>OY293414.1:86821866-89349863 GCA_958502065.1 Chrysolina americana
GTTTCTGATTCTGATATACCTAGTGAGACTCGAGGAATGTATATTTTGGGAACATTTTGGACGTTAGTTGTATATTGATTGTTATCGTGAGGATGTATAATAAGAATTAAAAGTGAATGTAACATTTCCTGATCATGTTCACCTATCCCCATATATATTTTAATATCTATAAAAAATATATACGTAGCATACACATTTAAATGTTTATGCGGTCAGTATTTTCTACGAGTACACGTTTTTCGGAAATATGATATATTCTCTACTCGATATTATTATCTTTCTACATACTATAAAATACATATAATGAATGTTGCTATACCATTATAATACTTATAATTTATTTTATCATACACACGTAAATATACATACATAGGAATATTATATCTAGTGAAATATATAATTATGATAATAAAATGTATTTGTATTCTATTTCTTGTTTTCTTCAGACTGGCCCATTCCCTCACTAATAATAATAGTAAATTTATTTTAAAATAATTTCAACATGTTAAACAATCACTCAACTTCGTCGATTCTAGATTTCGTGTTCTAGAACATCTTATGAACATTTT
This sequence comes from Chrysolina americana, assembly GCA_958502065.1. Lineage (NCBI taxonomy): Eukaryota > Metazoa > Arthropoda > Insecta > Coleoptera > Chrysomelidae > Chrysolina > Chrysolina americana. The sequence goes on from OY293414.1 coordinate 86,822,436, forward strand.
TCTTCTAGGAAAACTTGCCCACCTGCTTTACTGACACCTTTCATCAACATAAAAAAGTAGATAGTGAATAAATCAATGTACTGACCAAAAATTACTATATTCGAGTTCCTGTTTAGATAATAATGTTTGCTCGTCGTGAAAGGGACATCATTTATTCAGGTGTATGAATGGAAACACGTGTGCGTTTTTCTACCTGAGCGTTTCCAGACTTTCGATAGCGAACAATTGGGAAGGTCAAATTCTGAGCATGATTATTTTTGAATGTTTCCCCGGTCAATCACCAGACGCACTTAAATGAGAGAATGATGAATATTCTTTTGAATTAGATAAGTGGGATGGAACGAGTCCATGAATATTTGTAATTCAATTCAGTTATTCCATGTTAATCCATCAATCAGTTAGTCAATCGATAGATCAACCCTTCATTGGGTACTGGTAAAAATATACCGGGTGTCTCACATTTTATGTGACAGGCAATATCTGGATTGTCGGAGGAGATATAGAAAAATATTTCATACAAAAGTTTTATGAGTTCATGAGAGCTATATTTACAGGGTGTTTGGTGTAGGAGCTACAGACCAAAATGCCATTTTTAAAAATAGAACGCACTGTATATCATTACATATTCAAATTCGACGTTTAATTCTGATATCATTTCATGTTTAGTTTTTGATATTGACCTAGGGGGCCATAGTTGAGATCTTCCCAACTTTTTACGCAGAAATCAATGTCGTATAAATATTTTTGCGTAACTTCAATAAATATTATTTCAAAAAAGTTCTGTGAGAGTTTTAAATTACCGCACTCAAAAATATAGCACTTTCGATTTCTGCCGAAGTCATCTTTGAAACAGAAATTTTTATTTTACGCGAATATTTCGAAGTTTCACACTTTTCACATTTTACTGGTAGCTGTAAATTTTAGAGAATTGGCTCTCGGCAGTAATTTTATCTGGTTATTACAATAAAACTCGTAGTCAGTGCAAACTAATATTTGATAAAACATCAAAAAGTACGCAAACAAATAGAAAAAATCTTTGTGATTTTTGAAAAAATCAATTTTTCATCAACTTAGGAAGTGTTGGGACTAATCATACATCATCAAAATATGAATTCATCAGTAACTATGAAATTTTGCCAGTGTGGAATGGACGAAAAGATGGGTGCTCTTATTTTGCCAGATTTATCAAAGGTTTCTAGTACCATCAATCACGAACTACTCTTATCCCAAAGAGAAATACTATGGTTCTCAGCTAAACAGCAATTTTAATATTTATACAGTTCCTCACTGACAGAAAACAATTATAATACTTTCATCAAATATTTCAACGAAACATTCTGTTCTCAAAACTCAAGAACAAACAAATATGTGTCACTTATACTAAATTTCTTGTAGGATTCTTTCATTAGTTTTCAGGACATATGCAAATTCCAATTCACATCACCATAGCCTGTCTCCAAAGATTTTTCGACACACTAGAATCTCACCGTAACAAATGGGCATTGCATATTCAAGTTACACCCTTGAACAGAACAGCTGGAACTTTTCTAGTAAAAAACCCATGAAAAGAGTCCCTTTCTATATTATAATTTCAAATTTCGGAACTACTTCCCCAACAAGAACGAGATCTGTGAACATTAACAAAGATATATAGGTAGACCCTACGATTTCACAATAGACCTTTCTCTTCAAGGTTCGGTGAAGGATATTACCAAGCTGAACAAACAGTTAGCCACTGAGAAAGAAGTTTACTACACGTTTCTGATTCATATGAGAATTCTTGAGAAGTGAATACACACGAGTTCGTTAGTGTAAACTTGAAGTGACTTTTTGAATTGGTTCAGTTTCCCACTCTGTATCGGCCGTTAGAAATGTTGACAATTTAGACTTGAATATACTAATTCCTTCAAACTCAAACCACAGCCAATATTTATTTTTTTTATCAATAATTCGGATAGCCCCAATACAAACTTTGTCAAATATCGCTGAAGTAAAAGTGAAACTTCACAGGAACTACTATTACTAGTTGCAACATCGAATCTATGCTTCACTTTCGTTAAATGAGTATTCAGCAATATTTGAGAGCAATTAGTTGAGAAAGATCTCACACTTAAATGACCAAATTTGAGTAGGTAGATACCCATTTCACTATATTTTTTATTAATTTATTTTCTTGACTGTTTGTCAGTTTGGTAAATATTTTGCAATCGATTTTAACTAATTTCGATATGAGCTAGAGCTTGAAAATTTGAAAATAGATTAGAACTGGATGGTAATACAATATTATCACTAATTATGTTGAGAGGAGTTGCATGTTGCATTCTAGATTCACCTGCCTGTAAAAGGTTTGATAATTATTTTTTGATGAGCATTTTTCGAAAAATGGCATTCTAAAACAAACAGCAGTATATTATTAGAACTTGAGATTATGGTTTGACCATAACTGGTTAGAATATTAGGTGGTACCGTTCACCCTGTGAGACAGTAGCTCCAAACAAATTTGCATCAAAAAGTAGTCCAATAGTAAAAACGTAGATGGTAGTAAATTTGTGTTTATTATATTAAATGCTGTATTTTTAAGTCTTATCTCAGAAATTTTACAATAGCCTTCCTTTTTTGATACTTCTGCGTGTAGAAGATTCTGTTTCAGGCAAAACATTGTTTAGCAATTTGAACGATTGTAGTATTGTGAAGACAGTTTTGCCTGTTGGGCGGTTTTAGTGATTACTTCAATAAGTGTATTACAAGTGTCAAAAAGAGTTTATGTTCTTCAAGAAAGAATTGAAATGATTTTGTAATTTATGGAGAAGTTGGAAAGTGCGCACGAAGGGCGGGCATGTCTTTCTACGAAAGACATCCAAACTGTGATATAAGTCATCGGTATGTGCTTGATTTGGTGAATAAGTTTTACGAAACTAGCTCAGTGACAAATAAAAAAAGAAATAACCCCAGAGTACTAAATAAAGAAGCTCAAATTGAAGTTTTGGGAACATTTGCTGCAGAGCCTACGAACTCCTTATGATCAGTATAAGAACAGATAGGAATGTCAGCTTGAAGAGACTATCGATCCTCTTATAACTCACGAGCTAGAAACTCAAATTGATGCAGAAAATAACGAACTTTTGCAGGAGGATCCGTTACATTTCCAGCAGGACGGTGCTCCACCTCATTATTTCCTTCCCGTCCTACAGTCGTTGAACGAGAGATTTCCGGATAGATGGGTTGGCCTCCGACATCACCGGATTCAACTTCCTTAGATTTTTTCTTTGGGGGGCATCTTGAATCTGTTGTTCATAAAACACAACCTTCTGATATTGAAGAACTTGAAAGATGAATTACAGCAGCATGCCAGTTAATTCCTAGTGAAGTTTTTTGTAATCTTAGAGGGGGAGTTCTAAGACAAACTGTATCACTGTTTAGAGTTACAGTTTATAAGATATTCGTAAGAATATTTTATGTTTGCAATGTCTTTCTCGCAAATTAAATTTTATTTTGTAAAAAGAAAATAACCAGCAAATAAAACATCCCACGCGTAATTAATTTGGTTGAAAGGGTGCCACCTACTCTTCTAACCATTTTCATTAAACTGAGGTTGTTTTTGGTGAATTTTATTACTTGAATATGAACAACGCCTTTTAACTTGTTATCACGCAAGATTTGTGAGTTGTGTATTGGGTTCCTTTATAATCTTACTTAGTGACATTTTAGATAAAAGTTCATTACGCTTTCTGGCATCCCTTCTACCCATCTACAGCAGGTTGAATCGATGTCATGTCCTCCATTGGTTCCAAATAAAGGACGAGCGAAATACATGCGAGAAAATTACACATACGAGGATATATTGAAAAATTCTTAGCCTACTATAAAACCAAACAAAATTTCAATGTCAAAATATTTTATTACTCAACATATTCTCCTCTTAATTGGATACATTTACAGCGAACCTGCAATGTCTCTAGACCTTTCACAAAAAATGTTTCTTCTTGCTCTGCAAACCAGACCTCCACAGCTTTTATTTCCTCCTCGTTGGAAGAAAATTTACGACCTTTTAAAGAGGAAAGAGATGGTAGTCGGACGGAGCCAAATCTGGTGTTCTAGTAATTCAAACCCTAAATCACGAATTTTTGCATGGCAACATGAGACTTGTGTGCAGGGGCGTTGTCCTGCAACAACAAAACACCTTTGGATAGCTTTCCGCGTCTTTTCTCTTTAATTTTTTCCCGTAGAGTGGTCAGTAATGTCGAACAGTAATCTCCAGTTATTGTTCTACCCTTATCCAAAAAATCAATCATGATTACTCCATGGCAATCCCAAAAAAACTGAAGCAAGATCTTTTCCAGCAGATTTTTGGACACGAAACTTCTTAGGTCTTGGAGAACCGGAGTGTCGCCATTCCATCGATTGTTGCTTTGTTTCTGGATCGTGGAAATGTACCCAAGTCTCATCAATAGTAACAATTCGGTTCAAGAAGTCTACATCGTTTTCAAATCGAGCACAGATCCAACACGATGCTACTACCCTTGCACGCTTTTGGTCAACATTCAAACATTTGGGGATCCATTTTGTAGCAATTTTTCTCATTTCCAGATTGACGTGAACTATATGATGAACGCGTTCGTATGAAATATTCAGTGCTTCAGATATCCGTTTTAGCCCAATTCAACGTTACGTTAAAATCATGTCATGAACTACATTGGTATTTTCGGGGACTGACACAGAAACTGGCCTTCCCGATCGGTCATCATCTTCAATGGAAAATTTACCTCTTTTAAAGCTTACAGTCTAATTTTTCACGGTCGCATACGAACGACATTGATCACCAAGGGTATTAAGCATATCTTCGTAAATCTGGTTACCTCTTAAACCTTTTAAATACAGGTACTTGATGATGGCTCTATACTCCAATTTTTGTCCAATTATTGTTCGTTGCTATGGTAACGCAATATTTTGTTCATGCAGGGAACTGGTCTAGGCTAACTAGATATCAATACATCCTCATGCATTGAATATTCGAGTTACTTTTCCCATTCATTATTCGCCTTCGACCCATATTTCAGGTATTCAACATACCTACTTATTCAAATTTGCCGAACTCAAGTTAGCCTTTGTGTTTCTGAGTTTGTAGGGCAGCAGCGCGATCCAAAAGCGTACACAAACAAACATGAGAGAACGTACAGAAACGAATGTAATTGGATCCATGCATAATAGAAGAACATCAACATGTAACAACAGTCACAGATATTGTTTCATAAATTATGGGCGACAGTATTCGTGGAAACGATGTGGAACCGGAAAAACTGTCGTTTCGCAAACTGTGCTTTCATTTTTTCTTGTTTTCCGACTCCATTAGTTGAAAAAGTATGAGTATCTAGAGGCAGGAAGTCGCTACTCATTTGTCAATTCAGTATTTTGAATGTTATTGGGTACGAAAGTGGAGCTTCGTTGAAAATGTTTTCTTTTGAAACTATATATCGGGGAGAGAGGGTGAAATAGGGCATATTTTCAGACGACAGGTCTAGCAAAAAAATAATAAAAATGCCCTCGCACGATGAATTTTTGAAAATGTTCATCTCGAAAATGCAGAGGTTTCGTGGAAAGCCTGTGAAATCTCTAATTGACTTGTAATGGATTTTTTCAATTTTTGACGATTGACTTAAAATTATTCTGAATCCATTGGCGTTCGCAGAATTGCTCTATCTTCAACCGTTCTCAAGTTGAAAATTTCAACAAGTTCCATTTTTTTCCTACTGATATTAGTGAAATTCAATATTTTCTGACTCAGGAGACCAAATTTTAAGTCGATTCCGAGTCAGTTGGATATATCAAAGGGTTTTTAAGGAACTTCTGCATTGTCAAGTTGAAAATTTTCGAAAATTCGATAGAGCGAAGGAATTCTCGATGTTACTTCCTTTTTTCTGCTAAACCTTGTATTTGAGCATACACAAATCATATATTTTTTAAAATCAGCATTGAATTTTGCATATATAGTGCACATTTGAAGGAAAACTGATAATTCCTTACGATTTTACAAGTAATTATTTTTCGCGCCGATTGACTCGCAGTTCATTAATTATACTAATGCATCAGAATTTTGTTTTCCCAATTTTTTTATGAATTTTCGTAAAATTTAACTTCATAGGCAGACATATGTGTATATATATATTTCTTGTTTTTGTCGATCGCTTGAAATTCACACAATAAACTAATTATATCATTCTGAATCGATTGGCGTTCGCAGAATTGCTCTATCTTCAACCGTTCTCGAGTTGAAAAGTTCATCTAGAGTTGAATGAGATCAGATCTCTCCAGAATTTCGCTTTCCCAATTTTTTTATTAATTTTCGTAAAATTTTACTTTACTTTCATAGGCAGACATATGTGTATATGCAATTTCATGTGAATCTGATGATTTTGGATTTTTCATGATTTTTAGGGGTCTACCCCTTAGGACTTTTTCCAAGCAATTTTTTGTTTTTGTCGAACGACTTGAAATTCACACAATAAACTAATTATATCATTCTGAATCGATTGGCGTTCGCAGAATTGCTCTATCTTCAACCGTTCTCGAGTTGAAAAGTTCATCTAGAGTTGAATGAGATCAGATCTCTCCAGAATTTCGCTTTCCCAATTTTTTTATTAATTTTCGTAAAATTTTACTTTACTTTCATAGGCAGACATATGTGTATATGCAATTTCATGTGAATCTGATGATTTTGGATTTTTCATGATTTTTAGGGGTCTACCCCTTAGGACTTTTTCCAAGCAATTTTTTGTTTTTGTCGAACGACTTGAAATTCACACAATAAACTAATTATATCATTCTGAATCGATTGGCGTTCGCAGAATTGCTCTATCTTCAACCGTTCTCGAGTTGAAAAGTTCATCTAGAGTTGAATGAGATCAGATCTCTCCAGAATTTCGCTTTCACAATTTTTTTATTAATTTTCGTAAAATTTTACTTTACTTTCATAGGCAGACATATGTGTATATGTAATTTCATGTGAATCTGATGATTTTGGATTTTTCATGATTTTTAGAGACTTTGGACTTTAGGACTTTTTCAAAGCAATTTTTTGTTTTTGTCGAACGACTTGAAATTCACACAATAAACTAATTATATCATTCTGAATCGATTGGCGTTCGCAGAATTGCTCTATCTTCAACCGTTCTCGAGTTGAAAAGTTCATCTAGAGTTGAATGAGATCAGATCTCTCCAGAATTTCGCTTTCCCAATTTTTTTATTAATTTTCGTAAAATTTTACTTTACTTTCATAGGCAGACATATGTGTATATGCAATTTCATGTGAATCTGATGATTTTGGATTTTTCATGATTTTTAGGGGTCTACCCCTTAGGACTTTTTCCAAGTAATTTTTTGTTTTTGTCGAACGACTTGAAATTCACACAATGAACTAATTATATCATTATGAATCGATTGGCGTTCGCAGAATTGCTCTATCTTCAACCGTTCTCGAGTTGAAAAGTTCATCTAGAGTTGAATGAGATCAGTTCTCTCCAGAATTTTGTTTTCCCAATTTTTTTATTCATTTTCGTAAAATTCAACTTCACCTTCATAGGCAGACATATGTGTATATGCAATTTCATGTGAAACTGATGATTTTGGATTTTTCATGATTTTTAGGGGTCTACCCCTTAGGACTTTTTCAAAGCAATTTTTTGTTTTTGTCGAACGACTTAAAATTCACACAATAAACTAATTATATCATTCTGAATCGATTGGCGTTCGCAGAATTGCTCTATCTTCAACCGTTCTCGAGTTGAAAAGTTCATCTAGAGTTGAATGAGATCAGATCTCTCCAGAATTTCGCTTTCCCAATTTTTTTATTAATTTTCGTAAAATTTTACTTTACTTTCATAGGCAGACATATGTGTATATGCAATTTCATGTGAATCTGATGATTTTGGATTTTTCATGATTTTTAGGGGTCTACCCCTTAGGACTTTTTCAAAGCAATTTTTTGTTTTTGTCGAACGACTTGAAATTCACACAATAAACTAGTTATATCATTCTGAATCGATTTGCGTTCGCAGAATTGCCCTATCTTCAACCGTTCTCGAGTTGAAAAGTTCATCTAGAGTTGAATGAGATCAGTTCTCTCCAGAATTTCGCTTTCCCAATTTTTTTATTAATTTTCGTAAAATTTTACTTTACTTTCATAGGCAGACATATGTGTATATGTAATTTCATGTGAATCTGATGATTTTGGATTTTTCATGATTTTTAGGGGTCTACCCCTTAGGACTTTTTCAAAGCAATTTTTTGTTTTTGTCGAACGACTTGAAATTCACACAATAAACTAATTATATCATTCTGAATCGATTGGCGTTCGCAGAATTGCTCTATCTTCAACCGTTCTCGAGTTGAAAAGTTCATCTAGAGTTGAATGAGATCAGATCTCTCCAGAGTTTCGCTTTCCCAATTTTTTTATTAATTTTTGTAAAATTTTACTTTACTTTCATAGGCAGACATATGTGTATATGCAATTTCATGTGAATCTGATGATTTTGGATTTTTCATGATTTTTGGGGGTCTACCCCTTAGGACTTTTTCCAAGCAATTTTTTGTTTTTGTCGAACGACTTGAAATTCACACAATGAACTAATTATATCATTATGAATCGATTGGCGTTCGCAGAATTGCTCTATCTTCAACCGTTCTTGAGTTGAAAAGTTCATCTAGAGTTGAATGAGATCAGTTCTCTCCAGAATTTTGTTTTCCCAATTTTTTTATTCATTTTCGTAAAATTCAACTTCACTTTCATAGGCAGACATATGTGTATATGCAATTTCATGTGAATCTGATGATTTTGGATTTTTCATGATTTTTAGGGGTCTACCCCTTAGGACTTTTTCAAAGCAATTTTTTGTTTTTGTCGAACGACTTGAAATTCACACAATAAACTAATTATATCATTCTGAATCGATTGGCGTTCGCAGAATTGCTCTATCTTCAACCGTTCTCGAGTTGAAAAGTTCATCTAGAGTTGAATGAGATGAGTTCTCTCCAGAATTTTGTTTTCCCATTTTTTTTATTAATTTTCGTAAAATTTTACTTTACTTTCATAGGCAGACATATGTGTATATGCAATTTCATGTGAATCTGATGATTTTGTATTTTTCATGATTTTTAGAAGTCTACCCCTTAGGACTTTTTCCAAGCAAGTTTTTGTTTTTGTCGATCGACTTGAAATTCACAGAATAACCTAATTTCATCATTCTGAATCGATTGGCGTTCGCAGAATTGCTCTATCCTCAACCGTTTTCGAGTTGAACATTTCCGAAAATTTAATCGTGCCAGAGAAATTTTGATATTTCAAATTACACTACCAGTCGAGCACAAAATTGAAAAATTAGTGACTTAAATTTTTACTTTTATAGATCCAATCATCATCCTCAATCGTCAATTCTACTACCACTAAATGCTTTTTCGCCACCACTACGATCCGAATAATTGCAAACTCAGCTCATCAGCATCTTCGCTCCCATGAAATTTGGAGGAAGAATTTCACCCTCTATTAAGTTTCATTGTAAGGCGGAATCTTTCATCTTGAAATTAAAGTCTGATTCAGTTTTTTATCTGAACAAACATTACCCCAGAGAAAGTGATTCAAAGAAAAGTTCGAAGAAGATTTCGTGTCAGTGGCGTAGGCATTGGGGATTGATAAGTATACTGACTACAACTTGTACTGGATTTAAAATTTTTTTGGTTTGCACTTGGCGGAAAATTCAAAGGAAATCAAAAACATCAGAATTAATTGAGTTTGTGAGTTGTTGGAGGTTGTGAGGGAATACTCCTCTAGGCAAAGGGTTCTTAATTTTTCCTCTTATCGACATAATAGTAATTAAAACCGCGTTTCTATAACACTTATATTTGTACGAGGATGTATTCATATCTAGTTAGCCTAGACCAGTTCCCTGCATAAACAAAATATTGCGTTACCATAGCAACGAACAAACTTATTAGAAGTATCAGTGTAAAGTTTGACGTCAAAAAAGTAAACCAGAGTTACGCAATAAATTAAAAGAAAAAATATGTCCACCGAAATTGTGAAAATCGAAAAGTTGGAGTATAGAGCCATCATCGAGTACCTCTATTTAAAAGGGTTAAGAGGTAAGCAGATTTACGGAGATATGCTTAATACCCTCGGTGATCAATGTCCTTCGTATGCGACCGTGAAAAATTGGACTGCAAGCTTCAAAAGAAGTGAATTTTCCATTGAAGATGATGATCGATCGGGAAGGCCAGTTTCTGTGTCAGTCCCCGAAAATATCAATGTAGTTCATGACATGATTTTAACAGACCGTGGAATTGGGCTGAAACGAATATCTGAAGTACTGAATATGTCATACGAACACGTTCATCATATAGTTCACGTCAATTTGTACATGAAAAAAAATTGCTGCAAAATGGATCCCCAAATGTTTGAATGTTGACTAAAAGCGCGCAAGGGTAGGAGCATCGCGTTCGAAATGTGCTCGATTTGAAAACGATGTGGACTTCTTCAACCGAATTGGATGAGACTTGGGTACATTTCTACGATCCAAGACCTAAGAAGTTTCGTGTCCAAAAATCTGCTGAAAAAATTCTTGCTTCAGGTTTTTGGGATTGCCATGGAGTAATCATGATTGATTTTTTGGATAAGGGTAGAACAATAACTGGAGATTAAAATTAAAGAGAAAAGACGCGGAAAGCTATCCAAAGGTGTTTTGTTTTCGCTCGACAACGCCCCTGCACACAAATCTCATGTTGCCATGCAAAAAATTCCTGATTAGGGTTTGAATTACTAGAACACCCCCCTTATTCACCAGATTTGGCTCCGTACGACTACCACCTCTTTCCTCAACTGAAAAAAAGTTTAAAAGGTCGTAAATTTCCTTTCAACGAGGAGGTAATAAAAGCTGTGGAGGTCTGGTTTGCAGAGCAAGAAGAAACATTTTTTTTGAAAGGTCTAGAGACGTTGCAGGTTCGCTGTAATAAATATATCCAATTAAGAGGAGAATATGTTGAGTAATAAAATATTTTGACATTGAAATTTTATTTGGTTCAATAGTAAGCTAAGCATTTTTCAATATATTCTCGTGAAACCAATGTTATTGCCGTTTCATCCCGAATGGGCATAATTGAACGATTACTTTAATGATTCAAATATCATTGAATACTCCCAGCGTTGGAATTAGCGACTAATCATTCTTTTTTAGAAATAAATAGCAAATTATCTCATTACCCTCATTACTTGCAATTTGTAGTTGAGACACAAAAAAGATTTTGTTAAAAAATTACAAGAAGTCCGCTCGTCTAGATACGAATGAGAAATGTTGGCAATTTTTCGAAAAATAAAAAATAAAAATTTAATTTTAAATATTGCCTTACCTGGCTCTGATCGCCTGTGAATATTTTAAACATAAGAAATCCTCGATAATATCAATTATTTCAGTAGAAAATATTCTTCGGAATCTGCAAATGTACTTGTTCTTCGAATTAAATTGCTATTTCAATTAAAAACTGTTACCCTTTTGTCGAATTCAATTTTTGAGGTGGGATTCAGAATCAGCTCGTCGGGATACGTTTGAGGAGGGTTTGCGATTTTTCGAAAAATTAAAAATAAGAAATTTTAAAAATTTACTTTTATCTGAGCACATCAAAATCATATATTTTTGGAATCACCACGAAATTTTGGGTATATAGTGCCTATTTCAAGTGAATCTGGTAAACCCCCTTGGACTTCTTTCGAGTAATTTTTTTCTCAACGCCGATCAACAAATTCATAGAATATACTAATTTCGTCATTCTGAATCGATTGGCGTTCGCAAAATTGCTTTTTCTCAAACCGTTTCCGAGTTGAAAAGTTCGTCTGGAGCTGGTAGCTGTAATCTGCGGGAAAAAACATTTATTCGACTTTTTTTCATATTCGTATATTTTTTTTTTGTATGTGGACACTGAATTTTCCCTCTATCTTCAAAATGGTTCAAGATTAAATAAACGTTCAAACAAAAGTTGTAGAAAATTCAATCTTCTGTAATATTTATAATGAATACAAATAGCATAAAACCCATAGGAAACGAAATATTTGCAATAAGTGTGTAAAAAAAATCGATTTTTTGAGTTTTGACCTTGGAATATCTTCAGTCGCAGACACCATACGAAAAGTAGATTTTGAGACAAGTTGCAGGGTGCCAAAATAAAGGTTTTTACAAGTTTATAGCTGACTATCTCTCATTCCGAGATACTTGCCCTTATTTGACAAACGAAGCTGGTCTAGAATTGTATGACAAGAAATCAAAAAGTCTGTTTGAGTTATCTTCAAACGCCGCCACTGCTTCAGCAGCAGTAACACCCCTAAGGGTAAGAGGACGCGTGCCTAGGGTCTTTCATTCTCCCTGTCGACATTATTTATTATAATTTTATGCAAAATCAGATTAGGCCCTAAGTAAAGGCAGAAACCAGGTGGAATCCACAAAAACTTCGAGGCTGAAAAAGTGTTCACAATACTGACAATATTCAAATCACCAGAAACTGCTGTTCAGATTGTAGAAAACCGAAACTACAGAAAATATTGTCTCACTCTGTTTCATATAGAAATAATAGTCACTAGCTCGATGATGATACGAATTCTTTTTGTAATAAAGTTTATTTTCTTTATTTGAGTGATAATTTTTTTGCCGCCGATCGTCATTCTCAATCGATTGGCGTTCACAGAATTGGTCTATCTCAAGACATTCACGATTTGGAAAGTTCATTTGGAGTTGAGAGCTGTTATTTCCCGACAAATTTTTTTCTTCTCATTTTTGTGAAATTTAATTGTTTTTGTACACGATAATCGATTCCTGGTCAAATAGAGATTTGATAGGCTATTTACGGAACCTCTGCCACTTCTTAATGAACCTTTTTTCGAAAATTTTTATTTTAGCTTTCGAAAAATCGCTCATCGACGTCTCACACATTTCGACAAGATGATTTTCAATTTTATATCAAAACATGAATTCCACTAAGGATTAACGAACTGACTATAATTTTTGCGATTCCGTCCAAATGATTTTCAATCCTTCTAATATCATATGATATATTCCAGCTGTCGTCCCCCTACTATTCCGGCCGCTGGAGAGTTACTGAGAGTTACTGAGTGTGATTCAGAAAGGATAAAGATTTTGAGTAGCTGAATATCAGAATCGAGTCCTCTAACCGCAGTTTTCAATCGAACACTCGCCATCTAATTCCTAAGGTGTTGTTAAACTGCCTGCTGACAGGAAGAGGTGGTAATCGGATATTATTTTTTCTTCAGTGTACCGAGGCTTAGACTTATGTCCTATCTCCGTATCTTCCAGCCCCTATCCCATTGCTTCTCTTAGAGCCATCCGTATAACATATTTGTCCGATAATATTGATTGACGACTCCTGCTCATTTAAATCATCAACATCAATCCAATCGCAATATACGTGGTATTACATCTTGTAAGAAGCACTGTCTTTCCTTTTTTATATTGCTGTTTGTAGAAGGAACTGGATATCTTGCAAGAAATCTGATGAACCGTGGATTGATATGATTATTTCAACTAGTCGTTTATCTACATCGCCTACAAGAGAAACATAAGTTCCGGGTTTAACACCCACTCACAACAGTGAACAGTTTCAGCAAACGAAGCTCTCGAACAAGAGTGTTGCTAAGTTTCCCCCGTTGACGCACCCTCTTCAACTTTCATCAAAAACTTCATTAGAGCGTTTTCTCAAAACCCCCATCAACACAATACGTCTCTGGCGTCGCGGCGTGCACCAGATGACGACGAGCACCGGCTTCGGAGGAGGGTTTCCATGGTCACGCTTCGACCAAACACCCAGACGATTAACGGTCGCCATAACGGCCGTAGACTGAATTATTCGACATGGCCGGATGTGCGGGGAGTAGTGGCTCTTTCGGGAAATGGCGCGGACTCGCTAAAAAATGAGTTTTCCTGTTGATCAACCGTGTAGCATTGGGGGAGCTACCTGGAAGGGTCAGAGCGGGATTGAATTAAAAACATAATACAAACATTTACGCGTATGAATGGACGGCGACGGTGGAATTGCTATCGATTGTTTGGTTTCCTCATTGGAAGGGTAAATATTGATGTTTGACGAAGTGGGGATTGTAAATTATTAATTGCAGCTTCTGTACTTCTGTCGATCCAATCGACGAAAATGATATATCCACCTTGAAAGAAGTTATTTAGAAGGGAGATACAGGTTCACATGTAGCAATCTCGGACGCCAGACTTGGTTTATTAATTGATTGGTCAACCATCGACAGTTGATCAGGATCTGGAGTAGGCCGTGGAAGTTCTGAAGAAGGTTGCTACCCATACAGCACATGTACCTACAGACGTTACGAAGAATGTCCAGAATTGATCCAGAAACGGATGTGAGTTCTGCGTATTTTGGACGTCCTTTGTACTCATTTATTTGTTAAAATGAACGTCTAGAACATATTCAGATAGCAACCACCTAAAAACTTCCTTGGAAACTGCCGTAATCCAATGATCGCTACTTCAATACCATTTGCTTCTCAACTTGCCTTCTGTTCACCTCCAATGTCGACATCATCATTATCATCTAGAACAGCGAGAATGCAGAGAAACGTCTTAAACCCCGCTTATCGATACCTATCGAAGCGCCACGGCAAATAATAATAATAGCCGTCCTCTACCCGCACAGGCTATGCCTTTGGGCACACTCAACGAGTGTTTATGAGGGAGTATTATTATTATTATTCCTTGTCAATACATACATCAAGTTGCTTCGATCTTGACGATACCAGAAGCTGCGCTGCAGTGGCTGATTTGTCTTGTTCCTATGATGAGTTCAGTAAAAATACGGATTCATTTCATGGAAAATCATGTTGAATTAAAGAATGAAAAAAATAATTTCGTCTATTCAACCCTGTACCTTGGAGGAAGGCAGCGGATTAGAATCCTCGGATCCCGAAACCATTCATTTCAGTTAGGGTCGTTCCGCTGCTGATTTTAGCGCTGATCCGCTTCTGACTCTAGTGCCAATCCACTGCTGACCTTTGCGCCGTCGATCTGCTGTTGACCCTATCGCCAATCAGCTGCTGAACTTAACGCCGATTTGCTGCTGATGCTAGCACCGCCGATCCGCTGCTGACCTTAGCGCTGCCAATATGCTGTTGACCTTAACGCCAAACAACTGCTGAACTCAACACCGATTTACTGCTGAAGCTAGCACTTCCGATTCGCTGCTGACTTTAGCACTGCGAATATGCTGTTCACCTTAACGCCAATCTGCTTCTGAACTTAAAGCCGATCCGCTTCTGACCTTAGCGCTGCCGATCCGCTGATGATTTCAGTGCTGACCTGAAAGCTGTCGATCTGCTGCTAATCTTAACGATAATATGCTGCTGAACCTAGCACCGATCTGCTGCTATTGTTAGCGCCTCCCATCGGCTGCTGACCTTATTGACCCCAATTTGCTGCTGACCTAAACGCTGCCGATCCGCTGCTAATCATAGCGCCGATACGCTGCTGACGCTAGCGCCGATCTTCTGCTAATGTTAGCAATACCAATCTGCTGCTGACCTCAGCAACACCAAATCTGCTGCTGACCTCAGCAACACACAATCTGCTGCTGACCTAAAGGCTGCCGATTCGCTGCTAATTTTTGCCCGGAAAAGCTGCTGACTATAGCGCCGATCTTCTGCTAATGTTAGCAATACCAATCTGCTGCTGACCTCAGCAACACCAAATCTGCTGCTGACCTCAGCAACACCAATCTGCTGCTGACCTAAAGGCTGCCGATTCGCTGCTAATTTTTGCACCCAAAAAACTTCTGACTATAGCGCCGATCTTCTGCTAATGTTAGAGCTGCCCATCGGATACTGATCTCAACGGGACCGATCCGCTGCTGACCTTACCACTGTAGATCCACTTCTGACATCAGCGCTGCCAATCCACTGCTGATCTTAGCGCTGATACGCTGCTGACCTTAGCGCCGCCAATCCACTGCTCACCTTAGAGGTGTCGATCCACCGTTGACTTCAGCGCCACCTATCCGCTGCTGACACTAGCGCTCATCCGCTGCTGATGTTAGCGCCGCATATCCGCGCTGACCCTAGTGCTGCCGATCCGCTGCTGACCTTAGCGCTGCCAATATGCTGTTGACCTTAACGCCAAACCACTGCTGAACTTAACGCCGATTTACTGCTGAAGCTAGCACCGCCGATCCACTGCTGACTTTAGCGCTGCGAATATGCTGTTGACATTAACGTCAATCTGCTGCTGAACTTAAAACCGTTCCGCTTCTGACCTTAGCGCTGCCGATCCGCTGATGATTTCAGTTCTGACCTGAACGCTGTCGATATGCTGCTAATCTTAACGCTAATACGCTGCTGACCCTAGCACCGATCTGCTGCTATTGTTAGCGCCTCCCATCGGCTGCTGACCTTATTGACACCAATCTGCTGCTGACCTAAATGCTGCCGATCAGCTTCTAATCACAGCGTCGATACGCTGCTGACGCTAGCGCCGATCTTCTGCTAATGTTAGCGCCGCTGATCTGCTGCTGACCCGAAAAGAGCCGATCTTCTGCTAATGTTAGAGCTCCCCATCGGATACTGATCTTAACGGGACCGATCCACTGCTGATCTTAGCGCTGATACGTTGCTGACCTTAGCGCCGCCAATCCACTGCTTACTTTATCGCTGTCGATCCACCGTTGACTTCAGCGCCACCTATCCGCTGCTGACACTAGCGCTCATCCGCTGCTGATGTTAGCGCCGCATATTCGCGCTGACCTTAGTGCTGCCGATTCACTGCTGACCTTAGGGTGACTCTTGATTGATTCTTCATACCCTGCTAGGCTCTAAGCGGCCCTGTATTTGTTATGACCGGTTTGTCTTTCACACCGTTTTGATATTGAGTAAAGTTGAAGATATCATGCTTGTACTACTCTCCCTTGGTTCTCACAATGCTTCTGGAGCTTCAAAGTATAAAGAAGTATATGTCAAAAATTACCCACCAATATCTATTAACGCACGTTGCTCACATTGGCTCATCATTTATAAAGTGTAACAGATGAATCGAGCTTTCGGAAAGCTCTATTTCACCCCGGACGAATATCTTGATAAACGATCTGGTTAGTAACGATCCAAATAATAACCAGCATCGACACAGAACACAAAAACGTAAATGATGTACCATGCACCAAAATACCGGACAAAATATGGCCTCCTTAATATTCTCGAGGCACGAAACTGTGTTCTGGAATACGCTAAATGCATAAATTAGAAAACGAAAGGAGAAATGCAGCTCTATAATTAATGGGCCAGAGGAAGTGAGGCACGAAGAAGGAACTCTGCGTATTTTGTTTTGGCAGATTGTGATTATAGGAGGTGGAATGAACATTATAAAATCAGCAACATGGAAAGGAAAAAATATTCATTGATGCACTATTCCTCTACCTTAATGAAACAACAAGGATCGGAAACTTGAGTCTAGGTTTTACGAACGATTTTCTGACGAATGTGTTAATACGAAAGATTCTCAAGTAAGGCAAGGGATGTGAACGTGAATGCTTGAAGTAGATCCCAATCAGAATCCAAACTGATTGAAATACAAACGACCAAAAGCACTCATTTCACCACTTAGCAGGAATTTTTACACAAACAAACGGCCAGCAGGATTCTGTTTAACTTTCCCCCCATCTTGAATTGATTTCCCAGTTCTTCCGATATACAATGGCTGGAAAACAACCCGGGAAAATCCATCTCTTTCAGCGTGAATTCAATCAGTAAGAAATAGTGGAGTAGTTTACGTCTAGACTGTCAGTCACAACGTTTTTATTTTATCAGGAATCAATAAAACCCTCAATTACACTCTAGCGACTCTTTCAATAATTCAAACATCCGAGCTGTTTGGTTCGAATTAGGGCTGCAACTGCAGTACGAATTGTTCTGGAAAGTTCATCAGACAGAGCTTGAGAGTAACAATGATATTTTATATCCGACTGGAAGGAGACTTGCTAGAGGTTCCGATGTCTCTAGTGAGTTGAACTCGTTTTATG
Source organism: Chrysolina americana (assembly GCA_958502065.1). Lineage (NCBI taxonomy): Eukaryota > Metazoa > Arthropoda > Insecta > Coleoptera > Chrysomelidae > Chrysolina > Chrysolina americana. The sequence continues at coordinate 86,840,505 of OY293414.1, forward strand.
TTTGTCTTTGGTGTCCTGGATATCGTATATCATAACAACGAGCAGGGCCGTAGCCAGGATTTTGACTTCTTTTCTAATAAATATGTCCAAAATTATCAATTTTCTGGTGTTAGACAAAAAATATCTTCAAAAGTATCGAAGGAATCGTTTCACAGTTTCAAGATTGATCCTTAGAATTTCCTTACGAAACGCGCAAATTATCTTAAACGACGTTGTTTACTAAGGGTTGTTTATTTAATAAAATGACGCGGCATTTTTGTAAGAATTGACAAGCTTGTTAGTGTAGGAAACCAAAAACGGCTGTGTTCATAATAATTATGGAGATCCCACAGAATGTGACGTTAGAAAATTTACTGCATCTGAAATCCAAATGCTTATACGAGAAAGAGTACGATCATTTTTTGAAATGAAAAGAGGAAAACAGAGGGAATACCGTAAATGAAACTGTCTTAATGGCATACTTCCATGAACTGGTGAGTTTATCTCATGAAAAATATTAATATTTTTTATTTATTTTACATTATTTCAGTCTGAAAAATATAGTGCAAATATTCTATGGACCAAATACTCACAGCTGAAATCAATATTGTTGTTAAAGAAAAGATTAATATATCAGCATTCAATCAACTGATGAAGGCCTTTCTGAAAGTTAATTGAAAAGGATACATTCCTAAAAAATCAAAGGTGTTGGAAGGTGGACAAATATTACTTTTCATAAGAAAAGCTCCAGATGATACTTTTCTGCTACATAAAGTTGTTCTGGTAATGGGCCTATTTGGAGGCTTAAGATGTGATGAAATTTTCAAGATGACAATTGAAGACATTGAAGACAGAGGAGCCGTTTTACAGATCAAGATACCAGACACCAAGACCTACATCTCAAAGAGTTTCAGCATTGTTGAAGAAAGCGAAATAGGAACCTTGAACTTAGTTTAAAAGTATATTGTACTACGACCAAAAGGATGTAAACCACGTAGTTTTTTTTAACCCACAGAAATAATAAATGAATTGAGTTACCTGTATAGGAAATAGTCCTTCTATCATAGCGAAATACCTCAATTTGGAAAACCCAAAAGGTTACACCGGACATTGTCTACGCCGAACATCGTCAACGCTTCTTGTTCAAGGTGGTGTTTCCTTTGAAACACTAAATTATATGGAAAATGGAAGAGTAGTACGGTAGCGGAGAGCTATATTGAAGAAAATATCTCCTCTAAGAACAAAATTGCTACAATGATAGCCCATTACGATTCCGAAAAAAAAAATGTTAACGTTCCGAACGAAACTGAATGCACATTGAGGAGTTCATCATCGGTCAACTCACAGAACTTCAAACTTGGTACTAATTTTTCAGGAACATTTGAAAATTATAATTTCTATTTGAGAGAAAATAATTAGTGCCTTTTTTATGTACAGTTATGAATAAAACATTTCTAAGTAATTAATTCATTGAACTATAGAAAAAACATTTAGCGGGCGTTATGATTCATAATGCTCTCCATAATGCCCCGGGCATTATGGGTCTGTTAATAGCACCCGTTGCCAAGGTATTATAAAGCAGTAATGAACACGTGAAAAAAAAAGTAAGTAATTTCAAGCAGGATGTTAGTTAGGCCTTTACAGTTCTGTTAACAGTTCAAAAAGTCAATGGCCGTCCAAAAACTCGTTTTTTTCAAACGATGTGTGATTTTTTCGAACTGATTTTCAGAAACGAAAGAAGATTAATTTATCAGTCCTTTTTATACATAGTCCAGGATCATCTCACTATAATATCTGAGCCAACATTGGACCCACTTTTGGATCAGTTTTCTTAGTATGCTGCCAGTTCAAGTCATGGTCTGCGAGCGTAGTGTCTCAGATTCCCTACTTTCGGTTTATTATAGGCATGTCATACCCTGTCATGACAAGTTGTTTGTACTTTCTGTGAAAGTTTGAGTTTATTATTGATATTATTGAGAAATTTCATAGTGAAAGACACTAATTGAGATTAAAATAAATCCAGCTGCGATTATCCGTAAGTGAGTAGAAATTTATTGTAGAGTAGGCAAGACCTCAAAAATTCTTAGAGAGGATTGGAGTTGTATTGGGTGTTGTGGTTCCTATATAATTATTATCTTTCACACAAAGTGGGGTTGAAATGGATATCCCATATCAGTATCTACCGGGCTGAAATAAAATAGATTTTCCTCCAATAATTGGTGCGTTCAATAATCGAAGTAAATACTGATGTTATTCCTCTCATAACGAAAAATAACGCCACCCAGAACTTTCAGGAATCCACTCTCTATAACCTTTGGTAGGCAGCAGAGATTGGCACGATATGTCACTGGTTTTTTTCGTGGCAGGTAAGCAGATTAGCGTTATAAGTCAACCCCATCGCGTAGACTCACGTAATGGGTATTTCTATGCTAACGATGGTGGCACGATGCCCGTAAAAATCAATATTTTGTCGTAGTATAGTATACGATCCCATAAATATAATAACAGGATTTTAATTCTATCAGATCGTGCCATGAAATCCGAGTGGTCGATACGAGTTTATGGGTGTTTGTTATCGAGGAAAATGGAGCTTTAGTACTCAGTGATTCTCAATTGATGAAAGGAAAGATGGGATGGTGAATCTTCGTCAATGGCAACTGACTAAAATTACAGTTTAGTTGCTCAAGAATACATTTTTTAGGATGAGGAGAAGTGGCACGTCCAATTCCAGATTTTCAAGAAGTTTCTTGATGAATCTTATACAGTGACATTCAAAAAGTAAGCAAGAGTTTTAAACTTTCTGAATTTTGGTCTTATGCTGATTGGGCCATATAGAGTATCACATAAGGTAAATTTGACTTTCAAAGGAAGAAGATGCCTGTTCCCATAAATCGAATTCAGTAACGAATATACTTTTTGTAGCAACTGGTCCACATGCTTCTCAAACCTCATATCCGTATCAATTAAATCGCCTAGGTTTTTTACTAAGTTCACTTTTACAAGAGGCTCATTGTCTATTGAAATATTAATGTTAGATGTGTTGTTTTTACTGACTTTTGGGCCAAAGAACATCAGATTAGAGTTAGAGACACTGATTAAAAAACAATGGTCAGATGCAACTGTTGCATTAATTAGCGCACAGGAATTATGTATTTCATCCAGAGGAAATGTGTAATAAATTTGGCTGTCGTCGGCATACAACAAACCGGAAGTATATATGGTGAAGAGCAAGGGTCCCAAAATGGTCCCTTGAGGCCCTCCTAGAGTAAGATCAAGATATTGAGACCCATTATCTCAGATATGAACTTTTTGCTGTCTACTCCAAATAAGCACTTATTAAAGCAACAGTGGAATCAGAAAGGCCAATATTATTTGAGATCGCTAAAAGTATATCAAAGTTTATGGTATCAAAAGCGCGGTAGAAGTCCAAGAGAATGAGTATTGGTCACGTGCCTTTATGGCAAAATGAAGATTTCCGTACGCCCACCACCGGAAATTAAAAAGAAGTATATCTGACAAATATCTCACAAATAAAGATTTCCTTTTGCTGTGTACTTTTTGAATGTCACTTTATATAGAACTTGTTTTGAAAGTGTTTAAATTATGATTTGTTGTATATATCTCAATACGACCAAAAAATTTATTGGCGAATATGGTGAAAAATATGCTTGACGTAATTTAAAAAAAACAAGTTCAATTGATAACTCTCCCCCTTTTTTGAGTCTATGAAAAATGGAAATTCTCTCTTGTTCCAGAGATTCTGGATTGTTAACTTCGATATAATTCAAATTGTACGAATTCTTTCAACGTTTTTTTCTACGGTTGGTGTATTGAACGACACTGATGTATAATTATAATTAATATGTAATTAGTAAGTTTTGTTTCAGTTGTAATATCACAAGAGAGTGACAATAAAGAGAAAATAATTTGACAGATTTTTCGAAAACTTGTTGTCAGGCAGTAGACACGAGAGCCCGAAGGGCTAGAGTGGCTATTGCCAAATGGCAACAAGTTTGAGAAAAAATCTGGAGAATTATTTTCTACTTTAGCGAACTCTCGTGTGGTATTCGATAGATCATTTTTTGATGCCCCAATCATAGACCTATTCTCTATACATAAAACATTTTTATTTCAACAATTTTCTTGAATCTCTATAAACAGAATGAAGTTTGGAATTTGAAGATCTCATCATGAAATATACAATAACTATGGATGTTTTGTCCTTGGCTGGAGGATTCCGTAACATTGTTTTGTTCTGTTGGATTGAAAGCTATTGCTTTCTCTCTGTCCCTAGGTTATCAATTGAAACTGTTTCCAAATTGACACGTTACTGAAAATAGTATTCTCACATGCATTTTCGTTGATTTTCTTCAAATTTCATTTTTCACTTTTCATGCAAACTGATGACAGACGTCAGATCAAAAGTATCAGTTGTCACATAATAAAAACAACATACCACAAAAAATTCCCGCGGCAATTTTCAAGGTAGAAAATTGCCACTGTGATTGGCCTGAACGTACATGAATGCTTTGAATTGATTTAATTTAATTCACTTAATTTATCAGTTCAAGAAACACGCGTTGGATTATTTCCGAATACAAACCATTCACATATATAATAAATAGAGTAGGCCCAAGAAGTGAACCTTGCGGGACCCCGTATAAATTTTTTTTTGTTGCACTAAGTGCACTTGAGTTTTACCCGTCATCGAACTCTGAAAAAGACTCAAGCAACCCTTCTTTGAAATCCTAGTGGATTCGTATTGGTTTTCTCTACCCTATACATTTTCGAAATTTCTTATATTCCACGACTTGATTCAAGCTATGGTACATTTCTACTTTTGTTCGGCCACATCTTCGGGGCGACTCACACCCTACTGGAAAAGTTATGTGACACGAATAAATTCCTCTTTCTCATCTTAAATCGGTGTGGGACCCGGAAGAAAGCATTTCAATCTTATTTATTATTCCCTACGGGGTGTTGCAAACACCCATTGAAAGGTATCGCCCTCCATATTCGTTCTTTTTATGATACCGTTGCAAATCTGAGCCGGAACAAAAACATCATGCATGAATTAGACGGCGTAGGTATTAAGGGTGGGAATTGAATCGCTAGGTATACATTATATTACTTGTTGGGTGTTTGATAAACAGAGATTCTCAAGAAACTTGGGAAAAGCCTACTGGGATATTTCGAACTGCTTCATTCAATGGATATTTTTAGTATTCTTATTATCACTCCATAATATTATTGGTTTGATTCATAATGAGTGCATGAGATGGGTCAAATCATATATAAAAAAACAAGTCGCAATTTGTAACTGTGCATGGACTAAAAAAAAGTATAAAATTAGATGTACCCAAGGATCAGACCTCGGTCCGTTATCAGTCCTTATTTATATAAATTCTGTAAAATCGCGTTTCAAATACTGACAATCTTCCTTATATAAGCAGATGATCTATAATTTTATTTCCCTTTAAAATATTATCTGATTGTTACAAGATGTTGAAAAAGACCTCGATAGATTATGCAATTCATTTAGCCTATTCCTGAACTTTCAGAAATGTAATTACTTACATTACATTACATAAGGACATTTTTTGTTCAAAATATTTTGGATTTCCTACTTTTTTATATCTGCGACAGTAATCGAAGAAAAAGAAGTTCTGTAATTTTCTAGAAATTAAAACTTCTGAAATGGTCTAGTGGGTTTTGGCGTTACATGAATTATTTTTTGTTTTTATTATATTTGACAGTTTTGTCGACTCTACCATTTGAAAATTAACATGGTTTTTGTAGCAATGATTTATTACAATGCAATACACCAGAAAAATAACAACAATAAAGAAACTACGTTACAACAGTTACCCCCTCCCGTGCAAGGGACCTCCACAAGCCCTCATACATATATGCCAGCGCTCTTCTTGCTGATGCCCATACTTTTTCGAACACCGCGGAGAATTTTTTATATTATAAATGAACAAATGAGTACATTTCTCAATTATAAATCAATTCATAACTTGGATATCAAATTGATAAATAAATTAAATGAATTGAATGAATAAATAAATGAATAAGTAATAAGGAGTACTCCAGTTAGTCTACCGCTTTAACCTATACAATAGGTAACTTTGTCGGCAAGACTACAACAGAAAACAACTACATCCGTTTAATTATATTCGATTAGTTTGAAGCAACAGACTGGTTTATGTTATCCATTTTTTAATGTTGATTAACTTATCTTCCCTCAATTAGTATAAACAATTTTTCTCAATAAATAAATAAAAGATATAACATGATGATCTAAGAACCCCGTGCGAAAATATATGGAAAATTGGCCGACTTTACTGAAATTTTAACATATTATATAGAATATTATTCTAGTTAACAAGTGCTTTTTGGGTCAAACTTTTTCTCCGCCTCCGGAAAATATAAACGAGGTGTAATTCGATTCGGAAATATCTCGAAAATATTTTGACCATTCAAATTTGAAAAAAGGAAAAGAAGGAGAACAGAATTTTTAAAATTCCATAAAAAGTATGCATATTTTTTTTTGAGGAATTGCCTCCTCTTGTTGAAGTTCTTTTCAAATTTGAAAAATAAAAAATAGGTATTGAGATATTTCCAAAAAACCAAACCCCATTTTTTTCCAGTTATTCGTTAATAACTTATGCATTTTTCAAGGGCTCTTGAGTTTTTTCAAAAATCATCTATACACTATTCCAAATCGAATGACACCTCGATAATATTTTTGGGAGACGGAAATGAAAGTTTGACTACTTGTTGACTAGACTAATAATAAATTTGAAATAATATATGAGTTCAGTACTGAATAACTGAATTCATCAGAAAGTTAATTAATTTATAAAAAAATCATTTTCGCTGCATATTTTTGCCACCAGATCTGTCAGACACGCTTGTGGCCTTCAACTGCAATCAGCACCATGGCCATCACCACAATCAAATTATTCTGAAGAAAATACGAGCTCCAAAGAAAATCTCCGAATAGATCGTCATTCATTTAGCGAAAAATACGCAATTTTCATAGCAGCCCCGACCGTGGAAATCCCAGCAATCAGCGAAATGTAAAACAAAGTGGGCGCAAACAAACGCCGGGGATGGCAACGGGGCACTTTACATCATTTACATACCGCATTAAACATATAAATGGGCATCAGAGTAAACGAAATTCACGCGGAGGGGCTAACGATTCAGCAGTGGACTTGTGGGGGAAGGAGGGAGGGAATTTTGGTTTCAATTAATTGTATGTGATTATAATAAAATTATCATCATCAGTGTCTGTAATTTCAAACAGTGGCTTGAGGCAGATGGCAGATGGGTACCTCTCCCCAACTTTCCCGCCACTGTCTTATGATAGATTTTATTTCTGACCGAGCTTATATCGTCAATGTTACGCTATCAATAAAGAGGGTCATATTATAGATTCTATAACTCCTTCTAGCTCTCGCAAATAAAAATAAAATGAGAAATCGTCGTTTATGCGTCGTCAGACACAGCAATAGGAAACCCGTAAAACGTCCTTTATGCGTTGCGACATAACTGAGCTGCACAGTAATGAATTCATGAAGAGGATTTCAAGTAAAATTCTTTATATTATGATGCTGATAGTGAAATGGACTGGTATAAAATAAAACTGATTCAATTTATAATATTTCATTAACCAATGAAACTTTCTTAGAAATAAAAGTAATATTTCTTATATGATGCGAGTCGGTTTGCGACCTAATTAGATCTATTGTGCTCCATCTTTTTCTGCTAGTTCAAGGTGTTCACGTTTACAGCAACCCGTCAAGTCCCAATTCCTTGAGGAGTTTGAGGATTTTGAGGGGTCTATTCGTGGTATTTCTCCCACAGTCAGCTGGTGTGATCCCAGTATATTCAATCCCTTGTGATGTGAAGCATACCACTCCTTCAATATATGGTGTGGTGTTACTGGATGTTCCCCTCAGAATCTGCAGGTGCTGTCCTCCTCTGAGCCTAGCTTCCTTGGGTGTTCTTTGAGTCTACAGTGCCCCGTCAGAAATCCCGTGATTGTTTTTAGACTAGTTTTGCTGAGGTTAATCAGTGTCTTCGATCTTGTTCGGTTGAAGTTGCCGAGGAGATCTTTGGCCTGCCTTAGCCCTGGAAGTATTTGCCAGTATGTTGCTCTCATTGCTTCTTCAGTTTTATTGAGTTCTTCTTGGAAGTAAGATTTTCCAAGTCCGCAGAATGGTTCTGGCCCGTTGATGCCCCCTTTCATGCCAGGGTATCTGCTTGTTCATGGGCATCCACTCCGACGTGCCCCGGCACCCAGAGAAGGATCACCTTGTTGTTCCTGTCTAGATCATTAAGTTTGTCTAGGCATTCCCAGACCATCTTTGAGTTAATGATATATGAGCTCAACGCTTTGACTATCGGAGAGGATTGCGATTTCCTTGTTCCGGTATTTCCTGGCCCATGGGTTCGGAATATTTGGTGCGAGGCCCAAAGACTCCTGCTACAGTTCCTTTGGGAGTTTTGGACCAGTCCGTGTACCATGTAATGGTATTCTTTCCCAGTGCTAATTCTGGTCGAAAAAATTTCTCGAAACTAAATTCCCTGGTAATTTCATAAGTTGGGAGATCGGCAAGGTGTGCACTTTCGGTGGGGGTTGAGCCCCTTACGTTGTGTGCTGGCTCTTCGAGTCCGACTTTAGCCAACCTGAGGTTTGCTCCCCAAGCAGTTTCCACACCATGATATGGAGAGGAGTGAGGTCCAGAATTACCTCTATTGCTGCTGTTGGAGCCGACCTCATTGCTCCTGTTCTACAAAGACATGCTAGTCTTTGCACTTTCTCCAGGATTTTCTTTGTTATGGCGAGTTCGGTTCTACCGAGCCACATTACTGCACTGTAGGTGATCATGGTGTACATCCATCGCAGTATTGATATGTTACAGCCCCACGTTTTTCCTTCAATATTCCTGCACACCATCAGTGATGATTTTGCCTTGTTAACGATCTTGTCTACGTGTCTGTTCCAGAGTAGTTTTGAGTCTAGGGTAAGCCCTAGGTTCTTCACCTCTTGCTTCCATTCTAAGTCTGCTCCATCGAGGCGAACAGCCCTTAGGTGCTGAAACTTTGTTCTTCTAGTAAATGGTATCACTGTGGTTTTTGATGATTTAATTCTCAACCCCACAGAAAGGCACCATCTTCTGGTATAACTGCAGGAACTTCATTGTGTCGTCTGTATTTTATTTTTTATCATTTTTTCATGTCATAATTTTAAGATAATCTGAAACACACTTCTTTAAGTGAGTGATTGACACCCTTTACATGTAGTGTCACAAAGAAAAAATAAAATATTTCTATGAATTGTGATGCAGTTTTCAGGCACAAGGGTCAAAAATAAAGAACCATGCATGGACATGCATGTATCTGAATCGACCTTTAGAGTTTTAAATAATGTTTAATTAACCCTCTATCAACCTGAAAATGTGAATGACTCCAAAAACGGGAAATCCATATTACATAATTACGATATGATTTTATGGGCATTGCCTGCTTATTCGATTCGTGATTCAAATCGCCAACACGCAACATTTCCCTCGCTCGCGCTAGGAAGTGACCAACACCTTGTGAAGTACTGACCGCACCCAAGAGTCCAATACAAACAAACACAAAACGTGCACCTACCGGTGATTTCGTTATTATATGAAATGCTCCAATTCGGTAATAGATAATAGACAAATGAACGACGAAATGCATGGATGGCCATGATCTCAAATGGAAAAGGCACACCTGGGCGAAGTCATCGACCCATCGATTTCTCGTGATGAGTTTTTCTTTCCTATGATTAGGTTGTCATGATCCGATTTTATGGGTTCGATTCTGCGTAGCGTGTTAGGAAGAAATGATGATAACCAATGTTGGGAAAATGTCGATTAGGCTTGTGAAAATTCGTCAGTGTGGGACAGCCTCATTATCAGCTCCTTCTCAACTCAAAATCTACACATCCATGCAATAGGGAATTACACTGGAAGAAAAAATGACGTTTCAGTTATAAAAAATGATTTTATCTGTTGAATCACTTCACGAACCCATTTATTTATTTCATATCGACTACAACCCACCTCAAAACTGTTCCAAATTAAGAAAGATTCAAATGCCATATTTTCGCGGGCTGACGTCACTTGTATTGTACTGCAAACGTTTGTTTTGTGAGTGCTTTGTACAGGGAAGATATGTACCCATTCTGAATAACAGTGTACACTGGAATTTAAGTAGACTTGACGTCATTTGTATTGGTCCAATGAAATACCGGTAATATTTTTAGCGCGAATTTGAGCTAGTGTTTCAATTCATCTCTAATCCCTTTGTTTTCTGGATAAAAACATAATAAAAAAAATAAAGCCAGTTTGAATTGTAAAACTTCGAAAAAAAATATAAAAGTTACCAGTGTAATTCCCTATTGGCTGTGTCGTACTGATGAAGACCACAATCTGAAACAGGTATATACGTTTGCTTTTTCAACAAGGTATTCTCATTATTCCATATTCAAGTTCATTTCTTGGGTTTCATTAATTCATACACCCAGTTAACTGCGGAAAGCATAGGGGTTTCCCAATAAAAAGTTTTTTACAGTTTTACTCAAAATGTATATTGGTTAGATTTTTGTCGTCCTAATGGGGAGTACTAACCAATCACAAAAATGTATAAGTAATGAAAAAGAACATATTGTAGCACTCATCTTCAATAAAAAACAAATTTTTGAATTTCTGAGTAGTTGTTAGAATAATATTGTAACGATATTTCTAAATAATACGCTGAGCACACTACTTAACTATTTTTATTAACTTCGCCATAAAATTACAACTACTACACTGACTAATGAAAACACTTAGATCTCTTCAAACTGCTCTACTGATATCAACTAGCTAAATCTTTCAAAAACTTCTTTAAAACTTCAAAACTTCTTCTAAACTTCGTCTACCGAGTGGAGCCTTATATACCTACTCAATTCGAGCAGAATAAATGTTGTGGGATTCTTTCGTTCTCCAGATTAATTAGTACAGAAAAACATCTGAATAATTCTAGGAAAGAGGAAATGTTTACGGCGCCGGTTTATTTCTTATGAGTTACATTTTGTGTATAGTAACATTATCCCCCTCTTAATTTTGATCATCCCGATCAAACAATGTGTCGTCTCTGTTTTAACATTTAAGTCTTCCTAGATGAACGACCTTTATATTCGCTCTCGGGCTGCGTTGAATCCTATAGACCATTGTTTATTATTTTCACTACAGTGAAGGGTCCTTCCCAAAATGGTGTTAATTTGGGAGAAACTCTTTTCTTACGATGAGGGTTGTACAGCCTCATTCGATCTCCTTCTTTGAATCCATCAGTAATGGCCTTAAAATCGTATCGAATCTTCATTCTATCACTAGCTATCTTCAATATTTTTCTTGCAGATTCGTGGATACCAGTCAAGCTATCTCGCAGTTCGTCTGCATAATCCTGTACCTCTCTTTCTTCAGCGCTCGGTGATCCGAACACCAAGTCACAGGACAAACGAAGTTCTCTCCCGAAGATAATGCTGGCTGGGGTGAGCTTTGTGGAATTGTGCACACATGCCCTATAAGCCATCAAGAATAGTAGAAGTTGTCGATCCCAGTTCTTTTGGTGCTATTCTACTACTTTGGAAAGATGTTCTTCCACATTCCTGTTAAACCTTTCAACCATGCCATCAGACTGTGGTTGGAGGACAGTTCGATTCAAAATTCCTCCCTTGATCGGAATGTAGCTCCATTGGCAATCCAAACCTTGAAAACATGTTATCCACCAGAGCTCTTGCAACTGTGCATGCTTCTTGATTAGGCACGGCAACCCTTTTGCTGAAGTACATCGATGGCGATTCTTTCGAAGGGAGCACCTACATTGTATTGTTTCATCTCTTTTCTTGATCTTGTCCTGGGGCCGTTGCTTGCTTCACACTTCGGACATCTTCGGCACCATCTTTCTACATCTCCACGACATTGGACCCAGTAAAACCTCTGTAGTGTTTTAACCAAGGTCTTATTCACTCCAAAATGCCAGCCTGACCAATTCAGAAATCACTTTTCTGCCATCGGCTGATACCCAAGCCTGTCCAATAGAGCATTCCCAACAATAAGGGAATCTCATTGTTCCCACAATACCTTGAAAGTTGGTAAACGAACGGAGATTTCATTTTAGGTGGGTCTTTTCGCTCCGCTTTCCTTCCATAGTAGAATATCTGCAACTCTTGGATTACTTTCTTGGTCCTGTCTCATTTTCGCTGTGTTCCAATTGTTGTCAACCATTATTCTCACTTGGTTGATTCCTTCGCGACGTTCAATTCGCTCACAAGTATCCGAACAAGGTCTCCTGGACAAGGCATCTGTTTTTTTGTGCAATTCGGTTGGTTTTAGCCTCTTAACAGAAATTACTCTGGGGACTCCATCATTGCTAGCCGGCTTGCTCCTCGATATGTTGGCTAATTCTAGTTTTTCCTGCCGCCCATTTGAGGACTCGCTGGAAGACCTTGAGAACAGGTCGGCATTCTCACCCTGCAATCTTTAATGATATGTCCCAATTTCCCACATCTATAGCATGCCCTGTTCTTCTCAGTGCTTAATCTGCATATCAATGATTTAATCTCATTCAGAACCTTCTCGAATGAACTAGTAACTACGCCAAATTGTTGTTCGGGGTCTTCTATTAAAACCGCTCGTACTTTCGGACTCAAGGGGTTGAGGGTCTTTGAGTGCTCGTTGAACTCCTTTTGGAGATATCGGACTGCGCAGTTCATTGACATTGAGCTCTGGGGTTTGAGGGGTAGAAACTCAATTTGGACACCTGCTCTGGACGAAACTGGAAAGCGTTCCCAGAGCTTATATAATATAGCAAGGGGATTCAAGTTTTTCAACTTCTTGGGATTAAATAGCCCTTCATTCTCTAGGATCAGGGATGGAAATCACACAAAAATAAGAAGAGTTTGTGCATTTGGAGCAAAGAAATATTGCCGATCTTAAGAGACTGATTTCTCTCTCAACTGAGCGATACCAACTTCTCTCCCTCAATCCACATAAAAACATTATTATTCTTGCCCTAAAAAACCCATCAATAAAATCGCGGCATAACCCCCGACGAAATAGGCATGCATACCGTCTTTCCGAAGCACCTCATAAGAAAATAAAGTCCTCCAGGTGGATGAAATTATAATAATCGCGCTGAAGAAGTGGAAAAGCAAAAGGAAACAACGACTGGTGATCGTAACGGTCTAAATAGCAGCACTTTCCTTCGTCTATAATTCAGACAACTATTTAATGAAAAGTCTCGTCGTGTTGCAGCATGAGGGAGCGTCACCATGGGAACGCTGCAACCGGGTCTGGTGCTGGGGTAGCTCGGTCTGGGGCGGTCTGTGCCAGAGACGGACTCGGCAGCGAAATGCAGGGGCCAGGATTCATGGATCAACATTCTGTAAAGTGAAATAAAGGGAAGTGGAGTATATATTTAACAACGTTACATTTTCGAATTGTTTATGGCACGTCAAAAAAATATATTTTTGTACAACTGTCAAAAAAGCTTGACATTTCTGCATCTCTATTGATACGTAAATGTTTACTTTTTTCACTGCCAAAATAATTCTCAAAAAAATATGAAATATTACTTTTTGAAGGGTTCATTTTCAATTATTAATTGATTATTCATCATAAAACAATTTCATTTATTGGAATAATGATTGATAGTAAATTTTGAACGATTACTTTCAATATAAAATCTCGAATTGTTCCGAATTTGCGTTTTTCATGATTTTTAGGGGTCTACGCCTTCTAACTTTTTTTTGATTTTTTGAGTAATTCTGTTTTATATTGATTGACTCAAAATTCACAGATTATACTAATTTATACTTCTATACTACTATATAAAATTTAATAAACCAACATGTGGGGATAAATGAAACTGGAAAAATTCCCAGTTTGATAGGAAAATGGCTTGGAAAAAACATGTAAAAGAGCTACACAGGTCACTGTTTCAGGAGAAGCTCTGTAACTCTTCTGTCCAATGCAGGGGGCAAAATTACATCTATAAAACGGCCACGGTGGCTGGAAATCTACCTCCGTTGCAGAAGCATGTATAGAAGATAGTTTGAATAACAAAATTGAGATTTCTAACAAAATCTGAATTGTTCATATTCTTTCAAACAAACTAAAATATCTGATAAAATTGTGGAATCAACTCTTCAAGAAATATCTAACGTTTATGATCAGCAACATGGAACATCTTCGGAAATTTATGCTGCAAGTAATTTTTCAATAACTATCAATTATTATTCCAATAAGTGAAATTGTTTTATGATGAATAATCGATTAATAATAATCAACTAAAAATAAATACTTCAAAAAGTAATATTTTATGTTTATTTTGTGAATTATTCTAGCAGTGAAATAAGTATTTTTATCATGGTGAAAAAAAGACTTTTTTACGTTAAAAAAAGTAAATATTTACGCATCAGTAGAGATGCAGAAATGTCAAGTTATTCTAACAGTTGTACAAAAAGGATATATTTAACTACGTTACATTTTCGAAATGTTTGTAGCACGTCAAAAAAATACATATTTGTACAGAAGAGACGTAAACAGGCATCAGATACCAATTAATTAAAATAAGGTCGGATTACAATTTACGTCAGTCTTTTTTGATCAGAAACGATATTTTATTCTGAAGTAGAAAAACTAAGCATGTAATAAAAATTGTTGTGGGATATAAGCAAATGGAAATTATGGCGAAAGCAACGTTTGTTAAAGTTCCAAACTCAAAGCAGTATACATTATCAGCAATCATATGGGCCAAGGCAAGTGATGATTTATTATCTCTCAAACAGAATGAAACGCAGACTGAAATCTGTCTGCAAAAACTGGAAATTTATATCAATGAATATTCGCAGGTTTTTATTCGAAGATTTCAGTTTCACCATTTTCTCAACCATTAGGCTAGTACATTCCAGCTTTGGAGGTGGATCTGCTCGGGGGTGGTTTTGTCTGTTACCGTTGTCATTGCCCCCATATATATTTCTATTCTAATCAAACACATCGCCGCCGAATGGGTTCCGCCAAAAGCAATACTTTTATAAAAAAAACCTTTTCTGCAAACTGAAGGCCTAATTTCGAATCTTTTATTACTCCTCCAGTACGTTTTATTACTACTAGAGGGATGTGTCTCTTTGGTTTATGTCGGTTACGATTGTTGGGGAAAAATTCGTGTTTTACTCGTTACTTGAAAAAAATATATTCTCTCTACAGAGGAAAATTCCCAATGATATATATTCTTATAATTTAAAAATTAGTACTATGTCTGGAGTGCAAAATAATGAAATTGACTTTGATTGCAATAGAAGATATAGGATCTACGAATTATTTGATTTGGAAAACTTTTTCCTTGAAGCCAGATAAAGAGCGTAGTGATTTGGTTGAATTACCGATGGTTTTGGACTTGATGGAAAGTAGCTTCGTGAAAAATTTTCAGTCAAGGAGCAAAAACTAGCAAAAATGAAATCGAAGTCGCAAAATTGGATTGAGAAAAATGTTACCCCTCTGCCCCCCTGAAGTCTGAATAGAGAGAGAGCGCGTAATGAGTGGAAAATTCTGCGAAAACTCTCGAATGAAATCAAAATAGCCCTCCAAAATAGTGAAAAACATTGAGTTTCGCTCAATTTGATATCAGATAATTTGATAAGTGGATGTTGCGTGAGACTCAACGGGATAAACCGCGGTGGTGTTGTCATTTCGTCTGATTAATGATTTTTCATTGCCACAAACCATTTCAAAAAGTGCGACCAAACTAAATGAGGACGATAAATTTTCTCTTATTAATATAAAATGTGAAAAAATGGTTATTATTTATTTTGTGCATACTCTGTACTCTTGGTTATCCGTTTTCTTTCTGAACTAGCTTGTTAAATGAGGCTGTATTCGAAAATGAATCATTGCCACATGTTTGTTTGTTTGATACTGATTGAGCAGAACTTAATTAAATGCTATATACAGTGCCCGTCCAAAGTCCGTTCCCCATCTACTAATTTTTGAACCACCTGGTATATCGCAACTAAATTTGGAGGGCTTTAATAGGAGATGAAAACCAACTTTTTCATGAAAAACTCAATGCTAAAACTTTTAAATGGCGGCTGAGCGCCATCTTCAATATTCTTTTAAATAAAACACCCCGTATGTTATTCCATTTTCGAAATTTGCTCATAATTCTCAACAGTTTTCTCTAATACACTGTACTCCTAAATTCAATTGTTTTCGTAATATTAACGTTTGAAATGTGACATTCCGGTATGAAATGAAGTATGGATTTTGGTCACTTCCTGTGAAACGTTTTGCTAACTACACGTTGTTATTAATTTGTAGTTAAACCTCTTAATTATTTCGACCAATAAGATGCGTAAAGAGAGTTTATTAAGGATAAACAGCACCGCTTACTGGAAAATCTCGAAGCCTACGAATGCGTTCTGTAAGTTCACAATCAAAACAAATTAGTTGGGTTAAAAATTATATTTTATTTTTGAATAACTCTTTTATTTAACCCCAACAATTATTTTATCAAGAGTTCGAAGTGGCCCCCTCCTAAATCTTCACAATAAAGTGCCCTATTATAAATAGCTTCTCTCACGTTGATGAAAGTCTGTTCATCTATTTCTTCACATGTATCTATTACTCTTCGTTCCAACTCTTCTATTGTTTGGCATTCATTGGTGTAGATTTTTGACTTCAGATACCCCCAAAGGAAAAAATCTAGAGGTGTAAGATCCGGAGATCTTGGTGGCCACTCTGTAGTTCCCCTACGACCTATCCATCGCCCAGGAAAGTTAGTATCGAGGAAGTCTCTAGCCATGCGATCGAAATGGGGACACCTCCTCCATCCTGCTGAAATATGATTTCACAATTTTCAAACTCTTCCTGGTTGTTCAATACAATTTGCCTTATTCGAGGTTCAATTTCAGTTTCTAAAAGATTTTTGTAAAGAACTCCTGTAAGATTGCCTCTGATGAAAATCGGCCCAACAACGCGATTGCCTAAAATCCCAGCCCAAACATTCACCTTTTCAGGAAACTGGGTATGTCCCTCTCTGAAAATATGCGGATTAGTATCGCTCCAGTATCGTACATTCTGTTTGTTGACTTTTCCATTAAGAAAAAACGTACATTCGTCTGAGAAACATACACGTTTTAGGAAAATTCAACCCTCCGGTCTGGATCATCCTCAGTGAGAGCATGCAGGATTTTCGTTTTATAGGGATGAAACTTTTCTTTTTTTAGGACTCTTTGGACACTTTCTGAACTTACTCCACAGGACTCAGCAACTGCAGACGTCGACTGAGTCGAATTGATTACCATTTCAGCAACAATTTCTACCTTATTTTGGATCTTGGAGCATCTTTCAGCTTATTTAAAAGTTTGCGCAAATATATCCTTGAAATAGGATTCTCGGGAAATTTATCATTAAACATACGGACTGCTAGATGATAATTCCTCTTCATCAGTAAGGATTACTCAACCATTTCAATTGAATGATACAGATTCAACAATCAGTGCTTTATTTCCACTGTGATTTTACATGAATCTCAATGCAAAACAATTTGTCCGTAGTTTGTCCGATGGTATATCAAAACAAGAACTCCAAGTGAGTTAGTTCCTAATCCAAAGTGAGATCAAGCACTTCGGTTATGGAGTTGAACACCACCTCAACTTGGTTACTTTCATAGACTTAAAAAAAACGAAATTAACGAAAATTATAAAATATTAGAAATTATGCCGGATGCGCCGGTAAACATATTCGATTTATCTATGATTAGAAGGAATTTGATCCTTCACACATTCAGAAGTCGATTTGCATTGAAAAAAAAAGTTTTTCGTTATCATATCCAGCTCAATGCTGTCTTTAAATGATTATTTTTTTCGTATGATTTTCAACCAATTTAGTTAAGTTACCTCGTATAATTTCGATAACACCTGATTATACAAAGAATAGCTCCACCAATCGAAAATTTCAAAATAATTTCATTTTCATAGTAACCACATCGACATCAATATACAACAAACAGAACTGTCAAAATGTGACGTTTATCAAAAATTGTTCAAAAATGAGTCGATTCGGAGATTTATCATCAAATGCAATAGACGAGTATACAAAATACTGAGCCTCATAATACAGTGAAAACAAAAAAGTACGTATGGAAACAATCTCTTACGTTATGCAGTGAAAGAAACTATGTGCTAAATGAATCAATTTCCACTGAAATGATTTTGAAAGATTGGGCTTTCAATATGCGAAAATGTAATGGAGAAAATTATAAAGAAAATGTGGTTAAAACGATGTGGAACATTACGGCAAAACAAGTACAAGAAAAATATATGAAGGAGTTTAATAGAGTAATTGATCCATTCTCTAGTCCCATATTTTTAGCCGCACGAAACGCAAGAAATTCAAAAAGAAGGGAACTTCAAATGTTACCGGACAAGAGAAAGGTTAGTGCATCAGCATTTAAAGATAACGAGTACATAGCAATGATAGAAACGTGGGAAAATTTTTCTTAATTGCTTCTGTAGAACTTGCGTGGAGAGGAAATGAAGGAGCGTCATGCTTGACTCATTATTTTCAAAAAGAAACTGGAAATGATGATACTCCAACTGATAGAATACAATATAATCCTATTTTTACCAAAACCACACAGGGAGGAGCAAAACCATGTGCTAATAATAAATGGCTTGTACCTAACCATAATGAAGTGAGTCGTTGTCCAGTGAGACTTCTAGATAAACTAATGATGAAAAGAAGCGAAAACATCAATATTAAAATAGATAGGTTATTTCTGACAGTAAATCCCAACTGGAGAAAAGAAAAAACCCTTGGCTGGTACAAAAATATGCCAATTGGAGTGCATGAAATTAGTAAATGGACCAAAAAGTCTGCAGAATTGGCAAATTTGAATATGACAAACAAAAAATTTTCAAATCATTCTCACCGAGCCACTGCTGTTTCACAATTGGCAAAAGCAGGTGTATCGGAACAAGAACTTATTAAAATAACAGGACATGGTAATAGCAATTCAATCAAACCCTACCTACAGATAGATGAACAACATCACCAAAACATAATAAATAAGATGAGATCCAATTTTAAAAACGCTGCAGGTTCAAGTAATAACACCTCCAGTATTTCCAGCACTTCAATGAGCAGTGGCCACGTTTCCTGCGCCGAAAATCACTCAGTTAAAAAAACGTAGTATATAATAATTGTAACTTTCATTGCACCAATTTGCATTTAAATTATTAAATTGTTTATATATTTACTTTATTTACTCAAAAAATAATCGTATCAAATACAATACGTACTTCAAAATAAATACGGTTATACATCTCAAACTTCCTGCATAATTACAAATCGTGTCAGTTTGACAGAATAATCCTCCCGCTTCGCGGTCAGATTATTTAAACTGTCAAACTGATAATCTTTATAATTATGCAACAACTTGTCGATGTATAACCTGATTATTTTGAAGTACTTATAGTATTACTACTGATTATTCTCCAGAATTCCCAGGACTGATAAAAACAGATAGAGCTGTGTCTACACACATACAAACTCATAGAGAACATATTTTAATTGGTTTTCTTACTTTTTGCTTTGATATTATTATGGATTTTTCAAATCAGATATAGGATCTCAGTTCTCCTTGGTGTTGGAGTTTTTATCATTGAGAAATTCCCAAGATTTCACAAGATATTCAGTTTTGACTAATAAAACCTTCATCAGATTTGGTTGAAATTAATATTTTACATGAAAAACGTAAAGTTTCCACAGAAATCAAACGTTCCATGCATACCGCCGGCGTCGTTTCAAATATAGAAGAATATGTTCGTGATACAGTTGTTACTCAAGAATTAATATCAAATGAAAGCGAGCTTTACAAATGTAAAATAAATTGAGTTTTTGTAACCATGAAAGAAGGCCTGATAATCATGAATATTCCATGACAGACCGTAGAATGTTAAAGATTTTTGATGTAATGGTTGTTAGGTTAGGTTAGGTTTGAAATGAGCTGATCTGCTGGGCCCTCCACTGTGACCCGTAAGGGTCTGTTGTGGCTTATACCAATTCATATTTCACCAAATAATCACAGCTTACTGAGGAAGTTGGTTAGTTTCTTTGGTGTATAATCTTTCAGGTCCGAGGGAGAGAGTGAAACTGCCGAACATCGAAAATCTGATCCGTCCGCGGCGGGGCAGGCACAAAATATGTGTTCTGCTGTTTCATCATCTTCAAGACAGCGTTTAATAAAGTTCATGATACACCAGTGTACTCTCTGGATGCCTTTGGAGACAGGGCCGGCTTGGATAGTCCCAACGGAATGAAAAAACTTAGCAAGTATTCCCAATGGCATAACCTTTGCGAGTACAGGACGACTATTATTATTATTATTATTGGGCAATGGAAAAAATTGTACAGGGTGTCATTTGAAAAAAAAAGTTTGGGGTTGAACTGGAAATGGTGAATTTTCGGTATTGGAGTAAAAACATGCGTATTTGACGTACCAAATTTGAAATCTGTATCTTTAAAACTATAGAAAAATTAGGAGGCGTACCTTACCTCGTGGTCAACCGGTATATAAACGTTAGAGAACCCTTGATTAAGGGCAAAGGATGATTTTCATGCATTCCTCTAAAATGATAAATGAAGTATGTGTCTATTAACACGACATTAAACGCCACACAGTGTCTTTTTCCGAAAGTCCTTGCTTGCTTGTATCGTTGCTTGCCATCAACGACGTATCTAATTTAAAAGTGGAGGCCACCTCACCACTTTTTGTCGGCAAATTTATTTCTGGAAACCTTGTAGTTCAGGGTTACGCCTGTGATATTTCCAGTCAAGGGAAAGACAGAGAGAGACGTGTTGACACTACAGCCTTTGTTTCCATACTCGCGGTTCGGTAAAGAGAGATCCGCCGCATTTCACCCTGGGGAACCAACCCACGATACGGTGTGACCCAGAACTCTTCAACTGGAGTGGTGTTTCGTTATTCACGTTAAATTATGGTCGGTTTTGATCTCGCTTTGCTTGCAAGTTGAAACGGTGGATATTTTGACGAAGGGCAATTTTTCACTAGCTCCAGAGTAATAAATCAAAGGGACAGATATTTGATTGAACTTTTCAACCCGGGAACGGTTGAAGATAGAGCAATTCTGCGAACGCCAATTGATTCAAAATGATTAAATTAATATAACTTGGTAATCACGAGGCAATCGATGTGGAACAGAATTATTTAAAATGTCGAAAAAGGTCCAAAGGGGTAGACCCTTAAAATCATGAAAAATACGAAATTGGCTCCCTTGCTGCAGATTTCGAAAATATATGATTTTTCATGCTCTGATTCAAGCTATAGTATATTAAAGTAATACAACGTCGAAAACGTTGCTCTGGAAAAAAATGTGGAAGAAAATGACTCCTTCCACTCCAGATGAACTCTTCAACTCGGGAATGGTTGAAGATAGAGCAATTTTGCGAACGCCAGACGATTCAGAATGATCAAATTAGTATAATCTATGAATTTCGAGTCAATCGATATGAAGAAAAATTATTCGAAAATTCGAAAAATATCATGAAAAATACAAATTCGGCAGATTCACTCGCAATTCGCAATATATATGCAAAATTTCATGCAGATTTCGAAAATATATGATGTTTCATGCTCTGATTCAAGCTATGATATATAAAAGTAATACAACGTCGAAAACGTTGCTCTGGAAAAAAATGTGGAAGAAAATGACTCCTTCCACTCCAGATGAACTCTTCAACTCGGGAACGGTTGAAGATAGCGCAATTCTGCGACCGCCAATCGATTCAGAATGATCAAATTAGTATAATCTGTGAATTTCGAGTCAATCGATATGAAGAAAAATTATTCGAAAATTCGAAAAAAATCCATAGAAATCATGAAAAATACAAATTCGCACGCAATATATATGCAAAATTTCATGCAGATTTCGAAAATATGTGATTTTTCATGCTCAGATTCAAGACTCAGCATATAGAAGGGATACAATGTCAAAAATGTTGGAATGGAGAAAAAATATGGAGGGAAATCACTCCCTTCCACTCCAGATGAACTCTTCAACTCGGGAACGGTTGAAGATAGCGCAATTCTGCGAACGCCAATCGATTCAGAATGATCAAATTAGTATAATCTGTGAATTTCTAGTCAATCGATATGAAGAAAAATTATACGAAAATTCGAAAAAAATCCAAAGAAATCATGAAAAATACAAATTCGGCAGATTCACTCGCAATTCACAATATATATGCAAAATTTCATGCAGATTTCGAAAATATGTGATTTTTCATGCTCAGATTCAAGACTCAGCATATAGAAGGGATACAATGTCAAAAATGTTGGAATGGAAGGGACACAATGTCAAAAATGTTGGAATGGAGAAAAAATATGGAGGGAAATCACTTGAAAATATGTGATTTTTTATGCTCAGATTCAAGACTCAGCATATAGAAGGGATACAATGTCAAAAATGTTGGAATGGAGAAAAAATATGGAGGGAAATCACTCCCTTCCACTCCAGATGAACTCTTCAACTCGGGAACGGTTGAAGATAGCGCAATTCTGCGAACGCCAATCGATTCAGAATGATCAAATTAGTATAATCTGTGAATTTCTAGTCAATCGATATGAAGAAAAATTATACGAAAATTCGAAAAAAATCCAAAGAAATCATGAAAAATACAAATTCGGCAGATTCACTCGCAATTCACAATATATATGCAAAATTTCATGCAGATTTCGAAAATATGTGATTTTTCATGCTCAGATTCAAGACTCAGCATATAGAAGGGATACAATGTCAAAAATGTTGGAATGGAAGGGACACAATGTCAAAAATGTTGGAATGGAGAAAAAATATGGAGGGAAATCACTTGAAAATATGTGATTTTTTATGCTCAGATTCAAGACTCAGCATATAGAAGGGATACAATGTCAAAAATGTTGGAATGGAGAAAAAATATGGAGGGAAATCACTCCCTTCCACTCCAGATGAACTCTTCAACTCGGGAACGGTTGAAGATAGCGCAATTCTGCGAACGCCAATCGATTCAGAATGATCAAATTAGTATAATCTGTGAATTTCGAGTCAATCGATATGAAGAAAAATTATACGAAAATTCGAAAAAAATCCATAGAAATCATGAAAAATACAAATTCGGCAGATTCACTCGCAATTCGCAATATATATGCAAAATTTCATGCAGATTTCGAAAATATGTGATTTTTCATGCTCAGATTCAAGACTCAGCATATAGAAGGGATACAATGTCAAAAATGTTGGAATGAAGAAAAAATATGGAGGGAAATCACTCCCTTCCACTCCAGATGAACTCTTCAACTCGGGAACGGTTGAAGATAGCGCAATTCTGCGACCGCCAATCGATTCAGAATGATCAAATTAGTATAATCTGTGAATTTCTAGTCAATGGATATGAAGAAAAATTATACGAAAATTCGAAAAAAATCCAAAGAAATCATGAAAAATACAAATTCGGCAGATTCACTCGCAATTCACAATATATATGCAAAATTTCATGCAGATTTCGAAAATATGTGATTTTTCATGCTCAGATTCAAGACTCAGCATATAGAAGGGATACAATGTCAAAAATGTTGGAATGGAAGGGATACAATGTCAAAAATGTTGGAATGGAGAAAAAATATGGAGGGAAATCACTTGAAAATATGTGATTTTTTATGCTCAGATTCAAGACTCAGCATATAGAAGGGATACAATGTCAAAAATGTTGGAATGGAGAAAAAATATGGAGGGAAATCACTCCCTTCCACTCCAGATGAACTCTTCAACTCGGGAACGGTTGAAGATAGCGCAATTCTGCGAACGCCAATCGATTCAGAATGATCAAATTAGTATAATCTGTGAATTTCTAGTCAATCGATATGAAGAAAAATTATACGAAAATTCGAAAAAAATCCAAAGAAATCATGAAAAATACAAATTCGGCAGATTCACTCGCAATTCACAATATATATGCAAAATTTCATGCAGATTTCGAAAATATGTGAATTTTCATGCTCAGATTCAAGACTCAGCATATAGAAGGGATACAATGTCAAAAATGTTGGAATGGAAGGGACACAATGTCAAAAATGTTGGAATGGAGAAAAAATATGGAGGGAAATCACTTGAAAATATGTGATTTTTTATGCTCAGATTCAAGACTCAGCATATAGAAGGGATACAATGTCAAAAATGTTGGAATGGAGAAAAAATATGGAGGGAAATCACTCCCTTCCACTCCAGATGAACTCTTCAACTCGGGAACGGTTGAAGATAGCGCAATTCTGCGAACGCCAATCGATTCAGAATGATCAAATTAGTATAATCTGTGAATTTCGAGTCAATCGATATGAAGAAAAATTATACGAAAATTCGAAAAAAATCCATAGAAATCATGAAAAATACAAATTCGGCAGATTCACTCGCAATTCGCAATATATATGCAAAATTTCATGCAGATTTCGAAAATATGTGATTTTTCATGCTCAGATTCAAGACTCAGCATATAGAAGGGATACAATGTCAAAAATGTTGGAATGAAGAAAAAATATGGAGGGAAATCACTCCCTTCCACTCCAGATGAACTCTTCAACTCGGGAACGGTTGAAGATAGCGCAATTCTGCGACCGCCAATCGATTCAGAATGATCAAATTAGTATAATCTGTGAATTTCTAGTCAATGGATATGAAGAAAAATTATACGAAAATTCGAAAAAAATCCAAAGAAATCATGAAAAATACAAATTCGGCAGATTCACTCGCAATTCACAATATATATGCAAAATTTCATGCAGATTTCGAAAATATGTGATTTTTCATGCTCAGATTCAAGACTCAGCATATAGAAGGGATACAATGTCAAAAATGTTGGAATGGAAGGGATACAATGTCAAAAATGTTGGAATGGAGAAAAAATATGGAGGGAAATCACTTGAAAATATGTGATTTTTTATGCTCAGATTCAAGACTCAGCATATAGAAGGGATACAATGTCAAAAATGTTGGAATGGAGAAAAAATATGGAGGGAAATCACTCCCTTCCACTCCAGATGAACTCTTCAACTCGGGAACGGTTGAAGATAGCGCAATTCTGCGAACGCCAATCGATTCAGAATGATCAAATTAGTATAATCTGTGAATTTCGAGTCAATCGATATGAAGAAAAATTATTCAAAAATTCGAAAAAAATCCAAAGGGGTAGACCCATAGAAATCATGAAAAATACAAATTCGGCAGATTCACTCGCAATTCGCAATATATATGCAAAATTTCATGCAGATTTCGAAAATATGTGATTTTTCATGCTCAGATTCAAGACTCAGCATATAGAAGGGATACAATGTCAAAAATGTTGGAATGGAAGGGATACAATGTCAAAAATGTTGGAATGGAGAAAAAATATGAAGGGAAATCACTCGAAAATATGTGATTTTTCATGCTCAGATTCAAGACTCAGCATATAGAAGGGATACAATGTCAAAAATGTTGGAATGGAGAAAAAATATGGAGGGAAATCACTCCCTTCCACTCCAGATGAACTCTTCAACTCGGGAACGGTTGAAGATAGCGCAATTCTGCGAACGCCAATCGATTCAGAATGATCAAATTAGTATAATCTGTGAATTTCGAGTCAATCTATATGAAGAAAAATTATTCGAAAATTCGAAAAAAATCCAAAGGGGTAGACCCATAGAAATCATGAAAAATACAAATTCGGCAGATTCACTCGCAATTCGCAATATATATGCAAAATTTCATGCAGATTTCGAAAATATGTGATTTTTCATGCTCAGATTCAAGACTCAGCATATAGAAGGGATACAATGTCAAAAATGTTGGAATGGAAGGGATACAATGTCAAAAATGTTGGAATGGAAGGGATACAATGTCAAAAATGTTGGAATGGAGAAAAAATATGGAGGGAAATCACTCGAAAATATGTGATTTTTTATGCTCAGATTCAAGACTCAGCATATAGAAGGGATACAATGTCAAAAATGTTGGAATGGACAAAAATATGGAGGGAAATCACTCCCTTCCACTCCAGATGAACTCTTCAACTCGGGAACGGTTGAAGATAGCGCAATTCTGCGAACGCCAATCGATTCAGAATGATCAAATTAGTTTAATCTGTGAATTTCGAGTCAATCTATATGAAGAAAAATTATTCGAAAATTCGAAAAAAATCCAAAGGGGTAGACCCATAGAAATCATGAAAAATACAAATTCGGCAGATTCACTCGCAATTCGCAATATATTTGCAAAATTTCATGCAGATTTCGAAAATATGTGATTTTTCATGCTCAGATTCAAGACTCAGCATATAGAAGGGATACAATGTCAAAAATGTTGGAATGGAAGGGATACAATGTCAAAAATGTTGGAATGGAGAAAAAATATGGAGGGAAATCACTTGAAAATATGTGATTTTTTATGCTCAGATTCAAGACTCAGCATATAGAAGGGATACAATGTCAAAAATGTTGGAATGGAGAAAAAATATGGAGGGAAATCACTCCCTTCCACTCCAGATGAACTCTTCAACTCGGGAACGGTTGAAGATAGCGCAATTCTGCGAACGCCAATCGATTCAGAATGATCAAATTAGTATAATCTGTGAATTTCGAGTCAATCGATATAAAATATAATTATTCGAAAAATCGAAAAATATCCAAAGGGGTAGACCCCTAGAAATCATGAAAAATACAAATTCGGTAGATTCACTCGCGATTCGCAATATATATGCAAAATTTCATGCAGATTTCGAAAATATGTGATTTTTCATGCTCAGATTCAAGACTCAGCATATAGAAGGGATACAATGTCAAAAATGTTGGAATGGAAGGGATACAATGTCAAAAATGTTGGAATGGAGAAAAAATATGGAGGGAAATCACTTGAAAATATGTGATTTTTTATGCTCAGATTCAAGACTCAGCATATAGAAGGGATACAATGTCAAAAATGTTGGAATGGAGAAAAAATATGGAGGGAAATCACTCCCTTCCACTCCAGATGAACTCTTCAACTCGGGAACGGTTGAAGATAGCGCAATTCTGCGAACGTCAATCGATTCAGAATGATCAAATTAGTATAATCTGTGAATTTCGAGTCAATCGATATAAAATATAATTATTCGAAAAATCGAAAAAAATCCAAAGGGGTAGACCCCTAGAAATCATGAAAAATACAAATTCGGTAGATTCACTCGCGATTCGCAATATATATGCAAAATTTCATGCAGATTTCGAAAATATGTGATTTTTCATGCTCAGATTCAAGACTCAGCATATAGAAGGGATACAATGTCAAAAATGTTGGAATGGAAGGGATACAATGTCAAAAATGTTGGAATGGAGAAAAAATATGGAGGGAAATCACTTGAAAATATGTGATTTTTTATGCTCAGATTCAAGACTCAGCGTATAGAAGGGATACAATGTCAAAAATGTTGGAATGGAGAAAAAATATGGAGGGAAATCACTCCCTTCCACTCCAGATGAACTCTTCAACTCGGGAACGGTTGAAGATAGCGCAATTCTGCGAACGTCAATCGATTCAGAATGATCAAATTAGTATAATCTGTGAATTTCGAGTCAATCGATATAAAATATAATTATTCGAAAAATCGAAAAAAATCCAAAGGGGTAGACCCCTAGAAATCATGAAAAATACAAATTCGGTAGATTCACTCGCGATTCGCAATATATGCAAAATTTCATGCAGATTTCGAAAATATGTGATTTTTCATGCTCAGATTCAAGACTCAGCATATAGAATGGATACAATGTCAAAAATGTTGGAATGGAAGGGATACAATGTCAAAAATGTTGGAATGGAGAAAAAATATGGAGGGAAATCACTTGAAAATATGTGATTTTTTATGCTCAGATTCAAGACTCAGCATATAGATGGGATACAATGTCAAAAATGTTGGAATGGAGAAAAAATATGGAGGGAAATCACTCCCTTCCACTCCAGATGAACTCTTCAACTCGGGAACGGTTGAAGATAGCGCAATTCTGCGAACGCCAATCGATTCAGAATGATCAAATTAGTATAATCTGTGAATTTCGAGTCAATCGATATGAAGAAAAATTATTCGAAAATTCGAAAAAAATCCAAAGGGGTAGACTCCTAGAAATCATGAAAAATACAAATTCGGCAGATTCACTCGCAATTCGCAATATATATGCAAAATTTCATGCAGATTTCGAAAATATGTGATTTTTCATGCTCAGATTCAAGACTCAGCATAGAGAATGGATACAATGTCAAAAATGTTGGAATGGAAGGGATACAATGTCAAAAATGTTGGAATGGAAGGGATACAATGTCAAAAATGTTGGAATGGAGAAAAAATATGGAGGGAAATCACTCGAAAATATGTGATTTTTCATGCTCAGATTCAAGACTCAGCATATAGAAGGGATACAATGTCAAAAATGTTGGAATGGACAAAAATATGGAGGGAAATCACTCCCTTCCACTCCAGATGAACTCTTCAACTCGGGAACGGTTGAAGATAGCGCAATTCTGCGAACGCCAATCGATTCAGAATGATCAAGTTAGTTTAATCTGTGAATTTCGAGTCAATCGATATGAAGAAAAATTATTCGAAAATTCGAAAAAAATCCAAAGGGGTAGACCCATAGAAATCATGAAAAATACAAATTCGGCAGATTCACTCGCAATTCGCAATATATTTGCAAAATTTCATGCAGATTTCGAAAATATGTGATTTTTCATGCTCAGATTCAAGACTCAGCATATAGAAGGGATACAATGTCAAAAATGTTGGAATGGAAGGGATACAATGTCAAAAATGTTGGAATGGAGAAAAAATATGGAGGGAAATCACTTGAAAATATGTGATTTTTTATGCTCAGATTCAAGACTCAGCATATAGAAGGGATACAATGTCAAAAATGTTGGAATGGAGAAAAAATATGGAGGGAAATCACTTGAAAATATGTGATTTTTTATGCTCAGATTCAAGACTCAGCATATAGAAGGGATACAATGTCAAAAATGTTGGAATGGAGAAAAAATATGGAGGGAAATCACTCCCTTCCACTCCAGATGAACTCTTCAACTCGGGAACGGTTGAAGATAGCGCAATTCTGCGAACGCCAATCGATTCAGAATGATCAAATTAGTATAATCTGTGAATTTCGAGTCAATCGATATAAAATATAATTATTCGAAAAATCGAAAAAAATCCAAAGGGGTAGACCCCTAGAAATCATGAAAAATACAAATTCGGTAGATTAACTCGCGATTCGCAATATATATGCAAAATTTCATGCAGATTTCGAAAATATGTGATTTTTCACATATTCATCTCAAGAAAAAAATTCCATTTTCATACGAACTTCTACATGTTCTAGAACCTAATTTCCAATAACAAAATTTTAAATTTCGTCAGTGGTATATGTGCTGTGTAAAGAAATATGAATTTGGTAAAAGAAAGAGTAAGAAAGTTATTTTACATGTGAAAAAATTCTGGTTTGAAATTGTTCAGAATTGAAAATCACGTTGATAACCGCTAAGAACAAAAAATTGAAGGTTTTTAATTAGTTTTCAATACATATTTGATACACAAGTAGATTTTTATATATTTGGTGCTTTGATTTATATATATTTACATATCTGAAAACTCTGAAGAAATTCACGGAAAACACTAACAAAACAAAATGAAATCAAAGCAGATATTACATAATTTTTTCACAACCTTCACAAATGGCAAATTTATTAAAGTATTTTCGAACAGTTGACAAAAAACAGCCCACGAATAATAGACTAATAACTATTATAACAAACGACATTGTCAAGGTTGTAATTCAAATAGAATAAGCCTAATAATTATAATGATAAGTTTATTCGCATAAGAGTTTACAATAATTGTACAATATTTTCGCTATCATTTGTAAATGAACCCGTGAAAACCTTTGTGACTAAATGTTTGTGCTGTGCAATGGGTCATGTTTCTCGTTTCATGTAAATAATG
Source organism: Chrysolina americana (assembly GCA_958502065.1). Taxonomy (NCBI): domain Eukaryota; kingdom Metazoa; phylum Arthropoda; class Insecta; order Coleoptera; family Chrysomelidae; genus Chrysolina; species Chrysolina americana. The sequence continues at coordinate 86,870,627 of OY293414.1, forward strand.
TTTGCCAAAGGAATAACTCATTTAGGTGAAATGAGGTGTTTTTGAAAGATTTGAAACTATCAAAAAATTTACACATGTATTTACATACAGATACAAATGAACACATACATTTAAAATAGACAGCAGTGATCAATTTTCGACAACTAAATTTGCTTTATGGTTCTCTGTAACATGAAAGTATTTTTTCAACGTTATTTCAACTTTTGAATAACTCCAATAGACCCAATGATCTTAAATGTATGGAGCTATTTCTCTTACCTTTTTTCGGTTTTCCTCACAAATGAATTGGGTATTAATTGTCATAAAAATAGGTACGTAAACACCATCCAACTTATACTACATAGCAGCTGACACGATAAAACGAACAAATCAGTCAAATCACAAATACAGAGATTTTTATTTTCTATCCCGTCAGAAATGTTGAGGTTGAGATTATTCAAATCTCACCCCTCGCGGGATTAATCCCATTCTAATATTGAGTTTCTCTTTTTTTTGGGGCCCAACGGAGTGGCGCCATCTACTGATGAATTTCTCTTCTATGCAACGATACTTCCATATGGTTTATCGAGTATAAAGGGTGTTCCAAATTAGGTCGGCACCATTGCCAACTCCGTTATTATTGATGCTACGAATTCGGTTAAATGGGCAAACTAGTAGCATTTTTAATGGCCTTTTCGATGCCGAAAACAAATAAAAATTGACATTCGCTTTTCATGTTTCATGCATTTCGATTCGTAATAACATTCTCAACAACAAATCTCATATGAATTTTTTTCGTAAAGGTGAAAATAAGACAGTTTTATCAATAGGAAACATTTATAACAAACTGGTTTGATAAAGCGCTATAAAATATCGAGAAAATGTTCAAAAACACCGCCTTCTTGTTGAACACATGTTTGGGCACTCCTATTGACACTACGTGTGGCATTCAACACAGTTCGGCCATCAATTCTATTAATTATAGTTTCAATATAATTTTTCACTTCACCTACATTATTATGTTTCATTTTGTACACCTCATTTTTCAGAAATCCCCAAAAATAAAAATCTAGAGGTGTCATGTCTGGTGAACGAGGGGGCCACTTAACAGGACCATTTGTAGCAATCCATCTGTTTCCAAAACAGCCTCGTAGCATTCTTTTTACGCCACTGACATTATGTGCTGGTGCTTCATCCTGCTGAAAATAGATCATCTGACGAGCCTCCAGATCAAGATCATCGAAAAACTGTTCCAACACTCTTGCTAATAAATTAATGCAACGGAGTCTATGTCTACTCCAATAATGAAAATTCTTTCTATTATACATCCCACGATTTGAAAAATTAGCCTCATCGCTCCATATAATATTTCTATAGAAGTTTGGATATTGTCTGCATTTATTCACAAACCACCGACAAAACCCCAATCGTCTCTCAGGATCACCAGGTTCTAGTGTTTGCACTGGTCTTAACTTATATTAAGAAATCTTATGTTTCTTCAGAATTCGTTGAACACCAGACAGTGGAATAGCTATTTCTCTAGATAAATCTCTGATGGAATTTGGATATACCTCAAAGTAGGATAAAACGTCAACGGCCTTACCTTTCAAAGAGGAGAAGTGAGGGCAAACCTCATTAAAATTTCCACTTTTTTCCTCAGTTTCCGAAATAAACAACAAGGCGTATTCCATAACATATATTTAGATGAATGATTCGGATGCAATTGCAAAAAAATTTATATAATATACGAATACTCCAATTCGATTAATCTATGCTACAATCTTCATACCGAAGTCCATTTAGCGACACACCCTATCAAACCTATCGCAGCTTGCTCTGCAGTACCGCCATGTCTTTTGCCGCAGTCAGCTACAATTTTCTCAACTTCCACTGCATCAATTCCGGGCATGCGCTCCAAAGACCTCCTCAGACCTTCAAGGTTGACGTCTCCATTGGGTTTGAGCTGTCCGAGTTTCACCCCTACGCAGAGGGTGTGAGCAGCGTATGAGTTTGGACCCGCTCCTGGGCCTATCTTGGTGGCTGGATCGGCTTGGCATTCATAGTGGGCCTTTTCGGCTTCTTCTTTGGGGCTTACTTCGTCGGCTTGGGCCTGGGTAATAATATTTGGAGTGAGTTTTGGTTTTCTATGCTCTGGGAACAGGGAATGGAAAAGAGAAGAAGAAGACAGTAAAACTGAATAGAATAGATTTATTTGAACAAGTTTCGAAAAAGGTTTTTGGCAATTTGGAACACCACCGAAAAAATGCTACAAAGTTAATATTAAGTATAGCGAATTTAATATTGTATTTAACCCTTTCGCCGACTTTCAGTTCAATTCATCACGAGCTGCACGTAATGCTAAACGTAATATCCTACAAGCACAACCCGAAAAGAAAAAATCAATCTGGTGCATCAGCTCTTAATAAATCTGAAGAATTTGCAATGGCCAGGTTACATGACGAAACTGAGCCAAAAGAAATAATATCACTTTTTGACGATTAAATTAGCTTGGCGCGGAGGAGACGCAGCTTACTACAAAACCACTTATTTCGTATCTGAAATTGAAAATAATGGAGAATATTTCAGAGAAATACTTATATTTGCCTAATGCATTTATTTGAAAAGTTAATGGAAAAACAAGACACTTTTATAACATTGGACAGAGTATTTCTTACACCAAATCTCTTTTAGAAAAAAAAAATATAAAGGTTGGTATAAGAATGTGCCTATTGGAATTAACAACAGTTTCTCATTGAACAACCCAAATTTACCTGCTAAAATACAAACCTCTCGTGCAATGAAAAAATTATATTGTTGTTTTGTTTTTGAAAGATTGCGTTTTTGGTCTGAAGAAAATGTCCATTTCATGAAAGAAAGGAGATACCAATTAAAAAAAATTGTTATATCCGTCAACCGGTTGCACCCCTACGTGCAACCCTCAGAAGTCAGTGACTTGTGCAAGGTAGGGGAAGAAGTTTGAACGGAATATGTTGAAATCAAAAATATAATTCGAATATTCTAAGAACTAGGTCCGGTTAGTGGATTTTGTAAATTCATCCAATATTGATAGATAGATAATACTGGGTTTTAATTAGAATCGTGACTTTCAATTGAATAGAAATGCGTTGCTCTACAACAAGTTTATTTGTTTTTTGACTTTGAACACCATTTCACTTGAAAAATGTTGAATTTGTGGATAGGTGAACTTTTTTCGAAAATATCTGTGATATTTTGGAAAAGTTCAAGTAGATCCGATGATTTTGTATTTTTCATGAATTTTAGAGGGAAAGTTTTCGAGCATTATTTTGTTTTCGTCGATCAACTTGGAATTCCAATTCAAATTCAAACATTCTGAATCGATTGCCTTTCGCAAAATTGCTCTCAAACCGTTCTCGAGTCAAAATTTTCATCTGTAGTTGAGAGAGTTCTCTCCGAAATTTTGTCTGTATCTTATGATTTTGATCAAATTCGGCCTCGAATTCGCTACTGAAATTCATTTATGTGGTAAGATTTGGAATCAGCTCGTTGATATACATTCTGGAAGATTTTGCAAAATTTTTTCAGATAAAGAATCAAAAATTTTGTATTTTGATTCCTTTCTATATCAATTAATGTATTATTTGACTGTGAATATTTTTAAAATGTGAAATCCACGCGAGTTTTAGTTGAGTTTCTTTCTGAAATCGAAAATGTACTCTGTTTTTGACTTCGAACACCATTTCATTTATGTAAAAATATTTATTTTGTCCATTTCCGAAATATCCAACACATTTCAGATCTCAACGAAAATAAAAATAAAAAATTATCGATGATAATCACATCATGGCCACAACGTGTGTGAAGCCAGAATCGAAATGAATATTTGACAAGATTTGCAGTTCTAATCAAGGACTGATATTTTTAAGAAAAATGGTTTATAAAATAGAAAACCAGAGCAAAAATGGTCACAAATAGAACAACAATGTACGTCATGATTGAACTTCCACTGAAAATGAACCTTCTATATTGAGATTTATATACCAACAATGGAGGTTATCCCACAGGTCGAGTTTTATTGGGAATAACTAATTTTATCAAGTATTTGCATAGCGTCATCTTCAATTAAAGAGAGACAAACATGAAAATATGCAGTTTTCATATTATTGTCCTTTAAATGGACATTTTTGATTCGAATATCACTCGATTTGACAATAATATACTGAAGTATCTAAATGAAACTGTGAAAATTAGTGATTTTTGTATTTGTAATTTTATATACGAAATAAAAACAACCAATTTTGTGAATTGTGTATATGCTATTTTGAGAAAAAATCTAAAATTATAAAACCTTCTACGTTATGGAGTGTCTACTCAATGTTGAAAAGTACATTGAATATATGGGATAAATGAAATAGGAGAAATTCCCAGCTTGATCTCAAAATGGCTTGGAAAAGACATGTACAAGAGCTACACAGGTCACTGTTTCAGGAGAAGCTCTGTAACTCTTCTGGGCCAATGCAGGGGACAACATTACATCCATAAAACGTCACTGTGCTGGAAATCTGCATCCGTAGTAGAAGCATATATAGAAGATAGTTTGAATAACAATTAAGATGTGTAACAAAATACTGAATTGATAATTAAGAAATAGAATAATAATAATAAGAAACGTAGTAATTGTTGAATTTTAATTTGCACAAAAAATCAAAAATTTATTATTTTCATCCAAGCGAAATGTCAACTCCATCACATGTGTCATTATTTTGACACGGAAATTTCCACTTATTCATTTCGTCCACGGTACCCGGAGTATGAAAATTTCCAGAACGATTTTTGGTTTCCATAGTAACCAAACAAAATAGACTCTGATTGGATTAAAAACGGCGGTGTAAAATTTTCAGACATTTCCTTCCACAATATTCTCAAACACGATTCTTTTTATTTTGTAGTTTCAATACTATACAGAGAAACTTTGCGTTGATCAAAGACCTTTATTCATACACTTATGCAATGCCTTCGCAGCATCAACTGCTGTTGAACCATTTCTTTCTCCGCAGTCAGCAACAACATCGTCAACCACAGAAGAGGTTAGGTCCGGTAGTTCTTCGAGAGCTTCCTTGAATCGTTTCTTGTCAATGTCTCCGTTGGATTTCATTATCCCAATTTTGATGAACTTGCATAGTGTGAATGGGGAGACAGCATTTGCCCTTAGGCATTCCCTTTCAAATTCCCTATGTTTTTGCCTCACATTTTCAGTATATGCCTGAAAAATAAAAACTAATATTAGTAACAAATGGATATCTGGGTATTATATATTGGCAAGTTATTGTTCGTTTCTATAGTAACGCAATATTTTGTTTATGCAGGGAACTGGTCTAGGCTAACTAGATATCAATACATCCTCGTATACTGAGATCACACCAGCTGACTGTGGGAGAAATACCACGAATAGCCCCCTCAAAATCCTTAAATTTCTCAAGGAATTGGGGCTTGAGGGGCTGCTTTAAACGAGAACACCTTGAAATAGCAGAAGAAGATGGGGCTAAATAGATCTAATTAGGTCGCAGCGCATCAGTCACCATCCATACCTACCATTATCATTACCATTACCATATCTAAGATCCTAGCTTACCGACTTGTACCCAGAAAAATCTGCTGGGATCAAATGTAAGGCCATCGATTTGAACCAAATATGCTTTATTGTCCAAGAAACAAAGTTTGTTGAGGTATGCAATAAACAATTTGACAAAAATTTCGTCAGACGACAAACAGAATGGATAGTTTGCCAGATTATAGTTATTAATGTAAAGAAATTAATCTTCCGAGATTTATTTGAATATCATAATAATCTAGTTACATTCATTCAAAGCTTTATCGATCATGTGAGAATGAAATTAAAAACTTTGGTTATTGTCATTTTAGTGTGCCATAAAAACTAATGTAGTCTTAATTAAAATACTTATTTAAAACTGTGGCTAAAATCATGGCACATATCGATATACAGATCAAAGATAGACTGTTGAAGAAGCCATGGATGGCGTATCTCAGCCTGCTTTGATTGAAAAGTTGCGCTATTATGGCGTGAGAGGTCAAAATTGGATGTGTGGTGAAATTTTTGAAATGGGGTGAATCTGTAAATAGCCCACCTTCAGATTTGGTGGGTGAAGTTTTGTATTTTTCATCTAATTGTTTGATATTAGGTACCTTGTTCATCATCAACCCACATCAACCTACATTGAATTTTATTGTGGTACTAGGACCATAATGAACTTCATATGTCACGATAATGCAATGACATGCCATGCTGACAAATGTGTAAAAAGTGTGACTTACTCCATAGCGTTCATTCATACACTTCGTCAAAGCGTTTGCAACTTCTGCTGCTGTTGAACCATTTCTCTCTCCGCAGTGAGCTACAGTGTCATTAACTAAAGCAGAAGTGAAGTAGGGCATTCCTTTAAGAGCCGCTTTCAATCCATTTCTATCAATGTCTCCATTTACTTTCATGGACCCAAATTTGACATGAATGCAAAGGATGTGTGGGGATAGAGCGTTCACACTTTCGCACTCTTCGTTGAATCTTTGATTTTTTTCCATTGCACTTTCAGCATTTACCTGAAAATAAAACAATAGTAATGAGAACAGGTTAGGTACTTTTACTTCTCACTTCCATGAGAATTAGGACTATAGGTAAATAAGTCTAGAAATTTATCCACTGCATAGTATACAATATACAGCGACATTTCAAGTCTAGTGTTCCTCAGGGATCCATCTCGGGTCCACTTCTTTTTGCGATGTGTACAAGTTGTTATTTCAGATATGATAATTCATGTTTTCTTTATCTAATAATAGTTATCGATTCTTATTTAGGTTCCTCCTCCTTCCAAATTTTCATACCTTTCACATATGGGCAGATGTTCTTGTGTTATGTGAGGTATGTTAGGGGATTTCAAAATTTGCTGCTACAACAGCTTTAATTTTTTGTGTCTATGCAGAATGAAGGATTCAGGGATAAATGTTTTATACAGGGTGAGTCAAAATAAGACCGACAAAATCCGACTACAGATTCTTCACCTCATTTCCGAGGTGAAAAGTTCCTATCAAGGTATGTCCTGAAATGCATCCCCTCTGAGATACAGGGTGTCGAAAGCACGAAAAAAAATTAGATTTTTTTTTTCTTCACAATTCCTGAAGCAAAATATACCAAACTCGGTACACTAATCAAGATTTATCAACGTGATAATTGGAAGTTATAATTTTTTATTTTCGTAAACTAATGGCGTAGTTACGTTGGTATGTGGAAATATTTTCCTTCATATTTTCTTTGGATGAGTGAGCGTTTGACTTCAGTTAGGCTCATCGATACTCAATTCAAAAGTCATAACATTCCATGTACTCAAAAGTAAAGGTTTCTGAAAAAATTGAGAAAAACTGAAGATATGTAGCAAAATAATTTCCTCTTTGAAATAATCTCATTACACTAATTTCTCACAACATATTGGAATATTTGTCAACCTCCTCAACTCTTATTTCTGATGACATAGTACGGGTGATTTAGAATGAGACCTAACTCAGTGATTACACGACATCAATTTCATCAAATAATAATGATGAATGAATGACTCACCTGTACTATGTTTCCGATTCTTTAAACATTTAAAAATGTTCAGGAAGTTGACAAATATTCCGATATGTTATAAGAACTTAGCATTATGCGATTTTTGCACATGAAATTATTTTGCTACTCAGGACACATCTTCAGTTTTTCTCAATTATCTCAAAAACCTTTACTTTTACTCACAAAAATATTTCCATATACCAAGGTAACCACGCCACTGGTTTACGAAAATTGAGAATTATTACTTCAAATTATCACGATGATAAACCTTGATTAGTGTACCAAGTTTAATATTTTTTGCTTCGGGAATTTCGGAGAAAAAAATTTTAAATCTAATTTATTTTTGTACATTTGACATCCTATATCTCAGAGGGAATGCGTTTTAGGACATACTTTGATAGGAACTTTTCCCCTCGAAATGAGGTGAGGAATCTGTAGTCAGAGTTTGACGGTCTTATTCTGACTCACCCTGTATATACATTTTCAATCGTTGGCTGATTGTGGCGTGCAGACGATTTCATAGCGATTTAATATTTCTCAATATCAGTAAAATTCTTGGAATTTAATAGTTATACGTTAGAAAGTTTTGGACCAAAAAATTTACAAATCTTCACGAATAATGGCAAATGTTCAGACTTTTCTACAACAGACCTGGCTTATTTCCCATTCGTTATCCTCAAGTAGATGATCAAAATTGAGCATGAGTAGAAAAATCTTAAATTGAGAACTGTTTCATTTGCAGCATGGTGAAAATTATAGAACTTTTGGAAAAATCAATCAACAGCAAAATTATTATTAAGGTAATGCCACGAGTACTTCAAATTTTATACATAACTTTTTATTTTCTACGAAAACTTGTTCATTTGGAAAAAATATGAAAACAAACCGATTGATAAAATCACGATCCCGTTCCTGAACGTACATGAATGCTTTGAATTGATGGTTTAGATTGGTTGCAAGAATTGTCAAAAAATAATCAGTATAATACCGGATGATTGGCCAGAATAATTTATTTATTTATTTATTGAACAAGAAATACAAACAGGACCGGTGGGTCCTAATTACAAGATTGCTATTAGTTGAAACTACTGAAAGGTCAGATTTGAAAAAAAATTTCCTGAGAAACTTGAAAGAAAGTATTGTTAGCAGTCAACTAATTTAAATATTTGCAGAAGAAAAAATTCAAAATACAGTGGTAATTACTGTTATAATAATTGTTCCTTTGATATAGAGTAGAAAAGAGATTTTAGATCATAGTGTAATAACAAAATATCTCACCAAAGCGAAAATGCCAACAGCAAAAATTAACACAGTATTGGTCTCCATGATTGAACTTTATTGACGATATATTTTCAGGAAGAGAAGTCTGATACTTTCATCCTATCTGAAAGAAGTTATCTCAGGCCAAATATTGATGTGGGCCAATAAACAAAAACTCTGGCCTGGTTATGTGACGTTTGTGGGCGCTACATTCTGTGTAAACTTAAAAACAAATATTCACATATAATCGTTCTGATGATATATATATGTGCAACGTTCAAAAAATAATTTGGGAAATTTCTGTTGCACACTGACGGATAGTTTTTTCCAAGTACTCCAAAATTCGGAAAGGTCTAAACTCATACACAGTATTTCTGAAGTAGCCCCACAAAGGAAAGTAACATGGGGTTAGGTCAGGTGAACGTGGTGGCTAATTAATTTCTGAATATCTACTTCCTAGGAAAAGCTGTGTGCAGCCAATTCCTGACTGTCAAAGTACTATGAATAGCAGCCCCGCCTTGTTAAAATTCAACTTTCTTCTAAAGTATTCTTTCTTCGGAATCATTTTTCAAAAAATCCAAGTACCTTTCTGCTATTAAATTGTGACGAAAGAAAAATTGTCTGATGATTGTGTTGATGGAAATACTACAGTAAACATTAATTTTGAATGAATATTGATCACTGTGGATTTTCGTTCGACCATCATCTACAAGTCTGAGGTGGAACAACACCTCTTGGTTTTTTCAAGCAACTTAGTTCCGGTTACAGACTTATCTGTAAACCAGATGAATTTCCTTCGACTATTCACTTCATTCGAATCATCGACATATACTAGAAAGAGTAGTAGTCTCAGTACATACCCCTGTGGTATGACTGAATTCCCAATGAATCATCATTTCAATTTACGAAATCCTCAATCATTTCGAATAAAACACTGTAACTTTAGAAAAAATTACATTTATTCAGATACATGAGTATCAATGATGATGATGATGGTGACTAGTTGATCCCTCGTATTTCCTTAGGCAGCCCTTCAAAGCAACAGCTGCTTCAATTGGAGTGGTGCCAACTCGTTTTGCGCAGTCGTTCACAATCTCATCGACCTTGGAAGGATCATGTTGTGAATTTTTCGTGATGTGTTCTTTAAGAACCACCTTGTCGACGTCTCCACCAGGTGTCAGGAGTCCCGCTTTAGTGATCATGCATAGGGTGTGAGGCCCAAAGTTTTCCATGACGTGTTCTGCTTTTGATCCAGATTCTTCTATCCTGGTGGCTGGATCGGCTTGGCATTCGTCGTGGATGCTTTTCAAATTATGGTGGTCGATTACACCAGCACAAGCCTAAAAGTGATGATCATTTTGAGGAAAATAGTGAAAATTTTAACGGTATGAGAACTGATTTACTTCTAAGGCAGGTTTCTAGAAAGTGGGTTGGTTTGGGAGTGAATTGGTGGTGTTAGTGATCTAACAAAAGGTTTTAAAGAAATATAGTCCTCTATCTTTATCATACGGGAATGTATTGATATCTAGTCATCCTGGACTGATTCCATGGATGATAAAAAATGCGTTACTTTTTGAAGTTACTGAGTAAAATGAATTTTAAGGAGAAAAGACGAGGAAAGATGTCCTAAGATGTTTTGTTTTTGCAGAATATGCCTCTGTGCACAAATCGCATGTTGCCATGCAAATAATTCATAATTTGCGATTCAAAATACTCGAAAACCCCTCTAAATCATCATAAAAAGTTTTCTTTCATCGAAGAGGTTAAAGAAGCTTTGGAAGCCTGGTTTGAAGATCAAGATAAACATTTTTTTGAAAGGTCCAGAGGAATTACATTTTCGTCATAATAAATATACTTACTGAATTACATCTTTTGTAATTTAGACAGAGACGTAATCGGAGGTTTTTCATGGATGATTTTGATTTTGAGTAATATCTGAAATGAGCTGGATACATTCTTACATAAGTATGAATGATATATAACGCAATTAAAAATGAAAAATGGCTTTGATTTCTGAAATAAAAAAATCAGGGCCGTATTTAAAAAAAAAGTTGATGAAGGTTTCTCGGAAACGAAACGTTGTATTGAAGATCTGTGAACGTCATCTTGTTGTGCTTAAAAAGTGACCAAAAAAATGTATTTGTTAATTTTTGATATCTACTGAAATAATGTCAGAAATAAATAAAATCAAATATCGAAAATTTTACTTTATTTAAAATATCTCTAAATCCGAAAAAGATACTCCACTTCTGTAAACTCCATATAAAAGGCCTTTGGATTGTGCAAATTTTCTCTAGTTAACCAACATTGTATCTGCAACCGTTACCGAGATACTAATGCTATCCAATCCTTATCTTGGACACACTGTATATATCGGTAGAATGTAAAATGATGTGTTTGGTTAACAACTCTGGCCTAAATTCTGAATAAGATGTTTTTGAGTGGTGTGATATCTGACAAAAATTTGGATGTGTAAAAGCAACACGCTAGCATCTGATTGGCTAAAATAACAGGAATAAAATAGTTCTTAAGCCCTTCGGAATACAATTTCAAAAATCAGTTGTTGAAGGAAAATAAATTGGCAACATTTTTATGTTTTTCGATTGATTTTCTATTCAATTCAGTCTGATAAATTTGTTGTAATTTGATTTCTTGAAGGAAACGAGAGAAACTATCTAAAAACTCACCACGGCCAAAATGGCAACAGCACACACCACAATAGCGTTGTTCGTCATGTTGAAACTGAACGGAATCTACCAAACTATCGTTTTATATAATGATAATGACTGTCACCTCATGGGTCAAACTTTAATGTAGCTGATCAGAGAAGGAGATAATATCGATCCATCCGGCATTTCTAGCAACTAGGAAGACTCGATCATCTTTTCATTCGGTTCATTTAGAAATATCTATTCTTATCAAATTGGTTGTTTAATTGTTATTATCATAAAATTGAGTAAACTGAGATAGTTTAGTTTCGTGTTTCTGTCGAATTATTTGAACTAGTCAGTATCAGTTCCCTTTCATTTCTGGAGATTATTTCAGAGAACGTTGACCCCGAGAAAAACTCACGAACAATACCTACCTAATATATTCCTTGAATTATTTTTATATGACCTCCATGACATGAGGAGATATTGGATATACTATTTCACACAAAACTCTCAAGTATAAAAAATATCCCAAACCAAAAGAGATTAACAATTTCTCTAAATCTGTAAGACGAATTTTTTAAATTTGTGTTCAGTTGAAATGGCGTTGCCTCGGAAAATTCATTTTCGATCGCCGAAACGTTGAAATTTCAGAAATCTACATTGAAATAGACTAAAAACCCTGCTGGAAAATGGCTTTCGTTTAAATATATTGAAATTTTGATGTGTTGTAGAATGTGACTACCTCAGCAAAAGTATCCATGGACACAAAAAAAATCGGCTGACTAGTTTTCCAGATACGGGTGGATAGGAACACCATACGTCAATGATGGTAAACCATGTCACCTCGATCTCGTATCAATTATACTTATTCGTTTTGTGCTCTACAACAGAATGAACAAAAATATATATTAGCATTTTTTATTTTTTTTCTACTCGTGAATGGTAGAGGGAATTATAGTATCTATAATGTCCCAAGGAAGTTATGACCATTATTGATATCGTAACTATGACAATATGAGCTACGACAATATAATATCTCGGTAAGTAAAAAAATAATTATAAATCCAATTAAGATAAATCAAAATTCAAAAATGAGAAGTCTTTCGAGATTAGAAAAAAAAAAGAAAACGAAAAAAATTAATATCAATATTCAGTTCTTATGAATTGAAATATCTTATAATTTATTTCAAATATTTGGGAAGAAAGGAACAATTAATCTAAGGGAGTTACCCCTATGTACAATGCTAATGATTTAGTTGGTCTCATTGAAAGTTTCCTCCCATTCTTGTGGGGCGTTTTTCCGAATGCATCCATCATTTAGTTTACTACATTCACTGTTCTCATTTGTAGAATGGCCATTCATCCAGTCTTTCCAGGACTTTCAGTCTATTCAATAATACAGATACAGATACAGATACAGATACAGAGGAGTAGGTAGACCCAAAAAATCGTGGAAAATACAAAATCGGCAGATTCACTCGCAATCCACACTATACAGGGTGAGTCAACAAGATTCCCGTGGTCGATTTCTCCGTTGTGAATCACTATTTCGATTTCTTATATTTTTGCCAAACGGACCATTTGAGACTATCTTCCAACATTATTCTTATTCATACAGGGTGCATCATTGAAACGTGGCTGACCAAAGTTGATCTTCTTCAAATGAAACACCCAGTATATTTTCATATTCTGATCCGCTGTTTCATTGGCTGCTCAACGATTTTTTCAGTTTTGGATTCCCTTGCGGCGTTGCCGAGTTATCTAAAAAATATCTATCTTGCAGACTTCTTTTTGAAAAATCTCCTATTTCACGTTTCGAAATATTTAGTGGAGATAATTCGGGAATCGATAGTTGAAATGGTGAAGTTAATTGTGAATATGGTGAATATTGTATATATTATACAGGATGTTCGGTATAACAATACACACTTGGCCATTTTCAAACATCAATATTTTTATTTTTTCAAATGGAACACCATGTATGTTATCATTTATATCAACTCTTTTTTAATGACTCTTCAATTTTTATTCGACATCAAACAAAATTATTCGAAAAAATCGAACAAAGTCCAAAAAATCGTGAAAAATGCAAAACTGGCAGATCCACATTTAATGTGCACTATATATGCAAAACTTCAAGCAGATTTCGAATTTATATATATATATATATAATTTGTTGAGCTCAGATTCAAGGTTTGGTATATGAAAAGAATACTACATCAAAAATGTCTCGAACAGAATTTTAAAAATAAATCATCACCTACAAATACATTTTTCAGCTCTGGACCGGTTGAAGATAGACAAATTCTGCGAAAGTCAATCAATTCAGAATGATCAAATTAAAATAATCTGTAAATATCGAGTCAATCTATGTGAAAAAAAAAAAAATTCGAAAAATCGAAAAATATATGATTCGATTCCAATACGGCACCCTGTACCTACTATAAAAAACGCTCAGAAGAATCTACAAATTTCTAGATATTCTCAACAAAGTAAACTATATTAGTGAAACTTACTAGTGAACACTGCAATTTATGTAGAAACAGTTTCTAGCAACTCGACAAAGGAAGGTTGAAAAAATTGAGAAGTACTCGGGAGAAAATGTGCAACAAAATTTCGAATTCTACTGCAAAAATTACGGAAGTTATGGGGGTGGTTCATAAAATTTGAGATATAATGTAGGTATACGTTGCCTACAAGTATCTACTGTGTCATGTACTCAAGTTTCTTGAGTATTTAGTAAAACGAAGATTATTGAACAGACTGAGGATCCTGAAAAGACTGGAGAAATGGCAATTCCACTAATGAACAGTGAATGTAGTAAACTAAATGATGGATGCATTCGGAAAAACGCCCCACAAGAATGGGAGGAAACTTTCAATAAGACCAACTAAATCATTAGCATTGTACATAGGAGTAGCTCCTAAGGACCAAAGGTTAGGTTCTTTTTTTGACAAATATTTGAAATAAATAATAAGATGGTTCAATTCATGCTATTACGTAGGAATAGGGTCGTCCTTCAGAAAATTTGTACCAAGCAAGTCAGAAGAAATGAAATGTCCTGAAGGGTGAGTAGCTGTTTTCTGTCAGAAATTTGCTTTGAGGGAGTATCGTTTGAGAAGGCCTTTCAAATCAAATACACATGTTCTCCTGTACAGTATACTTTTTTATTATGTAGTTTCAAAACCATGCATTAACTTATCGCAAGTGGGACCCAATCAATGACCTTTAACTACGCGCTTGTTGATATGATTCCTCATACACTCGTCCAGAGCATACGCAGCATCAGCTGCCGTTGCACCTCGTCTTTCTCCACAATCAGCTACAGCAGCATCAACCATATCAGAGGTGAAGGAAGGCAGTTGTCTGAGAGCTTCCTTAAACTGATTTTTGTCAATGTCTCCGTTTGATTTCATGGCCCCAAGTTTGACGTTCATGCAGAGTAAGTGTGGGGTTAGAGCATTCGGACTATGACACTCAGTGTTGAATCTGTCAAATTTCTCCTTCGTACTTTCAGCATTCGCCTGAAAATTAAACTAGTATTAATAACAAATGGAAGGTGGTCGCCAATGTTTCAGTCTCAGCGAAATGGTTCAGGAAGTCCGTTGTCCAATTCTCGTGGATAATTTATAATATTGCCATCGTACCAAATGACAGATGACAATGCATGAATCCAGATTGCTGTGGTTACCAATACAAAGTACCTTATAAGTAGAGGATGGCATAGCTCCAGTTCTGTTCAAATCGGACTGGAACAAATTGTACCTATCCTTATAAGACTCTTCAGAGCCAGTCCAGTTTGGAGCCATATTCCATCTAACTGGACCGCGACTAGGGAGATCTACATTCTTGAGGTGGGTCGAACTGACCCACACCCAAAATCGCTCAGACCTATCAGTCTGACATCCATTCTGTTGAAAAGCATGGATAAAATACTGGACGGGCACATGAGGTGTGGTATATTAACAAAGCTTCACCAGACTGGGAAATCAACAGAACTTGTCCTCAACAACCTCGTCTCAGGAATTAGGGACGCCCTGGAACACCAGGAGGTAGCAATCGGCGCATTCCTTGACATTGTCTCTAGAGTAATTGAACCAATACTATGTGATTGGATAAAAACTTTGCTTCATAACAAAACTGTAACGACCTCTCTACAGGGGGAAAGTGTCAGCTTCAAACCAGCCAGGGGCTGCCCTCAGGGGAGGGGTTCTCTCCCTTCTGTTATGGTCACTGCTGGTGGATGATCTGCTGGCCATTCTCTCGCTATGGGAGGTCGATATGCTGACGAGCTGGTCCTAGTTATACGCGATAAATCAGAAGAGACGATCTCCTACGCCCTTCAAGATATATTGCGAGTGAAGCGAAATATCTGGGAATAACCCTAGATGAAAAGCTTAATTGGAACTCGTATTTGGAAAAGACTCTCCGAAAGGCTAGCCTATCATTATGGACATGCCGCAGAATCTGTGGAAAAACATGATAAACTGAACGGACCACAGAGACAAGCGTGTCTGGCGATTACAGGGGCAATTTGCATACAAACTCCACCAAGTGGCCATTAGTCTACCGCAGGCAGTGGTGATGAGAAGCAGCAGCATGCTGGAGAGCAGTATGGAATTGTTAACCTAGTCTAGATACCAGGTCACACGGGCCTAGAAGGAGACGAAATGGCGGACGCCCTAGCAAAAGAGGGGGTCGGAATCGGTATAGCACATTGCTCAGTCAAGAATGTTATAACATCCTGGGCAGACAATAAAAAACTCGAGTATTGGCGTAGTCTACCGGGCCTAGCCCATTCCAAAGCATTTATGGCTTGCACAAGGAAAAAACAGGACTTATAAAACAGTGTTATAGTAGGTTAGCTCACTGGCCACTGGGAACTCAAACACCACATGCATAAAATCGGACTTGCACAAGATGCAGAGTGCCGTCTATGCATGGAGGAGGATGAAACGGCTAAGCACATTGTATGTACATGCCTATTCTCAACATTTGGCAATACAACAGTAACGCCAGAGAATCTGGTAAATTGTTCTCCCAATGCACTCCTTAATTTCGTTAAGAGATTGGATACTGGGGGAAATATAACCATAAGGTGAGCCACAATAGGCCATTGGCCGCAGTGGAGTGCCTGATATGGGCCCACTCACGTTCAAACCTAACCTAACCTTATATAAGTATAATTCAATACGGGAGCTTTATAAAGACATCGTGACTCAAAGTAAATGATCCAGATTATGAAATTTTTGATTCTCTGTGAAATCATTGAAATTGGAGAGGCAGAGCTTATTACCGAGTATTTCAGGTTGGCAACTTGTGCGAAACTCTCCTACTAACTATACTCAACGTCGCCATATTGTCAATACCAACTACCCAGTGTTCTCAACAAAAAATAACAAAATTCACTCTTGTTTTACTGTTTTGTCATCTAGAGTTGAAAAAGTCAGATGAGTCGTTTGCGGCCAGTAGGAATATTTATTTTTATTAGAACGAATTCAACTATCATTGTAATTAGCCTAAGTAAACTTTATACCTTCCACCATTTAAACCACCTTCGAAATAAAAGGTACTTTGCAATATTGATATTTATGAAATGGAAAGCTTTTGGGAGAACAGTGAGATTTGATCAAACATACCATTTTCGGATTCAGAATCGTAGATATCATCGAAAAGGTTAGCTGGAGCAGTCTTCAATAATTTTCCAGGTATTAACACTCAAAAATCAAAAAATTTACATTATTAATAAAAACCAAACTCAGCCGAGATATTCCCAGTCGGACCCTGTTTCATTTTTATCATCATTATTATATCATGTGTAAATAATCATAGGGAATGTTTCATAAATCATTCAGATAGGAGTTCGCAGAGTTGATCACTTACTCAACTGTCCAAATAGATTGTTACGAAAGATTCTGAAATTTCTAAAAAAAAATTGAGAAAGCTTCGAATTTGTCGTTTGGTTTATGGTAAAAATTGCAATAGGGAACTGCTAGTAAAAACAATTACCAACGAAAATGTTCAAATAAATACTAGCAATTAACTAGTTTGGATAAGAGTAAAAATATATTTCTCGAAAACACTTGGAGCCATTTTATTCTATATCTCATATAGAATCAGAATTCCTCAATAAGATTTCAGAACCTACTGGAGTAACAGAATATCTTACCAAAGCTAAAATGGAAGCAGCTAAAACAAATACAAAACAGCAGAACTTCATGATTGAACTGTAATGGTGACAAATCTGCCATGTTGAAGAATAATGTGCTTTTATCCTATTCGGAAAGGGTTATCTGGGGCCAAGTTTCAATGTAGGCCAGCAACCAAAATACATTGGCGTAATGATGTAACGTCTGTGGGCCACACTCATTATATAATTAATGAAAAATGAACGTGATCCATTTTTACACAGAAAAAACCCGAACAATATTCAACAGAACATAGTTACTGCCCCCTACGATCTTTGAATTTTATCTGTTTGAATCGACGAATATTATTCAATGGGGGGCACAATTTCGCGTACTCAAATCTACAGATTAACTTTCTTATGAAAAGCACATTTTGAATGAATTGGTTCCCTCAAACAGATATAATTCAATGGTCGCAGGGAACAGTTGTTGTTTTCTGTTGGTAAGTTACCAAGGACCTATAGGAACTACAGGAAAGCCCTCCGGGTCTACACTGATGATCGGGTGAAGGGTGAAACATAAATATCAAATCCAGATCACACAAAATGATACAGTTCACTACAATATATGGCCTTGAAATTACTATTTGCGAATTCTCAAGAATCACTTCAATTTCGGAGTCATCATTACTGTGGGAGTTTTTGATCCTGGCTTGTCTGACGACATGGGTCTTGCTTGTTGCCAATAATACAAAATTTCAAAGTATGAAAAATTCAAAAAAAAACTGAATGTTTATGCTGCTTGGAAAATAATTTCCGCATTATTCTTACGTCAAATAGACTTCGACCAGTACTCTATAGTTTCTGGTTAGAACAGTGATACAATTTGATGATCAGGGGGGGAGTATCAAAAACTTACCTAAGACCACTTGAGGTGATACAAAGGAAGTTTCTGAAACCCATTCTTGACAAAAATATGCTGTATGAAACTGAGAAACTATATAAAGAAAGAAATATAATTATTAGATATAAAGATATAATATAAAGAAAAGAACCAGCTTCTGAAACGAAATCATAATTATTCAACACGTCATAAAAACCAATACATGTTCCCCTTTTATGCTAAGTCTGTAGGACTGAGATCACACGAATTCTTAGGGCCAACAGCACAAAGAAAATGGTTCACGAGTGATTAACAACACTTCAAAACAATGAAAAAGTCAATTTTGTGTGTACTATTATGAATTCTTTAATTTTATTATATAAATAATAATAATAGTACTCCCTAAGCGGCCAATATCACTCAAAATAATTGCAAACAACACGAATGAACCTGAACACTGGGCATTATTTAGAAATTTGAAAACTTTTATACATTAAATAATTTTGAATAATTTTCGCCCATTCTCCATAATGAATGTTGTCTCAAAACTCAAAGAAATTTTACTGAAAGATAGATCTCATGACTTCTTTCTACAGAAGTTAACAAATTATGTGATCAGGGGGATATCACTCAAAATCCTTTTCGTAATACTTAACGAACAGGCAACAATTTGTTGAAATAAATGCCATAACATCTGACCTCAGAGCCACTACACAAGGAGTACCTCAGGGTTCGGTCCTTGGGCTCCTACTCTTTTTAATTTACATTAATAATATTTCAACATACCTATCTCACTTGATACTGCTACTATAATACTTCTTCTGACATTCTGTATTCGGTATTTGTAAAATTTACCATGTTTTATTTTAATAAACAAGTTTATATAATGTAAATAATGTATGAATACAGTTTGAGAAAATGCTTTTACTCAGAATTCTTGAAATAGACGTATTCATTTTGTTGAGTTATGAGAAAGGCAGACAGTTGAAAACAACGGAATGAGCGTACTAGATGTTTCTAGCCTACAAGAACCGTACAACTCTTCAACGGCTGATTTCGCATAGTGACGCAAATGAATGCATTTTATTTTCTAACTCAAAAACCGTTCGCCGGACGAAAAAAAGGCAAGATACCTACCATTTTTATGGGAAGATAGAGGACAATATTTATTTGGAAAAAAGACAGTGGCGTATCATTATTTTGATGAAAAATATGACAGGGTATGTTAACAGGGACGCCACTGATGAAACCATGGAAAAAAATATTTTTATGCATACTTGACATGTACCAAAATTGAAAAAAAATACCATAAACGTTTGCAGTCATTGTGCTTGTATTTCAGCTTACTAGAGATGAAAGAACTTGGTATCACATATGATAGTAAACTTACATTTAACACACATATGCAAAATACAGTTGCAGACGCGAATAGGATACTCGGTTTCATTTACAGAAATAGTAAAAACTTCAAAAATATTGCCACATTGAAATTGCTGTATTTTGCTTATGCCAGATCCACGTTAGAATATGGCTCTTTGATATGGAACCCAATTACCAAAAAAAGTCAATTGAAAGTGTACAGAGAAAGTTCGTAAAATACTTATGTCTAAAAGTCGATGGACAATATCCTGTAAGAGGTATCGATCATAACATATTGTTGTCGCGGTTTGAAATAATATCTTTCGAAAAAAGAAGAATTATACTTGGTACAAAATTCTTGCAAAAATTAATTAACAACAATATTGATAGTAATGTTCTTCTAGACGATATAAATTTCTTAGTACCTAGAATAGGAGGCCGACATGGTTTGAAATTTTATTGCGAAGCATCGCGAACAAATGATATAATAAGATCACCGGTAAATTTCATGTGCAGTAGCTTCAACAAAATTTGTAAGATTTGTGATATTCATTTTGATCCTTTGAACACTGTTATATCATGTATAGTTAATAACTTATAATAATCGTGTTGTATTCTTACGTTATGATTTTTGATTTTTGTTAGTCAATTCTATTTGAAGTTTTTTATTTATTTTTTTCTCGTGTATTAATAATCAGTAATCAACTATATTTTTCATTTATTCTTTACTACGAGATACTTTTCTCACGTGCTGTCGCTTAGAAGATAGTATGTAATTATAATAACATTTCCTGTAACTGGGTACTCCTGTTGGAAATAAATTGCTTTTTTTTTCCATCTGACATGTCCTATACCATCATGTAAGTGTATGTGATTTAACAGAACGAATAAAGATAACTTGCTTTTGCTGTGTAGATTTCCTTGATGTTACATTTTTTCATTTTCAGATCGTGGAAGGTTAAAATCCTACAAAAAATCTTATCAAGAAACTTTGATTTATTGTTTTTTAAGAAATACACAATTTTCACGATGGTTCAGACACTTTTAATTACGGTACTGTACATAAATGTGTGAAAAGTGTAACTTGATCAATAGGTAAAACGAGTTCCAGGTAAATGGAACATATAGCGATCCTTCATGCACTTATCAAAAGCCTCTGCAGCTTCAGCTGCTGTTGCACCGTTTCTCTCTCCGCATTGGGCTATCATATCATCAACCATAGTGGAAGTGAGGTTAGGTACTTTTGAGAGAGTCGCCTTCAACTCGTCCTTGTCAATGTCTCCATTTTCTTTCATGAGACCAAGTTTGACGTTTACGCAGAATTTGTCTGGAGTTGTCTCACCCGCTTTTTTGCACTCGTCGAGGATTCTTTTCGCTTTCTCTGGTCCAGTTTCAGCATTAACCTGAAAATGAATAAATGAAAAATTGATCTCTTGTAGACCATGAAAAATCAGAAATTGGAACATTGAAATGAACATTGAATGGAGTTGTCTGTGCATCCAATGTTTTCGTCTAGTGTTAGACATGAACAGGATTACCCAAACTCTGTCATCAAATGTAGGCCAATAATGCAAAAACAGTGGCGTGGTGAAGTGATATCTGTGTGGGCGCTAGAATCTGTTTCAAGGTACTAACAACATTTCAATTTGAAGAAACTATCAACGGATACGAGAGAAGAAGAACCTGAAAGAACTGAAATTCAATAAAAAATATCATATACTTAATACATATTACAGAATGGAAATGTATTTATACTGAACAACAAACCGAATGATTTCCATGATGCACAGTTTTTTATTGTTCCTCAACACAAAATATTCATTAAATAGAATAATACATTTAAAAACAATACACATTGAAATGACCAGAAAAGATTTAGATACATCTGAGTATTCGAATGACTTCAATTTCATCATGAAAAATATTCAAATAATTCTCATGTAGTACTTGACAAAAGGCAACAAATTCCAAAATAAAATTTGATTATAAAAATATATAAAAATAATTCAGCCTTTCGCATATTTTCCTGTACTATGATTGTCAGCAAACGTCGAACAGAAATAATTCAATAGCCCCGTACGAATGCTAAATCACGTCAACCAAATACCTGTCAAAGTTTTTCTACCGACAATATACTTTGCAATACTTCCTGTAACAACCACCAACTGGCAATCGAAGACAAGCGACATCTGCAGACTACTATCAACTCGCTCATCAGTACAGACTCGGCAACAATATGTAATGAAACAAATTTTTCACGAAATGCTATTATGAACTTTCACAATTTTGTGCCGACGAAATTCCCCACGCTATTAGAAAAAAATCATTTTCAGCATCAATTTTCGCTGAACATTTGGGTGGGAATTATTGGTGACTATCTAATTGGCCCATTTTTTAACAAAAAGATTAACAGGTGAATCCTACACGGACTTTTTGCGAGATCATTTACCCACTTTGTTAGACGAAGTACCCATACTTGTGAGAGACAACATGTGGTTTATAAACGACGGGGTTCTAGCTCATTTTAGTGTTCTTGCTCGACAGCATCTCGACATCACCTACCCTAATGGCTGGATTGGACATGCAGGACCTCAACATTGGCCAGCTCGCAGTCCTGATATGAATCCTCTAGATTTCTGTTTATAGTGTCATCTGAAGGCTCTCGTTTATAAAACTCCTGTACTAGATGTGACTGATTTGAAGAATCGAATGATTGACAATTGCAATGTAATAAGGACTACTCCAGGATTTTTTTAACGTATCAGACAATTATTGGCAGATCGAATGCAGTCGTGTACTTCATCAGAAGGTGAACATTTTGCTCATTTACTGTATATCGCAATTGTTAATATTTTTATTTTTGGATTTTATTTTATGTTATTTGTTTTTTCTCGAATACGAAGCTATAAGAGACCAAAGAGTTGTATTTCCAGCTGCTTTATTTAAAAAATCTAAAAGGTCAGTGACATACTTTTTTACAATATTGTTGGCTGTGGTCCCCACTGAGACGCTACTGGCCCTAATAACTTCAATCTTGTTACGGCTAAATGAGCGGCCCATTAGTTCAAATGAATATACAAAATTTCAACCAAGTCGGTTCTAGAATGAATCTAGGAAAAAAAACGGAAAAAAAAAACAGGAAAAAATACCTCCGGAAAAAAAAACCTGGGAAGAAAAATCCCCGAAAAAAATACACCCCGGAAAAAAAACCCCGGAAAAAAAAACCCGGAAAAAATACCCCTATATGCGATAACAATGGCCGGTACACAAAAAGTAATGAAATTTCAAATGTGTGTCATGTTAAGGAAACGACCATATTTGATTAATTTTACAATACCAATAAAAGTTTTAACCTATCTATCCTGTGGAATGTTCATCGTCGACGATCAAAAAAGACGATTTTTTATATTTTTATGACTCGATTGTTCCTGAACAAACTAACCTGGTGACAGATTCGCCTTTTTGCAAGGCTGGAAAATCTGTTGTTCCACCCCTCTGTGTTGTACTGTATCTTTTATCTCATGCATGGTGGGCACGCAATGTATCTGAATGGGCCTTAGAGGCAGTGAAAAATACATCAGGATCATTTGAAAAACTCATATAGCAGCATTGACAAAATTATTTCAGAACCAACTAAAATATGTTCTTGTCATAGAAAAGTAACTAAAAGGCAAAAACCGCAAGTGCTTTAAAAACCCTGCATGGGCATGCATGTATCTGAATCGGC
Source organism: Chrysolina americana (assembly GCA_958502065.1). Classification (NCBI taxonomy): domain Eukaryota; kingdom Metazoa; phylum Arthropoda; class Insecta; order Coleoptera; family Chrysomelidae; genus Chrysolina; species Chrysolina americana. The sequence continues at coordinate 86,894,213 of OY293414.1, forward strand.
CTTCAGATTCGCTCAAATTGGCACAAGAGAATATGTGAATGATGAACGAAAAAAAAATTAATAAAGAATCATCCCGAAATAAGATATTTTCTAGAACAACTAATGAAATGAAGATTATAAAAATTATATATTTCTAAGAACGAAGTGTTTATTGAATAAAATATTTTCATTTCGTTGATGCAATGTCCTTATGGTCGATGTATGTATGACAAGAAAGAGGAGAATTCTGACTTAAAAAATCCATACTGTTCGCTATTGCAGTATATTCAGAAAAAATTAACTTCGGCTTCTTTTCTGAATTACAATTTGCTTTTTCTAATATCTTAGAAATCCACTTTAATTTATAGGATACCTGTAGTAGGCAAATCAATTAGAATTTTTTTCATAGGTTTTATACGAAATCACTGCAATTTCAAGTTGAACTTTTCTGTTAGTTAATCGTTTATTCTTGTAGTAAGATTTCACTTCCTTTAATATGGAATAATGCATTATTTGAATTTAATCATCTGTGAACATTTAGAAAATGCGAAAATCACTTGAGGTGATAGAAAATTTCCATCTAAAATCGAAAATGTACTTGCTTTTGGTTTCGAACTGTTGGTATATTTGTTTTTCATGCTAAACCTTGTATCTGAGCATACACAAATTATACAGGGTGTCCCAGAATAAAGGGGACAAACTGTATATCCTAAGATGAGTATTAAACGAGTTACAGGGTGTTGAAAGTGGCAAAAAAATATGTTTTCCTAAATAACTCCGTAACGGCTCAACTTTTCTTAATGAAATTTGGTATGTCACTTGACAGCAATCAGTTCCAAATTTCAATGTAAATCACGTGTTTGTAACTCAAAACTATATCTCGAAAATCGTTGATATTTCGAAAACGAAACCTATTCCTTTTTTGTATGGGAAATATGGAGAATTAAGAAAAAGAAGACGAAATCGATATTAATCCAGTTTCGTGGAAGTTAGGGAGGGATAATTGGGGTAACCATCTGCCGTACGCCCCTGTTTCGAGTTATAAACACGTGATTTGCATTGAAATTTGGAACTGATTGCTGTCAAGTGACATACCAAATTTCATTAAGAAAAGTTGAGCCGTTACGGAGTTATTTAGGAAAACATATTTTTTTTTGCCACTTTCAACACCCTGTAACTCGGTTAATACTCATCTTAGGATATATGTTTATTGGAACTTTTAGTCCTAAAATGAAATGAGGATTCTACCATCGGAGTTTGTCCCCTTTATTCTGGGACACCCTGTATATTTATTATATATTGGATTCAGCAAATTTTGCTTGTATAGTGCAAATTTCAAGCGGATCTGATGATTATGAAATTGTTATGATCTTAATTTTTCGAGTAATTTCTTTTTCTATCGATCAGCATCATTCTAAATCGATTGGCGTTCGCAAAATTGCTCTATCTCTCACCGTTTTCGAGTTGAAATTTTCAGCTGGTGTTTTATCATTTGTTTAACAATTTTGTAAAATTCAATCTTCTTTGAATATGCACATCGAATTTGAAGTCGATACCAAGTCAATTAAAGATTTCATAGGCTTCTACGAAATTGTTGTTAGTGAATCACCCTTGGAATTTATTTTTGTAGTAAAATTTGGAATCAACTCGTCGAAATACATTTGAGGAAATATTTTAAAATTCTTTAACCCAGTATAATGAGAAAATATCTTACCAAAGCTAGAATGGCAACGGCTAAAACGAAAACAAAACTGCAAGTCTTCATGATTGAACTGCAATGATTACAAATCTGCCATGTTAAGTAATCTTGTGCTTTTATCCTGTTCGGAAAGGGTTATCTGGGGCCAAGTTCCAATGAAGGTCACAAACTAAAATACACTAGCGTGGTGATGTGACGTTTTCAGTGTTTTTCCATGAAAAAACTATTCATGAAGTATGAATCGATAATCCTTGACGGAATACCATTAAATTACTAATGAAAAATGGACAAGATCCAGTCTTCCGCAGAGATAAACCTATGCAATAGGTATTTTTGTTGACAAATATCTAAGAAAACAACTACTGCCACTTATAAACATTCAATTATATGTATTTGATCATACGGATAAAGCATAATGGTCGTAGAGGGCAAAATTTTGATTATTCAAGTATGCATAATAACTTTTCCATAAAAATCACCTTTAAATGAGATTTTACACATAAAAAGACATAATTCAATGATCGTAAGGGGCAGTAGTTTCTTCCTGTTGGATATTCGCTCAAAACATATTTATTGTTATAGTGTTTTTCATTATTATCAAATTGAGTTATATAACACTGAGGAAAGTCTTTTCAAGAAATTTTAATGTGTTCATTCATTCATTATTTGTTAGAGAGTTTATGGTTGATCTGCAGTAATGTGTAAGTGTATGTAATTTATATGTATGCATGAAATATATTTATACGTATACAAATGTGTGCTTTTTATCGAAATTGGGATATATTTGGTTAAATCTGATCAAGAATCAAAGGACCCCGCAAAATCCTTATGAATAATGTATCTCGGCTAAATTCGCCTAAACGTTGCAGAAAAATGTTATTCGGTATGCTGATCAAAAGTCTCAATGGGCACAACCCTCCATTTTGAACCTAAGACCCCCTACAGCCCCCCAAAGCCACCAAAGTACACTTTCCGGTGTGTTAATGCATAACAGTTTCAATTCATCTTTGAAATGTATCCTTTCACTGCCCACCCATTTCTCCAATTACATCCTATATTCTACCCTCATCACACCTCGCTCTCACCCCCATAACCCACTTTCGAAGTAGATTTTTCAATTATTTTATTTCAATCTTTTTTAGTATAATAAAATGTATCAAATTGTTTAAAATTGTTTTTTCTGTTAACCAGCTGTCATCCCCATACGAACGACAGCCCTCAGAAGTCGAAACTTGTGCGAGCTAAGGATTAACGTGCGATTCTAGCACATACATACATATATACATTACAGTACATCCCTCCCTCACCCCTGCCCCCAAGGTTTGTGAACCCAGTCCCTTAAGGCAAGGAGTATTCAAAAGAACTGTTGCGCGAACCCAAGATAAAGATACAAAAGAGCGCCGATAACCTGATCGACACCCCGAAAAAAAAATATACAGGGTGTTCCAATTTTTTCATGCATTTCGATTCGTAATATCATTCTCATCAACAAATCTCATTTGACTTTTTTTCGAAAAGGTGAAAATAAGGCAGTTTTATCAATAGGAAATATTTATAACAAACGGATTTGATAAAGCGCTAAGAAATATCATTTTATGAAATATTCTGAAAACGCGACTGTCAATTTTTTTTGTTTTCAGCATCCAGAAGGCCATTAAAAATGCTACACGTTTGCCAATTTAACCGAATTCGTAGCATCAATAATAACGGAGTTGGCAATGGTGCCGACTTAATTTCGAACACCCTGTATAACCTGCATACTATCACATAGTATACACATGAAAGATTTCAATAAAACCAATTGAAAAATCTTTAAGCTTGGAATTGTGTATGTAATGGGATGGGATGGCGGTGCGGGGGGTTAGGGACGGTTGTGCTTAATGTATACATGGGTATATACATATAATAAAATTGAAATAAAAACAATTGAAATATCTGTATCTGGTGCAGGGGCGAGGGAGGGGTGTGGTGTAATGTATATATATATATATATATATATATATATATATATATATATATATATATATATATATATATATATATATATATATATATATATATATATATATATATATAAAGCTTCAGAAGATTCAAATAAAACAATTATATTAATAAAACAATAATTAAATAATCTAAATCCTTGAAAGTGTGTAACGGGGCGTTAATGAAGGTTTGGGTTGGTGGTGCGGGGGTGAGGACGAGGTGTGGTGAGAGTAGAACGTAGGATTCAGTTGGAGGAAGGAGTGGACAGTGAAATGAAACGATTTGAAGATGAATTGAAACTGTGTTACACACCGGAAAGTGTACTTTGGGGGGCTGTAGGGGGTCTGGCGTTGAAAATGGAGGGTTTTGTCCATTGGGGCTTTTGATCAGTATACCGAATACTATATTTCTGCAAGTTTCAGCGAATTTACTCCAGAACCATTTTCCATAAGGTTATTGCCGGGTCCTTTGCTTTGTTCCACAAAATCAAAGTTTTAATCAATATTCATCACTTAATGTTTTTCTCGATGTCCTTGGACTCTCTGATGACACAGAGCCAATCACTTTTCAGACCGTGGAAGGTTAAAATCCCACAAAAATCTCATCAAGAAACAAATTTGATTTTTTCCGCAAACTCAAAGTATAAATCAATACTCATCACTTATTGTTCTCCTGGATGATTACTGTTTCTGGAAGTTTTCAGAAGAAATACACAATTTTTCCTACGGCTCAGACACTTTTAATTATACATGTGTGAAAAGTGTGACTTGGTCAAAAGGTAATACGACTTCCAGGTGAGTGGATTATGAAGCGATCCTTCATACATTTGTCCAAAGCCTCCGCAGCTTCAGCTGCTGTTGAACCTTTTCTCTCTGCGCAGTGAGTTACCATGTCATCAATCAGAGCGGAATTGAGCTTGGGTACTTTTGAGAGAGACGCCTTCAACTCGTTTTTGTCAATGTCTCCATTTACTTTCATGAACCCAAGTTTGACATTCATGCAGAGCTTGTGTGGAGTTACCGCACCAGCTTCTTGGCACTCGCCGTGGATCCTGTGGAATTTCTCTTCTATAGTTTCAGCATTTGCCTGAAAATAAAACCAATAATAATAAAAAATCAAGTTTGGAGTGTCTACATATCAGAATGGTACTGGATGGAGCCTGTAAAGTCATCAGGAGTTCAGATCCCCTTCTCTGCTTGGTATGCGATCATAAAAAAACAGGGATTGGAGCTATTTTTTTCAAGGCAGCAACCCGTGTAGCCGATGAACTCGGTCTTGTATTCGACTCTGAACGGACGAATCCAAACTCTATCACCAAGTTGGGACCCGTTCAGCAAAAGGTCCGCGTCAAAGCTACGGAGTGTGAGAGCTACATTAGGGTAAGACAATGCATGAGGTCTTCTCCAAGAACATTGGAGACCTTGGCTTATCCAGAAACCTGACCTTTGCTTTTCTCAGGTCAAGTGGGCTGAAGTCGGAAACCGAGGGATTCATAAAGGCCTGCCAGGATGGTGTCTTCAACAACCTCGTCTACCGTAGTCGCGTGATGGGTATAGAGGTCCCTGGCACTAGATGCAGAGCGTGTCGTGGGGCAGCTGAGACCATAATGCGTTTGCTGTCAGCTTGTCCAGCTTATGCGGTCTCAGCCTAGATCCACAGGCATAACGCGGCGCTACGAGTATTGTATTATCATATAAGATACTCGTACGATATTGACGAGACACCAGTGTTGCCTTATGCTCCGGGGATATTGAGTCCATTGTGGAAAATGAGAAGTGCCGAATCCATTGGAACTACTCATTCCCCACCCTCAGATAAATACAAGCCAATAAGCCTAAAGTAGTCCTCCTCGACCGTCAAAGTAGGACGATGTTCTTCATTGAGTTTTCAGCTCCTGGGGCGAAACGAACATCGTCCGAAAAGAGGAGGAAAAACGGACTAAATATCGAGACCTACTCTTTGAACTCCGCAGGCTTTACCCAAACCATTCTGTCAAAATGGTGGTTCTGATAATAGGGGTCCTTGGTGGAATGATGGACATACTGCTCTCAAACTTAAAAATCATACCGGCTTGCCGTATAATGGCAGAAATCTTAGCCGGACGAATGCAGAAGGCCGTAATTCTTGGTTCACTCCGCTTTCCCAGGGCACATGACTCTCGGATCCAGAAATCGCTCACCCCACGAACGTAGGGAGTTTTTACTGGGGTTAATAACACATCAGCGCGCGGAGATACCGTGTCGAAAGTCTTCGATAGATCGAATTTTGATCTGTGATCATCCACAAGTTGTGTTTTTTACGGAAAGCCTCTATCCAATTTGAAAGAGGTTATCTGAGATCAAGTTTTAATGTATGGCGATAACAAAAAAAACGAGGCGTGGTGATGTAGTCTTGGGACGCCTAATTCAGTTTCGAATAACTCACAAAAATGTAATTTCAGAAAAATATCACCCTCGCGACACCAAAAACCCAACATAATCTAAATTCAAAGTTGTTATAAAACTGTATTGTAGGTCTGCTCTAAATTCACTTATATACAACTAAAAATCACTCTGTAATAGTAATGAGATGAAGTCGGAAGATTCACATCAACTCAGATATGTTTCGAAGGATTAATCCTTCATCATCAGCAACAGGGGTTATTTACAAGATCTACAGAAGAGTAAAATGTTGCAATAGAATGTAGAATAACAATAGTATTTAATATATCAGTTTTTACTTGGGAAACATTTTTAAATTATTCCTAATGTGATAAAACGGGTGTGAAAGTTGAAACTACAATTTCAGAAAGCGTCAACTTCATTTCAGAAAGCGTCAATTTATTTCCAGAATAGTGCGTTTAATTTTACATATATGGTGCAAATTTAAGTAGATTTGACGATTTTGTTTTTTTTTCATGATTTAGTTTTTATCAATTATCCACCAATATTTGTGAAATACAACCTTCTTTGAATATGCACATCGATTTTGGAATCGATTCCAAGTCAGTTATAGTTATTTGTTTTACTAGGCATAAAAGCACAAGATTTAATGCCGCGGCTGGTGTTTCATAGCCGAGCGTAGCCAAGTGTCATTAAAAGGCCGCTTTTAATGTCATTTGGAGAAAAAAAAAATTTATAGGCTTCATATTTTGTAATTAATTCATATCAGGGTTAATCAAGTACGCAGAGTTGATCATATTTTCTAAATTGACAAAATTGAAATGGACTGATTGTTGCAGAACATCCTGAAATATATTTAAAAATTGGGAATGCCAAAATTTCGTCATTTGGATCAGGGATTAAATAAAAAAAATCAAGAATTTCTGAAAAAATCAATCACCAACTAATAGCTTTGTTCTGGTTCTGAAAATTATTAGTCCTGGGATGTCAGGATTATGCGCAGTTGAGAAAAAGTAAGCGAATATGAATCTAAATAGCACACTTCTCGTCAACTGCGCATGATCCTGACGTCCCAGGGAAATAATGGAAATATGGAAAACTTCACATTTAAAATATAAGCAATTAACAAACTTGGTTAAAGGCAGAAATATATTCTTGAAAAACAATTTTAGTCATTATTTCATACCTCTTATATACAATCGGAATTTTTTAACAATAACAATATCTTACCAATGCTAGAATGGCAACAGCTAAAACAAATACAAAACCGCAGATCCTCATGATTGAACTGTAATGACGAATGACGAATCTGCCATGTCGAAAAATCTTGTGCTTTTATGCTATTCGAAAAGGGTTATCTGTGGCCAAATTTCAAAGTAGGCCAACATCCAAAATATACTGACATAATTACGTGACGTCTGTGGGCTAGATTTAGTGTTATTCTATACAAAAAAAGTATTCAAGAAAGGACGATACTACTTGATGGAACAAAGTCAGCGACGATTTTCAAAAGTTGAATTGCTGGTTCTCAGACAATCACAAATTATGTATTTCGACAGACAAAACAATACACAAGACATGATAGCTGGAAATTCAGTAGTGGAAACATAGTACATCTCAGTTTCGATTGGAGAGATCATATTTGTTGTTGGTATTTCCGTCAACCGGCTGCACCCTCAACAGCACAACCTTCAGAAGTCTTCAAAAGACTAGGAAAGACGTAGCCCTTACCTTTTAACGTGTGATGCCATGCACGAGACCAGTGACCATGCTGGGAATCGAACCCACGCCCTTGTGATTGAGAAGCAAGCGTACTACTATCACGACCACCACGGCCCATACAGATTAGTTGACTCAAGATCTTTCAAAATATACAGTTCGATTATTTTATCTTTACCCGTGCGTCATCAATGTTATCCATATGAAATAAGTCGAGATATTTGTCAAAATAACATCTAAATGTAGAATGCCGTGGCTAATATTCCGATAAAATTACAACGGGTAGGTAAGTGGTAAAAAAGGTACACCATTCGTTCTTTCCTTTTCAATACAAATTGTTGTGCTTGTGAATCAGTTACAGGCATAATCTAAAAAAGAGTTCAAATATATCGTGAATGTTTTTACCTGTGTTTATAGATTTATGTAATGTTTTTTTCTCTCATTAGGATTTTCACACTATGAATAACTACTGTTGTGTGAATATCCCGGCAGTACGGGATTATAGTCACAAATGTCAATTGTGAGGTTAGAAATTTTAAAGAGTATTTGTGAATAAAACACATTGTATTGTACTTACTTTGGAAGTAATGATTCCAAGAGACATTTAGCTTTGAAAAAAACAGTTTTTATAATATATTCGTCTGCAAAACAAAGTGAACCTGGCGAAAAACAATACCCCAATGACAGAAAATAATGACGTAATTGATGGTTGGCAAGTTTAGTTGAAATGTGAAACACTGTCGGTTTTATGGCTATCTGTTATCATTGTTTTGAGTTTTAATCGATTATTATAATACCATAATTCTTAGCTTAGAAGACAAAGGTTAACAAATTTTGATTCGCTCATAGCGGTTGATAGAAAGATATGTTCGATAGAGGTTGTGTGATTTCTTCGATCAGTGAGCATAATACGTGTTACTTCCCCTGTACCGCACTCGTTACTGCATGGACTTTTCATATCTTCAACTGAGTCTTCAGATGTTTTTATATGCGATATAAGCAGTTTTGGGCTTTCTAGAAAATGGGACTGGAAGTTATTAACGATAAGGGTTTCGCGAGACCAAGACCAAGTCGAAGACTGATCAGTATTGTTCTTGGTCTCGAAAAATAAATGTACTTGGTCTTGGTCTTGCTGTTTCAAGGACAAAACGAGACTGGCTCAGTCTTGGACTTGGTCTTGATAGCCATGGTGAGGATAGTCTTAGTCTTGGATCAAAATGCGCCTAGAAATTTTAATTACTCAATTCAATTGTCCAACAGTTTATATGCATATGATAGGTATTTCGTATTTCTCAGGCTATAACAATTGTCAATTTGTACGGGTAAAGTAAGCGAAATAAATCACACAGGCTGACGCCCGACAGGCCAGAAAAAAGGGTCAAAATGGTCGGAATGTTCATTAGTATTTTATTGACAATTTTACAATGGATTATTCTGTGATTAGCAGTAAGATGTGGTTGCGGCAGAGGGGTGGATACAGAATCCCGAGAAAATTGCAATACTTATTAACCACTGCGACCTTACAACATACATCTATTTGTTGTAAACTGTAAAACTGCAATACTGAATCTGAAAGATGTATTTTCGATGTTGAATGAACAAAAATTAAAAACCTACCACACGAAAAATGAATAATTGAAATAAAATGTCATAACATTTTCCATTATCTCAATATTGAATACATTTAAAATAATTATTTTTATTTTGAGACTAAGACCAAGACTTAGACTCTTGGTCTCGGAGGTCAAGTCTTGGTCTTGAGAAGATTTATTAAGTCTAGGTCTTGGTATTGTATCAAGGCTAGTATCTCTTGGTCGCGCTAAGCTCTTAACGATAGCCTGAGGTTGTTCAATTAACTCACCCTCTCTAATGATAGTACCATTTGAATTTTCCTTTACCCTATTATCTTAGATACAAGTGTGATCCACAAAACCAAAGTTTGAATCAATATTCATCACTTAGTTCTTCTAGATGATTACTGCTTCGGAAAGTTTCCAGAAGAAATATACAATATTTCCTATGGCACTTTTTATTACATTACAATACATATATATGTAAAAAGTTATGACTTGTTCATTGGCTGAAACGACTTCCAGGTGAGTGGGTCAAAAATCGGTCCTTCATGCACTGGTCTAAAGCTTCCGAAGCTTCAGCTGCTGTTGAACCGTTTCTCTCTGCGCAATGAGTTACCATGTCATCTACCAGAGCAGAATTGAACCTGGGTACTTCCGAGAGAGCCGCTTTCAACTGGTTTTTGTCAATGTCTCCATTTACGTTCATGACCCCAAGTTTGACGTTCATGCAGAGGCTGTGTGGAGTGATCGCACCCTCTTCACGGCACTCGAAGTGGATTCTACGAAATTTGTCGTCCACTTTTTCAGCATACGCCTGAAAATTAAACCTATAATAATAACATTTCAATGTACGCTAGACCATGGAAAATTAGTAATGGTGATGGTAAGTAAGTATGGATGGTGACTGATGCGCTGCGACCTAGTTAGATCTATTGTGCCCCATCTTCTTCTGCTATCTCAAGCCTCAATTCCTTGAGAAATTTAAGGATTTTAAGGGGGTCTATTGGTGGTATTTCTCCCACAGTCAGCTGGTGTGATCCCAGTATATTCAATCTTTTATGTTGTACAGCATAACACTCCATCAGTATATGGTGGGGTGTTTCTGGATGTTCCCCACAGAATCTGCAGGTGCTGTCCTCCTCTAAGCCTAGCTTCCTTAGATGTTCTTTGAGTCTGCAGTACACCGTCGGAGATCCCGTGGATGTTTTTAGATTAGTTTTGCTGAGGTTAATCAGTGTCTTCAATCTTGCTCGGTTGAAGTTGCCGAGGAGATCTTTGGCCTGCCTTAGCCCTGGAAGTCTTTGCCAGTGTGTTGCTCTCATTGCTTCTTCAGTTATATTGAGTTCTTCTTGGAAGTAAGATTTTCCTAGTCCGCAGAATGGTTCTGGCCTGATCAGTGGCATTGATGCCCCTTTTCGTGCCAGGGTATCTGCTTGTTCAATGCCCTCCACTCCGACGTGCACCGGCACCCAGAGGAGAATCGCCTTGTTGTTCCTGCCTAGTTCATTAAGTTTGTCTAGGCATTCCCAGACCATCTTTGAGTTGATGTTATATGAGCTCAACGCTTTGATGGCTGCTTCACTATCGGAGAGGATTGCCATTTCCTTGTTCCGGCATTTCCTGTCGAGGTTGAAACTGGATGCACCTTTCTATGGCGTGAATTTCCCCTTGAAAAGTACTGGGGAACTGGCCCATGGGTTCGGAGTATTCGATGCGAGACCCAAAATGATCGTTTTTCGGATTTTTTTTCTATTGCTTTCTAGAACAAACAAATCATGTTTTGGCAAGACATCATAGTTTCAGTCTATTCTAGTCGATTGAAACGTATTTGGTTTCTTGATAACCCTCTCTGTTTGAAATATGAATTTTTTTAATTTAGGAAAATACTCCTGTAATGAAAGCATTTGACAGATCGTTTATGATTACAAAAATATAATTTATTGGTAGTGTCGATTGAACAAAAGGTACAGTTACTCTTTGACAAATTCAGATGTTCAATATTAACTCTCTTCTAGATACAGGGTGGGTTAATTTGGTCCTAATTTTACTTATACCAGTTTGAAAAGGTCAACTATTATCTATGGAAGTTTTTTCAACTTTGCATGTTACGTATAGAAATATATCTTTTTTATATCTAACACTGTTTCTGTTGGAAAATATTGAATACGTGGATAAGTGCAATTTTTCGACAGAAGATCTTGCAAAATTTTGTCAAACTGGCTTTAAAATATATTTTTGTGGTATGGTTTTGACTCAGCTCGTCGAGATTCATTTGAAAAAATGTTTAATATATTTTTAAACTGAAAAATAAAAGTTTTCTGAATTTGTGTATTTCAATATCGTATACTGCATTATTTGACTTAAGATTTTCTGTGAATCTCTTAAAAATGTGAAATTTACGCGAATTTTGCTTGAGGTGATGAAAAATTTCTTTCTGAAATCAAAAATTCAGTTGATTTATGAATCCGATCACCATTCATTTCACTTGAAAAATATTGAATTTGTGCATTTTTTCCACAAAAAGTCTTCCGAAATTTGGACAATCCATTTTCGAAATTAATTTTTGTGGTTTGGTTTGGAATCAGCTCGTCGAAATACATCTGAGAGGAATTTGCGATTTTTAAAAAAATTACAATTTTTTAAAATTCGTTTGTTAGAGGAAATTTTTGACGTTTTATCCTTATTTTATGCTAAATCTTACATCTGAGCTTATACAAATCATATATTCTTGGATTCAGCATCAAATTCAGGGTACATGGTCCAAAATTCAAATGGACATGATGATTTTGTATTTTTCATGATTTTTAGGAATTTTTCGAGTAATTTCTCTTTCTCCATCTACTTTCGGATAATTGAATCGTTTTTGAATGAACACATTAAATTGGATTACGTTATTTCAGAATAATTTTTTATAAATCAGAATTGTTCAAGATTTATATGGATGAATAACCATAAGAAATTTTTCATAAATCATTCTGTTCAAAATTAACACAATTCTCAGGAGTTATCCTGTCCTTGAGTGAAAAATTAAAACGAATAGCACGGTGAACATATGTGAAAGTTTTGAAACGTCTAGAGAGATCAATTACCAACAAACTTATTGTAGCTAACTGAATTGCCAAAAAATATTGGAAAAAAAAAACAAATTTTGATCATTACATTAATTTTACCTATCTTATAGAGTAAAAATGAGACTCTAGACACTAGTGTGATTACAAAATAACAGAATATCTCACCAAAGCCAGAACGGCAACAGCAAAAATGAATATGAAACTAGTCTTCATGGTTGAACTTGACGATGATGAATCTCACACAAGGAATCTGGCACTTGAATCCTATTTGAAAATTAAAGAAGGTTATCTCGGGCCAAGATTTGTTGCGAGTCAATAAACAAAAAACACTGGCGTGGTGATGTCACATCCATGGGCTAGATTCAGTGTGAAACTATATAAACAAAATTAAAAAAAAACACCAAAGGAATACACGAAAACTTTTCTGAAACAAAAAATCAATCTCAAAAAACTTTCGTTTCATATTCATAAATTTACCTCATAGTGTGGTCTATTCTGGTATGGCCTCATTTACAGGGTGTTCCATTTGAGAACAGTGAGAAAAAAGTGATCACGAGTTTTGGTTGCTCCTGTATGGAAAAAGTGCCATTCGGTAAATTTATGGAGAGAAAATTAAAATGCATCGTTTTCGAAGATATTTGGTGGAAAATTTTTCTTATTCCTAATTATTAATTTTGAGATATTTGACGTTGAATGAATCCATTTTGGGATATTAATGTCACTATAACTTCAGAACCATCTGGTATGAATCCATACTATATTCCTGAGATACACTCTTTCTAAGAATTTCAAAGGAGTAAAAATATATAGGGTGATACTTAAAAAAACATAATTTCAATGAGTCACACATTTGACGGACACTCTGTATGTTGGTATTTATTTTTGGATCATAGCTTTCATTGCCCTCTGCATATCTTAGACTAGAAGACACCCAATGGACGAACCAAAGTCTTACCACCCCATTAGTCCTTTCTCCTGAAAGTAATGGAGAAAGTGATAGACTGTTATGTCAGAAGCGAACTGCTCGAGTTAAGACCGCTTCACAAGAAACAGTTTGCTTATCAAGCATGAAAATCCACGATCTATGCTCTACAATGCCTAATTGAAAGCATTGAGAAGATATATGTGCCAAAAGAAATTTCTCTCTGTGCCTTCATTGACATAGAGGGTGCTTTCGACAACACCTCACATGTTTCCATAACTAGATCATTGGAGGAAAAGAATATTAACGCCTGCTGAAAAGCAGAATCATTGTGGCGACAAGGGAAAGACAGTCAAGATGATAGCAGAAAAGGGGGAGTTTTATCGCTTTTGCTGTGGTCACTGGTTGTCAACGACCTGCTAGTAAAGCTACATGAATCTAAATTCATGACTCAAGGTTATGCCGATGACCTAGTCGTCACCAAAGGGCAAACATGACGGAGGAATCTCCGACCGCATGCAATTAGCCCTAAATACGATCAGAAGCTGGTACGCTAAGGAAGGACTCAACGTCAATCCTAGGAAAACAGTGCTGATTCCATTCACCAAGAAGTGGGAGTCATAATAGACCAAAAACTGACTTGGAACAGCCAAATCAACCACATTCTTTCCAAAGCTATAGCGGCAAGCTGGACATGCCGCAAAGTCTCTGGTAAGACATTGGGTCTGAAAACAAAAATGATTTATTGGTCATACCAATCAATTATCAAACCCATGGTGGCTATGCCTAACTGGTATGGTGGGCAAAAATTCAACAAATTTCGGCACGGTCGTACAGGTTGCTGCACTTACTCGTACTTACAATCTACAATCTAAATTGCTCTCTACTACTATTATTTAAAACATTTTTTCCTATCTTAAATAGGAAAGCAGCTACCCACGCATCGTTGGTACACACTGTATAACTTTTTTCTGTGGTCAACATAAATGACATTGCATGTAAATTGCACCGTGCTCAGAGAAAAATCGGTCAGTTCAAGAAAGTGATTTTATTGTCTGTGTATTTATTTGGTAATTTCAACGATATTTCTAGAATTATCAGTTATGCTCCCCTTCAGTGTGGTGGTGTGAGTGATGGTATGCTTGGAGGTGTTCTTTCAGACATTTTTCCAAGTCAGTCGCAGATTTTGCTACTTCAGCAGCTTTCCTTTCTCCGCATTCAGTAACAGTTTTGGTAACATCGTCCTCAGTAATACCATGTATATGCCGAATGGATTCCCTTATAGCTGTCTTGTTGATATTCCCGAGTTCATCTTGGAATTTGAGTTCACGATGCACGCAGAGGGGGAAGGGTTTAATCGCGTTTTCTCCTGAACATTCGCTACGGACTCTCGTAAATCTCTCCCTGGGGGTTTCGTCAGCATTGGCCTGGAAATGAAATAAAATAAATGAATTTTTGCTAAAATTCGGTTAACTATAAGCAAATTATCAAAAACTCACAAATTTGTTCCCCTGAACAAAAAACCCAAATAAAGTTTTTGGGGGTCACAAGTAATTTCGGAGATATAGCCCTATTTCTGAGCGCAATGTGCATACTCTATTTCACCCGTTTTACACTAGTTTTATATTAAAAACGCCATTATTTATTCAAAAATTCAACCTTCTTACAACAAAAACAACATGTTTACGTGAAATGTTTTGTGAATTTATCCATGTTGGTAACGTTGATCTTTGCAATAGCACAGCCAACTTTTCGAGCCATTTAACTTCAACATGAATAGGAAATTGTTCATTCACGTTTTTCCCAGTTCCCAACTTGACATGAATAAAATTCACCAACTATTTCACAAACTAGGTTTATTGTTTATGTGCTCATGAAAGAAGGATAAGTTTTTTCATAAAAAGTGCTATTTTCGATAAAAAAATGTGTGAAACAGGTCAATTAGGGTGTTGAAGAATGTATGTCTACTTTTTAGGAATGCGTGCTAGGAAATGCCAGTTACTACTCAAAAATAGGCCCATATCTCCGAAATTACGTGAGACCGTCGAAAATTTTATTTAGATTTCTTGTTCAGGAGACCAAATTACATGAAATTTGTAATTCATGACCCAGAACCGTAATAAAATAAATAAGTTGGTGATGGTCGATCAGTAACGAAACGTTGGACAGTTGAACCAATATGATAACGCAGAGGTTTATAAGTTGATGCGGGAAAGCGTTTTTTAATTTTACGAAACACACAAGGATTGAAAGAAACATTGTGACATTAATTTTTCATTTTTGAGTCATTATTGTTCGATTATTAAGTTTATTTGGTTTAAAATGCCTCTTTCAAGAATCCAGACAAAAAAGTAAGCAAAATTTCAATTAATGTCAAACAAACCGGACTTAGTTAAATTAATATAAAAATGAAAGTACCAAAACTGTATGTAGTGAAGAAAAGCAATTAGAAGTACTTCAGGCAGTTGTTGAAAACCCTAGAAGATCCTCTAAAAGAATTTCTGCCTATACGGGTTTAAAAAAAGGTCTGCATGTGGATTCAAAGATAAATAGAAGATTTACTTGATTTCTATTCATCTATCTATCTTTCTTTTTGGGGAATCCACGTTCACAAAATAGTAGGTGGTAGTCGGACGAAAATTGACAATAAAAACCATCATTACCAAAAAACAAACGTGTGCTGTGGTATTATTAACGACAAATTAATATGCCCTTTTTTCCGCCAAAACCTGATTGGTTAAATGGGGTAATTGATCAACGGTGGCCTCCTCGCTCGACAGACTTCACCTCATTTGATTTTTTCCACATAAATATTCAAAGTAGAAGTTTATAGGGATCGACCATTCAATAATGTTAAAGAACTTGAAAATTCGAAACGAATCAATTGCAGAAATAGATTAGTGTATTATTAAGTGTATTTCAATCTACTCTAAATGAATTTCATGTTCGGACGATTAGATTTTGAATACAATGAAACTGAATAAAATGAAAAACTCACCAAAGCCAGAACAGCTAAAGCAAAAATGAACAGGAAGCAGGCTTTCATGACTGAACTTCAATAACAACGGAATTGCCAGATCAGGAAATGTAGTGCATATATATCACTGATGTGTTATCTCATAGGTCAATTTTTGGTGGAGGTCATCAAACAAAAATGCAACGATCTTTTAATTATTACATACTCGAGCAAATTTCTTTATCAAACTGCTACTGAGTAAGCAAAATCAAAAAATCTACTCAACATCAAGAAAATTCTATTCAAAACATTTTGAAGTAATTTTTGCACCATCTGCATTTTGCCTTGCTTGTGTGCTGGTTCAACTAGAGTCAAAATTGACACAAAATGAGAATTGATTAAGATTTCACTTGGTCCTGGCAAATGGACCCTTTAACAACCCTTAGTAAGGGTACTTGAGACGTTTTAACTTTCTGTGCATCTATAATTGTACATTGTCGGTTTTCTAGAAATATTCTGCTCACTCTAAGATTCAAAAACTTTCTAAATTTTCACTTTTTTGATCTGGAGATGTTCTGGTTACTTCATTTCCAGAATTTCTCTTCAGTGTATTTCACTACGTTGTAGGACATTCCGGAGTACCTGTTCTGCTTCATTCCATGATTTTCCTGAATTTTCGAGCACTTTCTAGTAACTTCCAGGACATTCCAGACTCGTCTTTCTTATATTATAGAAATTTCTAGAAAATTCCAGATGAACTCTTCAACTCGGGAACGGTTAGAGATATAGCAATTCTGGGAACGCCAATCGATTCAGAAAGATCAAATTAGTATAATCTAGGAATTTTGAGTCAGTCGAAATGAAACAAATTCATACGAAAAATCAAGTAAATTCCAAAATCATGAAAAACACAAAATCGACAGATTCACTTGCAAGCAGCACTATATACGCGAAATTTCATGCAGATTCTGAAAATAGATGATTTGTATATGTCAAAAATGTCACGAGTAGAACTGGAAAAAAAATTTGAAGGAAAATGACTCCTCTCCACTCCAGATGAACTCTTCTACTCGGGAAAGGTTGAAGATAGAGCAATTCTGCGAACGCCAATCGATTCAGAATGATCAAATTAGTATAATCTAGGAATTTCGAGTCAAACCGTATAAAACAAAATTATCCGAAACATCGAAAAAAGTCCTGAGGGTAGACCCCTAAAAATCAATGCAGTTGGTGACTTGGTGACAGTTAGGCAGCATGGAAAAAGGAAATTCACTTCAATGCCAAGTTCTGCTAGGGATAACGTTGATATTTTTCCATAGCTCTTCTTTTATAGAAAAGAAACCTTGCAAGCAGACACTCAACGTCAATAAGTAATCATCAAGAAGGAGTCGGTAATATTTCAGTGGAAAATGTCTTTTCATTGGGGATTACTTTTATGACAACCTGTACATGTGTTGTTTATCATGAATTGATATGATTTTATTTTCATAAATCTTCTTACAAGTAAAACAATTCTTGCTTATGTGAAAGTATCAAAAGACTTAGAGGGCGGATAATTTTTGTTCTTTGGGGGGAAGAATGTTTTCCTTCCGGCAAGTGGAAAAGTATAATTTTTCTCACACTTTTGTGGGTCAAAAATGGAATTTTCTAGTAAGGTAATGAAACAAACTACTGAATCAGCCCAGGTCAGAGATGAAAATTATACTCCGTTACAATACTTGCATCCCAAACTGTCTCTGCATAAAATTAAACAAAACAACTTGTACTCTGTAATCTCTTTATTTTGATACGTTCATGAAAAGTGAAAAAATGATCATTGATGCGTGTGTGGGCGGCCATGTGGGCGACCTCCTGGGTGACCTTCTGGGCGGAGGTTTTTCCCAATACATCTTTCCAAGGCTGTCGCAGCTTCCCCAGCTGTATCACCTTTCCTTTCTCCACATTCGGCCACTGTTTCGTCAACCTTTTCAGCACTAAGATGGGGATGTTTCAGGAGGAATGCTTTCAAAGCGTCCTTGTCAATATCCCCGTTTAATCCTTGTATTCCAAATTTGTGTAACCTACAAAGTGACAAGGGACTTATCTCTGTTTGTGCTTTACAATCGTCATGAACTTTCTTCAGTTCGGCTGGAATTCTCTCCGGGCTTTCATCACCATTGGCCTAGAAATGTATTCAATGTTAATATAAGTAAATTATTAGGATTATTATTATTATTACATCAGATTAATTGAAAATCGTTTTTTCTACAACTGCGTTTTCACCCACTTTCCCGCAAGCATTTTAGTTTTAAAAGTGTCACTTTCCAGCACTAGTGCGGGAAAGTAATATGCAGGGTGTTCCAAATTAAGTCGGCACTATTGCCAACTCCGTTATTATTGATGGTACGAATTCGGTTATATGGGCAAACTAGTAGCATTTTTAATGGCCTTCTCGTTGCCGAAAACAAAAAAAATTTACAGTAGCAAGCAAAAATTGCCCGATTCCGAAGGAGGAAGGCAATTTTCTGAAACAACGAATAAATAGCCGAGTGCAGTTTTTTCAAAATAGAACGTTTTTTAGAATTATTTGGTTAATTTTCAATGCACGAATGGTATTCGGTAAAAAAATTCAAGAATACAAAAAGAAAATTAAGAACAATCATAAAAAAATTCAATGTGACTATTTTAAATTTTATCCTATGCATAATTGAAAAAAAACAGAATGTTCTAGTTTCCTTACTCGAAGTTAAATATGAATTGAAATATATTTTATTGTTGAAATTTTAGGATAGTATGGATGGTTTTATAATAATTTAGTGAATTGGCCATTCCAACACAAGGGAATCATTCGAAAAAAAAAAATTGAAAATTACTGAACATAGCAGTTGTGGATAAACATAAAATTTTCAAAAAAATTCGGAAAATTCCAGCAGTTTCCAGAATAGTTAGAAACGAAATGCTTGAATCTTCAATAAACTTTGAGGATAAACCAAAAACAGTCTTTCAACGTTAGGTTATATTACTAGAAACTATCTATAATATTGCATTGTTTGTATCTCATCCAACATGAGAACGAAATCTTTATATTGCAAATTTCAGATGACTTTGATGGAAAAACATAAAGATGAAACTGATGAGAAATTGTTGAACATAAATTGAATTGATGTGGATTGTATAACATACCAAAGCCAGAAAAGCAACAGCAAAAATGAAAATGGAGCAGGCCTTCATGATTGTACTTCAACTATGACAAATTCGATAGACCAAGAAGTCTGGTGCTTATATAGTTGAGAACTATTATCTCATAGGTCAAATTTTTATTAGGGCCAATAGCAATGTTATGTGACGCACTTCTGAATATTTGGAATTATATTTTTGATAACAAAATTCTAATTCTGCTGATTCTGGATAACCACTATCATTAAGTCAACTGGCACTTCTCAAGTTCTTGCTCAATCGATCAATGGTTTGTTTATTCACAATTCAGAGAATTGTTGAAGGATACTGGGATTTTTGAAGAATTCGTCCCCTCAAGTCATATTTATACCAGTTCTAATACCAGACGTTTATCGGGTAGACTGTAGATTGTAGACTGTAAGGGGGTCGTACAGGCTGTACAGCCTCACAAGCACTTCGAACTATAAGTTCTTTTGTGGCCCGGGATTCCAAGAATTCTTGCGAAGTTTATCAGTTTTCTGGAAGCTAAGTTCCTAAGGCTCCTTTTGAGCCTCTTGCAGAAAAGCGCAGGGCATTTGCACAGCAAATGTTCTGCAGTTTCTGCGAAGTTCTCGCAGTAGCGACAACTATCATTCTATGATATAGGTACCCATCTTTCTGAGGTGGTACCCCAGAGGGCAGTGTCCAGTGAGAAGTTCCGTTTCCAAGCGTCGGAACTCTTCTATTAAGTAGGCTCTGGAGAGTCCACAGAAGGGTTCTGGGCCGGGAAATTGTGTGTTTGCCCCTTCTTTGGCAAGGCAATCTGCTTCTTCGTTGCCTTCAATTCCTCTGTGACCTGGCACCCACATCAGGATGACCTAGTTGATTACTGCCAGTTGTTTTAGGGATCGTTACAGTTCCAAGTCAACTTAGACTCACAGGTGTATGACCTCAGAGATTTTGGTGCTGCTTGGCTATTTGACAGTATATAGATTTCTGCCCTTCGGGTGCCTCTTTCAAGGCACTCCTGGACACATAATTCTATAGCATGTACTTCTGCTTGGAATATGGTTGGGGTGTTACCAAGGGGTTTTGAGAGCCTGAAATTTGGTCCTGTAACGCCCACTCCAACCCTTTTACCACACTGAAGCATTCGTTGCCAATTGAGGTCCGTTCTCTCTGCAAACTTGTTGGTTGTTTATGACTACTTCAAACTGCATTTCAAAGTCTGTCGGTTTAGACATGGCTTCTAGTGAAATGTGTTCCAAAATCTTTAAGTGTCCGATGAGATTTTTTCTTCATCTAAAAGTTTCAATACGTTAACAAAATCAGTTAAATATAAAATATTACGGCTGTTCATATTCTTATATTATTAATCATGAGATTGCTTTCCATATATTTGACATTGAAATTTTTAATATGCCTGGAAAGAAACAGACATAACCGCACTGATCATTGTTCTCCTTTAAAATTTCGGACAAGTTGAGTTTAGCCGCTTTCCAATGGCCACAGGGAGTAGCTCCGAGGAGCTCCGGGTAGCTCCTGAAGTGATTTGACAGATCACGACAAATTATGTTCCAATTAAAACCCAGTTATAAAGTCAGGTGCGGTTCACTTCAGGTTCAGTTCAGGGGTAACAAGCTCCACTGGGGGCTACTACCCCTGGCAGTTGGAAAGCAGCTTTTATTTCAACTTCTTGAATTTATTCGTACCATCAGTTAAAATTTGCCGCCCCGAAATATATTTGAACAGCTTTTGACAGATTTTGTACGAAAAAAAAAAATAATTCGTGTACATGAAAACTTAGCTTAAGACTGCAGTAAGGCACGTAAATATTGCCCCTGTGATTCCCAGACAGGCTAGCTACACTTTCTGCAGTTCGACTTGTGCCGAAATATCTCGAATTTTTGGCCACCGCATACCAGTGACGCGTAGGTGACAATGGGTTTAATGATTGTTTGGTATGACCAGTAAATCATATTTGGTTTCAGACCACATGTCTTACCAAAGACTTTGCGGCAGTTCCAGCTTGCCACCAAAGCTTTGGAAAGAATGTAGTTGATTTGGCTGTTACAAGTCAGTTTTTGGTCTATTGTAACTCCAAAATATTTCACCTATTTAAAAAGTTTACCGGGTAAGAAAATATTGTCTTGGTACTCTTTTTAGCACGTTTTAATCGTAGTTTCTGGTCTAGTTCACTCGACGGTTTTTTGAATTTTTCTCCACTCTCCTCAAGCTTCTAGAACATTCTAGACTTGTTTCCCTAATATTTGAACCTTTGAGTCACCGACCCAGACCTCTCACTGGTGGTCAAAATTTCTAAAACTTCACTCGATTGTCTTGTAAGTACGCTCCATAACCTTCCAGAGATTCTGCTTTAGTTTATTATACAATTTCTTCGAATATTTCAGTACTTTATAGGAGATTTGAGAACATTCTAGACTTTTGTTTCGTATATTCTACACATTTTCATGAAGTCTCACTCACCACTCCCCTCACCGTTTGCCGAACTTTCCGGAATTTCGCTTGAGTTGCTTGACAAGACCGCTTATCCACAAGCTTCAAACATATTTCAGCTTTTGTCTTCTATAATTTGGAGATTTCCAGCGTGTTCCACCCACACGCCCCTTCACTGGTGGCCTAACTTTCCAGAATTTCACTTCAGTGTCTTTTACTACATTCTAGAACATTCCATAGCCCTTATTCTGCTTCATTCCATGATTTTCTTGAATTATGTAACACTTTGCAGGAACATTCTGGACATTCCAGACTTGTCTTCCTCATACTCTAGAAATTTACAGGAAGTTCCAGCCACCCCACACCTCACTGGTTGCCGAAATTTCCAGAATTTTACGTGAGAGGCTTGTCAATACAATTTATAACCTTCAGTAGTCTCTTTTCTGGTCCACTCTACGGTTATATGGATGGTTCAGCAGTATCCAAAATCTACGATAACGTACCAGACTTTGCTTTCCTATACTTACTGCAGATTTCTCGAATAAGTTCCATAAACTACGGTTCTCAGTAGTAGTAGTAGTCTTTTCAGTATTTTCAAGAAACAGAGCCCACGTTTTGGTTCATTCCACGGTTTTATCGAGTTTTCCAGTACTTTCCAAATGTTTCGAGAACATTCGAGACTTCTCAGTCTTATACTCTATATTTTCGAAAAAGTTCCACCAACCATGTTTCTCACTACTATCCGAACTTTCCAGGATTCTACTTGAGAGTCTTATCAGTTTTTTCTTTAAACTTCCAGAGCCCATGTTTTGGTTTATACTATATTTTTATTGAATTTTCTGGTACTTTCCAAAAGCTTCGAGAATATTATCCGACTTTCAGACGTTTCAAGCCAAAGAAACATTAATTTTCAGTTAACCAGGTTACTTCATTTATAATTATTTTCAATACTTTCTGGATTGCAATCTGTTCAAATATACTTCTCAAATTGTCGATATTTAAGATCTGGACTAGTGTGAAATTTGGAAACGTATTAAGGTTGAATAGTCAAACTTGACGGTGATAAATTCAATTGCTGGTGTTTTCGAAAGTAAGAAGATAAGTGATAAGTGATGATGATATTTCTATTCCTATTCCTATTCCCATATAAACGTTTTATGGATTATGGCGAGAATAAAACCACGAGTTCTCTCTCAGAAAATGTTGCAATGGCACACTTCTTAGACCTTTGCTTAAAGATGAAATCTTCAACACTATGGGCCAATTATTCAAAGTTGAAGTCAACCCTTGCAATTAAACACAATGTAGATATATCTACATATTCAAAACTTCATTCTTTGTTGAAGCGGCAAGCTCAAGGTTATAGGCAAATAAATGTAAGATTTTAACGAAGGAACAAATTGAACAAATTGTATCCAGGAAGGTACAGATGAAGAAAATTTTATGATTAAGGTAATCAACAATGTTTCAATTTCTATTTAGATTACAGATTTATTTATTTTTCAGGTGGTGGTATTTTTCATATTTGGTATTTTTGAGGCCTCTAGAAAGGATGAGTTAGTCCGAATGACTCTACATGATATAGAAGACCAGAAAATAGGAACAGTGACCGATTTTTCTCTAGATATCGAAGCGGAAAGGATTGTAGACAAGTAGTGGGAATTCATCAATTTAGAAAAATTCCTAAAATAGTTGCTACTGATTTGAACTCTGAACTGTTTTCGTCGGTCTTCTGTAACAATATTAGTTGACTCTGGTGCCGACATAACTGGTACAAATGATTCATATAGAACACTAACAACTGTGAGGAAATATCATTTCCTTACAGTAGAACACTAACAACTGTAGGGAAATATCATTTCCTGACTGTGAGGAAGTGACATTTCCTTATAGTAAGTAAGTCTTGACTTATTCTTTGAGAAATTTTGTCAGGAATGTCAAAATTTCCTAGCGATTTGCCGAAAATTATTTTAAATATGTTCCATCGACCAAAAACTGTTACAGCAAAAAATCAAACAAAATAACCTGTACCGTATAATCTCTTTATTTCGTTACTTCTACGAAAAGTGCAATACGATCATTGATGGGTGTGTGGGCGGCCATGAGGGCGACCTTCTGGGTGACCTTCTGGGCGACCTTGTGAACGGAAGGTGTCCCTGATACAGTCGTCTAAAGCAATCGCAGCATCCTTGGGTGAATCACCTTTTCTTTCTCCGCATGCAGCTACGACTTTGTCAACCGTCTCAGGAGTGATGTGGGAAAGTTCCTGAAGGGATTTCCTCAAAGCGTCCTTGTCAATATCTCCGTTCAAGCTTTGGAATCCGACTTTGTGATTCATACAAAGGGCCAAGGGAGTTATTTCTGTCTGTGCTACACACTCATCGTAAATTTTCCTCGGACCATGGGTTCTCCTCTCGGGGCTTTCATCTGCATTGGCCTAGAAATCGAATAGACTGTTAAAGTACGTGAGTAATGTAAATTATTCAATAAGAAAATGCACCACTGACGAGTGGTTCTTCAATTATTCCTACATTTATACACAGAATAGACAATGCAAAAAACAAAATGGTCTATAACAAACAACCTAAGGGACAAAAGTACCCACCTTTCCTCTCATACGAATGTTAATTTAACCAAACATGAATATTACTGTACTGTGGCTAAAAAACTGACTTCGGTTATAGTACCAATTACTGACCATGTATATTACCTCAAAGATAAATTCATATTAGATAGTTTTTACGATACTGACGTTAGTGAAATCAAATCTGAAGATCGATTTGACTTGAAAAATAAAAAAATCTTGTGGTTTGGATGGAATATCAAAAACAGTATTACAAAATTTGCCAGATGTTCTAGTGGAAGCAATTAACAGGTATATTTCCAACTTGCTTGAAAACTGCCATTATAATACCCGTTCATAAAGTTGGCCAACTCGAAGAACCCTCAAACTTCATACCCATTGCATTACTATCAACTCTCTCGAAAATAATTGAGAAGTTGGTCAAGAGAAGGCTTATAACATTCCTGAACCAACACAATATATTTACCTATCGTCCACAAAATTCGGGTTCCAAGCTGATGATAAATTCAATATTTGACCTGTTGAAAGATGTTTACACAGGATTGAATGATGGTGAAGCTGTCGAAGCTGTGTTTTGTGATTTCTCCAAAGCATTTGATTGCGTAAATCATAATAATAATAATATAATAATACTTTATTAGTCCTTTATGATCACAGTTTCTATGATATAGGATAAGTCGTAGGGAAAATATTCTTAGTTTTCGTTTAAATACGTTAAAGTTATTTTCCAATCTCAGACAGGAAGACAAATGATTCAGACATTGAATTTCTTTATACATTGGGCTTTTTTCATACAGTACAGTTACATGTTTGGGAGGCCTAATAAGTTTAGAGGAACGAGTTGGATAATCGTGATAATCAGAATTGGTAGAAAACTTATGATAATTGCTTTTTGCATAAAGAATGCATTGAACAATTTTCTGCATTCTGTTCAAGGACTATTGAAGATGAAGATATGGGATACTACATCATATCTGTCTGAATGTTGAAACATTAGAA
This sequence comes from Chrysolina americana, assembly GCA_958502065.1. Taxonomy (NCBI): domain Eukaryota; kingdom Metazoa; phylum Arthropoda; class Insecta; order Coleoptera; family Chrysomelidae; genus Chrysolina; species Chrysolina americana. The sequence continues at coordinate 86,919,672 of OY293414.1, forward strand.
TAGTTTGAAACAAATGTCATGAAAGATGGGTGACACTACTTGACGGAAGATAATAAAACTAATAATGAATTATGGTGGATTACGTAATCCAATCTTCCGAAAAAAAACCTATACAATAGGTATGGTCGTCGGCAAGTATTCAACAGAAAACAACTACTGCCCCCTACGACCATTGAATTATATCTGTTTAATACTTGGCAAAGTTTTCTACATGAACCACTTTGCAATGCATTTCAAATATCAAAGCTGAAATTATTTTTCGATTTAATTGGGGGAACACCTCCGTACCGGTTTCAAGGTCATTGCCAATCATCAGCGAAGGCTAGTTCGACCCAATTGAATCGAAGATTGGATTACGTAATCCACCATAACTCATTATTGAAACAAATGTGTTGAATTTTCAAGAAAATTTGAGAACAAAGCAAGAACAATTTTTCAACGATAGATAATATTGTTGAAAGCTATCTACAATAATGCATTATTTGCTACACATCCATATAAGATCAAAACCTTTCATTTGCAAATTTCAGATGACTTTTCAGGAAAAACATGAAGATGAAACTGATGTTGAGTATAATAGCACTTGATATGAGATGGCATGTTGAACATAACCTAAATTAATATGGATTGTATATCTTACCAAAGCCAGAAAAGCAACAGCGAAAATGAAAATATAGCAGGCCTTCATTATTGAACTTCAATAGTGGCGAACTTGACAAATCAAGAAGTCTGCTGCTTATATAGTTAGAAGTATTATCTCAAAGGTCGTGTTTTTATCGAGGTCAATAATAAGGTTATGTAATGCATTTATGATTATTCGGAATTCGTTATTTAGTACAAAAGTCTAATTCTGTTGCCTGTGGATAACCACTATCAATAAGTCAATCGGTACTTCTTAAGTTCTTGCTCAATGGATCAATTAGCCTTGTTTAATGATTATTCACGAATCAATCTTTATTTTCAGATAGGAATGGAAAAGTATCATTCAAACAATTGTTGAAGGTTACTGGGATTTTTGAAGAATTTATCTTCTTCATTTATACCGGGTGGTTACGGAAGTATTGCCTACGGAATATCTCAGTTATTGTATGAAGTAGGTTTGTGAAATTTGGAGCATCGATATAATGACATAAGAGCTAGAATTTGAGCATATTGACATGTCGAAGTTAACTTCCGGTCTGACCGGAAGTAACATGAACTTTCTTATTTTAAATGGAAACCCTATTTTTTTTCTTTTCGCTTAATTCAGCATTCAATTCCCTTTCTAATGACATATCACAAATTGGTATCTAACCAGAAACTAGATCAGAAAAAAATTATTATTGAAATTTACCGAGTAGGCCGTGGAAACAAAATGAAAGCCAAAAATTGAAAAGTTAGCTATGGAAACCATACGTCACTTGATAACAGTTGCTACTACTGTGATATTTTATTTTCATTCGTCGGCGTTATAAAAAGCCGCCAAAAAAAATTTTGGAAAAATTGGGAAAAAACAATACTCTGTAGGTCCATAACTTAAATAGGAACATACAACTTTTTCTTGCCTGTACTATTCAGCATAACCATTCCTTTCTAATGATATAATAGAAAGTAATTTTTTGAAATGAAATACCAAAAAATCCAATTATTATTATTCAAATAACAAAATAGATTATCGCCATACGCGAAAATAACATTAAAAATAATGTGGAATGATAAATTATATCCTGTAGGTTCTAGGTTAAATAGGAACATAAACGTACTTGGTCTGTGCCATCGTCCATAGATATTCTAATAACTACCTATGGACGATGTTTGTGCTATTCAGAATAATCATTCCATTGCAATAATCATTCGAACCAAAATATTAACAAGTAGGCTGATTAAGATGTATTATAAAATATAATCGAAATTTAGATCCAAAAAAAATTGTCGTCTATTTATCAAGGCCTTGTAATATTACCGTTGATAATTCTTCCACACCTCCTATTAACATTTTAACACATGAGTGAAATTTTTGCACTAAATTTCTCATTGTTTTTGTTCAAGGTATCAAGAACAGCCACAATGGATAACCCTTTTACAACTTTCCCAGGTCATTAATTTATATATTTACAGCCCCCATAAGATTATACGGTTATTTTGTGATAAATATCTGAAATACGGTATCGTTTCCAGGATTTTTTTATATTCTGAACTGTTGCGATGCCTTGGAATTATATCTTCAATACTTTATCGACGAAGTATTATTTTAGATTTGGAAATGTTTCAATTTGACTGAAATTGTTTGCCTAAAAATGAAAGAGGAACCATATCTCTATGGTTTCAAGTCACCACGAAAGAGACGAAACATTTAAAAAATAATGCGAAGAGTAAATATTATCACAAATATTTTGGGAGAAAACGTATAGACTTCATTCAAAAGCATATCAATATATGACATCTCCTCACAACAACATTTTTTGAAAATTGTTCAGTTTTTATGACCATTTTTCTTGTCGTCATCAAAAACATCTTTGGAAAATTATGTGGAAATTTGTATGTGTCCTATTCTTATTTATTGATGTTTTGAAAGTGTGAATGATTTTGTAAAAATTTGGTGAACTACAATATAGAAGAATATAGAGGATAGCGCAGTTGTGGATACGCGTGAGATTTTTAAAGAATTTCGGAAAACTCAGGCAGATTTTGTAATAGTTTGAAACACATGTGTTGAATTTTCAAGAAACTTTGGGGACGAAGCAAGAACAATTTTTCTACGTTAGATAATATTGATGCTGAAAGCTAGCTATAATATTGCATTGTTTGTTACACACTCAACATAAGACCAAAACCTTTCTTTTGCAAATTTCAGATGACTTTTCAGGAAAAACATTAAGATGAAACTGATGTTGAGTAAAATAGCACTTGATAAGAGATGGCATGTTGAACATAACATAAATTAATATGGATTGTATATCTTAACAAAGCCAGAAAAGCAACAGCGAAAATAAAAATTGTGTAGGCCTTCATGATTAAACTTCAATAGTGACGAACTTGACAGATCAAAGAGACTCTTGCTTATATAGTTGAGAAGTAATATCTCATAGGTCATTTTTTATTGAGGTCAATAACACAATTATGAAACGATTTTTTGATTATTCGGATTTCAATTTTTAATGACAAAATTCTAAATTCTGCTGCCTTTGGATAACCATTATCAATAAGTCAACTGGCACTTATTGCTCAATCGATCAATTTGCTTGTTTACTGTTTATTATTTTCACACACGAAAAAAAAATTGTTGAAGGTTGTTGGGTTGTTTGAAGAATTTGTCTTCTCTAGTTACATTTATACCAGTTCTGATACTAAACATTTCCTTTGTGAGAAAATGTTGTCTGGGGTGTCTTTTTAGTATGTTTCAGAACCTTGCGGAATGTCTGGTCTATACTTGATTCTCTAATATTCAAAAATAATTACCCACCACGTCCTCTCACTGGTGGTCAAAATTTATAAAATTACGATAATGTCTTGTGAGTACGCTCCGTAACCTTCCAGAGATTCTGTTATGGTTCATTATACGATTTTCTCGATTATTTCAGCAGTTTACACGAGCTTGGAGAACATTCTAAACTCTTGTTTCTCACATTCTGCACAAGTCTCACTCACCACTTCCCTCACTGGTTGCAATATTTTCCGAAATTCCACTTGAGTGACTTGCCAGGATGTTTCATAAACTTCTCATTCTCATTCGACTTCCGGCAATGGTGGAGGACTGACCGTTTAACCGTGGTTAAACGTGCAATCAACAAAAAAATATTTTCTTACATTTTTTTTGGGTGGAGGTATTGCCTTGAGCAAGATTCCCCCTCCACCCCCTGACGAAGTCCCCACTACTCACGCCAGTAACCAGGCTGGAGTAGGGCGGAGAGTGCTGGACAAGTGCGCCAATAGGAAGCAAGGTCCAATAAATACAGAGAGAGAGAGAGAGAGAGAGAGAGAGAACTTCTCATTCTCATAAAAAAGCTTATCCACGTCTCAAATCGAACCTATGTACTCCCTTTACCATCTAAGATGATTCAGCTGATGTATATCTGATAAGAAAATATTGATATCTGAATATTTGTAATAGAAATGATATTCGACAATTATTCAGAAACGTGCTAGCAATATTTTGGGCTAGACATATGTGTAATTGCAAAAAAAAACAATGGAAAATTACTTTAGTAACAGTTTAATTAGTTATTTACATATTGTGTTGTTTTTTTTTGTTATTTCCGTCAACCAGCTGCACACCCTTAAGAGTACAACCCTCAAAAGTCTTTGAAAGACTTGTCCGAGTTAGGGAAGATGCAGCCCTTTTAACGTGTGATGCCATGCACGAGACCGATGACCATGCTGGGAATCGAACCCATGACCCTCAGGTTAAGAGACAAGCGCTCTACCATCATGACCATCACGGCCCATAAATTTAGTGTGCCACTTCATGATTTAAATCTTTGTGTAACAATATCTGAATGTTTCTGGAATTCTTCAAATACTTCTTTCTTCTTTAGTGGTGAAAAATCTGGCGAATTATCACTCGGTATCAAATGTCTGTGGTTAATGACATATATGTAATATTCTGAAGCGATTTTAATCATTTTTCTTCTGGAAATATGATTATATTTGGTCGACATTTGTAGTGGATTCATCTGAATGTTGTTGAACAAGCCATTTTTCGGCAGATGTTGGTTCGCAGTTTTCAATTAGCGCAGTTAAGTATATTAAACTGGAATGACGTACTTGGACATGGCATAATTCTTCATAATTACATAAGTTATACTTTTCTAAACTTTGCATTATCAGATAATTAATACCATGAGTTTAGTGTACCCAAATAGCTGTTTTAAAAATTTTTTGCCACGTAAAATTATTATTTTTTTAATTTTTTTTGACAGCAGCGGCAAGCATGGCCTCCTATCATGTCCAAACAAAATACTCGCCTGTGCTATGCGAAAGCTATAAATATAATTAGTTTGAATCAGAAAAAATTCGTTTCTACCACCTTCAGTAGTAAAAAATGTAATGATTTTATTCCCCAATCCCGGGTAAAGAACTATTATTATTATTATTATTATTTACTGTAGGTGACCAGCAAATATATTTGCTGATAATCGGTCCTGATTTTCAAATGGATACGTTATCTTCCTTTTAATTTTGTATGTAAGTAGAAACGGACAATATTTAACAAACTAATTTGTTCATTTCACATAATCTATTGAAATTAGTAACATACATGCATTAATGAAACAAAAAATGGAAATATTATGTTAATTAACACCATTGAGTTCATTTGGAGGGAGGAAGGAGTCATTTCCCTCCATATTTTTAAATTCTATTCGTGAAATTGTTGCGTTGTATTATTTTTATTTACCAAACTTTGAATCTCATCCCACTATAACATAATAATAATAATTTCAGCCAATTTGACCGAGAGCCAATTTTACATGTGTTTTCATGTATCTGTTAACAGCAAAAAATTAAACAAATCAACTTATTCTGTATAATCTCTTTATTTCGTTACTTCCACGAAAAGTGATAAAATATCATTGATGTGTGTGTGGGCGGCCATGTGGGAGACCTTCTGGGTGACCTTCTGGGCGGAGGTTTTTCTTAATACATTCGTTCAAAGCTGTCGCAGCATCTGCGGCTACATCACCTTTTCTTTCTCCGCATTCAGTCACTGCTTTGTCAACTTTCTCAGCAGTAATGTGGGGAAGTTTCAGAAGGGATGCTTTCAAAGCATCCTTGTCGATATCTCCGTTCAATGATTGGTATCCATGTTTGTGATTCATACAAAGGGCCATGGGTATTTCTGTCTGTGCTTCACACTCTTCATGAATTTTCTTCACGCCTTCCGGAATTCTCCTCTCCGGACGTTCATCAGCATTGGCCTAGAAATTCAATCAATGTTAATATGAATAGAATGGAATTCTACCTTGGCCATTAAAGTACGTAAATGATGAAATTATTCGTTTATTCAGATTAATGACAGATCGTACAAATAAAATTCGTTTTTATTCTCAATCCACTGCCTGTTACTTGATGACGATTCACAGAAATATTTCAAAAAACTAAGCGGAAAAATATTAGGGCGTGTTGTACAGAGAGGGCCAAAATGAACACTTGTAAAGGGAAAGTCCTGTTTTCAAACTAAATTTATGAAAACTGATGGGGCTGTGTCTGAGGTTGAAATTTTATGGCAAACTTAATGGTGAAAACCGCATATCGATATCTATAATCGTTTCAGAGTTACAGCATGTTTTTCGAAAATGTGCTGTAACTTTTTCCTGTCAAAAAATATTTTTTTTTAAACGAGACACTCTGTATATTTGAATTCAGAAATGAAAAAATGGGGCCGTATTTAAAAAAAAAGTTGATGAAGGTTACTCGGAAACGAAACGTTGTACTGAAAATCTGTGAGCGTCATGTAAAATGTATTTTTTATTTTTTGATATCTACTAAAATAACGTCAAAAATAAATAAAATCAAACATCGAAAATTTTACTTCATTCAATTTATCCATAAAGAAGGCCTTTAGATTGTGCAACTTTTCTCTAATTTAGCCAACATTGTATCTGCAACCGTCACCGAGATATTAATGCTATCCCATCCCTATCTGGACACACTGTATATGTATATTATATTTTATTGTAGAATTAGGTATTTACGTCCAAGAAAAGGCATTAATTGCTACTATCGAATGAAAAAAAGACACTGAAACTTCCTGATGAATTAATTCTATTACCGAATACCAGGTTAAGTTAAGTCACCCCTCTATCATCCACTTTGATAAAGGGTGTATGACGCACTTTTTTTGGTCATCATAACTACATTTACAAAGTTTTCATTGAGTATATCTGAAACTATTGTCTTAATTTGGAATTACCGAAGTTGTCAATAACAACAATCGTCAACAACAACGTTTACAATTTTCCAAATGGTATGACCATTTTTTTGTCGTCATCAAAGACATTATTGGGAAATAATGTTGAGATTTGTAAGTGTCCTATGTGTTGAAAAAAAAACACTACAGAATGTTCTATATTCCTAACTTAACTAAAATTTGAATTGAAATATATTTTGTTGAAAATATTTTGATAGTGTGGACGGTTTTATAATAATTCGGTAGATTGAAAATTCCAACACATATGAATCATCAGAACATGGAAAAACTAGAATGATGTAGAACATAAAGGAATAGTAGCAGTAATGGATAGCTACGAAATTTTACAAAAAAATTGGAAAACTCTAGCAGTTTTTAGAATAGTTTGGAACATATGGGTTAAACCAAGAAACTTTGAAGAGCAAGAACAATTTTTGAACGTCAGATGATATTGCTGGAAGCTACCCATAATATTGCAATGCTACACATCCAACATAATCAGGAGAAATTAAGATGAAACGAAATGTTGAAAGAAAATTTATTTGAATTGTATATCTTACCAAAGCCAAGAAAGCAACAGCAAAAATGAAAATTGTGCAGGCCTTCATGTTTGAACTACAATTATGACGAACTTGATAGATCTAAAAGTCTGGTGCTTATATAGTTAAGAAGTATTATCTCATAGGTCATGTTTTTATTAATGCCATAACAAATTTATGAAACGCATTTGTGATAATTCGGAATTCAATTTTTAATAACAACTTCTAATTCTGCCGCCCTTGGATAACCACTATCAAAAAGTCAACAATATGAAACTGCCGTTAGGCACTTTTCAAGTTGTTGCTCAATCGGTAAATTTGGCTTGTTTACCGATTACAACAACAACAAATTAATCTTTATTTTCAGATACGAATGAAAAATTATCAATAAAATTTTAAACAGTTGTTGAAGGTTATGCTGGGTCTCTGAAGAGTTTCTCTTGTCTAGTTATGTTTATACCAGTTGCAATTCTAGGCGTTACTTGGGTAAGGAAATACTGTCTTGATTGCCTTTTTAGTACGTTATAGAACCTTCCAGAGTTTCAAGCCTGGTTCACTCAACTACGGTTTTCTCGAATTTTCCTCTAATTTATAAAAACTTCTAGATCATTCTTTAAATGTTTCTCTAATATTAAAAAAAACACAAAAAGTTCTATCTCCTACACCTCCTCAATGGTGCCATCACTTGCCAGAGGCTTCTAGAACTTTCCATAATTTTCTTCCTCATATACTAGAATGGAACCCGCGCGAAAAAATTTTTTCGGTCAAAATGGCTGAAATTGTATTATATGGATCATATGAAAAATATGTGAGTACAAATAATTGTTGTTTGTGTTGTTTCTGAGATATAGGCGGCCAAAGTTCGTAAAAACGTCGTAGTTGGGTGGGATTGACAGAAAAAAAACTGTTTTGATGGTCGAAATAAAAGAAATTCTAGATGAGAATGTATTTGTCGGAATTCCATACCATGTTTCCTATTATTGGTACTACATTAAGATATATACGGGGCACAGTCAAAAAGATCGTTTTTATTTTTTTTCCAGCCCTATTTCATAACAAACATGTAATTTTTTGGTAAGACAACATAGTTTCAGTCTATTTTATCAATTTAAACGTATTTTGTTTCTTGTTAACTCTCTCTGTTTGAAATATGAATTTTTAAAATTTTGGAAAATATCTCTATAATGAAAACAATTGCCAAATCGTGTTTGACAAGAAAAAATCATTCATTGGTACTTTTGATCGAACAGCAGTTGAAAGTAACTTTTTGATGATCTCAGTTGTTCAATATTACCTTTCATTTATGGATACAGGGGGCGTTACATTTTTTGTTATGTCATTCATGATGTTCTCATTAAATATCTTAAAAACTAAGAGATGCAATTTGGTAGTTTACGGTATATCAGTCTATATATATATGTTTCTGAAAACTGCATGACAATTCACATAAGTGTCTTTCACTCGCGTTTCTATAACAACTTGATATTTCCTTTCATTCTGTAATATTTTTGTCAATACTGGAGAAATGCCTTTTGTGTTTTTCAAATAATCTCGACGTATTTTCCACTGTATTTTTTATTATCCAAACTTGAATATATCCTCATTCCATGCGTGCTCACCCTGTGTTTTTCACGCACGCCAACAGGCACAGGTGTAATTGCATGTCGTCAGGCATGCGTTTCTCATGCAGGTTAAAAAATGCAAGATTGGCACTCATGTATCTGAATCAACCTTAATAAATTTGGTTTTCTGGTGATACGATCACTTATCTCTCGTCAAAAATCAGTGATTCCTTTGACAAAAACAAATCCTGCAACGAACTTGCGAAAGCGTTCAACGCGCTCAGCTATAATCACCTTTTGAAGATTTCTCAGACGACATAGGAATTAGAGGGTAAACGTTTGATTCAATGAAAGATTACTTAACTGACAGAATACAGCAATTCAAAATAAATAATATCAAGATCCATTTGAAATTAGTGGAATATAGTGTACCCCAAGGGACAGTCCTTAGCCCACTCCCATTTAACCTTTAAGTGAGCGACTTGTTCAAACTACATCTGAATGGAGAAGTTGCAAGGTTGAAAATGCTGGGGGCACGCATGTATCTGAATGGTCTATTGAGATAAATTTTTTACTAGAGGGTAAATTTTTCATCTTTTAAGGTGGAAGTACTTACAATTATCCACATTTACTATAAAAAAAAAACATCGAAATCGGAGTAGATCGGTCCTGAGGAAACGCATTTTTTCAGAAATCGTTCAAGAATGCCCACTTTCTCGGAGCAACTTCAGGCCTCAAAATACGCTAATCTAGTATTTTAGTCCGTTGCTAAGCAACGAACTTTCCCGGACCGTTTTCGGCACTAAACTGTACGGGAATAGTTATTATCCTAACAAGTACGGAAAGAGTACTATTCCCGCATGAGACTGCCGTTACCCGAACGACGCAAAGCGGAGTTCGGGTAAGCAGTCGAGTGCGGGAGAGTACCTTTCCGTATGAGTTCGGATCAATATTTTTTCTACAAGCGCATTGAAACATCTTATGTTGCTCTCTTGAACAAACTTTTGCGTGCGGGAAAAATCATTCCCGCACTAGTGCGGGAAAAACTCACTTAAAGTGACAGTAGCGTGCGGGAAAATTTTTACCGCACTAGTGTGCGGGAATAGGGCGGAACACGCACGCTTGTAGAAAATAGAAATTTTCCTATCAAGTGCGGAAAGTGATGCTTTCCCGCACGCGACTGCCGTTAACCCGAACGACGCAGAGCGGAGTTCGGGTAAGCAGTCGAGTGCGGGAAAGACACTTTCCGCATGAGTTAGGAACAATACTTTTTCTACAAGCGTAGGAAACAAATTCATTTTTTCAATTATTTATTCATGCAAATGGAAACAACTATCAAGAGTAACATTTTCTATCCACTAATTATTCGTAATATTTATTGTAAATGTACAATTTGATGCATTATGTAAATTTATAGCGGAAGCCAGCATATTTTTTGAAGATGGCTGATTTCCTGAAGAAAATAACTCGGGCATTATCGAAAGAAATCGAATGTGCAGGCACAGGCATCAAATCGTCGCCGATCGATATAGACGTGGGTGGTTCTAAAATGCACCCGGAAGACGATGTAGTGTTCAAATTGAGAATTTTGTTGGACATTTCTTTTTTTCGATTGGTGGAGTCTTCTAAATACCCCTCTGCAACTGAAGTCGATTTCCATCCTCCTAGGCGTTTGATATTAGTTATACCCACACCACAGTCAGCAAGTAAAGTGGCTGAGGAACGCCTGAAGCTGTGACCAGTGTAAAGCTCTGGATTTTGAAGGCGCAGATATACTGCTATTTCGGAGGGTATCTTTCCTATGGTATTGATTCCTACACATTGCACAGTACATTTTCCACTTTTGTAATACAAGAATAAACGACGGTGAGGAGTCTCTTTTGGACGTAAATGTACATAATTTCTGTCTGTATACGTTCAAAAAATAACCATCATTTGCTTCTTCAGATATCACGAAGGATCTAGAGGAATGATTTTTGGAATCCTTGATATTAACAATTATCAGGTTTTCTTTGTCGTCTATGTCGTCAATGGTGAGTTTTGTCAGCTCTTCTCGTCTGCAAGCACCAGCTAATCCAAAAATTGCTACTAACTCAATCATGAGGTATATGTCATCGGGTGCTTCAGTCATAAATTTTGAAACGTCTTCTTGAGTGAAGATTTTGGCCTTTTTCGGTCGAAAACCGACATTCTGTCTTTTAATGAATGCAATTATTTTGTAAAATTTGCTAATATCCAAATTTTGCTTTACTTTGAATACACTCTTCAACATTGAATATCTTGCCCATAAAGTGTTCGGCTTCCATGTTTTAGACATTTCTAGAAAATAAGCCAAGAATACTTCTTCTTTATTTGGTGTTTTCACTTTTTTATTGTTGCACCATTCAATAAAACTCGTGTATTGCTTCTCATACCTTTGTTTAGATTTCGTTGGCAATAACTCTAAGTTCGCATCTGTAGCTGCTTGCACGATTTCTTGTGGAAGTTCTTCATCAGATGAATAATCCATTGTGGCAATTTCACTGAATGGAAAATTTTATATAAGTGACGCTTTGTCTGTCACTCTGACAATTACAAATAAATTTGTGTATTGATCGGCATGACAACATCAATTGTTACCTACTCGTTATCAGATCAATCAAAGCCTATATATAGGGTGATTTTCATAACAATACATTTTTATTTATCAATGTTTGTTCATTTTTTCAATAAATAGTTCAAAATGATGGACGATTTTGAACAAACTCACTTAGTATTGCAACAAAAAAGCTTGAACTTTCATAATTTGTCACCCACCACTTATATTTTACGAGGATATCATATAAATGTTTTTCCCGCACTAGTGTGGGAAAAAATTTCCCGCACTAGTGTGGGAAAACTTTTCCCGCACAACTGAATTGCGTGCGGGTAGAGGGTGAATCACGCACTCTTGTAGGAAAAGTACTTTCCCGTATGATAAACGATCCGGGAAAATTTTTGACGGCTTGTATACATTTCAGACAGTAAATGAATGCACGCAAACAATAAGTATAATTCCTTAATTTATGATAATGCTGATTGCGATTTCAGAAAAAATAGTATGTGTACCTCGTAGTAAAAGCACATTCCCAGACTTCATTGTCGTCTGGGAATGTATTGCTTTTATACTATTTTTGTCGAACGTTTTTTCCGTTACTGAGAAAATGAAAAGAAAAACTGTTGTTGCAAAAAAACACCATGGCTCGAACTATAAAATCTATATATTTCGTAATTTTCGTAATAGTTGTATAACGATCAGTGATGAATATGTTTCTTCAGGCAAGTTTCCAAAGCGATTGCAGCTTCACCGGCTGTAGCACCGTTCCTTTCTCCACATTCCCTCTCTATTTTGTCAACCAAATCCGCACTCAAGTTTGGCATTGTCTGAATGGATTTTTTCAAAAAGTCCCTGTCAATGTCTCCGTCCAAGTTTATGAACCCAATTTTGTAGAACTTGCAGAGGGCGAGGGGAGTTATATTGTTTTCTTCTACACACTCGCTAAGAATTCTCTTTATATACACCTCGGCAGTTTCATCAACCTTGGCCGGGAAATAATACCGATAACACTAAAAAAAATATTCTCCTTCAATAAGAAACTGACAACTTATCAATTCGATAATAGTTGCGACACTTTGGTTCAGAAGGTCAAACTCTACAACATACCAAAAATTTTTAAACATTAACCTGTGACAATTTTTCCACAAGGCTGCTACCGTGGCCTTCTGGAAAAGCACCAATAACAAATTGTCTAACGTCAGATGATATTTTCAAAAGTTAACACTATTATATTTCAGATCATATAGGGAAAACTGAGGAGAAATTAATGATACAGCACGTGAAGCCGAATAGAATTTGAACGTCAAAATTGTTTTAAAGTAAACATCTTACCAGGGCCAGAACAGCAACAGAAACAGCAAAAATGAAAATGGACCTCATGATTGAACTTCAGTAATGATGAAATTGCCAGATCAAGAAATCTGGGGTATATATAGTGTAGAAGTGTTATCTTATAGGTCAAGTTTTGAAGGTCAAAAATTAAATAATTTGTGCCACAGGGTGGTAATGATGATGTTAAATCAACAACACGGTAGCCATGGAATTTCGAGTTAGGAGTACGTCCTTATCATACTGATACTAAAAGTATACTATACAGTTATCAGGATTTTCGAGCTGTTTATTGAACATGAGAGAGCTTATCACCAATGTATATACAGTGTGTCCCAGCTAAAACTTGTCACCCCCCTAATATCCGAACTCATGAAAAAAATTGAAAATCGCTCAGACCCGTCGATTTTTATTTCAAGGGGGAACACTTTCACCAAATACACCATCATTGTGTTGTCAACCCCCTCAAACCCAGCACCCCCTACTTCAGAATTTTCAATGGGACTACTATACTTGTGATACATCATTTTGAAGGGAATTCAATCACAAATACATCGGTGTACTGAAATTGAGGATCGATCAAGTGTTGTTGAAGTTTTCATGAAAACTAAGTTTTATCCAGATATTTTAATTTTTCATCACCTCAAATGTTAGCGTCGTAAGAAAGGTTCACTGTGGGTACGCCACTGTATTGAAAAATAATATGCTGTCAGAAATAATAGTTTCGAAGGTGAGACAGACGTTTTTATGAAAAAAAAATTGCCCTCATGTGTTTTTGTATACGCATATCTTTGTTTACGCCTTGGTAATTGATGTATTCGAGTCACTGCATTCAACAATTTGAAAACATTCGAAAATGGTTTATACTGTACAAGAGAGAATATCCATTGTAGCTGCGTATTTTGAAAATGGACGATATGCTAGAGCTACGGCTCGAAGTTTCAATGAAAGTCATCCAGAAAACACCACATCATATCACTACGTGCTTCAATTGATGAATAAGTTCTTGGAGTCGGGATCAGTGCTGAATAAAAAATATGAACGAGAGAAGCCTATGAGAAATGAAGGGGTCGCTGTTGCAGTTGTAGGACATGCAGTGATGGACAACATTCAATCGTTAAGACAACATGAGACTATTTCTGGAGTTTCGAAAAGCAGCGTACATCGAATTCTGAAAGACGCAAAATTCCATCCTTATAAAATGCAGAATGTACAAGAATTAAATGAAGATGATCCTGACAGACGTACAGAGTTTTGTGAAATCATGAGTCAATTATTGATTGGTGATAATAATTACCTCTACAATGTGTGCTTTTCTGACGAATCTTCCTTTTATTTAAATGGACATGTGAACAGGCACAACTGCAGATACTGGAGTGACGTAAATCCCCATTGGTACAGGGAAACTCATTCACAAACTCCCCAGAAATTGAATGTTTGGGCTGGTATTCTGGGAGACCATATTGTAGGTCCATATTTTATTGATGGTAACCTCAACGGACAAACGTATCTTGAACTTCTTGATACAACTGTGAACCCCAGAATCACTCAGTTACTTGAAGACGATGATAGGTTACTTGACGGTCAGCTCCCCTTTCAACAAGATGGAGCTCCTCCACATTTTGTTGCACCTGTACGTCAATTTTTAGATGACAATTTCACAGGGCGATGGATTGGAAGGCGAGGACCAATAGAATGGCCGGCTAGATCTCCTGATTTATCACCATTAGACTTCTTTTTATGGGGTCATTTGAAATCCAAAGTTTATATTACCCTGCCAACTTCTCTTGATGATCTACGCAGGAGAATTGTTGTGGAGTGTCGTGCAGTGACTCCAGAAATGTTGAGCAATGTGCGAAGAAATTTCGAAGATCGCTTATACTTCTGTATGGAACTGAATGGTTCACATTTTGAACCTTTCATACGATGATAACATGTTAGGTGATGAAAAATAAAAATATCTGGAAAAAATTAGTTTTCATGAAAACTTCAACACACTTGATCGATCCTCAATTTCAGTACACCGATGTATTTGTGATTGAATTCCCTTCAAAATGATGTATCACAAGTATAGTAGTCCCATTGAAAATTCTGAAGTAGAGGGTGCTGGGGTTGAGGGGGTTGACAACACAATGATGGTGTATTTGGTGAAAGTGTTCCCCCTTGAAATACAAATCGACGGGTCTGAGCGATTTTCCATTTTTTTCATGAGTACGGTTATTAGGGGGGTGACAAGTTTTAGCTGGGACACACTGTATATACATTGGTGATAAGCTCTCTCATGTTCTATAAACAGCTCGAAAATCCTGATAACTGTATAGTATACTTTTAGTATCAGTATGATAAGGACGTACTCCTAACTCGAAATTCCATGGCTACCGTGTTGTTGATTTAACATCATCATTACCACCCTGTGGCACAAATTATTTAATTTTTGACCTTCAAAACTTGACCTATAAGATAACACTTCTACACTATATATACCCCAGATTTCTTCTGGGACACACTGTATAACACACTTTTCAATGGAAAAATTCTTCAACTATTGATGGATCCAATCTATGGATGAGTGGTACGATAAAGTCACGATTTTTCTGTCGATTGAACAACAAAATGACCTCTCATTTTCAATACCATCCAGCATGTTTATAAAATAGGAGATAGTGTTATCGACTGGGTCAACCATTTTTGTGAGAAATACTTGTGCATAACATACAATCGGATTGAAATTTTTCCAAAGTTCTGAATAGAAAAATGGTAATTGTAGATCGGTTCTTCACTAATTATTGTAAATCAGTAAAAGTTCTGGTCTACAATTGGTGGACATTTTTGACCAGTTCTGTTATATTTTTGCAGAGTTGTTCGATCGTACAAAATCAAAGGTAGTGATGCTGATGGTGGTGGTTCCAAGAAATTCCTGGTTTTGTAACGAATGTCGGTATCCCTACCCAATAATTGGACCATTTTTCTTCAGAGAAAATTTGATAGGTTAGGGTTACCGACATTTTTTAGCAAATTAAATTAGTGACGTTTTGGATAATATGGACCTTCATACAAGAAAAAAGCTACCAGCTTGATGATGCACCAATGCTCAGAGGCAAGTTATCGGCCACCTCGATCGCCCGATTTAACGCCGTGGGAGTTTTTCTTACGAAACCCCAACTTATGAAAAATTCCGTTCAAAACGTATGCAGTAAAAATGTTGTCTGTATTGAGCGCGAAGGACGACATACTGAAATATAGTGCGATGAATTCTTCAAAACTTCCTTCCTTCTTCCTTTTCAGTGTTATTGTGTAGTATATTGATACATAACACATTCTGTATAATTTTGGGCTGCTGGCTAACGTGTGGTGGTGAAGAAAACAAGTTAACAATTAGATTTTGTTATAAGTAACGTTTTGAAATTTTCTTTCCGAGGTATATTTGCTAGTAGGGAAAAGTGGAATACAGTGTCAAAAGTAAAAACATCACATATTGTTACTGGAAGTTCATAATAATTACAATTTGATTAAAAAAATCAACATTTTGTAATTTTTTCAAAAAACTGTAAAACCATTTAAACTTTGCAACACTTTTGCTCGAGTTTTCACATTGAAATCATAATTTTTTTTAATTGAGGGTCCACATAATGAATAATATGAAACTGAATAGTTGTGCACGAAAAAGTAATCAAAAATGGAAAAAATAGTTATTTATGTATCAAGAGAATTATGAGGGCCTCAATTACCTATGGCAAATCGATAGGTTGTTGCTAGGTTACTTGTTTATAATCAGAACTATGCGCCATTCGCCAGTCGTAGTGTCATCCGTGGGAAAATATCAGTTGAACGGTTGATTATTGTTCATTTTGGCAGGGACAGGACAATTATAATGTTGTCCAACCTACCCTGTCACTGGCAATAAACCTCGAAACATGCATGTCTGTAGGTGGTCGTCCACAGCTAAATGAAGGATAATCTTTTGTTTAACTACAAGACAAGCACTTGCAATTGGGTCTTCTTGGAAGAACGTTGCACAAATATCGGTCAGATGTAGTTCAATGTCCGTCGTGGTATTAGCCAGGGAAGTAGTTGTTTTCTGAGAGATGTTTGCCTTTATTTTCCACTTGGTGGAAACGCTTGAAGAGGAGGTCACTTCGTATTCATTTCACTTTGTTGATACCTCTCTGGCACATTATTTTCGAAGTTGTTACGAAATATTACCTACATGTCTATTATGAATAAAGTTTCCATATGTTACCGACTCTAATTGTGGCACTGTATTTTGGAAATCGTGTTGTTCAAAAATCAAATCGAAATAAATTTTTATCTCGAAAATTTTCACATATTGTCTAAAAAAATATCAGATGGAGTTTTTGAGAACGTAATGGAGATACTGAGAGCAATAAGATATGCAATATTTGCCATTTAATTTATCTAGGTTTACATTATTTTCAGTAAAAGCGGCAACGCCGCATTGGCCATTATATATAACGTGTATAGATCTCGTCTACTTATGCTCGCCCAAATTTTTGGTACGGTTCGTTGCCTTGTTCGCCAGTTTATTACGCGCACCCATCATGGAAAGCTCGGTATATAAATTTTTTCGCCCTGATTAGGTATAACCTTATTGTGTTTTACGTTCTACATTCATCAACTTTCATAATCATCTGCCTACTTACTCTCACTCATTAATTATAAGCCTCGTCGACAAGAAAGTATATTTAATATTATTAGTTGAGTTCATAACTTCCCTGAAAGGTTCTCTTCCTGTTTCCTTCCTTTGCCTTTTTGTTGAATTTATAAAACAACAAAAATTTGCCGGAGCTTCTGAAATTAACGCAGACTTAACGCAATTTCCCAAACAACCATCTTTCGCATCCTTTTCGCGTTGAATAGACTTTTTCACGATAATATTCCATCCCTGCTGTTCACAAGACACACTATGACTTCTTGTTTAATTTAGCTTGAAATTACTCTTTAGATTATTTTAACTCGAGGGGATGTGAGCAAACAAGATCATTGTTGACGTTTATATACTCGACAGGAGTGAATTTATTCAACATTTTCCAGAGTTGAAGGAAATGAATAGAAGCCTTTTTTCAGTAAGAAAAGTGATACATTGTATCACAAGTCGTTGATCTCGACTTCTGAAGGACGATTCGTGTCATACAGAGTGAGCCATCCATCTCGTCTTGGAGCGGAGAACTTTCAGTTGAACATGAGATCACATGATCAACCTGTTTCAGCATGGGAGCAGATGTGATAATAAGAATGAGGTAGATTGTAGGGGGATCATGCAGGCTGTGCAGTCTCACAAGCACCTCGACTTACAGAGAAGTGCTCCCGAGCACTTTTTGGGATTACTAAGCACTAAACCTTTTCTCAACTATGGATCTATAAATGTTGTTGAAAATATAAAACCCCCAAGAACTACTGATTGCGTCCTTATTATATGAATATGATTTGTTTTAAAGTTACAGTTTGTAACAGGGTTGACATTTTTAGTTTTTCTGTATTCTGTTTCAGAAATATTTTTGTTTATTTTATGTTGTATGTGTTATTAATATCACTCTTTTTTTGTAGCAGTAATGAGGTGAAGGTTTGAACAAGAATAATTTAATATTTGTTTTACTTACTGAACTTTTTCAAATGAAAACACAATAAATAATAAACCCACCAAAAATATAGCAATATTGCACTTTTCAATAGTGCTTAGTGCTTAGTACTCAAAGCACTTTTTGTCCGATCAGATCCCTTGCTTTCAAGTTTTTTGTCTGGCTCAGTCTGAAGGCACTGTTTGCTGCTCCTTTCATTACACATAGGTGCAGTGGCGGAAGGTTTAGCATTGCCTCTAAGGCTGCAATCTTTGAACCGTACTTTCATGGCCCTTCTAGTTTGACCCACATTACTATTATTATAATACGGCGGAGCAGGTAGTTCTGCATAGAATCTTTCTGCTCCCCGCTAGTTTCATGTTGTGAATACTCCCGAAGTTCTGATGAACTCCAGGAGATTTCTTACGAGCTTATCCTGCGGAATCTACCAGCCATGATTTTCGATATCAACACAAAGATGGCAACCAATCAAACAAGGTGTATCTTACCTTGATGGAAATAATTCACAGATTATCACCTGAATTCTTTAAAAATCCATAGAACATAAACGAGACATTGCTTATGGTAACCGAACCTAAATTTATTCATGGTGTTAGGTATTCTTTGGGTGTTTTAGTGAACATCTATTGAACAACAAAAATATCATTATGAATTTCTAAATTTCATGTCCATCTCCTGTTTTCTAGTGATCGCCGTGACCTTTTTTGGTGTGTTTTGCATAACACTCAAACAGCGCAACTGCAGCTTCATTGGGAGTACCGCCGTCTCGTTTTCCACATTCAGTCACAATTTTTTCGATGGTGGGAGCATCGTATCTGGCCAATTTCTCGAGAGCTTCTCTCAGCTCGTCCTTGTCGATATCTCCGTTTGGTTTTTGCATGCCAAGTTTGACGTTCATGCAGAGAGTATGGGGTCCTATAGCCTCCACGTCAACATTACCCTTGCCAGCTTCTTTAAGGACTGATTCTTCCACTGCTGTGGCAGGGTCGGATTGGCATTCGGCGTGGAGCTTCTTGAATCTGTCTTTGGCGGCGCTCTCGTCGTCGGCATAGACCTGGAAAAAGTTGCATACTCAGTATGTGACACCGTTACCATTTACTTTTTATGTATTTCCTAAACTTCTTTATATAGCTATACAGTTTAAACAATCAACATATCGGGAAGACTTTCAGTCAGCACAAAGGGAGTATGAAATGAGTATTCAAGAAGCACAGGTCACACGGAGAACCTATTGGCAAGGTAAAAGAAGCAGCAAGACCCAACAAGGTCCTATCTTATAAGCTACAGGTGCTATAGGTATCCAAAAGCAGATAGACACTCCAACACACATTCTCAATCCATTTTCCAAGCAGTAACACTGCAACACCCAAACCAGAGAGGGCTGCTGGGATTGTAATTTACTAAAGGGTGGACTAGGCCACTGAGCCCTACTACGAAAAGGCAAACATATCCTGATTCCCCATTTTCTGAAGATGTTCGGTAGCTGTATCGCATACGGATACGTTTCTGAAGGATGGAGGACAGTCAAGGTCATCTTCATTTCCAAGCCTGGTGAAAATTACTACACTCGGGCAAAAGCGTTTAGAGCAATTAGCCTCACGTCCCAAAGATAATTGAAAGGCTGGACCTCCAAGCACACGTACTCAAAATTGCAAAGGTTCCGTGAAAAATCCAAGATATAATTAATTTTATTTTTTATTAGCCGATGTGCATGTTCAAAAAAGAAAATTGATGGAACATTGATGGAAACAAATTTTGGAGAGAAATGACCCCCCTCAGATCAACTTTTCAACTTGAGAAAGATTCGAAAATGTTGTTCTAGAAAAAAATATAGATAGAAATGACTCCTTCCCACTCAAGATGAACTCTTCAACTTGGGAACGGTTGAAGATAGAGCAATTCTGCGAACGCCAATCGATTCAGAATGATCAAATTAGTATACACTGTAGATCTGAAATGGAAATATCGATAGATAAAAATTGATAATTGCAGAGTAATGGAATTATAAAAAAAATCTATTTGAAATTGCAGAGGCTCCGTTAAAAGCCCATGAAATCTTCAGTTTACTCGGAATCAACTTCAAATCTGATGTGCATTTTCAAAAATAGTTGAATTATAAGATGAAATTAATTCTGGAGGACAATTACCCCTTTCAACTTCAGAAAAACTTTTCAACCAATGCCAATCGATTCAGAATGATAAAGTTAGTATACCCTGTGAATTTCAAATTATTCAAAAAACAAAAATAATTACTTGGGAAAAGTCCAAAGGGATGGACCCCTAAAAATCATGAAAAATACAGAATCATCACATCTACTTGTAATTCCCACAATTTACCCAAAATTTTTTGCTGATTGTCTTCAAAATCGATATGCATATTCAAAAATGACTGAATTTTACGAATATGAATAAAAAAATGGTGAAAATTGGATTTTGGCTGGAAATGATCCTTCCCAACTCCAGATCAACTTTTCAACTCGAAAACGGTTGGAGATAGAGTAATTCTGCGAACGCCAATCAATTCAGTATGATGAAATTAGATTACTTTAAGAATTTTGAATTCTTCTTAAAACAAAATAATCAACCGGAAAAAGTCCAAAGGGATAGACAACTAAAAATCATGAAAAATACAAAATTTGCAGATCTACTTGTAATTCTCACTTAAAAAAGCAAAATTTTATGCTGACTCACTTTGAATTCGATGTTCATATTCAAAAATTATTGAACTTAATGAAAATAGATAGAAAAGTTATAAGAACTGAATTTTGGCTGGAAGTGACCCCTCCCAACTCCAAATGAACTTTTTAATCGCAATACATACGAAAAATTTCATGATGATTGACTTAAGATTGGATGTGCATGTTCAAAAATAGTTGAATATCACGAAAATTAATAAAAAAATTATGAAAACTAAGATATCTCTGGAAATGGCCCCTCTCAACTCTAGATCAACTTTTCAACTCGAGAACGGTTCAAGATAGGGCTATTCTGCGAACGCCAATCGATTCAGGATGACGAAATTGATACACTCTGAAAATTTCGAATTTTTCGTAGACCAAAAATAATTAGTCGGAAAAAATTCAAAGGGGTAGACTCCTAGGAAATGATGAAAAATACAAAATTGTCAGATCTATTTGTAATTCGCACCACATACGCAAATTTTCATGCTGATTGATTTTAGATTGGATGTGCATGTTCAAAAATAGTTGAATATCACGAAAATGATTGAAACATTGATGAAAACTAAGTTATAGCTGGAAATGACCCCTCTCAACTTTTCAACTCGAGAACGGTTCAAGATAGAGCAATTCTGCGAACGCCAATTGATTCAGGAAGACGAAATTAGTACACTCTGAGAATTTATCATGATAAAAATCATGAAAAATATAAAATTATCAGATCTCTTCGTAATTCACACTACATACATAAAATTTCACGCTGATTGACTTTAGATTGGATGTGCATTTTCAAAAATGAATAAAAAAATTATTCATAATCGTATTGGAAAAGTAAATGAATTCTGCTGTTCTATAAATTCGGCGCTACTCAATACGAACTCAACTTCTGCCGGAGAGTTTCGTTATAATTGTTATTTTAATTACTGCGTATTTTACATTAGTTGTAGTTGCTTCTTTGTTGAGTAGTTTAGGATCCAGAATACAAATAGATCACGAAGAAATCAAAAACCAACAAACTCTCTATCATCCTCTACCATTTTACCAGGTTTACTCACCAGAGCCAGTGTGGCAATTACAAATACAAAAACAACTTGGCACTTCATGGTTGAACTTTAAACTTGAATTATCACAACTCATAATATAAACCAAGTATTTATATACACGAAAAAAGGGTTATCACTAGGTCAATCCAATCAACGAACAATACATAAAAATCTTTATCAATTCAATTGTATGTCTTGATGCCCCTGAAAGAGAAGTACACAATAATATCGGAGCTTCAGGGAAATGAATGGCCAACTAGAATATTTCTTAAGAAAAAAAATATAATGATAAACACGGAGAAAATAATAGCTTGCAATTTACACAAAGCATTTATACTTGTAAAGACACAGTTACAATTGTTTCGACATACAGTGTCATCATTTGAGCTGAGTTATGAACTCCAGTTCTGCGAAAGAAAATATGAATTAAATGAACATAGAAGCTCAGATGAATTGCCGTTGATACTAAAAGATTGGGCGTTAAATATGAGAGAGAAAGACGGGACCGAATTTAAAGAATCAACGGTGAAGACAATGTGGAACGTTTCGTGCAAAACTTTTGCAAGAAAAGCCTACAATGACTATAATATTATGATTGACCCGTTTGAACCAGCCCGAGATTCCCGCGATGCAATCACGAAGAAACTACAAGCAGATCCATGTAAACGTAAGTTCAATTTGTCTGAAGTTAACGAAATAATATTGCTATGGAATGAAAATATTCCTGAAGGTGTTACGCGTAAATTTTACCATATTTCCGCTCTAGAATTAACGCGAAGA
Source organism: Chrysolina americana (assembly GCA_958502065.1). Classification (NCBI taxonomy): domain Eukaryota; kingdom Metazoa; phylum Arthropoda; class Insecta; order Coleoptera; family Chrysomelidae; genus Chrysolina; species Chrysolina americana. Next base: position 86,942,661 of record OY293414.1, read on the forward strand.
GGAGAGGCAGTTGCTTGTCTGGTGGCATTTTTCAAATCGAGAAAAATAACGATGGTTCTCTAACAAATCGCATTGAATTCAATTCAGTGTTCAGTAAAACGAGCCAAGGTGGTTCTAAATGCTGTACAAGTAGTAAATGGTTGGTTTCCAATAGCGAAAGAAAAAGCTGCCCTGTACCTCTTATTCATAAACTGATATCAAAACGAGGCAACAATATTACCTCACCACGACTGTTCTTTAAACCAAATCGACCCCCATTGGAAGAAATACAATAAATGGATGGACTGAATCTGCTGATGAGGTAATTGGCTGGAATGTAAAGGAAAAAAGATGATAAATCACTCGAATACATCAACTGCTGTTAGCGAATTGGCAAAAAAGTGGTGTAGTCTTGCTGAAAATTACTGGTCATACCAATCTAAATTCTATAAAACCATACTTGAATCTTGATCAAAGTCACCACAGCAAGATCATAAATATTATGCGGGGTAACAGATCTTCTGTAGGAGAAAATAGCGATGCATCTGATGTTAAGTTGAATTTCAATACTAACATTACATTTAATAAATGAATAAATGTTTCGTTGTGGTGAGTCCTGAATTTTTCTATCCAAATATTTTCCGCCATTGAAAAATTACTCATAGTTTTATGAAATATTTCTCAAGCTTGTTGCATGGAAACGTGCTTTCAATTGTCATAGAGTCATTTCATCTATTATCAATGTTCTACTAATGGAAACTATTTTGTTTTGTTTCATCTTAAAAACTCAAAATTGTATCTCCGGTAAGTAAACATTGAACAGAATGAACAAGAGTGGGCCGAGTAGAGTTCCTTGTGGAACTTTTCACTCAACTCCTCACCGATACTCACTTTCTGTTCATGATCTATTAAAGAAAGTTGGTTATTTCTGACAGGTATATTAACAGTTTATATCGTCTAAGTACTCAAAAATCAGTTATGCTCATTATTTCAATAAACGATCAAGAGGAAGAAATAGAATGGTTTTTAAAGAAGTAGTTTCCACTTATTCAATAAAGTATAGAAAATTCATATTTAGACAATCAAACGGAGTGGAAAAACTTGTTTCTTTCCTTCAAATTCGAAATCATCAGTCGACAAGATTCTCACTGCAGTCTCAAGAGAAATCTGCAAAATATCCAACGAAGCGCTCACTCTCTGCGATTCCTGCATACAGCAGGATTTTAAAGCGCATCTGTCGTTCTCGGACAGGAGCTGCTGGGGCTGCATATTAATAATTTTCGACTAGACTGATTATTTATTTAGCAGTACACAGTCCGAACCAAGCGATGTTGCCGAATGGATGATTTCTAGTATAAAGAATCGATTGTTGCCCGTTGGTTTTCAGGAGAAAATACAGCACAACCCAAGCTGTTTCCAAGAATTATAATATCGATATAGTCGAGGGTTCTGGAAATGGCTTGGAAGTTGATATTACTCTTTGCCATCTGTCCTCACAGTGTCCTCATTGAAAAGCTGAACCACTATGGTGCATACCACTAGATCTATTCCAATCCTTTTCACAACAGAAAGCAAGCAGTCTACTTGACTTAATCTTGTTCACACTTTCCAATTATTTCCTACGGTGTGCCCCAGGGATCAGTTCTAGGCCCTTCTCTTTTCATGGCCTATGCTAATGACACAACAACAACGAAGTTAACTTCCGGTCTGACCGGAAGTAACATCAACTTTCTTATTTTAAATAGAAACCCTATTTTTTTTTCTTTTCGCTTTATTCAGCATTCAATTCCCTTTCTAATGACATATCACAAGTTGGTATCTAACCAGAAACTAGATCAGAAACAAATTATTATTGAAATTCACCGAGTAGGCCGTGGAAGCAAAATGAAAGCCAAAAATTGAAAAGTTGGCTATGGAAACCATACGTCACTTGATAACAGTTGCTACTACTGTGATATTTTATTTTCATTCGTCGGCGTTATAAAAAGCCGCCAAAAAAAAATATTGGAAAAATTGGGAAAAAACCAATACTCTGTAGGTCCATAACTTAAATAGGAACATACAACTTTTTCTTGCCTGTACTATTCAGCATAACCATTCCTTTCTAATGATATAATAGAAAGTAATTTTTTGAAATTAAATACCAAAAAATCCAATTATTATTATTCAAATAACAAAACAGATTATCGCCATACGCAAAAATAACATTAAAAATAATGTGGAATGATAAATTATATCCTGTAGGTTCTAGGTTAAATAGGAACATAAACGTGCTTGGTCTGTGCCATCGTCCATAGATATTCTAATATCTACCTATGGACGATGTTTGTGCTATTCAGAATAATCATTCTATTGCAATAATCATTCGAACCAAAATATTAACAAGTAGGCTGATTAAGATGTATTTTGGAATGAAACAAAAAAGAATGAATGAAAAAAAATAGGGTTTCCATTTAAAATAAGAAAGTTGATGTTACTTCCGGTCAGGCCGGAAGTTAACTTCGACATGTCAATATGCTCAAATTCTAGCTCTTATGTCATTATATCGACGGTATATCCCAATGAAATCATGTTCATACGGTATCAGCCATCTTCAGAGGATGATGATTCACTTGAATATACAGGATGTGTACAAGAGAACCGGCCGTACATTTCACCATTTTTTCAAATCACCTTTTACGAAATGTATGAATTGTGATTAATGATGGAATAAGAATAGTGTATTGCATGCCAGAATAATTTTATAGATATTTCATTATAACATCGAATTTTCAGTCATTACTAAAATGTTTTATTTTTCACTCTGTACATAATGATATAATCAGCACCATCTGAATGAAATTTAGTAATATGAAGGTACGTTGATGATAAGAGCGAAAAAAAATGCAGTTTGCACTTTCCAATCACAAGAAAATAATTGAATGAAAATCACCGACATTTAACTTGATTTCAAAATCTATCCATCAACGAACGTTGCGGTTCTGCACGTTCAAACAGTCCATCGAATACTAAAATATCCTAAAAATTCAGACAATTTCACCGAGAACCATTTTACCTATAAAAAGTGCGTGGTCCTTTGCTGCGTCCTTGCTATGTCCTGAACTTTTGAACAGGATTTTGAGACCTTCAGAACGATGCCAATTCAAATTACAAATTTGAAGTGGTAGCTGGAGATGTTGGGGTGGAACCAAGAATATAATACGCATTAGTTTTACATTTTTCTCTGTATACCTAAATGGCGTGTTCCAGCCAAACGCACATCAACCACCTTGCATTTTTATACAAATGTTTCTAATTATCCCGATGTGTTTTTTTTTAACTTTCTTCGGTTCAAACCATACACATTTGAAGTGTTTTCCAACGGATATAATAAACCGAGTTTAGACTTTGGGCCTTCTGAAAAGTTAGTAAAAGTTGCAGATCCTCAGGATGATTAATAGCGGAAGTCAGCTCAGAATAATGGGATGAAAAGGTGAAAGCTGCGCCAGAGAACAGTAAGCCTCAGCTGAATAAAGCACATTCTGTTTCAAAGCAAGCGCTTTATTTTTCGAGCACGAAATTGTTTTCTCGATTATGGAGTGAAATCCGCCGGTCGTAGCTGCTATCAATAGATTCAAGTTCATAACAACAGCCCCGAAGGTTATCAAGGAGAAACTTCGAATTGTACACAACGGAAATTTTGTCACCGAAATATTGTGGGAAAATTTGTTTCTAATGGGCCAACTACATCTAATATCTTGCAAAATGTATGGGGGAAATAATATTAATGAGGCACCAGAGACTGTAATGCATTCGTTATCAGTTTGTCCATCTTGCTTGCAGTATATGACAGTCCTAAGCATTATCTAGTCCAGAGAAAATTTTCAAATCGTTTCAATCAAATGTTTACATAGATGCGTTGACAGTCACGTTGAATTTGAGCAGACCCTAGAGACGGTTGACGAATCCAGCTGCCCCAAAAAAGAAAAGAAATCACACAGTGGTACCATTTGGTGGAACGAACACCTGTCAAATCTGAGATCCGAAGTCCACAGGCTATTCAACAAAGCCAAGCGGGACGGAGATTGGCAGGGATACCCCGAAAGACTTTCAGGGCTAAGGCAGGCCAAAGATTTCTTCGGCAACTTCAACCGAGCAAGATCGAAGACACTGATTAATCTCAGCAAAACTAGTCTAAAGACAATCACGGGATTTCTTACGGGTCACTGCAGACTCAAAGAACATCTAAGGAAGCTAGGCTTAGTGAAGGACAGCACCTGCAGATTCCGTGGGGAACATCCAGAAACACCACACCATATATTGATGGAGTGTTATGCTGTACATCACAAAAGATTGAATATACTGAGATCACACCAGCTGACTGTGGGAGAAATACCACGAATAGACCCCCTCAAAATCCTTAAATTCCAATTGGGGCTTGAGGGGCTGCTGTGAACGAGAACACCTTGAAATAGCAGAAGAAGATGGGGCACAACAGATCGCAGCGCATCAGTCACCATCCATTTTTTTACCATTACCATTAGATGCGTTGTTGAAGGAAGGGGAATATCAGAGGAGTATGTATAATGAAAGAAATTGTAAGTGCTGTAATAGACGTAATGATTTCTTGAATTTATTCAACATTATTTCCATCGTCAGTTCCCTATATTTCCTATATCATTTCACCGTACTTTCCATCATCGGTTCACTATATTTTCCTTCACCGGTTCACCATACTTTCCATTCTCTGTTCACCATACTTTCCATTCTCGGTTCACCATACTTTCTATACTTGTTCAAAATATTTGGTAGATTTTCTAAGTAACGTTAGAGTCAGATCTTTTTACGGTGCACTCTAGTAAGTAGTTCCTCTTTTATAACTCCTCATTTCAAATAATTAGTTTTTGCCCTCGAACGCCTTGTCCACTCTTGAGGTCAAAGTATTTTTGATTGAGTGACTTGTTGTGTCCCCCCTAATTTGAATCGAAATGTAAGTTTGGCTTTAGTATTAAGAGAGCATTGCGGAATAGTTCTCATTTGTTTTCGTTTACCATATCATAGTTTGCAATTTCGATACTCTTCAAAATCTAAAAAACAACGGATCAACGCCGTACACATTTATAATCCCCAGTAATTGCAAGGGTGCAGAAGGATTCCGGGTAAACCGAGAAAGGATTAAGGGAGCATACGCAGACATTCTAGTAGTCAGGCATTGATCAAAGCGAGGGCAGAGCTGCAGACTAGGGGTGGAACATGCAGTCACCCTCTTCTTTCCCACCGAGAAAAAATTGCTGAACGTCTGGAATAAAACAAAAAATAACGATCTCGGTAGGGGATCAGGGAGTTGGAACGATGTGAGGACACCGTACGGTAAAATAACGGGATCTCTCTGATTGTCCCTTTTTTATTTCCTCTTGACGTTTTGATTCTCTGTGAGAGGAACTATTCGCAGTTAATCGAATGCCGTATATGGATCATTGGGGGGTATCTAAGTGGGCTTTTTATTGGAATGAAAAGCAGTTCGATTATTCTCTCTAGATGTAGAATGTATCGGAGAGTTGTTGAAATATGTCTCACTTTCCCCCTACTAATTATTAAACCACCTGGTATATTGTAACAGAATTTGAAGGACTTGAATAGGATATAAAACTCTACCCATCTATGAAAAAAGCTTAATGTTTCAAAATAGCGGCTGAGCGACGCCTTCAATAATTTTTTAAATAGAGCACTCTGTGTATTATTCCATTTTCGAAATCTGCTTGTAATTCTCAACAGTTTTCTCCAATACACTTTACTCCTAAATTCGACTGTTTTCGAAATATCAACGTTTGAAAAGTGACATTTTGGTCAGACCCAACCAAAAACACTATTGTTGCTTTCAATCAAGTTTGCATTTGGAAAAAATCGTTGTCACAGTAACATCTTCTTTACTGTCAAACTGAACTGTTAACTGTCAAATAGTCCGTTATTTAGACGATGAATTTGAAGCAGTTTTGATTTTTGGAGAAGCTGGAAGAAATTTTCATCATTAGTCCGTATGATATGATAGCCCCAGAATCCTATTTCGAGGTCATATTTGCGCAAACTTTTAAATAAGCTCCAAGCAACTGGTACACTGGAAGATGCTCCAAGATCAGAAAGACCGCCTCTTTCAGAAGAAAAAAGGGTACAAATTGTTGCTGAATGGTTATCAATCCGACTCAGTCGACGTCTGCAGTTGTTGAATCCTTTGGAGTAAGTTCAAAAAGTGTCCAAAGCTATAAAAGGAAAGTTGAACAATCAGGAAGAGTTCAAAAATCGTTAAATTATATTCCAGCAAGATGGGGCATCAACCCATTTCGATCGCATAGCTAGAGAGTTTCTCGATACAAAGTTCCCGAATGGCCACCAACATCTCCAGATCTTACACCTCTTGTTTTTTCCTTCGGGGGCATCTGAAGTTGAAAATCTAAGCCACTGAATCCCAAACAATATGGTCAAGTTGAAACGTGGAATAATATTTACATGTGTAGAAATAGAAGGCTTTCATCAATGTGAGAGAAGCTATTTACAATAAGGCACTTTATAGTGAAGATTTAGGATGAGGCAAATCTGAACACTTGAAATAATGAAACTGAAATAATAACTGAAATAATTGTTGGGGTTGAATAAAAGTGTTATTCAAACATAAATTATAATTTTTTAGCCAACTGATTTTTTGATTGTGAATTTACAGAACACATTCGTAGGCTTATCTCTAATAGACTCTTTCACGTTTCTCATTAGTCGAATTCATCAAGAGATTTAACTACAGATTAATAACAACGTTTAGTTAGCAAAATGTTTTACAGGAAGTGACCAAAATCCATACTTCATTTTGATCCAGAATGTCAGTTTTCAAACGTTAATATCTCGAATTTTTTTTTTTTTTGAAAATGGAATAGTATAGTTCTATTTGAAAAAGTTATCGAAGATGACGCTCAGTCGCCATTTTAAATCTTTTAGCTGAAATTTTTTCGTGAAAAATGTGGTGTTTTTCTCCCATTTCAGCCCTCCAAATGTCGTTGCAATATACCAGGTGGTTCAAAACTTGTGGTCAAGTGGATGCTGTGTTAAAATTTTCTGAAGCTTTTGACATAATGAATCATAGTTTCTTGTTTGGGAAGTTAAGTCATTTTGGATTTAATATTATAGACATTTTATTCTTATACTGATGAAAAATCAGATGTCATTACGTCCATAACAGTAGTCACAAGTGCTATCGGTATACAGGTTCCTCATGTAGAAAAGTGTCCAAGAAAACTTGTGGGATTTGAATTAGGGAATTTCTTTTCCGTTCCTGATTTTTGAACACAAAAACTGACTCAAAAAATACTGAACTAAAATACTGGTTATATTTTGAACTTGTTCAGGGGTAATCCGGGGACATCCTGTTACTATATGGGAAGTTATTAGGCATGGCTGTAACATGAATGAGAGAGAGATATATGCGCCCTAATCTGAACTTTGTAGATTGGCATGAAGGTGAAGGTCACAGCGGAATACACAACATTCCCGTACCCCAAAAAATAAAACTTGTTCGACTTGTACGCTTTTATTCCATTGAAAAAAAACCGGTTGGTATTGTAGTCGGAGTGAAATAAATGAAGGTACGAATACGAAATCATTGTTGTTTCCAGACAAGTCTGGATATCGATTTTGTCGACTTCACTGACCTAAGGTATTGTGATTTTTCCCACGTACCGGCTGTGACACCCATTGATATACAGGGTTCACAAAGCTTCAGAATTAGCATACATCTTGAGTGAATCTGAAAAAAAAAACTGAACTGCTATAAAGAAGTCTAGACAATTTGAGGCACAATGAAAAAGCAAGAAAAATCGATTTTAATAGTCTTCTACAATATCAGACCTCAAATACACTTATTAGACTGAAACATTTGTTGTAATCCAATAGAAAATTATGTCTGATTCAAAGAGTAGTTATATCTTTTATATATCATTTATATGATACACATTGATATACTCGACTTACCTGCACAATTGTGGAGTGGAGTGTGGAGTGTGGAGTGTGGAGTGTGGAGTGTGGAGTGTGGAGTGTGGAGTGTGGAGTGTGGAGTGTGGAGTGTGGAGAGTGGAGTGTGGAGTGTGGAGTGTGGAGTGTGGAGTGTGGAGTGTGGAGTGTGGAGTGTGGAGTGTGGAGTGTGGAGTGTGGAGTGTGGAGTGTGGAGTGTGGAGTGTGGAGTGTGGAGTGTGGAGTGTGGAGTGTGGAGTGTGGAGTGTGGAGTGTGGAGTGTGGAGTGTGGAGTGTGGAGTGTGGAGTGTGGAGTGTGGAGTGTGGAGTGTGGAGTGTGGAGTGTGGAGTGTGGAGTGTGGAGTGTGGAGTGTGGAGTGTGGAGTGTGGAGTGTGGAGTGTGGAGTGTGGCGTGTGGAGTGTGGAGTATTGAGTGTGGAGTGTGGAGTGAATTCACAGAACAGTATAGAGTTCAGAAACTTGTAGAGTTTACGAAAAATTAGGAAGGTAAGAATAAAAACGTCAAAAAGATTCATTCCTAAATTATTCTATCTAGTAAAATTGATTCGAGTATCTTATCATGTCATCTATTGATATACAGGGTTCACAAAGCTTCAGAATTAGCATACATCTTGAGTGAATCTGAAAAAAAAACTGAACTGCTATAAAGAAGTCTAGACAATTTGAGGCACAATGAAAAAGCAAGAAAAATCGATTTTAATAGTCTTCTACAATATCAGACCTCAAATACACTTATTAGACTGAAACATTTGTTGTAATCCAATAGAAAATTATGTCTGATTCAAAGAGTAGTTATATCTTTTATATATCATTTATATGATAGACATTGATATACTCGACTTACCTACACAATTGTGGAGTGTGGAGTGTAGAGTGTGGAGTGTGGAGTGTGGAGTGTGGAGTGTGGAGTATTGAGTGTGGAGTGTGGAGTGAATTCACAGAACAGTATAGAGTTCAGAAACTTGTAGAGTTTACGAAAAATTAGGAAGGTAAGAATAAAAACGTCAAAAAGATTCATTCCTAAATTATTCTATCTAGTAAAATTGATTCGAGTATCTTATCATGTCATCTACAAGAGATGACAACATTAGTACATGCATTTAGGTAATAGTTTGCTCATGTGAACAATTTTGTATCTTCTATCATCACAATTTTACTACTGGTGGCTACTTGATTTAGACATCACTAGATTCACTTCATAATTTTTAAACCCATTGGACAGGTTTTTGATGAAGAACTGCCGAAGGCAAATTTATACAAGCGATGAAAAAAAAAAGTGTTGCTACAAATGGCTTCATCATTAAATAAGAACAGGATCTACTCAATCTCTTCCCAAAGTTGCTTCCCTGGCAAGATCACGTTTTCATTTCATGAATGATCGTTGTTGCTGAATATCAAGTACCTGAAGTAGATCATCTTTATTAAAAAATGCCTGCTTCTCGAAAATGAAAGCAAGCCATTTTTCAGATCCTCAAGGAAACAGCTGTCTTGAGTAGGCCTTTTCACAAGTCCGTGGAAATGCCGTCATTTCTCTTCCATCCCCCAGCCCAAACAAACTTTATGAATAGTCCCATCGCTTTGAGCTAGTGCAGTCGTAAATCAAAATTGAAATAAGCCGCATGGACATTATTAAATTTATGCCAAGGCTGGTTTAAATTTTCCCAAAGTGGCGATCGTCTTGTATTGGGGTGAACTGGATGAGGAATGAGGAAACGGCACAAATTTCGATAATACTAGAACTTGTATTGATCTTCAATGTTGCCAAATTTTTGCAAGGTTACAGTTGTTGACTTATCTTGATAATTCATATATCAGTAAAGATTTGTTTAATTTTCATGTGGACGTACTAACTGTGGTTAGTGCATCTGACTCATTCAACATACATGTCGATAAATACACCTACTACTACGACTACTACTTCATTTTCTAATACGATGCTCTTCTAACTCCACCCCTTTCAAGTTTTAATTTTTAGGGCACAACATTTTGGATTGATGCTCTATTGATGCCTATTGATGATACGTTGTACGTGTTTTTGATTGTTGAGCTAATACCACTTGAATATTTCAGAAAGAGAAGAGATAAGTGTGTTTCAGAAAATGATTATGCTCAAGAATATCTTTGTTTGCTGGTTTACTATACAGTAACTCAATGTAATTTACCCATATAAACCTCATTTGCCAAAGCATGGCCGCCTATATCACGGCCACCTACTGCAACAAACCATGTTAATAATATATTTTTTACATTAGAAGTGGCATGGATTACGTTAACAAAAAATACATTTCTACCACCTAAAGTGACCTAAAATTATGAAAGGGCGATAACCTGATCTAATACCCATCTGAGTTTTAGCATTTGGTGTAACTAAAGTTGGTGATATTTTTTATTTAACGAAACATGGTGGACTTGACAAGCAGTGAAATTAATTTAAAATGTCAGATTGGATTATTAATTTTTTTCCAAATTATGGTGTGAAATTTTCTTACCAAATACCACGCATTTAAGCTCTTGTGATATTATAAGTGAAAATTTACTATGGAAACATTTTCGAAAATTTTGATTACACTATAGAGAATGTTTATAGGTCTGAAATAATTTAGATCATATGGTTTCTTAGTCTATTTCTTTTTCTAGTTTTGAACTATTTGAAAAACTGCCTGTTATAAAGATCAACTTGAAATCAATATGATAGGCTTTATGATAGAATTTAAAACTATTGCAAAACAATCTATATCAGCAGCTTGCGCCAAAATTGTGGTTGAAAAAAATGGTGCAATCGGGATATAATCAATAGTCAAAAAACAGTTAAATCCAACATTTTTCTCAGTTTCAACTTAATGAATATACTTGTGGTTTCACTACGACCCAATCCATGAAGTCTACTTTCGATCTAAATTGCTATCTTTTCACAACCAACCTATATGTCAGTATCATTCCTAAGATTTTTAGCCAATACAAAACAGGCACTTCTCGTTGGGCGCCAATTTTATGAGTCCCAGCTGACTAGTTGTGTTGCTTGTCAACACACTGTCGTGAACAAGAAAGATAGAATCCTTTCGAATACTCAGGACATCTTGGTATCACTTTCGAGTATTCAGGCTATTTATACATCGATAACTTTTTGCTAAAATTTTTAACCAAATACCAGCCACTCATTTATTTCTTTTACAGATTTCATGGCATTTATCTCGAAGTAATCCAGCACATAAATTAAACCAATATCATGGGACCTTTGTAAGAGATTATGTTTCTTGTTACAATGAAATATTCAAAGATCCTTTTCAGCATTCATACAAATTTAAAAAGGGCATTGTGAGCACGTCAGACCGTTTATTATGTGTGAATTTCGATCAACCTCGGTTGCAGAATAATTGCTGTCGACAAGACTTTGAATCAAAGCTGTTTTCTGAAGCGTATGGGCACGACTTTCAATAAAGTTTTATTCGAAAATTCACGTTGAGAGTAATAATGGAAATTTTTCCATGTCAAGGTGGCAATTTATTTTCGATATCTTGTCTTTAATAATGAAAAAATTATGGGTTTGGGGACTTTGACTTTGAAACATGTTTTTTTCCATTCGTGTATATGAAATGATTGTTTTTCAATACCCTACAAGAAAGTGACAGTTTTTCACTCTAGAGATGAAAATGAAGCAGATGAACATTATCATATGGCCGACGGGAATATACTGAAAACAATTTTATTGATTTTTGACACTAATGACGGTTAATCTCACTACTTTGCACTTGAATCAGCAAACGAACGTCACTTCGTTCGACAGTTTATAAACATTTTCACGATTATATTATTTAAACTTCTCTCTATGGCTGTAATTAATATGGGTTATTTTTTATGTTGTTTAAAAAAATGCACTCCTCCTTTGGAATCGGGCAATTTGTGCTTTGAAACAAAAAAAGAACGAAAGAACGAATGAACGAAAGAACGAAAGAACGAAAGAACGAAAGAACGAAAGAACGAAAGAACGAAAGAACGAAAGAACGAAAGAACGAAAGAACGAAAGAACGAAAGAACGAAAGAACGAAAGAACGAAAGAACGAAAGAACGAAAGAACGAAAGAACGAAAGAACGAAAGAACGAAAGAACGAAAGAACGAAAGAACGAAAGAACGAAAGAACGAAAGAACGAAAGAACGAAAGAACGAAAGAACGAAAGAACGAAAGAACGAAAGAACGAAAGAACGAAAGAACGAAAGAACGAAAGAACGAAAGAACGAAAGAACGAAAGAACGAAAGAACGAAAGAACGAAAGAACGAAAGAACGAAAGAACGAAAGAACGAAAGAACGAAAGAACGAAAGAACGAAAGAACGAAAGAACGAAAGAACGAAAGAACGAAAGAACGAAAGAACGAAAGAACGAAAGAACGAAAGAACGAAAGAACGAAAGAACGAAAGAACGAAAGAACGAAAGAACGAAAGAACGAAAGAACGAAAGAACGAAAGAACGAAAGAACGAAAGAACGAAAGAACGAAAGAACGAAAGAACGAAAGAACAGAAGAACGAAGAACGAAAGGATGAATGAATGAAATAAATTAGTAAATAAACAAATAAATGAATAATGAAGAAAGAATCAAATGAATAAATAAGCATATAAATGAATTAATTAATGAATAAATGGATTGATGAATGAATGAATTGATGAATAAATGAATCATTGAATAAATGAATCAATAAATAATAAAATGAATGAATAATAATACTCCATCATGAACACTCATAGAGTATGACCAAAATCGTAGACTGTGCGGGTAGAATGCGAGTTTTGTTGTTATTTGCCCTGGCGTTCCGGAGCGACTTACTTTTCAGCTGTAGAAAAACCTGGAAAAACCTACAGCAACACCACAAGTGGTCGCTGTGCACTCCAAGCAAGCACCAGACGTGGATAAATGAATGAATGAGTAAATGAATAAACGAATATATTAGTTAATGAATATGGATGAATGGATGAATAAATTAATAAATAAATGATTAAATAATAAAAAAAATACAGATGTAACATTTCTGAAAAATATAACACTGCCATTAAATGAATATGAATATACAGGGTGTTGCAGGATTCAGTATCAAGATCTTATTTTTTATAGTTTCTTCACTTTTTGAGAAGTTATAATAAAATTTGAAACCTAAGTTACTTTTCAGGGCTTAAATCATCCAGTATGCCGAGTGACTTCAGGAATCTACAGGGGGATATTTTATCAGGGGTCAAGCTCTTTTTGGCTCATAAATTTTATGGAGAATTTTTTAATTTCGAAACTGTACGTTGATATTCGAACGCAATCCAGTTGTGGTACTTGCGGTGCCACTCGAGACGGTACAGGTCCCTTTCATCCGGGGAACAGACGGCCAGACAATCGTTGACCTTTGTACGACCGGAATATGAATGCCCTTTACTACCATTATTCCTGTTTCCCTTTCACGGTCTCGCCTAAGGAAGAATGGCTGTCGCGAAAGGAATGTCCTTGAGCCGAGGAATTATTTCTGTATACAGCGTGGTTCTTTACATTGCTTAATAACATTGGGATCCACTCAACCGGACAAGGATAATTGAAAAAAAAACTTTTATCATTTGAAACCTATTTTCACTACGGTAAAATTAATATCAAAAGAGGGTTTTCTCTGAAGTTCTGTCTTTGACCACTATAGGTTCATAATCATGATCGTTTTGATTTCAATTTATATTTCAAGAGAATTGAAACCCACTTTTTTATATTTTCCGAAATCTACTAAAAAACATTTTCTTCTTATGAATAGGCTAGACTATAGTGGAATATTTGTATTTCTATGATGAAACAGAACTTTCTCATGTTCTTCACACCTGAGAGCACTGAATTAAAAAAATATATTTTTACCCTGACAATATCTGCTATATCGGTTCGTATCTAATATATTAAAATTCCACGACTACCGTATGATGATATGGCATTCTAGAAAAATCATCATACATTTGAGATCCATAGACCTATTCAATTTGACGCACTATTTTATTCTGGACTTTTTTCGATTTTTCGAATGATTTTGATTCATATCGATTGACTCGACATTCACAGAGTTTTCCAATTTCATCATTCTAAATCGACTATTTGAATTTTTTTTCGATCATTTGAAAAATTTTGTTTTATGTCGATTGACTCAAAATTCACAGATTATGATAATTTGATCATCCTGAATCGAATGGCGTTCGCAGAATTGCTCTATATTCAACCGTTCCCGAGTTGAAGTGTTCATCTGGAGTGGGAAGGAGTCATTTCCATCAATATCTTTTTCCAGAGCAACATTTTTGACGTTGCATTCCTTTTATATGCCAAATCTAGAATATGAGCATGAAAAATCACATATTTTCGGAATCTGCATGAAATTTTGCATATATAGTGCGGATTGCGAGTGAATCTGACGATTTTGTATTTTTCATGATTTTTAGGGGTCTACCCCTTTAGCCTTTTTTCGATTTTTTTAATAATTCTCGATTGACTCGGAACTCACAGTTTATACTAATTTGAGCATCCTGAATCTATTGGCGTTCGCAGAATTGCTATATCTTCAACAGTTCTCGAGTTGAAAAGTTCATTTAGAGTGGGAAGGAGTCATTTTCCTCCATAATGTTTTCTACTCCTATCCGTGAAATTTTTTACATTTCATATGCCAAACAAAGCTGTGCCGGGCACTGACATAAGCACTAAGCACTTTCGAAAAGTGTTCCAAAAACTCGAGCACTAAGCAGTTTAATTTATAAAATGCCCACGATTACTAAACCCTTTCAAAAGTAATTCTACTCAGGAAGCACCAAGCACTGATCACTTTTCAAACTGTTGGATACCTAAAGGCCGATTCATATACTTGCGTGCCCACCCTGCGTTTTCAACCCTGCATCTAATTGTTCCTAACCTTGATTTTACAACTCTTAATGAACAATTAGAACTATGCAGCTCTCCACTTTTGAATTTATGAATTTTGATAACTAGTTTAAAAATCTATTTTGAATAACATCTGGGTATTTCAGGCAAATATTTTAATTAACTTACCTAGCTGACATTATTATTGTATTTTAGATATATATTGAGGAACTATTGTGATCTACGTTATAGTTTACTTGATAATGGTTGAATGAGCCGAAACCGGTCGTAAGAAATAAAAGTACCTATGTTAATTATAAAACTAGTTAAATAGTAAACAGAATTATCCTCTTTCAAAAATATTGACAACAAAATCCAAAGAATAGAAATCAAATTAGGGGCTACTTTTAAGGCCTCCGTGAGGCCCCCGGAAAATTTCCCGATTTTCCGGTGGTACAATCTGACACTGAATGTTTTGTCATTTTATAATTAAGGCTACTTCTTCCTTCTTTAGCTTTCTCATTCCTTACCATCCCCAATTGAAAACCTATCTAGTAGTTGAATGAAAATAAACCAATTGATAATTTTTTATCGGGATAATTACGTACATTTCATACTTTTCCATTGAATACGTTTCCTCTGGTACGTCAGGTGAATTATATATCTCCACCAGTGTCTTCAAAATCCCCACACTCGTTAACACGTGAGATTGGCTAGTCAATTTTTCATTCCCGTCCGGATATCAATGACTAAATAATTAATTGGGCCAATTTGAAGAAATCAATAATGCCATCGGAACATACCGAACGGGGAAACATGCATAAAAAGGGGGCAATAACCCTGCCGGGGTGAGTCAACAGACAGGAGCCGAGGGGATGGGGTGGATTGCGCAGTGCCGGGTTTGCGTTAGAGATTTCAGAGGATTTGGAGGATGAGCTGGTGATGTGGATTTCGAATGTGGTTCGAACGTTTTGCGAAAACATTCTATAACTGATGTTATGCATACTCAAATTTAAGTCTCGAATGGTGTGTGCGGAATATTTCCGGCAGTTATTCTTCTGAAATTGTTTTCTCGTACGTCAAATATAGGAATAGAAGGAAAAATAAGTGAAAATCGCTCAAAGAAACTACATTCATAATAACAATTGTTTGAGGGATATTGAAAGGTGCCGAATCTATTTCTTTGAATCATACTTAACAAACAGAATTCAAACAAGATTCACATAACAGCAAAAAAGTTTCAGAAAGTGGAGTACCACAAGGAACGGTGTTGGAGCCGGCACTTTTCACGATATACCTGGCAAAATTATTCGCCGATGGCACGGTTATTCTATACAAAAAATAACTTTGGTCAATATTAAGAAAGAAAGTCAAATATGATGGTTCGATACTAAAGTTTTATTACTTATTGATGTTCAGAAGATGTTCTACGTGCCTTTTGATAAAAATAATTTTCAAATAAACTGTTCGAACTCTATGAACTGTTTAGGGATAATGATAATGGTAATGGTAGGTATGGATGATGACTTATGCGCTGCGACCTAATTAGATCTATTGTACCCCATCTTCTGCTATTTGAAGGTGTTCTCGTTTACAGCAGTCCCTTAAGCTCTAATTCCTTTAGGAATTAAAGGACATTGAGGAGGTCTATTCGTGGTAGTTCTCCCACAGTCACCTAGTGTGATCCCAGTATATTCAATCTCTTGTGATGTACATCATAACACTCCATCAATATATGGTGTGGTATTTCTGGCTGTTCCCCACACAATCTGCAGGTGCTGTCCTCCTCTAAACCTAGCTTCCTTGGGTGTTCTCTGGGTCTACAGTGCCCCGTCAGAAATCCCGTGATTGTCTTTAGATTCGTTTTGCTGAGGTTAATTAGTGTCTTCGATCTTGCTCGGTTGAAGTTGCCGAGGAGATTTTTGGCCTGCCTTAGCCCTGGAAGACTTTGCCAGTATGTTGCTTTCATTGCTTCTTGAGTTCTTCTTGGAAGTAAGATTTTACAGGTCCGCAGAATGGTTCTGGCCCGATCAGTGGCGTTGATGCCCCTTTTAATGCCAGGGTATGTGCTTGTTCATTGCCCTACACTCCGACGTGCCCCGGCACCCAGAGAAGGATCACCCTGTTGTTCCTGCCTAGATCATTAAGTTTGCCTAGGCATTCCCAGACCATCTTTGAGTTGATGTTGTATGAGCTCAATGCTTTGATGGCTGCTGGACTATCGGAGAGAATTGCGATTTCCTCGATCCGGTATTTCCTGTCGAGGTTGAATTGAATGCACCTTTCTATGGCGTGAAATTCTGCTTGAAATATACTGTCGAGCTGGCCCATGGGTTCGGAGTATTTGGTGCGAGGCCCAAAGACTCCTGCTCCAGTTCCATCGGGAGTTTTGGACCCGTCCGTATACCATGTTATGGTATTCTTTCCCATTGCTCGAATGGATTCTATGCTCCATCCACTCTTGGTATTTAATTCCGTTCGAAAAAAATTCTCGAAACTAAATTTCCTTCGTTCGTTGGAAGATCTGCAAGGTATGCACTTTCGGTGGGGGTTTAGCCCCTTATGTTGTGTGCTGTCCCTATGAGTCCGACTTTAGCCAACCTGAGTTTTGCTCCCCAAGTCGTTCTCCTCACCATGATACGGATAGGAGTGAGGTCCAGAATTACCTCTATTGCTGCTGTTGGAGTCGACCTCATTGCGCCTGTTATACCGTGCCACACTACTGCTCCGTAGGTAATCATAGGACTCACTATCATGGTGTAAATCCATCGCAGTATTGATGAATTACAATCCCACGTTATTCCTGCAATGTTCCTGCACACCATCAGTGATGATTCTGCCTCGTTAACGATCTTTTCCACGTGTCTGTTCCAGAGTAGTTTCGAGTCTAGGGTAAGTCCTAGGTACTTCACCTCTTGCTTCCATTCTAAGTCTGCTCCGTCGGGGCGAACAGTCCTTAGGTGTTGAAACTTTGTTCTTCTAGTGAATGGTACCACTGTGGTTTTCGATGAGTTAATTCTCAACCCCACAGAATGGCACCATCTTCATTTAGGAATATAAATGACAGTCACCTGGAATAGGACCACCAAATGAACTTTCTTCTCAGGAAACTAAGATACATGGCTTCAAACGAGGAAAGTTTGACAGTACAGTATGCATAAATTAACATGATCTACATGCCTATAATATTTTAGACGAGAAAAGAATCCTTAAATAATAGATCCATACATAAAAATAACAATATAATAATTCCCATTGTGGTATATTTTCAAACTTTTTCTAGATTTTTACCTTGAGAAATAAGAATAGTAGGATCTGAAAATGAAGATCTTTTTATGAAATCGGGTGTAGTATTGAACTCTTCGAATGTCTATCCAATGAAAGAGAAAAATCACTCCAATCGGTTCAAAAATATATGCTTAGTAAGGCTGCTTATATTTTAAATGGGTCACACTATACAGGGTACTGCATAATTAAATGCTAATCCTAAGGTACGATGGTCCCTATAATCTATTATTTAGATCAGGCGCAACTCCCTTTTTTGGAAGACAAACATCTTGTTAAGTTTTGTGCAGCATCTTCAAATGGCAATATTGTAAGACATGGGATATACAATGGCAAAGTAAACATTTGAAGATGGGCTTTGTTGAAATTGAACCCCAATTATCTGATTGCATAGTACTCACTGTTAACTTTCTTACGCACATACCCAGGTCATGTTACCATTGATATGAGTACCGACAAATTTGGTGTTATCTGATGATCCAATCATTTCATCACCTACTGTTACATGGAAATTATAAATTTTCCGATTTTTACCGGAAAAACTGCAACTGAACAGTAATTTTCGTCACATTCACCAGCAGTGAATTTTTATAACACCTATTTGTAAACTCGACACTCAATTTGTTCAATTTTTCTTGGACTTCCTCTAGATTTTTGGCATTCGCTGCCATCGTTGTATTATCTGCATACAAAAGTTCATTTTCTGTGCTCGTATGATTAGGCATATCGATGATAGATAAAAGAAAGATGAGGGGACCCAATATAGAACCTTGTGGAACGCCAAGATCAATGTCATACTGCTGCGACTGACAATTGTCAACTTCAACATGTATCTCTCTGAGAGTCAGGTATGATCTGAGCCATCAAAAAAAGTCACCCCTGAAACCAGGTGAATAAAGTTTTTTTGCGTATAATATGGGGGTCAATAATGTCGATTGCTTTCGATAAGTCAAATAAAAGTGCACCGACATACTTTCTTCTATCAGGTGAGTCTTGGACACACCGAAAAAAGGAGCAAAATGCATTTTCTGTTGATCTACTTGGGCAACACCATGCTGAAACTTATATATTATGTCAAATTGATCTAGGAACAAACAGATCTTTCGACTATTTTACATAATACTGTGGAAACTGCAACAGGCCAACAATTTTCGATAAGCGTTGAGTCGTTTTTATTGGAATATTTGTCAACCTCCTCAACATTTTTTAATTTTGGTTGAATCGGAAACATAATACGGGTGATTTAGAATGAGACCTAACTCAGTGATTACACGACATCAATTTCATCAAATAATATGGTGAATAAACGACTCACCTGTTTCCGATTCTTTCAACATTGAAAAATGTTCAGGAGGTTGACAAATATTCCGATATGTTGTAAGAACTTAGCATTATGCGATTTTTGCACATGAAATTATTTTGATACTCAGGACATATCTTCAGTTTTTCTCAATTTTCTCAGAAACGTTTACTTTCAGGTACATGGACTGTTATGACTTTCGAATTGAACGCTCACTTGTCCATTCACTTGTCCAAACAAAATATGAAGGAAAATATTTCCATATACCAACATAACTACGCCACTGGTTTACGAAAATTAAGAATTATAACTTCAAATTACCACGATGATAAACCTTGATTAGTGTACCAAGTTTGATATTTTTTGCTGCGGGAATTTTGGAGAAAATAAATTAAATCTATTTTTTTTGGTACTTTTGACATCCTGTATTTCAGAGGGGATGCGTTTTAGGATATATCTTGATAGGAACTTTTCACCTCGAAATGAGGCGAGGAATCTGTAGTCAGAGTTTGTCGGTCTTATTCTGACTCACTGAATCGATGAATTGTCACAAGACGCATTTATAATAAGTATCTACCCTTCAGAAAACCCCCCGATGGTCCCTCGATCCACGCCGCTGCAGAGCCCTAGTGTGTACGTTGATGCCCTCTCAGCCAGGACAACAGAAGGATATGGAAATGAGTCCCCTGCGTACGTGTTCAGAGGATCATTCCCACGACAGAATTCACGTATTTATCATGGAAAGAACCGCAGAAAAGCAAGGCATTCAGCGGTTCCATCTCATTCCCCGCTTTGCTGGGAGCTACCATAGGAAATGATGGGGAGGTTTTTCATGATGAATACTCCTTTGACAGAAATGAATTCAGAGTTGACAATTTGCGTCGCATGTGCGTAATTAATCAAACTGGGGGTGTCGCGGTTTTGTGAATGATCAAGTGCAGGGGTGTGAGATTTCTCTGAAGTGACGGTCATCTGACTCTATAATACTCAGGATGACGACAAGAGTTAGGAGTCCACCATTTTGGTATCGAAGGAAATCCAGATACAAACTACGAGGTCAATACACTAAAATTCCAAGATATTTTAGCTAAGTGAGTAACCTTTAGGACCCTTTCATACAGCGTAGTGGGAAAATTCTGCAACGATAATTCACAGACGGAAGATTCCCAGACAATTCGTAAACAAAATTCCCTGCCTGGAAATTTTCCCGACGGCAAAATAGCCCGTCAACAGTTCAACGAATGCAATTTTCCCAGATAGACATACAACTCCGGCTCGACTATATTTTGACTGTCATTTATTTTATTGTATTTTTGATCGTGGAATAACAACAATTATAATAGGATAGGTAGGAATAATGCTTTGGATCATCAAACTAACTGAACAGAAAGAATGGTATGCCTTTATTTTTATGGAAACAATTTAATTACAAAAAAGACAAGATTTGCAACAAGTTGAAATTAAGAAAGCTTGATACTAACAGGATGATGCTTCATCTTGTGGTATCTGAAAGTAACTATTAAAGGAAAATGATTGGGAATTTCAGGACCATATATTTGGTTACCTCGTTCCCCAGATTTTGTACCCATGCACTTTTTACTATGGAGTTTCATCATAAACCAAGGTTTTCGTGCACAAAGTGAGTAGATTGTAGGTTATAGGGGGTCGTGCAGGCTTGGTAGCATCACAAGCACCTCGACCTGTGAGGTCTTTTGTGTGTAACCCTTAATCTATTCAAGATGGATTATGAGACTTCGTGCGAAGTTAATCAGTTTCCTGGGAACTAAGCTTCTGATGTCGTAGGGCATTGAGAATGCTGCCGTAAAACTGAAATAGGAATGCGATTTTGATAACCATCGGTAGAACTGGCCAGATCGAAAAAATTAAATGTTCATATTCTTAAGCGTTAGATTTTTAAAATTTTATTTTTTTCGGCTCAACTCTGACATAATTTTCAATGGTTGAAATCCCAGAAAAGAGAAAATGACTCAGCAAAATCATTATCTGGCGGTCTTTTGTGGACCGTGGGCCTCCCAATCGGGGCGAGAGGCAGAGTATAGTCGGTAAACTTTGTTCAAGGTAACAAATCAAATATAAAATCAAAATATTGTAAAACAAAGTCGCTTTTTCCTTGTTACTACTAAACGGCTGAACCGATTTTGATGAATTTTCGTTAGATTCGTCTTGATACCGCAGTGATACTTATTGTATTAAAATTATGAAAAATCAAAATAACGAAGTTTTGCGCCAAATTGGCCGTCTTGATAGAACATAATTATTGTGTACTAAAGAGCTGAAAATAAAAAAAGTTTATTAATAAACTAAAAAACCCGTTGTGGTTTAAAATAAAAATAAAAAAGAAGTCATATTTTTTCGAATCAAATAAAAACTGCAGCCGGGACCTATTTGCCTGAAAAAATCTATAGAAATAGAATGGGTCTCGGCTACTTCCCATTTTTCTTTAGAAAAAGATTATTATATTACTTGTTTTTTGCATTTTAGTTTAAACCGCAGTCTTTGGTTCAAATGAAAAAGAATGTTGTAATATTTTTGGTGGATTTGATATTTATTGTGTGGAAATTTCTTTTTATTTCAACAAAATCTTAGGATAAAAATAAAACAAGATGGAAAGTTACTGAAATTTCAGGGCCCTAACGAACAAGGGAGTTGACAGAACCACATCCAGATGGATGTGCCAAATTCTGGCTACAAGAACTGCTGAAACGAAAGTGGGCGATATCTTCTTTCGGATCAGCACAAAGAGGAAATGCCCACAAGGAGGGGTACTATCACTTCTGATGTGGAGTCTCGTAGTAAACGAACTACTCGGAACACTAACGGATATGCTGACGACAAAGTCATTATGGCCAAAGGCAAATTCGAAGGAACCCTCTGCGATCTCATAGAAAGGGTGCTAGGACTACCAGAAGATGGCGCCTTTCTGTGGGGTTGAGAATCAACTCATCAAAAACCACAGTGGTACCATTCACTAGAAGAACGAAGTTTCCACACCAAAGGGCTGTTCGCCTCGACGGAGCAGACTTAGAATGGAAGCAAGAGGTGAAGTATCTAGGGCTTAACCTAGACTCAAAACTACTCTGGAACAGACACGTAGAAAAGATCGTTAACAAGGCAAAATCATCACTGATGGTGTGCAGGAAAACCGTAGTGCTGTAACCCATCAATACTGCGATGGATGTACACCATGACAGTGAGGCCTATGATCACCTACGGAGCAGTAGTGCGGCACGGCAGAACCGAACTCGCCTTAGCAAAGAAATTCCTGGAGAAAGTGCAAAGACTAGCATGAGGTCGACTCCAACAGCAGCAATAGAGGTAATTCTGGACCCACTGCTCTCCATATCATGGTGAGGAGAACTGCTTAGGAAGCAAACCTCACGTTGGCTAAAGTCGGACTCAGAGGAACAGCACACATCGTAAGAGGCTCAACCCCCACCGAAAATGCACACCTTGCCAATCTCCCAAATGACGAAATTAACAGCAAATTTAGTTTCGAGAAATTCTTCCGAACGGAATTAAATACCAAGAGTGGATAGAATCCATTCGATCACTGGGAAAGAATACCATAACATGGTACACACGGATCCAAAACTCCCGACGGAACTGGAGCAGAAGTCTTTGGGCCTCGCACCAAATACTCCGAACCCATGGGCCTGTTCCCCAGTATTTTTCAAGCAAAAATTCACGCCATAGAAAGGTGCATTCAGTTCAGCCTCGACAGGAAATACCGGAACAAGGAAATCGCAACCTCCCCAATAGTCAAGCAGCCATCAAAGCGTTGAGCTCTTATAACATCAACTCAAAGATGGTTCTGGAATGCCTAAACAAACTCAATGATCTAGACAGGAACAACAAGGTGATCCTCCTCTGGGTTCCGGGGCACGTTGAACCATTTTGTGGACTTGGAAAATCTTACTTCAAAGACGAACTCAATAAAACTGAAGAAGCAATGAGAGCAACATACTGGCAAAGACTTCCAGGGCTAAGGCAGGCCAAAGATCTCCTCGGCAACTTCAACCGAGCAAGATCGAAGACACTGATTAACCTCAGCAAAACTAATCTAAAGACAATTACGGGATTTCTGACGGTGCACTGCAGACTCAAAGAACACCTAAGAAAGCTAGGCTTAGAGGAGGACAGCACCTGCAGGTTCTGTGGGGAACATCCGGAAACACCGCACCATATATTCATGGAGTGTTATGCTGTACACCACAAGAGATTGAATATACTGGGATCACACCAGCTGACTATGGGAGAAGTACCACGAATAGACCCCCTCAAAATCCTTGAATTCCTTAAGGACTTGGGACTTAAGGGGCTGCTGTAAACAATAACTGAAGGGTGGTATAATTTCTCACATTTTTCGATCCCCAGCCCCATTCCGACAGCACGTACGTACTTTTCTGTCCAGCATTTCAGGAATTACTACCTCCATCGTTAATCTCAAGTTCCAGCATATCAGTTGAAGTTTATCGCACGACAATAATCTCTGCAAATTTTGTTACACTATACCGATACCGCATTCTTGCTGATTCTGATACACTCTACCTCTCAAATCTCTCGAATGCGAATCGGCTCAAACATAATTACCCTCTGTAAATATTGCGCATTTTTTGCTTCGTCGGCTTCCTGTAGATAAAATCCCGGCCGAGGAAAAGCATTACATGAAAACCATATTAAACGTTTTTAGCGCAGCAGTAATTAATCTTCCTTTATTATGTTTCCACCATTTTTGTGGAGCTCAGTTAACAATAGAGATCCCTTCTGTGCCTCCCTTTAATCTGCAAAATATTTCAAGAAACAGCCCACAATAATCCCTTGACCTAGAGCGAAACAAGGAGAACAGTACTTCTGGACGGCGTTGCGCCACGAAAAACTAGCGAGTCACGCCATTATATCCAGCTGCATAAGGCTCACGTATGGCTGTATCAGCGCCACTCTCTTATGGTTTCATTTGGCTTTAGTTTGGGGTCGTTGAATGGCCTTTTGTGATGCAGAAGTAGGTCCTAATGTTATACTAATGTTTTGGGATTGGGCTCTTTCATCCTGTGAAACCGGCGATTATTCCGAAATTATTTTAATTTGGGTATAATGCTGTGGTTCAACATTTTTAACGGTCTAGCTTTTAGACGCTTGTTTCTGTTGAATATAATTTGTTCCTATTGTGTTTGTTTTTGTATTCAAGCGTATTCTCTGTTTTAATGTTCCTGTTTCCGTTATTTATTTCGTTATCCTTCTTTTTCCTGTAAATTAACTTCGTACGTCAACGGGGTTAGTGTTGATATGCTCTGAATATAATTCTGTGATTGAAATTATCTGGGATAATACCATAAGTGCTTCAAAAATTACCGATAACTCTGAAAAAAACGATGAAAAACTGTACGAGTTTTTTCCCAAGCATAAATAATTCCTCTACTCCTAAGGAGGACGGCGATTTTTTGCTGAAACTCCCAAAACACTCTGAAGAAACTGCTCCTGATGTTGAACTTATCTATCTCCTTCAAAGCATCATTTCCAATAAGCCATATAGAAACAGTGCATTATCCTTCAATTTGGCCAAATGGTGCTGCAAAATTTTCAAGACAGGATCGTTCCAAACCAAGATCATCTCTAACATCATGCAATTTGAGGTTGCTAGGTTAGGTGAGGTCCGAGGAAGAGAGTGAAACTCTGCCAAACATCGAAAAGTATGTGCTCTGCTGTTTCATCATCTTCAAGACAGAGACGATATGTCGGGTCCTACGACAGTTTTAGTCTTGTCATGTGATGATTCAAACGACAGTGTTTTGGTCGAATTCTTCGAGGAATATATAAATGCCTTGGAATCAGCTAATCCTCGTAGGTTCTTCCAGAAGTTTAATACTTTCCTTGCTGTCCAGGTGTTCAATGTATATTTGGTAACTTCTTTTGGAAGAGATAGAATGTTGAGTCTTCCTATTGAGGAGAGTCTCCTCTGGCAGTTCGACACTAGCTTAGACGTTGATCGATACGAGCCAAGTGCTTCCAAAGCCGCTTGACTGTCCGAAAAAAATTTGATTGATCTTTGTGTGAGGTTGGTTTCTTCCAGTCTCTCTACGATAGATCGATAGCGTAAAATTCCCAGAATGCTGTAATGCAGTGTCAATTAGCAGTCTGCTATGCTCTGTATACATTTGTTGCATACAACTGGCAGTATGCATGATTCTGTAGGTTGTCCATCTAGCCTCTCTCTCCAGAATGCTACATATTAATGTACAAAGTTCAGCAAACAAAATGGATCAATTTGTTGTAACTATCCATGAAATAAAATCCGATTTCTTATGTATAACTTAACACTGGTTGGTATTGGTAATGGTAGGTATGGATGGTGACTGATGCGCTGCGACCTACTTAGATCTATTGTGGCCCATCTTCTTCTGCTACTTCAAGGTGTTCTCGTTTACAGCAGCCCCTCAAGCCTCAATTCCTTGAGGAATTTAAGGATTTTGGTGGGGTCTATTCGTGGTATTTCTCTCACAGTCAGCTGGTGTGATCCCATTATATTCAATCTCTTGTGATGTACGGCATAACACTCCATCAATATATGGTATGGTGTTTCTAGATGTTCCCCATATGATCTGCCGGTGTTGTCCTCCCCTAAGCCTAGCTTCCTTAGGTGTTCTTTGAGTCTGCAGTGCCCCGTCAGAAATCCCGTGATTGTCTTTAGACTAGTTTTGCTGAGGTTAATCAGTGTCTTCGATCTTGCTCGGTTGAAGTTGCCGAGGAAATCTTTGGCCTGCCTTAGCCCTGGAAGTATTTGCCAGTATATTGCTCTCATTGCTTCTTCAGTTTTATTGAGTTCTGGCCCGATCAGTGGCGTTGATGCCCCTTTTGCATCTGCTTGTTCATTGCCCTCCACTCCGACGTACCCCGGCACCCAGAGGAAGATCACCTTGTTGTTCCTGCCTAGATCATTAAGTTTGTCTAGGCATTCCCAGACCATCTTTGAGTTGATGTTATATGAGCTCAACGCTTTGACGGCTGCTTGACTATCAGAGAGGATTGCGATTTCCTTGTTCCGGTATTTCCTGTCGAGGTTGAATTAAATGCACCTTTCTATGGCGTGAATTTCCGCTTGAAAAATACTGGGGAACTGGCCCATGGGTTCAGAATATTTGGGCGAGGCCCAAAGACTCCGGTTCCGTCGGGAGTTTTAGACCCGTCCGTGTACCATTTTATGGTATTCTTTCCCAGTGCTCGAATGGATTCTATGCTTCATCCACTCTTGGTATTTAATTCCGTTCGAAAAAATTTCCCAAAACTAAATTTTCTGGTAATTTCGTCAGTTGGAAGATCGGCAAGATGAGCACTTTCGGTGGAGGTTGAGCCCCTTACGTTGTGTGCTGTCTCTTCGAGTCCGACTTTAGCCAACCTGAGGTTTGCTCCCCAAGCAGTTTCCACACCATGATATGGAGAGGAGTGAGGTCCAGAATTACCTCTATTGCTGCTGTTGGAGTCGACCTCACTGCTCCTGATATACAAAGAAATGCAAGTCTTTGCACTTTCTCCAGGATTACTTTGTTATTTCGAGTTCGGTTCTGCCGTGCCACACTACTGCTCCGTAGGTGATCATCGGCCTCACCATCATGGTGTACATCCATCGCAGTATTGATGGGTTACAGCCCCACGTTTTTCCTGCAATGTTCCTGCACACTATCAGTGATGATTTTGCCTTGTAAACGATCTTTTCTACGTTAACACTGCTTAGAAAAATACAAGATGAAAAATTTGAATATTCAGTGACATTATAAGGTACCACCCCACCCTGGTGAGTCGAGAGGGCAGTTCATGAGAATAGTCCGACTTCATTGATTGTATGATTAATTAATGATTAATTTTGGTAAGTGTTTGCTAGAGTCCCACTAAAAAACCATCTGTGTGTAATTTGTTTGTACTGAAAACCGACAAACTTGGGGCATAAATTCCTTTCAGCAGATCTGATGTTTAGGTTTTAATAACATAACTTTATCAATTATACTACGAAATAGATTGAAATTTCCTCCATAAATTCCATTTACTTGAATAAAAGCTAGTCGTTTTATTGGTGGTGAAGTCAGAACTTCAGTGCAAATGATTTTGCATATAAATTGTTTTATTTAAACTTTCGAATACGACAACGTACAAATCTGTGGGATCGATACTCCTGAATGATTTAAAGAACTCACTTGCTGCAAAAATTTAATTAGCGACAATATATTGTTTTCTACATTTCTCAGGAACCTCAACTTCAGTACCTACACCTTTTCGACCTTTTCGCCTTTTAAGAAGCATTTATTTTTGAGAACTGGTCGTCAAGCTTTGTTAAGTTGTAGTGCTTCTTCGATTTTGTTGAAATTGTGGTGATGATTCTGGGTTTCAATTCATTCCCGTGCATTTTCGAAAAGTTGCTGTAACTTTTATCCTGTCAAAAATTTCTGGTTTCTATGAAAGTATTTCTGGAGCACTTTTTTACGTAGAATTCAATGGTGTAAATAACTTATTTTTTCAGATAAGATATCCATTGTTATTGATATTTCAATAGAGCTTGAAAATACCTTTCAAAAATTGTATCACACTTGATGTTTTGCTAGAGTCATCTTGGAAATACAGAGCTTTTAGGTCTTTTCATGTAGACCTTATACCAAGTTTCGGTACAGTCTTATATAGGGTGTTGGTTATATGTACAAATTTCCAAATTCATGCCTTTTTTCACTGACCGTGTATGATAAAATGTACATTTTGTAGAAAAGTAGCCATTCAATTGAGAGACACATCGAATATTTCTAGTTCAACCAAAAATAATCAAAAGTTGAATGTCACCGTACATATGTTCCTTGACTACACCCATGGTAGCTGAGATTTCGTGGGCAGGTGATGGTTCGTCTTAATGTAAACCGGTGGCTGGACCATCAGCTGTTCTCCAAACAACAGCTGATACATTTGGCCTATGCTAATCATTCGATGTTTATTTGTCGAATTGCTTTCTGAGATTTTTACAACGACCTTTCTCTGTGTTGATCAAAAACAGATAGTAGTTGATGATGTTTACATTAGTGATAATCAGCATAAAGTTTTTCACCTGGGTTTTTAGATAATAATCATAACGTTTTCTGTTGAATTTATAACTGACACTGCTTTTGTAATATCCTGAAGCCATGTGGGACTCCTTTTTTTTCCAGTTTGACAGTTTATAAACATTTTCACAAAATTCCAGTATTTTATAAACAACATCTAAAAATAGCATTTCATACTCGAGAAGAAATACGTTTTTCTCATTCGTAAGATTGTCACACTCCCGGCCTAGTCTGCAAAGTACGTACTTTCGGTACTAGGCCGGAAAAATGCTACTTTTTCAAAGAAATAGCGTCCGGAGTACGGAAAGTGAATACTTCCCAGATGATTGCCAAAAAATGTATGTACTGGACTTACTGAATCATTTGATATTTTCGATGCACTATTAATTAATATCATTCGATTGTAACTATTATTAGGAAATAACCTTGAGAGCGAAGTTGAAAAACTGGCCATACAACCCACACCAAACCGCTTACCCACCTTTGACATTTTATGTACGTCGTAAAAAGTTACGATCAAGTCCAATCTACTTTATACTGCCCCTGAAAAGTTTCCAATTTCGCTATAATTCAAATATTCGCATGCAAAAATGCAATACCGGATTGAAGAATAATTCCCATTCTCGGTTCCATAAATCATCCTGATGTGCGTTAATGGGATTTGGAGTGAGATTATGCTGCAGTTCCAAGAAGGGGGATATCTTCCTGAATTGGAACAAAATATGGGAAAAACTCGCTGGTTCCAGAGCAATAAATAAGTAATCAGTTTTTAAGAAAAACTTCAACACCCCGTATCTCGGAATACGAAGCATTTGCGGACAAAAGCTATATCAAAAATTGTCATAACTTTTTCATGCAGAATTACCTCCTGAAGTTTATCGCACTTATTCACTAACACCCTGTATATTTCGGATGTCCCAACTCTGTTTCTATTGTATTTGGATCATATCTCTTTTTTCTTCATTCGTGAAAGCCATTGTTTGCCAAAAATTCAATGAATTTTATAAAAACAAAATTGAATGTAACAAATTGTACGTCTATTATTATGAAAACATTTTTTTTTTATCTCTGGTTTTTCGAGAAAGAATGATAGCTTATGATACATCATCGAAAAGTTAATAATTGATTCCATTCAAAATAGAAAAATTCCAGTGTAGCGCACATAAGAAAAAATAAAGTTGATGATGGTGGCCGGAAGACGAAACGTCGGATAGCAAATCTGAATATACCATTATGTAGCAGAGGCAAAGTGGTAATATTAAATGAAGTGCAATTTATTTCCGAATCCTTCGAAAAATAAAGCCAGAAAAAATTAAAAACCATTTTCCAAAATTTCTGTTTTTTCGGATATCTCCGGATATACCGAATTTCAAAACTTTCTCAACGGCATATTGATGGTAAATGCACAACTTAGCCCCAATATAACCATCTTCGTATCTCTCCTTGTTTCCGAGATTCCAATGGTGAGGATCAAATTTGAAACATCCTGTATAGGTGTTTAAAATCTGCCCTGATCGAATATGCTATCCACATTTTTGAGAAAAAAATGCCAAATGCTGCTTCTCAAAATTTCGAAACATTTAGCAAAGCATAGTAGGCCTTGAAAATAAAAATAACTCATATCTGTCAAGTTCTTTGAATAGAGCTCGTCGAGAACTATAATTTGAAATTTTTATTTCTCAAAGTCTATGGGTTCCAAGATTACAGGGTGTGGCAGTTTGAAATCGCACACACTGTATACCATTTTGACTATTTATAAACTCTTCCAACTCAATATTTATTGTCATTGTGGAAATGAAGTATTAGTACTATTATTATTAGTATCAAATATGCCTGGCTTACTTTACACAGAGATATAAGCATATCTCTCTCTCTCTCTCTCTCTCTCTCTCTCTCTCTCTCTCTCTCTGAAGCATCCCTCTTGGTTCGGGATTCTTCTTGATGTCAATATGAGTAAAAAGAATTATTTTATGCAATAGTTCAATTTTTTTCAATTATATTATAACTTCTGAATATCAGTATATCAAAAACCAAGTGTTAAATGTCAATAAACGAGACAAAACAAGTTATTTGTAATTCAAATATTCTTATTACTAACCCTGCAAACCAACTTATTATACCAAAACAATCTTTTCCAATGTAAAATATTCCAATATCCATCAATTATTATGAAAATCGTTAAAAAAATAATGAAAAATCTCATTTTATATTATTTTTCATGCGTATCAGTCAAATTTCATGTATTGTGATTTTGAAATGTTTGGGTTGGACTACTGGCTAGAAATCTACTTCAGTATACTGTGATTTGTGAGGTTAAGTGACTATCGTTCATGAGAAATATATTTGCTAATTTTGCAAATAGTTTATGGCTTTATTTACACGGGAAAAGTTCAAATAACAACAGTACAATGTTCTTTTTTGTGTT
Organism: Chrysolina americana; assembly: GCA_958502065.1. Taxonomy (NCBI): domain Eukaryota; kingdom Metazoa; phylum Arthropoda; class Insecta; order Coleoptera; family Chrysomelidae; genus Chrysolina; species Chrysolina americana. The sequence continues at coordinate 86,973,586 of OY293414.1, forward strand.
GTGTTGTCTATAGCTGTAGCTTATATGTACTTGGATAATTTCCTTTGTTCCAGGTAAGTTATTTTCATGTCGATCTTTGATATGAATCACTCTAATTGTTGAAAATACTTGTCTCTTTCTTTTTGTAATGTTTTTTACTCTTATTATAGCTTTTTGATGCTTCTATTCACGAAATTTTTATTATTTAAAACACTATTGATTACTGTAATATATGAATCTCATTAACTATAATCTTACATGATCACAATTTGGATAAAAATTAACTTGCCTCATCATTTTGATGTCGAATTTCATCTTATTTATTCACATTATATGCAAATTACATTTTATCCATTTCCATCTGTCATCCTTTATGTCATTAACAGTTTAACAATTTCATACAGTATGCTCAATGGACAAATTCTCTCATTTTGTTGAAATAATAATAAATTTTGATATTTTAATTTTTTTATGTCCAAACTGTTATAATTGGATAGGTACTAATATGAATTTTCTAATCTCTTATAGATTTTTTTTCATGTGGACAACTTCAGTTGATCAGCACGTTGTGAAATTACCTGCTTCTTCCCTTCTTGTTAACTTCTTTTCGTGAATATTTGTGAAGATAGATGTTCGAGTCCCAGGTAAAGGATATGCATGTTTTTATAAATTTTTTTCATGATATTTATTTTAACATTTTACAAAATAGTATCTCATAACATATCATTTCATAACAATATGTATGAAAAAAAAAGTCGTATATGGAAGTTATGAGGTACCAGGAAGGCCACGTTTTCATGTCATTCCTAGATGCACAGGGTGCCGTATTGGTAAAAAATATTTTTCAAATGGAACAAGATTATTTTTCTTGTCGTGGTCCCTTCGAGGACTATTCACCATCAAATCTGATGCGCTGATCATCATGTATGTTCGTACAGGGTGCTTCAAATGTTGCTTTCACTTTCGACCAATTCGATTTTTTCAAAGCGAATACCCTGTATATTAGTTTGTCTCACATCCTACATGGTATCACCTATTTAAGGATACCAACATGTTACATGACATTCCTAACAGTTCTTTGATTATTTGTGTTTTTCATATATTTTTACAAAAGTGAAAAATTATCTGTTTGATCTTTTACATTCAAAACGAAAGGAACGATAATAACCACTTGTGAATGTCATCAGGGGCGGACCCTGATTGTTTAGGAGGAGCACGAGACAAAATATTATTAGACATATTTTATAATTATCGTATTTTATCCTATTATGTCTAATGCAATCTTCATCCGTCTGGGACGGGAGACGTATTTCCTATTGTCTGAAAAATTGTTATAAACGAATAAAAAAAAATTCATTGCCTGAAAACGCATTTATTACTCTACTACTAATAATTAATATTGAGGAACAATTTTTTAATCCTTATTTGTTCTTTTCGATATAAAAAAATATCGTTTTATTCAATGTTTCATTGCTTATTTGATAAACAATTTGTTATAAACAAATAAATTTTTGCCTCATATTCTTTCTCTCATTCTACTTACTGTAGGTAATTAAAACAGCCAGATTTTTTATTTTTTTTCAAATATTTTTTGTTTTCAAATATTTGTTCTCTTTAATTTCATCATTCTCACTTGATTTTTTTATCCTTAAAATTATTATAATTCATAAACTAATGAAGAAACGACCAAAATACTTAGGACTTATCGATTCTCCATTAGTTAAAGAACAAATTCAGTTATGAAATTTATTGCAATTGTTTATAAAAAATATTTCGAGAAATTTTTTTTGCTTTAATGTTTGAAAACTTTATCAAAGATTCTGTTTCTATGATGTTTATAATAGTTTATGAATGACAATTGTTTTATTCAATATTATTAAGACAATAGATGCTCTAATAAATTTTAGTTTTTTATCAATGAACAGAATGTTTTTTGCATGTTCATCTCCATCATCATTAAATCTCATTCTATCTCTATCTCATTAGTTTATAAATCATAATAATTTTTAGGATGAAAAACCAGGTAAGAGTGATGAAATTACAGAGAACGGATATTTATAAATTCAAAAAAAATCTTATCTTTTTCTTTTTCTATTATATCCAAAAGAAAAATAAATAATTATAAAAAAAATTGTTCCACAATATTAATTACAAGTGGCAGAAAATGATTGGTAATTATCAAATGCGTTTTTGAATAATGAAAAAATATTCAAAGAACAATTTTTTTATCAAAATTTATTATTTGTATTAAAGATTGGGATTCCAAAAAAAATTCAATTATTTTATAAACAACACATTTTTTCAAAAAACCGATAGGAGATACAAATTTTTGAAAATTATGCAGCTTCTGACAACAGAAAAAATGGATATTTGATAATATTAAAAAACATCGTGTGCCAATTCAAAGAATTATGCCTTTCCATTCGAGCAGCGTAAGTGTGATTTTTGTCTTTCCTTTTGTTTTGAATTCAAGAAATTATTCAGATATTTCTTCAATTTTGTAAAAATATTTAAAAAACAGAAATAATCGAAAAATATCTTTTCTTTGTTTCTCTGGATATCACAGATGAAAAGAAAAAAGAAAAACCTGGTATAAAACAAAGTACGACGATGTAAACAATTTGCAAACAGAAAAGTTCGAAATGAAATGGAAAACAATTAAATATCATCAAAGAAACAACAAAAAATGCAGTTGATTCAAAGGAACTGGGGAAGCCCCATTAAAGTGGCTTCCGGAGGTTCAATTCACTGGTAGCCAATGCTGGGAAAACAAATATATATATTTATCCAACACAGTCAGAACTTCGTTATTTCATTTTGATGATTTATCCCTCGTTTCAGCAATCTCCGAAAGAAAATTTATCGCCTACAACAACCACAAAAACACTGGTTTTCTTAATGGAAATAAATTATCCGATGACAGGTCAGAATACCGCTGCCAAAAAGCTGTATGAGAGATTGCTGAAGCTGAGAAAACCGATTTCAATAAAGCGCGATACGGCTTTTCTCTCTCCAAAATATATCATCCTTTTAATATCATCATATTTGAGGAAGTTCTTTTCCTAACAGATGCTTTTACCTGAAATCCGGATGATATTTCCTCTTCCATCTAAACTTTACGCTCTTATGCGTTCTTGTACTTGGAGGAAAATAAAAGAAAGGTCGAGACCGGATTTGTGTTTTCCATACGGAAAAGTTGTAATTCAACTGGCGAATTGGAAGTCTTGGATACGCTGTTATCTCAAAAAGTAGTACTCACGTCAAGATAATGTATCTGGCATATCAGGCTGAGAATTTCTAAGATTTAATAATTGAAATAAAATATCAATCGACAGTTTTATTTGACGTTCTTTTACACGTCCGAATCAATTGGGAAATCTTACCAATTCCTACGCGTCCTCTACTAGCCTTCAGAGTAGCAGGAAAGTAACAGATTTTGAATTGACTTTTCTGACAATCTGATGTTTTTCAGGATTTTTATGAATTTTTACAATTTTATTTTGGCGATATTTACAGTGTTTTCGAATTTCCACATTTTCTTCATCTAGCTTTCAGGGGACAGAGATGTGAAATTTCTCTTAATTCAATTATCTGATTGATAGTATCATGTTTTTTTTTTATTTTTACAGGTTTTTTCTATTGTATTTCCCCTAGAACATTATTTCGAATAATTTCCAACATTTTTTTTTTCGAATTTTTACGAGTTCTTCATAAGTCTTTCAAGGGAACAGGCTAAAAAAATTTTATGTCCATACGATAATTAAATGATGTTTACTATTTGGCAAAATTTATTGGTTTATTTTCCCGTGTTTTCACTTTTTTTTTTCGAGAATTGGAGGCTTTATCCCTCAGTTCAACATTTTTTTTCGCCGAAATATTGGTTCTACTATTTTACCGAATTCCTACACATTCTCTATCTGACTTTCAAGGAAAGAGAGTAGAGATTTTTTTTAATCAAATTATCGATGTTTTCAACAATTTTTCCGATATTATATTCGCGAGTTATTGGAACCCCTTGACCAACATTTTTTTGCCATAGATTTCAACGTCGTCAAATTTTTTTCCCAGTTCTTATGAGCTCTATAGGTCCTACCGGCTTTCCGGGGAGAAATCATTCTTTTCAATAGTCTCAAGTTATTTACTAATTTCACGGATTTTTCCGATTTGATTTTCGCGATTTTTTGCAATTTTCTTCGAGAAGAAGTGGGTTCAAGCCCTCCAACAGACATTTCCTATTGAAGTCATAGTTTTCAAAGTTTGAAATTTTTCCAAATTCTTACGCGTTTTTATTCTATCGTCCTGTTTTATAAAAATTTTACTGGTTTTTCCGATGTTTTAAATCTGGGAGTTATTCAGAAATCAAAAAATTTTTACGAAGGATAAAAACACTGTTCCAATAATGAATTCTTCAGTCTTTCTTTGAAATTTACTGAATAATTATTCTCAAAATGTTTCACAAAACAACTCGAAAACTGCCAATAGAAACAGTTTATACAATTTATCAAAATAGTACGTAGATCATAGAAATACAGGACATTCCATTTAAAATATGGAAGTTTGTGTCCACTTCCGCTTTAAGGGGAAGTGGGAAAGAACACACTTGATGTAAAAACAATATTCTGTCCGAAAAATAATAAGGGCTCAGAGAGGGAAAGTCTACAGAGGACGCAATATTAGAACTGACATCTCATATTTATAAATCACTCGACTTTTCTAAGCCTTCGCTCTGTATTTTTTTGAGACTTTTCCAAAGGTTTCGATACTGTCTGTCATTCAAGTCGATATTGATGGTATGGTGAGTACCCCAAGGACAGTCACGTACGGGATTCCCCAAGGCACGGTCGTGGGCCTACTACTGCTCACCATCTATATAGACAGCCTATCGAAAATGACATCTGAAGGAACTATCCTGAGTTCTGCAGATGACACAGCTGTATTTTACAGTGCCATTTGGCAACAACTGAAAACAAAAACGAAAAAAGATTTCAACAATATCAATAAGTGGTTCCAATACAACAAATTATGTTCAAACACGGAAAAGACCGAATACTTACCATTTTAGAGGCTATATCACGCACAAAGAGCAGTCATCTGCGATTGTTTTTTCAGTGATGCCATTGTTTATTTATCTATCTCCCAATATTACTCACATAGGAATTTGTAATCATGATTGTAATTTTGTTAAATAAATATTATTAATATAATGAGGATACTACAACTTGAAAAATGGCCTAGCTATGATTTAAATGAAAAATCGCCAAATGTTCTGGTTTTTCCAGTTTTTCTCTGTTACAAATGATTCGATCGGGCCATTTTTTGTTCGTATTTCAATTCTCTACAATTATTTTCTTGGAGCAACCATATTGCTCTATCAGTTTTCATTTCACGAGCATAATACTAAAAAAACAGTATATTTTATATAAATTCATATAACAAACTTATTAATGACATTTGCGAGTCTAAAACACAACAAAATATAATGTAACGATTTCGAGACCGGCCCTGATCATGAGTCCAGCATAGAAGAAACGCGAACGTTTTAAGAAACTGAAGTTTCTAGAGAGAGCCATCTAGATGAATAGTTCTATAGACCCGATTGATCGAGAACTGTAAATAATCCGAGTGGATAGCAGAGGGAAGCGTAGTCATAGACAGTCACAGAAAGAGTTACAGATACAGTTCGAGAGTTCGCAGATAGAGACTGACACAGTAGAAATAAAATAGTGAAGTAAATGTTTCAGCTGTATAATTGTTTAAGTAGTGTTTAAAATGAATAAGCAAAGTTAGTTTCGTGCATTTTTACTACAATAACCACGGACTGTCTTTCATGTGATGGCACAGTCGGTTCCCTACTAGTATTTCTGTTACGAAAGAAACCAAGTGGTCATTGATTGGCCTACTCGTATCCGTCAACAGGCGGGAAAAAAGACGATTTCTTCGCGCACCTTGCAAACTGTATGCCATTCCCGAACACCTGTAAGATAACGAATGCAATTAGGCGTGCCATCTCGCTGCGAAATCCATAATTCATTCCTCATCTTACGTAACCATGATGAGGGTAATGTCAGCTGCTTTCGCGTTTAATTAATTAAACTTTTACCTGATCCGCTGGTCCGTAACAAATTATGTATAACTAGGTTTTCCCGGCTAATCCTCGACTGAGGAACGGTCCAGCGGGGCAAAATACGAGCAGCGCGAAAATTGTTTCCCAATTATTAAATTATATCACGGCTTACGCTTCGATGTGCTTTGAGGATAGCCATTCGGAAGAATTGGCTGGAGCCAGTTAGATTTATCACCTAATCAACCTGGGTGGTTTACGCTGATTGGTAGGTACATTTTTTTGATTCTCTGCTCTCCACGGAGAGGATGATTCTGTAGTGGTAAGAGGAAATTGTTAGAGCTGATGGAAAGTACATCATCCCTGAAGTGTCGGATATCTTATTCCTACAACCGTGCGTTTAAACACTTTTTCCCACTAGTGCGGGAAAGTAAAATATGTCAATTCGACGTTATTATATGTATACAGGGTGTAAAGAAACATAAGATTTCTCCTTATAAGTTAAGATCAGTGCAAACACTAGAACCTGGTGATCCTGAGAGACGATTGGGGTTTTGTCGGTGGTTTATGAATAAATGCAGACAAGATCCAAACTTCTATAGAAATATTATATGGAGCGACGAGGCTAATTTTTCAAATCATGGGATGTATAATAGAAAGAATTTTTATTTAAAAAAATGCTGCGAGGCTGTTTTGGAAACAGATGGATTGCTACAAATGATCCTGTTAGGGTGTCAATTTTTTGTTTGTTTTCGTCTTCGAGAAGGCCTTTAAAAATGCTACTAGTTTGCCCATTTAACCGAATTTGTAGCATCAATAATAACAGAGTTGGCAATGATGCCGACTTAATTTGGAACACCCTGTGTACATTTCATTGATTTTGCCTGGATATTACCATTCAAACTAATATAGGTTTCATTATTTAAACTAAACCAGGCTATTTTTCTTGTTTTCGCAATTTTATTCATCGGAATTAAATAAAAATTGGGATACTTTTATAAATCTATCCTATACATTTCTCAAAATCGATCCACATAATAATAATAATAGTGGTGTGAGAAAAAAAGAGTGAATAGATTCAGAAAAAAATAAAATTCTTTACAGCAAAGCAAACAAAAAAAGTTGAAATAAAAAATGAAATCAAATATATAAGCAAAAATTGATGATATCCAGACTGAGGAAATTGAACTGACTGAAAAATTAATTATGTATAATTTCTTTGAAATACATAGTTTCCCACGTTAGAAGCTGTAAATTGCTTATGTGGAAGAAAAAACAGAAACTCTAATCAAAATATAAATACCTCAACTGTTTTTTTACTATACTCATTTTCGCAAAACTCGATCTTCTTCAATAGGCTCACCGAATTTGAAATCGATTCCTAGACGATTAAAGATTTCATAGACTTTTTACGGAACATTTTCGAGCTGAACATTTTTTCAAATTCCCAGTGTATACTAATTCGATCATTCTCAATCGATCTACATCCGTTGTCGAGTTGAAAAGTTAATCTAAAGTTGAAAGCGGTAATATCCTGCCATAATTTTTTTTGGTTTCTTCACTACTCATTTTCGTAAAACTCGATCTTTTTTCAATAGGCTCACCGAATTTGAAATCGATTCCTAGTCGATTAAAGATTTCATAGACTTTTTACGGAACCTCTACATTTTCGAGCTGAATATTTTGAAACATTAACTAATGTGTTCATTCAAAATTTTGTCTGATGCTATTTCCATTTCAAATTCTCAAAGTATACCAATTCCGTCATTTCTAAATCGATTGGCGTTCGCAGAATTGCTCTATCTTCAACCGTTTGTGAGTTGAAGAGTTCATCTGGAGTTGAGAGCGGTAATATCCCGCCAAATTATTTTTCCGTATTTTTACCATTAATTTTCATAAAACTCGGACTTTTTTCGAATATGCTCATCAAATGTGAAATCGATTCCCAGTCGATTGAAGATTTTATTGGGTTTTTAAGGGATCTCTGCATTTTCGAGCTGACAATTTTAGAAATTTGGTAATGTTCTTATTCAATCCAATGAATTGAAACTTGTTTAATGGAAATTAGTGTAACTCTGGTGAGATCTTTCCACTAGCGTTGAGTCAATATTTTCAGAGAATAAAAAACGGCAAAAAATTATTACATTTCGTGAGAGCAAATCGAATGGGTTGGATAGAATACTTCGAGTTAACAATACGTGACCATATCCCATATGCCGAAATTTATAGTTCATGGTTATAAAAATTACCGTTGTTTGAAATTATATTGTGGGTACGAGAAAGTCCACCATATGTTCTATAGATCGACAGGCCCTTCCGAAATATAGGTCAAGTGATATACGAGACTGGTTACGAGGGTAGAGAGATTTATTTCAGGTAAAATACACGAAACTCGAATACTAATGAGCAGTAATTGAAAAATTACTAATGAAAACTTACTTGATTGAAACCGGTGAGGACCCATTTGAAATATTCTGCGATATCGATAGAGCATTCTACAGTGTTACGTATCACTTATGAAATGTAACAACTCTTCAATATAAATTTCACTTGGCATGAATTGTGGAAATTATAGACTAAAACATGAATTTCATCAACTGAATTCTACTCTCTATGTAATTTCCTAGTGTTCAGACTCCACCCACTGAATATCATGATACAATTTTCAAATGTCTAAGTTTTGACAAAATGAACTAAAAAGTGCTTAGTTGTTCCTGACTAGAATTAATTTTTGAAGGAGTAAAAATAATATGGAGAAAAATTACTCCTTTCAAAATCTTGTTTGTTTTAAAATTGTTTTTTTCGTTAAACAGCTGTTGTCTCCATACGAACGAAAGCCTATGTGCGAGCCAAGGATTAAGGAGGTCTTACCATTTAACGTGATTGAGCAATTCTGGAAACGTCAATTGATTCAGATTGATGAAATTAGAACACTCTAAGAATTTAGATTCATTCGACGTGAAATAAAATCATTCCAAATATCGAAAAATAAATCGAAATCGGCAGATTCACTTGCAATCCGCACTATATAAGCAAAAATTCATAGAGATTCCAAAAATATATGATTTTGTTTAGTTCAGATTCAAGGTTTGACATGTAAAAAGAATAAAACGTCAAGCAATTCACGAACAGAAGTAGAAAAAAATTGAAGGAAATTACTCATTCCACCCTTCAAATGAACTCAATGAAGTCAACCATCATAATATTTCCATTTTGTGTTCCGTTAATTCATGTATGTCACAAATTTCAACAAAACATGTGAAATGTACAAATTATTTTGTTAAATATTGTTCGTTTCTCATCACATAAGAAAATTCAAAGAGAAAAATATATCTTTATTAATTTTGCACGAGAACAGTGCCTGTCGGCGTGCATAAAAAACGCATGGAGAGCACGCATGGAATCGAGAAACGTTCTAGTTCAAATAGCAAAAGATGCAGTTATCCGGTAAACGGTAAAAAAGTACATGCATGTGTATCGCACGTGCTTCAAAAATCCTGCATAGACACGCATGTATTTGAATCGGCCTCTGGTTACCGAAACTTAATTAAACACGTAAGATATCCACAAATGCAGTGTAGTGAAACATGTCGCGATGTAATATAATTTCTTGAAATCTTATAGTGTTTAATTGAGTTTCAGTAACTTACGTATCTATAGCAGTGAAAGTTATTCAAAATCAACATTCTCTCAGAAAGATTTCAACTTTCTTGCATGTTTCCACTGCATGTTTTTCATATCATCGTGCCTATGCTTTTTGATACTAGCGCCACGTCTTCGCGAGCTAGTAAACGAGGGACTTAATTTCTAGTGTGTGATCCCAAAATGTTTCAAAGAGGTGGTTGGTAGCGAGGCGGTTAGATGCCAGCCTTTGAAACTTCCTCTTGCATTTGACCAGGTTCAAATCCTGGAAATGGGAAAATTTTTCTCTTTTTCATAGAAGTCGGTAGGCAATGTAATTGTTCTAGATGCCAATCCCGTCGTTTGGTGCTAGCTTGTAGTGCAGACCCACCACCCGGGAACGAAATTAAACACCAAGAGTGGATGGAGCATAGAATCCATATATTGAGTGTTATGTTATACATCACAAAGGATTGAATATAGTGGGACCACATCAGCTGACTGTGGGAGAAATACCACAATTAGACCCCCTCAAAATCCTTAAATTCCTCAAGGAATTGGGGCTTGAGGGGCTGCTGTAAACGAGAATACCTTGAAATAGCAGAAGAAGGGGCACAATAGATGTTATTAGGTCGCAGCGCATTAGTCACCATCCATACTCACCATAACCATTACCACATGGGGGTGGTGCTGTAGGTTTTCCGGGTTTTCCTACGCCACCATAAATTAGCGAGTCGCCCCGGAGCACCACTGCAAATTAAAATAATAGATGTTCTCTACCCACACAGACTATGCCTTTGGGCACACTCTATGTGTGTTTATGGGGGAGTATTATTGTTATTATTATTATTATCTCATTGCAGAACAACCCATATGTCCCATGTATCTTTCACAAGGTCAGTTCAAGTAAAATGTATTATTTTTTCACATTCCCATTGCGAAATATTAACTGCCAAAAAAGCTGAAGTAACACGTACAATATTTTACGGTTGTCAAATGTCGGAATTGGTATTCGCTGAATTTATGACTGATTTGATGCCGAAGACAATAAATGTCATCGTAAACGCAAGCGAGATGGCATTGAAAGAAAAGGATTATTCGAAGGTCTGCGTGAATTTCATTTTCCTTTGGTGAAAGCGGTAGTGAATGCACAAACAGACATATGAAATATTCAATGGACAACCTCGTCATTCAAATAAATTGCATTTTATTTTTCAGATTTATAATTTTTTTAAACAAATATTTCGTAAATCCGAAATATACCTGTCTTTCCACATAAATCCACATAGTAGAAATTAAGGTGAATATCTGACAGAAAACAACTACTTCCCCCTACGGATATTGAATTATATCTGTCGTACATTTGTGCAACGTTCCTCACGGACACATAATTGCAAGTTTTCCTACAGCTGAAAAGTGAATACACCACCGAAAACATTAGTGAGTCGCCTCGGCAAATAATAATAATAGCCGTCCACTATCCGCACAAACTATGCCTTTGGGCATGAGTATTTATGAGGGAGTATTGTTATTATTCATGCATGTTTCGAGGTTTTTTCTCTCATCATTGGAAGAATAGGTCAGACGACAATGTAGTCTTCTTGTTCCACTATATTAATGATAACGTTCAAAAGCCTTATAGAGCATATGAGATGAGATGACCATTATTTAGACCATTCATGTGTCCGATTTCGTTTATACACACAAGGAACAATATTGGCCCCAATACTGTTCCTTGCGGTACTCCAGTAGTAAGTTATGGTGAGTGATAGTCACAGGGTGTGTTCTTTGGGACAAATGAGTCCAATTGTCTAAAGAGCAAAGAGAATCAATTCTCTGCAGTTTTTATTGCATTTGTCTAAAAAGTGAAAAAAATATTCTCTGCCGTTTTCGAGTTACTTCTGGGCTCTTATTGATTGAAGAGCGATGAAAATCATTTATCTGCAGTTTCGAGTGATTTCTGGACTTCATTGTCTGAAGAACAAATAAAGTTGATTCTATGCAGTTTTAGAGACATTTCTGGACTTCCGTTGACTGAAGAGCAAAGGAAATTCATTCTCTGCAGTTTTTAAGTGATTTATAGACTTCTGTTGTCTAAAGACAAAAAAAATCAATTATTTGCAGTTTTTGAGTCACTCCTATACTTCCATTGATTGAAGAAAATGATTTTCCTACAGTTTTTGAGTCACCCTGGATTTCCATAGTGAAGAGAGAAAAAAAAAATTATTTTCCGCAGTTTTTGAGTGATTTCTGTATTTCTGTTGTATAAACATCCAAAAAAATCAACAATCTGCAGTTTACAGTCACTTCTGGACTTCCATTGATTTAAGAGCGAAAAAAAATTTTTGCAGTTTTTGAGTGATTTCTGGACTTCGGTCATCTAATGAGCAAAAAATCAATTATCTGCAGTTTTTGAGCCACTTTTAAACTGCCATTGTCTAAAGAGCAAAATTATTCTTTGCAGTTTTTGAGTGACTTCTGGACTTCCATTGACTAATGTTATTTGCAAAAAATTAATTTTTTACCGTTTTTGGGCGACTTCTAGAATTTTGTTGTCTAAAAATTTAAAAAATCATTTATCTGCAGTTTTTGAGTGACTTCTAGACTTCTATTGTCTTGAAAGCTAAGCACATTAATTCACTGCAGTTTTTGAGACACTTCTGGACTTTCATTGAATGGAGAGCAAAGAAAATTAATTCTCCGCAGTTTTTGAGTCACTCCATTCATTGAAGAAAATGAATATCCTACAGTTTTTGAGTCATCCTGGACTTCCATTGTCTAGAGAGCAACAAAAATTGACTCTGCAGTTTTTGAGTGACTTCTGGACTTCCCTTGTCTAAAAAGCAAAAAAAATCAACTATCTGCAGTTTTTGAGTCACTTCTGGACTTTCATTGAATGAAAAGCAAAGAAAATTAATTCTCCGCAGTTTTTGAGTCACCCTGGACTTCCATTGTCTAGAGAGCAACAAAAATTGACTCTGCAGTTTTTGAGTGACTTCTGGACTTCCCTTGTCTAAAAAGCAAAAAAAATCAACTATCTGCAGTTTTTGAGTCACTTCTGGACTTTCATTGAATGAAAAGCAAAGAAAATTAATTCTCCGAAGTTTTTGAGTCACCCTGGACTTCCATTGTCTAGAGAGCAAAAAAAATTGATTCTCTGCAGTTTTTAAGTCATTTATAGACTTCTGTTGTCTATAAACAAAAAAAAACAACTATTTGCAGTTTTTGAGTCACTCCTATAATTCCATGGATTTTTTCCGCAGTTTTTGAGTGACTTCTGTATTTCCGTTGTCTGAACAGCCCAAAAAATCAACAATCTGCAGTTTTCAGTCACTTCTGGACTTCCATTGATTTAAGAGCGAAAAAAAATGTTTGCAGTTTTTGAGTGATTTCTGGACTTCGGTCATCTAATGAGCAAAAAAATCAATTATCTGCAGTTTTTGAGTCACTTTTAAACTGCCATTGTCTAAAGAGCAAAATTATTCTTTGCAGTTTTTGAGTGACTTTTGGACTTCCATTGTCTAATGTTCGCAAAAAATTTATTTTTACCGTTTTTGGGTGACTTCTAGAATTTTGATGTCTAAAATCTAAAATATCATTATCTGCAGTTTTTGAGTGACTTCTAGACTTCTATTGTCTTGAAAGCTAAGCACATTAAATCACTGTAGTCTTTGAGACACTTCTGGACTTTCATTGAATGAAGAGCAAAGAAAATTAATTCTCCGCAGTTTTTGAGTCACTCCTGTACTTCCATTGATTGAAGAAAATGAATTTCCTACAGTTTTTGAGTCATCCTGGACTTCCATTGTCTAGAGAGCAACACAAATTGATTCTCTGCAGTTTTTGAGTGACTTCTGGACTTCCGTTGTCTAAAATGAAAAAAAAATCAACTATCTGCAGTTTTTGAGTCACTTCTGTGCTTTCATTGAATGAAAAGCAAAGAAAATTAATTCTCCGCAGTTTTTGAGTCACCCTGGACTTCCGTTGTCTAGAGAGCAAAAAAATAGATTCTCTGCAGTTTTTGAGTGACTTCTGGACTTCCGTTGTCTAAAAAGCTAAAAAATCAACTATCTGCAGTTTTTGAGTCACTTCTGGACTTTCATTGAATGAAAAGCAAACAAAATTAATTTTACGCAGTTTTTCAATTACTTCTGGACTTCCATTGATTTAAGAGCAAAGAAAATTAATTTTCTGCAGTTTTTGAGTGATTTCTGGATTTTGTTCATCTGAAGAGAAAAAACAATCAATTACCTGCAATTTTTGAGTCACTTTTAAACTTCCATTGTCTAAAGAGCAAAGCAAAATAATTCTTTGCAGTTTTTGAGTGACTTCTGGACTTCCGTTGTCTAAAAAGCAACAAAATCAATCAACCACAGTTTTTGAGTCACTTTTAGACTTCCATTGACTAAAGTTCAAAAAAAATTATTTTCTGCCGTTTTTGAGTGACTTTTTGACTTTCGTTGTCTAAAAATGTAAAAAAATCAGTTATCTGCAATTTTTGAGTCACTTCTAGACTTCCATTGTCTTAAGATCTGAGCAAATTAATTCACTGCAGTTTTTTAGTCACTTCTATACTTCTATTGATTGATCTTTGCGTTGTCTAAAGAGCCAAAAAACAATTATCCGTTGTTTTCGAGTCACCTCTGGACTTACATTGTGTAAAAAAGAGCAGAAAATCAATTATCTGCAGTTTTTAGTCACTTCTGGACTTCCATTGTCTAGAAAGCAATCAACATTTTCTCTTTCCTCCAGACAACTTGTCATAAAAATTCTTAGCGTAAATATCGAAAACTTTAATTAGGCAAAAGTTGGATCCCTATTCAACTAAGGACATTTACGACAAAAAACTGGAATACCAGTACATTTGATACATTTATATATTTTTTGTTTATTTTGGGTAATCTTGTCTCATATCCAGACACTCTAAACTCCAAGTCCCTTTCATCCAAGCCACTGCTTTGTGGATTCCTTCGCTTCCTCGAAATGAATTCATGTCGAAGAAATCTCCTCGATGCGTCGGAGGAAACGTTCAACACCACAACCTTCCGATCCAATGTGCTTGTAAAAAATAGCAGGTGTCAACAGTCACCTGGCGTTACACCAGACTGCAGATTGCATTCTGGGGATAGGATCCTCTTCCACCAATAGTCGTTACGAACTACGTAAGCGAAAGGTTTCATGATAAGAGGATAGATTTCGTACTGCTTGGTCTCTATAGTGGATTTCAGTAACAGAGTTTTAAATAATGCCGTATTGTAGTTGAATATTGATGTGATTACATAAATGGTGATCATATGACTGCAATCACGTTTTAACCATGTGTGAGATTGGTACTTAATTACTTTCATACACTCACCCTAACAAAAAAAAAAACAAAATTGAATATGGACTGCTCAGCAATGCAGATGAAAAGTGTTCCTATACCTAACTTTCTCCGTTTATGAGATATTCACCTTTTTCTCAATATGTAACGTTTTCAAAAAAATTCAATATCATTAGAATTATCCACGGCAGATCTACAAAATTTTTACTGGTCACTCAAATCCCTTTCATCTACTTACTGCGGCTTCAGACGACGATCAATATTATACAGTGTGTTTCATATTATCAGGAACACTTACCGCATATTTGAACTCGAATAACTTTGTTATTTCAAATGAGCTTCTGACATTGTTCAACATATTTGGAGTAACTGTTTCTAATCCTTACTTTCATATCATCAGGAGTAGTGGGTGGCGTACTGTAAACAATATCTTTGATATTGATATGGGCCGTGATGGTCATGATGGTAGAGCGCTTGTCTCTTAATCTAAGGGTCATGGGTTCGATCCCCAGCATGGTCATCGGTCTCGTGCATGGCATCACACGTTAAAAGGTAAGGGCTGCGTCTTCCCTAGCTCGGACAAGTCTTTCGAAGACTTTTGAGGGTTGTACTCTTGAGGGTGTGCAGCTGGTTGACGGAAATAACAATTTTAAACAATTTTTTTAAACAATATATCCCCATAAAACATGTCCAAAGGTGTAGATCGGGGGATCTTGCTGGCCAGTTATAAGGATCACCTACCCATATCCATTGATCTGGAAATTTTCTGTCTAGATAGTTCCAGAGAATACGTTTGAAATGTGCCGGAGCACCATCTAGTTGTAGCCATATCTTCTGTCTCACTTTCAAATGAATAATATCCCAGAAGATTCCAAAAATCTCTTTTTATGAATCTTAAAAATTTCCTTCCATCCAGATGCCTGTCAAAGAAATAAGGACCAATTATGGTGTCTCCTAGGATTCCACCGAATGAGTTAACACTCCAAAGTTATGTCGATTCACCAGACCATTGTTATGGATGGTTGATTTGTCTGTGAATAAAATATTATCTAAAAAGTTAATATCTTCGCCAACTTGTTCAAGATACCATTAACAGAAATCTAGCCTGCGTTCAAACTCCCTTCCATACAAATGTTGTTGCAGCTGAATGTGGTATGGATGATATTTGTGTTTTCTAATGATTCTGCTAGCACTCGATTGATTTATACCTGTTGCATTCGCAATGGCTCTAGTAGTGGTATTGGGATCTTCAATCACACGTTGCAAAACTTCGAAATTGTGTTCCTTCATTCTTAGAAACTGGTTTCGAGATATCTCGAACAGTGTACTCGATACTACCTGTTTCTTGAAATCTGGCTAATAATCTTTCGAATACACTTGTATCAGGATGCTCTTGATCTGGGTATTTTTGTGCATAAACTCTCGATGCTAATACCCAATTTTCGTAACATTTTCTAATGGTTGAAATTATGTTGATTCTTTCTTCAAGTTTGAAACTTTAGAAAAAATATGACGCTATTTGACAGATTCCCGCTTGAAACAAAAATTGAAGTATCCATGGCATCAGCCTACTTGATGAAAATGCTTGGATAACTCCTGAAGCACCACATTTAGGTATAGGGAAATAGCATATGATTCTAAAGGGAATGGAAAGGTGAATATGGTCACGTGTAAAAATACAGGGTGTTCCGTTTCAAATAACAAATTTATCAGAGTTCAAATACGCGGTAAGTGTTCCTGATAATATGAATCACACTGTATAATATTGATCGTCGTCTGAAGCCGCAGTAACTACCCAGCCAACACAGATACATTTCTAAGATATTGCTGCGATGTCACTTCGTGACCTGCGACTCGCATCGTTACGTCCCAGCGACTCACTTTTGTCACACTCATGATGCATGCTGGCGAAGTCTGTGCGATGTAGTTCTGAGACGCCACAAAGATGCCTCCTAATAATATATCAGGGATGTAACAGAGCGACATAACAGCGATTTCTTCACTGTTACATTGAAGAGACGTAGACGTCTATGTAATTTTCCATACCGAAACAACAAATAGAAAAAGTCAAGACAAATTGAGGAATCGCCTTTCGACCGTGGCGGAGGACTGATGGCGTCCTTGTGGTCGACAGTCAAGTGAATGTGTGTGAATGTCCTATTATCACCTGATCTGGAGATAAACTCAATAAAGATATAGTGGCAAAGATATCTAAGTATAGATTTCGATGTCTAAATGATATCGCAGTATGACGTCTATGACAAGTGATAATTTGACATCGCAGGGACATCTCAATCCAGCGATCACTAATTTAGATATCACAGGGATGTCGCAGTGTGATATCGCAGTAATGACAACAATATGACGTCGTAGAGACATCTATATCTGGCTATTATTGATTTTGATATCTAAGGGGTGTCGCGGAGTAATATCGCAGGAATGTCAACGATGTGGATGTTTGCCCAGTGTTGACTGGGTGTACTTCAGATCGACATACGTATATTTCCCCAAGCCGTTCACTGAAAAAGTTACCATTTGGCCAAGAGAGTCAGAGGCGTTTAGCTTGACCTTGTATCGTTTGTAGAAGCAACTGGGATATTTGAACAATTTCCTATTGATTTCGAAAAAGTTGACGCTTGAAAACTTATTTGTTTCAACACTTGTTCCTTTGATTCAGGTTAATCTTTTCCATACTTTAACAAAAATTATTGCCTATTATATGAAAAGTGTATATTTTTGAGTACGCACACTAGATTTACAACTTCATTCCTGCCACCCACTGGCGCAAAAGGCATCCATTTCATCACATGTGTTGGCCACCTATTTACAGACCGAACGAAGCAATAAGGGCATTCGCAATCTTCTAAAATGCACTTCGGCCAGAAACGAATGGGAAGTGGGCAAGCTGTTACGATAAGCAATAAGTATAATGTTACTCGAGTTGGCGATGAAAATCGAATAAACGTACACGCGAGATGAAGATATAAACAAAATTGTATTGCCATATTTTATCGAAGATTAAAACTTTCATCATCGCGTTTAATAACGCTGAATTATCGAAAATCATCTGCTTGCTTCGATGGGGGGTCGTAACCGTATTTATATTCGGGCTATTAGAACTTTCCCAATTAACAGCGCCGGTGTCATTTTGGCTCGTGAAAGTTTCATGGGCCTTTTATTGCAGTGGCAACTTTCAATTTTATCTGGCGTTACCTGCTGGCTCATTTTATGTCATTAATTTTCTGTTCTTAAAGTTCTAGGATGTTCTAGAAAAATCTATCACTTTCAAACTCATTGAATTATCGTTTTGATGCTATACCAAAGCTTAAGGTTCTCTCATATAGAGAGCTAAATTATTTTACTTTGTCGATTACAATCGATAACAATTGTTGATCGCAATTAAAATTATGTTTCACAATAGACCAGTCTACAGACGTTAAGAAAGAACTATTGTCACTTTTTTTCGTAAACTCGATGATTTCACGATTTACATGTGATTGCATCTTTTTGAGTCCTATTTTCTGAGTGATCCACATGTTCTTGAACTCCTACAGACTCAATATTTCCTTCAGGCCATTCTTCACAGTTCAATCCACTGTTATTCATTTTAAAAGCTTCATTATGTTCAACATTGATTTCATAACCCCGAACATCGTTTTCATTATCTTTCAATGTCACTTTCTGTAGCCATGGCTACAGCTGTGCTGCCATTTACACTTGGGAAGATAGTCCATATGTCCAGTGTACCAAAAAAGAACGCCACATAGATATACATGTTTATATATGTATAGTTAATGTCCTAATGGGACATCCAGTGGATGTCCGCGATGGACGTCCATATTCAGTTCAAAGCGGTAACATTACTGAGTTCCTCGGACATCCATATGACGTCTGATGTACCATCAAAAGACGCTCTATGGATTCACATGGTGGTATATAGTTGAAGTTTTATAGGGGCATCCAGTGAATGTTCACAGTGGACGTTCAAATTTAGTACAAATTGTGACATTGGTGAGTTCCTCGAACGTCCATAGGACGTCTAGTGTACTAAACAAGGCTATGGATGTAAATGATGATATACAATTAAAGTCCTTGGGACGTCCAGTATACCAGAAAAGAACATCCCAGTGGAGCGATAGAGTTCGAAATCAGTACATAGTTGTAACTTTATTAAGTTTTTCAGACGTCCATGGGACGTCAAGTGTACCAGGAAAGGACGCCCTATGGATGTATATGGTGATATATATTTAGAGTGCCTGTGGACGTCCGCGGTAGATGTTCGAATTCAGTACAAACATGTTGCATTACTGAGTTTCTCCTACGTCCATAGGACATCCAATGTACCAAAATAGGATGCCCTATGGATGTACACGGTGACATATAGTTGAAGTCCTAAGGTGACATCCAGAGGAGGCCGTGGTTGGACTTTCAAATTTAGTACAAAGTTGTGACATAACTGAGTTCTTCGGACGTCCTTGAAACGTCTAGTATACCAAACATGAACGCTTTATGGATGTACACGGAGATATAGATTTTGAATCCTAGAGGATGTCCGCGGTAGACGTTCGAATCCAATACAAAGTTGTAACATTATTAAGTTCCTCAGGCATCTTTAGGACGTCTAGTGTACTAGAAAAGGACGTCCTATGGATGTATATGGTGATATATACTTAGAGTCCAAGTGGATGTCCGCGGTATACGTCCAAATTCAGTGGAAACTTGTAACATCAGTAAGTTCCTCAGACGATCTTGGGACGTCCAGTGTACCAGATTTTGGAGCCATTTTCAAGAACTGAAATAGAAAGAAAATTAATGAAAGATTAAAACGTAATTCTACGCTGAGGTCTCAATCTGCCTACTCCTCAGGTATAATTACGTTAGGTTTTTGTGACTAGACGTCGGGGTCTCAATCTGCCTACTCCCCATGTCTCGTCACTGGTTCTCTCTAAGGTCTCAATCTGCCTACTCCTTCGAGAGAACTGAGGAATTGTGGGTTGAGGAACTGTATTTATAGTGGACGTGGCTGTAATGGCCGTGTGCAATGTATTGGCGCGAGGTGAACTATGGGCGGGAACTGAATTGGCGCTAGATGAGCTGTGTGCGGGAACTTGGTTGGCGCTAAGTGAGCTGTGTGCGGGAACTGGGTTGGTGGGAAATGAGTTTATGCGTGCAATGAGAGGCTTCCAGGTATTGGGAAGTCTACGTCCGTCGTCGCGAATGTTGAGGCAATTGGGGCGCTTCTCTATCTCAAGGGCTTCTCGGATGATCCTGGTTTGCAGAGTTTTCTCGGTGGAAATTGTTTTTGTGTTTTTGAAGTCTATTTTGTGACCTGTGTCTTCTCGATGTTTATAAAGTGCGGAAGTGGAAGATGCCTGACGCACAGCAAGTTCGTGTTCGTAGACTCTGGAAGTTACTCGTCTATTAGTCTGGCCAATATAAGTTCTCGGGCAGTCTGAACATGGTATTTCATATATACCTTGAGAATCGTTTGGTATTGTGTCCTTGGGAGATCTGAGGAATTTGGATATTTGGTTGTTGGCCGTGAATATTGTTTTTATCTCGTGTTCTCTCAAGATATTACTGATTTTGTCTGTCACACCTTTGATGTATGGTAGGAAAGCTTTGTGTGGCTGAATAATCTCTAGTGGATCGTTATTCAGACAAGAAAATCTCCAGAAAATTAATGAGTTTGTTCCGAAATACCTATTTTATTTTGATGTCTTGTGATTTGATATTATTGAATATTAAGTTCTTGTTACAAAACTGTATAATTTTGAGTAATTTTTGGTGTCAACAAAAAATAAAAATAACTTTGCACCAAAAAATTTTAAAATTATTTTACTCCTCAGAAAAATTGACCATGGTTAACACCATAGTTGTGTAATTTGTAATATTACAGGCTTTTAAAATGAACCGTCGTATACAGGATGCTGTCTATTTATCGTTTTAGCAAATAATTTTTTTCGTAGTCCCCATTTAAAGAAAATGGGTAAAAAAATAAAACTTCACTTAGATGGTCATGACTCCAAAACTAGTGCTGTTTTTAGTGCTGAACAACTTTTCTGAATAACATTTCCCGAGATTTTTCAAAATAAGAGTACTTTTTTCTTGTCTCAAAATCAAATATTTGAAGGCTCCTCGTACATTACGTGTGTTTTACTGTATTTTGTTGGTGCATGTTTAGTTTTAGTTTAGTTATTAATATATATATATATATATATATATATATATATATATATATATTAATATTGACATTATTTACAAAAAGGATATGAAACTTTAATGTCTTCTAAATGTAACATTTAGAAGCCATTAAAGTTTCATATCCTTTTTGTAAATAATGTCAATATCAAAACATTGAAAAAAAGGAAAACCAGTTGCATCAATCAAAATATATATATATATATATATATATATATATATATATATATATATATATATATATATATATATATATATATATATCCACTGGGATTCTAAATATACCTATATATATATATATAGGTATATTTAGAATCCCAGTGGACGTCCACGGTAGACGTTCGAATTCAATACAAATGTGATACATTATTGAATTTCTCGTACGTCCATAGGACGTCCAGTATACCAAAATAGACGCCCTACAAGGTGACATATAGTTGAAGTCCTAAAACGTACATCCAGTGTAGGTCCGTGGTTGGACGTTCGAATTCAGTACAAAGTAGTGACATTATTGAGTTCCTTGTTACGTCCATCCTGGGTCGGAATATTATTTTTTCTCAAATATCACGCTCAAGAAATGCTGTATTAATCCACTCTATATATGAAATAAACACAAACACCACTTTCGAGAATTTCTGCCACTCAAGCGGACTGCCTCGGGTGTTTCATATTTCGGTATTATGTTTTGGAACGTTTGCACTTGTGCAAAACACATAACATCTGCTCCATGCGACTTTTCCTTTGAGCCGCAGTTTTACCTGAATTATAATGGCAAGTCGAGACATTCGGAGCAGATGTTGTGATGCAGACTAAATTGATGGAATTACAAGGCTTGATCGAATTTTAAGTGATAACTTAAAGTAAGTGAATGTCACAGACCCCGGGGCTCGACTTGTTATCTTCATATCAAAGAGAATAATAACAGCTCGGAATAATAACATTCGTCTTTGCTGCCATTACAGTTATACGAACTGAGTTGGCTAAATATCTGTTTTGTAGGAAAAGGCAGAGTGAGGTTTGTTAACATGTTTGAAGTCATAGTAATCAGAATATTAAATTAAAATGCGCTTTTTTGTAAACATTTATATGGAATTCGAGGAAAATACCTGACGTATAACAACACTTACTTGGCTATAACTCTGTCAAACATTGAACTACATCTGCATCGTTCCCTAAGGAGAATGGAATACCTAATATGGCAAACCAACGCTGAAGATATACAGTATTGTGCAAATGAAAAGAATATGTGCAAATGAAAAGAATACATCAATTATTTTATAGAAAAAATCTTGAAACTGGTCTATACTGTATGGTTTACTGTTTGTAGCAATTGTATGCTGAGTATACATGCCCCCAACAACCTCTACAGAATATTTCATGGGATATTAAATGATGTAGTCCTAACTTGTGGAAACTTCAATGTGTAAAATACATACATTTCCTCATTTCTGACTCCCACTGTCGTACAACCAAAATTCACCGAACTAAATGACGTAGTGTTAGGCCTGGAGCCTAGGAGGTAACTGAAAATCAAATATGTTTACCTAAACGTTGTGACTTCGTACATCTGTTCTGACCTCTCAGAGTTTTCGATCCGTTCGATAATTGCCATTTCCTGAAAATAAAGTCGTACTAAGTTATTAACCACTAAATTTTGTATATTTTTATCAACATGTTAACATCCTGGTCGTCATCAAGCACAGTTCTTCTGGTACTTTGACAATGAGTTCTTAATTTCTTATAAAATGCTATTAACTGGGTTGGAACGGAGCTTTGAATATTTTGACCATAATGTGGAAGGTTGAAAGGTCTTTGAGAGTTTTAGAAAATTTGCCAATAGTACCCCTTCACAATTTTTTTTCACTCTTTTATCCACATCTTCCTGAAGAGGAAGGCTAGATGGACAACCTACAGAATCATGCATTTCACCAATTGCAACAGACTTATACAGAGCGTAGTGGACTGCTGATTGACACTGAAAGTCACAGCATTTTGAAGATGACCTCTGATGTAATGCCTCCAACAGTGAACTTTGACCTGCCTCATACCGTTCTAGTTCCGAAGAGAGACGACTGAGTCTTCCAAGAGAGGAACTACTGACAGCAGTTAACTGTTGGTTCACAGATGATTCAAAAACACCCCAGGTTCTGGTGCAGGTTCTCAACTTTTGGAATAAAGTAAATTCACTATTTCAGTAGTGGGTTAATTGGTACTTTATACGGTCAGAGATATGGAAGGTTTTTTCACTACCATCATTCGTTCGCATTGCAGAGATATATAAAACACTCCGTAGTATCGTACAATAGAGGGCCAATTTTGCAATATGTTCGGCCTTTTTTCATACTTTTATTAATTTTTCGTTTCCCAAGGCGACGCTTCCAGCAATAACAGTAATTCCACACCGCACAATGCGATCGCAAATCGTCCACAATAGACTTCCACCTTCGTGTCTTTTCCGACCAGAAAGCCCCACATCAAAAATAATAATAATTAAACTCGCGGCAGAGACCGCATAACATGCCAACCGGTGTAGCAGAATACGGGCAAAAAAGTACAAAAAAAATCAAAACGGCCGAGACAGGTGAGATCGAGACGGTGCTGGCTAACAGATGGTAACTGTGTCGGGGGATGTACGCCGTGGCAGCCGATACCGGTGGTATCCTTTTTTTCCAATCGGTTTACAATCAGGGCCGTTTCCGGTTTTTTGGAAATGCGTGAGAAACTGGAGGCGGATACACGTAGGAGGCGCTGGGTATCGTGTTACATTTGTGGGAAAAAGTGTAAACGTACGGGTTGTCAAAAATATTATTCGTCTTAACGAAATATATAGGAAGTCACAATATCTGTATTTTGGAATTTCTCCGACTTTATTCCTCTTGAAAGGACCCCGCCGAGGCTATGCCTTTGGGTACACTCTATAGCTTTGTTCTGGTTCTGAAAAATAGTGATTCTGGGACGTCAGGATTCTGCGCAGTTGAATGAAAGTGAACAAATTTGAACCTTAAGTGCATTCTTCTGATCAACTGCGCATGATCCTGACGTCCCAGAACCACTATTTTTCAGAACCAGAACAAAGCTAATGAGTGTTTATGAGAAAGTATTATTATTAAAAGTCATTATTGGGTCGTCAGAGGAGTGCGGTTGGATTTTATATACTTTGAAGTGATGTGAAACATAGGATTCGCTTTGGCGCTCTTCATGGTGGGTCGAAATACATTCACTTCAGTCGAAATAACAACTTTTCAACATCAAACATTATTGCCGGGACGTCAGGGGATTGCGGTTTGATTTTATATATTTTGAAGTGATGTGAAATATAGAATTCGAATTGGCGAGCTCCATGGTGGGTCGGAATACATTCATTTCTGTTCAAATAACAACTTTTCATCATCAAAGAATATTGCTGGGTCGTCAGGGGAGTGCGGTTGGAATTTATATATTTTGAAGTGATGTGAAAAATAGGATTCGCGTTGGCGCTCTTCATAGTGGTTCAAAATACATTTACTTCTGTCCAAATAACAACTTTTTATCATCAAACATTATTGCTGGGTCGTCAGGGGAGTGCGGTTGGATTTTATATATTTTGAAGTGATGTGAAAAATAGGATTCGCCTTGGCGCACTTCATGGTGCGTCAGAATACATTCATTTCTGTCCAAATAACAACTTTTTGTCTTCAAAGATTCTTGCTGGGTCGTCAGGGGAGTGCGGTTGGACTTTATATATTTTGAAGTGATGTGAAAAATAGGATTCGAGGTGGCGCTCTTCATGGTGGGTCAGAATACATTCATTTTTGTCCAAATAACAACTTTTTATCATCAAACATTATTGCCGGGTCGTCAGGGGAGTGCGGTTAGATTTTAATATATTTTGAAGTGATGTGAAAAGTAGAATTGGTGTTGGCGCGCTCCATGGTGGGTCAGAATACATTCATTTCTGTCCAAATAACAACTTTTTGTCTTCAAAGACTATTGCCGGATCGTCAGGGGAGTGCGGTTGGACTTTATATATTTTGAAGTGATGTGAAAAATAGGATTCGAGTTGGCGCTCTTCATGGTGGGTCAGAATACATTCACTTTAGTCCGAAGAACAACTTTTTATCAACAAACATTATTGCCGGGTCGTCAGGGGAGTGCGGTTGGATTTTATATATTTTGAAGTGATGTGAAAAATATGATTCGCGTTGGCGCTCTTCATGGTGGGTCAGAATACATTCACTTCAGTCCAAAGAACAATTTTTATTCATCAAACATTATTGCCGGCTCGTCAGAGGAGTCCAATAGGATTTTATATATTTTGAAGTGATGTAAAAAATAGGATTCACGTTGGCGATCTTCATGGTGGGTCAGAATACATTCACTCAAGTCCAAATAACAACTTTTTATCATCAAAAATTATTGCCGGATCGTCAGGGGAGTGCGGTTGGACTTTATATATTTTGAAGTGATGTGAAAAATAGGATTCGAGTTGGCGCTCTTCATGGTGGGTCAGAATACATTTATTTCTATCCAAATAACAACTTTTCATCATCAAACATTATTGCTGGGTCGTCAGGGGAGTGCGGTTGGATTTTATATATTTTGAAGTGATGTGAAAAATATGATTCGCCTTGGCGCTCTTCATGGTGGGTCAGAATACATTCACTTCAGTCCACAGAACAACTTTTTATCATCAAACATTATTTCCGGCTCGTCAGGGGAGTCCAATAGGATTTTATATATTTTGAAGTGATGTGAAAAATAGGATTCACGTTGGCGCTCTTCATGGTGGGTCAGAATACATTCACTCAAGTCCAAATAACAACTTTTTATCATCAAACATTATTGCTGGGTCGTCAGGGGAGTGCGGTTGGATTTTATATATTTTGAAGTGATGTGAAAAATAGGATTCACGTTGGCGCTCTTCATGGTGGGTCAGAATACATTCACTCAAGTCCAAATAACAACTTTTTATCATCAAACATTATTGCTGGGTCGTCAGGGGAGTGCGGTTGGATTTTATATATTTTGAAGTGATGTGAAAAATAGGATTCACGTTGGCACTCTTCATGGTGGGTCAGAATACATTCACTCAAGTCCAAATAACAACTTTTTATCATCAAACATTATTGCCGGGTCTTCAGGGGAGTGCGGTTGGATTTTATATATATTGAAGTGATGTGAAATATTGAATTGGTGTTGGCGCGCTCCATGGTGGGTCAGAATACATTTATTTCTGTCCAAATAACAACTTTTTGTCTTCAAAGATTATTGCCGGAACGTCAGGGGAGTGCGGTTGGACTTTATATATTTTGAAGTGATTTGAAAAATAGGATTCGAGTTGGCGCTCTTCATGGTGGGTCAGAATACATTCAATTTAGTCCGAAGAACAATTTTTAATCATCAAACATTATTGCCGGCTCGTCAGGGGAGTCCAATAGGATTTTATATATTTTGAAGTGATGTAAAAAATAGGATTCACGTTGGCGCTCTTCATGGTGGGTCAGAATACATTCACTCAAGTCCAAATAACAACATTTTATCATCAAACATTATTGCCGGATCGTCAGGGGAGTGCGGTTGGACTTTATATATTTTGAAGTGATGTGAAAAATAGGATTCGAGTTGGCGCTCTTCATGGTGGGTCAGAATACATTCACTCAAGTCGAAATAACAACTTTTTATCATCAACCATTATTGCTGGGTCGTCAGGGGATTGCGGTTGGATTTTATATATTTTGAAGTGATGTGAAAAATATGATTCGCCTTGGCGCTCTCCATGGTGGGTCAGAATACATTCACTTCAGTTCACAGAACAACTTTTTATCATCAAACATTATTGCCGGCTCGTCAGGGGAGTCCAATAGGATTTTATATATTTTGAAGTGATGTGAAAAATAGGATTCACGTTGGCGCTCTTCATGGTGGGTCAGAATACATTCACTCAAGTCCAAATAACAACTTTTTATCATCAAACATTATTTCTGGGTCGTCAGGGGAGTGCGGTTGGATTTTATATATTTTGAAGTGATGTGAAAAATAGGATTCACGTTGGCGCTCTTCATGGTGGGTCAGAATACATTCATTTCTGGCCAAAAAACAACTTTTTATCATCAAACATTATTGCCGGGTCGTCAGGGGAGTGTGGTTGGATTTTATATATTTTGAAGTGATGTGAAAAATTGAATTGGTGTTGGCGCGCTCCATGTTGGGTCAGAATACATTCATTTCTGTCCAAATACCAACTATTTGTCTTCAAAGATTATTGCCGGGTCGTCAGGGGAGTGCGGTTGGATTTTATATATTTTGAAGTGATGTGAAAAATATGATTCGCCTTGGCGCACTTTATGGGGGGTCAGAATACATTCATTCTCGTCCAAATATCAATTTTTCATCATCAAAGATTATTGCCGGTTCGTCAGGGGAGTGCGGTTGGATTTTATATATTTTGAAGTGATGTAAAAAATAGGATTCGTCTTGGCGCACTTCATAGTGGGTCAGAATATATTCATTCTCGTCCAAATAACAACTTTTTATCATCAAAGATTATTGCCGGTTCGTCAGAGGAGTGCGGTTGGATTTTATATATTTTGAAATGATGTGAAAAATAGGATACGCGTTGGCGCGCTTCATGGTGGGACAGAATACATTTACTTCAGCCCAAGTAACAACTTTTTATCATCAAACATTATTGCCGAGTCGTCAGGGGAGTCCAATTGGATTTTATATATTTTGAAGTGATGAGAAAAATAGGATTCACGTTGGCGCTCTACGTGGTGGGTCAGAATATATTCACTTCAGTCCAAATATCAACTTTTTATCATCAAACATCATTGCCGGGTCGTCAGGGGAGTGCGGTTGGATTTTATATAATTTAAAGTGATGTGAAAAATATGATTCGCCTTGGCGCACTTTATGGGGGGTCAGAATACATTCATTCTCGTCCAAATATCAATTTTTCATCATCAAAGATTATTGCCGGTTCGTCAGGGGAGTGCGGTTGGATTTTATATATCTTGAAGTGATGTAAAAAATAGGATTCAACTTGGCGCACTTCATAGTGGGTCAGAATATATTCATTCTCGTCCAAATAACAACTTTTTATCATCAAACATTATTGCCGGGTCGTCAGGGGAGTGCAGTTGGATTTTATATATTTTGAAGTGATGTGAAAAATAGAATTCGAGTTGGCGAGCTCCATGGTGGGTCAAAATACATTCATTCCTGTCCTAATAACAACTCTTCATCATCAAAGGATATGGCTGGGTTGTCAGGGGAGTGCGGTTGGAATTTATATATTTTGAAGTGATGTGAAAAATAGGATTCGCGTTGGCGCGCTTCATGGTGGGTCAGAGTACATTCAATTTCATTCACATAACGACTTTTAATCATCAAAGATAATTGCCGGTTCGTCAGAGGAGTGCCGTTGGATTTTATATATTTTGAAGTAAAGAAAAAATTAAGTTTCACGTAGGCGCTCTTCATGGTGGGTCAGAATACATTCATTTCAGTCCAAATAACAACTTTTCATCGTCAAACATTATTGCCGGCTCGTCAGGGGAGTCCAATTGGATTTTATATATTTTGAAGTAATGTGAAAAATAGGATTCACGTTGGCGCGCTTCATAGTGGGTCAGAATACTTTCATTCTCGTCGAAATAACAACTTTAGATCATCAAACATTATTGCCGGGTCGTCAGGGGAGTGCGGTTGGATTTTATATATTTTGAAGTGATGTGAAAAATAGGATTCACGTTGGCGCTCTTCATGGTGGGTCAGAATACATTCACTCAAGTCCAAATAACAACTTTTTATCATCAAACATTATGGCCGGGTCGTCAGGTGAGTCTAATAGGATTTTATATAATTTGAAGTGATGTGAAAAATAGGATTCACGTTGGCGCTCTTCATGGTGGGTCAGAATACATTCACTTAAGTCCAAATAACAACTTTTTATCATCAAACATTATGGCTGGGTCGTCAGGGGAGTGCGGTTTTATTTTAAATATTTTGAAGTGATGTGAAAAATAGGGTTCGTCTTGGTGCACTTCATGGTGGGTCAAAATACATTCATCCTCGTCCAATTGACAACTTTTTATCATCAAACATCATTGCCGGGTCGTCAGGGGAGTGAGGTTGGATTTTATATATTTTGAAGTGATGTGAAAAATAGGGTTCGTCTTGGTGCACTTCATGGTGGGTCAGAATACATTCATTCTCGTCCAAATAACAACTTTTTATCATCAAACATTATTGCCGGGTCATCAGGGGAGTGCGGTTGGATTTTATATATTTTGAAGTGATGTGAAAAATAGGGTTCGTCTTGGTGCACTTCATGGTGGGTCAGAATACATTCATTCTCGTACAAATAAAAACTGTTTATCAACAAACATTATTGCCGGGTCGTCAGGGGAGTGCGGTTGGATTTTATATATTTTGAAGTGATGTGAAAAATAGGATTCACGTTGGCGCTCTTCATGGTGGGTCAGAATACATTCACTCAACAACTTTTTATCATCAAACATTATGGCCGGGTCGTCAGGGGAGTCCAATAGGATTTTATATATTTTGAAGTGATGTGAAAAATAGGATTCGTCTTGGCGCACTTTATAGTGGATCAGAATACATTCATTCTCGTCCAAATATCAATTTTTCATCATCAAAGATTATTGCCGGTTCGTCAGGGGAGTGCGGTTGGATTTTATATATCTTGAAGTGATGTAAAAAATAGGATTCAACTTGGCGCACTTCATAGTGGGTCAGAATATATTCATTCTCGTCCAAATAACAACTTTTTATCATCAAACATTATTGCCGGGTCGTCAGGGGAGTGCAGTTGGATTTTATATATTTTGAAGTGATGTGAAAAATAGAATTCGAGTTGGCGAGCTCCATGGTGGGTCAAAATACATTCATTCCTGTCCTAATAACAACTCTTCATCATCAAAGGATATGGCTGGGTTGTCAGGGGAGTGCGGTTGGAATTTATATATTTTGAAGTGATGTGAAAAATAGGATTCGCGTTGGCGCGCTTCATGGTGGGTCAGAGTACATTCAATTTCATTCACATAACGACTTTTAATCATCAAAGATAATTGCCGGTTCGTCAGAGGAGTGCCGTTGGATTTTATATATTTTGAAGTAAAGAAAAAATTAAGTTTCACGTTGGCGCTCTTCATGGTGGGTCAGAATACATTCATTTCAGTCCAAATAACAACTTTATATCATCAAACATTATTGCCGGCTCGTCAGGGGAGTCCAATTGGATTTTATATATTTTGAAGTAATGTGAAAAATAGGATTCACGTTGGCGCGCTTCATAGTGGGTCAGAATACTTTCATTCTCGTCGAAATAACAACTTTATATCATCAAACATTATTGCCGGGTCGTCAGGGGAGTGCGGTTGGATTTTATATATTTTGAAGTGATGTGAAAAATAGAATTCGAGTTGGCGAGCTCCATGGTGGGTCAAAATACATTCATTCCTGTCCTAATAACAACTCTTCATCATCAAAGGATATGGCTGGGTTGTCAGGGGAGTGCGGTTGGAATTTATATATTTTGAAGTGATGTGAAAAATAGGATTCGCGTTGGCGCGCTTCATGGTGGGTCAGAGTACATTCAATTTCATTCACATAACGACTTTTAATCATCAAAAATAATTGCCGGTTCGTCAGAGGAGTGCCGTTGGATTTTATATATTTTGAAGTAAAGAAAAAATTAAGTTTCACGTTGGCGCTCTTCATGGTGGGTCAGAATACATTCATTTCAGTCCAAATAACAACTTTTCATCGTCAAACATTATTGCCGGCTCGTCAGGGGAGTCCAATTGGATTTTATATATTTTGAAGTAATGTGAAAAATAGGATTCACGTTGGCGCGCTTCATAGTGGGTCAGAATACTTTCATTCTCGTCGAAATAACAACTTTATATCATCAAACATTATTGCCGGGTCGTCAGGGGAGTGCGGTTGGATTTTATATATTTTGAAGTGATGTGAAAAATAGGATTCACGTTGGCGCTCTTCATGGTGGGTCAAAATACATTCACTCAAGTCCAAATAACAACTTTTTATCATCAAACATTATGGCCGGGTCGTCAGGTGAGTCTAATAGGATATTATATAATTTGAAGTGATGTGAAAAATAGGATTCACGTTGGCGCTCTTCATGGTGGGTCAGAATACATTCACTTAAGTCCAAATAACAACTTTTTATCATCAAACATTATGGCTGGGTCGTCAGGGGAGTGCGGTTTTATTTTAAATATTTTGAAGTGATGTGAAAAATAGGGTTCGTCTTGGTGCACTTCATGGTGGGTCAAAATACATTCATCCTCGTCCAATTGACAACTTTTTATCATCAAACATCATTGCCGGGTCGTCAGGGGAGTGAGGTTGGATTTTATATATTTTGAAGTGATGTGAAAAATAGGGTTCGTCTTGGTGCACTTCATGGTGGGTCAGAATACATTCATTCTCGTCCAAATAACAACTTTTTATCATCAAACATTATTGCCGGGTCATCAGGGGAGTGCGGTTGGATTTTATATATTTTGAAGTGATGTGAAAAATAGGGTTCGTCTTGGTGCACTTCATGGTGGGTCAGAATACATTCATTCTCGTACAAATAAAAACTGTTTATCAACAAACATTATTGCCGGGTCGTCAGGGGAGTGCGGTTGGATTTTATATATTTTGAAGTGATGTGAAAAATAGGATTCACGTTGGCGCTCTTCATGGTGGGTCAGAATACATTCACTCAACAACTTTTTATCATCAAACATCATTGCCGGGTCGTCAGGGGAGTGCGGTTGGATTTTATATAATTTAAAGTGATGTGAAAAATATGATTCGCCTTGGCGCACTTTATGGGGGGTCAGAATACATTCATTCTCGTCCAAATATCAATTTTTCATCATCAAAGATTATTGCCGGTTCGTCAGGGGAGTGCGGTTGGATTTTATACATCTTGAAGTGATGTAAAAAATAGGATTCAACTTGGCGCACTTCATAGTGGGTCAGAATATATTCATTCTCGTCCAAATAACAACTTTTTATCATCAAACATTATTGCCGGGTCGTCAGGGGAGTGCAGTTGGATTTTATATATTTTGAAGTGATGTGAAAAATAGAATTCGAGTTGGCGAGCTCCATGGTGGGTCAAAATACATTCATTCCTGTCCTAATAACAACTCTTCATCATCAAAGGATATGGCTGGGTTGTCAGGGGAGTGCGGTTGGAATTTATATATTTTGAAGTGATGTGAAAAATAGGATTCGCGTTGGCGCGCTTCATGGTGGGTCAGAGTACATTCAATTTCATTCACATAACGACTTTTAATCATCAAAGATAATTGCCGGTTCGTCAGAGGAGTGCCGTTGGATTTTATATATTTTGAAGTAAAGAAAAAATTAAGTTTCACGTTGGCGCTCTTCATGGTGGGTCAGAATACATTCATTTCAGTCCAAATAACAACTTTTCATCGTCAAACATTATTGCCGGCTCGTCAGGGGAGTCCAATTGGATTTTATATATTTTGAAGTAATGTGAAAAATAGGATTCACGTTGGCGCGCTTCATAGTGGGTCAGAATACTTTCATTCTCGTCGAAATAACAACTTTATATCATCAAACATTATTGCCGGGTCGTCAGGGGAGTGCGGTTGGATTTTATATATTTTGAAGTGATGTGAAAAATAGGATTCACGTTGGCGCTCTTCATGGTGGGTCAGAATACATTCACTCAAGTCCAAATAACAACTTTTTATCATCAAACATTATGGCCGGGTCGTCAGGTGAGTCTAATAGGATTTTATATAATTTGAAGTGATGTGAAAAATAGGATTCACGTTGGCGCTCTTCATGGTGGGTCAGAATACATTCACTTAAGTCCAAATAACAACTTTTTATCATCAAACATTATGGCTGGGTCGTCAGGGGAGTGCGGTTTTATTTTAAATATTTTGAAGTGATGTGAAAAATAGGGTTCGTCTTGGTGCACTTCATGGTGGGTCAAAATACATTCATCCTCGTCCAATTGACAACTTTTTATCATCAAACATCATTGCCGGGTCGTCAGGGGAGTGAGGTTGGATTTTATATATTTTGAAGTGATGTGAAAAATAGGGTTCGTCTTGGTGCACTTCATGGTGGGTCAGAATACATTCATTCTCGTCCAAATAACAACTTTTTATCATCAAACATTATTGCCGGGTCATCAGGGGAGTGCGGTTGGATTTTATATATTTTGAAGTGATGTGAAAAATAGGGTTCGTCTTGGTGCACTTCATGGTGGGTCAGAATACATTCATTCTCGTACAAATAAAAACTGTTTATCAACAAACATTATTGCCGGGTCGTCAGGGGAGTGCGGTTGGATTTTATATATTTTGAAGTGATGTGAAAAATAGGATTCACGTTGGCGCTCTTCATGGTGGGTCAGAATACATTCACTCAACAACTTTTTATCATCAAACATTATGGCCGGGTCGTCAGGGGAGTCCAATAGGATTTTATATATTTTGAAGTGATGTGAAAAATAGGATTCGTCTTGGCGCACTTTATAGTGGGTCAGAATACATTCATTCTCGTCCAAATAACAACTTTTTATCAACAAACATTATTGCCGGGTCGTCAGGGGAGTGCGGTTGGATTTTATATATTTTGAAGTGATGTGAAAAATAGGATTCACGTTGGCGCCCTTTATGGTGGATCAGAATACATTCACTCAAGTCCAAATAACAACTTTTTATCATCAAACATTTTGGCCGGGTCGTCAGGGGAGTCCAATAGGATTTTATATATTTTGAAGTGATGTGAAAATTTGGATTCACGTTGGCGCTCTCCATGGTGGGTTAGAATACATTCACTCCAGTCCAAATAACAACTTTTTATCATCAAACATTATTGCCGGGTCGTCAGAGGAGTGCGGTTGGATTTTATATATTTTAAAGTAATGTAAAAAATAGGATTCGAGTTGGGGCACTTCATGGTGTATCAGAAAACTTTCACTTCAGTCCAAATAACAACTTTTTATCATCCAACATTATGGCTGGGTCGTCAGAGGAGTGCGGTTGGATTTTATATATTTTAAAGTAATGTAAAAAATAGGATTCGAGTTGGGGCACTCCATGGTGTACCAGAAAACTTTCACCTCAGTCCAAATAACAACTTTTCATCATCAAACATTATTGCCGGGTCGTCAGAGGAGTGCGGTTGGATTTTATATATTTTAAAGTAATGTGAAAAATAGGATTCGAGTTGGGGCACTTCATGGTGTATCAGAAAACTTTCACTTCAGTCCAAATAACTACTTTTTATCATCAAACTTTATTGCCGGGTCGTCAGGGGAGTGCAGTAGGATTCAATATATTTTGAGGTGATGTGAAAAATAGGATTCGCCTTGGCGCACTTTATGGTGGAACAGAATTCATTCATTTTCGTCCAAATAACAACTTTCCATCATCAAAGATTATTGCCGGTTCGTCAGAAGAGTGCGGTTGGATTTTATATATTTTGAAGTGATGTGAAAAATAAGATTCGCGTTGGCGCTCTTCATGGTGGGTCAGAATACATTCACTTTAGTCCAAATAAAAACTTTTTATCGTCAAACATTATTGCCGGGTCGTCAGGGGAGTCCAATTGGATTTTATATATTTTGAAGTGATGTGAAAAATAGGATTCACTTTGGCGCTCTTCATGGTGGGTCAGAATACATTCACTAAAGTCCAAATAACATTTTTTTATCATCAAACATTATGGCCGGGTCGTCAGGGGAGTCCAATAGGATTTTATATATTTTGAAGTGATGTGAAAAATAGGATTCACGTTGGCGCTCTTTATGGTGGGTCAGAATACATTCACTCAAGTCCAAATAACAACTTTATATCATCAAACATTATTGCCGGGTCGTCAGGGGAGTGCGGTTGGATTTTATACATTTTGAAGTGATGTGAAAAATAGGATTCACCTTTCGCACTTTATGGTGGGTCAAAATACATTCATTGTGATTCAAATAACAACTTTTTATCATCAAAGATTATTGCCGGTTCGTCAAGAGAGTGCGGTTGTATTTTATATCTGTTGAAGTGATGTGAAAAATAGGATTCACGTTGGCGCGCTTCATGATGGTTCAGAATACATTCATTGGTTCTTTAAGGTTGCCTTTTCTCTGGATATCTCTCATGGTATGAATCGTTTTCATAGAAACAATGAATTTGGGACAGGGAAATTACAGCATCTTTTAAAACATTCACATTTTCGAAAAACATAGATATCTATCACTAATAAATTTGCCATACAGTTTCATTATCAGACACAGTCACCACTTTTCATCTAGTTATAGTATGACTACAGACGTTCCTTTTAAAAGTGTCCAAGTCGGCCCACCCTGTATAAAACGTTGACACTTCCATGCGCTCTGACCGAATGGACTACAAATCTCAAAAAAGTGCACCAATTCATTCATTTTACTGTTATTCTGCCACGGATTACGAAATAATTGTGCATCTTCAATCGAACTCAAACGGATCTTTGGCGAATTATCCTCCTTAAAAATTCGTAAATTATTGAGCGAAATAATAATAGAGGTAATTTGCTACCTATAACACACACCTGTATCTTTCAACATGCAATAACGTACTCTCATGAGCGGACATAATTGGGTGAAATGCGAGGAAAAACACTGATGTCGCCACCTTTTTGGTGAGACAGCTGCTACTAAAGAAGAAAGGTCGAGATATTTTCAGATCGGAGAAAAAATACAGAGACATCGTTTTATTTATGAAATTCTACGCTTCGGAATTAACTAAGTTCCATTCTTCTATTTCTCCATATTTTACTTGCTCATCAGGTCACAGATAGTCAGAGTTAATCATAACTACCCCTATGAATCTCCATGAATCAGGAGTACCGCAAGGGTCACACCTGGGCCCCCTTTCTTCAAATTATTCATTGATGACATTACTTCCTGTTACATTACTATTTGCGGATGATCTCAAGAGTTATCAACATTCTTGATAATACTTTTCTCCTTCAAACTTATCTGATTAACTTATCAACCTGGTGCTTGGCAAATGGTATGGACTTAAATCAATAAGTGTCACATTATGCGTTTTTAGCGTTTCAACCACCAGTTCTATTCAATTATGACATCAATAGATATTCGTTGGATGCTTTTGACCAAAGAATCTTGGTGTTATCCTTAACTCTCTTCTCAACTTCCATTCGCATAATTTATTTAGAACAAACTAACTTTTTTTTGTGTCCTTTTTTAATAAGTGGTGTTTCTTGAGGCATATGGCATGTAGAAATTCGAGTCTGAACATTACAGGATTGTCCCTGTGTTTCAGAATATATTGCGTATTGTTCTTTTCGAAAAGTGTAGTCCTGATTTGTGAATTTACATCTGATATGAGTGATTGGTCTGGATCCTGACATAACCTGTAGTATTTCCTCAAATATATTAAATGGCAGACTGTTAATTGACGTTGAACCATCAGAGTGCCATAGAGAACCAATTTTCAAAGTAACATATTCATATGTTGTAATATCACGCAATTTGAAAGAGAGCACTACTGGTAATATTCACTTCTTGTATGAAAATATCATGGCAAATAGTTACTACACTAGCAATACATTTGTTTTCTCATGAAGATTTGATAATGTACCCCACTTTGATGTCTCACAGAAAAACTCTGGAAAGTGGATCGTTTGAAAGTCGTGTCAGTTTAATCACAGCCAATAACCTCTTCAGGGAGATTTTGAAATAAGTAAATGAATACTGAAGAAATATTTCCATCGGTGGATATTAGGCAAAAGTTGTCAATTTACTAATTCAATAAGTGAGCGACATGTATAAAATTTATCAAGACTGTCGTAACTTTCAGAGTATAACACCCTATAGAAATGGACAAAGCTTAACAAAACCCGAATCCATCATGGTAGGTAAAATACCTTTATTGTTGATTCTGTCTTCCACTTTCAAATCAGGGGCCAGGTAAAATATCGACGAATTCTCACAAAGGTAAAATACATTTTATGATGTTGGAAGGACTCGAAAAAAGAGTTCAAGATTCGAATGCATCTTCAAGACGGCATGTGCCATCGACAGCTGCAACCCGTGTCCAAAGACATAACACGCAAAGTCCACCTGGTCCTTTAATTAGCCAGTGGCGTACGCTAGCTGCAACTGAATTGAAAAGACCTCACTTTATGAAAATGGGCAAAGGTAGATTCGGCTGAATTTTTGACACGATACGAGGATATATTGAAAAATTCTTGACCTACTATAGAACCAAACTAAATTTCAATGTCAAAATATTTTATTATTCTCCTCTCAATTGGATAATTTATTATAGCGAACCTGCAACGTCTCCAGACCTTTCAAAAAAAATGTTTCTTTTTGCTCTGCAGCTTTTATTGCCTCCTTGTTGGAAGAAAATTTACGACCTTTTAAACTTTTTTCAGTCGAGGAAAGAGATGATAGTCGGACGGAGCCAAATCTGGTGAATAAGGGGGGTGTTCTAGTAATTCAAACCCTAAATCACGAATTTTTGCATGGCAACATGAGATTTGTGTGCAGGGGCGTTGTCCTGCAAAAACAAAACACCTTTGGATGGCTTTCCGCGTCTTTTCTCTGTAATTTTTTCCCGTAGAGTGGTCAGTAATGTCGAATAGCAATCTCCAGTTATTGTTCTACCCTTATTCAAAAAATCAATCATGATTACTCCATGGCAATTCCAAAAAACTGAAGCAAGAACTTTTCCAGCAGATTTTTGGACACGAAACTTCTTATATGGGTCTTGGAGAACCGGAGTGTCGCCTTTCCATCGATTGTTGCTTTGTTTCTGGATCGTAGAAATATACCCAAGTATCATCCATAGTAACAATTCGGTTTAAGAAGTCTACATCGTTTTCAAAATCGAGCACAGATCGAACGCGATGCTACTACCCTTGCACGCATATGGTCAACATTTAAACATTTGGGGATCCATTTTGCAGCAAATTTTCTCATGTACAAATTGACGTGAACCATATGATGAACGCGTTCGTATGAAATATTCAGTGTTTCAGATATCCGTTTTTAGCCCAATTCGACGGTCTGACACAGAAACTGGCCTTCCCGATCGGTCATCATCTTCAATGGAAAATTTACCTCTTTTGAAGCTTGCAGTCCAGTTTTTCACTGTCGCATACGAAGGACATTGATCACCAAGGGTATTAAGCGTATCTTCGTAAATCTGCTTACCTCTTAACCCTTTTAAATACAGGTACTTGATGATGGCTCGATACTCCAATTTTTCGATTTTCCCAATTTCGGTGGACATATTTTTTCTTTCAATTTATTGCTTAACTCTGGTTCACTTTTTTGACGTCAACACTGACACTTCTAATAAGTTATTGTTCGTTGCTATGGTAACGCAATATTTTGTTTTTGTAGGGAACTGGTCTAGGCTAACTAGATATCAATACATCCTCGTATAGTGGCCCTTAACCCATAAAGAGGTACTATTGTGCCAATTCAATCCATAACGAGTTTTGTTTCTGAAGTACTTTATAGTTTTCAAAAATTCAAACGTATTGAATAGCTTTTACAGTCAAATGTTGGGAATAATCTTAGCATTCCATTTTAGCCACAACTAAAATTCTCGAATAATTTTCAGTTTTTATTTCAATGGCAAACAGATTTCCCTACATATCAATTTTTAAAAAAGAAACACCGACGTGTGGAGATTAAAAAGTCCTTTAGAATGAAGTATTTTTCGATACCTCTTTGGAATTGAGGAGATTTTGAAGTTGGTAGCTCCCCCTTGCAGTGGATGAAAACTTGTCCCCTTCGATATATTTGTTGACATGTCTCGGGATTTTTTACAATTATGGTGGGGAAGTTATGAAATGAACACCCCGTATAGCTACATGTCTTCTGCCTCACTCATTATACATAAAACAAGTTTTTATTTGGCAAAATAGTTGAAAAACAAAGAATTACTTGATTTTTCTATTGAGGTCTCTGAGGTTTTTGATCACGTCCGATGAGAGGCAAGCTTTTGTATATAAACCATCTCCTGAGACCCTGATTTTCATACCAGTCAAAAATGCAGTTTACCTCTTACGTATCCAGCTACGATAAGTGGGGAAAAGCGACCTTATTAAAAATAACCATCCGATAATCATCCCTCCGTTCAGAATCGATTTTTATGCAACGTGTTAATTGAATTTGCATAGCGATGCAGTCAGTACGAAGGATTTGATAGTTAGGGAGCCAGTGGACTAAATTGCGCATATTAATTGTTGATGAAATTCAGATAAACCGGCCGATATCGAAATACACCTTCATCATATAACTTTGGATTTGGAAATTTGAAAATGCACATTCCAATACAAAAAAAAAACTGTATATTGCATATAAATACCTAATAACCATATCTTGAGTTGGATTGAAAATTTATGAAAAATATTTCTTTCTGTGCTTATTTTATTTTTTCAACACTAGAATGTCCTTGAGCTGTGAGTCGATCAATTCAGTTCTGTATGGCACCAGCACTCTTAATTGGTTGTTTAAGGTCCAAGTAACTTGGAAAAATTCGGTTTTTTTTATGAATACCCTGTATTTCGAAAAAGAATCGGTTAATTGGTATCTCCTGTACACAAACAAATCAACTGATGTCTTTTATTTTTGTCAATGAACTTCTATTGTTTAAATAAATAACAAATATTTTTATGACATACTAAATTATTTTAATATTTGGACATTTGCATTATGAGATTTTTATTTGACACTTAGCATGAATGTATTTCCAAATAGGTTAATGAGTGTTCTGTATATAAGATATTTTTCTTTTAGGTCTTTATTTTGATTTTTGTTTTAATGGAAGTTTCGAAATATCTTTTTGTAGCAATCTTAAGAATCCATTATAGTATACAGCGTGACTCACGGTCGATGTTTCTGAAAAACGCAACACAGGATTTTTCTGAAAATTCCGTATTGCGTTTCTGAAAAATGCAACACAGGATTTTTCTGAAAGTTTTGTATTTTACACTTTCAGCATTGCGACGTTGCCGCTTCTATCAAAAAACCCTAGCAACTTTAATATTTTAAATATAACACCCCATATATTGACACATTTTTAGAAACGACCTTTTATTACAATACTTTTTTGTTGATAATGCGATCTACCGATACCTATCTCTATCGGTTCTCGAGATAAAAAATAATTTGTGTTAAATATGGTCCAAAACATAGCCCTAATTGAACTTAGGTAATCAAGTACTCTCAACTCATGAAAAGTTCATATTTTGATGTTAGTTTGGACAAACTCAAAGTATTTAATCTACACCAAGAAATCGTCTCCATATCATACAGGGCCCGCTAAAATTACTATTATTTCCGTTTTGCATGAAAGTGGTCAAAAGTTCGTTTCTTCCAATGAAACCCCCTGTATATTACTTTAATTGAAAGATGAAGAGAAATGCTTTAAGATGATATACCATGGCCCTATACCTAAATCATCAAGTTTTCTTAATAAAGCCGCTTTTTTAGGAAATATTGTTTTTTAAAGAATTTAGTTTTAGGTAGCCGTGAAAATATCAAGTTCATGACAGTTCGGTGACTTTTATATGTAGTTAATAAATATTTATTGACAGCGTTTCAAAAGATCTTCCAAATGAATGCAAGTTTTGAATATTCAAAGGGAGTTCTTATGAAATTATTTATTATAAACAGATATTGTGATCAAATCATTGTCAGAACATGCAGAAAATTTAACCAAATATATCCTGAATTAACACCAATGAACGAGAGGAAGTTTGTAAGATTACAAAATAATTTCCTTAACTACGTATGATGGCTCAAAGTTTCCAGGGAACAACTGTACCAAAAATCAGCTTTTTATCTCACATTTTCAATTAAAAAGCTAGATTTACCCATAACATGTGAAAGAACAAATAACAGAATTAGGAAGAATAAAAATAACAAAATTGTAAACAAAATATCACATTTTCACAATAAATGCTGGAGATGTTAACCATCACATTTTAAACATTTTAAAATGTGCTTTTGTACGCGACTCATGGTTGCCTTTTCAATTTCATGGGGATCCAGATCTTCAATACACCGCAATATTCGCCGTCGCAGTTCTCCTTTGGTAGGTACTGGAGTACTGTACACCATTTCTTTTAAAACAAACCATAAAAATGCCAAGCAGCGTGAGATCGGGTGATCTCGGTGGCCAATCCTACGGCCCCAAATGCCTGAACCAACGATCGTCAAACATTTTCGTAAAGTTCCCTGGACACTTCTTGGGTGGAATGAGCTGGCGCTCCGTCTCCAGTTGAAACAAGGAATTCCTATATTCCTCTAACGGCAAATTTTCGAGGATATCAGTAACAGTCGTCCTTAATATTCTTAATATTTGGAGATATCTGTCAGCATTTAGTGTGTCATTATGAATAAAAAAGGCAATTTTATTGTACTTTTAAATACACAAAACATTTTGGTCAAATTTTTCTTGAAAACTCCTTTTTATTGTCACTCCAAAGATTACCGCGCTCTGATTCGCGAAGCGCGATAACTCTCTTTGTCGAGCTAAATATACACAAAGAGCTATTTCCCAAAAAAGCGGTTTTATTAAGAAAACTTGATGATTTAGGTATAGGGACATGGTATATCATCTTAAAGCATTTCTCTTCATCTTTGAATTTATCGAGTAATATACAGAGGGTTTCATTTGAAAAAACGAACTTTTGACCACTTACAAACTAACATCAAAATATCAAGTTTTCATGAGTTGAGAATACTTATTTACTTAAGTTCAATTAGTGCTATGTTTTGGACCATATTTAACACAAATTATTTTTTATCTCGAAACCCGATAGAGATAGGTATAGGGCTTTATCAACAAAAAAGTATTGTAATAAAAGGGATGTTCTATTTAAAATATTGAAGTTGCTAGGACTTTTTGATAGAAGCGGCAACGTCGCAATGCTGAAAATATTTTAGATCGGTAGAATAGGTGAAAAAACGTAAAACGCCAAATTTTCAGAGTTGTGTTTCCCAGAAACGTCTAACTTACCATCGACCGTGAGTCACGCTGTATATTCAGTTTCTTTATTGGGAGTTTATTTTGTTTTATAGTACGGCTTCATTTCACTGTGGATCATAAAATATATCGTCTTCAGTATGACAACCAAACGATTTCACTCATGAAGAGGGGACGACACTATTTGACCATTACACGAATTAAGAAAAACGATGGATTACGTAATCCAATCTCCCGCAAAAAATCTCTACAATAGGTATTGTCGTCGGCAACCGTTGAATTATATATGTTTAATACAAGAAGTTTTCTGCAAGAACTACTTTGCAATGCTCTTTATATAAATAAAATGTTCACGCATATATTTTCTCAAAACTCTTGAAACATCTGACTCAATTCTCATCTGGCCTCCTGTCTATAACATGATCATATAACGACGGGCGATTTTGGGCATTATCAATTTATAGTTAGGGCCTAAGTGGAGCTGGGGTGTAGCGGAAAATATGAAAACTGCATCGGAAATTGCCTCGGTATTCTTGATCTAGATATTTATTCAAAGGATGGATGAATTTAATTAAATTGATGAAATCTGCTTGATTTTTACAGCCTGAAGGAATTTGCATTATTTCGTTTTCAGTTGCTGTTGAAGTTCATTGAGAGACGGAACTTTGATTGGGAGTGTTTTCAATTTGGATTATGCAAAATTTAACATTTTGTCACAATACCACACTAACACATAGCATTCAGTTAATGAAAGAAGTTTAAGCTTTGTCCGCTAGAAAAATAAAAAAAAGAGTCAATCAAGGCTGGAATACGAATAAACTGGTGAAAAAATAATCAAATATATACGTGGTGACCAAAGGAGTACTTCGTGAAAGAAATTATAAAAGTTATAGATCGAAAATCATGGACTTTAACTATGATTCACTGCTTTTAAACTCATTTAAACTTGCACGAGGTTTATCTAGCAAAATTTTAAATAATTCTCTTAAAATTTTATTCTATGTGAATTTAAATTGGCCAAGTTTGATCTAATTTCCTAAACTGTGATATTATTTTTGAAAACTTTCAATCTATCTATTGATAATAATAAACTCTGTATTCTTCAAATTGCAATTGAATTTACCAGTTAGAATGCGCAAAATTGTGTTATTAAATTCTTTCTAACAGTTAAAAAGTTGTTAAAAGATATTTGGTCCGAAACGAAAACTCTACTCGTAACCAAATATATTCAACTGGTTCTAGCAAATGAATGCAAAAAATGCATGAAAATATATTCATTGTTATGTCCAGAATACCCATTTCGTCCTCCTAAAGATTCTCCTTTAATCAGAGCTTTATCATTTTAAAATTCTGGGACACATCCTGGAAATGTGAATATAATGTTCAAAGCAGGACCCACATTCTTGTTTTACTGTCAGACGCATTGTTTCCTTTGTTGAGAATATTCGGAATAGATTACTATGCGGCAGGTCTATTCTTGGTTTCCATTTCAATATTATGTTGGTATAGCCATTGTAACTAACTCACGTCTATGTCTATGAATTTGTTTGTTTTTGAAACTCTCCAATACATCGAATTTCCATGACGGTATTTGTAAACAACACATCAGCATATACTTTGAAACTTTCGAGAAAGAAAAAGTTCTCACTTGGAAAGTTCGAGAGTCAGCAGATTTTCTGTTATCTACGGGGAGGGAGAATCTGTAGACATACTCCTAGATACTCACTTCTTTGACTCTAACAGAAGCATTTAAATCATCAGGGCCGGACGAAATCCATCCGATGCTATTACAGCGAGGATCAGGACTGTTGATTTCCCATACCTAGTCAGGCTGATTAGGCTGACACAAATCTAGCAGGAAAAATCAATCCACGCCGGGGCTAAGGTATTCCAAACAACTTAATTTCCATCATTCATGCATTGAACAATGGAAAAAATAGTTGATAGGAATATCCGAGATGATGGATGATACAGAAAATCAAATTTTCTCATGGTCATCTTCTTGAACAAACATTTAGGAAAGCTGTTGATGAGAGCAAGGACATTACTGATGGAGACCAGGCGATTCTTTGGCAAAACATAGGGACTTGGACTCAATCTCTTTGTGAGCGATAGGAGGCCTTGGATTATATGGTAGCCGAAGGGAGAACAAGTGACAACCATTGGGAGGTTGGCTAGGTAACAAAGACTGGTCATCCTCGGACTAGAACTATGTCCACCATATTGACGATTTTGGAGATTATTGTAGATATCCTGTCTCTGCCTTTGGATATTGCAACAACTCCAAGATGAGGGAAGTCAAAGAAAACGACACCTACCTACTCCTTTGGATGAACTTATAACACCATCATACGAAATGGAGAAATCCCATCACGGGCCCCACCTATGCTGTCCAAAAAATTTGGTGTAGCGATGACTTTAAGACAAGCATAGATGTAGAGGCTGGAATATGCAGGAAGAGATCGAGGCACGACATGGATATAAGCCTCGGTACTGAAGTTATTGCCTTTTCCATTTGCACAAGAGAGGTTATAAGAAGGGTCCTGAAAACCAAACCATAGCCATTCTTTCGAAAGTTACGCGACAGTAAATGCCCTGCAATCAAGCAGATTTTCTTCTAAATTAGGTCGGA
Organism: Chrysolina americana; assembly: GCA_958502065.1. Classification (NCBI taxonomy): domain Eukaryota; kingdom Metazoa; phylum Arthropoda; class Insecta; order Coleoptera; family Chrysomelidae; genus Chrysolina; species Chrysolina americana. The sequence continues at coordinate 87,018,420 of OY293414.1, forward strand.
AGACACAAAAAACCTCACCGCTCTAGGATCACAGAACAGCGGTGAACTTGTATGTCACCAGGTCACAGGGGCATCTAGTGGAATGAGAGCGCATATGCCTTTACAGGAGTGGAGGCAGTACCAACTCGTATTGGACCAGCCTGTGCAATCCCATTTGGAGACGGACATTGATCAGGACACGAAGAAGTAGTTTAATAACCATCAACAATCTCCCTAGATGAGTTTAGTTGATCTGAAGGCCTGGACGTGGGATGGTTGTCTCTCGATTTGGTATGGATATCACCTCAGATCTTCGCTAGGTACTAGGTAGATAACAATAGTTTGACGAATCAGGAGGTATGTTCCTTGCTGTTGGAGTACAGCTTGCTGACTGATGCTTCCTGTAGCCCATTCTACATTCCTGGGTGTGAATGAACTACTATGGATGCAATGTGATGTAAGAGATACTCAGAGCTTAGCCTCTGTTCCGCCTGAAACACGAGGGACTATGTATCCCATTATGGGGATCAAGGCTGTATCAGAGTAGAAGTGTAAGATATGCCACGTGTCTGTCTGACACGGTGTGGTCCCTGAAGCCACAGCAACTGGCACAATCGGATGCAGATATTCACAGAAATCTTTCAGGAGAGATTGTCATCTGGCAAATCAACTTTGCCGTGTATGACACTGCTCAGACTCTGCTCCAAGTGGTGAATTACCACAGAATCAAGATTAGCTTACCGAACATCAAACAGCACTATTTTGATAGGGTAGGAATGCTGGTCGCTGCGATAAAGTCACTAAGGAGGCGGGCAAGAAGCATCACGCAAGACATGCGGTTCCGTGATGAACCTCCTAGCCTAATCCAAGAGCCTCCACGTGTCGAGGATATCCCGCCAGCAGCTGATTGTATGGAAAACCTTCTGAAAGAATATCTAGCCTTCGTCGCCCTGATACCATGATCTGCGCGATCTTATAACTTCAGAAGAAGTTCGGAGGGTCCTTGAAAAAATGTCCAAGCACCCACCACGATCTGGCAAGTGATTTTAATTCATTCCTTGATGGGGAGCAACAAATTCTGGACCGGTTTGTCAAGGAGTGAACCGTGATTATTCCCAAAGGCGGAGATTATTTCGATCCAAAGAATAACAGACCACACTCAAAAGTATGACAATTTTTCCTCATGAGTAGAGTTTAGAGAGTGATCAAGGCATATCTTGTACGGGATATTATTATTATTTGCTGTGGGGAAACAACAACTGGCGATTTTTTGTCTCATTTTGGGACACTCTTTATATAATATCACAAAACAGCTGCAACTGTTCCTTTTTTATCACTATTCAAATACTCAATCAGTTGAGTTAGTACATCTCTGCAACCGATATTTTCTGATGAGATTCCGACATAAAGAAATTCCCACACTCGTCTCCCGAAATCGCCGGCATGGAATTGAATAACAACCGTACAATTCAGACAATGGGATGAGGTCAGGCATAACATAATGATACCGAATTGGATTGAGGAACATTTGATCCTTTTCCGATAGCGAATTTGGTTTGTATAAATTCGATTTCCTTCCTTGTGATGGATTTGTTTGTTGAAGGTAAAACCTCAACTAGGTCAGAAGAAACGCTGTAGGATTTTTACCGTCGGGGAGAGAGCATGTTTTGTGGATCATTGTTGAATACGTCGCTAAAAAAAAAGTTGGGATTATTCTAATTGTAGATATCATTACAAAACTTTTGCAGAAGCAGAAGATATTCATAAAATTATGCACTCACAAAAATATGGAAATTGAAATTTCAGTTGATGATACCATCAAAAAAACGCCAAACACGGCAGATGAAAGTGAAGGATATCATTAAGATGGAAAAAGACAGTGAACCCATTTTTGCTAAAATTGATAGAACCTGTTGAAGAATACGAGAAGATCAGGAGAGGAGACATAAAAAAGGGGACGAAAATAACCAAGAAGCAAAGGACCACTCAAGTGGATAAAATAGTAGAAAAAAAGAAAGTTGTGAATATAGCATCCAATTGTTTAACCGTGGTACTTGATATTTTCAGTTCCGTGGAATCTACCAGCATGTTTGAATTTCTGGAGGAATTTTCCATATATTAACGGTAAAACGTTTGGTTCTCACACAATAGTGGAACTTGTTACACTGAAAGGAATGTACAGCAATATCTCCATAATAATAGAAGAGTAATATAAAGATTTTTGGAGGCTTTTGACCAGCAAAGTCAGCGGATTTGGCACCTCTTGATTTTTTCCCATGGGGTCACTCGAAAGCGATGGACTATGAACAAAAGCCAGTTCCAAATGTAAATGACTATTACGGGAACATGTGAAGGGTTAAATTACAACTTTTTCAGGAATATATTAGGAGAATGTTCTACAAGGATAACTACAACTATGCATATAATATCAAAGACGATAAATATTTCGTTACAACTTTTCATAAAATCAATATGAATGAGAATGGCTCGTTGAAATAATCATTTGCAAGAAAATTAGGTTGAACTTCAACTTTGAGATGCTGATGAATTTGTATGGAACCACCTATAATGTGTGGTTGATGTGGGATTTATATTGATGGGACATATAGCAGATTATTTCTTTCGTCTATTAAATAGCAGTCATCAACCAATCATACGTTTGTTTCCTGTTTGACAGGACCAATCAACACGCTCTATTAGCGACTATTTACATGATGCACAATAGTCACCGACTATTCAGCATGATACTCATATCAAGGAGTCTGAGCATCTGACAGTACTCTAAATAAATACATATTAAACGGATTAGGTAAACTATTTCAAAGAATATATTTACAGTGCTATTGAAACTAAATGAAAATTCAACCACCACCCAATATTTATGGGGGAAAAAACAAGCACCCCCACAAAAATATCGAGAATGAGAAAAAACAGATGTAGAGAGTTATTGGATTTCAGTACAGAGTGGCCTCCTCGTTCGCCGGTTCTCAATCCCAAAGACTTTTTAATTGTTGACGTCGAAAAAATTCATACGCTCAACTTGAAACGAATCAATTGTCAGTCAGTTTCAAGATATCCAAACTTGAACTAATATACAACAGCGTTCTGCTTCAAGGAACCAAAGTGATTAATACCATCCGAAAAGGATAAATCCTGTACCAGTGCGTGAAAGGAGCGTTCATAAAAAATTTAAAATTATGAACTGAACTGTATTTTGCTCTATTGAATAATAATATAGAAACTGAAATAAAAAAAAGGCCGCAGTCGGTAGGATTCGAACCTACGCTCCCAGAGGGAATCTGATTTCTAGTCAGACGCCTTAACCGCTCGGCCACGACTGCTTATAATAATTAATGGTTTATTAAATGTTAGATAATACAACTGTCGTAAATTACACAGTATTAGTATTTATAAGAACAAAAAATGCAGGGTGTTAGTTAAACATGCGGTAAAAATTCAAGGGGATATTCCTTGATTTATTCTGAAAATATTACTGAACTATCATAATTTTTTGAAGAACCCCGTTGTTTCGAAGATGATTACAGGGCAAAAAAAATTTTCACACCTCAATAATAATTGTGGGATCTCAACTGAATTCCTAACCCGTTACATACAATCTTTCATGGTAGTCGTTTGGGTATTTGTATTCTTGATTTTTCTATCGAACCCCGAATGAAAAAATCAAGCACTCATAAGTCTGGAGAGCGGGGTGGCCAAAGAAATGGTCGATTGTTGGGTATCCACTGGTCAAGAAACGATTCTTGCAAACGAGTATGGAGAGAGAGTATGCTGAAGAAGTCATCAAATAGGTTTCTATGTTCAGCGATTGTGAGGCAAAACATTCAAATATCTTTCACCCGCGAGAAAAAGATACATCACACCCAATTTGTATTATTATTATTAAACCTACGGCGGTAATTACCTGTTGTGGATAATTCTCGATATTTTTTTTTTATTCTCAAAATATTTCCACTGACATCTATGTAGGTATATTGATTATATTTTTTCTGAAACATTTCACGAGACGCTTTTCGTCTGTTTGGGAAATGTGGCAGGATGTAGGTGAGCTGAAAGCTCACGTTAGCACGCAATTCCAGGTTTCGTGTCGAACAGGATATAATTAATGGAGGTAAGAAAAAGATTTAGTGTTGTTTTCATTTATCCGTGACTGTGGCTATGAATGAAGCCGTAATGATACACGTATGGCACGTAATCGTCCGAATGATCGATGCAGAACTATTTCGGAGTTTCTTTTGAACGAGTTATAACCTAGCTTTCCGAAAGTCTTCTCTGAAAGGCCAAATGGACAATTTCCTGTTCCTGGTGTTAGGTTGGGTTGATTAGGCACTTTCAAATGGAAATTTGACTAATGCACTACAACTAATAATCTTTATCATGCATTGTAGGTTGTTTTTTTTTTCATAGTAACGAAAAGATTGATTTTTTTATGAATAGGGTACGTCTGCGATTCTGGAGGTACTTACTGCAGCCACAAAAACTCTTCGTGCTATATATTCTCGCCTCGTCGATGATACTTCGCTTATTAACTTCCTCACTACTTAGGAACACTGAAGAAAGGTTGGCGATGTGACTGTGTTTTATACAGTGTGACCCACTTAAGACCGGAGCATCCCTATAAAATCAACATTTTTCAACCGATTCGAATGATTTTTTTTTCATTAGGTAGACATTCTAAAAGTCTACTAGGACACCAAATTTCATGAATAAATCTCCATTTCCAGGGCCAACTAATCTCATTTTTCAATGTAAAAAATCTAAAAAAATTACTAGCGATTTTTTAAAAAAAATTCTAACTACACCACTGGATTCGCGACATTTTCAAATGGTTCTTATGTAAATAACGTTGAAATGCGTCAATCAATAAAAAAGTAATGAGGGAATTAATTTTGAAAAATATGCCGTTTAATCAACCCACCAATTCAATTTCAAAACTTTTATCAGAACTTTGACTACACCACTGGATTCAGGAAGTCTCGAAATATCACTGACTGTAATTTCATCGAAATCTGTTCACAAATAAAAAAAAAATTAGGAGATAAAATTGACATTTTCCTGAAATTCCATTAACATATTTTTACAATTTCCAACCGACTCAATTTTTTTTTAGCAGGAAGAGTAACAAAAAGTCTACGTTTGAACAAAACATTTGCAAAATATTCCAAATTTCAGGATATACTACGATTTTTTTTTATGTTCTAATTGCTAAATTTCATTAGCGAATTTTTTCGTGAAATTTCGACTCAGCCACTGGATTAAGCATTCTTCATTTAGGTGAATTCTAAAATTTCATTTGAAAATATTCATTGGCAGCAAAGCTAGAGCATAAATAATTTTGATAACATGCCATTATTTTTGAATATTTCAGACAAATTCTGAGAATCGGCCATACTGTCAACACAAACGTAGAAGATCATTGAGGTTTCTGATAGAAATTCGCTTTCATAACACAAATTGTTCCCGAGTTATAACATCTAGAATGGTATTTTTGGAAAAAATTCAAAATCCATAACGTCGAGAAACCGGCTCCTCGAGATATCGATTATTGTACAATCAACCAAGAACTTTCGAATCAACTGAAAACTTTATTTTGATTTAATTTCCAAATTTTACGATGGCTAACAAATGACATCGATAATACAACATTCAGTAATTTTGGTCCAAATCAATAAATTTCAAATTTTTGTTGCTTCCACCAAACCACCATTCAATTCAATACATCTTTGCCAGTATGTTGCTCTCATTGCTTCTTCAGTTTTATGGGGTTTTTCTTGAAAGTAAGATTTTTCAAGTCCGCAGAATGGTTCTGGCCCGATCAGTAGCGTTGATACCCCTTTTCGTGCCAGGGTATCTGCTTGTTCATTGTCCTCCACTCCGACGTGCCCCGGCACCCAGAGGAGGATTACCTTGTTGTTCCTGCCTAGATCATTGAGTTTGTCTAGGCATTTCCAAACCATCTTTGAGTTGATGTTATATGAGCTCAACGCTTTGATGGCTGCTTGACTATCGGATAGGATTGCGATTTTCTTGTTCCGGTTGAATTGAATGCACATTTCTATGGCGTGAATTTCCGCTTGAAAGATACTGGGGAACTGGCCCATGGGTTCGGAGTATTTGGTGCCAGGCCCAAAGACTCCTGCTCCGGTTCCGTCGGGAGTTTTGGACCCGTCCGTGTACCACGGTATGGTATTCTCTCCCAGTGCTCGAATGTATTCTATGCTTCATCCACTTATTTAATTCCGTTCGAAAAAATTTGTCGAAACTAAATTTCTTGGTGAATTCATCAGTTGGGAGATCGGCAAGGTGTGCACTTTCGCTGGGGGTTGGGCCGCTTATGTTGTGTGCTGTCCCTTTGAGTCAGACTTTAGCCAACCTAAGGTTTGCTCCCCAAGCAGTTCTCCTCACCATGATATGGAGAGGAGTGAGGTCCAGAATTACCTCTATTCCTGCTGTTGCAGTTGACCTCATTGCTCCTGTTATACAATGACATGCTAGTATTTGCACTTTCTCCAGGATTTTCTTTGTTATGGCGAATTCGGTTCTGCCGTGTCACACTACTGCTCCGTTGGTGATCATAGGTCTCACTTTCAAGGTGTACATCCATCGCAGTATTGATGGGTTGCAGCCCCACGTTTTTCCTGCAATGTTCCTGCACACCATCAGTGATGATTTTTCCTTGTTAACGATCTTTTCTACGTATCTGTTCCATAGTAGTTTTGAGTCTAGGGTAAGCCCTAGGTACTTCACCTCTGCTTCGTCGAGGCAGCCCTTGGGTGCTGAAACTTTGTTCTTCTAGTGAATAGTACCACTGTAGTTTTTGATGAGTTAATTCTCAACTCCACAGAAAGGCACCATTCTCTGGTAGTCTCTAGCTCCATTTCTATGAGATCGCAGATGGTCCTTCGAATTTGCCTTTGGCCATAATGATTATGTCGTCAGCATATCCAAGGCAAGTAACTTCGTTCCCGGTTAGTGTTCCGAGTAGTTCGTCTACTGCGAGACTCCACATCAGAGGTGATAGTACCCCTCCTTGTGGGCATTCCCTGTTTGTGCTGATCCAAAAGCAGATATCGCCCACTTTCGTTTCAGCAGTTCTTGTAGCCAGCATTTGGCACATCCATCTGGATGTGGTTCTGTCCAAAAGTTGGCGCATCCTTCAAAGTTTGCAATCAATTTTCAATAAGTTACCTGTGGGATATCAATAAGAATTGAATTGGGAATACTTATCTGAACATTGAGCAAAACTAAATTACCTCAATTTCTCAAGATCTAAAACATATTCATTAAAAATAGTTACAGGAAATGATAAGATCTGAAATGATCTTTTAATGGATGCTTTGCCTCACCCATCAATACCAGGAGAGTGATGAGGTGTGGAAAATTGTCCATCAAAATAATGAAACTAAGTTTTTCATTGAAAATTTAGTCCTCCTGTAACCTCACAAGAAATCTCCCCTTGAATCAATGACACTACTTATGCAACCACCGCGTTTATTTTTTGTTCCAAAGAAATATCCGCAAATCCTGCTGCAAAAACCTCCCGTCTGGTCGAGCTTTCCAAAACATCGCCCCAGCGTATGTAGAAATAATGTCGTGAATTGCAGAACTCCCCGAGAAAATCCGGAACAAAAACTGGAGCAAAAAGCTTCGTCCTCATTGCAGAGTGCAGAGGTTGAGTGGCAGCCGGTTTACTCGGTTACTTGATGTCAAGGCCTGCAACGGTGTGCACAACGTTGTACGGCTGGTGGTGTTATTGCTGTTTCAGCGACTCTACAGCCCGGTCGATAAGACGCCGAGGTTGAGGCGGTGTTGCCACGCCGTCTTGGACGCCAATCAATCGGTTCATATGTACAGAGCACTATTGGATTCAAGAGATTCAAGACGTGCTTATTCTAGTAGCGAAATTTCCGCTAAATAACTTTCCAGTCTACATGGGCCTGCATGAAGAAGAAGCAGCTGCAGCAACATCAATTCCTTGATTATTCCAAGCCTTTTGACTGTGTGAGTCATGAAATTCTCGTGGAATAGCTATTTGTTCAACTAGTGTATTATGGCACTTGGGATAGACCCGAAATAATACTCACACAATAAACACTTATATTCAACTACTATGTTACACCTTGTCTTCTCTCAATCCCTAACAACTATTGAATAATCTATTCAATATAACCTCATTTCCTTCTTAACTAACTATATTAGTCAGTCTGAGTCAGCTGCATTTCCATACGACCATTCTGATTTGTTGTTGTCCTCGACAACCACTTCGTGGATTTCACCATCTGTGAATAAATATTCAAGCAATTATTCTCGGAATACTGTTGTTGGTATTTTGTTTTATAGAAGGCACAGTATAGTTATGTAAATCTTTTCCATACTCGAACAAGCTCCTAAGACCTTCTGAGAGGTTTTTCTGGAAAAAAAAAGAACTTTGAGAAGTTTTGTTAGCGACCAATGGGCTCAATTGTAACATCAATTGAATCGAACTTTCGTTGAAGACTACAAACACTGTACCATCAAGGCACCTAGAAGGCTCTATTTTGCCATCAAAGGGCTCTGCTGTGCCATCAAGGGCTCTATTGCGCCAGCTTGGGCCATCAAGAGCTCTATTGTACCATCAAAGGTTATATATACTATCAAGGATTTTTTTTCTCCATGGGCTCTGTTGTGCCCTCACGTACTCTATTATGCCATCAAAGGACTGTATTGTACCATCAAAGAACCCTACTTTGTCATCAAAGGCTCTTTTGTGTCATCAAGGGCTCTACTGTCTGGTGCTTGCTTGGAGTTCGCACCGACCACCCGGGGTGGTACTGTAGGTTTACCGGGTTTTCTTACAGCTGAAAAGTGAATGCGCCACCAAAAAATTATCAGTAAGTCACCAAGGAGCGCCACGGCAAATAATAATAGCCGTTCTCTACCCGAACACTCTGAGGGGTGTTTATGAGGGAGTTTTATTGTTATTATTACTATTGTTTCGTACTGTTTAGTGCCATCGAGGGCTCTATTGTGCCCTCAAGAGCTCTATTACGCCTTCAAGGGCACTGTTGTATCATCAAGGACTCCATTGTGCCGTCAAGGGCTCTATTGTGCCATCAAGAGCTCTATTGTGCCATAAAGGGCTCTATTGTATCATCAAGGGCTCTACTGTGTCATCAAGGACATTTTTATGTATTGTGCGACCAAGGGCTTTACTGCATCATCTTTTCTACTTGTCCATTTCCTTCAGGCATGACCACAGTTGAGGTGTGTGATTTGATATTTTTTTGTACCAAATTCTCTTTAAAATCGATGGAGATAAACCCGATTCTTGCGTAGATTGGCTTGTCCGTATTCTCGAAGTTTTCCTGTTTTTTTTTTGTGTTCACTGCTCATCACTTCGCTGGTGTGAAGATCGCCTTTTGATAGTACAAAATAATATATATACAACAAACTCCTGAAAAATAATAATCACATTGCAAAAAGTAGAGTTTACACTTCTTCAGAGTATTATTCAAAGAAGCAGCGCTCTTCCACTCAACAATGGAGCACAATGAAGCCCTTGATGGCACAATGGAGCCCTTGATGGCACAAAAGAACCCTTGATGGCACAATAGAGCTCTTTATGGCACAATAGAGCCATAGATGGTACTAAAAAATCTTCCTTGATGGCACAAAAGAGCCCTTGATGGCACAATAGAGCCCTTTATGGCACAATAGAGCCATCGATGGTACTAAAAAATCTTCCTTGATGGCACAATCGAGCCTTTGATGGCACAAAAGAGGCCTTGATGGCACAATAGAGCCCTTTATGGCACAATAGAGCCATCGATGGTACTAAAAAATCTTCCTTGGTGGCACAATCGAGCCTTTGATGGTACAAAAGAGCATTTAATGGCACACTGGAGCCGTTGATGGCACAATGGAGCCCTTAATGGCACAATGGAGCCCTTGATGGCTCAATGGAGCCCTTGATGGCATAAAAGAGCCCTTGATGGCACAATAGAGCCCTTTATGACACAATAGAGCCATCGATGGTACTAAAAAATCATCCTTGATGGCACAATCGAGCCTTTTGATGGCACAAAAGAGCCCTTGATGGCACAATAGAGCCCTTTATGGCACAATAGAGCCATCGATGGTACTAAAAAATCTTCCTTGATGGCACAATCGAGCCTTTGATGGCACAAAAGAGCCCTTGATGGCACAATAGAGCCCTTTATGGCACAATAGAGCCATCAATGGTACTAAAAAATCTTCCTTGATGGCACAATCGAGCCTTTGATGGCACAAAAGAGCCCTTGATGGCACAATAGAGCCGTTGATGGCACAATAGAGCCATCGATGGTTAAAAAAAAACTTCCTTGATGGCAGAATCAAGCCTTTGATGGTACAAAAGAGCATTTAATGGCACACTGGAGCCGTTGATGGCACAATAGAGCCCTTAATGGCACAATGGAGGCCTCGATGGCACAAAAGAGCCCTTGATAGCACAATAGAGCCATTTATGACACAATAGAGCCTTGATGATTCTATTCAATTGATTTTACAATTGTGCCCTTTGATAGCTAACAATGCTCTTTTATATAACTAGTCTGTGCCTTCAATAGAACAAAATACCAACACCAGTAACTTGGGAATAGTTATTAGCAGATGGTGAAATCCAAGAAGTGGTTGTTGAGAAGAAAAATAAATCAGGATGATCGTGCAATATCCGCCTATGGAAATGCAGCTGAATCGGACTGCGTTTATCACCCACACCAACTGGCACAGGCACGAACGTCGGCAGGCATGCGTTTCTAATGCAGGATGGGCACGCATGTATCTGAATCGGAATTTAAGTATATAACAGTTTGAGAAGTGCGTAGTGCTTGACTATCACTTTTTGAAAGTGCTTGGTAATCGTGAGCATTTTATTAATGAGTGCTGTGTTCTAATGATATCTTGCCAAGAATGACTAAACAAAATTAAATCATCTACGAATGTCAACATCATGGACTTCGTCATCAAGGTTTAACTCCTCAAACTCCTGCGAATGAAGGAATTCTTTGATAGGAGTTGGAAGCTGCGCTGGCAACGCCGCCGATCGTAGGCAACCATTCATACGTTAGTAACACGGAATGCGGTAGAAGGATTTTCCCTGCGAACACTCGACCGCCTCTTATGTCGATTTCTTTCTTGTTTTCGTCTGTGGAAGATATATTTCCACAGCGGGAAATGCACTTCCATTTGTGATTGGACGCATTGTATCACTCCAAAGCGGAGTGAAATGCTCGGAATGTTTCCTCAATAACGTCCGTCATTCTATGGAAGGGAGTTTCAACATCAGGAATCTTGGATTTCATGACATTTCCCCCGAATGGTAGAAATATATTCTTGGGTTCGTAAATATACACAGTTCGTCTTGAAAAATAGGCACTAGCTATTTGTTCAACTAGGGAGGAAAGGGCCACTTTTCTATCGCATGCAGACATGTTTAATAAAATCATGGGAAACATTTTTTTTTTAGAGAAATTACCTTTTTCAACTCCAGATGAACTTTTCAACTCGAGAACGGTTGAAGATAGAGCAATTCTGCGAACGTCAATCGATTCAGAATGATGAAATACGTATACTCTATGGATTTCAAGTCGATTGACGATAGCAAATAATTACTCGAAATACTCATAAGGGGTAGACCCCTAAAAATCATGAAAAATAGAATATCCTCAGATTCACTTGGAATTTTATATGCGCACATGTGTGCATATAAAAAAAGGTTGAATTTTGCAAAAATTAATAAAAATATCACGAAAAATAAATTTGTTATGAGATAAATGACCTCTTTCAACTTTAGATGATATTTTCAACTCAAGAACGGTTGAAGATAGAGCAATTTTGCGACCGCCAATCGAATCAGCTTGATGAAATTAGTATACTTTGAGAATTTCAAGTCGATTGACGAAAGCACTTGAAGAAATTATAAGGGGTAGATTAAATTCTGATCAGTAAACAATTTTTTTTTCCTAATCGCATTCATTTGAAGCTTCATTGTAGCTGAAAATCAGACGTTGTGGCGATGCTGTGATACGTGAATATTTCCCCACAAAGTATGTATCGACAAATGAAGTTTCACCGCTATTTATAGGAATTCATTAAAAACCCACAAGTTCGAATCCAGGAATTTCCTTCGAACCGCCGCAAACTAGCCGTCCTCGGCCACAAAACACGAACAATCCCAGTATTGATCACAGCGTGACCTGCAGAATTAGCTATCCTTCATGTACCAGTCCAGTCACCCCTGCCGCAAGAGGTGTAGTCTGCTCTGTCGGCGAGAACGGGTTTTGAATTCTAATGGTTTATTGCCCTCTCTCCCCCACCCCCGCCCCCCTCCTCCCGAGCCGTTCGCTTTTCCAGACTGGATCGCAGCGGCACAGGATGGCAGGAACTCTGCTGTTCCGTGGTTGGATCGCCCGCCAAGTTGATTTACCTTCCGTGAACCCGGGATTGTGTTCGTTCCTGGATACCGGTCGTTGGAAACTTTATGGAAGGCACTAATTTTTTGCGAGAACGGACACTTTTGCGACTGGTTTTTATCGGGAGGGTGAAACTTTTCCAGTTCGGTACAGCGTTTTCACGATTTTCCGAACGGTTTGAGTCAAGTCTGAAAGTTATTGGTAAAAACAGAATTGATTAGCTTTGTCATTATTTCCGAATCTTGACCTGTAAAATTCTCCAATAATTAACTACCTCTCTAGTAATAATTCATCAAATGCTCCCTAATTCAAATGAAATTTCGTACCTGCCATTTTTATGGGTTGAATATTCTTTGTGTAAATTGGAAGCTTTCATTTCCTCTATATTTATCAGTTATTGTTAACAAAGTTTCAGTTAAACCATTGAAAAATAAATATAAAAAATATGTCGTACAAAATTTAAAGTAAATAAGTTTGACCATACATACAAAGTTAGTATGTGCTTTCATTTTTAGTAGTCCCATTGTCAAAAAGCTGTAAAATATTTATTTTGTATTGTAATGGGTCGGAAAAAAGGAATTTTAGTGTTTTTCGTTATGCTGTCCAGTCAAAACTTTTATAAATTGTCAAATGTCAAAATTATTGACACAGCTTATATTTTTCAATGGTTCACCCTGTATATCATTGAATGTTTACTTATTTTTTCTGATAACGAAAATATGCCACACTTGCCCTTTCTTTCCATTACTCTAGAGCAAATTGATTAAATATTATTACAATTGTAATTTTTCTAGAACATCAAGATACCCGCGTTTTTTATTCTGTTTATTTTTTAATTTCGAAACTGATAGTTAGCCTGAAAAGAAAAAAAAATGCTATGTTGAAAACGATTTTGACAAAACAAACAGAAATCAATATTCTAGCATATCTTAGAGTCAATTCTCAAAATTCATTAAACGATGTAGTTAGAATTAATTGCCAGCGTGTATTGGATATGCCCACGCAGTGACTAAAAAATACAGATTTTGCCCATACAAGCTGAAAAGGGTGCAAAAGTTAACACCAGCGTAAAAGGAAATACTGCTGTCTTATTTCTTTGTACTGCAATTCAGTCAAATCTGTTGATTTAAATAATAGGGAGAAGTCATCAGCATACAGATAAGTGAATGATTTTGGCAAAACAGATGGCAACTCATTTATATATAGAATAAAGAGGATTGGTCCCAAACCTGATCCTTGTGGAACCCCTATATCATTACTTATCTCCTCAGAATAACAAGTTTCGCTGCAATTATCATTCAAATTTTAACAGTCTGGGTGCGATTTGAAAGATATGATTCAAACCATTCATTCTGAATACCTCTAATACCAATTTTATTCAATTTGTCCCAAAGATGTATGTGCTTTACGCAGTCAAAAGCGCGACTGAGGTCACAAAAAATCCCAGTGGGATTTTCACCAGTTCCAACAGACTCTTAAAGGTCCAAATAAAAAGAAACAACTGCTGTTGTAGTGGAATAGTTAGATCGAAATCCGTGTTGATTCGAAGACAGAATATTGTTTATATTCAGAAAGTTATGTAGAAACTTCAACATTATATATTCGAATACCTTTGACAGTGATTAGCGTTAGTGTTTGGTGCGGATTGATTGATGAACATGTTTTGTATCCTAGAATTTTTTATGCTTCATCGACTGGTCAGGAGCATTTAAATTTTCTAAAAACAGAAAGTGAAGAACGTATTGACAATTTAACTCTAGCCTCTTTTCTAACCTCTTTCTCTCGTAGATGAGTGGCCAACTATAAACAGACTCGGTTTTGACAGAATCTCTATTAGCTGACTCTCAAGCTTCAATATCCCCAGTCCTCATGAGAAAACGTCTGCCGTACATGTAGGTGTGGGAACATTCATTGACTTCTTATTTATCCCCTCCCCCCTCTCACCCCTTTCTCCACTGAGTCGCTCTTTCTCTCATCCCTTCCTCCACTCAGCCTCTCTTTCTCTAATCCCCTTTTCCTCTCACCCTCTCATTCTCTCACCCTCTCACCCTCTCACCCTCTCACCCCCTCACTCTCAAACCCTCTCACCCATTCACCCCCTCACCCTCTCACCCTCTCACCCACTCACCCTTTCACCCTCTCACCGTCTCACCCTTTCATCCTCTCGTTCATGACTCCAATGATGGCAACGTACCAATCAATCTGGGCCTCTGGCGCACCTATTATTACAGATAATTGAACAAATTTTAACGCTAAAAAGTATCATTGGTCGTTGAACATTCGATCTTAACAATGTCATAGATCAGATCTCAAGATTACAATGAAGTAGCGACAGATATGGCGATGTTCCGTCAAGAAAAAGCTCATATCCGCCGACATAAGAGAAGATGACTAACTCCCCTATGAAATTTCACATTTCACTGATGTTGTAGCCACTTTCCCAAAGTGAAACTTCCTTTGAGAGGCATCCGAAGCCGTAAAATAACTACTCGCACGAAACTTCTTTCTCGAGGGATCGTTAGAGGCTGCAAGAACGAGGGGCGACTCTTTATTTACGCTACATTTAAGCGTGAGCTTGAGTGGAACGGCAACGGAGAGAAATTTCTTGGTGTTTACGAGGTGTCTCAGCATTATGTTTTGCTTACGGGATTTCTGTAGCTCAGTGAGAGTTTGAACGTGCGGTTGAGTTTCACGTAGTTTTCGCAAACTCTAAAGTTGGCGCGCAAAGAAAATACTAGTCGCGGTTTCTTAGGTGTCCTCCCGGGCCCATATTTCATCCAGATTTTCGTGAAAAAGAAATCAACATGATTTATGGCACTGCTTATGTTACTGGTACCACTGAATGTATTCAACTGTTTGCTAGTGGATACACTTTCATTAACCTTTAACACAGCAACAATATGAGGTAGATATCTGACAGACGCTTCTCTGGCTAAAATCACGACTAGCATTGTAACACATATGACTTATATTTGTGTAACGTTACCCATACAACAGAGGTTATCCTTCATTTTCTCTTTAGTATTTCCAAGCTTGACAAGCTGAATATCAAAAAGTAATTGGTATCTTTTTTTCTGTCACTGAACTTCTCTCATTCATATGTGATGTAGACTATTCATCAATTTTTCTACAGTTTTCGACTGTGTTAACCATGAACTCCTTTTATTGAAAATGGAGCTATATGGTGTATGGTGGAGTAATACTTTTGGATTTGAAGAAAGTATACTGAGAAGGCAGAATCCAAAGAGTATTGATTCAGAATTCCATAAGTCAACCGGTTAATCACTGAACAGGGCATTCCTCAAGGCTTTCTACTGGGGCCCTTAACGTTTCCTTGTATATGGTAATGATCTGATGAATTAGTTCAATACTTTTCCAGAAAACCATGTAATCTCTAGTGCTGATGACTTTGGGTCTTACGTTAGATCTTAAACTTACATAGAGAAAAGAGAAGATCAAAAGCAAAGTTTGTGATGTGCCAAAGTGGTCCGGAAGAAGACCCCATGCATTGGCTAATCTTTTTTCTTTGGTTGGAAATGTTCACAAATAGCAAACAGTTTCAAACAATCAAAACTATTCTTTGCACTCATAACTGCTGCTCCATATGGCCTCCTTCATTTTCAATGCACGTAATATATATGTATTATAATTTTGCACCTGTTGAATGGCATTACCAATTTTAATCTTTGGATCGCCCAAACAATACCACGGCGTAGAATAGACAATATAAAAAATTCATATGGTGTAAGATCGGGACTATTAGGAGGCAATCTAATAGTACCCAATTTTCCAATCCACTGTGGATATTTCCTATTCAAGAACCTTTTAACTGGGACAAGACAATGTGGCAGTACCCCATCCTGTTGCCAAATTGAATATCTTGACTCAGGGAGGAATTGAATCTGTTTTATTGACGTGACAGGCTTTCTACAAGAAAGTAGTAGCCTAGTTTATGTAAACCATGCGCGAAAAAAAAAAGAGTACTGTATTACGAGAGAGGAGGAGGTGGAGGAGGCGTGGGGAGGATAAGAGGAGGTGAGGAGGAACAACACTTAAATATTTATATTGAATTAATCAACAAAATACACAATCAAAGATTTAATCAAGCGCATTCAGCAATTATTTATTGTTATTGAAACTTATTTCAAAATAACAAATAACAAGTGATCATGAATGAAATATAAATGAGGCAAGATGACTAGAAATCTTAAGGATATGTAGAACAATAATCTAGTTCTGTCAAAATACATTCAATTCACATCTGGAGTATAACGAGTTAAAACTACAACTGCCCGTTATTTTCAAGGACTCTTCGCGTTTCGAAGGTTGGACTATTGGGATATTTTGCCTCTCACAAAATTATGAACACATGCCAATCATAAAAATGTATCTCTGAAATGTCCCTGTTTATGAGATTTTCGTTTCACACTCCAATACTTAAAAATAATCTTACCAGTGTTCATTTATCGAAGGATCTTTTGTAAAATGTATTTCGAAAGGTTCTGAAGTTAAACGTCGAGTTGAAAACTGTTGAAACTGTAATTTGATACTTTCTCGAACATTACCGGTTGTTGATATTTTCTGGAATGTTTGTGATGTTAGTGAATGAAATCCATTATTATTATCCTATTATATCGGTTGGTGCTGAACTGGCTCCAAGTTCTATAGAAGACACTGCATAATCGAGATAAGGTGTGACCTTAAAAAAAATAGAATCGCATTTCAAACCGATCAGAGTTTCTCAGCTCATCCTACGCATACTTGGGAACCGTATCAAATCTCATCTGATTGGAGATAATGAAGTGGAAATGCCGAAGTCGTATCAGAGACAGTAGCGCTCAAGTGAAACATGCCACGTGTGACATTTAACCTCAAGCAAAGTACGTCTAGCAACTCCTAGCGGAGAGGCAGAATTTCCATGTTCCGCGATTATCATCCACATTACTCACTCCCAATCTGAGCGAAATCCCATTTTCGCCCCCTCGCGATTTCCCCAGGAAGCGCCAACTATTCCTATTTCTGTAGATGACGTTGATGGATGTTTCTTGTTTCGACTGTAATTTGTTAACCAACTAGTTAAAATACATTGTCTCGAACAGTCTACTTGGAACAATGTTTCAATGAGATTTAATGAGAGTGCTTTGCTTCTTGCTGGAAATTATGAACGTTTACTCCGAAGTTATACATGCTAATTGGATACCTGTGACTGCGAGAACTTTGATTACGAAAGTTCTGGCGATAACCGAATGGATCTTCGGAAATTGAAAATGCGAACAACGGGAAGTTTGGTTACAGAATGTAAAGACAAATGGAGTTTTTCTTCGGTCATTGAAGGGTACATTCTCTTAGATTGATGTACAATTGTCCTGCTGAAATATAGTTTTCAAATTAGTCAACATCGCCCATTGAATCTTGTGGGAATTAACTAAAATGGAGGCAAACTATGTGAATGGCTCAAACAAATCATTCGACATTGAACCAAATATCATGAATATAATAAAAATAATCATGATGGTAATGAAATTGTACATCAAAATAGCTCCAACGACGGACTTTACTGATACAATGTAACTCTCTTGATCAATTCATGAATAGATTTATCGTCCTGTGTAGTACTTACTGTTAGAATGAAATTCAATTCGATGAGACAATGAACAGCTATTACATTTTCAATGTATGACTTTCATTGATATCAATCATCTAGGTTGCTAATATAATGTAGTATGTCGACGAGGCAATGAACAGAGATTATACAGTGAGGACCAAAAGTCCGTCGCCCCCCCCGTAACTTCTTCATTTTCCATATTACAAAAAAATGTTAAATATATAAGTTGTAGGGTTTCATTCGATCTCTTTAATGGTTTGAGTTTCATTCATACAGAGTGTCTCAAAAAAGCACGGTGACTTAGAAGTAATTTTTTTTAAATGGGACACCCTGTATTTCATTGCATTATTACATTCTACGTTGAATTCTGAACAAGTTTGATAATTAGTTTTCTATCAAAAAAGTTAATAGTTTTGGACTTATGAACACTTGTAAATAATTATTTCGACTACTTTTGCGCCAGTTCAATGAGAAAATCGTAACAAATGGATCACAATATATTCCACTTTTCTATCCTAACTTTTTGAAAGCTATCCAATGTTGCAAACTGCTGATGGCACCATGTATAACTTACCTCGTCGTACCATTTTACAATTGTTAGAGTTGTTGAATCTCACGAAAAACTAGTACAAATGAAGTTGAAACATTTTATTAACAAATAAGGTAGTCCATAAATACAGATCAAGAATCATTAAAAACTGAAGAGATATTTTAATTTATAACTAAAAACGGTGAGTTTTTATCTATTTCAAAAGATGTTCGACATGTCCACCATGCATTTCTTGACACATAAATAGTCGGGTTGTAAACTCTTCCCTAACATTATTCAAGGTTTGAGGTGTTATTTCTGAACACACTTCAATAATTCGACGGCGCAGTTCATCTAACGACCCACAAACTGTCTTAAAAACTACGGATTTCACATAGCCCCAGAGAAAGAAATCAAGTGGTGAGAGGTCCGGTGAGCGAGCTGGCCACTCTGTTGTACCTCGACGTCCAATCCACCTACCTGGATACCTTTCATCTAAGTAATTTCTCACCTCCCGAAAATAGTGTGGTGGCGCTCCATCTTGCTGAAATGTTACATCCAAGTAAAATTCATGTGGGTTTTGCGCAACGATCTCATCGATACTGGGACTTATTGTGTCTTGCAGCATTTGGAGGTATCTGGGACCATTTAAATTTTCTTCCAAGAATATGGGACCTACAATGTGGTTACCTAAAATACCAGCCCAAACATTAATTTTCTGGGGAAATTGAGTATGCCCCTCGCGGAATTCATGGGGATTCTCATCACTCCAATATCTACAATTCTGGGTATTCTTATTTCCATTTAGGTAAAAAGTTAGCCATGGTCTCGCAAAATTCAAGTCGCCGGTCTGGATCATCTTCAACCAATTGGTGCAAAATTTTTATTTTGTAAGGATGGAATATATTTTGTTTTAAAACCCTCTTTACTGATGCTTTAGAAACATCACATGTCTCAGCTACTTGCTTAGTTGATTGTTGTGGGTTATTTACCATTTCGGCTAGTAATTGAATTTCAACATCTACCGTAATTATTTTCGGCCTCCCAGATCTCGGAGCATCTTTCACGGTGCCAGTTTGGTTAAATTTTGCCACCAATTTCTGCAGATATTTTCGACACATCGGACGTTCTGGAAACCGTTCATTGAAAATGCGAATAGCAGCGTGGTAATTTCGGTTAGCTTCACCAAATATGATAACGGCTTCAACTTTGTCTGCTACTGAACGAGCGATATTAATCAACAAGAGAAATTGAAATCCGTTTGAAACAAAGTTTTGAAAACCTACAAAAACAGATAAGAGTTTTTTTCGTTGTCATGGGTAAAATAAACCCATAAATTAATAAATAAAATTAGCCTACCTAATTAATTTATTCGTGAACTGGTGCAAAAGTAGTCGAAATAATTATTTACAAGTGTTCATAAGTCCAAAACTATTAACTTTTTTGATAGAAATCCAATTATCAAACTTGTTCAGAATTCAACGTAGAATGTAATAATGCAATGAAATACAGGGTGTCCCATTTAAAAAAATTAACTTCTAAGTCACCGTGCTTTTTTGAGACACTCTGTATGAATGAAACTTAAACCATTAAAGAGATCAAATGAAACCCTACAACTTATGTATTTAACATTTTTTTGTAATATGTAGAATAAAGAAGTTACAGGGGGGGCGACGGACTTTTGGTCCTCACTGTATATCCAATGTATTAGGTTTATTGATATTAACGATCCTGATGGTTGATATCATGAAGTAAGTTCATAAGGCAATCAATAGTAATTACATATTCAATGTATGAAGTTTATGATGCATGACATTACACGGTAAAAGGTAAGGGCTACCTCTTCCCCAGCTCACACAAGACTTCTGAGGGTTGTGCTCGTAAGGGTGCAGCCGTTTGACGGAAATAACAACAATAACATTGTATAGTGTCGTTAAAATAATAAATTTACATATATTGAGTTAATATATATAATAAAAAATGTGCAAGTGAATTAATGAATATATCATCAAAAATGAGCTATCAGTCGCAAAACAATTATTCATTGAATCACTGATATAATCTTCCAACTCTTGGGCAGAGCATGCTTCTGAACTAGCCTAGGTGTGAGCACAAAATAACCATGCAAATTCCAAAGTATTGCAGCATCGCGACTATCTGTAAAGAAAAATTCAATCATTATACTTGTTCATTCTTTTCAAGCATGCTAGTAACATTCGAATTAACATAGGTATACAGTTCAAATATGAAGTGATTCATGAGTTGCAGAAAATATTTCTTTTGATAAGAATCGTTACAGACCCCAATTGTGAGTTTTTTTCAGATGATTTGTTTATTCTTTTCTGACTTCAATATTATATTCGCATTGTTATGTACTGTCGCTACTTTTCATCCAGTGATATATGATTTCCAAATAAATACTTTAACTGTATTTAATGATTTTTACTCACTTTCCTTGATATATTCGGCTCCAAACTTCTAGGATGTAATTTTTTTTTCGTCAACGGTAGAAACTTTCATATCTTTGGAAATAGAGTAGCATACGATGTCAACAACCTATACTCATTTTCCAAAGACTGAGTTTTTTTTTCGAATTAATTGAAAGCTGTTTTTTAGTTATTGGCGTAATGTTATCATTGATCAACAACTCTTCTATGAAGTTGATGTTTCTTTGATGAACAGATTAACTTTTTTTATCAGTTACATTAACATTGTATGCATATAATGGATATTTTCATTGGGTGATGTATAATTGGTCATCGATTGTCAATGATCCTCGACACATTATATCAGTGAACCCAATGATGAATCTGTCAAAAATTTGATATTTGTAAACATTGAAACAATGTAATATTCGTAGCATAAATGTAAATAGAGTTGATATCAGGAACAAGATTTTTTTGAGTGGAGGAAAAATTTCTGCAAACCCTGTATACATGTACCCCGTAATGCAAAACATAACTTACAAATCGAAAAAAATTACACACGACCTAAAACTAAAACATTTTTAAATAATTTCTTCATAAAGCACGATCATCACGTAAACGAAAACGTTGATTCTCATATCATAGACTACGACATGATAGATCACCGACCCATAATTATCATGCTGAAAAATTTTACTAGAATTCATCAAAAAATCTTGTCTGCCCAAAAAACCTTGTTTTTTTTTGTATCTACAGGCCGTTTCTTCTATCATGTGGTAACATTGCTATATTCTAAACCGTATTAGATACAAAGACGATTAAATGGGAAAAAATGTAACTTTTGTGGTGAGCAGTACATTGGTCAGAGAAAATCTACGGGGACTCTCGCCCTTCCCGACTTATACTGTCCACACTGTGGTTTTGTTTCAGTTTTTTATACCTCAGTTATTTTGCTGGAGACTCCAAACAGCATTTCATTGCAATCTCAGTCTAATATTGACGTTAATCATATCAATACTTTTGACAGATTTCATAGATTTCAGCATTTCTTTATAATTTTCAAATGCCTTGTCCTCTTTCTTTAGAAAAAAATACCGAAGCAATTTCAATTTACGCTGAAGCTGGGCGTAATTACCATGAAGCAGAAGATCAACGTATGGGCTGGTATTTTTGGTGACCATATCATAGGTCCAATATTTATGGCAGAAAATTTTACTGGGCATCTGTATTTGAATCAGATTCATCACAGTATTCAAGAAGTAGTTGGGGCAAACCCAAATGAATTCACCATGGATGTTGCCTTTCAATAACATAGTGCACCCCTTCACTACTATAGACCTGTCCGAGAATGGCTTAACGAGAATTTTCCGGGACGGTGGATAGGCCGACGTGGCCCCATTGAATGGCCAGCTAGATCATCTGATATGAACTCTATGGACTTTTTTCTGTGGGGGGTCCATAAAATCTAACGTGTACGTCACGCAGCCACAGTCACTCCAGGAATTTATGAACCGAATAACAGATGTGTGTTACGGTATTACCCCGGAAACATTTAATAACGATCGAAATGAATTCCACAACCGACTTTTTTTCTGTCAAGAAGTGAACGGTGTTCATTTTGAGCACTTGTTAAAATAGTTGCAATTGTTACTTGAAATTTTGTTAAAATTAAAAGTTATTTAGGTTTTTAATTTATTTGGAAAATATTTGAAGCAAATTTCAAACTCTGCAAGTTTGAAACGGCTTGGCCGATTTTCACAAACAAAGAAGTGTTGGATAGAGGATAGAAAGACCTTCAAAATCAAAAACTTGAATTACTTTTTATTTGAAAAAAAAAAGTTGATGGTGCCCTTTTGACACTAGGCCACGTGACCACAATCATTTTTGTGTCACAAAGTAGTAAAAGTGGTACCTATTAACCCAAATTTTACCCGACCTCGATTGCTTGTTCCGTTCAAAAGTTAAGGGGGGGACTTTTTACGTCCTCACTGTATAGTCAACAGTATTATAAAATGGTTGCATTACCCGCAATGCTTGGAGCAGGCGGAGATTATCTGAATCTTCAAACCGGGCAAACCGGAAGCAAGGGTCGACAGCTATCGCCCAATGTTGTTGCTGAATACTATTGAAAAGATTTGCGAGCATGGAAGAGAGGCTCAAACTCATCCCGGCGTAGTAGTTCCGGTTCCGAAAGGGACTCTCAACTACCTCCCAGGTAGCCTGAATTGTCCACAAGGTAAGGAAGGGCTTACAACTAGGCCACAATACAGTCATGGTCCTGCTGGACATCCAGAAAGCCTTTGACACCGTCTGGATTGAGTCTTACCTAAGGGAGCGTACTCAATTCGTCAAAACAATCACTAACTCAGAAACTAGAACGGTCAATCATGGTGTGCCTCAGGGCTCCGTACTGGGACTTATTCTCTTATTATATTTCAACTATTTGTATAGTCTCAAAATGTATCGCTGTTTTAACTACATTTGCAGACGACACGACCATCTTGTGGCATGAGGCCGATACAACACTACACTCGAGTATAACTAATGATATCTCCACTATAAAAAGGTGGTTCATCTCCAATCTGCTCTCGTTAAATATACAGTGTGTTTCACTTCTCATGGAAACACCCTTGTATCTTCTGTAATTTTTGACGAAATATCATGAAATTCTCAGGATCGATAGATACACTAGAAATGAACTTTCTGCACGAAAGGGGTCATCCTACGTGATATACACTGCTCGCCAGCAGCGATGCAACCATCCATTTTTCCGGAAAGTAATATTAGGGAGTAAAATTGGCCCAAAATTCCTTCGGATTCGTGTTCAGGATCCCCAATTTACTACTTGTGAAGTCCTTGAACGGAAAACTAGCATCTGGCTGTTATGCTGTTGAGAGAACTGGGAACAGCTACTGCGAAAGTAGTGTACCACGCTCTGATAGAATCAGATATGGTATATCTTTTTGAGGTATTTGCAGCCAACAAAATTTCAATGGAAAATTTGTTCGATACCTTTGCAGAGTTGGACCCAGAGTATCTTGTAAACCGCTGTTTGGTCAAATGAGAATCCTTACCCTACCGTCGTTATACCTATATTCTCTAGTACATGAAAACAAATCAACAAATTGAGACTTCCTATTCTGTCTCTGATATATTGTGCAATCAAACTATACGTCATCTCCCTCCTACCTTCAAACATATCTTTTCTCCATCTCATTTCAGGAGATCTGACGATAAGGTGTTTTATAGTGTCCACGAGTTGCTTGAGAAAGACTGAAATAAGTAATAGGAACAATGAGAAATTATATTTGATCCCTTATAAATTTTATTACTAAAACTAAATGCTCAATTGATTTGATATCTATTTATTCCCTTTGGTTATTGTTGTTCTGTTTTTGTGAATGAGTATTTATCATAATTGTGACAAAGTTATAGAACCTGCTTCATACTATTTATTTGAAGATGCTAAGGACAGGCATACCGGAGTGTATGGTGAATATCCCAGACTCGTATCTATCATCGTGTGTGCAAAAATATACAGAGTGTTCCATTTGTTGAATCTTGTGATAAAACAACTCGAATATTCATTTTGTACACCCACAAACAAATGCATCCAGAAGATAGCAGTGTGACACAAACACGTCTATCACCCGGTACGTTCACCAAACAATTGAAAGCTCTCATAAAATTCTGTTTCGTGTTCTCTTGATGAGATGCATTTCTCAGGCGACTCAATGAGGAAGTTAATTCCACTCCGACGTAAAAAAGACTCAGTAATAACAATAATCCCGCTTCATTTTCGCAAAAGTAATTCCCAACTGATCTAGGGCTTATAAAATAAGAACTCATAAAACCAGCTACTTACAAGACTCGCTACTGTGAAAATTCATCGAACTCTGAATTGAAGTAGCGTAATTTCGTTACTTTTGTTCTCTCGAACAGGCCAGAGTGATACTTCTGGAATGTCATCAAAGGATTGGTGTCTCCCGTTTCATAATAAATGAATATGAAGTTGGAGAAAATGCCTGATATTCTTGTCCTCGACGAATCTGAAGGTTGAGAGATACTCGGTAGTACGAGGGTGTTACGGTGAAAACTGAAAAATTTTCTTCTTCTTTAAAAATTTACCTTTGCTTCATTGGTTTTACAGTTGAAAGTAATACTTTTCCACCTTGAATAAAGTTTCACATAAATTCAGATATTTCTTCATTGTTTATTTTCATTATACAGTGCATTCCGTTTAAAACGAGCCACCCAGAATAACTTTCGGTGCAATGATTTTCAAGAAAAATAAAAAGACACGTCAACAATTGTATACAGGGGGACACATTTTGACATATTCACATTTTGATGTTACCACCCTATAATGCTTCGCATTATCAGATGCTCCATGATGAGCAGATTTCAACAAAGTATAAAACAACTGGTCTGACGCTTATAGTTCGGTAGGTACAAATTATTTGTATTTGTCTCATTCTACAATAAAGATTACCTACCAGGTGAAGTTACAATTGGTGTTTCTGATTTTGTGAATTCTTGAGAAGTAATGGTTTATACTCTTCGAGAACGGATTGAAATAGTGAGTTTGTACTACCAGAATGGAAATAGTGCTAGAGCTGTTGCCCGTATGTTGAATGATAATCATCCATGAAGAAATGTACGACACAAATACGTTTCAGAATTATTGAACTTTATGGAAACTAGATCTGTAAACAATTAAAAGCATAACCGTTCAGGAGTTGTCAACGATGAAGCTTGCAGTTTTGGGGCCCGTTGGACTAATGGAAAACACGCAATGTCTTACTAAGTTATCTCGAGAATCAAGAATCAGTCGTAGAAATGTTTTCAGGATCGTTCATAAGTACAAATGTCATCCATATAAGATTAGACTAGTTCATGAATTGAAGGAAAATGATTTCTGTAGACGTATCGAGTTTTGTGAAAGTCTCACTGAACGTATCAACTTGCATCAGAATTTCTTGTATTAAATTTGTTTTTTTGTATGAGAGTAACTTTAGTTTGAATGAAGAGGTGAATCGGCAAAATTGTCGATATTGGAGTGATACGAATCCTCATTTATGCCGTCAAGTTCATACCCAACGACCTCAAAAACTAAATGTTTGGGCAGGAATTTTACATGACCACATCATAGGACCTTTTTTTTATCGATGATAATTTGACTGGTGAGAAATATTTGGATAAGTTGGAATAATACCGTGCAAGGATATGAGTTTATTCGGAAACGAAATAGTTTTTCAGCAGGATGGTGCACCTCCTCATTATGCAGCTCCAGTGCGACAATTTTTGGATGATCATTTTCCTGGTGGCTGGATTGGCAGAAGAGGTCCTTCAGAATAGCCACCAAGGTCTCCGGATCTCACTCCTTCAGATTTCTTTCTATGGGGTTATTTGAAGTCTGAAGTGAATAAGATAGAATCAACAACATAAAAAGATTTGAGAGAGAATATCATGCGGCATTGCAGAGAAATAACTCCCGATATTCTCAACCATGTGAGGGCGGCAATGGAAGCTCGTTTGTACCATTGTATGGAAGTTGGTGGAAATGTTTTTGAACATTAACTATAGAAAATTTGTTTCTTCTCATTGTTAAGTCATCAGATTTTGATTCAAGACCGGAAATAATGGAGAAAGTTCTGTGAGAGTATATCTGATAAACCTTGCAGAACAAGAATCCACAAGATTCTCTTTAGAAAGCCGATTGCTGAAATCGAATCGATGGAACCAATTTCCCGAACGCTTGACAATCGAACTCCCCTCTTTGAGGGCCCCAAATGTCCGGCAGTTGAATGGGCAATTGAAACATTTCAGCCATTCAAATCCCCGGTGAGGATAGTATATTTCCAGCTCTGATTCAAAACGAACTGGAATTGCTTCTACCTATCCTAGAGCTGTCTGGCGTAGAATTATACCACCCAGTTGGTTGGCGGCTAGGGTGATATACATACCACAAGCTGTACACACTCCAAATCGGTACGACCAATCAGCCTGACTTTCTTCCTGTTAAAAGGACTTGAAAGGGTCCTAGACAGACGTATCAGACGGAACTGTCTTTGCACGCTTCCCCTGAACAACCACTAGATGCCTATCAAGCTCCAAGCACTTTTAACCAGTGCTCAACATTGACAAAACTCCCATGAACCTCTTCAAATTTCTGGTCAATCAAATATCTAAAATCAACCATTATAAAGTGATCCGAAAAATAATTTTTTCTCGCCCCGTCTACTTCACAGACAAGAAACGTCTCCACACCTATAATTCCCTTGAACCGCCATGAACCACGTCCGACCTTAGAGTCAGATAAAACGACGGCACTGGCCATAACCTAGCAGCGCTACCGTCGCCGTCGTTGGATATAAACCTAGTGAACGATATCCAGAGTCCTGAGACAGGATTAACTACACACATATATCACCGCAGTAGACCATCCTCGCTGTAATCCCGACCGGGCGCTACGACCCCTGGACGTTGTTTCCTTCCTGGCGTCCATAGGCGTCGGCAAGATTTTTCTAACTGTTTGCATCGGGCGCAGATACAAAAGGGAAATTTTTGTGTGATTTTGCAGTGTGTCGTAATCCAAAGCATATGGTGCTACACTCGATAGTCTAAAAAATCTGATAGGATGTGTTCTTTGAACCGAACTTTCATGGCTCTTCCAGTTTGACCCACTTACTTCTTCTGTCGTAGTCCATACAGCAAATTCCATAAGCCTCCAACTTTTCTGTAACTCGAGGTTCACATAAGAATGGGTTCCTTTTTATGAAAAGTCTTAAAAGTTATGAGGGTTTCGTTACATCGGCGTTTCTTGATCAGTTTGTCCAACAAATCCATAGAATAACCCTTTACCCCAGTAACATACGTAATAATCATCTTCTCAATTTTGAATTTTTCTTCATTGAGTGGAAAGGACCAGAATCGATTCAAGAAGAAATTCGGTCCCGCCATGTTGTTCTATGTGCTATGA
Source organism: Chrysolina americana (assembly GCA_958502065.1). Classification (NCBI taxonomy): domain Eukaryota; kingdom Metazoa; phylum Arthropoda; class Insecta; order Coleoptera; family Chrysomelidae; genus Chrysolina; species Chrysolina americana. The sequence continues at coordinate 87,046,390 of OY293414.1, forward strand.
TGAGAACTCTCAGAAATATTTCTATAAACATCGAAATCAAGCTGATTTGAGAATTTATCCAGATTAGGAACATCTAGGATTCCAAAAATTCGCTGTAATGAATGCAAAAAGTATGTGGGTCAAACTGAAAGGACTTTGGAAGTACGATCCAAAGAGCATATTTCTCTATGATCTTTTCTGAATCATTTATATATCATATTATAACTTTGTTGACTTTGTATCGACTGTAACGATGCAAATTTTGCCTTCTATATTTTTTTTCTTTGGGCATTTGTTTATTTTTTTTTTTGCTATAATTCTCTTGGTACTTTAATTTTGATATGAAACGTTATAAATGGAAAGAGTACTATCTTTTGAGTAGTCTTAGGAAACACTCAATAAGTACTTGAAAGAAGACATTTACTGCTTTCTTATTGAAAGTTTATTGCACCATGGCTTTTATATTCTAGCTCAGTCATTGAGTAGAAAATGACATCTGTCAAAATCAACCAATATCAAGTATAGAATGAGGAGCCCTAGTGCTTGAAGATTTTGAAAAGAAAGCGGCTAATATGAATAGGACGAACATTGACAATTGACATTGCTGGTAGATATCATATGACGTCATAGTGGAGATTCTTACCTTCCACACAGAAATGGTGCGACATCTAGAATCATTTGGTTGAACTGGTATCTATACCTATTTTCGCATTATTTTTATTACTTCCACCCAATTCCAAATTGCATTCAGGAAAGAGAGAATTTGGTCCATAGTAATGGACCAGTTGTGTATTGTTTTCTGCAAATTTTCTAAAAAAAAATCCCAATTAATTTCCATAGGGGTTTTTCTTAATGAAAAAGTAAGTATTGAAAATTCAAATCAAATTTCTAACAACAATGAAACTTACAATTTAATTTTCTTATTCATTAATTTTCAAATAGAATTACTCTCGTTGCAAAAAACTTGAAATAGACTAATTCTAATGCATATAATTACTAAATTTACTATAGCCATCTATTGATGAATAGTTAAATGTCAATTTTCACGAATCACAAATCATGGAATCTTTCTATCAGATCCTCTACTAATGTGCAAATCCTGAGACTAGTACAAATAATAAAAACGAATAAAAAAATTACTCTCCTCCACACACTTTTTAGAGCACATTCCTAGAACCAACTATTTTTCATCAGTAGTATTTCTATACAATACACCATTTTGCAACCATATTCTAGGAAATAACGAGCATTCCAAAGTTTATACTCGCAGATGTATATATAGCTCCATAATATCATCCTACCGTATTTCCACCCCTGTAAACGCTACTATATGAATTCCAATTGGTTTTTTCGAACAATATATCATGCAACGCGCGGAAACTGATATAAAATTTATTGTTTCTACCTCTGCACCCTTTGCAAGCAAGGCAAGCGAAACTATATGTTTTGCTGATGACATTGATACATGGGAGTGCATGAAGGGGTGGAAAACGACAAAGGTTGACAATAGTTTTTTAAATTCGTTTTGATGCCAAAATATTTGTGGAAACCACCACCTGTTAGTTCATTACGAATCTTCGGGTGACATACTATAGTGAGGACCAATCATAGTGAAGTTGTTGCATATTTGAATGTTTGTAGCAAATCTTGAGATGGGTTGCCCTCTGAAACTTTTGTAGTAATAAAGAAGGGGACATAATTTGTATTGAGAGTATTGCAGCTGATAATGTTCTTAAACTGATGTAGAAGAAGGAATGACCTTCACAACCTCATCTTCAGCTGGTCGAGATGTCTTCTTTCTCATGTTCATTCAGTGTCACAAAGATATTGAAAACTTCAGAATGAGATTTTGCAATTATTCCATCAATTTTCACAGATCCAGGTATATTTTCCCAGTGATGTCTCGTCTTTTGTACAAGTTCTCCATAGTTTTTCCAGATATCGAGGTATGAATTTGAATAGATCACGTTCGAATTCATTCCCAGCAGAATTCCGGACCTTGGTAATCAAATAAATATATTTTTCTGAAATCGTTCAAGAATGCACACTTTCTCGGAGCAACTTCAGGCCTCAAAATACGCTAATCTAGGATTTTAGTCCGTTGCTAAGCAACGAACTTTCCCGGACCGTTTTCGGCACTAAACTGTACGGGAAAATATTTTTTCTGGAATCGATCAAGAATGCCCACTTTCTCGAAGCAACTGCAGGCCTCAAAATACGCTTATCTAGTATTTTAGTCCGTTGCTAAGCAACGAACTTTCCCGGACCGTTTTCGGCAATAAACTGTACGGGAAAGTACTTTTTCTGAAATCGTTCAAGAATGCCCACTTTCTCGGAGCAACTTCAGGCCTCAAAATACGCTTATCTAGTATCTTAGTCCATTGCTAAGCAACGAACTTTCCCGGACCGTTTTCGGCACTAAACTGTACGGGAAAGTACTTTTTCTGAAATCGTTCAAGTACGCCCACTTTCTCGAAGCAACTTCAGGCCTCAAAATACGCTAATCTAGTATTTTAGTCCGTTGCTAAGCAACGAACTTTCCCGGACCGTTTTCGGCACTAAACTGTACGGGAAAGTACTTTTTCTGAAATCGTTCAAGAACGCCCACTTTCTCGAAGCAACTTCAGGCCTCAAAATACGCTAATCTAGTATTTTAGTCCGTTGCTAAGCAACGAACTTTCCCGGACCGTTTTCGGCACTAAACTGTACGGGAAAGTACTTTTTCTGAAATCGTTCAAGAACGCCCACTTTCTCGAAGCAACTTCAGGCCTCAAAATACGCTAATCTAGTATTTTAGTCCGTTGCTAAGCAACAAACTTTCACGGACCGTTTTCGGCACTAAACTGTACGGGAAAGTACTTTCCCGTATCGTAAACGATCCGGGAAAATTTTTGACGGCTTGTATACATTTTAGACAGTAAATGAATGCACGCAAACAATAAGTATAATTCCTTAATTTATGATAATGCTGATTGCGATTTCAGAAAAAATAGTATGTGTACCTCGTAGTAAAAGCACATTCCCAGACTTCAATGCTTGTTGGCCTCGGCTTTTCGCCTCGGCCAACAATTTACATTGTCGTCCGGGAATGTATTGCTTTTACTACTAGATACACAATATACTATTTTTCAATCATGGTGACTGTGAGAATTCTATAACTTTGGGTATCCTAGTCAATTTCAACCCATATTCCAAACACTGTTTCAAATTTCTTTCAGTGTTTGATGTATCTTTCTTCAGTCAATGGGAATCAACATAGGAAAAAGGGAAAACGTCCTTGAGTCTTATCATATTGAATTGTCTATCATTTTGAAAATACTTTCCTACCTCAGATCATCTATTTTCCTACCTCAGATCATCTAGAGACTTTGAAAAGAAGCGTATCTGAGACGAAAAGTTCAAAAACTATAAGCAGCTTCAGTTCTGGTACAATAATTTTCAAGTTGAAGTTTGAATTCGCAAAATTTCGTAAGCCCCCCTTTCTGACGAAACGTTTGAATGTCTATTGATGGTTTTTCAAATTCAAAAATCCTTCGAATCTAAGGAACGAAGAGTTTATTAGTTCCAATATTGCTGTCTAGAGATCAGTTCTGTTATCAAAGTTGAATTTAAACGTCAAAATGTTTGTTTTATCTACGTTGAAGCAGAGTGAGTTAGATTCACACCATCGTTTCAGTTTTTTCAAGTCAATACCAATATTTTCTTTTAGGTGTTCTACATTATTTCCGTACCACATTATAATAGTGTCGTCTGCAAAAATGGTGAACTTTCCAGTAATGTTAATTCTGCAAAGATCATTCAAATAAATAAGAAATAGAGTAGGCCCCAGTACTGAACCTTGGGGAACTCCACAATCGATATTGACAGGATTTGACAATGTATCTTTATATTAAACCATCTGACTTTGGTTGTGGAAATATGATGCTAGCCAGTTGTTTGCTACACCTCTGAATTCATAACATTTAAGCATCTGGAGCAGTATTCTATGATTTACGCAATCAAATGCTTGGGGGTGATTTGGCTTTTTATTTGCCCTGTAACTTAGCCTTTCGCCATGACTTTCGACCAGGATAACAATAAATAATAATGACCACGAAACCACTAACAATTATCTAACCAGAGCTTCAACTGAAACTTCATGAAACTCGAGGAAATCTACGCAGGCATAGTCTACACGTGTACATTCGATACGCGCTTATCATTTCAGAAATCCCTACGTGCCCTGCATCCCATTCGGGAGTTCGGAGCATAAATTCCTAATATTTTTGCGTTACTTCCTGTAATAGTCGGCTTCCATCAATATTGGCTACGCTCAGAGGAGTTTCTGCGATGTTAGCCCGCTTTTATTGCGTTATTTCATGACAGTATGGAAAATGTGATTACCCATGGGGGCAATACGCCAAATACAGGGACAGCAGGATGTATGCGTTTACCTATATGATTTCGGCCGACTCCTATTTAGTGGTGGGCGTCCATAACGAGGCAAGAGGGGTGGCATTTAAATTGATCGGGGTTCATTTTATTGGTGAGTTATAGAAAGTAGTTTAATCATAAACCATGGGCGGACTGGCTGTCCCAACGATGAACTGATTGAACATTCTGGATGTTGATGTATATAAATTACTTGTATTCAAGCATTCTACCGGTCCTGGAGGTAGACAGATATAGAGGAGTCATTGCCATTAACGTCTAGAAGTTACCCAAATGATCAGAAAAATAGAGAAATTCATCGATAATCTACCACTCGCAGAGAGAAATAAGCACATAAGTTGAAGGGTTTGGCAGGGCGTTTGGGACCGTGGAATTGGCCAGCGATATCACCCGACCTTAATCCATAGGATTTTTATCTGTGGGACATGTGTAGAATTTTTTTTTATGAAACCTTCGTACATTAGAGTGATGAGTTGTTACAAAAGATTACCTAGTAATTTGACGATTTTAATCTGGATGAAATCAGATCTACCATGACAAATACCGACAGCACTTTTTTTTTATGAATTGCTTGAGAGTAATCGAACAGAATGTTGAATTTGTTTTGAGTAATTTATAGAATATTTCTAATTGCAAGTTTCTTGGCGCTTTTAAAGTTGGTTAAAATTTTTCTGAATTCGTATACATTTCTCGACTTTTATTTGCGATAAATTTTGATAGATTTTATTGAACTTCCTGCATGTCCAGCTGATATCTCATCAGTCTGTCCAAAGATAATAAACAAATTCATGAGAACTTCGTTCGATTGATTTTGATTAATCGATTTTGAAGGTATTTGCAACCCTTGAATAGAAAAAAGTTATTGATTTCTATATTTTTGTGAATTGCTCTCTTTAATCAAGGTATCTCACTTCCAGATCTAATGTTTTTGTGCTGGTTTTGGTTACAGAATCCTTTCAAACATAATCTCTATTTTTTTAACCATGCATGAGAAATGCGAAAACTTGTTGCCAGGCAATGGACACGAGAGCCCAAAGGGCTCGAGTGGCTATTGCCAAATGGCAACAAGTTTGAGCAAAAATCTGGAGAATTGTTTTCTACTTTATCAAACTCTCGTGTGGTATTCGATAGATTATTTTTTGATGCCCCAATCGTAGACCTATTCTCTATAAATATAACATTTTTATTTCAACAATTTACTTGAATCACTATAAACAGAATGAAGTTTGGAATTTGAAGTTCTCATCATCAAATATACAATTATTATGGATGTTTTGTCCTTGGCTGGAGGATTCTGTAACATTGTTTTGTTCTGTTGGATTGAAAGCACTAGGTTATCAATTGAAACTGTTTCCAAATTGACACGCAAAATAGTATTCTTACATGCATTTTTCATGCAAACTGATGACAGACGTCAGATCGAAAGTATCAGTTGTCACATAATGAAAACAAAATACCACAAAAAATTCCCGCGGCAATTTTCAAGGTAGAAAATTCCCACTATAATAATGCTGTGATTGGCCTGAACGTACATGAATGCTTTGAATTGATGGTTTTGATTGGTTGCAAGAATTGTCAAAAAATAATCAAACGAAAATGGTAGGAGTAGGTTATGAAGAAATGTCTTGAGAAGTTATGAAATGGATGATGATATCAGGCGCATTTTGCAAGATCTTGACAACATCAGAGCTTATGGATCTAACTTAAGTCCGTCTATCGTTCTCAAAACTAACTAAAAAGTAACTGAAACTTTTGTATGATGTGATATTTCCACGATTCTCATGTCACCAAAACTCATTTTTATGGGTTCTTTCATGAATATGTGATAAATGTAGAATTAGCGAAAGAAAATACAGAAATTGTGAATGAAATAACCAGAAATGAAATATGCAATACTCAATTTTGTCTGTAGTCATCGAAGGGATCCAGGAATGATACGTTTAAGCAGCAATTGCAGATATTAATGGCAGTTTGAAATCGCTTAGCATTTGGATCATGCGAGGGTGTCGGCCCCATTTGTAAAGATGCACCAGGTGGTGTAGTAACATAATTCACACTCTCTGCACCCTTTAATTACTCCACACGCTCATTAAATCGAGTAATTAAAACGACACAATAGCTTCGACTCGGCAGAGAGCGACTATTTATAACATTTTCATGATAGTTGGATGCAATTCCATGGCGAGCAGGACTTGTTTGAATTGAGGTTCGTAACTTTTGGGTGGTATGTCGACGCGGGGTGATTTTGGTGAAAAATTTTAATTCGAAATAGTAATGATAATGACAATATAACAAATTTCAAGTTAACATTTGAGTTGATATTACCAAATTCTGTTGTTGCTTTAGCGACAGTCTGAGTCCTCTTAGAATTATGTAAAAATCTTCTATGGTTCCTTGCAGAATTCAGTCCCATTCAGCAATCCTCAATTTTGCAATTGATCAAGAACTGAATTATCAATCATATCTCGTTGAATTGAACAAGGAAGAGAAAACAGGAAAACATAAAACTTCGACAGAAGAGAAAGAGAACCAAATAAAGAATGGAAAACAAAAAACTAACGAATGAGGAATAAAGAAGAAACAGTGGTACTAGAAGAGAAAAAAGTTTGAATGAAAAATTTCAGATAATTGTTGATAGATGAGCAGATGATGAGAAAATACTAAGACCAATAAGAAAAAGGTGAAGGAGGAAGGAAAATACAGTATGAGCCAACCAGAGAGAAGTTAGGAAGAGTCATAGCAGAATTTTGAAATGATAAATGGTAAATCGCCAGAAAAAGATGGAATTCATAGAGTACGAAGGACATGAGTTGATAGGAAAAGAATACTTATATTATTAAAATAATATGGACTGAGTGAAAAATCCCAGAAGAAAAATGCCTTAAAATGAAGACCAACGAATCTGTAAGAATTAACGAGGGCTGACACTGCTCAACACAGCGTATAAAGTTATATACACATAAAAACAAGGCTAGCAAATTTACATGAAACATAATAGGATCATATCAAACCAGATTTACACAAACAAAAACAACCATAGACACGATTCATACACTAAAACAAGTAACGCAAAATGCTCACGAACATAAGATAGATCTTGTAATGCTTTTTGGGGATTTGTATGTAACCCCGAAAGAGTTGAAAGATCCACAAAAACTGAGAAAGTTGATATTCAAAAAAGGAAAAAAATACATTTTTAATTAGTGAAGGAGTGGGGAGAAAAAAAATAAAAGAAATCTCAGAGCGAGAATAGAATAGAATACAAATTGGGAAAAATTCAGAAGCAGCACGAGACGTTTACAGAAATAAGACATTTTCGAAAAACATGCTGCAACTCAGAAACGATGATAGATATCGATATGCGGTTCTCACCATTAAGTTTCTCATGAAATTTGACTTTAGTCACAGCTATCAGTTTTCTTTCATCATCATTTATGAAAACATGACTTTTTCACTCCAGATGAACTCTTCAACTAGGGAACGCGAACGCCAATCGATTCAGAACGATCAAATTAGTATAATCAATCGATATGAAACAAAATTATTCAAAAGATCAAAAAAGTCCAAAGGGATAGACCCCTAAAATTAATGAAGAATACATAATCGGCAGATTCACTTGCAATCCCCACTATATCTGCGAAAAATGCAGATTTAGACAATATATGATTTTTCATGCTCAGATTCAAGGTTTGGCATAAAAAAGTGATACAACGTCAAAAATGTTGCTCTGGAAGAAAAATATGGAGGGAAATGACTCCTTCCCACTCCAGATGAACTCTTCAACTCGGGAACGGTTGAAGATAGAGCAATTCTGTGAACGCCAATCGATTCAGAATGATCAAATTAGTATAATCTGTGAATGTCGAGTCAATCGATATAAAATATAATTATTCGAAAAATCGACAAAAGTCCAAAGGGGTAGACCCCTAAAAATCATGAAAAACACATAATCGGCAGATTTACGTGCAATCCGCACTATATATGCAAAATTTTATGCTGATTTTGAAAATATTTGATTTTTCATGCTCAGATTCAAGGTTTGGCATAAAAAAGTGATACATCGTCAAAAATGTTACTATGGAAAAAAAATATGGAGGGAAATGACTCCTTCCCACTCCAGATAAACTCTTCAACTCGGGAACGGTTGAAGATAGAGCAATTCTGTGAACGCCAATCGATTCAGAATGATCAAATTAGTATAATCTGTGAATGTCGAGTCAATCGATATAAAATATAATTATTCGAAAAATCGAAAAAAGTCCAAAGGGGTAGACCCCTAAAAATCATGAAAAATACAAAATCAGCAGATTTACTTGCAATCTGCACTATATATGCAAAATTTTAGGCTGATTTCGAAAATATTTGATTTTTCGTACTCAGATTCAAGGTTTGGCATAAAAAAGTGATACATCGTCAAAAATGTTGCTATGGAAAAAAAATATGGAGGGAAATGACTCCTTCCCACTCCAGATAAACTCTTCAACTCGGGAACGGTTGAAGATAGAGCAATTCTGTGAACGCCAATCGATTCAGAATGATCAAATTAGTATAATCTATGAATGTCGAGTCAATCGATATAAAATATAATTATTCGGAAAATCGAAAAAAGTCCAAAGGGGTAGACCCCTAAAAATCATGAAAAACACAAAATCGGCAGATTTACGTGCAATCCGCACTATATATGCAAAATTTTATGCTGATTTTGAAAATATTTGATTTTTCATGCTCAGATTCAAGGTTTGGCATAAAAAAGTGATACATCGTCAAAAATGTTGCTATGGAAAAAAAATATGGAGGGAAATGACTCCTTCCCACTCCAGATAATTAACATTTAAGTTGATATTACCAAATTCTGTTGTCTGTTGTTGCTTTAGCGACAGTCTGAGTCCTCTTGGAGTTATGTAAAAATCTTCTATGGTTCCTTGCAGAATTCAGTCCGATTCAGCAATCCTCAATTTTTCAATTGATCAAGAACTGAATTGTCAATCATATCTCGTTGAATTGAACAAAGAAGAGAAAACAGGAAAACATAAGGTTTGGCAAAAAAAAGTGATACAACGTCAAAAATGTTGCTCTGGAAAAAAAATATGGAGGGAAATGACTCCTTCCCACTCCAGATAAACTCTTCAACTCGGGAACGGCTGAAGATAGAGCAATTCTGTGAACGCCAATCGATTCAGAATGATCAAATTAGTATAATCTATGAATGTCGAGTCAATCGATATAAAATATAATTATTCGAAAAATCGAAAAAAGTCCAAAGGGGTAGACCCCTAAAAATCATGAAAAACACATAATCGGCAGATTTACGTGCAATCCGCACTATATATGCAAAATTTTATGCTGATTTTGAAAATATTTGATTTTTCATGCTCAGATTCAAGGTTTGGCATAAAAAAGTAATACAACGTCAAAAATGTTGCTCTGGAAAAAAAATATGGAGGGAAATGACTCCTTCCCACTCCAGATGAACTCTTCAACTCGGGAACGGTTGAAGATAGAGCAATTCTGTGAACGCCAATCGATTCAGAATGATCAAATTAGTATAAACTGTGAATGTCGAGTCAATCGATATAAAATATAATTATTCGAAAAATCGAAATAAGTCCAAAGGGGTAGACCCCTAAAAATCATGAAAAACACAAAATCGGCAGATTTACGTGCAATCCGCACTATATATGCAAAATTTTATGCTGATTTTGAAAATATTTGATTTTTCATGCTCAGATTCAAGGTTTGGCAAAAAAAAGTGATACAACGTCAAAAATGTTGCTCTGGAAAAAAAATATGGAGGGAAATGACTCCTTTCCACTCCAGATAAACTCGAAAAAATCGAAAAAATTTCAAAGGGGTAGACCCCTAAAAATCATGAAAAACACATAATCGGCAGATTTACGTGCAATCCGCACTATATATGCAAAATTTTATGCTGATTTTGAAAATATTTGATTTTTCATGCTCAGATTCAAGGTTTGGCATAAAAAAGTAATACAACGTCAAAAATGTTGCTCTGGAAGAAAAATATGGAGGGAAATGACTCCTTCCCACTCCAGATGAACTCTTCAACTCGGGAACGGTTGAAGATAGAGCAATTCTGTGAACGCCAATCGATTCAGAATGATCAAATTAGTATAATCTGTGAATGTCGAGTCAATCGATATAAAATATAATTATTGGGAAAATCGAAAAAAGTCCAAAGGGGTAGACCCCTAAAAATCATGAAAAACACAAAATCGGCAGATTTACGTGCAATCCGCACTATATATGCAAAATTTTATGCTGATTTTGAAAATATTTGATTTTTCATGCTCAGATTCAAGGTTTGGCAAAAAAAAGTGATACAACGTCAAAAATGTTGCTCTGGAAGAAAAATATGGAGGGAAATGACTCCTTCCCACTCCAGATGAACTCTTCAACTCGGGAACGGTTGAAGATAGAGCAATTCTGTGAACGCCAATCGATTCAGAATGATCAAAATAGTATAATCTGTGAATGTCGAGTCAATCGATATAAAATATAATTATTGGGAAAATCGAAAAAAGTCCAAAGGGGTAGACCCCTAAAAATCATGAAAAACACAAAATCGGCAGATTTACGTGCAATCCGCACTATATATGCAAAATTTTATGCTGATTTTGAAAATATTTGATTTTTCATGCTCAGATTCAAGGTTTGGCAAAAAAAAGTGATACAACGTCAAAAATGTTGCTCTGGAAGAAAAATATGGAGGGAAATGACTCCTTCCCACTCCAGATGAACTCTTCAACTCGGGAACGGTTTGAGAAAGAGCAATTCTGTGAACGCCAATCGATTCAGAATGATCAAATTAGTATAATCTGTGAATGTCGAGTCAATCGATATAAAATATAATTAGTCGAAAAATCGAAAAAAGTCCAAAGGGGTAGACCCCTAAAAATCATGAAAAATACAAAATCGGCAGATTTACTTGCAATCTGCACTATATATGCAAAATTTTAGGCTGATTTCGAAAATATTTGATTTTTTATGCTCAGATTCAAGGTTTGGCAAAAAAAAGTGATACAACGTCAAAAATGTTGCTCTGGAAAAAAAATATGGAGGGAAATGACTCCTTTCCACTCCAGATAAACTCGAAAAAATCGAAAAAAGTTCAAAGGGGTAGACCCCTAAAAATCATGAAAAACACAAAATCGGCAGATTTACGTGCAATCCGCACTATATATGCAAAATTTTATGCTGATTTTGAAAATATTTGATTTTTCATGCTCAGATTCAAGGTTTGGCATAAAAAAGTGATACATCGTCAAAAATGTTGCTATGGAAAAAAAATATGGAGGGAAATGACTCCTTTCCACTCCAGATAAACTCGAAAAAATCGAAAAAAGTTCAAAGGGGTAGACCCCTAAAAATCATGAAAAACACAAAATCGGCAGATTTACGTGCAATTCGCACTATATATGCAAAATTTTATGCTGATTTTGAAAATATTTGATTTTTCATGCTCAGATTCAAGGTTTGGCAAAAAAAAGTGATACAACGTCAAAAATGTTGCTATGGAAAAAAAATATGGAGGGAAATGACTCCTTCCCACTCCAGATAAACTCTTCAACTCGGGAACGGTTGAAGATAGAGCAATTCTGTGAACGCCAATCGATTCAGAATGATCAAATTAGTATAATCTGTGAATGTCGAGTCAATCGATATAAAATATAATTATTCGAAAAATTGAAAAAAGTCCAAAGGGGTAGACCCCTAAAAATCATGAAAAATACAAAATCGGCAGATTTACTTGCAATCTGCACTATATATGCAAAATTTTATGCTGATTTTGAAAATATTTGATTTTTCATGCTCAGATTCAAGGTTTGGCATAAAAAAGTGATACATCGTCAAAAATGTTGCTATGGAAAAAAAATATGGAGGGAAATGACTCCTTTCCACTCCAGATAAACTCGAAAAAATCGAAAAAAGTTCAAAGGGGTAGACCCCTAAAAATCATGAAAAACACAAAATCGGCAGATTTACGTGCAATCCGCACTATATATGCAAAATTTTATGCTGATTTTGAAAATATTTGATTTTTCATGCTCAGATTCAAGGTTTGGCAAAAAAAAGTGATACAACGTCAAAAATGTTGCTATGGAAAAAAAATATGGAGGGAAATGACTCCTTCCCACTCCAGATAAACTCTTCAACTCGGGAACGGTTGAAGATAGAGCAATTCTGTGAACGCCAATCGATTCAGAATGATCAAATTAGTATAATCTGTGAATGTCGAGTCAATCGATATAAAATATAATTAGTCGAAAAATCGAAAAAAGTCCAAAGGGGTAGACCCCTAAAAATCATGAAAAATACAAAATCGGCAGATTTACTTGCAATCTGCACTATATATGCAAAATTTTAGGCTGATTTCGAAAATATTTGATTTTTCATGCTCAGATTCAAGGTTTGGCAAAAAAAAGTGATACAACGTCAAAAATGTTGCTCTGGAAAAAAAATATGGAGGGAAATGACTCCTTTCCACTCCAGATAAACTCGAAAAAATCGAAAAAAGTTCAAAGGGGTAGACCCCTAAAAATCATGAAAAACACAAAATCGGCAGATTTACGTGCAATCCGCACTATATATGCAAAATTTTATGCTGATTTTGAAAATATTTGATTTTTCATGCTCAGATTCAAGGTTTGGCAAAAAAAAGTGATACAACGTCAAAAATGTTGCTCTGGAAGAAAAATATGGAGGGAAATGACTCCTTCCCACTCCAGATGAACTCTTCAACTCGGGAACGGTTGAAGATAGAGCAATTCTGTGAACGCCAATCGATTCAGAATGATCAAATTAGTATAATCTGTGAATGTCGAGTCAATCGATATAAAATATAATTATTGGGAAAATCGAAAAAAGTCCAAAGGGGTAGACCCCTAAAAATCATGAAAAACACAAAATCGGCAGATTTACGTGCAATCCGCACTATATATGCAAAATTTTATGCTGATTTTGAAAATATTTGATTTTTCATGCTCAGATTCAAGGTTGGGCATATAAAAGTAATACAACGTCAAAAATGTTGCTCTGGAAGAAAAATATGGAGGGAAATGACTCCTTCCCACTCCAGATAAACTCTTCAACTCGGGAACGGTTGAAGATAGAGCAATTCTGTGAACGCCAATCGATTCAGAATGATCAAATTAGTATAATCTGTGAATGTCGAGTCAATCGATATAAAATATAATTATTCGAAAAATTGAAAAAAGTCCAAAGGGGTAGACCCCTAAAAATCATGAAAAATACAAAATCGGCAGATTTACTTGCAATCTGCACTATATATGCAAAATTTTATGCTGATTTTGAAAATATTTGATTTTTCATGCTCAGATTCAAGGTTTGGCATAAAAAAGTGATACATCGTCAAAAATGTTGCTATGGAAAAAAAATATGGAGGGAAATGACTCCTTCCCACTCCAGATGAACTCTTCAACTCGAGAACAGTTGAAGAGCAATTCTGCGAACGCTAATAATCTGTGAATTTCGAGAAAATTGTAATCCGCATTATACAGTGTCTTTCAAAAGTATCGGAACGGTCTCATATTTCAGAAACGGCTTGAAGAAAATTCATAAAAATTTCGACAAGGCGGTTTTTGATGATGCCCAATTCTTTGGTGATATCGGCAATGTTGCCAAATCAACAGTTTTTCAAATATTGAGGTCAATTAAATTTTTTCAAATGGAACAGCCTTTTTGTTTTTATTGTAATCAATTCAGCGACGCCTTATTACTTGTGTTTTCAAATCATATCATATCAGATTTTGAATCAATGCAGTTTTCGAAATATGACAACATTCCTTTTTCGTTCAAAAGTCGTGAAATTTCGTACATGACGGTTTTTGATGATGCCCAATTTAATGGTGATATCGGCAATGTTGCCAAATCAAAAGTTTCTCTGATATTGAGAGTGACTGAGTTTTTCCAATAATAATAATAATAATACTCCATCATAAACACTCGTTGAGTGTACCCAAAGACATAGCCAGTGCGGGTTGAGGACGGCTATTATTATTATTTGCCGTGGCGTTCCGGGGCGACTTACTGATTTTTGGTGGCGTATTTACTTATGTCTCCAAATACCAGATTGTGAATTAATGTGGTTTTTGAAATATGAGAACATGGTTCGTTGAACTGTCTGCGAATAGTCCAATAGTTTCTAGAGGGCTTGAGAAAGTATCATGAAATTTCATACAAAACGATTTTTGTTAAAACAACTTTTCAATAATTGAATTATTTTCCAATAGAGTTTTGAATCAAAGAACAGAAACTGAAAGCTATCTGACCAAGTGCTCGAAATGTTCAAACAATAGCCCAAGCGGTCATGAAATTTCTTCAAGGTATTAGTTAGCATTTGAGGCGTGATTAAAAGTGCTGCCTGACATATTTTATTTTTTAAGATTTCTAAATTTGCTGGTTGCTCAAACTGCATTAAAGAGTTCTTGAAATACCAAAATTGTCATTAACCAATTTTAAAATCTCTGGCATTCTGAGTGGCATCAGTTCTATTCCAGAAGGATATCATTCTTACAAAAGAACCCAGCAAGATAAAAAATACTCGAGATCGGCTGCGAAAATCCCAGTCGGATTATTAAATGAACCTTTTCCAACGGAATATTAAATTAGGACATCCCATTTCCGTTCATTCTGTACCTGCCGGCCCGTGAAAAGAAAATAACTTTTTTATTCCGGAATCCGCCGTAAACCTCGGTCCTCTGACAATAATAAACAATGATAAAAAAGAACTACACATCATTTCCCGCGTCCTCGGAGAACAAAAAATCCAATCCGGTCCCACTTTTCGTCGTGCGGATCCATGAAAGAAATATATTTCCAGGGTGCGAAAACAGCCGTGCAAATAAACTTTCATCATTCTGCCATTCTGCCAAAAAAGCAATAGCTTCTCCTTTATACAAGCATTTACAAGGCTGCTGTTTGATTTGACGTTATCTCGTTTAGTCAGGGTTGCTATGGAATCCTGCTGGGTTGGGGGACGCAGGAACAAGGACGTTCGACCTGAGACCAGTGGCGGAGATTTAGTTCCACATACAATGCTTTCGTGATTTATAGGATTAGGGACACCTCACATTCACTGCCTTAAATATCTTCCAGATAATTTTGCTCAATTTTTGGTATGTTGTAGATTCTGGCATCCACATTACGCGGTCCAGTTTACAGATCGATCCTACGACCAGTTTTTGAGCTACAGGCTGTCCAAAATTTTGCTATTTTAGGTATCTTACGTCGATTTGATTTTTGTGCTCTAATTCAAAATCGAACCTTTACACAAGTTGTAGTTCATGCGTTCATCCATTCAAATAAAAAATAACATCTCACAAAGAGTGTTGCATTACAACATGGCGGGAAAAAGTTTATAGACATGGATAAATAACAATACCACAATCGCTATGATTTTCACTCAATCCGTTGAAACTAGAAAACGAACTGCTAGTGTTTGACTTCAGAGCTTTCAGTGCTGCTTGGCTATCTCATAGTAAAAAGATTACTGCCCTTAGGGTGCCTCTTTCAAGGCATTCCTGGACACAATTTGATGTAGCATGTACTTCTGCTTAAAAGATGGTTGGGGTCCTAACAAGGGGATTTGAGAGCCTGAAAGAACCTCGCACATTTCTAATGGGAAATGGTTTTCTGTGAATTTGGCTGAATTTCTCGTATATTGCAGTTCGTTGTGAGCTGATCAAAAGTGTCCATAGCCACACAGCTCAAAAATTGACAGTTTTCGAGATATGAAGCTTTGATACGTGATAGTACTTTCCAGGTAGAATGGGGAAGCAAACTATGAATGGAACTTTTGATATTTACACCCAAATTCTTGAAAACACTATCTATTTTATAAATGTTACATTAAAGTTCACAAATATAAATATCTGTTTTTTCATATGATTGTTTACAAAATGAATAAGTGGATGAATCGAAAACAATATATTAGAAAATAACATTCATAATTATAATAAAGGACATAGACGAAAACAAAATAAAAGCAGCCATTAGAAATACAGTCAATTAGAAATCGCCAGGTTTTTTCCATTCATAGTTTGCATCCAACACCTGAACTACCCCATTCTACCTGGAAAGTACTATCACATACCAAAGATGCAGAAATTTTGACCCTGTGACGCTCACTCCAACCCTTTCGTCCATCTTGGATCAATGTTGGCCGTTCTCTGCGTGAACCTGGTGGTTGCTATGACTTCTTCAAACTGCACTTCAAAGTCGTACCTGATCAGCATGATATCTGTCAGTTTAGACATGGCTTCTAGGGAGTCTAAAGGCACTATTTGCTCTTTCTTTCATTACACATAGGTGCAATGGCGGCAGGTTTAGCATTGCCTCTACAGCTGCGGTTGGTAGAGCTTGTAAATATTGCTCCTTTGGTTCCCAAGCAAGATAACCACTGCTTTTTCTGCAGCTTGACTTGTGCTGAAATTTGTTGCATTTTTGGCCATCATACCAGTGAGGCGTAGGTGACCATAGGATCATTTTTGGTTTCAGACTCCATGTTAGTATATTCAATATCAGAAATGGTACATTAAAACATAATTTCAACAATTTAAAAATACCGAACACAATAAACCAAGAAAATATACCCCCAGCCAAAAATTCACCACTAATTTTCTACTATGAACAATTACTGTTGTATCTACTTATTCTTCTGGTTCACTTCAATCAGAGATCCTACATTGTCACTGTTTTTTTTTTGTTTCGTTCTCCATGACTTCCATTACAGTATGGCCAATTTTTACTTCTCCAAACACCTTCAAAATTCAGCTTTTTCTGCAATAACTTCTACATCAATCGAATCGACTACTTTTTCATTTCTTTTTAAGATGCTTGGATTCATATGCGAGGATGGTGGAGGATATATAGGTGAAACCAGCTGCCAATGAAGTCGGTGGAATCAGGGCCAGCCAATCTTTGAATCCTAACCTAAACCAGCGTCCAACCGTATCAGGAATTGGTAGATTCGATAAATAATTAGGAATAGCACTTTTTACTAGGTTAGTGGTCATTAGAGATCACGAGTTCACCAAGTTCAGAAGGTACAAAGTAACAAAATTCTATAAAATTGAAACTCGCAACTTTGTAACAAAATCACCGAAGACTCTGCGACATGTTCCGTTAGCCGCTCTAGCCCTGGAAAGGATCTGGTTGATTTGGCTGTGCCATGTCAGTTCTTAGTCGATAATTTTACTTCTTTCGAAAATGTTGGCTGGGTCCCATTCAGAGTTGTTGATACTTTCGCCTACTGGTGAATGGAACCAGTACTGTTTTGCTAAGATTGATATTGAGTTCTACTTTGCGCACCAGCTTCTGATTACTCCGTTATGTCTGCACTTAATGGTGACGACCAGGTCATCGACATAACCTTGACTCGTGAACCCAGCGTTGCTACAATGATTCTGCTTTTCAGTATTGCCTGTATCGATTTGATCGATGAGGCATTGATATTCCTTTTCTCTGGTTATCTGGTTATGGAGGCATGTGAGGTGTTATCGAAAGCACCCTCTATGTCGATGAAGGCACAAAGAGCCATTTTTTCTGCCACGTATGTCTTTTTAATGCTTTCAATCAGGCATTTTAGAGCATTTATCCGTTAACTGTTTCTGGTAGAGCGGTCTTAACTCGAGGAGTTCCCTTCTGATGTAACAGTCTATGATTTTCTCCATTGCTTCAAGGAGAAAGGAAGCGAGACTGTTGGGGTGGTGAGACTTTGCGTCTTTCAGTCTTTGGTATGAACGCCACCACTACCTCTCCCCAGATAAGGGGATTAAGGCTGGTCTTGAATAGCCTTTTCATGAAGGGCTCCATAATTTCAAGAACATGTTGGAGTAAGGCTGGAAATATTCCATCCTTTCCTGGCGACTTAAATGGTTTGAAACCTCTGATAGCCCATTTGATTTTTCGGTTTGTGAAGGTTTTCCCGGCTAGGCTTTTACTGGCTCTATTCAGGTTGTTGACAACCCCTGCCAGGTGAGCACTTTGTAGCCCATTCTCCACGGCCGTTTCAGAACCAGGAAAGTGCGTCTGCAAGAGCTTTTCTTTGGGTTTTTGTTCGGTGTTCTTTTGAGAGAACTAAGTAGGTGAATGAGTTTTGACTATATTTATTATTATATCTCTCAATTCTAACGTATTTATTGAGTAAAATATTATGTAGCTCTACACATTTTGTGTGTTTGATTTTTTCATGGAATCCGTATTGATCTTCGTCTAGTGTTGCATAGATGACTAGTACATGACAAATATTATTAAATAACAAATAGAAATATGAGGGTTTTGTTTCCACTACACGTGGACTCATTACGAACAAGAATTTTTGCAATTTTGTTTCGCATTATGAACTGTTAATTTGATGTTATGAGATCGATTGATAGGAATGTTGACATTATCAAATTCACAGCCTTTTTGTGAAAGAAAGTTAATTACTGGTTACGATGAGCACTACTTTAGGCAACCAGACTCGCATGTGTGGGAGAATTGAAGCTTAGTGGACAGTCTCTGCGGTACAGGAAAAAAACTTATACGACTTTTTTTCGCAACAGTTATTTTTGGAAAAGAGTTTACTTGGTGGACTTATAAGTCAGGGATTTAAAGCAAGAGTGGTTGGAACGAAAACTAGAAACAACCTATAGAGAAACCGTATTCCAGAAAAGTCTTCCAAAACGACAGAATCAACAAGACCGCAACCTTTTATTCAAAGATTTTGGAATTGATTTGAATGATAAACTCGAAGAAACTACAATATCTATCAGTCTGGAAATGCTTGAAGAAAATTCGTATAGTCTGAAAGAAGAACTTCATCAAAATTTGGACAACTTGAAAGAAAAAGTTATAAAACTTCATGAAAAGTCGAAGATTTTGACAAGGGAACTTCTAGAAAATTCAAAGTTTCTGGAAGATATACTCTTCGGAAACACAGAAGGTTTGAAAGAAGTATGTGAAGAGACGAATCCATTAAAAGAAATAATGGGAACTGTCGAGACAGAGATGGATGAATTAAAAAAATTGAAAAATGAAATAGAGGAAGGAATGGAGAAATTGAAGGAATGTTGGTGTCAGAAGTGGGATAGAAGGTGTCAGGGTCAACTCCGAAACAGAGAAGCTTTTCATGAAGTCATCTCAGTTCGACGAAAAAACTTGCAAATTACCGCCGACAATTTGAAGATACTGTCAAAACAAATGGATAGGATGCAGGAAAAAAGCTGTAGCACTAACACTGGCATAACGCAAAGAAGAAGTGAATATTTTAAAAACCCGCACTGCCAAGAACAGGTAGATTTAAACGATACAGAATGGAAGCAAGAGAGGGAATAAGACACAACCAGGAAGAAACTATTGGCAAAAAAATAATATAACCTTTGTTCCACTAATTTATTCATACTTGTACAATATAATTCATCATTCACTTCAACGAAGTACAGTAATTCATGTCCCTAACGCTAAGCCAACTATGTGTATTCTATTTGCTAACTGGTTAACTCGGACTACCATCTCTGATCAAGGGTCCTGTATGTATACCGGCAGTAGACTTCATGTTTGATCACTCCAGAAGTGCCGAGATACCGCAAGAGAGGTCGCTTTCATTTAGAACAGTCAGAATGATTTTACGAAATACGTTATTTTTCAACAATAGAAGGTTCGCTACAAGTTAGGAATGATACCAGAGTTAGAAACAAATAATCTCCTTAAAGTGAAATCGAAGTAAAGCATGAATAACATCTTGCTGTCGCCGAACACTCACTTTACTTCTTCACTTAAATTATCTTTCAACTTCACTCAATGAAAAGCCTCCCATTCAGCTTTCAGTCGCTTGGGCCTTCAAGGAATTCGAAAGCCTCGTTTATTTTTCTGACGGAATTAAATTCGATACACCCACCCCGAGAAAGTTTGCCAGGGTGAATATAAGTGAACGATAGCCTCAAAGGGAATATTTCTGGATATTGGTATCAGACAAAATAGGTAATGAAGAGTATGTCTGTAGAATATATTTTGGTGATTAGGTGGAATATTGTGGCAAGGAATTACTTGTAGAGGAATATTGTTGATTTGTATCGTGTACAGAATATCTATGAAGGGATGCCTCAGACATTTGTAACAGTCGATATATAACTGCGAGGGTGGGGGAAAGATTTATTTTCATGAATTATTGTTTTTGTTGTTATTATTGTTGAAATTATTATATCCGTCAACCGGTTGCATCTCTACGAGCAACCCTCAGAGTCAGAGAGCTAAGTCACGAATTCCCCTTGTCCCAGATGAGAATCTGAGGTTTTTTCATGGGAATATTTTGAAAATACGTACAAAAATGAGAAAACATTTGAGAGGAGATTTTAAGAAGACAATAATGCATTTACAACATTGTTTTGGCTCCTGACACTTATTCATTTATCTTCTGGTTCTTTTCGTAAGAAAACCCCTGACAGCTGTAGTTGTTTGCTGATGGGAGGCTTGCTCCCGAATGTAATGTAATAACCAGCTATTACATATATATGTATAAACAATTCGCTTTCTTTAACGAGCGACATCGGCAAACAGTATGCGTTGAATGTAATGAAAAGCTGAAACAGTCATTCAGTTCAAGGAGAAGTTATTTATTGCATGTACAAAACAACCATGAGGGAAATATTTAATATAAGAACCGGAGATCTGCGAATCAAAATGCATCCTAGTTTGTCCAGTACCACGGTCATCTACTCATAAGTAACCAGTTTGTAGTGCAATTGTTCGCAAATACGGTATTGCCTCGGACTTAAATCCGGAAAGTTCAACATTACGATATCAGTTAGCCAGTAGAATTGAATTCAATGTTTCATGGGACTATCGCAAATGAAATGACTGATCAGATATGATAAATTAACCTAGGTTTGTCAGTGTTCTTGAGAATAGACCGACATCTGGTATGAGTTTCGATTATATTAATGAACGAAACAGAATGTAATAATCTTAATACAAAAGCCCTAGCATATTTACTAGTTACTAGGTATTTAGTACGTTCTGGAAGTGAAATATGTCTTGTTATAAGAGCTGTCCCTTATTCTGGTAAATGTTTTCCATCATTTTTAATATAACTCATTCTTAAGTATTATTGCTGCTTCATCTCTCGAACCCAAAAAGAAGTAAAAATTCAGCCGTTCGATTTCAACTTCTTCATTTGTCTTAGGACGTTTTGAAATTCCCCTTCGCCATCATCAGATCTAACTGTCTAATGAGGTTTGAAATGAGAGGCTTTCACCACTATACGTGTTGTATATATTGAAGTGAAAAACTGGATTATGTGAAACATTTTTTATTATTACTTAATAGTCTTTTTTCAAGTAGTATCAACAATGTTTCTAATGATTACAGAAAAATGTACGGAAACCTCTTCTATTGAGATTCAATAGCGGGTTTGTGTTAGGGACTGGCTACTGTTCCTTCAAAGAAGGTTAAGGATCTCACGTTTTTCAAGTCATGGTGAATTTGGCATGAGAAATGCGCGGGAACCCATATACTCCAGTTCAGCTGTTTCAGAGCCATCTTTGTTCCACTTGACTGTGATTCTGTTTAGCTTCAAATAGTGTTTTGGACAACCTACATTTGCAGATCAGATTGGTTGTAGATTCTTTCATGGAGTGGAACTTTTTTGGCATAGCGTTCTAGAATATGTCCTAGATTTGATCATTTACGGGAGGAAGTGTAGGCTTGGGTTATTTTGATAATTTCCTCTTGTGACCTATCGTTTGTAGATCTTCTGAGAATTCTTCATACTTAGTATTCTATGCAGCGCTGGTTTTTCCTCAGCTTCTATATTCGATCTATTATCTCCTTGTTCACATTCCTATGAAAAACTATGTTCGACTCTCATCATATGAGATTAAATTTTTTTTAACAACCTCCTGGTTACGTTTTCTGTTTTTTTTTCTTCAATTATATTTTTAACCTAACATCTTCGATGAAAAGTTCATGGATGGTTTTAACTAGAATGTCTCAAGAAATGGAGTCAATCTTGAAGGGGCAAAATAGATTGAAAAAACGTTGGAATAAGAATCGGACCTAAAGAAAAAAACATGGAATAAAAATAAATGGATAGGGATCTGTCAGGAAATAATATAATTCTTGGTACAGCCTTGTTCCCGAAATCACCCCTCTTCCAGCAATTTCAACAGCCAACGCTACCTGAGACACGTCTAATGAAAAGATCACAACCCCTTCAAAGCCTCCCCCCACAGCTCAACTTTCCTGCATCACCAAAACATTCACCATTTCAAGTAGTTGCTTATTCAAGCAGCAAAAGTATCGCTGAAAACATTTCCAGACAACTCCCATATTCCCGCTGAATTAATACCAAATAAAAGGAACGGGAATCACTGAAAGAACCCTGAAACAGCTGCGGTGGCCTCGGGAGGGGAGCAATGCGCAACCGTGCGGTGTTGCCACGTCATCGTCATTCAATTCCCATTACGGTTCAAAGCGGAATCTAAGTGGTCTGTGCATGGGAATGAAATTTCATTTTTTGCGTGGTTACCTAATCCGTCTATAAGCTAGCTAGGAGCATTAGTGAGGTAGATCAGTAGGAAATAATTTAAAGACATGTGCTGAATATTTGAAACTCTGCGTCGAATTACTGTTTTGCAAGGACTTGCTTTTTGAAAGATGTATTAGCAAATGATGTTCGTAAGTTTTCAAATGCAATCGTGAAAACAACTTGGCACCCTGAATTTATCTTGTTTCTTGAGTTCAGGAGACTCATTGGACATATTTTTGAGAAGGACTTTCCCCCCTCAATCAGTTCCAATTCTTAAGTTTGATAGATTTATTGAGCATATTTTTGACAAGGACTTGCCTCCCTCAATTTACCATGATTCTTCAGGCATATCTTTAAAAAGTACTCGTCCCTTCAACTGATACTTCTCTCCTTACATATAGAGGTTTTGAAAAGTTCACCTACCCTTCCTTATTGGTTACTTGGTACCTTATGGTATATTTAACAAGTCAACAAAGAATATATCATATTTTCATTCAATACGTTGATAATTCTTTGGCTGAGTTCCCAGAGTTTTTCTATATTTACAAGCCTTTATTTAAATTGTGAATTATCGATTCATAATAGTATCATAACTATTATTTCCTTGCTTCGGGAGATTATTAACTTCTCAAGAATCATCAGAGTTGAATATTTCTAGTACAGGAAAGTCAGAATATAATTTCAATGTTCTAAGGGTATCTTTCGTCCCCATAATATTATATCAACCAATTCTGATTCTTCTTGATTTGCATTCACAAAGTGTGGAAAGTTACACAATCAACTGGGGAAGAATAACATCGTGGAATGAAATTTGTTTCGCATTGTTTTCATTGAAACGACATTTAGGTAAAATATCTCTTGACCTCAAATATGCACATATTTTTACCACATTGAGTTATATAATATAAAATTCCCAGTGACCAGGTGAAAAAATACTCTCAACCATATTCTTTCAAATAGCAGCAAGCTCTTTTTACTTTGTCATGCTGAGAAGTGATGAATTATCAGAAAATTCGTGTAGAAAGTTTTGAAATACTGTTGATGAAACCAATGAATCAATCATTTTGCATTATGGGTGTTTGAACAAAAGAAAGCTGAATAAAAAACCATATTTTGTTAACAAAACGATAAAAAAATTCTATTTTTTCAATGAAAGCTGCTTTTTTGTTTCGCTCACTTGTGTCCATAAAAACTCCACTTCACTTTGCTTTACACCCATATCCCTATTGAATCAATTCTCAAAATATATATTATATCAAAAGAATTGCTTATCAAAGGTGCATGAAATGGAAAAAAATTGCGAAAAATAGAGGAGAGAAGTTACTGCTCTCAACTCCATATTTTCAACTCGAAAACGCTTGAAAATATACCAATTACGCGATCGCCAATCGATTCAGAATGATCAAATCAGTATACTCTGTGAATTTGAAATGAAAATATCAATAAACCAAAGTCAAGTACTTTCATCGTCTGTGAGACTTTTGAAAATGAGAAAATTTCCTTCTGAATCCGAAAATGTATTTTTTTTCATTCGAATGCCCTTTCACTCAAGGATTTTTTTTCAATTAATCGAAATTTGTAGTATGATGCGGAATCAACTCGTCAAGATGGATTTGAGGAACCCCTGCAATTTTTATTAGATGTGAAAATGAAAAGTGTCAAAAACTCGAAAGTGTTTGAATTTTTGACGTTTTATCCTTTTTTTTCCGCTAAACCTGACTTCTGATTATAACCAAATCATACTTATATTTTTGGAATAAGCATGAAATTTTGCGTATGTAGTGCAAATTTTTAGTGAATCACATAATTTTGTATTTTTCATGATTTTTAGAGGTCTACCCCTTATGAATTGTTCGAGATTTTTTTTTCTTCTGCCGATTGGTTTGATATTCACGGGGCATACTAATTTCATAATTCTGAATTGATTGGCGTTCGCAGAATTGCTTTATCTTCAACCGTTGTCGAGTTGAAGAGTTTATCTGGTTGAGAGGGGTCATTTCACTTAAAAATTCTGTTTATTTTCGTAAATTTAATCTTTTCTGAATATGCACACGAATTTTGAAGTCAATTGACTATTTCCTAGGCTTTTTACCTCTGCAATGTTGAGTTGAAACTTTTGGAAAATTTTTATTTGTCATATTTCAAAAAATCGTCATCTTTCCTCAGATTGAAAAATTTGTTATTTCGTTGATGCTTCATCGATAGATATTTTTGTTGTGAAATTCGGAGTTTCATTTGAGGATTTGTTGAAAAATCTTTGGAAAGAGGTTTTATAAAGAGTACAAGAAATTTTCATATTCACATTAACAACGTTTCACGATTTTTGTGGGTTGGTAGGTTCCTGCATAACTACATCCAATTTAAAACATTCATGTACGTTCAGGCCAATCACAGCATTATTATAGTGGGAATTTTGTAACTTGAAAATTGCCGAGGGAATTTTTTGTGGTATTTTGTTTTCATTATGTGATAACTGATACTTTCGATCTGACGTCTGTCATCAGT
Organism: Chrysolina americana; assembly: GCA_958502065.1. Taxonomy (NCBI): domain Eukaryota; kingdom Metazoa; phylum Arthropoda; class Insecta; order Coleoptera; family Chrysomelidae; genus Chrysolina; species Chrysolina americana. The sequence continues at coordinate 87,071,852 of OY293414.1, forward strand.
TTGCATGAGAAATGCATGTAAGAATACTATTTTGCGTGTCAATTTGGAAACAGTTTCAATTGATAACCTAGCGACAGAGAGAAAGCAAGTGCTTTCAATCCAACAGAACAAAACAATGTTACGGAATCCTCCAGCCAAGGACAAAACATCCATAATAATTGTATATTTGATGATGAGAACTTCGAATTCCAAACTTCATTCTGTTTATAGTGATTCAAGTAAATTGTTGAAATAAAAATTTAATATGTATAGAGAATAGGTCTATGATTGGGGCATGAAAAAATAATCTATCGAACACCACACGAGAGTTCGAAAATAATTCTCCATATTTTCTCTCAAACTTGTTGGCATTTGGAAAAATCTGTCATATTATTTTCACTTAATTCTCACTATCTTGTGATATTACAAATGAAAATTCAATAACTTTTTACCGTAGCTGATGAATACCCTCAATGTATTAGATGGACGAGGAGGAATTTATGTATAAGAGTAATTTGAAAACGTTGAATATAGTTGGAAGAAGAATTCCTAGGCAACTGTCTATGGAAATGATAAGTGAGAGATCTGCTGACTTGCATCTCGTTCGCTCACTCCTGACATAACCGGAAATACAAAAATCCCCAGATCTTCGGAAAAATATGCTGATTTGGCAAAGCCGCCGCCGGGTGCAGTGGAGATCGATGCCGCCGCCCGACATCGGTCTGGGTCGTTCTCGGTCGTTCACCTGCTACATCCCCGAATCAACCCCAGTGCTGTGTGTATACGCTAAAGAGGGTAGTTCCACCCTAAATGAGAGCTACGCTCTTGCAGCGGAGGTATTTCCGCATTTGAGTAGGGTCGCGTTAGCTCTCCGTTCGGAGGAAATCTCCAGAAGTATCACCCAATAAATTGGTTCCTTGAAATGAGGGATTTCTGAGATGTTTTTGTCTGTCGAGGATTCGGAAACAGGCCGAGTTATTTGTTGGAGAGTATCCGATAAATAAAAACTAGAGAAAAAATAATCAACCATTGGACTGTTCTTCGATTTGTTACGAGCATTAGTGAAAATCAGTGGACAAACTCTGGTATTCCCCAGGGGAGCGTCCTTAGCCCTTTAATATTCCCACTATTCATCAATGACCTTCCTGACTACATCCTGTCTGTATGGGTTGAGGACGGTTATTATTATTATTTGCCGTGGCATTCCAGGGCGACTCACTGATAGTCAGTGGTGATTTCACCTTTCAGCTGTAGGAAAACCCGGAAAACCTCCCTGGGTGGTCGGTCCGCACTCAATAAATGTACAAAACGATAATTTCCATCTTAAAGCCATTCCCGCATTTATTTTGTGAATCAAAATATGTCTGCTCAAATGATAACTTTGAAGCCGTTTTTTTACAGAACAGAAAATATTAGAGGGTCAGGTCGTATGAATGTGGTTGGAAAAAATGTGTTTGATTCAATAAAAAATATTTATTATGAGCAATCAAGTGGCCTTGAAACTTTGTTGAAATACTATTTGTCAAATATTCTCAAGTATGTCATGACAATGTCATAAATTATTGAAACTGTCAACTACTGTTCGAATATTTTTCGAAATGCCGTTTTCCCATCAAGAAAAATGTGATATGTTGCCAGAAAAATTGCATAAGAGCACTCCAACACTACAGCAATTCTTTCCCCCATCGTGAATTACCTAATCATCGTTTTTTGTTGTGCTTCATCGTCAATTCAGGAACAATGAAAAAGTTTTTGAGAAGAGGAGAACTAAAAAACGTTTTGTAATTTCTGAAGATACAGAAATTGACGTTTCATCCTACTTTGAGGTATATCCAAATAATTCCGTCAGAGATTTATCTAGACAAATAACTATTCCACTGTCTGGTATTTAACGAATTCTGAAGAAACATAAGATTTCTCCATATAAGTTGAGACCAGTGCAAACACTAGAACCTGGTGATCCTGAGAGACGATTTGGGTTATGTCGGTGGTTTATGAATAAATGCAGACAAGATCCAAACTTCTATAGAAATATTACATGGAGCGATGAGGCTAATTTTTCAAATCAAATCGTGGGATGTATAATAGAAAGAATTTTCATTATTGGAGTAGACATAATCCATTTCTAGTCCATCCCCACATTCCTCAAAGACGATTTAGTATTAAAGTTTGGTGTGGTCTATTTAGAGGCAGAATTATCGGTCCATTTTTCTACCATGGTTCTTTGAACGGACCTCGTTACATTAATTAATTAGCAAGAGTGTTGGAAGAGTTTTTCGATGATCTTGATCTGGAGCTCGTCAGATGATCTATTTTCAACAGGATGGAGCACCAGCACATAATGTCAGTGGCGTAAAAAGAATGCTGCGAGGCTGTTTTGGAAACAGATGGATTGCTACAAATGGTCCTGTTAAGTGGCCCCCTCGTTCACCAGACATGACTCCTCTAGATTTTTATTTCTGGGGATTTATGAAAAATTAGGTGTACAAAATGAAACATAATAATGTAGATGAACTGAAAAATTATATTGAAACTATAATTAATAGAATTGATGACCGAACTGTGTTGAATGCCATACGTAGTGTCAACAGAAGGGTCCAAATATGTGTTCAACAAAAAGGCGGTGTTTTTGAACATTTACTCGATATTTTATAGCGCTTTATCAAATCCATTTGTTATAAATGTCTCATTTTCACCTTTACGAAAAAAAGTCAAATGAAATTTGTTGTTGAGAATGTTATTACGAATCGAAATTGTCCCATTGAAAGAAATATCATTTTATGAAATATTCTGAAAACGCGACTGTCAATTTTTTGTTTGATTTCGGCATCGAGAAGGCCATTAAAAGTGCTACGTTTGCTCATTTAACCGAATTCGAAGCATCAATAATAACGGAGTTGGCAATGGTGCCGACTTAATTTGGAACACCCTGCATATGCACTCCACTCCTCTTCCCTAAATCATCTGATTTTACCCATTGTTTCTTTTTCATTTTAACCTACTCGGCAATGGTTGGAAGAACAGTAGTGGACTCGTGTACAGCTGAACCAATTGCGTTTTTGGATTCCACTGTCATCAGTCAAAAAGCTGGTGTCAACTGTTGGCAAAATAAAAATCAATGCTTCAGGAATCTAAAGAAGAAAAAATTTTCTATACATGGCTTGTTGATCCTCTGTTTTCTGTTTCGAATTGAACTTTCTGTTATAAGGAGCAAACTTTTTGCACAGTTTTCTTTCAGTCCTCTCTACTGGTTTGCAACAGATGTAATCCAATTCTTGAGGTTTTGTTTTTTTAATATCGGATACTGAAAATCCTAAGTAAAAACAAAATTGAATATTTGTCACTCCTTCAAAGTTGATTGAACAGTCAAGAAATTAAATCAACTTTTTAAATTTCTTTAATGTGTCAACCAAACAGTTTTTTCTTGTCATCGTCAGCGTCTGATCACAATCCTCGTCAGTCATCATCGGAATCGTGTGACAAACTGTAATTCGATCTCATCCCCAATAAATGTCACGTTATAACGGTAAATCTCCCTGCTTGGAAATTCAATTAAAACGAGCCACCTGACGTGTGAGACCAGACGTCTCTCTCTGGGACACAACCTTTCAATTAACTCTATAACTTCTACAATTTTCCTGCATTCGCTTCCAGTCTCTGCCTTTTCAATCGAAAATCAGGGAAAGGTGTAGCAAGTCAACCAAAAAATACCTAAGAGCATGGATATAAGAATATTGAATCGTTGCTGAGAAGTGACGGATTTCGACCCGATATTCTTTTCTCTCTGTGCGTCTTTTTGAAGTGGAATTAGGAATTTTCACAATGGATAGGAAATATATATTTGTTTTTGTATATCGTGTATAGTATAGTTTGAATATAATTAGAAATAGAATGAAGAATTCTTAATAATTGCTCAATATGATCTCAAAAATCAATAACGCCCCACTCAAATCCACGACATAGCAACAAACTCAGATAATCCCCAATATGGAATGACATTACTCTCACCAGATATCTTCAAATATAATGCTTGTAGCAAAATTAACAGCTTTTCACACTCACTTTCCATCTTGCTCTTATCAAGATATTCGACTCTCCACTACTTTATTAAGACTAGCTAGAGGACAAGTCTTACTCTCAAATTTTCATTGCAATCAACGAAATTTCTAGACATGGTGTCCAACATACTCATTCTAAACAACTAACAGAGTAAATTTCACCTCACTGAGAATGAAGTACTTTGAAACCAGTTCATACATGTACATACATACTGTTGTACACAAAACGAACCCAAAATTATACAAGAACCATCTAAGGTCACGTCTAACTCTGCCAGGTCGTAATTATGATAATCAATGGTCTGTAAGTAAACAACCATCCTGGAAACAAATATACTGAGCGACATAAAAAGTGGGACAGCACAAGTTATAACCAACTAGGTTGCTGTCCCACATTTTCTGCCGGTCAGCATATTTCGTAAAACCGAAAAATACCTGTCTCTCCACACAATTCCACAAGTGGAAATCAAGGCAAATTATATCTGTCGTCCATTTGTGCAAAGTTCCTCTCGGACATATAATTGCAAGTGCTAATTGTTATAAAGCCATTGAATATTATCCTTCAGTTTGTTGGAAATTACCATATGCATGCATGCATGTTTCGAGGTTATTTTCCTCTCATCAGTGCAAGGATATCGTTGCACACAATCTAATTGATGGTGATCAATTTGAAATAATTATATGAATCAAATAGGGATAAGGAGTTGGAAGAAATAGTCGTTTTAGGAACTGTTGAAAATAATCCTAAAACGTCAACGCGAAATTTGAAAATATCAACAGGCCTACCAAGAACTAACGTTAGACGGATTTTGAGAAGGTACAAATACCAGCCATACAGGACCATAAGAGTTCGTAAACTCAGACTGAAATGTGTCTTCATGAAAGAGGGGCGACACCACTTGACGGAAGACCATAAAACTAATAATGAAATATGGTGGATTACATAATCCAATCTTCCGCAATAAAACCTATACAATAGGTAAAGTCGTCGGCAAGTATTCAACAAAAAACAACTACTGCCCCCTACGACCATTGAATTATATTTGTTTAATACTTGGCAAAGTTTTCTACAAGAACCACTTTGCAATGCATTTCAAATATCAAAGCTGAAATTATTTTTCGATTTAATTGGGGGAACACCTCCGTACCGGTTTAATGGTCATTGCCAATCATCAGCGAAGGCTAGTTCGACCCAATTGAATGGTTTCTGGCTTCATGTTAAAGTCAACACGTAGTCGGAGTGCATTTTAAACTGGAACCCAGAGATGGCGCTGAATTCATACCTCAGTGTTTGTCTCAGGGATTTCCAATTAGGATGAAAGGATTTTTCGATTCAATTGGGTCGAACTAGCCTTCGCTGATGATTGGCAATGACCATGAAACCGGTACGGAGGTGTTCCCCCAATTAAATCGAAAAATAATTTCAGCTTTGATATTTGAAATGCATTGCAAAGTGGTTCTTGTAGAAAACTTTGCCAAGTATTAAACAGATATAATTCAATCGTCGTAGGGGGCAGTAGTTGTTTTCTGTTGAATACTTGCCGACGACCATACCTATTGTATAGGTTTTTTTGCGGAAGATTGGATTATGTAATCCACCATATTTTATTATTAGTGAAATGTGTCTGTTGAAAATCCTGAATCAAAATTTAATAAAGTTCTTTGTAAAAAATATCAAATCTAAACCATTGTAAGCTTAAATAGAAATTATCCTGAATATAAATTCGGTTCAATTATTTCAGCCATGATATTCAGTGCAAAAATTCATCATTCCTTCCACTCAAACTTATGATTTTGAACTACAACTGCCTCAACTCATTCATATCCCAATTTCTAAACCAAATACTATCGGTAATCCCATCCGCATAACAATTCTCTTGTATGACAAGAACTTGCTAATTGATAACAAATAATAATGTGTAATAGGAACTCAACACTTTCCTCTCTCCCTCTCGCAAGACCAGATACATCAATCTCTCGTTGCTTCTCTCGACTGACAAGTGTCAAAAACAGAAAGTATGTAGGTGGGAAGTGATCGATGGTCCTCTTGTTTCTGGATCGGCATTTTCACTCCTGGAATGGAATTGAGGTTGCTGATAGTTTTGTCAAAGGTCAACTCGAGACAACCGATAAAAAGTGTGAAATATGCGTTGATTAGTAACACACAGAAAAAAATATATTCTTGAACCGATGAGAAATGATAATGTTTATTTGGGGGATCATTATCAATTTTAATTAGAACTTGTAATTAAAACGATCAGATTGATATATTTTCCTCATCCCAAAAAAGAAATAAACATTCAGAAATCATTTTTCCTACAATGAATAACAACACTTTACTGTAGCCTGATGTTGTCCTCTTCGACCCTTAAAGTAGAACAATTTTTGTCATAGAGTTTTCTCTTCGAACTCTGCAGGCTTTACCCAAACCATTCTGTTAAAGAGCTGGTTATGATCATAGGAGTACTTGGTGAAATGATGGACACATCTCAAAACCAGTTTGCCGTGATGCGGCAGAAATCTCAGATGGAAGAATGCAGAAAGCCCTAACTCTTAGTTCATTCCGTTTTGAAAATTAGAATAAACATTACTGGATATAGGTACTTTTTAGAAGAAAATCATCTTAAAATGGTATATTTTGGGGTGAAAACTTTTGTTGACGTAATACGTGCAGCTACTTGTAATTATTCTGGTTTGCAATATTCCGCACTAATCATTTATTTCTTGTGAGTTCTGCGATTAATTATCCAATGTTGATTTTCTTCCGTCCATTATCTTGAATTTTGAGAATTAATTGTTCCATTGGTAATGAATGTTGCTCGTCATTGAACAAAATTTTTTCCAGAACATTTCTGTTCGAAAGAATCGAAATAGTAACAGTTTTAGAGAAGTGACCCGTATAATTCAAACTCTGTCTGTATTATATTAAAAATAAATCATTTTCATTTTTCGTAACACGGAAAGAGTCATGATTGACCCTGTATATTATGTTAAAAAATAAAACACTGGAAAAATAGTAGCACTGGCCAAGTGTAATACTGTGGTGTAGATATAAACCCACTATCAATATTGTGATATTATCATCAATAAATTCCGGTTTATAATGGCCTGAAAGTGACATTCTACAAATTTAACTCTCTGTATCTCGAAAACTATGCATAGAATTTTTGTGTGCCCACGGTATTATCTGTTCAGAAGGCCGAGTTCAACAACATGTTGGCTGTAAGACTTCTTGCATAAGTGTAGGTGGTCTTTTAAAGGGAGGCAAGGGCGTCGATATGGAGGGGGTAATGGGGGTAAGTACCCCCCACAAGAATAATTATAAAATAGTATTTTTGAATTTGATTTAATAATTAACAAGTCCAAGAAACCTGAATGATTTATTTGGATATCGGGATTTCTAAAATTATTAGTGTTATTTTTTATTAATAATAGACGTTTACTGTTGTTTTATTTGTCCAAAGATATTTACACGATGAAGAAAAACTCAAAATCATCTCCACTAATTAGTTTTTTTTCATCGTGAATCTATACCACTCCACTTCGAAACACAACGGACTTCTACCACAGGTCAAAGATATTTAGTTTTGTTTCAAATTCTAATATGTTCTGGTGAATATATATAAGTCCCTGACTAGAGAGATTTGCCAACTTTAAGAAAAGCAATTAGATTTTATTTTATATTTTATAGTTTTTTTTTATTTCTTGGAAGTAGGTACATATTTTCCGAACAACAGTAGGTTTGTTTTTTCATTTATTATAGACGTTCATGGTTGTTTGATATGTGACTTCTTTGTTCAAAGAAGTTTACTTTTGAATCAAAACGAACAAAGTTCGCTAAGTGTATATTTTGAAGAGTTCAATTTAATGACAACAAATATTTTGTAATGTAGTTCTTTAACAAGGGCGATTGGATAAATGATGTCACTCAAAAGCGTCTATTCGGAATTGTTTGTGGTCCAATCTCAACTCACCACTGATAATGATCATTAGTCACGAGTGAAGAATTTGTTATTGCAAATTGCATCCTGAATAAAAAAGTCATCTATCTACAAAGTTCATTCATCTAATGCTATTTTGGTTTCGAAAGTGTAAAACACCCTTTCGAAAGTTTCTTTTGTACGATTTGCCGCAAATTCCCGGCAACTTCGCCAAAATTTTAAATGCGCCTCCGTCAAAATTCAAAATGTGCTTTCGCCAAAAACAAGAATTTTGTTCGTGGTAAATGATATTGATTTGTCGATATATTTGTATCGGAAGGTTAGTTGCCAAGTAGTCAATATAACCCCATAGATCTGTTCATTGAAGCTATTCTTTTTCTGGTTACTACAATGACATTAAAGGTTTGTGATTGAGGAGAGAACTCACATTGAATTTTACTTTTGTGTACACTCATAGTATTCGTTAGAAGTGGCTGTTTACAAGATAAATTCTCAAGTTAATGACTGTACGTAGGGGAAACACTGCACTTTCATTCATATAGTGAGTATTCTAAATAATGAATCAATTGATAGAGAAACCTCTCAATATAAGAGCTACACCATTCTTTCAATTCTAGAAGTTCTATCAGCAAAGTAACCATCAATTCTCAATATTCATTTTCAAATACATGGAACATGACGACAACCTAGTCGTCATGTTCCACAAAATGACCGATAACATTGAAAAGCCTCATAGTATCCGTCTACTAATGGAGCCGCGACTTACAGTAAAGTAATTGGCAGCGCAAACAGATCAAGTAACACTCCCAAACATGCATGTATGCAGGTGGTCATTTCCAACAAAATTAAGGATGGTATTCAATGGCTTTGCAACAAGTAGCACTTGCAATTATGTGTCCGTAACGTTGCACAAATAGACGACAGATGTAATTTAATATCCGTAGAGGGAAGTAGTTGCTTTCTGTCGGATATATTACTTTTGCTTCCAATTCTAATATATGTTACTCATGATTTTGTTTTCATTACCCAAACCGAAAAACCTTTATTCTTCCAAGAAGAAAAAATTAGTAACGCCCTTGAAGAAAGGCCACTTTCCATGAGAGAAGTGCGGGGTCCTTCGCAGGAAAAATCCCACCTCCAGGAGAGAGAAACACCTTTATTCAAATGCCGTCGCGATTCAGCAGGAATTGCACCGGATGGGGTAAGGTCGCATCGTACTATTCGGACACACATCCGACCGCTGCACGTAAGGTTACTACCCTTACCTTGTCCGGGCCGCCACAGTCCGTCTGGCCGTAAAAAGGGCCATGCTGCAGGCGGAACAGGCGTTCGGCGCAATCCCCGGAAATACTTTGCAAAATTGTCGACCGAAGGGTTGATTTTGCGGTCGGAGCGCTACAGGGGTGTATTGATTGCCGGTGATACATTCAATTAGAGATTGTTTTAATGCCGTTAATCTGACGATACTGTCGAGCCAGAAGGACATCGGGCATCTCATATTATAATAAAATAGGAAGCACTCTTGTTAAAGACTATCAATAGAAGTCAAAACATGCTATTTGAAAGAATGGGGTGGAAAAGAAGTTTGACAATTACGGCATTTGGCATCTTCTGTACCTTCCTGTTAAGATAACAGACACATTCTGTTCACTATTGAAACAGGTCCAAGACCAGTAATGGAATATCGTGACTCGAAAGCTACAGACTGGAGTGGATACAAAAATTGTGTAGATGAAGAACCCTCTGATAATTTTGTGATAAGACCATTAATAAAGTTCAGTTAATAATGGCTTGAAAGTGACATTTTACAACTTCAACACTGTATCTCGTAAACTATATAAAGAATTTTTGTGTGCTCACGGTAACTTCTGTTCAGAAGCCCGAGATGAACAACGTATTGAAATTTTGGAAAATTTTACAGAAATACTTTTTGCATAAGAGATGTGCCTCGTCCTTTCGTTCTATACACGTTATTTTATTAAGTACTTCTACGCATCAATCTTCCAAGATAAAAAGTTCATATGAACATGTGTCCGTGAATGTATTGTTTCGGATGTACAGGATGTTGAATTTGAGATTTTATTTCCAATCAAGTTGAAAACTCTTGCAAAAAATAAATTTTTTTAACAAAATTTGGTGAACGGTTTTTTATGTGCTTAATTGAAATTTGGTATTGATTTCAATGTAAAACTTGGAGGGCGCTGCGTATACTCTCCGCTTACTGCCAAAAGTGAATCCTACATTTAAGAATGTTTTGAAATTAGTTTTAATTTTCAATCCTTCACCTTTTTCTATGGAACTCAATTACACTGAAACGTGAACACAACTTGATAATTTCATCCAATTATATCACAGTAGCCTGCTTCCCATACTACATCGGTATTATTTCCCAGCTTTATACAAAATTCAAGGATATTCGAACATAAAAGTAGGGTTTCGCCCACTTAACAATGAAACAATTTACCGCAATTAGGAAACACTTCGGTAGCTTTTTATTTCTCGACAAAATTATTGAAGAACTGGTAGCAGGTAAGAGAATCAGCGGTGATAATGGATGTCTGATTAGAAACTTGTAAATGAACTCAAATCTTTTGCGTCATTCAACAATTATTCAGATATAATAACTTGGTACCAAACCTTCGTTTATATATATATATATATATATATATATGAAAAAAGTATGGTTAACAATACAGTGTCTTTCAAAAGTATCGGAACGTTCTCATATTTCAGAAACGGCTCATAGAAAATTTATGAAAATTTTGACAGGGTGGTTTTTGATGATGCCCGATTCAATGGTGATATCGGCAGTGTTGCCAAATCAAAAATTTTTCAGATATTGAAGGTGACTCAATTTTTTCAAATGGAACACCCTATTTGTTTTCATTGCAATCAATTCAGCGACGCCTCATTACTCATTTCTCCAAATATTAGATTTTAAATTAATGTAGTTTTTGAAATATGACAAAATGGCTTTTTGGTTCAAAAGTCAGGGAACGTTCCAATATTTTCAAATACTAACTAATACCTTGAGGGAATTTTATGACCGCTTGGGCATTTGTTTAGCAAGTAATGGCAAATATTTTGATTGCTTGGTCAGATGGTATTCAGTTTCTGTTATTTGATTCAAAACTATATTGGAAAAGAATTCAATTATTCAAAAGTTGATTTAACAAAAACCATTTTGCATAAAATTTCATGATCTTTTCTAGAAAGAACAGTTGGTTTGGCAACATTGCCGTTATCACCATTGAATCAGGCATCATCAAAAACCGTCATATGTAAAATTTCACGAATTTTTCTCGAACCGTATTGAAAATATTGGAACGTTCCCAGACTTCTGAACGAAAAAGTCATGTTGTCATATTTCAAAAACTACATTAATTCACAATCTAATATTTGGAGACATAAGTAACGAGACGTCGCTGAATTGATTGCAATAAAAACAAATAGGATGTTCCATTTGAAAAAATTGAGTCATCCTCAATATCTGGAAAACTGTTGATTTGGCAACATTGCCGATATCACCGTTGAATCGGGCATCATCAAAAACCACCCTGTCGAAATTTTCGTAAATTTTCTCAGTGCCGTTTCTGAAATATGAGACCGTTCCGATACTTTTGAAAGACACTGTATATAAAAACATGTTTACAGGTACAGAATTGAACATACATAAATGATACAAGACTTATAATGTACTAAAAATTGGAACTACATTGTGGCTCTTTTCATTTACCATAAGGAAGCTGAGAAAAATCGGTAGTCAATAAATTCTCACTTTTGGTGGAGTTGCCAGAAAGTATCTACAGAGCATACAAAAAGAATTTCTAACTTTCTAAGGGATGCTTTGCCCTATTGAAACCAAAATAGCATGAAATGAATGAACGGAAATAAATATATGAAAAAACTAGATGAACTTTGCAACAACAAAGACGAATTTCTAGAGGTGCATTTTTTTTCTGGTAACAGGCCGATGTGGGTATTTTCTGGACAAGATATGACATTGAAGTCTCATATTCATCAAAATTATGAAATTTGAGTCATGTTTCGTTCGAATCGATAGAGCGAAAGATTCGAAAAATTGAAAAAAATGGAAAAAAGTCGAACTGATTTTTTGAGGAATTTCGAAAAAAATAAAAAAGAAAAGATGCTGTATTTTACTCATTTTCAAACTAACTGCGAAGTAAAATTTTCTTGATATCAGTTGATAAAAAAACTTCCATATGTCGCGAGCTTTATGTGTGACACTGTATCTTTGTGGTACTCTACTTCTCCAGAACGGAAAGTGATTTGAGCGATAATGGTTTCTTTATGCTGATTCTCTGCTTAAACTTCAGAAAGTCAAAGAATAGTGTCCCGCTTATGAGCGTCGTCTATCGAATGGTTTTCTATTCAGATTCAAAATAGTTAATCACTACATGAACAAAAGTTCAGTGTTCTCCGTGATCTGGATGTTTCTTTTCATTCTACGCACCGTCATTAACTTGAGGCGAATTTATCTCGTAAACGACCACTTTTATCGAATACCAATGACAGTGCACAAAAGTAAAATTCATCAAAAGTTCTCTCCTCAGTCACGAACATATATCAACCAGGAAAAAATTAGCTTCTATGAATAGAAATCTATAGGGTTATAATGCCTCAGTTCCGTGCTTTTACCACCAATACAATTCTAGATTTTGGCGGAGTCGCATTCGAAATTTTGGCGAAGTTGCCGGGAATAGCATACAAAAATAATGTTATGAGCAAAACTACCTTGGTAAAACTGAAATCGGTTTCCCGCCTTCACTTTTTGTTCATGATTTTTTTTTCTTCTGCAAAGACACCACGTTTTTGAGTAAATTCGGGTACTACAGTGATTTCTGATTATGATATTGAAATAACATGAAGAATTCAAAAAATTCGAAAGATTCCCTAATTATTATTGGACCACCGAGCCCATACAAAAAATATCTCTTTCATGGAATCAATGGTTTTTGCAAAAAACAATTCTACGATCTTGAAAGTTGTACCTGATTAGCACTTTCCCTACATATTATATCAACATTGAATAAAGCTTTGACGAGTTTAATATCTTCACTAACATGCTTCATAAATATATGCCTACAAACTCTTGTTGCGTGGGATGAGGAATAAATTCGACTGTTCAGTGTAACACACTGATGGTGGTGGTGGAATCAAGAACAATATTTTGTATTAGGAAATGAATATTGAAAATTGATGAAGTTACTTTAAACGGTTGTCGTGCTATAATATTAGTATTTAAAAAAAAAGATTGTGTTGATGGGCACTTATTGCGCCATCTGTCCTTAGAGTACCCTACTTCTCTATATGAGCGGTAATGATTGCTTAAAGTTGATTTAGTCGCTGCTTGAACTTCTGAAAGTGAAAGAATGTTGACGCGCTTATACTGATAGGTCTATCGATTGATTTTCTATTCAGAATAACCACTATATGAACGAAAGTTCAGTGTTTCCCCATGATCTGAATGTTTCTTGTTTATTCTCCTACGCACAGTCATTAACTTGGGGAAAATTTATCTTGTAAACGGCTACTTCAATCGTATACAAATGAGTGCACACAAAAGTAAACTTCAATGAAAGTTCTCTCCTCAATCACAAACCTTTAATGTCATTGTAGTAACCAGAAAAAGAATAGCTTCAATGAACAGATCTATGGGGTTATATTGACTACTTGGCAACTAACCTTCCGTTATATATATATCGACAAATCAGTACCATTTTTTAACCACGAACAAAATTCTAGTTTTTGGCGAAGGCACATTTTTAATTTTGACGGAGCCGCATTTGAAATTTTGGCGAAGTTGCCGGGAGTTGATTACCATACAAATAAATGTTAAACTATCGAAAGGGTGTTTTGCACTTTTGAAACCAGAATATCTTGTACTTGTAAATGAACTCGAATTTTTTGTGCCATTCAACAATTATTCAGATATAATAACTTGGTACCAAACGTTCCTTCATAGAAAAGTATTCACAATAAATTCTAACTTTTGGCGAAGGCACCGTCTATATTTTGGTGAAGTTGCCAGGAAGTATCTACAGGGCATACAAAAAGAATTTCCAACTTTCTTAGGGATGCTTTGTCTTTTCGAAACCAAAATGGCATGAAATGAATAAGCTTTTGAAATGAATGTCCTTTATTTGGGGTGCAAATTGCAATTACAAAGTCGCCAACACGTGACTAATGGTCATCATTGGTGGTGAGTTGACTTTGGACCAGAAATACTTCCGAATAGAGGCTTTTCAGAAATTGTTCCAATTCTGGTGATGTATTGCGTCAAATCGCCACTGTTACAGGAATATCTCTGAAGAGAAGCCATCACAATGTAATGAAACGTAATGCTGCTTGCCATATCTGAAATTAAAACGATTGATTTAAAGAATGAGCTGCATCATACAGAATTCTGGATTTTACTGGTAGCAAGTTAAGAAATCACTGCAGAAGCATTATCAACAATTTCTTGAGGTTCTCCCTCGATTTCTTATTCCATCACCGTTAACGATTTTCAAAGCTGTTTTCACAAATTTCATTTTGTTATTTGCTGTCACCATGGGTTGTCAACAAGATGAAAATCTCACTTTTAACACTCGCTATTCAACGCTCTTTTAATTTATAAGAATTTTTATCAAAACGGATACGAAAAATAATCTAATTTGGTTCAGAATGCATATGCCATATCTCAGTAGGCTCAATCATTATAGGAACATAGGAACATTAGGATTATTTGAAGAACTTGTGTCAATGGCACTTACAACGCCATCTATCTTTGTGGTACTCTACTTCTCCAGAACGGAAAGTTGTTCGATTTAAGCGATAATGGTTTCTTTATGCTGGTTCAGTCCCTGTTTAAAAGTGAAAGAATAGTGTGGCGATTATATACAGAGAGTAGTCTTCAAATGATTTTCTATTCAGATTCAAAATAGTCACAACATGAACAAAAGTTCAACTTGACGCAATCTACAGAAATCTATCGGGTCATAATGACACAGTTCCATTCTTTTACCACCAATAAAATTCTAGTTTTTGGCGGAGTCGCATCCGAAATTTTGGCGAAGTTGCCGGGAATAGCATACACAAAGAATGTAACGAGTAACCTATCTTGGAAAACGGATATCGGTTTCACGCCTTCACTTTTTGTTCAAGATAATTTTTTCTTTAGCGATAGACTCCACGTTTTTGTGTAAACTCGGGTACTTCAATGATTTTTAGTTACAATATTGAAATGACATGAAGAAATAAAAAAATCGAAAGATTCCCGAACTATTATTGGACCACCGAGACCATACAAAAAATATCTCTTTCATGGAATCAATGGTTTTTGCAAAAAACGATTCTACGATCATGAAATTTCCTACCCACAGTCATTAACTTGGGAAAAATTTATCTTGTAAACGGCCACTTCAATCGAATACAAATGAGTGCGCACAAAAGTAAAATTCAATGAAAGTTCCCTCCTCAGTCACAAACCTATAATGTCATTGTAGTAACCAGAAAAAGAATAGCTCCAATTAACAGATATCTATGGGGTTATATTGACTCCTTGGCAACTAACCTTCCGTTACAAATATATCGACAAATCAGTACGATTTTTATCACGAACAAAATTCTAGTTTTTGGCAAAGGCACATTTTAAATTTTGGCGGAGGCGTATTTGAAATTTTGGCGAAGTTGCCGGGAATTAGCAACAAGCCATCTTTCATCCAATCATCCTTGTTACCGAACTACATCCGAAGAAAAGGCATCAAAAATGTGACGAAATGTTACGAATTCGGGAAAAATACTTTTTTGGCCGGAATTTACTATTTCGGTGATTTCAAACTATTGCAAAAAGGTATCTGTGGAGGAAAATTTTCTTGCCACCATATTCAGAAATCAAATCCAACTTCATTCAGGGGTAATTCATACTTGTAAATTTTTGAAAAACTTATCTGACCGGTGGTTTATTCCAATAGAGATATTTCATTGAAAAAGTAGCTTATGATTGCTCAAATCGTAATTTTTGTGACATTATAAAAAAAATAAGATCAGCTTTAACATATACGGGTATTTAACATAGAATAGAAAAAATTACCTGAATGTTTATTTGCCACTAGAACTTATCCCAAAACTTGACATCACAGCCGTTTATTGTGAAACAGACGTGAGAAGAAAGTGAATCTGTTGATTTGAAATTTTTTATAATTTTTAGGGACCCATCTAGAGTTGAAAGAGGTTATATTTCCTAGAAATTTTCTCCAAATTCAACCTTTTTCAATAAGCAAACATGCGCATATGCAATTTTAAGTGAATCTGACGATTTTCCTATTTTTTATGATTTTTTATTTTAAGGTGGACTTTTTTCAAGTAAATTTTCATTTTCGTCGATCGACTTGAAACTCATAGAAAATAGTAATTTTATTGTTCTGAATCTATTGGCGTTCGCAGAATTGCTCTATCTTCAACCGTTCTCTAGTTGAAATCGTCCAGAATTGAAAGAGGTAATTTCTCTCCAAAATTCTGCCTTTCGGGATTTTTCAATAAATTTTCTCAAAATTCAACCTTTTTCAATAAGCACACATGCGCATATGCAATTTCAAGTAAATCTGACGATTTTCCTATTTTTCATGATTTTTAGGACTTTGGACTTTTTTCGAGTAATTTTTTTGTTTAGGTCGATCTACTTGAAATTCACAGAGTATACTAATTCCACCATTCTGAATCGATTGGCGTTCGCAGAATTGTTCTATCTCCAACCGTTCTCTAGTTGAAACGTTCATCCAGAATTGAAAGAGGTAATTTCTCTCCAAAATTCTGCTTTTCGTGATTTTTCAATGAATTTTCTCAAAATTCAACCTTTTTCAATAAGCACACAGGCGCATATGCAATTTCAAGTAAATCAGACGATTTTCCTATTTTTCATGATTTTTAGGGGTCTACCCCTTTGGACTTTTTCCGAGTAATTATTTTGTTTACGTTGATCTACTTGAAATTCACAGAGTATACTAATTCCACCATTCTGAATCGATTGGCGTTCGCAGAATTGTTCTATCTCCAACCGTTCTCTAGATGAAACGTTCATCCAGAATTTTAAGTGGTAATTTCTCTCCAAAATTCTGCTTTTCGTGAATTTTTATTGAATTTTCTCAAAATTCAACCTTTTTCAATAAGCACACATGCGCATATGCAATTTCAAGTAAATCAGACGATTTTCCTATTTTTCATGATTTTTAGGACTTTGGACTTTTTTCGAGTAATTTTTTTGTTTACGTTGATCTACTTGAAATTCACAGATTATACTAATTCCACCATTCTGAATCGATTGGCGTTCGCAGAATTGTTCTATCTCCAACCGTTGTCGAGTTGAAAATTTCATCTATAGTTGAAAGAGGTAATTTCTCTCGAAAATTTTGGTTTTCGTAAAGTTCGTCAATGTATTCCCTAACGTTCTGCTTTGCAGAATAATTGTTTGTATCCACAATAACGTATAGAGCTGATGGACATAATCTGTAATTGAAACATTAACAAATTTAAGACTAACTACAAGTGTTACAAACATTTCAAAACCAAAATAAATGCTAAAATACTCAATTTACGTTAATTTGAATGAATTGATTAGCCAAACACTTGCAGATTAGTTTTCACGCTCACGCTCAATGACACAGTGCCATCTGTCGGTGAGGTGCCATACTTCTCTTAAATGGGAGGTAGGTGCAGATCGGCGAAAATGATTTCTTCGTGCTAGTTTAGTCGCTGCTTGAACTTATGAAATGGAAAGAATGTTGCCGAATTATTTTTTATTCAAAATACTCACAACAACAAACAGAAGTTCAGTATTTTCCATGGTCTGGATGTATCGTGTTTATTCTCGTCCTATCTACCTACATATGCACTGTCATCAACTTGTGGTGAGATTATCTTGTAAAGGGCCATTTCTACCAAATACCAACAACTGAGAATAATCTTGTAAACGGCCATTTCGACGGAATACCAACAACTGCGCATAGAATTGATGCTGAATGAATCGGCAACTAACTTTCCTTTATTGAAGTATTGACAAGTCGGTAACTATTCATTCTTTTACCGCCAACAAAATTCTCACTTTTGGTGAAGGCATATTTCTAGTTTTGGTGACGGCACATTTCAAATTTTGGTGAAGTTGCCAGGAATTTGATATGCTAGGACATACAAATCAAATGTATAACTTTCGAAATGGAATTATGCGCTTTTGAAACGGAAACGTCATGAGATTGATGATTTTCAGAAAGATGTCCTCTTTAGGGTGCAAATCACAATTATAAGTCCCCAACTCGTGAATGATAATCATCATTGTTGGTGAGTTGATATCGAACCACAAACACTTCCGAATACACGTTTTCTAGAAATTGTTACTTGGATATAAGTGAAAAAAAATCAACGTAATGGTTTGCTGTTGGATATATCTGTAATTGTATGCCATCTTGCCATCTCGGTAGTTTCTCAATGACTGCAAATTTGGCATTTTTGAAAATTTCGGTTTATGGACTTATGGCGCCATCTGTCATCGAGGTACCCAACTTCTCCAGAACGGGAGGTTAATGCACATCAGCAGTAAAGGTTTCTTCAGGATAGAATCATAGAGCGTTATCTGTCAAATGATTTTCTATTCAGAAATTCGAATACGTGAGCACATTGAGCAACTTGTACTCATTTTGAGAATGAGGTTGTTGTGTCAACGTTCGTTTGGATATGAAATTTCAGAAAGAATCACCATTAATGAAATCAGTTGAATTTTCAATGAAATTATACGAGCGCCATCTATCTCTGAGATTCCCTACTCCTTCATGTGCACCTATATCGGCTCTGTAAAACAGTGTCCTTTCCATTTGCACGATGTTTTTGATCGCATTTTTGAAACATTAAAAATATCCAACCATTGTAAAAAAAGAAATAATAAACATAATAATGATTCAGCCACCAAACCATTGTTTTGAGCTTTAAAGAATCTCCTAATACCATTGCTGATTCCTGAGTTACAGGTATCGCCATCTTTTTTTGAGGTTCTCTACTTCGCTCAAGTTGTGTACAGACAGAATAATATTTTGGTGGCAAGCTGGCAATATTTTATAATTACATTTTCTCATTGTTCATCGATTCATATGTAATTTTGATACCACTCGGCTTCATTTATCCATTAAAACTGTGTTGAAAAGAAATAAATAAGTACTGAGAAAAAAATCATTGGTGATATTGATATTGTGAAGGTCGTTCCAATCCCACAATGACTGATAAGCTAATGGGTACCTACTCACTCATGCATCTTAGGAATACGCTGATTAAGCCGAATTTTCGATAAGACTGAAGAGAGCTGGAGATTTTTGATGAATATCGTCACCATAAACAGACTTATCGCGATCAACCCAACCCATACCAATTAAAAAAATCTTACACAACAATACCGAAGGTTAACACAGGTTACGTTCACTTTTCTAATTATAACCTCACTTTCCTCAGTACGCGCTTGTAAGTTGTGTGATAAGGAGTGCATTCTTTCATTAATTCACGGTCACTTGGGTCGTTGAAAATGGCCAGCCAAACTCATGCGTTGGACTCGAATTGTATAACTCTTACGAGGTTTTTTCTGGCCGAGCAGAAAAAATGTCCACAAGCAACAGGTGAACTTACACAACTTCTCAACTCCATCCAGACAGCTGTGAAAGTAATTAGCAGCGCTGTACGGAAAGCCGGTATCACACAACTGTAAGTTTAGATATTGAACATGTTATTTTACACATTTTAGGTGAAAAATTGAATTGGTTTTGAATTATGTCAAACACAATAATTTATGAAGTATGGTGTGTATATAATGCGTCAGCAATTCCCGATTAATATTTATATTGTTGTTTAGGATCGTATCTGTGAGTTTTTCTTGATGAATATTAATCAAAACAATTGATCAATTCAAATCGTTCTAGAGGCAGTGCCGGACTGGCCAATATGGTACTTTGAATTTACCGACATAAAATGTTGAAAATTGCTTACGAATGGGACTCTATGGTATTTGTTGTTATTACCGAAAAGCTTTAATGCAATTTTTCTGTTTCAGATTCGGTACTGTTGGCGAGACCAATGTCCAAGGCGAAGAAGTGAAGAAACTGGACGTTTTAGCTAATGAACTTTTCATTAATATGCTCAAATCTTCGTATACGGTAGCTCTTCTGATTTCCGAAGAGAATGAAACTGTTATAGAGGTGAGAAAATACAGATTTTAGGTATTAGTCGCAGCTTGTTGATATGCACAACACAAGCGGCGTTGAAAAAAGTTTTGTTAAATCGATAATATACAGGGTGTCCTCACTTCATTTCATGGCTAGAAGTTCTGATGATAATATACTCTGAGATGAATATTAACTCAGTTACAGAGTGTTGAAAAAGTTGTTTTCAAGAATAACACCATAACAGCTAAACTTTTCTTGATCAAATTTGGTATGCCTCTTGACAGCATTTAGTCAGAAATTTCAATGCAAATCACGGTATCTCTAATCGATCCTCCCCAACTTCCACGCCACTGGATTGATATCGATTTCGTCTTTTTTTTCTTAATTCTAGATATTTTCCATACAAGAAGGGAATATATAGGGATCGTTATCAAAATTTTCAACGGATTTCAAGATATTCGAAATTGAATAATTTATTCAAAATATCGGAAAATTTTTGAGAAAAGATCCCTCAATGCCAACAAGTTTAGAAATATTTTAATTTGTAATCATTGCATGGTATGGAATCCCTTTGTTGGTTATTTTGTTATAAATAGTTATACCAACATTCCTTCAAGAAATAAGGAGATTCCAAAATAACTTTAAACGAAAATACATCGTACGTGGGGAAATAAAAGTATGTGTCTTTCAAGCAATGGAAAAAAAAATAATTATAATTATACATAGCCTGTTGAGAGTGTTTTTGGATAGGATGTTTACGAGAAATTGGATTGGAAGGAGTCCTATAATCTCTGCTACTTCGATATATTGAACGATAAGTCGCAGTTTCGGTTTTAATTACCCACTCTGTATATAACGAGAACCGTCGAATTTGGCGCAGTAGCTATTTTTTATCGATTGCTGGAGACCTGTCTCATTATTTAATGAATGATTTTCGATTAATCAACGATTTACTCATATGCAACCAAACATATTTATACTTACCTGCCAAAACAATTATTTTGAAATCAAATAGCTGTGTTAGTACTATGGGGCGCCGTTAGTGTCAAAAGTAGTTGTTCTCATATATTTTATTTTTACTCAAATATATTTGTTGATGACCATATATTTATTAGTTGACAGTCTTGACACCAATATACAGGGTTATGATAAAGTCATGCACCAAATTCATGAAGCGTACAACGATCACTTTTGAAAAAAATGCAAAAACACGTCAAACTGTTCTTTTCATTCAGCATCTTTTGACATAAGTAACAAAAATAACACGTCAAAGTTGTCAAAGTTATGACGTCATCAACAAATTTTTTTAATGGGAAGCTAAGATTTTTATCACATTATGTGATAGAGCTTGTGTTTGTACTCAAGGGAAAAACAGTTGCAGTAGGGCTCACATAAGAAAAAAAACGAGAAAATGAATAAAAAACGAAATAAACGTAAGTTTCATAATAACTTTTCAATTAACTAAACAGTCCATTAAACCAAAACTATTTCTTATAGGAATTGTTCAAACTGTGTCCCGTTTACTAACTGACATAGGCCAAGACGATGGTAGACCGCATTTATAGAGTTTTCGATCATCTGCGGAGTTATACGAGTCATTTCGTGTCCAATTCTTTCCATTAAGTCTTCTAAATTGTCTAGCCGATTAATGTAGACCCGACTTTTCAAATGTCCCCACAGACAAAAATCAAGGGGGGTTAAATCAGGTGACCTAGGTGGCCACTCCATTGGTCCACGTCTTCCAATCCACCGTCCTTCAAACTGTTTATCCAGAAACCTTCGAACAGTATAACCATAATGTGGTGGTGCGCCATCTTGTTGGAACCAAATACTGGGATCCAAGTTGTCCCCATTATTTGGATCCGGAAATGCCGCAAGTAGGTCCGGAAGCACTGCCATACGAAGATGTTCCAAATATCGTTCAGCTGTTAAATTCCCGCGAAAGTAATAAGGACCAATAAATCTTCCCCGGACGATTCCTACCCAAACATTAATTTTTTGGGGACGCTGGGTGTGTTTTGTCTGCATCCAGTGGGGATTTTCCCGAGCCCAGTAGCGAGAATTGTGTCGATTTACAGAACCACTTAGACAAAACGTTGCCTCATCGGAAAATACTACACTATTAAGAAAATTTGGATTTTCGTCACAATGCCGCATGAAGATTTCACAAAATTCCAAACGTCTGTCCGGATCATCTTCTGAGAGTTCGTGAACAAGATGAACTTTGTATGGGTGTAGTTTTTCTTTTTTTAACATCTTTACTACTAACGACTGACTAACATTTTCTTGTAAGGCAATTTCTGTTGTAGTTGCGTGAGGGTGTTCTTCTACTGACAGCAAAATATCTAACTTCACATCGTCGCTTATTCCTGTTCGTCCAGATTTTGGAGCATCCCTCACGCTTCCCGTTGCATCAAATTTTGCAACAATTCTGCTTACTGTGCTTCTAGCAATTGGAGGTCTTTCAAAATGTGTTGCGTTAAATAAAGCACATGCTTCTTCATGACTTCGAAGGCGATCGCCGCAACCTACCATAATTAGAATTTCTATCCTTTCTCTTTCGGTTAAACGAGCCATAATAATAAAACTGTGCTGACACTAATTGTACGACTGACACTGAC
Organism: Chrysolina americana; assembly: GCA_958502065.1. NCBI lineage: Eukaryota > Metazoa > Arthropoda > Insecta > Coleoptera > Chrysomelidae > Chrysolina > Chrysolina americana. The sequence goes on from OY293414.1 coordinate 87,094,648, forward strand.
AAACCGTTGTTTTAGTAAAACAATTGAAAAAATTTATAAGAACACATGTTCTTACTTGATAAGTTTAAGTTTGACCTCTTTTTATAATTGGTTTTGTTATTTCGTTTTTTATCCCTTTTCTCGTTGTTTTTCTTATGTGAGCCCTACTGCAACTATTTTTCCCTTGTGTAAAAACACAAGCTCTATCACATAATGTAATAAAACTCTTAGCTTCCCATTAAAAAAAATTGTTGATGACGTCATAACTTTGACAACTTTGACGTGTTATTTTTGTCAAAAGATGCGGAATAAAAAAAACAGTTTGACGTGTTTTTGCATTTTTTTCAAAAGTGATCGTTGTACGTTTTATGAATTTTGTGCATTACTTTATCATAACCCTGTATATTGAAAGTGAACAAATATTTCCATTTTAGCATTCATTCATTCATAAATATATCGTCAGTGCATATTAGCAGTGAAGAGCAATATATTTATTACTTGTTACCAATCCATATATAAAAATGAGCTTTCGATTGCCACCACTAGGTGGCGCTCACATCATGTTTTGGAATATAATTTGTTTTGCAAACCTGTTGTTGTTGATTTGCATTGCATTCATACTTTCTGAAGATATGCAATGATGAAAACTCGAACAATCTTTCGATTATTTTCAACATAGCGGACGCTCATTTTTATATATGGATTGGTAACAAGTAATAAATATATTGCTCTTCACTGCTAATATGCTTTGACGATATATTTATGAATGAATGAACGCTAAAATGGAAATATTTGTTAGGTTTCAATATATATTGGTGTCAACTAATAAATATATGGTCATCAACAAATATATGTGAGTAAAAATAAAATATATGAGAACAACTACTTTTGACACTAACGGCGCCCCATATAGTACTATCTGTCATTATTGATTTCATTGTAATAATTTCTTAAAGTTGTCAGTAGCAGTAATAGCTAGATAGTCACTCCAGTAAAATGCTGGTTTGAGTCCTGAGGTCGAGGGTTCAATACCCAAGTGGTACCATATTTTTTTTTAACAGCCGAAAAGTTTTGTAACGAACACGTGAATTAAAATGGCGATTAACAATCTCGAACATCAACGCTCGCTCCGCTTACGCGTCAAAATATCTCAATTGTAAATCGCCCTTATTAAATTCGTTAACCCTTTCAGTGCGCCTGGCACACATGCGCGACGCAGCGATTCTGCGCGCGGTGCGACTGTCACTCATGTATGCCCTGGGTCTACGTCTAAACAAATGGCCAGTACGTCGCTAGCAGCCTTACAGAGAGGTGTGTTATCGTTGGGAGCGTGTTGTGAAGACCCGATACAATATTAAATTTTGTTTCTTATAGCTTTTATAACAATATGACGTTCCGTTTATTTTAAATTTCGGATCTTATTTCCTGTTTTATCAAAAATGAACATTCATATTCTGATTGTTTCATTATTTTTTATGCAAAACAACAAATATATGTATACGACACACATATGTGCCAGGGCGCACTGGGCAACAAATTGGATGCTGAGTGCTGCTGGCACGTATGTAAGTCGGGGAAAAAAATACCAACATCGTGTTAATATTAGTTAAACTTCAGCAAATACCGAAATATTGATAATAAAAATTTGATTTTTACTAAAAAAATAAGTGCAGCTCCGGACGAGTTACTCACCATGCCGATCCGCAGCGAAAGGGTTTTAACTAACCTTTTTGTGAGAAATGGTTGTTTTTCAATAAAAGGGTTCGGGTTTAAAATTCAAGGTAAATATCTTGGACACATGCTAGAAGAATCCCTTGAAATTTCACATATGCTTTTTTTAATATCCTTACATTTTTTATGGCAACACCCATTTTCTGTTGAAGAATTTGAAAGAATACGTTTGTTTGAATACTCTAGATTAGTACGATGACTAATAGTATAGGTATATTAGGAGATGTTGAGCTAAAACCACAAATTAAATTGGGCCCTTTTGATTTTTTAGATTCTAGGAGGTTTTGGGGTACCGAATAAGTCCAGCAACTCTTCATAAAAGTACGGGCACGGATTTTCGAAATTTTGGGACTCGAAACTCAAAAATATTTTGAATCGCGAATAACTCGAAAACCATGAGGAATTCGAAAAAAACTGCCGTGGCAAAAAATGTAAAGCACAAAATTCTCTACAAAAAAGTATCCTAGGTATTTTTTCCTAACCTCAAAATTTTCACCTTAAAACGGGTTTAAATACTCAATAATAGTTTGAATCGCGAATAACTCGAAAACTACGAGGAATTCGAAAAAAAAGACCCGAAGCAAAAAATGTAGAGCACAAAATTTTCTACAAATTGGTCTCTAAATATGTTTCCTAACCTCAAAATTTTCATCGTAGATTGGGTTCATGTACTCAAAAACACTTTGAATTGCGGATAACTCGAAAACTAGGAGGCGAGCCCAATTTGGTAGTCCAGTCAAAATGAACAAAAAATTGCCAAAATCCAGAAAAATACTGATGAAGTTGAAAATATGTACAAATCTTTGAATCACCATTATATTTGAATGAAATATAAAAAATTCCTTTCAATTCGTCGTGTGCTGAAAATGTCACTTGATGTCAAAGGTACAGACAAACTGTTTTACAAAAATGTCTCCCAAACGGCGAGTTTTTTGTGAAAATTAATTATGTAGCATGCAATTATTTACAAAAAAGGTTGCGATAACTTTTTTCCTATAAATAATTGTACGATTTACAACACAGCTTGATTATTTCGCCAGTTCAAGAGGAAGAAATGGAAAACATCTATTTCAAAAAAAATTTTGTCTTGAAACCTACATAGCCTTTATCGCATATACAGAGTGATTTTCAGTTTCTTGAAAAAAACGGATTTTTGAAAATTAGAAAAATCTGAAGGTTTTTTTCAAATAAGTAGGTAAGTAGATTAAAATTTTTCAATGAATTCATCAAAACAACACATGATATGGAATGTAAAAATGAATTGAACAACAAAATGAATCAAAGTTTTCAAGTCAACTCCTGATATACGAAATTTGTAATATCTAAATAAAAAAATGCAAAATCGATTATTCTAGAATTATTCTCACCGTCATAATTTTTAATAAGCTCCAACAGAGATCTTGAAAAATTTTATCCAAATTATATTTATTTCCCGAAAAATACAAGTTTTGAAATTTTGCCAACTTTGACAAATGCGTGTTTTTCAAAATACTGAAAATCACTCAGTAAGTGTATCTAATATGAGCTTGGAAGATTTCTAGACAACCCTAAGTTGACGACAATTTTAATTTTTCGAAAAATTACAATTAAAGAATTTTTTCATTTGTTGCGCGCTTTTTGAACACCACTGTATTTTCAATACTCTGACTCCTAGGTCGAAGTGGAACGAAGAGGAAAATACATCGTCTGTTTCGATCCCTTGGACGGCTCCTCTAACATAGACTGCCTTGTCTCGATCGGTTCCATCTTCGCCATCCTCAAGAAAGAAGACAACTCCATTCCCACGCTGAAGGATGCTCTGCAGCCGGGCCGAAACGTCGTAGCAGCCGGGTACGCCCTCTACGGAAGCGCTACGATGATGGTGATCACCACGGGGAATGGAGTGCACGGTTTCATGTTGGATCCCAGTATAGGAGAGTTTATTTTGACTGACAGGTAGATAAAGAAGCACTCAGTACTTCAAGTTACTCCATGTTTCATTTTATTAAACCTACTTGGTATGCAAGGTATTAGATTTCAGTATTACTACTTGTTATTACTATTTTCTATTTACTACATTCATCATGAATTTCCACAAAATAAATAGATCATCAATTATTGACAATATTCCACAGGCTATCGGTGATCGTTTTTTGCTGTCAGGTTGGTACTGAATTTTGGTTTTTAATATTTGAAACACTGTATTTTCATACACTGACATGTGCCATGTGTCAGCAATGACAAATGTCAAATTATTATTGGCTGGACATTGGTGATAATAATTTGATATTTGTCATTGCTGACACATGGCACATGTCAGTGTATGAAAATACAGTGTTTCAAATATTAAAAACCAAAATTCATTACCAACCTGACAGCAAAAAAAAACCATAACCGATAGCCTATGGAATATTGTCAATTGAACACGTTATTTCAACTACATACGTTTTGGCCATAATAAATATGATGTCACACAATGAAAACAAACAAGTGTTTGTCCTTTACTCTCTTGTTTTCCTGTTCCTATGAAATGTTCTGCAACCTATCCTGCTTTTCTTGTATTTCTTCGAATAAAATCACCTTGAAATGTTTCAGGGACATGCAGGTACCAAAGAGGGGCAAAATTTACGCCATCAATGAAGGATACACTCATCAATGGGATGACGCAATCAAAGAATACGTCGCGAACAAAAAGGACCCCGCCAAGGGAAAGCCCTACAACGCCAGATATGTCGGGTCGATGGTGGCTGATGTGCACAGGACGATCAAATACGGTGGGATTTTCATCTACCCAGCAACCACAGCTTCTCCAAAGGGAAAGGTTGGTACATTTCAAAATCCTTTATCTTTCGATTTAGTCATTCGGTGGGTGAATGAATGATTGATTCATTATTTACTCATCCACTATCCATCATTCATCCATCACTCATCTATCACTCATCTATCACTCATCTATCACTTATCCATCACTTATCCATTCACTCATCCATTCACTCATCCATCAATCGGCCATCACTCATCTATCACTCATCCATCACTCATCCATCACTCATCCATCACTCATCTATCACTCATCTATCACTTATCCATCACTCATCCATTCACTCATCCATCAATCGGCCATCACTCATCTATCACTCATCTATCACTCATCCATCACTCATCTATCACTCATCTATCACTTATCCATCACTCATCCATTCACTGATCCATCAATCGGCCATCACTCATCCATCACTTATCCATCACTCATCTATCACTCATCTATCACTTATCCATCACTCATCCATTCACTCATCCATCAATCGGCCATTACTCATCTATCACTCATCCATCACTCATCTATCACTCATCCATTCACTCATCCATCAATCGGCCATCACTCATCTATCACTCATCCATCACTCATCTATCACTCATCTATCACTTATCCATCACTCATCCATTCACACATCCATCAATCGGCCATCACTCATCTATCACTCATCCATCACTCATCCATCACTCATCTATCACTTATCCATCACTCATCCATTCACTCATCCATCAATTGGCCATCACTCATCAATCACTCATCCATCACTCATCCATCACTCATCTATCACTCATCTATCACTTATCCATCACTCATCCATTCACTCATCCATCAATCGGCCATCACTCATCTATCACTCATCCATCACTCATCCATCACTCATCTATTACTCATCTATCACTTATCCATCACTCAACCATTCACTCATCCATCAATCGGCCATCACTCATCTATCACTCATCCATCAATCATCCATCAATCATCCATCACTCATACATCAATAAGCCATCACTCATCCATCACTCAGCCATCACTTATCTATTTTCGTGTCGTGTCGTGTTACAATTTTCAACGCAAGCCCTCCCGCCTCCCTCCGGACCGGCGTTTAGAAGTTTGTTTACGCGTGGAAATTTCGCTAAAATTTTGACGGCTATTTCCTGAAATTGAGCCCTTGCTAAATGGTATCAGGGGCGGGGGGGCTAGCCCCCTATTTTCGTGTAAGAAGTCCAGAAAAACCTTCGAAAAAAATTCGGAAAAACACCTAAAAATCATCGAAGTATGGGATACGTGCCCTGATGACTTTATCCCCCTGGGGGGTTGGGAGGAGTAACTTTGGTATTTTACAGTTTTTTTTCTCATATAGTTCGTAAGACTTTGAAATTAGGGTCAGGGATGGGGGGGGGCTAGTGTTTAAAAAACACGTTCACGTAGAAAATAAAACCCGAAAAATTGGAAAAAATGTCGGGGAGCATAAGAATACTCGGCCGAAAAAGTTGATATAGGGCCGACCCCCTCTGCCTCCCTCGCGTTGAAGTTTGGTAACGCGTGAAAATTTCGGAAAAATTCCGACGGGGAAGTGTAAGAACGTTTACGGTGAATGAAATTATATCGGAGAGGAGGGCCTATTTTGCCCCCTACTTTTGAAAAGATACGAAAAAACCTTAAAAAAATCGCGAAAAAACAAAACATACGTAGAAATAAAGAACGAAGGAAATCAAAAAAGTTGACGTATCGATCAACCCACCTCCCCCCCCCCGTTTATAATTTTGTAAACATTTGGGAATTTCGAAAAATTTTCGATGCCTACGTGTTGGAAACGTTAGCGCAAAAAAATATATATAGGGGGAGGGAGGCTCATCGTCCCATCGTTTTACAAAAAAAAAGGAAAAAAACCCCAAAAAAAAGGAAAAAAAAACCCAAAAAAAATCGAAAAAAAAAAGGGGAGGTCAATTTTTTTTGTTTGAAGTATGTTAAAAATTACCACACCTCTGGCTCGAGAGACGAATTCCTCCCAAAGCGGTTTTTTGCTGCTACCCCTCCCTTTGGGCTGGGCATGAATTTGAGAATTTTCGTTAGCGAAAAAAAAATTGAAGTCTGTCGTCGGTTCGTGTAAATAACCTTGATAATTAACAGTTTTTTTTTAAGATTTTGAGGAAGTTTGAAATTTTGGAGAGAAGGAGAGTAGATATATGAAATTTGCGAAAATGAGGGAAAAAAATCGCGAAAAATGCGTTAAATAGCCGGGGCGGAAGAGCCAATGGAGGCAGATATGTTATGTATCCGTCGATCCCCCATCCTTCCCGTTTGCCGTATATCGATCACGACCGAATTTCAAAAAAATGTCGACGCCTACGTACTAATTATGTTGGAGAGGGACGATCTCCCCCTTCGCCAAAAAATTAAAAAAAAATCCCTAAAAACAATCGGTAAAATCCGAAAAAAGTAAAGGACGTATTCCGAATTTTTTTCTCTCAGGAGAGAAGGGGACGCTTAAAATTTTTTGTTTCAAGGGGGTTAAGGATATTTTCTAATTTTTTTTATCCATCACTCATCCATCATTCATCAGTATTTCGTTTTTTCCCATTCAACATTCATCCATCATCCTTCACTTTATCCTTCCGCTCGCACTTGGCCAGGTGCGAATTCTGGGAATGAGAATTTTTTCAATTTCATAGTAGTAGATAGGCAATGTAATTTGTCTAGATGCCAATCCCGAGGTTTGGTGCTTGCTTAGAGTGCGCACCGACCACCCGCAGGTTTGCCAGGTTTTCCTACAACTACGAAGTGAATACGCCATCACTCATCCTTCGTCACTTATCACTCATCGTCAATCATCATTCATCCTTCATAACTCATCATTGATCCTTCACCATTCATCCTTCATCACAAACCACTCATAATTCTTCCTTCATCCTTCATCACTCATCATTCATCACTCACTACTTATCCTTTATCACTTGTCACTCACGCCACCTTCATCCTCCATCCTCCATCCTCCATCCTTTATCACTCATCACCAAATACTAATATTTCATCCTTCATCCTTCATTACTTGTCCTTCATCATTTACCATTCATCCGTCATAACTTATCACTTATCACTCACTCTTCATCATTCACCACGCACCACTCATCCTTCATCATTTATCCTTCATCACATATCACTCTTCATCCTTCATTACCAACCACTCATAATTCATCCATCACTCATCATTCACCACTCACCCTTCATCACCAATCACTTATCTCTCATCACTCGCCACTCATCTTTCATCATTCATCACTCACTATCCATCCTTCATCACTCAATACTTATCCTTTATCACTTGTCACTCACGCCACCTCCATCTTTTATCCTCCATCCTCTACCCTCTATCCTCTACCCTCTATCCTCTATCCTCTATCCTCTATCCTCTATCCTCTATCCTCTATCCTCTATCCTCTATCCTCTATCCTCTATCCTCCCTCCATCACTCATCCTTCATCAAATACTCATATTTCATCCTTCATCCTTCATTACTTGTCATTCATCATTCACCATTCATCCGTCATCATTCATCACTTATTTCTCATCACTCACTCTTCATCATTCACCACGCACCACTCATCCTTCATCATTAATCCTTCATCACATATCACTCTTCATCCTTCATTACCAACCACTCATAATTCATCTTTCATCACTAACATTTATCCTTTATTACTAATCACTCTTCATCATTCATCCTTCATCACTTATCATTTATCCTATATTACTAATCACTCTTCATCATTCATCCTTCATCACTTATCATTTATCCTTTATTACTAATCACTCTTCATCATTCATCCTTCATCACTTATCATTTATCCTTCCCATTCACCCTTCATCACTCATCCTTCTCTCACCACTCATCACTAATAAATTATTCATCATTCATTCCCATCATTCATTCATTTCCATCTTGTTGAAAAACTTTGGCAGGCTGAAATGATTCGGTAGTCGTATGGGGCTATTGAATCATTTTCTGTTAGAAGTTTGTCGATAACCTATTGGATAGGAAATAGGCGAAAAGTGCGATGATTTTATTATATTTTTTCAGCTGAGGCTACTCTACGAATGCATCCCAATGGCCTACATAATGGAACAAGCCGGAGGCTCGGCCAGCAATGGAAAAATTCCAATTCTCGACGTTCAACCCACCGGTCTTCACGAAAGATCGCCCATTTTCCTTGGCTCATCGGAAGACGTGGAAGAAGTTCTTACCGTAGTGAAGAAACACGCGAAAAAGGCTAACGCCTGACCTGCATCTACTGAGTAGATACAATTCAGTAATACTTTTATTGTATAAGTTCCTTACCTCATTACAGAATAATAAAAAAATTATTGAAATAAACATATTATTGAAAAAAACAAAGATTTATTGTGTTATTATAGATAAGATAAAAAAGGTGCACGAGACCAAAAAATATCATGTTTGAACTTTGACCAATGTGGTAATGATTCACTTGAGTTTATATTTTTATCTCAGTTGATTTGATCACGAAACAAGTGGACAATCAAAACACGGTATTCTACAATTTTACTGCCAACATTTCGAACATTTCGAAATATATCGCCTTCTTCAAGACTATACTTTGAAAATATAACATCACAATCAATACGGAAATATACAATAGAAAATTATCGAGGAGCAGGGAAACGAGCGAGATGATGAAAAACAAGAACGAGAAAATAAAAAAAAGGAGAGGGAACGCGACAGTTGGATAGTTGGATGAAAAGAAAGAACGAGAAGAGACACTCCAGAAAATTGTCGAACAACAAAAGAACGAATAGAAAAACAAAGGAAAACAGACTTCCAGAAGGTTCTAGAACATCAAGACAAGTTCTTCCAACATGTATCACAGAAAACCGAAGTACAAATGGAGGAGTTGAAAGAAGAACTAAAGGAAGACGTCAAGGAAATCGACGATGAGCTCAATAAGCAAGTGGATACAGTGCGAGAGGAGGTGAAAGGACTCGAAAACCAGATAGCTCTCCTCAAGAATCAAGATCGTCGAGGGGAGAACAGCTCAAATGAAATGAGTAGCGATGCCTTGGTACGTTCTCTAGAAGTGGAGGCGGCCTTCAACACCTCGAGGCCGAAAGTACGAGCGGTATCAATAGAAGAACCCTAACAACGAATTGGCGCAGTTACTAGTTCATTCGAGAAGGTTCTGGATGAGATCAAATCTTCCATAAGCGGAATTAGCACTCAGAAGAACAGGGCATGCTATAGATGTGGTAAATTGGGCCATCTCAATAAAGACTGCAGGGTAAGAATGCCACCACGTTCGCAATCTCCTGTGAGGACAAAGTCTTCCAGCAAGGACTCAAATAGGCGGCTGGAAAACTAGAATTAGCCAGCATATCGTGACGCATGCTGGCTAGCAATAAGAGCCACCAGGGTCATCCCTGTTAACAGACTATGAAGAACAACCGATAGCCTAATCATTTCAGGAAAATTATGAGTGGAATGGACAGAAACAAAAATGAATATTTACTCTCATCAGTGCAAGAGTAGATTAAGAAGCACCGAGTCTAGCACAAAGTTTCACCCATTGAAGAAAAGTTCTTGGTTAGATTTTTTGTGGTATTGCCATGGAGTATTATGTTCCGTGTCTTTTTCCACACCAATAATAATTCTATAGGTAAGTATATTGGTCAAACAGGCGGACCTTTCAAAAAACGAATCGAAGAACACATGCGCACACCATCGAAAAACGACAACACCTTCGAAGTATCTTTCAGCGGTTTTTTTGCGAACCACATCATCAACCACGACTATATCTATATCGAATGTACAAATCTTACATATTTGCAGTAAATTTATAGTCTTAAACGCCATTGTCGCCGGCGGTAATACTATTGAAAGATATTTCAACCGTTCAAGTTTAGTAAACACATCCAAAGGCAGATCTTTGGAAAATTCCCGACGATGAAAATGCGAAAAATCCGCCATTTATTCAAATTCGTCAGTTTTCAAAATTTTTTTTGTCAAAATCTTGTGAAACGCAAGCAAATCCGTAACTATAGAAATCCATTGATCTACTGAGTGTTTTGCAGTTATACGCCATGAATTTCATTCTTATTATCGCGAGATCACTAATGAACGTCCGACAGCAGGTTACTTAAATTCATTGGCTCTCCTGTGCATGTGAACTGTGAACTTTTAAACGTAAAACACTTGATTAATAATCTATAGACCGTATGTAATACACAACTGATAAAACCTGTGAATATTTATTCATTATGATGAAATATATTATGAATGGGACAATCAACTCGAACATACTCAAAGAACATATCAAAATATTGAACAGTTTCTCCAATTGATTAACTCGTTCCTATAATCCAATAATAATAATTAAAATTATGCAATATATAAATAACTTTTCCTCAACAATTGAAGCTGTTGTACTAACCCAGTTGTGGTTTCTCTATTTTCGCGAAATTAACCCTAGAGGTTTCGACACTCAGGAAACTTAGACCTATATAAATAAAATATTCAATCATACACCTATAGTATTTGCCTTTCAAACACAAGGTTCCACGTAGTTTCCGGGAAAAAGCCCTGTGATCCCGTCCATGACTCCTTCCCACCATCCATCGTCATTTTTCTTCAAAACGTAAATGACGGAACTTTCTTGAAAGCTGAGTTCGTCATCTTTGTCGGCGTAGTAGTCATATATGGCAACAACTGTCGAGAAAAAACAAAAAATTGCTATTATATTGAAGATTTTATTGTTATCATCAAAATCGTATGGAGTGACAAAATTTGCTGTGGAAATGTCCATCAATACAAGATAAAATCTCCAGTCTAGACAGATCTGACGTTTACAGGCTCTCTTGATCAACAAACTCAATTGCACTTCAGTATATCGGCCAAACAGGTGGATCTTTAAAGAAACGAGTCAAAGAACACACACAACATTGATCGTAAGTATCGCGATCACACCTTCGCTATACCTTTCAACAGTTCTTTTGCGAATGATTTTTTTACTTGTTTTTTTTTTCCAGCCAGAATTACGACTTGATATCTTGGTGATAGGGCATTCAAACATACCAAATAGTATCGATAATTCTGGTCTATTAAATCAGTACTCTGACTTGGTAGATCAGCCTAGCTAATTTTGAGATACTAAAAGAAAACTAAAACATAGTTTTTATCAAGATTCTACGTGAGAATTTCGACTTTATAAAATGAGTGTGGTCCGAGATAAAAAGTTTAAACTCTGACTTTATAACTGAAAAAATTTAATTCCGAAAAAAAAATCAGATTATTTTCAAGCTAATAAGTCATAATTGGTTGATTTCGATTCAGCAAATCAGTTTTCCAGGATTGCACATCAGAATCCCAGAATTGCAGATTAAATTTCCAAGTGTGGACCTAGCTGCAGCTTTCCACCTTGAGGCGATCTTTAATATGGAAGATAATGCAGCTGTTTGCATTACTCTGATATAGTGGACCAGAATTAGAGATATTGATCAAAATTCCGAGATACTGATCACAACTCCGAGATACTGATAAAAATTCCGAGAGAAAGATAGTGATTAAGACATAGAAGATGAGAATTCCGAGATAACATGAGAAATCCGAGATAACAGATGAAATTCCGAAATACCATATCGGAATTACGATATTGTGGTTCAGAATTACGAGATAGCAAATCATAACTCTGATGAAGAGGACCAGAATTCGAAGTATTGATCAAAATTCCGAGATTCTGATCACAATTTCGATAAAGTAGCTTAGAATTCTGATATGGAAGATAAGAATTCCGAGATAACATAGAAATCCAAAATAACAGATCAAAATTCCGAAATAACATCGGAATTCTGATATAGTAGGTCAGAATTACGAGAAAGCAAATCATATCTCTGATATGGAAGACCAGAATTCGAAATATTGATCAAAATTCCGAGATACTGATCACAATTTCGAGATATTAGATTATAATTCTGACATGGTAGATCAGAATTCCGAGATAACATAGAAATCCGAAATAACAGATAAAAATTCCGAAATAACATCGGAATTCCGATATAGTAGGTCAGAATTTCGAGATAGCAAATCATAACTCTGAAATAGAGGACCAAATTTCGAAATATTGATCAAAATTCCGAGATACTGATCACAATTCCGAGATAGTTGATTATAATCCTAATATGGAATATCAGAAATCCGAGATAACATATGAGAAATCCGAGATAACATATCAAATTTCCGAAATACCATATCGGAATTCCGATATTGAGAGTCAGAATTACGAGATAGCAAATCATAACTCTGATATAGAGGACCAAATTTCGAAATATTGATCAAAATTCCGAGATAACTGATCACAATTCCGAGATACTGATCACAATTCCGAGATACTGATCACAATTCCTTGATAGATTAGAATTCTGATATGGAAGATTAGAAATTCGAGATAACAGATAAAAATTCCGCTATAGTGGGTCAGAATTACGAGATAGCAAATCATAACCCTGATATAGACGACCAGAATTCGAAATATTGATCAAAATTCCGAGATACTGATCACAATTCGGAGATAGATTAGAATTCTGATATGGAAGATCAGAAATCCGAGATAACAGATCAAAATTCCGCTATAGTGGGTCAGAATTACGAGATAGCAAATCATAACTCTGATATGGAGGACCAGAATTCGAAATATTGATCAAAATTCCGAGATACTGATCACAATTCCGAGATAGATTAGAATTTTGATATGGAAGATCAGAATTCCGAGATAACAGATCAAAACTTCGAGATAGTCGATTAGAATTCTAATATGGAAGATCAGAATTTCTAGATGATAGATCAGAATTTCGAGGTGGTGGTTCCAACTTGACAATAATAATGATAATTTCAGTCTGAGTTCTGAATTGGTAATTAGAAATATCCAATGTGCAGAGGTAAAATGCATATATTTTTTTTAAATGCACCCCAATTTCGGTTGTAGGAGTAAAATTAATCAATCATATGTATATAAATATATAAAATGAACCAATACTATCACGAATATAATTATTCAATGAATCAACTTTCGAAATCAATTCTGGTGATATTTCAATTACACAAATATGAAAAGGGACCAAAAACAGATCCCTGGGGAAGTCCCACACAATAAACCCACTCTTAATGTATTAGAATTCTTACCTTTTTCGATGTAATTCTTGGGAACCCATCCGGGCAAATCTTCTTCGTCGGGCACGATGGGCATCACCCCCGAATTTCTCGGCCTCCCGAACCCCTCGTGCTCGTCCTCGGGGGGCGGCGGCGGCGGTAAAGGCGGCGACTGAGCGCCGCTCTGCCGGGCCAAGTTCTGCGCCAGAGCTTGCGAGATGCGATGGCCTTGCGCGTGAGACAGGGTGTGCATTCCGAGACTGCCTTGCGGTACGGGACCGTGATGGCCGCCCATCATCATCGGGTGGTGCTGGTTGGAAGAGAGCACCATCTCCTGGCTGTTTATCAGGGGCGAGGGTGGCGCTGGAATTTGGTTACTATTGGTAAGGGATAATTCGCTGGATTTTGTTAAAGTTTTATTTGCTACACTGTCTATTTTTACGAGTTTATTTATATACAGGGTGTTCCAAATTGAGTCGGCACCATTGTTCCACTATCTGGTATCCAACGAATTCTGAAGAAACATAATATTTCTCCTTTTAAGTTAAGACCAGTGCAAACACTAGAACCTGGTGATCCTGAGAGACGATTGGGGTTTTGTCGTTGGTTTATGAATAAATGCAGACAAGATCCAAACTTCTATAGAAATATTATATGGAGCGATGAGGTTAATTTTTCAAATCGTGGGATGTATAATAGAAAGATATTTCATTATTGGAGTAGACATAATCCATTTCTAGTCCATCCCCACAATCCGCAAAGACGATTCAGTAATAATATTTGTTATGGTCTATTTAGAGGCAGAATTATCGGTCCATTTTCCTACCATGGTTCTTTGAACGGACCCCGTTACATTAATTTATTAACAAGAGTGTTGGAAGAGTTTTTCGATGATCTTGATCTGGAGGCTCGTCAGATGATCTATTTTCAGCAGGATGGAGCACCAGCACATAATGTCAGTGGCGTAAAAAAATGCTGCGAGGCTGTTTTGGAAACAGAAGGATTGCTACAAATGGTCCTGTTAAGTGGCCCTCTCGTTCATCAGACATGACACCTCTAGATTTTTATTTTTGGGGATTTATGAAAAATGAGGTGTACAAAATGAAACATAATAATGTAGATGAACTGAAATATTATATTGAAACTATAATTTATAGAATTGATGGCCGAACTGTGTTGAATGCCACACGTAGTGTCAATAGAAGGGCCCAAATATGTGTTCAACAAGAAGGCGGTGTTTTTGAACATTTACTCGATATTTTATAGCGCTTTATCAAATCCGTTTGTTATAAATGTTTCCCATTGATAAAACTGTCTTATTGAAACCTCAAAGATCTCTCATAGTTTGCGGGATCCCAATGGCGAGGATAGAATTTGAAACACCCTGTATATTAAAATAATAAAAAAAACACCATTTCTCAACAACATCGACTAGTTGATTAGAAAACAAAGAACACCGGACCGACAACGGATCCTTGTGGTACTCCATACTTTGACATCGAAATACATACGTGGCATGCTCATGTGATGTTCTTGCACATATCCGCCGCCAGCATTGGGGGGCGGTGGCGGAGGTGGAGTTTGCGGCTGCACAATCTGCTGCTGCTGCGACATGGGGTGCACCATCCCTACTTGGGGAGGGGCCTGATGAACGTTCGCTAGAGGGAGGGTACCATACCCAGGGCCTCTCTCGCGCCTAGGATGCCCGATGGGGTAGTTTGGAGCGTAGTGACTAGGCACCTATGAACGTAACAAAGATAATGACAATGGACTTTTACATTTACAAAAAATTAATTGCAAAACTCGTTTCAATCGAATGTTAATGGTCTAAAGTGTATATTAATCATTAAGTGCCACTCTATTTTTTTTATTTTAGAAAAACATCACGTTTCAAAGTGTGCCTCTGACGTCACGTTCATTGGAAACATCACCCCACCGATAATCCACGTTCCGAAATAGAGAAAATCGTTCTCCCATGAAATATAGCAACTGGCTGATTATAAGCCATCGAGAAATAATTGAAACTTTGTCACTGGATCAACACATCAAAAAATTTTACGTGAAAGCAATTTTTTATATTATTTGAAACTTTCAAATTTTCCGAACGAACCTGCTTTTTGATGAAATACTATTGTTGGCAACACCGCAAATTATAGCTGCGTTTTATTGACGCCATTCTGGTACCGGTTTGGGAATGAATTGTCATTTATCTGTCAGTTCTGACATTTTTATCATTGTATTCGTGTCATATGTCAATTGATTCTATCTAACCGGTATCGGAATGAGGTCCAATAAAACGCAGCTTGTAATAACAGTTCTTATGGAACAAAACTTGTTATTACCACAGAACATAAGCCTACAGTTTATAATGAATTTTCACTGGTGTTCAGACAACCGGGTACAAAGCACTTTTTAGAAATTTTCACGGTTATAAGGAATACAGAAATTACTTAACACCAACAAAAAAACTTTGAATTTGAAAACCGCCTAACCTCAGAAATTCAAATGACAACTTTCATAGAACACAATCCAGATGTAATGATAATTTGAGATTCCATGGTGTAAAACTTATACGACGTTGCCAAGTTTAATTTTGTGGTGACGCCACGAAACCCCTTTTTTCAAATTATAGAAAAACTGGCGGTCAGAAAAAATAAAAAAAAAATCCCAAGTGATATTAGCGTATATACTTTCTAATTACAGTGTTTTATCATCATAGTCCGTGGAAAGGTCCATTGACTCTACGCACTTGTACAGTGCTTATAAAAAAAGGCCGTAAAATATTAATTTTTTGAGCTATTAGGTCGAATGAAAGAAGAAATTTTAGTGCTTTTCGTTGAGTTTTATGCTATCCAGTCAAACATTTTATAAAATGTTAAATGATACAATTATTGACACAGCTTACTTTTTTTATTATTTTGATTCCAAGAATTGTCATGGTTTCTATAGTTATTTCTTGGGCATTTATCATGATTTTCTGGTTTGTAAACTCACTCAAGTTTATTACTCTCAAGTCTAAGAGCCACAGATTTATTGAAATATAAAATAAATCCAATTTACAAACAGCAAACTATGTGAAACAATCAAAGCTATTTTTTCGCGTGTAAGTGCTGCTCCACTTCATTTTTAATACACGCCGTATATACTTTTTCTGTATGTCCTCTAATTTTCAACAGTGTGTGTCTCTGTTGTTTTACACCTGTCGAATGACATTCCTAATTCTTATCTCTAGATTGTCCAAAGGAAAGTTTCGAAAATATGAAAAATTAATATTGACAATGTCGAAAGTCTGCAATCCAAACATATTTCCACCAAGTAACTAATAATGTAAGACTTCATTCTCTTCGACCTACAATGGGGGTGCCACAAGGTTCAATACTTGGCCCCTTGTTATTTATCATCTCTGTTGTTGACATTACAAAATTTTGTCTGATTCCAAATCACACCATCCAATATACTGATAGTCATATAACAAACTAAACAAATTATTGAGAATAGCAACAAAGCATGTCTCATGGATTTTATTGGTATTTCAGGTAAGAAGAATGGCCTAGCTAAGATGCCTAAAAACCCTGGTGTGCCGACTCATACCTGTGAAACTGTAGAATAAAACGCTGGACATTCGCTTGCTTGATAATGAGAAAACAAATGAAATCGCGGTCTATTTTTCAAAAATCCCGCGATACTTCGTGAACCGCCACCGTCGGTTTTCTTGTTAGGGTGAATTTTCATGAACAGAAAGTTTCAAGTATTACGCACGAGCATGAAATGTCATTATCATTCAAATTTACAGAATCACTGTCCGCAAGCAGATTTATTAGTTAAATTTTCGACTTATTATATAATTTTTATTTTGCTGATATGCAATTTACTGGAATAAATAGTAATCACACATTTCACATAATCGTATTGGAATTCAGCTGCATGGAAATTCACCATTAGAACCTGTCAATCTTGTGCTTGTGCCTATCCGACATCTGCCTAACATGCGCATGCGCAAGTATCTGCGCCATTGTATTCGAGTTTTCCTTTTAAAGTTCTCTATAATAAAGTATATAATTATAAAGTAATAATTTTGAAGCTTATTTTGAGTTTAATTGCTTTTCAGAAGTGATATGTGTGATGAGTGGAGTGTTACAATGGTCTTTCATCGCTATTTTAAAAACTGTATGTCATGTAATAGTGAAGATGTTTCTTTTTTTGTGAAATTCTTTCTCGACAGAAAGTTTATTTTTGGATGATCTAACCACACTGAAAAGATTTTACGGAAACGAATGGTAAAATAAGAAAACCTAAACAAGCTTGATGATATATGCAAAATTGATAGATTTTAGTAGAAGTGGTGATTTTTTTACTTTATCACGAACTTTCGCAATTTGGTCTTATGGAATATTTGAAGAAACAGTAGGGTATAACAACACGCACCCATAGTTGATTGAATCGATTTGAAAAAATGTTTGCCATGTTTATTAGACCATGGCGAGTTAAGAAATAAAATGTAAGTTCCAAATTGGTTCCAAAGTATATTTTACAGATTTTAAGTAGTAGGTAGGTACTCACTTTCGGTACTAGACATAATGAATTATTGTGTTCAACTCTCTGAAGTTTGTCCACACAAAAACGGATTATGGTCAACTTATTTAGGAAAATAATATAAAATACAGAAAAATAAAGAAACGAACATCATTAATAGTCAATAATCCGTTGTTTTGCTATTACCAAGCAATGGCAAAACGGAAATGGCGAATAACGGTGACGTTATTTTTGACGGAAGTGATACAGCTTAGGTCTGAATATTGCACTACGAAATTTTTGATTCTGCCACAACTATTTTGACTTTCAAACGGTATTTATATTATTTTAAAAAAATAACACATTTTGTGTGGTGTTATTTTTCCAAAAATTTGGTCTTCCACTTCGAGTACGGAAACTATATTGCTGTACAATGATATTTCAAAAGTTTATTGACATTCCGCATTCCGCCAAATTCAATCAACAATCACATGTCCCTGGAATATTGACATGAGGACGAGGCGCCATCTCTGGATCCGATTATAGAAATAGACCATGATTTCATTTGTTTTGTCTTCAAAAAAATCTAAACAAAATCTAATCAGTCGACACACCAGGGTTTTTAAGAAAATTTTCAAGAGCGCTGAAACTACTGAATTTTTATAGATAACATTATTTTCCGTGCAAATATTGGACTTATTGGAGGCTCATATAAGTTACATAACCTAGAAACAAAGTTCACTGCTGTTATTTCTGCTTCTTCTCAAAAAATGGTTGTAAATGGAATTCGCGACCTGCGCGAAGGGTGCGACACCTATAATTATTTCGTTGAACTCATGTAATGTTGCAAGGTCTTGTTTTGCCATAAGAGCTTGTGTATAGTATATTTCATCAGTTTTCTCATCATTAATCGAGTTTTGGATATTGAATTGAGTTTGGTGATATTCCTTCCCCACTAAACATGATACATAACAAAAATATTTTCCAGATATAACTTTTGTGCAATTTTGTGATATTGGCAAACTAACATTATATTAATGTCATCTTGACGTTTCCAACACAGTGTTTTCAACTATATGTTTATGTAACATCAAAATAATATAACCAATAATATTCATTAGATAATACATATAATGTTGATTATATGTTGCCCAGATATGTCTTAGACAGAGTAGTTATGTTATTTGTTTGATATTTTTGTCTAACCTTCTCAAAACATTACTGAGCCTTGAAATTAATATTATCTTAAAGGTTTCTGCAATGTAATTTTTGGGTAATGACCACGTCATGATGTCATTCATATGACATTTCAACATAACTTAAAACCTAACCTCCTAGCCATATAACAACAACATATATCATGAATGTCGACAAAAACTCAAAATCTACGTAACTTAAAAAAATTATATCCACGTTCAAACAAACCCAGTAAATATAAAATAAATATATCACTGACGCCATCGTTCATTTTATCCTAATAATCATGGCGGTCATGGTAGGAGTTTTGAGTTCATAGAATTAAAATATAATTCAAACTACTCAAAAGTGATTGGAATCAATAGGATTACAAGAATCATAATTTCCATGGTAAGATTATGATTTTCCACTACTCCATCCACTAATTGTTATTTTATCATTTAGGTTATGTAGTGATATCTACTATTGATTAGAGAGTATCTACATATGATGCTATGAATAGTAGAAAAGCTATCAGATGTGGTTCCTGCTAATCAGATATTGGACAGCATGGAAATGGTTGCTGACATCTGGAGCTGTGTCAAATTATTTTGAACCGATTGATCAAGGAATTTTTGGAACTGAAACCAATGAATTTAGCTTGCTAAAACAACAATATTGGAGCTGCTTAATTTGTAAGTGAACTCAAAATTATATATTTTATACAGAGTGTTCTGATCTTTCCTAATTTCATTAATCTATGATAATATTAACGTTTCTTGAGATTGTAGAGAAATCACTTGAATTGTTTAATACAAATTATCAATAAACTAACTGCATTTTCTCTTTCTTTTCAGTTTGGTAGTGTCGTTTCACATTCCTCTATCAGTTTTGATGTACAAACTGGTACTTATTGAATGATCAGATTAGAAAAACTTAAATAGCAGTTGTTGTTTCCGAACTAATCGAAGATGAGCCCTTCTGGACTGGGCAAAGAAAAAAATCCAAAAGTTTTGAATTGATAATTATGGACATACTGAAACGTAAGTAATTATTTTTCTTTTACCTCTAGGGGCAACATAGAATTATTAATAATTATTGGATGGTCGTTTTCTTATATCATAAAGATTAATATGAGTTTTCAGTGACTGTAATGACTTTATTTTCAGAATATGTAAAAGATGTTTGCAGTTCAATCACAGATGAAGAGTTTGACTCATAGTGATGGATTGGATGACATTAGCAGAGCAGAAACTAAAAAGAAAGGAGAAGTGACCGAGACAACAACAATATAATTATTGAGTCAGTGATATCTGTTTTTATTTTTCAAAAGAAATAGGTTTTCATTCAATATTATTCTTCTAATAACACTTAACTTTGGTAGATCCATCAATAAATTTTTCATCTGATTCAGGTGGTAATAAGTCATATTATTAGGTACTTTGTTCTGTTCATAGTGATTCAAGATTATATTTTTTATACTGCTAATTTTAATTTAATTGTTAATGATGTAACTGTCTTGTTTTATAACGCTTTATCCATGAGAATTTAATCATTGACAATAAAGTTTTTTGATTGATTGGTATGTTTTACATCAATACCCCCTTATATACTCATTGTTTACCAACACTTATTTTTCTACACTTAAAGTTTTATTTCTGGAATTTTAATCGCCACTCTTTTGGTAGATGAATAACTTTGTTAATTGCTATTGTTGTTATTCATCTACTGAAAAGTGACTACTGAAATTCCAGAAATACAACTTTAAGTGTAGAAAAATAAGTGTTGGTAAACAATGAGTATATGCTCAATACAAATGTTGCATAGATGTTTTGAGTAACATTACATGTATGTAATAAAGTCACATCAAAGTTGCGCAAAATATGATACATTTATGTAATGTTAAGTAATTAACATTACATTGTAATATTTAAAAGAGACACAAAGGCATATGGACGCAACGTATCTGTAACATCAAGCATATCTCTGAATAACATCACCAAGTCACAATGTGATATAACAGTTATGTTTAAGTTATGTTTTTATGTTTACTGGGTCATGTTCATAGTTTCAGAATATAATAAGTGAAATGGCGGCAGAATTAAGCAATCCAAACAATAGGCGTATTTGCTCAGTGCCCCAATGCTTAATGCAACATCAATAGTAACAAGCACAAAGTATATTTACATAATTTTCCCATTGAAAACATAGAATTAGGCAAAAAGTGGCAATGACTAAGTATATGAAAATGTTTGATTAACATATTTCAATTATCGACATCTTCAGCAATTTATTCAAATTTGAATGAGAATAAAATTAAACACTATGGTCTCTTATGGAATTTGAAGGCTGATCACCATTACACAGTTTCGCGCCTTAATTCTGAGCGCCATCTAGCGGGAACGCAGTAAACATATTGAACTGACCAATTATAATAGTAGGGCAGCCCACGAGCGTCATAGAGACCTATTGGGTAGCAAAGCTTAGATAATATGACAAAAAAAAAATTATGTAATGTATACCTTTTCATCGGTGGGGAAAGCGGCTATAGATTTTCAAATTTGTAAAAAAAAACTGTTGCCTGGATATATTCGAGCGCGTCAGATTTTCTTAGGGGGGGTTGAGTGAACCTAAGAAAAGCTCCCATGCAATAATCTGACGATGTCGATGTGACGCAAACTCGCGACCATTATTATAATATGAACAAAAAAAAATTGCCATTTTTAAATACTCATGCGCGTCAGATTAAGATATATATGGTTCATCTTTATGTCCGAGAGGTGCTGTTTCCTAAGCTGTCGATTATCTAGAGGGATTCACCTAATCTGACAAAAAAAAAATAGGAAAACGGTTAATCCTAAACCATCCCTGCAACTTCCCGCTAACTCCATACCGAAGCGCTCAACATTTCACTTATTTCGTTTTTGAGCTCTCTGAGCTCAAAAATATGATTTTTGTGTCATTATGAGCTCTCCGAGCTCAAAAGTCTGATAGAAGTTTATACAATTTATTGAATTTTCAAACCGCAATAACTTTTGAATAAATGAACCGATTTTCACGCGGTTGGCGGCATTCGACGCAGTTTTCCAAGCTCCACGAAGAATCTTTTTCAAGTTTGAATTGATCGAACTAGAAATTTCAGAGTGATTCCGAAAAAACACTTTTTTCGGTTTTCTTTCGACAACGGTAACTCACAAACGAATCAACCGATCCTGATCGGACTGGCGGCGATCGACGTGGTTTTTCAATACTAAGAGCTGATTAGTTTTTGAAATCGATCAATAAAGCCGTTCAAAAGTTATCAAAAAAAAAAAATATGAAAAAGAAAATTTTCGTAGTTTTTTTTAGATTTGTCAAAATCTTCCGGAACGAATCGGTTCAAATTATATTCAAAATCTAAGTTTGGCCAAGCCAAATAGATAGAGAGTGAGAGTGAGTGAGATAGTAACGCGGAGAGGGGAATATAGGCATTACGCAGCTGCACGCATTAGACTTCATAGGCGAAATTTTGTTATTTCGGCTTGTGGAAATCGTCAGATTACATATTTTTCATTATCCTTGAATTATTTCCTTTAAAATAAAAACAATAGCCACGCTCGAGAATGTTATGATGATGATATTGTGAAAGTAATTCAACAAATATTTGCTCAGATCAGAACAAGCAGGAGTCCAACTACAGATCCCTGTGGAACACCTCAATTTTTCATCGAGGACAAACTCTGACCCTATTATTCACTATATGTATAACTTCTGAGTCCAGTTGCTTTGTTTATATGGAAGTTGGTAGTGATATGTGGCAGTTTTTTACTTGAATATTGTAAATTTAGCTGACTGTATATTTGTATATTTATTTTCAACTATATTTTTCATTGTTCATGATCCACTATTGCATCCCAATATTGGTGATATCTTCTGTATTGTTCTTTTTCATAATTGAAATTCCCAATCCTAACACACTCAAAATTCGAAAGACGTTTTCATTTTATCAAGAATTATAATATTGTATTTTCATAGAACTGGAATTCTGTACAAAAGCATTTTTAATATCAATATTTTTTCTAGACCAACACAAATGTATCTTCATCAACTTTTGGTACAGGAAATTCTTGCTTTGGATGTAGAGTGTGAGAAAATCTTCAAGAAAATCAAATGATAAGAGTAGTATTTCTTATATAGCTAATTATATATGGATACTAGAAAACAGAAACTAACAATTAACAACATTCTTTCTGAAGAAATAGGAAATTGTTGTGGAGTTCCACAGGGAGGTGTTCTTGGGCCTTTATTGTTCTCAATACACCAGTATTATCCTTTTCTATCAAAAGAGAGAATATAATCAACAGATTATTTTGCAGATACCATAATCTGGATATATTTAGACTCCTCAGAAGTATAAAGTCAACTTGTATATATTCAAAAATATTTCGTTACCTGTGGTGGTGCTACTGCTGGTGGAGTACGGTATTCTCTGCTGTTTTTGTTCAGTGTTCCTCCTGACACTGACACTGAAAACAATAAGGACAAAGAAAAATATATTTCATCCACTCTGCTGTGCTATTTTTGAATAGAAATCATTGCCACAAATTTTTTTTAGAGACAAGTCACTGTCGAATAACTTCCTTCCAAACATATTTCATGCTCCATATCAAAATACAAAATCATATATGGAACAGACAGATTAATTTGAAGAATAAACATTTTTGTAGCCCTACAACTGGTCCTTGTGGTATACCAAAACCTCAGAGTAATTGTTTTGTGAATATTTACCTTTACTGGAAGTTCTAGACACTTGTGGTGGCGTTGGGGGTTTAGTTGTGGGGGCTGGTCCTACCCCAACCATGGGGTTTGCAGACAAGGAATTCAGAGAATGAATGCTGCCCTGACTTGAGCCCCTTTGCTTCTGTCTTGGAGTGCCCCCGCCTCGTACTCCATGACCAATTTCATCAAAAACTAAAACAAAGAAATTATTCAAACTGAAACGACTGCTAATATGTATTATAGATCAAGTGGAGCAGTTCACTGATTTTCTCAACTCAGTTTTTACTCACTTGTGTAATCAATGGGTTTCCTCAAGTACTTAATCGGTTTTTCTGGATTGGCCGGAGCAATAATCTTATACTGCCTGCTAGTGGACTTATTCGCAGTCAACACCCCGATTTCTCGCCTAGCGACCTTTTCTTTGTGTATCATAACCGTCTGCGAAATGTGATTCATCTGACTCTCCATCTCGGCCAACTGGGCAGTCTGAAGTTCCAGTAACTGCAAGAAGTTATACGCTAGAGTATTGATTTGGTACGCTACGCTGGCTAGCGACTGTGTGGTGTAGTTTTTCGTTTCCTCCAATGCCAACCGCTTGTTTTCATTTTGGAAATAATTTGCTTCACAGTATTCTGCAACTCTCTGTAAATTGGTGTGGTTTTCTGAAAGGCTGCCACGCCCCTCTGGGATTTCTGAGCGGAGTAGGGCTGCTAGTTCAGCCATGGTATCTGTATCGCAATCACTTACTACCCCTGACTCTCTACTAGGGCTTCCTGCAAGGCAATACAAGCATAATTAGTTTTTTCATAACCATATGTGATATTTCTACTACGGTTCATGTCATGTTTGATTCATTACAGAAATTTAAAGGGCAACAGGATATAGGATACAAGCACATACCTTGGGCGTAGTACACACTCATAATATAAACAGATGTTTATATTTCATTGTCATTTCCATTACGAGATGAGAAGCCAACTTCTTGCTGATAACTTGTGATTAATTTTGAACACTGAATAAAAAGTTTATTTGGGATAAATGATAAAATACTTCGATAATCAACGAAAATAACCTAACTATCACTGATGAATTTTTGTTTAGTACGGTTCGTTCTGTGGTTTGTGTTCCATACAAATCGGAACAACAGCACTGGGACTCTGATGATTAGAAATGTTTCATAGCATCGAAATGTGTCGAGAATGTGACGTCATATTCGAACGTTAGAAATGGGAAGCATAGGACCGATATTTCGAATATGACGTCACATTTCGATTCTATAAAACATTTCTAATCATCGGAGTCCGGGGGCTGAACACCTCGGATTCTATTCCAACAGTTGCACAGTTGCTTTGTGAATGTGAGCGGCCAAAAAAATTTTCGTGTCACAACTGTGTTACTAGACTTGGCCAACTAGATACCAGTGAACCGAAAGGTAAGCCGAACACAATGGACGAACAAACCCATGTTCTATGTCAAGTCATCAGTCCCGTTTGATATTTGAAGACGCTAGATGGCACTCACGCATTGACTCACTAATCCTATTCCTGTTGAAACAATCATTATTTTTTTGTACTTTACATAATTCTTCCAATTTTTATAACATTTTCAAATGTTTTAATTTGAAAATATTGGGCAAGCTCGAAAAAAAGCAACTATAAATCATAATTGGATTTTCTGAGTATATTTACAGTTTCCTTTCTGTATGTACTTAGATACTCACAACTCACCACCACATAATTTGGGGCATTAAGGGCCGGTTTTTCAATGTACTTTAACTTCGAGCTCGAGTTCGAAATATATATTTTTGAGTTTGAACGTTTGAAGTCCTTTGAACACTGTTTAACACAGTCACTCACTTTGTGAGTAACTAACAGATGTCGCAAGCAGACATTCAGTAAATGTGATGTTGATTGAGACTAACTTCAATTAAAGTACCACTACCCACATATAGATGGCAGAAAGGTATGCAAATTCGAGATTAGTTCGGGCGGTATTCAGGCCGATTCAAATACCTGCTTGCAGGGTTTTTGAAGCACTTGTAATTCACACACATATGCATTTCTGACCCTTGTACTTGAAAACTGCATGACCATTCACATATGTGTCATTCTCTTGAGTTTCTATAACAAGGTCATATTTTAATTGACCCTGTAATAATTTTGTCAATGATGGAATAATGCCATTTGAGTTTTTCAGATAATCCTGACGTATTTGCCACTCATTTTTTTTATCAAAACTAGAACATGTCCTATGATACCCTGGACCTTGGAATGTCAGTTATATATACTGTAAAATTCCACTTTACTCCTGAAAATATACGGGAAAAACCGAAATTGCTCATTTCCTTTTCTTTTTTATAACGCATTCACTTTCTTCTTCGTTTCACATTTGCTTTGATTTGTAATACTTTGATTCTCAATACTCTATATTCAACTACATTTTTCTCTACTCAATTCAGATTTTTCCCCCTTAAATTCCATCATCGAAAGGTCCTGACGAAGAAAATTCTCCCATTCAAAATAGAGGCCTAATATTATTTTGGTTCATTTTCGAAAACTCATATTGAAATTGTGAAAAAATCTGACATTACATCCACTCCACACCACTGTTGAAAACGTCTCATTGTTAATTCATGTATCATGGCGAGTAAAAAGAAACAATCCAAGCTTCACAAAAAGTTAATATTTGGGTTGGTATTCTTAGAAATGTCATTATTGGTCCATTATTGTTGTTTATAAAACACATCCATCTGATACTTAAAAGATGAATTACAGCAGCATGGCAGTAAATTTCTAGTGTAGTTTTCCGTAATGTTATAGGGGAGTTCGAACACAGACTCATCACTGTTTAGAGCACAATGGAACAGTTTATGAGATAAATGTAGGTAGATTTTATGCTTGCAATGTTTTTCTCGCAACTTATATTTTATTTTGTAAAAGTAAAATAACCAACAAATAAAACATCCCACGCGTTATAAATTTATTCCTGTCATTAAGGATTGGAAGGGTGCCACCTAATCTTCTAACCGTTTTTATTGAAAGGAGTCAATACAATAATGCATCTCAGAACAGGCAAATTCTAATTTCATGTGTAAGTTTAGAAAGTAGGCTAGTTTTCGGAAAATGCTCATAAAAAAAAAAGTCAGGGTATCATTGGAAAAAGAATTGAACGCCAAAGTGATGTGCTACTTGACCCCCCTCCCCTTGAACCACGAGGGCTACAAATATTCCTTGAAAGTGTCCCCCTTGAAAATAAAATTGACCTGTTTTTTCGATTCCTCATATTAGGAAGATATTAAGGGAGGAAAGTTTTCAAATTGACACCCTGTATTTCAGAAGCAATATCCTTCTGAAAGATGGAACTAATTCTCCATTGTTCGAAAGTTAATTCAACTCAGATGGAGAATATTTCATACGATTTCTGAGAAACGCAGGGTTTCTACAAAATAGGGGGATATTTTTCAATCAAGCCGACAAAAACCTAGGGAAGATATATGTATTAGGCATACAATCACGAAATGAATGTTGAAGGTATTATATACCAAAAATTCTACAAGATAGTCCGAGAAAGTAAATTCTAAGTATGTTTTGTGTATTCTAATATATTTCGCAGAAATACAAGCTTTTATTGAAATGCTCCAAAGTTTCGAACCACCCTGTATAAAAAAATTTACTTTCACTCAACTTCGATTAACATTGAGTGCATTACGGCTAAATTGAGCCTTTAATTCTCATCAGAGAACTCACACTGGTTGGTTCAAAATTAACCGAATGGGATTTTTCTTTGTTGACCCTGTTGTAGAGTACAAAACGAAAACGTATAATGAATACGAGATCAAGGTGATATTGTACCATCATTGAGGCATGTTATTTCCATAATACATAGGCGTTTCTTCAATTCTTGGAGTTGTTAAAGATTCTAAGTGGAAAGCTTCACTTTTCAACTTTGACTTCGTGTATCTTGAAACCTAGTCTGCCGATATTTTGTATCCATAGACATTTTGGCCAAGAAAATCCGATTCTACAACATACCAAAAAATCAGCGAATTTAACCCAAAGCCATTTTCCATAAGGATGATAGGGGAACTGGGTCCTTTTCATTAGCTTAGCGGCCAATGAATGGTGGCCACCTTGTATATGGTTGGAGATGTTTTAGCCACTATGGGTTTCATAAATAAGTACCTACCCTCTCAAGGCCGTCTTGGAATTAATTTTTCAGCTGCAGCATGAAAGCCAATCCTAATTCGTATTCCAATCCTATCAGAGATCCATAAAAAAGCACGTCAATTTCCAATCCTTGCATTGTTATACACAAAAATCGACGACCTTCAGGACGACCTTTCCCGAAGGAACCATGTGGGCGGCGGGGGTGGTATTTCGGCTTCGGCCCATCTTCACTTTGCCGAGATCGCGCCGCCCACAGGGCCCGGCCCATGCCCAATAGACTCCACATCCTTGCTGACGTCACACGGGATCAATACCTCGCAGGATCCGGAGCAGTCCTGGCAGTGAGACCGTCAAAATTGTACGTCCAGAGGGTGTTTGACGCGAGTGTTAATGAATTTTACCTTCGCCCATGTGTGGGCTAGCTTTTAGAACCAGAAACAGCCCCTCTCAAAAAACATCCCTGCGCTGGGGTGACTGTTGTTTCTATCCAGGGATAGTAGCTGTATATATATAAACAATTCGGTTTTGTTGAAGGATTTTTTTGTGGTTAAAATATAGTGTTTTCTCCCCATCATTTTTGTACAGGTAAATCCAGTTGAGAAAACTGTCATATCATCCCTATTACACCAAGCTCCATGTATGTAATATTTACATAACATCCACATTATTGATTCATTAATGTTTCCTAAATAGCATGGTGAATGCTCTAAATAAATACGCGTTCCATTAAACTGACCAATAACACCTTCACAATCTGTCTGGATTTGTTAAATCACTGGAGTACTTCTCATTGAAAACTGTTTACTCTAGGAAAAATTATGTGTCACACAGACCATTATTGATTCATAGCAGCTTCTCATATTGGAAATTTTGATAATGGTATTCTATTTCGTTCTCTTAATATTGATGAGATTTACCTTACAGTTAGGCTTTCGTTTTAGAACAATGTTTTGTTTCAATAAATCCATATAAAATAACCATCATATCATTGAGATCTGTCTGATCTGTGAATGTTTCACATATGTAATGTTTACATAACATCCACATTTATGCAATATATTTTGGTAAAATAGCAGTCATGTAAACCTGTTCACACTTGAATGTGTCTTATTTGTTTGCATCTGGTTGTTTCATATATGTACTATTTACATAACATCCAAATATTTCCAATCTGGAGATTGTTTCATTTATGTAATGTTTACATAATATCCACGTTTATATAATATATTGGTAAAAAAACAGTCATGTTATCCTGTTCACATTATCTGTTTGCATCAGGTAAATGTTTTATATACGTACTATTTACATAACATCCACATAATCAATTCGATAATATCCACATTTATATTATATATTGATAAAAAAGCAGTCATGTTATCCTGATCACATTTGAACACGTCTTATCTGTTTGCATCTGGTAAATGTTTCATATACGTACTATTTACATAACATCCACATAATCAGTTCGATAATACCTTCTTCTTTTGGATTGGCCCAGATATGGACACGTTTTTATTTACTTTGTCACATTTGGATAACACCCACGTTATCGACTATTGTTATGTTATGTATCATTTACATAACAGCCACATTATCGATTCATATCAGCAGTATATTGGAAATACAAGATATAGTCTTTCACTAATTAAGAGATCATTACGAATCATATTTACTATGAATGGAGCTTTGCTAACTTTAGCATGAATTCGAGTATTTTCATTGAGACGTTTTATTTATAATGTTAGATATAAATAAGAGCCATATTATCGATCCACTTTGTCGTTTCATTCCTTGTTCCTTGTTCCTTGTTCATATATACAGTGTGTCAAAGAGATATCAAGAAATACTCAAATACAATTTAAATTTAATATACTTTGAAGTACTTCATAATAATAATGTTTCACAACACGCACTTGACAGGAAGAAAGCAGAGGAGACATAAAGTTTGGGAAAGGATGAGAAAAGGAAATGTAGGAGCAGGAGAGAAAGGGGAAAGGAATGGAAATGATGGAAAAAAAGCAGAAAAGAAAAAGAGTGAAGAAGGAGAAATGAAGAGCGGAAAAGACGGAGAGAGGTTGAGAAAGATAGAGAGGAAGCGAGAGAGAGAGAAAGAGAGAGAGAGAGAGGAGGAGAGAGGGAGAGAGGAGTAGAGAGGAGAGAGAGGGGAAAAGAGAGTAAGAGAAAGGGAAAAAGAGGGAGTGAGAGGATGAGAGAGGGAAGGGGTTTGATATGAAGGTTTAATATTATATAAAGTCTGATGATTGAAAGGCCAATCGACTGATCTGTAGCTCTTTCTGCCACTACCTTACAGGAAGAGCGTAGTGGGGAGAAGCCCACCTTAATGGAACTGCAGTAAATTTCTAAATAAATATGGGATTTCCATGTATGACTGTTCGATTTTCAAGTTCTGACGAAATGAAAGATCTGGGCCCAAATATCGAACCCCGAGGTGAAACTTCACTAAGTAGCGACTTTTTTGACGGTTTAGTTGTCAGCTCTGAAATACCAATTCGTACTCAATCATACGAAATGAACATCGATCATGTCAAGGTCGAAACGTTGCGTGATACGGAACAGAGCCAGATGGTCGATCACTTTGACATACGTGTTTACGAAGTTGAACGAATTGCCTTCTTAAAATAAATTCAAATAATGAGGTAATATATTTGTTCAGTTATTTATTTCGTGGACTTCACGGGCAATTAGCAGATATGGATCTAGCTGGCCATAACGTAACGAACACCTACTTTATAGAAACATTAATGAACTTGTTCATTAATGGGTTTTCAGATATGAAATCTTGGTGAATAACGTCTACTAACACCTTCATAATGTACGAAAACATTGTTTTTGCTAGTAAGTTCAGATATCGTGTGCTCATTTTTGAACGAATGTTTTTTTTTCAAATGATTGGCAGAAGTTTCCACCATAAATTTAATGGGATGGTTTGGGTAGAGCCTGCGTAGTTCAAAGAAGGAATCTCGATATTTTGTCTGCTTGATGCTGATGATAGGGAAGCTATGAAAGAAAAGGGTGAATTGACTCTTTCTCAGCACACCAACTAATGATTCCATCCCATGCTTCCACCATTTATGTCGCATATTCATTTTCCAAACTCTTGAAGGAACCCAAAGGTTATAAAATCCTCTACTGAATCCGGATTATAAGTTGGTATTTTCAAACAACCACATGTGGCTCTTTCTTCTTTTGAAGAAATAAAATGCACTGAAAATATCTTTTCAGCAATCTTCCAGCAATTTGTTGTCTATGTGATTTTTATTGATAATCAGTTTGTTTCAGATTTAAAAAATGATTAACATAGCAGGAATCATATCCATCGTCCTATTCTACATCCTCATTTTGGGCGTCGGAATTTGGGCCGGAAGGAAGAAAGAGGCAGGAAATGATTCGGAAGAAGAAGTTATGCTGGCTGGTCGTAACATTGGACTGTTCGTCGGCATATTTACAATGACAGGTGAGAAGTCTTCGGGAGAAAGTGTTATGCAATTAATTAGTGGAGTAATGCTGAAAGTGAAGAATTGTTATCGAAAGTAATTTTTACTACGTCAGTTAGGAAAGAGATGAAATTTTATTGCAAGAAGAGATGTATAAGAAACGATTAAATTAGACTAGAATTATATGTAATGTTCCAGAATAACCTAAAATGCTCTATGGTAATAAAGGGTAATCTATAATGTTCGAAAATTATTTGAAATAATATAAAACATTTCGAAAATATTCTGAAATACTCTAGAAAATACATTCAAATGTTCTAAAACGACAAAATTTTCAATAGTTTGGCAACCAGTGAAGGAGCGAGCTGGGTGGGACTCTGAAAATTTCTATACTACCAGAGAGAAAAGTTTATGAGACTTCTGAAGCTTCCGGAAAGTGCTAGAAAATTTGAATGAATTAAAATAGAAACTCTGGAAGGATATACAAACTCGAGTGAAATTACGGAAAGTTCAACCATCAGTGGGGGGTGCGTGTGGTGGTTGAAACTTTCTGGAGGTTTCTACAATAAAAGAAGAAAAGCGCGGAATGTTCTGAAAGGTTCTGGAACATACTAGCTAAACACACTCAAGTAAAGTTATCTAAGATCATATATTTTTACCAAAGCAATGCCAGATATTGCAGTTATTTAGTATTTCAATTGTTTTCTCCTCGGCCATCAAAGTAGGACGATTTTTGTCATAGAGTTTTTGGCTTCTAGCGAAACAAACATCGCCCGAGAAGAGGAGCAAAAATGGACCTAATATCGAGATCTAGTCTTTGAACTCCGTAGGCTTTACCCAAACCATTCTGTTGAAATTATGGTTCTGATAATAGGGGCCCTTGGTTGAATGATGGACACACTTTCATGAATCTTAAAAATCATTCCGGCTTGCCATAATGTGGTAGAAATCTTAGCCAGACGAATGCAGAAGGCCGTAATTCCGGTCACAGGGCCTGACTGGGATATTCCTGATGGATCATTTATTTCCTTAAGACAGTTACAAACCGTATAGAAAAAGTCAATTGTTTATATGAAATGTATACCTACACATACAAAATGAAAATAAAATAGTATTAAAAATTCCTGATTTCACTGCAAATTCTTATGTATTCGTCTAGTTTATAAATACACTGTTCTGTAGCTACGATTTCAACTTTTGTTTGAATATTTCTTTAGTATGGCAGTTTTTTCACATTTGAAGGTATAGCATTGTATATTCTGGGGTCCATATGACTGGGAGATTGCTGAGTTACTTTGAATTTTCCGAAAAAAGTTGAACAATAATTTTTTCGTTTTGTACTGAAACTATAGTTTTGTTTGATTCTCACATATATTTGATCAATTACTTGTGAATACTAGTATGCTCAACTCTGATATAACTTAACAAGGTAGTGTTAATATTTTCAGTTTTTTGAATACATATTTGCAGGAATCAATGCGAAAAAGCTGCGTCATTGATCGTAAAATTCGTTTTTGTGCCACTAAGACATCTTTCGCTAGGGTAGATAAACCCCAAATAAAATCACCCCGTATCGTAGCCTACTCTCAACTTTGAGATTTGGTGATTGCAGTGAGTCTTCCAGTTGACATTTTTATCTATCCGTAATCCTAGAAAAATTGTTCGATCCAAATTAGTTGAAATTGATGGGCTCGATTCATTGGATTGCAATGACAGCTCATTACATTGTTCTTGGACATGGTGAAACCTCAGTGCTTCAGTTTTCGATGTATTGAGAAACAAATAATTTGCGGAAAACAAAGTCCCTTTCATCAGATATTATTAACGACGAATCATCAGCATACATTGTGAAAGATGCAGATACAGAAAGTTGATCCAAGTCATTTATATAAAATAGGAACAGAATCGGTCCCAGTATGGATCCCTGAGGAACACCAGTGTCTATTTCAGCATGCTCTGGAAAGTAATTGTTTATAGCTACATATTGTGTTCGTTTGAATAGGAATGATTGTAGCCGCTCTAGAGGATAACCTCTAGTTCCATGCCTATTCAACTTTTGCAGTAGTATATCGTGATTGATACAGTCAAATGCTTAAATGCGGAGTTCGCAAAAATTTCCAACAGGGCATTCTCCTGCTTCATTTGTTGATTTTTCGAAATTATATCATATTCTTGACAAAACGACATTAATCCTTCTAAAAAACAATACCTACTCGATAACTTTGGAAAAAGTGGATGAAACTGTGACTGGTCTATCATTTTCAAGGCTCTGACGACGGAAAATCGCCAATAGAAAATGACAGATTAAGCATAAATTGAAGTGGTATTATAAGTTCTGTTATGCACTTTTCCATTAGAACCGTAGGTATCTCATCTGATCCAGATAATTTTTTTTTCGTTTATGTAACTGAAATAGTTCAGGCTCCTGATATGTAACATCTCGCAGGAAAAGACTGAAGACCTTATCTACGTAAATCATTGAAGAGATTGGCTACGTCTCTTGGATTTCAAGTTATCATTAATTGTTATGCTTGATTTCGTAGCATTGCATTCATTAGATACCTAGATCTGACACCAGTTGCCAAGCGGATCTTGAAGGATTATCTGAATTCTTCATTTTGTTTTGATAGTATTCCTTTTTTGTTTCTATTATCAGATTATCATGTTTCTTATTTCTGACTTCATAGATATTTTTCAGTTCAGGATGAAATTTCTTGTAGTAAAAAAGATCTTTAAAACTTTGACTAGATTGTTTTATGTCATGTGTAATCAATTTCTTTTTATTTGTCTTTCTTGTGCTAGTCGGTAATTTTGGAAAAAAAAATTCAAAGTAGTAAAAGAATTTTGACGAAAATGCAAGATAAATGTCAATTTTATTCAAAATTTCAACCCAATTTACATTACTGATATCTTTCTTGAATTGACTGATACTTTCATTACTAAAACGTCTGCTGTATTCTATTTTTGTTCTGGTCACTGGTGTCGTGCATTTTAAAAGGTAAGGGTTACGTGTCCCATAGCTCGCACAAGTCTCTGACTTCTAAGGGTTGCTCGTAAGTGTGCATCCGGTTGACGGATATAACAATTTTAACAATTCGGTGTAACATCAAAACACTGTACGTTCGTTTATTGCATTATATTTATAAGAGGCCGGATTTAATGAATTTGAATTATTATCAAAAAACTTGTTCCAGCGACCTGGGTCGGCGGAGGCTACATCAACGGTACCGCAGAAGCCATCTACACCCGAGGACTAGTATGGTGCCAAGCCCCCTTCGGCTACTCCCTCAGCCTAGTCTTCGGGGGAATCTTCTTCGCCAACAAGATGCGCAAACAAGGCTACATCACCATGTTGGACCCCTTGCAGGACTCCTTTGGCGAACGCATGGGCGGTCTTCTGTTCCTGCCCGCCCTTTGCGGGGAGGTCTTCTGGGCGGCAGGCATCCTCGCTGCCCTTGGGGCAACGCTGAGCGTCATCATCGACATGGACCACAGGACCAGCGTCATCTTCAGCGCATGCGTAGCGGTCTTCTACACGCTCTTCGGCGGCTTGTACGCGGTCGCCTACACCGACGTCATTCAGCTGTTTTGCATCTTCATAGGCCTCTGGATGTGCATTCCGTTCGCGTGGAGCAGCGAGTACGTGGTTCCTCTGGCGTCCATCGAGAAGGACTGGATCGGGCACATCGATAACCATGAGATTTTTTACTATATAGATTACGGGTTGCTGCTTATTTTCGGGGGGATACCGTGGCAGGTGTACTTCCAGAGGGTGCTGTCCAGCAAGTCTGCGGGAAGGGCGCAGGTTTTGTCTTTTGTAGCGGCTTTTGGGTGTGTCCTGATGGCCATTCCGCCGGTTTTGATCGGTGCCATAGCTAAGGCCACAGGTGAGTTGATAGGTTTATTATGGTTCTGAAAATTATCAGTCCTGGGACGTAGTTGACGAGAGGTGTGCTCTTTAGGTTCATATTCGCTCACTTTTTCTCAACTGCGCATAATCTTGACGTCCCAGGACTAACAATTTTCAGAACCAGAACAAAGCTGGAGATTGTGATTCAGAAAAGATAGGTTTTCTCCAGTTATAATCATAAAAATCTCTATACGAAAGGAATTATCTTTTGTCTACCATCGAGAAAGGTCTCGGTAAGGTTGAGGAATATTAATTGGGCTACTACTGCAAGAAAACCGCTCAACACATGTTAACACTCTGACATTGTGGTAAAAGATGTTAACCTTTCTGTAGTGATAACTGTCTATGAGACCAGGTTTTTCCCTTCTAGGACAAAACTTTACTGAAAGTGGAGATAGCAAGCTGCCCTTATCAGTAGCTGTAACGACTGGTGGTACCTATCGATAGTACAAATTGGACTAGTTTAGGTTGTTTCCATACTCTTTGACAAAATAAATCGGTGTGGGAGATCGGCGCGACTAATAGTGTTAAAGTTTTTTCTAAAATGAGACAAGACAGTAACTCCATATGCACAAGCAGAGGATGTCGACAAGGGGGAGTAGCGTCTC
This sequence comes from Chrysolina americana, assembly GCA_958502065.1. Taxonomy (NCBI): domain Eukaryota; kingdom Metazoa; phylum Arthropoda; class Insecta; order Coleoptera; family Chrysomelidae; genus Chrysolina; species Chrysolina americana. Next base: position 87,130,891 of record OY293414.1, read on the forward strand.
AATTAATATGGATTATATCGAATCCAATGAAGTTTGACCGAGATCGTGTCAAGACTATGGAGATGACATAATCATAGTAGTGAGAGGCAAGTTCCAAGTTGAGAGCATAATTTTAATATGTAAATATTTCAATTGTTTGACGTATAAAAATAACAGCATTATGTTCTCTCCTATGGCGAATTATTTTTCACTTTTCATGCAAACTGACTAACAGACGTCAGATCAAAAGTATCAGTTGTCACATAATAAAAACAAAATACCACAAAAAATTCCCGCGGAAATTTTCAAGGTAGGAAATTCCCACTATAATAATGCTGTGATTGGCCTGAACGTGCTTGAATGCTTTGAAGTGATGGTTTCGATTGGTTGCAAGAATTATCAAAAAATAATCCCTCGGACACTGAAAAATGCCTCATAATTTTATGACTAATTTCTCGAGCTCTTTGCTTGGTAACAGCCCTCAGCTGCCCACTGATGGTGGATGAAAAACAATGATAAGTAAAATGTGCCTTGAGATTTTATTATGTACTTACATTTCTATAAGGGTTGACGCCAAACTTCCTTACCCCTATCTACTCAGTTCCCTACTCAGTACCCTATCCACTGAGTTTTCAATTCAAACTAAAATTCATCATTCGAAGTGAATAAATCATCACTGATTTTTTTCCTGAAGCCTGGAACGAAACAGGCTACAAGGGTCCCTACCCTCTATCCGAGGATGAAACCAGCATGATCCTACCAATGGTGCTACAGTACCTCACCCCCAGTTTCGTCTCGTTCTTTGGCCTGGGCGCCGTTTCGGCCGCTGTCATGTCATCAGCAGACTCCAGTGTTCTATCAGCGAGTTCCATGTTCGCCAGAAACGTTTACAAACTGATTTTCCGGCAGAAAGCTTCGGAGATGGAGATCATCTGGGTGATGAGAGTTTCTATTCTGATTGTGGGTTTCTTGGCAACTGTTATGGCACTAACTATTCCTTCGATTTACGGTTTGTGGTGAGTATAATATATTTTTTCATTTCTGACCGGGATATTACAAGGTTATATTCCTTGGGACATTATAGATTTTGTAATTCCCTCAACCTTTCAAAAGTGAAAACAAAATAAGGGATGCTTATATATATTTGTTTATATATTTATGAAATGTACCATGAAAATTACTTCCGCGCCTGGAAACAATTTCTTCTTTTATATAGCTGGTGCTTCTGTTCACTACTGTCGAGGTACCTGCCTCCTATAATCAACTGTACCTAATCCAAATATAGAGGAAAATTAATGAATTGGTACATTTATTCCGTTTGAAAAATTACAAAATTTCATTGAAATCGGTTAGAACAAAAATTATCTATGTACCACGAGAATTAATGAGCCTCAATAACCTCACACAATTGCCATCGGTAATTAAGGCCCTTATAATTCCCTTCATACATAAATAACCAATTTTCATAAACGACCAAAATTGAATTTTCATCTGGTAAGTCTAGATACTGTTTCTTTTGATGAAAATGTATGAAGAGCGACAAGGAATTAATTATTCAACAGTTTTCAAAAAGCTCAGCAGTCACTATGATAGAAAATGTTCAATCATAATTTCCCTAACGTGAATTCTATGAAAGCCTACAGTGAAGAGACGATATCGAGGAACGTTATATATTTCAGAACCGTAAGAAAGAAAATGTGCAAGGGAACTTTGAGGTAATGCAACAGCCAGACCAACATACGTTCTGTCTAAGCAATCAGATCATTAAACATATTTAAATGTACCAGATTCCGTTTGGTTTAACTCTGAAGAAGTAGGGCAAGGTCCTGGCGAAACTTCGCGTTGGTTCCAATGAGAATGATGGACACGAAATAATACTGCTATTTTATTTTTAGGTCCATGTGTTCTGATTTGGTATACGTTATCCTGTTTCCTCAACTCCTTATGGTGGTGCACTTTAAAGATTACTGTAACACCTATGGCAGTTTAGCAGCATACATTATAGCTTTTCTAGTCAGAGTGTCAGGAGGAGAAGAACTGATGAGCCTACCTCCCTTAATCAAATATCCAGGTTAGTATAATAGAATAGAGGCATCTATTCTTACTTTCCATTAGTGTTATGATCGCTACAACTGATGTGAATTTCACTGACGGGTTAATTGTTATCATTTATTTGAATCAGAATCAAAATACTTGATGAAGAAACACAAAACATATTACAAATTTGTTTTATTATGACGATATAACTTTATTCTGTACAACAAAACATTCGATGTTTTTGAATTAAAGTACGTATTCGATGGTATTATTGCGTTGTTATAAAATAAATGGCGGAGGAGCGCAATTTTCCTATTTAATTTCAAATGGGATCACGTGACAAATGTTTTACGTGAGATATTGGATCAATAAATATATTTTTTTCACCACTGCCTTACTTGCTAAACATTATTTTAGACCTCTAAAGAAGATAGTAGAATTATACTTTTAATGTGATGATTTTGTATTTATCATGATATTTAGGGGTCTACCCCTTGGGAGTTTTTTCGATTTTTCGAATAATTTACAGATTATACCGAGTTGAAGAGTACATCTAAAGTGGGAAAGAGTCATTTCCCCACTGAAATTTTTGACATATTCCTATTATATGCCAAACTTTGAATCTGAGCATAAACAAATCATATATTTTTGGAATCTGCATAAAATTTTGCGTATATAGGGCGGATTTCAAGTGAATCTGCCGATTTCGTATTTTTTATGATTTTTAGGGGTCTACCCCTTATGATTTTTTTCGACTTTTCGAATAATTTTGTTTTACTATCTATCGACTCGAAATTCACAGATTATACTAATTTGATCATTCTGAGTCGATTGGCGTTGACAGAATTGCCCGATCTTTTAGAGTTCTCGAATTGAACAGTTCATTTTGACTTAAGAGGGGTCATTTTCCGCTATTTTTATTACAATTCAGAATCAGCTCGTTGGGATACATTTGAGGGGTCCAGAAGATTTTTTGAAAAATAGAAAATGAAAATTTTCCAACATTTTTTTTCAATAATCATCTGTGAGTCTCTTAAAAATGCAAAATAAGCTCGTATTTTTGAATTAGAACGCTATTGCACATGACAAATGTTGATTTTGTGAATAATTGCATTTTTCCAACAAAATATTCTTTTAAAAATGAAAAGTGAGATTTTGAGTATAAAGGCCTCTTCTTTTATCATGTGGTAACATTGCTATATTCTAAACCGTAATAGATACAAAGACGATTAAACTATTGTGATGAGCAGTAAGTTGGCCATAGAAAATTTACGGGGATTCTCGCCCTTCCCACTTATACAGGGAAAACTGAAAATGCTGTTTTTGTTTTTTTACGAATAGAATTGTTATTTCAGAAAATATAAAAAAATTAAAAAGGAAAGTTTTATTGTATTCAAAATGTACTAGAACTACGTAACGATAAATTTTTAATAAAACGTTTCCTATCAACACCGCCATCATCAACTAATTTTTCAAATACGGACCTGTCTATTTCATCACAAATATTGATAGTTCATTTTGAATACAATAAATCTTTCCTCTTTCATATTTTTATATTTTCTATTCGTAAAAAACCGAAGACAGCATTTTTAGTTTTCTCTGTATAAGTCGGAAAGGGCGAGAGTCCCCGTAGATTTTCTCTGACCAATGTACTGCTCACCACAATAGTTACATTTTTTCCCATTTAATCGTCTTTGTATCTATTACGGTTTAGAATATAGCAATGTTACCACATGATAAAAGAAACGGCCTGTACAGTCATATTCCTCTAAAAGTAATTTTTTTTACCTTTATTCGTGATAATATCCGCTATTTCGGTCGTTAATTCGTCATCGAAATTCAAAACAAAGAAGAGAAACAATTTTCCAGACATTCACTTGCCACTATAACTCACTCCAAAACTTGACAGCACTGTTGGTTATTGTGAAGCAGGCATGATAAAACGATGACTTTCCAATATTTCGCCATCTGTTTGAGAGCAGATGAACTAAATCTTTGAAAAGACAGGTTGCTAAGGCATCCGGTAGATGGCAGTGATAGTAGACCAATTATAAAATGATGGTTTACTTTCTGTACCACCGTGCAAATAGACGAAATTATTAGCGATACACTATATCCTCCAAAGAGCCGAAGCAGTCGTAGGAAAAGTACATTGTACAACTAGTGTTAGCAGCAATTTTCATAGGACTGGTGAAAGTTTCTGTCATGAATCACAAGCGTTAGGCTTGGTGTGAAAAATAGTGATTTCAACACAAGTTGCACATTATACAGGGTGGCCCAGGGGTGTGTGCATGGTTCATAACTTTTTTTCTAAGCGAGCTATCGACTCGATTTTTTTTCCAAAGATAGATTCAACAATGAGCACATTCTAAAAATATTTTCATTAATATACAGGATGTCCCAAATTAAAATACGCAACTGAGTTCTGTTTTAAACGGCAACCCTCCGTTTTTGTTACATTTTTGGATTCGCCACTGAATTGTCGATATAACGCACCTCGGTTTTGGAGTTATCTATAGTAGTTTTTGACTAAGTCAATTTATGTGTCAAAATAGCGTCGTGCATAGACTCACAGAAAAATTCATAACTTCAGAACTATTCAAGATAACTCAACCTTAAGCTACAGCGCATCTTTTGAAATGCAGTTGAATTTGAAGTCAATGTTCTACCGCCTACTACGATTTTTTTCAAATGACAATTTACAAATGGCAATAACTCGATTTTTCCAAATGCAACACCCCGTATTTTATTGCACCATTGCATTGCATGGCATTTTTCAACAGCTTTTCGTCGATATAGGGTTTGTGGGATCTACTATGTGAAGTTTGCGAAATATGTACTGTATACTATTTCCGAACTAATACGAAAAAGTGAATAAAAAGTTGTCCAGTTTAATATTTTTTTCTATCTATCCTGCCCGTAACTATTTGGTATATCTAGGATACGACGAAGAAGGCAGAAGGCAGCTATTTCCCTTCAGAACGATGGCCATGTCAATGTCGCTCATAACACTGGTGGGGGTGTCTTGGTGGACGAAATGGGTTTTCCAAAGTGGACGTCTAGCACCTGGTTACGACTTCTTCCAGTGCGTTGTCAACATTCCGGAGGACATTCAGAGGGTTGGCGAGCCGTGTGAGGAGGGGGAGCAGATGGCTGTTATGGCGTCAGGTGAGTTATAATGATAATCAACTGTTTTTTTCAAATAATCGTCTATTGATAAGGAAAGAAACTGGCATAATTTTACTGGAAAATGGTTAATTCATTATAATTCCTATAGAAGCTATTACAAAAATATTGAATTGATATATACAGTACAAAAAACCTGAGCTGCCTTTAAACAATATTATTCATATTGCTTTGCACAACAGTTTGTCACAGCTTCTACTCTGTTATGTTCTTCTTCTCTTCCGAATCTGTTCAAAATAAATATAGACAATACTTTATTAGAATATTATTTCACAAGCTCTTCCACTCTAAAATATGCAAGGGCGTACCACAAGGTTTAATTTAGAGACCGCCCATATTTCCGATGTATAGTATCAAATGCATATAATTAAAGGTGCGATGGGAAAACTATATGGCGCTGCAACTCTAGTGGGAAAGGATGAGAGAAACGGCAGATTCAACCCAGCCTTGGAAACTGACGATGAAGACCTCCCAGCAGCAGAGCTTGAGAAGCTCAAGGCACCCATGGTTAGTGGAGGAGGATCTAGATCAGCCACCAATCCTCTGGACAACAGCCATAGTACCCTATGAGGTAAAGGAGAAGTAATCGATTTGAAATAGTGTCGTCTAGTCTAGTATGTCTCCCTGCTTGAAATAGAGAAGAAATAAGTGTTTTTAATCTACCAAACGTTCATTACCGTGATAGTCGAAGTAACGTTCTGAGGACGAACGTTTTTTTGGAAGTGGTGAAGTATTGTCATACATTTTTGTAAAGATCTCTAAATTCGTAATATTCGTGGAGGTAAACAATCATATTTTCAGATTGCCAAATACAAAAAAAATTTCAACATTTTCTCCTCCCATAAACGTTTCACCATACTGAAAGATTGACATTATGGAATGGAATGAAAAGTCAGCTTTCACCATTCATGTCACCATTCTCTATTTCACCCCTGTACATTTCCTACCCCTACATCCCTAGCATAAGTACTGTTAGATGGATATGACGGCTGGTCAGTTTGGTTCAATGTTTAGTTTTTCAGTTAAGGTGTATGTTGCAAGATGGTGGTTTGTTAGACATAGAGTATATACTGAAGAATTCGAAATATTCACACTCAGTTGAAGATCATATTAATAAGAATGATTGTCCAAAAATAGAAAGATATTTGAGAGACAATAAACTGGTTTAGGCCCTGATGATGAAAGAAACACTGAGTATTTTGACAGGAACTGAGAAAGCTTCTTGACTGGGCGGAAGTACTCGTTGAAATATTTAGAAAATATATCCAACTTTGATTATCAGTATATTAATTTCAGATAACACTAAACTAGTCTCAAGCTTCTCCACACTTAACCCCAATTGATTTTAGATTGTAATAAAAAGGGGAATGGAGAAAATGTTATTGAGAATTTATAAAAAAGTGAATCACATGAGAATCAGTTACCTCTAAGTATTGTCCTCAATGTAGATCAATTGATTCTTGATTACTGGAAAAGAACCAAGATCTTCACCTTTGGCTTATAGTTGAGGCTTACTCATCCCATGCCATTGCAGATTACCAAATGTTTCTTCTATTTTATCGGGCTCAATGAAAGGTATTCTTCTTTTTTTGGACAAGAATTCCATTCTATATGGTTCCAATATTAGTATCGAAGTGAAGAAAGATTGTTACTAGCCGATGCCAAATTATTCAATCACCACAGAGGCTGTTACACATTATCTTCTTCCTATATCAAAAACGGTTAGATATAAAGCTTTTAAATATTAAATTTTGAAATCCACGGAAGACATATTGGATATCTGCCAGTCAGATATTTGATAGTCAATCAATCCTATCACTCTGTCTCATAACCTTGTCCATATTTAACAGAAACTGTATATCCAATCTCTCTGGGATCCTTGTGAGCAGATATCGCAACATGAGAATGGCCTCTCATGGGAAAAATGTGTATTTTGAGCTACAGCGAAGAGAGATATTTGTATTTCTGACAACAGACGAGCAAGAGTCCTCAAGAGCCACCAAAAGCCACCAAGAGCCACCAGGAGCCGCCTAGATCTGACTATGTCCGCTATGAGCTGCTAAGAGTCGTAAAGAACCGAAAAAAGCCGCGAAGAGCTGTCAAAAGCTGTCAAGAGCCGCTAAGATCATTCAGGAGCCATTGAAAGAAGTCCAAAGCGGACAAGAGCAGACGAAAGCCGCTAAGAGCCGCTAAAAGTCATCACAAGCGGCCAATATCCGTCACAAGCTGCCAATAGCCGTCACAAGTGGCAAAAAGCCGTCAAAAGCCTCTAAGAGTTGCTAAGAACTATGAAGAGTCTCAGAAAGCTACCAAAAGTTGCCAAACGCCATCAAGAACCGTAAATAAAAGCCAAAAAGCCACCAAGAGCTGTCAAAAGCCGTCAATAGTGACTAAGAGACATCAGAAGCTGTTAAGATATGACAAAAGCGGTCAAGAGCAAACAAAAGCCGTCAAGAACCTCTAAGAGGCATCAGGAGCCATCAAGAGCAGTAAAAAGCCATCAAGAGCCGTCAGGATCTATCAAGAACCGTCAAAAGCAGCAATGCTTCATCAAAAGCGGCAAAGCTCAATCAAAAGCGGCCAAAAACCGTCAAAAGCGGTCAAAAGACATCAAAAGCAGCCAAGAACCGTCATGTGCCTTCAGCCATTAAGGGTCGCTTAGAGCTGCTAAGAGCCGCTATAAGCCATCAAGAGCCGTCAAGGACCTCCAAAGGCTGCCAAGAGTCGTAAAAAACTGCTATGAGCCGCTAATAGCAGTCAAGAGCCGCAAAAGCTGCTGAGAGCCATCAAGAGTCGTCAAGTGCCTTCAAAGGCTGCCAAGAGCCGTAAAAACTGCTAAGAGTAGTCAAGAGCCGTCAAAAGATGTCACAAGCGGCCAAGAGCCGTCACAAGCGACAAGAAGCTGTCAATAGTCGCTAAGAGAAGCTTAGAGCCACTAAGAGCCTTCAAGGGTCGTCAAGAGCTGCATAGAGCCGCAAAGAGCAGCCAAAAGTTGCCAAAAACCACCATGTACCATCATTAGACGCCAAAGAGCCACTAAGAGCCACCAGGAGCAGTCAAAAGTCATCAAGGGCGCTAAGGAGCCGTCAAAAGCGTTCAAGACCAGTCAGAAGCAGCCAAGAGCTTTCAAAAGTAGACAAGTGCCGTCGGGAGCCACTAAGAGGCATCAAGAGCCATCAAGAGCGGTTAAAAGCCATCAAGAGTCGTTAGGAACCGTCAAAAGCGTCCAAGACCCCCAGAAGCAGCCAACAGTCGTCAAAGGTGGCTAAGAGCCGTCATATACCGTCAAAAGCCGTGAAGAGCCGCCAAAGTTGCCAAAAGATGCCAAGAGCCGTCATTAGACGGCAAAGAACCACCAGAAACCGTCGGGGGTTGAAAGCCTAGGGATATGTTGGCAAAAATCTCTTGAATGTATCTTAATGTAGAATCTCATAAAAGATGGGGCCGTTCTCTTATCGCCCTATGTATTTCTGGTGTAAGAATCGAATTTGTAGCAGCCTCTGTACCAGAAAGCAAGAAGAAGTCTTTATTGAAGATGTCATGTTTGTAACTGAATCTGCCGATGAAGCATTTCGTCTTTCCTTTTTCTTGTGATAGAAAATTTTGACTTAGCAATATTCAAGATTTCTGTAAAATAATCCACCATTTCGTCTAACGAAACGCTGTGTTTTTCAATGCATCACTCGTATGTCGCACGCCTTGAAAAGTCATAAGTTTTTTATGAAGAGTCCTAGTTAACCTAATCTTTCAGTAGGGAACATAGTTTTCTTTAGTTCATAGGTGAGCTGGAACTTGAAAAACTAAGCATGACAGTTTCCCGAAGCAATCAAATTACTACAAAATCTTGTTTTTTTCTTGCGTTTGAGGGGATTTTAATACTTTTTTGCTTTCGAGGCTCAAAATAAAAACCTAGAAAACTTTTTTGGGACGTACGATTCATTTTGAGTTGTTCTGAGAATCTGTATGACGAGATCTATTCTTCAAAAATAAAAACCAATTCATTTTGAGTTGCTCACAACATTTTTCATCCATATCATTGAAAGAGCTCCTGTAATTCTAAGTTGAAGGAGCTGCTGTAACCCAATTCATAAAATCTTTGACTCCCTCATCAATATATGCTAGGGGCTTTTTGATTATCCCTATATACTATTGGAAATATTACGTTCATGGGTTTCAATTAAATCGTCTTCATGAAATAAATTCAGGATATGAATAAAATGAAACTGGTTTACAGTGGGATGAATTTTTACACTACTTCTATAACACCATTTATGCCGTCTGAGATAAACAGTTTCCGAAGAATTTTTTTTAGACAGAACCCCTTCTCAACCGTCCAAAAATATTCAGTTTGAAAAACCAGGACTTTAAACGTGAAATAGGGGACAATTCAACATTTGAGAACACTGATTATTGCTAGACTGCTATTATACTCATTAATAATAATTATAACAAAATTGATATTTCAAGAATTGATCTCACAGCATTTTAGTAATTGTTATTTGGATTTCGTATTGACAAGAAATTTAATCTTGGTGTATGAATGTGGTGAAACAATAATTTTAGTAAGCAACACGTATTACATTATCGTAGACTCAATTATGAAACAGATACATATCTCACAGAGGGTAAAGACTAAGAAGAAATCGTAAACATATCACGAAACATATCATTTTACATTTCGTAGTAATGGAATGGATTTAATGTTTTCCCAGTATTTCCGAGGCGTTTTTTTCCGAGATGGAAACTTTTCTCTGTGACTACAACACGAGAAAAATCATAATATCGTGATTCAAATTTACAGATGGAGATTTTTTTTAATCATAATAATAATAATAATACTCCCTCATAAACACTCGTTGAGTGTACCCAAAGGCATAGCCTGTGCGGGTAGAGGACGGCTATTAATATTATTTGCTGTGGCGCTCCGGGGCGACTTACTGATGTTTCAGGTGATGTATTCACTTTTCAGCTGTAGGAAAACCCGGAAAACCTACAGCACCACATTCAATTTTTGACTGTTCAGAAAATGGAAAAATCTGTAATGTCTCTCGAAGACTTCAAAATGATTCATTTCAATAGATGATAAAGTTCGGAAAAAATCAATCAAATGAAACTGGAAAAACTTTCGAAAATACATTGAAAAAATGTATTCATTTCATCTGGATATTGATCAGGAAAATGCCTATCACGGGTATTTCTTTAAGAAAAAAGTTTCCACGGGAAGAAGAGCCTCTTGTATCAATTAGTATTTTTGTAAATAGTTGTTATTTTTCAGTGAATACTGCAACATACAGTATGTTGTTGCAATATCCATTGCATTTGTTGAATCTCCTAATATTATTTGTAAATATTTAGAAAGCACACTCATAAGCAGATTTCAATGTGTAAAAATGTTGCTTGATTTGAGGCACTTTTTGTTGAATATACATAATATACAAGGCTTCGTCTAATCGCGTATTCATAATGAAATTTCTATTTCAGTTACTGAAATTCCGCAGTTTATTGATTTGTGCACACAGTGTGAGGTTATTTTCAGATTTACGATGCCTTGTACATTCCTTGTTGTAGATTATATCAGATGTGTGGAAATCACTTTAAATGTACTATAAAAAATATATATTGAAATGTTATAAATGACATCTGATATTACAATACTTGTTCAACAACCAATTTGAAGGAAACATGGTTGCGAATTTAAACGAACCGAAGGATCGTTGATCTATATTTCCACATAATGAAAATCCCTATATTTGGTAAGCTGTATACAAGAAAATTAAATAGACTGTTATCTCCTAGTTCACATAGCAAAAGTTTATTGATGTATAAAACGTTAGAATGAATATCTTTATCTAGAATCTTGTTGTAACGAATAAATGAAGTGTATAGAATTGTTGTTTTCATTTTCCAAATTAAAATTTTCTAAGACCTTGGGATTGAAATTACCCTAAGAGCATCAATGAGAACCTAAGTATGTAAAAACACTCTCACTCAAACTTTATGAACAAATTAGATTGAACCCAGAGATGTTATCAGAAAACAATCACGAAATACTCAACGGGAATAGAATATCATCACAGGTATTCTTACTGACATTGTTTTCAGAACTGAAAATTTTTCAGGAGACAGATGTGTTCCATCGCTACTGGCGTGCGGTGTATGATAATGCGTTTATTTTTAGTATATACGTGGGCGTTTCCATGAGAAGTGAAACAAATTAGAATTTGCCAAGACTGAAAAATTTTCAGGAGATAGTTGTACACGAACTCTAAGGCATTTCGGCTCCCTAATATAACTTTCCAGAAAAATTTGTGGTTTCATCGCTGCTGGCGTGCAGTGTATCACTTAGGATGACCCCTTTTGTGCAGTGTATTTGTAGTGTATTTCTAGTGTTTTTATCATTTCTGACAATTTCATGAATTACGGAAGATACGGGGGTATTTCTAAGGTTCTATGACAAATGAAACACACTGTAGGTATAGTCAGGACATCTCAAATTTATCAATATAGATGAATGATTTTTGCAAATGCACTTCAAAGATTCAAATAGCTAGCAAATAAATTTATTTTCAGCATGTTTCATCAATTTTGAATCGACTAAAAATTTAACCAATCCTAAGTTTTGCAGTTCAGTATGTTATCAGTTTTGATAAAAAATGTCGTAAGACGATTTGTGGCTCTATCGTTTCACAAACATAAATATCCCAACAAATCAAAAATCAACGTGTAATACTAAAAATTTTATTCAAGGTATCAAAAATTACAATAAGACGTAATACTGCGAATAGTACTAATAAATAAATAATTCTACTTATTTACAATAATTTCATGTTCTTTTCTACGAAGCGATCTAGTAGGAATATCCCCCGTTGCTGGCGTAACTCTGGCCACCTCCATTTCCACCAGAGCTATATCCACCGCCGTTACCGCCTCCACTGCTGTAGCCTCCATTTCCACCAGAGCTATACCCACCGCCATTACCGCCTCCACTGCTGTAGCCTCCATTCCCACCAGAGCTATACCCACCGCCGTTACCGCCTCCACTGCTGTAGCCTCCATTTCCACCAGAGCTATACCCACCGCCGTTACCGCCTCCACTGCTGTAGCCTCCATTTCCACCAGAGCTATACCCACCGCCATTACCACCACCGCCGCCGCCAGAGCTGTAACCACCGTTGGAGGGAGCACCGTAGCTACTGGAAGGTGGGGCACCATAGGAAGAAGATGGGGGTGATGATGGAGGAGCACCATACGATGAACTCGGTGGTGCGCCATAGGATGAGCTTGGGGGAGCGCCATAGGAAGAGCTCGGTGGACCAGATGGAGGAGCACCATAGGATGAGCTGGGTGGGCCAGATGGGGGAGCGCCGTATGATGAGCTGGGTGGGCCGGATGGGGGAGCACCGTAGGAGGAGCTTGGGGGAGCGCCATAAGAAGAACTTGGCGGAGAAGACGGCGGTGCACCGTAAGAGGACGATGGAGGAGCTCCGTAACTAGATGAAGGGGGTGCGCCGTACGACGAAGAAGGACGAGATGAGTAGCCTCCGTTGCCTTTACCTTTACCATTCGAAGGACGGGAAGGACCTACGGGGGTTCCGTAGCTTGTTGATGGGGGTAGGTATCCTCCTGAGGGGGCTCCGCCATTTTTGCCTGGAATAAAGGTGTTTGAATTGCATCAACTGATAAAACTCTAAGATCTAACAACAAGAATGGTGTAGGAAATCAAATCAATTACCTCTTCCATTTCCGTTTCCTCTGCCGTTACCGCGACCGTTTCCATTGGGAGCTCCGTAGGAAGATGAAGGGGGAGCACCATAGCTGGAGGAAGGTGGGGCGCCATAAGATGATGAGGGGGGAGCACCGTAGGACGAGGAGGGTGAGGATGGGGGTGCGCCGTAGCTGCTGGAGATGCCTCCACCGCCTCCGCTGCCGAAACCGTTACCAAATCCACCACCGCCACCGCCTCCTCCTACACAAAAAACTTTTTAGTGGAAAGGTTAGCAATGGATATTTGAATTGGACGAATCAATGAAATTCATATCTCAAGGTGACGGTTTTTGATGGACACAAGGCATTTGTCTTGAATTTCTCAATGATGTGTTGTTTTTTTTAAGCGAAGAGAAAAATGTGCGATATGTTTTTACTCTGGAGAGAAGTAAGAAGTTTTACAGCTGATCAAGGGACTAAGGAAAATTCTTGTATACTGAATTCAAATTGGTTAGGAAGTGTGTAGATATCTTTAGAAAAAAATGTTCTTGTAGAGGATAGCCAGTATTCAGAAAAGAACTTCTGGATCAAGTGGAGCAGGAATAAGTCCAAAGTAATAGTGATAATCATGTTCACATGGGATGAAACCGTATTGGAACCTTGTATTATGAATTGGAGTGATTGATTATTTTCATCGACATACGAAATGATGACTGTCTGTGTCGATATTGAAGGCAAAGAGAAAATCACCCCAGCCATTAAAGATTGAGTTCTAGTAACTCAAAAGTATGCAATAATTAGTCAATGGATCAGAATTTTTCTTTATCTTTCACATAAAAAGACCGAATGTGATATTTAGGTCGTCTACATAGATCGAGGACAGAAGTGGGCCAAGAACTGATCCTTGGGGTACCCTTCATAACCGAATGTGTTGGAGGATATATTTTCGAGGTTTAAGGAAATATTTTTTCTCCAGTCTGGAAGTTTAGCTTTCCACGAAGCTGTGTGGTTTGTGCTTAATCATTTTAGCAAGCATTCTATGAAGGATATTTTTTGGTCTAGAAAGAGTGTCCAGTTATGTGCACATTGTCGAAATTGATTTCAGCTCTTTTCCAATATTGTTCTTATTATGATACAGAAAACGATAATATCTGCCTCATATGGGTGTTTGAAATGAATGAAACTAGATATAACTATTTGAAAAAATATTACTACTTCCAAGTTTTTTCAAATACATTTTCGGTTATGAATATCTATCTACTCACCGAAACCATTTCCTCCTGATGGTGCCCCATAAGATGACGATGGCGGGGCACCGTAGCTAGAAGATGGGGGCGCCCCATAACTAGACGAAGGGCTTGAAGGGGGAGCGCCGTAACTTGAGGATGGTGGTCCTGCTGGAGGGGCACCATAAGAACCGGAAATGCCACCACCATTTCCAAATCCACCTCCGCCGCCTCCACCACCTCCTCCGCCGCCACCGCCTCCACCATTTTTATAGCCACCAAATCCTCCGTTGCCACCACCGAAGCCTCCGTTTCCTCCCTGGGGTGGAAGGTAGCTGCTGGATAGGGGTGCTGAAAAGTAATTGAAGATTAATTTAGAAGATATTTTAGAATATTATCAAGGCTTTCTAGATATATAGAGTTCAATGAACATTTTTCTTACAGATTCGCTTCGGAAACTGAGATCAAGTTCAAAATGAGTCTATTTTTATCTGCCTGTAGATATATTTTTTCTTGACTCATTAGTGGAAAAATCACTGATATACAGTAGGAATATTAGCGGTCCAAGAACGCTACCTTGAGGGGTTCCCGTAGTTACGATAAACTTATCAGACATCACGTTATTTCGCTTTACTTTCAAACATCTAAGCTCTAAAAAAACACGTGCAACTGATTGATATTACTTTGGACACCTATTTTAAAAATTGTTTCTGCCACAAATTTGATATTCCAAGTGTCGAAAGCCTTGCTCAAGCTAGAGAAGAGGTTGGGTAATCCAAAATTATTGCACGTGGTTAACGAAATTGTTTAGAATTATTGTTATTTTCAATTACGTTAGATTGCAGTACATTTCTTTCGATGAATCATTGAGAAATTGGCATCCACCGTCACTGACATCCATAAATGTGCAAATTTTGAAAAAACGTAGGTATGTTTCTTCAGTTTCCAGTCATATCCACATGTATTTGACGATCAGCAAGCTATACATTTTAATATAGTCAATTTTTATCCCACATCAAAAATTTTTATACATATGTGATGAACTTCCATAATCTTTATAACAGCGAATCGCAATATTTTATGGAACATACCAGATCCCAAATTTCTACTAGCAAAAGATTAGAATCAACCAAGTGCGAGAGAAACTAGGTGCATGTCTAGCCTATGTAAAAAAAATCATTTCCTATGGTGGCAAAACAATTTATCAGTGCGTATCCAGTGCTTCGGCTTTTTTCCTGTAATTATGAAATGTCTCATTTCATCTCACTGGTTCCTAATTACCGCTGTACATCTAATTACACCTCATTAGCTTATTATCCCAGATATACGAAATTCTTGTAACAACTCTGCTGGAACTGCAGAGTATGCAGTTGGTGGGGAAGACATTTCACTGAGAGAAAGAAAAAACAATGGAAGACATACCGTCACGCTTAGTGAGCTGTCCAGCGTTGATTCCGTAAACACAGCATAGTGCAAGTGTGCAACCCTGAAAATAAAAAAAAAATCATGTAATTTTTTTTTGTAAAACATGCTTTTAGAAAAATTTTCGCGCAGGATATATCGCAGTTGTTGCTACCATGAGTGTCAATCATAAAAAATTTCATATAGTTGTGATCCACGAATCATGCTAATAATAATAATGATGGATGAAGATACACCATCAACAGCCTGGTACCGAAGATTTTTGACTTTGATCGTGTGTGAATATCTTAAAAATTCGAAACTAAGTAATATTATTCAGTAAGAAACCCTTTTAATTAGAAAACGTCAACTGATTACGTGGATAGGGACATTTTTTCCACTAAAAGTCATGTGATGTTTCTGAAATTTTTTCAATTTGTCATCAAAATTTATTTTTATGTTATGATTCAGAGATTAAAAATTTTCGATAATTTTTCGAGGTTTTATTCCTTTTTATACTAAACCTTGTATATGAACATATACAAAACAAAACGTTTATTTTCAGAATCAGCATGAGTTTTTGCATATATCGTGCAAATATTCGATAATTTCGTAATTTTCATGATTTTCAGGGGTCTACCCACCGATACTTTTTTCGAATAATTTTTTTTGTCAATTGATTTATAACTCACAGAGTGTACTAATCTTATCGTTCTGAATCGATTAGTTTTCGCATGATTGATCTATTTTTAAACAATCTTCAATTTCCATTTTCATTAAACTGTCCAAATCGAAAAATCTACAAGGCTATCCAAAAATAAACTGTTTGTATGAAATATAATCTGAACAGTTCTCAAAATCAGTATACACAATATTTCGACATATGAATGTATATTTTTCATTGGTGGTATTTTATCCACAACGTTTTTAACATTTTACCTTCTCAGCTTCTTATAACATTTTACAACTTCAATATTTCCAATTTAATTTTATTTACAATTTTTTAAGAGTTTTTTACGAGTTTCACAACTAAATATAATTTTATTTTTACTTTTTTATACATATAATTTCATCTATACAATTTTATTCATACAATTTTTTTCGTAGAAAACGTTGAAAGATTTCGTGGAAAGGTGCATTTTTTTAAACTAAAAATCATCTGATGTTTCTGAAATTTTGTCAATTTGCCATCAAAATTAATTTTTGTGGTATAATTTAAAATCAGCTTGTCGAGATACGTTTAAGGGAAATTTTCGAAAAATATTTATTTGAGAAAGTCAATCGAACACAAAAGTTCCATTAAGCATTTCAACTTGCTACTTTAAAAACATTATTTCTTAGAAACAAATAAAATGTAATCAACCAGTTACCAACAAAGATATTGGTACCATTATTTTGTTAGCAAAGGTAACATCTTTCAACTGATCGGCCCAAAAAATTCCTTCTGTTGTACTTCTGGTGTAACGATTTGAATCACTTCTAAACGTGCTGACGTAATGTTAAATGATCTTGATACACATATATTCTAATGAAAATCCAAAACTAAAAATCATGAGGAGTCAGATCTGGCGATCGTGGAGTCCAGAAAACCGATGAATGACCTATCCATTTGCCAGGAAATCTGTTTGATAGGTATTCTTCAACAATCCACGAATTATAAGCAGATAATCTTAATAGACCTAGAAGCTATTGACTTATACTACCGGTAAGATGTTACCAAACCATTCTTCCAAATCGTCCTGAGGTAAGGGACCCGCACTGCTCTTAAAGAAAATGGAATTTGGTCAAACTTCTCAAGTTTTACTATGTTTCACAATCACCATTTTAAAAGTATCCATTGGCTCACTAAGATCAGATATGGAGTATGGGGTCGAGCGGCAATCTATCATTTTCTGCTCCAACTACACAGATAGCTTATCTCTAAGTTCACTGTCAGGATGTTTGAGTTTTTTGCTTGGTAAACTATGGCAGTGATATCTGCCAAATGGATTACTGTTCCCATGGCGTTTATATACAAAGACTTTCATTATATAATATGGATAGCAATGGTCTCAAACTGGTGTCGTGTGGAACACCATAGGAAAAATCTTTCGTTTGGCTACAATTACTACCGAAAACCACTCATAGTTGTGTATCTGAAGGATAACTCTCCAATACGTAGTATATATTCTTATAACTTAATATTAGTTTCCTCAGCTGAATTGTTAAAACACGCATAATCAAAAGCTTTAGAGATGCATTGTGAAAGTTTTTCAATTATAAAAATTATTATTTTCGTCTTTCGCGAAAGATTTCTTGTTTTTAATAGCTGTATCGTTCTTCAAGTAAAATGTAAACATTCTCGTGTCCTGATATTTTCGAGGGTATACACAAAAGTGTTCAGATTGTAATACAATTACTCAATTTGTATCCATTACATGGATATCTATGGCTATCTTTGCCCTTGTCCAACTCGTATAAAAAGTACAAGTAAAATTACTCGGCATGAATATAAATAAACAATGCAGGAATATTCAATTATTTTATTAGTAACTGTTAATTCATTATTACGTAATAGAAGTTTGTCACTTAAAATTGATAGTCATGTCATGTTTATAATGAAACCCTGATCGCTAATTATAATTTCAAATATTGAATAACAACAGAAAGATTAGATCATGAGAGTATTCGGGGTTAGTGCGATCATACTCTCACAATCTGGACTTCATTCAAAAGATAGTTTCAGGTCAATATTATATATTTTTTCCAGGAGCCGAAAACTCTATGACGAAAATCGTCCTACTTTGCATAAGGCAGCACCAGTGTCTCGTCAATACCGTACGAGTGTCGTAGGGGGTAGTACAACACTCGTAGCGCCGCCTTATGCCTGTGGATATAGGCTGCTGAGAGCGCATAAGCTGGACAAGCTGACAGCAAATGCATTATGGTCTCAGCTGCTCTACGACACGCTCTACATCTTGTGTCAGGAACCTCTATACCCATCACGCGACTACGATAGACGAGGGTGATAAAGACAGGCCATTATGAATTCCTCGGTTTCCAAATTTAGCCCACTTGACCTGAGAAAAGCAAAGGTCAGGTTTAAGTCAAGGTCTTCAATGTTCTTGAAGAAGACCCCATGCATTGGCTTATCTTTATGTAGCTGTAAGAGCTTCTCACTCTCCGCAGCTTTGACGTGGGCTTTTTGCTGAACGGGTTCCAGATAGGTGTCAGAGTTTAGATTTGTCCGTTCAGAGTCGAGTACGATACCGAGTTCAACGGCTGCACGGGTTGCTGCCTTGAAGAGAAATGCTCGAATTTCTGCTCTTTCATGATCATAAGCAGAGAAGGGGATCTGAACTCCTGATGACTTCACAGGCTCCATCCAGTTCCACTCTTTTATGTAGACAATCCAAACTCAAAAGTCCACGGCCTCCCCATTGTATAACCGTGGAACAGAGGATTCAGGATGCAAGCTCCTATGAAGATGCATCATTTTGCGATTTTTCACATCGAGTTGTCGCAGCTCTTCCTGAGTCCATTTCGTCACTCCAAAGGAGTAAAGTAGAATTGGAACAGCAAGCATATAGCAGCGACTTTGTTTTTCCCCGACAGTAGTTATCTCTTGGTTGTTCCACCCCTAGGTCTCTCCGGCATCCAGATGATGTAGGATGCTTCCGTCTACGAGGTGAACGTCCTCTCCGTATTCCTCGCATCGTCCTCTTTTGAGATGAACCGTGGCACATTTGTCGATCCCAAACTCAGTTTCGATAGCATGCGTGTACTATTGCACCACCCTCAAGGACTGATGAAGATCCTTCTCTTCGGAGGCATATAGTTTGAGGTCATCCATGTAAGACAGATTTGTTACCATGTTAACAGGTTATCAGAATCTGACACATAATTTCAGATCGACCCAAATACAAAGATCTCGCAAAGAACTTTGAGATATATCACGGACAAAAGTAGTCCTAAGTTGGAACCTTGAGGGACTCCACTGGTTACAATATAGTAAGGTATGTTAACATAATCCGTCGTAACAGAAATACTGCATTCTTTTGTTCGAGTACGAAAAGTTCAATCCCAAACAAATATGTTTTTCTATAATCTTTTTATGATTTGTTGTATTGAAGGCCTTGAAGAAATCAGTATACCTACACCGGATCAACATATCCTCTTTGGTCTAGTGATTCGAATAAGTATTGACAAAAAATGTATAAATTAATAATTGTTGATCTTGAATTCATGAATCCATGTCAAGAAATTACATGTTTTATTGTAGTTATGTACAAAAAAAAGGAATGACAGGTTCATTTTTCAACTGCACTTGAATAAAACTATTCTTCAGTAGTATATCTCATTGACCCATGAACTTGAAGGAATTCTGTCGCTGAAATCCAAATGCAGCTATTGGAAAACAACGGTAAAACAACTTCTAAACAATCGCAGTATAATTATAACTTGTTCTCAATCAAGAGAAATATTTATGGTAAACACCGAAGAAAGTACGCGGTGAATGTAAGGTATCTATCGTGTTTTTAGCTCGACAGAGAATGTACAAATTAATTGTAGAAACCGGATATGAAGATGGGTTGCGTATAATCAACGTTTGAATCTTTTCAATTATTTCTTGAATAATAGACTATTGGAAAGTGAGATTGACAATTATCGAATTTAAGCTGCTTGAAGTCCAGAAAGGTTGACTTATTTTTGCTTAATCGATTAATTAAATTATTATACAGTGTTGGCTAAGCAGTTGGATTATTATGAAAAACTCATTTTTGCAAAAGTTGTTGCATCGTTTAAATAATACGAGATTGAAAATAGTCCAGCCTAATCTTCCATGCAATAGGAGTTTTTTCTGCAAAGTTTTTCTACATGAGCATACTTCGCAATTCTTCCTACAACTGCTAAATGTTGAGCAGAACAGGTAACTAGATTTACGGTTCTTTCGATCATCAGTGTAGATCTGGTCAGGATGAAGAGCTGAAGTATCCACTGAGGAAGTGAACAAAGCGTCATCTATAGGAACCACAAGAACACTCCCAAGAAATTCTTTGCGATCCGAAAATCCAATAATGTTGGAGAAAAAGGGACACAAAATAATGTAAAACAGAAGAAAAATTCGTTAACGAATTGTTCAATGGAGAAATTCTCGACAATTAGAGGAATATAATTGATATATTCAATATTCATTACCTATATCTAAATATTTAAGTATAAAAACCTAAAATTACTTATATACAAGGACTTTGATATGTATGCAAATGTTCAGATACAAAAATTTTAGTATTTTATTTAATCTATTATTATATGGGATCAGTCAAAAAGGCATGACAAAACAAAGTTGCTTTTTCATCAACAGAACACTCTGTATATTATAACATATTTCAATTTTGCTCGAAACTCTTAACAAAATTAATATAACGCATCATAATACTCTGAATTCAATCGATTTTTATATATCGAATTTTGAAAATATCTTTTTACAACTTATTGAAAGAAAAGCCGAAAATGATGGATATTGTTGTTGTTGTTCAAATTGTCATATCCGTCAACCGGTTGCACCCCTACGTGCAACCCTCAAAAGTCAGAGACTTGTGCGAGCTAGGGGAAGACGCAGTCCTTACCTTTTAATACGTGTGATGCCATGCACGAGACCGCTGGCAATGCTGAGATTCGAACTCACGCTCTTTGGCTTATGAGGCGAGAACTCAACCCGCACACCACCGCGGCCCATACATGAATTCATGAACCAATTACAGATCAACATCAAAATGAAGATTTTCAAATTATAAAATATTCTTCTCTACCTTACATACCTAAACTTTTTTGCAAAATTATAAAATTATTTAAACACGAAAAAAATACAAAAATTGCACAAAACAAAATTAAACTTTAGAAAACTTGTTCCCTAAATTGAAACACAAAGATCCAATAACTGAAAAATCCAGTGTAGTTTATGAAATTTCCTGTCTAAGTTGTAATAAAAAATAATTGGGTCGAACAAAAAATTATTTGAAATCACGAATAGCTTTAGACAAAAACAATTGCAGAACTTTAAAAGAAAATTCTTGCTCCTTAACAAAACATGTATTGAATGATGACCATATTACATGAAATATGACGATACCAGAATTTTATATGTTGAAAAAAACTTGAACGAAAGACTTTTTTTGGCTGAAATTAAGATGCAACCTAATAAAATGAATAAAAAAATTGACATTGATAACCTAATTAAAATTTGACTCATATATTCTGTTACCACAAAATGATTCGTCTGATTTTATATGAAATCATTACTCTGTACTTACCTGTTGACATCAACATAAATATGACCTTTCAGTACTTCAAATATTGCTGTCAAGTTTTTCATTTATATTTTTCCATTTTAACTAAATATGTTCATTGAACATCGAAGAAAACCTCAATTTGCAAGGAATGTTACACCAATTTTATTGTATTGTAGCCCTCCATAAAGCAAATAAAATGTTGCGAAAGCTTGAGTAGCAAAAAAGATTAACCTTCTTCAACAGATCGAATCCACGATAGAAAACACTTTCTTAAAAACTAATTTTGCTAAATATTTGCAGCAATTTCATATTGCTTAGTATGAAGACTTTGAAAAATCATTTGAAAAAGTGTCTTTTGATTTTGAAGCATTAGGCACTATCATTTTCTGACGAAAGAAATGAAAATACTCAAAATGTGGCAAGTGACAAGGGGTCCGTATTTTTGGAGCCACAAGTCAGAGATCTGAAATTTTGGGCGATATACGGACAAAATAACTGACAAATGACAAAATAATTCTTGGACTAGCTCACTACTTCTCAAAATTATATCCAAACTCAAATCGTCATCCACTGATCCTGAATTCCACCAGTTTACAAAACTCCAAATTTCCTGCGAGTTCCTGCTGAACACCCTACTCACCACCAAAATAAATCCCCTCATGCTTAGTACCACTTGCACTACCACAAAAAAAGAGAAGACTTCAGCTGTCACGAAGTCAATGCCTGCTTATCTTCTTTGCAGTTATTTATACACTTGTCCGTGATGTAGCGGGTGAAAGTGGTGATAGAATCGTGGGAGATGCTGAGGCTAGCGAAGAAGACCTGACCGGGGATGATCGCATTTGGCGCACTACCAACATAACCTTGAATTACATAAATACACCACATAGTTTAGGATGATGGAGCGTGGATTACGATATGAGACACTTCCATTCTTGTTCGGTCACGACAATTCCTATTGCGAGCTCTGAGATTTCGTGTTACGGTTATCGTGATTTATTGGTTCAGGTCGGAGCAAATTGATTCATTTTTTTATGACGAGATGTAGGTATCGTACAGTGCTTTCATTTTGATTTGTCCCATTTATAAATTGTAGTGGTTTTCTTTAAGTTTTATGCCGTCCATTCAAAAATGTTAAAAATGTCAAATTTAATGACACAACTTACTCTTTTTTAGTTGGTACACCCAGTATATCATTGAATATTTAAAAATGCTTTTCTCTTTTGATTACGAAAATATGCCAGACTTACTATCCATTATTTTAGCGCAATTTTTTGTAAATATGATTAAAATTGTGAATTTTCTAGAACATCAAGATGCCCGCGTTTATTATTGTGCTTCAAAAAATTTTCATGGATTTCATAGTCCAACCGTTCTTAACTTGAAAAGTTGATCTGGGATGGACAGGAGTCATTTCGCTCCAAAATTCAGTTTTCAATAATTTTCTTATAATTTTTGTAAAATTCAATTATTTTTGAATATTCACATACAATTGAAGTAGATTAGTATTAAATTTTGCGTATATAGTGCGAACTACAAGTAGATCTGATATTTTTGTATTTTTCATAATTTATAGGGGTCTACCCCTTTGGACTTTTTCCGAGTTATTATTTTTGTTCTTCGATTGATTTGAAATTTGAATAGTATACCAATTTCATCATTCTGAATCGATTGGCGTTCGCAGAATTGCTCTATCTTCAACCGTTCTCAACTTAAAAACTTGATCAAGGATTGACAAGTGTGATTTTCCTCCAAAATTCAGTTCTCAACGTTTTCTTATAATTTTCGTAAAATTTGACCGTTTTTGAATATTCTCATATATTTGAAGTCGAGTAGCATGAAATTTTGCGTATATAGTGCGGATCACAAGTAGATCTGATATTTCTGTATTTTTCATGATTTTTAGGGGTCTACCCCTTTGGACTTTTTTCAAGTAATTATTTGTGTTCTTTGATCAATTTTAAATTCACAGAATATACTAATTTCATCATTCTGAATCGATTGGCGTTCGCAGAATTGCTCTATCTTCAACCGTTCTCAACTTGAAAAGTTGATCAAGGATTGACAAGTGTGATTTTCCTCCAAAATTCAGTTCTCAACGATTTTCTTATAATTTTCGTAAAATTTGACCGTTTTTGAATATTCTCATATATTTGAAGTCGAGTAGCATGAAATTTTGCGTATATAGTGCGGATCACAAGTAGATCTGATATTTTTGTATTTTTGATGCTTATTAGGGGTCTACCCCTTTGGACTTTTTTCGTGTAATTATTTTTGTTCTTTGATTAATTTCAAATTCACAGAATATACTAATTTCATCATTCTGAATCGATTGGCGTTCGCAGAATTGATCTATCTTCAACCGTTCTCAACTTGAAAAGTTTTTCAAGGATTGACAAGTGTGATTTTCCTCGAAAATTCAGATCTCAACGATTTTCTTATAATTTTCGTAAAATTTGACCGTTTTTGAATATTCTCATATATTTGAAGTCGAGTAGCATGGAATTTTGCGTATATAGTGCGGATCACAAGTAGATCTGATATTTTTGTATTTTTCATGCTTATTAGGGGTCTACCCCTTTGGACTTTTTTCGAGTAATTATTTTTGTTCTTTGATTAATTTCAAATTCACAGAATATACTAATTTCATCATTCTGAATCGATTGGCGTTCGCAGAATTGATCTATCTTCAACCGTTCTCAACTTGAAAAGTTTTTCAAGGATTGACAAGTGTGATTTTCCTCGAAAATTCAGATCTCAACGATTTTCTTATAATTTTCGTAAAATTTGACCGTTTTTGAATATTCTCATATATTTGAAGTCGAGTAGCATGGAATTTTGCGTATATAGTGCGGATCACAAGTAGATCTGATATTTTGGTATTTCTCATGATTTTTAGGGGTCTACCCCTTTGGACTTTTTTTCGAGAAATCATTTTTGTTCTTCGATTGATTTGAAATTCACAGATTATACTAATTTCATTATGCTAAATCGATTGGCGTTCGCAAAATTGCTTCATCTTCAACCGATCTCAACTAGAAAACTTGACCAGGGATTGACAAGGGTCATTTTCCTCTAAAATTCAGTTTTCAACAATTCTCTTATTATTTTCGTAAAATTCAAATATTTTTGAATATTCACATACATTTGAAGTAGATTAGCATTAAATTTTGCGTATATAGTCCGGACTACAAGTAGATCTGATATTTTTGTATTTTTCATGATTTTTAGGGGTCTACCCCTTTGGACTTTTTTCGAGTAATCATTTTTGTTCTTCGATTAATTTAAAATTCACAATATACTAATTTCATCATTCTGAACCGATTGGCGTTCGCAGAATTGCTTTATCTTCAACCGTTCTCAACTTGAAATGTTGATCAAGGATTGACAAGTGTGATTTTCCTCCAGAATTCAGGTCTCTACGATTTTCTTATAATTTTCGTAAAATTTGACCGTTTTTGAATATTCTCATATATTTGTAGTCGAGTAGCATGAAATTTTGCGTATATAGTGCGAATCACAAGTAGATCTTATATTTCTGTATTTTTCATGATTTTTAGGGGTCTACCCCTTTGGACATTTTTTGGGTAATTATTTTTGTTCTTCCATTGATTTTAATTCACAGAATATACTAATTTCATCATTCTGAATCTATTGGCGTTCGCAGAATTGCTCTATCTTCAACCGTTCTCAACTTGAAAACTTGATCAAGGATTGACAAGTGTGATTTTCCTCCAAAATTCAGTTCTCAACAATTTTCTTTTGATTTTCGTAAAATTTAACTGTTTTTGAATATTCTCATATATTTGAAGTTGAGTAGCATGAAATTTTGCGTATATAGTGCGGATCACAAGTAGATCTGATATTTTTGTAATTTTCATGATTTTTAGGGGTCTACCCCTTTGGACATTTTTCAGGTAATTATTTTTGTTCTTCCATTGATTTTAATTCACAGAATATACTAATTTCATCATTCTGAATCGATTGGCGTTCGCAGAATTGCTCTATCTTCAACCGTTCTCAACTTGAAAACTTGATCAAGGATTGACAAGTGTGATTTTCCTCCAAAATTCAGTTCTCAACAATTTTCTTTTGATTTTCGTAAAATTTAACTGTTTTTGAATATTCTCATATATTTGAAGTTGAGTAGCATGAAATTTTGCGTATATAGTGCGGATCACAAGTAGATCTGATATTTTTGTAATTTTCATGATTTTTAGGGGTCTACCCCTTTGGACATTTTTCGAGTAATTATTTTTGTTCTTTGATTAATTTTAAATTCACAGAATATACTAATTTCATCATTCAAATTATAAACGTCAAAAATACCCTAGTTGTGAAAGCAGTTCATCTACTGAATACTGGCAGGTTTCTTATCTCTAGAATATCAATTGAAACACCTCAACATCGATAATGGATACTGGTAATTTGGGTACTGTTCAGTGAGTATGCATACGATAATCTTTGTTTTACTTTCGATCTCATCGTAAATTATTTCTCTAGAGATGAAATCTGAGAATTATTCAATACTCCTTTTATCTAGCAATCAACTTTCCTCTCTGGAAATAATATGTTTTTATGATTAAGTAGACCGATTTAATTTATTGCTCATTAATTTCACCAAATTACATTACTTCTGGATAGTTCTTCTAAGTGTTTCAGTTGGAATGTGAATTTGAGCAAGAATAAATGAGGCCACTTATATTATTATTATTATTACCTATAGTTAGTGATTTGAATAATTTGACTGCAGATATGTAGCTGATGTACTATCTGCTGAGTAAGATATTTTTTTATTTAACGATTTTTCAGAGATATCAATTTTTGTATAATTTCTTCTCAAATATTGTTCGTAAAATAATTTTTCATTCCTAACTTCCTAAATTTCCGATTTGATCAGAAAGAATGATTTTGTTTGAAAAGTGCTACATTTCGAAAAGAAAAATCACCATTTTCAGTTGCCACCAGTGGCGTACATGAAGGGTATCCTGATCCCTTTCCTCTCCTATTGTCGACCTACAGAATCGCTGTTTCGTTTTCAATGGCCCACTCAGTATATAATGCATTTTTCAAAATGGAATTAAATCATGATTATCATTATCAAGAAGGAAGTGTCGTACAACGCAATAGCAATTTGACGCCTCGTTAATTTTTATTACTATTCCTATCAAAATCTGAAACGAACAATTCCACTTTCTTTGAACTTTGTGATCAACGAGGTTTCAACCAGTCATAGCCAATTTACCAAATTTCCTGTACCGTGATGAGAAGAAAAAGGAATGCTTTCATTCAATATAAGAGATGAGTAATGTGTACCAAGGATTTGGAGTGTAGGTTCATGCAAGCTTGACGATGACGAAGACTAGGACAACAAAACACCTTTTTTTTGCCACAGTAGAGGTAGAAAATGCGATAAGGGTATTGAAAAGGTTAGTTTTTTGAATGAATTTTAATTCATTTCAAATCGTAAATTCAGCTTCAAACAAGGAATTTCTACCTAGGATGGCCAGCCCCGCCGCATAATAATAATAATAATGATAATTGTGAACCTCTTTACTGGTTCTATTTTATTGTACTCTTGATTTTATAGAACTCTGAAATCTGTAGGCTGGCGTAAATGAGAGTACATACTAGAACGGGCTCTTTTAAAATAGTTTTCTTGAATATATCGAAGCAAAATTCAATTCTGGCCTATACCATTTTCATTCCATGTCCATTTCTCATAATATACCAATAAAACAATAGCCTAACATAATTTATGTTTAGTTTTAGATTGCGACGAATGTGACAAGTACATACAACCGTTTTTCACGAAAAGTTACCGGATAAGGTATCCCACCATTGCATTATAGCGTTGCAGATATTCGAAATGTTTCATGAAAGAGGCCTCATGACAAAATAATGTGACCTCATTCCTAGTTCGTGCATCTTGCTTCTGCTCCTAACGGTCCTAATTGGTCTATTTTGAACCAGCTCATGTACGATGATAATTGACTCGTGGCATAACATTTAATAAATCTGTAATATATTCAAACGATATGGTCAAGCAATTTTTGCAACAATTTGTGGCCATTGTTGTTTCATTTTGAGAAACCTTATACAAGCATATATCATTAATTTGTTAATGAATGATTTTGTGTGATTGTTTGTAGATACGAACTAGTTTATCGGCCTGGTATAAATACAAGTGATAAGCGAAAACAAAAAACTAAGACACATAGGAGAATATTACAAGGAACGAGAAAAAATAGACATGAAAGACTTTTTGAAAACAAGCTTTTGCCGTAATTTTCCATGTTCGCACTCCTCGGAATTTTTTCCAAATTCCTATTTTTCCCGAATTCCTACGCGTTCTCTATCTAGCCTCAAGGGGGCTGGGGGACACACTTTTTTGAAATGAAATACTTTGAAGATCCATGTTTTTCACTACTTTCACGGAGTTTTTCAATTTAATTTTTGCGGGTTTTCGGCAATTTTTTTCAAAGAAGAGATGCCAAGCCTCCAACCGAAATCATCGAAAACTTTTTTATACAATTTTTACGGAATTTTCCGATTTTATTTTCTCGAATTTTCAGCAATTCTCCACGGTTTAGTCGCTTTCTATCTAGCTCCCAGGGGCCGGGAGGGAAATGATTGATAATTATATTATGCGACTGTAGGATGTTCTTCAATATTTTTTCGGATTTTTCCGATTTTATTTTTGAGAGTTTTTGCAACTTTCTTCAACCTTTGACCAACAGTAGTAATCTTTCCAATCCAAAACCGTCAAAGCTATCATAATATTTTTCTAAACGCTATGCATTCTCTATCTTGCCTCTACGGGGAGAGAAGAATACAATTAATTTATATATATTTGTTTAAATATTCGATATTTTCAATAGTTTTACCGAATTTTTCAATTTTATTATGAAGACTTTTGGCAACTTCTGACCAAAATATTTTTGTAGTAATTTTTTACGGTAGAAATCATCGATTTTTTCAAATTCTTATGTCTTCTCTATCCAGGCATCAGGTGGGCAGGGGGGTTAAATCAGTCAAGATTTATTTGTATGGTGGTTCGATGTTTTTCATTATTTTTACGGGATTTACCGATATTATTTTCTTCATTTTGCAGCAATTTTCCATGTCTTAAGCTCTCTCTCTATCTTCAGGGGTAACGGTGTATCATTTTTTGCAATCAAATATTTCGGCTGTTGGATATTTTTCACTAATTTCACGGATTTTTTCGATATTATTTTGGCAACTTTTTCCGAGAAAAAACGGTGTCAATTTGGAAACAGTTTCAATTGATAAACTAGGGACAGAGAGAAAGCAGTAGCTTTCAATCCAACAGAACAAAACAATGTTACGGAATCCTCCAGCCAAGGACAAAAAATCCATAATAATTGTATATTTCATGATGAGGACTTCAAATTCCAAACTTTATTCTGTTTATAGTGATTCAAGTAAATTGTTGAAATAAAAATGTTATGCATAGAGAATAGGTCTATGATTGGGGCATCAAAAAATAATCTATCGAATACCACACGAGAGTTCGCTAAACTTGTTGCCATTTGACAATAGCCACTCGAGCCCTTCGGGCTTTCGTGCCTATTGCCTGGCAACAAGTTTTCGAAAAATCTGTCGAATTATTTTCACTTTATTTTCACTCTCTTGTGATATTACAACTGAAAATAAATGGACCTATATAATTTTGATATTCGACTATACTATATATACTTAGTATACTTGACTAGGGCCAAACCGAATTTGAATGCCCAAATTCATAAAGAAGTTGATTGGTTGAAAATTACTGCTGTAGATTTTTCGAACTGATATAAACCGAAGTGGAGATTGATATATACTTCTGGAGAATTCGTGGTTTAAATAAAAGCTTACAACGAAAAAAATAAATAAAATATTGTCAAAATATGATATTTATTTAAACCTAGATTATTTCACCTCTTTTAGGAGAATTTTCGCCAGGAGTGGAAAACTCCATGACGACAATTGTCCTATATTGGTGGTGGAGCAGAACTATTGGCTTGTATTTGCTCAAGGATTTGGAATGAGTAGTTCCAATGAATGATATATCACCCCTGGGCATAAGACAAAACAGGTGTTTCATCTAAAGGGTTTTCCAATAAGAATGATATGATTCTGACACCAAATGTATCAGTACCATAGATACCAGTTTGAAAGACGATGTAAATTTGCTTAATATAAGCAATGCGTTAATGATGGAGAATAAAAAAGGTTCAAAGATGGAGCTGTATGTTTTATTATTGATACAGAGATTTCATCTGGGCCAGTGGACCTCTTTTTGTGTAGGAAGTTGTTCAATAATTCCAGTGATTTAATTTGCAGCGACAGGAACAAAGAGGAACAAAACCAAAGTTTTTGAAAGGCATTGTTGGCATTCGGTTTCAACATGAAATGGTACTGCGAGCATTGTAACACATCAATACGTTTCCGTGGCTATACAATCTGAAGTTTTTTATGTCGAATCGCTGCAGTAGACTCATTCACGATGTCACATGAATCGTAGCAATCTTTTTTTAAGAGCGATTCACCTCGAACTTTTCGCAAGCTGTCTCATCTTCTCGACTCCATAATCGTATCTACACATTCGATTGCTTTAATACTTTCAAACGCTATAAATTTCACGGCGAATCAGCGAATCACGATGCGAAGTTGCATCTAGCGGTATAAATTAGAATGTGAAAGAAAACAGAACAATGTGACAATTATTAGGCGCTAGTGCCGACTTTATGCTTCAGATGGTGATTCATGTAGTTCCGTTTATGGTGATTTTTCTCTCGTTGATTTCGTAATTGAAATCTATTGTTTAAAAGCAAGAATATTTCCTTGTAAAATATTAATCTCGCTTTCAACAATAAGTTGTGTATTGAAAATTAATAGCAAATCATAGCGTTAGATTTTGGATATGACGTTCCATCTCTTCAGGCCCCCATCGGTACACAGTTTTTCAATACTGACCCTTGGTATTGTTGATTACTCTTCTGTCTTTTGAATCATTATTTCGTTTCGTCTATTTTAAACCCTCTCAAGAGATTTTTCTGCAATTTTCTGCAAGAGCAATTCCTCTACAGATAATAAGGAAAAAGAAATCGAAACCATTTATCACAAAAGGAATCAAAACCTCTTTTAGTACAGTTGTCAAAAAACTTGACATTTCTGCATCTCTATAGATGCGTAAATATTTAATTTATTTCACCGTGAAATGACTTTTTTTCACTGCCAAAATAATTCACAAAATCAACGTGGAACACTACTTTTTGAAGGATTTATTTTTAACAGAGTCAATTATTAATTGATTATTCATCATAAAACGTTAGATATTTTCTTGAAGAGTTGATTCCACAATTTTATCAGATATTTTAATTTGTTTGGAAGAAGATGGACGGGACCATTCAATATTTTGTTGGAAATCTCAACTTTGTTATTTAAACTATTTTTTATACAGTGTGTCCCGCTTTTCATGAATACACCCTAATATCTCAGTTATTAATAATGCGATTATCTTGAAATTTTGGTGGTGATTATATGTTAGGTAAATGAAGTATTTTGGCATAGTGAACATTTTCATCGACCATAGGCGTGCGGTGTGGGGGGTAAAAAAGCTGTTTTTTGGGAAAAGGATATTAGGGCTCATTTCAGATAACTTTTTTATCAGAATTAGAATCAGCATCCCCAAAAACCCCCAATCCATATTTTCGAAATCTCAAGAGCTGATTTGAGGAGAAAAAAAAAATAAATTCACTTTTTTCGTCTCGGAATCAGCATCCCCAAAAACCCTTTAATTCATATTTTCAACATCTCAAGAGCTGATTTGGATAAAAAATTATTCAACTCTTTTTTCAATAAGTCCTTTTAAGCAAAATTCAAACCGTCTTTCAAAATAACCATTTAACACGGTATGTGGAAATTTTGGTTTAAATGCCCTAATCCTGTTGCGTTTCAAACATCTCTATACTTTGTTTTTCGTAGAATTCATTGTCCTCGCAACTGCCCTTACAGTACCAATTGGGTTGTTTCGAAATGTTCGTCGTCCGGATAGTGTCTTTGATTTAAATTGTACCTCCCTGGTCTTGTCTTGAAAACCGCTCTAGTCTTTGCGAACAATCTGTTGATTTTGTCGTGAGAAATTGGTTCTCGATCATGATGCTGCCATTGAATATTCCAGCAACTTGACGCGTAGATCTTTCATTATTACCAAATAATCGGATAATCTCCACTTCTTCTCCAAGGATATAAGGGGCTCATTTTAGACAAATTTTTTTTATCAGATTTGGAATCAGCGACCACAAAAACCCCTCAATTCATATTTTCGAAATCTCGAGAGCTGATTTGTTTAGAAAACAAAATTAAATTCACTTTTTTTCAATAGATTGGTTTTTGTCGTCACAAAAAAAATATTTTCTGCTACTGTTAAAATTGTAACATCCCCCTTTATCTTACAGTGTCCTGAAGATGTCAGAATAAACTGACGAAATGTTTGCTTTCAAGAAATATCGTTTTCTTTAATCTGAGACCTAATTCCCAAAAAATACTCCACAGTCATTAAGGATAACTTGTATAGAAAAGAGAAGTATTATTTAGTTATTTCAGATTAATTTTTTCAGACAGGAAACATTTTTGAATACGATTTTACTGAAAACATTGAATAATATTTTCAAAACAACAGTCGTTTGAAAGCGTTCACTTATCGGGACAAAAAAAACACGTCAAGATGTATTGGAAGTATTTATTTTTAATATATTTCAGACCATCTAAATTCACATTCACAGTTGTACAAAAAATGATTGTATTTCGTGTATAAAATTCGTGTTTTCATCGCTCATTCGAGAGAATTAACACTCTCAGATTTATGTATTTCTGTGGAAAGATTATGCTTATCCCAGTTATGATTTGCCAGCTTGTTCATTTTGCCTGAATCCTGTTTTATATAGCTTCACCGTAGTGAAGGGCGCTGTTGATATTTTTGGAATAGTGTTGACACAAATTGAAGAATGTTCTCGAAACATAATACTCCATCTGTCTTGCAATCTTGTCGCTATATGACACACATCCAACGTAATCGCATATTACTTCGCATAGCATAGCCTATCAAGATAAGAGCACACTCCGATTTGAAAGCCGCCATTTATGTGGCCGCTCTTTTGTTCTGCAGAAGAAACGTGTAATTCCAAATGCACCTAATGATCTCGTAGTTATTCAAGTAGTGTTTTAATTTGAAGATATCTCTGAGTGAGGTCGTATTTTGCAAGTTTTGGGCACGAAATGTGCATTGAGAAAAGCGCGAAGATCTTTGATGCTTGGCCTACTTGAATGTGATTTATTTTTTATTTGTCTTCGTTCTGTTAATATTATTTATGAATTATGTATCCTCCTAATTCTGTAGAGGGTGTCAGGAATATCATAATATTCAGTGTAGGATTTTACTACCGGGACATATGGAGGGAAATGAGTCCTTTCCACTCTAAATGAACTCTTCAACGGTTGATGGATAGTTGGCCAGCGTTCCACCAAACCAAAATGGGACTTCTTTTCTGGATATATCGAAATTAATGAGAGAATGGTTTCCAAGTAATTAATGATATCCAATGAAGCTCCTATCGAATGGATTTATTGTCAATCTTTCGATTTCTCACACTTTTTATGAACTTTGCAATTATCATTGATATCTTCATCCGCAACTTGATTGGATATTATAGAATTTGATTGAATAATCGTAATAAATCAAATTATATTTATTGTATTGTCGGTTATTTCATAGTAGAGCAATCAATCGCCTATATTGCTGGTTTCAGGATGATCTAATCCAAGATATTCAAGGTGAAATGATAATGTATTCCTGAAAATTGTTCTGCATTGTCTTCATATTAACAACGCCAATAGATCCGAAGGAACTTTGTAAACTATAATATATTTACTGAAGGTTCATTTGGCAATCCACGTAGTAGCTATTGATCCCTTTTAACTACAGAATTCAACAAGTAGGGTGTTTTAATACATTTCACAAAGGATATAGAGATTCGTTATTGTCTCATTTTCTATTGTATAATGGATAAGACATTGTCAAAAAAGTAAATATACATACACAGGTAGTAGTTATTGGCATAACATATCCAGACATTACAGATTCAGCACTTTTTTGTTTACCCTCAACTATATTTATTAAATTCCAACCTGTTCTATTTTTGTTATTTGGACGATCGATAATATTTTAATGAAAAAGTATTTTTCAGAATGGTTTATTTACTTTCAGAATTCTCCACGTTGATTTGCGTGTTGATACCCGAGAAAATGGATACCCTGTAACAGTATTTCGAATATTTCTATAGACAAGTTTTCATCATGAATGATGAAAGAAAAATTGGTGCTGAAGTACCCTAACAGATGAGGTATAATTAATTTTCTGACGTGTTACTGACAAAGGCAATACCAATTCAACAAAATTGGTAACCCCTGAAGAGCTTCTGATGGATATTTATACAGTGTGTCCCAGCTAAAACTTGTCACCCCCCTAATATCCGAACTCATGAAAAAAATTGAAAATCGCTCAGACCCGTCGATTTGGATTTCAAGGGGGAACACTTTCACCAAATACACCATCATTGTGTTGTCAACCCCCTCAACCCCAGCACCCCCTACTTCAGAATTTTCAATGGGACTACTATACTTGTGATACATTATTTTGAAGGGAATTCAATCCCAAATACATCACCTAACATGTTATCATTGTATGAAAGGTTCAAAATGTGAACCATTCAGTTCCATACAGAAGTATAAGCGATCTTCGAAATTTCTTCGCACATTGCTCAACATTTCTGGAGTCACTGCACGACACTCCACAACAATTCTCCTGCGTAGATAAGAGAAGTTGGCTGGGTAATATAAACTTTGGATTTCAAATGACCCCATAAAAAAAAGTCTAATGGTGATAAATCAGGAGATCAAGCCGGCCATTCTATTGGTCCTCGCCTTCCAATCCATCGCCCTGTGAAATTGTCATCTAAAAATTGACGTACAGGTGCAACAAAATGTGGAGGAGCTCCATCTTGTTGAAAGGTGAGCTGACCGTCAAGTAACCTATCATCGTCTTCAAGTAACTGAGTGATTCTGGGGTTCACAGTTGTATCAAGAAGTTCAAGATACGTTTGTCCGTTGAGGTTACCATCATGAAAATATGGACCTACAATATGGTCTCCCAGAATACCAGCCCAAACATTCAATTTCTGGGGAGTTTGTGAATGAGTTTCCCTGTACCAATGGGGATTTACGTCACTCCAGTATCTGCAGTTGTGCCTGTTCACATGTCCATTTAAATAAAAGGAAGATTCGTCAGAAAAGCACACATTGTAGAGGTAATCATTATCACCAATCAATAATTGACTCATGATTTCACAAAACTCTGTACGTCTGTCAGGATCATCTTCATTTAATTCTTGTACATTCTGCATTTTATAAGGATAGAATTTTGCGTCTTTCAGAATTCGATGTACGCTGCTTTTCGAAACTCCAGAAATAGTCTCAAGTTGTCTTAACGATTGAATGTTGTCCATCACTGCATGTCCTACAACTGCAACAGCGACCCCTTCATTTCTCATAGGCTTCTCTCGTTCATGTTTTTTATTCAGCACTGATCCCTACTCCAAGAACTTATTCATCAATTGAAGCACGTACTGATATGATGTGGTGTTTTCTGGATGACTTTCATTGAAACTTCGAGCCGTAGCTCTAGCACATCGTCCATTTTCAAAATACGCAGCTACAATGGATATTCTCTCTTGTACAGTATAAACAATTTTCGAATGTTTTCAAATTGTTGAATGCAGTGACTCGAATACATCAATTACCAAGGCGTAAACAAAGATATGCGTATACAAAAACACATAAGGGCAATTTTTTTTTCATAAAAACGTCTGTCTCACCTTCGAAACTATTATTTCTGACAGCATATTATTTTTCAATACAGTGGCGTACCCACAGTGAACCTTTCTTACGACGCTAACATTTGAGGTGATGAAAAATTAAAATATCTGGATAAAACTTAGTTTTCATTAAAACTTCAACAACACTTGATCGATCCTCAATTTCAGTACACCGATGTATTTGTGATTGAATTCCCTTCAAAATGATGTATCACAAGTATAGTAGTCCCATTGAAAATTCTGAAGTAGGGGGTGCTGGGTTTGAGGGGGTTGACAACACAATGATGGTGTATTTGGTGAAAGTGTTCCCCCTTGAAATAAAAATCGACGGGTCTGAGCGATTTTCAGTTTTTTTCATGAGTTCGGATATTAGGGGGGTGACAAGTTTTAGCTGGGACACACTGTATATAATCTGACTGAACAAGTATTCAGAAGCTTCATGCTAGTCCTGTTTGTATTCCAGAGATATTAAAAATCCATTAAAACTCATCGGCTGTTTCAATGTATGCGAAATATAACAAGTTTAGAATACAGCCAACGAAAGAACTTTAGATGATGGTAAATTACTTCAGATTTCTCATACGCAAGGTCTCTCGTGATATTTTAATGGTATAGTTTTCTGTTCGATAAACTTTGGATCATATTTAATGAATGTATCAGTCAAATTGAATGAAATCTAGACTAGGTCAGGGATTGCGTTAGTTAAGTACTTATCTCCGGTGGGATTGAGATGCAATTAGTTCAATTCACACCTTGTTTAACGTCAACGCTAATAGCTAGTTCTCCATCTGATCATCGTTTGGTCATATTTGGTTAGATAATTTCTACTTAGGTTTGCAAATATAATATGAATAATGAAATTAACTGTTTGTTTTCCTGGATTGGAATATTTGCAAGTTTTGTGTATAACTACAGTTCAAAAAGGTTGAAAACTACCATATTGTTGAATAGTAATTCTCCAGAGCCCTCATGAAGACTAGTAATAAAAAAAAATCAGTCGCATTATAATATTGAAATTATTAATGATGAAAATGCACTTGAAGTAATAACATTGCTCAACAATCAACGAATTAATGCCCCAAAAGAAGTCATAAACAAAATTGATCAAGGTAAAATAAAAAATATGGAACAATCAAGAATTGAATTCAGTTGCTTTAAACTTATGAGCTTTCCAACTGTGACGAAGAAACTTTATGAAATCCTGACAGAGTCCCGAAAGTTTATTGTTTTTGCAGGAAGTATATCCTCGAAACAAGGAATGATGCCATGCACCGCGAAATTCAACAGAAATATAAAAAATTATGCGCTCTTTTTATCCATGATCAGGAGAATTCTCAAAATCCAGTGTCACTTTTCGACTTTGCGACTTTCCGTCTGGATTTTGAGAGTTTTCTTGATCATATTTTGATTTAATTTCGCGGTGGCATCATGCCTTGTTTCCAAAATATACTTCTTTGAATTGACTATAGCAATAAAAATCGGGATTTTAAGTGTTTTTCGACTTTCTGTCTGGATTTGGAGAATTTTCTTGATCACGGATGGGAAAATCACACAATTTTTCATGTTTTGGTCGGATTTTGCAGTGGCATCATGCCTTGTTTCCAAAATATACTTCTTTGAATTGACTATAGCAATAGAAATCGGGATTTTAAGTATTTTTCGACTTTCTGTCTGGATTTTGAGAGTTTTCTTGATCATATTTTGATTTAATTTCGCGGTGGCATCATGTCTTGTTTCCAAAATATACTTCTTTGAATTGACTATAGCAATAAAAATCGGGATTTTAAGTGTTTTTCGACTTTCTGTCTGGATTTTGAGAATTTTCTTGATCACGGATGGGAAAAACACACAATTTTTCATGTTCTGGTCGGATTTTGCAGTGGCATCATGCCTTGTTTCCAAAATATACTTCTTTGAATTGACTATAGCAATAGAAATCGGGATTTTAAGTATTTTTCGACTTTCTGTCTGGATTTTGAGAGTTTTCTTGATCATATTTTGATTTAATTTCGCGGTGGCATCATGCCTTGTTTCCAAAATATACTTCTTTGAATTGACTATAGCAATAAAAATCGGGATTTTAAGTGTTTTTCGACTTTCTGTCTGGATTTTGAGAATTTTTTTGATCACGGATGGGAAAAACACACAATTTTTCATGTTTTGTTCAGATTTTGCAGTGGTATCATGCCTTGTTTCCAAAATATACTTCTTTGAATTGACTATAGCAATAAAAATCGGGATTTTAAGTATTTTTCGACTTTCTGTCTGGATTTTGAGAATTTTCTTGATTACGGATGGGAAAAACACACGATTTTTCAAGTTTTGGTCGGATTTTGAAGTGGCATTATGCCTTGTTTTCAAAATATACTTCTTTGAATTGACTATAGCAATAAAAATCGGGATTTTGAGTGTTTTTCGACATTCTGTCTGGATTTTGAGGATTGTTCTGATGACTCATGGAAAAAATTCACAATTTTACATTCTTAAGTTGAATTTCGTGGTGGCATCATGCCTTATTTTCGGGATATACTTCTTTGAATTGACTTTAGCAATACAAATTGGGATTTTAAGTGTTTTTCGACTTTCTGTCTGGAATTTGAGAGTTTTTTTGATCATGGATAGAAAGAACACACTTCTTCCCATATTTTATTCGAATTTCGCGCTGGAACAATGTCTTGTTTTTGGAATATACTTCTTTGAATTGACTATAGCAATAAAAATCGGGATTTCGAGTGTTTTCCGTCTTTCTGTCTGGATTTTGAGAATTTTCTCGACCACGGATGTAAAGAACACACTATTTTCCATATTTTATTTGAATTTTGCGGTGGCACAATGCCTTATTTTCGGGATATACTTCTTTGAGTTGACTATAGCAATAAAAATCGGGATTTCAGGTATTTTTCGACTTTCTGTCTGGATTTTGAGAATTTTCTCGATCATGGATGTAAAGAACACACTTTTTTCCATATTTTGTTCGAATTTCGCCGTGCTGGCAACAATTTTTCCAGAAAAGTTGATGACAAATTCGTAGCGTACTCCATGCACATACAATAAAGTCCATTTGTTCATTGATCAGACTGAACATAATTTCAAATTAGTCCATATTTTTTTGAAGACTTCTTGTATTTGTATGTTCTGTTTTGAAGATAGATTACATATCGTTTCTAGAGAAGAGATAATATTTCAATCAAAATGACTATCGACAGTTTTGTCATCTTCTCAAATTCAGCCCTAGATATTTTTGTCAGTAATGCAACGTTCCTGGGATGCTTCCTACACTTACGTAACAAATAAATCGATAGTATTCACCGCTCTAAAAAGCTACTCTAGCATGAATTCATTTTTCTCTCGCATCACGAACTTGGCACAAGCTGATGGTTATCATGTCGCAAATGTGAATGACTGATGATTTGCAATATCCAGTCGGAGTGTAATTTCGTCTAATTGAACACTTGAATGAGTGTACTTAGACTTTTTCGATGGCCGATGTTACAACGGACAGTGGCGAAGATAAAAGGGAAGGAAACGAGGATAATACCATGGTTATAGGAAAATACTGTTTTTTTTTCAAATGTAATCAAACAGTATGGATATAGCTATACAGAGTAGGTCATTGAAAACAAAACAGCTGCTCTGTAGGTCGGCGGAATTATATAAAAACGCTCGGACACTACTCGACAACTATATCAATAAACATGTAATTATCCGAAGCATGTTGGACTTCATTCTATTTTTCTGGATTTCAAAAAACGGATATGAGCAATGTGCTCTTTGAACCTTCATGGCCCTTCTTGTTTGACCTGCCTACTTCTTCTCGCAGTCCCTGCAGCTAATTTCATGAATCCATGACCTTTCCTTTCCTTCTGTTTTATCTTCGCTCAGCTGTTTTTGGCTAGTCGAGTATTTTTGTAACCACAAAGCTCATATCACAACATTTGGTGTCAGAGGTGGTATAACAGGCTGCTTACAAAAATATTTGCAACAATTGGCATCAAAGATCATTGTGTAATCATTGACTAAGAGCTGTATGCAAGGAGTTTTGGGACAATTGGCGAGGGAAGAAGTAATAATAATAACAATAAGGCTCGTCAATCAAAATGATTCTAGGGATTTGCTACAACTAAAGTTATTAGCATCAACTAATTTCATGAAATCTACAGAAATTGTAGATAACATTCACTATTATACAAATAAAAGTAATTTAACAATGAGTTTGAAATTCCAGAAGAAATCGCGTGCGGGAAATTTTCACTTTCCACCCTTGTTGAGAAAATCACTACTTACATCCTCACAAATAATATACTTCATGAATACAATTTCATATAGTTTGGATCATATTGATGTTTCACTTTTTGAAAACGAATTCAAGAAGGATCAACTAGTTCATATATGAGAGTCTCGGACAATCAAATTTGTGAAATATTTCCAATCTTTGTGCTTCTAATGATGACTTTCTTCGAGATAACAGGTGAAAAAATCCAGTAGGAATTGAATCCATCATCAGTGCCTTCGTCGATATATTCTAGCCCACCTCCATAGGCTTCATCATGTATTGTTGAATAAATGTTCTAAGATTATGTTCTGATATACACCCAAAGATCCACCACTGTGGTAAAATCCATACCACATGGAAAATATCGTGCGAAAATGAGCAAATCATGACACAATTTTGCTTCAATGGGTTTTCATCTCACGATAATGTATTTTATCGGCCTTTGTTTCCTCCATTTTCGCAGAAACTGACAATTAATGAGCTCTGTAATAGCGATATCTTTCCTAAATTACTTATTATGTGCATTAGGCGGCTTTGATTGGCTGTAATAGGTACTTGTCTTATATTAATAAGGACAGTACACTCAAAGTTCATAAGTTTTTCTACAATATGGTTTTTTGCAACTGTTGCCATTTACCAGCTCAGCTGAAGTTGATATATCAAGTACGTCAATGCCTGTTCAAACAAAGGGATATAGAAATATTGCAACTCTTATTCCATATTTTCATTTCTATCTGTATATTTTTATCTACCCCGTTGCTTGAAAACTACTATATTTTGTTGAATAGTAATTCTACAGAGCCTCTCATGACGATCGGTAACAAAAAAAATTAGGTCGCAATGTAATATTGAAATTATTAATGATAAGTAATGTATTAAAATGCACCTGTAGTTGCAACATTGCATTAATGCCCCAAAAGAAGTCATGAACAAAATTGAGCAAGGCAAAATAAAAAATATAGAACAACCAAGAATTGAATTCAGTTGCTTTGAGTTCCGAAATTTTATTGCTTTTGCAAGAAGTATATTCTCGAAACAAGGAATGATGCCACTGCGAAATTCAACAAAAATATAAAAAATTGTCTGCTCTTTTTATCCAGGATCGGGAGAATTCTCAAAATCCAGTGTCACTTTTTGACTTTTCGACTTTCCGTCTGGAATTGAATTAAAGGGCATCACTGTAAAAAGTTATTGTTTGAAAGAAGACAATGAATATTTTTGACAGTATCTCTGGTGAAGAGTATATTTCTTCAAATCAATAATCTCATGTTCAAATGAAGGGATGCAATTGTTTACATCGAGAAATTGCATTTCTTGATCATTTATTAAAACGGAATACTCCAACA
The DNA here is from genome assembly GCA_958502065.1 of Chrysolina americana. Classification (NCBI taxonomy): domain Eukaryota; kingdom Metazoa; phylum Arthropoda; class Insecta; order Coleoptera; family Chrysomelidae; genus Chrysolina; species Chrysolina americana. The sequence goes on from OY293414.1 coordinate 87,172,252, forward strand.
ACTTGTCTGAAATGAAAATACTTTGGAATAAGATTGATGTTTCTCATTTCGAAACTGGCTATATCTTTGAAGTGAGGAATATAAGATTTCCTATCGAGAATTCGACTAAGTTGATCTAATTACGTATATTTCATTCCAACTCACTGTTTTTCCTCACTTGAGAGATCTAACTCGTTTGTAACCAGAAATTGAAATATCTTCAAACGAGTATATTTTACTCTAATGAAAAAAAATAAAAAATTAATTCTGAACTGACAGTGGTGTCTTGCAACTGACTCATTATTCGTATCATTTTAAGATATCTTTTGAATTTTTTGGAAGATCTCAATTTTATCATTACAAGAAATTGAAAAAGTCTGACAGAATTTTTTTTTTCTTGTTTGTAGACAGTAAAGAAAATTGATGATTCTTTAATTTTTATCAGACAATCTTCAAACACCTAGTTCACTCTCCACAAGGATCTATGAAATCAGTACAGATAAAAGCAGTGTTTATCTCAAGGTTTTTTCCTGTAGGTATAATTTAAGAAAAAAATGTTTATATTGAATACAGGGTTTGTATTATCCTATATTGGATACCAGATAGAAAAGACTTCTATCAAAAACTTTCCACATTTCTTACAGAGAGGATATCAGAAGTCACTATAAGTTTTTTCCATTGGGTTATAGTAGTTACAAAACTAAGTGTCCATGTATTATTTAAAACTGTAGCCATTTCTACCAGATAAACATAGTTTTCTCACGGAAAATTAATGTTTTCAAATTTGATGAATTATTGTTTTGGAATTACTTGTTTTTTAAGAAAAAGTGGGTCTGCTCCAAACAAGAGCAACAGTACTTTTTAATCTGCGATTGAAACCTAATCTATTTATCTCATTAGAACTTGTAAGTCTTCCAGCAAAGGTATGGTACTTCTTGATCTGAGAAAATCTATAACATTGATATGAGAATCAAGAGTCTCAGTTTATCACTAGTAGTTATTCTAAAGCTTCATCCATCTTATGATCTCAATGGAAGATATTGAAGTAATCAATTGATATAAAGTATTATTTTTATTTGAGAGAACCAGTTATATTCATACAAGAGAGTGGGTCTTCAAACAAGTGCTTCATGTTGTCTTGTGAGGAGTTATTTCACATTCAGTGTAACAACTGATTCATCTAGTATTCTCAAATTCAGTTTTCAGTCTTCTTCAAATAAGCTCAATACCTAATTCAACATAAAATCAACACATTTTTGATCAGAGAGCAGGTTGTATCTTTCCAAATGTTAAAAAATATCTACTTGAAAGTATCACCAATTTTTTTATAATTTTTTAGGTTCATAGGGAGGTTTCTGTTAATTTTTTATTTCTTTCAATTTGTTTCTCCAAGAATTGATGTTCTGTCTGTTGGTTTGGTTTCCATTTATTCAGAATATGTCGAAACCATTATTCACAAAATATTATTCGTTCACACGATTCTCATTTAATTTTTTCATTTCGTGATCATATATCAATCATATCATCTGTAGGTCGATGTCATAAGAGAACAAAGCAATGATATGATATGTAGCTGGCTATAAACATCAGCATATATATTGGAATCCTTTCATTTTCATTATAATTGCTACTTAAATCAATTATTGGAAAATTAGTTGTGCATTGTTCGGAAATTGTAACCTTAGATTGTGTGAACCTGTCGAATTATAATTTATTTGTGAATTGGTTCAGATATTTTAGTAGGAGTCCCTTTTCATAATGGAAGTTTTATTGATTTTATGAGCAAGCAATTGAGAGTTTGGGTCAAATTTCAATATTTTGGAATATTCTGAAAACTGTTGAAATTATTCCGAACCTCATTGAGCTCCTCATTACCTTGACTGTATTCATATATTTTTCTGAGTATTTCTGGTAAATTTTGAATCATCTACAATAAGTCATCTTATATTCAGGATGCATACAAAAAATATTCTGTTAATACTTGATGGTATAGAGTGATTTAAAGATTAATTACAATGACAAACCAACCATTATTCCATTTATTTTTCGATAGGAATCTCAAGTTCCAATTTGGCAGAATAGTTATATAACATTGAACATTTACTTGTGATTTGGGTTCAGTATGAATAAATTCTATTCTGATTATAGGTTAGATATTTCGACTTGTGACAGCGCCAAGAAAGATGTGAAACCAGCAGAAGGCAATCCATCAACTTCCATGCCTGATTGCCTTTAGATTGCCCCAAAGCATTTCATTATCGAATAATTTCAGTTTTGTTTATGTATTACGCCTACGGTACTTGACAGCAGAAACTGGCACGTCCTATCGATAGTGAAAACGAAGAAGAAGAGGTATGGCACAACAAATTACGGTAGAGTTAATCGTAGCTACATGTGACCTTGAATTGCGGAGAAAGTGAAACGAGAAGAAATTGGTGCCCTCTTTGTTCTAGGCACGTTCTTTATGGTTGTATGCCTGTTCAGTAATCTCGGAATTTGATGCTACCAGTTGGATATGTAAATACGACACATATGATTTGCATTCCATTATACAGTATTTACAAGTCAGCTGGTGCTTGAAACCAATTTTGTCGCAGAGATTAAGGGATGATGACTCAAATATAAGGGCAAAATTTTTGAACTAATTTTTTCTTCAGAGCTATCTCTATTATCACGAATATTTTTTACCACTGCCAGTTTTTCCCAGTAGACATGAAACGTTCATGAAACATAAAAAAAGGGTTCTAAATTATAGAATCATTTTCAAAACATTCAAAGACTGGAGGTTACTTTGTTATCTTCAGCAGTATTTTATATTTACATAAATATTGGATATTTTATCATTTTCCAACTGAGAATACTGGAAACGTTCATGTAGCAAGGTTTCTGAAATGTTTTAAACTGAACCATAAAATTCACAACATATCAAGATGCCTAAACTCAATGTATTTCCAAACATGTCAAAATCTTCTTAATTGTCAATGTGTGAAACATCAGTTAAATATACTTATTTAGAAACATTTCATATGGTACCTGAAGTATAGATGATTTGAACAATCAAAAATTACCCAATTGTGAAGAACTCGAAACATTATGTATTCACTAAAAATTCAGAAATGTTGAATCGACATTTTTGGAATCATTTCAGATAAACAATAAATGGATATTTGAACATTTTCCTGATACATCAGTTGTGAAACATATTTGAAACATCCAGCAATATTTCACAGGAATACATTGCAGCATTCTTCCAGAAACATATCTGAAACATTTCAATGACTATTCCTGAAATGTGATGAAAAATGTATACTTGAAACAAGAAATATACCAAGAATGTTGGATAATTATCAACTCCTTGGTACAACAATTTTCGAGACCTGTCTTGTGGTCACACAACTCTTGATGTCAGAAATATATCCGAAAAATTAACGCAATATTCAATGAAATATTCCAAATATTACGGGGGTAACATCCTGAAACATTTGGGAAACAATAAAATATTTGGAATATTCAATGTCACATTATAAACCAACCTGAAATGTGTCTTAAATGTATCTGAAATGATTACGAAACAGTACTAATGTTTCTTTGGAACGTCTCTGAGGGCAGACATCTTTATTTTTCAATATAAACATTAATTAATAAGACAACATAAGGTAGAATTTGTTTGGCCTAAAAAAATATTAGACTTTTGTACGAAATTTTTTTTAAAGGTCTTTTTGTGGTTTTCTGGGTTAGAGGTTTTGAGTGCTCATGATTTTAATTTATCTTGTTTATTTTATGTTGAGGAATTAAGAAAACTCTGGGTTGAGCATTGCAAAGTAGTTCTTATAGAAAACTTTATTAGGTTTGCATCAAACAGATATAATTTAATGGTCGTAGGGAACAAAACCAGGTAAGGTGAATTCGTATGCGGAGAGCCGAGATTTCAGGAACTTTCCGCACATTTTTTATCTTGTTCTGAAAGTAGCATTACATGTAAGCCGTTCGAAAGTTGCACATTAGTCAAGAGACATACTAGTGACCTTTCTCTGAACTTAGAAGTTACAATCCGATCGAAGTTTGGAAGGGGCGGGGTTGAAGGCGGGGCTTTGGCTTTCAAGCGGGGGTGGACAGTAGAAGGCGGTTCTTTCAGTGAGGATCAATACCTGTCCGCTGGAAATTGAAGGCCTATTCGTGATTCAGGTATAACGTACCGGAATTATGGAAATATCTTAAAAAATTTGAGATATTTCGGGTGTTTCAGCAAAGGGTGTCAATTAGTTTAATAGTAATATTGTTAAAAACGTGAAATTCTGAAAGAGCAATCAATAAAGAGCAGGTATTGAGTGTTGACGATACCTAATTGAGACTATGGATAAAAAAATATTACCTTACCATATTAAAGATTAATAACTTATTGCGGATACTCTATGTAATCTAATGTCATTTACATTCAATTATTCGTTCATGGTTTTGAAATAACTGAAAAAATTCCTTAAAAAATAATCAAGAACGTAAAAACTTTTTTTCCACTATCAATACATATACTATAAATAATGTTCCTGCACTTTTTGAAATTTGAAATGAGATTGTTTTATTACAGTCAAATATAAAAATGTAAATATCGGACAAATTCCGAACATACTTACCTATACAGAGTGTTCCTTAAAGAGATGATAAAATTTGGTACATGTCTTCTATGCATCAAAGTGCATTTTGTGATATACAGAAATTTTCATTTTCTCCACCAGTGGCGTCTGTGAGGGTTTTGCATTAAATATTTTTGGAAAAAAAATACTACGCCACTGCTTTTTGCATTTTTGAGCAAATTTGATTTCAAGGGTTTTCAGATTTGTTCCAGAATGAATGAGAATTCAAAAAATATGGATTTCAGCTTATATAAAAACGAGTTTTATTTAATTTTATAAAAGTAAGTTTAAATGAACGAATCAATTTTTTTCTCGATATGGGTCAAAGAATCACCCCTTTAAATATTACGCAACACCTTGTATATATAGGAGAGTTCAAATCAATGAAGAAAATATTTCGTAAAACCGAAAAATTATTTTCTCTCCACACGAGTCGACAACGTGAAAAAATGTTAGGAAAATGTCTGACAAAAAATTTTCAAAAAAAAAAAAAATTGAAAACTGGAGCAGTTTATACATATGGTATTTTGAATACATGAAGAATATTCTGATCCTGGGAGTTTTTTAAATTGCAATGAAAAACAGGGTGTTCCATTTGAAAAACAAAAACCAAGGCATTCGTATGCAGGAAGTTTGAAATGTATAATCGAAATTATACGAGGTAACTCAACTCAATTGAAAGTTCTGATTGGCTGAAAAGCATACGAAAAAAATTATATTTCTAATATTAATAGAATTTCATTGAGAAATTTTGACCCCGAAATACTTCTGAAACAACAATCTTGAATTTTTTTCAAATACGGATACAAACGACATGAGTCAAGTTCTCGAAGAGGATCTGCATAATTTATCAGTTTTTTTCCAACATCGTCATTGTTTTACGTGGAGAGATTAGCTCGTAAACGAAAGGCATCCTCTTAGACGATAACGAGGCGATTTCGAGACTTGAATAGCTAAACGGCTGTTGAAGAGTGGTGCAGGATTTCGGGTTTTGTTCATGAGATTGAGTCGAATCATAGGCAAATTTGATCACGTTTTGAAAATGCAGTGCGTGAGAAATTCAAACGCTTACTATAATGATGATGGATGATGTATTTCTTTGTTTCCAAAGTTGTAGTTGTGCTGAAATAGGATACAGAATAGGAACTCTGATTCCTGCTGGATAGTGAAATGTTACACGATATTTCAAACGTGCCTGATTTGTTTGCCAAATGATTTTTGATTGAAAATTAACCAGTGCATCATTTCATATTTCTAGAAACATAAAAAAAATCAAAATAAGTTGAAACATCCGTCTTCTTTGCATATCATATCGAACAAGTTCGAACTTTTTGTGCCGGACAGGTATCAACAGAGTGAAATGAATACGGAGTACCCTTTTCTCCATGCGTTTCCAACAAGTGGAAAAATAAAGGCAAATATCTGTCTCCTTGACTAATACCACGACGGACGTTGAACTACTTCTGACAGATATTTGTGCAACGTTGGAAACAGAAGATTATCTTTCATTCGGCTGGGAATGACCACCTGCAGGCATGTTTCGACGTTTTGCCTCTCATCAGTGTCAGGGTAGGTCTGAACTGCCCTAGGAGTGTCTTGATTTTCCGTGCGGATGGCGCTTCGATCAACATAGTTGTAGATAGTGGTGTCATCCGTGGGGAAATATTAGTTAAACGGTTTATTATTATTCATTTGGCAGGGACAGGACAATTATAATGTTATAATATGTACAATAAAATGTGAAGAAGGGTATTTTTTTCAATCGTAGTCGGAATTATTTCTTTTGATTTCGTTGATCCTCTCCGAACACACTTTTCGAACTTTGTTCGATTTATTATTACAATAAAATAGTTTAACGATATATGTACTGAAATGCGGCACAATATAAATGAAGTGAAATGTTATAGGAATTACAATAATGTGTGAAATGAATAAAAATTTGATAAATACGTATAAATATATAGATATACATTTTCAGTTCATTGGAAACACGTATGAAGATCTCAACAGGAAAGTTGCAGTGTTGGGCTCCTTCTGCCTCTTGATGTAACAGTCAACAAATGAATACGAAATTTTATGTTGAAAGAATAAATAAAGTGCTTAGATAAGAAAATATGTTTGTTTATTTTTTATAGGTATAGATAATGATTACAAGAGACGATAGATGATTTCAATAACATTTGGTCCCATATTTCAGGAAGAATGTTGAGAAGAGAAGTAGAAGAGAAAGTTCTGAAAATAGAGGTTATGTTTCGAATCTACCATTCGAGCATAGAAATGAAGAATCAAGGACTGCATAACTCTTAAAGGTAGTTCTATAAAAAAAATACTTTGCAAGGCTAGGACAAGAGAAAACTCGATAGAAGAGAAACATGAGAAATGAAGAATGAAACAGATATCATAATATATTACTGCAGAATCCTAGCAAGAAAAAAACTGAAAAGAGACAATCCTAGCAAAAAAAAAACAAAATGAGACAAAATATTCAATAAAATTAACCCGCAACACCTATTGAAATTTGATATTTGAAGTCATGCACGTAAAATTAATAGACGACCCAATGCTTCTTGTTGCTGAGGGCACAGTAACATCCACGAGTTTTTTTTAGTGCAACATACATTGGGAATATGGAGATGCAGACAAAGAGAGGACTATGGAACATCACCTGAAACTCGCGTTTTCGAAAGATTACCTCTTCTTCTTGGATATTCAATGTTATTATTTATATAGGAAATATGACAACGAACAATTTTCCCCACTCTAAACGCAAATTCCATCCAAATATTAACGACATTCCAACGAAATTTCCTCAAAATCAAAGCGAGTGCGGCATGACGCATTTCGTTCCTATTCATTCATTTCTCTCCGAATGGAAATCCCGCCCGAGGAGTTCTGTGATCGAAAATTCAAATGAAGTGGCAGGGCCTCGAACCCTGGGCCCGAAGGCGCTGTGGTGTGGTATCCGGAACACTCGCTTTTGCTGGCCCGGTGGTAGGTAACGAGGCTAGAATGACAGAGAGCGGAAGCAGGGAGAATAAATAATTCATTCTATGGTCGAATAAACTCAGTCATACAGGGTAGCAGTGTTTACAAGGGGGTGCTTGTCGCGGTTGAAAGTAGGACAATAGTGGGTCTGAGAGTCTGGAGAATATACAGGGTGTTCCAACTTAGGTTAGTACCATTGCCAACTCCGTGTGTTTACCACAAAATATGATTGCAAAAATTGGAGATATATGGGTTCAGAAATGGGGTTATCCAGTGGTTTTAGTCATATTTATCTGGACGAACTCAAAGTGTATCTCTTCAAGGAAGCTCATCGCACAAACTTAAAATTTAATTGGAAGTACCTCAGGGATCAGTTCTGGGACCAACATTTTGTTTTATTAATATAAATGATCTAACCTTGATTAATATTTCTGGAGAGTGTTCACCCAATTCGCAGATGACACTACAGTACTCAAAACTGCATCAAATGATTGAGATTGATATCAGTAAAGTGAAAGATTGGTGCGATGCTCATAAACTATTTTTCAACAAAAACTATCATCCTACATTTTGAATGTGATCTTCAAGAACTTCATCTAGGAAATCAAGTGATCAGTAATAGGACAGAAACTAAATTTCTGGGTTTACATATTGATGATAGAATGAAATTTGAAAATCACATTGAAAACTCAGAACAAAACTATCGTCAGGATGTTTTGCCGTAAAAACCATTTCATAGGAACTTGGTGAAGATATGTCAAAGAGTGTGTATTATGATAAGTCGAATCACATCTGAGATATGCGAACGGCAGTGGATTTAGAATGATAAAATCAGTATACTGATACTAAAAAATGCTCCTAAAAATCATGAAAATTACTAACTCATCAGATCCACTTGAAATTTGCTGTATAAAAGCAAATTTTCATGCTAATTTCGAAAATATATTATTTGCATATGTTCCGATACAAGGTTTACTATAAAAAATGGAACTAACAAAAAAACGGATGTTTTCAAGTCGAAATTACAGATGTTCCGTAAAAAGCCTACGAAATCTTTATTTGACTTGGAATCGACTTCAAATTTGGTGTTCGTATTGAAAAAGAATCGAATTTTAGAAAAATTTATAGAAAAATTATATAAAAATTTTTTTTGAGTAAAATGACCCCTCTCAACTCCAGATGAATTTTACAATAATAAAATTGGTATACTCTGTAAATTTCAAGTTACTCGAATATCAAAAGTAATCACTCAAAAAAAGGTCTTAAGGGGTAGACCCCTAAAAATCACGAAAAATACAAAAAATCATGAAAAATACAAATTCATCAGATCCACTTGAAATTTGCATCATTGCAAACTTTGTTATTATTGATGCTACGAATTTGGTTTAATGGGAAACCTAGTGACAATTTCAATAGCCTCTCCGATGCTGAAGTCATCTAGTAACCACTATTCATTGAAAAGGTTTTTGTGCTGAATCAGTAGTTTTTATATTTTCATTCCTCGGAAGATCTCTTGAAGATCTACTTTTCATACAATTTCAAGTGGAAACTCCCAAAGTCAAAGCGAATCCTTTATTTGCACGCCTATGTTTTAATATTCATACCTAGGACTGACTTGGCATACTGATAAAAATCGTTCGATACAACCCTATAGATTATCAACATAATTAAGGAGATTACTCGCTAGATTGGACTTCCAGCTTATCTTGAAAAATTGACTTAGAAGGATTGTGGGGTTATGATACATTGCCATTTCATTGTTTTAGGGTTGAATATAGCTACAGAAGAATGTTACGACTGAAATTTGTATTCGTGATTATGAAATATCAGGCATTGTATATGTGAATTTATGATCAGCTCTTACCAAATTATTGCAGATAGTGATTATGAACAGAAAAATTACTCTGATCCGAATAAGAGTAAATAAGAGTTTGGCACCGTATCCGAAGAGCCATTTTATAATTTCATTAAATAATTATTTATACAGAAGCCCATTTTCCTTCTAGAGTCTTTATATTATCATTGTGACTCAATGTTACCAAACAACGACTGTGAGAAGAACTAGAAGCAATAGAAATGCAAAAAATCCAGACAGAGGATTTTTCATGGCTTCCAAGAAAAATATATGATTGATAGATTGAAAATGTAGCAGGAAAATTCCGATTCATATCACGTGGTTGTTTTGTTTCGATAATCGACGTATGATGAGCTTTATGATCAGTCGTTTGAGAAGAAGAAATTTGATAGCGCTAAGTCTGTTGATCTTGTTGGCGATTCAATAGGATACATTTTTGAAGGTCAATATTGAAGTTATTTGATGTTTTCCGTCTTTCCTCTTTACATGGAATCGACCATAAATTCGGTGTGTACATTCAAAAAAGGGTAAAACTTCAGAAAATTATCGAAAAGTTTTGAAGGAAATTGACCCCTCCCAACTACAGATACATTTTCACTTTGTGGATTTAAGTTGACCAAAGAGAAAACAAATTTTGAAAAAAATCACTAAAAATCATTACAACTACTTGATACTTGCTGATACAGGGTTTACTATGAACTAACGAAAAAACAGATATTTTCAAATCGAAATTGCAGATGTTCCGTAAAACGCCTACGAAATCATTAATTGACAAGGAATCGACTTCAAATTTGGTCTCCGTATTGAAAAAATATAGAATTTTCGAAGAATTGATTGAAAAATTATAAAAAGAAAGTTTTAGAGAGAAATGACCCTTCTCAACTCCAGATGAATTTTACAATTCGAGAACGATTAAGGATAGGGAAATTCTGCGAACGGCAGTCGATTTTAAATGATAAAATTAGAATAGTGTGTGAATTTCAAGTTGATCGAAGATTAAAAGTAATCACTCGAAAAAAGTCCTAAGGGGTAGACCTCTAAAAATCATGAAAAATACAAACCCATCAGATCCACTTGAAATTTGCTCTATATACGCTAAATTTCATGCTGATTTCGAAAATACGTGTTTTGCATATGCTCAGATTCAAGGTTCACTATAAAAAAAGGAACCAATGAACAAACGGAGGATGGTTTCAACTCTAAATTGCAGTAGTACCGTAAAAAACCTACGAAATCTTTAGTTGAATTGAATTCGACTTCAAATTTGGTGGGCACATTGAAAAAGGATGGAATTTTTGACAAATTGATGGAAAAATTATGAAAAAAAATTTAGAGATAAATTACCCCATTCATCTCCGGATGAATTTTTTAATTCGAGAACGATTAAAGATAGATTAATTCTGCGAACGGCAGTCGATTTAGAATGATAACATTAGTATACCCTGTAAGTTTCAAGCTAATCGAAGATCAAAAGTGATCAGTCGAAAGGAGTCCCTTAAAAATCATAAAGAATACAAAGTCTTCAGATCCACTTGAAATTTTCTGTAGGTATACGCAAAATTTCATGCTGATTTTGAAAAGTTTGTTATAAAAGAGGAACTAACTAAAAAACTGATATTTTTACCAATGTTCATCATTATCTTTTTTTTTTAATAATTTTTTTCAAACCATTATCATCAACACGACTAGATTGGGAAATTTCAGACTTTCAACACGAAAAGTGCTGATTTTGAACTCGCACATTAAAATCAGATTCAACATGTTTTTATTTAATCCAAAGTAAAATGTTAATGGTTGCATATGAAAGAAATGTGAAAGAATGTAGAAAGTATTATGTTGTTAGGAACATTTTAGTCGATCAGGACCATGGAACATCAATGAAATCCACTCGCAATTGGGAAGCCTGTTCGTATACTCAGTATTCTCACCTGGCGTGAGTCTGTGACGGTGAGAGGGGTAAATATCGGTCGATACAGCACCAGCCGAGTTTGCATGAATATTTGATATCCCTCCAGCCGACTACGTCGTGTATGTCGACCTCTGATCGCAAATGTCAGAAGGGAGACTCGAAACTTTGTTTTCGTTTTAGTGAACTGTCTTGTTTGGCCTTTCGAATTTGAACTTTCCGATACAACCATTTTGGCCAAGGAACGAAATGATGATAATAGTAATGTTTATTTGCCAAGAGTTCGAACATAAGAATGCATATAAAAATAGAGGGCAAGTGATCAAGGCAAATCACTGAAGCAGCTTGGAGTTGGCCGCTTGTTAGTGATACTGCGTCTGTTACAAAATCTTCAAAAATTGATTGAATCAATAGTCAGTCAGTTTGTCGTAACAGAACCATCTTTCAATCTTCCTGCTGTTATTTTCAGTTGTTCCAATTTTAAATCTCTGTGGAGGATGGCAGTATCATCTGCAAAACCCAACACTTTGCCTCTAGTATTTGGCCGAAGCAATTTGTAGATGTAGATGTTGAACAAGATTGGTCCCAGAACGGTTCCTTAGGCGGCCTTAGGATCGCTCACCGTCTAGTTTCTTCAGTAGATTGCTGTGACTTATGCTTTGGAGAGATGGACAAAGATACACATTGATGAATTTTGTTTTCTGAACATTCAAATGTGTACGAAGTTAGAGCATGTACAGCATCTTCAGTCGATCTCTCATTTCTAAACCCATACTGTCCCTCAGAAATCAACTTACATTTTTCTGCAAACACCGATCCTATTTTTAATATTTTTGTTATTACTTTTGCAGTATTTGATATAACTGTCGATCCTGTTCCAACGCATCCATTTATGAGCACAGTCAAAGTAGTTTTAATATCATCTGCAATCATTTTTAAAGTTTCTGACCGAATGCCATCATGACCTAGAGATTTATTCCGATTCAACTCAATGATAATATTATCTTCTTTTTAATCTGTTTCAAAGATGATTATGGTATTTGATAGTTTCTGTTTCATATTGCCCAAAGGATCACATATGTGTATAGATTTCTATACCATCTTTCAGTACCTACTATACTTGATATCTGAGCTGACGTTTTTGATTTATTGTATTGTTCATCAACACAGTCTCAGAGTACTTTAGAACTGTTGGTAATGGTAATGGTAAATATGGATGGTGACTGATGCGCTACGACTTAATTAGATCTATTATGCCCCATCTTCTTCTGCTATTTCAAGGTGTTCTCGTTTACAGCAGCCCCTCAAACCCCTATTCCTTGAGGAATTTAAGCTGACTGTGGTATTCATCCTTCAGTCAGCTGGTATGATCCCAGTATATTCAATCTTTTGTGATGTAGCATAAGACTCCATCAATATATAGTGTGGTGTTTCTGGATGTTCTCTACAGAATCTGCAGGTGCTGTCCCCCTCTAAGCCTAGCTTCCTTAGGTGTTCTTTGAGTCTGCAGTGCCCCGTAAGAAATCCCGTGATTGTCTTTAGACTAGTTTTGCTGAGTTTAATCAGTGTCTTCGATCTTGCTCGGTTGAAGTTGCCGAGAGATCTAGCCCTGGAAGTCTTTGCCAGTATGTTGCTCTCATTCAGTTTTATTGAGTTCGTCTTGGAAGTAAGATTTTCCAAGTCCGCAAAATGGTTCTGGCCCGATCAGTGGCGTTGATGCCCCTTTTCTTGCCAGGGTATCTGCTTGTTCATTGCCCTCCTTTCCGACGTGCCCTGGCACCTAGAGGAGGATCACCTTGTTGTTCCTGCCTAGACCATTAAGTTTGTCTAGGCATTCCCAAACCATCTTTGAGTTGATGTTATAAGAGCTCAACTCTTTGAATTGAATGCACCATTCTATGGCGTGAATTTCCCTTTAAAAAATACTGGGGAACTGGCCCATGGGTTTCGGAGTATTTGGTGCTAATGTTTTGGACCTGTCCGTGTACCGTTTTTAAAATGTATTTTGGGAATATTTTTTCTGATAATAATGAATATAGTTCATTGTCCAAAGAATCTACAGTCACTAGTTGAAACCTAATTTGAAACAAACCATAGGAATCCAAAGTTAGATGATCATCCACTCATTCACATCAGGTTGTTTTGACCGACCCGAGACTCAATCAAGTTCCCCTAAATTGTCCCTTTCCTCAAGATCTCTGTCCTTCTGTATTCAGTTATAGTTTGTAACAGATAACCATCTACAATGATAACTTGAGCAATTCAAACAATCTTTTCACACATAATCAAGAAATGAATCATAATTCGTGCTCAATTGCCGGTAAAGATGCGAGTAATATATAACAATGATACATTTAAGTCATTACATTACATCGTGAGACCATGTAAAATCATGTGTATTCAGTATTGTTAAACTGAAAGTAGAAATTGCATTAGCATGTTATACTTTACATCAATTCATACAATTTCAAAAGAGCTGATGAAATATACAGATAGGATATGGAATTATCTTTACAAAGCATTTGTCCGTATCGATCACAACATTTTGTAGTCAAAAATGTAGCTTCGATTATATCTAGGACTGCAATTAATTTTTCACATTCGTATTTTGGAATGTTGATATCTTCTATCTTGCCATTATACAATTTAATCATTTGTAGCGGTGTTTTGTGGTTTATTCAAAGCATTCGATTGTGTGAATCACGAAATATTACCTCGAAAAAAAAACATTGATTATGGCATTGATGGAATTGCTCATGAATGGTTCAAATCATATTTAACAAGCAGAAATCAGATTGCAGAAACCACCAACACCGTCAGCGAAGACTTACATCAATAGCGGTGTTCCACAAGGATCAATACTGGGGCCAACACTTTTTCTGCTCTACATAAATGATTTGGCAACTATAGATATCGACGGGATTTTCCTAAAAAATAGAAGTCTTTCATAAAATCATCGGTTTACATGTAAAAAAACTCAAAGGTTGGTGGGAATCAAATCTTTTATTTTTCAACATCTCAAAAACCACATTCTTCCAGCTCCAAATAGCTGCGTGATACAGATCAAAACCTCCATCAAATTTCTAGCGATATCTATAGATGATTAGCTCTGATTTGATGACCACATAGTTGCCCTCAATAAAAAGCTTTCGTCAGGATGTTACGCAATGAGAGTAACGTGATTTGGGATATTCTAAAGCAAAGAATGCGTATTTCTCATTGATAGAATCAGACTCAAGAAATGAGATGATTTAATTTTGGGTTGTGTATGCAAAGACTCGTGATCAGTAAGTATTTGTATTATAGAAAAGAGCAAACACGTCTATCCGTTGAAAAATCGAATTTTGACATTACATGCCATTTTTATCAAGGAATCAGTTTGTTTGATAAATAAAAAGAAGTCGAAATATTCTTCAGTAACATCTAATTAGAGGTCATTGGTCAGGCGAATGGCATCGCCTGACCAATGACCTCTAATTCCCTATACCTACAGTATCTCTCGTTAACGACTATAGTTTACAATGGTATCGAGATACATAATCGTCTTCCAATTTCAGAAAAAGTTACGAAGGATATCTCTAGCTAAATAGTGGTATACAGGGTGTTCCAAATTAAGTTGGCACCATTGCCAACTCCGTTATTATTGATGCTACGAATTCGGTTGAATGGGCAAACTAGTAGCATTTTAAATGGCCTTCTCGATGCCGAAAACAAAAAAAATTGACAAGTGCGTTTTCAGAATATTTCATGGAATGATATTTCTTTCAATGGAACACCTTATATTTTTTCAAGCATTTCGATTCGAAATAACATTCTCAACAGCAAAGATAGGAAACATTTATAACAAACGGAATTGGTTAAGCACTATAAAACATCGAGTTAATGTTCAAAAACACCGCCTTCTTGTTGAACACACATTTGGGCCCTTCTATTGACACTACGTGTGGCATTCAACACAGTTCGGCCCATCAATTCTATTAATTATAGTTTCAATATAATTTTTCAGTTCATCTACATTATCAGTTTCATTTTGTACACCTAATTTTTCAGAAATCCCCAAAAATAAAAATCTAGAGGTGATGTCTGGTGAACGAGGGGGCCACTTAACAGGACCATTTATAGCAATCCATCTGTTTCCAAAACAGCCTCGCAGCATTCTTTTCACGCCACTGACATTATTTGCTGCACCCAGCTGAAAATAGATCATGTGACGAGCCTCTATATCAAAATCATCGAAAAACTCTTTCAACACTCTTGTTAATAAATTAATGTAGCAGGGTTCGTTCAAAGAACCATGGTGGAAAAATGGACCGATAATTCTGCCTCTGAATAGACCACACCAAACATTAATACTAAATCGTCTTTGCGGATTGTGGGGCTGGACTAGAAATGGATTATGTCTAGTCCAATAATGAAAATTCTTTCTATTATACATCCCACGATTTGAAAAATTATCCTCATCGCTCCATATAATATTTGTATAGAAGTTTGGATCTTGTCTGCATTTATTCATAAACCACCGACAAAACCCCAATCGTCTCTCAGAATCACCAGGTTCTAGTGTTTGCACTGGTCTCAACTTATAAGGAGAAATCTTATGATTCTTCAGAATTCGTTGAATACCAGACAGTGGAACAGCTATTTCTCTAGATAAATCTCTGATGGAATTATTTGGCTATACGTCAAAGTAGGATAAATCGTCAATTTCTGTATCTTCAGATATTGCAAAACGTTTTTTAGTTCTCCCCTTCTCAAAAACGTTTTCATTGTTCCTGAATCGATGATGAAGCACAGCAAAAAAACGCCGATTAGGTAATTCACGATCTGGGAACGAATTGCTGTAGTGTTGGAATACTCTTACGCTATTTTTCTAGCAAACCCAGCAGGGTTCTAACATATCACATTTTTCTTGATGGGAAAACGGCATTTCGAAAAATATTCGAACAGTAGTTAACAGTTACAATAATTCATGACATTGTCATGATATACTTGAGAATATTTGACAAATAGTATTTCAACAAAGTTTCAAGGCAACTTGATTGTTCCTAATTATTATGTTTTATCGAATCAAACACGTTTTTCCCAACCACATTCATATGACCTTCCAGTATTTTCTGTTCTGTACAAAAACAGCTTCAAAGTTATCATTACAGCAGACATATTTTGATTCACAATATAAATGCTGCTTAGCGAAATGGCTTTAAGATGAAAATTATCGTTTTGTACATTAATACCAAATAGCTCAGTGGTGTCAATTGAGTGGTGCGACATGATGATCAGGGGTTTCACGAGTTCACATCTAAGCGCAATTTTTATCTTTTTACTGTATTATTTTGCTATTAGTAACAAAATATTGTCATTCGTATAAGTACCAAAATTGTGTGATTGGACAATCATGAGGTTTTATTAGCCAAAACAATTTTTTTTTTGTACTAGTGAAAGAAATTAATATTTTCACTTTAGTCGCTCATTTTCTACTTTAGGAAGGAAGGTGATATGAGCTTTGTTGTTGAGAATGTCATTACGACTCGAAATGCATGAAAAAATATAGGGTGTTCCATTCAAAGAAATATCATTTTATGAAATATTCTGAAAACGCGATTGTCAATTTTTTTTGTTTTCGTCATCGTCCATTAGAAATGCTACTGGTTTGCCCATTTAACCGAATTCGTAGCATCAATAATAACGGAGTTGGCAATTTGGAACACCCTGTATATATATAAACAGGGAACACTGAAGATTTCATTCTGAATTATAATTGGTTTACAACAATCTGAATATCCTATTTGGAAAATCAGTCCTATAATTCTCTTTGATGATTCCAGAATTGCAAGGATGCCTACTGATACCATGGCCCATTTTAGGATGTCAGTAACTTGATAATATCGAGATAATCGACCTGCACTGCTTCTACAACTCAAGCCGTGGCTACCTTTTCCATCAACTTCACTGCCACAAGTATGAACCCAACCTAAGACCAACTGCAATTCTGGAACATTCGTCATCCAATAATGTCCCAAGAGCTGCGACCGGTACAGCGGTCAACCAAGCACCAGATTCCTTGACCATTGCTGCTTTCAGACGAGCTTTCTCATATAAATATCATTGTAGACGTCAGAAGTTTATTAGTGAAAATATAATATTATTTTGCACGAAATCAACAATAACATTTTCAACTAGGGATTAATCTTCTTTCTTGAATAACTGCAGAACTTGTGCCGATTGCTGCAAATTTTAACCCCATAATTTTGTATGTTTTCTTGTTGTTTCTGATTCAACACCAGACACATTATCAAGAGTTTTTATACCCTTTTTCATTGTATTACCCGAATTATAATATCAGAAATTGGATCATCCTACTTAGGACTCAAACTAATTGATGATCTGGAACTCACAGAGTTGCTAACCCTATGCCCTATGCCGCCCACTCAAAGGCACTCCATCCCTGAGACAACCGAGGGCACGATCATGTTCCGGAATATGCAGATACCGTATTGCGAGGGTGCAATACTCCAGAGAGCCCTTTGTCACTCGAGAACAATCAACTGCGACGTCAAAGGGAAGGTCAAGGAGCAATCGAGCTCGAAAAATCTTCTGTTATTGTTGCCCCCGCTTACGATGAATTCTCATTTGGATTTCTCATTTATCGCGTTGACTTTATGGGAATTATTGTTTGATTGTAACTTCATATACCTGTCGTGGGGGTGGTATTGTGAGTCCTGGTCTGTTTGGAGGGATTGCGAGTTGATTGCGGAGGGGAATTCTTGAATCGGTATGTGCACAAAGCGGGCATAAGCACATTCATTCTTCAGTTTCAAAATTTTGATTTGGTAGTGAATCCGTGAATCATTACGTTGGGGATGGGACATCACTTTGATTTGGGTACGCAGTTTTTGTTGAAGAATTTGCAGAAAACATTAAATTCGAAGGATTTTAGGTCATAGGAGAGTTAACGTTGAAAGGAAAAGAAAAATGACACAAATTTCATAATTTCTGTTTTTGGAACCAAATTACAATACTTAGTATAGTACAGGCTAAATAGGAGAAGACCCAAAAAAAATTGGGCCCTTTTGATTTTCTAGATTGTGGGAAGTTTTGGGGTACCGAATAAGTCTAGCAACTCTTCATAAAAGTACGGGCACGGATTTTCGAAATTTTGGGATTTGAAACTCAAAAATATTTTGAATCGTGAATAACTCGAAAACTATGAGGAATTCGAAAAAAACTGCCGTGACAAAACATGTAAAGCATAAAATTTTCTACAAAAAAGGTCTCTGGTAATTTTTTCTTTGGAGCCACTATTTCTGAGTAATTCTCTCTCAAAGCCGAAAGCCGGAGCACCCGCTCGCGAATTCCCGCCAGTGCGAATTCAAGCAAATTTACATCCCAAGCGCAATTTAAAATTGCTCTAACTCGTTGAAAACTACTCCGTTTTCAAAGAATCAAAATGCATAATGATGGGTAAGTTCTCTATTTTGTACTCCGGTAAGGTAGCATAATTTTCGAAAATCTTGCGAGATGAAGAGGTATATTGGCCACACAAGCACTTGAAGCAAATCCAACAAGAGATTTGTCGTTCGTATTATTATCAATATTTTCATATATATAACATACATGAGTTACTTCTTGGTTTCAAATGAACTGATGTTCAAAAATCGCGATCATGAACACGATCTTCGTTCTCGATTGATTATTATTTCGATATTCACAGACTTTTTAATAGTTTCTCTTATCCAAAAATGAGGGTATTCATTTTGAAGCGAAGAATCTCAGCTTCAAGTTCATATAAAAACATTCTTAGTATAATGTATCCTCATTATGAAGATTTTTAAAATGCATAGAAAGGTCAAAATGTCCCATTTTTCCGTAAATATTTCCTTAATTATCCAAGAGTAAGTTTCTTCGAAAAATTCATGTTGTATTTGTGAAAACACCTTACAAACAATCGATTGTGGGTCGTTACATTGTATTCAATTACTTGGTTTAAGAATACGAAAGCTTTCTTTTCGTCTATTTCCCGCGAAGAATTCGGCAACCACAAAGGCTTTGAGAACGTTATCTAATATTTCATTCAAATAAAGAGAATTTTTATTACCAAACAATACTCCAAGATCTTCCTTATCTTCCTATCATATAATACTTTTTTATGCAATTTGAACAGGCCATATCAAACTGATCATAAATCTAATTGAATCAAAATATTTTCCTAGGTTAGGTCTTGTACTGAATTTTGAGCTCTAAATTTTTTGTGCTGGCATTTTGTGTTGAAATCCTCATAGTTTTCGAGTTATCCGCAATTCAAAGTGTTTTTGAGTACATGAACCCAATCTACGATGAAAATTTTGAGGTTAGGAAACATTTCCAGGGACCAATTTGTAGAAAATTTTGTGCTCTACATTTTTTGCTTCGAGTCTTTTTTTCGAATTCCTCGTAGTTTTCGAGTTATTCGCGATTCAAACTATTATTGAGTATTTAAGTTTTAAGGTGAAAATTTTGAGGTTAGGAAAAAATACCTAGGATACTTTTTTGTAGAGAATTCCTCATGGTTTTCGAGTTATTCGCGATTCAAAATATTTTTGAGTTTCAAGTCCAACAATTTCGAAAATCCGTGCCCGTACTTTTATGAAGAGTTGCTAGACTTATTCGGTACCCCAAAACCTCCTAGAATCTAAAAAATCAAAAGGGCCCAATTTAATTTGAGGTTTTAGTTCAACATCTCCTAATATACCTATACTAGTAGGAGGGAGAATATTTTGTCGATCTGATTCCGAATATGTAATTGAAAACTGAATTGGATGAAGGATTTGTTAGATAAATAATGTCAACTCTTTTTATTCCACTTTGTATAGTGGTTATGTACATTTTAATTTTTTTCTACATAGTAAATGTTTCGAACTATTGTCAGTTTCATTGGAGCTATTTTCTTGTGAATTCTTTATGAAATACAACAGAATTACCCTAAGAAGAGCTATAATCTTGTCAAAACCGCAAAAATTTGGTTATTTTGTTAATCCTTGGCCAAAATCAACTTTTTCGAAAAGAAGGTTCAACTCAAAATTGCCGAGGTTTCGATTTCAAATTCGTTTAGCATACAAAAAAGGTCGAATTTTACAGATTTGACAATAGAAGAATAGGAAAGAAAATTTGGCGGGAAATATCAGCTCTCAACTACAGATAAACTTTTCAAATCGATAACGGTTGGAGATAGAGCAATCGAGTCAACATTATAAAATCAGTATACTCTGCAAATTTGATGGGAAAATATTGAAGGGCAGAATTTTTCATATACCCTGAAAGAGCAAATATTCGAAATTTTTTATTTCTTGTTTTTTGAAATAAAGTAAGCTCATACCTTTTTTATCGAGCTGATTCCAAATATGTCATCAAATATCAAAGTGGAGGTTCCGTAACAAGCCTACCAAATCTTTAGTTGAATCGGAATAGATTTCAAATTCAGTGAGCATTCACGAAAAAAAAGATAAAATTTCACGAATAAAAAAAAAAGTATACAAATTTTTGACAGCTCTCAACTGCTGATGAACTTTTCGAATCGAGAACGGTTGGAGAAAGATCAATTCTGCAAATGCCAATCGATTCAGAATGACGAATTCAGTAAACAATGTAAATTTGAAACGATAATTTTGAAGGAGAGTGTTTTTCATACCCTAAAAAAGCAAATTTTAACAAAATTTCATTTTCGATAATTTTGACGACATCGCAAAAATTGTGGTTACTTCGTTAATCCTTGACCAAAATCAATTTTCGATGTATAATTCGAAATCAGATCGTCGTAAAATCGTCGAAAAATTAAACAAAAACTTTTGCAAAAAGTTTGAGCTCGAAACTGCAGAGATTCCGTAAAATGCCTACCAATTATCTATTTTGTTCGAAATAGATTTGAAATTTGATGAGAACATACAAAAAAGGTTGAATTTTACAAAAATAAAAATGAAAAAATAAAAAAAATTGGCAGAAAATAACAGCTCCTAACACCAGATGAACTTCTATAACAGTTGATAGTAGAGCAGTTCCGCGAACGCCAATCGATTGAAAATAACAAAATCATTATTCCCAGCAAAATTGAAACAAAAATATTGAAGGGCAATAATTTTCATATACCTTGAAAGAGCAAATTTTACATTATTTTTTTTATTTTTGGAAACATCGCCAAAGTACCCACACAGGTATTTTGTCGAATTAATTCCGAATATGCAATCAAAAATCGAACTGGATGAAGGATTAACCAAAAAATAGCAATAATTTTGTCAATATCGAAATTGTAGATGTTCCGTAAAAAGCCTACCAAACCTCTAATTTTTGACTCGGGGTCGATTTTAAATTCGGTTAGCATATACAAAATAGATTTAGTTTTACGAATATAGAAATAAAAAGAATGAAATGATGATATATTTCCCCCATGTTCGCAAATTTCGAAGTTTGGCAGCAATATATTTTGATCAACACTGCTAAAAGCCTTTGTCATGTCGCAGAAGAAAGCATTGTTCAGTTGAAAATAGATTCACTCGAGGAAATAGAAAATCGAATCATTTGGGCTCCTTGAAGCTTGAAGTCAAACAGTTTGAAATGCAGAATTTTATTTTTTTCAAAGTAATTCAAAATTATTATTTTTAATAATTTTTTTAATCTATAATATATTTCACATGATAAAACGTCCAAATTTATAATCAATTGCCAGAATGACAGTTAGCTGTTATGCTTCATTATAATGATTTATGTGTATTTTCCAATGAGTTGGAGTGTTACCACTTCTATATTTATCAACCCAGATTGACCTCCACTAAGCCGCTGAATGAAAAAAACCACCAATCAATACAACTCTTCATATCCAGGTGTTTCCACGGCCTTTACAAATAAGCGACCTTCATCCATTCACAACAACAAACCTCGCGACCATAGACTACAAAACCCGACCGTATTCCATGCTCAAAACCCATCGCAGCCCATTTCCAACATCCACCTCACATGCGAACGCAAACACATAAATCAGCCCAAGTCCCAAGGCCCCCCAATTGGTCCCCGAGGAGGTGACGCCGAACTCGGCGGCCCAATGAGCTCCGACGGCAACGACGCCTGCCCGGCGGCGATCGACGCGGCGCCGCCCCTCGAAATGTGCGTCCCGACGCCACCGCCGTCATCTTCGCGTAGGCAGCGGCACAGGAACGGTCGCTCTACGTACGGCGCGCCGTCAGTGAAACAATTCTTGTGTGCACCTGGACGACGGCACCGTGGAGAACCGCGGAGGTGGGCAATCGGGCCCGGGAGGCACTCTTGGCCTTCTCGGAGAGTCGCGAGTCGCCAGCAACATTCGCGGTTTTTTTGCCACCCGTATAGGCAGCGCCCTACCGGATACAGGTGAGTGCGGGATTCCATACTTGGGTCCTATTGATTTTATGTTATGGAGCTTATTGATTTTCTGTGATAGTACGATGGTTCGGATGGCGGAGATTCCGTACTTGAATTCTATTGATTTATGAAACTATGATGAAGTGGGGGCGGCATACTCTCCAAATCTGAGCCTTGTTGATTTTTTATGATGAAGTGTGTTTGTACTTGGGTTTGGATAGTGCGGTTTCCTTATTTGAGTCCTATTGATTTAACGTCATGCAAGTCAAATTAAGAGTGGTGGGCATGCATATCGACCATGTCTGAGTCCCATTGATTTTCCATAACTAATATAAACATGAAAAAGTTAACTTAAGTGCTACTTTGAAATTAAGAAACGTACAGAGATGCTATTATTATGAATTACTGATAGCATGTCAAGGGAATGCAAAGAACATCAGAATGTGACGACAATACGAGTATATGTTATTAAACTTTCAAGGATATCATCCCAGTTCGTAGAGAAAGCAAAAAAAATCCATATACAGGCCGTTTCTTTTATCATGTGGTAACATTGCTATATTCTAAACCGTAATAGATACAAAGACGATTAAATGGGAAAAAATGTAACTATTGTGGTGAGCTGTACATTGGTCAGAGAAAATCTACGGGGACTCTCGCCCTTCCCGACTTATACAGGAAAAACTAAAAATGCTGTTTTCGGTTTTTTACGAATAGAATGGTTATTTCAGAAAATATAAAAAAATGAAAGAGGAAAGTTTTATTGTATTCAAAATGTACTAGAACTAGGTAATGATAAATTTTTAATTAAACGTTTCGTGTCAACACGGCCACCATCAACAAATTTTTTCAAATACGGACCTGTCTATTTCATCACAAATATTGAATACAATAAAACTTTCCTTTTTAATTTTTTATATTTTCTGAAATAACAATTATATTCGTAAAAAAACGAAAACAGCATTTTCAGTTTTCCCTGTATAAGTTGGAAAGGGCGAGAATCCCCGTAAATTTTCTCTGACCTATGTACTGCTCACCACAATAGTTATATTTTTTCCCATTTAAATCGTCTTTGTATCTATTACGGTTTAGAATATAGCAATGTTACCACATGATAAAAGAAACGGCCTGAATAGTGAAATAAGCATTTTGAAGGAATAACCTGAGGAAGGTTTACTTGAGAAAAAAAATTGAAAACAATATAATAAATTTTAAGAATTTTACAATCATGTATGAGACGAACTGCTGCATATTTTCATAAAAGTGGAGTAGTCTGGAATAAAATACATAGTTTCTCCAGAATATTTCGAAGATATATCAAAATTCGGTCGATATCTACAACTGATCAATCAATATATTATACTTTATCGTTTCAATGAAAATTAGGCTTTCTTTAAGTTAAATCTTTATTACAAATTATTAGCATCATGAAATCACAGCACATAATTCATTAGTTACAAAAATAAAACGTTAGTTACTTTATAATACCCTAGATACCAATTTTATTTTAAAAATCTGTTTATGAAAATTGACATGAAAAACATTCATGTGAATTTCACAGTATTTAAAATTGATAGATACACCTGCACTATTCTTGTCCAAAATGGCTCGTAACATAGAATATTTAGGCCACAAAGATGATGGAGGGTATTAGTTGGAGAGTTCCACAAACTGAGCATGTAATACCGTTTCTCCAGCACCTTGAACCTGTTCTGTATTTCGCCACTCGCAAAACTGAAGGTATTCTTTTTCCTAATGGATTTTTTATTTATCCGGAAGCAAATCTAATCTTACTGCCGCAAGTATATTTTCAAAAATATCAATATCTGCCATGATTTTTGCATAATAATATCGTTACATTATTAACTATACATAATGTACTGACTAAGGAGGGTTTCCTTATTGACGAAGTTGAAATATTCATACATGTATAGTGTCTACAACCACATAATCAATCAATCCAATATGCTTTATTGTCCTGAGTTCATATTGACAAAGCTTGCTAAGATAAATAATACAATATAAATAATTTCACAAAAAAGTTCGTCAGACGACATACTTTGGAAGTTTATCCATTGACAAAAAATTTCCAATACACAGATACACATCCACGTTTTATCAAGGAGTTAGCTGGTTTGCGAATTAAGGCATCGACATATAAAATAAATGCATTCTTCATTTGATTGAGAATAACAAAAATCAAAGGGGGCATTTGAAAATTAAAATTACACAAGTCATGAAAATTATTGAAAAGGCCAAGCTCTGTTGGTGATTGAAATAAAAATGGCAAAATCAATGTATACAGTATATACATAATACCTTACTCAGGGTTGATGTATAAATATAAAGATAAATGAATCAATAGATATATAAGTCAATGGAACTAATTCAAGACATAATAGGCTTCATCCAGAAGCGAATTTTTGAGTATATTTTTTAATATTAAGTTGTACTTTATATCCCCTATCTCACTGGGCCAGTGGTTACATAATTTCAGGCTTTCATGTACTTATTATTGATTTTTTTGTGAGGGATGAGCGACAACCGTCAGTTTATTCCATAAAAAATCATCTACAATTATGAAACATAATATGAGTTATAAAAATATTTTAAAATAGTACAAATTTTCGGAATTAATAATGAAGAATTAAAAAAATTCTTCAAGAAAAACAATAGATTGGGCTCAATAGGTATAAAATGTTTAATATAAACATAATTATGAAATAAAACATGATACTGAACTGGTAAAAACTTGCTTTACATAATATAAAATAGTATAGATATACAATAAATATAAAATATACTGACTGGAATTAGAGTTGGCTCATCGATAAATCTATAAAAGCAATATGTTAGACTGACTCGTTTATACTTAGTATACTCATAACTGTCCATTTTCTGCCTCCTCATTAGAAGTTAACCTCACCTATTTCCTAACGTTATTTGTATATAGCAAATATCTAAAAAGGATATAGTGGCCATTCCTTCGTTGTTGGTATCAAAGTTTCTTCCCTTCCATTTCCTGTCTCCATATTTTTTACACTTTTTGGTCGTGCTTTTTCTCTGCTCATTAACATTGGTACCTATAGCCTATATCTTACATTTTCACTCCTAGAATACTGATATTTTTGCAATCTGCTTATGAGATAGTATTTTGTGCCAAGTGCTCGAGGATTTTCTCGGCCCTTGAAGACGATTTTCTTCCCTGTCAGTCTGAGAGAATGTGGATGGAAGTTTCATCCTCTCCTGACAAAATCTGTATTCTTCCACCTCTACCAATTCCAATATTTCTAGGTCCAAACTGAGACTGTAAGTTCTCCATTCGGGATGGAACAGTTCATTTCATTATTGTAACCAAGCTCATG
Organism: Chrysolina americana; assembly: GCA_958502065.1. Taxonomy (NCBI): domain Eukaryota; kingdom Metazoa; phylum Arthropoda; class Insecta; order Coleoptera; family Chrysomelidae; genus Chrysolina; species Chrysolina americana. The sequence goes on from OY293414.1 coordinate 87,198,337, forward strand.
AGCTGGTTCATCTCTTTGAGAAAACTGAAATTATTCTTTTTTCCATTAATCATTTGGTGTTTGTTCTTCCAAGATATAGTTCATTGATCTGCCCTGGAAAGGTACATTTGCATGGGATTCTCTTATAGCTGGCCTGGATATACGCAAAATTTTTGACTGGCACTATCTAATAGAATTTTTAAATAATGCATTTATCAGAGTTGCAGGAGACCTCTATTACCATTGCTAAGATTTGGGCCATATATAGGGCAGTATTCAATTTGGTGAGTCACAGCTTTTGTTGCTGGTCCTATCAATATTGCTCAAATCCTTGCAGATTTATAATTTCGGCTGATAGATGGAAGGAATGCCCATCATAACTGTTCGCCTAGATAATTTGTAAAAGGATCATTCAAGTCCACGGTCATTTATGTGTCGGGACAAACGATTGTTAACGTAAATCATTATAGAAGCACCCATCCCGCAGTTCTTTACTTGAAATTGTCGCTCTCAAAAAATTTTATTTCATTTCTCAAGAGTTTATTGGATTCTGAACGGCATATTAGATGTAATTATACTCATTATCGTTATTATTACCACAAGCTCAACTCTACGAGCAGATCAATACGCACTGCGACATATCCGTCATCCGAATTTCGCATGAGACGACAAACGGGGTGCGGGGGGTTAAGCGCAGTGCCTCCCCACCCAACCTTACAAAGATATTAACCAAACTCTTCTGTACAGGTTAACCTGGATGGCACTGCGCTACCCTCCGCCAACACCGACCAACAACCAGTCTCAAGACGGAGCGCCCTGAGGACTAGCCAGTGAAACACACCCATGTCGAACATCCCCATCCTCAACATGGAGTTCCGGGAGCTGAAAGAGAGGATCTGGGCCAAGCTTCAAGAGCCGCGGACCCAACGCAAGCTCATCCTTGTTATCGTCTCCATAGCGCTGCTGCTCGACAACATGCTCTACATGGTGATTGTCCCGATCATCCCCGACTACTTGAGATACATCGGAGCTTACCAGGACTACCCGCTGCCGGGAAACGAGTCAGCCCCACCAGGTATGCCCCAGAAGCGCGACCACCACGGCCAGGACCAGGCTACCGGCATCCTATTCGCATCCAAGGCCATCGTCCAGCTCATGGTGAACCCCTTCTCCGGAGCACTTATCGACCGCATCGGCTACGACATCCCCATGATGATTGGTCTCACGATAATGTTCCTCTCGACGGCGGTGTTCGCCTGTGGCCGAAGCTACGGCCTCCTGTTCTTCGCCAGGAGTCTCCAGGGCGTCGGTTCGGCGTTTGCCGACACTGCAGGACTGGCCATGATCGCGGACCGCTTTACGGAGGAAAACGAGCGCTCCAAGGCGCTCGGCATAGCACTGGCCTTCATCAGTTTCGGGTGTCTGGTGGCGCCCCCCTTCGGCGGCGCGCTCTACCAGTTCGCTGGGAAAGAAATGCCCTTCCTCATTCTCGCGTTCGTCTCGCTCATGGACGGCTTCATGCTGCTGCTGGTCATGAAGCCCATCAAGGACCAGATAAAGGAGTCGCAGATGGCGAAGCCGCCCTCCGTGCCCATCTGGAAGCTGTTCATGGACAAGTATATCGCGGTCTGCGCGGGGGCTTTGATGATGTCCAACGTCGCGCTGGCCTTCTTGGAGCCGACCATCTCGCTCTGGGTGGAAGACAACCTGACCTCGGAAAACTGGAAGGTCGGGATCATCTGGCTGCCGGCGTTCTTCCCCCACGTCTTAGGCGTGATCATCACCGTCAAGATGGCCAAGAAGTACCCGCAGTACCAGTGGCTCATGGCCGCTGCAGGACTAACACTGGAAGGCTTATGCTGCTTCATAATACCCTTTGCCAACTCCTACGTCTTTCTCATGATTCCGATCTGCGGGATTTGCTTCGGGATCGCTTTGATAGACACCGCGCTCCTCCCCACCCTCGGTTACCTGGTGGATGTACGTTACGTGTCGGTTTACGGCAGTATTTACGCAATAGCGGACATTTCCTACTCGGTGGCGTACGCCGTAGGACCTATTATCGCAGGCAGTGTGGTGGAGGCTATAGGCTTCACCGCCTTGAACGTAGGCATCGCCTTGATGAACCTCTTCTACGCTCCGGTGCTGATGTACCTCAGGCACATCTACGACTTCAAGCCATTCGAGAACGAGGCGAACATCCTCATGTCGGACCCGCCGAACAAGGAGTACCAGACGTACTCTATGCAGGAGCAGAAACCCGTTGGGGGTGAGATACAGAACCACTTGGAGTACAAGCAGCAGGAAACCAACGTTGACTCTGGCTACCAGAGCCAGGATTACCAGCACATGGGCTACCAACACAACAACCAGCAGAACAACCAACAGGGCTCTTACCAGCAACACCAGCCTCAGCAGGAGACCCCGTTTCAGCAGCCTGCGGCTCGGCCTCAAGGCCGTGTTCTTCCTCAGCAACCGGAGGCTGCTAATCCATTCAGGCCGCAGGTTCAATCCACTGGGGGCAATCCATTTAGGCAGGGCTTTTAAATTAGGTGTGTATATTGTATATTCTGTTAGTGAGCGTATTTTGTTTTCTGTATTCTGTGTACATATCACACCGATTGTTCCTCTTACTGTACATATCGGCTGATATAATGTTTAGATTAGATGAATGACATGTTGGGTGGCGGATTGATGTGTAGAAGCCAAGAGTGTGTTGAAAGTATCCATATTATATATTCCTTTGATTGAATCTTCTATGAAAGGCTCTGTTCTACCAAGAAGCGTATTTTTTTCTAAATACATTTGATAAACTTTGCAACAATAAACTCACTTACAGGATCAGTTTGAAATTTTTTGTTACCTCAATTTCACGTCAGTCATATCAAAATCCATTGAAATTGTTGAGGTTGAAATAGTTATCAATCATACAGATTACTTTTTAGAAACTGTACTGAAAAGACGATCATTTATACTTGCCAGGGGCAACGCGCTATAATTGGTCAAAATAATGACGGGAAGTTTGAATGACAAGACAGCTGCATACGTAAACAGATTAAAGGCTGAAACACAATAGAAGTTTTATGTTTTTAGTTTTAATTTTCATAATTTTTGATATTTTTCAATCGCGAAACCATCATTGCCATTATTATTCTTATCACGTCTCATAAACAATCTTGTTGGTAAAATTCAAGCTTCATTTTTCAATACTGTTTTGGAGATGTTTTATTTTAAAAATTGATATCCAATATCTACAGCTCATTTTTTGGAGGTTTCAAAGAAATAATTTAATTTGGCAATTTCTTAGATGCCTAAATTCCGAAAAAAAATTAAATATTCTGGCTGAACTTATCTTATTTCGGCTCAGATTGTCTCATACAGCTGTTTAATGATGGTTGGTCGATTGATATGTCTCACCATGGAAAATAAATTCAAAGGAATCAGGTCGGGTGGCCCTGCTGGCTATACAGCAAATCCTCGATTGCCAATCCACCTTTTATTGAAGATCATTTCGAGATATTCAAGAACTATTTAGCTGTAATGATGATTTTTTGAATGCCATTTGGAATGTAGGAAAAAATGTAACGTAACAACTTTGATGTGAAGATATGTACATGAAATGAAATGTTTTCTGAATGTGTCGTCTGAAATTAATATACAGGGTCCTGCAACAAGGGTGTGGTCTTCCATATCTCTATTATGATAATAGATAGACGAGACCAAGTGAAAATTCCTCACAGTGTATGTGGATAACAAACCTAATTTCGCAAAATGACAAAAAACCAAATTTTTCAATACGGAGTGACCAACAGAATGTGAACGATTGTACCCATAATCATTTTATTATGTGATGCATTTATGATAAGTTTGTTAGGATGAATACTTTTCATAGAGATCATCAATTCATAAATACTTATTTTTCGTAAAAGGACACAACATAATCAATCTGCAACCCTATATATAAATGAATTTTATATTTGATGCTATTATTATTATGCCTTGTCTGGCAAATCAGATAACATCCATGATTCTGGAATACTAAAGATGTTATCTGTGGTATGAGGATGAATGGCACCCTAGATCCAGATATAGATATAGATATATAAATGAGATAAATTGATATGTTTCTCTCCAGCAAATCTGATACAACCCCTATCCCAGTCTGTAGATACAAATTAATATTGAAGTGATTCTATAAAAATACCTGAAATGCTTTCAGAATTTGTTTTCTGGTCCGTCGAACTGAGTTCAATATTTTTTTCACTTATATTCAATCTTACCCGCTTTTTTATTGGAAACTTGCATGAATTATGATTGTTGATTTTTCACCTGAGCTCTCAATGGGGAAAATCATGAGCAGTCTGTATTCAAATGACCTGCTTTATTACAATTGTTTTGTAATCTTCAGTGTTCGTAAAATCTTTTGTACATTTACATTATGGTCACCAAGGAATGTGAAGTTATGTGAGCATTATTTCAATAAAAACACGAAAATTGCATCATAAAAAGACAAATGACTCCAATACTGAATTACAAGTGGCGTTTTTTCATAAAGATAGCACGTCGAATATGGGAAGCCATTGTGCTAAAATTTTAATAAGGCGGAAAGAGAATATGTCTGGAGATATTTGCAGAAAAAAATCGAGTGCTAGTATTATAATCACATTCTGATCCTCGCATAAACTATTTTACGAGGTGAAAGCGGTGTATGTAATTCATATTTGGTAATTAGCAAACATCATTGAACTAGTAGTTGCAGCATCTAATAATCCTAAAAACAATTTCCAAACATCTCATCATCGCGATTAGATCTGCAGGAGTTTGATATCGATGGTTGTATCAGACTTGCTGAAATTTTAACGGGTTTATGTGCAATATAATAATGGGTGCCATTCATATTTATGTAGATATGAGTATAATTTTACAAACATGTTTGTTCAGTGAACATAAAAAAAATTAAGCAAGCGAAAGAAAGTCGGCATTTCTTTGATGTAATATTATATTTTTGGCAAATTGAGACCCATAAATGGTGAATTATATGGAATTTAAATATTTTTCAAGAGAGATTATAGAATTATTGTTATGTGATTTGAATATTTTCTTTGTGTGATCTGAGACAACTTCTAAGGTTGTTGAGTAGATCAGTTTTGATCTATAATAATGCTAATAGTAACAGTGTGCAGAAAAACTACACTTCTCGTAACTTTGCACAATGCCCTGAAGACATTTTTTTTTACAAAACTTCTCAACAAAATTATTACAGGATGTTCTGACTAAACCTCAACAAGTCCATAAAATATCAATCATCATGGAATTATTTATGATTTAATTGCAATTTTCAAAAAATTCATGAGTGTCTCAACTCTAAAAAGATGAATTTCAACACACCCTGTATATAAAAAGAATGTTTGTGTACCTGTAATACTCATATCGAACATAAGCTGGGATGATTGTGTTACTAAACTTATTCAATACATGAACTTGATTTCTTTACTGATTATTTGAGAATTTTTATATATTCTAATATATCAACTAAGATCACATACATATCAGAATCGAATGATTCATTTGTTAACTCGTGATAGGTCGATTAGTCGACCATGTAGGTTTAGGAATAGTTTATAAGTATATGTAGTTCCCTCAAAGTCAACACAAGTGGCAAAACATAACTTTTTGTAAAAATGCTTGAATAATTTTGAGCATTGCTGCGTCAGCTCACAGCCTCTCCACCATTTCACTGTTGATACGAAGAGCTGACGCATATTCACACCTCCAGGACGTGGCTGACGATTGATTTTCAACCGAATATGATGCCAACTATTTATGAAAAAGTTTTAGCCCAAGTTCGATAGCTTTTTTTTTTTCAACACTATCTCATACCGAACTGTATGAGGTTCAAATAACTAAGTATCACCACAGCTATTATTAGTGAAATACTTAATGATTTAATTTAAGGAGATAGAAATGTTGAATTATTTCAGGGTATAGTAATAATAATAAGATTGAAGTCATCCAACTGAATCCATTGATATTTTATTTGAAATGTGGAAATAACTGTGGAAAAACTGTTGGTGGGATCTTGAACTTGAGTTGATTTTGGGAGAGAAACCTGATATAGATGTAAAAAATCTCCTCGGTAAGAAACACCAAAGGAAACATATCAATTCTTTCATTATTTAAAGCGAATCAATAAAAAAATTGATTTCACAGCTTCGAAAGGACTTGTAAATTCATTTTAAATACTTGTTTTGCAAAAGTTCAGTTGAACTGTTGAGTTTTGTTTAAAAATGAATTTTCAATTGGTTCGAATTTGACTAAACTACAATTATCTAGAAAATTTTGTAGAAGGAGAAACCATCTCCCATTATACTGAAAATGTTGAATGGAAATTGGGAATCACTTAATCGACAATTCCAATCAGAAGCAAGACCAGAAGGCTATGTCTAGTTTGATACTGTGCGCCCTAAACATATAAGCACCTTAAGATGACCAAAGAAATTCTGTGGAAAAATACCCAATCAATGAAAACCTCTTCAAATCCACCACCTTTCAATGAACAACACTTCCCCCTTCTGAGTAGTGATGCAAGGATGGATTATCCAAAATGAGGCAAGATCTGTTAGTTCTCGTATGAGTCTAGTGTGATAGTTTGGACTAGTCTGGCAAATTTTCAAAAATCCCAAAGCTCTGAAGGAACTGTAGATAGTGAATGTTTTCTATTGGAACTGGATCACAGTGTAGTATCAGAGAAAGAAACATAACCATTTCAAACAATCACAGTTGGTGTGGAACTTTCCGAAGAATTTATGGCATGCTGTCTGAGACTTGGAAAAATATCGATAATCTGATCAATTTTCAAGGAACCAAGCTCCTACAAATGATCATAGTCATCGTTAATGCAGTTTTGACATTGTCTGTAATTGTGCAACTAGTTACCGATGTGAAACTCGATTGTATCCAAACTATCCATGGTGAAACTATTGACAATTTCACTCCCTAGATGGAACCGTCATCTCCTGCAATTCGAGCACCAATCAAAATGTGTGCCTTGGTAGTACACATTCTCTCCGCTTCAAGTCATAAGATCACGTGTTGTCATGGCATACAAAAACCCAAGAAAATATGCCTTTTTATCTTGTATGACATAAGTTTGACCGATTCCGTGCTCAGGAGTGATTAGGTATTTGATCTCTTTGATTGTTGATAATACTAGCTCTCCAAATCATGAGATATTGCAGATTTTCAGGGTTCCCTAGCATCTGAAAGTGTCTGGAATCCTAATGAACCAGCCAGGAGTGCTTCAGTACTACCCAGTTCAGTTTCAAAATGACGTCCCAACAATCAAAACAGTAACCTCTAGAACCGATTTGAGGGGAGCCAAGCTAAGCTCAGAAGAACCCCAAGGGTATCTTGGATGCGGAGGTGAGAACCAGAGGAACCGTAGATACGCTTAAACCCCAAGTCAGCAGAGGAATCTATAACTCGAGGAACTTCTATAGGTGCCTAACTGGAGCTCAAGAGAGACGGGCTTCAAATTCCACCATTGCGTGCAATAAGAATAAGACGAAGACGTCCCAACAGTGTCTATACAGTTCAGAGATCCAGAAATATTTCCGGAAGTATAACTTGAACTGTTAAACTGATCACCACCCCCCCACTTGGATCGTCAACAACTACAAACCGGAACTCTCCATGACACGAACCGATTGTCACATTTCTGGCGTTCAACCACTTTCCTGTCCTCTGGCACTACACTTCGAGTTTCCCGCAAAACTGTGCCTTATTATTTTCTGTGGTACAAAAATCATTGGCTTCATCTTCCCCCTACGGCCCTCGAGGGAGGACGGAGTTACCCAGGGATCGAGAAAGCAATATTACAAGCTCAAATAAACTCTTCCTATATTTGGGGAGTTTCCTTCCGTTTCTTGCGCTCGAAGATCCTGGATTTTAGTGCCTTCTTTTTGAAAAGTTCCGATGGAAACTAGTCTAATGGTGGTGAATGTTTCGAATTGTGGTTCCAACGTAAGGGTGAGTGTTGGAGCCCTGGAATGTGGCAACAGGTTTAATTTATGGGTGGTTGCTGGTTTTATACTGGAGAGCGATCCAGAAGGAGTGGTCAATACTAGCAGCTATTTTGATATATTGCTGGAACAATTTCTGTTATTCCTCCCGGATCTGTATGGAAGGACTCGATATGGAAAATCATTTATACAGTAAACTATATCGATTTCAGAAAGGCTCCTGCTACTGAAATTTCAAACTATAACTATTCCTGTCTTCGTTTTTTGAATTTATCCTAGTTGATCTGAAGCTATATATATATGCGGCTGGTAGATTTGGGAAAGTAGCTATGAGGTCTGCTGACATCTTTATGGCTGGTGATCTAGCGGCATTTGAAAATGGAAAAAGGTCTAAATCAATGATTATGTGCCAAGGATAATCTGAACCTATGTACCCAAAATGACAATTGAGCTGTACTTACCAGTACAAAGTGCACACTATAGAGATGAATGTGAGGGCACATTGAAACTTTTTTTATGGCAGTGTTTTTGGAATTACACTAATCTAATACACGGACTCTCATCATCATCTTAGCAGTGATTCATAGTCCAGGAAAACATAAACAACGAGGTTAGAATTAATGCAGGAACTTAAAGCATCCCGGAAGTGGTGGAAGAAGTTTGTTATTGTGATTTTTTGGAAAGAAGGATACTAGAAAATTTTGGTTATTCAGCTGAAAGGACACACGAGCTTTCCTAACATTCAACTACTTTTTGAATTCGTCGTATAGAGTATCTTTAATACGCAGAGGTGTGCCAAGCAGTGACAAAAAGTGCTTCAAGCGTTAAGCACACTTGAAAAATGGTTCGAATCTTGAGGACTAGGCACTTTTAAAAAGTTATTTTTGTCAGAGAGAAGTAGGCACTAAGATACATGCCTGCTCTCCCTGTATGAGAAAATTATTGTGTATCTAGAGTATATTTTCGAAAACATTATCAAGCTACTCCATTCTTCAAATATATCGCTAAAATCAGTACTTGAGATCTTTAAATTTGAATTGAGGGGTTTTTGTGATACTGATTCTCAATCTGATAAAAAAAGTTGCATAAAATAAGCCCTATAATATTCTTTTCCCGAAAAAAAAGCTTTTTTTAACCCTCAAAATGTTCACTATGCCAAATACTTCATTTTTCTGACATTCAATAACCACCAAAATGATAAGCTTTCCTGGATGTTTCTTGCTGAACATATCTAGCTATAAGAATCTTAGATTAAGTCACAAAGTAGCCCGCATCACTCACAACCCCGTCTTTTTGAATGATTTTGTACATTGGATTTTATTGGACTTAGCCACCACGACTCTAGTGTCAATTCCCCGGTATATAAAAGATGTATGTGCAAAAATGTATCTGTATATCTGATTTTTGCTGTTAGTATAAATACGTTTGGGAACCAGAGAAATTGCTCATCTTGTAGATAACATAAGTGTAATATACTTCCCAAACTCCTCACCAATTGCATCAATAGGTACTCCCAATGTATGATATTTAGTGGAAATGATGGTATCACATCAAAATTTCACATAACATCGTGGATATAGCTAGTAATCAAGAAAATAAAGGTTTGTTTTCACAGCTTATTGAAAAGTCAATATATCTTTATAAATTAAAATATATCCGAAATAAAAACTCGAAAAAAAAAATATTTTGAACTAGAAACACATTTTCACAGGGTTTAAAGGTTACTACTATCTTCATTGATTTCAACAAACTAACCAACTCTTTCAAAATATGGCAACGTTGCGCATAATTATCAGCTGGAAAATGCGTTGCGAGGAACATATCAAAACTTGATTTCGCGTCTGGGTAAAAATTCTGCAGGAGTGGAAGTTGACAGTATTATTGTTACAATAGTGGGCGATTATGGATCAGTAGGAGATTTGAGCCGGTCTTAGGGTTTTCCCCTTCCACTTCGCGCGCCATTGTGTGTCAGAGGGCGGTTACAATTCAAGCTTGGATGTTTATGTCAATTATGATGGCCAATTTGGCACTTCATTCTATCTGGTACCACCTACTTCCATACTGTGACTGGAGTTTTCTGTTGTATTCACAGACACTAGCTATTTAGAACCACAAATTTCTGAGTGAAAAACCATAATACCGGTATTCAACAACCTCAGAGATGTTTTGCCCATTTTTGTTCAATCGAACAATGACCTTGGAATCAAGAAACCCCCTCTCTGTCACGAATTCATTCTATGAGTCCATTGTTCATAGTGAGTTCATTTCTTTCACCCAGTTCACAGATTAGTGATGTATGCCATACATGTAATCCCTCATAAGTTCATTATTTTGGAACGTTTCGAAATAATTTCACTTCCAAGCTGGTTTGGACGATTAGTAGTTCATCTCAAACAACAATTGATGATGTCTGGAAGTATTAGGATTGCATTCTATTTCAAAAACGAATCCACAACCTGTACAAATTTTCTGCTTGGCCGCTAACTCTTGTTGAAACATTCCAATTCTACAAATGAAAAGCTGATAACTTTATAGCTAATTCCATCATGAAAAAGAGTTAAATTTGTTTCATGTGGAATTGTGTGTAATTGACAAAAGGCAATAAATTCACAAACTGAAAATTGATTGAAAATAATCTAGCCCTTTACTGATTTCCGATACAATAGGATTGTCGGCAAACGTTGAACATAAAATAATTCAAAACCCCCTTACGACTGTTGAATCACTCCTGTCCAACACCTAGCAGAGTATATTCTTGTAGAAAAGTTTGGACTGCATCATTTCTCCCTACAACAGAATATTTTACATTGGATGTAAACTAGGAAGAAAAACTCTGTGCATGGTTATCACCCTATATAAAAAAAATCTACTTTAAATCAATTCAAGAAATCGACATGCTATTGAAAAATGTGTGTTAAACTATTCGTAATAATCATCTGAAGTACTATAAAATCCAATATGAATGTATAACATTGCATGATATATGTTGTGAGATATATAATTTCAGGAGAGACTTTAGATAGAGCTTTGTAGTTATCGTAGAATTGCATATCAAGCAATAATACTGTAACGAAGGGTGTTTTATTCAAAGTAACATTGTGAACTGAATATTGCTATTTTCGAAAAGAAGGTGAAGCAGAAATGAATGTTATGATATTACATTTTCGATGAGTAAAACAACCTTCATATATACTTCCGTCGACCAAAACTAGGCGAATTTAAATAACATCGAATGATAATTTTATTATTGTCATCTTAAACTCTGAAGGTGCCTGTTAAATCACATTACATATCTTACATTACAGGGCTTTTTATACACGATTACTGAGTAGTGTTTTATTAGAGTTCGTGAACTTCACGTTCTTTGTCCACCCAGCAGATTATAGAACCCTTGTCATCCTCATATATACTCCATATATATGCCCATTAGTGTCAGAATTGCTAATCAGTTGTATACCACCAATTATTTGCTTACACTTCGATGTAGTCCAAAGATATTTCGGTAGGAATAACAACATGTTTCCTTTCATACAACTTTTGACCACCACAAAAATTCAGCTTCATCTGCTGGATTATGGTGGTGAAAGGTTTTCGAGCAAAGCTGTTCATTTGTTTTGTAAAGTACTGATAGTCTAAAATGTTACCTAAATTCATGTATGAATGACTGTATAATATGTAGTTCTAAGTTGTAGATTTGACTATCTGAATCTGAAATGCTACGTAGGTTTAGTATGTGTAACATAGTCGTTTGTTTGGATGTAAAAAGATGTACTAAGGGTGCTTTCTAGATATTGAAAACGGATGGATTGAAAAATGTAACCCTATTCCAGAACAACCAGAAGAGCAGCAGTTTTATTGATTTTTTTTAGTTGGTTTCAAGGCTACTAAACAACATTGAACTGCTGCTGTTTTGTTCTTTGATTCAACAATGTAGGTACTGATATTTCTTGACATTCTGAATGGATCTATTAAAATTTATTGTTATGGATAATGTATTTATTTTGAGTCACCTTTCTGGCTTGTCTACACTAGAGTGTAGTGTAATGGTCTAGAAATCAGTGTCTGAAGACTGGTTGACCAATTGTTTTTAGACAACTACAAAATGTTGTAAATTGAATATTGCATTCTAAAGCATATCAACCTTGCTTGTAGATCTTCAAGGTAAATATTTTCGTCTACCAAAAAGGGTGGGTAGGATTTAATGTGCATATTCAAAAATGGTTGGATTTCATGAAAATTATTAGAAAAGTGATGAAATCAAAACATTGGTGGGAAATTACCCCAATCAACTCAAGACAAACTTTTCAAGGCGAGAACGGTTTGAACTACAAATATGCACAGACAAATACTTTGGAGTGAACAAATTTCCAATATTTCGTAAATTTTTATTAAAATTTTTCAAAAAATCTCTTTTATTCACTGATTTTGGCTGAGTGATCTCGGAATATACCACTGAAATGAATTCTGAATGCGGAATAACAGAATAATGATAAAAATTCAATTCGAATTTGTAGAGGTTTCGTTAAAAGCACATTCACTCGGAATCAACTTTAATTTCTATGTGCTTAATCAAAGAAGGTTGAATTTCACAAGAAAGTTGTTGAAGCAAATCTTGGAGAGGAATGACCCCTCTAACTCCAAATCAAATTTTCAACTCGAAAACGGTTTGAGAAAGAGCAATTCTGCTCATGCCAATCGATTCCGAATGATGAAATCAGTATACTCTGTGATTTTCAAATAATTCGATGAACAAAACTAATTACTCGGAAAAAGTCCAAAGAGGTAGACCCCTAAAAATCGTGAAAAATACAAAATCATCACTTCTGCTTGTAATTCTTACTATATACGCAAAATTTTATGCTAATCGACTTTAAATTCCATGTGCGTATTCAAAAAGGTTGAATTTTGGGAAAATAAGTGGAAAATTGTGAAAAACGAATCTTGGAGAGGAATAACTCCTCTCAACTCCAGATCAACTTTTCAACTCGAGAACGGTTTGAGATAGGGCAATTCGGCGGACGCCAATCGTTTCAGAATGATGAAATGAGTATACTCTGTGATTTTCAAAGCATTCGAGAAACAAAACAAATTACTCGGAAGAAGTCCAAAGGGATAGACCCCTAAAAATCGGGAAAAATACAAAATCATCACTTCTACTTGTAATTTTTACTATATACGCAAACTTTCATGCTGATCGACTTTAAATTCCATGTGCGTATTCAAACAAGCTTGAATTTTGGGAAAATAAGTGGAAAATTGTGAAAAACGAATCTTGGAGAGGAATATCCCCTCTCAACTCCAGATCAACTTTTCAACTCGAGAACGGTTTGAGAAAGAGCAATTCTGCGAACGTCAATCGATTCAGAATGATGAAATTAGTATACACTAAGATTTTAAAATAATTCGATGAACAAAACTAATTACTTGGAAGAAGTCCGAAGTGGTAGACTCCTAAAAATCGTGAAAAATACAAAATCATCACTTATACTTGTAATTCTTACTATATACGCAAACTTTCATATTGATCGACTTTAAATTCCATGTGCGTATTCAAAAAAGATTTAAATTTCGGGAAAATAAGTGGAAAATTGTGAAAAACGAATCTTGGAGAGGAATGACCCTTCTCTACTCCAGATCATCTTTTCAACTCGAGAACAGTTTGAGATAGGGCAATTCTGCGGACACCAATCGATTAGGATTGATGAAATTAGTATACTCTGTGATTTCAAAATAATTCGATGAACAAAACCAATTACGGAAGAAGTCCAAAGAGGTAGACCCCTAAAAATCGTGAAAAATACAAAATCATCACTTCTACTTGTAATTCTTACTATACCCAAATTTTCTTGCTGATCGAATTTAAATTCCATGTGCGTATTCAAAAAGGTTGAATTTTGGGAAAATAAGTGGAAAATTGTGAAAAACGAATCTTGGAGAGCAATGACCCCTCTCAACTCCAGATCAACTTTTCAACTCAAAAACGGTTTGAGATAGAGCAATTCTGCGGACACCAATCGATTAGGATTGATGAAATTAGTATACTCTGTGATTTTAAAATAATTCGATGAACAAAACCAATTACGGAAGAAGTCCAAAGAGGTAGACCCCTAAAAATCGTGAAAAATACAAAATCATCACTTCTACTTGTAATTCTTACTATACCCAAATTTTCTTGCTGATCGAATTTAAATTCCATGTGCGTATTCAAAAAAGGTTGAATTTTGGGAAAATTAGTGGAAAATTGTGAAAAACGAATCTTGGAGAGGAATAACCCCTCTCAACTCCAGATCAACTTTTCAACTCGAGAACGGTTTGAGATAGAGTAATTCTGCGAACGTCAAACGATTCAGAGTGATGAAATTAGTATACACTAAGATTTTAAAATAATTCGATGAGCAAAACTAATTACTTGGAAGAAGTCCGAAGGGGTAGACCCCTAAAAATCGTGAAAAATACAAAATAATCACTTCTACTTGTAATTTTTACTACATACGCAAACTTTCATGCTGATCGACTTTAAATTCCATGTGCGTATTCAAAAAAGGTTGAATTTTGGGAAAATTAGTGGAAAATTGTGAAAAACGAATCTTGGAGAGGAATAACCCCTCTCAACTCCAGATCAACTTTTCAACTCGAGAACGGTTTGAGAAAGAGCAATTCTGCGAACGTCAAACGATTCAGAGTGATGAAATTAGTATACACTAAGATTTTAAAATAATTCGATGAGCAAAACTAATTACTTGGAAGAAGTCCGAAGGGGTAGACCCCTAAAAATCGTGAAAAATACAAAATAATCACTTCTACTTGTAATTTTTACTACATACGCAAACTTTCATGCTGATCGACTTTAAATTCCATGTGCGTATTCAAAAAAGGTTGAATTTTGGGAAAATTAGTGGAAAATTGTGAAAAACGAATCTTGGAGAGGAATAACCCCTCTCAACTCCAGATCAACTTTTCAACTCGAGAACGGTTTGAGAAAGAGCAATTCTGCGAACGTCAAACGATTCAGAGTGATGAAATTAGTATACACTAAGATTTTAAAATAATTCGATGAGCAAAACTAATTACTTGGAAGAAGTCCGAAGGGGTAGACCCCTAAAAATCGTGAAAAATACAAAATAATCACTTCTACTTGTAATTTTTACTACATACGCAAACTTTCATGCTGATCGACTTTAAATTCCATGTGCGTATTCAAAAAAGGTTGAATTTTGGGAAAATTAGTGGAAAATTGTGAAAAACGAATCTTGGAGAGGAATAACCCCTCTCAACTCCAGATCAACTTTTCAACTCGAGAACGGTTTGAGAAAGAGCAATTCTGCGAACGTCAAACGATTCAGAGTGATGAAATTAGTATACACTAAGATTTTAAAATAATTCGATGAGCAAAACTAATTACTTGGAAGAAGTCCGAAGGGGTAGACCCCTAAAAATCGTGAAAAATACAAAATAATCACTTCTACTTGTAATTTTTACTACATACGCAAACTTTCATGCTGATCGACTTTAAATTCCATGTGCGTATTCAAAAAAGGTTGAATTTTGGGAAAATTAGTGGAAAATTGTGAAAAACGAATCTTGGAGAGGAATAACCCCTCTCAACTCCAGATCAACTTTTCAACTCGAGAACGGTTTGAGAAAGAGCAATTCTGCGAACGTCAAACGATTCAGAGTGATGAAATTAGTATACACTAAGATTTTAAAATAATTCGATGAGCAAAACTAATTACTTGGAAGAAGTCCGAAGGGGTAGACCCCTAAAAATCGTGAAAAATACAAAATAATCACTTCTACTTGTAATTTTTACTACATACGCAAACTTTCATGCTGATCGACTTTAAATTCCATGTGCGTATTCAAAAAAGGTTGAATTTTGGGAAAATTAGTGGAAAATTGTGAAAAACGAATCTTGGAGAGGAATAACCCCTCTCAACTCCAGATCAACTTTTCAACTCGAGAACGGTTTGAGATAGGGCAATTCTGCGGACGCCAATCGATTCAGAATGATGAAATTAGTATACTCTAAGATTTTAAAATAATTCGATGAACAAAACTAATTACTTGGAAGAAGTCCGAAGGGGTAGACCCCTAAAAATCGTGAAAAATACAAAGTCATCACTTATACTTGTAATTCTTACTAGATACGCAAACTTTCATGCTGATCGACTTTAAATTCCACGTGCGTATTCAAAAAAGGTTGAATTTTGGGAAAATAAGTGGAAAATTGTGAAAAACGAATCTTGGAGAGCAATGACCCCTCTCAACTCCAGATCAACTTTTCAACTCAAAAACGGTTTGAGATAGAGCAGTTCTGCGAACACCAATTGATTCAGAATATTACTCAAAATTTAGTCAAAATTTAAAAAAGAACAACTTTCCAAATTTTGTAAAGTTTGTATTTTCGTTCTTTTAAAAATAGCAAGCATTAGTTACTATTATGAATCTTGACGGCTTATCCATCTGGCGATTTTGTTCCTACTCCCTTCGATCATTTTGTAAATTTTCAATTTTCCACCTCAAAATTGATTCACATGAAAACAGTTACGCCCAATTCCCACTATGTCGGTTACAACGCAACCTCCAGTAGTGGTTTCAATTTCGACCCGTATCAAACTCCAATTTTTGTTGAAGATCTCTTTGAACTATTTTAACATCGGCTCATTCACCAAAATATTTGTTAAAATTTTGACTCTGCACATATTTTGAAAATATGTATATTCTGAGAGAGGCGATAGCCTCACACATTTCTATTATAATTTGTGAGGCAACAGTGATAGGTATTTTGTTTGCATGAACCAAGTACAAATTTTAATTCTACGTGTTATTCAAGGTCAGCCCGTGTAAAATGGTGAACTAGGCGATAGGTGGGCGGCACTTAGCAACATCAAAAAAAAAATATAGAAAACTATTTAAAAAAGAGATAGTGGAAATTGCTTCTGATCTGTCTGATCCTATTATACATATACATTTCAGTGACCCTACTTGGGATTTATCTACGGTAAATTCTCATCGATCACTACATACTTTCCTCGTAGAACACTTTTTTTACGAAACCCCTTCCCTCCACGCTAGTGTAAATGTTACCATGTGACAATGAAGATACTTATTTATCAAGTGATGCATATCATTGAATTTCAGCAGGATGGGATGCCTCTGCATTATAAAAATCTATTCCATAATTCTTCGTACACCTGCTTTCTTGGGAGGTGGATTGGGAAACGAGAACTGATAAGGTGGCCCGTGATATCTCCAGATCTCACCCCACGCGATAATTACTAATGAGACTACCTCTAGTCAAAAGTCGACCTTATCCGACCACAAATTCTGGAATGCTTGACAGATCAGATTCGAAAGGAAAGTCATTTGTCAGTGCCGATGTAATAATTTTATATTTTCTTCATCAAAATGTATAAAATAAAAAAAATCAAACTGTGGTGCCGTACTTTTGCCGGTCACTATGGTTTCTAAGCCTCACAGAGCAGTGACATACCTCTAACGTCATTGCAATCGATCATATTTCCTTTGTTATGGGCCACAGTAAGTCGAATTCTTGATTTCCTTTTATCCGTCCATTCGATCTGTTTTGTGAAAATTGGTACTGACATAAAATCTACTGAATTCCAGTTATACATCGTGGCTGGTCTTCCACAAAACGGCCATCGAAGATCAAAGCGATAGACGCTACGAAGTCAAAGAAAGGATTTCACGAAAGATATACCTTCCACTCTCTCACATAAAGGGATTTCCGAATCGAAGTCTAAGGTGTAGTGCAAGTGCGATGTAATCTATCGATTATCCCGCGTTTCCTGCGCTCCTGCCGTAGTGGGTCAGACCCTCTGGTCTCCAGGGAGTCCTATTTCTGTTTATAAAGCACCAGCTCGCTCGGTGTTTTCCAAAAGAACACACAGACTGAGCAGTGAGAGCCCTTCAGCCTTACTGGAAAATGCCACCCTTTCATCTTTCAATGTTGACCTAACTGATGAATTGAATCCTTTTAGACGCTTTCGAGCGAGATAAATTCGTTGAGATAATTTCTCTATAAATTTTCTTGGGGTAGTTTTTATTGAACAGTGCCAGCCAAAAATGTCCCCCTACCCCTAACCAGACTAGTATTTGTTTATGACTGTTATACATTGTTCGTATTTATATCAATGAAGAAACTTTATTCGTGAAATAGTCTGATGAAATTCAACTAGTGATTGCATTTATCTCGTAAGTCTGTCTTCTATTTCTGAACTCAACTGAATTGTTTTGAGAAAAATTATTAACTATTAGTTGTTAATGGTAATAACTGAGAAACAAATTCCAAAAAAATCACTCAAAATTTAATTCTTGGTATGATTAAAAAAGTATTTATTTGTAGTTATAATTCACTGTAAAATTGGAACAATTTTGAATTAAAATTCTGAGAGAGTTAGTTTTGGAAACATTTTCTGTAATATTCAAATTAGATGTAGACATTGTGCATTACTCACGAAATTTTCTACAATTTTAACAGAAGTTGAAGGCGAAAATGATGATGATAATGAAGGGTGTGATATCTGGTTCATATTTGTTGACACTATATTTGACATTTTATTTGAAATGTTCATTTTGGAGTGCAAAGAGTCATCAACATAACCTTCGGCTACGCTATTTGACCGCCAGCCACCATGGCGTTTCAGTGTTAACAGATCAGCTCCTGCGTCTGCTAACATGGTTGCCGATGTCCGCCGGAATGTGTGCCCTGTATAAATTTTGGGTTCGGTAACTTTAAAAATGTTGCTATTTCTTGGGGCATTTTACCAAATTTGTTTATTCCTACCACTTGACGTGTACATCTTCCTTTTTGATAATTTAAAAAGAAGCGATTTTCAGAAAGATTAGAAGGACGCAAAGAAATATATTTTTTGCAAAGTTTATAAAAGGGTCCGGTAATTATGAAACTTCTCGGAACTTTTGTTTTTGTGTCATGTAATTTTATTATTAGAGTTGAATGTAGGACTTCTATGTCACTCATTTTTAGCTTCCATAATTCTCCTCTTCGACATGCACCACTAATTGCGATAACCATTGCAACCTACGATAATAAATATTAACGTTTTATTGTCAAATATGTAAATTTTTCTCTCAACATTACCTTTGTTAACAGGTATATATTGTCCGGGGCTTCTTTTATAAATATATTTATTTCCTCGGATGTCAGAGTCTGTGCTTTCTTCGCGAAATATCCGTCAGACTTTCTCTTCAAAAAAGCTCGTAATTTTGAATACGTTGATATGTCATCAATTCCGTGATTAATATTAATAGTCGATTTTAGCATTGAATATATTAACCAGAGAGTAGAGGCTATTCTTGATTTGGATAGTTCTTCAAAATATGCCAACATTATATTTTCAGAAACACTTTTAGTTTTGTATTTTTCCTTCCAATCCATAAACTGTTTGTATGCATTTTCATATTTTCCTCTTGAAGTTGAAGGTAGTAAATTCAATGACAATGAATTAACTTGTTCTCTTAGTTCTGGCGGAGTATTTTCAATTTCAGAACTGTCGCTATCCATTTTAGTTCAGTCTCATTAAAAAATGACGGAACAAGAATATTTCACGAATATTTTATGCTTGACGTTTGTTGACATTCAAATGATTCGATAGATGTTGCTCCGTTGCCTAGCAATGAATAGTGTGTATGTGGGTATTTGAGACATCAGTAGTGATGTCTATAATTTTTGTTCAAAATATTATGAATTTGTACGACAATTTTCCTCATATTATATAAACCAATAGACTTTGTCTATTCATTCTTGAAGTTGCCTGATCGAATATCCCTTCGAAATGCAGAATTTTCAAAATATACTTTCACCTTGCTGTCACGAAAACTGTATTGCTTAGAAATTAGGTACTGAAAAATTTTGGCACAGAAATGTCACTTTGCGGCACACTAATGTCAAATTTCAATTATTGTGAGAAATAATCATGTTTGCGAACGTAAAACTATGCAGAAAAGCATGTTTTGGAGTGTGGTTGTAGAAAAAATCGTGTATGCCACAGTGCAACTGTCACTTGGACAGCGGCAAAAGTTAGCTGCAACTCTAACAGCGACAAATTCACTAGAGGTTCTTTCACTTATTCATTTGTTTATCAATTATGGCGGTATTGGTTGCAAAAATGAATGGTTTAACATGTTTCGCAACGCAATCATCAATCTGGTGATAATTATTTTCTACGTCTATGCAAAAAGATATAAATTCGATCCAGACACTTCCATCGAGAAATCGAATGTAATATTGCCAAGAGTAGCAGTAGGTAAAAAATTTGCAACACCAGCGCCAAAATGCCACGAAGTTGATATTATAAAGGATTCAATATTGTATTCAACCCTTTCACCAACGTTCAGTTCAATTCTCCACCAGCTGCACGTAAACTCCTACAAGCAAAATCCGATAAGAGAAAACCTAGTGCATCAGCTCTTAATGAATCTGAAATATTTGCAATGACCAGATTAAATGATGAAAATGACTCGAAACTATATCACATTTTGGCCTTTGAATTAGCTTGGCGTGGAGGAGAAGCATCCTACTGCAAAACCACGTATTTCGTATCTGAAAATGAAAATAATGGAAAAGAAACTGGACGTATCGAGTAACAATAAATTATGTGACAGCCAATGAATTACGCCTAATATTTTAGAGGAAGATATTTGCCTAATATATTTATTTAAATAGGTCATTTTCTATTCAAAGGATTTAAAAAAAATTAATATTACTGATTAATTGAATATGGTCCCATACAAAAATCGGAATGTGACCACACTCAACTCAAGGCCAAAACCTGAGACGTCTAGTACCAAGACCACAGGGCAAGCAACAAAATCAATGCAATAATAATAATGATTATACGAAAACAACGATTTGAACGTTTTGACACCGTGTATCTTGAAAACGAAGCATTACCAGACCTATGTTTATATGAACGTTTCGTCTTGGATTTACTCAAAAAATTATCACTTGAAGTTTGGTCATGTACTTACATAACACCCTGTATAATATTATCAATTCGATATGGATATTCAAGTGTTGTTGAATCCTATCTTCCACTGATTAATGTTGAGTCTCCAATCTCAAAAAATACTGTGAGGCTCTCCTTATTAGGCATACTGACCTCTGTAGGTCCGGTCAGGCCACTGCCTTCGGTGACACCTAGGCACCTGTATCTTCTACGATATCTATAGTACTCACTAAGAAAGTGGGCGAAGCGCCATTTATAGAAACCGCACTCCGGCCAAATAAGGCCAGGAAAAACATGAAAATTGCATTCGAATGTGGAGAATGGCACTCCTCGTACTTTACAAACCTTGGAGGGGTTTCCTTAAAAAATGGCCTGCCTCAGTTTCGATTGCTGTAGTAGAGGTAGTAGATTTTCTAAAGAGCTACGACCCTGAATATATCTCTCACTCACACTCACTGCCGAAACGTAAATTTGTCCTCTGCGACGGTATGAGTCATACTTCTTAAGAAAATCCATTACCTCTATACACAAGAAGAAAAAAACAGCACGGCCAATAATAATAGATACCCTCTGCCAGCACAGGCTATGCCTTTGAGTGTTTATGAGGAAATATTATTTTTTTCATAGTCCACATTTGTGTACTCCCGATCACATCAAAAACTTTTCATGTTTTCATAAACATCACATTCATATAAGCCCTTCCACCACAAATAATTCAATCAATACTTCTCGAATAATTGAATTGGAATCTAATTGCAACTTTTCCGCGCCGACTGTCAGATTAGGAGTAAATAAAATACTAATTTACTAGTAAAATGTTTTCGAATTTAACGATGCGAAACGTGGAAAGTCTGATATGTCGGCCTATAATTAGGATAATTTGAAGAGGGGTTGCCCTGGCTGGCGTAACGACCAAGGTTCGTCAAAGGGAAAGGGTCTGTTCGATAGAACGGGCGATGAATTAGAGATATAGACTGCTGAACATGGAATAATGATATAAGGTATGATAAGAGTTTTTCTGAACCCCGCATCAAATTTGTTAGTTAATTGATTAACAAAACTCTCCCAGATCAAACTATAACAAACTGTCATATTTAAATCGAACGAATCTGGTGCATTTTTTCCGAAGAAAAAGTAATTTTCTTCAAAATTTAGACCAATACGTATGTCCAAAACCATCACAACAGCTATTATCGTTCTCAGAGAAATTTTATGAGGCTTTCCATCTCATATCACTATCAATATTAATATTTTTTTATCTCTCAGGAATAAACCAGTCAGGCCCTGTCTCCGGAGCCTCGATACATCCGGAGGGCGCGCTGGTGTGTCATTAACCCCAGTGATTACTGGGTCTGAGAATCATGTGCCCTGCGTAGGCGGAGTGAAGCGAGAATAACGGCCCTTTGCCGCATTACGGCAATCCACTATAATTTTCATATTCATGAACAGCGTGTCCATCATTCCACCAAGACCTCAGTGATTAGAACCACCATTCAAACAGAACGGTTTGGGTAAAGCCTTCGGAGTTCAAAGATTAAGTCTCGATATTTTGTCTGTTTTTCCTCCTCTTTTTAGACGATGTTCGTTTCGACTGGAGCCGAAAACTCTATGACAAAATTGTCCTACTTTGATAGTCGACTACATCAGGCTTATTGGCTTGTATTTGCCTGAGGGTGGGGAATGAGTAGTTCCAATAGATTCGGCACTTCTCATTCTCCACAACGGACTCGATTACCCCCGAAGCAAAAGGCAACAGTGGCAACTGACCAAAGTGTGCTTTACAAAAATGTTGCAAATTTGACAAAACAATGAATACTTCACAAATTTTATGAAGAATACACTGTTATGAAAAATCCCACCTGTAATTCCACAAAAATGCTTGCTCACTCTTCCATACGTCTCCCCGGTTCGACGTCAGTCCCAGACTCCGTGTAGCACACCTCACCGCCACTCCACCCTTGGCTTCATCCCCTCGCATTCAAAGATAACGAACACGGGGGTGATTTGCTATGCGGTTGCCCTCTGTTATACAATGGAGCCGACAGAATTAGCCAATTACTTTGCCCTACGTGCTCTATGTTTTAATTACAATCTGATAATGGCATCAGTTTGTAACGAAATTTTATCTTTCGGTCGTGTTCTACTCGACCCCGAGTTATGCTCGAGCGCCGGCGGGGTCGTTTGTCATACAGGGCATTTGTCATATCAGTGGATTTATCCAAAATTCAGTTGTAGATTAGACAAATCAACAATATACTACCAATTGAAACTTTTTTGAAAACGCACGTCGAATTTGAAGGGGATACACACAAAATGTGTAAATAGTGCGAATTATTAGTAGATATGATATTTTTGTATTTCTCATGATTTTTAGGGGTCTACCCCTTTGGACTTTTTTTCGAGAAATCATTTTTGTTCTTCGATTGATTTGAAATTCACAGATTATACTAATTTCATTATGCTGAATCGATTGGCGTTCGCAAAATTGCTCTATCTCAAACCGTTCTCGAGTTGAAAAGTTGATCTGGAGTTGAGAGAGGTCATTCCTCTACAAGATATGTTTTCAACAATTTTTCAGTAATTTTCTCAAAATTCAACCTTTGCTGAGAAAGCACATCGAATTTGAAGTCGATCAGTATGAAATTTTGCGTATGTAATGCTAATACAAGTAGATGTGATGATTTTGTATTTTTCATGATTTTTAGGGATCCAACCCTTTGGACTTTTTCCGACTAATTAATTACGTTCCTCGAATGATTTGAAAATCACAGAGTACACTAATTCTATAATTCTGAATCGATTGGCGTTCGCAGAATTACTCTATCTCAAACCGTTCTCGAGTTGAAAAGTTGATCTGTAGTTGAGAGGGGTTTTTTCTCTCCAAAATTTGTTTTCAACAATTGTCTATCGGTTTTTTTGAAATTTCCCCTCTTTTGAATTTGCACATCAACATTGAAGTTGAATCCAAGTGAATTGAAAATATCGTGGGCTTTTAACGGAACCTCTGCCATTTCTATTAGAATTTTTTTATTTATTCGTTATTCTGCACCAAATTTTGATGCCGCTAATCGCCGCCCACCTAACTCACACACCCTAAGATATCGCCTAGTTCGCCTATATGAACGGTCTGGCCCTGAATAAAACGTACGCTGACAAAATAAATATTTTCAAAAATTCAAATTTTGGCGAAGGAACTGATGTGAAATACATTTGTACTTGGTTCATGTAAATAAAATACTTATCACTGTAGCCTCAAAACTGATTATGAAAATGTTTGAGGCTATTGCCTTCCTCAGAATATAAATGATTTTGGAATAAGGGATATCGGGAAAAAAAGAAATATTCGAAATGGCAGAATTTTATATTTTGGTGAAGGAGCCGATGATAAAATATTTCAAAGTTGTTCCTCAACAAATTGAAATTAGGGTTTGAAAGATGAATACGGAAGGATACGGGTAGAAATTATAACCACTTAATGATATGCGCACACCAAATTTGAAATTGATTCCGAGGGAATTGAAGATCTCATGGGCTTTTTACGGAGCCTGCAATTTCGAGTTTGAAATGTTAATATTTCATTTATCTGCAATGTAATTCAATTTATATGGTATGTTTCGAAATCAGCTCATTGAGATATCTTCATAAGAAGATTGGTTTTGGTTTTTGAGAAAAGGAAAAAATTTTTTTTGGAAAAGTTCAGAATGTGTTCATTCTAGAATCTTTGTCTGTTGAAATCTTCATTTCAAATTCACTGAGTCTAATAATTTCATCATTTTGAATCCACTGCTGTTCGTAAAATTGCTCTATCTCCTACTTTTCTCATTTGAAAATTTGATCTGGAGTTGAGAGTAGTCATATCCTTCTAAGATTTGATTTTAACAATGTTTCACTAATTTTCTTGAGATTCAACCTTTTTTGAATACGCACATCGAATTTGAAGTCGATCAGCATGAAATTTTGCGAAGATAGTGCGAATTGTAAGTAGATTGGATGATATTGTATTTTTCCTGATTTTTAGGGGTCTACCCCTTTGGATTTTTTTCGAGTAATTAGTTTTGTTTCTCGAATGATTTGAAAATCACAGAGTATACTAATTCCATCATTTTGAATCGATTGGCGTTCGCAGAATTACTCTATCTCAAACCGTTCTCGAGTTGAAAACTTGACCTGGAGTTGAGAGGTGTCATTTCTCTTTAGTTCCACACTTTTTCTTCAAATTCAATGTTTCTTGAATACGCACATCAAATTTGAAGTCGATCAACATGAAATTTTGCGTAGATAGTTCGAATTGTAAGTAGATTGGATGATTTTGTATTTTTCCTGATTTTTAGGGGTCTACCCCTTTGGATTTTTTTCGAGTAATTAGTTTTGTTTCTCGAATGATTTGAAAATCACAGAGTATACTAATTTCATCATTCTGAATCGATTGGCGTTCGCAGAAATGCTCTTTCTCAAACCGTTCTCGAGTTGAAAAGTTGACCTGGAGTTGCGAGGTGTCATTTCTCTTTAGTTCCACACTTTTTCTTCAAATTCAATGTTTCTTGAATACGCACATCAAATTTGAAGTCGATCAACATGAAATTTTGCGTAGATAGTTCGAATTGTAATTAGATTGGATGATTTTGTATTTTTCCTGATTTTTCCTTGGATTTTTTCCGAGTAATTAGTTTTGTTTCTTGAATGAATTGAAAATCATGAAGTTTAATAATTTCCTCATCCTGAATCGATTGGCGTTCGCAGAATTGCTCTTTCTCAAACCGTTCTCGAGTTGAAAAGTTGACCTGGAGATGAGAGGTGTCATTTCCTTCTAAGATTTGATTTTAACAATGTTTCACTAATTTTCTTCAAATTCAACGTTTCTTGAATACACATATCAAATTTGAAATCGATCAGCATGAAATTTTGCGTAGGTAGTGCGAATTGTAAGTAGATTGGATGATTTTGTATTTTTCCTGATTTTTAGGGGTCTACCCCTTTGGACTCTTTCCGAGTAATTAGTTTTGTTTCTCGAATGATTCAAAAATCACAGAGTATACTAATTCCATCATTTTGAATCGATTGGCGTTCGCAGAATTACTCTATCTCAAACCGTTCTCGAGATGAAAACTTGACCTAGAGTTGAGAGGGGTCATTTCTCTTCAGTTTCACACATTTTCTTCAAATTCAACGTTTCTTGAATAAGCATATCAAATTTGAAATCGATCAACATGAAATTTTGCGTAGATAGTGCGAATTGTAAGTAGATTGGATGATTTTGTATTTTTCCTGATTTTTAGGGGTCTACCCCTTTGGATTTTTTCCGAGTAGTTAGTTTTCTTTCTCGAATCATTTGAAAATCACAGAGTATACTAATTCCATCATTTTGAATCGATTGGCGTTCGCAGAATTACTCTATCTCAAACCGTTCTCGAGATGAAAACTTGACCTAGAGTTGAGAGGGGTCATTTCTCTTCAGTTTCACACATTTTCTTCAAATTCAACGTTTCTTGAATAAGCATATCAAATTTGAAATCGATCAACATGAAATTTTGCGTAGATAGTGCGAATTGTAAGTAGATTGGATGATTTTGTATTTTTCCTGATTTTTAGGGGTCTACCCCTTTGGATTTTTTCCGAGTAGTTAGTTTTCTTTCTCGAATCATTTGAAAATCACAGAGTATACTAATTCCATCATTTTGAATCGATTGGCGTTCGCAGAATTACTCTATCTCAAACCGTTCTCGAGATGAAAACTTGACCTAGAGTTGAGAGGGGTCATTTCTCTTCAGTTTCACACATTTTCTTCAAATTCAACGTTTCTTGAATAAGCATATCAAATTTGAAATCGATCAACATGAAATTTTGCGTAGATAGTGCGAATTGTAAGTAGATGGGATGATTTTGTATTTTTCATGATTTTTAGGGGTCTACCCCTTTGGACTCTTTCCGAGTAATTAGTTTTGTTTCTCGAATGATTCAAAAATCACAGAGTATACTAATTTCATCATTCTGAATCGATTGGCGTTCGCAGAATTGCTCTTTCTCAAACCGTTCTCGAGTTGAAAAGTTGACCTGGAGTTGCGAGGTGTCATTTCTCTTTAGTTCCACACTTTTTCTTCAAATTCAATGTTTCTTGAATACGCACATCAAATTTGAAGTCGATCAACATGAAATTTTGCGTAGATAGTTCGATTTGTAAGTAGATTGGATGATTTTGTATTTTTCCTGATTTTTAGGGGTCTACCCCTTTGGATTTTTTTCGAGTAATTAGTTTTGTTTCTCGAATGATTTGAAAATCACAGAGTATACTAATTTCATCATTCTGAATCGATTGGCGTTCGCAGAATTGCTCTTTCTCAAACCGTTCTCGAGTTGAAAAGTTGACCTGGAGTTGCGAGGTGTCATTTCTCTTTAGTTCCACACTTTTTCTTCAAATTCAATGTTTCTTGAATACGCACATCAAATTTGAAGTCGATCAACATGAAATTTTGCGTAGATAGTTCGAATTGTAAGTAGATGGGATGATTTTGTATTTTTCATGATTTTTAGGGGTCTACCCCTTTGGACTCTTTCCGAGTAATTAGTTTTGTTTCTCGAATGATTCAAAAATCACAGAGTATACTAATTTCATCATTCTGAATCGATTGGCGTTCGCAGAATTGCTCTTTCTCAAACCGTTCTCGAGTTGAAAAGTTGACCTGGAGTTGCGAGGTGTCATTTCTCTTTAGTTCCACACTTTTTCTTCAAATTCAATGTTTCTTGAATACGCACATCAAATTTGAAGTCGATCAACATGAAATTTTGCGTAGATAGTTCGAATTGTAAGTAGATTGGATGATTTTGTATTTTTCCTGATTTTTAGGGGTCTACCCCTTTGGATTTTTTTCGAGTAATTAGTTTTGTTTCTCGAATGATTTGAAAATCACAGAGTATACTAATTTAATCATTCTGAATCGATTGGCGTTCGCAGAATTGCTCTTTCTCAAACCGTTCTCGAGTTGAAAAGTTGACCTGGAGTTGCGAGGTGTCATTTCTCTTTAGTTCCACACTTTTTCTTCAAATTCAATGTTTCTTGAATACGCACATCAAATTTGAAGTCGATCAACATGAAATTTTGCGTAGATAGTTCGAATTGTAAGTAGATTGGATGATTTTGTATTTTTCCTGATTTTTAGGGGTCTACCCCTTTGGATTTTTTTCGAGTAATTAGTTTTGTTTCTCGAATGATTTGAAAATCACAGAGTATACTAATTTCATCATTCTGAATCGATTGGCGTTCGCAGAATTGCTCTTTCTCAAACCGTTCTCGAGTTGAAAAGTTGACCTGGAGTTGCGAGGTGTCATTTCTCTTTAGTTCCACACTTTTTCTTCAAATTCAACGTTTCTTAAATACGCACATCAAATTTGAAGTCGATCAACATGAAATTTTGCGTAGATAGTTCGAATTGTAAGTAGATTGGATGATTTTGTATTTTTCCTGATTTTTAGGGGTCTACCCCTTTGGATTTTTTCCGAGTAATTAGTTTTCTTTCTCGAATCATTTGAAAATCACAGAGTATACTAATTCCATCATTTTGAATCGATTGGCGTTCGCAGAATTACTCTATCTCAAACCATTCTCGAGTTGAAAACTTGACCTGGAGTTGAGAGGGGTCATTTCTCTTCAGTTCCACACATTTTTCTTCGAATTCAACGTTTCTTGAATACGCACATCGAGTTTGAAATCGATCAGCATGAAATTTTGCGTAGATAGTGCGAATTTTAAGTAGATGAGATGATTTTGTATTTTTCCTGATTTTTTTGAAAAGTTGACCTGGAGTTGAGAGGGGTCATTTCTCTTCAGTTCCACACATTTTCTTCAAATTCAACGTTTCTTGAATACGCAAATCAAATTTGAAATCGATCAGCATGAAATTTTGCGTAGATAGTGCGAATTGTAAGTAGATGAGATGATTTTGTATTTTTCCTGATTTTTAGGGGTCTACCCCTTTGGATTTTTTCCGAGTAATTATTTTTCTTTCTCGAATCATTTGAAAATCACAGAGTATACTAATTCCATCATTTTGAATCGATTGGCGTTCGCAGAATTACTCTATCTCAAACCGTTCTCGAGTTGAAAACTTGACCTGGAGTTGAGAGGTGTCATTTCTCTTCAGTTCTACACATTTTTCTTCGAATTCAACGTTTCTTGAATACGCAGATCGAGTTTGAAATCGATCAACATGAAATTTTGCGTAGATAGTGCGAATTGTAAGTAGATGGGATGATTTTGTATTTTTCCTGATTTTTAGGGATGGATCTACCCCTTTTCATTTTTTCCGAGTAATTAGTTTTGTTTCTCGAATGATTTGAAAATCACAGAGTATACTAATTTCATCATTCTGAATCGATTGACGTTCGCAGAATTACTCTATCTCAAACCGTTCTCGAGTTGAAAAGTTGACCTGAAGTTTAGAGGGGTCATTTCTCTTCAGTTCCACACATTTTCTTCAAATTCAACGTTTTTTGAATACGCAAATCAAATTTGAAATCGATCAGCATGAAATTTTGCGTAGATAGTGCGAATTGTAAGTAGATTGGATGATTTTGTAATTTTCCTGATTTTTAGGGGTCTACCCCTATGGATTTTTTCCGAGTAATTAGTTTTCTTTCTCGAATCATTTGAAAATCACAGAGTATACTAATTCCATCATTTTGAATCGATTGGCGTTCGCAGAATTACTCTATCTCAAACCGTTCTCGAGTTGAAAAGTTGACCTGGAGTTTCGAGGGGTCATTTCTCTTCAGTTCCACACATTTTCTTCAAATTCAACGTTTCTTGAATACGCAAATCAAATTTGAAATCGATCAGCATGAAATTTTGCGTAGATAGTGCGAATTGTAAGTAGATTGGATGATTTTGTATTTTTCCTGATTTTTAGGGGTCTACCCCTTTGGATTTTTTCCGAGTAATTATTTTTCTTTCTCGAATCATTTGAAAATCACAGAGTATACTAATTCCATCATTTTGAATCGATTGGCGTTCGCAGAATTACTCTATCTCAAACCGTTCTCGAGTTGAAAACTTGACCTGGAGTTGAGAGGTGTCATTTCTCTTCAGTTCCACACATTTTCTTCAAATTCAACGTTTCTTGAATACGCAAATCAAATTTGAAATCGATCAGCATGAAATTTTGCGTAGATAGTGCGAATTGTAAGTAGATTGGATGATTTTGTATTTTTCCTGATTTTTAGGGGTCTACTCCTTAGGATTTTTTCCGAGTAATTAGTTTTCTTTCTCGAATCATTTGAAAATCACAGAGTATACTAATTCCATCATTTTGAATCGATTGTCGTTCGCAGAATTACTCTATCTCAAACCGTTCTCGAGTTGAAAACTTGACCTGGAGTTTAGAGGGGTCATTTCTCTTCAGTTCCACACATTTTCTTCAAATTCAACGTTTCTTGAATACGCAAATCAAATTTGAAATCGATCAGCATGAAATTTTGCGTAGATAGTGCGAATTGTAAGTAGATTGGATGATTTTGTATTTTTCCTGATTTTTAGGGGTCTACCCCTTTGGATTTTTTTCGAGTAATTAGTTTTGTTCATCGAATTATTTTAAAATCACAGAGTATATTAATTTCATCATGCTGAATCGATTGGCGTTCGCAGAATTACTCTATCTCAAACCGTTCTCGAGTTGAAAAGTTGACCTGGAGTTTCGAGGGGTCATGTCTCTTCAGTTCCACACATTTTCTTCAAATTCAACGTTTCTTGAATCCGCAAATCAAATTTGAAATCGATCAGCATGAAATTTTGCGTAGATAGTGCGAATTGTAAGTAGATTGGATGATTTTGTATTTTTCCTGATATTTAGGGGTCTACCCCTTTGGATTTTTTCCGAGTTATTAGTTTTCTTTCTCGAATCATTTGAAAATCACAGAGTATACTAATTCCATCATTTTGAATCGATTGGCGTTCGCAGAATTACTCTATCTCAAACCGTTCTCGAGTTGAAAACTTGACCTGGAGTTGAGAGGTGTCATTTCTCTTCAGTTCCACACATTTTTCTTCGAATTCAACGTTTCTTGAATACGCACATCGAGTTTGAAATCGATCAACATGAAATTTTGCGTAGATAGTGCGAATTGTTAGTAGATGGGATGATTTTGTATTTTTCCTGATTTTTAGGGATGGATCTACCCCTTTTCATTTTTTCCGAGTAATTATTTTTCTTTCTCGAATCATTTGAAAATCAAATTTGAAATCGATCAGCATGAAATTTTGCGTAGATAGTGCGAATTGTAAGTAGATTGGATGATTTTGTATTTTTCCTGATTTTTAGGGGTCTACCCCTTTGGATTTTTTCCGAGTAATTAGTTTTCTTTCTCGAATCATTTGAAAATCACAGAGTATACTAATTCCATCATTTTGAATCGATTGGCGTTCGCAGAATTACTCTATCTCAAACCGTTCTCGAGTTGAAAACTTGACCTGGAGTTGAGAGGTGTCATTTCTCTTCAGTTCCACACATTTTTCTTCGAATTCAACGTTTCTTGAATACGCACATCGAGTTTGAAATCGATCAACATGAAATTTTGCGTAGATAGTGCGAATTGTTAGTAGATGGGATGATTTTGTATTTTTCTTGATTTTTAGGGATGGATCTACCCCTTTTCATTTTTTCCGAGTAATTAGTTTTGTTTCTCGAATGATTTGAAAATCACAGAGTATACTAATTTCATCATTCTGAATCGAGTGACGTTCGCAGAATTGCTCTTTCTCAAACCGTTCTCGAGCTGAAAAGTTGACCTGAAGTTTCGAGGGATCATTTCTCTTCAGTTCCACACATTTTCTTCAAATTCAACGTTTCTTGAATACGCATATCAAATTTGAAATCGATCAGTATACAATTTTGCATATATAGTGCGAATTGCAAGTAGATGTGATGATTTTGTATTTTTCATGATTTTTAGGGGTCTACCACTCTAGACTTTTTTTCGAGTAATTATTTTTGTTTCTTGAATGAATTGAAAATCATGAAGTTTAAAAATTTCGTCATCCTGAATCGATTGGCGTTCGCAGAATTGCTCTATCTCAAACCGTTCTGGAGTTGAAAAGTTATTCTGGATTTGGGAGTGACTGATTTTTATAAGATTCCACCTTTTTTGAAATTGCACATTAAATTCGAAGTTGATTCTGAGTGGAGCAATGATTCAGTGGGCTTTTTACGGAGCCCATGCAATTTCGAGTTGAACATTATATTTAATTTCGTTATTTTACAAGCAAAATTAATTTTTGTGGTATGGTTTGGGATCTGCTCGTTAAGATACATGAATGGAGTATAAATATGAAGGTATTAAACAGTACATTACCGCCTTCCTGACCAATTTATCACCCGCGGACTGTGAATAATTTATTAGATAAGTACCTATGTGAATTTTTTAATTGTGAATTCAAAAACAAATGAATCAAAATCAATAATATGACACGAAAATAATAGTGAGGATATAAAAACGCATGTTTCGCCAGCATGTTTCAGTAGCTGAAAGCTTAAAAAACAAGTGTTAATTCTATATTGACCATCGAATTCACAATTAGACAATTCACAATTGGACCGGTCATATGAAGATCGATTTTATCAGTTTTACAACTGATACAGTCGTTCAAAGATATATCTCAGAACCAAAGGTGAAAATAAAACAATAAAATAAATTACCTCTTTAACTAGTGAAATATAAAATGACGATGCACAAAGTGGAATTCAATTAAACAAAAATGTGAATTGATTAATAAACATAGGAAAACTAATTAAAAAAAAATGACGCCTGCTGCGTGCCAACAAGAAAAATTAGATATATAAGGATTAGGTCTAATCTGAATTTCTCAATTGAACAATCTGTTCCCCAATTAATTTTTCTTTCCTTTTTCCTTTCTCTAACTTGAGTGGATTTCGCACCACCCCGTACGCTAATCTCCAAACTCCCGATGAAGAAACGCGTCGGAAAATCTTGGCAATCCGGAAATACATTGTAGAAACCTGAATAGGGCACAAGCTCATTCAGAGGCCAACGACACACTCGGCCAAATTGAATGTGTCAATGGGATTTTTCCGATGAAAAGATGAATTGGTACACAAACTGACTTCCCTTGCAGCGAGAATTCATCTTGTTCAGGTATGAAAAAGTCCGTCTGAAAGGAAATAAATTAGATTTTTCCGCAGCGTTGCGAATTTCTCACGTTTTCTCGACGGTTCCATTAAGGATGGAGATTAGCATCTGCTTGGGTTTGGATGTGTTTTATAACAGTTGTAGAAATTAGATAATTGGAAACGTCGACAATGTCGGTGGAAGCTTTGAGGGATTTCTCGATGTGAATGGAAGTTTGAGAAGCCTAGAAAAAAGGATTTCGGGAAGGAAAATAACTTCGAGTAGAGCTGAAGTAGGGTGTTTCATAATTAATATCAGATTTTGATCAGGAAATGGATCAACTCGAATATAACATTTGCGTACAATATGTTCAGTTTTCTGGAACTGAAGACGGCATAACAGTTACTTTTCGTGCATTTTCCAGTTCAATTTGACTAAGGAAAGGCTATGAAATTCAAATAATATCCAAGAATAAATTAGTAATGACAGATAAAAACTATATTAATAATATTGACAATGAATCACCTGCGTAAAAAAAAAGGATTTTATCTCGAATATGAAATGCAATTTTTTCTACGACAGATGTTTATAAAATACTGGAATTTCGCTATCAGAGTTCATATTAATCACAGTTATAGAGAGAAGTTCAAATATAATGGTGATTATTTTTTTCGTATGATTTTCAACCAATCAGAACGTCCAATTTAGTTAAGTTACCTCGTATAATTTCGATAATACCTAATTATACATAGAGTAGCTCCACCAATCGAAAATTTAAAAATAATTTAATTTTCATAGTAACCACATCGACATCAATATACAATAAACAGAACTGTCAAATTGTGACGTTTATCTAAAATTGTTCAAAAATGAGTCGATTCGGAGATTTATCATCAAATGTAATAGACGAAAGTATACAAAATACTGAGCCTCATAATACAGTGAAAACAAAAAAGTACGTATGGAAACAATTTCTTATGTTTTGTAGTGAAAGAAACTATGTGCTAAATGAATCAATTTCCACTGAAATGATAGCGTCCATTTTGAAAGATTGGGCTTTCAATATGCGAAAATGTAATGGAGAAAATTATAAATAAGATGTGGTTAAAACGGTGTGGAACATTACGGCAAAACAAGTACAAGAAAAATATATGAAGGAGCTTAATAGAGTAATTGATCCATTCTCTAGTCCCATATTTTTAGCCGTACGAAACGCAAGAAATTCAAAAAGAAGGGAACTTCAAATGTTACCGGACAAGAGAAAGGTTAGTGCATCAGCATTTAAAGATAACGAGTACATAGCAATGATTGAAGCGTGGGCTGAAAATACACCGGAAGGATTACAAATAACATTTTTCTTAATTGCTTCTGTAGAACTTGCGTGGAGAGGAAATGAAAAAGCATCATGCTTGACTCATTATTTTCAAAAAGAAACTCGAAATGATGATACTCCAACTGGTAGAATACAATATAATCCTATTTTTACCAAAACCACCCAGGGAGGAGCAAAACCATGTGCTAATAATAAATGGCTTGGACCTAACCATAATGAAGTGAGTCGTTGTCCAGTGAGACTTCTAGATAATCTAATGATGAAAGAAGCGAAAACATCAATATTAAAACAGATAGGTTATTTCTGACAGTAAATCCCAACTGGAGAAAAGAAAAAACCCTTGGCTGGTACAAAAATATGCCAATTGGAGTGCATGAAATTAGTAAATGGACCAAAAAGTCTGCAGAATTGGCAAATTTGAATATGACAAACAAAAAATTTTCAAATCATTCTCACCGAGCCACTGCTGTTTCACAATTGGCAAAAGCAGGTGTATCGGAACAAGAACTTATTAAAATAACAGGACATGGTAATAGCAATTCTATCAAACCCTACCTACAGGTAGATGAACAACATCACCAAAACATAATAAATGAGATGAGATCCAATTTTAAAAACGCTGCAGGTTCAATAATAACACCTCCAGTATTTTCAGCACTTCAATGAGCAGTGGCCACGTTTCCTGCTCCGAAAATAACTCAGTTAAAAAAAAACGTAGTATATAATAATTGTAACTTTCATTGCACCAATTTGTATTTAAATTAATAAATTGTTTATATATTTACTTAATTTACTCAAAAAATAATCGTATCAAATACAATACGTACTTCAAAATAAATACGGTTATACATCTCAAACTTCCTGCATAATTACAAATCGTGTCAATTTGGCAGAATAATCCTCCCGCTTCGCGGTCGGATTATTTAAACTGTCAAACTGACACTCTTTATAATTATGCAACAAGTTATCGATGTATATATAACCTGGTTATTTTGAAGTACTTATAGTATTACTACTGAAAATATTTATAAACTGTCAAACGAAGTGACGTTCGTTTGCTGATCAAAGTGCCAAGTAGTGAGATTAACTGTCATCAGTGTCAAATCCATCAAATCGTTTTCAGTATATTCCCATCGGATCGCACGATAATGTCCATTCGCTTCATTTTCATCTTTAGAGTAAAAAACTATCACTTTTATTTAGGGTATCCGGTTGAAAAATTATAATTTTCATAATATTTTTTTCTACATTCATGTAAAAAGCAAAACTTTATTGAACTATATTCAGTGGAAAAAGAAGCTCTTTATTGCACTAGTGCAATAAAGTCTTTATGCACTAGAACGATTTGAGATAGAGCAAATCTGCGAACGCCAATCGATTCAGAATTATTCAATTAGTATACTCTGTGATTTTCGAATCGTTCAAAAAACAAAACTCATTTCTTGGAGAATGTCCAGAGGGGTACTCCAGGTCAACTTTTCAACTCGAGAACGGTTTGAGAAAGAGCAATTCTGCGAACGTCAATCGATTCAGAATGATGAAATTAGTATACTCTGTGATTTTCAAATCATTCGAGAAACAAAACTAATTACTCGGAAAAAATGAAAAGGGGTAGACCCCTAAAAATCATGAAAATTACAAAATCATCCAAATTAATTTTAATTCGTATTATATTAGCAAAATTTCATGCTGACCGATTATGAGTTTGATTTAAGTATTCATAAAAGTTGAATTTCAAGAAAACAAGATGAACATTGTTGAATACAAATCTTAGAGAAAAATGCTCTCAACTCTAGATCTACTCGAGAACGGTTTGAGATAAAGCAATTCTGCCAAATCCAATCGACTCGAATTATAAATTCAGTATACTCAGAGGATTTGGAATGAAATTACCAATGGACAAAAATTTAAAATGAACAAACTCCCAAATTTCGGAACACTACTATTTTCCATTACCAAAGAAATCGCAATCAAGTGTCTTATGTAACTCAACGAGCTGATTTTGAAACAAACCACAAAAATTGATGCTGGTATCGACTATCACAACTGTGCCTGTCGTCGTGCGCGAAAAACGCATGGAATTAGTACACGTTTCAGTTCAAATGAAAAATTATACAGTGATAAATACACCAGCATTGATAAAATTATTACAGAACCAATTCAAATACATGCATGCCCACCCTGCATGAGAAAAGCATGCCCGTCGACTTTCACAACTGTGTGTCGCGTGCATAGAAATAGCTGGGTGACCACGTATGGAATTAGTTCATGTTTCAATTCAGATACATCGGGATTATTTTAAAAACTCGAATTCGTGTAAGTCACACGTTCTTCAAAAACCCTGCCTGGGCACGCATGTATGTGAATCGACCTTTATACGGTACTTGATTTTCGACATAATGAGTAACAAGATACATTTAATTGTAAGTTCTCTGGAAGTTTACTTCATCCTGCGTGGGGAAATGCCAAAGTGCTTCTTGCCATTATAATGGGGTATCTTGAGTCTGGAGCGGAAGTTTTTGGGTTTATGCCTCATATAACTCCCCTCAACAATTGCAGTGGTGTGTATTACATACGACTGTTTCATTTCATCTAATTAAACAGGAGTATTTCTCATAGGGTTACAGTTCTTTATCGTAAACTCATGTTGGTTTTTGAATGAGAAATATAATAAATAAAAATTTTGTTGAAATGTGAAAGTCTAATTGGTATAAATAAGAACAGAGAAGTAAAAAATCATCCCAAAATTAAATGTATTGGGAAACTCTGTATAGTTCCAACTAACTCTTCGTATGGTAGATTTCGAATAGCTCCCAAATGTTACAAGTTGATAATGAGTCATCACATTTCAATGGATCAACACTGGGTGTACCACAAGGGTCAATACTTAGGCCTATCCGGCACACAATATAATAACTCAACTGACCGTAGACTTAAACATGTTGAAATTTCATATGTACGCTAGTGTGAATATTATGAAAGAGGATATGAACCACTAAGTGAAAGTGTAGAACGAACACGAAGTACACATAAACATCGGGACGTGCTACGTGATCAAATTTGAAGGGTACAAGGTCAAATGTTGGTGACTTGTGTTTGAAATACGTGATTGAGATGTTCCTGAGAAGAATCAAGTGAATGATTACAGTCCATGATGACTTCAAATTTAAGAAGCATACTTCAGTGTTGATATAGGATATAGGAAAATAGATAGATCGACAAATCAATTTTTGATGTTCTATACATTACACAGTATTCACACCAGACATAGGAAATTTAGTCATACATACACTCACATTCGAGTATACAGGGAGTTCCAAATTAAGTCGGCACCATTGCCAACTCCGTTATTATTGATGCTACGAATTCGGTTTAATGGACAAACTAGTAGCATTTTCAAAGGCCTTCTCGATGCCGAAAACAAAAAAAAATACAGTTGCGTTTTCAGAATATTTCATAAAATGATATTTCTTTCCAAAACAGCATCGCAGCATTGTTTTTACGCCACTGACATTATGTGCTGGTGCTCCATCCTGCTGAAAATAGATCAAGATCATCGAAAAACTCTTCCAACACTCTTGTTAATAAATCAATGTAATGGTATCCATTCAAAGAACCATGGTAGAAAAATGGACCGATAATTCTGCCTCTAAATAGACCACACCAAACATTAACACTAAATCGTCTTTGCGGATTGTGGGGATGGACTAGAAATGGATTATGTCTACTCCAATAATGAAAATTCTTTCTATTATACATCCCTCGATTTGGAAAATTAGCCTCATCGCTCCATATAATATTTCTGTAGAAGTCTGGATCTTGTCTGCATTTATTCATAAACCACCGACAAAACCCCAATCGTTTCTCAGGACTACCAGGTTCTAGTGTTTGCACTAGTCTTAACTTATAAGAATATATCTTATGTTTCTTCAGAATTCGTTGAATACCATACAGTGGAACAGCTATTTCTCTAGATAAATCTCTGATGGAATTATTTGGATATACCTCAAAGTAGGATAAAACGTCAATTTCTGTATCTTCAGATATTCCAAAACGTTTTTTAGTTGTCCTCTTCTCAAAAACTTTTTCATTGTTCCTGAATCAACGATAAAGCACAAAAAAAAACGCCGATTAGGTAATTCACGATCGGGGAACGAATTGCTGTAGTATTGGAGTGCTCTTACGCTATTTTTCTGGCAAACCAAGTAGGATTCTAACATATCACATTTTTCTTGATGGGAAAGGGCATTTCGAAAAATGTTCGAACAGTAGTTGATAGTTCCATTAATTTTTGACATTGTCATGATATACTTGAGAATATTTGACAAATAGTATGCAACAAAGTTTCAAGGCAACTTGATTCCTCATAATAATTATGTTTAATCGAATCAAACACATATTTGCTAACCACATTCATATGACCCACCAGTATTTTCTGTTCTGTACAAAAACGGCTTCAAAGTTATCATTACAGCACACATATTTTGATTCACAATATAAATGCGGCTAGCGAAATGGCTTTAGGATGAAAATTATCGTTTTGATTAATACCAAATAGCTCAGTGGTGTCAATTGAGTGGTGCGACATGATCACGGTTTTCACGAGTTCACATCCAAGCGCAATTTTTATCTTTTTACCGTATTATTTTGTTATTAGTAACAAAATATTGTCATTCGTACAAGTACCAAAATTGGGTATTTGGACAATCATGAGGATTTTTTCGCCAAAACAAAGAAATTTTTTGTACTAATGATATGAGCTTTGTTGTTGAGAATGTTATTACGAATCGAAATGCATGAAAAAATATAGGGTGTTCCATTGAAAGAAATATCATTTTATGAAATATTCAATTTCTTCAATTTTTTTTTTGTTTTCGGCATCGAGAAGGCCATTGAAAATGCTACTAGTTTGCCCATTCAACCGAATTCTTAGCATCAATAATAACGGAGTTGGCAATGGTGCCGCCTTAATTTGGAACACCCTGTATACATTCACATATATAACTGAAATCGTCCGTAGAGTGAGTGATTTCTAGGTACGAGAATCATGTGCACTGAGTAGGCGGAGTGAACACATAATTACGGCCTTCTGCATTCGTCCGGCTAAGATTTCTGCCATATTATGGCAAGCCGGCATGATTTTTAAGCTTGATAGCAGTGTGTCCATCATTCCACCAAAATCTAATACCAGAACCACCATTTTTATCAAATTTATGTTATTATTATAAGAAAATGAGAATGTACCACTAGATCAGACGAATCTTCAACCATAGTTCTATGAATATCATCATATTGTACGATACCTCATTGAATCAAAATATACTCAATCAATTTA
This sequence comes from Chrysolina americana, assembly GCA_958502065.1. Classification (NCBI taxonomy): domain Eukaryota; kingdom Metazoa; phylum Arthropoda; class Insecta; order Coleoptera; family Chrysomelidae; genus Chrysolina; species Chrysolina americana. The sequence goes on from OY293414.1 coordinate 87,238,105, forward strand.
GTGCACAATCTTCAGCCGATTTTGCAGTTCATTAAAAAGCATTTCGCAGACTTACTTCCATCGTATTTCATTCCGGCGCCCATCGGAAAGTTTCACGCTTCGACGGGGAAGGTAGAGCTAATATAGCGCACCCCCACGGTTCCCAGGATAAATATAGCTCCAGGAAACCCATCCATTGTTCCATTCATGCAATGATGACAGAATTCGGAACATTAATATTCATAACATAGCAGCTACGTCAGACACGAGCGTACACAGACAATGAGAGGAGGGGAGGAATAGGACATCTATGATATTTTGCTGAACTAGTATAAAGCAGATTTGGTGTTACTTGCCATAAACAGTACCGTATATAGTGTCCATATATATTAGCAAAAGAGTAAAATATCCGACAGATTATTTGTAATAATAAACAAACGCAGAAACAAAAGTTAATAGAGTCGGATGATAAATGCCGGTGAAAAGACAGCAGCAGCGTTAATCACAAAATACTGCTGAAGAAGCTCCAACACTATGGATGCATAGGATTGACTTTTGATTGGTTCAAATCCTACCTGGCAGGGAAAAAACAGATAAGCAAAACAGCAGAGCTTTCAGAAAAAAGGGAAATTAATACGGGAGTTCCACAAGGATCTGAGTTGGGTCCAATACTTTTCCTATTGTATGTGAATGACATCACCAAGATCAATATTTATGGAAAGTTCATCCTCTTTGCTGATGACACAACTATACTGTGGGGTAATAAAAACAATTGTAACGTCCACAGCATAATATCAGCCGTTTTTGAAAAAATTGAAAAACTGGTGTGATGCAATCACCTTATCTTTCAATTTGTCAAAAACGAATTCAATATCATTTAAATGTTTGGTTGGTGATCATAGGAAACACTAAATTTCTTGGAGTGTTCATTGATCAGAAATTGAAATTTGAGGATCATGTACAGCAATTTACACGTAAAATCTCTTTGGGATGTTATTAGGGTGATTTCGAACGAATTAGGATTCAACACAGTCGAACTGGCTTACTATGCACTCACTGACAGTCAGTTATGTTACGGAATACCGTTTTGGGGAGTATAGAGTCCAACTTCATTCAAAAGTTTACTTATTTTACAAGAAAGGGCTATAAGGTACATATGTTTCGCAAACCAAGAGAATCTTGTAGATTATTCTTCACAAACAATAATATGTTTGATAAATTATCATACCTATATTGAGTTTTGCTGCATGCTCATCGCATTATAACACCCACAACAGCAGCCCCTTTCTGAAACTCCCAATGCTGACCAAAAATATAACCAAAGACTCCTTATTTTTCAGTGTTGAAAAAATGTACAATCATCCACCCCTGTACATTAGATCTGCTGATCTGAATTTCTACCAATTCAGGACGGCAATCAAAAATTTTCTACCCGACAGACCCTACTATAGTTTGCAAGAATATTTTAACAAAAGCTCTTAGCTGAGTTTCAACCGTAATGTCTATTTTATAAGAGTTTGTACACTTTTTGAATTATAATTTATTATGTACTCTATTCTTCGTTTCTATAAGAATTTATTTCAAGCTTTGTCAACAAGATCCTGTCTTATGATATTAAAGCATATTTATGTTAGTTTCTTCGGTTAGAAATTTCCCAGTCAGGATTTCATCTGTAATATCTGAGTATTTTTTTGTACACAGTCCATGGTTTATCTATTTGTATATCTAAATATCTGATATGCAGGGTGTTTCCTAACTGCAGGGTTTGAGTTGTTAGATCGTTTTAAGGAGAAAAATTCCTATGAACTATATCTGGAGTTGCATCATTTCTGAGATAGAGAGCGTTGAAATAAAAAGAATCATGGATGGATCCTTACTATCAATGTCAGTTGGTTTCCAATGCAGACGTTCATGATATGAAATAGAGTGGCTTTAATTGTTTCTCGAATACGAAGCTAGATATGAAGAGAATACAAGAAACCAAAAAGTCGTATTTACAGTTGCTCTATTTCAAAATATGCGGCGTACTTTTTTTACAATATTGTTGGCTGTGGTGCCCACTGAGACGCCACTGGCCTTGATAATTTCAATCTAGTTAGGGCTAAATGCACGCCTAAACGGTTCTAGTATATTCATGATATTTCATAATTACCGATTTTTTTTTATTTCATCGCCCTGTATTTCAGAAACGAAGCAACTCCGGACTTCTGTTCACAGAGAACTTTTCTTCTTAAATCGAACTAACGATTCACCCCCTGCAAAAGGAAACCGTAGTTAAGAAACACCCTGTATATATGCTGTGTCAAAATTATTCCTATCGATATATCATTCCTAATTCAATTTTGTTTCATTATTTTTTGATAACAACTAGCCCCTCCGCCACTGTTCCTCGTCAAATTCTCCATCTAGGGCTGTTATGAAGAATAGCAAAGACCTTTTAGTGTAGAGGGTGCATCTCCCGAATATAAAACATTTATGACCGAAATAAGCAGGGTGTGTGCAAACGCACAATATTAAACAGTCATAAAAACCAATTTACCAGCTTAATTGTTGCGGTCCCTTGATTCCATAACTTTATTGTGCCACCAAACTAACAAAATAGGCAAGCAATAGGGTTTTTCACCACTTGCATGAAGACGCACGCAATATTTATCAACTTATATAGAATAATATCATCAGAAAGCAATCTACAGAATAGACAAGTAGTAAGAGTAGCTGATGTCATTGATGATTACAAACAAATTGAGTTTGGTGTACATCAAAGCACAGTATTAGGTCCGATACTATTCAATATGTATATCTTGCAATATGTTTTCGTAACATAATTGCATTTGCAGACGATGCTGCAATATTTTATGAAGTGGAAATGTGGTCCTATCTTAAAAACAAAGTAGAGACAGTTTTTCAAGTACTGAAGCAGTAGTTTGAATACAAGCTCCTAACAGTTAACTTCTCAAAAACAAACTTTCTACCATTCAGCTGTACCATATCCGGTGTATATTCAATCTTTTTATCGTGACAATGTTTTCATTACTGTGACATACAGTATGGTGCAAATGAATGGAATAAGAAATTCAATTGTTTTTCACTTTTATCAATAACATTTTTGATTGACAATATAGTATATTTATCTCTCTCTTTCTGTGTTTCTCTCTCTTTCCGGGACGAACTCTCTATATACCACATCTAATTCTCGTGACATCGATTACCGTAATCCAATTTCTGCTGTCCAAATCGACGTTGGCATAGTTTCCCGCTGCAGCAGAGGGAAGGGAAGAACTCTCTGGAGACGGAGATAGAACACGGGGCCGAAACTAATGCAGACTGATCGCGGCTCAGGTGACGGTCGATACACGGGTAGCTTTGATGGATTGCATGATATGGTACAAATGTTATCGCTTCCGGTGATATATGGCCGAGATAGAAAATTCGATAAAGGATTTGGAGAGACTAGAAGCGATATCCATGAAGAGCAGCGACTGTCCTCAAGCTTGGTTTTAATTTTGTTTCCCTGATCATCGAAGGTTTGGTTAATTTGTGAATTTACTTGGTTATCATCGGGTTCTTGAATGCCAGAAATCGTAAGTGACATTTTGAGGACATTTAGAAATTCTACTAAAAAAAAAAAGTTCCTCACACCACTAGACTCACAATGTTTCAAAATGATTCGTTTCAGAATTTTCTGGAAATATGGGCATCGATAGAAGACTCATAAGGAAATGAAATTAAAAAAGAATACCGTTTAATGATCTGAAAAATTTAATTGTATATAGATTTATTAAGCAAAAATTTAATAATACCACTGGATTCACAAAGTTTTGGAATGCAATTGACAGACCTTTCAAACTTCCTAAAAACCAGTCTAATGATCCCTCTTTATAAGGGTGAATATTCCTGTAATCCAGCCAATTTTCGACCAATCTTTTCAACTCCAACCCTGGGAAAAATAATCGAAAACTTGTTCAAAAATAGATTAATGGACCTTCAGGCTCTCCACATGATCTATATTCTCATAAATTAGGTTTTCAACCCAGTAAAATTACAGTAGATGCTATGTTTCACTTTTTGAAAAATGTGTTTTCAAATCTGAATTTGGGAGAAGCCAGTATTTGATGATTTGTTCAAAACATTTGACAGCGTTCATTAGTTATCGAATATTGCTGCGAAAGTTTCACCATTATGTGGTCAGATACCAAAGCCATAACTGGTTTGAGTCAAGGAACTCTAGTTGTAAAACCCAATAGTTTTTTCTATATTGGTTTAATCGAACATGGTGTACCACAGGGATTTGTAAAGAATCCTTCTTTGAAATTTTCTGTTTTGGGATAAATTTTTTTTTTTAAGAATCGAATATCCAGGGCAATTGAATGAAATAACTGTGAACCAAAATCAAACAGAACGTTCTGAAAGAGTCCCAGCCAAATTTCAATCTGAAAATTACCTGAAAACCCACGACACTTTCCGTACAAAAATTCTGATCTCCAACTTATCGTTGAGTTTAGTGTTTTCCACCAAGAGAGGCATAAATTCCCGCTACACGCCTACCCACAATCACGAAATCTCCAGGAAAGGTCCGGTAGGGACCATTTCCAAAAAGTAATGTGTCCGGACTATTACCGTAACGTAAAATGGGGTTTCTTCCCCCAACCCCATACGGTATATGTATCCGCTGTCTGGGGAAATAACACGATGATTCAGTTGTACGTATCGAATGCATTTCTTTATTGTTTTCTCAATGCGGATCACAACAGTGAATCGAATGTGAAATTTTCTTCCATTCCGAGTGGAAAACCAAATTTTGGTTTCATCTCTCATCGCTGTGTTTAGGATTGTCTGAAGTTTTATATCAGACCTCCGAAAGATTGAACTGGAAATCTCCTAAAAACAGAGCGAAGGCTAGCTAGCCTATAATTATGAACATGTTGCAGAATAGGTGGAAAACTTTATCAAAATATGAAGTATTCAGCAATATATGAATGTAAGCTTTCACGGCTGGCGACAATATTTTGGCTGGTTTCCGTGTTTTGCCGTGTTCTTCTTTGGTTTAAATCTCCAAACGTTTCGACTGCAACTGCGGCAGTCATCTTCAGTGGCGTGGTCGAAGTACTCTTCTAGACGTATCAACTGAAACTGAAGCTTTCGAGTTTGCCATGTTATTTATAGTGATGTTTTTTGCTCACTTTCTGTAATAGTGGGTTCGCGCGCACTTTTCGCGCGATTCGGGTGACATGGCTTCGTTTTGGCCCCTTTCAATGCTGTGTGCCAGATCTTTGGTAAATATGTTCTCTCTTCTTTTCTGTTGAAGTTCTCTTAGCCTTTGTCTATTTCTATTGCTTCTAGATACATTCTTGTTGAATAATGATTCGACGTTGCTAGTCTCTCGGAGAACACAAGATCTTTTTCGAAAATACCGATCAGGCACAAGTATGAACGTCAACAGACATGCATTTCTCATTCAGGTTTAAGAATGCAGGGTGGGCACGCATGTATCTGATTCGGCCTTTGAGTGTCAAACAGTTTGAAAATGCTTGGTGCTCTCTGACTAGAATTACTTTTAGAAAATGCTCAGTAAACGCAAGCATTTTATAAATAAAAGTGCTTAGTGCTTCAGTTTGAATTGATATTATGGCTACTGTTTGATTTCAGAAGTAAAAAAACTGCCTTACAAACTAGGTGAAAATATTTCGTATATGCGTAGTTACATGAATACTTTACTTCACTTTACTTCAAATGCCTTCCAGATTACCTACAGCAAAAATAAAGAAATTTTTTACACAGCTCGATGAAAAAATTCAATTTCGAAGCTCATTACAGAGTAACAGCCACTCCTTCCTCAGTTTTTTATTCACACAACCTGATGTCTTTTCTTGTGCATTTTCCGGCAAGTCTCCCGCAAATTGTGCGTATCGGTACAATGATCGATGACTGGCTTTCTAAAAGACGTGTTTCTGAATTGGCTACAAGTCGGGATTAGGGTCTCAGCGTTCAGATCAAATCTAACACGGGATCCACGACAACGCAATCTTTGTGTTTGAGAAGACCCACTGCCCTTCTGGCTCACTTATGCGGGATATAAAAGAGGGCACGGATCGCATTTTCTCGAATCATTATGGACAGTTTTTTGTACGATGATTGGGACGAATTGTCTAATCGCAAATTCGTGGCTAAATTGGGGTGGAGGAAGTTGTGAACGGTTCAAGATGATAATTATGCCTCTGTGCCAATTTGGCATCCACTGAAGATGTAGAATTTTATATATTTAGAAACCGTGATGAAGACTAAGATAAGAAATTGATTTTTTTTTTAAAGTTGTACCATTTCATAAAATAATTGCACCAAAAAGTAGAAAGAAACCTCCCTTTGTTAACATTCAAACAGTTTGACGTAGAATCTTGAAAATGAAACGTTTGGAGGGTATAACCGATACTACATTTTGAAATAAAACACATTGTAATTGCTTCATAGATGGTGCAGGGGGGCATATCAACTTGAAACTTAAAAACCCATGGGGTGTAAGTATTTATCTGGAGTTGAAAGGTATCATACATCTCGGAAACATTTTCAAAATTTTTCTTTGCTCATATTCGAAAAAGTTGATCATTTTTAAATAGACACACCAAAGTTGAAGCCGAAATTTAAAGAAATCTGCTTAGGAGTTCAATTAAAAATCCACATGTGAATATTTTCGATTCAAATTCAGAGATCATACTAAATTGAAGATTCTGAACTGATTGGATTTAGCAGAATTTCTCTTTCTTCAACCGTTTTCGAATTAAAGTGTTTATCTGGAGTAAAAGGTGTCATACACCTCAGAAAAATTTTCAAAAAAAAGTTCTCTGCTCATTTTCGAAACACTTGTTCTTTTTTGAATATGCACACCAAAGTTGAAGTTGATTCGCAGTCAAATGAAGATTTCATAGGCCTCTCATGGAACCTGTGCAGTCGCGAGTTGAAAATTAAAAAAATCTGCTGAGTTCAATTACAAATCGATCTGTGAAAATTTTGAATTCAAATTCAGAGATTATACTAAATCAATGATTGTGAATCAACCGTTTTCGAATTGAAGTGTTTATCTGAAGTTGAAAGGTGTCATACACCTCGGAAACTTTTTCAAAAAAAATTCTTTGCTCATATTCAAAAAACTTGATCCTTTTTGAATATACAAACCAAAGTTGAAGTCGATTTGCAGTCAAATAAAGATTTCATAGGCTTCTCATGAAACCTTTGCAATCGCGAGTTGGAAATTTAAAGAAATCTGCTTAGGAGTTCAATTAAAAATCCACCTGTGAATATTTTTGATTCAAATCCACAAATCTTACTAATTGAATGATTCTGTTTACATATTCGCTGGTCACCTGAAGTCTACCCACATAGGCTATGCCTTTGGGTAATATTATCATTAAATCGGACAGAAAATAAGGACACTGTGGCTTGGGCCAATTTGGGGGCCCCATTCGTGAGTTTTCTGGTATGCCCCCTTGCCAACAATCCAACGCTGCAATGTAATCAATAAATTTCATAGTTGCAAGAATATTGTTACATTATTTAACATTATACTATATTTTACTCTAGTGTCTGGCAGTTTCAGTAGTTGCAGAGGCATCGCAGTCAGTTTACAAGCTTACCATACGTTGAAATATTACTGTAACATTGCATTTATTATCTTGCTTCAGGATTAGTTGGTTTAGAGTGTTGTGACATGCCAAATAAATCCGTAACAACTGTAAAATCGGTGTGTTCCCGGTACTCAATTGGGTGCTTGAAATCATTCCAAGCACCCAATTCAGTTTACTTAACATTCCACCCCTAGTTTCTGCATTATATCCAAACCCAATTAATAAAATCTTCCCTATTCAATGAAACACACCGAGCGAATTTACAATTTCCTCGACCATTAAATTTGCATGGTTTGCTAAACAAATCGTCCTTCTCTCGGGAGAAAAAACGTCGAATTCCACATTTCCTTCATCCCGGCAGGGTCGGGCGGAGGCAGGCTAACAAAGCCAATCTCACTGATCCGTGGTCGTAAGGGCTCCGTGTCTCCTCACGCCCAATTGACTCGGCACACGCTGGCCCAACAAAGAACCGCACTTCCAACTCCGTTCGACCGGAAGTTATGAGCAACTCATTGAAATATCCGCCGAACGGAACTTATATTCGCACTTCATCATCTTCATCAGACTGTTGTTTTTCCGGAGCGGGTGTTTAGCGCCTTGTTTACGACGGCGACGATGGAAATGGGAATTTTTTTTATATTTTTTTCTTTTGATACTGGAACTTCACCAACCGGACGTTCTTGAGAAACGGAGCCATCGGTTAACAAAAAATATTAATAGTTCAATAATTTAGTGATCCAGAAAAACTTTATTTCTTCCGAAGTCAATTGTGACACTTCCCTATAATATTCAATAACCCAATGACAAAAACAAGTACCTATTAGCAAAAAAAAATTTGATAGGCGTTGTATTCTTGGATTATAAAGGTACTTTTGGAAATGTTAATAAGGATTTATTATTATCAAAACTCAATAGATATGGTGTCATAGGTAATGAATTGTATTGGTTCAAAAGTTATTTACAACGTAGAAGACAAAAGGTGAGGTACAACAATGTATTTTCCCATCAACCAGAAACTCAGCATGGAGTTCCTCAAGGCTCAATACTGGGGCCAATATTATTTATATTGTTATCAATGATAACATCAAGCAGGTCGAAAAATGCAAAATTAAGTTATTTGTTGATGATACAGTTCGGTGGGTTCATCTACACAATATGCCTCAAGAAATTCAACGAAAAGCCCACAATTGGACGAGAAGTCAATAAACGAGTTTCAGAAAAATCCCGTTTTCTGCCTCGTCCTGTAGTAATGTACACCATAATTGATATAATCAAAGGAAATTGATATTTTTCACATAATATTATACTCAAAAATCAAGAAAAATCTATTCGCAGAAAAAAAAATATTTTCCATAATTAGCATTAGACAATCAACCCATTTTTGTAGCTCACTCTGCAGAGCTAGAAAAAAGTCTAATGAAGAAAGTTGCTTGTTTTGACCTGTAGAATGATATATCCAAAAATCATAAAATTCTATCGAGCCCCAGGAATACATGTATCCAGTGCCATGTCCTTTATTTATTTTGAAATAAATAATTTCATTCCTAAACACATATCTCTCGAGCAGTTTTAGTCAACTGACAATTTCCCTCATATTATATAAACCAATCAAATGCCATAATTCGTGATGTTTCCAAGCAGCATAGTTTTCGTGTCAGCAAGGCGAAAGTATTTTTCGAAAATTCTGCATTTTGTCGGGATATTACTATTGAAAATACCCTGGAATGTTTTCCACTTCGTCGCTTTACGATTAATCTCATCTTCAGTAATGAAAAATTTTCCACCTCACTGACATAAGAAATTTTTGATCTTCATCTCAAAGATAGTTATTGCCAACTCACGACGTCGTTATTAAAGTCCCAGAGAGTGATGAAGCGTCCTAGTTATAATTGACATAAAACCTCCCTTCTCCAGGCACCAGACGATAATGCCTTAATGTTATTACAAGGTATTAGCGGATTATGTCGTTTATTTAGTGTCGCGAAGCAATCTTATTGCCAATTTGGAATGTTTGTGGAAGACTCTTTCTGATGGTAATCTCTGTGTACACAATTGTTTTCCACCAGACATCGAATCGGTCATTGCAGATGAGGTACAGAAGTAGGAGAAAATGTTTTGTCAGTTATTTTGATAGATAAATTGTGTTTTTGATTTATTTGTACCACTGAAAGAGGTAAAATCTTTGGAAATATTTAAGAGCTATTGAAGTAGAACTAACAAATGACGACTGTTTGCTGGAATTGGACATACGAGCATTGATATCTATCAAAAAAAGTGTGAGAAAAAATATGGTGAGAAAAAATACAGAGTAATACATTGATTTCCTCCAACGTCCCCCCCCTTAATTCTGCCTTTTTATCACTGACTAAACCCGATCTTAATCTCATTTTTATGAAAGGATCCATTGCTAGAAATTCGGTCAGTATGTTTGCCTATGATTTCTCAGAATCAAAATACTGTATATTGTATAGGTGTGTTGAAAACGAATACCTACTTATTGTATACGTTGAACTGAACAAATGTCATCTTGCTATGATAATAAAAATAATTCCTGATAAACACTTGAAGAGTGTACTCAATGGCATAGCCTGTCCGGGTGGAGAACAGCTATTTTTATTATTTGCGTTCCAAGATACTTGTTGACTTGATTCGATATGACTGCCTTTTTTTTTGCTGCCATCTCCAAGCGGTGGCGATTCTCACATGTTTTTATCAATTCCGGAGCATCATCCCCATCATCATCATGTTGTCTTGGCTCTAAATTAATCCCTCCAAGTCCAGAAGTTATATTTCTCACTGTCTCACGTCTGAGATTGAATGCCACAACTGTTTTGGCGCTAGCTCTAAGTGGTGGTGATTCATCCATTAGTCTTATAATTCCAGAGTATCTACTTCATTCATCATACATTTTCTCTACATTCGCTACTATAACTTCGGTGAGATTATCTGAGAAAGATAATATCGAAGTTACTGGCATGATATCTTCAAGAATATCATCAAATATAATGTTACATAACACTGGACCAAGCGCAGACCCCTGTGGCACTACTACTGGGACCTCGTGATGTTATACTGTTTTAATTTTTCATACATCTCTCATAAAGGTATTGATTATTTTATTATATATATATATAATCGTTTGATACCTTTAGGACGCAAGGGCATATAAAGTCAGTCGTAATAAAGGCAAAGTGGGAAACTCTTTTACATCCACAACTGAAAATTTCCTCGATACACCAGTTTTTCTTTACGGTACATTCACTACCATAACGGAATCCCGGTCCCCTGTATCCGAAATCTTCATATTCAAAAGTTCCTGACTTCTGCAACCTCCAAAATAACCCATAATCAATAACAAAAAAAAGGAAATGAATACACACAAGAAGGAAAATAGGAAATAAATTCCTCATGCAAAAAATGAATTTCAGTAGGAACGTTCTTTAGAATAGCACACTTTATCGGCCTACTCTTTCGTTTCAGAAAAGCCTCTAATTCATTGAACTTGTTAATATCTCGTTTCTCATGTATAGTCACCATCGATTTTAGCATTGACCATTTAGTCCATAAGGAATTCGGACTATACGGTTCTGACTGCAACAAATAAACACAATTACTACCAAATCTACAGAAAAACATAGAAAATACCCTACCAGTTCTTGAAAATATTCCAGAAATACAGTTTGAGTATAATTTTGGCATAATTTTTTCCGTGTTGTATTCTTTTTGGTATACGACTTCGAATCAATGATTCTCTTGCTTTTTCAGCAAATACAGCTTGATAACAAATTTCTGTTTGTAAATAAGTAACCTAGCAGCAACCTAGCAACAACAAAACTCCTGTAAAGAACGGTACTTGAATCAAATATAGCGGGAAATTAGTCAAGACTCTTATAATTCTTTTGATACATAAATAACTATTATTATACGTGATTCTCAGATAATTCCTCCCCATAACTTTACTTTATCTGTATGTCTGATCTGGCGTAATACAATCTCACCTAAGACATACCACCAGCAAGTATCCTCTGAAATTTCAAAACGTTTATCTGAACTTAAATATTTTGAGACGAAAGGAAAATATTTTGCTCAAAATTTCCAGTCATATCCATTGCGAATGTCTTTTACTGAATCTTTGCTAGTTTGATATGGATATTTATGTTTGTTGACCCCTGTCTCTCATTTATGAAAGTTCAAATACGAGCTCTTACAGCCTTGTCAAGTTGAGAATAAGGATGTTAATTAACAGATTTGATCAACCAGAGTGAGTGCTAACTTCAGGAGATCTGATTGGACACTTGAAGATTTTGGAACATATTTCCCTAGAAGCCATGTCTAAACCGACATATTTCATGCCAGTTAGGTACGACTTCAAAATAAATGGTGTGGTCATAAACAGCCACCAAACTTACACAGAGAACGGACCTCAACTGGGAAGGGATGCATCAGTGTGGTACACAGATGGATCTAAGATGGACGAAAGGGTTGGAATGGGCGTTACAGGACCAAATTACAGGCTTTCAAAACCCCTTGGTAACACCCCAACCATCTTCCAAGCAGAAGTACAAGCTATAGAATGATGTATCCAGGAATGCCTTGAAACAGGCACTCGAAGGGTAGAAATCTATACACCATCAGATAGTCAAGCAGCACTAAAAGCTCTGAGGTCATACACCCGTGAGTCTGAGTTGACTTGGGACTGTAAAGGATCCCTGAGACAAGGTCACAGAGGAATTAAAAGCAACGACTTGAAAGAAGAGTTCCGACGCTGGGAAACGGGACTTCCCACTGGGGTAACACCTCAAAAAGTTGAGAACTTCGCTGAAACTGCAGAACATTTGCAGTGCGAATGCCCAGCGCTTTTCTGCAAGAGGCTTAAGTTCTTGGAAGGGGTCTTCTTAACGCCCTCCTACATCAGGAACATAGCTCTTAGCGAACAGCCTGTACGATCCCCTGTAATCTACAAGTGCTATCTTCAAGAACATAGGGAGTTTGTGACTCGTTTGATGCCAGCCATTGTAGAGAAGAAGAAACAGAGCATCCAAGACGAGAGAAGCTAAGGGTGAGATAAAACTCTCAAATTCTGTGATGTACGATTCTAATTTCTTGACAATAATGCTCAGCATTACCGTATATTTAACATCTTTAACGAATCCGAAAACTAGGTCTTGTTAAAGCCCCATTCTGCTACAAAAAACCCTGTCCATCGCCACCACTGCGTGTAATAAAGCTGGAACAATAACGGATAGATTGCGGGTCGTCGCCTTATCAGGCGTTAATTCCTTGTCTCCATGGCAAGGATTACACGGTGGTTCCCTGTAATCCGCGAAATGGGGTAGATGCATCTGAAAACGATTCTACTCAAGGATATCTTGACACAACTATGATAAATGTTGCCATTTATTGCCATTTCTTGATCCTGCATATGTTAGCTGTTACTGATGGTTACACTTGTGAAGGGTGGAAGTAGCTATGATTCGTTTTTCAGTTTATGAATGCTTGAAAAGTGTGTGCAGTGTTGATGGGAAATGATTGTTTGAAGAAGGAAGAAGAAGAAGGAAGAGCTTCATCAAAACTACTATGACTTTAATCTATTTATGATGTTTTAGGAAATAATTCAGCCTTTTTTAAGATTGAGAAAACAATTCATCATATTTTTGAGGACATCAGTGTACCCAACTCTTCTCTGAAAGGAACTTGTAAGATAAATTTTCTGTTGTTATATTACAAGAGAGTGAAAATAATTTGACAGATTTTTCGAAAACTTGTTGCCAGGCAATAAACATGAGAGCCCGAAGGGCTCGAGTGGCTATTGCCAAATGGTAACAAGTTTGAGAAAAAATCTGCAGAATTATTTTCTACTTTATCGAACTCTCGTGTGGTATTCGATAGATTATTTTTTTCGTATGATTTTCAACCAATCAGAATGTCCAATTTAGTTAAGTTACCTCGTATAATTTCGATAATACCTGATTAAACTTAGAGTAGCTACACCAATCGAAAATTTTAAAATAATTTCATTTTCATAGTAACCACATCGACATCAATATACAACAAACAGAACTGTCAAATTGTGACGTTTATCTAAAATTGTTCAAAAATGAGTCGATTCGGAGATTTATCATCAAATGCAATAGACGAAAGTATACAAAATACTGAGCCCCATAATACAGTGAGAACAAAAAAGTACGTATGGAAACAATTTCTTACGTTTTGCAGTGAAAGAAACTATGTGCTAAATGAATCAATTTCCACTGAAATGATAGCGTCCATTTTGAAAGATTGGGCTTTCAATATGCGAGAATGTAATGGAGAAAATTATAAAGAAAATGTGGTTAAAACGATGTGGAACATTACGGCAAAACAAGTACAAGAAAAATATATGAAGGAGTTTAATAGAGTAATTGATACATTCTCTAGTCCCATATTTTTAGCCGCACGATACGCAAGAAATTCAAAAAGAAGGGAACTTCAAATGTTACCGGACAAGAGAAAGGTTAGTGCATCAGCATTTAAAGATAACGAGTACATAGCAATGATAGAAGCGTGGGATGAAAATACACCGGAAGGATTACAAATAAAATTTTTCTTAATTGCTTCTGTAGAACTTGCGTGGAGAGGAAATGAAAAAGCATCATGCTTGACTCATTATTTTCAAAAAGAAACTGGAAATGATGATACTCCAACTGGTAGAATACAATATAATCCTATTTTTACCAAAACCACACAGGGAGGAGCAAAACCATGTGCTAATAATAAATGGCTTGTACCTAATCATAATGAAGTGAGTCGTTGTCCAGTGAGACTTCTAGATAAGCTAATGATGAAAAGAAGCGAAAATATCAATATTAAAACAGATAGGTTATTTCTGACAGTAAATCCCAACTGGAGAAAAGAAAAAACCCTTGGCTGGTACAAAAATATGCCAATTGGAGTGCATGAAATTAGTAAATGGACCAAAAAGTCTGCAGAACTGGCAAATTTGAATATGACAAACAAAAAATTTTCAAATCATTCTCACCGAGCCACTGCTGTTTCACAATTGGCAAAAGCAGGTGTATCGGAACAAGAACTTATTAAAATAACAGGACATGGTAATAGCAATTCTATCAAACCCTACCTACAGATAGATGAACAACATCACCAAAACATAATAAATAAGATGAGATCCAATTTTAAAAACGCTGCAGGTTCAAGTAATAACACCTCCAGTATTTCCAGCACTTCAATGAGCAGTGGCCACGTTTCCTGCGCCGAAAATAACTCAGTTAAAAAAAACGTAGTATATAATAATTGTAACTTTCATTGCAACAATTTGTATATAAATTAATAAATTGTTTATATATTTACTTAATTTACTCAAAAAATAATCGTATCAAATACAATACGTACTTCAAAATAAATACGGTTATACATCTCAAACTTCCTGCATAATTACAAATCGTGTCAGTTTGACAGAATAATCCTCCCGCTTCGTGGTCGGATTATTTAAACTGTCAAACTGACACTCTTTATAATTATGCAACAAGTTATCGATGTATAACCTGATTATTTTGAAGTACTTATAGTTACTGATTATTTTTTGATCATATAACATTTTTATTTCAAAAATTCACTTGAATCACCATAAACAGAATGAAGTTTGGAATTTGAAGTTCTCATCATGAAATATACAATTATTATTATGGATGTTTTGTCCTTGGCTGGAGGATTCCGTAACATTGTTTTCTTCTGTTCAAAGCAATTTGATCGAGTTTAAGATTTCTGACAGAATTAACGATAGTATTGTGAGCCCGAGTTGTATTTATTGAGATAATATCAAGAGCCAACGAAGTTAGGAAAACGTATATTCTTGTTAATTTTAGTTCAATGAATAAAAGCTGTCAGACTGACATTTATAATGTCATCCTTGCTAGCAAGATATATCCTTCATTGTTGTTTGCATGTGTGGTTGCCCATAACGACGTGGTATTACCGGCTCAAAAGTTAGGAACTGTGTACTATCAGTGAAGCTCCGTTTTTATTGGTTCTCATATCGCAGGAAATATACTTGCAAAAATAGATCAAACAAACTGCACTGGGCATTACCTGAAAACAAAAATTTACTTATTATTGCAGAATTGAGACCTGAATCACTATATTCACCTGGGGCAATTTGCAAAGCATTAATTTTTCTAGCTGAAATTATTTTCTCATACGATGTGTAGAAAAAAAAAGACGTTCCGAATAAGGTCATTTGAAAAAGTCTTTCAAATTGGTGGCCAACTCCTGAGGGATTTTTCAACTTGTGAACTATATCTCATACACAAAATTTTATGCTAATTTCGAAAATAAGTGATTTGTTCATGTCCAGATACAAGGTTTACCTTAATAAAGGAACTCACAAAAACTGATGTTTCCAACTGAAACTACAGATGTTTCGTAAAAAGCCTACTAAATCTTTAACTGGCATGGAATCAACTTCAAGTTCAGTGTTCATATTCAAATGAGATCGAAATTTAGAAAAATTAATGGAAAAATTGTGAAATAAAGTTTTGTAGGGAAATGACCCTTCTCAACTCCATATGAATATTTCAACTCGAGACAGTTGTAGTAATTAATTCTGCGAACAATGAAAACAATGAATAAAATAAATGTATAAAATAAATGTGAATGTTTGCTGTCAAACACACAAGAATTACCTCAGAAAATAATGCCATAGGATAGTAATACTGAATGAAATAGCAAAAACTATGCAATCTTTGGAATAATTTCACTAATAAATTTCAATTGTCTTAAAACGAATAGAATGTATAGAAACATCAGAAGTACATTTTGAATAGGTCAGTGATGAAAGTAGTTTCATCACGGAGAGTTCGAAAAATAAAACAATATCTAAAGAAACATCCATTTACCTAATAAATGACTCAATGTAGATATGGAAGAACGCGACCTTGTTGTAGGACTCTGTAGAATTCCCACTTTGAAACTCCTTTGATGGCCGATATTAACCTCAATGAAAGATCATCTGGAAACAAAATTAATTACTCTCTAAACGTGCTGCACCAAATTCTGCTAAACCGAATCAATTTTTTCTCTGCAGATCTCCAATTACTCATTTCCAGGACCTGAGAGCAATTAGCGAAGTTAGGGAAAGCGTTGTAACTTTACGAAGCCGTTGCGGACAAAGGCAAAACACGAGTGCTGTTATCTGAGCTGATCGAGTGCCAGGGAAAACTCCCGAGGGAACTGCACAGAGACGGGAGTTTCCCCGTTCCGCCTGGAGCACCTCCGGGATGAGTCCTATAAATAAAGTGGAAAAGGTCCCGGAAAATGACAATGCCTTATGAAAACATCAAAATGTTATTGTTTCATTGTTGGATGCCATTCGCGGCAAAAGAAAAAGTGTAGTACGGGTGTTTCAGCTTGAATGATCCATTCGTTTGTGGTCTTTCATCTTCCGTAAACATATACAGTGTGTCGTTGGAATTCTTGGATGGAATTTGGTGTCATGAAAAATATAAAGATTTAGACAGGAAAAAATTGCCGATCCTCGAAAATAATATCACTCCTAGTGGAGGCACCGACATGCGGGTTCAATCCGATCCTAAACCTATCATCATAATGAGTGATAGTAGAAATTCAAGTAACCTGGAAGATGAGTTGAGGACAATTGCCAAAAATGACGAATATAGAAGGTTGATAAACCAGTCTGCTTTACTTTCTGGAAAGAGAAAAATCTTGGTGTATGGGGATCAGTATGGTATGGGATTCACTAGAGTTCTAAAAACTATTTCCTACACTGACAACTACGTGGTGAATGACTTGATCAAACCCGATATTGATCTTTCCAAACTAACAGAAAACATATTTCAAGAAACATTGCATTATGGTAAAGATGACATAGTAATTGTGATGTTCGACTCAAATAACGTAAGCAATACTTCAACTTTAAATGTTGCATTAAGAAATATTTTAAATCTAAGCAAATCAACAAACATCTTATTATCACCTGAAATTAACTCGCGTACTGATTGGGTCCTACATCGCATTCTGTCAGTTAGAATTAGAGCCTTCAGAAGACGAAATCGAAACTCTTCTGTAACGTTCTACTCAGGAGCAAAATATGAACGCTCAAAGCAGAATATACCGGGTGGCAGAAAAAATTATACTCAATTTCTAAATCACTGTCAGACCACAGACTGGAATTCGATACATAGGGCAGCGGATCCCGTGAATGAATTTAAAAAACTTGTTTGTGAAAGACTCTCTAAATCATTTCCTCTGCGCTTGATAAAATGGAAAAAATCCAAACCCTGGATCACACGAGGACTTAAAGTTTCGTCGAAAAACCTAAGATGCCTACACACTATTAGAAAATTCCATAGCGACAATGTATTCTTTCAATAACTTTCGTCGAATCTATAAACTATTGAATTAGCCAAAGATCATTTTTACAATAATAGATTAAATCGAGCAGGTAATAAACAAAAAGAAATGTGGTCAATAATAAATGAATTGAGAGGTAATAAGAAACAAATACATCCAGAAATTAAAATAAACCTCAACCAGTTAAATAATTATTATTGTTCAATAGCCTCAAAACTCACCAATGATATTATCCCAACAATTGACCCGTTAAATTAGTTGAAAAATGTAAGCTCTCCTATAAAATCTTTGTTTTTGTATGACACAGATTTGAGTGAGTTGAAACTAGAAATAAAAGATTAAAACATAAAAATTCTGCTGGTGAAGACAACCTTTCTGCGAAGTTGATGTTACAATTGCCTGATGAAGCTCTTCAAGCCTTAGTGATCGCAATAAATAAATCGTTGAGCACTGGTGTCTTTCCTTCTAGGCTAAAGTGATACCGCTTCACAAAGGAGGTGCTGTTGACGACCCAAACAATTTCAGACACGTATCAATTTTATCAACGGTATCCAAAATTATCGAAAAACTAGTCAAACGTAGGATAATGGGTTTTTTAGAAAGACATAAAATTTTAGCCTCTGAACAATTTGGCTTCCAGTGTAATAAAAATACAACTGATGCCATTTTCAATTTTCTTGAAAATATTTACACCACCCTAAATGACGAAGAAGTGGCTGCGGCAGTGTTTTTGGACCTTTCTAAGGCATTTGATTGTGTTGATCATGAACTCCTCTTAGAGAAACTCCATCATTATGGATTCCGTGGAACAGCCTTAGAATGGTTCAGCTCCTATCTAACTGGTAGAAATCAGAAAATATCATTAAAGCATAAAACTTCTGAAATTGGAAACTTTATATGCGGAGTTCTTCAAGGATCAGTCTTAGGCCCAATTTTATTTCTGATTTATATTAACGATATGGCTAAACTCGATATATCTGGAGCATTCACCTTGTTTGCTGATGACACCACGATACTTTGGCGCAATGAAAACACCGCTTCTTTGACTCGATACATCCACTCAGATTTAGAAAAAATAAAACACTGGTGTGACTCAAATAGGTTATCATTAAATGTTTCTGAAACAAATTTGGTGTCATTTAAGTGGGATTTGGAGCAGGTCACATTAGGAAGTCGAATGATTGAGAGTAAGTCTATGACCAAATTCCTCGGTATATATATTGACAGTAATTTGAAATTTGAGGCGCATATTACTGCTCTAAAAAAAAAGTTGTCTTCTGGTTGCTTTGCAATAAATGTGATATCTCGTGAACTCGGATTTTCTGCATCAATGAATGCATACTATTCACTTATGGAGAGTCATCTCCGGTATGGAATTCCTTTCTGGGGCTCTGGCAGCCATGCTCTGATGCAAAGTATTTTCGTTATTCATAAGAGAGCATTGAGAATAATTTTGAAACTGAAGATGCGGGACTCGTGTAGGCCACTTTTCTGCAATAACGGAATACTAACAATATTCGAAATTTTCATTTTAGATACTGTCTGCTTGCTTTACAAACACAAAGACAAGTTTTTTAATCAAACCGAAAGACAGACTCGTAGTGACAAAAAACTTACCCTTCCAATACCCATCTTATCTCTGACAAGGGATTCTCTAATCTATAGAAGTAGACAGATATATAATCAATTGCCAAAACAAATAATAGAAATGAAAGGAAAAAAGCAATTTAGAAAATCGGTGAGAAACCTTCTAATAGGAAAGTGTTTCTACAGTTTGGGAGAGTATTTTGCATATAATTTCTAGTTTTTCTCTCTCTATATATATGTTTGTATATGTGTGTATATGTGTATATATAGTATATATCACGTTTTATATTAGGACATTTTATAACTGTTCTGTTCTTGTGAATGTATTTGTTACTATTTCAACCCTTTCATGTTTTTTTATTTTTTTAAATGATTTATGGCATACTTTTATTATAATTTTATTATATATATACAAATAGTTTTAAAGATGACATACTTTGTCGACAAAATGTATTACATTTTAGACAATAAAGCCCATTTATCTATCTATCTATCTATCTATCTATCTATCTATCTATCTATCTATCTATCTATCTATCTATCTATCTATCTATCTATCTATCTATCTATCTATCTATAATTTTTGTGATTTCAACCAAATGATTTTTAGTTCTCGCTCAATCCTGCTGTTCTCCGGCAAAAATTTTTTATTTTTTTTTTCTATTTCAATGTTCGGAAAATTCTATCTTTTTTGTATATGCTCACCAAATTTAAAATTGATTCCGAGTTGAATAGAGATTTGGTAGGCTTTTAACGGGACCTCTGCAATTTCGAAATAAACCTTTTTTCGAAAAGTTTTATTTTATATATTTCAAAAAATAGCTTACTGACCTTTCACGTATTTCGACGAGCTGATTTTGAATGCGATATCAAAACTTGAATTCTACTGAGGATTAACGAAATGGCCATAATTTTTGCGATTTTAATGAAATCATTTTTAGTTCTCGCTCAATCTTTCATCTAATTTCATTTTTGATGATATATTTGGAATCAGCTCGACAAGTTACATAAGATGGCAGTTTGCGATTTTTCGAAAAGTGAAAAATTTACATTTTCGAAAAATTGATGGTGGGAGGGAATTTTTGACGTTTTATCGCTATTTTATGGCACACCTTGTATCTGAGCATATCCAAATCATACATTTTCGGAAACAGCATGAAATTTTGAGTATATGGTGGTCATTTCAAGTGATTCTGATGAATTTGTGCTTTTCGTGATTTTTAGGGGTACCTATACCCCTTGTTTGGAATCAGCATAAAATTTTGAATATATGGTGGTGATTTCAAGTGATTCTGATGATTTTGTACTTTTCATGATTTTTAGGAGTATACCCTTTGGACTTTTTTTGAGAAATAATTGTTGTCTGGCGTTCTCTGAATTGCCCTATCTCAAACCGTTCTCGATTTTGAAAGTTCATCTGGAGTTGAGAGCTGTTATTTCCCGCCAACAATTTATTTAATTTTTTTTCATAATATTCGTAAAATTCAACATTTTTTGTATGAGCTCACCAAATATGAGATCAATTCCAAGTCAAATAGAGATTTGGCAGGCTTTTAACGGAACCTCTGCAATTTCGAAAAAAAACAATGGTGGGAGGGAGTTTCTGACGTTTATTCGCTCTTTCATGGTGCACCTCGTATCGAGCATATCAAAATCATACTTTTTTGGAATCAGCATAAAATTTTGAATATATGGTGGTGATTTCAAGTGATTCTGATGATTTTGTACTTTTCATGATTTTTAGGAGTATACCCTTTGGACTTTTTTTGAGAAATAATTGTTGTCTGGCGTTCTCTGAATTGCCCTATCTCAAACCGTTCTCGATGGAACTTTCCGGAAATTTAGGAGAGATGAAACAGAAAATCCTAGAACGTTCGCTATACTTCTGGAAAGTGCTGGAAAATGCGATAAAAAGGTTCTAGAATGTACTGATGAGACATTAATGTAAAATTCTGGAAAGCTCGTCTACCAGTAAAACGCGTGGTTCTGGAACTTCCAGAAAATTTATGGAATATAAGACAGAAATTTCTATAAGGTCCTAGAAAACTTCTGGACAGTGCTGTAAAATTCGAAAAAATGGTGGAATGAACCGAAACATATGCTCTAGGAAGTTCCAGAATGTAGTGAAAAGTCATTGAAGTGGAATTGTGGTAAATTCGACTAACAGTGAGAAAGGTGGCCTGTGGACACTTCTGAAAATTTGTAGAAGATAAGAGAGAATATTTCAGAATGATATCGATGCGTCCGGAAATTGCTGGAAAATTCAGGAAAATGGTGAAATAAACCGGAATAAAGACCCCAGAAGGTTCTGGATTATACTGAAGGGGCACCAAAATCAAATTCTGGAAATATCGGCTACCAGTGAGAAGCGGGGTTTGTGGAATAATCTGGAAATATATAGAATATGACAAAGAAAATTCAAGAATGTTCTTTAAGCTTCTGTTAGTGCTGTAAAATTCAGGAAAACGGTTGAATTACCCAGAAAATAGGTTTCGGAAGATATCTAGAATGTACTGAAAAGACATTGAAATTCATGAAATTCTGAAAAGTTGGGCAACCAGTCAGGAGCGTGGTTTGTGGGGCTCATAGAATATAAGACAGAACATGAAGTTTCTGAAAAGTGCTGGAAAATTCGAGAAAATTGTGGAATGAACCAGAGCATTGTGTATCTAATCAAATTGATTTTCCTCTTTGAGAATTTTTAACATCTTCAAGCCTCCGAAATATTCCTGAGCAAAACCATCAAAACGAACTGAGTTGGTTGATTGGAAACCAAACACTACCGCACAGACGAAAAGCCGAAAGAATTCGCAATTGCAATCCGAAGGCAACATTATTAATTTAGTTCCCGACCGTGGAATCCGATATTTCTTCGGGGTAAAAACGGCCTTAGCGGAATCGCGCAGAATGAAAGGGATTTGTAGGGGATATAAAAGCGCGTTCCAAATTGGCTGCAGGATAAAGGTAACTTTAGGTGAGACTGAGAAGATCGATATTGCTGCTGTGTCGATGTTGTGGCGGTATAATTGGTGGAGAGAGATTAATTGTGCTTTTGACATGGAACACTCTTTTGTTTCGCACAATGCGCGTTAAACTAGGGACTGAACGTGTGCTTGAATTATTTATTGAAAAGACAATTGCGCGATATACGTCTTTTGTTCCAAGTGCTTTGAGTCACAATCCTTTGTTATTTTGAAATTACGCTTGATTATGCTGCGAAATTTTGCTGGACATTCGTTTGAAATAACATTCTTTATTTCAAATTTAAAATAAATTGTGAAACAACCACTGTTTCTACAAGCATTTCCAATTTTTTTCGTGGTCAATGAATTGACAACGTCTGTGAATTCTCAATATATTACTATTATTAAAAATTGAATATCTCAAATCATATCCGTAAATGAGGAATCGGTTTCATCAGTGATACTTCACTCACTATCTCTTTTACTTCTACAGAACACTGCAGAAAATTTGGTAATTTGATATACAACAAAACTCATTAAATACAACTCTAACAAGAGCTTTCGATATTACTGAATTAATGTCTGATCGAAATTCGTAGTTAATATATTTTTTACTGGACAGGATCTCAAATGGACATGTAGCTTCCCTCTTGAGACATATTTTAAGAAAACTTATGCACTTCTTAAAGACTCATAGCTGTTATGAATTCATCAATAGCAAATGTGTGACCTCTGAAACTCTTTGCACTTGATTCAACTGAACAAACTTCTGGTAATTGAAGTATCGTTACCAAATGGCTTGAAACATACCACATACACATGATCACAATGTTGTTATTGTGAAGAATAGGGCAAAATTTAAATTTAATTTCCCAACACAAATGATGGTAGACGCAGAATACTATAGTGGCCACCAAAATCTCCAGACCCAGCAACATTGATTTGTATAACAAGGTTATTTCAAATGCATTCATCCTCACAGTAGGATATTTGAAAATGTTGACAAACCGTTATAGACCCTAAATGGTAATTAATATGATGGATGATAGGTATTGAATGTCAGGGGATGAGTGGCGAATGATAGGTGACAGATGACTAGTAACAAGAAACCAGTGACACATGACATACTACAATTGAGTGTGCTGCTGTGTTCTGATTGGTTGGTGATGTGTGATCGCTGGGTTAAAAGTGGGAATGGTGGGGGTGAGCTAAAGTACCGCAATAGCTACTTACAAATATTGTATCACAGTGACTTTGGCCTAAAAACAAGTGATGGTCACACATTAGTTTCCCTGGTATCCGTATGTTGTTTACACAATTAAAATAGCGAATTTGGTTTGGGACAAATCACCAACTGAGATTTCTACACCAGCATATGCAATATTTCCCATGATTTCCCATGATTTCCCATGCCAAAGACAACTCATGATCTAACAGTAACTCTGAATACAAAGAGATGACCTCTGTCATGGTTAAACAACCACAACATCTTGAAAGCTTCGTCAAGGACATTTCAAGGTCATGTCCACAAAACGTCCCTTATGCATCAAACAAACTTGCAGGAGTCGTTAGATGGTCACTACCAACGTTGAAGATTTAGAGGGCAGAATCAGTGAAGAAAATTGGATCTGCAATAATTCCAATGCTTTCTCGAGATTTTTAGTTTCTGGGTATCGTCAAAAAAATAGAATATATTTGATACCCAGTTATTTATGTTAATTTTGTAGTTGAAATACTTTCTTTTCAGCCATGCCCCTTTGCACAAGGGTATAAAATAAAAATTTCACGTCAGCATTTGTGAGTTTTCAAATTGACCCCAATTTGAAAAATTTGTTACTTCGTTCCCTGAGAAGATTATATCTAATTTATTGTAAACTTTTATGTTATTACTGTTTATTTCACCATCTTGGAAAAAACTTCAAAGATCCTACTAACTTTTTGCAATGTTTACCCTAGAATGAGCAAGTCTCAACAAATTGATCCAGCTGAACTCGAGTTCAAGTTCAATTATAAATCACATTCATTATCCCGGAACATCATATTTCGTTCCATATATCTTAATTAACTAAATTCGCCTTTCATTACCTCCCGAACTAATTAATGGAGTTCCTGCTTTCATGCCAATTGGGCAAGCGACAGATTGGACTTGTTTCGAAATTAGCTTTTCTTCCGTCGAAGTAATTGGAATTGACTATTACCTGGAGGTGGAATTAGTCGAATTCAAAGATTCTTTTGTACAAAGAGAAATATTTTTCCTTGATTATCACGTTACATAAACTTGAACAAGATCTCGTTTTCTCCCATTGCTGTGAGATAAAGGATTGATCAATCAAGCTCATTGTGGATTCTCTCCATTATTATTTTATTGCTTCATTTGGGGATATTTTCTTACCCCATTTTTATCAATTGTTAATTATTTTTTAAAGTAAGATTTTTTGTATTCTAAAATCAAAAATGGTGTAGCTAAAATAAGGAGAAACGAATGATGGACACACTCATACAGACTTTAAAACGATATATACAAAAACATACAAAAACTATAAAAATTAAAAATAACAAAGTAAAAAAAGCCTGGATAACACCGGAAATATTGAAAAAAGCCAATGAAAAAAATAATATGTACATTCAATTACGTTCAGATCCTCATAATATTAGGCTGAAGGAAAGGTACCGAACCCTCAAAAACAATCTTAGACAAACTACAAACACAGCAAAGAAACAATATATGAACAAAATCATAGAAAAGAGTCCGAACACATCCAGCGGCTTATGGAATGCTATTAATGACATCTGTCCTAAACCAAAAACAAATACAAAAATAGAAACTATAGAAATTAATGGAAAAATCATAAAATCTAAAAAGGAAATCGTGGATCAATTTAACATTCATTACAGTGAACTAGGAGAGAAATATGCAAAAGAAATAATCAAACCTACTAATTTCACAGACAATATTGATAACATTGAAAATAGTATATACTTGAAACCAACAAATGAAAAAGAAATCATGGACGTCATCAATGACCTAAAACCCAAAAAATCACCTGGATGGGATCTAATTAGATCTGAAACAATCAAACAACTGAGTAATCAAATAGCTGTTCCTCTGAATTTTATAATTAATAAATGTTTTGAACTAGGTAAATTTCCAGATTGTCTCAAACTAGGAATCATCAAACCCCTGCACAAAAACGGAAGTAGAGAAAAAATAGAGAATTACCGTCCAATCTCCTTACTGTCTGTGTTTTCTAAAATTTTTGAAAAACTTATGAAGAAAAGAATATATGAATTTCTGGAAAAATTTGAAATACTATCTAATAATCAATTTGGATTTAGAGAAGGTCGTAGTACAGAAGATGCCATATTAAATCTTACATCGGATATATATAAGGCGCTGGATAAAAAACAACCACTTATATGCATTTTCGTGGATCTGTCAAAGGCCTTTGATACCGTGTGCCATCAACGTTTACTACAAAAAATCTACTCCTATGGTATAAGAGGTCCAACCTACAATCTACTGAAAGATTATCTGTCAAACCGCAAACAAATAGTTGAGATTGATGGGACTAGAAGTGACTCGAAAACCGTCACTTACGGTGTTCCACAGGGGACGGTACTCGGGCCACTATTATTCACACTTTATGTAAACAGCCTAATGACATTTGGATCTGGAGGTAAACTCATCAGCTTCGCAGATGACATGGCTATTATCTATAAAGGGGATACCTGGGCAGATCTGAAACCAATAGCAGAACACAACTTGAAGCGAATATGTGACTGGTTCAAATTCAATACGCTGACCATGAACAATCAGAAAACGTATTACCTTCCTTTCACCTCCTATTCCAATCACTTACCCGATCTAGGCCCTCTAATAGTGGACAACAGCATGATCATTAAAGAAAAAGACCGATCAAAGTATCTGGGAATCACTATAGATAGACATTTGAGATGGGACCTCCACACTGGGAATGTGAAAAACAAATTGAGGGGTTTACTGAGTAAGTTCAGATACCTTGTGGAATACCTGGATAAGAAAAATTTAAAAACATTATATTATGCACTCGTACAGTCTCAACTGAATTACGGAATCCTGGGTTGGGGAGGCGTGGCGGAAAGTAATCTGTATAACTTGACTATTGTTCAGAAATGGATTTTGAGAATCATATATATAAAAAACATAAGATATTCCAGTGACTTGTTATATTCGGATAATGCTATTTTCGATATAAGGCAATTATTTTGCCATCGAATACTGACGAGTATTCATAAAAATAAAATTAAATTACAACCAGTTGAACATCAATACGACACTCGAGCAAAAAAGACATCAACATTTGTACCGAATCGAGAAAAAACTATAGGTCAACGATCCGTTGAATTTCTAGCACCCAAGTTATACAATTTACTACCGGAAAATTTGAAGAATATGAAAAATTATAAAACATTCAAATACAACGTCAAATTATGGATAACAAACACGGAGAGAAAATTTCTTAACGACCTCATTGAATTGAAATTTCTGAATTAATTTTAGTCTGCATTACACAAACCTGAATACACCTCATATAAAATATACGAAAAAAAAAAAAAAAAAAAAAAAAAAAAAAAAAAAAAAAAAAAAAAAAAAAAAAAAAAAAATCCTACGAACAATCAATATATCAAAATAAACAAAATCCGACCCAAAATACCAAAATACCCAATCGCGACCATACCCGATCTACGACTACCCAACAACAAGACTGTAAAATGAACTCTACATAACCAAAAATTAATTAATTATCTGTCCTATGATATACAAGTGTACTTGTTATGTATGTATTAAACAAAATTCGACTCAAAATACCCAAACGCGACTATACCCGATATACGACTACACAAACAAAAAAAAAAAAAAAAAAAAAAAAAAAAAAAAAAAAAAAAAAAAAAAAAAAAAAAAAAAAAATGTATCATGAACTCTACCAAAAATTAATCAATTATTCACACTATGAAATGAAAGTGTATATGTTAAGTTTGTTATTTATTTATTCACTTGTTTTATTTTATTCAATAATGTTTTTAAATAATATAAATGCATAACTAATTTTAGGCTTCATTATATCAATTATCACATACAAGCTTCTAGCTTCAGTGATTTATCATGTTTATTTTTCCTACTGTATTACACCTTGTAAACATTTCTTTTTTCTTGGAAATAAACATTATTATTATTATTATTATTATATTATTATTATTATTATTATACAATTACGAACCGTATATATAACAAAAGCTCCTTTTTAATCGAATAACATTTCGATAATGATCGATAATGATATCAAATATAAGCAAACGCTGAGCTCTATTGTCAAGAAATGCCTCACAGAATTTTAGGTTTTTCTGAACAATCGTTTCCAAGCTGTCGAAGTTGAAAATGTTACATCAGAGATGGAATATATTTCATGGAGTTCCACAAGGTTTAGTCCTTGGCCCTCTACTTTTCATACTATATATCAGCGATCTTCACCACTTCACAATTGAAATTTTGATCATTTTATTGTAGCTAATGCTGATATGTTCAGAAATATGACTTGAAGAATGCCTCAGTATCGAATAGGGAATATCAGTTGACAGAAATAGATTTTTGTCGACAATTATGACTATAACGTCAACTGATTCTTGGTCGGTAGGAAATATTCTTCATGTTGTCTTTATACGAGCGTGTCGATTATCAGATTTCACTGTTGTTGTGAAAAAACATTTCCTTGTGGATTTAAGAACCATACTGCCATCAACAATTTTTTGATACATCTGCTTACAGAAGATTGAAGGATCTGGTTCTCTCAAGTGTTGAATCATATCTGTCGAGCAGTATTCCTCAGAAAAGGTAGTATGATGCCTACACTTCGATAATACTGCCACCTTGACTTCAATGCTAAAGAAACATGGTTTCAGTGGAGCAGTTTTATTTCCTGCTGGAACATCTTTGGAAAATCGAGACATTTACCATTTGGAAATATAATTATAACTATTCCATCAGTTCTTGTGTAGATTCTTTACTTGACCATTTTCAGAAACAGATCTGATTTGTAAGAAAACAAACAATTTGGTACAAACGATTATCACGTGGAAAATATTCACGAGTTTTTTGCAGATTCCGTTCTTAAAGTCAATTAATAATATTGTATTAGTACGTTTTTATGCAGAACTGTTTAATTACCGATAATCTCCATAAGACTTCTCCCCTCGGGACAAAATGACAGACCTGTCATGCCCTAATTCCTAAAATAATCGCGTTAGTCCTACGTGGTGTTTAATTGGTCTTAAGTGACAGTCCCACTTCTGATTTATGGCCTCTCTTACGTCTTGACGTTTATTGGCATATCTCTGTTCTCCGTCAGTTTATACGCTTGTTGATGTTGGTATGAGTGGTAAATGTACAGAGTGAGAAAAGTGTATCTAGAACAACTATGAACGAAGGCGGTTTAAGAAAGTTATTATACGAGGTGATGCTGTAGGTTTTCCGGGTTTTCCTACATCTGAAAAGTGAATACATCCCCTGAAATATCAGTAAGTCGCCCTGGAGCGCCACGGCGAATAATAATAATAGCCGTTCTCTACCCGCACAGGCTATGCCTTTGGGTACACTCAACGAGTGTTTATGATGAAGTATTATTATTATTGCTTTTCCAGGAGAATAACCGCTTCGACCCTTTGGATCATTAGTGGTGGAGTTGAATAATATCATTAATTATATTTTCTTGATTGAATTCGATCTTTTCAAAAATGACACAATTTTGTCGCTATTTCCACAGTCTAACATTTCCTTCCTTCAAATTTGTCTCTTTCGATTTGAAGCATGGGACACTCCACTATGATGTGTTCGCAATTCGCAACCTGCCTATCGGGTGTGTGACATATACTTGCTTTAGGGTTTGTAGTGAGCTTAATGAATCCAACATTATAACGAACTTTTGAGAACTAAACGATCTTGAAAAACGCAGCGCTTGCAAGATTGCAAAAAGTTCTCCTGTGAGAGTCGTTGTGGATGCTGGAAGTGCTGTGTTAGAAGTTACCACTGCTGCTCCAACTCCAAATTTTGTTTTGGACGAAGCTGTGTATAATTCCGTATGTTCTTGATATAGGTAGGGGATTTTTCTGAAGTGTTGTAGTATGATTTGAGAATTTGTATGGTGTTTATCAAATTTGCAAAGGAGGGTGTTGATGGTTGGTTGATGGATTGTCCAAGGTGGCCTTACTTGTATTCATGGGATAAAGAGAGGGAAATTTTTGCATTTATAGTGAATTCAAGTTTCTCCGAATCCTTTCGTAAAAAGGTGGATCAGTTCTTGGTTGCTGGTATGCAGAAAAAAATCGCGTTGTTACGGTATTTTTATAGGTTGGAGTGTTGTTCAGAGATGCTATTCTAGCAGCGTAAGAAATGCTCCATGGTTTTCTTCGATACTGTAGGGGTGGTCCATCAACTTCACATTGTTGAATATCAATCGATGTAGTTCTGTATGCTCCTAGAATAATGCATAGAGCTGAGTTATGGAGAACATCCAGCGTCTTCACGGTTGATGGTTTGCCAGAGGCATATGCCATGCAACCATAGTCGATTTTAGAACGTATTAGAGCTCTGTATAGTGTGAGTAATGTTGGTCCGTCTGCTCCTCATTGTTTATGGGCTAGGTCTTCAGAAGAGTTAGTTTCTTTTGACATGAGAGAGTGAGTTGCCTAATGTGTGATTTCCAGTTTAGGTGTTGATCAAATATCATTCCAAAAAATACAATTTCGTTGGTGACGGTTAGATTCATATCATATAGTGTGAGCGTTGATACATTCACTGTATTTTTTTTTTGAAAATAGTATGCATTTTGTTCTAGAAGAAGAAGAGCTGAAACCTGATGTTTCGGACCATATTTCAAGCGAATGTATGTGTTCCTGTAAGATTTTTGTAAGGTTTACCGTATTCTTTCCTTTCGCAAATAGAATCAAATCATCTGCGTAGAGTCTGACTTGAACTGGCTTTTTTTTTGATTGGGTGATGTCATTAAGTGCTATCAGAAAAAGTGTTGGGCTTATTATTGATTCTTGTGGTATGCCATTATCTTGTTCTTAATATGCTCTGACAAAATTCCTGCTGCAGTTCGAACTTAAAATTTTTTGTAACTCAAAAAGTTTTGAACAAAGGCCAGAATATTTACCTGGTATCCCCATTCTTGAAGTCTGACTAAGATTTGATGTCGCCATGTGGTTTCGAATGCTTTATTGATGTCAAAATAAACTGCTAAGCACTTCTGGTTGTTGCCAAAAGCTTCATGTATTTGACTCTCAATATTTTCAGGAGCAGGGTTTTTGCTGTTTGTGGTATATTTTTCAACATTGGTGGTGGAATATCTTCAGGACCTGGGGCTGTTTCATTGAGTATTTCTAGTGCTTCTGTAAATTCTGATTCGGTGACGGGATTATTGATAGGATCTGAGTTATTTGCTATCACGATTGGTGTAAATTCTTTTGAAAGTAAGGAAGTAAGTATTGTAGTTATCATTGGTAGAAATGTGTTTGTAATCTCCCTCTTCAGCTGTATCTTCCTTTTTGGTGATAGTAGTGCCATTCTTTTCCAATGCATTTATTCCATATTGCATTTCTTAACCCGACATATTTTTTACTTTTTTCCAAAACGAAGAGAGATGAGTGCTGCTATTTATGCTTTGTGCATATTTTTTCCACGAGTCTCTTTTACTTTTTCTCGTAATCAGTCCTACTTGGGCTCTATGTTTTTTGAGAGCAATTTTATGTTCCTCCGTTCTGGTTCTCTTGTACCTATTTGATGCAGCTTTACATGCTTTTATGGCTGTGGAACCCTCTTCATTCCACCACGGTACAGCATTGTGTTTTTTAATGTGTTTGATTTTTCCTTTCGTTTCGTTTGCCGCTTCTATGATCAAATTGTTGAAGTTGTTCAGTGGATTGATTATTATTTGGCAGGAGCAGGACAATTATCATAATGTTGTCCGACCTACCCTGGCACTAAACCTCGAAACATGCATGTCTGCAGGTGGTCATTCCCAGCCAAATGAAGGATAATGTTATGTTTAATTACAAGACAAGCACTTGCAATTGGGTCTTCTTGGAAGAACGTTGCACAAATATTTGTCAGATGTAGTTCAATGTCCGTCGTGGTATTAGCCAGGGAAGTAGTTGTTTTCTGACAGATGTTCGCCTTCATATTTCCACTTGGTGGAAATGCTTGGAGAGAAAGGTACTCCGTATTCATTTCAGTTAATTATTGTTGACTTTCAGTACTTGTTTATTGATATTCTTTGTACCATGTCACCTATTTTAGAGGAATTTTCTTTCGACGCAAATATTCCGCATGACTCCCCGCTCATAAAAGTAACAATCGACGAAGTATGTAAAAAATCCACTCCTGCCGAAACATCTCCAAAGAATGCGTCAGCACTTCCTCCGGTCACTGCAAGCAAGTTCATTTCCCGACTCTACGTGATGTATCTGGCTAATCTCGTGCCCCCGTTCAACCGCCCCCATTCACCCCTCCGCCACCCCAGCAGACGCGCTTGATTGCTTTGTCAGGTTGTTTTATTGTCATGAGTTCATCACCGCACTTTGCACCATTTATTTTTCCTTTGTCCCTCCTTGTTCTTTCTCACGTACGGCGACACACATAAAACGGAAACGAATTTATTAAAAGAGACGTAAATGTCTGGGAAGTTTACCCATCTCGTTTGAATTGTGGGAAAACTCCGGGGACGGAGTTGCTCGGTTGAAAGGAAAGTTTCCTGCTGTTTGGGAAGCCTCAGTGTAAGTTGCTGCGCGTAAATGAAGACGTTTTGAATGGTGTGGTTGTTACAGTCACTACATGAAGGAAAACTTGTAATGTTCAAGTCCAATTTGGATTATTGGAACTACTTCTGATACTCAATCTAAAGAGTCAATCAATGAAAATGAAATATTCGATTCAACTAAAGATTCCAGTAATCGCTTTCTATTCTTATACAGTTTTTAATCATAACAAGTAAATATTTATTAGAAAATTGAATACAACAGTAAAAAATCAACATGGAAAATAATTAATCTGCGCTCCGAGTGACTTGAATGGATATGGTGGCGCATTCGCTTTTGCAGCTGCATGGAAACCCGGAAAAACCTGCAGCACCACATCTGAAAACTTGGAAATAATTGGAGAAAAACTTCTGGAGATGTTTGTTGAATCAGGATCATATGCTTTTCTGTAATTTAGGATGTATCGTGTCTCCATTGGCTCCAATTTGAAAGAATTCATCCTATTGACGGAACCATAATCAAAGTTGTACCAGTCAAGGTATAATAGTGGCCAGAATCAGTTCCAGAACCACAGTGAACAATGACTGCATAAAGCTCATAATAGCAGTCAGCTAGATTGGTATTTTGTTTTTTTTTGAGTGATGCCATATGGAGTCACCTGGAGTAAAATAAGTGTGAAAAATCAAAACCGTTCATTTTCTGGTAGTAAGAGAACAGTGAATACTTCGATTTTAAATTAATTATTATGCTATGTGGAACCATTTCAAACAATTTCTGTGTTTTGTCAAATATAACGCAACTCTGCATTTTTCTCGAGAAACATTTTATTCCTATTTTGTTCCCACTGACTCCAAATGGAATCAGAAATTTGGCTATGTTTTTTAGTGAAACTGAATATATAATATCTTGTTATATCATCTAATATTATGAGGTATCATAAATGACAACCAAAATTAAAAGAAACTCATTCAGGCACTTTTCCCTCCATGAAAAATATTCGTGAAAACGTAATAAATCGGCCATCTACTCTGATTAATCTCTAAAACTGATTTGTAATGTCAACATTGCTGACAGCGCCATCCTACAGTTACTTATAATGTTTCTACATCACTCTGCAAAGTTTATAGACATATATTTCAACCATTCAATTTACAGTGACCTTCAGTCTGACGATGATGCCAATTGGCATCACTGGGAGAGAAAGAGTTAAAAGCCTACCAAATATCTATTTGATTCGTAATCGATTTCAAATTTGGTAAGCATATACAAAAAAGGTTGAATTTTACGAATATTGACAACAGAATATGAAGAAAATATTTGGCGGGAAATAAAAGCTCTCAACTCCAGATAAACTTTCCAAATTGAGAACAGTTTGAGATAGGGTAATTCTGCGTACGCCAATCGATTCAGAATGACAAAATTAGTATAGTTTGTGAATTTCAAGTTGATCGTCGGCAAGAAAATTAATACTCAAAAAAAGTCCAAGGGGTATTATACCCCTAAAAATCATGAAAATCACAAAATTATCAGAATCACTTGAAATTACCACCATATACTCAAAATTTCATGCTGATTACAAAAAAGTATAATTTGGATAAGCTCAAATGAATGGTGTACCATAACATAGCGGGAAAACGTCAAAATATCCCTTTCACTATCGTGAACCGTCATTTTATGTATCTTTGTAGCAAAGCAACCGAAAGATGATTTTTCACACTCAGCTGTTACATGTTCAATAAATTGTAATTCATTGTCAATGAATAATCCCAGACACCTGGTTGATGATTCATTTTTTATATCCTTCATCATCAAAAAACGTTATTTTGCATTTGATGTCAAGGAGTACCATATCATTAGCATAAAGTAAGAACAGGATAGATCCAAGGACTGAACCTTGTGGCACTTCTTTCTTTGAATATTTGGAGTTCGACACACTGTATGTTTTCACTACTTGTTGGCTCTCAAACCAACTGAATACATTCTTTGTGAACCCATAGCGATGCAACTTCCGCAGCAGTATTCCATGATTCACACGCAGTCGAAAGTTTTGGAACAATCACAGAAAACTGCTGCAGCTGCTGATCCTTTATTTGAACCTGAGTACAACGATTTCATCGACGAATGAAGGGCATCATGTGTCGCAATAAGGCGAAAGTTGTGTAGTAAGTAGTGGATATTCCCTTTTATGAATGGGTATAATTGAGGACTGTTTCAGGATCGTAGGAAATTTCCCGCAGCTGAATGAATCAATATTAAGGGTTGCAAGTATTGACAATGCTCATTACCAAGATTATTGCTGAGATTTCATCGATTCCTGATAAATTTTTCTTTTTTTGTGCATATTGGTGGTTTTCCAGGGAAAGCGTGCATACCACCTCATAATTCCTACCAATACTTTCCACTAATAAACTGTACGCCTGTCTCTGGGGCAAAACATTTGAAACAAAAAAGATCTAGAGGGAAATTTTTGTTCGACTCTGCCTCGACGATTTTTTACGTTATTATTATGGCCCAGTTTTTCTGAAACACCCTGTATATTGAATTTTTTCCTACTACGTTTTTCCCTTGCCCTTGTTCCTCCGTGATTAGGATAATTCTTCATTTAAATTTGTGGATAAAATACTGCAGCATGTCTCCATGTCCTTCAACAAACTCCCACGCCTCCATTCATTCTCTACAAAGCTGAAGTGATCTATATGCATCGATATATTCCTTGAGAGGCTCCTCAGCTAAGCCGACGACACAACTAAAAGAATCATCTCGTCGATTTGAATCGAAATAACTACGAACACAAACAGTGTAAAGACGTCGTGGAAAGCGTTCCTAACTGCAATCGCATTTCTTTTATTTGCTCTCGGCTCACGTACACCAGCCGACGGTAAATCCCCAGAGATCCCGGCTAAAAAGTTCCCGACGTTAACTTTGCCTGCACACAAAAGAAACAGAACGGGAATAAGGGACGTTCCAGTGGCGGCGATGGTGCGTACTTTCGAAACAAGTCCCGTAGAAAAAACCTTATTCAATAATGATTTCACTGTATCACTTCGACTTCGATAAATAACGTGCCAATCTAGTTAGCGACAGTCACTTCCATATCTTTTTAGTCAGCAATGATCGATGGGTAGGTATAGTTAATACAATACAGTCGATTTAGGGACGTAAAAAATAATAACGACCTGATAATGACTTTCAATCATGAAAAGTTGTTAATTGGACTGAAAAGGCTTGACCGATTTTTTTATTTTTTGATGTGGTCTCAAAAATAGAATTCGAATTGGCGCGATTGGAGGTTGGTCAGTAAACATTTATTCCAGTTCAGTTAATAACTTTTTAAGATTGAAAGCCATTGTAGGGTCTTCACAGAGGCTCGGCCGATTTTTTTATTTTTTGAAGTGGTCTCAAAAATTGGATTTGAATTGGCGCGATTGGAGGTGGGTGGAAAAACATTCATTTCAGTCCAATTAACAACTCATCATGATTGAAAGACATTGTCTGGTCGTCAGAGAGGCGCGGCCGATTTTTTTATTTTTTGAAGTGGTCTCAGAAATAGGATTCGAGTTGGCGCGATTGGAGGTGGGTGGGAAAACATTTATTCCAGATCAATTAACAACTTCTCATGATTGAAAGTCATTGCCGGGTCGTCAGAGATGCTCGGCCGATTTTTTTATTTTTTGAAGTGGTCTCAGAAATATGATTCGAGTTGGCGCGATTGGAGGTGTGTGGGGAAACATTTATTTCAGTCCAATTAACAAATTCTCATGATTGAAATTCATTGTCGGGTCATCAGAGATGCTCGGCCGATTTTTTTATTTTTTGAAGTGGTCTCAGAAATAGGATTCGAGTTGGCGCGATTGGTGGTGGATGGGGAAACATTTATTTCAGTCCAATGAACAACTTCTCATGATTGAAAGTCATTGTCGGGCCGTCAGAGATGCTCGGCCGATTTCTTTATTTTTTGAAGTGGTCTCAGAAATAGGATTCGAGATGGCGCGATTGGTGGTGGATGGAGAAACATTTATTCCAGTTCAATTACCAACTTCTCATGATTGAAAGTTATTGTCGGGTCGTCAGAGAGGCTCGACCGATTTTTTTATTTTTTGAAGTGATCTCAAAAATAGGATTCGAGTTGGCGCGATTGCTGGTGGGTCAGGAAACATTCAATTCAGTCCAAATAACAACTTTCTATGATTGAAAGTCATTGTCGGGTCGTCAGAGAGGCTTGGCCGATTTTTCTAATTTTTGAAGTAGTGTTCATAATAGAATTCGAGTTGGCGCGATTGGAGGTTGGTCAGTAAACATTAACTTCTGTCCAGGTAACAACTTCTCATGGTTGAGAGTCATTGTCGGGTCGTCAGAGAGCCTCGGCCGATTTTTATATTTTTTGAAGTGGTCTAAAAAATAGGATTCGAGTTGGCGCGATCGGAGATGGATGTGAAAACATTTATTTCAGTTCAATCACCAATTAATCATTATTGAAAGTTATTGTCGGGTCGTCAGAGAGGCTTGACCGATTTTTTTGTTTTTTTATGTGGTCTCAAAAATAGAATTCGAATTGGCGCGATTGAAGGTTGGTCAGTAAACATTTATTCCAGTTCAGTTAATAACTTTTTATGATTGAAAGTCATTGTAGGGTCGTCAGAGAGGCTCGGCCGATTTTTTTATTTTTTGAAGTGGTCTCAAAAATTGGATTTGAATTGGCGCGATTGGAGGTGGGTGGGAAAACATTCATTTCAGTCCAATTAACAACTCATCATCATTGAAAGTCATTGTCGGGTCGTCAGAGAGGCGCAGCCCATTTTTATATTTTTTGAAGTGGTCTAAAAAATAGAATCCGAGTTGGCGCAATCGGAGATGGATGTGAAAACATTTATTTCAGTTCAATCACCAATTTATCATGATTGAAAGTTATTGTCGGGTCGTCAGAGAGGCTTGACCGATTTTTTTATTTTTTGTAGTGGTCTCAGAAATAGGATTCGAGATGGCGCGATTGGTGGTGGATGGGGAAACATTTATTCCAGTTCAATTAACAACTTCTCATGATTGAAAGTTATTGTCGGGTCGTCAGAGAGGCTCGACCGATTTTTTTATTTTTTGAAGTGATCTCAAAAATAGGATTCGAGTTGGCGCGATTGCTGGTGGGTCAGGAAACATTCATTCCAGTCCAAATATCAACTTTCTATCATTGAAAGTCATTGTCGGGTCGTCAGAGAGGCTTGGCCGATTTTTCTAATTTTTGAAGTAGTGTTCATCATAGAATTCGAGTTGGCGCGATTGGAGGTTGGTCAGTAAACATTAACTTCTGTCCAGGTAACAACTTCTCATGGTTGAGGGTCATTGTCGGGTCGTCAGAGAGGCTCTGCCGATTTTTATATTTTTTGAAGTGGTCTAAAAAATAGGATTCGAGTTGGCGCGATCGGAGATGGATGTGGAAACATTTATTTCAGCTCAATCACCAATTTATCATGATTGAAAGTTATTGTCGGGTCGTCAGAGAGGCTTGACCAATTTTTTTATTTTTTGATGTGGTCTCAAAAATAGAATTCGAATTGGCGCGATTGGAGGTTGGTCAGTAAACATTTATTCCAGTTCAGTTAATAACTTTTTATGATTGAAAGTCATTGTAGGGTCGTCAGAGAGACTCGGCCGATTTTTTTATTTTTTGTAGTGGTCTCAGAAATAGGATTCGAGATGGCGCGAATGGTGGTGGATGGGGAAACATTTATTCCAGTTCAATTAACAACTTCTCATGATTGAAAGTTATTGTCGGGTCGTCAGAGAGGCTCGATCGATTTTTTTATTTTTTGTAGTGGTCTCAGAATTAGGATTCGAGATGGCGCGATTGGTGGTGGATGGGGAAACATTTATTCCAGTTCAATTAACAACTTCTCATGATTGAAAGATATTGTCGGGTCGTCAGAGAGGCTCGACCGATTTTTTATTTTTTGAAGTGATCTTATAAATAGGATTCGAGTTGGCGCGATTGCTGGTGGGTCAGGAAACATTCATTCCAGTTCAAATATCAACTTTCTATGATTGAAAGTCATTGTCGGGTCGTCAGAGAGGCTTGGCCGATTTTTCTAATTTTTGAAGTAGTGTCCATAATAGAATTCGAGTTGGCGCGATTGGAGGTTGGTCAGTAAACATTAACTTCTGTCCAGGTAACAACTTCTCATGGTTGAGAGTCATTGTCGGGTCGTCAGAGAGGCTCGGCCGATTTTTATATTTTTTGAAGTGGTCTAAAAAATAGGATTCGAGTTGGCGCGATCGGAGATGGATGTGAAAACATTTATTTCAGCTCAATCACCAATTTATCATGATTGAAAGTTATTGTCGGGTCGTCAGAGAGGCTTGACCGATTTTTTTAATTTTTGATGTGGTCTCAAGAATAGAATTCGAATTGGCGCGATTGGAGGTTGGTCAGTAAACATTTATTCCAGTTCAGTTAATAACTTTTTATGATTGAAAGTCATTGTAGGGTCGTCAGAGAGACTCGGCCGATTTTTTTATTTTTTGTAGTGGTCTCAGAAATAGGATTCGAAATGGCACGATTGGTGGTGGATGGGGAAACATTTATTCCAGTTCAATTAACAACTTCTCATGATTGAAAGTTATTGTCGGGTCGTCAGAGAGGCTCGACCGATTTTTTTATTTTTTGTAGTGGTCTCAGAAATAGGATTCGAGATGGCGCGATTGGTGGTGGATGGGGAAACATTTATTCCAGTTCAATTAACAACTTCTCATGATTGAAAGTTATTGTCGGGTCGTCAGAGAGGCTCGACCGATTTTTTTATTTTTTGAAGTGATCTCAAAAATAGGATTCGAGTTGGCGCGATTGCTGGTTGGTCAGGAAACATTCATTCCAGTCCAAATATCAACTTTTTATGATTGAAAGTCATTGTCGGGTCGTCAGAGAGGCTTGGCCGATTTTTCTAATTTTTGAAGTAGTGTTCATGATAGAATTCGAGTTGGCGCGATTGGAGGTTGGTCAGTAAACATTAACTTCTGTCCAGGTAACAACTTCTCATGGTTGAGAGTCATTGTCGGGTCGTCAGAGAGGCTCGGCCGATTTTTATATTTTTTGAAGTGGTCTAAAAAATAGGATTCGAGTTGGCGCGATCGGAGATGGATGTGAAAACATTTATTTCAGCTCAATCACCAATTTATCATGATTGAAAGTTATTGTCGGGTCGTCAGAGAGGCTTGACCGAATTTTTTATTTTTTGATGTGGTCTCAAAAATAAAATTCGAATTGGCGCGATTGGAGGTTGGTCAGTAAACATTTATTCCAGTTCAGTTAATAACTTTTTATGATTGAAAGTCATTGTAGGGTCGTCAGAGAGGCTCGGTCGATTTTTTTATTTTTTGAAGTGGTCTCAAAAATAGGATTCGAGTTGGCGCGATTGGTGGTGGTTCAGAAAACATTTATTTCAGTCCAATCAACAATTGCAGGCTCCATTAGGGGAGCCTATTCGGGACGTACCAGCAACAAATTTGCTTCGAAAGCAGTCTGAACTTTACAGCAACGATATCCCGCAATCTGCGATAGGTTCGACTGTCCATTCCGTCATTTGTCATCATGCATTTATTGAATTATATTATTATTGATACGTGCAATAAAAAAATAAG
Organism: Chrysolina americana; assembly: GCA_958502065.1. NCBI lineage: Eukaryota > Metazoa > Arthropoda > Insecta > Coleoptera > Chrysomelidae > Chrysolina > Chrysolina americana. Next base: position 87,278,030 of record OY293414.1, read on the forward strand.
ATTGAAACAAAAATAGTTGTGCCAAAGTCACAAGAAACCAACAGTACCAAATCACCAGTTTTAACACCTTGACAGGTGTTTAAGTCTCGAAATATCATCTCCTGGCGAAAAATTAAACTCAACCCAGTTACCTACATAATTGAACCAATTCATACTCGTCTGGTACCTGCGTCCTCATTAAAATCTATCATTGACCATAAATCACCGTTCTGGTGTCTGGAAGTTGATCTACTCCTTCCAGATTCGCTTCAATTTCTTTGAAAGAAATAGCAGGTACAATGAAATTGACTCTTTCGTGGAATAAAACGCACCCTTTGGGTTTCAAATGCACATTGGGCCTTTTCAACATGTTGAGTACCTCTAAAATTTTCTTCACTATATGTCCAAGAAGTTGTTGGGGCATTCCTTGACCCAAATGGCATACCATTGAAATGGTAGATCCTTTTTCCAGCTGTGAAAGTACTTCTGTTTCCGTTTTCCTTCTGAATTTCCAACTCTGTCAGTACTCGCTTTCCAAATTTGGGGTTGAGATCCACTTGGATTCTACCAGAGTGTCCAACGTGTCATCGATAATTTTTCGGTTGTTATTTAACTTTCTGCAATCTACGGAAAATCATGTTGGTCACCAACACGATCGTGATGACCAAAGGTTGTTATGTTCTTTGGCGAAAGCTGTACTTAAATCAAACACCATATCATGGATCCAACAGAAATCTCAAGAATAGTGGAACTATGATAGGCCAAAGAGTTTATCAGAAATTTGCAGCCAATATTCACAGAAACTAAGCCAGAAGAGAAGTTCTACTAGAATATTAGTAACAACGACAATATTTTCAACAATTTCTCACAAGAACTACTTTGCATTGCTTTCTCAATTTTGAAGCCACCCCATATAAATTTCGTAAAGTACGAGTATCTGCTGAATATTTTGAGTTTCAATGTCATACAAATTGAACAAAATGTCTTTTCATCTTCCACAAAACCATAATTTCATCTCTGCCTTCACCTTTCAATTTCAATAACTCAAGTATAATCCAATTGAGCATCTTCCAGGCTGTTTTTAAAAAATCGCAAGTTGTAAGAAATATCTCCTAAGCATGTGATTTACGATGCCATAACTGTGAGAAAAGAACAAAAACAGAAAATCGTCAAGGGATCTATACGGCAAATAACTTTTTGTATCCTCACTGAAAAGGCAAGCAATTTAGCGGAGCTCCAGAAATCCTCGAATTTAACTTGAGCTGATGAGAATGTCATAGGGAGAGATATTCTTGGCGTTATGTTGTCTGTTCTTCGTTCGGTTCTCGATTGGTTCGCAGGGTGAATGTCAAGTATCCAGAATTATTGTAGAAAGACAAAAATCATGCTTACTTGAATAAAACCAAAATCTCATTTATCAAATGTCAAACTTTAAAAAGGCAAGCATTTCCAAACAAGCTGTGGAAAATCAAACAATTACCTGCGGGTTGTTTCGAGAATGCATTTCCATGGTTCAAATTTCACAAAAAACAAATGCATTCATGTTACAGTTCGCGCCAGTTCACTCTGTTCATTTATTGCTTTGAACTTTACGCTTTGCCATTTTGCCAAAGGTCAGCCATTAATCATGGAATATGAGCTTATTTGGGTAGGATTTCGGTTAGAGGATACTCAACTGCAAACCGGAGACCATTAGGATTTGCTGGCAGTGGACCTATTCGATACTTTGAATGATTCTGTTCAAGGGTTATACATTTGTGATGGTGAATTCGATATGGGGGCTGCTCCAAACTATTATATTGATCGAGGTTGAATAGTTAAATATTATGTAACACTATGAATGTGATGATGGAAGTAGTTGAATTACATTTCAGCTTTTTAGTGGCGTTGCAATATTCAGTCATTCATTTCATTTTATACATAACACATGCAATTTAATAAATTGATAAATACCTTACTCCTGAGTGAATATTCTCATCATCTGCGAAAAGGAGTTGATTCAACTTAACTCTGAAATATTATCAATATATAAGAGGAACAAATTAGAGACCTCAAATTCGACCCTTGAGGTACATCTTTTCCTTTTCGAAAGTGATAGCTTTGTGATAGATATATGACAAAGTTTTTATGTATATTTTGATTGGACAGTTTGTAATGTGGTTTGTTTTTCAGGATGGCGCGAATCATTGCTGTCACTACCAAAAAAACTGCTATCCGGTACGTCTTTGGTGCACACAAATTCGAATGCGGCTGACGAAGAGGTGAGTATTGATTTTTCTACTTAGAAATTGGTGATCATATCATAACATGCCCCCAGAAACTATGATAGCCCACAGGAGCTGCCTGGAAACTGAAAACAAAACCTACCTCACTTTTAGCTCCTCCCCGTATCATCATCAGCCAATCAGAGTGCGCCAAGCTAGCATTCAATATCCCCACCTCCGTCATCTGTCAGTTACTATTTATCATATATAATCTAACTCAATGTAGAATTTTCTTTTACGTGAGAACCAGAACTTTGAAAAAATGTATCCACTGTCACACGTCGCTTGTCATCCGTCAAATGGTAAAAATTTCACGCAAACTCATGGAGCATACTCCACAAACATCAATTTGTCTTCATGAAACACAGATATACAATCGAATTCTTTGTGATGACACTAGTGAAAGGAAGTCAAACATCTTTCAACCCTTTACAGACAATTGTTTTTATAATTTACAAGATTAAGAGTAAATAGTTAGAATCATTTCAACTTTTGTTTCACTTTCTTTTCAGTGTCGTATTGTCACCATTGGTATTACTGATTACTGATTTCATTAAAACCTGCACCTATTGGTTTTCTTGACTTGTCATAAATGTAATTGACATATAATGAATGATTCAATTGAATATATTCATTCACTTATCATCCATCATTTGTCATATATTGACTCTCATACCAAACTGTTGACATATACCGGGTGTCAGTGGAAGGAGGTTCGCCACTACAACTCTTTCGTTTTTGGAGGTGATTTTTTGACAGGACCTCAGTCTCTTGAAAGTTGAAGTTTCACCCGAACTGAGCTGAACTGAAGATTTCCAAATGAAAAACATGGTATTGTTTACTTTCCTTCTCCTTATGATTAGATTAGATTAGTTTTGGGCTTTGGTGCTATAAACCTCTACATCGCGACCCCTTCAGATCCATTGTGTGCGCCCTCTAAATCGTTTAGTGTTCTCTACCTAGACCTGTCTTCAGTACGAGACTCCACAGGCTTGGTTTTAGAACTTCCATGTATCTGGGAGCCCTTGGTCTTTCTTTTCCCAGCGTTAGAATCCTTAGCCTTGACAAGCTATCGTAGTGGCATAGTATGTGTACTGATGTTTCCTCTTCTTCCTGGCAGCACCCCTCCCTGTTTGCTCTAGCTTCTGATACCCCACCTGATTCTGTTTGGTCTAGATATTTCCAAAGCTAGCATCCATTCCAAAGCTTTTGGCCTGTTTGGCTTGCTTCTAGTGCTGCTTCTTGTGCTTTCTACTGTTATCACGCTGTTAAGAATTACTGAGGCTGGAAATTGTGCTTCTGTGAGCATCTTTAGGCTTTCTTCAGATGTCATATAGGTGTTGTCATTTTTCTTGAAGAAACCTTCTTGGTTTACAGTATCTTTCTTTGGCTACTACCACACGAAATCTCGAGCACATGAAAGTATCTGTTACCTCTTCGTAGAATTCCTCCTATGATTGTCTTCTTGCCTTACTTATTTCTTTGTTGTACTACGTGAATCTCCACATATTGATTTAATGAATCAAAATTCCTTGAATATCTACAATCTTCAGGATGTTATGAATTTTCCACCACCATAATTCCCTATTCCTTCTGAATTCGTTAGGATTCCCCATGATGATTCGTTATTTTATGAACATATCAATACCTAATGGGACGAATAATCTCAGGAAGAAAAAACTTTTCAACACACTTTTTCGAACTTTGTTAGAATTAACGCATATCAATACCTGTTGAAAACAGCATTATGAGTTCAAATTTACACTTACATTGTATTTCTCCTCCATAGCAACTTATTTCATTTTGCCGGTTGCGGAAAAAAACGCCCAATCCAATCAAAAAGTAATAACAGGGAGTATAACTGTATTTGAGTTGTGTGACTGCAGAAAGAGCTTCCCGCTGGGATACGAAATTGCAATCGAACAATGACAAACAAAATTTCAATGCAATTTGTGGGGTTCATTATAGTGTGGGAGAGAACACGTCAAGTGCAGCGACTGGACTGAAGTCTAGAACGGTGAATGTGAACGCAACTTCAGTCAAAATAAGCCAGTGACATCGTCTAAAATCAGAGGCGTTTCAGAACCATACAGTAGCTCGTTAGATTGTATGCTGAGTCTGACAAAGGTGTTCACTAAGCATCAACTATTTTTATTTCTTGAGTACCTACGATCAGGACTGTATCAATTATTTTATTTCTAATAGTTATGCTATCAATAAAGAGGGTCATAACTCCTTTGGGACAATGTAGATTCCATAATTCCCTATACCTTCCACAAGTAAAAATAAAATAAGAAATGCTAATATAGATTAGTGTCAGTCAAGGAGTGCCTCAGGGGTCTATTCTTGGACCTCTCTTATATATAATTTTTGCTAACAACCTCATAACTTTCCCTGACAGATATTCCGAATGTAAATATGGTTTGATAGGCCGATGACACGAATTTTTAAATTACGGAAAATAGCATCGATCTGACAATGGCTACTGCTGAAGAGGTATACCCTCGGTGTTTATTATAGTCAGAAAAATATACAATTGATTCAAATAAGGAAAAACAAATCCATTATATTCCATCGAGGGCATAGTCAAACCCCATGTAACAATAATCCATGTAATTTCAGATTCCAAAACGATGTTAAGATCTTGGGAGTTATCTTCGATCAGAAGTTGAATTGGGAACCACACATACATAATCTCTGTGGTATATTAAGATCTGCCTGCTATGCCTTGAGGTCATTGAAGGAACACTGCAGTCAAAAAATTCTCTTCACTCTTTATTACGCCAATTTTCACTCCCAAATTTGATATGGTATAATGGGTTGGGGAGCTGATTGTTCTAGAATATTAATTTTACAAAAATCCGTATCGAGAATCCTCTGTAATCTTCAACAATTTACTTCCGGCAAAGCAATCCACCAAGTTCTATCAAAGAAACTTGTTTAATAATGGCTGCAGAATCTACAATAACTTACCAAAAGAAGTGCAAAGTGCGCCAAATATTTTCATTTTCAAAAATAGGCTCAAAGACTTCTTGACCCAAAAGAATTTTTATACACTTGACGAATTCTTTTCCTAAGATGCTATTGGAACCAATTATACGTATATATTTGTGCTTTGTCCATATTCGTGTTTTTATCATAATTTATTTTATATTTCTTGTTTACTTTTTACACTTTCTTTTACTGACGCTCTCGGCAATGTGTTATAGATATCATTGTAATGGTTTTGATAGCTTATTGTTGAATAAAGTATATCATTATTATTATTATTATTTATTACAAACAATAAATGTACAATTTTAAAATTTGCCCTGAAAATTACTTCCGCCACTGGAAACAATTCCTTTTTTTGTATTACTGGAGCTTCTTTGCACTACCTTTGAGGTACTTGCCTCTCCTAGTGGCAATTTAGACAACATACGCACCGTTTTATTTCTCAATTCGATGCTTTCCTCCAAATACCCCTCCGCCATCGTGGAACTTTTTCAACCACCGTGTCTTTTTAAGTTAGTTACATTTGCTTCTGCATTAACAAGAGTAGTAGCAGAATTGCAACGAAGGCAATGTCCCTTACAGGAAGATAGGTTTGGCAATCCTAAATACATTGCGATTTTGCTGAGGAAATAACCAAACACATTATTTCCAATTGGCCGAGATGTACATTTTATTTTGTCGGAAGCTCAAAAAAATAATTCAAGACCTTCAGGACGCAAAGATATATCAAATCTTAACGAAGGCAAAGCGGAGAACTCTTTTTTATCCACAACTGTAAATTTCTTCGATACACCAGTGTTACTCTCCGGTACGTCCACTACCATAACGGAATCCTGGTCCTCTATATCCGATATCTTCATATTTAAAAGTTCCTGACTTCTGCATCCTCCAAAATAACTCATAATCAAAACAACCTAGGGAGGCCCTCGGGACGTAAACTTTGCAATCGGTAATTGAGGCCCTTATTATTCTCTTGATACATAAATAACTTTATACACTACTGGAAAACTATTTCAGTTCAATTATTGGATCCTTACTCATGCACACAAATCGAAAAATTAAGAACGCATATGCCTACAAACTGGTTAGGAAACACAAAACCTCAATTGCAAATGAGGAAAAAACACATCTGGCGCCACATTATAGTAAACCACCTCATTTCTATGATCTTCCTAAACCAAACATGCCACTGAGACCAATCACCAGCTCCCGGAACACACCAACCCATATCCTAATAATGCTATAACCCTTGCAGGGTACTAGCAATTCATTCGTCAAGAATTCTCAGCATTTCGTGGGCAATATCAGAGAGGTTCAAGTAGGATCTGGAGATCATTTCATCAGCTTTGACTTAGAGAACCTATACACCAATGTACCCATAGAAGAATTCCTTAGCATTCATCTTCATGAAAGAACTGACCTTGAACGTCTTGAAGATTTCCATCTGAAGTAAGTGATAGAAACTCAAATTCAAGCCAAAAAAACACTGGAGGCCGGTTTGGGATTGGTAATATGGACCGTGTAGTTCGGGGAGTTCGCTCTGTAAGAGCCAGAATCCTTGATTTTTTCGCTGAGGTGGTGGTGAACGTTATTGATATCCTCGTTTCTCAAGTTCGGATTTGTCTCAAAAAGATATCTGAAGGTTGCTTCAAAGAGGTTAGTCGGTTTACGAAAAAACCAAATCAACTTTTATCAATATTGAATAATGAAAGTGCTTTTATCACATTTTCTGATGCATGTAAGTCATTGGAAAATGGAAACACATCATCTGGAATATTCAACGTTGAAACATAACGGACGCTAATTCTGATATCTACCGTTGCATTCGATAAATATTGGATTCGAATCATGCAATCATCATTTGGGTCATTCGAGAATTAAGTGTTTCCATAACAAACTGATAGCAATTAATATAATTGGACATTCATGTCAATTATGCATAATCCAATTAGTGATCCAATATTTGGGGTTCAAAATTGTCTAACGACTTTAATAAATATCCATAATTGGTGAGGGGTACAGTCTGAAGTAGTGAAAACAAAAATGCTGAATCACTATTTATCTTGGAACGTTCTGTATTTCTTTGAATGAAAAACCTAGACATCGTGTTTTCTGTATATAGCACGCTGAATATAACATACATTATTATGTGAGAAATCAAAGAAATTAACAGAAAACAATGGCATAGTGAACTCTCATCCAATGAATGTTCACTAGAGTTTTCATATCAATTATATTCCACGTGTATCTGTCACATATTATTTCATATACTGTGACATTTGCAGATATATATAGTGTGCGCCCTTATGTTATTTTAGAGTTCCTCGTCTTCAATACTAGATTCCAGATCTCAGGTCCTCCATGTGCTCGAAAGGTTGTGGATTATAAGTTCGCAGTAGCACATTATATGTGCTGAGGTTTCCTTACCTTGAGGACTGCCCCAATGGCTACTTTAGAAGCCTTACTTAAAATACCACCGCTTGGCATGTGCATATAAGCCGAAACCAGGTCAGTCATCAATAGTCTGTACAGAGGGCATCATACCTAACAATTCACGGAGTTGTAAAATGACCTGATAATGGAAATGCCATCGGATGAAATCAAGTTTTGGGGAAAATTCTAAAACAACCATAACATACAGATACAGATGGCGCAAATATCGAAGAAGGTGTTGTAGCAGGAGTAAATATATATCAGGCAGAAGTTGCAGAAGAATTACTAGGGTGAAAGTTCAATAAAAAGGCCATTGCTATTCACTCGAACAGCCTAAAGCAGCTATTGAAACAATAAGCTCTATGTCAGTTAACTGGAAACTTGTTTGATACTGTCTGGAAGCCCTTCAAGATCTGGAAAGTTATAACAAACTGTCCTTAGCCTTGGTACCAGTTCATACAGAGTGTGAGGCAACTACAGGGTCGACTCATTAGCACGAGATTATTGGCCTGGCAACTCTTTGAAATTATTTTGCAGTATGCAGGGTGCACCATAAATCCGGAACACAGCATTTTCTCTCCCTTTTAAATGGTCCACTCTCTATACTGTTTAATATTTAGAATCTGCCTCATATGAATTCTATTTTCAGGAATCAAGTGCAACGTTGCCATATCAGCTAGGCTAGGATCGACTGTCAAACATCAGTTGGATAAAACCAATTTTGAAGTGTCATTTATTGACTATCTCTCGAAAGGCGATATTATCTATCTTTGTAGCGTATTAGACTGTACTCAGTTTTTATTGTAGGGATTAGACAGCGCAATTAGTGAATGAACTTTCTCTTTCATGCCCACATGAACGTCCATCAACGAAGGAAACTGTCATAATCATTGGTAGTTATACTTGATGAACACTTAAAGCGATGAATCATATTGAATAAGTTCTCGATATGAGAACTGGAAAATTGTACGTAAATAAACAGTAATTTTGACAAGATATGATACTTGTGGCGCCATCTAGCATTGGATGTCCAAAATAATTTCATGATAATACTAAAATTCGTCATCTATTACACCGTTTGGACTTTTCAAACGTGGCAAACTCTTCTACACAATCATAAATTATTGCAACTGGAATATAAGTGAGATTTGTGCCTTCGGCTTGGCTTCATATATTCCTGCTCTTAAACTTCCCTCGTTTTTGGGACGTCAGTATTGCAGGCTATTTCTGAATCAATTGGAGGTCCTCTCTTCCATATCTCTCGGCCTGTTTTAACTGATTTGAAGTTATTAAGATATTTGAGAGGAATGGTATCTGTTACTATTCATTTACTTATTTCCAACCTTCATCAAGTGTATAATGACCTGTTTCCAGTTGATGAGAGGAATATATAGATATTGAGACGTTGTTTATAAATACTTACCTCCTAATTGCGAAGAGATCAACAATTCTAGGAAGCAGTTTCATAGGTCTTTGGCCAAATCTATCAACATTTCTTTCAAAGCTGCTGTTTGTCCGTTATTTGTTATTACAGCTAACAGACCGTACTTTTGTTTGCTATTACTCTTATGTTACTATAAAACCCACATTTGAATTACATTCGGGATGCGATTCGAGAATATCGATCGTTCCGTCCCCTCACCATCAGTCAAGGTGTTCGACAAGGAGACTTGAGGCAGTCATTTCCGAACTGTAACGAACCGTGAACCCAATTTGTTCTCCCCAATTTTTAGCCTGTTAGAACTCATTATTTTTCTGTTTACTTTTCTTGTTTCAGGAATTAGAACGTTTCTGTAGCGCGATCAAGAGAATATTTAATGAGGTTATGCTCGAGAAATTGGAAACTGAAGTATGAAGATAATTTCTCAAACGAGAATTTGAAAGAAGAATAACAATTGTTTCGAATGGGAAATATTTGACGGTGGTTTAACAAAACCTCGTTCAAGAGCAAATAAATCTTTTATTTCTACGCTGATGGTTCTGTTTAAAAATATAATAAGATTGATTTTGCTGCAAGATATGATACAAAACTATTAATTTCTCTGTTCTTTCGTATTCAACATACGATGAGTGTTCTTTTCTTCTTGTTTTTATAAATCGTCTTGTCTGTCCATACTACTCTGCATGGCAGTTTTAACTTTGAAATCCATAATTTTACGACACTTCGGAATTCTCAATGTTTCTTTTGGGTTACCCAAGAGGCTCTGTAGTATCTAATACATTTTTATACATATTTAGGTATTCTTTATTACCTTTTGGGCTGAAGTCGGAATCCGAATTATTATATTGAGAATAAATATCATAAAATCATGAAATGAAAAAACTACACTGAAGATGAAATGATAAAAATTCGAAACGTTTTCAATTTTCAATAATTGAGCTAATTCTTTTCCTCAGACTATTTCCAACAACCCCTCGTCTTCGCATCATATCTCAATCCAAATGGAAAATTGATCGGATCCGATATCCTATTTTGTTCTACAGCTTCCCATTGTATGTATCCCGAATCATCTAGGGCTTCACTTTATTACTTCTGACACTAAATCACTTTTCATTCTCATCATCTGCTGTCAGATTCGAGCTCAAGAGACGGAGACGTGTTTGGCACCCGGGAATTATATTTTCTCGTTTTCCCGTCCACACTTTTTACCGGAAAATGTATTCAAGGGGATTTTTACTAAACGAATACCGCGGGGATTAAGAGGAAACTGTTTCTTTGTGATTCGTCTGTCGCGGAAGGCTTTTTTTCGATTACGCTACTTATCCAATTCTGCTTTTTCAACAGCGAAGAGAATAATATTATGGAAATGTTCGATATGCATTAAACAGTTCAATGAATGAACTATTTGTTGGAATGAACAGCATTTCAATATTGTCGAGGGGTTCCAATAGTAATGGTATGTGATTTGGAACTATTTAGGAATCAGCTTTGCTGCTCTGCTCTGAATGAAATAAATGTCTTATGACCTACGACAAAGTGCGCCAACGCATATCCTATTTTTGAAGGCATTTCAAAATATTCAAAATTTGTCAGAACCCATCTGATGACCCGACAATGACCTTTGATGAAGGGAAGCTGTTTTTGAGGCAGAAATGAATGTCTTAGGACCTACGACAAAATGCGCCAACGCATATACTATTTTTTAAAGCACTTCAAAATATTCAAAATTCGTCAAAACCCCTCTGACGATCCGTCAGTGACCTCTGATGATGGAAAAATGCTCTGCTCTGCTCTGCTCTGCTCTGCTCTGCTCTGCTCTGCTCTGCTCTGCTCTGCTCTGCTCTGCTCTGCTCTGCTCTGCTCTGCTCTGCTCTGCTCTGCTCTGCTCTGCTCTGCTCTGCTCTGCTCTGCTCTGCTCTGCTCTGCTCTGCTCTGCTCTGCTCTGCTCTGCTCTGCTCTGCTCTGCTCTGCTCTGCTCTGCTCTGCTCTGCTCTGCTCTGCTCTGCTCTGCTCTGCTCTGCTCTGCTCTGCTCTGCTCTGCTCTGCTCTGCTCTGCTCTGCTCTGCTCTGCTCTGCTCTGCTCTGCTCTGCTCTGCTCTGCTCTGCTCTGCTCTGCTCTGCTCTGCTCTGCTCTGCTCTGCTCTGCTCTGCTCTGCTCTGCTCTGCTCTGCTCTGCTCTGCTCTGCTCTGCTCTGCTCTGCTCTGCTCTGCTCTGCTCTGCTCTGCTCTGCTCTGCTCTGCTCTGCTCTGCTCTGCTCTGCTCTGCTCTGCTCTGCTCTGCTCTGCTCTGCTCTGCTCTGCTCTGCTCTGCTCTGCTCTGCTCTGCTCTGCTCTGCTCTGCTCTGCTCTGCTCTGCTCTGCTCTGCTCTGCTCTGCTCTGCTCTGCTCTGCTCTGCTCTGCTCTGCTCTGCTCTGCTCTGCTCTGCTCTGCTCTGCTCTGCTCTGCTCTGCTCTGCTCTGCTCTGCTCTGCTCTGCTCTGCTCTGCTCTGCTCTGCTCTGCTCTGCTCTGCTCTGCTCTGCTCTGCTCTGCTCTGCTCTGCTCTGCTCTGCTCTGCTCTGCTCTGCTCTGCTCTGCTCTGCTCTGCTCTGCTCTGCTCTGCTCTGCTCTGCTCTGCTCTGCTCTGCTCTGCTCTGCTCTGCTCTGCTCTGCTCTGCTCTGCTCTGCTCTGCTCTGCTCTGCTCTGCTCTGCTCTGCTCTGCTCTGCTCTGCTCTGCTCTGCTCTGCTCTGCTCTGCTCTGCTCTGCTCTGCTCTGCTCTGCTCTGCTCTGCTCTGCTCTGCTCTGCTCTGCTCTGCTCTGCTCTGCTCTGCTCTGCTCTGCTCTGCTCTGCTCTGCTCTGCTCTGCTCTGCTCTGCTCTGCTCTGCTCTGCTCTGCTCTGCTCTGCTCTGCTCTGCTCTGCTCTGCTCTGCTCTGCTCTGCTCTGCTCTGCTCTGCTCTGCTCTGCTCTGCTCTGCTCTGCTCTGCTCTGCTCTGCTCTGCTCTGCTCTGCTCTGCTCTGCTCTGCTCTGCTCTGCTCTGCTCTGCTCTGCTCTGCTCTGCTCTGCTCTGCTCTGCTCTGCTCTGCTCTGCTCTGCTCTGCTCTGCTCTGCTCTGCTCTGCTCTGCTCTGCTCTGCTCTGCTCTGCTCTGCTCTGCTCTGCTCTGCTCTGCTCTGCTCTGCTCTGCTCTGCTCTGCTCTGCTCTGCTCTGCTCTGCTCTGCTCTGCTCTGCTCTGCTCTGCTCTGAAGGGAAGCTGTTTTTGAGGCATTTATGGAAAGTTCCAACAGAAGTATTGCTGGTATGAATACGTAATGGCTGATGGTCATTAGTTTGAAGAGTACGGTTAGCTGATTACGTTCAGTGTTGGCAAATAGACAGAGTTGGCTTAGCAATAGTGACTGTATTTTGTTGAAATGAATGATAATCTATATGATGAATCAACGAATTATAGTGAAGTGTATTTCGATTACAACAATTTGGGGAATCTTTGGTTCTCCTCTCTGCGAATGTGATATGAGGACAATCTTGCAGGACACCATTGAAACTGTATCCGCGGAATGCGAGAATCACAGCATCTCCAGAAAGTCCTTTTGGAACAGTGGAAGTGCGTGCCAGGAATGCATAGGGTCGACGCGTGACGGTAACGGGAGCGGCGGGTATTGATCGATGCTGCCCCATCTACCTGGCGCACCGTGACCTCAATGCATACCGCCTCCACCGTCGCCAGCCAGCGATGGCAATTCAGCGGCTATTTTTGGACTGCATGAAATTTTCAATGCGATAATAATAAATATTATTGTGTACTGAATATACAGGGGGTCTAACAACGGTTGCCGCCTCTCTCTCTCTCTCTATTACATGACATTTATCGAGTTCGGTTTTTGTTCCATCGTAGGAGCTTATGAAGCAGTTAAATAAGATATTTTATAAAATTTACAAAATTATTAGATTTGGTCGTGCAAGGTGGCCAATAAAAACTGAGAAATAAATCTGATAGGAAACACTGAGCACTTGGTGTGCTACTCTTTGAAATTGTTTTGCAGTATGCAGGATGCACCATAAATCTGGAACACAGCATTTTGTTTCCCCTCTCAAATGGACCACTGTCTATATTGTTTTATTTTCAGAATCTGTCTCATATGAATTCCATTTTCAGGAATTAGGTGCGACGTTGCCATGTTATACACCTATCATTGAAATTTAATGAAAAATTATGATTTCTCTACCATTACTGCCATCAATGTCACGCAACTTGTCTATTGGAAGCTTTGGGTTTTCTAGGGTAACTTGTAGTGGCAAGTGGATGAAAATGACGAAATTATCAAAATTATCACGAATATAAGAAAATCAGATTTTTTTGAAGTGACACGATACCGTCTTAATAACAGTTGAAGGTTTCAACTAGAGAATGGTTGAGGGCAGATCAATTCTACGAAAACCAATCGATATTTTGAATAATTTTCAAGGAAATTGCAGGTTTTCCTTGAAAAACTTAAGAAATCTTTCATTTACTTGGAATCAACTTAAAATTTGGTGTGTGTGCATAAGCGAAAAAATGTTGGGTTTTTGGGAAATTATTGAAAAATTGTCGAAAATAAAAATTTGGTGTGCATATGCAAAAAAGGATGAATTTTTGGGGAATTTATTAGAAAATTGTCGAAAATAAATATTTCGAGGGAAATGACCCTTCTCAACTCCAGATGAACTGTTCAATTCAAGAACAGTTGAAGATAGAGCAACTCTGCGAACTCCAATCGATTCAGGATGATAAAATTAGTATCCTTTATTGATTTTAAATTGATCGAAAAACAAAAGGAATCACTTGCAGATGCAAGGTTTACCATAAAAAAAGAACTAACGAAAAAGATGATATTTTCAAATCGAAATTGCAAATGTTCGGTAAAAAGCCTACGAAATCTTTCACTGACTTGGAATTAACTTCAAATTTGGTGTGCATATGCAAAAAAGGATGAATTTTTGGAAAGATATTAGAAAATTGTCGAAAATAAAAATTTCGGGGAAATGACCCTTCTCAACTCCAAGTGAACTGTTCAATTCAAGAACAGTTGAAGATAGAGCAACTCTGCGAACTCCAATCGATTCAGGATGATAAAATTGGTATCCTCTATTGATTTTAAATTGATCGAAAAACAAAAGGAATCACTTGCAGATGCAAGTTTTACCATAAAATGAGAACTAACGAAAAAGATGATATTTTCAAATCGAAATTGCAAATGTTCGGTAAAAAGCCTACGAAATCTTTCACTGACTTGGAATTAACTTCAAATTTGGTGTGCATATGCAAAAAAGGATGAATTTTTGGAAAGATATTAGAAAATTGTCGAAAATAAAAATTTCGGGGAAATGACCCTTCTCAACTCCAAGTGAACTGTTCAATTCAAGAACAGTTGAAGATAGAGCAACTCTGCGAACTCCAATCGATTCAGGATGATAAAATTGGTATCCTCTATTGATTTTAAATTGATCGAAAAACAAAAGGAATCACTTGCAGATGCAAGTTTTACCATAAAATGAGAACTAACGAAAAAGATGATATTTTCAAATCGAAATTGCAAATGTTCGGTAAAAAGCCTACGAAATCTTTCACTGACTTGGAATTAACTTCAAATTTGGTGTGCATATGCAAAAAAGGATGAATTTTTGGAAAGATATTAGAAAATTGTCGAAAATAAAAATTTCGTTGGAAATGACCCTTCTCAACTCCAAGTGAACTGTTCAATTCAAGAACAGTTGAAGATAGAGCAACTCTGCGAACTCCAATCGATTCAGGATGATAAAATTAGTATCCTCTATTGATTTTAAATTGATCGAAATACAAAAGTAATCACTTGCAGATGCAAGGTTTACCATAAAAAAAGAACTAACGAAAAAGATGATATTTTCAAATCGAAATTGCAAATGTTCGGTAAAAAGCCTACGAAATCTTTTACTGACTTGGAATTAACTTCAAATTTGGTGTGCATATGCAAAAAAGGATGAATTTTTGGGGAAGTTATTAGAAAATTGTCGAAAATAAATATTTCGAGGGAAATGACCCTTCTCAACTCCAGATGAACTGTTCAATTCAAGAACAGTTGAAGATAGAGCAACTCTGCGAACTCCAATCGATTCAGGATGATAAAATTAGTATCCTTTATTGATTTTAAATTGATCGAAAAACAAAAGGAATCACTTGCAGATGCAAGGTTTACCATAAAAAAAGAACTAACGAAAAAGATGATATTTTCAAATCGAAATTGCAAATGTTCGGTAAAAAGCCTACGAAATCTTTCACTGACTTGGAATTAACTTCAAATTTGGTGTGCATATGCAAAAAAGGATGAATTTTTGGAAAGATATTAGAAAATTGTCGAAAATAAAAATTTCGGGGAAATGACCCTTCTCAACTCCAAGTGAACTGTTCAATTCAAGAACAGTTGAAGATAGAGCAACTCTGCGAACTCCAATCGATTCAGGATGATAAAATTGGTATCCTCTATTGATTTTAAATTGATCGAAAAACAAAAGGAATCACTTGCAGATGCAAGTTTTACCATAAAATGAGAACTAACGAAAAAGATGATATTTTCAAATCGAAATTGCAAATGTTCGGTAAAAAGCCTACGAAATCTTTCACTGACTTGGAATTAACTTCAAATTTGGTGTGCATATGCAAAAAAGGATGAATTTTTGGAAAGATATTAGAAAATTGTCGAAAATAAAAATTTCGTTAGAAATGACCCTTCTCAACTCCAAGTGAACTGTTCAATTCAAGAACAGTTGAAGATAGAGCAACTCTGCGAACTCCAATCGATTCAGGATGATAAAATTAGTATCCTCTATTGATTTTAAATTGATCGAAATACAAAAGTAATCACTTGCAGATGCAAGGTTTACCATAAAAAAAGAACTAACGAAAAAGATGATATTTTCAAATCGAAATTGCAAATGTTCGGTAAAAAGCCTACGAAATCTTTTACTGACTTGGAATTAACTTCAAATTTGGTGTGCATATGCAAAAAAGGATGAATTTTTGGGAAGTTATTGGAAAATTGTCGAAAATAAAAATTTCGAGGGAAATGACCCTTCTCAACTCCAAGTGAACTGTTCAATTCAAGAACAGTTGAAGATAGAGCAACTCTGCGAACTCCAATCGATTCAGGATGATAAAATTGGTATCCTCTATTGATTTTAAATTGATCGAAAAACAAAAGTAATCACTTGCAGATGCAAGGTTTACCATAAAAAAAGAACTAACGAAAAAGATGATATTTTCAAATCAAAATTGCAAATGTTCGGTAAAAAGCCTACGAAATATTTTACTGACTTGGAATCAACTTCAAATTTGATGTGCATATGCAAAAAAGGATAAGTTTTTGGAAAACTATTAGAAAATTGTCGAAAATAAAAATTTCGAGGAAAATGACCCTTCTCAACTCCAGATGAATTGTTCAATTCAAGAACAGTTGAAGATAGAGCAACTCTGCGAACTCCAATCGATTCAGGATGATCAAATTAGTATCCTCTATTGATTTCAAATTGATCAAAAAACAAAAGTAATCTCTCCAAAAACGTGTCAAGGGGTAGACCCCTAAAAATCATCAAAAATACAAAATCCTCAGATCCACTCGAAATTCGCACTGCATATGCAAAATTTTATGCTCATTTCAAAAATATATAACCCATGTATGTGCAGATGCATGGTTTACCATAATAAAGGAACTAACGAAAAAACTGACATTTCCAAATCGAAGTTGCAAACGTTCCGTAAAGAGCCTATTAAATCTTTCATTGACTTTGAATCGACTTCATATTTGGTGGGCATATTCAAAAAAGGTTGAATATTGTAAAACTGATTGAAAACTTACAAAAAAATGTAAGTGAAAAATTAATTTCCTCAACTCCAGATGAACTGTTCAACTCGAGAATGGTTGAAAATAGAACAATTCTGCAATCTCCATTCCTGTCAGAATGATGATATACCTTTTTTTGTCAAGTTGACCGAAGATCAAAACTAATTACTCAAGAAATATTCCCTAAATATTATGTTGAATTATGAATCATCAATTCCACTTCAAATTTGCACCATATACGCAAAACCTTAAGCCGATTCCTCAAACGTAAAGACGGATTAATAATTGCCTGCCCATTTTTATTATGTGCTCACTACAGGAAACTTTCGTTTTTTTCTTCAAATAAATGAGTTTTAAAATTAAATTTTTTATTTATATGGACTTACTCTAACTTTTACAAATATATGGACTAGAAACAATCACAGATCTTTTTTTGATATTGTTTCCTTTTACGGTGATATTATTTCAAATAATTAAAGACTTCTACACTCTGTGAATCAGAAATTTAGTAGTAGTGGACCTATCATTTGAATAAGAATATTTTCAAGAATCATATAAGTATTTCACCCTTTACAATCAGCATTTAATTATGAAAAACCCTGTATAATAGAAGCTGCACATTTTAATATACTCTTACTTTCAGTTACATTAAATTTCATGACTGTTTTTTCTGGATCTATTATGATAAAATGCAGTAAAGGAAAATGGAAGGAAATGAAAAAAAGTAAACATATTCAACTGACTCTGGAAAGACTATAACAGTGATCTTTTCTGATTTCATTGCTAATTCACAGTTCTATATCATTACTGAATAATAATAATATATATCGAATGTATGCTTTCGCCCTTTCCAAACACATTGAGCTACTGACCAACTTCATGGATAAGACCAGTTCACCGAAATTGACATTTCGCTGGGACATTAATTATAATTTCATAAAACTGTAACTCCCGTTCATGAATATAAATGAGTGAAATCCACAGAGATTCCCTGGCTTTCGAGGAAAGGCCAACTTCATGAAATATAAAATACGGCAATCAGCATGTGCATGTATATTAATTAATCCAGAATGCAAATTCTGCCGGATGCTATTATAATGCTACACTACAGGGCGTAAAGAAGGGGAGAACTACCCTCCGTGAACTCGCTGGTGGTCTAATACACCCCCAACACAATGGGATGTCGGCCCCGTAAGACACAACAGCTTATAGCGGCGAGATAATGTTAATATAAACTTCGGGACTGAAGATAAAACATCGGCATAAAGGGTGTGATGTACATGCATGAACAAAAATAATAATATTAGAATCTGGAGTAATAATCTAATGAACACAAAGGGAATTGCTGGCATTACCTTAGATCTGTACTAATCTCAGTACAAAAAAAGTTTTCATTACACTGATTCATAAATAAACCAAGAAGGGCAATCAATATATCACATCTATTGATTGCAACTTTCTAATTCCTCACAGTTGCCTAAATAAGATCGCCTCATTCATGTTCCCTCACCAACTCTTCCCTGGTTTTTATTTCTTGTAATTTTTGTGCAGGCACTACTTTTGAATTTAAATTTGTCCTACTGATGAATAATTTCTACTTCGCACTGTAGATAATAGGATAGGAATGGTCAAAGGAGGCCACGCTGAGAATTTTTTCATACCGGAATCTTCTTTTTTAAATAACAGCACGGTTATACAACCAATTCAACACACCACCATCGAGTAGGTGAGACAGGCTGATCATGACACCGTAATTATGCAGGTAGATAGTGGCAACATCTCATCCGGTCAGGTAAAATTATTCATGATAAAGAAATTAGCCGTAAAAGCCTATATTCTAGTCATCATTCATGTAAATTTGGGGATGTTTTCCTGAATTATTGTCAGTAATCCCAACGTAATGGAAAGAACAGAAAATAAAACAATCTTGTACACTTCCAGTTATGATGTTATCATCAAATCTCCTCACCAGCTTTGACCTTGGGTAAATCATCAGCTGCTGCACTCATCAAAAATGTAACATGAAACAATACATCACGTACCGCTGAAAACCACGTTCGTTTATCATAGAGGGTAACTACAAAGTATGAATTACACAAATGCATTTCACCCCGGATTCCAAGGGTGTAAGCATTCTGAAAGAGGGTGCTATGAGAAATAATCTGGTGTAGCAGGTGTCCGTGGTATCGGTGACGAGCTACACTGCCACCACTTTGCTGTTATTTATCGTGTCGTGGTACCACTGTTTACGGAAAACTTGGTGGAGTTCGTGACAAAACATACCAAGCACGGGTTGGTGTTTTTTTTTGTTGAATTCGTGTATCATTGGGAAGTATAGTCTCAACGAACTGAACTAACAAAAAAATATTGTATTGATATACCGTATTTTGCGTACAAGACAGCTGAATCTACACATCTGTAGTTTTTATGTTTTCAACAATATCGTGTACGAAAGAAGTTAATCTTGCAGATAGGACATCTTTCATTAGCTTATAATTTTTATTTACGAAGTTTCTAGACAGAAAATCAAGCTGAAACTTTAAATGCCCTGGGCAACGAAAGGACTGAAAAAGTCATCAAAAAACTTACGTTCACTACATTTTATTAGAAAATTCACCAATTTATTTGTGTTCACTTTAGTCAGTACCGGAAAATCTACAAATCCACCATCAAGTTAGCGAAGAAAGTGTATTACAGAAACAGAATTGACGAATCTAATAATAAAATTAAAAAGACCTGGTCCATAATTGATGAAACAAAATCCCAACAGATTCAATGAATACTATTACACATTTGCTCAGAAGCTAAGCAGCACAGTTCGTGTTCCCTATGATCCATTACTCAATCTGGAAAATGAAAAAATTGATACTAGCCTCATCGTATATGAAAACATCAGAAACAAAAATTTCGCTGGGTATGTCTACCAGTCAATGCACTAAAACTATTAGTTATTCACATTAATACTTTCTTCAAAACTGGTTCATTCCCTCCTTTTCTGAAGGCTTCTATTGATATTCCTCTGGATAAAGGTAGTGATTTGGATAATACCTGAGACCCTTTCTCTTATTCCAACCTCTCGAAGGCCTTCGATTGCGTTAACCATAGAATATCACTCAAAAAACTTCAGAGGGATAACGTACAGTTGGTTTGAATCGTACCTCACAGGGAGAAATCTAAGGGTAAAAGCATTGGAACTCTCAGAAAGCGAAGAAATTAAATCTGGAATACCACAGGGTTCTGTGCTGGGTCCTGTTCTGTTTCTGTTATATAATGATGACTTGACTATGATAGATATATCTGGCAGTTTCACTCTCTTCGTGGATGATACAACAATATTGTTGAGGGAAAAGAACTTCGTTGAGCTACATTAAATGATATCATCTGATTTAGGAAAGGTGAAAAGCTGGTGCGATGCTAATTTTATGTACCTAACTATCTTGAAAACAAGTATATTAACATTTGAATGCCTGCTGGATGAACTGTCAAAAGACAATGATTACCTAAATTCAGTTGGCTATCAATAATTACTACCAAATTTATGAACATTTTCAAAATTCCGCGTAGATTGCAATATTTATATCTTTCCATGAAAGTGCTGTTCAAATGTAAGAGCTTTGAATCATCATCCCCATCCACTGTTCATTTTCCTGCATGACTAACATGTTTCTGGAAAGAAACTGGTAAATATTTAATTGGAAATCAACTTGGGGGACCTGCTCCGTATCAATAATGAATTATATTCCATTTAGTTCCTTCCTGCAGGTACACAAAGCAGGACTGCGCGAAGGGGAGACGCTTGCATCGGACCAGAAATTTATATAAGGGGTGGTTCGTCATTAAATAAACTCACGGTGAGTAAACAAGAAAATTCTGCCGAGGAAAACATCACCGGAATAACCTGACGATATACCGAGGTACTCAAAACTACGGAAGAGTTCAAAGGCGAAGTAACTTTTCAGACGTGATTACGAGATAAAAGTAGTTATTGTCGAATTACGACTCACTATCTCATAATTCCGACTTGCTAAGATGTTATTACGAAATAAAAGTCGTACTTGTGGAATCACGACTAACTTTATACGGTAAAAGTCGTATTTGTCAAATTATGATTTTTTCATAATTCCGACTTATTACGACGTTATTACATGATGAAAGACACATTTTCAAATTACGACCAACCATCTCATAATGCCCACTTGAAGTCGTCAAATAAGGACTCACTATATCATAATCAAGACTTACTAAGACGTACTTAGGAGATAAAACACATAATTGCCAAATTACGACTAACTGTCACCTTATTCTGACTTACTTGAATGTAATCATGAGATGAATCTCCCATAATTTTGACTTACAGAGACGCAATAACGAGATTATAGACCGTCCTGATAGATATGAATCGAAACGGGTGAAATTTGGTTTTCTCATCCCATCTTCAAATGTCATAAGAAATATATGATGAAGGACGTGAGATGAGAAAAGAAGACATATTTTCCAAACGTAGTCAAATTCCGAATAACTATCTCATAATTCCGGTTTACTGAGACGTAATCATGAAATAATTTGAGAATGACGGCTCACGATCTCATAGTTCCAACTGACCTTGGCCTTATTATAAAATATATAAGACATAATTATCAAATTTTTACTTGGACGTAATGGTGAGATAAAAGTCGTAGTTTTCGAATTACGACTTACCTTCTTATAATATAAACCTACTGAGAAGTAATTATGGGATAAAAGACATAATTATCAAACTACGACTATCTAATTATTTCATAATTTCGGTCGTAAACACGAGTTAAGAGTCATTATTGTCAAATGACGATTTACTATCTTATAATTCCGGCTTGCTAAGACGTAATCACGAGATAATTTGACACTTACCGCTCACCATTTCATGATTCCGGATGACTAAGACGTAATCATAAAAATCAAACATAATTGTCACATTCTAATATACTCAGAAGTGATCGTGAGATGAAAGTTGTCTGGCTTACTAAGACGTAATTATGAGATAATTTGGCAATTACCGCTCACCATCCCCTAATTTCGAAGTTATAAAATATAATACATAATTGTCAAATTCGAATTTGGACGTAATCGTGAGATAAAAGTCGTAATTGTCGAATTACGACAAACTATCTCATAATTCTGACTTAAAGTCGTAATTACGAGTTGAAAGTAAATTACGACTTACTATCTCACGATTCCGGCTCACTAAGCCGTAATTAAGAAATAATTTGACAATTACGAATCACTATATCATAATTCCGACTAATCTAAAGGTAATTATAAGTCATAATTGTCAAATTCTGACTGACTTGGACGTAATCATGTCCTGTCGAATTACGACTTACCTTTTTATAATTTTGACTCACTTAGACGTGATTATGAGATAAAAGACATGATTAAAACATTACGACTACCTTTCTAATTCTGACTTTGTGTCGTAATCACGAAATTAAAGTCTCACTTGTCAAATTATGAATAACTATCTCATTAGCCCGACTAACTGAGACGTACTTACGAGATAATTTGAAAATACCGACTCACTATCTCATAATTCTGACTTACTAAGACGTACTTACGAGATAAAGACAAAATTGTCAATTTACGACTGGCTTTCTCGTAATCTGATTCTTGGACGAAATCATAAGATGAAAGTCGTGATTTTCTAATTACGAATCACTTCATTATTTCGACTCACTGGGACCTAATTACGAGATAAAAGTCATAATTGTCACATTCATAGTAAATATCTCATAAAGCCGGCCAAAGATATAACTGTAAAATTAAGACTCACTATCTTATAATTTCTATTTACTAGGACCTAATAATTCCAACTTATTTGGACGAAATTGCGATATATAAGACATAATCCGTCGCAAAATTAGTAAACGAATAAATCTCACATTCCAAAAGGCCTAGGTGGCAATGCTTCAAATCCGCAAATTGTCTACTTTGTCTCCGGTGCTATAGAAGGCGGTTTCAGTAGATGATTGATCATCTACACGATTTTTTTCATTGGTCTATCAGTATCATTCTATATTCAATACCACTCTTACATTTCCTTTGTCAGTACGAACAAGAGCATCGTATAAAGCAGTTTCGTCCTCCTCATCACTAAACCTTCATAGTATGTATTCCACAGTACATACAGATGTTTTCCACGGTGGTAGTCTCCTGTCAGGTGTCTTACCACCATCCTTGGAAAGTTCTGACCAGGTGTTTTTAAAACCGATTTGTTGGTCTCAAATTATTGTTCTCGATCCATTCCTTCATGACCTGCTCAATGCCTCAAACGGGATTCCAGAGATTTGTCGCTCCCCGTGCCTTCGATAGAATGACTACTGCTCAGACTCTGGGATCCTTCCTAAGAATCCTTCTTGTGTGTATTTGTAGAATATAAACAGGACTGGTCCTGAAACAGACCCCTGTGGTACTCCAAGCTTTTTGTCACTCACATCAGACTGTCCACTTGATGTTTTCATGACAGATATAAATCGAACCAGGTCAAATTTATTAATTTATTATTAAACCACTCTTTTTTTTTATTTTGTCGTATTATCTTTTAGATGGAATGAGAACTAAATAACAAAAGACGTGAAACGAGAAAAGAAAATTATTTCTCCAACGTAGTGAACACCCCAGAGGCAACCAGACGTAACCGAAGTGTTGCGTATGTTGGCCACGTGTTCTCATTACTCCCCTTTTTAAGGGGATTACTCCACAATATCAAACACACTGTTATTAATTAACCTTAGCACGGATAGGCATCGCGTTGCTGAGGACCGATCGAAATAGAGCGGCGTTTTATCATTTATCAATACAACCTATCTGCTTTGTCCATTGATGAGCACGTACCACGACAATAGAGATAATTGAAATGAATTGCGTGGCGGCTGTCGAAATTTCTGGAAATTATACATCATCGGAATCATGCAACAGTTTTTTATCGGAACGACAGTAAAAATAGTTATACACCTAGTTATAGAGTGTGAGACACCGAATGTTCCCAAATACTTACTGACGAGATTTTTTTTAATTGAAAATAACATTTTATATGCATCTTGAATGATTTACTGTAGGCTACAAAACAAGCAGTCCCATGTTTTCGATTACTGCAATCGCGCAAAAAGCTTCATGAAAATTACTTTAGTGCAGACATAATTTGTGCCCCCAACCATTTAGTTCTTGAAAGTAGTGATTGAAACGGCATTACTTCAACTACTTTGGTTTCACTCCTTGGTAGATAATATTAGTTCATAGTAATTGATATTCCATTTACAGTAGGGAATTGGTGATCTAGCACCAAAACAATGCAGACTGAAAATGATGAGCCTAGCATTTGGCTGGCTACTACAATCCTGGAAATCTGTGAACGTGGTTATTCCAAAATCTGGCAGAAATTCATACGACCACGCCAAGGACTATGGTCCGATAATCTCATCATCCTTTCTCCTGAAAGGATTGTTAAAACTGATAGACAGAGACATACGGAAGGTAGCTCTAATAGCCGGCCTTTTACATATAAACCAAGATGCCTACCTAACAGGAATGGCTTTGCACCAATTGGTGTCAAGGTTGGAGGACTCTCTGACTAGACGAAAGCATGGTCTCAGCAGCCAGGAGGAAAAGCGTTGATGGAACCACCTGCAGATGGATATTCTCAATGCTCCAAAATCGGAATGTCCAGACCAAGATGTTCGAAGACTTCGCGCAGCTAGAAATTGCCAGGGGAACCCCACTTGTCAAACCCCAGCAAAACCACTCTCATTCCCTTCACACGCGAAAGAATTCTAGGAGGCATGGAACTACCCAAATTTTTTGACGAAACACTTCAACTAGCTGATCATGTCAAATACTCAAGGCTGTTTCTGGAGAAGAAAATAACCTGAAATATGTATCTGCAACATGTAATCAGCGAGTCATGAACCACAATCATAAGACCCAGATTCACATAAGGCTCGCTGCTGTGGTGGTCCAAAGTGAAACAAAGAAAGGTAAAACTTAACCTCGGTAAACTTCAGAGCCTTGCTTGTCTATGTATCACGAGTGCTATGAGCAGCACTCTGACCGCTGCTATGGAAATCATCCTAAACCGTCCACCTTTGGCCCGTCAGCTTCAAACCAACCAACCAATATTCCATTTTAATAAGAATGATTTGATAAGTAACTTTCAGGTTAATGAATCCTACTGATGAAGATAACATGGTCATCAAAATACATAGATATTATAGATTACATACAATAATTTTGAATATATTTGCGTTTACGCTACCAATTTCATCTAAATCAGATTTTTTATTTTTTTTTTTTGGAAATTTTCTTCAGGAACCTTCTATCTAATAGTCAACTCAAATATTGAATTATCAGCAGGACTTATGAGATGAATTCAATCATGGGTTGAATTCTTTTAGACTATTTCACAAATAAAGTTTCTTCATTAATATAAATACGAACAATGTATAACAGTCATAAACAAGTTATTAAAATCGTCAATATTTTAATGTTTCGTTTCATAATTTAATTTGAATTTGCACCGAGGCGACTCATTTTGACACAATCAGGTACAATTAATATTGATAGAACTGCCAAACTTTGTGTTGCTATGGTTACGTCGTTGAAAATACCGAAGCTGATCCTTCAATCAGAATTGAAAGACAGCTGGTGTTATCGCGATAACACGAGTTCTTTTTGGTTTGCGATTGTTCAGATTATGTGAGAATTTTAAGATGAGTGAAATAGTCAGTAGTAATACTCTAAGTACTTCAAAATAATCAGGTTATACATCGATAACTTGTTGCATAATTATAAAGAGTGTCAGTTTGACAGTTTAAAAAATCTGACAGCGAAGCGGGAGGATTATTCTGTCAAACTAACACGATTTGTAATTACGCAGGAAGTTTGAGATGTATAACCGTATTTATTTTGAAGTACGTATTGTATTTGATTATTTTTTGAGTAAATTAAGTAAATATATAAACAATTTATTAATTTATATACAAATTGGTGCAATGAAAGTTACAATTATTATATACTACGTTTTTTTTAACTGAGTTATTTTCGGCGCAGGAAACGTGCTGGAAATACTGGAGGTGTTATTACTTGAACCTGCAGCGTTTTTAAAATTGGATCTCATCTTATTTATTATGTTTTGGTGATGTTGTTCATCTATCTGTAGGTAGCATTTGATAGAATTGCTATTACCATGTCTTGTTATTTTAATAATTTCTCGTTCCGATACACCTGCTTTTGCCAATTGTGAAACAGCAGTGGCTCGGTATGATTGATTTGAAAATTTTTTGTTTGTCATATTCAAATTTGCCAATTCTGCAGACTTTTTGGTCCATTTACTAATTTCATGCACTCCAATTGGCATATTTTTGTACCAGCCAAGGGTTTTTTCTTTTCTCCAGTTGGGATTTACTGTCAGAAATAACCTATCTATTTTAATATTGATGTTTTCGCTTCTTTTCATCATTAGCTTATCTAGAAGTCTCACTGGACAACGACTTACTTCATTATGGTTAGGTCCAAGCCATTTATTATTAGCACATGGTTTTGCTCCTCCCTGTGTGGTTTTGGTAAAAATAGGATTATATTGTATTCTACCAGTTGGAGTATCATCATTTCCAGTTTCTTTTTGAGAATAATGAGTCAAGCATGACGCTCCTTCATTTCCTCTCCACGCAAGTTCTACAGAAGCAATTAAGAAATTTTTTATTTGTAATCCTTCCGGTGTATTTTCATCCCACGCTTCTATCATTGCTATGTACTCGTTATCTTTAAATGCTGATGCAATAACCTTTCTCTTGTCCGGTAACATTTGAAGTTCCCTTCTTTTTGAAATTCTTGCGTTTCGTGCGGCTAAAAAGATGGGACTGGAGAATGGATCAATTACTCTATTAAACTCCTTCATATATTTTTCTTGTACTTGTTTTGCCGTAATGTTCCACATCGTTATAACCACATTTTCTTTATCATTTTCTCCATTACATTTTCGCATATTGAAAGCCCAATCTTTCAAAATGGACGCTATCATTTCAGTGGAAATTGATTCATTTAGTACATAGTTTCTTTCACTGCAAAACCTAAGAAATTGTTTCCATACGTACTTTTTTGTTTTCACTGTATTATGAGGCTCAGTATTTTGTATACTTTCGTCTATTGGATTTGATGATAAATCTCCGTATCGACTCATTTTTGAACAATTTTTGATAAACGTCACAATTTGATAGTTCTGTTTGTTGTATATTGATGTCGATGTGGTTACTATGGAAATGAAATCATTTTAAAATTTTCGATTGGTGGAGCTACTCTATGTACAATCAGGTATTATCGAAATTATACGAGGTAACTTAACTAAATTGGACATTCTGATTGGTTGAAAATCATACGAAAAAAATAATCAGAGGTTATACTACAAGTACTTCAAATTTTATCGATATTTTTTTCTTTTCCACGAAAACTTGTTTATTTGGAAAAAAATATGAAAACAAACCGGACTCGTGATTTTATCTATGTTCGGTTTGTTTGAATGTTTTTGCCTCAAATAAAGAAGTTTGAGTGATGAAAATAAAAAATATTTTTTCAACAATATTTACTTTTTGTAATCTTTGCCGTTAAATATTTTTATATTTGCTGCCCAGTCTTCCAGAATTTTTGCAATCTCTTGATTAGTCATATCGTTTTGTAGCTGGTAGTTTCTGATTCTGCAAAATGCTTCAAACTGATTCCATATACATTTTTTAGATTTAATTGTGTTTTGTGAACTGGAATTTCGTATTAAATGTTCAATATTCTGGGTGATGGTACTGAACCGGTTTGTGTTAATTTTTCAATAAACTTCGAAGCACTTTAAGCTGTCAATAATGGCAATTTCAGAGTAGAATTTTGACGTTGAGGAAGCAGTTTTATCAGTATAATACCGAATGATTAGCCAGAATAATGCATTGCTATTAGTTGAAACTACCAAAATGTCAGATTTTGACACGTGAAAAATATAATCAGTCTCCAGACATCGTAACTCTACAGCTTGGCAAAGTCGCCTTGCTCAGCGAACGTTTTGCGGGATTTTTGCTGTTGGGTATGACGGCGCATAATCGTGAATTGTATTTTCCGACGATCTTTCGGTCTACAGAATACTTACTGCAGTTATTTTTTGTAATTTTACTGATTTTACTCTGTCCTACCGGTGGAGAACTTTATCAGTTGTAATTTTAATTGTTATTACGGATTGCAAGCTGCATTTTAATCTTATAAAGTGTGATATCTGATGCAATTGTTATATTCATAGTCGACAATTGTCGCTTTAGTACAGTGTCAGCTTCATTCGAATCTTACAATTTATGTTCCTATGTTTGTATATTATTCACTGTTCCCATATTTTTTATATTTGATGAATCAGTCATTCTGTAGAAATGTATACTTTTTGTAAACCCCTGCGCACAGCTGCATTCTATCTCACTGAGGACAACTACATCTGAATCGAAATAGGACACTCCGGTATGAATCAACCCCCTGAAAACGTGCCCTCACGAACCCATGCATAATTTAACCGATTTGTTCTACACTGTATATGAAAACAAGGATCTGTGTACTTAGCAGGACGAGGATGGAACACTCCCCACGTATCTTTTAAAGATAAAACGAAAAGTGGAACGACGTCCCGAGGGACATAAGATATGTAGATGGTATTTCTGTGTTCTTGAGCATTTTTGTCAGCGGCTAGAAGTTGTGTTTGCGGGTTTATTAGGGAACTTGGGGGGTGAGAAATGGTTTCATGTCCTGATGTTTCCTTTTTGGGAATCAGAGTGTCATATATGCGTTAAGAGATTCATGAGATAAAGATGCAAGTTTTACTGGAGCGCAGACTGTCTTGCATTCACGCTAACAGTCAATGGAACCATCGTCGTATAATATAGAAATTTCGTAGATCACTTGCAAAACTTTCAAGAACTCCACAGAAATATCTATAAATTGCCATTTCTGATCCAGTTCATCTAGGAATATTCTTATTGTAGTCTTGTAGAATGTTTTCTATTTGAAGGATCTCTCCTATTGTTTGAAACTGTTAATTGATAATCCAACACCTCTTAAAACTCGAAACGAACAAAGTTTTGGTTAGAAAAAAAAGTTCTCAGTTCTAATATCACAAGAGAGTGAGAATAAAGTGAGAATAATTTGACAGATTTTTCGAAAACTTGTTGCAAAATGGCAACAAGTTTGAACAAAAAAATAAATAATAAATCAAAATACCACAAAAAATTCCCGCGGCAATTTTCAAGGCAATTTTCGATTGGTTGCAAGAATTGTCAAAAGGTCAAGGTCAAAGGGAGTTAGTTCTGAAGAAGTACTATCTACTGTTATTCATTAAACGTTCACTCATACCTATAAGAGCTTCTTACAGCCTCCAATACGTTTATTAGATCTGAAGCCAAGAGATATTCCCCTTGTCAAACTTTAGGCTGGTATAGTTTTGCCAC
This sequence comes from Chrysolina americana, assembly GCA_958502065.1. Taxonomy (NCBI): domain Eukaryota; kingdom Metazoa; phylum Arthropoda; class Insecta; order Coleoptera; family Chrysomelidae; genus Chrysolina; species Chrysolina americana. The sequence continues at coordinate 87,307,465 of OY293414.1, forward strand.
GGTTTCTTGGATCCATTCACTTTTTGGATTCTTTCCACCGTATACTTTTCATTATGTTCCACTGTATGAAAATATCCAAAAATTATTAAATACCTCGATAAGTGAAATTTTAAATATTGGTTAGGTTAGAAACATGATCAAAAAATCTCCACTAGTTATGGATTATTTTTTTGGTATGATTTTCAACCAATCAGAATGTCTAATTTAGTTAAGTTACCTCGTATAATTTCGATAATACCTGATTATACATAGAGTAGCTCCACCAGTCGAAAATTTTAAAATAATTTCATTTTCATAGTAACCACATCGACATCAATATACAACAAACAGAACTGTCAAATTGTGACGTTTATCAAAAATTGTTCAAAAATGAGTCAATTCGGAGATTTATCATCAAATGCAATAGACGAAAGTATACAAAATACTGAGCCTCATAATACAGTGAAAACAAAAAAGTACGTATGGAAACAATTTCTTACGTTTTGCAGTGAAAGAAACTATGTGCTAAATGAATCAATTTTCACTGAAATGATAGCGTCCATTTTGAAAGATTGTGCTTTCAATATGCGAGAATGTAATGGAGAAAATGATAAAGAAAATGTGGTTAAAACGATGTGGAACATTACGGCAAAACAAGTACAAGAAAAATATATGAAGGAGTTTAATAGAGTAATTGATCCATTCTCTAGTACCATATTTTTAGCCGCATAAAACGCAAGAAATTCAAAAAGAAGGGAACTTCAAATGTTACCGGACAAGAGAAAGGTTATTGCATCAGCATTTAAAGATAACGAGTACATAGCAATGATAGAAGCGTGGGATGAAAATACACCGGAAGGAGTACAAATAAAGTTTTTCTCAATTGCTTCTGTAGAACTTGCGTGGAGAGGAAATGAAGGAGCGTCATGCTTGACTCATTATTTTCAAAAAGAAACTGGAAATGATGATACTCCAACTGGTAGAATAAAATATAAACCTATTTTTACCAAAACCACACAGGGAGGAGCAAAACCATGTGCTAATAATAAATGGCTTGGACCTAACCATAATGAAGTGAGTCGTTGTCCAGTGAGACTTCTAGATAAGCTAATGATGAAAAGAAGCGAAAACATCAATATTAAAACAGATAGGTTATTTCTGACAGTAAATCCCAACTGGAGAAATGAAAAAACCCTTGGCTGGTACAAAAATATGCCAATTGGAGTGCATGAAATTAGTAAATGGACCAAAAAGTCTGCAGAATTGGCATATTTGAATATGACAAACAAAAAATTTTCAAATCAATCTCACCGAGCCACTGCTGTTTCACAATTGGCATAGGCAGGTGTATCGGAACAAGAACTTATTAAAATAACTGGACATGGTAATGGCAATTCTATCAAACCCTACCTACAGATAGATGAACAACATCACCAAAACATAATAAATAAGATGAGATCCAATTTTAAAAACGCTGCAGGTTCAAGTAATAACACCTCCAGTATTTCCAGCACTTCAATGAGCAGTGGCCACGTTTCCTGCGCCGAAAATAACTTATTTAAAAAAAACGTAGTATATAATAATTGTACCAATTTGTATTTAAATTAATAAATTGTTTATATATTTACTTAATTTACTCAAAAAATAATCGTATCAAATACAATACGTACTTCAAAATAAATACGGTTATACATCTCAAACTTCCTGCATGATTACAAATCGTGTCAGTTTGACAGAATAATCCTCCCGCTTCACGGTCGGATTATTTGAACTGTCAAACTGACACTCTTTATAATTATGCAACAAGTTATCGATGTATAACCTGATTATTTTGAAGTACTTATAGTATTACTACTGAATATATAGGTTGCACAGGAAACTAACCCTACTTGGAGAACTGGTTGCGATTGATAAATTCTATCATTAACTTTTGAATTGAAACTCGAAGGTATTGTTTTCACAACCTCGATGCTACTGATATCAATATCAATGTTATTATCATTAATCTACTAAACCGACCTCCATCTTCCTCCTTCCTCCAATTAGATATTGAAATGTTACTGTAATCATTTGATATAAATGTACCCGTATATTTCGTTTTAAAGTTACTTTTGTTACATTTCATTCACCTTGGTTTTTAATCAATATTATAAAGTTATAAATCGCAATGTTAGTAATGTAAGCGAACTGTAATTGGATAAGGTAAGTTTCATATGTTAATTGGGAGTAACCTTCATATGGACGTTCATTCTTCTAGGTGGTACCTACTCTACAGATGGTTGGCAACTAAGATGGTATGCATACCGAAAGTGAGCAGACCCACACCCTAAATCGGTACGACCAATCAGCATAACGCCCTTCCTGTTTAAAGGACTTGGAAGGATCCTGAACAGACATATCAGACGGAACGCTCTTTGCACGCCCCCCCTGAGCAACCATCAATATGCCTATCAAACCGGCAAATCGACAGATTTGGCATTACATAACTTTGCTCAGAAAATTACCCAATAACTCAATCTGACAGAAGATTAGAACCAACCATATCAGGATGGATCTACGCTATGCTAATGAACCGGACTGCCACCACATCTCTTCAAGATGAGGTCATCAGGTTCAGGGTCTCTAGGGGTTGCCCACAAGGTGAGGTACTTTTCCCTCTTTCATAGTCACTCCTGATTGACAACTTTATCAATGCCCTCGAGAGGAGAGAGGTGAAGCTTCAGACTTATGCAGACGACCTTATCATTCCAGCAAGGAACACTTCGGGGAGGGTAGCCTCTAATATCCTCCGAAGAATGTTGGATGAGGTTCGCAGTTGGTGCCAGAGGGAACAGGTGTTTGTCAACCCCAACAAAACTGTGATAATACCCTTTACCAGGAAAAGAAATCTGGTAGACCTAACTCCACTCTCTTTTGATGGCAAAGTTATTTCATTTGTAGCAGAAGTGAAATATCTACCCTTGATGAAAAACTCACATGGAATGCTCATGAAGAATCTTGGGGCCGAGGTCCCAAACAAATTGTGATGTTTGTTAGACCAATGATCGTATACTGAAAACTTCACAGAGACAGGGTTGTCTGACGATCACTAGTGCCATCAGCATCACACCGTCAGCAGGTATGGAAATCTTGCAAGACCTTCATCCTCTCCACATCTTCCCAAAGAAATGGGCTATATGGAGAACCTACAGAATCATGCATATTGCCAATGGCATGCAAGAGAATTGTACAGAGCGTAGCAGACTGCTGATCGATAATGCCTCTGATAGTAAATTTTGACCAGCCCCATACCGTTCTGATAACGAAGAGAGACGATTGGGTCCACCAAGAAGAGGAACTACTGAGAGCAGATTACTGTTGGTTCATAGATTGTTTAAAAAAACCCTCAGGTTATGGTGCAGTTGTATACAGTCGTATACCTACAACAAGCTGGTATTAAACTGCCAGAGAACACTCTTCTTAATGAGGAGACTGACTCAACAGTCTGTCTCTGGTCTGGACTCCTGGCTATTCCAGTATGGAGGGCAATGAAATGGCGGACCTTCTTGCAAGAGAAACTGCCGCAACTAGGTGAATTGGATCAGATCTTACCATGTGCATTTCACCAAGTTTTAACAAATATGCATTGAATACCTGGACAGCAAGAAAAGTATTAAACTTCTGGCAAACAAAACCTACCAGGATTGGCTCATTACGATGTTTGACAGAGTTTCGATGTTTGGTAGAGTTTCACTCTCTCCCTCGGACCTGAAAAATTATACACCAAGTAAACTAATCGGCTTCATCAGGAAGCTGGGTTCATTTTGTGAAATATGAATTGGTATGAGCCACAGTAGACCCTTACGGGTAGCAGTGGAGGGGGTGGGTATGGGTTTCTGAATGGCAAATAGAAATTTTTCGTTGAAATACAATTGAAGCAATTTCATTACAAGTAATGTAAGTGGATTATATATAGTTTTATCAAAGTGTTGTAGGGTGAGTTGCCAAATTAACCCGTGATTTTCTATAAAGAATATGAAATTTAAACACCCTATTCGGCAACCCCTGCAGCATCTTCCCAAATTCCCCGGACTATCAGCAATCATCTCCTGTTCGTAACAGTCTAACCTCACTGGTCGATACAGAACGAGGTTCGTTCGACGCGTCGCTTGAAAACTCTATTAACGTACGACCCCTGACGTGCCAAAATGACGCTTTGCTTAACCCATCGGTTCACCCATCATTCAACCATCGATTCACCTTCTGTACCATCCACTTTCGGGGCAAGAACAGGTTGTGTTTCACAGGAAAACGAAGGGCCCACTACGAGGTGCGCCTTCAATTCTACCCCGATCAATAACGATGTTCGCGTGTTATAGATGTGTGGGGGCGATCGGAGCACTGAGGTAGGTTGGGGGTGAGTGCGCTGGTAGGGGAAAATGTGTACAGGGTTGGCCAAATTGGGAAGTCCTGTTTTCAAACTTAATATATGAAGACTGATGGCTGTGTCCGAGGCTGAATTTTTATGACAAACTCAATGGTGAATACCGCATATTATTGATATCTACGATCCTTTCCGAATTATAGCATGTTTTCCAAAATGTGCATTTTCGAAAAATTGCTGTAACTTTTTTCTTGTCAAAATTTGGTTGTTTTCTTTGTTCTTGTTCAATGGAAGCTGTGCATTTGAAGAAAGAAATTTCGATTCTATCCCAATTTTTCCAGTTGAGGATTTTTCAAAATTCACGGTATTTCCATTTTTTGAGTTATTTGTGGGGTGGTTTGAGGGTGAATTTGCCATCTCTAGAGACAATTGATAGCAACAATAATCAATTTCATCTTCATTTAACTTTTTGAGGAATTAATGAAATTCTCGATTTTTCGATTTTATGGAGGTACTTGAGGGGTGGTTTCAGGGGTCAAATATTGCTCGCCAAAAAACAACAACAAAAACAAAAACCAGGAATTGAGGAGTGTCTTTACTGCTTTAATCAAAATTCAACAGTTCTGACTCCATGTTGACTCATGGTCGAACATGACTCTTTGCAAAAGAAATTTCTATCACGTTTTGTAAAGGTGACCTTAGTCTATCTGGTACTTTATTTCATGTAATGAATGTGGCTATTGTTGTTTTATGAGGATTCACTGTCAGCTCCTTCTCTTTACACCACTTTTCGACCTATCTAAGTTGATTTGTGTAAGCTCCAAATGGGACTGTTACTGTTTATATAAATAAGAAACTAAATCGGCCCTAGTACCGTTCCTTATAGAACCCCTATTTGAGCGTATCTAGACCGAGTTGGTTGTGAATAGTCTTATGTACATATCATCTAGGATAGAACTTTTGAAAGACATTTAGTCGACCCCCAATGCCATTTAAATATTTTGGGGTGCTTCTCACCCACGTTTGGAAAAGTGTTTCCCTTCAATGAAAAATCGACGGGTCTAAAAGCGTTTTTCTGAAATAATGAAGCAGTTCCTGAAACTGGTCGTTACAAATAACATCCTGAGAAATACTTTTTTGCGCTTATCATAATTCTCAATAATCATAGAATATATTAGACGTTTATGATTACTTAAACTCCAAATATTTACAGGTTACCTGCATTCTTGCAGATTGCATGTATCATAATTTATTATCAGGACGATGTCATTAAAAGTTTTCATAACCACCACACAATCTTTCAGCATCAGGAATAGTTTTCAGTTCGCCATACTGGCGATTCCAGTTTCCCCTATAACGTATTTACACTCACATCGAACACATTGTAAACAAACTGAATCCATCTACTACTGTGTCAATATTTTGATACATATTCGTTGTCGAAGGTAAATATCACATATCACATATAGGGTATTACCTGTGTGATAATTCCTCAAATTGCTGCTGGGATGGATTGGGATACACAGGGTGATTCTGAATGAGAACGTGGAATTTGAAGTCTAATATAATGAACATGGACCTAACTGTGCTCGACTAATTTATACAGACTTATGGAATATAACTTTTGATTTTTTCAAACCAAATAGAGTATTTTATGTCGCTATTGTGTCACCAAAACAGTCTCCACATCGCTATCGCGTTATTTATATCGATGCAGAGTTCTTCTCGATACATCTCGATTATTCTTTCAGAGCGCCTAGAACTTTCACTGTTCTACATGCGACCTGTTGGTACAATCAAGAGTAATCCAGAACGCTGGGGATTTGGAAGACAACTGTGACTCATACATTGTTTTCGGAGGAAGCAGAACGGCCAGAACCGGCTCCAGGATAGTAACAATTACTTTAAAATATTCCTAATATTAACTACTCTATTGACAGTGTGATTCAGAATGAGAGCATTGAATTTAGAAGTCTGATTTAGTGTAGGTAACACTATTTGGAAATATTCATATCATCAACTACTCTATCGATAGATCTTCGATCCCGATAGTGTCAGAGGCTTCATTCATACCCAGCAGGACCATGACCGTATTGAGTACTCGATAGAAGTCCTCTCTCATCTCTTCTTGAGCCCCTCAAGACGCAGGAGTCTTCTAAAGAGTATCTCATCAACTATTTTGGCTACTACACTCAGCAACGAGATTGATAACTCTCAAGCTTGTGTCCATCCTTACCAGATTTGGGGATGGGAACTATCATCGCCTTTTATAGACAACATGTTCACACCTGCCACTTGATGATGGCATTGATAATGTAGATCACTTTAACAAGGACCTTCCTGAGCTGTCTTTTTAACAGAATTGCATCTAGCTCATCAAGTCCTGGCTTTTTTCATTGAAAGTCATTTTGTAAGCTCGCATCAGACAGATGTTCGAGGCTCGGGTACGGAATCTTTTTTCTCAAGTACACGGGTCTCTTTAGGTGGCCGCATGCCTTGTAGTGAATCAAGTGTGATGTGAGTTGCCTAGATGCTGTAGGTTTTCCGGGTTTTCCTACAGCTGAAAAGTGAATACACCACCGAAAATATCAGTAAGTCGCCCCGGAGTGCCACGGCAAATAATAATAATAGCCGTTCTCTACCCGCACAGGCTATGCCTTTAGGTACACTCTACGAGTGTTTATGAGGAAGTATTATTATTATTAATATTATATTATTTTTATAACCTCCATCAGCTCCTCATAGTTAATCAATACTTCGGCCAGTTTACGAGGAACTTTGTATCTGTCCCTCACCTCTCCAAAGAAGCTCACGAAAAACTCTTTCATTAGCTCTGCCTTTTGAGGGATCGTCACTGTGCATTCGCTATATTTTTCTAGTGATGCGCTTGGCTATTTACCACAGAGAATTATCTAGAACGTCCAGCTTCTTCAGTTTATTCTTCTAGGTCATATTGTAATTTTCCTTGATCAGTTCAGAAATTTTCCTTCCCGATTACAGGAAGTCGTTCTTCAGTTCAGGGTCTCCCTCAGCCTGCCATCTCTTTCTGGTAGCATTCTTCAGACTGATTAATTCATTAATTTTGTCCGGGAGGATATTCCGGTTCAATGTAACCTCATTTTCTCTGCTAGTGAGCTCTTTAACTCTTCGAATGTTACGTATAAGAGCGAGCGTTTCTTCCTTGATGTAATCCTTAGAAATATTTGTCTTTATTGATTTCATACTTCTTTGAAGCCTTCGGCTATTTCGTTTATTCATAATCAAACGTAGTGTTTTTTATCTTTGTATCCCTATTGGAACAAGACTGGCTCGTGTTTTGACTACCAGATCAATGATGGTGGGAGTGGAGCTGTTCTAGGATGTGTGGGATTCTCCAAGTGCTGTTGGGGAAAATATTTCCAGAGCGTCCTTATCTGCGATCACCAACACCGTTTGGGCAGCGTTACATAAGTTTTTGTTAACCTCATAACTGACTCCGTTAGCACGGCTTGGAAGCTGTATCGCTTTTCGTCTGCCAGGATGTCCAGTGCCGCCATAGCCCTCTCCAGCGATAACTTGACAATGCTCTTTCGAGAGATTTTTATAAGAGAAATTACTTTCCAGTTAGCTCCATCATGCCTTGAGTTCTAGCTCCCCCTACAAGGGGTTGCCTAGGCTCTGGCAATTGTGAGGAAGGTTTATATGAGATACGGGGAGCCGGAATTGTTTTTGTTGAATCTTCTTCGGCTTTGTGATGATGGCTGCTTTGCTCTGGCCTATTATTTGTTTTTGGTGGTGGTGCCAGTACATATTTGAGTAGTGTTTTCTTGGTGGTTGATTTTTGTTTCTCCAGAAAATGCTCTGGCCACTCCTTTGTCAGATGTTTGTTTTTGGTGGCGGCGCCAGTTCATATTTGTGTTGTGTTTTCTTGGTGGATCATTTTTGTTTCTCCAGAAAATGCCCTGACCTCTTCTTTGTCAGATGGTTGTTCTCGGTGGTTTCTTGGTGGCTGATTTTTGTTTCTCCAGAAAATGCTCTGACCACTCCTTTCTCACATGTTTGTTTCTGGTGGCGGCGCCAGTTCATATTTGTGTTGTGTTTTCTTGGTGGCTCATTTTTGTTTCTCCAGAAAATGCTCTGGCCTTTTCTTTGTCAGATGGTTGTTTTCGGTGGTTTCTTGGTGGCTGATTTTTGTTTCTCCAGAAAATGCTTTGGCCACTTCTTTGTCACATGTTTGTTTTTGGTGGCGGCGCCAGTTCATATTTGTGTTATGTTTTCTTGGTGGCTCATTTTTGTTTCTCCAGAAAGTGATTTCTACCTTGGTAGTCCGGACAGTCTACGGTATTGGCGAAGCCTTTACGTAGAGATATTGACATTGATTGACTGAAATATTCCCAGTCATAGTGTATATAAAAAAATGCCGTATCATCCATGTGAGTGATGATTTCTCCGGTAAGGTGTAATTTGAAGAGATCGTCAGCTACATATTGAGAAGAAAAGGTCCCAAGAACTGTTCTTTGGAGTACACCTTATTCTATCACTTCTGATTCAGTTTTTTATGATTTAACCTGATCAGTTGTGAGCTCAGGTACAGAAACCGTAACAAATTGAAGTAATAGGATTTTAATGGTATACTTAGACAAGCTCAACATCGTAAATATTCATAAAAAACACCAAATCGGTATCCACAAAGACTTACCGAACGTCTCCGGCTCTCTCCTTTCCCCTTCGCGTGTCCCACGATCGTCACGCAATCCACTTTTCCGAAGTTTTAACGACTGCGTGCAGGTACTACAGAAGGGGTGGAAGGGTCAAATTGAAGGGTCGCGTGCGCCCACTTGCCTTCCACCTTGGACTCAAAGAAGAAAATTGTGCTGTACTCTCCACGACTAATGTCATTAGTTGCCTTGTATCGAGTCATGCTAGGAAATCATCAATTCTGTACGGGTTTTTTGGTTTCGAAGGGAGTGATCAGTAACAGGATAGACTTTTTTACTTAGTTCCACTCGAAAAAAAACCTTTGATCAGAAAATCAGATTGAAGAATACCTAGAAGTACCCTTTGGGATTTTGAAGAGACTATACTTCCAAAAAGATGGGGCACATGATACTGATCCAGCAGTGAATCATCCAAGGCATATATTTTGTGTTGTGAACAGTTATTGCAAACAAATTGCCCCTTACGTTGGCCTCCGCGTTCTCCGGACCTCACACCCCCAGATTTTTCTTATATGGCTTTATACAAGATTGTGTTCACTCCACACGTTCTGCAACATCAGCAATTTGGGAGAACTAAATACGTCAAGCGTTGGAAACTGTTACGCCTCAAAAGCTTGAGAAAGTTGCACAAAATCCCATCTCCAGAACGGTGGTCCAAAGAATATCAGAATTTCTTCCATGATAACGATGAATGAAAAAACCGTTAATACGTACAACCATTAAAATAGAGAATTGATCATTTATCAGAATACATTTTCATAAGACTTAAATATGGCAGAATGAAATGTATAGAACTGATTTATAATCATAAGCGAAAAAGGCAAGAATTATTTTTCATAGATCTGAATTATCTAAAAACGTAAAACCAACAAATTATCCGAAAAAAATGAAGTATCGTGAAATTTGTGGAAGCGTAATGTGTAAGAAAAATGATCAGAATCGAAATCCAGCAGAAATTTAAGTCCAGTAGAAACTTGCTCTATTAGCTCTTAGATGGCGCTAAGTTCTAGTTGAACAAATCGAATCGTCTGGTTCTTACTCAAATTCTTCTTACTCGTTTGTTTGGTCCTTTCACGATTTATTCGAGAATTCAATTGCTGAGTGGTGATTTTCAAGAATATCGAAGAAAACAGCCAATGTTATTCATTGAATTTCACTGAACAATAATTTGAACTCATAATCCCATCATGCTACGATCAACCCCAGCAATATGTCAGATCTCAATTATTACTCATATATCGGCATCATATATCGGTAGTAGGTAACCATTCTACCATAAGGACGCTTTCGGAGAGAGAGGATGTTTGCTGCTTAGCGTGTCAATCCACAAAACATTTGGAGGCGGAATCATATTTTTTTCGTGATACCTAATACTGGTATAAAATTCAATGTGAGCGTTCGCATTTCAGTAATATCAGGTGGTGAGACAGAAATTGGAAGTAATTAAATGGGGACATGAGAGTTTATTTAAGTATATTAACCGCACGCTACGCCATCTCTGAGAGAATAGATCAACCGGCGTCCAATTTCTGAAAATTTTCGGTTCTTTACTTTTCGGTATATCGAATATTACGCTTTGCAGACTTACAATGTTCTGTTATTATATTTTATCATTTTTATAAGAGGTTGTTTCTGTAATTTGACGATTTTTCAGTTCATCACATTTTGGTTCTTCAAAAGTCTGGTGTGATCATTTCAGATTCTGGGATAAATCGTTTTTGATGAAAATTGGTAATTGTAATGTTTTGGTTTTACAAAGTTATTTTTCAGTTCATTTCCATTTCTGTAAAATGATTTCCCATCTAGTTCGATTATCCAAAAAATTGTTACTGAACTTTGTTGGTTCGATAGTTTTAAATCATAGATTATTTCAGATCTATATTTTACAGTTTTTATGGATTATATCTAATCTCCAGAACTAGACGATGCGGGAAAGAGGAGGGGCCGAACTTCGAGTATCTATTAGGCTAATTATCGACAAAATAATCATTTTGTTTTTTCATTCGTTTCTCTTGAGCTAGTTCTGTTTGTATCCTATATCTACTATAGTCCACTTCAGACGGCAAGTCTTCAACCGAAAACAGCTACTACCCCCTACGTACGTTGAATCATACCCGTCAGATTGTCGGTAACGTTTCTACAAGAACTAGTTTGTAGTGATCTATAAATCCCATGAGCAAACCTGGTGTACGCTAACTCAAACCAATGAACTATCCGATACGATTTTATGAATCAACCCAATCAGCCAGTAAATTTTCTCGAAAACAAGATGTGTACATACCTCATGGAAAGTGAACTCACTAATTGGGTGCGGTGTTGTTCAAATGATTCACGGGATGTTAATTGGTGTCTCACCCCCGCCCCTACCCTTGTTCGCTACGCTAACCCCTGTGAGCATTGGCGTAGGAATCATTCGAGGACCAGAGGGGTAAAATGGAAATAGTCCTGATATGTATTTGGATTATTGAAAAGTGCAGCAGTAACATGGCAGAAAAAGAAACCATGAGAAAAAGTCAATTGGTGACTAGCTTACAGGTTTTAAGTTCGTACAATTCTCGATTCGGATGTTAGCCGTCTATATCAGGGGTTCCCAACCGGTGGTACCTACACTTGCAACTGGTGGTACGCAGGAACGTTTCAGGTGGTAGAGTGGGTGATGTGAGCAACATGCATTAATAGTGTAGCGTAGCTTGTAGCGATTCTAGGCCGGACCTGTCCCCTGATTTGCAAAATATATCACAGCTCAACCACAGGGACGCTCATTTGAAATAAACTATGCGTCAGCGCATCCAGAAACGACCAGAAAGAGAGAAACATCTGTGTTCCAGAAGACGCGTCGAACGCTTTCGAGTGCTATGGACGTGAGGGAAGGATGATTCCGTATAGAATATTTGCAGTCAGTTTTAGCGGGAAGTAAATGCTCAGATGAATTAGTTTGTGATTGTGCAATGTTTATATGTGGTTGTAATAGTTCGCTGTGGGTGTTGTAATAATAAATTGTTATTTCATTTGAGTTTGTCAATACTGATACTAACTTGATGAAGGCCTCACACATTCGGTGATACGCTTTTACTGCCGGCCGTGTTAGGAGGAAATGCAGCCAAAAAAATTCAAAAAATACCATTTACACAGTAAAGAGATGAATTGTCGATGTATCAAATGATATTGGAGAACTTGTGTACAGATGGGACAAAAGTTATGTCAGGAAGATTGACAGGCCTAGCAGCAGAAATAATGGAAGTTGCGTACGCATTGTATCATCCATCGAGAAGCATTAGCTGCTAAAGGTATGCCGAAAAATGCCAACTCCTTCAAGAGAAAGTTGATCCTGTTTTGTTCACAAATACAGAAGGAGAATTCGTCTGCATTTTCCACTATTCAATGCCAGATGTGGTTGCAGATATTATTGTTCACTTGGAAGGCCTTCAAAAATGTTTTAAGATGTATTTCTCTGAAGATTATCCAAAAGTGGACTTGATCAGAAATACTTTTTTGGTAATTTCGCCAAATGAGTTGGAACTGAAAGGAAGTTTTATCGATCTTACAGAAGATAGTTCCATGAAAGATTATTCCAAAGAGGAATCTTCAATTAACTTCTGGATCGGATGTAAATTCGAGTACCCTTTGATCTTCCGACAAGCTATGCTATTTTTAACGCCATTTGTTATGAGTTACTTGTGTGGGAGTGGATTTTCTAAACTCTAGTACATAAAAAATAAACATAGAAGCACAATAAGTGTTGAAGAGGACTTGAGAGTGATGATAAGTTCCATTACTGCTAAAGTTGATTTCAATCAAAGGCATACAACATCAAGTTTCGCACTAAAGACTATGAAGGAATTTTTTGCCGAGTTTGTACTAATTTTTATTTGTATGTTTTCAGACCTATGGGGGTAATAAATAAAACTGTGCATTAATACCATTTTAATCTTCTTATTTCTCTTTTATTATAAGCATGTTATCAATAAACAAATATCTGACCATTAAATATGATGTTTTTTCGGGAATTTGATTCAAAAAGCTTTTGAAAACTTTCATAATGGTGAATATTATACGTTTATTAAATTATTTAGGTCTGGTGTTACGCCAAAATTTCTCAAAAAGTCAAGTAGTACACAAGTGCAAAAAGTTTGGGAACCACTGGTCTAAATAACTAGAAAGTTCCTAAACTTTTGGTTGTGTGTATCCGCAATCGTTTTTATGAAGGATATTGCAGATATGTGCTTTATAAAGGCAGCCAAATATTCCTGTACACCGGTATATCGGACAGGAAAGAACTCACAAACAATACGATTCTGGCAAAAAAAACTGTGATGAGTGTATATGCCACTCAGCTCCAGTTGTGGCAACTCGTTTCACAGGATTCTGATTCATATATTTCATTGGCATTTACTTACAATTTGACATAAGCAGATGAAAAATACGGAGGTATTTGATGACTCTCTTTCAACAGAGATACGGGTGAAAAAAATCATTTATTGATCTTTCTTTGGTCACCTGAACTGGTAAAAAAACTGCAGTTTCGTAGCATACACTTTGCGGTTTACCTGTTGAGGAAAAGTCACCAGATACTGCAACGTGTATGGCCATATTTAGCGATAAGCTGGCCGTCGTGATAACGGAAAACAATCTCGTGTATGGATTTTTCCAGATTGTAATTCTGAGTTTTCCGCAACACCCCATGCTTTTCGAACTCCTCCGCCTCTGGGATACCAACCCCCGATGCCATGAATATATGGATGATTCTGAAACTGAATTACAGTAATATAGCCGAGGGTAGAATGGCCGTTATGCCATTCGCACGAATATTACTCGCGCCCACGTGATTTCGCCACTTTTATGTAAATGCGGTCTTATAAATGCATTCACTCGAATGTCTGGATGATGTTGCTCCAAAGTTATTGTCTGTGGAGGTGTTAACGGTGTTCGACGGAATGTGAATATGAAACTGCGGGATAAGGGTGAGTTTGGCGTGCACGGTAGCATAAAGTAGAAATGTTAAATATCCGTCGTGGTATCAGCCTTGGATATAATTGTTTAGAAGCGTATCTCCCACGTTAAGGTACAATTGTTTTTGAAGGCCTAATTACCTGATATGTTTTCGGTAAACAGTGTTTTTGAAAAAAAAAATCAAATAATTCGATATACATAATTGTTTTTACACCATATTCTATAGAAATTTTGAAATTTACAATATGTCTATATTGGCCCAATATAAAGTCGAGTAAATAATAATACGACTTGTCAAAGTGTCATAGGCGACTTGATGGATAATATATTTCTCAAAATCAGTTTTATAAATGAAAATGTGCATTTTAGGCCAATCACTTTAGCAAAAATGGGGAAAAAATAGCAAATGAATGCAAACTTTCACAAAAGTTGTGTTTTGTGCTCAATGAAACTGAAAAAAAGTTTTATAGTTTCATTCAGCATTAAAACACAATTTTTGCATTCATTTGCTATTTTTCCAAATTATTTATTTTTGATGCTAAATTAATTGGCCTATTTTACTTAAAACCTATAGAAATGTATAGACATTTAAATTTGTCATATGCTGTGGACACAAAATACAGGGCGCTTCATTTAAATAAAAAAAATGTAAATATTTTCCCTCAATTTTTACACACCTTGTGTAACTTGGTGACTATTTCACGTGTGCAATATGAAATTTGTTCACTTAGAATTCTCTATTATTTATTTGGTTGAAAACAAGAACAAACTAGATGCGAATTTAGGCATTAAAACTGATACTACATGTTCTCAAAATAAAAGACATTTCAAATACCATAAGATTTAGGTGAATTAAACCTTCATGAAATAGGCCTTAATTCTGATCGTAGAATCCGAAAATTAAATAATATACAGGGTATTTCTTTTAAAAAATATCAACTATGATACGTTTCGTGTTTTTGACACACCCTGAACAAGTGAAAAATATTATTAAAATATGCTAAGAAGTTATTTTCCATCCTAGTAGAAACACTTTTATAAAATCAAATGCTCTAGCCAAAATTCTTCGTGTCGAATAACGTGAATAACCCTGTATATACTATGTGTGGGTTATTTCATAGCTGTATAGTTGCAAAACAATTACAACTATATTTTTTATGAAATTCACGTTCATATCCCAACTCACCCAAGTCCAGACATTGAAAATACCAAAAATTCCATTTATTTTTCATTATTCCTTTTCATAATCTAACGAGTTTATAACATTTGACTCATTAATGACCAGTATCCAGCCAGAAACTCTTGAATTTCGTCAATAATTCCTGTTTGTTTTTACAGGAGAAGCTTCCCAAGCTTCCACTTCCACCCCTTGAAAACACCCTTAGGAAATATGAAAAAACTCTGCGCCCATTACTCAGCATTCAAGATCAGGAAAGAGTCCACAAAATCATCGAAGAGTTTGGAGCTCCAAGTGGACTTGGGCCGAAGCTCCAATTGTACTTGGAAAATAGGAGAGAGCGAATGGATAACTGGGTAAGTTATTTTCCCCTTGTTGAGGATTCGTTGATAAAGTCCCATTCCTTATATACCTATCTATTGGTCTTCTTCTTTTCATGGCATAGCTTCCTTTCGGCGCAATCAGCCAGCACTTTCCCCACTACGTAGGGATCCGCCCTACCCCAGCCTGGTTACTGGCGTGAGTAGTGGGGACTTCGTCAGGGGATGGAGGAGGAATCTTGCTCAACGCAATACCTCCACCCAAAACAAATGAACAAAAAACTATTTTTTCATGATTGCACGTTTACCACGGTTAAAAAACTTTCGTGTACGGCAGACGTCACAAACAGTTATAAATTAGGTAATTGCACGTACTAAATCTATTGGTATTTCTATCGTTTCTTAGCAAGAATGACATCAGACTGATTGGAGGGTGTAACTTAGGAGTCATTCATTCAAATGATTTTGGAAGAACTACAAAGTAAGCTCTGTAATTCGAAATGTCATCACAGTCTCCTTTTTTCATAGAGAGGAATTACCTCTGCTAGTTTGAGCTAGTTTATTTCAATCAATTGTTTTTCTCCTCTCTCTGCACCTCCAAGTTTATTAATTTTGTACCACGTCACTTTCGATTTATTATGAGAATTTATAATCAAGTTGTCAACTAAATTTTTCTTTATCCAAGTTAGTGCAATACAGTACCTACCTATTGCTTACTACTCTCTATACTCGAAATCTTATATTGAGGATCAGTTTTTAACAAATCTCGAAACAAAATCATCCGTTCTCTAAGTTGTTCAACATCATCAGTCATCCACGCAACTTTCACACATTTTCTTCTAGGATATGGAGCAACTCTACGAAATAGGGAGCAGTTATTCTTGTGTTTGATTAATATGTTGACGAAATAATTGAAAATTGTATTTACAGGGTGTTGCGTAAACATGCAGCAAAAATTCAAAAGGTTACTATATAAAATATTTCTAATTGAGTAACACCCAGCAATTATCTGATTTCTAAATCTTCTGAATTCACCAATAGAGCAGCATAAACTGATGACTTCAGATAACGCCAGAAGAAAAAATCCAGAGGGTTCAATTCTGGGGATCGAGCAGGCAATTTACTGAAAAACCGATACCAACATTAAGAGCATTGATATTCGAGATTTGTTTGCAACTGCATCCATAATTGAAAATTCCTTGGAAACATCGCTACGTTCCATGTATTATAAACTGGATTTAATTTTCCCAGCTAGCAGCCCTCCAATCTCAATCTCACCTCTCCCACTAGCTTCAATCTCGAAATATTTGCCGCCAGATTAATTCTGTTGACCCAAAAATCAAACGCGCTTCAGCAAACGCCATGCTAATCCGTGAAATTATGGAAGTTTAAGAGTAAGGCCTTTTCGTTGCGGATTCTGTTGCATCAGCCCCATACATCCAATTATAATTTTTAATCCCCCCAGGGACGGCAAGAGGCGCTGTTTACTCTTCTTTCCCACGAGGATGGCGCGGTATTCCGCAAGGAGCTAGAATGCTGTGCGCTCTTTCGTAATAATATGTTTTGTGGATATGAATGCTGTTGTATTTCGACAAAAGGGAGTTTTATAAACGAAAGCGTCTAGAGGAATGTTTAAACGCTTCAGATAGGTACCGTACTTTTTCACGAACTCGTATTATTTTCAATCACTGAAATCTAACAGTAACCCTAGCAATATATTTAAAGAGTAGAAATCTTAAACGTCTAATTGTTAAAGGCCGATTTCGAAACATGTGTGTCCATGCAAGGTTTTTGAAGCACGTGCAATCCACACACATATGCATTTTATACCGTGATGCCTGAAAACTGCGTGACACTTCACATAAGTGCCTTTCATTTGCCTTTCTATGACAAGGTCATATTTTATTCGGTACTGTTATGATTTTTGTCAATGCCATTTGAGTTTTTAGAATAAATCAATTGTGTCAATCATAACATATTGCTGAAAAATCTTGAAGTATATGGTTTCAGTGAAAACTTTTTATTGTGGCTTAAATCTTGTACAAAAGGTGACTTCAATGGTGTAAAATCTATCGGAAGGGACATAAAAAATACGGAGTACAACAAGGGTCTGGTCTTGGCCCATTGTTTTTCCTATTAAATATAAATGATTCGGCTGCCATAAGTGGGGCTTTTCCTATTTTTGCGGACGATAAATCTATACTTTCGTGTGCAATTTGTCGAATATATGGGTTTCAAGTAAGATACATACACAGTCTTGTCTGGTGTTTCACAAGGATCGAATTTGGGACCTCTTCTCTTTCCATAAAAAATCTTAACAGATGGAGGCTGTAAACAATAACTTTTTCAGTTGTCCTCTAAATACCGTCAATTCAAAATAACAGTATGGGATTACGAAAAAACATTTAGCTGAAAATTATTCAAGTGATATTTGTTCTCGAGAAAATTTGGAAACAATTGAATATATAAATAGGAACGAATGCTCTTCATCGCTCTTTACATGCCACAGATGTTAGAAAGACGAACTCATATGCCAAATATTCCTGCAGGAGTAGAAACATACCCCAATGAGTAATTTCTTCGAATATTTTCCGAATCATTCCATAATATGAACGTCTGTTACTCCTGTAGATCAAAACGTTATTGTTACCAGTGTTACCACTCTTCAAATCGATCTGGATCTTTTTCCTGCGACCATAACCTAGGCATACAACCACCCAGATCGATCTTAATCAGGGAATGGCAGCCCAGCAAACTCGAACCAGGAATACGACGAGACGCAACACGACAGAGACATCCAATTACGAAATGTAGTCGTGTGAGTATGGGCAGCGGAGCGCGAGTTCGCGCCCCCCGACCGAACTGATCTCGTTAGCTATGAAAATTGTTTGATCACCGATTCGGAAAGTAAACTCGCTATTTTCCACCCTCCTTTCGGCTAGTTTGGCGTGTTCTAGAGATGCCAGAGATGATTTCTTGAGGATGGTGAAACATTGTGTTTTATAGCAATACCATGAATCTGGGTTGTCAGTTATTTTCATTCCTCCTATTGCCATAATAACAAAAGCTACTTTTCAATTGATACGAACGAGCGGAATTGTTAATGTGATTAAATATATACAGGTTAAAATTGGAACTCATCGCAAATTTTACTAGATTCGCATAATTAACCCTTGCTGTTTTCAACTCTTGATACTGCTATTATCAACTTGACAATGCTAGAGGAGCACGTATGCTAACTTTCATAAATGAAAAATAGTATTCAACAACACTTGGATATTGATATAAAATTAATTAACATGCTAATCACAATAAAAAAAGATTCATTTAAGGACATTCAGCATCCAATAATTATTTTAACTGATATTAATTTATAACAGAAGCTGAACATGAATGAAAGGATTTTTAAATAAATTGAAATTATGGCAACTAGATGATGATGTTTGAAGTGTAATTGTTGTTATAAGCAGGTATGTTTATCAAGAAAGGAAATTAAATAAAAATGCATCTTTCTTGAATACACTTGTATTTACGGCTCAAAGATGAAAAAAGGAGGGGAAAATGGTCTAATCTAACCAAATTAAACTTTGCTATCCAAGTTGAATGCAATCCTTTTACACTATAATCGGTCAATGCAAAGTAATTTTTCCGCACGATTTTTGTATTGTTGAACTAACTAAATGATCTATGTAACTATTCTGTCTAATGTGTAATTTTGTAGCATTATTAAAAAATCTTGTTCATTAAAAACTTTTTTCTTTCATAAATAAAATGGAAAACAACACTCGTAAGAAAAACATTGTACCTAACTCTTGCCGACCCTTGTCTTTTCCACCCTTGACGGCTTACCTCCCATCGCGTGCGGAAAATTACTACTTTCAGGTTGTTAGGTAATAATAATAATAATAATAATACTCCCTAATAAACACTCGATGAGTGTACCCAAAGGCATAGCTTGTACGGGAAGAGGACGGCTATTGTTATTATTTGCCGTGGCGCTCCGGGGCGACTTACTGATTTTTGGTGGCGTATTCACTTTCCAGCTGTAGGAAAACCCTAAAAACCTACAGCACCAACTCGGGCACTCCAAGCTAGCACCAGACTAGACAACTCACAATACACTTGCTTTTCAACCAGGCATGCGGTCGCCTATCGATCTGATATAAAGTAGTTGAGAAATTTCTTTTGTGCCTACATCGGGCTCCAACCGACTATCACAGGTAATTACTCTTCAAAATTTTGGTTATCGTAATTTTTCTATAAATTTTCCCAGAATTCAATCTTATTCAATAAGCACACATATGCGCATATGCAATTTCAAGTGAATCTGGCGATTTTCCTATTTTTCATGATTTTTAGGGGTCTACCCCTTTGGACTTTTTAAAAGAAATTTTTGTTTTCGTCGATCTACTTAAGATTCGCAGAATATACTAATTTCGTCACCCTGAATCGAATGGCGTTCGCAGAACTGCTCTATCTTCAACCGTTCTCGAGTTGATAAATTCGTCTAAGGTTGAAAGAGGTAATTACTCTTCAAAATTTTGGTTATTGTAATTTTTCTATAAATTTTCCCAAAATTCAATCTTATTCAATAAGCACACATATGCGCATATGCAATTTCGAATCTGGCGATTTTCCTATTTTTCATGATTTTTAGGGGTCTACCCCTTTGGACTTTTTAAAAGAAATTTTTGTTTTCGTCGATCTACTTAAGATTCGCAGAATATACTAATTTCGTCACCCTGAATCGAATGGCGTTCGCAGAACTGCTCTATCTTCAACCGTTCTCGAGTTGATAAATTCGTCTAAGGTTGAAAGAGGTAATTACTCTTCAAAATTTTTGTTATTGTAATTTTTCTATAAATTTTCCCAAAATTCAATCTTATTCAATAAGCACACATATGCGCATATGCAATTTCAAGTGAATCTGGCGATTTTCCTATTTTTCATGATTTTTAGGGGTCTACCCCTTTGGACTTTTTAAAAGAAATTTTTGTTTTCGTCGATCTACTTAAGATTCGCAGAATATACTAATTTCGTCACCCTGAATCGAATGGCGTTCGCAGAACTGCTCTATCTTCAACCGTTCTCGAGTTGATAAATTCGTCTAAGGTTGAAAGAGGTAATTACTCTTCAAAATTTTGGTTATCGTAATTTTTCTATAAATTTTCCCAGAATTCAATCTTATTCAATAAGCACACATATGCGCATATGCAATTTCAAGTGAATCTGGCGATTTTCCTATTTTTCATGATTTTTAGGGGTCTACCCCTTTGGACTTTTTAAAAGAAATTTTTGTTTTCGTCGATCTACTTAAGATTCGCAGAATATACTAATTTCGTCACCCTGAATCGAATGGCGTTCGCAGAACTGCTCTATCTTCAACCGTTCTCGAGTTGATAAATTCGTCTAAGGTTGAAAGAGGTAATTACTCTTCAAAATTTTGGTTATTGTAATTTTTCTATAAATTTTCCCAAAATTCAATCTTATTCAATAAGCACACATATGCGCATATGCAATTTCAAGTGAATCTGGCGATTTTCCTATTTTTCATGATTTTTAGGGGTCTACCCCTTTGGACTTTTTAAAAGAAATTTTTGTTTTCGTCGATCTACTTAAGATTCGCAGAATATACTAATTTCGTCACCCTGAATCGAATGGCGTTCGCAGAACTGCTCTATCTTCAACCGTTCTCGAGTTGATAAATTCGTCTAAGGTTGAAAGAGGTAATTACTCTTCAAAATTTTGGTTATTGTAATTTTTCTATAAATTTTCCCAAAATTCAATCTTATTCAATAAGCACACATATGCGCATATGCAATTTCAAGTGAATCTGGCGATTTTCCTATTTTTCATGATTTTTAGGGGTCTACCCCTTTGGACTTTTTAAAAGAAATTTTTGTTTTCGTCGATCTACTTAAGATTCGCAGAATATACTAATTTCGTCACCCTGAATCGAATGGCGTTCGCAGAACTGCTCTATCTTCAACCGTTCTCGAGTTGATAAATTCGTCTAAGGTTGAAAGAGGTAATTACTCTTCAAAATTTTGGTTATCGTAATTTTTCTATAAATTTTCCCAGAATTCAATCTTATTCAATAAGCACACATATGCGCATATGCAATTTCAAGTGAATCTGGCGATTTTCCTATTTTTCATGATTTTTAGGGGTCTACCCCTTTGGACTTTTTAAAAGAAATTTTTGTTTTCGTCGATCTACTTAAGATTCGCAGAATATACTAATTTCGTCACCCTGAATCGAATGGCGTTCGCAGAACTGCTCTATCTTCAACCGTTCTCGAGTTGATAAATTCGTCTAAGGTTGAAAGAGGTAATTACTCTTCAAAATTTTGGTTATTGTAATTTTTCTATAAATTTTCCCAAAATTCAATCTTATTCAATAAGCACACATATGCGCATATGCAATTTCAAGTGAATCTGGCGATTTTCCTATTTTTCATGATTTTTAGGGGTCTACCCCTTTGGACTTTTTAAAAGAAATTTTTGTTTTCGTCGATCTACTTAAGATTCGCAGAATATACTAATTTCGTCACCCTGAATCGAATGGCGTTCGCAGAACTGCTCTATCTTCAACCGTTCTCGAGTTGATAAATTCGTCTAAGGTTGAAAGAGGTAATTACTCTTCAAAATTTTGGTTATTGTAATTTTTCTATAAATTTTCCCAAAATTCAATCTTATTCAATAAGCACACATATGCGCATATGCAATTTCAAGTGAATCTGGCGATTTTCCTATTTTTCATGATTTTTAGGGGTCTACCCCTTTGGACTTTTTAAAAGAAATTTTTGTTTTCGTCGATCTACTTAAGATTCGCAGAATATACTAATTTCGTCACCCTGAATCGAATGGCGTTCGCAGAACTGCTCTATCTTCAACCGTTCTCGAGTTGATAAATTCGTCTAAGGTTGAAAGAGGTAATTACTCTTCAAAATTTTGGTTATCGTAATTTTTCTATAAATTTTCCCAGAATTCAATCTTATTCAATAAGCACACATATGCGCATATGCAATTTCAAGTGAATCTGGCGATTTTCCTATTTTTCATGATTTTTAGGGGTCTACCCCTTTGGACTTTTTAAAAGAAATTTTTGTTTTCGTCGATCTACTTAAGATTCGCAGAATATACTAATTTCGTCACCCTGAATCGAATGGCGTTCGCAGAACTGCTCTATCTTCAACCGTTCTCGAGTTGATAAATTCGTCTAAGGTTGAAAGAGGTAATTACTCTTCAAAATTTTGGTTATTGTAATTTTTCTATAAATTTTCCCAAAATTCAATCTTATTCAATAAGCACACATATGCGCATATGCAATTTCAAGTGAATCTGGCGATTTTCCTATTTTTCATGATTTTTAGGGGTCTACCCCTTTGGACTTTTTAAAAGAAATTTTTGTTTTCGTCGATCTACTTAAGATTCGCAGAATATACTAATTTCGTCACCCTGAATCGAATGGCGTTCGCAGAACTGCTCTATCTTCAACCGTTCTCGAGTTGATAAATTCGTCTAAGGTTGAAAGAGGTAATTACTCTTCAAAATTTTGGTTATCGTAATTTTTCTATAAATTTTCCCAGAATTCAATCTTATTCAATAAGCACACATATGCGCATATGCAATTTCAAGTGAATCTGGCGATTTTCCTATTTTTCATGATTTTTAGGGGTCTACCCCTTTGGACTTTTCAAAAGAAATTTTTGTTTTCGTCGATCTACTTAAGATTCGCAGAATATACTAATTTCGTCACCCTGAATCGAATGGCGTTCGCAGAACTGCTCTATCTTCAACCGTTCTCGAGTTGATAAATTCGTCTAAGGTTGAAAGAGGTAATTACTCTTCAAAATTTTGGTTATTGTAATTTTTCTATAAATTTTCCCAAAATTCAATCTTATTCAATAAGCACACATATGCGCATATGCAATTTCAAGTGAATCTGGCGATTTTCCTATTTTTCATGACTTTTAGGGGTCTACCCCTTTGGGCTTTTTTAAAGAAATTTTTGTTTTCGTCGATCTACTTAAGATTCGCAGAATATACTAATTTCGTCACCCTGAATCGAATGGCGTTCGCAGAACTGCTCTATCTTCAACCGTTCTCGAGTTGATAAGTTCGTCTAAGGTTGAAAGAGGTAATTACTCTTCAAAATTTTGGTTATCGTAATTTTTCTATAAATTTTCCCAATATTCAATCTTATTCAATAAGCACACATATGCGCATATGCAATTTCAAGTGAATCTGGCGATTTTCCTATTTTTCATGATTTTTAGGGGTCTACCCCTTTGGACTTTTTTAAAGTAATTTTTGTTTTCGTCGATCTACTTAAGATTCGCAGAATATACTAATTTCGTCACCTTGAATCGAATGGCGTTCGCAGAACTGCTCTATCTTCAACCGTTCTCGAGTTGATAAATTCGTCTAAGGTTGAAAGAGGTAATTACTCTTCAAAATTTTGGTTATCGTAATTTTCCTATAAATTTTCCCAAAATTCAATCTTATTCAATAAGCACACATATGCGCATATGCAATTTCAAGTGAATCTGGCGATTTTCCTATTTTTCATGATTTTTAGGGGTCTACCCCTTTGGACTTTTTTAAAGAAATTTTTGTTTTCGTCGATCTACTTAAGATTCGCAGAATTTACTAATTTCGTCACCCTGAATCGAATGGCGTTCGCAGAACTGCTCTATCTTCAACCGTTCTCGAGTTGATAAATTCGTCTAAGGTTGAAAGAGGTAATTACTCTTCAAAATTTTGGTTATCGTAATTTTTCTATAAATTTTCCCAGAATTCAATCTTATTCAATAAGCACACATATGCGCATATGCAATTTCAAGTGAATCTGGCGATTTTCCTATTTTTCATGATTTTTAGGGGTCTACCCCTTTGGACTTTTTTTAAGAAATTTTTGTTTTCGTCAATCTACTTAAGATTCGCAGAATATACTAATTTCGTCACCCTGAATCGAATGGCGTTCGCAGAACTGCTCTATCTTCAACCGTTCTCGAATTGATAAATTCGTCTAAAGTTGAAAGAGGTCATTACTCCTCAAAATTTTGGTTATCGCAATTTTTCTATAAATTTTCCCAAAATTCAACTTTCTTCAATAAGCACACATATGCGCATATGCAATTTCAAGTGAATCTGGCGATTTTCCTATTTTTCATGATTTTTAGGGGTCTACCCCTTTGGACTTTTTTAAAGAAATTTTTGTTTTCGTCGATCTACTTAAGATTCGCAGAATATACTAATTTCGTCACCCTGAATCGAATGGCGTTCGCAGAACTGCTCTATCTTCAACCGTTCTCGAGTTGATAAATTCGTCTAAGGTTGAAAGAGGTAATTACTCTTCAAAATTTTGGTTATTGTAATTTTTCTATAAATTTTCCCAAAATTCAATCTTATTCAATAAGCACACATATGCGCATATGCAATTTCAAGTGAATCTGGCGATTTTCCTATTTTTCATGATTTTTAGTGGTCTACCCCTTTGGACTTTTTTAAAGAAATTTTTGTTTTCGTCGATCTACTTAAGATTCGCAGAATATACTAATTTCGTCACCCTGAATCGAATGGCGTTCGCAGAACTGCTCTATCTTCAACCGTTCTCGAGTTGATAAATTCGTCTAAGGTTGAAAGAGGTAATTACTCTTCAAAATTTTGGTTATCGTAATGTTTCTATAAATTTTCCCAAAATTCAATCTTATTCAATAAGCACACATATGCGCATATGCAATTTCAAGTGAATCTGGCGATTTTCCTATTTTTCATGATTTTTAGGGGTCTACCCCTTTGGACTTTTTTAAAGAAATTTTTGTTTTCGTCGATCTAATTAAGATTCGCAGAATATACTAATTTCGTCACCTTGAATCGAATGGCGTTCGCAGAACTGCTCTATCTTCAACCGTTCTCGAGTTGATAAATTCGTCTAAGGTTGAAAGAGGTAATTACTCTTCAAAATTTTGGTTATCGTAATTTTTCTATAAATTTTCCCAAAATTCAACTTTCTTCAATAAGCACACATATGCGCATATGCAATTTCAAGTGAATCTGGCGATTTTCCTATTTTTCATGATTTTTAGGGGTCTACCCCTTTGGACTTTTTTAAAGAAATTTTTGTTTTCGTCGATCTACTTAAGATTCGCAGAATATACTAATTTCGTCACCCTGAATCGAATGGCGTTCGCAGAACTGCTCTATCTTCAACCGTTCTCGAGTTGATAAATTCGTCTAAGGTTGAAAGAGGTAATTACTCTTCAAAATTTTGGTTATTGTAATTTTTCTATAAATTTTCCCAAAATTCAATCTTATTCAATAAGCACACATATGCGCATATGCAATTTCAAGTGAATCTGGCGATTTTCCTATTTTTCATGATTTTTAGGGGTCTACCCCTTTGGACTTTTTTAAAGAAATTTTTGTTTTCGTCGATCTACTTAAGATTCGCAGAATATACTAATTTCGTCACCCTGAACCGAATGGCGTTCGCAGAACTGCTCTATCTTCAACCGTTCTCGAGTTGATAAATTCGTCTAAGGTTGAAAGAGGTAATTACTCTTCAAAATTTTGGTTATCGTAATGTTTCTATAAATTTTCCCAAAATTCAATCTTATTCAATAAGCACACATATGCGCATATGCAATTTCAAGTGAATCTGGCGATTTTCCTATTTTTCATGATTTTTAGGGGTCTACCCCTTTGGACTTTTTTAAAGAAATTTTTGTTTTCGTCGATCTAATTAAGATTCGCAGAATATACTAATTTCGTCACCTTGAATCGAATGGCGTTCGCAGAACTGCTCTATCTTCAACCGTTCTCGAGTTGATAAATTCGTCTAAGGTTGAAAGAGGTAATTACTCTTCAAAATTTTGGTTATCGTAATTTTTCTATAAATTTTCCCAAAATTCAACTTTCTTCAATAAGCACACATATGCGCATATGCAATTTCAAGTGAATCTGGCGATTTTCCTATTTTTCATGATTTTAGGGGTCTACCCCTTTGGACTTTTTTAAAGAAATTTTTGTTTTCGTCGATCTACTTAAGATTCGCAGAATATACTAATTTCGTCACCCTGAATCGAATGGCGTTCGCAGAACTGCTCTATCTTCAACCGTTCTCGAGTTGATAAATTCGTCTAAGGTTGAAAGAGGTAATTACTCTTCAAAATTTTGGTTATTGTAATTTTTCTATAAATTTTCCCAAAATTCAATCTTATTCAATAAGCACACATATGCGCATATGCAATTTCAAGTGAATCTGGCGATTTTCCTATTTTTCATGATTTTTAGGGGTCTACCCCTTTGGACTTTTTTAAAGTAATTTTTGTTTTCGTCGATCTACTTAAGATTCGCAGAATATACTAATTTCGTCACCCTGAATCGAATGGCGTTCGCAGAACTGCTCTATCTTCAACCGTTCTCGAGTTGATAAATTCGTCTAAGGTTGAAAGAGGTAATTACTCTTCAAAATTTTGGTTATCGTAATTTTTCTATAAATTTTCCCAAAATTCAGTCTTATTCAATAAGCACACATATGCGTATATGCAATTTCAAGTGAATCTGGCGATTTTCCTATTTTTCATGATTTTTAGGGGTCTACCCCTTTGGACTTTTTTAAAGTAATTTTTGTTTTCGTCGATCTACTTAAGATTCGCAGAATATACTAATTTCGTCACCCTGAATCGAATGGCGTTCGCAGAACTGCTCTATCTTCAACCGTTCTCGAGTTGATAAATTCGTCTAAGGTTGAAAGAGGTAATTACTCTTCAAAATTTTGGTTATCGTAATTTTTCTATAAATTTTCCCAAAATTCATTCTCATTCAATAAGCACACATATGCGCATATGCAATTTCAAGTGAATCTGGCGATTTTCCTATTTTTCATGATTTTTAGGGGTCTACCCCTTTGGACTTTTTTAAAGAAATTTTTGTTTTCGTCGATCTAATTAAGATTCGCAGAATATCCTAATTTCGTCACCCTGAATCGAATGGCGTTCGCAGAACTGCTCTATCTTCAACCGTTCTCGAGTTGATAAATTCGTCTAAGGTTGAAAGAGGTAATTACTCTTCAAAATTTTGGTTATCGTAATTTTTCTATAAATTTTCCCAAAATTCAATCTTATTCAATAAGCACACATATGCGCATATGCAATTTCAAGTGAATCTGGCGATTTTCCTATTTTTCATGATTTTTAGGGGTCTACCCCTTTGGACTTTTTAAAAGAAATTTTTGTTTTCGTCGATCTACTTAAGATTCGCAGAATATACTAATTTCGTCAACCTGAATCGAATGGCGTTCGCAGAACTGTTCTATCTTCAACCGTTCTCGAGTTGATAAATTCGTCTAAGGTTGAAAGAGGTAATTACTCTTCAAAATTTTGGTTATCGTAATTTTTCTATAAATTTTCCCAAAATTCAATCTTATTCAATAAGCACACATATGCGTATATGCAATTTCAAGTGAATCTGGCGATTTTCCTATTTTTCATGACTTTTAGGGGTCTACCCCTATGGACTTTTTTAAAGTAATTTTTGTTTTCGTCGATCTACTTAAGATTCGCAGAATATACTAATTTCGTCACCCTGAATCGAATGGCGTTCGCAGAACTGCTCTATCTTCAACCGTTCTCGAGTTGATAAATTCGTCTAAGGTTGAAAGAGGTAATTACTCTTCAAAATTTTGGTTATTGTAATTTTTCTATAAATTTTCCCAAAATTCAATCTTATTCAATAAGCACACATATGCGCATATGCAATTTCAAGTGAATCTGGCGATTTTCCTATTTTTCATGATTTTTAGGGGTCTACCCCTTTGGACTTTTTTAAAGTAATTTTTGTTTTCGTCGATCTACTTAAGATTCGCAGAATATACTAATTTCGTCACCCTGAATCGAATGGCGTTCGCAGAACTGCTCTATCTTCAACCGTTCTCGAGTTGATAAATTCGTCTAAGATTGAAAGAGGTAATTACTCTTCAAAATTTTGGTTATTGTAATTTTTCTATAAATTTTCCCAAAATTCATTCTCATTCAATAAGCACACATATGAGCATATGCAATTTCAAGTGAATCTGGCGATTTTCCTATTTTTCATGATTTTTAGGGGTCTACCCCTTTGGACTTTTTTAAAGAAATTTTTGTTTTCGTCGATCTAATTAAGATTCGCAGAATATACTAATTTCGTCACCCTGAATCGAATGGCGTTCGCAGAACTGCTCTATCTTCAACCGTTCTCGAGTTGATAAATTCGTCTAAGGTTGAAAGAGGTAATTACTCTTCAAAATTTTGGTTATCGTAATTTTTCTATAAATTTTCCCAAAATTCAATCTTATTCAATAAGCACACATATGCGCATATGCAATTTCAAGTGAATCTGGCGATTTTCCTATTTTTCATGATTTTTAGGGGGGTACCCCTTTGGACTTTTTTAAAGTAATTTTTGTTTTCGTCGATCTACTTAAGATTCGCAAAATATACTAATTTCGTCACCCTGAATCGAATGGCGTTCGCAGAACTGCTCTATCTTCAACCGTTCTCGAGTTGATAAATTCGTCTAAGGTTGAAAGAGGTAATTACTCTTCAAAATTTTGATTATCGTAATTTTTCTATAAATTTTCCCAAAATTCAATCTTGTTCAATAAGCACACATATGCGCATATGCAATTTCAAGTGAATCTGGCGATTTTCCTATTTTTCATGATTTTTAGGGGTCTACCCCTTTGGACTTTTTTAAAGAAATTTTTGTTTTCGTCGATCTACTTAAGATTCGCAGAATATACTAATTTCGTCACCCTGAATCGAATGGCGTTCGCAGAACTGCTCTATCTTCAACCGTTCTCGAGTTGATAAATTCGTCTAAGGTTGAAAGAGGTAATTACTCTTCAAAATTTTGGTTATTGTAATTTTTCTATAAATTTTCCCAAAATTCAATCTTATTCAATAAGCACACATATGCGCATATGCAATTTCAAGTGAATCTGGCGATTTTCCTATTTTTCATGATTTTTAGGGGTCTACCCCTTTGGACTTTTTAAAAGAAATTTTTGTTTTCGTCGATCTACTTAAGATTCGCAGAATATACTAATTTCGTCACCCTGAATCGAATGGCGTTCGCAGAACTGCTCTATCTTCAACCGTTCTCGAGTTGATAAATTCGTCTAAGGTTGAAAGAGGTAATTACTCTTCAAAATTTTGGTTATCGTAATTTTTCTATAAATTTTCCCAGAATTCAATCTTATTCAATAAGCACACATATGCGCATATGCAATTTCAAGTGAATCTGGCGATTTTCCTATTTTTCATGATTTTTAGGGGTCTACCCCTTTGGACTTTTTAAAAGAAATTTTTGTTTTCGTCGATCTACTTAAGATTCGCAGAATATACTAATTTCGTCACCCTGAATCGAATGGCGTTCGCAGAACTGCTCTATCTTCAACCGTTCTCGAGTTGATAAATTCGTCTAAGGTTGAAAGAGGTAATTACTCTTCAAAATTTTGGTTATCGTAATTTTTCTATAAATTTTCCCAAAATTCAATCTTATTCAATAAGCACACATATGCGTATATGCAATTTCAAGTGAATCTGGCGATTTTCCTATTTTTCATGATTTTTAGGGGTCTACCCCTTTGGACTTTTTTAAAGAAATTTTTGTTTCCGTCGATCTACTTAAGATTCGCAGAATATACTAATTTCGTCACCCTGAATCGAATGGCGTTCGCAGAACTGCTCTATCTTCAACCGTTCTCGAGTTGATAAATTCGTCTAAGGTTGAAAGAGGTAATTACTCTTCAAAATTTTGGTTATTGTAATTTTTCTATAAATTTTCCCAAAATTCAATCTTATTCAATAAGCACACATATGCGCATATGCAATTTCAAGTGAATCTGGCGATTTTCCTATTTTTCATGATTTTTAGGGGTCTACCCCTTTGGACTTTTTAAAAGAAATTTTTGTTTTCGTCGATCTACTTAAGATTCGCAGAATATACTAATTTCGTCACCCTGAATCGAATGGCGTTCGCAGAACTGCTCTATCTTCAACCGTTCTCGAGTTGATAAATTCGTCTAAGGTTGAAAGAGGTAATTACTCTTCAAAATTTTGGTTATCGTAATTTTTCTATAAATATTCCCAGAATTCAATCTTATTCAATAAGCACACATATGCGCATATGCAATTTCAAGTGAATCTGGCGATTTTCCTATTTTTCATGATTTTTAGGGGTCTACCCCTTTGGACTTTTTAAAAGAAATTTTTGTTTTCGTCGATCTACTTAAGATTCGCAGAATATACTAATTTCGTCACCCTGAATCGAATGGCGTTCGCAGAACTGCTCTATCTTCAACCGTTCTCGAGTTGATAAATTCGTCTAAGGTTGAAAGAGGTAATTACTCTTCAAAATTTTGGTTATCGTAATTTTTCTATAAATTTTCCCAAAATTCAATCTTATTCAATAAGCACACATATGCGTATATGCAATTTCAAGTGAATCTGGCGATTTTCCTATTTTTCATGATTTTTAGGGGTCTACCCCTTTGGACTTTTTTAAAGAAATTTTTGTTTCCGTCGATCTACTTAAGATTCGCAGAATATACTAATTTCGTCACCCTGAATCGAATGGCGTTCGCAGAACTGCTCTATCTTCAACCGTTCTCGAGTTGATAAATTCGTCTAAGGTTGAAAGAGGTAATTACTCTTCAAAATTTTGGTTATCGTAATTTTTCTATAAATTTTCCCAAAATTCAATCTTATTCAATAAGCACACATATGCGCATATGCAATTTCAAGTGAATCTGGCGATTTTCCTATTTTTCATGATTTTTAGGGGTCTACCCCTTTGGACTTTTTTAAAGTAATTTTTGTTTTCGTCGATCTAATTAAGATTCGCAGAATATACTAATTTCGTCACCCTGAATCGAATGGCGTTCGCAGAACTGCTCTATCTTCAACCGTTCTCGAGTTGATAAATTCGTCTAAGGTTGAAAGAAGTAATTACTCTTCAAAATTTTGGTTATCGTAATTTTTCTATAAATTTTCCCAAAATTCAATCTTGTTCAATAAGCACACATATGCGCATATGCAATTTCAAGTGAATCTGGCGATTTTCCTATTTTTCATGATTTTTAGGGGTCTACCCCTTTGGACTTTTTTAAAGAAATTTTTGTTTTCGTCGATCTACTTAAGATTCGCAGAATATACTAATTTCGTCACCCTGAATCGAATGGCGTTCGCAGAACTGCTCTATCTTCAACCGTTCTCGAGTTGATAAATTCGTCTAAGGTTGAAAGAGGTAATTACTCTTCAAAATTTTGGTTATCGTAATTTTTCTATAAATTTTCCCAAAATTCAATCTTATTCAATAAGCACACATATGCGCATATGCAATTTCAAGTGAATCTGGCGATTTTCCTATTTTTCATGATTTTTAGGGGTCTACCCCTTTGGACTTTTTTAAAGTAATTTTTGTTTTCGTCGATCTACTTAAGATTCGCAGAATATACTAATTTCGTCACCCTGAATCGAATGGCGTTCGCAGAACTGCTCTATCTTCAACCGTTCTCGAGTTGATAAATTCGTCTAAGGTTGAAAGAGGTAATTACTCTTCAAAATTTTGGTTATCGTAATTTTTCTATAAATTTTCCCAAAATTCAATCTTATTCAATAAGCACACATATGCGTATATGCAATTTCAAGTGAATCTGGCGATTTTCCTATTTTTCATGATTTTTAGGGGTCTACCCCTTTGGACTTTTTTAAAGTAATTTTTGTTTTCGTCGATCTACTTAAGATTCGCAGAATATACTAATTTCGTCACCCTGAATCGAATGGCGTTCGCAGAACTGCTCTATCTTCAACCGTTCTCGAGTTGATAAATTCGTCTAAGGTTGAAAGAGGTAATTACTCTTCAAAATTTTGGTTATTGTAATTTTTCTATAAATTTTCCCAAAATTCAATCTTATTCAATAAGCACACATATGCGCATATGCAATTTCAAGTGAATCTGGCGATTTTCCTATTTTTCATGATTTTTAGGGGTCTACCCCTTTGGACTTTTTTGAAGTAATTTTTGTTTTCGTCGATCTACTTAAGATTCGCAGAATATACTAATTTCGTCACCCTGAATCGAATGGCGTTCGCAGAACTGCTCTATCTTCAACCGTTCTCGAGTTGATAAATTCGTCTAAGGTTGAAAGAGGTAATTACTCTTCAAAATTTTGGTTATCGTAATTTTTCTATAAATTTTCCCAAAATTCAATCTTATTCAATAAGCACACATATGCGCATATGCAATTTCAAGTGAATCTGGCGATTTTCCTATTTTTCATGATTTTTAGGGGTCTACCCCTTTGGACTTTTTTAAAGAAATTTTTGTTTTCGTTGATCTACTTAAGATTCGCAGAATATACTAATTTCGTCACCCTGAATCGAATGGCGTTCGCAGAACTGCTCTATCTTCAACCGTTCTCGAGTTGATAAATTCGTCTAAGGTTGAAAGAGGTAATTACTCTTCAAAATTTTGGTTATCGTAATTTTTCTATAAATTTTCCCAAAATTCAATCTTATTCAATAAGCACACATATGCGCATATGCAATTTCAAGTGAATCTGGCGATTTTCCTATTTTTCATGATTTTTAGGGGTCTACCCCTTTGGACTTTTTTAAAGTAATTTTTGTTTTCGTCGATCTACTTAAGATTCGCAGAATATACTAATTTCGTCACCCTGAATCGAATGGCGTTCGCAGAACTGCTCTATCTTCAACCGTTCTCGAGTTGATAAATTCGTCTAAGGTTGAAAGAGGTAATTACTCTTCAAAATTTTGGTTATCGTAATTTTTCTATAAATTTTCCCAAAATTCAATCTTATTCAATAAGCACACATATGCGTATATGCAATTTCAAGTGAATCTGGCGATTTTCCTATTTTTCATGATTTTTAGGGGTCTACCCCTTTGGACTTTTTTGAAGTAATTTTTGTTTTCGTCGATCTACTTAAGATTCGCAGAATATACTAATTTCGTCAACCTGAATCGAATGGCGTTCGCAGAACTGCTCTATCTTCAACCGTTCTCGAGTTGATAAATTCGTCTAAGGTTGAAAGAGGTAATTACTCTTCAAAATTTTGGTTATCGTAATTTTTCTATAAATTTTCCCAAAATTCAATCTTATTCAATAAGCACACATATGCGCATATGCAATTTCAAGTGAATCTGGCGATTTTCCTATTTTTCATGATTTTTAGGACTTTTTTCGAGTAATTATTTGTTGACTTCGATCGACTTGAAGTTCACAGAGTATACTAATTTCATCATTCTGAATCGATTGGCGTTCCCAGAATTGTTCTATCTCCAACCGTTCTCGAGTTGAAAAGTTCATCTAAAGTTGAAAGAGGTAATTTATCTAAAAAAAATTGGTTTTTCCAAGTTTTCTTTCTATTTTCCCATAATTCAATCTTATTCAATAAGCACACATATGCGCATATGCAATTTCAAGTAAATTTGACGATTTTCCATGATTTTTAGGGGTCTACCCCTAAAAATTTAAACTTAAGATTCACAGAATATAGTAATTTCGTCACCCTGAATCGACTGACGTTCGTAGAATTGCTCTATCTTCAACCGTTATCGAGTTGAAAAATTTGTCTAAAGTTGAATAATAATAATAATAACAATAATACTCCCTCATAAACACTCGTTGAGTGTGCATAAAGCTATAGCCTGTGCGGGTAGAGGAAGGCTACTATTATTATTTGCCGTGGCGCTCCGGGGCGACTTACTGATTTTTGGTGGCGTATTCACTTTTCAGCTGTAGGAAAACCCGGAAAACCTACAGCACCACCTCGGGTGGTCGGTGTGCACTCCAAGCTAGCACTAGTCGAGATTGGCATCTAGACAACTCACAATACACTTGCTTTTCAACAAGGCATGCGGTCGCCTCTCCGATATAAAATTGTTGAGAAAAATTCTCTTGTACCTACATCGGGCTCGAACCGACTATGGCTATGCTGCAATTTCGAACGGTCTGTGCATCAGACCGCTGGGCCACCTTTCTACTATTTCCTACGAAAGTGCGGAAAAGTAACTTTTACGCACGATTTTTCGTTTTGAAAGTTGAACTTTTCCGTACGATTTTAAAATCGTGAGGGAAAGTTACTTTTCCGTACGATTTTGAAATCGTAGATATTGTTAGGGCTCTTCTCGATTGGAGACGAAGACCATTTCGAACACTTGTTGTTGTATGTTAATATGTTTATGTACTTTTTACAAGCAATTATATGTCCAATTATGTTTTATTGAACTCATGATTTTCGTGTATTATAATTCGAATAGTGTTTATTGAACAAAATTATTAGATAGAATCATGACCATCTCGGATGATATGGTTTTTTCTCAATATTTGTGGTTTCAGAAAAGCAAATCATAACAAATTATACATCAGTGAAATCAAAATGAGCAGCACTATTTTTTTGTGTACAAAAACAACTGGTCTTCGTAATAAAATAGAAGTTGATGATGATTGCCAGAGGACGTAACGTTGGATAGTGAATCTGAAAATGTCAACTCATAGTTGAAGGAAAGATTCAATGGAAATGTGTTTTTGTTTTTGGGCTATGCTGTCAAATAACACTGGAAAAAATTAAAACAAAAATTCCGATTTTCAGTTTTTTCCGGATATTCCCAGAAATACTCAGAATTCTCCAAGTTTCAAAGCGGTATTTTGTTGAGAAACAAAATACGCAACTATGCCCTGATTTGAGTTTCGTCATATCTCCTGTAAGTAGTTTAGATCCCAATGGTACAGGTCGAATTTGAAATACCCTGTAAAAAATTTTCTCCTCATCAGCAATAAAAATCGCCATGGCGTTAATAAATATTCTCTGGTGGAAGTCCATTTTAGCTAAAAGTGGAGTAGTATAGATGAGAAGGGGAAATTTCACGATGTCTCCACAACTTTTGTTCGACAACTAGTGTCATTGGGAGGATCACGTTCAGGATTCAGCTGAATCTATCTCCAGCCTGATATAAGTAATGGAGAGGAATAATTACGTATTTTTTAATCTTGCAGAATGGAGGTGGAAAAATAAAAATTGAAATTAGAACAAGGAGTGAGATCAAAGAAAAACTTTAGTCGCCATGTTCCACTGTTCAAGATAACCTCTTGGTAGGTATTCATGTTGAAAATTATATGTAATCACTATGCCCAATACCCAAGCATGCTTATAGTTCTGAAAAATCAAACTGAATGAGCAGAAACATGGTCCCCAAGGACACATGTTTGTGGTATATAGACAAATAGTCTCCCAAACACATACCAAATCATACGAACCTGCCTGTAAACTGATCTTTCACCGGGATATAATTCCATGGAAGCTGCAGTTGAAGTGCGTCAACACTTCGAATATTGACAAACGATAATTAATGAGTGTAGTTAGAATTTCTCGCATTTTCAATATATTGTAATGGTGGCTTCATATTTCTAAATAATGGCGAATGCGCCGGTGAAATTGTAACTGCGTCTCCGCCATAATTTCCCATTCGTGTTGTATGATATTCCATTCAACTATTGAAAATCGATGGAATTCAACACAGTAGTTATCAAATAAATAAGAGGAACAAGTCGGTAACTGCCTTTGCTTCCATACGAATTCGTTACATAACAAGAAAATCTTGCAGACCGCAGGAATAACACAAAAACCAATAGCCGGAAAACAGGAGCGGCTAGGGGTGCGGGGGCGGCCACCAATCAAGGGAAACGGTACGCACGCACGCGTCCCATCATACCCCAATCACCCAATCCTATCAGACCCGCGGCCAAATAAGACAATAGGGGAGATAATCGAATTTGTACGCGTCGATTGCTGTGGTTTTTGAGGTACGTTTTCTACAACGAGTAAGTTTACGTGGATTTGAACTCAAATGTGTACTGATAGTATTTTTGAGGATAATACGTCACTCGTTCATTGTCAATTTTGCAAATTAATGGAAAAATACGCCTAGGTTTATTCAAATTGCAAGAATACTCCAATGTTAGAATAATGCGACGATAAGGTACAACAAAGCAATGATATTCAGGTTTTTTCTGTAATTTGAGCTTTCCACGATCTTATAATGAAAAAATATGATTCAAGTAAAATTTGTAAAATAAATTATCACGTTCTCACACTAGTTTAACATTTTCATGTAGATGTTGAGACAATAAGATTATTACTAGAGATTTCGTTTCAAAACTGCCATAAGATAGCCAACAATGTAAAAGAATGGGCTCCACACTCCACACTCTACACTCCACACTCCCCACTCCACACTCCACACTCCACACTCCACACTCCACACTCCACACTCCACACTCCACACTCCACACTCCACACTCCACACTCCACACTCCACACTCCACACTCCACACTCCACACTCCACACTCCACACTCCACACTCCACACTCCACACTCCACACTCCACACTCCACACTCCACACTCCACACTCCACACTCCACACTCCACACTCCACACTCCACACTCCACACTCCACACTCCACACTCCACACTCCACACTCCACACTCCACACTCCACACTCCACACTCCACACTCCACACTCCACACTCCACACTCCACACTCCACACTCCACACTCCACACTCCACACTCCACACTCCACACTCCACACTCCACACTCCACACTCCACACTCCACACTCCACACTCCACACTCCACACTCCACACTCCACACTCCACACTCCACACTCCACACTCCACACTCCACACTCCACACTCCACACTCCACACTCCACACTCCACACCACTCCACTCCGCTCCGATCCACACTCCACTCCTATTTGACCGTAACCACAGATTTCACAGGTTAAACTATCTCAACTACTAACACTTTTCAGGCTTATGAATACTGGCTCAACGACATGTACTTCAATTTCCGAGAACCCATCCCCATCAACTCCAACCCCGGCATGGTATTCGCACCGAAGAAATTCACCACCATCCTCGACGTGGCCAGGTTCACCGCCAGACTGATAGATGCTGCTCTGGACCACAAAGACATCCTCAACCGCAAGGCCCTTCCTTTGGAAAGGGCAACATCCCGGGAGCCAGGTCAGCCTTTGTGTATGGCGCAGTATTACAGGATTCTGGGTGCGTCCAGGTTGCCTGGGAAAAAGAGAGATTCTCAGTATGTTGCAGCTGAGGTCAAGAGTGGGAAGCTATCATCTGAGCATATCGTGGTTATTTGCAGGAGTCAGCTGTACTGTGTTGCTGTACAAGCAGGTGAGAATGATTGCTGGTTCTAAAATAAGGGGTGCAATGAAGTAAGACGTTTTCACCTGATAGAAAAAAAAAATAAAATACACTTCTAGAAGTGTATAAATGATAGTTATTCCTATCGTCATAGTTACGCTATCAATGAAGAGGATCATAACTCCCTTCTCAACATCAAGCATTTCTCTCTCTGAAAATAGATGCTCTTTCAAATTCGAACTCGTATCCACGATATATTAATGGATATGATAACACCTCTACCAGAGCAGAAGCCTTGATAAAATTGAAGAGTGAATACTGCTGAATTCTTTCCGAATAATTCACAAACAACATTTCACACACTTTTTTTTCAGATGACAGAGGCCGACTGACAGAAGATGAAATATGCTCTCAGATGCTGTACATCCTAGATGACGCGCCATGCTTGTCAAGTCCTCCTCCTGTCGGTCTACTAACAGGGTGGAAAAGGACTCTCTGGGCAGAGGCACGTGAAGATCTAATGAGAGAAGAGCAAAATATGAGAAATCTAGACCTGATTACTAAATCTCTGCTCGTGGTCTGTTTGGACGAAGGCCTTCCGTCGATTTTCAACTGCAGGTTGCAAAAAGGTAAGGAGTGGGATCTTTGAGCTGTGTCATAATTTTTATTGGTGTTAGAATAACAACATAATCGAGAGCACCATACAATTTACAATAGTTGCTGTCTATCTATTAATGCAATACCATTTTCATCAGGGGGCAAAGGGCATACTGCAGGTACGAGAGACGAGACTAACCTAGCCCACCAAATGCTCCACGGAGGCGGCACCATCCACAACACCGCCAACCGATGGTTCGACAAAACCATCCAGCTCATCATCTCCGGTGATGGAGCTTGTGGTTTGTGCTACGAACACTCCAACGCAGAGGGCGTAGCGGTCATCCAACTCGTCGAGAAACTCTGGAACCACGCAGACTCCCTACCAGCCCACTCCGATGTACCGGCGACCTCCAACAACCATATACCTCCGCCAGAGCGAATGGAATGGATTCTGGAAGCCACCGACCTGAAGAGGATAGAAGAAGCCGGAAACGCACTGGACAGTCTCATCAAAGATCTGGATTTCCAGGTGTATAGGTTCATGGGGTACGGGAAAGAGTTCATCAAGTCTTGCAAGGTCAGCCCAGATGTGTTCATCCAGCTAGCCTTGCAATTGGCCTACTATAGACTCTATGGAAGACTGACAGCGACCTATGAGAGCGCCTCCGTTAGGAGGTTCCGGCTTGGTAGAGTTGACTGTATACGATCAGCTACACCAGAGGCATTAGCGTGGGTGACAGCGATGTCGCAACCCAAGGAAGATGAACTTGCAAGTAAAAAGGTGGGTTACAGTATTGAACGTAACAAATTTTATCTCAGAAATACACAAAAGCAAAGAAAACTCTTTTTATTGGATACAAAAAGATTTGTTTTATCCATGAGAGTGTGCGAACAACGCATAGTCCTTATCACAAAATGCGTGTCCATCAATTCTAATATTCCCTTCCACACGTACGCTTGAACATGATTCTCTTCCAGGTCACATTCCATTTAGTCAGCGACGAAAAGAAAACCCTTCTGTGGAACGAAGCAGTTTCAGCCCAAACCTCCGAAATGGTGGACAATATTCTGGGTCAAGGCATCGACTTACATATCTTGGGATTAAGAGAAGCAGCAAGGGAGACCTCTCCCACCGCTGCAACCCCACTGCCGAAACTTTTCACAGACCCCTCGTATAGGTTAGCGAACAAGTTCCTCCTCACAACTAGTCAGGTTGCTACGAGTACAGACAGCTTCATGGGGTACGGCCCAGTAGAAGCTGATGGCTATGGTGCTTCATATAACCCCAAAGCCGACTGTATAATATTTTGTATATCAGCGTTTTGGTCCTCTGAAGTCACCAGTACTTCGAAGTTCGCACAGTCGTTGGAAGAAAGTCTGAATACAATGCAGATTCTTCTCACCAGGCCCACATGAGACAGAAATCGTTGAGGTTAGGTGTGGATTACGATGGTATGAATATGTGTGGATGCCCTTAGGCTTGTTGAACGCCACTGCAACTTTTCAATAAGCTTTAATTCACAACCGATATAGTTGGAATTGAGTTCTGTTGATTCATGTTAAGTTTTGGTTCATTTGGAATATTTATTCCTTACTTTGTTATTGTCTGTTATTGACATTAAAATTGAGTTTTTGTGGAGATTACTCAGACAATGACTGCAAAATATTGACTATACAGGGTGTTCCAGATTGAGTCGGCATCATTGCCAACTGCGTTATTATTGATGCTACGAATTCGGTTAAATGGGCAAACTACTAGCATTTTTAATGGCCTTCTCGATGCCGAAAACAAAAAAAATTACAGTCGCGTTTTCAGAATATTTCATAAAATGTTATTTTCATCTTCACGAAAAAAAGTTAAATGAGATTTGTTGTTGAGAATGTTATAACGAATCCAAATGTATGAAAAAATATAGGGTGTTCCATTGAAAGAAATATCATTTTATGAAATATCCTGAAAACGCGACTGTAATTTTTTTTTGTTTTCGGTAACTAGAAGGCCATTAAAAATGCTACTAGTTTGCCCATTAAACCGAATTCGTAGAATCAATATTAAAGGAGTTGGCAATGGTGCCGACTTAATTTGGAACATCCTGTATATGGAAAATACATTTATGTAAGTAGAATACTGAAATGCCATGTGTTTCTGTACTAACTTTCTGAAGGAACTAAGACTCGATGGAAGTTATGTATGATAGTTGTAGTTTACTTTATTCATCTTGAAATAAATTCAATATTTTTCATTTTTCTTGTTTTATGGAAAAGAGAGAATGTAATGTTCAGAAAATATCGTGAGAATCAAGGAGCTCGGAATGAATGAAATTTTTCAATTTCTTAATCATGTTTTCCAAATTTTTTCCTATTCTACTTACATTTTTTGCAATTTTAGTCAATTTTCTGCCACTCAATGTTAGGTGGTTACATGTTTTAACATCCTCGCTAGTATGGGGAATATTTTGTTGAGATTTAGAACAATTCTATCATATACTGAAACATTACTGTTGTTTATTCTTGTTTTTAATAGATATATTCCAATTTCTTTTTGAAATTTGTAGATATTTGTTATTAATGTTTTTTATTTTTAAAGAATATTTAGTGATCTTAGTGTAAGTTCTTATTGTGATCTATGTTGAATATCCTTCTAGATGATATTCATATTTGGTGGGCAAAATTATAAATTGCCTTCGTGCAAGTACAGATCTTGTTCAAAATTGCAGTCGATTTTGTCAAAAAATTGAATGAGGTGCTACTAAACATATCAAAAATCATATTTATTTGTAAAAATGAATGTACGCCATCTAGTAACTGCTCATGTTACCAAACGAAATAATTTATTTTTCAATACACTGGGTGTCAGCTCTGAAAATCCTGAATGTTGATAGTAAATCTGTTTTGGAGAAAATTCGGAAATGAGCTCTAGAATAATGCGCACTCAGTAGTCATGAATACATTACGTAGTTTTTAAGTTGATAGTTTTTGTAAATAGATTAGAATATTCGTGT
The DNA here is from genome assembly GCA_958502065.1 of Chrysolina americana. Classification (NCBI taxonomy): domain Eukaryota; kingdom Metazoa; phylum Arthropoda; class Insecta; order Coleoptera; family Chrysomelidae; genus Chrysolina; species Chrysolina americana. The sequence goes on from OY293414.1 coordinate 87,348,800, forward strand.
ACTAGCAATATCATGATGTACGTAGTCATTAACAATATCATTTTTGTGTAATGAAGCTGAAAAGGTATGTACAGGAAGATATATGATCACCTAATTTCTCATCTTATGCTATTGCTGAAAACAAGCTTTAAATTTATGTAGTCCCAAGTTTGTGAAGCCTAATCGAAAAACACAAATTGTTTATGTACTTCAGTGGATGGAAAATCAGGTACACTTGAAATCTCCACATAAAATTGAAAATAATAAATTGCCCCTAGCGAAAATTATTATTTCAAATAGAACACCCTATATATTCCATTTAATGAAAATCTCCAAAGGGAGTTATCCAAAGGTAATGAAATATATAGGGTTTGCTGGTAAAAATCAGTTGAGAAATGTTCGGATTTTTAAATGATCTCTAAAGATCTAGTGCGGTAAAATCTAGGGCTTAAATGAACAGTTTATTGTGAAACATTCAGGAAAAGCTCTTGAATGAATCTGTGAAGGAAAATAAACGCCAATAGCGACAAAACAAACAACAATATCTCCACCTGTCGGAAATAATGTTATCTCTGAAAATAAAAGATTGTACAAGAGTTCAATAACGGTTTCACTGAAGGCGATTTCTCAGTGATGTCCTTTCATTTCCATCCACTTGATTATTTACCTAATAATTTGGATTATGAATAAGTTTGGAACGCAAATATCCGTCGTCATAGTCATATGTCATATGACTTTCGACCAAATGTCAATTAGAATTGGAAGCTAAGCATTTCCCTTGCCTAGATATATTCATAAAATAGCTAGTCAGATTACTCACCATTAATTTTATTGTGATTGGAATTTGTTTGCTTACTGTCATTGGTAGTTTTTTCTGAGTGTAATCAAGTTTGTTGTCACTGTGTTTCCATGGTGATGCCCGCACAGTATATCTTGTCCATACTACTAGGTTTAGGCTGAATGTAGATATAAGTATCGGATGCAGAGGGTGTTTGTGATTTGATGGTTTGGTTGTTGAACTAGTATGAATACATTTTTTCCATCTATATGGCTTTGCAGATTGGTGTCTGCAAAGCTTCAGAAGATAGCAGTGTAAAATGACACTCAGAGGACGAATGGTGGATGGTGTGTTAAATTGTTAAAATTGTTATATCCGTCAACCGGTTGCACCCCTACGTGCAACCCTCAAGAGTCAGAGACTTGTGCGAGCTAGGGGAAGACGTAGTCCTTACCTTTTAATACGTGTGATGCCATGCACGAGACCGGTGGCAATGCTGAGATTCGAACTCACGCTCACTGGCTTATGAGGCGAGGACTCAACCCGCTCACCACCGCGTCCCATAAGAAGTTTCTTGGAAACTGATAGACCAATCATCCATAGGTATTAGTATTAACGAAGTTTCGAGTCGGAATAGTGTAAATATTTTCAAAGAATTCAAGAGCCACTTGCAAAAATTGCGAAAGTTATCACCATTTTTCTATCAATTTTGAATTTGGTTTTTATCAATTTTTTTCTTTTTGTTCAAAAATTTATGTATTTATCTTTTTAATCCAATTTCAAAAATTCTGTTTACCTTTACTCTATCATTCTCTCCTGTTTTTTCCTTTGTATCGATCTAATTTTCGAAAATTACGAATATTTTTAACTCGAAATTGCAAAGGTTTCGTAAAAGCCCTATGAAATATCTACTTGACTCGCAACAGACTTGAAATTTGGAGCGCATAGTAAAAAAAGGTTGAGTTTCACGAAAATTGATGAAAAATTATAAGAACTGAGTTTGGGAAGGAAATAACCCCTTTTGTTTCAAGATGAACTATTCAACTCAACAACGGTTAAAGATAGAGCCATTCTGTGAACGCCAATTTGTATAAAATATGCAAATTCAAAGTCATACAGAGAAGAAGATAATTCCTCGAAAATAGTCCGAAGGGGTATACCCCTAAAAATCATGAAATACTCCCAATCGTCAGATTCAAATTTAAAAAATATCAAAGAGTGATTGAGATATTTGCAAAAAACCAAGCCCTATTTTTTTCAGTTAATTGTTGATATTTTTGGCAATTTTTGCAAGCCACTCTTGATTCTTTTCCGAATCCAATGAAACCTCGTTCATAATTTTTGAAGTCGGAAAAAAATTTGAACCAAAAAGCACTTGTTGACTAGAAATAGAGTAGTTTTTTTACAAGAAAAATTATTTCATTTCATGCTCATGGTATATTATCCTGATATACCTCAAGAATGGCATTATACAGGTACAGTAAACATTGGAATAATTGAATTGAAGATACTTTCAATTAATTCAAACAGGATGTTTCATTCTAAAAGAGTTTTCGTCTATTCTAACTAGGTGAAGAACATAACAAAATTTAAAAAAAAATACGCTGCGAATTTCAACAAGAGTCATTCTTGTCAAATATTCCTATAAAAGAGTTGATTGTGTATCTCCTAACTTGTAAAACATACAGAGTACTTCATTTGAAATTGGAACGGAGCTGTTTCCAGTTGGAATTATTGAAAAAGCACAACTTCTGAAAAATTTCCAGACTAATATGACATAAACATACAGTGAGGACCAAAAGTCCGTCGCCCCCCCGTAACTTCTTCATTTTCCATATTACAAAAAAATGTTAAATACATAAGTTGTAGGGTTTCATTCGATCTCTTTAATGGTTTGAGTTTCATCCATACAGAGTGTCTCAAAAAAGCACGGTGACTTAGGAGTTAATTTTTTTAAATGGGACACCCTGTATTTCATTGCATTATTACATTCTACATTGAATTCTGAACAAGTTTGATAAATAGTTTTCTGTCAAAAAAGTTAATAGTTTTGGACCAGGTAGGTGGATTGGACTTAAACCATTAAAGAGATCGAATGAAACCCTACAACTTATGTATTTAACATTTTTTTGTAATATGTAGGATAAAGAAGTTACAGGGGGGGCGACGGACTTTTGGTCCTCACTGTATATGATAACACTGCTTTCTCCCATTGGCTTTTCAAAATCTCCAAATGAACCACGCACCATCTACTTGGAACCATAATTTTTGGTTGATAATTCCAAAATTATCTCTGTATCCAATATTCCGATGTAAAATAACGACTGACAATGAATCAGACAATGTTCAACCAGATTTCAAACACTCTGTACATCGGTTCAAATCAAGTATTAATTTTCTAGTTGTTCTGTGATAATCAACGCTTAGATGTTTATATATTATTGATAGATATCTGATTTTGATTAGTGGTGTTTGTTGTTTGCCTCGAATTGTTGAACTATACATAAATTTTCAGAAAAATTTATCGACCTCACTTATGAACTGATACATATCATTATAAATGGAACATATTTATTGTTGATGGATGTTTTATCGTGAAAATATTGTAAATTATTATCAAATATCGAATAAAGTAATGTATGAACAGAAACAGTGTGTCTAAACTAATTTTTGTGTAATGGTGAAATCCAATCGCCAAAGTCTTATGTTTTTGGACATTCCAACATCTTGGAACCACTAATTGTGTGTGTATAAGATAATTGACATTTTTCTACATTATCGAGTATTGTTGTGCCGTTATTACTATTATAATATTTTTAATGTTACTTTCCTTAAAAAAAATTATATGTTCTGTTTATGTTTCCACCTTGTCACCATTCACCAAATAATAAATCTGTTTCGGCTCAAACCTCCTGAAATTGAATGAAGATACAACTTTCAATACAACGATATCTGCGAATAACTATGAAGAGGTTAAACCTTATTCAACAATAATATTTTGAGTGAATTAGAATAAATAGTATAGTACAATTAGTGTACTAGTGAGACTTTAAAGTACGCCTATCGAGTTTGATGGCACAACGTGGGGCGGAGTGCCCTTAACTTTGGAAGTGCACTTGTATATCGGCGGACGGAACCAATCAAGGCCTTTATGCCGCCATCACAGCTGGGAAGTGGTTCAATTTTGAAGGTAACGAATAGAATAAAGTGCGAATTTTAAGTGGATCTCACGATTTCCAGTACCTATTTCATAATTTTGAAGGGTCCTACCACTTGGGATTTTTTTCTTCTGTGCCTGACTTGAAATTCACATAGTTTATACTAATTTCGTTATTCCGAATTGATTGGCGTTCACAGAATTACTCTATCTTCAACCGTAGAAAAGTTCATATTGGATTAAGAGGGGTTATTTCCTTTCAGAATTCAGTTCAAGTATATGATTTTTCTATGAATTTCCGTAAAATTCGACATTTCTTCAATATGCACATCGAGTTTCAAGTTAATTCCGAGTCAAATAGAGATTTCATAGGGCTTTTACGAAACCTCTGCAAATTTGAGGTTAAAATGTTTGTAATTTTCGAAAATTTGATCAATTTTTGACGTTTACTCCTTCTTTTTGTTAGACTTCGTACCTGAGAATCCACAAATCATATTTTCTCTAAATCAGCATGAAATTTTGCACATACAGTGCGAATTCCAAGTCGATCGAACGATTTCAAGTATTTCATGATTTTTAGGGGACATTTTCCTTCGTTTGAGTTGAAATCCGCATAGTATATACTAATTCCGTCTTTCTAAATTAATTGGCGTTTACAGAATTGCTCTATCTTTATTCGTTCTCGAGTTGAAAAGTTCTTCTGGAATTAAGAGGGGTAATTTTCCTCTAAAATTTAGTTTTCACGATTTTAATTTTTTCATTCTGAATCGATTAGCGTTCACAGAATTGCTCTGTATCCAACCGTTCTGGAGTAGGAAAGTTCAAAATTTATTTTTTATAATTCTTCCTTTAATTTTCGTAAAATTCAACATTTTTTCAATATAGGTACACACGGAGTTTCAATTCTATTCCAAGTCAAATAGAGATTTCATATGGCTTTTACAGAACCTCTACTAATTCTCCATTAACATTTGTTTTTGTGGAATCATTCAAAGTCAGCACGTCAAAATACATTAAGGGAATGCCAGCGATTTTTTTGAAATGAACAATTAAATTTTTCGAAAATTTGATGGCTCGAGGTGCCTGAAGTTCCACGACAAAATATTTCCCCAATATATGATTTAACTTCTTTTATACTCTGATTATGCTATTCTGTTGATTTTCTCTTTCAACTTACACTACAAGAACAATGGACTTACTGTATAATCATATCGGAATACCATTCAGTTCCCAGATCATTCTAAACAATGTTTCATGAACAAAACAGGATTCATTCTTCACAAAGTTTTCTTAACTACAACGTGCTGCCATCTAGTTTCGCGCATACGAAGTAAATGAATCTGAAGTTCTCGGTATTGAACTTAGATGGCGAAAGCATGACTATTATTTCTACTGAAAATTATGTGAAGTGTAAAAATTGATTGATTATTGAAAAGCTAAATTATTTTTCAATTTTGTTGCAGAAATCCTGAATAATTACTTATTCAGAAAGTTAAATAACTCATTTTCATGAGAATGTTTTTCAGGAGCAGTTCACGTTTATGTCTTGACGTTGTTTTGTTATCAACATCAACATCAATATTATTTTTCATTGCAATATCAATAATGGAAAAAATATGTTTTAAAAATTGTTCTAAACTATCCAACATTATGTCCCTTGGTATCAAGGTGAAAATTTTAGCTGCAAGTCTCCTTTTGGTGATATAAAATCGTAAAAATAGCTTGCTAAATATTGAGAGAGCATTTTAATTTCTCCTTCAATAGCTCCGAAGCATATCCAATTGTTGGCCGAACTGGCACTGATAAAATAATAGAAAAGTTTTCTAGCCGAATGTCAAAACTACACGTGGACACTGGAATTTAAGAAGAATACCTAGATATATCAGAAGGAGCTTTCGCAGATACTGTTATAATTATGCAAGGAAAAGAAAAGTATTCACAAAAAAACTTGAAAATATGGAATGAAGTTTGTAAAGAATTTGGAATTGAAGTAAATAAAGAAAAAAATTAAATTATGGTCATTGGGAAGAAACAAAAAGAGAGATAAATGTTCAAATAAACGGAACAAGTCGAAAGATTTGAATATTTGGGGGTGGAAATTAAAGACAGAGTAGAAAAAACAATAAAATTGTATTACACAATGAATCAGGCATGAATAAATGAAAAAGATATCTCAGAAAAAAATAGATAAATGTGTTCAAAACAATTTATCGACCAATATTAACATTTTAATGTGAATTTTAGGAGTTGACGAGCAGAAAAAAGAGCAAGTAGCAGAAATTAAGTGTCTGAGACGATCTGAAGTCACAAAGAAAGATGAACTCAGAAATTTAAATTTAAAAATAGGAGATGAACCAACACTCAAGTTCATCGAAAAGAGACAACTGAGCTGATGGGGTCATTTACAAAAGATGAATGATACAAGACCAGTTGAAAGAGTATGGCTGTCAAAGATACAGAAGATGAGAAAAAGAGGAAGATCAGGACAAATATGGGATGGAGTTATAGGAAGCATACTTCAAAAGAAAGGAAAGACATAGGCAGAAGCAGAAGCAATAACAAGAAATCAAAAGACAATGTAATTAATAAAAACTCTACAGCCTATAAAGTAACTATATTCTTTACTACTACACTATATTCAACTGGGATTTTGATAATATGTATTATCAACAACGCTTATGAAACAACTTATTCTGGTACGTCAGTTTATTACCCCAATGTAAAGGATGAAAATGGAAAAACCATGTATATGCATTGTTTTTGTATCAACGGAAGTTTTATTGTTTATATATTTTCCACTGAATATGTCCCTTTCAATTGATTGCTGAATAATCAGAGCCATTAATTCATTAAATAGATATTGGGAGAAAAAGCGTCAATTTTTCCAGTCGAAAACTTACAAATAATTGGTACTCGCTATTAATATCACTTCAAGTCAAGGAAAAACAATAGCAAAGTATAGTAATTTGCGTCCGATCGTCATCAGAACACGATATCGAATGCAATAAAAGAAATTGATAGTTATATTTCATGTTTTTGATGATACATACTCGTCAAATGTAGACTCGCGTGTTAATATTCACTTATAATGGTCGACACGGTAATTATGGTATTATGTTTATCGACCAGTTTTCGCACCCTGAACTTGGGATGATATTTCACCGACATTGTTTTCAATCATGATGCGTCAATTGACTGGAACTTGCTCTTCTGTTTCATCAATAGCTACTGTCAATTTTTCTCTTCTTTGGTGGCTAGAAAGAAAACCATATATTGCTCATGGACATAGGTCACTGTTTCAGGAGAAGCTCTGTAACTCTTCTGCTCAATGCAGGGGGCAACGTAACATCCACAAAACGTCACGGTGACTGGAAATCTGCCTCCGTAGCAGAAGCATATACAGTGTGTCCCGCTTTTCATGAATACACCCTAATATCTCAGTTATTAATAATGCGATTTTCTTGAAATTTTGGTGGTGATTATATGTTAGGTAAATGAAGTATTTTGGCGTAGTGAACATTTTCATCGACCATAGGCGTGCGGTTTGGGGAGGGGTAAAAAAAAGCTGTTTTTTGGGAAAAGGATATTAGGGCTCATTTTAGATAACTTTTTTTATCAGAATTAGAATCAGCATCCCCAAAAACCCCCCAATCCATATTTTCGAAATGTCAAGAGATGATTTGAGGAGAAAAAAAAATAAATTCACTTTTTTCGTCAATGCACCCAAATATTTGTTATTAGCCATTTTCTTGAGATTTTGGTGGTGATTTTATGTTAGAAAAATGAAGCATTTGGCATAGTGATCATATTCATTCACCATTGGCGTGCGAAGTTGGGGAGAGAAAAAAGGCATTTTTTGAGAAATGAATATTAATGCTTATTTAAGACAACTTTTCTTATCAGATTCGGAATCAGCATCCCCAAAAACCCTTTAATTCATATTTTCAACATCTCAAGAGCTGATTTGAACAAAAAAAAAGTTTAAGTCTTTTTTTTTAATAAGTTCTTTATTTGTAACAGTGGTAACAAAATTACGAATTACTTTATTTTAGATACTTGTGTTTTCAACATAACTACCTTCTGAAACAATACACTTTTCAACAATTCTTCTCAAACTTACATTCACTTTTCTTAAAGTTTGGGGAGTTATTTCCTGTCACGCTTGCCTAATTGCAAAGCAAAGTTCCTCTCTATTACGTGGCCGAGTAGCATACACTTTATTCTTCAAATGCCCCCACAGAAAAAAGTCACAAGGGGTAATATCTGGCGATCTAGGGGGCCATGGTTCCAAAGGAGAATTTCTACCTATCCACTTCATAGGGAAAATTGCATTTAAAAAGTCCCGAACTATCCCAGAATTGTGTGCGGGGGCCTCATCTAATTGAAAGATTAAGTTTTGTCATTTTGCTAATGGCAATAAGATGGCACACAACCGAAGAGTAGTTCTTACAATTGTAGAAAAAGTAGAGATTATCCGATTATTTGGTAATAATGAAAGATCTACGCGTCAGGTTGCTGGAATATTCAATGGAAGGCATCATGATCGAGAAAATTTCTCACGCCAAAATCAATAGATTGTTCGCAAAGACTAGAGCGGTTTTCAAGACAAGACCAGGGAGGTACAATTTAAATCAAAGACACTATCCGGACGACGAACATTTCGAATTTCGAAACAACCCAATTGGTACTGTAAGGGCAGTTGCGAGGACAATGAATTCAACGAAAAACAAAGTATAGAGATGTTTGAAACGCAACAGGATTAGGGCATTTAAACCAAAATTTCCACATACAGTGTTAAATGGATATTTTGAAAGACGGTTTGAATTTTGCTTACAAGGACTTATTGAAAAAAGAGTTGAATAATTTTTTATTCAAATCAGCTCTTGAGATGTTGAAAATATGAACTAAAGGGTTTTTGGGGATGCTGATTCCGAGACGAAAAAAGTGATTTTTTTTTCTCCTCAAATCAGCTCTTGAGATTTCGAAAATATGGATTGGGGGGTTTTTGGGGATGCTGATTCTAATTTCGATAAAAAAAGTTATCTAAAATGAGCCCTAATATCCTTTTCCCAAAAAACAGCTTTTTTTTAACCCCCACCACACCGCACGCCTATGGTCGATGAAAATGTTCACTATGCCAAAATACTTCATTTACCTAACATATAATCACCACCAAAATTTCAAGAAAATCGTATTATTAATAACTGAGATATTAGGGTGTATTCATGAAAAGTGGGACACACTGTATAGAAGATAGTTTGAATAACAAGATTGGGATTTCTAACAAAATATTGAATAGTTCATCTTCTTCCAAACAAATTAAAATATCTGATAAAATTGTGGAAAGAACTCTTCAAAAAATATCTAACGTTTCTGATCAGCAGCAACATGGAACAACTTCGGAAATTTATATTGGAAATAATTGTTCAAACTTTACTATCAATCATTATTCCAATAAATGAAATTGTTATATGATTAATAATTGATGTCATTTTGAAGAATTATTTATTCTTCAAAATATGGTATTTCATTCTGTGCCCGTTTAAAAAAATGTGATGCATGGAATAAATGGTAGATAATTCCAATGAAATTGCAGCGAAGACAACAAATTTATATCCCCAATTATGTAACTCGGTCATTATATTCACCATCTCGTTCTTTTGGAGGTTCATTTTCTATCTCTAGGCAATGACATTGTAACTATATTTTTCTACCTCGAATGTCGTAACCATAATAAGGAAATATATTCCTCTATTTACTGGGTTTATTTTTAACTCTGTTCAAACATGTTAGCTATTCTACACTGTAACAGTCTGTTGATTCAAAATATTTGCCACATTTCGTCGTAGTCGTCACATAGACACTTATGTCGAGTGCGAACATTTCCTATTTTTCATTGACCTTTCTCGATAATGTGTTTGTAGAACGATGGTGAATTGTTATCAAGTTGATTGAATGTTTGGCCAGAGGATTCGGGTTTTTCCTCCAATGCATATAAATTTTGATTGCTCTCAAACCCTTGATGCAGCAACAAGAATAGTAGTCAATGCTTCACATAGTGCCGTTGCTGCAATCTTAATTTTTCGACCTCTTTGGCGACCGTAACAGGACAGATTGGAAGTGAAGTAAATTGATAAAACTGTCCTGAAACGTATGTTTGAGAAGAATACAAACGATCTGAAACATGTCAAGCCTTCCACCGAGTCTCGTTACTAGATTGCCTCAAGAGTTTGAAGCAGCTTTTAGTGACATTTTCTACACTTTTCTCACCTCTAGGTGAAATCCAAAATATTCAACGGTGTTGTGTAGGCCTTAGACGCTGTGCACGTCTCTACTTGGGTTCACTCTGTGTTATGCAGTTTGACTTGATTTATGTGTAAGACATCAAGCTATCTGGAGCATCTATTGTCTAGTTTTCCAGACTGTTGTCTGAACAATTCTTTGATTTTTAGTGTATCGGCTAGCTCTCTCAGTGGGTCTAGCCGAATGTAGCTGTCACTGTCAGTGTTCATCACTATTTTGTTCTTTGCCATATACGGCACAACTTTCCTCTGCATTGAGAAATTGTGCTTATATAGCGAGTACAAGGTGACAGGCTCGAGCCCTGTGGCACTCCTGCTTCGACTTTCCTCACTGTGGAGCTGGTTACATTCATTCTAACCTTGAACGTCCTATCGACCAAGTATGAATATATCAAAGTTACCATGTGGCTTCGACCCTGATGGTGTCGAACGCCTTTTGGATATCCAGCAGGATCATCACAGTATTACGCCCCCGATTAAAGCCTCCCTTCACTTCAATCCGTGCAACCTAACTGCTGAAGCCAAACTGCTTCGCTGAGATGATTTCTAGCTCTTCTTCCAAGGCACTGAATGGCTTCAGTAGGATCCTGTCCACCATCTTGGCCACCGCACTAAGCAGCGAGATTGGGCGGTAGCTCTCGATCCTCGAGTACTGTTTCCCTGGTTTGAGGATGGGGATGATCTCCGCATGCTTCAGGCACTTTGGGTACTGCTGCTACTTCATTATACTGTTAATGATGTAACTTAACTGTACGTGGAAGGTTCCTCAGTAGAGCGGCATTGATCCTGTGCCTTGTTCCTAGGGAGCCTCTTGATAGTTATTGGAACTTTCCCTAAGTTAATTATCAACTTCGAGAAGGTTCCGCTGTCCAGTTCAACCTCAGTTGTTTCCGACCGTCGGTATTATGCCCTCTACGAAGGCGTTCCGACATCCGCCATAGGAAACCATAAACCATCGTTGGTGTAGAGGCTTTCGAGCTTCCTCTTCCAAGTTTTATCCCTGTGGCTTGTAGATTGTAGATTGTAAGGGGGTTTCACAAACTGTGCTGCCTCACAAGCACTTGGTCTATTCGAGGCCCGGGATTCCGAGACTTCTTGCGAAGTTTATCAGTTTCCTGGGAGCTAAGTTCCTGATGTCGGAGGGCGTTAAGAAGGCAAATTTTCCGCAGTTTCCGCAAGATTCTCGCAGGAGCGACAACTATGACCTCTGATTTATCCATCTTTTTGAGGTGGTACCCCAGAGAACAGTGTCCAGTGAGAAATCCCGTTATCATCTTTAAGTCTTTCTTGTTCAACTCGAGAAGCTGTTTAGCTTCCTTTGGCGATAGACACACTAGTCTTTTCGCTTGTCTTTGTCCTGGCACTTCATTCCACTGAGATTTCATTTCATCGATTTCCTAGCGTCGGAACTCTTCTTTCAAGTGGGCTCTGGGGAGTACACAGAAGGGTTCTGGGCCAGGAAATTGGACCAACGGTATTATATTTTCATCCTGAATTTCATTATGAATTTCCACAAAATGATATATTTATATATTCTGTTATTTTGTATATCATTGTACTTTGCTAATTAAATCTTTACGTATGAATCATTCAATTTTCTATTTTTAATTTTTTTTAATAAATACATAATAAGTTGATTTACTGATAGTTTCTCTTAGTAAACCTACTTATTTTTGGTTATATTATTTCGCTGAAACTGATTTACGCTCGTCTTATTTGTATTTTCAAATTACTGAATAAATCAATAAAAACATGAATAAATGAATGAAACAGTATTTGAGGCAGTAACTTTCAAATGATCAAACTGTATATAATTATCAACCTTGACCACAAGAAACAGCTGATCATGAAACTATCTCTTCTCTCTTGTACAACTCGAACTTGCATGAGTTTATTGACCAAAATGATGCGTGCAGATTACAAGTTTGTACTTCCCCAACTTTTTCGTTTCTTTCATATCGTTACCATCGTTATCCACTTCGATTTGCGTCATGAAACAAGTTTACGGGCAGCTTTATTATACCTCTGTCAATGTCGTGGCAGTTTTTCATATTGAGTATGTTGCAATTAAACTTGATCTTGCCGATAGGGCCAATAATTATATGGGAATGTATGGGATTACGAGTTTTTTGAGGCTTGTTCGGACTCGATTATATAATTTCTAGGCCAACTGAGGCTGAGAGTTTGATCTATGTACCGTGTAAGATAAAAACATATACCTAAATGGTGGAACAACTCATGTATGTCCATAGTGACTGAACTTGAAAAAAATTGTTTAATGCACAAAGATCATGGTGATAACCCACGAGAAGATATGAGACGGTACGCTAAATCTAATCTATATTGTAAATACAATGAATTAAAAATGCTAGTATTCGCCTATAAGTGGTAAATTTGCAGTATGAGCCGTAGGCGAAGCTTCACAGTATGTTTTACAGCTGTAACATATTATGACGAAAGAGTATTACGGTATCATAGCCGAAAAAATTTTTTTTATGGTTATATTCCCCCTCTTTAATTCAGAATCCGGATTTTCTTCCCAACGAAACTAATAAATATTCGCCAATTATTCAAATATTTTGCTGGTGATGGGACACACACATATAAACTAAGGTCCAACTATGATCATAAAAATTAAGTATGCTATAAACTTCACTAATTAGTTCGAAGATTTTCAAGTTTTGTTGAATAAATTATTCAGACATTAAAAATCACTGGGATCGACGAATTAGTTTTTTTTTTAATTTCGTGTTTAACCATATTTGGTTTTAAAAGTGGATTACATATGTTCATAACTCAGTGTCAAACATGACACTTCGTTTGAGATTCGTGAGAACGCATTGAATATCATGAAAACCATTTTTTGTATTGTAACAATTAAAGAACTCTGTACACTGAGAAAAATCTGAAGAACATATTGGTATATTCACGAAATTATGATAAAAATTACAATATTTTTTGGTAAGCCTAATAACTTGGATAGTAAGTGGTGAAATACCAATAAATTGTTGAAATAATTTATAGTTAACGTTAGTATAAATTATTGCTGTCACATATAGTACCAGAAATTATTGTAAATATCACTATACATTTTTTTCCGTGTAGGTAGCGATCAGAAAAAATTTATTTATTCATTCCTAGGTCGATAAGTCTCAAACCAATCTTGACTAACAATATCATTATACCATCGAGAGAAAAGAATTACTTGGAAAAGTTCAAGGCTACTAATTCGACTTTATAGTCTCTAATAAATATTGGGATACCAGCTCACACCGACTGCTTTTCTTAGAGGTCCTGCATATTTTGGTGTTACACCTATTCAAGAAGCACCGGTGTTAATTATCAACATTTCTAGGTGAATTATGTGATTTCGAAATGGATGTAAAGTGATATCAACCTGGTTTTATGTGTAATACTGCGCTGTTTTAGTAAGCTTTGCACCAGTCTGGTGAGGATCACAATACTATTCCTCATGAAAAACATCAGTCCATCAAAAGTCACCCCATTATTTTCTTCCCGTCCGACAGTGGTTAATCGAGAGATTTCCGGATAGATGGATTGACAGAAGGGGAGCAGTTGAATGGCCTTCAAGATCACCGGATTTAACTCCCTTAGATTTCTTTTTTTGAGGGCATCTTAAATCCGTTTTTAATAAAACACAACCTTCTGATCATTTTGCTCCCTCGGTATGTAAATAGCTATTTCTATTCATTTTCGGTTCTCACGATGTTCTGTCAACAGTTTTTCTTCAAACTTCAAAAAATAAGTATCTAAGACTGTGGAATCGTATATCATCACTACATCAGCTTAATAAAAATACTGGAATTTATGAGCTCTTAAAAGTGAATCGTAAATTATCGTGTTCATTATAGTTGACATATTCAAACTGATTAAAAAACCAGTAGGAAATAATATGAATCCAACCATAAATTGGGTGTGATACTGTTTTCATTAACTTCAAAGACCACAAGTTGTCACGAAAATTGCTTCTGTCTGAGGTACGATATGATGATTAAAACTTGAATTCGAAACGAGATGAGATATTCGCTGTTTTGGAAAACAAGATATGACACAGTGAAGGACAGTGCTTCACGAACGTTGGAAGACTAGTTTTTTCTGTCAGGTAGTTGCTGATAATATGAGTATTTTGATAAATGCTGGTGAAATATTTCTTACTCAATCAGTGATAAGCTTGAGGAACATTACAGCTGATAAACACAGCAAAATAAATCTTTCGTCGGAAAAGAATAACTCAAAACTTAACAAAGGCAAAACTAAACAACTTGGAGATATCTTTAATAAATTGATGAAACTTGCTTATTAGGTTCATGTCTGAACACTGTAGTATCAATGTATTGAAAGCTTTATATCATGTCAATTCTCATTTCCATTCGATTTGGGATTCTGAACTGGAGCACTGGTACAACTATGCAAAGGGTACTCCAAATTCAAAATTATGTGATAAGAATAATTGCTCAACTAGGATACAGAAAGCCATGCAGATATGTATTCAAATAACTGAATATTCTGACAGTCGCCAGCACATACAGTGTGTCCCAGCTAAAACTTATCACCCCCCTAATATCCGAACGGAAAAATGGAAAATCGCTCAGACCCGTCGATTTTTATTTCAAGGGGGAACACTTTCACCAAATACACCATCATTGTGTTGTCAACCCCCTCAACCCCAGCACCCCCTACTTCAGAATTTTCAATGGGACTACTATACTTGTGATACATCATTTTGAACGGAATTCAATCCCAAATACATCGGTATACTGAAATTGAGGATCGATCAAGTGTTGTTGAAGTTTTCATGAAAACTAATTTTTTCCAGATATTTTTATTTTTCATCACCTAACATGTTATCATCGTATGAAAGGTTCAAAATGTGAACCATTCAGTTCCATACAGAAGTATAAGCGATCTTCGGAATTTCTTCGCACATTGCTCAACATTTCTGGAGTCACTGCACGACACTCCACAACAATTCTCCTGCGTAGATCATCAAGAGAAGTTGGCTGGGTAATATAAACTTTGGATTTCAAATGACCCCATTAAAAGAAATCTAATGGTGATAAATCAGGAGATCTAGCCGGCCATTCTATTGGTCCTCGCCTTCCAATCCATCGCCCTGTGAAATTGTCATCTAAAAATTGACGTACAGGTGCAACAAAATGTGGAGGAGCTCCATCTTGTTGAAAGGTGAGCTGACCGTCAAGTAACCTATCATCGTCTTCAAGTAACTGAGTGATTCTGGGGTTCACAGTTGTATCAAGAAGTTCAAGATACGTTTGTCCGTTGAGGTTACCATCAATAAAATATGGACCTACAATATGGTCTCCCAGAATACCAGCCCAAACATTCAATTTCTGGGTTTGTGAATGAGTTTCCCTGTACCAATGGGGATTTACGTCACTCCAGTATCTGCAGTTGTGCCTGTTCACATGTCCATTTAAATAAAAAGAAGATTCGTCAGAAAAGCACACATTGTAGAGGTAATTATTATCACCAATCAATAATTGACTCATGATTTCACAAAACTCTGTACGTCTGTCAGGATCATCTTCATTTAATTCTTGTACATTCTGCATTTTATAAGGATGGAATTTTGCGTCTTTCAGAATTCGATGTACGCTGCATTTCGAAACTCCAGTAATAGTCTCAAGTTGTCTGAACGATTGAATGTTGTCCATCACTGCATGTCCTACAACTGCAACAGCGACCCCTTCATTTCTCATAGGCTTCTCTCGTTCATGTTTTTTATTCAGCACTGATCCCGACTCCAAGAACTTATTCATCAATTGAAACACGTACTGATATGATGTGGTGTTTTCTGGATGACTTTCATTGAAACTTAGTTTTCATTAAAACTTCAACAACTCTAGCACATCGTCCATTTTCAAAATACGCAGCTACAATGGATATTCTCTCTTGTACAGTATAAACCATTTTCGAAGGTTTTCAAATTGTTGAATGCAGTGACTCGAATACATCAATTACCAAGGCGTAAACAAAGATATGCGTATACAAAAACACATGAGGGCAAATTTTTTTTCATAAAAACGTCTGTCTCACCTTCGAAACTATTATTTCTGACAGCATATTATTTTTCAATACAGTGGCGTACCCACAGTGAACCTTTCTTACGACGCTAACATTTGAGGTGATGAAAAATAAAAATATCTGGATAAAACTTAGTTTTCATTAAAACTTCAACAACACTTGATCGATCCTCAATTTCAGTACATCGATGTATTTGGGATTGAATTCCCTTCAAAATGATGTATCACAAGTATAGTAGTCCCATTGAAAATTCTGAAGTAGAGGGTGCTGGGGTTGAGGGGGTTGACAACACAATAATGGTGTATTTGGTGAAAGTGTTCCCCCTTGAAATAAAAATCGACGGGTCTGAGCGATTTTCAATTTTTTTCATGAGTTCGGATATTAGGGGGGTGACAAGTTTTAGCTGGGACACACTGTATATATTGGAATCTTGTGCATAAATGTATTTAGACATAAATCAATCTTCCAACCACATAATGACCACAATACTCATTCCAAAGGCCTTCTGGTGTCAAATGTTCAAAGAATAGCATTGTATGAAACAAGTGTAGATTTTTTTCACAATTTTCTTCATG
Organism: Chrysolina americana; assembly: GCA_958502065.1. Taxonomy (NCBI): domain Eukaryota; kingdom Metazoa; phylum Arthropoda; class Insecta; order Coleoptera; family Chrysomelidae; genus Chrysolina; species Chrysolina americana. Next base: position 87,365,657 of record OY293414.1, read on the forward strand.
AAGATATCAAGGATTCTCCCAATTCTCAGAATGGTTTGGGTAAAGCCTGCGGAGTTCAAAGAGTAGATCTCGATATTTAATCCGTTTTTCTCTCTGCTTTCGGACGATGTTCGTTTCGCCAGGAGCTGAAAACTCAATGACGAAAATCGTCCTACTTTGATGGTCGAGGAGGACTACATCAGGCTCATTGGCTTGTATTTGGGTGGGGAATGAGTAGTTCCAATAGATTCGGCATTTCTCATTCTCCACAACGGACTCAATATCCCCCGTAGCACCAGTGTCTTCTCTACACCGTACGAGTGTCGTAGATGGTAGTACAACAATTATGCCTGTGGATATAGGCTGAGACCGCATAAGCTAGACTAGCTGACAGCAAATGCATTATGGTCTCAGCTGCCCCACGACACGCTCTGCATCTAGTGTCAGGGACTTTTATACCCATCACGTGACTGCGGTAGACGAGGGTGTTGAAGACAGTAGAAACCTCTTGGGTGTGGCGTTGTTCCACCCCTAGGTAGGTATACGCCTCTCCGGCATCCAGATGATGTAGGATGCTTCCGTCTACAAGCTGAACGCCCTCTTCGTATTCCTCGCATCGTCCTCTTTTGAAATTTATAATTATTATTATTTTTATTATTTACAATTATGTTATAAAATGGGGAGTCACATTTTAATCTTTTGAAGTTGGGGTTGATAAGGCAGGGCGGTGACGTCATCAAATTTCGCTTTTTCGCTGCTCTGGTCGCACCAATCTTGACAAGAAACGAGTTTACATAAATATATCCAAGATTTTTCCACTGGCATCTTCTGAAATTGACCACTGTATAATTCACGAAACATTATTTTCGAATAGGAATGATTCCACAACAAAATATAATATTCTTAACATACTTGCTCTCCAATTTTCATGACACCTGAATGTTAACTAACGATTAAGAAATAAAAAAAACTGTTAAATTCAGATCGATTTCAATAATGGACAATCTGGCCTTTACTCTAATGGATCCTTTCATGAATTGACATATTCAAAAAAGCTTTTTTCCTGTGTGATAAAATCAGCAGGAATATTCGTCCTTGATGAAGATATATTCGAAATAGCGCGCTAATTATTTTTGATTACAGGTTTAGCGAATTTTTTGTAACAAATAACGCTATTTTCTTCGACAAACAAAACTCCTTTAGTGGAAGTCGACGACAGAACCCAATCATTATAATTATTGTTTTCATCTGAAAATAGCAATTTATCTATTTACAAATTATATATATTATTACGTCGGTAATGATGATCTCCAAGTTGAAATTGAACTTCAGTCAATAAAAAAAATATTGGGTTGGAAACCTGTTCATTCTTTTTAGGTAGATTGCCATCTGCAGCAAAATCAAAATTCTAATGAGGGTCGACATAGTTTCCTAAGGATATTTTCTAGTCTGTTTTACAAGTTTAATTCTTTTAAAAACCTTTTTTTTTTCATGGTATACCTTGTCTAAAATATTTGAGTATATAATGCTAATTTTGAAAGAATATTTTGATTTTATACTTTCCATGATTTTAGGGGTATACCCCATTGGACTTTTTTTTCGCCGATTGATTTAAAATTCAGAGAATATACCAATTTCGTTATCCTGGATCGATTGGCATTCGCAGAATTACTCTGTCTCAAACCGTTTTCGAGTTGAAAAGTTCATCCGAAGTTGAGAGCTGTAATTTCCCACCAAACCTTTTTTTTAATATTTTCTTCGAATATTCATGAAATTAGAACTTTTTCGTATATCCTCACCAAATTTGAAACCGATTGCGGTGAAATAGAGATTCAATAGCCTGTTGAAGGAATATCTACAATTTGGAGTTGAAGCTTTTACCGAAAATTTTTATTATTGAGTTTTCAAAAAATTTCAGAATTTCTTCAAACATATCTCGACGAGCTGATTTCGAATAATACATTAAAAATTAATTTCTGAGACGTTTTTCGAAATCAGCTCGTCAAAATATGTTTGAGGAAATTTTGCGTTTTTCCAAAAAATTCAAAATAAAAATTTTCGAAAATTCGTAGTGCCAGAGAGTTTTTTACATTTTATCGTTCTTTTATGGTACACCTTGTATTTGAGTATATCTAAATCATATATATTCGGATTCAGCATGAAACTTTGAGTTTACATTGCTAATTTCAAGTGAATCTGATAATTTTTTACTTTTCATGATTTTTAGGGTTAAACCCCTTGGACTTCTTTGTGTAATTTTTTTTTTCTGCCAGTCGATTTCAAAATCACAGAATATACTAATTCCGTTATATTGAATCGATTGGAGTTCGCAGAATTGCTCTCTCTTAAACCGTTTCCGATTTGAAAAATTCATCTGGAGTTTAGAGCTGTTATTTCCCGTCAAAGATTTTTTCAAATTTGTTCATTTCCGTTTTCGTAAAATTCCATTTTTTTCTATACAGGCCGTTTCTTTTATCATGTGGTAACATTGCTATGTTCTAAACCATAATAGATACAAAGACGATTAAATGGGAAAATTTTTAACTATTGTGGTGAGCAGTACATTGGTCTGAGAAAATCTACGGGGACTCTCGCCCTTCCCGACTTATACAGGAAAAACTAAAAATACTGTTTTCGGTTTGGTGGGCTTTTTACAGAATCTCTGCAATTTCAAGTTGAAGCTTTTTTCGAAAATTTATCGAATTCAGTTTTGCCAGAAACGTTATTCGCTATCAAATATATAACCTTATAGCGAAGAGAAAACGATTTCTGTCTCGTTTGTTTCGTATTAAGATTTTTTATCCTTGTTGGCCTGACCATCTAATGTCCTAATAATTTGAACTGGTATCTAAGATAATTGGATATTTATTTTCCTCAACATGTCCATGAGACTGGTGGAATTACGTCATGGTAGAAAAAGTATAGTAATTATACAACAATCCGGATTTTCAATTCGACGATTTTGCCAAATTACACCAAGCCGCCATGTTCAATAAAACAATACGTAAAATGAAGATTTTGAAACCCATTAGTTGATAACGACGGTCGAGATTACAAAAAAAGTTGAATTCAAAAGTTTGATTTATGAGAGGTAATTTTTTTTAGATCCCAGGTTTACAGCTGTTTCAAAGAACATTATGCAAACCAGAATATACAAGGTTTGAATGTTCCCTGTGGCACTCCATATCGTAAATTTAATAAGAAAAACAATCGATCATAGCAGAGATGGATTGGTGGTACTTTTATGGTATTACGCAAGAGCATCGGTTTGGGAAATATCCATGGAAGAGAGACAAATCAACTTCTCTACGAAGTCAGTCGCTTTTTCCTAAACGAAGTTCATTTGAATAAGTATTTGTAAGATGTTAACTGACATTTATGGGACGGTATCACAAAATAAAAGAGCCTCAACCACACAGCTCAACTAGTTTTTCTAGTACTATATTCATCTCTGACCATCTCGCTACCTGCAAACAATAAACCATGTGTAATGTTTAATTTTTAGCAAAAACAGCTTTGTTTTTACACCTGAGCGGTGTAATTGGCATCGTAAATCTTCGAGCACGCAATAAACAACACCATCAATGTGAAACAATATTTATTGTAATAGATCTATCATCCATCAAAGTCGTTCTGAACATATTGTTGAAGATAATTGGGCAATACCAATGAAACTTCTGGGTCAAGGTGAATAAAACAATGTGAGGGTGACGATTTTATTGCGGTCTTCCTTCTGGTACCGATAGATACATCTCATATATTCTTATTGAATCTTGCATCTATTGAATAGTGTATGGAAAAAACTTCGTTTTATCGAAATTCAATCAACATTTTTTTTCCTAATGTTTTATGGGCTATAGGAATACTACTTCTTGGAAATCAAAAAAGGAGCATATCTATCAAATATTCATTTGAGTTGATCTAAAACCATCTCAAGTACGACAAATAAAAATCTTCAAATTGTCTCATTAGTTTCATGAAAGGGTTTTCAAATTCACTTCAAAGTTATGTAAAAAATTGCCAACGTTTTGATGCGCTATTTTTCAAATTGCTAGAATTATGTGAGGGTTGTGTGAAAGAGCATTTTCGAATAAATGAAAGATTTGTTTGATACATATTATTGAGAGACTGTGGTCATATGAAATAGGAAAATGGTTGTACTCATGTGGTTTTACGAGGACGTATTGATATCTAGTTAGCCTAGACCAGTTCCCTGCATAAACAAAATATTGCGTTACCATAGCAACGAACAATAACTTATTAGAAGTGTCAGTATAAAGTTTGACGTCAAAAAAGTAAACCAGAGTTACGCAATAAATTAAAGGAAAAAAATATGTCCACCACAATTTAGGAAAATCGAAAAATTGGAGTATCGAGCCATCATCATGTACCTGTATTTAAAAGGGTTAAGAGGTAAGTAGATTTACGAAGATATGCTTAATACCCTTGGTGATCAATGTCCTTCGTATGCGACCGTGAAAAATTGGACTGCAAGCTTCAAAAGAGGTAAATTTTCCATTGAAGATGATGACCGATCGGGAGAGGCCAACTTCTGTGTCAGTCCCCGAAAATATCAATGTAGTTCATGACATGATTTTAACAGACCGTCGAATTGGGCTAAAATGGATATCTGAATATTTCATATGGACGCGTTCATCATATGGTTCACGTCAAATTGGACATGAGAAAAATTGCTGCAAAATGGATCCCCAAATGTTTGAATGTTGACCAAAAGCGTGCATGGGTAGTAGCATCGCGTTCGATCTGTGCTCGATTTGAAAACGATGTAGACTTCTTAAACCGAATTGTTACTATGGATGAGACATTTCTACCATCCAGAAGCAAAGCAACAATCGATGAAATGGCGACACTCCGGTTCTCCAAGACATAAGAAATTTCGTGTCCAAAAATCTGCTGGAAAAGTTCTTGCTTCAGTTTTTTGGGATTGCCATGGATGATTTTTTTGGATAAGGGTAGAACATTAACTGGATATTACTATTCGACATTACTGACCCCTCTACGTGAAAAAATTAAAGATAAAAGACGCGGAAAGCTATCCAAAGGTGTTTTGTTTTTGCAGGACAACGCCCCTGCACACAAATCTCAGGTTGCCATGCAAAAAATTCGTGATTTAGGGTTTGAATTACTAGAACACCCCCCTTATTCACCAGATTTGGCTCCGTCCGACTATCATCTCTTTCCTCAACTGAAAAATGATCTAAAGATCGTAAATTTTCTTCCAACGAGGAGGTAATAAAAGCTGTGGAGCTCTGGTTTGCAGAGCAAGAAGGAACATTTTTTTTGAAAGGTCTAGAGACGTTGCAGGTTCGCTGTAATAAATGTATCCAATTAAGAGGAGCATATATTGAATAATAAAATATTCTGACATTGAAATTTTGTTTGGTTCTATGGTGGGCTAAGAATTTTTCAATATATCCTCGTATCTCCTGAACACGATTCCAAGTATTGTTCAACTCATACCCTTTCGAATTTTTAAAAATCGATCAATTTCAAACAGCAATTTTCAAGAAGAGAACCTTCTTTTTGTCGACAATATTCACAGATGCTGACCACCTTATATATTTCCAAATGCAAGCAAAACCACACAAAAATCGACATTCTTATATAAGTAGACCTAACTTTACAGATAAGCCATTCTCCAGAATCTTTAAAGAGTACATCGTAATTTTTTACCTATTCATGCAAGTTCCATTTGAAGTGTTCATCAGTTACTATACCCACATACAACCTATGATTCACCCATTTCAATATACAGGAAGGTTCATTTTGGATTTAAAATTCTAATTCCTGTCCTGTTCATATGTTCATAGGATAAGACAGTGTCGATTTCTTCACATCAAGCTCATGTGAAGTGTATATTGTATATTGTGCAGGTAACCAGTGAAGAGTAAGGGCCTCACTATGGTACCTTGCGGTACACCACATGTAATAATTTTTTCTTCAGTTATGTAGTTTTGAATCAACACTTGTTGTTTTTTTGACATTAATATGATTTCGAAAGAATGTATGACGCATATCCTATCACACGATGGAACAGGATAAAGTGATCAAAAGCGTCGAAGGCTTTTGCAAAACCTAGGAACACTCCAATATACGAGGTGTTTCCAAATCTTTTGCATTGTGCATTCAAGTTATGAGTTTGCTTATATGATCCTGGGTTGATTTTCCTTCTCCACACAGAGCCAAAATAGCAGATGCAAAAGCAGATGCAACATTTTTTCTTGCATTGTTTTTTTTTAAAGTAACACTGAAAACTCAAAAATATCGCATTTGATTTTGATTATGATACAAGGACTTCGTGAACATCATCATGGTCCTAGGACCATAATCAAATTCATTACGTCAATAAAATACATGATATAACGGAGTCATTATGACATATATATATAAATATATAGATATATATAGATAAACTTTTTGGAGGCCTCATTGGTGACATTAAAACATGTATCAACATAGTGTTTATTTAACCAAAGTGCAAGTCGTTGACTTGTAAAAACAGCAGGCACATTTATAAATGATGGATACCATTTCCAGGATCTCTGATTACATATATTATGTTCTTTTGACTTCAAGGTCGATTGAAAAATATGTCGTAGGAACCAACAATGACAGATCACTTCATTGACATTCAATAATTCATCGAATATATTATATTCTTGGGTGAAGGCCAGAAAAACAAAAAAGCTAATCACATATTTTTGGTCAGGAAATATTATAGACCGAAATAAATACCATAATTACTTTGATGGCGAATGTTAAACTCCACTTAAAATATGCTTGTAGCAAGTTTTCATTCCACTGTGTCCTAGTTTCAATACCGGGTGTTTTACAGTGCATGGATCATCAGAAGTATCTGGAGAAATATCTTCATCGAAACAGAAAGTAGTGGATACTTTGTTATTTCAAATGAAACACCCCGTATATTATATAGGATTCCTCATTACTCTCCCTGATAGTTTGCTATATATATCTGTGACATTAAACTAGATAATGAAACACACTACAGAGGTTCTGAATTAATCTAAGATTGTTTCTAGGAGAAATACATGAATATATTAATTAATTAAATAGCAGAGAAGCACCAAACGTTAACGAATTGACGAGTAAGATCATCAGAAAAAATTGCCGAATATATCTTTGAACATCTGATTAACATTATAAATTGGTCGACACAAATTTGAAAGTTGCCATTCGCTTTCAGATTGCTGTGATCAAACCACTAAACAAAAATGAAATAAAACTTCCTTAGATAACCAAAAAATTTTCTCAGTCTTGAAGGAAATTTCACTGGAAACACGTTTCAAACTATTTGGAATATCACCATCGAGCTACAACTAGAATATCCAAACATGGTTATAAAACGGAACATTGGCCGTACTTACAGATATTGCCAAAGCATTTGACACCGTCAATCATCAATACCTGATGAAAACTTCTGACACCAACGAATGATAAACATTTAAATCGATGAGAACCTTAGAAAAAGAGTACCTATGGTGTTCCTCATGGCACAGTGTTGGGGCTATCACTTTTAAAGTTTAGTTCAATGGTCTATTGAAATCAGATTAGGAAGGGGATAAGACAAGTTTTGTTGATAATAGAACACTAATATACATGTATACGAGGACTGGAAAACTTGAAAGAAAAATCTGTAGAAGATACATGATAATATGTTTTATCAAATAGTGGTTCAAACTTTGACGTAAGTACATAGTTTTCCCCTTGTTTCATAACCTACTAGACTGATTTATCATGCAAAGGGTTTTGTTATTAGATTGCTCAATCTGTTTGAATAAATATTTGTCTGCCATACTGTAATTTTTTGTCCTTCGATGTATCTTTGAGGTTCATGAGTTATTGATATTTCTGTTCATTAGTCATTGTAATTGCGTACTTTTTTCGTTACTCATCAAATAACTATCTGTTCTCAGGGAAATTGTTTGCCATATCTAAGATTTTTATATCAGTTCGGGAACTCATATACTATAATGGGACTAAAATCGTAATTATAACACATTAACAAATAACGAAATCATTAGTAAAATTGATGACAGGAACACGAATACCTTTGTGCTCTTGGTCACGTAAAGCAAATTTAATAGCCATTAGGGTTAACCATTTCTGAGATAAATTTCGACGAAATCATTGCAATTAAAGAAATTAATTCGATAACAGGTAGATAGATGGTATGGAAAGGGACCTTTGTTGTCTATGATGTGACAAAACACTCAAAACATGATCTCAAGGTATCTCAGCTTTTTGCAAAAACATGCAGTGGTACCAATATACCTTTGACTAGCCATTCGTTCAGAAAATATGATTTATTTATGACGAGCAAAATTGTTTATTGGTACGATACTTTTCCAATGCACGTAACCACATTACAAAATTTGGATGGATGCATACTGATATAAGACGATGAAGACAGTCGAAACTAGTGCGGGTTTACGGGATATCCTGGCAGATAGCGTTGTGGGTAATTTTGTTAGTTTTTCAAATTGGCGGCCGAAACGTCCTCTCTGATAAACCATCCTCAGAAAGATGTCCTCTAGCAAACTGATCATGTTTATTGGTATAGTATAAATTGTATTACATGTTGACTATATCATCGAAGTATACTTATAGGGATTTTATATATAAATTTAAATTGCGAAAAACAATTGCAACGTCAATGTGCAGTTCATTTTGATATCTCTTATCAAAAACAGCAGGATTCTTTATTTCATTTTGTTGTTTCCATTTCTTTCGAATATCTTCAGAAATACACAGAATTTCAAATCTTGCTTGGTACATTTCAAATTGTAACTGACTTTACAAAAATTTGCCTCTGAGATGAACATTTTTGGCTAATTTGATATCGTTGGAACAAACATATTCCGCATTGTCTGAGATTTCAATCAGATTGGGATTCCACTATTTTAATGAGAATAAAATCGTATTTATATCACATTAACGAAAAACTAACAAAATCGTTATGTTATGTTATGTTAATTGACGACCGAAGTTCGACTATTTTGTGTTCCTGGTCACGTAGATGAAATTTAATAGCAATTAGGCGAAACCACATCTGAAATAAATTTCGACAAAATCGTCGCAGAATGAAAAATAAATTCGATTATAAGTAGGTAGATAGTCAAAGTCAAAGTCAAAATATACTTTTTGAAACCTTTGTCTACGATGTTTTGGAACAAAATGCTCATAATTTGAGCCCAGATATTGTATCTTCGGTAACTTTTATTTGAAGATTATTTTCTGCCGAGGATATAATTCAATTCATTTCGCCATTGTAATTTTTACGCACCACACACTAAAGAAAGTTAAGTAAATGATAATTCAAAATGATGTATTCACAGAAGAATGAAATAATAAATTACATTAGCTGTGAGGACTGCGAAAAAAAGTACATGGGTCAAACAAGAAATGCCATGAAAGTACGGTTCCAAGAGCACAATGCTCATATCAGATTTTAGAGACTAGAAATGTTGAGTGTGGCCTGAAATGATTTGAATCACGGCCACTGATTTGATGACATAATTTTGAACAGATCTTCTGGAACGGTGCCCTCTGATCTATCGCCGATATAAATCCTTTGAGCTAATTATAGTATTCATGTTGGTGGACGACAATGAGCAGCGAGTGAAACCATGATGATCCAGGCTGCACTGATGGTAAACTCATATTCCAAAACAGGTCTACAGTTGGATTTTCGTTCCTATCAGGCAAAGTCTTGCTTTTGTCTCAAAGAGCTCTTGTCATCCTCAGGGCACTAGAGTAGGAACTGTGATTGTAACACATAATTGAGTTGTTGTTGTTATTGTTGTTGTTAAAATTGTTATTTCCGTCAACCAGCTGCACACCCTTAAGAGTACAACCCTCAAAAGTCTTCGAAAGACTTGTCCGAGCTAGGGAAGACGCAGCCCTTACCTTTTAACATGTGATGCCATGCACGAGACCGATGACCATACTGGGAATCGAACCCATGCCCCTTAGGTTAAGAGACAAGCGTTCTATCATCATGACCATCTCGGCCCAACACGGAATATTAGAGGAAAAGAGTGATAGATACACACTTGAACAGAGCTATGCCGAGTACTGACAAAACGTGCTTCTAGCAGTACTATATGTGCTCTGCTGTTTTGTCATCTTCAAGACAGAATCAACATGTCTCGACCAGAGACAGAATGTTGAGTCGGCAGTTTGACACCAGCTCAAACATTGATCGACATGAGCCAAGTGCTTTCAAAGCAAAGACAGGTTGATATTTCTGTTGTAGGTATACGACCGTATACACCTGCACCAGAACCTGAGGGTGTTTTTGAACCATGATTTTTAATTCAGTTTTTTTTCAAAACACTACCATAGCAACTCCATTTCTCAAATATATTGCTCCAGATACTGTTGGATTTCAGTGGTTGGAAACCTTCTAGGCAGAGTAGGTCTTGAAGTGCTCTATAGCACTTTTCTGGATTACTAAGCACTAAACTTCGAAGCACCAAGCACTGGTTCAAGAAAGCGGTCGAAAGCACAGTGCTTACGAGCTTATGTGCTGTCAGTGATTTTGGACAGCTCTGAACTTGTAGTCTGAGAATCCGTATGTATTTTATCAACCACTCACCATAACATACGTAAACACTGTATATTTGTTTGATAATAATGAAGTGTCTTGACACGATGTTTCCATTACATTTAAATGGCATAATAATCAGTTCCGGAATCAACATTTGAATTGAAAGGTAACTAAAACATTTTTTTAACAAATAATTGAAATTTATCGATTCTGTGATAAATCGAATACTTACCAAACAAAATTAAAATTTTTCCATGTTATTCATTGGAATTCATGAAGCCAGTATCACACAAGAATACCGTCATGTGTTCAGATTTTTCGCGCGTAGGACAGTTTTCGAGATACAAGGTGTTGAACTTGCGGAGACAGGGTTGTTACTTATCTATAAAATTAATGATGTGGCGATTATTTTTTTACAAAAAGTTGAGGATGGCGATTCAAATCTTAACATTCTCGACAAGAGTTGTAATGAAGAGTTCTAAGACGCCTTACACAGGGTAATTCTTTCTCTACCATCAATGTCGACAATTTTATGCAATGCCCGTAGATTTGCAAACGAAGTAAATGTCATTTGATTTCAATATTGGGTGATCTGAAGGTACTATTACTTCTTCAATATGAAGCCAAGAGATGGCGCTGAAGAGAAACTTCAGTATTTGTCTTAACCTGAAAGGATTTTTCGATTCAATTGGATCGAACTAGCCTCCGCTGATGATTGGCAAGGGCCATGAAACTGGTAAGGAGGTGTTTCCCCAAAGAAATCGAAAAATAATTTCAGCTTCGATATTAAAAAAGCATTCCAAATTAGTTCTTGTAGAAAACTTTGCCGTTGGGGAGTATTAGTTGTAGTAACTGATTCTGCCTTTTGGAATCCAAAAACGTAACAATATTATAGTATCATTCTTGGTCTTTATCTCATTCCATTTACATCAACACATCAGATTTCAATGCCAGATCCCATGCTATTAAAGTGTTACTTCATTAAAGTTTCTGGCTTGACACCTGTTTCTTTGAAAAACAAAATGATGTAAGTACGAATTTCATTACCATCGGAATTTCTCCAAATGTTGTTTTTTCTCTAAAAAGGGTAGGTATGTTAATGATGAGGAAGTAATTACGGATTTCATTAACATTAAATTGTAAATGTTGATTAATGAAATAAACAGGATTACTGATAGTCAAATATGTTGAAGAGAGATTATTTGGAGTATATCAAACAACAAGGCCACAAATGTCGTCATGTTCACTTCCATATAAATAAAAAAAGCCAAGAAATTGAGATGTGGAGTGAGGCAGAAATCATAACGTTCAGATTCCTATTTGTCAAAGTTTTTGACGAGCCTAGCTAATTGATCGTAGCCAGAATTCCCACTACCCTAATATAAAAATAGTGACGTTCAGCTCCATTCCAACCTATAATTTACTCTTGTTTCTCCATGCTATTTTCGAAGTTTTCGCAAGTGAATGACTAATTTGTTTTGTTCCATTGTACGTTGGCTCGAACAATTCAATAAATACCGAAACTCTGATTAGTGCAATTGATTGTTTTGGAAATAATTGTACTCGTGGTGAGTCATTGTATGTGTTTGTCTGATTCACTGGGACAACACGCAAACGAAGTGAATTGATAAAAAATGTCTTGTATTCATTCTACAACAACATACTGTACAAAGATTCCTGTGAAAACTTACAAATGTTTATCAATCAACGCAGACCTGGTCAGTATAGACAGCTCATGCTCAAGTCCATCAAGCTGCAATCGATTCCTGTAAAATGGCCTTACGATAACTACAGTACCTGATAAGAAAGCAGGATCAGCGCCATCTATAGGAACCACAGAAAAGCTCTCTGACTAAAGCACAGACTTCCTATGAAACCAAAGATTTTTTTTTACTTTTTGTGTTATTTGGGACGTGTTACCAAATATCGTTCAGTCTGACCAACGTAACTCATTGCATAGAACTCCATGAATGACATTTGACTTGTACTTCAGATTGTTTTTCCATGCATCCAAGAGATACAGTATATTATTAAAATTTCAACGTGTTTCTGTAGATGTATAGTTTGTTTTTAACACAAAACTATGTAGAAATATGTTTTATCATCGAACTATTTCGTCTGATGCACTTAATTTAGATCAATAAAAATTTTATTTCCGAATTGAGGTGATAGTCTAGATGAATTCTTAGAAATATGTTAGTATTGTTAGTTCAAATTATTTCATTTCCAATGGTATCGTGATAAAAATATGTTCTTTGAGATGTGTTTTCAACTATCTTTCAGTCTGACCTACCTAACTTATTTCCCAGTCATTTCATGGGACTTCATTGGAATAATGGAAAGATTAGTATAGTTGGTGTTGAACTTTCTCAATTGTTTGAATTAGGTTCATGCCAAAGGATCGTTGTGTCATCTGAACAAAAAGTGAATACACCTTTAGTCTTATTATTTGGAAGGTCATTGAAATATAACAGGAACAGTATAGGTCCAATCACAGATCCCTGTGGTACAACATGTGGTTCTTTTTGGACTCGTCTTGCCCATGATGACGTGGTTTTTCTGACTCGGAAGGAGAGCTGTGCACTATCTGTACTGATTAGTGTTTATATCGCCTGGATGGAGACATTCACTGTTTTAGTGAATTCGAGTAAAACTTGATAAAACCCGTAAACAATAAATCAGTAGAAATCGTACCTTATCATCAATATATGTTTATCCATTATGCAATTATTTGAATCGCCATAGTTGACATAGACATGCCATTTTAACACATCGAAATCCTGAATGGTACTGCGAAATTGTGGAAATTTCCTATTCAAAAATTGAACGTAATGAATATTCATGACCAGTACACGATATTCACAAATTTTGTTATTGTTGAAATCTAATGGATTTCATGACGTCAGTGCAATAACGCTACTTGACTTCATCAAGTTGGATCCTTTACTGTTTCTTACAGAGTTGGTAACTTAAAAACAAATTTTAAATGGGTAAAAGATACTTATACAATCGTTATTTATAATTTTTTCTGCGTAGCCTTCATTTCCTGAGGCATTACTTAAAATTTATTCTTAAAATACAGCGTAGGCCATAACAGTGACAACAAATGAGAAAAAATCGTCAGGGAGTGTCTAGATTATTCTTCATTTGGCTGGGAATGACCACCCGTCCTGCCAAATAGATAATAATCAACCGTTCAACTAATATTTCCCTACGGATGACTACGACCCACAACTAAGTTGATCGCTGAGCCATTCGCACGGGAAATCAAGAACAAGACAATCAATCCAATCGTTGAAAAAATCAAACATTTAATATTGAAAATAGATTAAAACAAGAAACTTCCAACTGTCGAAAGTACTATTATTAATATATTCTAAGAATAAACTAACATATCAAAATTATCAGTTCTATAGTCAAAATATCTTAATTATTATCATCAATCATTAACATTAAGAAAAATATCATTTCTCAGCACTGTGCATTTCATTTCAAATGTTGCTTGTCTGAAGCCTTTGTTGGCGCTTCTTATGGATCCATAATATACAGGGTGATCCGTTTGAAATAAGGAAGACTTTACATATTTTTATTTTCGCACCCTGTATGTCAGAGGTCGATTTTGAATACTTCGTTTGAGACAGTCATCAACCTACAATATCTGACCAAAAATAAATGTTAATGGGACTTGGCACAACTTTATAATTTCAAATATCATTAATGACGAATTTTGTGAAAAAGCTGTAATGCTAAAATTTACATAAAGTAAGTACCTCTGATTTCTCATGTGAAATCCAAAAGAATGATAAAAAATACAGGTTGTCATTTGAAGAGGCAGAGTTGGGATCCGCCCAGAAAAAACTGAACACCCTGTGTAAGTGCTCCTGAAATTTTCCGTCCTGAAAACTTCTAACTTTTTTCGCTTCTCATGGAAATGCCCACGTATATACTTTTTGATGTAGAACCATGGAATTTCCAGAATCAATAGAAACACTAAAAAAAATCACTCCACAAAAGGAATCATCCTATGTGATATAAACTGCACGCCAGGATTCTGAAAATTTTATGAATCTACGCGAACATTACGGGGATGTTTCCATGACAAGTAAGACCTGTAGGTATATTTAAAACAATAAAACTGAATATGTCAAGTTTTTTCCATAATTCCAGAGTACAATTGTAAAAACTGATTTTCACCGTAACACTTTTTGTTCTTGACAAATTTTAAACGTAGAAAGTCACACTAGACCAAAAAAAATTTATGGAAGAAAAAAAACATGTGCAACAAGGAAATTTTCTACTTTAGCTTCTTCATTTTTATTATCCACCCAAAAAAGTTTCTGCTTCTTGTTTCCGCCAAATAAATTATGTTCTCAATGGATTCTCACGATAAATGTATTTGTTGTTACAATTTTAATCTGAGAAATGCCGATCAGATTGCATCCAACACACTCTAGATCCAAAAAAAATGCTTCTGAAAAACCAAACGTATCCGATTTTTGCATCAAAAGTATGTGATCGTGTCATCATCGGTAGGATAAGTTATTTCTACAAACATGTCTACAGAAGTAATAGTTTTCTTTTCTCACTACAGAATTTGCGATCACAGCGATCCGTCAAGTTATTTGTAGAAGAGGAAGTCCTGAACTTCACTGATGATGGGACAAACCTTTATGGCACCGAAAAGTGAATGAAGCTGACTGTTCAAGAAGATGACCAGTTTCAGTTGGGACTCCCTATACGATCGTAATTTCCTTTAATGATGATGGTAGTAATAATAAACGTCTTTATTGCCATCAGATCATTAACAATTTAATACATTTTATGTACCTACTGATTACATAATCGTCATTACATTGATGACAAAAGGCGAAGTTCAACGGTTGACAGGTGTTCTGTTACCTATTGTTTTCAATATTTATTTGACGCTATTTTTATGTATGTAATAAATAACATTATCTTGAAAAGAAGAATTTTAACGGTTCACCTTGTTCCTAAACGAGTCGTGTGAAATAAAATGATACTTTTTATTTGCTTGAACAAATAGTAGTAGTAAAAATCGAATGCAACAGAGAGAGAAAATATGGAATGGTTTCTCAGAAAAATTTATTTAAGTAATTGCAATTTTAGTACCACTTAGCATGATAAATATTGAAAGATGTGACAAGTTATGAGAAGAGCAATCCCAAATAGACATTGTCTCAGCTGCAGGGGGTGTTCTAGCAAATGAGATCATTTATTTTCGGGTTTTCAGTATTGAGAGTGATGGAATTAGTATACTCTGTGATTTTTCAAAAAAATTAAAAACAAAATAATTTCACGAAAAAAGTTCAAAAAGGTAGACCCCTAAAAATGCAAAATTATCACATCTATTAATAATTCGCACTATACTGGGCAAAATTTCATGCTGATCGACTTCTAATTCGATGAGCATACAAAAAAAAACTAAATTTAACGAAAATTAATGAAAATAAAATATTAACAAAGTTCTGACTGGAAATAACCTCTCTCAACTCCAGATAAACTTTTCAACTCGAGAACGATTGAAGATAGAGCAATTCTGCCCATGCAAAATTATCACATCTATTTATAATTCGCACTATATATGCAAAATTCCATGCTGATCAATTTCGAAATTAATGTGCATTCTCAAATATAGTTGAATTCCATGGAAATAAATATAAAAATTATGAAAACTAAGTTTTGACTGGAAATGACCCCTCTCAACTCCAGATAAACTTTAATTAAATTTCAGCTAGCAGTTACAGCTGTCGTTTTGTAACTATCTTAGAGCCAGACCTAACCGCTTGTGTTGGAATAATCGAGCTCGGATCGTTAACAATGACATCATCACTCGAGAATGGTCCATCTGAGAATGAACGAGAGCCATCTAAGAAACATCTAGAAGAGTCACCGAGTGTTCCGAAGTGTTCTAAATAACGGCGACCTCTCATATCGCCTCTCGGCACTGCGAGAATGAATGCAGGGAACTTGACCAGAGAGGGGAGCTTAGTTGGGTAAATAGAGTAGACAGAGTAGACATAGTAGATAGAGTAGACAGAGTTGGCTTAGCGTTAGTAAGTAAAATAAATTACTATACTTGGTTGAAATGAATTGAAAGCTATATTTTTTCAAGTTCAAATGAATTAGCAGATTATATTTTCATAACAGTATCGATAGACGCCTACAAGACTTGTTCGAAAGCAAGTGTGATGTGGGTTGCCCAGATGCCAATCCTGACCTAATACTTGTTCGAGATGTACATCCACCTCCTGGCATGGTGATGTAGGTTCTCTGGGTTCTCCTATAGCTGAAAAGTAAATGCGCACGATTTTGGAGCGCAACGGTAAAGAATAATAATAGGCGTCCTCTACCAGCACAGGCCACGAGTGTTAATGAGGGGGTATTATTATCATTATAATCCTTACAAGTACAGTGGCGAGAATCCTGGAGAGAAATCTAAGGCAACAAATTAATAGTTGGAAGATAGTCAGTTAGGATTTCAATCAATGCCAGGAGTAAACCATTAGATTTGTATTATCAGGCAGGTGGCGGATAAAGCATTCGGAAGCTGGAGCGGAAGTCGTACATGTTGGCATTATCGACCTGGAGAAAGCGTTCAATTGGGTCAAAAGAGAAAACTCATGGAAAATTTAAGAAAGGAAAAGTACATCAAGAGGCCTGATTGAGGAAATGAAAATCTTGGGCATGAAAATACTAAAATTATTCTACTACAAGTTAGGTCAGAATGGAATATGAACAGTCTGAACTATTTTGGACAAGACGTGGGGTGTCTCAGGGATATACTTTGAATTACTATTTTTGCTGATACATGACGACGCCATGAATAAAATCATGAAAGATGTCAAATTGGGATAAAGGAACATGGATAAAAAGAAAATCAATATCAGAGATATGTTACGCTGACGATATGGTTATTATTTGTTAAAGACGAAAATTAGAAATTTTGAAGAATATAGAAAATGATTAGGGGAATATGAGTTGAAAGCCAAAATAAAAAACGGGAATAATTATTATAGGAAAACAATCACAGTTTCAGAATATCAGTATTGAACGATAACGGAAAATCATAAAAATAAGCAAGGAGTCATCAAGATGAGAGTGTCAAGAAACATAGAGAACAAACTGAGATTGGACGAAATAAGAAAAAGCACTGGAAAAATTCTACATTGAATTTGATAAATAATAATATAAAGCAAGGGATACTACTATGGTATGAAGATATAAACCGATTGGATACTATAAGATTAAAGAAAGAAAGCGTATGATTCAAGAAGTATCAATTAGAATATAAGAGGTGTGCCACTTAAATATGACAGGCATTCAACAGCGGAGGGAAGAAAAGAAAGGAAATAATGTATATAGTACAAATCAGAAAAGAAGGTAGGATAGAGGATATTTATTTGCCAAACATTTCTTACAAAATAAAAACAGATTCAATAACTGTTTTCAATATAAACACGGAAATATCTCACAGAAACGTTCACTTGTTTGTGAGATGGCCACATATGTGAACTAAAAGTTTTTAAATAATCGAAGAACAAAATAATTATTCGGAAAAAGTCCAAAGGGGTAGACCCCTAAAAATCATGGAAAATGCAAAATTATCACATCTATTTATAATTCGCACTCTATATGCAAAATTCCATGCCGATCGATTTCGAAATTGATGTGCTCTCTCAAAAATAGTTGAATTCCATGGAAATAAATATAAAAATTATGAAAACTAAGTTTTGACTAGAAATGACTCCTCTCAACTCCAGATCAACTTTTCAACTCGAGAACGGTTTGAGATAGAGCAATTCTGCTCATGCCAATCGATTCAGAATGATGAAATTAGTATACTCTGTGAATTTTCAAATAATCGAAAAATAAATTAATTATTCGGAAAAAGTCCAAAGGGGTAGACCCCTAAAAATCATGGAAAATGCAAAATTATCACATCTATTTATAATTCGCACTATTTATGTAAAATTCCATGCTGATCGATTTCGAAATTAATGTGAATTTACAAAAATAGTTGAATGTTATGAAAATGAATGGAAAATTGTTGAAAACAAAGTTTTGGCTGGGAATGACCCCTCTCAACTCCAGATCAACTTTTCAACTCGAGAACGGTTGAAAAGAGAGCAATTCTGCGAACGACAATCGATTCAGAATGATGAAATTAGAATACTCCGTGAATTTTCGAATAATCGAAGAACAAAATAATTATTCGGAAAGAGTCCAAAGGGGTAGACCCCTAAAAATAATGAAAAATGCAAAATTATCACATCTATTTATAATTCGCACTCTATTTGCAAAATTCCATGCTGATCAATTTCGAAATTAATGTGCATTCTCAAAAATAGTTGAATTCCATGGAAATAAATATAAAGATTATGAAAACTGAGTTTTGACTGGAAATGACCCCTCTCAACTCTAGATAAACTTTTCAACTCGAGAACGGTTTGAGATAGAGCAATTCTGCTCATGCCAATTGATTCAGAATGATGAAATTAGTATACTCTGTGAATTTTCAAATAATCGAAAAATAAATTAATTATTCGGAAAAAGTCCAAAGGGGTAGACCCCTAAAAATCATGGAAAATGCAAAATTATCACATCTATTTATAATTCGCACTATTTATGTAAAATTCCATGCTGATCGATTTCGAAATTAATGTGAATTTACAAAAATAGTTGAATGTTATGAAAATGAATGGAAAATTGTTGAAAACAAAGTTTTGGCTGGAAATGACCCCTCTCAACTCCAGATCAACTTTTCAACTCGAGAACGGTTTGAGATAGAGCAATTCTGCGAACGACAATCGATTCAGAATGATGAAATTAGAATACTCCGTGAATTTTCGAATAATCGAAGAACAAAATAATTATTCGGAAAGAGTCCAAAGGGGTAGACCCCTAAAAATAATGAAAAATGCAAAATTATCACATCTATTTATAATTCGCACTCTATATGCAAAATTCCATGCTGATCAATTTCGAAATTAATGTGCATTCTCAAAAATAGTTGAATTCCATGGAAATAAATATAAAGATTATGAAAACTGAGTTTTGACTGGAAATGACCCCTCTCAACTCTAGATAAACTTTTCAACTCGAGAACGGTTTGAGATAGAGCAATTCTGCTCATGTCAATCGATTCAGAATGATAAAATTAGTATACTCTGTGAATTTTCAAATAATCGAAGAACAAAATAATTACTCTGAAAATGTCCAAAGGGGTAGACCCCTAAAAATCATGGAAAATGCAAAATTATCACATCTATTTATAATTCGCACTATATATGTAAAATTCCTTGCTGATCGATTTCGAAATTAATGTGCATTTTCGAAAATAGTTGAATTTTATGAAAATGAATGGAGAAATGTTGGAAACAAAGTTTTGGCTGGGAATGACCCTTCTCAACTCCAGATCAACTTTTCAACTCGAACACGGTTTGAGAAAGAGCAATTCTGTGAACGCCAATCGATCAAGAATAACGAAATTAGCATACTTTGGAATTTTGAAATAATCGACTATATGTATATGCAAAATTTCATGCTGATCAATTTCGAAATTGATGTACCTGTGAAATAAATGTCAACAAATTGTATGTATTATAACCTGTTGCTTAGTTTTCTCTAATTATTCAATCTCGGTGGTGGCGCCATTTCAAAAATAAGCATCGTAATGTCTCAATAACGGCAGTGCAGTGCCCTCCGATAGTGAATAGTTTCCAGCCTAACCCACCTAAGAAGAGTCTCTGCTATAAATTCATTTAGTGTTCACCTACTTTAGGTAACATACTTTTCATTTGAGCGAATCAACGTTACAAGATGGGTAAGTGTTCAGTTGAAAAAACTGCTTTCAGCGTGGAAAACGGTCACTTTGAGTACTTAAGAATGCCTTTTGGTCTCAAAAATGCACCGTCAACGTCCCAAAGGGTTACGGATGAAGTCCTCAAAGGCTAACAAAATAAAATTTGTTATTTAAAGTTGGTTCCAAGTATGTTTTCATTCATCAGTAATTAATTCCAAGAATGTTGTCATTGAATCCAGAACAAAAGGTAGAAATAAATTATATCAGGTAAACGATAGAGAAAATATTTTGTAAAAAATTGTAGCAGGTTAATTTAGTAAGGTACAATGTTAGGTAATGAGTGCAATTTAGCCCTTATGATAATGAGATTACGATAGTTTTAGTAGTTAGTACGCTTTTTGAACTCCTGAAGATGCCAACTTTGTTGTCGAATCGCGCGTCGACTGATATTGACATTCTTTTGGTGTTATTTGGTGATTAACATTCCTTGAACACTGAGGATGTCTCACCCTAGTGAAGACGAAACGTTTGATACGAATGAATATGACTCGATATGGAAATCTGGAAATCAGTGTGTACTGGTGTTATGTGGAGCACATGAATACGGTCTCTGGAACACTCTATACAACAAAACCCACTTGAATGGTAGTATCAGAACGTTCTAAAGTACATAACAACTCACTGTCATGAATGAATCACACATGTATCGTACAAATTGACCTCATCAAAATCGGGAAGTCGTGTTTCTTTGATTTGTGACACTTAAATCGGTCTTATCTACGTAAATTGTGTTTCAGTAATTCATGCAAAAAACTATTGTACTTGTTTGTTGTTTCTCCCAGAAACATACTATTTGACCTTAGAGATAAGAAAATGTTAGCTGGCATCAAAGCAGTTATTTTTTCGAAGAAACTTTGGTATGCTCGTGCGTTGAACAGGATATCCAACAGGAAATTATTATTGACTTGTTGTTGTATAGGATGGGTACTCGAAAACTTCCTGTATTTTCTGGTTCTTTGAGGTATTGAAACAATTTCTACATGTTGTGGTTTCGTTTAAATGATTTTATGATCTGTAGTTAGACTCTGGCACAGACTGAGTTGAAGCTGATTTTCATATTAGACAGCAGTTACTCATAGTATAGTATAATAATAATAGCCGTCCTCTACTCGCACGGGCTATGCCTTTGGGTACACTCTATGGGTGTTTATGAGGGAGTATTATTATTATAATTATTATTCTATAGAATGAGAGCATCCACTGGATAGTATTACATATCAATAACGTGATATACACAATGTCATTGATTATTTTACTATATTTTCATAGTGACTCGATATTGGTATACTAGATTTTTATTTTATAAATTCATCACATTTGAAACAAGTAAATTTCGTAATTATGACGTCATGTGAAAAATGGCATAGTAACGTCCACTCAATGACGTCCATGAGACGTAATTTTTTCGTCAATAATGTCCAACGTCTGAAAATCACCAATTAAATACATTATGAGTTCTGCGCGAAAATTTTGTCAGGGTAGCAATCTAATGTTGAACCTCCCCAAGTCACGAACTATGATGGCATTTCATCGTTTTTAAGAGTTACAGTTTTTTTCATATCACATTTCGGATAAACCAAGTGGCAATTTTAAGGTTTATTCTTTTTTTTAGATCGTAATATTTCAGTCTGATCTGTGTTTAGGGCACCTCTCACACCCCTCCCCCCATTCGAGTAAGTTGTTGATACCCTCAAGTATGCAGGTAGTCATCCCCAGTTCCTTCAGTAACTTTGCGCTTATACGTGTCAGATATATTTCAATATCCGTCATGACATTGGCTAGAGGAGTACTTGTTTCATGTCACATGTTTAATAAAATATGAATAACGAAAAGTACTTTTCCATGGATTCTGCATTCCACCCCAAACTTGTTTGATCAAGCTTTTTGTCCACTACGATCAATGAACTCTAGAACTTTTATCTGACATAATCATAATTTGATATTTGGTCATGAATTGAATATGTATAACAAACAGTTAATATTCAGATACCCTCCTTCCGGACAGTGTAGGCCAAAGTTTTGTTTGTTTCCGCTTAGGAGGTCAAGAGAAAAGAATATCCTGAGTCGTGTTGTGTCGATATTTCAGTTTTAGATTGCCGCATCCTTGTACTTGATCTCCAAAGCTAGTGAAAGCGTTTCTTGTGAGTTAATGTAAATATTGTTGTCTAGAATATTTATTGCAGTGACGCTGACGTTGTGGAAAGGTTTTAACAAATTGATAATAATAGGCAATATCGTTCTCACACACAAACATCGTAGTTTATGCAGAAATTACATCATGAACCTATCTATAATAAAAAGTCATTTCGTTTCGTTTAATTTCTTTTATTTTGGTCTCTCCCTAGAAACCTCTGTAAACAGTGCTCGACAAAAGTCTCCTTCGTGTAACAGTTGAACCAGATAGGATATAGAACAAAGTTAAGGTACGATGAGGGTTTTTATTAATAATAAAATTGCTGATTTTCTTTCAAATCCAATCCTAGGCGGTATTAATTTGAAAATCTTGAATCGAAAGGGAACTAGGTTGCAAATTATGGAGAAGATACGCGTATTCTCTTCCGTTTATTTCTGTCTTCGCTCTCCCCCATTTATTTTCATATTATTTTCGATTTTGTCCTTATTTTCTCTCCCGTACTCCTTTGTGCCGATTGTATCCTTGTCTCGTCTTTTTGAATGCTACTCTGGAAGTCAGACATCCCGTTATTCCCAGATAATGCCCCTCAGTGTCGCAGAAGATCTGGTTCTTACATACTGCTGTCTTATGACCCTCTCTGGCACATCTTTAACAGTTTCTGGACCTATCCTGTTTCCTTCATCTGTATGTCGGATGTTTTCAGCTCCAGCACATGTAACAGTTTGCCACCATGTACCTCACCTTCATTCGGCAATTTGACAAACGTATTCTTATATTATGCCCCTTGTCTACAAGTTCACCAGTGTCTCTGCTCCTTTCTTCGAAACTTCTACTGTCACCACCTCATAAAAAGAAGTGCTCCAATCAGTGATTTTTCATGATTTCAGATCATATAGAAAAAGAGGTCTGAACCCATTGACAAGTAGCCACCCTTTACAAGTGAGTTTGGTTAATATTTGGATATCAGCATTCTCACCAAAAATTGAGCTTTTTCTTCCGAAACACTTTAGAGATTACCATGACATTTGTAGATATTACTGCTCATATTTCATTTACTGAAAAATATACGAACGTTTTTTGTCACCAAGCATCGAAGAAATTTGTACTTTTCTTGGCTTAAATTTCGGTTTTCCATGTCATTACTCACAGTTCTTTTCTTTCCTGCAACTGCATCATTCAAAAAACTAGACCATGGTTTTGAAATATTCCATTCGTTCAATAATTGATCAATTGCAGTAGTCTTAATAATACGATGCAATTGCAGTGTGGAAAGACGTGTCAATAACCTTCCTTAAGAGCGATTATACAGGGATATTGCCTACGAGGGTATCACCATAACTGGTTACGAGGGAGAATACAAAATTTCAATCTCTCAGTTGAATTGCTGTTTTAGGGCTTCCGTAAAATTTTGTGTAATTGAACATGCGAACAGCTTCTTGACATCTGAATATCCATTCGTTGAGTGAATGACGGGCAGACAAGAAGATCTATGAGAATAAGATACAAAGAACACTAAGTACGAAATCACTTCATATACTTTAGTCAATCAAGATTAGATGAGTGAGTGAATAATAACAGTTACTCAAAGCCACTATATGCCAATGGCAGTGGTGGAGAGCCTGCTGTAGGCTCATTCACATTTGAACCTAAACAAATTTTTCCACTAGCAACTTTAGAATTTGTCACACTGTGTTATTGATCCAACATTGGTTAATTTTATAGACTAGGTTCGTCGATACTTTGTTTCCTCAGTAATAATACATTACAATAAGTACCAGTAAAGTACCAGAAGAACTAAATTACATTCAGCTATTTTACGATTCTGAAATTAGCCAAATATTAAAATAATTGCCAACGTAATGATGAGTAATAATGACCAATTTTACAGATAATTCAGACAATGACTGTTTGCTGGAGGAACTTGAACAGTTTTGCATATAAGAGGGATCGCACTTAAATCTTTTTTTCAGACCATATCACGCTGAGTAGATACACAACCAAAGAAACGTCTGTAATCGTTTTTATCCCATATATAATTTCTTCAAATGAGTCAATATCGAAAATTGCATCACTTGACTTTAATCGTCTGTGAAAAATGCGAAATTGGCACGTATTTTTATTTAACTCAAAAAAATTTGAATTCCTAAATGGGTGCATTTTTTTGACTGATAATCTTCTAAAATTTGTTCAACTTGTCATCAGTTTTTTTATCATTCGAAATCAGATCGTCAAGATACATCAAAAGAATGAAAAATAAAAATTTTCGCAAATTTGATCGTGCCAAGGTATTTTTGACGTATATTCCATTGTTATGCTAAACCATATTTCCGAGCATAATATACACATCTTGAGACTATTTTCGAGTAATTTCTTCATTTTGCTTATCAACTTGAAAGATACTAATTCCATCATTCTGAATCGATTGACGTTCACACAATTGATCTGGATTTGAGGATGATATTTCATATAATCATTTGCCACTAGATCAACACCAAAACTTGAAGGCCGATTTAGATAGATGCGTGAGAAAATGATCCAGATCTCTGAAAGGGCGCACCGGATATACTAACGACAGGTAAATGTGTGGTACCACAGGGAACAGTTCTTGGCCCTATATTATTTTTAGTGTTAACTTTGAATTCACTTGGTAGTATTGTTGTTACTGTAAGTCTAAATGTTATGAGGTAAAATGGAGCAGGAAAGCCATCATTAACAAAATCAAATATGTGTAACATTCCAGACCAATTCGAGTAGTAACGCTCACATGGACATTCATATGTGTATGGCATATAGAATGCTTGAATCTTTCACCAGAAACTAATGTTATTCCAAATATGAAAAAACCTTCATCTATCTTGACAATGTTTATGTGAAAACTATCTGGTCTCCCCTCTATATATGGCAAAAAATAACATCGAAAAAGTGGAGCTGCAATTTTTTTTATATCTTGAATACAAAGTTCGTTTATTTCCATTGCGCATTGAATTTATACTATCTTCTAGTTTAGTGAGGATATATGCTTCAAATGAAGAAACTAGTATCTAGAGATTTCCTAATGAAAAACCCTACAATTCTGTCCGCTCTGTATTGTATTCAGGTGTGTTTTGAAGCTGAGTTTTTTTCGTAATATGATTCCCGAGTTCCTTATCTATCCAACCTTCCGAACTGGTTTTTGTTTCTTTGTATATTTACTTGTTTTTTTCCAACAAAATTGGTCGTGATTATGTGAATGACATTTTTTGAAGCCAAGAAAAAAGCCATGATGTTTCTATGTCGTCCCGTAGTAAATGATATATCTTGTGATCTCTAACAGAAAGGAGATTCATTACCTTTTTTCACGACTAGAATTTATAATCACCTATAATTCATTGCAATGACGTCAGAGAAGAACTACTTCTCGCATGTCTTGGTACGACCAGAAGGAGAAACGAGTTAGTACTTTTTTTTTATAATCAGTGGTTTCGATGCTAATTTGAATATTGATAAAATTAGCCAAACCTATAAACTACGTGATCACAAATAAAAAACAACGAACGTTGAAGAAATTAGTGGATACGACCGGCGAATTACAAGTCATCGAGAATTCAATCTGTTTTGGAAGTCAGAGTTATAAACAATATAGGTACGAATAGAGATGAATTTTGGGTTTATTTTCGTGTAAGTTGGATGTACAGCTTCTTCCTTTTTCTAGACGTATTTTCAATGTAAACAATTCTAGAGTTTCCTACGTTTGTGTCTTTTTCTGACTTCTCTAAGATGTCAGCTTCAACCCAGTCAAAAGATTTTTTTTAATACCTGTAGAAAGAGATTTCTCTTGGTGCACCCTTATGGATGTTGATGTGAGCGTATCATTATTATCAGATGAGAATCAGTCAGAAAAAAAACTGAAAGAGGTGCATGAAAGGAATATCCTCTTCAATTACACATGTAATTGATGATTTATTATCGAGTCATTAATATACGAAATAAAAATTCCAAGTTCATTTCAGTTTGATTGACAATACTAATGAATCGATGGAAAAATTAAAGTATTAACGTGTCATAAACGAATGTAAACTAATTTTTCATCGAAATACCCATCTGTACTTACATAATTTCAAATCGATTACATTGTTGGTATGAATCCTTGGAGAGTGCAATCAGCATTTGAGTTCCTCACTCTCTCTGAATATAATATCGATTCGTCAGCATCTACATCAAAAGTAAACTCGAAAAAAATATCCAACTTCTCGAAAAACTGTCCTTCTCGTCCAAGGATATTGGAATTTTTTTAAATTTGCCAGGTGTTCGGCAGAAGTCGAATTTCTCCAAGATCGCGAAACTTAATATTTTCTCCATTTGTTTTTCTGTTTTTTTCTTGTAAACTCAACATTAATCAATTAGTCAAATAATCAATTTTTTCCAAATTTCCTCCTGTCTCTTCATTATGTAACACATATCCGATTAAAGACGACTGCTTTCCTAGCTAATGTCACTGCGTACATTGAATCACAACATGGTAACGTCTACCAACGAAATCATGGACACTGTTGCTACAAGTCAGTGATTTATTTTGTCTTTTTCCGTAACCTTTTAGACTGGGTCTAAGAATAACGAACTTCCTTGACCCGCATTTTGTTTCACAGTTTTTATGGTACCCGACAATTCATATCCAAAACAAACGAATCATCTTGTCATAGTACTTGAAACATAATTGGCACTGATATGCAATGACAACTAATTTCGAGTTGAGTATTGAACAAACAATTTGAAACTGTCAAACTTGATACTTATTTGTTTATGTCTGATACTCATCAGATGCACCTGTGTCGATGAATAAACTCATATTTCATACATGGCTGGGTGTATCATGCCAGTGTGGAGTTCATACGCCCCGGAGTTGAAACACATTCCAAGAGGAAATAAGAAAGATGTTATGCTTTTCAACACTAATGAAGAAGTTGAGGATGGCCACATGGAAATTAATCAAGAGAAAGGGCCGGAGATCATTTTGGAACCCACTTTTGACATGTCCTTAGTTCGACCATAATTGACTGAAGACAACTGAAATATTTAACAAAAAAATTTGACCAAAAAAATTTCAAATAACTAGGCAAAACAATGTTAGATTTTGGCACACCTCAATAAAATGTAATCCCGCATTCACTAGTTCAGTCCCTACAGACATTCTGAAGTTGGTGTCAATCACGTGTAAAGGCAATTATTGTTATATGATTATTACAGATATGGAGGATTTTTATTTATTGTTTGAAGGAAATAGCAAATGTCCCCTATCCACCCAGAAAAACTTTGCAACTGGATACATTTTGAAGATAGATCAATTCTGCAAAAATCAATCGATTCAGAATAATGATGTGGTGAGTCAGGATACATTCATTTCTATCCAAGGAACAACTTATCATCATCAAAGGATATTGCCTGGTCATCAGAGTAGTGCGGTCGGATTTTAAATATTTTGAAGTGATCTCAGAACTAGGATTCGAGTTGGCGCGGTTTGTGGTGGGTCAGAATACATTCATTATCGTCCAAATAACAACTTGTCATCATCAATGGTCATTGCCGCGTCGTCAAGGGAGTGCGGTCGGATTTTAAATATTTTGAAGTGATCTCAGAACTAGGATTCGAGTTGGCGAGGTTTATCGTGGGTCAAAATACATGCATTATCGTCCAAATAACGAATTGTCATCATCAATTGCCATTACCGGATCGTCAGGGGAGTGCGGTCGGATTTTAAATATTTTGAAGTGATCTCAGAACTAGGATTCGAGTTGGCGAGGTTTATCGTGGGTCAAAATACGTGCATTATCGTCCAAATAACGAATTGTCATCATCAATTGCCATTACCGGGTCGTCAGGGGAGTGCGGTCGGATTTTAAATATTTTGAAGTGATCTCTAAAATAGGATTCGAGTTGGCGAGGTTTATCGTGGGTCAAAATACATGCATTATCGTCCAAATAACGAATTGTCATCATCAATGGTCATTGCCGCGTCGTCAAGGGAGTGCGGTCGGATTTTAAATATTTTGAAGTGATCTCAGAACTAGGATTCGAGTTGGCGAGGTTTATCGTTGGTCAAAATACATGCATTATCGTCCAAATAACGAATTGTCATCATCAATTGCCATTACCGGGTCGTCAGGGGAGTGCGGTCGGATTTTAAATATTTTGAAGTGATCTCTAAAATAGGATTCGAGTTGGCGAGGTTTTTCGTGGGTCAAAATACATGCATTATCGTCCAAATAACGAATTGTCATCATCAATGGTCATTACCGGGTCGTCAGGGGAGTGCGGTCGGATTTTAAATATTTTGAAGTGATCTCTAAAATAGGATTCGAGTTGGCGCGGTTTGTTGTGGGTCAAAATACATGCATTATCGTCCAAATAACGAATTGTCATCATCAATGGTCATTACCGGATGGTCAGGGGAGTGCGGTTGGATTTTAAATATTTTGAAGTGATCTCAGAAATAGGATTCGAGTTGGCGCGGTTTGTTGTGGGTCAAAATACATGCATTATCGTCCAAATAACAACTTATCATCATCAAAGGATATTGCCTGGACATCAGAGTAGTGCGGTCGGATTTTAAATATTTTGAAGTGATCTCAGAACTAGGATTCGAGTTGGCGCGATTTATCGTGGGTCAAAATACATGCATTATCGTTCAAATAACGAATTGTCATCATCAATTGCCATTACCGGGTCGTCAGGGGAGTGCGGTCGGATTTTAAATATTTTGAAGTGATCTCTAAAATAGGATTCGAGTTGGCGAGGTTTATCGTGGGTCAAAATACATGCATTATCGTCCAAATAACGAATTGTCATCATCAATGGTCATTACCGGGTCGTCAGGGGAGTGCGGTCGGATTTTAAATATTTTGAAGTGATCTCTAAAATAGGATTCGAGTTGGCGCGGTTTATCGTGGGTCAAAATACATGCATCATCGTCCAAATAACGAATTTTCATCATCAATTGCCATTACCGGGTCGTCAGGGGAGTGCGGTCGGATTTTAAATATTGTGAAGAGATCTCAGAACAACGATTCGAGTTGGCGCGGTTTGCCAGGGGTCAGAATACATTCACTATTGTCCAAATAACAACTTATCATCATCAAAGGATATTGCCTGGTCATCAGAGTAGTGCGGTCGGATTTTAAATATTTTGAAGTGATCTCAGAACTAGGATTCGAGTTGGCGCGGTTTGTGGTGGGTCAGAATACATTTATTATCGTCCAAATAACAACTAATCATCATCAGAGGGTATTGCCTGGTCATCAGAGTAGTGCGGTCGGATTTTAAATATTTTGAAGTGATCTCAGAACTAGGATTCGAGTTGGCGCGGTTTGTTGTGGGTCAAAATACATGCATTACCGTCCAAATAACGAATTGTCATCATCAATGGTCATTACCGGGTCGTCGGGGGAGTGCGGTTGGATTTTAAATATTTTGAAGTGATCACAGAAATAGGATTCGAGTTGGCGAGGTTTATCGTGGGTCAAAATACATGCATTATCGTCCTAATAACGAATTGTCATCATCAATTGCCATTACCGGGTCGTCAGGGGAGTGCGGTCGGATTTTAAATATTTTGTAGTGATCTCTAAAATAGGATTCGAGTTGGCGCGGTTTATCGTGGGTCAAAATACATGCATTATCGTCCAAATAACGAATTGTCATCATCAATTGCCATTACCGGGTCGTCAGGGGAGTGCGGTCGGATTTTGAATATTTTGAAGTGATCTCTAAAATAGGATTCGAGTTGGCGCGGTTTATCGTGGGTCAAAATACATGCATTATCGTCCAAATAACGAATTGTCATCATCAATTGCCATTACCGGGTCGTCAGGGGAGTGCGGTCGGATTTTAAATATTTTGAAGTGATCTCTAAAATAGGATTCGAGTTGGCGCGGTTTATCGTGGGTCAGAATACATGCATTATCGTCCAAATAACGAATTGTCATCATCAATTGCCATTACCGGGACGTCAGGGGAGTGCGGTCGGATTTTAAATATTGTGAAGAGATCTCAGAACAACGATTCGAGTTGGCGCGGTTTGTCAGGGGTCAGAATACATTCACTATTGTCCAAATAACAACTTATCATCATCAAAGGATATTGCCTGGTCATCAGAGTAGTGCGGTCGGATTTTAAATATTTTGAAGTGATCTCAGAACTAGGATTCCAGTTGGCGCGGTTTGTGGTGGGTCAGAATACATTCATTATCGTCCAAATAACAACTAATCATCATCAAAGGATATTGCCTGGTCATCAGAGTAGTGCGGTAGGATTTTGAATATTTTGAAGTGATCTCAGAACTAGGATTCGAGTTGGCGCGGTTTGTTGTGGGTCAAAATACATGCATTATCGTCCAAATAACGAATTGTCATCATCAATGGTCATTACCGGGTCGTCAGGGGAGTGCGGTTGGATTTTAAATATTTTGAAGTGATCTCAGAAATAGGATTCGAGTTGGCGCGGTTTGTGGTGGGTCAAATTACATTCATTATTGTCCAAATAACGAATTGTCATCATCAATGGTCATTGCCGGGTCGTCAGGGGAGTGCGGTCAGATTTTAAATAATTTGAAGTGATCTCAGATATAGGATTCGAGTAGGCGCGGTTTGTGGTGGGTCAGAATACTTTCATTATTGTCCACATAACAACATATCATTATCAATAGTCATTGCCTGGTCGTCAGGAGAGTGCGGTCGGATTTTAAATATTTTGAAGTGATCTCAAAAATAGGATTCGAGTTGGCGCGGTTTCTGGTGAGTCAAATTACATTCATTATTGTCCAAATATCAAATTGTCAGCATCAATGGTCATTGCCG
The DNA here is from genome assembly GCA_958502065.1 of Chrysolina americana. Lineage (NCBI taxonomy): Eukaryota > Metazoa > Arthropoda > Insecta > Coleoptera > Chrysomelidae > Chrysolina > Chrysolina americana. The sequence goes on from OY293414.1 coordinate 87,397,072, forward strand.
GGTCGTCAGGGGAGTGCGGTCGGATTTGAAATATTTTGAAGTGATCTCAGAACTAGCATTCGACTTAGCGCGGTTTGTGGTGGGTCAACTTACATTCATTATTGTCCAAATAATAAATTGTCATCATCACTGGTCATTTCCAGGTCGTCAGGGGAGTGCGGCCGGATTTTAAATAATTTGAAGTGATATCAAATATAGCATTCTAGTTGGCGCAGTTTGTGGTGCGTCAGAATACATTCATTTTTGTCCAAGTAACAACTTATCATCATCAAAGGTCATTGCCGGGTCATCAGGGAAGTGCGGTCGGATTTTAAATATTTTGAAGTGATCCCAGAACTAGGATTCGAGTTGGCGCGGTTTGTCAGGGGTCAGAATACATTCACTATCGTCCAAATAACAACTATTTATCATCAATGGTCATTGCTGGGTCGTCAGGGGAATGCGGTCGGATTTTAAATATTTCGAAATGATCTCAGATCGTGGATTCGAGTTGGCGCGGTTTGTTGTGGATAAAATTACATACATTATTGTCCACATAACAATTTGTCATCATCAGTGGTCATTGCCGGGCCGTCAGGGAAGTTTGGTCATATTTTAAATATTTTGAAGTGATCTCAAAAATAGGATTCGAACTAGACCGGTTTGTGGTATGTCAGAATACATTCATTATTGCCCAAATAACAACATATCACCATCAATGGTTATTACCGGGTCGTCAGGGAAGTGCGGTCGGATTTTAAATATTTTGAAGTGATCTCAGATAGAGGATTCGAGTTGGCGCGGTTTGTTGTGGGTCAAAATACATGCATTATCGTCCAAATAACGAATTGTCATCATCAATGGTCATTACCGGGTCGTCAGGGGAGTGCGGTCGGATTTTAAATATTTTGAAGTGATCTCTAAAATAGGATTCGAGTTGGCGCGGTTTGTTGTGGGTCAAAATACATGCATTATCGTCCAAATAACGAATTGTCATCATCAATTGCCATTACCGGGTCGCCAGGGGAGTGCGGTCGGATTTTAAATATTGTGAAGAGATCTCAGAACAACGATTCGAGTTGGCGCGGTTTGCCAGGGGTCAGAATACATTCACTATTGTCCAAATAACAACTAATCATCATCAGAGGGTATTGCCTGGTCATCAGAGTAGTGCGGTCGGATTTTAAATATTTTGAAGTGATCTCAGAACTAGGATTCGAGTTGGCGCGGTTTGTTGTGGGTCAAAATACATGCATTATCGTCCAAATAACGAATTGTCATCATCAATGGTCATTACCGGGTCGTCGGGGGAGTGCGGTTGGATTTTGAATATTTTGAAGTGATCTCAGAAATAGGATTCGAGTTGGCGAGGTTTATCGTGGGTCAAAATACATGCATTATCATCCAAATAACGAATTGTCATCATCAATTGCCATTACCGGGTCGTCAGGGGAGTGCGGTCGGATTTTAAATATTTTGAAGTGATCTCTAATATAGGATTCGAGTTGGCGCGGTTTATCGTGGGTCAAAATACATGCATTATCGTCCAAATAACGAATTGTCATCATCAATTGCCATTACCGGGTCGTCAGGGGAGTGCGGTCGGATTTTGAATATTTTGAAATGATCTCTAAAATAGGATTCGAGTTGGCGCGGTTTATCGTGGGTCAAAATACATGCATTATCGTCCAAATAACGAATTGTCATCATCAATTGCCATTACCGGGTCGTCAGGGGAGTGCGGTCGGATTTTAAATATTTTGAAGTGATCTCTAAAATAGGATTCGAGTTGGCGCGGTTTATCGTGGGTCAAAATACATGCATTTTCGTCCAAATAACGAATTGTCATCATCAATTGCCATTACCGGGACGTCAGGGGAGTGCGGTCGGATTTTAAATATTGTGAAGAGATCTCAGAACAACGATTCGAGCTGGCGCGGTTTGTCAGGGGTCAGAATACATTCACTATTGTCCAAATAACAACTTATCATCATCAAAGGATATTGCCTGGTCATCAGAGTAGTGCGGTCGGATTTTAAATATTTTGAAGTGATCTCAGAACTAGGATTCCAGTTGGCGCGGTTTGTGGTGGGTCAGAATATATTCATTATCGTCCAAATAACAACTAATCATCATCAAAGGATATTGCCTGGTCATCAGAGTAGTGCGGTAGGATTTTAAATATTTTGAAGTGATCTCAGAACTAGGATTCGAGTTGGCGCGATTTGTTGTGGGTCAAAATACATGCATTATCGTCCAAATAACGAATTGTCATCATCAATGGTCATTACCGGGTCGTCAGGGGAGTGCGGTTGGATTTTAAATATTTTGAAGTGATCTCAGAAATAGGATTCGAGTTGGCGCGGTTTGTGGTGGGTCAAATTACATTCATTATTGTCCAAATAACGAATTGTCATCATCAATGGTCATTGCCGGGTCGTCAGGGGAGTGCGGTCAGATTTTAAATAATTTGAAGTGATCTCAGATATAGGATTCGAGTAGGCGCGGTTTGTGGTAGGTCAGAATACTTTCATTATTGTCCACATAACAACATATCATTATCAATAGTCATTGCCTGGTCGTCAGGAGAGTGCGGTCGGATTCTAAATATTTTGAAGTGATCTCAAAAATAGGATTCGAGTTGGCGCGGTTTCTGGTGAGTCAAATTACATTCATTATTGTCCAAATATCAAATTGTCAGCATCAATGGTCATTGCCGGGTCGTCAGGGGAGTGCGGTCGGATTTGAAATATTTTGAAGTGATCTCAGAACTAGCATTCGACTTAGCGCGGTTTGTGGTGGGTCAACTTACATTCATTATTGTCCAAATAATAAATTGTCATCATCACTGGTCATTTCCAGGTCGTCAGGGGAGTGCGGCCGGATTTTAAATAATTTGAAGTGATATCAAATATAGCATTCTAGTTGGCGCAGTTTGTGGTGCGTCAGAATACATTCATTTCTGTCCAAGTAACAACTTATCATCATCAAAGGTCATTGCCGGGTCGTCAGGGAAGTGCGGTCGGATTTTAAATATTTTGAAGTGATCCCAGAACTAGGATTCGAGTTGGCGCGGTTTGTCAGGGGTCAGAATACATTCACTATTGTCCAAATAACAACTATTTATCATCAATGGTCATTGCTGGGTCGTCAGAGGAGTGCGGTCGGATTTTAAATATTTTGAAGTGATCTTAGAAATGGGATTCGAGTTGGCGCGGTTTGTGGTGAGTCAGAATACATTCATTATCGTCCAAATAAAAACTGGTCATCATCAATGGTCATTGCTGGGTCGTCAGGGGAATGCGGTCGGATTTTAAATATTTCGAAATGATCTCAGATCGTGGATTCGAGTTGGCGCGGTTTGTTGTGGATAAAATTACATACATTATTGTCCACATAACAATTTGTCTTCATCAGTGGTCATTGCCGGGTCGTCAGGGAAGTTTGGTCATATTTTAAATATTTTGAAGTGATCTCAAAAATAGGATTCGAACTAGACCGGTTTGTGGTATGTCAGAATACATTCATTATTGTCCAAATAACAACATATCACCATCAATGGTTATTGCCGGGTCGTCAGGGAAGTGCGGTCGGATTTTAAATATTTTGAAGTGATCTCAGATAGAGGATTCGAGTTGGCGCGGTTTGTTGTGGGTCAAAATACATGCATTATCGTCCAAATAACGAATTGTCATCATCAATTGCCATTACCGGGTCGTCAGGGAAATGCGGTCGGATTTTAAATATTTTGAAGTGATCTCTAATATAGGATTCGAGTTGGCGCGGTTTATCGTGGGTCAAAATACATGCATTATCGTCCAAATAACGAATTGTCATCATCAATTGCCATTACCGGGTCGTCAGGGGAGTGCGGTCGGATTTTGAATATCTTGAAGTGATCTCTAAAATAGGATTCGAGTTGGCGAGGTTTATCGTGGGTCAAAATACATGCATTATCGTCCTAATAACGAATTGTCATCATCAATTGCCATTACCGGGTCGTCAGGGGAGTGCGGTCGGATTTTAAATATTTTGAAGTGATCTCTAATATAGGATTCGAGTTGGCGCGGTTTATCGTGGGTCAAAATACATGCATTATCGTCCAAATAACGAACTGTCATCATCAATTGCCATTACCGGGTCGTCAGGGGAGTGCGGTCGGATTTTGAATATTTTGAAGTGATCTCTAAAATAGGATTCGAGTTGGCGCGGTTTATCGTGGGTCAAAATACATGCATTATCGTCCAAATAACGAATTGTCATCATCAATTGCCATTACCGGGTCGTCAGGGGAGTGCGGTCGGATTTTAAATATTTTGAAGTGATCTCTAAAATAGGATTCGAGTTGGCGCGGTTTATCGTGGGTCAAAATACATGCATTATCGTCCAAATAACGAATTGTCATCATCAATGGTCATTACCGGGTCGTCAGGGGAGTGCGGTCGGATTTTAAATATTTTGAAGTGATCTCTAAAATAGGATTCGAGTTGGCGCGGTTTGTTGTGGGTCAAAATACATGCATTATCGTCCAAATAACGAATTGTCATCATCAATGGTCATTACCGGGTGGTCAGGGGAGTGCGGTTGGATTTTAAATATTTTGAAGTGATCTCAGAATTAGGACTCGAGTTGGCGCGGTTTGTTGTGGGTCAAAATACATGCATTATCGTCCAAATAACAACTTATCATCATCAAAGGATATTGCCTGGACATCAGAGTAGTGCGGTCGGATTTTAAATATTTTGAAGTGATCTCAGAACTAGGATTCGAGTTGGCGCGCTTTATCGTGGGTCAAAATACATGCATTATCGTCCAAATAACGAATTGTCATCATCAATTGCCATTACCGGGTCGTCAGGGGAGTGCGGTCGGATTTTAAATATTTTGAAGTGATCTCTAAAATAGGATTCGAGTTGGCGAGGTTTATCGTGGGTCAAAATACATGCATTTTCGTCCAAATAACGAATTGTCATCATCAATGGTCATTACCGGGTCGTCAGGGGAGTGCGGTCGGATTTTAAATATTTTGAAGTGATCTCTAAAATAGGATTCGAGTTGGCGCGGTTTGTTGTGGGTCAAAATACATGCATTATCGTCCAAATAACGAATTGTCATCATCAATGGTCATTACCGGGTGGTCAGGGGAGTGCGGTCGGATTTTAAATATTTTGAAGTGATCTCTAAAATAGGATTCGAGTTGGCGCGGTTTATCGTGGGTCAAAATACATGCATTATCGTCCAAATAACGAATTTCCATCATCAATTGCCATTACCGGGTCGTCAGGGGAGTGCGGTCGGATTTTAAATATTGTGAAGAGATCTCAGAACAACGATTCGAGTTGGCGCGGTTTGCCAGGGGTCAGAATACATTCACTATTGTCCAAATAACAACTTATCATCATCAAAGGATATTGCCTGGTCATCAGAGTAGTGCGGTCGGATTTTAAATATTTTGAAGTGATCTCAGAACTAGGATTCGAGTTGGCGCGGTTTGTGGTGGGTCAGAATACATTTATTATCGTCCAAATAACAACTAATCATCATCAGAGGGTATTGCCTGGTCATCAGAGTAGTGCGGTCGGATTTTAAATATTTTGAAGTGATCTCAGAACTAGGATTCGAGTTGGCGCGGTTTGTTGTGGGTCAAAATACATGCATTATCGTCCAAATAACGAATTGTCATCATCAATGGTCATTACCGGGTCGTCGGGGGAGTGCGGTTGGATTTTAAATATTTTGAAGTGATCTCAGAAATAGGATTCGAGTTATCGAGGTTTATCGTGGGTCAAAATACATGCATTATCGTCCTAATAACGAATTGTCATCATCAATTGCCATTACCGGGTAGTCAGGGGAGTGCGGTCGGATTTTAAATATTTTGAAATGATCTCTAAAATAGGATTCGAGTTGGCGCGGTTTATCGTGGGTCAAAATACATGCATTATCGTCCAAATAACGAATTGTCATCATCAATTGCCATTACCGGGTCGTCAGGGGAGTGCGGTCGGATTTTGAATATTTTGAAGTGATCTCTAAAATAGGATTCGAGTTGGCGCGGTTTATCGTGGGTCAAAATACAGGCATTATCGTCCAAATAACGAATTGTCATCATCAATTGCCATTACCGGGTCGTCAGGGGAGTGCGGTCGGATTTTAAATATTTTGAAGTGATCTCTAAAATAGGATTCGAGTTGGCGCGGTTTATCGTGGGTCAAAATACATGCATTATCGTCCAAATAACGAATTGTCATCATCAATTGCCATTACCGGGACGTCGGGGGAGTGCGGTCGGATTTTAAATATTGTGAAGAGATCTCAGAACAACGATTCGAGTTGGCGCGCTTTGTCAGGGGTCAGAATACATTCACTATTGTCCAAATAACAACTTATCATCATCAAAGGATATTGCCTGGTCATCAGAGTAGTGCGGTCGGATTTTAAATATTTTGAAGTGATCTCAGAACTAGGATTCCAGTTGGCGCGGTTTGTGGTGGGTCTGAATACATTCATTATCGTCCAAATAACAACTAATCATCATCAAAGGATATTGCCTGGTCATCAGAGTAGTGCGGTAGGATTTTAAATATTTTGAAGTGATCTCAGAACTAGGATTCGAGTTGGCGCGGTTTATCGTGGGTCAAAATACATGCATTATCGTCCAAATAACGAATTTCCATCATCAATTGCCATTACCGGGTCGTCAGGGGAGTGCGGTCGGATTTTAAATATTGTGAAGAGATCTCAGAACAACGATTCGAGTTGGCGCGGTTTGCCAGGGGTCAGAATACATTCACTATTGTCCAAATAACAACTTATCATCATCAAAGGATATTGCCTGGTCATCAGAGTAGTGCGGTCGGATTTTAAATATTTTGAAGTGATCTCAGAACTAGGATTCGAGTTGGCGCGGTTTGTGGTGGGTCAGAATACATTTATTATCGTCCAAATAACAACTAATCATCATCAGAGGGTATTGCCTGGTCATCAGAGTAGTGCGGTCGGATTTTAAATATTTTGAAGTGATCTCAGAACTAGGATTCGAGTTGGCGCGGTTTGTTGTGGGTCAAAATACATGCATTATCGTCCAAATAACGAATTGTCATCATCAGTGGTCATTACCGGGTCGTCGGGGGAGTGCGGTTGGATTTTAAATATTTTGAAGTGATCTCAGAAATAGGATTCGAGTTATCGAGGTTTATCGTGGGTCAAAATACATGCATTATCGTCCTAATAACGAATTGTCATCATCAATTGCCATTACCGGGTCGTCAGGGGAGTGCGGTCGGATTTTAAATATTTTGAAATGATCTCTAAAATAGGATTCGAGTTGGCGCGGTTTATCGTGGGTCAAAATACATGCATTATCGTCCAAATAACGAATTGTCATCATCAATTGCCATTACCGGGTCGTCAGGGGAGTGCGGTCGGATTTTGAATATTTTGAAGTGATCTCTAAAATAGGATTCGAGTTGGCGCGGTTTATCGTGGGTCAAAATACAGGCATAATCGTCCAAATAACGAATTGTCATCATCAATTGCCATTACCGGGTCGTCAGGGGAGTGCGGTCGGATTTTAAATATTTTGAAGTGATCTCTAAAATAGGATTCGAGTTGGCGCGGTTTATCGTGGGTCAAAATACATGCATTATCGTCCAAATAACGAATTGTCATCATCAATTGCCATTACCGGGACGTCGGGGGAGTGCGGTCGGATTTTAAATATTGTGAAGAGATCTCAGAACAACGATTCGAGTTGGCGCGCTTTGTCAGGGGTCAGAATACATTCACTATTGTCCAAATAACAACTTATCATCATCAAAGGATATTGCCCGGTCATCAGAGTAGTGCGGTCGGATTTTAAATATTTTGAAGTGATCTCAGAACTAGGATTCCAGTTGGCGCGGTTTGTGGTGGGTCTGAATACATTCATTATCGTCCAAATAACAACTAATCATCATCAAAGGATATTGCCTGGTCATCAGAGTAGTGCGGTAGGATTTTAAATATTTTGAAGTGATCTCAGAACTAGGATTCGAGTTGGCGCGGTTTGTTGTGGGTCAAAATACATGCATTATCGTCCAAATAACGAATTGTCATCATCAATGGTCATTACCGGGTCGTCAGGGGAGTGCGGTTGGATTTTAAATATTTTGAAGTGATCTCAGAAATAGGATTCGAGTTGGCGCGGTTTGTGGTGGGTCAAATTACATTCATTATTGTCCAAATAACGAATTGTCATCATCAATGGTCATTGCCGGGTCGTCTGGGGAGTGCGGTCAGATTTTAAATAATTTGAAGTGATCTCAGATATAGGATTCGAGTAGGCGCGGTTTGTGGTGGGTCAGAATACTTTCATTATTGTCCACATAACAACATATCATTATCAATAGTCATTGCCTGGTCGTCAGGAGAGTGCGGTCGGATTTTAAATATTTTGAAGTGATCTCAAAAATAGGATTCGAGTTGGCGCGGTTTCTGGTGAGTCAAATTACATTCATTATTGTCCAAATATCAAATTGTCAGCATCAATGGTCATTGCCGGGTCGTCAGGGGAGTGCGGTCGGATTTGAAATATTTTGAAGTGATCTCAGAACTAGCATTCGACTTAGCGCGGTATGTGGTGGGTCAACTTACATTCATTATTGTCCAAATAATAAATTGTCATCATCACTGGTCATTTCCAGGTCGTCAGGGGAGTGCGGCCAGATTTTAAATAATTTGAATTGATATCAAATATAGCATTCTAGTTGGCGCAGTTTGTGGTGCGTCAGAATACATTCATTTTTGTCCAAGTAACAACTTATCATCATCAAAGGTCATTGCCGGGTCGTCAGGGAAGTGCGGTCGGATTTTAAATATTTTGAAGTGATCCCAGAACTAGGATTCGAGTTGGCGCGGTTTGTCAGGGGTCAGAATACATTCACTATTGTCCAAATAACAACTATTTATCATCAATGGTCATTGCTGGGTCGTCAGAGGAGTGCGGTCGGATTTTAAATATTTTGAAGTGATCTTAGAAATGGGATTCGAGTTGGCGCGGTTTGTGGTGGGTCAGAATACATTCATTATCGTCCAAATAAAAACTGGTCATCATCAATGGTCATTGCTGGGTCGTCAGGGGAATGCGGTCGGATTTTAAATATTTCGAAATGATCTCAGATCGTAGATTCGAGTTGGCGCGGTTTGTTGTGGATAAAATTACATACATTATTGTCCACATAACAATTTGTCATCATCAGTGGTCGTTGCCGGGTCGTCAGGGAAGTTTGGTCATATTTTAAATATTTTGAAGTGATCTCAAAAATAGGATTCGAACTAGACCGGTTTGTGGTATGTCAGAATACATTCATTATTGTCCAAATAACAACATATCACCATCAATGGTTATTGCCGGGTCGTCAGGGAAGTGCGGTCGGATTTTAAATATTTTGAAGTGATCTCAGATAGAGGATTCGAGTTGGCGCGGTTTGTTGTGGGTCAAAATACATGCATTATCGTCCAAATAACGAATTGTCATCATCAATGGTCATTACCGGGTCGTCAGGGGAGTGCGGTCGGATTTTAAATATTTTGAAGTGATCTCAGAAATGGGATTCGAGTTGGCGCGGTTTGTTGTGGGTCAAAATACATGCATTATCGTCCAAATAACGAATTGTCATCATCAATGGTCATTACCGGGTCGTCAGGGGAGTGCGGTCGGATTTTAAATATTTTGAAGTGATCTCTAAAATAGGATTCGAGTTGGCGCGGTTTGTTGTGGGTCAAAATACATGCATTATCGTCCAAATAACGAATTGTCATCATCAATGGTCATTACCGGGTCGTCAGGGGAGTGCGGTTGGATTTTAAATATTTTGAAGTGATCTCAGAAATAGGATTCGAGTTGGCACGGTTTGTGGTGGGTCAAATTACATTCATTATTGTCCAAATAACGAATTGTCATCATCAATGGTCATTGCCGGGTCGTCAGGGGAGTGCGGTCAGATTTTAAATAATTTGAAGTGATCTCAGATATAGGATTCGAGTAGGCGCGGTTTGTGGTGGGTCAGAATACTTTCATTATTGTCCACATAACAACATATCATTATCAATAGTCATTGCCTGGTCGTCAGGAGAGTGCGGTCGGATTTTAAATATTTTGAAGTGATCTCAAAAATAGGATTCGAGTTGGCGCGGTTTCTGGTGAGTCAAATTACATTCATTATTGTCCAAATATCAAATTGTCAGCATCAATGGTCATTGCCGGGTCGTCAGGGGAGTGCGGTCGGATTTGAAATATTTTGAAGTGATCTCAGAACTAGCATTCGACTTAGCGCGGTTTGTGGTGGGTCAACTTACATTCATTATTGTCCAAATAATAAATTGTCATCATCACTGGTCATTTCCAGGTCGTCAGGGGAGTGTGGCCGGATTTTAAATAATTTGAAGTGATATCAAATATAGCATTCTAGTTGGCGCAGTTTGTGGTGCGTCAGAATACATTCATTTTTGTCCAAGTAACAACTTATCATCATCAAAGGTCATTGCCGGGTCGTCAGGGAAGTGCGGTCGGATTTTAAATATTTTGAAGTGATCCCAGAACTAGGATTCAAGTTGGCGCGGTTTGTCAGGGGTCAGAATACATTCACTATTGTCCAAATAACAACTATTTATCATCAATGGTCATTGCTGGGTCGTCAGAGGAGTGCGGTCGGATTTTAAATATTTTGAAGTGATCTTAGAAATGGGATTCGAGTTGGCGCGGTTTGTGGTGGGTCAGAATACATTCATTATCGTCCAAATAAAAACTGGTCATCATCAATGGTCATTGCTGGGTCGTCAGGGGAATGCGGTCGGATTTTAAATATTTCGAAATGATCTCAGATCGTGGATTCGAGTTGGCGCGGTTTGTTGTGGATAAAATTACATACATTACTGTCCACATAACAATTTGTCATCATCAGTGGTCATTGCCGGGTCGTCAGGGAAGTTTGGTCATATTTTAAATATTTTGAAGTGATCTCAAAAATAGGATTCGAACTAGACCGGTTTGTGGTATGTCAGAATACATTCATTATTGTCCAAATAACAACATATCACCATCAATGGTTATTGCCGGGTCGTCAGGGAAGTGCGGTCGGATTTTAAATATTTTGTAGTGATCTCAGAACTAGGATTCGAGTTGGCGCGGTTTTTGGTCGGTCAAACTGCATTCATTATTGTCCAACTAACAACTTATTATCATTAATGGTCATAGACGGGTCGTCAGGAGAGTGCGGTCGGATTTTAAATATTATGAAGTGATCTCAGAAATAGGATTCGAGTTGTCGCGGTTTGTGGTAGGTCAGAATACATTCATAATCGTCCAAATAACAACTAAACATCATCAATGGTCATTGCCGGGTCGTCAGGGAAGTGCAGTCGGATTTTAAATATTTTGAAGTGATCTCAGAACTAAGATTCGAGTTAAGCGGTTTGTGGTGGATCAAATTACATTCATTTTTGTCCATATAACAACTTATCATCATCAATGGTCATTGCCGGGTCGTCGTGGAAGTGCGCTCGGATTTTAAATATTTTGAAGTGATATCAGAACTAGGATTCGAGTTGGCGCGGTTTGTCAAGGGTCAGAATACAATCACTATTGTCCAAATAACAACTATTCATCATCAATGGTCATTGCTGGGTCGTCAGCGGAGTGCGGTCGGATTTTAAATATTTTGAAGTGATCTCAGAAATTGGATTCGAGTTGGCGTGGTTTGTAGTGGGTCAAGTTACATACATTATTGTCCACATAACAATTTGTCATCATCAGTGGTCATTACCGGGTCGTCAGGGGAGTGCGGTCATATTTTAAATATTTTGAAGTGATCTCAAAGTTCGAGTTGGCGCAGTTTGTGGTATACATTCGTTATTGTCCAAATAACAACATATCATCATCAATGGTTATTGCCGGGTCGTCAGGGGAGTGCGGTCGGATTTTGAATATCATGAAGTGATCTCAGAACTAGGATTCGGGCTATCGCGGTTTGTAGTGGGATGAATTACATTCATTTTTGTCCAAATAACGAATTGTCATCATCAATGGTCATTGCCGGGTCGTCAGGGGAGTGCGGTCAGATTTTAAATAATTTGAAGTGATCTCAGATATAGGATTCGAGTTGACGCGGTTTGTAGTGGATCAAATTATATTCATTATTGTCCAAATAACAACATATCATCATCAATAGTTATTGCCGGGTCGTCAGGAGAGTGCGGTCGGATTTTAAATATTTTGAATTGATCTCAGAACTAGAATTCGAGTTGGCGCGGTTTGTGGTGGATCAAATTATATTCATTATTGTCCAAATAACAACATATCATCATCAATAGTTATTGCCGGGTCGTCAGGAAAGTGCGGTCGGATTTTGAATATTTTGAATTGATCTCAGAACTAGAATTCGAGTTGGCGCGGTTTGTAGTGGATCAAATTATATTCATTATTGTCCAAATAACAACATATCATCATCAATAGTTATTGCCGGGTCGTCAGGAGAGTGCGGTCGGATTTTAAATATTTTGAATTGATCTCAGAACTAGAATTCGAGTTGGCGCGGTTTGTGGTGGATCAGAGTACATTCATTATTGTCCAAATTACAACTTATCATCATCAATGGTCATTGCCGGGTTGTCAGGGAAGTGCGGTCGGATTTTAAAATTTTTGAAGTGTTCCCAAAAACAGGATTCAAATTGGCCCGCTTTGTATTGGGTCCGATTAAATTCATTTTGTCCATGTATCAACATTTTCATTAAAGATCTTTGCTGAGTTGTCAGGAGGGTGAGGTCAGATTTTATATAATTTGAAGTGATCTCAAAATCAGAATTTAAGTTGGTCCACTTCGTGCTGGAACAGAATACTTTCTTTTTTGTCCAAATAATAACTTCAAGTTGATCGAGGAACAGAAGCATTTTTTTTAAATAAGTCCCTAGTTAAAATCATGAGATATACAGACACATTGAATCTCCTCGAAACTCGCACCATATACAGAAAAACTCATTCTGATTCCAAAAATATATGATTCACTTATGCTCAGGTACAAGGTTCACTATAGAAAAGAAACTTACGAAATATAGATGTTCTCAACTCGAAGTTGCAAATGGTCCGTAAAAAGTCTATGAATTTTTTGATTGACTTGGAATCGACTTCAAATTCGGTTTGCTTGCTTGAAAGAGATTGAATTTACAAAAGATGAAAAACAAATTTGGAAAAAAAATGTTCGGAAGGAAATAAACCCTATTAATTAATAGTATCAACTTGAAAAATAGTCAAAAACATCCAACATCCACATTCGCTTTCATCTCTCCCAAAAAAATATCCTTCTACTATAGATATTTTTTTGGACTCTGTCAACTGATCAACAGTCCTCGTCTTTTATTTTTGTTTGTCTTTCTTTATTTGTAATATACGTAGGTATATTTTATAAAGTGATATTATAATCATAATTCCAACTAATGAACACATCCGTTTCAATATTTTTCCTTCTACTTGTTTTCCTTTAAATATGATGCGCAGAATGATCATGTTTACTTTGAATTCGATTTTATTTCTAGGTACTCAATTCACTTCCATTTATTTGTTATGTTGTCAATATACCTAATGGAGCTGGAGAAAAAAATATCTATGGGAGATATAATAGCGTACTTACTGACGTCCTTTTGCGCATTTGAAATGTTTCATTGTTTCAGAAGATGTAATTAAACTCGATAAAAAATCTAGAGTAGCGGCTAGGAATAAGTAGCAGTTACATTATAAATCCATTAGTCAACTGGCTCCGTCGAAGAATTTTGGAACAACATTACATAAACTATCGTTCATTCGTCCAAAAAAAAATTAATTGCCCGGACACGTTTGGGTATAGACTTGAAAAATGGAAGAATTATGATGGAATTTTCCGCTTCGTTCTCATACACCGACATGGTAATGGGAATGGTAAGTATGGATGGTGACTAATGCTTCTTCTGCTATCTCAAAGTGATCTCGTTTACAGCAGCCCCTCAAGCCTCAATTCCTTGACGAATTTAAGGATTTTGAGTGGGTGTATTCGTGGTTATTCTCCCACAGTCAGCTGGTGTGATCCCAGTATATTAAATTTTTTGTGATGTACAGCATATGGTGTGGTGTTTCTGGATGTTCCCTACAGAATCTGCAGATGCTCTCCTCCTCTAAGCCTAGCTTCCTTAGTTGTTCTTCGAGTCTGCACCACGACAGAAATCCCGTGATTGTCTTCGAAATTGATTTGAACTTTTTGAAAAAGAGTTATTATAGAAAAGTTACCAATTGAGAAAACATGTTGTTTACCTATGAGAAAATAAAACACTATTCTCCTCAAAATATACATAAAAATGAGGGCTTTTTTGTTCTTCAGAAAGTTGACGGTTCAGAAGAATGAATTTGGAATTTCGTCCCAAGTTAAAAACGAATATAACGAATATAAATAAATACACTGCATTTTCATCCAATACAATCCACTCACTATTTTCAACAGCTAGATACGTTTCAATCACATGTTGATTCGAAGAAGTAAAGAAAATACTGTTATTAAAAATATGGCGAAGGATCCAATGTTTATAGTGCAATCTTTCAGTGAAAAATCTATTGAACAGGAGGTAACTGTATATCGTTGCCTAGAATACCTAAAGAGTTTTTCTAAAATGAGCATTTCTGAAAAATTTCTGCGCCCCCCCTCCTTTAAACTTTTGAACTGTTTGAGGTGAAATTACGGGACAGATTTTTTTTAATGAAACAAAATTCAAAAAATTTCTAGATGGTTGAAAAGAGAATTGAATTATCTTTTCAACGATGTGACAGATGACCCCCAATGCCATTTAAATTTTTTTTGTTGATGTGCCCCCTGTGCCATCTATCGAACCATCCCGATGTGTTTTATTTCAAAAAGTAGTCTCGGGGCACCCTCAAAACGGTTTTTTTTTATGTTTGTACATCAAACCGTTCAAAAGTTAACTGGGAGGACTTATAAAAGCCGCACTGTATATTGCTGGATAGAATTCTTCCACAACATCGAAATACACTCCTTTGCCTGCTACCAACCACAGTAACAAAAATACACTGTACATACAATTCTGCTCCCTCTGTACGTGTTCTCTTTTTCGATTACGTCTATCACCGTAGCAAATTTTAAGAGTATGTGGATATGGCTATTTGACGAACGTGCTCTGAATATTTCCGGTGAAATTTCGAGTAAGTTGACAATAAAAATTCCGTTCCCATATTTGTAACCTGAATTTTATGGTCAGATACTTTCTGAGATCAAGGATTTTGTTTCAAATTTTGTATAAATTTGCTCAAACCAGCTAATGAAATAAAACTGTTTTTCTGATGAAATTGTGGAGTTAAATTTATGTTTTTTATTGTATCAACACGTGCTCTTGGTATTTGAATAATTCACTCATCGTTTGTAACTAAAATCATGATCAATGAGCAGAGAGGCCGCAACCAAGATATGCGGAGTTGACTTTGACGTTTCAGTGGTACAAAACAATGAATTAATTAATTGTTATACAGTCATCATGGAAACTATCATCACTTAGTAAATTTTTCAGATGAGAATTAAGCAACACTTCATAATAAAATTATTCAGGTACTTGAAAATGAAAAATTGTGTGGATTTCAAATACAAAGTGAATAGTCACTAGGTATTTTTATTGCCAACATTCAAAAATAAATGGAGTACATTGAACATTTTCTAAATAGCCCCCGTCTGGTATGAACAACCATTAAGTGGTAACGTCATATCGGTGTTGTTGGAAAGAAAACACATTGTACATTTTGGGCATATTTTTCCGGCACGTTTGAATTGATAGGAAAATTATTGTTTCTATGAACACATCGTAACGTGACATTCGAAGTGGTGATAATGGTTTTACGAAGGTTAATTATGGTTCCACTAATTCAACTAACAGCGAACATGAAAATTAATTAGAGAATTCAATTACCAAGATTGTTACATAAATGAAACGAATAATTTCAGCAAGCAGAATGAAGCAATCATCTGAAGATTCACTGTTATCCTCTACATACCCGAAATGGTTTTCATAACCATCAATATCGAAATTATTCACGAAACTTTGTATAAACATCAGAAAATCCTGCTTCACTTCAAAAATTCAACTGTAGGGTGTTGAGAGTAGAGATTTAGTAGACTGGTGGCAAGGATTGCGCAAAGAAGTATGTTGGTCAAAGTGAAAGGTTTTTTAAAACGCGGATGAAAGATCATATCGCTCAAATTTGAGCCAGTGTTGTTTAGCATGCTTTGGAAAACGAAAACCGATTTAATGACCAAAGTTTAAGATGTTACTTGGAGTGCACACCGACCACCCGAGGTGGTGCTGTAGGTTTTCCGGGTTTTCCTACAGCTGAAAAGTGAATACATCATCTGAAACATCAGTAAGTCGCCCCGAAGCGCCACGGCAAATAATAATAATAGCCGTCCTCTACCCGCACAGGCTATGCGAGTATTATTATTATTATTATTCAATAATAACACATTTTGGAAACAGTTTAGATATTAGAAACGAGATAATATAAAAACGTATCATTATTCCAAGAAAAGACAAGCAAATTAACAATAAAACATACTGTATTATTGTTGAATATAAAACCAAATGATAGATGACATTTCAAGAGTTATGACATTTTAAATGCATATAGAATCATAAAATATAAAAGGATTCATTGTAAAAGTAACAAAACACGTGTAATTAATCAATATAAATAATTTTATTTAATGATAGTTGATAAGTTTAATGTATAATAATAATTAGGTAGTAGGACAGAAAAAAATAATAGAAGTCAAGTGGTATATGGAATGATTTTAAAACTCTGCTTTATGAAAAATCAAAGAGAAGGAAGCTAAAAACCTTTGGAGCAGCAATCTGGTGAAGATTATGAGGAAATAATATAATCGAAAATTGACGAAAATGTCTAACAGCAACATTCTACAAATCAAAATAAGGGTAGTAGTGAAAACTTACCTTCGAGTAAGAAAATACATCCGTCAACACACCATAGAAGAGAAATAAGGTACATTTATTAACGTATTCCTGTGTAAATAGTGCAAAAGTTCTTAGTTCATCAAAAGATTTCAACATAACCTCACAAAACGAACCATAGATCATCAAAAATAGAATATTGGTGTAGTGACAAAGAACAAGATTTTCCATAGTTTGAATGATTTTTAAATAACATTTGAAAATAATAATGATATTTTGATCAAAAACTGACAATTTCAATTGAATAAGTTAGTTTTCTCTCAGATTATGTCGACAATAGAACTTCTGAAAGTTAAGTTTCTTGTTCTGATTTTATTTTACTAAAAGTATAAGGGTCGCATTTTTAACCATGCATGAGAAATGCATGCCTGTCGACAATCACACCTGTGCCTGTTGGAGTGCGTGAAAAACGCAGGGAATTAGGACATGTTCTAGTTTAGATAAAAAAATATGCAGTGCAAAATACTGCAAGATTATTCGAAAAACTAAAATGGCATTAATCATTTGAAAAATTATTACAGAATAAAATCGATAAAGTCGAAGTACCCTTTCTCTTCACACGTTTCCCTCGAGTGGAAAAATGAAGAAAACATCTGTCAGAAAACAACTACTTTCCTTGCTAATACCACGTCGGATATTGAAGTAAATCTGACAGATATTTGTGCAACGTTCTTTCAAGAAGACCCAATTGCAAGTGCTTGGCTTGAACAGAAGAATATCCTTCATTTGGCTGGGAATGACCACCTGCAGACATGCATGTTTCAAGGTTTATTGCCTCTCATCAGTGACAGGGTAGGTCGGACAACATTATAATTGTCCTGTCCCTGCCCAATGAATAATAATCAACTGTTTAACTAATATTTCTTGATGATTGAAGCTGCGACCAACTTAGTTGTGGCAGAGGGACAGGTATTTTTCGATTTTAGGTAATATTTAAAATTGAATTGGACTCTCCAATATACTTTGTTCGGTTTATTCGCTACTGTAAGAAAGCTCTTTATAAGTGCTGTTTCGTTATTTAAGATTTCTCAATGGCAAACTAGTTAGCGCCACCCAGATTTATTCGGCATTTCCTTATAGTAGTAGATAAATTAAGAAAAAATCTATGGGAAAAAACCCTGGAACTGGTCCCATTTGATTTGTTTGACGTCATTGATATTCAATCGAAGGCAAACTCATCAGGGGTTTTGGTAATTATGTGTAAGAGTCCATCCATACCAGATTTAACGGCACTAAATATGTTTAATTCACTTTATATTCTGCAACGTAATGTTTTAAATTTTGAATCGTATTGGAATAGGCACAAAAGACACGCCGAAGTTCACACCTGTGCCTACCGGCGTGCGTGGAAAACACAGGGTGAGCATTTACTAGATTCTACAGTATCGAAAGCTTTCGATGAGTCAACATACAACATAATCCCCATTATCAATTTTTTGCAGAACATGGTTAAGAAGATAGCAAGACGGCGTTTCTGTCGATCTTTCTTTCCTGAATCCATGTTGACTATTTCTAGGATGTAATACGATCAGCTACGACTTTTTCAAATATTTTCGATATTTATGTTAATGAAGATATCTGCCTATAATTTTCGATGTCCTGTTAATTACCTTTTTTATATAACGGAATTATTGAAGCAGTTTTGAATATATCTGGAAACCGTCCTTGAAAAAGCGATTGGTTAATTAAGTATACTAAAGGAATAATAATGAGATCCGAAAATTTGAAATAGTATGAAGTGATAGTTCATCCAAGTCAGATGTATTTTTATTCTTTGTTGTTTTAACTGTCTCAACAATTTCTGTCTCTCCGATGCATAGTATGTGTTCTGTCTGATGTAGTACATGGCAAAGACAAGTTCAATCCACAGTGGTTCATCGAAGTGTTGGTGGCAGAATTAGAGGAAAAATCTGCGAAAGCATCCGCAATATCATCGGTTGGACTCTTCAGTACTGTACCGTGATGTATGACAGTAAGTTCTTTCACAGATGTGCTTACTTCATACCACAGTTCTTCATTGATTATTTTCCATGTTTTCTTAGAATTATTGCTCGAATTTTTTATCATTTGCTTGTTATATTCAACTTTAGCTAGTTTGACATAATGTTTTTTAAGGCATTGATCGTATACTTTTCAATTTGTTCTGGTGCAGTTTATTGTCGAGTCATCTTATATAATTCTTTGAAATTATTACATACTAATTCATGCATGGGTTACACTAGGATCTGAAGGTTTTTTCAGTATGTTTGGACAAGATATACGGAAGCAAAATAAACTCAGTCATATTTTGGCATTTTTACGTTGGTGAAAATATAAATTGAACGAAATATCTGTATTTATGTGAAACTTCCACTATCACTATTTTGATTCGGGTTTAAAGGCCGTCGTGATGTGGAATAGTTCCATAACTTCTCGCTAGCGCAAGTAGCTAGCTTCCTCAGAGGTTTTTTCATCTTCGGTCTTCTCCGGAAAATAATATTGTTTCCTAGACAAACTTCGAAACATTTCTATGACAAAATATCTGAAATGAGAATTCATGAATATAAAACGGTTGCAACTCGTCCAAAAATTATTATTTACTGGCATCGGAACTTTTCCGAAAATTGTTTTCACCCTGTATTTTACTGGACCATAAAATTAAAACGATGATTCTTTCAGAATTTGTATTATATTTTCATACACTGTACGAATCATGAATCGTATTCGTATGCTCATGCATATGCCCGAAAATATATTTACAGAGTATGACTGAGTTACAACCTTTGTATATTTCAGATAATTTTGTCATTGAAATGTTTCGAAGTTTGTCTAGAAAACAATATAATTCTCCGTTGAAAAGGAATAATTATTGATCAATCGAAAAATCGATGAAATACTATACTTCAAACCCCTGTATAATTCAAACGTGTCATTGGCGAGGAACGCACTGTGGTTTTTTTCATCAAGAATGACTCATCTACATCATGTCAGGAAATAAAACAATTCACGGATGATCTTCCAAATCATTTCAAAATTATTCCAAAACATCTCTTCTACATATTTTTTGGACCATCGCCGCAACTTTATTTGCATTCAGATTAATAAGCACAGACGTTGACACATTTGTATATATATTAGCTACTTAGTTTCGGAAAATCAGCTTAATGTATAGGTAGAAGCTGACTATAAAAATGGTAAATGGTAGAGGTATGGATGGTGACTGATGTGCTGCGACCTAATTAGATCTATTGTGCCCCATCTTCTTCTGCTGTTTCAAGGTATTCTCTTTCACAGCAGCCCCTCAAGCCCCAATTCATCGAGGAATTTAAGGATTTTGAGGGGGTCTAGTCGTGGTATTTTTCCCACAGTCAGCCGGTGTGATCCCAGTATATTCAATCTCTTGTGATGTACAGCATAACACTCCACCAATATATGGCGTGGTGTTTCTGGATGTTCCCCACATAATCTGCAGGTGCTGTCCTCCTCTAAGCCTAGCTTCCTTAGGTGTTCTTTGAGTCTGCAGTGCCCCGTAGGAAATCCTGTGATTGTCTTTAGACTAGTTTTGCTGAGGTTAATCAGTGTCTTCGATCTTGCTCGTTTGAAGTTACCGAGGAGATCTTTGGCCTGCCCTAGTCCTGGAAGTCTTTGCCAGTAAGTTGCTCTCATTGCTTCTTCAGTTTTATTGAGTTCGTCTTGGAAGTAAGATTTTCCAAGTCCACAAAATGGTTCTGGCCCGATCAGTGGCATGGATGCCCCTTTTCGTGCCCGCTTGTTCATTGCCCTCCACTCCGACGTGCCCCGGCACCTAGAGGAGGATCACCTTATTGTTCCTGTCTAGATCATTAAATTTGTCTAGGCATTCCTAAAGCATCTTTGAGTTGATGTTATATGAATTCAACGCTTTGATGGCTGCTTGACTATCGAAGAGGATTGAGATTTCCTTGTTCCGGTATTTCCTGTCGAGGTTGAATTGAATGCACCTTTCTATGGCGTGAATTTCCGCTTGAAAAATACTGGGGAACTGGCCCATGGGTTCGGAGTATTTGGTGCGAGGCCCAAAGACTGCTGATCCAGTTCCGTCGGGAGTTTTGGACCCGTCCGTGTATCATGATATGGTATTCTTTCCCAGTGCTCGAATGGATTCTATGCTCCATCCACTCTTGGCATTTAATTCCGTTCGAAAGAATTTCTCGAAACTGAATTTCCTGGTAATTCCGTCATTTGGAAGATCGGCAAGGTGTGCACGTTCGGTGGGGGTTGAGCCCCTTACGTTGTGTGCTGTCTCTTCGAGTCCGACTTTAGCCAACCTGAGGTTTGCTCCCCAAGCAGTTTCCACACCATGATATGGAGAGGAGTGAGGTCCAGAATTGCCTCTATTGCTGCTGTTGGATTCGGCCTCATTGCTCCTGTTATACAAAGACATGCTAGTCTTTGCAGTTTCCACAGGCTTTTCTCTGTTATGGCGAGTTCGGTTCTGCCGTGCCATACTACTGCTCCGTAGATGATCATAGGCCTCACTATCATGGTGTACATCCATCGCAGTATTGATGGGTTACAGCCCCACGTTTTTCCTGCAATATTCCTCCACACCATCAGTGATGATTTTGCCTTTTCTACGTGTCTGTTCCAGAGTAGTTTTGAGTCTAGGGTAAGCCCTAGATACTTCACCTCTTGCTTCCATTCTAAGTCTGCTCCGACGAGGCGAACAGCCCTTAGGTGCTGAAAATTTGTTCTTCTAGTGAATGGTACCACCGTGGTTTTTGATGAGTTAATTATCAACCCCACAGAACGGCACCATCTTCTGGTAGTATCCAAGGCAAGTGACTCCGTTCCCGGTTAGCGTTCCGAGCATCCGGGCATCCCCTGTTCGTGCTGATCCGAAAGCAGATATTACCCACTTTCGTTTCAGCAGTTCTCATGCATTGCAAAGTGGTTCTTGTAGAAAACTTTGCCAAGTATTAAACAAATATAATTCAATGGTCGTAGGGGGCAGTAGTTGTTTTTTGTTGAATACTTGCCGACGACTTTACCTATTGTATAGGTTTTATGCGGAAGATTGGATTACGTAATCCACCATATTTCATTATTAGTTTTATGGTCTTCCGTCAAGTGGTGTCGCCCCTCTTTCATGTTGATTTTGAAGTTCAAAATCTGCTTCCTCTTTGTAAAATGAGTTGCGTCCTAAACTATTCAGTTTTGTAACAATGAATTCCTGTCCCTGTATCACCGGATATACTCGGAATTGCAGAACTTTCCCAACGGAATATTGTTAGTCAGATAAATGCGCAACTTTGCCCCAATTCAACCATCTTCTTAATCTCGTAGATTCCGAGATTTCAATTTTGGAACACCCTGTATTTGATTTGATTTGAAATTGACCCCAAATATGCTCAATTCTGCGTATGGCCGTAAAAAATTCACACGCCAAACTTGTGAGTACGTTCATTCGCGAATCCCCGTAAACACCATAATTACAGGTATCTACGAAACCCAATCATCCACGAAGATATCCACGCTGTTGATGACGTCAGAGCAGTTCTTGTCCCACCACAGGCTGATAGCAGCGCGATGTTTAAAACCGTTCGCAACTGTTTTGGGTACATTATTCAAGAAAAGCCTACTATGCGCTAATACTTCTTCGATATTTGTTTGTTGATATTATTTTGTGAAATCGGATCGTTGAATACAAAGTGTGGATCGCTGTTATTTTTGTTGTGTGCCAAAGTGAGTGGGGACCAGGAAAATGAAGCTGGAACTTGGTTTTACTGTCAATGGGCGTGAGTTTTTGTTTTTTTATTATTTAATTTTTACACAATAAATCCATTTCAAATTCTCTATAATAATTTATTGTTTATAAAATAGTTTGTTTACATTTATCATCGTTTTGCGGTGAACAACTCCAATCAACTATTTCACAATCGTAATTTCATATTTCATATTTGAAATTTGCATTGAAAAATTGTTCCAACTTGATAGCAACAAAATAATTCACCTACTAACTGAACTGAGACCAACGAATTGCTCGAAAATTAAATCATTAACGACTTCTTTTTATTTCAAGTTTCAACACCTAAAAAATCGGTTTTAATTTTTGATAATCATTTCTTGTTTATTAAAAACTTTTCATTTATCATCGTTTTGTGGTGAACAACAACCCCAGTTATCAACCAATTATTTTACGATCGTAATTTCATACTTTGTGATGAAAATTATTCCAAAATAATAAGAACAAAATACATAAATCACATAGTAACTAAATCAAGTTAATTCTATTACCAATTTATCACTTTCGAAATCTTCAGTGTTTGGCAAGTATTTCAATCACTTTCCATTTGTGATTAACTTCCAAGTCATCAGTGATGCCTTCGTTGAAACTATGCCAAAAGCTGAATTTTTCATAGGTTTTATTTTTTTGAAACTCTGTATGATCGGTCCGAATTCGGAAACAATATTACCATGGCAATTTCATTCTTTAAATCTATGGTTATTATTCGGCTTTCGTTAAAAAATTACCTAAAAAACTAAAAAAAGTTTGACGTTGAAGAAACCTCATAGCAAGAAGTCCATAGGTGTCAAATTTAGAGAAAAAGGTGGCCAACCATTTTCCTTGAAACATTGCTTCCAGAATATCATCAACATCTGGTATCATGAAGCATCATCCTTTGGCAACAGGCTTTCTATTTTCCACTTCTTGAATATTATTTAATGCACATGGGACTCCATTTTTAGATATCGCAGGATATTTTTCTGAAGTCAAATCGTTTCCTTGAAAATGAAGCCGAACCACGATAATTTGTGAAAAAATCGTAGTTATTATGTGACTTTGGTGATCCTCTTCTTTATCATCTCTCTCAAACAAAATTAAATTATATAGGAATAATCACAATATAAACCTATGATCAAACTTAATCCAGTATCACAGTGAAACAAACAGAAACAAATGCCACCAAATTGTGGTCTCACAAAAAATCCTCTACAGAATAATACGATTCCAACAACTAATATTCTTTCAATTTTGTTTTTAAAAGTTCAGTTGGAGAACAAGTTTTTATGCTTGGTGGTATTTTGTTATATAACATTAGACCAATACTATTTGGAAATTTGAAAGTAAGGTTCTCCTTGGTAATAGGTGGATGTAGGTTATGTTTCAACCTTGTATTGGAATTATGCATTTGGAAATTTGTCAAGAATTTTTTGTAATTATGGCTATATTCACACACTTCGAAAATATATAGACGTACAAGCAAGTGTTCATACTTTCAATTCTTTGGAAACATTTCTACAGCTATCGGTACGTGATGTTTTTAGTCCTATGAATCCCCAGAAACAGATTTCGTATCGTAAGCGAGATTCACCTTTGCCATAATCACCAACAATGATAGCTACTTGTTCAAAATTCACCGTAGGTTTATCATGAGGAAATTTTCCTGAGGAATTTTCCAATTCAAAACATTATCCAAATTTAAACCCAAACATTTAACCGATTATTCTTCAGATAAAAATCCACTTTCGTTGTATCTGATGTTTCATTCCGAACATATTTTACTATATTAGTATGACTTATCGAGTCTTTATATCATTCATGCGGAGATAATTCCAAAAGTGTATTATTACAGTGACTTTCAAGAGTCAAGTATCATCTGCGTTATCATCTCCAGAAGAGTTCTTTATATTATTATTATATATAACGAATAATAATGGTCCAAAAATGGATTCCTGTGGGACACCAATGATCACCTTTCAAACCCCCTGTGATTACATTAATGCACGATCAAAATAAGTTCGTTGGTAGAAATTTTCAAAGCACAAGACCTTTCTTAATCGGCATTGTTCATGTACAGGACATGCTACCAATATGGAGCCCAGAACTGAATTTCAATTTCAAAACTGTGAAGAAATACATACGATAAAAAGTTGCTATACCGATTACCGGTTATGGTCCAGTGAACGTTATTTCGGCCCCCCTTTTGCTAGGGCGTCCGCTATTTCGTTCCCTCCTAGGCCCGTGTGACCTGGTATCCAGACTAGGTTAACGTTGTTGCGTTGTGCCAGTCGGTTCAAGGTTTCTCTGCAGTTCCATACCGCTCTGGATTTGAAGCTGTTGGATCAAGCGCTTTCAGTGCTGCTTGACTATATGAAAATTTATTTATTGTTGTTCGTGTGTGGTGTCGATTTTCCAGCTCCCTTACACACATTTCAATGGCATATACCTGTGCCTGTAATACCTTAGCTAATTCACCCATACTGAATGAGCGTTTCACTACTGGGTTCATTCCGTATATTCCGGCTTCAACGCCTTCCAGAGTTTTGGAACCATCGGTAAACCAAAAACTACATAGGTCAGTTTCATTCCGAACCCAGTCTTCTCTTTCAGGGAAGACCACAGTGTATGGCGTGGGGAGGGTGATAGTTTTGGGCAGGATATCCGACAACATTTGTGGAATGTTATGAGCTATTATGCCCTCCAGCATGCTGCTGCTTCTTATGACCACTGCCTGCGGTAGATTAATGGCCGCTTGGTGGAGTCTGTATGTTGCCCATCTTGCCTCTCTCTCGAAAAAAGCTATGTGAAAAGGGAGTAATCCGAGAAGGGCTTCCAATGCTGCCGTTGGCGTGGAGCGAATGGCCCCAGTAATCGCCAGACACGCTTATCTCTGTAGTTCGGTAAGTTTAGCCTGGGCCATTTTTTGTTTGCACTTGCTTCACCAGACTACAGAGCCATACTAGATTATTGATAATGATAGGCTAGTCTTTTGGATAGTATTTCCAGATGCGAGTTACAATTTAGCTTTTTATCTAGGGTTATTCCCAGATATTTTGCTACACTCGCAAAAGGAATTGTTACGCCATTGATGGAAGAAGGTATTGAATGTTCCAGCTTCCTTTTTCTGGTGAACATTTTGTGAGGGTTAATGGACATTTCCTCCCTCTCACACAAGAAGATCGTCTCTTCGGAATTATCGCGTATTACTATGACCAGATCGTCAGCATATGCTCGACCTCACATAGCGAGAGAATGGCTAGCAAATCATCCACCAGCAGTAACCAAAGCAAAGTGGAGACAACCTCCTCCTGAGGGCAGCCCCTGGCTGGTTTCAAGCTGACACTTTCCCCCTGTAAGAGAAGTCGTTATAGTTCCATTATGAAGCATAGTTCTTAATAATAATAATAATAAATTTATTTGCCATCAATAAATATAAACAACAATTTAAACTATGAGTAGAATACAATTTCAGTATATAAATAGAGTTGTTGCCCATAAAAGGTAAAACTTTGTGCATGAGCAAGTTGACTAGTTACATACGTGAAACTTTGCAAAGTTACTAACAATATATTAAACTAAATAGTTAATGAAACATTAATCAAAGAATTCATAATTGCAAAAATGTAAGAATGTAGTTACGATTGTGAAAATATAGAAATATAAAGCTTCTAAATGTGAAATAATCACGCCTGAGCATCGCAATAGTGTACAGTCAATATTGTACCACGATTTTTCTCAAATTGGA
Source organism: Chrysolina americana (assembly GCA_958502065.1). Taxonomy (NCBI): domain Eukaryota; kingdom Metazoa; phylum Arthropoda; class Insecta; order Coleoptera; family Chrysomelidae; genus Chrysolina; species Chrysolina americana. Next base: position 87,423,567 of record OY293414.1, read on the forward strand.
GTTTCATATTGGATATTCAATGGGTTTCAAGCTGAATGCATTAAAATTATTTATAATTCATTATTTATTTTTTAATACAATTTTTTTTTTAATGCTATTTTTTAATACTGGAAATAGATAAGTTTTTTTTTTTTTCAACATATTTCTTCGTGGTAATTTTTCAGTACATCCTTCTCTCAATAATTTGATTAACCCTTTCTGCAGGTAATGTTCGAAGCCAACCTTTAGGATATACTATAGGATTCAGATAAGTCAGAAACTTTTGGTTTTTTGTTGTTCCCACTTTGGTGTTTGAATCTTGTGTCATAAGTATGTTCAATGGTAACCATTGATTGTTTGTTTTTATGATGATAGATAGCTAGATTCAGGAAATATAATTGTCGACAAGTGAACGTTTGTGACTCTTCAAAAAGTTTTAGTGATGCATATGTGCGTGTTTTGTTATATATAATTTTTAACAGCCATTTTTGGGTCACTTCAATTATATTCAAATAGTTATTTGTTATTCCTCCCCAGACAGATATTGCATAGTTAATATGCGTTTGAACCAAACTAGAATATAAGATTTTTAACTGCGTTATATCAAATATTTTTTTGTAGAACTTGAATTTATTCAATAGAGATCTTAATTTCTTTGCGACGTATTCTGCGTGTTTGTTCCATTGCAGGTTTTTATCTATAATTAACCCTAGGTACTTTATATGTGGTTTCATAGATATTTCAATGATGGTCCCATCGTTGTTAAAGGAGAGTGTGGCATAGTTAGGTGAGTTGTTGTTGTAGTTTGCGAATGGAACAAAAAAGGTCTTGGTGAAATCAATTGTGAGTATTCTGCTCTCGAACCACTAAATTATATTAATGAAATCTATCTCAACTTTACTCTTAAGATTTGTCCAATTTTTTTCGCGATATAATACAGCGGTATCGTCAGCAAAACTGACTACAGTTCCATCAATATTGGATTCATAAAGACCGTTAATATATATATTAAACAATAATGGCCCAAGAACTGTACCCTGTGGCACTCCGTATTCTATATATTGATTAGAGCTGTATGAGTTTCCAATCTGGACACATTGCTTTCTATTAAATAAGTAGCTGCTGAAGAGTTTCGAAGAGATGCCTCTAAATCCAACATTTTCCAGAACTTCCAATAATTTTTCATGGGACACGGTGTCGAAAGCTTTGGCCAAATCTACAAAAATGCATAACTTTGCTTCACCTTTGTCCATAGCGTCATAAATATCTTTGATGCGCTTTATCATTGCATCTTGGGTCGATTTGGCTTCTCGGAAACCATACTGGTTATCTGAAAGTATTCGGTATTTCTTCAAAAATTTGTCCATTCTGATTTTTAACAACTTTTCGAATATCTTTGCCATATGACTAATGAGTGATATGGGTCTGTAGTTTAGAACTTTCATCTTATTTCCCGTTTTATAAATGGGTTTTATAATGGAATGCTTAAAAATATCTGGGAATATCCAATCACATCGTCTTGGTTCAATTCCTCTAGAGACAGTGGCCTCATATAGAGAGTGAGGAAGTGCATTGTTAAATGCCCCTTCTATGTCAAGGAATGCGGCGACTGCTACCTCCTGGTGTTCCAAGGCGCTTATTCCTGGGACAAGGTTGTTGAGGACAAGTTCTGTTGATTTGCCAGCCTGGTAGGCATACTGGTGAACATTGAGTGGGTGCTTTGTCAATACACCACACCTCATATGCTCGTCCAGAATTTTCTCCGTGATTTTCAACAGAAACGAAGTCTGAGCGATTTTGGATATGGGTCAGTCTGACCTGCTTGCCATTTTTTCACGTCAATTTTTTTCATAAAATTACTAATTAGCAAAATAATTTCGTTCGTTCAAGTTATACACGCATGTGAGAAAAATTTGTAAAGGATGAGTTTAGCTAAGCACCAGTATCCACAACCTACCTACCATTCAGAAACAATCATCTGGTTATACAAAAAGAGGTATCAAACAAGTTTGACTTCCATCGAAAGCTATTTGTAGCAATTTCAAATTTATCATTGGAACCGCTTTAATCCTACCAAGGTCACTGGCAACTTCTCAGTAACTCCAATACTAGCACAGAACAGAAACTACTGCATCCAAATTATCTACAAATATCTATTTCAACGTATTCAAATCCACTAAATCAAAATCCTTGGAGTTTGTTCAGAACTGAAATGTTACAATCAGTTTAAGAGCGACCTACATGATAATTGGTATGGAAAATATTCATTAACAATTATTCAATGTGATGACTGTGATTCATTATGAATTCAGATCTTGTCTGCGTTGAGGACGTCTATTCAATGAAGACTTCTCTGTCTGTTTTTATTATTTTATAGTGATCGCGGCTTTCAATTGTTTTATTACTGCAATTCAGTTGCATTACGTGCATTTCTTGAATCACATGGAGAGTGAGTTTTGATGATTGAGCTAGAACTTTTGAATTTTCAGTTGTAACACTAAAGACTTCTGGGCAAAAACACGGTCAAGAAGACGAGGAACTTCTTTTTCCTGTACTTTCACATTTACTTGCCCAATAAATCTAGTGTCTTACCTACCTAAAAATGCGAAATTAGAAGGGGATTTTTGGTACAGTTGTTCCCTGGAAACTTTGAATCATAGTTATTGAAAATATTTTGTCTCTTACAAATTTCCTCTCGTTCATTGGTGTTGATTCAGGATACATTTGGTTGAAAGTTCTGGTTCTGTCAATGGTTTGATGACATTGTCTGTGTTCGATGAGCTCAATATTTTTACTGCTACCTGAAATGAAATTCTTTATCGTATCATTGAAAATTGAGCTTCCTTCAAGTTCAATCTTTATTTCAATTCATTAACATCACAACAGCACATAATACATGTTTTACAAAATATAATACGTTAGTTACTTTACAATACTCTAGATATCAATTTTATTTTATTCTTCACTTGTCCATTACTGCTATTAACAGACCCATAACGCCCAGAGCGTTATGAAGGGCATTAAAAATCATAACGCCCGCTAAATGTTTTTTTCTGACGTTCAATTAATTAATTACTCAGAAAAGATTCATTTATAACTGTATATAAAAAAGGGACTAATTATTTTCTCTCAAATAGAAATTACAATTTTCGAATATTCCTGAAAAATTAGTACCAAGTTTGAAGTTCTGCGAGTTGACCGATGATGAAATCCTCAATGTGCATTCGGTTTCGTTCGAAACGTTAACATTTTCTTTTTCGGAAACGGAATGGGCTATCGTTGTAGCAATTTTGTTCTTCGAGGATATACTTTCTTCAATATAGTTCTCTGCTACCGTACTACTCTTCCATTTTCCATATAATTTCAGTGTTTCAAAGGAAGCACCACCTTGAACAAGAAGCGTTGACGACGTTTGGCGTAGACAATGACCGGTGTAACCTTTCTGGTTTTCCAAACTAAGATATTTCGCTATGATAGAAAGAACACTTCCTATAGTATTTGTACCTACAGATAACTCAATGCATTTATAATTTCTGTAGGTTAAAAACCTACGTTGTTTACATCCTTTTGGTCGTAGTGCAATGTACTTTTTAACTAAGTTCAAGGATCCTATTTTGCTTTCTTCAATAATGTAAAAATTTTTGAGATACAGGTCTTGGTTTCTGGTACCTTCATCAGTAAAACGGCTCCTCTGTCTTCAATGTCATCAATTGTCATCTTGACCATTTCATCACGTCTTAAGCCTAAGAAAAGTATCATCTGGAGCTTTTCCCATGAAAAGTAATACTTGTACAAAAAGTGATACAAAAATTGAGGAAACCTGTCAGACATTTTTAAACAGAAATTCAATTGGGTCATTCAGTTCGAACCAGTCTTCAAGATACTTCTATAAGCTCAATTCTTTTTTGTTACTTGATTCTGTCAAAGTTTATCTCTTCTTTCGGAAGGCAGTAGAGGTGCGCTTTGAGATTTTAAATTATCCGAAGTAACACCAATGAAGGAGGTGTCACACCACCTGTGACAAGGACGGGAGAACCTCCAAAAATCATGGAATTCGTGGAATCCATGGTATATACGTTATTTACAGATGGCTTCTGATACTTTGTCACCATCTGGACTGCCATCGATACGTAAGGAATCCATAACTTCATCTCCATACATTCCAGCCCATACATTAATTTTTTGAGGATGCTGAGACTTTTCCAATGACTTTTTTAAATAAAACGCTGATTTTTACCACTCGAACAACGACTCAGACTCAAAGTATTTCCATCACAGAAACAAATGTTTTGAATGGTTTTAGACTCAGCATTACTTAAGGTTATCATCAATTCGCAAATTATATTTTCTATCAGTGTCATCATCACCTAGTTCTCGTAAAATTCCATACTAAAAAAACTTGCTGTCACTTGTAGAATTGTATTTTTGGTCATCGGCACAGTTATTCTATAATATATTTTTTTCCTCAATTCTGACCCAGCTGAATATCACAGGATTTCGCAAAAATTTGCACGAGTGGAAGCAAACCAGTTACACTAGTCAGGCCCCAAAAGATCGAACAAATAGATAGTCATATTCGCCAACGGTATGTTATATCTACTATTATAATTCGAATCGAGTATCTAATTTGCGTCAACATAGCCCGCCACATTCATCAACTGACATCTAGTTCCGAATTAGTTATGAGGTGTTTTCGATGGAATTAATATGTTCATCACGATATCAATGAGACAGGGAGTTTCTTGGATCGTACGATCTGGCCTTTCTTCAATGATAATGGCATTTGTTCTAGCAAATTCATACCGGAAGAAGCTAGAAGAAACAGCTCTAAAAAAACATATCTGAAAAAAATTGCTCAATGAAAATTAAGAAAAAGTTTGATTCACAAGTAAATTTACAAGTAAATTAAAAATGAAAAATGCTCAAATATATATGTGTACTAGCAGACCCGGCCACGCGTTGTTGTTTTTATTATATTACATAGTAGTTGATTATTCAAGGGAAACGGTAGGAGAACACCAGTCATGGGGACTACCATGCTTTTTTAAGAAATAAATTTATATTTTTGAAAAAAGCGTGGGGTGCAGTGTCACAAAAATGTTTATAACTATTGACACTATGCATCCCACGCATTTTTTCAAAAATATACATTTATTTCTTATTTACACTATTCTTAATCCAAATTTATTATAATTTATTTTCTATTTTTTAGTTGGATTTTCTTTAAAGCGTGTTATTTTAGTTTTTTTAAACTATTATTTCTTATATGTATATTAATTAACTTTTGATTCTGGAGCCTTGAGTACCTCATAATCATCAAAATACATATATCGTACATCATGATTTGATGTATAGCAAATATATAATTATAAAATATATAATAATATAACTACGTGGTAATACTTACATGTATATACTTTAATTAAAGATTGTTAAATAATGAAGCACTAATAATTAAAAAGCAAGAAGGATTCAACTGTATTACTTTTACTATAATATGAATTCAATTTATAATTCAGTCTAAATAACACGTGGCCGGCTATGGTAATACCAAAAATTAAGAACGTAAGAACAATTGAACTTCACTGTATTGCGTTTACTACGAAATAAATTTAAGTTATACTTTAGCCTCAGCAACACGTGGTGGTTATGCCATTAAATTGTAACTTATGTGAAACATTAGTACTTTTAACACTGCGCCATCTGTTAGAATACTTACTCAATCCAGTCAGCAGATACCGCCATCTGTTAGAATCGTTTGGGACTGACAGATAATTAATTGTGACTGTCGAATAATAAACAAATAATGCTAAGTAGATGATAGTGTTGAAACTACGAAGCATCGCACAAAGAGGAGACCGAGAACGTGTAATGTGTTCTATCTCACTCTCTCGCCATCAACAAATAATTTGCAATAAAATAATATTGCGGCTATAAATTGAGATGTGAGCTATGCTATCTGTTAAGTTAGATCGAACTGCACACGGTGTGCAAATTTGATTGAAATCGGTTAAGTAGTTTGGGAGTCTATAGCGGACAAACAACGTGACACGTAATTTATATATATTAAGATATATTTATGAAATGAAAACTGAACCATATTTCATGTATTCGCGTCATTACAAATGATGACAGTACAATTTTGAAATGTGCCTGAAAATTACTTCCGCCACTGGAAACGATATCTTCTTTCGTATGGCTGTCAAGGTACCTGCCGTTTCATTTCTTAATTCGATGCTATCCTCCTAATTCCTCTCCGCCACCATGGTACTTTTCCAACCTCCGTATCTTTTTTAAGTTAGTCATAGTTGCTCCTGCATTCGCTAGAGCAGTAGCAGAAGTGCGACGAAGGCCATGTCCCATATATGAAGATGGATTTGGCAATCCTAAATACATTACGATTTTGCTGGGGATTTTCTAATTGGCTGAGATGTACATTTATTTCGTCGGAAGCTCAAAAAAAATATCGTTGAATACCTTCAGGACGCAAAGACATATAAAGTCTTAATAAAGGCGAAGCGAAGAACTCTTTTCCATCCACAACTGTAAATTCCTTCGATACACCAGATTTAATTTCCGGTACGTTCACTACCATAACGGAATTCCGGTCCTCTATATATCCGATATCTTCATATTCAAAAGAGTAAAGAGAATATCGCTTTGAACTCCGCAGACTTTACCCAAACCATTCTGTCAAAATTGTGATTCTGATCATAGGGATACGTGTTGGAATGATGGACACGCTGCTCTGGAATCTGAAAGTAATACCAGCTTGCCGTAATGCGGCAGAAAACTCAACCGAAAGAATGCAGAAGGCCGTATTTCTTGATTCACTCCGCAAACTCAGGGCTTATGATTCTTGGATCACTCCAGGGGTTAACTGGATTGGCCATGGGCCATGGTGGCCCTGATAGTAGAGCGTTCTCTCATCATCCAGAAGGAGGTGGTTTCGAACCCCTGCATCTGTCACTTCCTTATTTGTTCAAGCACCGAATATATATTTTTTTAGATGCAGTTGCAATATTTCCCTTCACAATGTAATGAATAATATGTTTGTCATTTGCCAACACAAAAGGAGATACAGAGGAATTCACAATCAACAAATAGGTAAAACAGGAGGACTCACTTCCAACGACGTTATTCAACCTAACTTCATAATATGTGGTGAGGAGAATTAATAAAAGGAATTTTAATACAGGTGGAGGACAAATTATTGCGTAAGCTGATGATATAGCCATAATTACCAAGACCAGAAGAGTAATGAAAGAAGAGATTATAGAAGAAAGGGAAATAATGCGTATTATGATTAACCAAGAAAAAATTAAAATATTGCGATTAGGAACGGAACAAATACTGGGAAAGATCAAACTAGGAGCGAGAGAGTTTGAAGGAGTAAAAGAGTAACGATAAGTAAAACGGGAGAGAGAAGACCACAAATATAAGAAAAAATATTAAACGCAAACAGAGCATACTTCGTCAATAAAACATTATTGAAAAGTAAAATATTAACAAAGGATGGTAAAATAAATATCTATAATACTATAATTAGACTAATTATGTTATACGAGGCGGAGACAATGACAGTGACAAAGGAAGACGACGACTAAGACAAGAGGAAATTTGAACGAAAAATTATGAGAGCAATATTAAGACCAAACAAGATCTCAGAGGAAGAATACAGAATGAGAACTAACCTAGAAATTAGACAGGAATTAAAAGAAGACATAATATGTAAATAAAACAAGATGGTTGGGGCTTGTATGCAATGTTACAATGGGACCCCGGCGGAAGAAAGAGAACAGGAAGATCGAGATGGATGCAGGAAGTGGAAAAAGACTTACGCAGAGCAGGAGTGACAAACTGGCAAGAAAAAACCAAAAACAGGATTACATGGAAAAACATATCCAAAAGCAGGAATTAATAGATTGGGCGTGATCTACCTAAAAATCTAGATCTAGATTCTTGCGGCTTAACCCCCAAGGAGTGTATAGCCCCTAAATATATATTTGCCAACCACCATTTTCAAACGAATTCCTGTGTGCCCATTCTGATAACCAATATTCATCATCGGTAGGATATATCTGAGAATTAGAAGAAGAAATCTTAGATCAGGTTGGTTTGTTTTTGTGGGGAAAATTATTCGTAACCAATCATGTAAACATTCGAACTAGTTCGAATATATTGTGCCAGAGAGGTATCAACAATGTTGCATACAGGGGTACCCTTCTCTCTAAGCGTTTCCACAAAGTGGAAAATAATGGCAAACATCCGTCAGAAAACAACTACTTCCCTGGCTGATACCACGACGGACATTGAACTACAACTGACAGATGTTTGTGCAACGTTCTTCAAAGAAGACCTAATTGCAAGTGCTTGTCTTGTAATTGAAGGGAAGATTATTCTTCATTTGGCTGGGAATGACCACCTGCAGACATGCATGTTTCGAGTTTATTGCCTCTCATTAGTGACAGGGTAGGTCGGACAACATTATGACAAATGACCAACAAATTAATTACGAATCTGCCACTTGTGCTCCTCATGGAAAAATAAACAAATCGTCTTCTTCTGTATCACTTTTATGAACTATCCCAGAGACAGGAAGATGTTGTTCGGTAATCTCACCTCGTTCTTGAAACGTGGTTCAATGCTGATGCTGAAGGTCAGTCCACTTCGAGTTTATTGTTTTATCTGATAGACCTATAACCTTATGCAACGACACAATTCTGACCCAAAGAGAGATATTTCGTCTGTGTATAACGTAAACGCTCGCTAAATGATATTACCTTGAAATGACACTGAAGATTTCAGCGAATATTCAATTTGAAAGATTTATATTGAGAGGTGATTGGAAAGATCCTCATAAGTGATGACTTTTGGGAATTCTGAAGCATCTTTTGTTTCATGACTGGTTTTTATTGCATTCAATGAACTTTTCAATATGTCAATCTTCACAAATTAATTACTCAAAGAATACTTGTTGGTGGAATTTGGCAGTGGTGGGAGAAACTGATAGGTGGAACAATTTATCTGTATAACGGGTACCACACAAATTACCATAGTTTGGAAACATCTAGTATGAATAAAAATAACAGCCATCAGAGGTGCCTAACCTTTTGAAACTGATCATTTCTTTCACTCAGGCAAATACAAGTCAATAAGCCTGATGTAGTCCTACTCGACTATCAAAGTAAGAAGTTTTTTGCCATAGATACTGATACTAGGAAGAAAGCAGACTCTTTGATTTCTACAGGCTTTACCTAAACCATTTTGTTGAAATGAGGATTCTGATCAAAGGGGTCCATGCTGAAATGATGGACACATTGCTCTCTAATATGAAAACTACACCGGCTTGCCTCAATACGGCAGAAATTTCACCCGAACGAATGCAGAATGCCATTATCCTTGTTTGACTTCGTCTGCTCAGGGCACGTGATTCCCGGGCCTAATAGTCACTTACCACACGGACATAGAGAACTATCTCTTGTGCCAGTACGACCAAACAGTGGATTGTTTTTATTTTTCTCGTGAGGCGATCCCTCTGAACGTTTATCGACCTTGTGAAGTGATGGAGAAGACTTTTAGTGGACTACCCATATAGTTATTTATTTGCAACACATTATGTTCATGTATACAATAATCCAATTCATTTTAATATTTGATAACAGTTTTCTGGAAATAATTCATAAACATCGGCGCCTTCGCCATATTTTTGGTGTTCGAGCAGTTTCATCATTCACGTCCTAGTCACAAAATACAGTAGTCAGACACCAGCCAAAACCTGGTCCTTCCTGTTTTCCTCATACGAAACTTGGATAAACTATAGAGGAACTAGTCAAACTGGACTGTTTAAGTTTCTATCCGCTCGAAAGTTACTAAATCCTCATCAATTTAAATTCCAACCACTAAGAACAGTCTTCTCATTTCTGAACGAGTTATGTACTAGAACAATCTCAAAGAGCTTTGTGCGGCAGTATTTTGTGACCTGTCTAAAGCCTTCAATTGTGTGAATCATTACATACACTTGCACAATTCCTTACGGTATGATTTCAGGAACCAGAGCCTTAACTGGATTTAGTCCTACGTCAGTGAGCATACTCAATTCATAAAAACAAACATTAACTCAGAAACTAGATTGATCGAACATGGTGTACCTGGACCAGTGCTCTTCATATTGTATTATAATGATTTGGTCGGGCTCAATATTGATGGTGGTTTTATAATATTTGCAGACGATAAGACTGATACAAATAGCCTTCACTTGAGATTAATTGTTGATAATCTGTCCAATTCAAAAGCGTGGTTACATACAATTTACTTACTTTCAATGCAGACGAAACTGTTATCATCCAAATACAATCAACCAGGTTTTACTCTTAGTACTGTAATTGAAGAATCCTTCCGTCGTTTTTATTCCCGAAACCCAGTGAAATTAAAGGGGCGAAGTTTTGAAAAGACATTCCTAGCCACAAGAAAAAACTCATTGGCGGCTATACTGGGTCCCCACTTCTGAATGGTTGAGTGAAATCTCATCCAAAATTATCCCCAGACTCCCCTATTACATATAAGAATGTTTTCATTATAATAAAATCGAAGTTTAAACGAATACCTTAGACATAACAACAATGTATTGTTCACCTTCACCTTTTTAGTTGAGTTCAATGAACCATTGATTAGTTTGAATGGCAAAAATCAACGGAAAAAACCCAATATTTTGGGGTAATAGTCGAAAAAACTGCCAGGATTGATATGAAAAACGGAACATTTAAATCCCCCATTACTTCAATCACTTAACAAATTTGAAATGGCAGATACTGAGTTTGTGAAGTATTATAATCCACATTCGTGCCTAATCACCCATTAAACGAAACAAGTGTCGATTTCTTAATCACGTACGATCCAAGCAGTTGCGACATTATATCGGCAGTTTACTAAAGCACGAGTCATGTCGACTAATTTCAATGAAGTAGGCCATTTGCCAAATTATACCTGTTCTAGCCCAAACGTTACAAGCTGAACCGCTAAAAAAGTCGTCGTTGGCTTCCTTACAAAAATTGTCTTTCGACTATTTTCAGCACTTTTCGATTTAAAAAATGAAATTCGTCCATTAAGATGAAGGAAAAATCCTGTGATTGAAATTGAATGTCACCATGTTCATGAGATGATTATACAGGGTATCAATTTGAAAACTTCCCACCCTTAATATATTCTTTAATATCTTCCTTAGTAGTAAATAATATGAGGAATCGAAAAGACGGGTGATTTTTATTTTCAAGGGGAACACTTTCAAGGAATATTTGTAGCTCTCTTGGTTCAACCCCCTAGGGGATTGGCACATCATTTTGATTGGCGTTCCATTATTTTCCCAATTAAACAAAAAAAAACAAATTTCTCAGAATTGCTCTATCTCGAACCGTTATCAAGTTCGTTTAGAGTTTGAAAGGAGTCATTCTTCTCCATATTTTTTTCTCCTTCATTTATATGCCAAACTATGTATTTGAGCATACACAAATCATATATTTTCGGAATTAGCATAAAATTTTGCGCTTATTCTACAAAATTCAAGTATATCTGATGATTTTGAATTTTTCTTGATTTTTTATTTTACTTTTTCGATTTTTCGAGAATTTTTTTTCAACGTCGATCAATTTGCAATTCACAGAGTAGTATATTATTTGGAATTTGCGATCGAATGAAACAAATGGAGTAACAAACTGCCATTGAAATTGGTATGTGCACCAAATGCATCTCATTTCAAATGAACACTCGATTCGATATGGTTTTGGTATTCATCAACTTAATTTCCCCTCACATCTCTTCTCATACAAGGTGAGTTGTGCTATATCTTCGGACTTCATTTTTCAAGAGACAGGGGTATTAGTAGTAATTCTTGTATCCTGAACATGAATCTCAAGGAATTTCCGGCCAATTTTGCCCACTAATATAACTTAGGGAAAAATTGGTGGTTCCATCGCTACTGGCGTGCAGTGTATTTCACTTAGGATGACCCCTTTTATGCAGTGAGTGTATTTCTAGTGTTTCTATCGACCCTGAAAATTTCATGGATCAGTCTGTTCTTCAATTTCTCTGGTTGAACTTTTTGGGTTTTCAATAAAGAGGTCTGTCCTGGTACCTTTTGCTATACTGGTTCACCACTAGACAGTTTTTTGAACTGCTTCCGGGGTCATAATGATTGATTGACCCTGCGAGACAAGACAAAATCGATGGAAACCTTCCACCGGCTTCTTACTGATCAATTAAAAGAATTCACCTCAAGGTTTCCGAATTCGAGTGCTAATTAATTTGCCAATCATTATTCACGAATTTTGTTGAAGAATGTATAACCCAATGGGTTGAGATTTTAATTGCCTCAAACAAGATCTATATATACGTAGATATATTTCTCGATTTAAGTGAGATTCTGTGTATTTTCTGGCATATCAATGAGATAGATGTCAAGGCCTATGAGAAAAAACTGATTTGGGTAGACGGAATGACTCTTTCCCAGCTTCCGTGGATCTATTCACGATAATAGTTGAATATAATGGGTATCATGTCAGTGCGAAAAGAATCTGATATTTTTCATTCCGAAATGTTGAATATTCAACATCATCATAATTAGATCCTAAGAGTAGCATTTTAATTAGTAGAACTACTTTGTATGCAAAAACAAAGCAATCTAGCTAAATATACAGAGCGGTTTATCTAGGATTCCTGTGACTGATCATTCTTCAACTCGTAGTAGTTTCTAGAAGTAAAATTTCCAGAAGAGTTAAATGTTTTTTGAGTGCTGTTCCCAAACCAGTACAACAAGTTTCAAATGACTATCAATAAGTGCGAAATGAACAACTTCTTAGGAATTGTGCCACACAGACATCTGAATTCATAGAGTATAAATTTCTACTATTTTATTGCATCTCAAATGGTCATCAGTGAAGACCCATGAGATCTACTCAATTTTCCCAAGTTCATGGTCAATAATTTTTTCATCAATCCAATGTTTGATATGAGAATTATAATTTTCAACACTGATTTATGATTCGTTTCAGCTTGCCGCTTTGTAACATCTATTTTCTATAGTGTACAAGTTATTGATATAGATTGAAAATGGAACTGGTCCCAGGACCGCACCTTGTGGAACTCCATATTCTCAAGTAACCTATTGCCGTATATGTTCCCAAATCTAACACTTTGAGTTCCTTTCTAAGCTTTCAAACAACTGAATTTGAATTTTTTCAAAGATCCTTGAAGTAGGGCATGAGTTAGTGTGTCAAATGCTTTGGCCAGATCTACGAATAAGCAAAAACATGGCATACTATTGTCAAGGACAGAATAGTTATTTATGTATCAAGGGCGTAAAGTAGGCGTTTATTTTACGCACGTGATACATACAAAATTTTATGCACAGTGTCCACCAAAATCTTGGAACAGCATGGGAAACTAACTTTTATGAAGAATGACATTTTCTGAGAAACTATTAATAAAAAAGTTTTCCATATGGTTCCAAGATTTTGGCGGACACTGTATATATATTTATATCGCAATTATCGTGTCAATAATCATTTCTGTATACTGAAATAGATTCATTTATTCAAATTGTATACAGAATACCCAGTATATACCCACCTAACTATGACGTTGTTAGGCAAGCTGGTTGTTGTCTAGCAACAAATTCAATAAACAAGGTATACGGTCATCTTCATGTTTATCTGAAAAAGTGCGTGAGTGAACTCAGCACGAAAATTATGGAATCATCAGATGAAGAACATAATATATACATACCAATGGAAATTTTGGAATCAGCTGAGAGTGCCAAACTAGAACTGCTACCAACAAAGTCAAAAAAACTTTAAGAAAAGACGTATAGTGAGTTCATAAAATGGTGCAATGAAAATAGTGTGAAGGTGATTACAGAAGATATATTACTGGGATATTTTTTTGAGAAGTCCAAGAATCGAAAACCATCTTCTTTGTGGTCATACTATTCGATGTTAAAGTCTACTTTGAATTTGTATAATAATATAAACATAAGCAAATTTCCAAAATTGATAGCATTTTTGAAACGAAAGAATGATGGATATAAGCCGAAGATATCCAAAATATTGAATAGGGATGGAATCGAACTTTTTCTAAAAGAAGCTCCAGATAATGTATATCTGATGATGAAGGTATGTTATACCTACCTATATTTATTAAGTAATTAAAAAACTTATTGATTCTTTTATAGGTTGCATTAATATTTGGGGTACATGGCGCTTGTCGTAGAGAAGAATTAACAAATCTCAAGCTTGATGACATTCAAGACCTAACTTTTGCTTTATTGATTACAATTCGAGAGTCAAAAACTAAAATACAACGAACATTTACCATCTGCAGTTCTGAAAATCAGTCAGTTAATCATTTGGATATTCATAGAAGATATGCTAGTCTACGTCCCGCAAATACTGAACATGTGCGTTTTTTTATATTCTATAAGAACAACAAATTTACAAAACAAGTTATTGGGAAGCATATCCTCGATCAAATTCCAAGAAAAATTGCAGCATTTTTGAAGGTACCAGGCCCAGAAGAATATACGGGTCATTGTTTCAGGCGTTCTTCAGCCACTTTATTGGCTGATGCTGGGGAAAGTATCACCAATATCAAGACTCGCTGGTTGGAAATCATTGAACAATCGATTTCAAATAAATTGAATATTGCCAAAAAAATTGCCGGCGATGGTGATGGACCGATACCAAATAATAATTATTTGGACCTACCATCCACATCTAAAATGAGTGGTGAGGATGTTTCAAGAATAATTATTTTCAAGAGAAAAATGAATATCCCACCCTCAATATTCAAAATTGTAACAATTGCATAGTTAATATAAAATTCTAATTTTCAGGGTTATGGAGCAAAAATGCAGATTATGAATAAAAGTTGTTAAATGAGTATTTCTTTATTGAACTGAATTCATTGTTTCGTGGTAGGTCTTCCGTGAAATGATGTGCGTAGGTATATATGGACAATTTTAGTATATTGTCTACCGCCCGCGGGCCATGATGCGCCCACGGGCGGTAAAGTGCCACTTTACGACCGGCAAACCTGGCGGTAAAGTGTACTTTACCGCCCGCTAGTGCATAAAATACTTTATTTGTCATGCGATGGCATCTTGTTTCAGTAGTAATATCCCGACAAAATGCAGAATTTTCGAAAAATACTTTCGTCTTGCTGGCACGAAATCTGTGTTGCGTAGAAACACCACGAGAGCTTGCTCGAGTGGTGTTTTGTACAGCAACACAGTTTGAGTGCCTGGCAATGTGAAAGTATATTGGAAATTCTGCATTTTGAAGGGATATTTGATCAAAAAATTTCAGGAATACATTATATTATGGTCTAAATGCATATTGCAACGTGTAATCAATGTCAGTTGAAGAGTTGAACCGTCAAACTGACGTTTCTATATTTACCGTGATTGTCGTAACTATGGAAATGTATACCCAAGCTAGAAGCGAAGCACCGTTTTGAAAATACCACAGGCTGGAGAAAGTATTTTCAAAAAGTCCTGTTCTTATTGGTTCAAAATGAGAAAATTATGACATTTGATTGGTTTATATAATATGAGGGAAATTGTCATTAGAATCGAATTGATTATCATTAAGAATTTCATTGTTGAGGAATGTTATCAGTCTATTTTCCATACTCCTTCAAATATTTTCATAATTTTGTCGTTGGTGATTTTAAAATTGTTTTTCTGTTAAAACTAGAAAACAATCTGCTGGAATTTCCCAATTTTTTTGAATATGTCTTCATCAACTGTATGAGGGTTCTTATGATTGCCTGTCCAACAGTATTGAATATTCGAAAGAACCTGTATAGTGCACATAGTCCTGCGTGATATATCTGTCGATGAACAGGTTCTCCTTATCCTAGTATTTTTTTTTTCACTCAGGCCCTATCTTCGATGCTCAGACTCTTCCGGAAGGCGCGCTGGATCATTTACCCCAAAAACCACTCCCCACGCCATGGGGTGAGTGACTATTGGGTCCGAGAATCATGTGCCCTGAGCAGGCGGAGTGAAAAAAGGATGTCTGACTTCAGAATCGACTGAAAAATTTTTGCAGAACAAACAAACAGTCAAGAAAGCCACTTAATAAAAAAAATTGAAAAAACATGTAATGCCACTATAAACACCGAATAAAAAATGATAATGATAGTAATTGTTATCCCTGAACATAATCCGGATAAATCATAAAAGATGTGGAGATTTAAGGTAAACTTGGGAAAAAGGCTTCTTCTGAATGTGTTCGTAGTATCGGTATACAAACCGTCTAGCACATAAGGGCAACCTCAAGGCCCTGTCAAAGCCCTCGTTAAGATTTTGTGGATGCAATAGAAAGTTCAGTTGTAATACTTGTTTCATGTTCGTACCCTAATAGTGTCTCTGATCTTTTCCTTAGTTTTCTTTCCACCTTCTATCTATTGTACTGAGGTTGGGTTAGGTTAGGTTTAATATGAGCGAGTTTGGTCGGCCCTCCATTGCGACGCGTATGGGTCTATTGTGGCTCAAACCGATTGAAATTTCACCAATTTAACCCAGCTTCTTGATGAAGCCTATTGGTTTATCACAGTTTTACTAGGGTTGACAGACATCTGTTTCCTTTGGCACCATCTATTGAAGGTACTAACTATGAATGAATAAATTAATGACTGATTTTAATGAAGTAAAAACGTTTCCGAAACCCAGTGCGTACAACGTTCATGGACCAATTCAGTCAACACTACAGGATCACCTTGTACGACTGATACATCTTATTCAACGAATAGAAAACCTTCGAGTAAAAGATGCTTATAAGGCGTAATTTCTGTACTTAATTATAAAATGACAAAACAAGATCAGACATGCCCGCTGGTGAATCAATTGTTGCAGTAGTAGCTGTCGGGTTTCAAGGAAATCCAAACGATGTTATGTGGTCAAGGCAGTTGACTGAACTGCCGTAATTTGTGTGAAAAACTAAAATTAATTGGCTATCAAATATCCCGCGCTGGCACTGCTTCCGACTTCCGAAACTTTTTAGCATTTTAAGCGATCGCTTTCAAGGCGTCTCGAGAATTTCTTCCTTGTAATGTGAGACAAAAACTAAGTGAAATGCGAAGGAATCAAGGTAATGATAACGGCCAAATACTGAAATCTAAAAATTCAGACATTTAATTGTCCTGCCATACTGAAGCATATGTTGGTCAAACAGGAATATTATTCAAAAGCCGTATACATGAACATCGTATGAAAAAGACATTAAATTCAACGATTACCAACTATAGTCCATAAGAGTGATGAAAATATCGAAATTATTGATGTTGAAAATGAAGGAATCAAGCTTTTCAGAATCCTCGGATATCAATGAACTGAAGAATAATGATTGCTTACTAAAAAACCAATCTGGTCCTAATAATTCTCTTTCGATACATTTATTTTGCCAGTATAGAAATTTTACCTGATTAGCTGATTATTGACTAGAATCATTTGAGAGGTGAAAATACGATAATTTGATGAGTTCGTATCATTATCCCGATCAGGATCGCCAGAATTAAATAATTTGGCTCAAGAGCCTTTATTATTAATGCGCCTGCTGCTTTTCTTGGATAGGGTCGCTATTTTGTTTCTCGTGCTCTCTCTGCAGAGACAAATTTTTTTTAATGAAATATTGAGAAGTAAAAAGTGAAAAACACGCTTTTATAACGAATTGAA
This sequence comes from Chrysolina americana, assembly GCA_958502065.1. Lineage (NCBI taxonomy): Eukaryota > Metazoa > Arthropoda > Insecta > Coleoptera > Chrysomelidae > Chrysolina > Chrysolina americana. The sequence continues at coordinate 87,441,274 of OY293414.1, forward strand.
CTAAATAGTAAAAAATAATTGTTTATATAGGCAGAAAATGATAATAAATGAAAGAAGCGTTTGGTGCTCAATATACGAAAATATGAAACAAAGCGCCCCACGCCTTTTTTTAAATAATACTGATATTTTTCATTTATTAGTATTTTCTGCCCAAATAAACAATTATTCTTTAATTTTTCAGTTCAATTTGTTATGAAAACGTATTTTTTAGTTTTTTTAAACAGAATTTTATTTGAAAAATAGAAAGAAAATAAAAAATTTCGAAAATTTGATGATGCGGGGACATTTCATTCCTTTTTTGTGCTAAACCTCGTACCTTATATGCTAAATTATATATTTTTGGAATCAGCATGAAATTTCGCGTATAAAGTGCAAGTTTGACGTGAATCTGACAATTAAGTATTTTGACTTTTATGTAGTCATTTTTTTTTTCGACAATTGGCTTGAAATTCAAAGAGTAGGTACACTTATTTCATTATTCTGAATCGGTTAGCGTTGAAAAGTTCATCTGGAGTTGAGAGGGGTAATTTTTCCTCAATTTTTTTCCGTATGATTAGGAATCAGGTTCATTTGAGGAAACCCGGCAATTTTTTGAAAATATTCTAGTAATTCGGTTTGAATATTGCATAAGGCTTCAGAAAATCTCGCTCATGTGAAACAGCTCTAAATATTTCGATATCGAAGTGAAAAGTAGATATTCAGGACAACAAAATCATTGGGGTGAATTTCTTGGACTCAAAAAGTACGTTTGAAACTATAAATATCGACCTACTCTTAAAGAAAACTAAGCAAGTATGGAATTGGAGGAAAAGATTTTGATATGCTCCAGAGCTTTTCACTTTTCACAAAATAGAAAACAACACGTCAAACATAATAACGTTTATTCGAATATAAAAAATGTCAAGTGCCTCAAGGTTCGGTTTTAGGACTCACATTATTTATTTTATCCATAAATGATATAATACATCACGTTAGTATTTCTAAGCCTTTTTGGTGAAAAAGAGGACGTTAAACAATCCTTGAACGAAGATCTTCAGAATATTTTCACCTGTATCTGTCTGGTTTTGAAATAAATGTAAGAAAAAGCGAACGTCATGATTATATCCTTGAAAGTAAATATGAAAATGGTCAAGGAAGATGGAATAAAATTTAATATTCGATAAAACGGGGAAAGCATCGAAGAAGTTGAAATGTTTAAGTATTTGAGAGTAATCATTGATAGTCAAATGAATTTGAACAGTCACTGTGCCTATGTTGAAAAAAATGGCGCAAAAAAATAGGTTTCATGTATTGACTTGGAGACAAAATGTCTCATTTCTCAAAATTAACAATCTACAAGTTTATCATTACAACTCATATCGATTGTTTTGGCACTTTATTAACTTTCTTCAATGATGAACAGATAAACATACTGCAAAAAATACAAAATAGCGCAATGAGAGCTATTTGAATTGTAAAAGGCGTACTCCAATTGTGGAAATGGAGAACATATTGCAATTGATGAACGTCAAACAAAGAATTTCATATTATAAGTACACCGATTTTTTTTTCTAATCTGAAAAATAACCTGATACCGTCTCATTTATCAAGTGAACTAATTATGTTCAGAATTTACATTTATATTTAAATTATTTAAATTTAAATTATAAATAACGAAGTGACACCAAAATATTTCAATGTATTAACAAGTTGTGATATACAACTGGATGAAATCATCCAACGATATCAGCTTCCGATAATGCAGTTTTTCAATAATAAACCACAATATTAACAAATCATTGAATGTGAATTAAGTTATTATTATGAATTATAACTTCAATGAACTTCCTTTTTTTCACATTGTGAATTATCCTCAGCCAATTAGGTTGATAACCCGTGGGGATTCTTTGAGACGAGACAACAACAAATGACTGTGTTCATCAACTAAACGAATCGTTAGATAATAAATTATGCAGGAAACAATATAAACATGCTTTACAACAATATGTTGTGTTTAGTGACAGAAACGCTAGAAAAACAAGTGAACCTTTCATTTCATTATATGAATCATTATTATTCAAAATGTTTTGTGAACAACAGCAGAGCATCTCAAGAATTCCGTACGAATACTTGCAATACTTTCTGAAATATCACGATATGCCTGATAAACTCGTCGTTATTGAACTCCAATTGTTATAACTGAATCGAGATGGCTGCAGATATATTATCAAGTGGTGCTAAGTCTGGAAATCCAGGTGGCCACTTTGAAAAACTTGTTCATGTGGTTCAGTTGAAGGGGTAATTATTTTCCACCATTTCCTGCCAGTATTGGAGTGTCAGAGGAACTGTACCAGATAATTTGTTTCCAAAACATTCACCAAATCTTCGTTGGCGATAACTGGAGTAGCTCCAACTATTCTTTTGGTGTTGCTCTTAACCTCTACGGTGTGAGGGGGGAGTATAAATGTTGAAAGATAGTGCCATCATTTGATTAACACCATTTAACATGTCAGTTGTTTGTCTCGAATGACCAAAATAATAGAAGCTGGGAAAACAAAATTTCTAACACTTTCTTTGATGGCTTTCATACCTGACGCGTAGATCTCTCATTATTACCAAATAAGCGGATAATTTCAACTTTTTCTCCAATTATAAGAACTAATCTTCGGTTTTTTGCCATCTCATTAACAATTAAGTAACACTGCTTGACTTATTGACATTTCGTACGACGGAGTGAAGTGTATTTTCCTACCTTTTCGTTTGCTGAAAAGTGACACTTTCCTCTCTAATTAAACAAATTACAATTTCATTTCATTTATTCGAGGCCAATTATGCAAAGTTTTCTCGTAATTACAGCACAGTATGATTAATCATACAAAACAATATAATGTTGAAGTGGTTCCACTTTTTGTCCACATTGTCATCAATCGAAAAATCGATAAAAACAGACTTTGGTATATTTCCGTCCTCACTTATTGACAACAATGCCAAACTGAAAAAAACAACATCGTCGGTGCACATATTAAATCGTTCACAAGGAGATACGTTCGATATGGAAATGATGATCCATGTCAAGCAATTATAAAGAGTCTTATGCCATTAGACAGCCTTCGATATAGTTTAAAAAACAATAACTAATGTCATTAACCATTAACTTATTCTAATGTTTTATTCGAAGGCCTCTTGAACGTGGCCAATTTGTTAGTGGCAAAATCAGTCAATATTTCTTGTCTTTGGAGTAGTTTCATCATACTGTTGATACAACTGAACGGGTTAGAATATGCCAGGATTGTGCAGATGGTTTGCAGATAAACAATATTTATATCAAATAATCATCCGGTTTATACAGTGTGAGCCATAATGTGAGCAGAGTTACAAATAATGCCTTATTGAATGTCATTGCTGCTCATTGGAAAACATCACAATCGATTTTAATAAACGTCACGTGACCATCAGTATGGAAACATTTTGGAAAAAATCCTCACTTATTACAAAAAAGTAATACGGAAAAGTTGTGTATTATTCAATTTTAGGCCTATAGAAGAAGAAGAATTGAAGAATTTCAATTGCAATTTTTGTAATGAAATCAAATTCCAAAATGAAATTTAATTATAAAAATTATTTAGCCTTTTGCATATTTTTGCAAACGTCGAACAGAAATAATTCAACAGCCCCATACGATTGCCAAATCACGTCTAGCCAACCCCTGATAATGTTTTTCTACGAGAATATTCTTTACAATACTTCCTGTAACAACCACCAACTGGCAATCGAAAACATATGACATCTGCAGACTAGTTTCACGATTCAACTCGCTCATCTAAAACCGATTGGAAATCAATTACATATTGTGGCCGAGTCTGTGGAAAAAATAGAGAAATAATATGTATTTCGTAGAACAACGTGAAAACTTGAGATTTTCTCCAGCAACTTCATTTTTATCATTTTCTCAACAAATATTCTCATTTCTATTCTCTAGAAATAGTTTTTAAAGTAACAAACAATAAAATTGAAAGAAAACACGATATCTTCAGTTCCAACAGTTGAGTTTTCAAACGGTAGACTTCCTCATACTGAAAAACGCACAAGGTATGGTTAATCAAAGTTAAAACCCTACTGTGGTTAACGCTGGCATCGCCAGAAGTTCTCCCTTCGGCTCACCTCTTCGGGGAGTAGTCTATCTGATTGACTGGTCTCTGTCGTATTTTTTTCGTCTGTTCTCTTGTCTGTCCTCTCATCTGTCCTCTCGTCTGCCTTCTCGTCTATCCTCTCATCTATATTCTCGTCTGTTCACTTGTTTGTCATCTCGTCTGTTTTCTCGTCTGTCCTCTCCTCTCGTCTTCCCTATCGCTTGTCTTATCGTCTGTTCTCTCGTCTGTCCTCTGATCTGCCTTGTTTTTTGGTCTGTTCTCTCGTCAGTCCTCTCATCTTTCCTCTCGTCTGTCCTCTCGTCTTTCCTCTCGTCTGTCCTCTCGTATTTCCTCTCGTCTGTTCTTTCGTCTGTACTCTCGTCTGTACTCTCGTCTGTTCTCTCGTCTTTCCTTTCCTCTGTCCTCTCGTCTGTCCTCTCGTATTTCCTCTTGTCTGTTCTGTCGTCTGTACTCTCGTCTGTTCTCTCATCTTTCCTTTCCTCTGTCCTCTCATCTGTCCTCTCGTATTTCCTCTCGTCTTTCCTTTCCTCTGTCCTCTCGTCTGTCCTCTCGTCTTTCCTCTCGTCTGTTCTTTAGTCTGTACTCTCGTCTGTTCTTTCGTCTGTACTCTCGTCTGTTCTCTCGTCTTTCCTTTCCTCTGTCCTCTCGTCTGTACTCTCGTCTGTTCTCTCGTCTTTCCTTTCCTCTGTCCTCTCGTCTGTACTCTCGTCTGTTCTCTCGTCTTTCCTTTCCTCTGTCCTTTCGTCTGTCCTCTCGTCTTTCCTCTCGTCTGTTCTTTCGTCTGTACTCTCGTCTGTTCTCTCATCTTTCCTCTGTCCTCTCGTCTGTCCTCTCGTCTGTACTTTCGTCTGATGTCTCCTCATATTTTATTTTCAGTATTAATACAACAAATATTAAAAAAATATTCGTGTTATACATCTATAGCTGACATTCATATACATCTTATCGATTGTTTCGACTGCATTTTTCATGGAAACTGCACTTGCCTAGGAAACTCTATATGTAAGTTACAGACTGTATTCACCGTGACTGAACTTTCATACCTAGTAGAATTCCAGCTTTATTTTTTGTTTCAGGAATATTGACTCTCGGATTGGTTGGGGTTATCATGGTCTGCATCTCCGGCCTCATGTTCCTCTACAATCCCCTTGAAGCAGTTCTGCGGAAGGTACATATATTTTACCAACTGAAAAATTTACTGAATATCATTATCATTATTCATTAATTAAGAGTTGTAAAATAGTGTGAAATATATTCTGCATCCAGTCTTCTTTCTCCGTCATATCAACATCTCTCTTATTATTTTCTGCGTTTGTAGCTGAAATATCACCACTGATCTTTCATGAGAATACAGAAGCTATCAAACACCAATGTGAAGATTTATCGGCAGTAACTTCCATATATCCCAATGAGCAGAACTTTTTTCAACAATATTTCTAGAGGCATTCCTTTCATCATCGATGAAAACACAAATATTTTGTGTCGCTGTGAATCTTGTTGAAAGGGTGGCTAATTTTTGATACGTATATTACCATAATAATCATTACAATTGTTCACTATCGGTCATCAAGACATCTCCAGTAAACATCTTCCATTAAATTCCATATGAAATTTCTGTCTTGTTTCAGTTCCTCACCCTGGCACCTGGAACGATGTTCTTCGCCCTATGGGCGGTTCCTCCCTACGACGTCGTCATGAAGATCTACATATTCAACGTAACGAACCCCGACGCATTCATGAGAGGCGAGGAAATCCTGAAAGTCACTCAAGCTGGACCGTATTCATACAAGTGAGATTAATTCATCTACTATAACCTAGGTGTACTTAGATCGCTTATTATATTGTAATAAATCTGGGGCCGGACCTGGCCACGCCTGTTTAAATATTCACGTTTACTAGCTCAAGAACTAGCTCGATGGGGTCACCAGAGAACACCCGGAAGTGACAAAGACCCTCCAGAAGGTGAGGAATCGGTTTTACTGGGCCAATTGTCAAAGTAACGTCAAGGACTAGTGCAGTGAATGCTGTATGCGCTGCCAGTAATGGGCCTCGAACATGACCTAAGTCCCCGATGCGTCAGCACAACGTCATACACATCGCTGGCCCATTTCCAAAATCTTACCATGAAAGAAGATCTCCAAATGTTCAGAGGCATTGCGGTAATCTCCAAGAAGTTCAGTTGACTCCAGAAACTACGGGAACAGAACCCAGAAGCTGGAGCGGTGCTACAGTTGAACAAGGACCAGAGAAACAACTTCAATCTGGTTACCAAGAAGCATTCTCGAGATAAGCCGCCATATGAAGATGTATGGAAGAGCCTTACCAGATTAAGAGACCCAATGCTGGACCAGAATCTTGTAGACCTGGCAATCCCAAAATCGTCCTGTGGGATTGATGGGCTGGACTGAAGAGTTATAAGAAGTATGTTAGAGACGATATTCAGATCCAGCTGCGTCAAGATTTTGGTGTGCTGTGACCATCTGCCTCGACCCAACTTGAAGATTGTGGAGAGTCACTTCAAGGTGCAGAGGAGAATCCTGCAAGTACCTCTACACTTCAAGAATTTTCGGGACGAAAAGTCTTTGAGAAGGGGGCAATGTAATGAATCTGAGGCAGGATCTGGCCACGCCTGTTCAAATATTCTCGCTCGCTTGCCGAAGTAACCAATGACATTCTCATGCACTTCTTGAATCTGAGACAGGACAGCTCCAGGTCCCACATTGCTTGCGTCCGAGCGAACACTCATTTATTTTAAACATCCGACTTCTGACACCAAATGTAATGAAAATACACTCAACTAATTCTGCTAATTTATTCAAAACTCTTCTTCACAATAACTTAATTTATTTGAAACATTTATATCACAGTTACTGTCATTACTCTGTCGATTTGCGAACTCTCGAACTATATCTGCAACTCTGCCAGATCCAGCCTCAGATTTATTACAATATATATGATGGCAAACGGAGTTTGATTTCACACAAACGCTGGCTCGTTCATTTTCGGTCAGGTCTCAATAATTTTCCCATTTCGCATTGTTTCATCTCAAAATGGAAATATAATGACTTACACAAGGTGAGCACGCATGTTCTAGTTAAAATATCAAAAGATACAGTGAAAAATACTGCCGATTCAGATACATGCGTGCCCACCTTGCATTCCTAACCCTGCATGAGAATGCATGCCTGTCAACGTGCGTGTGTCTTTTCTGTGCCTGTCAGCATGCGTGAAGCACGCAGGGTGAGCACGCATGAAACTAGGACATGTTCTACTGAAAATAATAAAAGATACAGTAAAAATACGCCAGAATTATATGAAAAACTCAAATTGCATCAGGACAATTAGGGTGAATCACGCATGCTTGTCTGAAATTATTGTTACCTCACTTCATATGCTTATCTTGCCTCATTATTAACTAAGTGTGGTATTTTTCAATACGAATGTTTTTTTTTTTCAGGGAAATATTAACGAACAACAACGCTACGTTTCACGACGATGGTACAGTCACATACAAACCTTTCAGAGAGTTCATTCCTGATCCACAGAACTCAGTAGGTGATCCGAAAGTTGACAGGATAATTGTACCTAATATACCTATGGTTGTAAGTATAAACTTTAATCACTTACCTTTATTATAGAACCACTTGGTTAAAAACGACATTGGTGAAAAGAATAAATCAGTTTTAATTTTTGACACCTATATCGTTTATTCTCAGTATTTTTGTGAAATGTTTACTCTTTCCCGAAAACGATACTTGGTATATGTACTTAATTAGTATAAAAAAATTATGTATTCAAATTCGTGACTATACATTGAGATCTTGGTAACAGTATAATATAGAGAGTTGGTAATCCAAAAATTAAATATTGGAACAAAAAAATCTAATCAAGCTTGTTTAGTTCTGGAGTTATACTGGGAAAATCGAAAATTTCTAAATTCTTTTTTTGCCTAGATCTTTTCATTTCGTGTAGTTTTTTGAAATTTCTGGAATTTTCCCGCCTCAACTTTTTGTAAACTATCCAAATATGAGAATAAAAATTATACTCAAAGTATCGTACAACTTTTCATTTTCAAATACGAACCTGTATTTTTTATTGAATTTTCTCAATTACTAAGAGTCACGTTTCATATTGGAGTAGTATTGTCATCAGAACTACAGAGTGTTTCGAAAATATTGATCTATTCAACTGAACAATCAATTTGATAAAAAAAGTTGTCTAAATTGAGCTCTAATATTCTTTTTCCAAAAAAGTTTTTTTTGACCCTCCCAACACCGCACGCCAATGATAAATAAAAATGTTCACTATGCCAATTACTTTATTTTTCTAACATAAAATCACCCCCAAGATTTCAAGAATATCACTTTAAAAATAACTGAGATAATAGGGTGTATTCATGAAAAGCGGGACACACTGTATATCAAAATATCACCGGATCTAAAGAAAATCTGATATTTCACACCCAACATTATTCAAGAAATTTTGATTTATCCTTTCCCTCACAGAAGCATAGCAATCCAAAATTCGTACTGAGCATTTTTTTCTCTCTTCCAGGGCATCCAATCTTTCCTTAAGGACTCATCGTTTGTTACCAACATAGGCTTTTCAAGTTTGACAACTACAATGGGAGCACAGCCTTTCCTCAATTTGACGATAGATGAGTACCTTTGGGGATATGACGACAAACTGGTGGGTCTGGCAAATCAGTTCATACCAAGCTGGATAGATTTTGGAAAATTCGGAATACTTGAGAGGGTAAGGTTCCCTTTCAGATTCAACAAGTCTGCGCACTCAATTTCTCATTATAATGAAGGGTTCTTTTGATCATTTAATCGTTTATTTAAGGAATTTCCTATTGCAATTCGGTATTTTTCAAAAATAGTTCAATCTTCAGTTATTCAATCCCATTTAGAAAACTAATCCACATTGAATGTTGAAATTTGAAACAGAAGTTTATTGATAGATGAAGTTCTGCCTGTATAACATTCTGAATGCCCCCGTCACTTCTGCTTTCAACAAGATTTGACAAAAAAAAATTTTGTGTTAAAAAAAACTCTTTGATTTATTTGAGTTTGAACTTGAAATTCAATTCTAAACTCAATATTCAGTAAAAATCAATTAAAAAGGTCTTCATTTGTGATTTTTCAAAAAAAAAGTTGTCAACTTGCTTGTCTTGAAACCGATGACAGGTACTTCTGTGCGCTAATTACCGTATCTGGATTTGGTACATGAGAATAATAATGATAATACTTCCTCATAGGATATTCAGCTCGTAGGCGGAAGCATCCTACATCATCTGGATGCCGGAGAGACGCATACCTACCTATGGTTGGAACAACGCTACACCCAAGAGGTAACTACTGTCAAAAACTCTCTCCGCGGCAAGTATCAGCATAAATTCCGACAGATCTGGTCATCAGAACTGTCGGAGAAAAACAAAGTTGCTGCAACTGATATGCTTGCCGTTTCGATTCTACTCCACTCCTTTGCAGTAATGGAATGGACACAAGGAGAGCTGCGGCAGCTTGACGAAAAAACTCGCAAAATGATGCATCTTCATAGAAGCTTGCATCCTAAATCGTTTGTTCTACAGTTATACTCTGAACGGACGAACCCAAACGCTGTCACCAAGTTGGAACCCGTTCAGCAAAAAGCCCACGTCAAAGCTGCGTAGAGTGAGAGGCTCCAACAGCTACATAAGGATAAGCAATGCATAGGGTTTTCTTCAAGAAAATTGAAGACCTTGGCTCATCCAGAAACCTGACCTTCGCTTTTCTCAGGTCAAGTGGGCTGAAGTCGGAAACCGAGGGATTCATAATGGCCTGCCAGGATGGTGCCTTCAACACCCTCCTCTACCGCAGTCGCGTGATGGGTATAGAGGTCTCTGACACTAGATGCAGAGCATGTCGTGGAGCTTTTACTGTCAGCTTGTCCAGCTTATGCGGTCTCAGCGTATATTCACAGGCATAACGCAGCCCTACGAGTGTTGTGCTACCATCTACACTCGTATGGTGTAGACAAGACAAAGACAGCGGTGTTGCCTTATACTCCGGTGGATATTGAGTCCGTTGTGGAGAATGATAAGTGCTGAATCTATTGGAACTACTCATTCCCTATCCTCAAGCAAATACAAGCCAATTAGCCTGATTTATATGGAAATGCGTGATGCTCAGTAATCTCGAAAAGTGCTCCGGAGCACTGGAGTGGTCGCGAGTATTTTTTTGGATTACTAAGCACTTAGCCTTTTCGTTAAATTCTCAAAAGCACTAAGCACTAAGGATTGGTCGGGAGTACAGTGCTGAGAAGCACAAAAGTGCTTTTAGTGCTTTCACGGGGATTAACTGAAATCACGTTCAGAAGGCAAAATCTACTTACTTTCTGTTCTCATTGAGTGACACTGCAGGCATCCAAAATCCCATTTTCATTTCCAATTTTCCAGGGTGTTCAGAAAATAGTTCTGTTCCATGTACTAGACTGCATCTTGATATAGTACATTGAAGACGATGAGGACGATGACTTTTGAATCTTATCAACTTGACAGTTATTTCTGTTACAGCTGATGGACAGAGACAACCACAATGAAGTCACAATTAGCGTGAATCCCGGCCAACGCCCCTCCGACTATAAGCAGCTCCTTACCCAAGAAGAGCTGATGTCCCAGTACCATATCATCAACTGGAACGGCCTTCCTGGGCTGAAAGAATGGGGCTTCGACGAAAAGAACGAATCAGACAAGGAACCGAAAAAGTGCCAGTTGGTGGAGGGAGCTTTCGACGGCACGATATTTCCCAGACCTTTGAGAAAACACAGGAACGTGACGATATTCAGGAAGGCCTTCTGTCGGCCCGTCCCTCTGGAATTCGTCGAAGAGAACCTCACGGAACAAGGATTCAAAGCCTACAACTACAAGATGGGCAAGGACTTGTTCGCCGCTCCAGAAATCAACCCCTACAACGAGTGCTTCTGCACTAGCGGTGTTTGCCCCGGTAGGGGATTGCAAAGCATAGCACCCTGCTACTACGATCTGCCTATTATTCTGTCGCAGCCCCACTTCCTGAACGCTGATCCCGAACTGTTGAAGACGATCGAAGGATTGCATCCTGTAGAAGAGAAACACGCCAGTATCGCTAAGATACAGCCAGATATTGGCATTCCCTTGGACGGATCCACGCTGAAGATACAAGTTAATCTCGGTGTGGGTCAGACTAGGTTCAACTCTAAAACTAGGCCGTTCAACGGGCTGACTCTGCCTCTTCTCTGGATCGAGCTGACTTGCTCAGAACTCCCCCCGTTCGTGAGTTGGCTGCTGACCCTTGTTATAGACGTCCTGCCCGTCTGCCAAAAGGTCCTCTGCTACTTTCTACTGATCGTGGGTTTATCCATGATGTCCGTGAGCGTCCTCTTCATCTTGAACCTATGGAGAGCCGTGCCTAGATCCATGAGCATCACCGCAGATTACATCGCTATTCCGGTGATAAATATTCCGATGCAGTATTTGAGAGAGAAAGAGAAAGAAAAGGAAAGAGAACTATTGTTAAGCCAATGATCTTCGGCTTGTTGCTAGGTGCCTGATAAGTAATTAGTTATTGCGTCTATGACGTACTAGAGACTGAATAAATTATTTCGTACAGGACGGCCATGAAGGTTGTTGGACGAATTTTTCTGTGATGATACTGTATTGAGTGGTGGCCGTCTGTATACTGTACATAACTATTATTGAGAAGATGTAGGATTAGAAATTTTATTATTTATAAATGGTTTTTTATGTGTACCTTCTATTTCAAGTGATGTTTTGAAAGAAATATTTAGAAATTGACTTGATGGATTTGTTTTATTGATTCCCTTCATTTACCTAGTGCCCCAGAAGACTTGCTTAACATACCACCGCTTCAGATATACATTCAAAGCGGAGCCAGGTCAGTTATCATTGAACTGACATCAGGTAGGATCTGCCAAGGAGTTGAAGAAATTGCTGGGCACATACTGTGTCAGTGTGAACAGTGTGAAAGTCTGACAAGGCCAAGGTTTAGACAACTAGGACAGGAAAAACCCCATACAAAATCTCATCTATATCCAGATTAAGTTAGGTTAGGTTGAGTAAGGTTACATCAGGTTGGTAGGTTAGGTTAGGTTAGGTGAGGTTAGATTAGGATAGGTTAGGTTAGGTAAGGTTAGGTTAGGTTAAAGCAAACTTAGGGTCGAAATTTTTGAAAAAAGTGTCAGCCATGGAAAATGAGCTGATTAAATAGAAAAATAAATAGGTTTTTGGCGAAAATGACCCGCTCGGAAGTTACGAAGTATTTTTTCAACACTCGCAAGCTTCTCGCTCAGATGTCCCAGCATACGGGACGGTGAGGGAGTAGAGGAGCACTCAGTGAGTAAAACGAACAAAAAGGTGGATCTGTCGCATTCGAATTTTCGTGAAAAATTTTCGAAAAGTCGACGAAAGTCAATAGAAATTTCAAGTCGCATTCAAAAGTCATCGAAAGTCAAGTCGAGTCTGAAATTTGAAATTTTTAGTGAAAAAACTTCTTTTTTTCGCAATTTTTACTAGTCAATTATACCTGAACGAACTAACGGGGCGACGGATCCGTCTTATTAGCGACAGAAACTACTTTCTTCATCGATAAATCGCCAAAAAAGTGGGGGGGGAAAGGGAAGAAAAACAAATAAAAAACAGGGGTTGAGGAAGGAAAATGTTTGTTGGAAAATTCCATTTGATCGCGTTAGAAAAGTGTTGATTTTTGTAAAATTTACAACAACATCGTTACGCTCTGATAATTCGTTTTGTTATGTTAGGTTAGATTAGGTGAGGTTAGGTTAGGTTATGTTAGCTTAGGGTTAGGTTCAAGCTTACTTACCAAACGAAACGGCAATTTCACTAGCGAATTCAAAAACATCTCAGGCAAATTGAAGTTTTCTCGGTCTTCTGAAATTTTTAAGTAATTTTCATTATTTTCCCATTTTTCCACTACCGTTAGTGTAAAAACTCCGTTTTTTCATCAGGTTCGACTGTCTTGAAACCCCGTTTCTCCCGACTTCCAACTATCCAAAAACCCCGTTTTTTTCACCAAGGATGACTGTCTTAAAACTTGATTTTTTCCACTTCCAGCTATCCAGTAGAAGTCACAATCTTCAAATGTGCCTGATAAAGAGAGACTTGTTCCAAGTTTGAATTTCGGTGATGATAGTTATAAATTATCACGTATTCGTTACATTTCGTGAAAAAAAAAATCTTGCATGAACCACGAACGTATTATCTTCACCCTCCGGGCATTATTATCTTCATAACTCCCTTGGTCACTTCTGAATGAAATTCAGAGTCAATATTATGATCTACAGAGTAACAGTGTGAAAGAGTACAATAACCTATACAGCGTGACCCAAAAAGTATGCCGCATATGATAAATTTTATCGTTATTGATTTCACAAAATAAAAATCATGATAAAAGATTTTTTTATTAATGTTACAATTCATTTCGTCCTGTATTCTCATTTTCCTGAAAGGACAAAACCATACTCAGTAATTTTCAAGCAATTTCATTCACCTATTAAAAGTTTGAACAATGAGGGACTCAAATTGATCCTTGTGGAACCTCTGAATTGGTTGAAAATATAATTCTCTCCAAAATATTTTCAAAAAATATTGTGATCATTTCAAATCTACACACAATATGATCAGATGAGCAGTCTGTGACATCTTACGGTGAGTAGTCAAACCAGCGCAACGAAGAGAGCAGTTATGACAACCAAAAACTTGAACTTTTCAACTGGATCTAGATCTCAAATTGAAATAGTTGCTAGGGTATCGTATAGATGGCAGTTGTCTAGAAAATGCATATGACAGCAGTGGGAATCCAACAAAGATATTTAACACGATTTAAAGAAAAAAAACATGATTTTGAAAAGATAATATGAATATCAATAGTTGAAGAAAAATCAAATGACGGACGGATCAATGAAAGACGAAATGCACTGGATCACTGCTTGTGAGAATTTTAGACGAGAAATAAATTCTTTGCTAACCAGAGTTCAATATTTCTACGACTTCAGACTTGTACTGCGAGTATCAGAATCAAAAATTCAAAAGATACCTAGGTATATCTATGAAGAAAAATCATCCTACCACCATATTCAAAATTGAAATTCATTTCATTTGGGAGTAGTTTGTACTAGCAATTTTTTGAAAAACTTCTCTGACCAGGGGTTTCTAGTAGAGACATTTCATTGAAACAGAAACTCATGATTGCTTGAAACATACTTTCCCTTGGAAAGTTCATCTAGAGTTGAAAGAGTCCTGTTCGCAACTTTGTTTTCATTAATTTTCGTAAATTTCAACAGTTTATATATGCAATTTCAAGTAAATGTGGTGGTTTTGTATTTTTTATAATTTTCAGGGGTCTACCCCTTATGACTTTTTTCGATAATTTTTTTATTTCCGTGCATCGACTTGAGATTCTCAATGTGTACTAACTTCATCATTCTGAATCTTTTGGCGTTCGCAGAATCGCTCTATCTTCAACCGTTCTCGAGTTAAAAAGTTCATTTAGACTTGAAAGGGATCACCAAAACATTGTTTTCATGAATTTTCTATTGATTCTGGTCATATTTAAGATTTTCAGTAGTATCTATATTTTCATTTTGATAACAGTCTACAACAACAGTACCAGAACAAAACGGGAATCACGATATCCTTATCTCTCTCTCTATTCTTCTCCATCCTCCCCTTCCGCTTCACCCCTTTTTTCCTCTCCTACTCCACCCTCCTCTCCTAACTCTCCTCTCAATTCTCCCTCTGCTACTACTCCTTCATACCCTTCCTTCCCACCATTCCACCCTACCCCTCCTCCTCATCCTACTTTTCCTTCCCACCTTCCCCTTTCATCTTTTCTTCCTTCTTCTATCTCATTTCTTTCTTTCCTTTTCCCTTCTTTCTGTATCCACTCCTCATAATCACCCTCCCACCATCTCCCTTCACATTTTTTCCTGGGGATTCCCTTGGTATGTTATTAGAACGATGATGGAATATAAAACTGTATCGTTGATAAAGAGACAATATTCAAACACGAAGTCTGAATAAAGATATCTATTTCAACAATGACAAATCCTTTTTTATTTACAAATATTTACAGAACAATTCTCTAGATCGGATCATTTCTTTGTCGACCGTCCTAGAGTTTTTATCTTCGATTTGATCCAAGGAAGGTAGTACGACAGCCTGGTGTAAACATCTGGAAAGCCCGGTTTGGCACATCCGGAGCCAAATGACGTTATTCCGGCTAGAATCCAACGACCGTCCGGCATGGCACATTGGAGAGGACCTCCAGAATCACCCTGTAGGAAAAACATCCACGATTAGACCTCCTCGTTGCCAGTATTGGATAGTATTGCCAAATTACATTTCAATAAACTAATCCATAATAGTTTTCATCAACCCATCAATTTGAGCATTCTTACAACAATTTATGAAGTGAGAGAAAATTTAATTACAACCGACATAAATTTATACAATGTTCCTCAAGGAGGACAGTATTCTGAGTACTAATTGCAATTGAGTTTTGGATATTATGCTCTATTTGGTCCGTATTCATTTCAAAATATTCCTGAAAAATCGTCAATGATGTCAAAGTAAGGCGCAATTTATTGGCAAATTGCTATACATTGATAAATAGCAAAAATTTCATGAGAATTTGCTCGTATTTGGCACAACTGTGTATAGATTTTGATTGATTCTTCATGAAATAATACAGAAACGTACATTTTCTCAATTTCTGAAAGATATACTGGCATTTTTTGCTTCTTCCAAGATCCGCAACATTATTGAATACACCATGAACCTGGTTTTTCGAAGTGACCCACAAAAAAGTGTCGAATACTGTATGGTCATTACCATTATTTCCAATCTACCTATCTGGGAATCCTTCTTCTAGGTATTCACATACTGCTCTGGTTCATGTAGAGGGGCACAATCATGTTGAAATCAATATTGATTTAAGTTTAGGAGAGGTAAAATGTCTAGATAATCCTCAAAAGCGCCTAGAAGAAACTCCAGATACGTTTCTCCATTGAAAGTTCCATTAAAGAAGTAAGGGCCAAGGATTTGATCTCCACCAATTCCAGCCCATATGTTCAAACTGAACCGTACCTGTGGTCTAACTGCCCTAAACTCTCTGAGATTGTACTGACTCCACATATGCTCATTATTTATACCTCAATTAGTGAAAGTGCTCTCATCCGTCTAAATGACCATTGAGTTAAATGGGGAAAATCATTTCTATTCATTTGCCAATTACAGTAAGACAAGTATAAGTAAAATTTTTGGCAAATATGACTTTTTTTTTCATTTTATACCATGTCTTCTGAGCTGCCTCTAAACACTTGTTTGTTGCGCACCTGTATTAGAAGTAACTTCAATTTAATATTTCAATAAAAGGATACGAGGATGTATTGATATCTAGTTAGCCTAGACCAGTTCCCTGCATAAACAAAATATTGCGTTACCATAGCAACGAACAATAACTTATTAGAAGTGTCAGTGTAGAAGTGTAGATTGGGTGGTTATGAAGTGTGAATTCCCCTGATCAAGGTGGCAGTCGTTTGAATCAAATTATAATCAAACAGTTTCGACTGCTTTGCTAACCAAATTTCCCAATTTAACCGGTGCCTCTGACAATGAACTTTGCATATGTCTCTATAGGCATTAAACTAAATTGCTTTTCGATTATGTTATTATCCTACGTGGATTGATTGTTCTCGTAAGAATGAACTTCAAAGAAGATACTGTTACACATGATGTATTTTCCTAGGGGCACTCTCATTATTTCTTCAACTAGTGATATTTACCCTAGAAGAAGATAAGAATTTGGAGAGGATTGAAAAAATTACGAAAGAGATTCACAAGGTTCACTACAGAATATTTGTTGATTTTTTATTTCCCCCCAACCCAAGCACATTAAAATAATTATTATCAGGCATTCAATTATGAGTGGTCGTTTTTCCGTCACTCAAAATCATGCATCAATTCGAACAAAGTTGAAATATCAAATATCAAAATGGTGAAATGTAAAACTGTGATAGTCTATGATTCAAAAGTATCGAACCAACAAAGTTCAGTAGTTCAATAAACTGGAGACCCGAAATCGATAGGAAATAACTTTTAATCAATGGAAAAGGTTCAAAAAATTCATTTGTTCATGGGCCGTGATGGTCATGATGGTAGAGCGCTTGTCTCTTAACCTAAAGGTCATGGGTTCGATTCCCAGCATGGTCATCGGTCTCGTGCATGGCATCACACGTTAAAAGGTAAGAACAATATTTTTTTAATTAATTATGCTGGATTTCGAAATGATCACATCATACTTTTGAAAAATCGAAATTCGATGAACAGATACAGATATTAGATCAAACAGGCAAATCACAATAAACAAATTTTGAAAATAATGTAACAGAATATCGTAAATGCAAAGCGTAATATTCGGAAGTGATAAGAATTAAAATCGTCGACTCAACACACCACAAGACCTAAAATCAACATATTGAAAGTCATCAGAAGAATAATTGGCACAGAACCGAAAACTATCAGAGTGGATCGCGGGTTTCTCTACTATCTCAGAGATGGCACAGCCTGCGGTCGATAAATGATTTCTGATATCGAGATTATATTCCTTCTTATTTCTATATAACCTAATATCACCGAAATGGCCATACTCACATTGAATTTATCACCAGAATTATCAAAGAAAAAATACATCTGTGCCAAGTGATTCGATTTATCACAACTCCAAAAATCGTGAGAAATAGAAAATAGGCATATGTGCGCAAAATTCAATGCAGATTCCGAAAATGAATGATTTGTGTATGCTCAGATGAAAGGTTTGACATTTGAAAGGAATACAACCGTCAAAATGACTCCTCGCCACTCCAGATGAACTCTTCAACTCAGGAACGAGTGAAGATAGAGCAATTCTGCGAACGCCAATCGATTCAGAATGATGGATGAAATCAGTATAATCTGTGAATTTCGAGTCAATCGATGTTTAACAAAATTATTCGAAAAATTACAAAAAGTCCAAAGGGGTAGACCCCTAAAAATCGTGCAAAATATAAAATCGGCAGATTCACTCGCAACTCGCACTATATACGCGAAATTTCATGGAAATTTCGAAAATATATGATTTGATTTGAATACGGCATCCTGTATTATAAAAAACGCTCAAAAGAATATATGTTCTACAAATTTCAACATTTTCCCAACAGAGTAAACTACATAAGTGAAAATTACTAGTGAGCACTGCAATTTATGTAGAAACAGTTCCTAGTAACTCGCCAAAGAGAGGTTGAAAAAATTGAGAAGTATTCGGGAGAAAATGTGCTACAAAATTCAAAATTCTACTGCAAAAATTAAGGGGTAAGTTATAGGGGTGGTATCTATTATGTCATTTGGTCAAGTTTTTTGCCTGAGTTTTTAGTAAAATGAAGTTTATCGAACAGACTGAGGGACAGGAAATCTGGTATACTGAGTGATCATGCATTCGGAAACACACCTCAACAGTATGGGAGAAAACTTTCAATATGACAAATCAAATCGTTAATATTGTACGTTGGGGTCTCCCAAGGATTCAATGTTCCTTTTTTTGACAAATATTCGAAAAAACTAATCAATTCATGTCATTTTATTTTTCCTAGTTCCAAAGTAATGAAGTACATCAACATGTTGATAAAAAAATCACAGTTGTTGACGTCAAAATTGAAATCAAAGGTGATTATCAGCAAATATAATTACTGGTTACCTTCAGTGAATGATAATAATAATAACGGACCTTTACCCGCACAAGCTATGCCATTGGGGAATATTATCATGAAATCGGACAGCAAAAAATGGGTGCTATGGTTGGGGCATTTTTCGTCGGTCACTCTTCAGTTCTACAACAAACAAAAAGTTATTGAACGACTCGTATAGTGACTTGATGAATGCAAGAATAAGTGGTATAATTTCATTGCAGCGAATACAGTTTGTTTTCTCTTCTGACAGCCTAACAAAACCACGGCGTTTCTTGAGCACAATTACTGATAAGACATTGACAATTCATTACCGATGTTTCCGTCTTTTTGCTATAATTAATACTCTTCGCAGTTTTCTGTCATGTCACTGCGAAGAAAACGTGATTTAATGATGCTAAAGCTGGTAGTCTCTACATGCCAATAAGAAATCAACAACCGAGAATTGAATTGACAAATTGCTTCCATAACTACATGTATGCCTCTGTAGAGCAATGATTTATAGTCGCCTGAAGCTATGGTACTGTTTGTTCCACTTGCTTCATATGATTATGATCGAACTGATGTGACTTCAGGTACACAAACGGTTCACATGAATGCATTGATGTGTTTTCTATAAAGGTTCAACAATGGAAGTTACGAGGATGTATTGATATCTAGTTAGCCTAGACCAGTTCCCTGCATAAACAAAATATTGCGTTACCATAGCAACGAACAATAACTTATTAGAAGTGTCAGTGTAAAGTTTGACGTCAAAAAAGTATACCGGAGTTCCGCAATAAATTGAAAAAAAAAATATGTCTACCGAAATTGTGAAAATCAAAAAATTGGAGTATTGAGCCATTATCAAGTACCTGTATTTAAAAAGTTTAAGAGGTAAGCAGACTCACGAAGATATGCTTAATACCCTTGGTGATCAATGTCCTTCGTATGCGACCGTGAAAAATTGGACTGCAAGCTTCAAAAGAGGTAAATTTTCCATTGAAGATAATGACTGATCGGGAAGGCCAGTTTCTGTGTCAGTCCCCGAAAATATCGATGCAGTTCATGACATGATTTTAACAGACAGTCGAATTGGGCTGAAACGGATATCTGAAGCTTGAATATTTCATACGAACGCGTTCATCATATAGTTCACGTCAAATTGGACATGAGAAAAATTGCTGCAGAATGGATCCCCAAACGTTTGAATGTTGACCAAAAGCGTGCAAGGGTAGTAGCATCGCGTTCGATCTGTGCTCGATTTGAAAACGATGTAGACTTCTTAAACCGAATTGTTACTATGGATGAGACATTTCTACGATCCAGAAGCAAAGCAACAATCGATGAAATGGCGACACTCCGGTTCTCCAACACCCAAGAAGTTTCGTGTCCAAAAATCTGCTGGAAAAGTTCTTGCTTCAGTTTTTTGGGATTGCCATGGAGTAATCAAGATTTTTTGGATCAGGGTAGAACATTAACCGGATATTACTATTCGACATTACAGACCCCTCTACGTGAAAAAATTAAAGATAAAAGACGCGGAAAGCTATCCAAAGGTGTTTTGTTTTTGCAGGACAACGCCCTTGCGCACAAATCTCATGTTGCCATGCAAAAAATTCGTGATTTAGGTTTGAATTACTAGAACACCCCCCTTATTCACCAGATTTGGCTCCGTCCGACTATCATCTCTTTCCTCAACTGAGGAGAGACGTTACAGGTTCGCTGTAATAAATGTATCCAATCAAGAGGAGAATATGTTGAGTAAGAATTTTTCAATATATCCTCGTATTGTCAGCAAAAAGTTCTTCCGGGATTCATCAGTTGTAGAGTGTGTAATTTGGAACTGCAACACCCTGTTATTTTGGAACCCATAAACCGTTTCTGAAAAATTAAAATTACAAGTGATAGTACCTACTTAACGAGTTCTATTCAGAGATGACAGATATGAATTATTCTTACTGTCACAGCCTGCTTCTGCTCTGCCAAATTGATCGCAATTTAGAGTAGGACCACTAGGAATTTTTTTCTCGAAGAAGTGGATAGCCTGTTCGATTTGGGCATATTTCAAACACCTATACACAAAGTTTCAGCCCAATCTTATTTAAGGTGTCAGTTATACGATGACAAATTTTCAAATTCATGCTTTTTTTACTGACCCTGTACGAAAGTTTATGAACTTAACAGGAATGACGGAATAGCCATTCAATGAAAGAATACTCAGGTTAGGTTCGAAGTTACATGGTTGTAATCACAGAAAAATCATTGTTGCATAAAGGTATCATTTGCTATAATAAACTTCCGAAATCTTTGAGGACCTGCGTTGCTATCAATTTATTCAAAGTAAAGTTGAAAAAGAGACTACTGGACTAATTCCATGGACGAAGTAGTTGAATGTTCCTATTCTTTCATTTTATAGGTATATTGTGATGCATGTGTGAAATATTATTTACAAATTTTTTTTTTTTATTTGATTAAATATATAATATATAATATATACCTTACAGTACTTGACACTTTTTTGTGGAGCACGTTAAAAAACGGGTATTATCGTTACAAAAATCACACTTTGTTATTAAGAGAGAGTGAACATTACCCCTTACCACACATGTTCCACTCGATCCATCCAAGTGGCCTGCACACAGATGTCCGGATTTTATATGCACTGCATGCCCATATTTTTTCCGGCAGACGGCGTTATCGTGAACCGGAACTCTGGATTCCAACAACCTGGCAACAAAACGAAAACAGACAAATTCAGATTCAGATCAGTGGTGGTCATATGTAGACAAGTCCACTGCCCACATGGAAAGATCGCAGCAAGTCTACCTTGGATGTCAAAAAGGTAAGTCACTTACCTCCCAGCCAGCATGCTGTCTTCTGAAGCTCTTCCCCACCCGGTAGCAACACAGAAGTCTGTTTGGTTGTGCAGAAGTCTCTTGAAGGGCAGGCAAACCGATCTGACCCTGCTTTCCCTGGAAACTTTGACTGGCCGTACTAGTTTCATCAGAGCTGCAAAATGTAAACGAAGGAAATATCGAAAGAATATAGGAAGACGATGCCTCTTCGTGCATCGAAAGATAAACTATTTCAAGTTGATGAGTGTAGAATTAACAAAATCACTGGAAGTATTGAAGTTTTATTAGAAGAGTTTACTATGAAATAGTACAAAACCTCGTTAAGGGACCATGTCAAGTTATATGATGGTAACTATGTTCGGGTTTCATCTAATCCATTTTCGTGAATTGTTCATGTCTGTTTCTGTCTCAAAATATAAAAATCCTATACAGTTCATTTCAAACAAATAAAATCCACTTTTTCGAAACTTCAACAAAGTGATTGGTCCTAATTCTGGTTCATGGCCTTCTGCTTGTTAGGAAAGATAACCGAGGGTTATAACTGCTTTTCTCATTAATGTCGAATAGTAATGGCCCAAGCACTGGACCTTGTGGGATACCACACTTTCGAAAATTTTAGCTCAGTTCAATTTCAGTATTTATTTTCTGTCTGCTGAGCATTTTCTGATCTTCCTTCAAATACGTTTCTGTAATAATTTCCAGTATTGAGTGAGAGTTGAAAATGTCTTACGTCTGTGAAACTCAAGCGAAATTTTCAAAGGTGGGGCCATTTTTTGAAACTCTCATGCTTGCAATACAGTCCAAAATCCGTAAAGTGAATCCAACAGCAATTTTTTTGTCTCCAGGAAACAATAAATTTTCTTAACAATTATTTTACCAGCCAGTTTCGCAGTACATCAGGATAATTAAGTCCCCAAGTATTTACATTTTTGTACTTCTGGTTTCTCTTATTTTCCAGTCATTGTGGTCGAAAGACCGAAATTAATTCTGATTCACCGAACAACCTCTCAAATTCAAGAAGTCCAACTCTCGTTATAAGCTGAAATTGGAATATTTGCTCATATTGAATTGTCGAATATGTAGTGAAAAAAATTCAAAAATATTTGTCATTACAATATTGAATACCATTTTCACAATTGCCAGTGCTGGTTATTATTTACTTTTTTTCTTTATGAACTGTTGGGAGTGAATTGTGTCGCAAAGTTTCTCTAGTGAGAGCTGCTTAATGGAAATATAATAGCGATGTAGAAAAAGTTACTACTTATGACACACTTCGATGTGAGCTTATTATAACTTGCTATCAAAGTCAAGTTTTTCTTCAGATGTAATACACCCTTATAGTATTTGTCAATAACGTTTCGACCAAAGCCATAAATGGTATGCCTCATTTTTCGATTTACTATCCTCACCAAGAACTTGTTTTCTATTCTGAACTTGTTTTTAAAGTTAAACAGGATTTTTGCGATTTCCAGCAAAAGTAGATTACCTGTCATAAAAAGTTGAAGGAAAAAATTATAGATAATTTTAAGATCTACAACTTTTCGTAAAACTATGATTTTATTTAACCTCATTAATATATTCAAACTGTTTATGAGGAAAAGATGGCATCTCGTCCATATGTGATCTCGAAAATAGGATTTGAGTTGACTCACATCGTGGTGGATCAGAATACATTTTTTTCTGTCCAAATAACAACTTCACATCATCGAAGGTCATTGTCGTATTGTCAGAGGAGTTCAGTGGAATTTTTCATATTTTGATGTGATCTCAAAAATAGGATTTGAGTTGACTCACATTGTATTGAGTCAGAATACATTAGTTCATGTCTAAATAACAACTTCTCATCATCGGAGGTCATTGTCAGTTCGTTGGAGGAGTTCAGTGGAGTTTTTCATATTTTGATGTGATATACTTTCGTCCTTCGGTACCCATTCGGCAATCAGCGTACTCCACTGCTTTTCTGCCAGCGGTAACTTTCAAATGCACACCACAAAAACCACCAAGAAACCGCCGACGCACGAAACACAAAAAACCGCGAGATTAATATCAGTGAAACCGATTCGTATCATTATCTCCCGCTAACATAAATAAACGCAGTGATGACCGTAATGATAGAGAGCAATTTCACTTACCGATATCATGCTGGAAATTGTGAAATCGCTCATGCATTATCACTTCTTCAATGGGAATCCTATCTTCAGATTGTTCCTCGACTTCTCTGTCCCAGTCCCCTACGACGGCGGTCCAGAGGGCGGCTAGGGGTAGGTTGAACAGGTCGCTGGAAATTCAAGAAGAAAGCGCATATAAA
This sequence comes from Chrysolina americana, assembly GCA_958502065.1. NCBI lineage: Eukaryota > Metazoa > Arthropoda > Insecta > Coleoptera > Chrysomelidae > Chrysolina > Chrysolina americana. The sequence goes on from OY293414.1 coordinate 87,465,327, forward strand.
ATAATACAGTGTGTAAAATGTTTGAAGTTACTGGTGAGCATATCTCGGATATGAAAAAGAAGTGCTCAAACACGTTTCAAGACGAGGTCAAGGAAACCAAAATAGCACCACCTCGAATTTCTTATCTCCTCCGCCCCATCAACCACTACTCTAGAAGTTCAATCCCCCATTTGAATTTTTTGCATAATTATACACAAACAGAACCACCGGAACCAAATTAAATATGACAAGAATAATCAGTAAGATAAACATTTGGTTCATACAGATAAGGCATGAAAGGAATGGGCCCCGAAACGGTTCTCTGCGGAACCCCATATTATATAATGCATCGAAATTGTATATTTTACATCGACCTGGTATTTGAGTGATGGGGAAGAGATCCCTTAGGTGTATTTGAGTCACTAATATTTTTTGTGATGCCGAAAATATAGCATCCGATGTAGAAAGGCAAGCACATCGCAAAAAAGTCAAATCCATAAATTATATCTTGCGGAGTGCGGTATCGACTTCATATTTGGTGAGCATATTTAAAAAAGATTGCATTTCAGAAGTATGAGCCGAAATCAAACTGAAAAAATTGTTCTAGAGGGAAAAGATTCCTCTCAACTCAACAAAGATATACATCAAGGAAAGTATAGGACCTAACACAGATCCTTGAGGCACTCCATAATTGATCTCAATTAGAGTGTTCACTTACTTAGACAGTTTGACTGCGACCCATGAGGTATTATTTGAACCTTTTCAGAATAATTTCCCGAAATATATAGTGATATAGTTTCCGCAAGAGTATTCCATGATCCACGCAGTTGAAGGCCTTTGATAGACCACAAAGTACTGCTGCAAATGAGTAGAAGGCATTTTTCTCGTCTGGACTGATTCTGATTGTTCCAGTTGGTGCTCACTTCTAGAGTTACTTTTTGGATTATTTTTCAGAAATATCATGATCAATCAAGCTGCTCTATATACCCAACTCAATGGCAGATTGATCCTCTCTTTGAAAACAACCCCTCTTCGCCATATAAATGCCATTCCCATCATCGACCCAGACATAATACATAATTCAAAGGCACTCGATGACAAGAAACGTTACTAATGTTAATCGAATGTCGTATATTCGACCCGCAGTCATGAAATTCAATACTACAAACAAAGATCCCAGTGACATACTCAATTTCAACGATATTCTCAACAAACTCAATTTATGTCTTCCTCAATATGTCCACAAACGAAATTCAATTATCATAATTGACGAAGTCGTCAAAAAAAGAGAAGTAAAGTTAGGCAATAACGAAAAACCTCGGGGGAAATGAAAAAATATGAAGCCAACCGAAATTTATCGCCATTGAAATGTAACTGGTAATGAAATACGAAATCGGTTCGACTACGAGTATTTTGGCATATTCAGATCTGGTTCAATTCATGCAATTTAACAAACGCAGGAGGACATGACATAACTCGCAACTTTTCTGGTTCAATAATTTCCAAATCACTATCTATCTATCTTACTATCTAAGGTATTTGATACTTGAAATCTTCTAAATAATATTATAGTATAGGATGGATGCAAATAGCTGCAATCTCATCAAAATCTATTTATACGATCGTGAACAGGAGCTAAATATTGAAAAAATTAACAGTGAATCGAAGATCGTTACTTTTGGAGTACTGCAAGGTAGAGTATTGGACCCACTATAATCTTAGACAGTTTACTATATCCTAACAAAATCAAAATGTCCTTATGGACTTGTAGAAGGATATGTCCAAAACCTTGGGCCTAGGTCCCAAAGAAATCCACTGGATATATGTGATCAATGATCACATACGTGCCATTGCCTGATCAAGAAAATATTAAATAATATCAGTCAACTGATCATTTTTAGAAACCGAAACCTACCGTCCCTACCAAGCATCGAACTATCATTGATTTTGGGTCCCAGCTCACGTGATGTTTTGGTCAAACTTAGTGTAAGATACTCCAGGTGGCGCTGCATACAGATCGTTCAGCCTTCAGGCTTGAAGAACATTGACTGGCACTACATGTCCTTTCACAATTCGTCTTCAGTCAAAGACGCTCAAACGGCAAAAACAGCTGTCCGCTGGTGACGGTTTGAATTAACGAAAATTAAGAGAGGAAGTATAAAGTTATTTCCTCACTCTTCAGTTCCTTTATACTCATTCATTTATAAATTTGGTAAACTCTCACTGTGAATATATACACAGGGTGACCCAGTGGTGTGTGCAAGGTCCATAACTTTTTTTTCTGAGCAAGCTATCGACTCGATTATTTTTCAAACGATTTATTCAACAATGAGTACATAATAAATAATTTCCATTGGTTTACAGGATGTCCCAAATTAAAATACGCAAGTGAGTTCTGTTTTTTTGAATGGCAACCCTCCGTTTTTGTTACATTTTAGGATTCGCCACTAAATTGTAGATATAACGCACCTCCATTGACTTATCTGCAGTAGTTTTTGACTTATGTCAATTTATGTGTCAAATGCTATGCAATGGTGCAATAAAATACAGGGTGTTGCATTAGAAAATATCGAGTTATTGCCATTTGTAAATTGTCATTCAAAAAAAATCGTAGTAGGCGGTACAACATTGACTTCAAGTTCAACTGAACTTCAAAAGATGCGCTGAAGCTTAAGGAATCGTCTGTAAAAAAAAAGTTGAATTATCTTGAATAGTTCTGAAATTATGAATTTTTCTGTGGGTCCATGCACGACGCTATTTCCACACATAAATTGACATAAGTCGAAAACTACTGCAGATGAGTCTATGAAACCGAGGTGCGTTATATCGACAATTTAGTGGCGAATCCAAAAATTTAACAAAACGAAGGGTTGCTATTTAAAACAACAGAACTCAGTTGCGTATTTCAATTTGGGACATCCTGTATATCAATAAAAATATTTTAAGAATGTGCTCATTGTTGAACATATGATTTGAAAAAAAATCGAGTCCATAGCTTGCTTAGAAAAAAGTTATGGACTATACACATACGTCTGGGTCACCCTGTAGATATATATTATATCATTATCTCAGACCAAAAAGCTCTCTTTTTCGTTACGCCATTGGCTAATGTTCCCAATACTCACTTGTTGATGCAATGAGCAGCGGTTAACAGCCATTCCGGGGATATCATCACGCCTCCACACCAGTGTCCCAAAAATCCGAATTGTGGATGCAGTAGCTGCAAAGAAACCTGTAAAATTCGGTGGGTGTTAGAGAAAAACTGATCGAAAAGACGACGGGAGAAATTTCATCTCAAACCACCATTAGGAACGTCATCTGACGTCCGAATATCAAAAATATTACGTCTCAAAATTTTTCATATTTACAACCCCGTAAAAACGTTGAACGAGGTCCTACGGTATCTCATTCATAAAAGTTATCATTCCAACTGGAAGTAGACCGAACAATATTGAGTTTCATTCAACAACGTTAGATTAGGAATCACAATAAATTACTTTCATCAAGCAAATAAACTTCGCAGATGATTGACTTGAGAGATATCCCCCAAGGATATATAGGGTAAGAATTCCATAATGGAATTCCAAACACCATACGATCCTTGCTTCATTCATACCAAGACAATATGGAAATATCATTTGTAAAAAACACACGACTTCTTTATAAGAATTATGGTCTTATTAAAAAATATCATCGGAATCATATACAGTTTGAGTTGTAATACTACAGTTAAGTACACGTCGCTACTTTTGTAACACTATTCTTTCAAGTTTCAATGTTTACGTATTTCTATAATGAATCTACTTCTATACTTCTGGGTTGAATATAGCTACAACCGTTGTTTTACTTTGTACATGAAGAATGCGTATTTTTCGCTTGTCAATTGTTCAACTATGTATAAAGTATTTCATGTGCTTACGAAAGTAACTAGCTAGTCCCTGGAACTATCTCACTCTTTGAATATTATCGGAAACTGTAAATTTCTCTACTGCTTTCATCGAATACACCCAATTCGTTTCCAAAGCATTTGAATAATCATAGTGTCAATAAAAACACTTCAGAAACTTTCTTCGAACACTTCAATGTACTCTACCCTATTACCAAGGGCTTGGTTAAACCTCGTAACTCCCAAAATATTAATAATAGTCCGCTGCAACACTGACAGAGCATTCCTCAGACCAAATGGCATCTGAAGATACTGGTAATGTGTCACAGCAGTTGATTCAAACGTTTCGAGATCCTTCTTTGAACACTTTGATCTACTCAGGTCATCCACCCTACAAGCAAGGGCTTGGTTGAACCGTAGAACTCCCAAAACATAAACAATGGTTCGCTGAAATGCGGACGGGGCATTTCTCACACCAAATGGCATCCGAAGATACTGGCAAATCTCCGTCAGATGTGTGATGTCATTTAAATTAGTTGATTTGAATTCTCAGATTTAACTCTTACTTGCCAAGGCCAAGCTCCTCTAACACTCTGCTTGCCATGGATGATTCGTCCTACTATTCCAGCTCTCGGTTGTCTAGATCTTCTCAAAGTTCGGCCACATTCTGGAAAAAGATATTGTTGTCAATAAATAATTATCTCAGAGAAAACTACTGTAGTCTCAAGGTAGGGAGTAAACTATTTCACATTATACATGCGTCATAATCCATGCTTGAAATCCCAAGGATGAAAGATGTCATGTTTTGGAGGTTTCTCAAGTATGAATTTATCAAATGAAGAGGGGACGACGTCAGAAACTGAGGTGTTTGGATGTTTCGAATCAGCAGAACTGATTCTAACCGTAAACTGTAGCACAAGAGATCGCAATAATATTTCTGAATACTAACAAACTTTCCAGTAGTTGCTCTGTAGGAAACTGAATTCTGTTGTCGAATTGACTGAAAAGCAGAGCTATCCCAATGCACGGTATTTTTTTGACATGGTTCTTTAGAATTTTAACGTTCCACAGTCTGAAAATGGGAAACAAACATGCAATCAATATTCCTATTGTATTTGAATCTAACTGATGATATCAGCAGTCCTCTCAGCAACGATTATTCAAGCGGAATGAGTGATCAATAAACAAGTATCGCTTAACGTACTATACTTTTTCCACGAACTCATATGTTTTCAAGTTGATATTTTTTCATCATAGGTTCCAGGTGACAGGTCAAGACCAACTTTGCCAGGAAGGTTTTTAACCACTGAAATCAAACAGTAACCCTAGCAATAAATTCATATTATCAACAACCGTGCCTCGCAGAAATCCCGCAAGGTCTAGTCACCTATTTTTCGTCTTATAATGGAAGCTGATAGAAACAGATTTGGTTACGCCAAATCAGCACGCTAGGCCGTCTCTATCCATGGACGTCATGCGCCTAGCTTCCATTTTATTATCTATTGGTAAGACCGTATGATTCCACATACTACTGGCTCTGTAGTATCACTGCCTGAGAAAATTGAGTTACTCATTCACTGAATCGCGAAAACTCTTAACCCATAGATCAGGGACACCGATGTCCTCTACCTTAGTAGGACAATAATATACCGTCACAATGAATCAATAAATAAATCTTTGTTGTCTGATTAGGATACATTAACACAATGAAATGACCATACTTGAATCGAAAAAACTAACTGGTTTTCTCCTGATGATCAAATGTTTCTAATAGAAAACCAATAAATGTTAATAACAGCAATTATCTTCTTTGATGATTAAGCTATCCGTCGACAGTTTTGCAAGAGTTTGCATCTATTTTCAGTTTCTACCAATTAATCTTGAACTAACTAGGTTTCCTCCTGCTTTGCTTTCATAACAATGAATATTTTTCACAGGTCCGGTTTCAGTTACAACATAATTTGGAATACTAAGAATTACTCACATGAGAACTTGCAACTTCTATAATAAACACAATTAGAAAAACTACCAGAATCTCAAAACCATTGTCAATTTAACTTGTCGCACGTTTCGCCTAAAAAGTAAGCATCATCAAGAACTGTAAGCTATAACACAGTCAGTCGTCTATTTATTGACCATTACCGTATCGAGTTAGGATCTTAGATACGCTGCATTTAAGGAAAACTTGGGTTGAATACAAATCATTTTTGATCAAAACAACTTCGAGGGTATCTCTGTACATTTTATCTGCTATTCAAATGGAAGTTCATCAATATATAGCACTATAAGACTACTTTGATGGAGCCAAATCCAGGCTTACTCCAAGACCATATTGATCCTTCAGTCTTCAGATCGATGAGAGTAACATCATCTTCCAAAGCTCACCTAAAAGATGTGAAGAATGGGCTGACTATAGCAAGAATATCACTAATGGTGACGATAATAAGGTCCTTGATAACATATGCACCCCTAGGATGATCTTCAAAGGTAGCACAAGTCAATTGCCCTAGTTCAACACATCGACTCTCAAGCTTGGAGTTGATTTTGAATCTACCAGCCACTTCCATCATCATAATGTAGCGGATACTAGGACTGAACCATCCAGACTGAAGTTTCTGGAATATTGGGAGATGAACTCAATATAAGCAAACTCGTAGTGATATCAAACTCCATACCCACGTGAAAAGCATGGAACTAGGGAGTACAGTTTAGGAACACAATCTGCTATACAGATAGCTCTAAAACTGATGTGATAGCAGAAACAGGACTGTATGCACTGAGGTCGAATAACATTTCATATCTCTGGCAAGCTGAACACATTTCATAAGGACATGCATACAGATAAATCTGGGCAGTAACACATCTACATATTATCTGAGAGTCACAGTGCAATAAAAGATCTGAAGTATGGGAAAGCAATGAATGAGCAGACCAACTTGCGAAATATAAAATACGCACAATGAAAATAAATAGAGAAACCGTGAAGTGCAGACTTTGTGCTGACGAAAATATTCTTTAACATTCTCATTGCTCAACCTAGAACCAGGCATTATCAAAACACCTCCTCAATAGACTACTGAACCTGGTAAAGGACACAGGCATATTGAACTATGAACCACAGACAACAGAACAATATGATTGACCCCAGCAAGTCACAGTGTTGAGGTACACCCCAAGGATGGAACTGGTGTCTTGCTCGTCAACAATAAACCAAACAACAAATCAAAACTTTTCAGTCAAGCCCCCATGTTCAATAATGGCCCTGCGATTATGCTGATTTTCTTCCAGTTCAGTTCGGAAGACAAAATCGTCAACAAAAACTAAAAAACTCGGACACAGTACAAATTACCGACCGTGCTTGGGATCGCACGTTGAAAGGTAAGACCCCCGTTATGACCAGCTCGCATGAGTCGCCTGAAGACTTCCGCGGGTTGCTCGTAGAGGTTCATCCGGTTGGAACAAATTTTTTAACAAAAAATTGTATCGTTCATATTCACTTACAGTCGCGTTGCATGCACAAATTGAACTGATGCCAATCCTGTCCATCGTTATTCATTTTCCTTCGTTTAAGTTTCCACAGATTCACCTCTATGCATTTGATTTCACTCTCACTCGGCTCAGGAGTTATTCATCGTTTCAAATTCTGATTATTTCATAGACAGTGGCGTACCGAACATATTCAGTTGATCACATAGTGGTGAAATAGTTGATAAACCTTGGAAAGCCGGATGACTGTATTTGGATACCTATGAACACTATTCATGCGGATTGAATTCAGGATAGTTAAAAATTAATGTCGGTTAAAAAAAATAAATTATGGATAATACATTTTTTGACAGTGCTCTTAAAAATTTGCGTATTTTTTATTTTCTTTATCTATGTGGAATGGATACAATGAATTTCAATAAATTTGTTCGGGCTCAGATTCAAGGTTTGGCAGGACTGGAAAAATATATGAAGGGAAATGACTCCTTCCCACTCCAGATAAACCCTTCAACTCCGGAACGGTTGAAGATAGAGCAATTCTGCGAACGCCAATCGATTCAGAATGATCAAATTAGTATAATCTAGGAATTGAGTCAATCAATATAAAACAAAATTATTCGAAAAATCGAAAAAAGTCCTAAAAATCATGAAAAATACAAATTCGTCAGATTCACCCAAAATTCGCACTATATACACAACATTCAATGCAAATTCCAAAAATAAATAATTTTGTTATGCTCAGAATCAAGATTCGGTATATAAAAAGACTACAATGTCAAAATTGTCACGAATAGAAGTAGAAAAAATATATAGAGGAAAATGACTCCTTCCTCACTCCAAATGAACTCTGCGAAGTCAATCAACATAATAATTTCATTTTGTGTTTCATTAATGCATGACTGTTGAAAATTTCAACAGAACATGTGAAATGAACAAATTATTTTGTTAAATATTGCCCGTTCCTAATTACATAAAAAATTAAAAAAGGAAAATATGTTTCCAACAAGCAAATAACTCATTTTTTGCAGAAGATATTCTTAGAAAACGAACAAAAAATTCAATTTCAACACCCTGTATCTCCGAAACAAAGCATCTCCGTACACAAGTTTATATAATTTTTTTTCTTTTTTATTATCTCAGAAATATGTCACTTGAATATTCGTATATCCGTATAACCTCACTATACGTGCCATCAGGGCCCTGCCTAAGTGCCCTGAGGTGCCCTTAACAAATGCCGTAACACCGCGACCGGCATCCACACCACCATAAATCACTTCACTTTCGCGATCACCTGCCGGTAACCCGTACCATAACAAAGTTGCAGCATTTACCTTGGTGCGAAGCTGACATTGACCCAAAGAGGTGCAACACTTGGAAAAGTAACAGTAGTTTGAGCGCCACGGCGGTGCCCATAGCACTGGCATGTCTTGTTACTCGTGCCAACTAGATTCTGAATTTCTCAGGATACCCCGCGAACGCGACCCGAACAGGAGAGAGTGATTAGATTGCATTTCAACAATGAAAGTGCTCAATATTTGCCAGTGGCGTAGGCGGAGGTGAGCCCAGCCATGGCAAGATTTTTGGAAGTCTCTATCACTCTTAATGTCTCATTTCCGCTAAACATTCCGTATTTTTCGGTGACAGAATGAGGAATGTCTCATACAAGCTGAAACCTCTTCAAACAAATACAAGTTATATATGACCTACTTTAGAATTCAGAATAGCTTTGAAGTTGGTCATAAAAATAACAGGTACATATTTTAGACCCAAAAGTTCATGAAGGTTCCTTGCAAACGAAATGTCGTAGCGAAAATCTGGAAACGTCACCTTATATATCTCAAAAAGTGACGATGGAAGTTCATTATTGTTCTTTAATATATTTTGACCACATCAAAAATAAATGAAAACCCTACATTAGTTTTAAAAATTCTTGAAAGAGTATTGACCCTTAAGACACACCACAGGTTATTTCTGGAGGTGAGTAGCAATTATATTAATGTTTTGGTTGGTTTCCGGGTTTTGCCGTGGTCTTCTTTGGTTTAAATCTCCAAACGTTTCAACTGCAACTGCGGCAGTCTTCAGTGGCGTGGTCGAAGTACTCTTCTAGACGCATCAACGATCAGAAGAGTACTTCGTTCATCTGTGTACCACACTGATGCATCTTCATTGAGGTCCGTTTTCTGTGCAATTTTGGTGGCTGTTGATGACCACTTTGGAGGCCTACCTAACTGGCAGACTGATATTTTACTTTACTTTACTTCAATGCACTTCGCACAAAAAACCACAAGCAGCCTTATTGATCGCACCTAATATTAACTGTCTCAAGACCCTCAGCACATATTGTTTAACTTGAAGACATCGGAATCACGATTCGTACAAGATCCAAAATCAACCAACTGGGATGTTTACTAAGAATATCTCGGAAAGGAACAGGAAGATCACCAACTATCCATCGAATCAATTGAGGAACTTGATGCAGCCTCAAGACAGCTTTAACAAAAACATATGAATTCAGCAAAAGTTCGAAAAAATGTTAGGAGACTTTTCAATAGAGCTAAGGATCTGGGATACTGGGAAGACTACAAAACAGCTCTTTCTGATTGCAATAAAGAAGAATTTTTCATGATGAAAATTTAGATATTCGACTCAAACAAAGTCGTGGTACTGGTCGGAATCTTTCTGTGGTTTCTACAGATGGCTCTGCTACTCACTTTCTTAGTGGGTGCCGGAGATATCGTAGTGCCTGTTAACAAAACCGATTGGAAATCAATCACATATTGTGGCCGAGTCTGTACTGATGAGCGAGTTGAATCGCGAAACCGGTCTGCAGATGTCACATGTTTTCGATTGCCAGTTGGTGGTTGTAACAGGAAGATTGCAAAGTATATCCTTGTAGGAAAACTTTGCCAGGCGTTGAATAGACGTGATTCGGCGGTCGTATGGGGCTTTTGAATTATTTCTGTTCGACGTTTGCCGACAATCCTATTGTATAGGAAAATTTGCGAAAGGCTGGATTATTTTTATAATCAAATTTTGTTTTAAAATTTATTGCCTTTCGTCAAGTACTTTAGTTCCACATGAGAAATATTTAAATATTTTTCATGATGAAAATTTAGAAATTATACTGTTCGCTTACATAGTAGATCTTCTTTGGATTGAATTTTAAAAATTTTTTTAAGAAAGACCTCGTTTAATGACTTGGTGAATAGGTTTTCAGTAGAAACATTAATCATATGTAGCATTTTGATATAAATTCCATTCTTCTCCTACGACGCATGTGACCTAATTAATAAAAAAGCTTGAAATATTTCGTTTCACCGCTTTCCGTTAATTGTTTTTCAAGTAATCAACCGGTGATGGGTCTTTAATTCGCTGTGAAAGATTAGATTATACAGTGACAATCAAAAAGTACATAACAAATGAAAACATGCTTCATTTGCGATATTACAAAACTTAGGCTCGTCTTTGCAAAAAAAAAGTGATCAAGCTGATCCTGGCATATCGTGAACAGACCATCATCTCATCCTTTTTGCCTATTGTCGGGTATACCCCAAGGTAGCTAGCTAACTTGGGGAAATATTTTCTCAAGTCATGTGGGATGAACTTGCAAACAGAACGAGTTTGTCTTCAACACCTTGATCTTCAGTAGCAACAAGATTGGTTATAAAAGTCCCTGATATTGTTCGTACCAGTGTTCTTGGCAGGAAATGAAGAGATGGGTTTTGAATGAGATATTTAGACAATGAACCTCAACTTTTCGGAAAAGACTATGCTAGGAAAGAACAGATGATCGAGAACTAGTATAAACCAATTAGTAGGTATGATGCAAATCGACAATATGAAATCCGTATCACTTTACAAAATTTTTTTCATAAAATATTTTGATCTAATAGGAAGTATTTCTACGTCCACAAAAAACATCAAGGTTCATTGGTGTTCACCTACTGTTAAGTGGAGCAAAACTGATTTCATTAAGTAGTGCTCATAGCGCATTATCACGCTATTAATGAAATCACGGTTTGGAAAAATAATGCGTATCAAGTCACGCTTATTTACATTCGATTCTCATTAGCTCTTGAATAAATTTCTCCGAGCTGCTCTGGTCCCATAATCGATGATGGTATAATTTATCTTAAATAGAAATCTAGCATATAGTTTTCAATCTTCATTTTGTCCAAATGACAATTTTATTATGGTACAATTGGAAGTGAAGGATGTGAGGATGCTGATCATTCCCGTCACCGATTCACAAGATTGAACATTTTGCAACCATTGTAAATAAATGAATCCTTCACTAAGGACGAATTTGGTCTTGGTAAGTTGATGCTATCATGTTTGCATTTAGCGTAATGGAAAAGAGTAGTATTGAAATTATTCAAATGTTTTTTGATTAAGCATACTGTTTCAAGAATGAAAATGGCGAAAACATTGTGTATTTTAAGAGATACAAGCAATGGTTTGAAGGGAACACGTGTCTTTTCTGTAGATAAACATCTGATTACCCGTTTTTGTAGTATCATGGTGTTTTGCATGAGATTGTTATTGAATACTCCCCAAAATTGAATTCCAAGCTCTTTAGTCACAAGTCTCACAGCAAAACATCCAGAAGCTAATTTCTTATTTAAATTGCAAACATGTTGGTAAAATTTTAATTTATTGTCGATGAATATACCCAGAAATTCATTTTCATCGCGGCTTAGTTCACACTTGGATGATATTACGTTAGTTTTTGTTACTTTCAAAATAAGGCAATTTAAATTACTGTTTTATAGCTTCAATGTCAGTATCGATTTTTTCTTGATGATAATTAACGTTTTTGTCTTGCTATAAAATGGTTGTCATCGGCAAAAACTATAAATTTTCCTGTTATATTCAAGCCAAGGAGATATTTGATGTATAACAAAAATAGAGAGGGGCCCAATATGGATCCTTGAGGTACGCCACAATTTACAGTATTTCGTGATCGACACAGTCAAACGCTTTTGAGAAATCACAAAATACCGCCGCAACAGTTTCACCACTGTTGACATTTGTGTAAATATATTATTTTTCAGAGACTTTAAGAACATTGTTTTTTCTACGACTGCAAAAAGATTTAAAAAGCACATTAAAAATATATATTCCGTTTACTAGTGGATGTTCTTGTATTAACTCTTTGTCGCACTGGAGTTTTCCCTTTTCTTTTTGAAACAAATCCTATATCTGCATTTCCATAATTCTCCACACCTAGACTGAATCATAGTTCCAACTTCAAATTCCTCAGTTTGCGTTCTTGAATTTTATCAGAGAAATATTCATCTTCATATCGTACTGTCCCGAAATCTGTTATCTCGCACTGGCCCTGCTGTTTTTCTAGAAATAATCCACCCAATAGGGCTTCACAGATCTAATGAGCTCTAGTAAGCAGAGCTTTCAAGTGTACTCCATCAATTCACCATCAAAAGAATTCCGTTTGAAAATCCCCACAACAGATGAATTTGATTCTTTTTGTGTAAAGTGAAACCATAGTTGTAATTGTATACCCCAACTCACACTCTGGAAAGGTGCTAAATATTGCAGACCGTCGACGCGACAAACTTGGGAAATTGTCCTGTTAATCTATAACCCAATAAGGGAACTTCAGTCCAACGAAATTACCAGATCGAACTTCGGAAAGAATTTGAATCTCCTCCCGTAACATCTCGGCCTCGAAATCGCTCTCAGATGTAATCTCGTTTACAACTATCGTATCGCTGGAAAAAAACAACGGAATACGAGTCTTTGAGTGTCCTGTCGCGTTTCCAAAGTTTTCTGAAGACACGACGCTGTGAATAGAATTATTGACGAGTTTGAGTTTGAATCGACACAAGAAATAGTTTCCCAAACTTTTTCTTATTACTTTGGATTTGGATTTTTTCTAGCTGAGATAAACGGATCCTGAATCAGTTCGAAACAGAATTGTATCAAAGAAGTAGTTGAAGAAATTAACGATCTCTCCATAACTGAATTCAAAAAACTCCAAACCGTTGACATGGATTCTCATAAGAACACCACCAACACTATTTTCGTCAATATATCAATATAAACGAGGCTTTCGTTGTTTTTTATATAAAAATATTTTTATTGGTGTTTGAAAACATATTAGCAACAAATCAACAACATTATCCTTTTCACCTCATTGAAGAGGACAATTGACAAGGAATTTGAGACAACTTAACTCATAATAAAAAAATGAAGGGAACTTCATAAATCAATAAAAATGAGGAAACTCTGCCAAAATCATCTCCACTAGTGCAAAATCATCGAATGCTGTTGTTATGCAATGCAGAAGGGGTATGAAAAACTAAAATGAAGTGAGCATTGTTTTACGCACTGTGCGTAAGGAATAAAAACACAACTGTGCGTTTTTATGCCTAGTTCAAAAACCAAGTTAGCCTTGAAACACTTAAATCGTTACAAACTGTAAAAATATCACGATTACCTTTAATATTACTGGTAATAATGATAAATAATTCCTAATTGTTTAGGTACTCTCAAATATAATTCCTAAAGGTCGTCATTCATATGCTATAGAGTATAAATTTATATTTTCTCATATTTATTATGTTGTTACCATTAATTACGTCAGTTTCCTTAGTTTTTCATCACGTAACGCCTTAAGAACGTACCACCTGGTATATGAGAGTTGTAGAAAACGTATAGTACGTATTGCGTGTCGCAAAGCATTTATACTCTCATGTAATTATCGCAATTTTTCTGTCCATGCGCGATATACTTTTCACAACCCCTAATACGTAATATATCACTTTCTTCACAACCATGAGTTGCAACTTACAGAATAATCAGTTTTTGTTCATTCGACTACCACTAGGATGATGAACAGTGACTTTAGAATCTTTACTCAGCCAGAAAACTGACGAAAACAAGTTTTGGCTTTGAATTTTCCATAGTATTGCCAAAGCCGGTATACATCTCCAAATGTATCAACTCAATTTCGAGCAACTAGCATGTATTCTTCTTTCCTACACCGAAACCTGAAATGCTTTCTGCACTTTGACCTTCATCTGAAAGGACCAAAGAATACTGTGATGCAAATATTACTAATCCATCAACTGCTTCTACCAAACCTCTGTCTTCTTCACAAAATATTTCAGTGAACTGGAAAGTAACTGAATCTCAAGTCTATCAAAGTATGACTTTTTGACGAATAGGTTACAACTGGAACACCACAAGGCAGTGTTCTCGGGCTACTGGTTTTCTTACTATGTGTGTATGACTTTCCTAGCAGCATAAGTGATGGTGAGATATGGCAGGATGGCATTTTCATCATATTTTTATGAAGTAAAACTTCAGATAATACCTTGAGTAAGTTTTATACAATTTTAATGGCTAGTGTTATAGGAACACAGCTTTGGCAAAGATAACAGACGACATATATGGTGCTGTGGATGATAACAAAGTATGTGTTCCCGCTTTGATTGACTATTCGAAGGCATTCATAGATTGTTAATTTCAATTTGAGGGTCGGGTTCTCGTTGAGATAGTCAAAAACTGTCTGACAAAGAGATCTCACAGACTGTGTTTGATGAGCGGATTTCATCTAACTTTAGCAACTTTGTGGGTATATGGTGTACCACAAGGACTTATATTAGGACCACTGTTATTTACCCTACTTACCTCACACCTATGAATTCTAATATTACTGTCAATGTTTTGTTCATTATGATTATTCTTTCCCAACGACTGAGTAACTGAGTTTGTCGGATACTTGCATTTGGATGTATAAGTCGGTGGGGTTATCTCTTCAGCAGGTAAATGTTGTTCATTCTTGCACTTACTGAATATTATTTGATTGATCAATAATTTTATATTCAGTATTTTTACACTTTTTAATCAACTCTACAAAATCCTCAGTGGAAGACACTCTCTACTTTTCCGCTCCTGTGTAATGTAATTTACTTTCCAACCGTAGACCTTTCGATACTGAACACAGACGTCATCTCATTTTTTCTATATTTATTAGTGAACATTCACGCTCTGAGGGGAAATAGACAGCAAAAACAGTATAGGCTTGAAGTATTACAAATAATACCGTATCCCATCGAAATGTACATTGTCATCAACCTTCACGTTCCTTTTCGGCTATAATGTTCATGTAACTCGCTTTGGAAACTGTTAAAAAGATAATAAAATGTTGGGTTGCAGGAAAATGGGGCAGTTCGCAGGAGTAGAGTCCAAAAGTATAAAATCACAGCAATAATTGACTCGACTTCGTTAACTGTTCAAATAAAACGAAACATGAAAGATTTTATTACGACTCATTTTTATTTTCCCTCGATTTATCAGTTTCTTTACTGAAAATGTCTGTGTGCGTGCCTAAATTCCCTAGCAAGATCAAACTTGCAGAGGTGTCGTAAGAAGCCTATGAAGTCTTCAATTGACTCGGAATCGACTGCATATTCATTCAGCATATTCAGAAAATATTACATTCCAGTATTACCAGTAGAAAACAAATTAATAAATGTTTTTGGAGGCAAATGAACCCTCAACTTCAGATGAACTTTTCAACTCGAGAACGGTTGAAGATAGAGCATTTCTGCAAACGCCAATCGATTCAGAATGATGAATTTAATATACTCTGTGAATTCTTTCAAGTTAAACGAAGAACAAAAGTAATCACTCGAAAAAAGTCGTAAGGGGTAGACCCCTAAAAATCATGAAAAATACTGAATCATTAAATCCACTTGAAATTCGCACTATATACGCAAAATTTTATGCTGATTTCGAAAATATATGATTTATGTATGCTCAGATACACGGTTCAGCAGGAAAAAGGAATAAAACTTCAAAAATTCCCTTGCAAGATTGAACTCTCAGAGGTGTCGTAAGAAACCTATGAAGTCTTCAATTGACTCGGAATCGACTGCATATTCAGTGAGCATATTCAGAAAATATTACATTCCAGTATTATCAGTAGAAAACAAATTAATAAATGTGTTTGGAGGCATATGAACCCTCTCAACTTCAGATGAACTTTTCAACTCGAGAACGGTTGAAGATAGAGCATTTCTGCTAACGCCAATCGATTCAGAATGATGAAATTAAAATACTCTGTAAATTTCAAGTTGAACGAAGAACAAAAGTAATCACTCGAGAAAAGTCGTAAGGGGTAGACCCCTAAAAATCACGAAAAATACTAAATCATTAGATCCACCTGAAATTCGCACTATATACGCAAAATTTCATGCAGATTCCGAAAATATATGATTTGTATTTGTTCATATACAAGGTTCAGCAGGAAAAAGGAATGAAACGTCAAAACTTCCCTTGCAAGATCGAACTTGCAGGGGTGTCGTAAGAAGCCTATGAAGTCTTCAATTGACTCGGAATCGACTGCATATTCAGTGAGCATATTCAGAAAATATTACATTCCAGTATTATCAGTAGAAAACAAATTAATAAATGTTTTTGGAGGCAAATGAACCCTCTCAACTTCAGATGAACTTTTCAACTCGAGAACGGTTGAAGATAGAGCATTTCTGCTAACGCCAATCGATTCAGAATGATGAAATTAAAATACTCTGTAAATTTCAAGTTGAACGAAGAACAAAAGTAATCACTCGAGAAAAGTCGTAAGGGGTAGACCCCTAAAAATCACGAAAAATACTAAATCATTAGATCCACCTGAAATTCGCACTATATACGCAAAATTTCATGCAGATTCCGAAAATATATGATTTGTATTTGTTCATATACAAGGTTCAGCAGGAAAAAGGAATGAAACGTCAAAACTTCCCTTGCAAGATCGAACTTGCAGGGGTGTCGTAAGAAGCCTATGAAGTCTTCAATTGACTCGGAATCGACTGCATATTCATTCAGCATATTCAGAAATGTTACTTTCCAGGAATATCAGTAGATATCAAGTTGATAAATGTTTTTGAAGGCAAATGATCCTTCTCAACTTCAGATGAACTTTTCAACTCGAGAACGATTGAAGATAGAGCATTTCTGCAAACGCCAATCGATTCAGAATGATGAAATTAATATACTCAGTGAATTTCAAGTTGAACGAAGAACAAAGGTAATCACTCGAGAAAAGTCATAAGGGGTAGACCCCTAAAAATCATGAAAAATACTAAATCATTAGATCCACTTGAAATTCGCACCATATACGCAAAATTTCATGCAGATTCCGAAAATATATGATTTGTATTTGTTCATATACAAGGTTCAGCAGGAAAAAGGAATGAAACGTCAAAACTTCCCTTGCAAGATCGAACTTGCAGGGGTGTCGTAAGAAGCCTATGAAGTCTTCAATTGACTCGGAATCGACTGCATATTCATTCAGCATATTCAGAAATGTTACTTTCCAGGAATATCAGTAGATATCAAGTTGATAAATGTTTTTGAAGGCAAATGATCCTTCTCAACTTCAGATGAACTTTTCAACTCGAGAACGATTGAAGATAGAGCATTTCTGCAAACGCCAATCGATTCAGAATGATGAAATTAATATACTCTGTGAATTTCAAGTTGAACGAAGAACAAAGGTAATCACTCGAGAAAAGTCATAAGGGGTAGACCCCTAAAAATCATGAAAAATACTAAATCATTAGATCCACTTGAAATTCGCACCATATACGCAAAATTTCATGCAGATTCCGAAAATATATGATTTGTATTTGTTCATATACAAGGTTCAGCAGGAAAAAGGAATGAAACGTCAAAACTTCCCTTGCAAGATCGAACTTGCAGGGGTGTCGTAAGAAGCCTATGAAGTCTTCAATTGACTCGGAATCGACTGCATATTCATTCAGCATATTCAGAAATGTTACTTTCCAGGAATATCAGTAGATATCAAGTTGATAAATGTTTTTGAAGGCAAATGATCCTTCTCAACTTTAGATGAACTTTTCAACTCGAGAACGATTGAAGATAGAGCATTTCTGCAAACGCCAATCGATTCAGAATGATGAAATTAAAATACTCTGTGAATTTCAAGTTGAACGAAGAACAAAAGTAATCACTCGAGAAAAGTCGTAAGGGGTAGACCCCTAAAAATCATGAAAAATACTAAATCATTAGATCCACCTGAAATTCGCACTATATACGCAAAATTTCATGCAGATTCCAAAAATATATGATTTGTATTTGTTCATATACAAGGTTCAGCAGGAAAAAGGAATGAAACGTCAAAACTTCCCTTGCAAGATCGAACTTGCAGGGGTGTCGTAAGAAGCCTATGAAGTCTTCAATTGACTCGGAATCGACTGCATATTCATTCAGCATATTCAGAAATGTTACTTTCCAGGAATATCAGTAGATATCAAGTTGATAAATGTTTTTGAAGGCAAATGATCCTTCTCAACTTCAGATGAACTTTTCAACTCGAGAACGATTGAAGAAAGAGCATATCTGCAAACGCCAATCGATTCAGAATGATGAAATTAATATACTCTGTGAATTTCAAGTTGAACGAAGAACAAAGGTAATCACTCGAGAAAAGTCATAAGGGGTAGACCCCTAAAAATCATGAAAAATACTAAATCATTAGATCCACTTGAAATTCGCACTATATACGCAAAATTTCATGCAGATTCCAAAAATATATGATTTGTATTTGTTCATATACAAGGTTCAGCAGGAAAAAGGAATGAAACGTCAAAACTTCCCTTGCAAGATCGAACTTGCAGGGGTGTCGTAAGAAGCCTATGAAGTCTTCAATTGACTCGGAATCGACTGCATATTCATTCAGCATATTCAGAAATGTTACTTTCCAGGAATATCAGTAGATATCAAGTTGATAAATGTTTTTGAAGGCAAATGATCCTTCTCAACTTCAGATGAACTTTTCAACTCGAGAACGATTGAAGAAAGAGCATTTCTGCAAACGCCAATCGATTCAGAATGATGAAATTAATATACTCTGTGAATTTCAAGTTGAACGAAGAACAAAGGTAATCACTCGAGAAAAGTCATAAGGGGTAGACCCCTAAAAATCATGAAAAATACTAAATCATTAGATCCACTTGAAATTCGCACTATATACGCAAAATTTCATGCAGATTCCGAAAATATATGATTTGTATTTGTTCATATACAAGGTTCAGCAGGAAAAAGGAATAAAACGTCAAAACTTCCCTTGCAAGATCGAACTTGCAGGGGTGTCTTAAGAATCCTATGAAGTCTTCAATTGACTCGGAATCGACTGCATATTCAGTGAGCATATTCAGAAAATATTACATTCCAGTATTATCAGTAGAAAACAAATTAATAAATGTGTTTGGAGGCAAATGAACCCTCTCAACTTCAGATGAACTTTTCAACTCGAGAACGGTTGAAGATAGAGCATTTCTGCAAACGCCAATCGATTCAGAATGATGAAATTAATATACGTATCACTTTGTAAAAATAGTTTTCCATAGATAAGTTACGCAAATGGAAATAAAATTTAACAGGTAATTCATCAAGAACTCTTTAGACAAAATGTCTTTTCCGAAAAAATCTCAAATTATTTAAGGATTTTTATAGTTGTTTCAGTAAACCCATTATCGATCCATATTCGGTTCAGACTTATATTTACATCCATGTTCTCCTTTTGAAAAACAACTCCACGAAAATTTCTATTCCGTTTTTATAAACGCATAAGAGATAGCAATCTCAAATCCAGGGGCGTATCTCTTACGTTTTGCTACACTATAACAGAAGACATCACAAGATCTTCCTTTCCATAACAAAAAGAAAGATGCTAGTGCCCTCTTGGTATCAGGTGACGTATACAAACCATTTTACTCAATAATCTATTCAGATGCTCTTGCTTGCTTTGATTTCACCCAAATTCAGGATATTATTAGTATCAACAAAATATACCAATATTTGTCATTTTCAATCCATCAAAATTTTATAAAAATTCACTAAGCGGTTCAGAATTTACCAAAGTTTGACTATTTACGACAGGAGCTCTGTATATATTTTCAGACACCTAGCGGAAGATCAAATATTACCAATCGTCGGTTATTAACTTCATGAGGAATGAATATACTATTGACTACATTGATAGTCATAAAAGTTACCTCGCCACCAACTGTATGTAATTTTCATTTCTCTCACTTTGTTTCAGCTATCAGCTCCAAATTGGACATCTGCATCTGTTACTGTTACTATAACTGAGTTCTGGTAAATTTGGAATAATATGGGTCCAAGCACTGTGCCTTGCGGCACCGCACATGATACTGTTCTCCAGATAATCCTCAAATGAATTTTGAACCTTTTCTCTCAGACCTATGTATTCTAATTTATCTAAACAAAATCTATGACTTTGACTTTTGCCAGATATTTGAATCACATATACTTTTTTACCGTTTTGCAAAATTGTATCCCGAATAATCGTGCTGAAGAAAATGAGGGTATGTTAGGCCACAAATATGCTTTATTAGGACTAAATAATTTTTAGCAACAATAACAGGTGTATCAGCTGGAGAGAATAACTTTGGAGACGATGACGAGAAATTATTGTGATTGTCTACTACAGGGCTGGGGAGACAGAAACTGAAAGATCATCGGGTTCGAGTTTTTGGAAATGCCTCATCTGCGGACTGGTAACCATTCGCCGACTTCTGGTTCACTCTGATACTGGAACAAAAAATAATAATAATGTACTGATTGAATATAAAATGCAAATATTTTTTCAATTAAACTTTAAAAAATATATTGTATGACATGATTCCAACATCAAAAGAAGACCTTTTGAGGCCTCTGAACTCACAATAAGAGAGGATTGATGAAAAAACTCTCGCGTATGGCGAACATTTCCATTTAACATTTCACGGAAACTCGCAAGCTGAGTTTTCAACACGTCCAGCTGAAACTTCCTTAATAAAAAAACTTTGGACTATACATCTCCAAACGAAACAGAATGGAAAAATGGCTGAAACTCATTGTCGCTCGAAACGTCGACATTAAAATTCCAGCAGTGTAGTCAAGTTACAGTTGAAAATAATGGAGTTTATGCTAATGGATATATCGCCATTGAAATTGCTAGTTAATGTTTCAAAGAGAGCAATACCCGAGTTTATAACGAGAGTGTGTTTGAAGTTGATGATATACACCAAAATTCATTCAAATTTGCTGTTTGATTGATCGTTTTGATGAACTGAACGATTTAAATTGAATTATGCTCCATACTAGCTCGTTTGTTAGATTGTTCCATAACATGAACGAACATTCATTCGAAACGACTGGAAATTTCTCATAAATATTAGTATTCCATCACGTGCATCAACACACACAAAGTTGATTTGCAGTTGGAACAACTTTCATACACTAATGACTTGGAATTTAATGATCCTAAATGGCTGCCCCAAAATTCAAGATATGAACATATTCTACGATTTTTGTAAAGTGTTAGGTATAATTTATCATTTTTTGAAAACTAAAAGTTTTCAGAAAAAGAAGAAGAACTTGAGAGTCTTAGACAAAATATGGGATCTAAGCGTAACCTCAGAGTAAAATAAAATGTTTGGAGCACCTGTGATACAATAATTATTTGTGTATCGAGGGAATTATTAGGGCCTTAATTACCGATGGCAAAGTATGAATCCCGAGGACCTCTAGCAATTCCCTGAGGTTATTAAGGCTCAATCATTCCCGTAGTGCATAGATAATTGTATTTCTGGCCGATTTCAATGAAATTTTGTTCATTTTTCAAACGGAATAAATGTCTCGCTATATTTAAATCAGGTGGTACCATTGATTATAGGAGTTTTGTTGTTGCTAAACAGAACTTTGTTACCAAGCTGTGTTTGCGTTAAAAACGTGATTTCTACCCCAAATATAATGGAGAATATTTTGAAAAAAGCTGAAAAAACAAGAGAATCATTAATTCCATCGAAAAGTGAAGCCGTATACCAAAAAGAATACAAGATATATCTGAAGTGGCCGACACTGAAAAATGTTATGCCAAAAGATGCCACTTAAGCTGCATTTCTGGCATATTTTCAAGAACTGGTTTTTCGGTAGATTTGGTAGTTATTGTGTTAATTCGTTGCAGTCAGAAACGTATAGGCCGAATTCCTTATGGACTAAAAGGTCAATGCTAAAATCGATGGTGAATATACTTGAGAAACGAGATATCACCAAGTTCAATAAACTAGAGGCTTTTTTGAAACGGAAGAGTAAGAGTTATGATAAAATGTTATATAAAGATGTCATCAGATTTCTAAAGAACGCTTCTAATGAAATTCATTTATTGCAAAGAATATGGTCGATCCCCAATGCCTTTTAAAAATTTTGGGGTACTTCGTCCCTTCACTTGGGGTTGAAAGTAGTGGAGTCAAAAATAACGGAAAAGAGTGTCCCCATTTAATCAACAATCGATGGGTCTGAGCGTTTTTCTAAAATGTTGACGAGGTTCCTGAAAATGGCTGATATGTTTTCGGTTGGCCACCCTGTAAAATATACTATTTCGAAATGGAATTGCGAAAATCAACAATTAGATTAAAATACAATAGAAATTTTGAATAAATGTTTTTCATTTTCAGACTGTGGAATGCTAAAATTTAAATAAACCATGTCATGAAAAATATCCTCATGAGTTTCGCAACTTTTATGAAAAAGACAGGTCATTGATTTATTTACAATACTGGCAAAATATTAAAATATTAAATTACAAGAAAAAATTCCTACTACGGCCGAAAATCCCCTCCTCTTCACACATTTCCACAAAGTGGAAAAATGAGGCGAATTCTGACATTGAATTACATCTGTTAATGGTCCTCAAGGAAAACACAATTTTTTTTCGATTTATTTTTAAAATATCAAATGTTTAGTAATCTCGAAAAGTGCTCTGGAGTGTAATACCAGCAGTCAAAATATGGTTTATGTAAAATAGTATATCTTGAAGCTGTTGATCTCAGCCATCCATCTACGTTACAATAATTAGTCGTCATCTCACAGTGAAAATTATGGATAATTTAATAATATTCAAAGTGTAGCATGAAAAATGGGAGACCTGAATATTTCCGTTGCGGTATGACTTTCTCTGCAATCATTAGACATTGTCGACAATCTGCGTTAAATCGTTTAAATAACCAGTTTTGGTGTTAACAAGAATTCTCTATTAAATTGGATTCCTAAAAAACTTTCATTGTTATGACTAATCTCATTAGTTATTTTCTAGTACTTTCGTTGAATAGTTTTATTTTTTGCTACTTGTGCAATGTAATTGATTTGATACGGAGTAAAAGTGATGGTTTACAGTCATATGAAGTTTTTCACAGGAAAAAAGGACTTTTTTCGACTTTTTATTGTATATTTATCAACTTTTGTCGTAGGGCCAACGGGCAGCAAACGCGAGGCAACAAAAATTCTACACCCCAGTGTAAAACATGTAGATTTTTTTAACAAATCCAACATAAAACCACCAATAATTGATGACCCGAATACCAGGTGTAACAGGACCATGAAACACCCCCCTCCGTACCTCTTTTAGTTTTGAAGGTACTTGATTGAAAATTGAGATATCCCATATACAAAACAAGCGGCACTTGTTGACCTACAAATGTTTTTTTACTTCTGATTTTCGCCGGAAGTGATACCACCTTTCGATTTTTAAATGGAATGCCCTGTATATGTTCTAGGGCAATAGCAGCGGAAACGGATTTTTCACAAAGTAGTATGAACAGAATAATATTGAAACATAAGTTCCTCCCTTTTCATATGAATTGTATGGTGATGATTTTGCAAATAGAGTTGCGTTTTGTATTCAAATGAAAGGCATGATTGATGAGGATTATAATACTTTAAACAAAATTCTGTTTTCTGATGAAACAACTTTCAAGAACAACGGGTCGGCCAATAAACATAATGAGCAATATTATGCAGTCGAAAATCCTCACTGGTTGAGGACACTTGATGACCAACAGCGATGGTCACTGAATGTTTGGGGAGGAATTATTGAGCATCACATTATTGGACCCTACTTCTTCAACAATGTGCTGAATGGTGAAAGATATGAATACCCATAAAACCATCTGGATGCATCGATTGTATTTTGAAGGATGCGCTGAAGCTTAAGGAATCGTCTGGAAAAAAGTAGGTTGAGTTATCTTGAATGGTTCTGAAGTTCTGTGGTCTATACACGACGCTATTTTGACACATAAATTGACATAAGATAAAAACTACTGAAGATAAGTCTATGAAACCGAGTTGCGTTTTATCAACAATTTAGTAGCGAAACCAAATATGTAAAAAAAAACGAAGGATTGTCATTTAAAAAACAGAACTCAGTTGTATTTTAATTTGAGACATCCCATATAAAATACTTTTAGAATGTGCTCATAGTTGTATCTATCCTTTGAAAACGATCAAGTCGATAGCTTGTTTAGAAAAAAAGTTATGGACCATGCACACACCCCTGGGTCACCCTGTATAAACGCTAGTATTCCACACGGATCTATACTTTGACACCAGTGAAAATGTCGGAACTCTTGTAAAATAAACCATTTACAACATAACTTTCTTATTCGTTGTTACGACCAAAACTGTATCTCAAGCAAACGACCATAAACCGAGTGCCCTTCATCTCAACAAAAATGCTACGAAACAATAGAACAATATATCCGAGTCCGAGGTAAAAGCTGCAACAACCACCATCAATTCAAATGGTTAATGTCGCTGCCGTTATAGTTACACACGACTTTCCCTTTTATGAGGAACAACAAAAGTACTAACACGAAAACTATTAAGACAAAACACTGTAAACATTGAATTATAGTAGCAGTTGGCAGCCTTGAAAGCTCCAGCAATTAGTTGTCAATAACTATTTGATCTCGACACGGTTGGATTGTTTCCTCTCGTGAAGGAATCCAATGTGCATTTTATAGTCAGGTGGCAAACAGCAGGAGTAGGAAGAGGTTCTGAATTTTTCTGCAACCACTCAACGTAGATGCTTCAGCTCTACTTGATGCGATAGGAGAGGATCCTTCGAATAGTACCAGGAAGATTGCACTGTAGCTTGAAGTCAGACCAAAAACAGTTTGAAAAGTTTTAAAATGAAACATCCTTCACCAAAATCACATCCTAGCTCTACTGCCTCAGGATTTTCATCCAATATCGCTGTTTTACAGATGGTTGATTCGTGTGATGAAACACAATAATAATTCTTATTATTATTTCTTTCGTCTATCATCAACAACCAATCATACGTTTATTTCCTATTTGACAGGACCAATCAACACGCTCTATTAGCGTTATTTGCATGGTAAATAATAGTCACCGACTATTCAGCATGATACCTGTATATCAAGGAACCTGTGCATCTGACAGTTCTCTAAATAAGTACATCTTAAACGTCAAATAGAATCATTCGTGTTGAAGATGTATGAGTATTTGAAATGAAGTGTCATTCATATGACTGATATAAAGAATTGGATTCAAGAAATAATCTTCATAAATATAACACGACCTTGATTAATCGCCGACTATTTTATTGCTACTAAATTTCTCTTGTATTTATTAATTTAACTCGACATTATTTTGGCATTAATAATCAGAGGTGAAAGTCCTCGAGCTTCGCTCTCGGTTTTTTATCAGATTATTAATGCCAAAATAATGTTTCGTTAAATTATTATAAAATACAGTGGAAATGTAGATGCAACAAAAATAGTCGAATATTTATCAAGGTCTTGTTATATTACCTTCGAATATTTATACAGTATGTCCCGCTTTTCATGAATACACCCTAATATCTCAGTTATTAATAATGCGATTTTCTTGAAATTTTGGTGGTGATTATATGTTAGATAAATGAGGTATTTTGGCATAGTGAACATTTTCATCGACCATAGGCGTGCGGTGTGGGGGGGTAAAAAAGCTGTTTTTTGGGAAAAGGATATTAGGGCTCATTTTAGATAACTTTTTTTATCAGAATTAGAATCAGCATCCATATTTTCGAAATCTCAAGAGCTGATTTGAGGAGAAAAAATAAATAAATTCACTTTTTTCGTCTCGGAATCAGCATCCCCAAAAACCCTTTAATTCATATTTTCAACATCTCAAGAGCTGATTTGAATAAAAAATTATTCAACTCTTTTTTCAATAAGTCCTTGTAAGCAAAATTCGAACCGTCTTTCAAAATAACCATTTAACACGGTATGTGGAAATTTTGGTTTAAATGCCCTAATCGTGTTGCGTTTCAAACATCTCTATACTTTGTTTTTCGTTGAATTCATTGTTCTCGCAACTGCCCTTACAGTACCAATTGGGTTGTTTCGAAATTCGAAATGTTCGTCGTCCGGATAGTGTCTTTGATTTAAATTGTACCTCCCTGGTCTTGTCTTGAAAACCGCTCTAGACTTTCCGAACAATCTGTTGATTTTGGCGTGAGAAATTGGTTCTCGATCATAATGCCTTCCATTGAATATTCCAGCAACCTGACGCGTAGATCTTTCATTATTACCAAATAATCGGATAATCTCCACTTCTTCTCCAAGGATATAAGGGGCTCATTTTAGACAATTTTTTATCAGATTTGGAATCAGCGACCGCAATTCATATTTTCGAAATCTCGAGAGCTGATTTGATTAAAATTAAATTCACTTTTTTTCAATAGAATGTTCATTTCTAACTTTTTATTTCAAATGCCCTAATCCTATATTAAATTTCAAACACCTTCGTTTCCTTATATTCTGTATCGTTTGCAACTGCCCTTATACTACAATTTAGGTATTTCCGAAGATACGCACACTTTGTTACCGTTGGCTTGCCGATTTGAGTTTTCATGCAAATTAATGAAAGAGTGCTTTGAAACAAAAGTTTTTGTTTGACATCGGTAATCAGTACGAAATGTTAATGTCAAGCAGTGTTACTTAACTGTTAATAAGATGGCACACAACCGAAGAGTAGTTCTTACAATTGGAGAGATTATCCGCTTATTTGGTAATAATGAAAGATCTACGCGTCAAGTTGCTGGAATATTCAATGAAAGGCATCATGATCGAGAACCAATTTCTCACGATACCGTTGCCAAAATCAACAGATTGTTCGCAAGGACTGGAGCGGTTTTCAAAATAAGACCAGGGAGGTACAATTTAAATCAAAGACACTATCCAGACGACGAACGTATCTTAGCAGAATTTCGAAACAACCCAAATGGTACTGTAAGGGCAGTTGCGAGGACAATGAATTTAACGAAAAACAAAGTATGGAGATGTTTGAAACGCAACAGAATTAGGGCATTTAATCCAAAATTTCTTCATACTCTGTTAAATGGTGATTTTGAACGACGGTTTGAATTTTGCTTATGGTTGCAGGGTAACTATCTTAACTACAGACTTTTTCTGAAGAACATGATGTTTACTGACGAGGCAACGTTTACAACAAACGGTGTGGTGTCTAGTCAAAATTGTAGGATTTGGGAAGCTGAAAATCCGAATTGGGTAATTGATTGTAAAAACCAATACAGTGAAAAAGTTAACGTGTGGTGTGGCATATTCAACGAACGGATTGTTGGCCCTTATTAACTGGATAACCTGACCGGACAAAATTTTCTAAATTTTTTACAAAATGGTCTCTATGATTTTCTCATGGAATTGCCATTAGCATAAAGACAAAACTTAATCTTTCAATTAGATGGGGCCCCCGCACACAATTCTGGGATAGTTCGGAACTTTTTAAATGCAATTTTCCCTATGAAGTGGATAGGTAGAAATTCTCCTTTGGAACCATGGCCCCCTAGATGGCCTGATATTACCCCTTGTGACTTTTTTCTGTGGGGGCATTTGAAGAATAAAGTGTATGCTACTCGGCCGCGTAATAGAGAGGAACTTTGCTTTGCAATTAGGCAAGCGTGTCAGGAAATAACTCCCCAAACTTTAAGAAAAGTGAATGTACGTTTGAGAAGAATTGTTGAAAAGTGTATTGTTTCAGAAGGTAGTTATGTTGAAAACACAAGAATCTAAAATAAAGTAATTCGTAATTTTGTTACCACTGTTACAAATAAAGAACTTATTAAAAAAAAGACTTAAACTTTTTTTTGTTCAAATCAGCTCTTGAGATGTTGAAAATATGAATTAAAGGGTTTTTGGGGATGCTGATTCCGAATCTGATAAGAAAAGTTGTCTTAAATAAGCATTAATATTCATTTCTCAAAAAATGCCTTTTTTCTCTCCCCAACTTCGCACGCCAATGGTGAATGAATATGATCACTATGCCAAATGCTTCATTTTTCTAACATAAAATCACCACCAAAATCTCAAGAAAATCGCTAATAACAGATATTCGGGTGCATTGCATTTTTTTTCCTCCTCAAATCAGCTCTTGAGATTTCGAAAATTTGGATTGGATGGTTTTTGGGGATGCTGATTCTAATTCTGATGAAAAAAGTTATCTAAAATGAGCCCTAATATCCTTTTCCCAAAAAACAGCTTTTTTTTACCCCCCCACACCGCACGCCTAAGGTCGATGAAAATGTTCACTATGCCAAAATACTTCATTTACCTAACATATAATCACCACCAAAATTTCAAGAAAATCGCATTATTAATAACTGAGATATTAGGGTGTATTCATTAAAAGCGGGACACACTGTATACGAACGAGGCAAATTTTTCACGAAATGCTATTATGAACTTTCACAATAGCCATTTTTGGGCTGACGAAATCCCCATACTATCAGAGAAACTCATTTTCAGCATCAATTTTTTTTTTTGCGAAGAAGTACATATACTTGTAAGAAGCAACATGTGGATTGTGCACGACGTGACTCCAGCTAATTTTAGTTTCTTGCTCGTTAGCATCTCGACATCACCTACCCTAATCGCTGAATTGGACGTGTAAGACCTCAACATTGGCCAGCTCGCAGTCCTGATATGAATATTTTATATCTTTTCGAGTTATACGTGAAAAACTGGAAAAAGTTCGAAAATTTCGCGGTTTTCAGGCTTTCAAATCTGAAGCACCGTCGCAAACTGCAGTTGGATACCAAGTGATTCATAATGGCCTACCATGATGGTGTCTTCAATACCTTGGTCTACCGTAGTCTCGTGATGGGCCTAAAGGTTCCAGACACTAGATGGAGAGTGTGTGGTCAAGCTCCTGAGACCGTAATGCATTTGCTGTCAGTATGCCAATATCATGCAGTCTCAGCCTTGATCCAAAGGTTTACGGTGGAGCTACGACTCTTGTACTACTACCCACTCGTACGGTATTGACGAGACACCGGTGTTGCCTTATGCTCTGGTGGGTATTGAGTTCGTTGTGGAGCGCACCTCCTGGATGATCGAGGCTCGAATAAAAAATACGCCCATGTAAATACTAGTAGAGTGTACCCAAAACATAACCTACAACACCAACCCCGGTGGTCGGTGCGCACTCCTGGCAAGCACCAGACATCTGGATTGGCATCTAGACAACTCAACCACACTTGCTTTCCAACAAGAATGGTTGCCAATTGACCTGAGAAAAATTCTGGCCGCGCGCTAGCAGATAGCCATGGGTTTAGCGTATTTGAACATTGTCTACCGCACTATAACTCTCGCTTATTTTGATATGTCGACGTAGAAAGTCTTGGTCTACCACATTGTTAGTATTGTTTCAGATCAGCGGTGCAGCAGTGAAAGCATTAACAACTAGTCATAACAAAATAAATAAAAATTTCAGAATGATCCTTAATGCACCAAATCTGTGATAGGTTCAGTGCCCATTGTATATGCACCGCTATGCCGGCTGAGGTGGCACCTTAAGAAGCTCGTTTTAGTGGACGAAGAAGAGTGTTAATTTTGCGAGGGGGGGGGCAGGGCCTGTATACACATTATTCCAGAAATTATTGCTACTCGATTCCAGAAATTGGACTTCAGCTCTCCCATGTACTAGCGACGTTGTGGTTTTTCAGACCTTCACACTGACACAGTATGTGCCCAGCAGATTTTTCATCTTCTTGGCAGAACTTAATTATTTCAGGACTTCCCACCCGAGATGTGTGTATTTTTTCAAAAAATCCGAGACAGTAAACAAATATATCAAAGGGACAAGTTCTCATCCCCTGCAAGGGGGAGCTACCAACTTCATTTTATTTGTTTTTAATTGATCCATTGTCGAGATATGTAGGAAAATCTGTTTGCTGCTTCGTACCATTGAAATGAGTAACTGTTTATTGTCCTCCCTTTTACTTCAAACCCAAATTACAATATATCACACTACTGTCACTTTGATAATTGTTCACAATTTTGCCCATTATTGCCCAAACAATGGTATAACCGGTGTTCAAACGCGGGGCGCACATTTTCAAACACTTCTGTTCGAAGTGCTTCACATTCTGCAGTACTCCTGTGTTGAAGCTCTTGTAAATTTTGCGATATGTGTGTGTAAACAACTGATTCCAAATGTCCTCATGAAAATAAATCACATGGTGCTAAATCCGGGGACCTGGCTGGCCACTCTATAGGGCCTCTTCGCCCTATCCATTTACTGAAAAAGACGTTGTGCAACCACTGATGGACCGGAAGCACATAATGGGGGGTGGCTCCATCTCATTTCCATCCAGCTGATTTTCGAGTGCTTCATTAATTAGCAGATTGATCGTATTTTCAAGCATTTTCAGGTAAACGTCACCGTTTAGATTTCCACTGATAAACAATGGATCAGTTACTTGATTTCCTAGTAAACCGCACATTTAGTTTTTTCCTTCAACAAACACATGGTCAATTTATCGATCGTTTGACACTAGATAACGATCGGAGATACTAAACCGATTGAAACGTCGTGCTCATAGAAACACTCCAGATAATGGAAGTCCGCAGTGAAAGTAATCAATTTGTTGAAATGTCTCGGGATTTAAAAAAAAATATACACATTTCGTGAAAGTTGGGGCGGGAAGTCCAGCATTGCCTTCTGGAGTCCTTCACACGCGTGGTTCTCTCTCTCTGGGCCTTACTATATTTGGTTTTTGGTCTTTTGACTGAGCGCTTAATTTCTGAGTTAAATTTTTCCCACTATTCATTTCAGTTGCCCAAGGATTACCAGAGTTGCGAGTGGCCGTCTTAAAAGATTGGAGTCCAAAACCAAGGAGGGATCTAAACAGCTACTTCTAGTTCTTCCCCTGTCTCTAAAGAAACTATATAGAAAATCCACTCTATCCCATAGCTCTTTACTCTTTCATGTCATACGATTTTTCCACTTTTCGCTCACTTTTACGATGTCTTCATTAGAGGAAATCCTTCTGTGAAGCCAAAAGTTTGGAACACGCAATCTGGAAGTCATTTAAAAACTCCAAAACGAAATATAATTCCTAGAATATTGATTCCAGGAGAATAATATGCGTTCTTCTAGTCTGGAGAATGATTGTGCCATCTGCTACACTTTTTTCAATTAAAGCGCACCTGAGCTAATCGCGAATACCAGCTCGCCTCCAGAAAACCCATAACTCCCTCAGGATGACATATTCATTCACATCCAGAAAACGCAAAGCCTAATTCAAATGCATGGAATGAAAATTCTTTCAGTCGATACACAAACCAGTGAATGGTAATATCGCAAAAAGTGAATCGAGAACGGCGTTATCTTTCCATTCACGTCCTCATACATTTATTAAACGTCAGTAGAACACTGATGGGGTTAATAAATCACATTTGGCGAATATTATTCCGCAGAAATGTTCTGGAAACATAAAATCACTCGACCCTACTGTCGTGAAAGAAAGACACACATGTGAACGAAAAATTGATGAGGTGAAACTGATTGTGTCGCTGATAATAAAGTGGTGGTAATGATAACCAAATCGAATCAAATCTAAAGGTTCAATAGATCACGAACACTTTTTCTCGTGTCCCTTTTACTTCCTCAGGATCTGGGTGTCCAGTGAGGTGTACCAAAAAAGACTGTGGCACAAATCCGTGTCCTAAATATTGGCCTGTACACTCTAATACGGTCTACAGAACTGATTCTCCCCAGAATCCTGGAAAATATCCAGCGGTTGATAAATGAGCCTGCCATATTTGTGAGGCTCAGTATATTGCTGTGTAGGGCTCCCGAGGCGAGGTAGAATTTAAACAAAATTACCTCCCAAGATTGAGTAGACGCCTGCAAGTTTCCGCAAGTCATCTAATCGAATGTATTTATCACTGCTATCACCTAGATGAGAAAACAAGAGAGAAATTGAGATCCGCAACCAAAAATAATCCTATGGCTATACTGGGTGGTCCACTCAAGACTATACACCCTCAATAACTCCCCGAAAAAATCGCCGAGACACGTCGATTTTTGTTTGGAGGGATACACCAGTTGACGCAAAGGAGATATTTTATACTTCAACCCCTTACTCCCCAGATAATTTTAATAGGGAATGAATGTCATGTCACACAACGTAATAGAAATTCAATTCTGATACTAGCGGTGCAAAATTTTCTGAATTTGAAAAAGGCGTTCTAGAAATATTCGAGTTCAAATGGTACATTGTCGAATTGTGGGTATAATTATTCATGTATCAAGGGAGTAAATGTACCAATTACCTTTCCGCTATATTTGAATCAGGTACAGTTGATTATAGGAGTTTTGTGTTGCTATGTTACTCGTTTATAGACAGAACTTTGCTATCAAGCTGTATTTGCGTTAAACACGTGTTTTCTACCCAAAATATGATAGAAGATATTTTGAAAAAGCTGACAGAGCAAGAGAATCGTTAATTCTATCGAAAAGTGAAACCGTATACCAAAAAGAATACAAGATATATGGAGTGGCTTACATGGAAAAATGTTATGCCAGAAGATGCCATTGAAACTATATTTCTGGCCTATTTTCAAGAACCGGTAAGGTATTTTCTATGTTTTTCGGTAGATTCAGTTTATTTGTTGCAATCAGAAACGTATAGTCCGAATTCCTTATGGACTAAATGGTCAATGCTAAAATCGATGGTGACTATACATGAGAAACAAGATATTACCAAATTCAATGAACTAGCTTCATTGAAATGGAAGAGTAAGAGTTAGGAGCCAAAAAAGTTTGTCGTTTCATCTCCTAAAGATGTCATCAGATTTCTAAAGAACGCTCCTTTTTTTCTTTTTTTTTTGTGTATTTATTTCCTTTTTTTTTGTTATAGGTTGTTTTGATTATGTGTTATATCGGAGGATGCAGGAGTCAGAAACTTTTGAATATGAAGATATCGGATGTAGAGGACCGAGATTCTTACTTTGAATTCTTTTATTTGCATTTTGTTGAACAAATTGATTCTTACCGTGTTATCATAATCAAAAGGAGCCGAATTGGTGTCACTATCTGATGTCCTTTTTCCAAACCTGTAAAAAGAAATCAAAACTATTAATTTTGCAGAAAGAATATCCTCATAGTGACAATAACAGAAGTAATGGAATTGGGAAGTTTGTATGACGCATATTTTACAAAAATTTACGATTTACCTTGGAAATTATAAGTAAGGATGGGAATAGTTATTTTCCTAACAAGTGCGAAAAGTAATACTGCCGAAAAGCAGTCAAGGGCGGAAAAAACACTTTACGCATGAATTAGTAACATTATTTTTCCTACGACCGCATAAAAATTCAAAGAGCTCATTGAAAGTTTGTTATTCTTATATATGGAATATTCTGCAACAAGAACACAAAAGTGCTATATTAGCTCTCTCTCTCCGCAGTTGTGTGGATGAAAAACAATTCTGCAGTTTCAGTTGATACGTCTAGAAGAGGAACTGAAGATGACTGCCGCAGTTCAACTGAACGACGCATATTTTATAGGACACTGTATATTCACGATAAAAATGTATCACCAGTTATTCTCCAGCTTTCTCAGGACGTGTGTTCGAAGGTAATTATAGTTATCTATAGGTGGGAAATGTTTGAATTGTCAAACTTGGGGATTTACTGGAGTTTATCGAATACTTGCAGGAGTTCTTTATTTTCCTACGATCTCTTTCTCATATTGGTTATACGTATTTGTTCTGCGAACTCTTTAATCGACTTTGGCAAATATTTCTATAAAATTTTCTACCGCGCAAAAAGAAATCAGAGGAAACAATCCATCAGTAGAGCGATTGTTTCAATAAGATAACATTTGAGGTCAATTTGATGCTGCATCCCAGTTTTGAAACGTTCTCGCCGCCAGAGCATGTTTCAATAATTAAGCACAAAAGGATAATAGTGAAAAAATTTAAGTGTTTCTCTGATTTTACAGCAATGTCACTTTTATATATGAATACAGTTCTTGCATTGATGAATTTAGTTCAAATCCGAATGTCTCTCTTTCCTCCAACTGATTTTTAAGGGACGCTTCAAGTAGTATATTGAACCAAAAGAAGATTATGTGAAACAATCAAATAGTTTGAAATCCAAACTTTGTTCTTCCTAATTATTAAGGATAAGAATGTCTCAACACGTTATCGTATTCCTTGTATCAATGTTAAGAGAATGTGAACTATGGAACGCTTGCTGTTTCTTATTCCGGGCCCATACAATTCACCCAACTCTTCAATTATGTTTCTGAATCGTAGGAAAACATCGACAGCAAATAAAACTAGTCGCAGCAACGTAATCAAATCGAGAGTCCGCAGTATCGAAATGAACTCAAGAAACTCACTCCTTCAATATTTGATGCACTCTACTGAAGATTTCCCAGAGGAATCAGAATTATATAAAATTGATGAAATCGGTGTTAGTCTCCGAATCGTTGTGTCCATGATCTTTTTAAAAAGAAGTCATAAACAATGGTGGCAAACCAAAAAAAATCAACGTTAATATTGAAAGTCGCAGATGATTCCACATTTGACTTTATGATCATCACATTCATATTTTCAATCAAATTAATTTTTTAATTGTTCTCACTGATGTTCATCAGACGAGGACCCTCCAAATAATAGTTGCATTGGATTTCTGTGACAATAGTACAGTCTATTTTATAATATACACCAAATCACATTCTGCAAACATACTCATCCAATCAACTGGAAAGTAACAATCAACAAACTAATGTTTTCGATGTTTCAGTGAGAAAAACCACATAATCTATCACGCCAAATGAATATATCAATAATTGAGTTTCCAATCAATCAGTCAAGAATTCCTTCATTATATACTGGCCGTTTCTTTTATCATGTGGTGTTGAACATGGTGCATGAGGGAGAACCTCAAGGTCAACTCCCAAAAAACCACGATTGTCCCTCTACCAGAAAAAGAATCTTTGATCTCAACAGAGCTCTTCGAATCTTTGATGAAAGCTTACAGATTTCAGGAGAGTCGAAATACTTGGGGCTGAAATTGAACTCGAAGCTCACTTAGAACAAGTCAAGGCCATTGATATTTTTAAGGTAGTTGATGAATATGTGCTCAAAGTAGGCATTCCCTGGTCCAAGTGTATTGGCTTGTGTACAGATGGGGCACAAGCTATGTCAGGAAGATTGACAGAGGTAGCAGCAAAAATAAAGGAAGTTGCTCCTAAATGCAGAAGTACGCAAGCTCTGCCATTTGTTACAAGTTACTTGTGTGAGAGTGGATTTTATGATCTCTTGTACATAAAAAATAAACATAGAAGCAGAATCAGTGTTGAAGAGGACTCAAGAGTGAAGATGAGTTCCATTACTCCTAATGTTGATATTTTAATCACAGGCAAACAACAAGTTTCGCACTAAAAACTATTACAGTATATTTTGTATCATGATCAATTTTTTGCTGAGTTTGTTAAAAAAATGTATTTGTATGTTTTTAGACCTATGGGTAATAAATAAAGTGTGAATTAATACCATTTCAATCTCTTTATTTCTCCTTCATTATAAGCATACTATAGATAAACAATTATCTACCCATCAAATATGAAGTTTTCTCAGGAATTTAATTCAAAAATCCTTTCAACAATTTTAGAATAGTAAATACGTTTATTGAAATATTTAGGTCTTGTGGTACGCCAAAATTTCTCAAAAAGTCAAGTGGTACGCTGGTATAAAAAGGTGTGAACTCCTGGCCGAGATGAATCCCTAGAAAGGTGTTGATGTTATTGAATGAAATAATAATAATAAATTCCCATGGGAATGTCTGGCATATTGCATAGAAATGATGAAAGATTAGTTTTGTTAGTGTTGAATGGAAGCAGATTCGCCTTACACCACTTTCTCACAGCAGTTATATCCCGAGTTATATTAGTGAAAAGTAGGTTTGAATCATGATCATGCCACAGGATCGTTGTGCCAAAAATAGTGACTACACCTTCAATCTCAAGATCTGCAAGGTCACTAAAATATAACAGGAGCAGGATAGGTCCGAGCACAGATCCCTGTGGTACACCATGTCATTGAAATTGATATTAATGTCGCCCTAGCTACATTTCAAAGAGTTGTGGGGCACCAAACACTGACCTATACTAATTTGCTTTGTTTTGAGATGGAAATTCGCTCACCTAGGTCTTGCTCTATCGGCGTAAAGTCGGTCTAGTTCCTGAAGCCTAATGATGGCCCGCTGAACGACTCTCGGCCTAGTTTCTGTCTGGACTGGACCACTCCGCAAACTACCTAACACCAGAAAGCGTTAGCTTTCGTGACAGAACACTAGATGGCGTTGACAAAACCAAAAAGCTTCTTCCAAATGAAAATGCGTGTTTGTGGATAGAGTTTGAATTTAAAAATGACGCATTCGTTCATTTATATTGCGGTTAGATTCCTGAAAGTGTTGCTTGGCGCATACAGGGTGTAGATATTGTGAAGGCCAAATTCAGTATCTCATAAAATGTGCAAATAAAGTTGGAATAAATCGATTACCTGATTTCTTTAATTGACCTGGAAATTGTTGACAAAGAGTACTAAAATAATACGATAAAATCTATCATTGTGCGAATATTGATGAACAATTATCAAGGAGTAAATCACTAGACCTATTGAAAAAAAATATCAGCTCCATAAATATTAATTTAAATATTTTATTTTTCTGAGATTTTTTTAGATAGTTTTCAATTTCGATTTTGAGTCTGCTTCGATTCGATTCCGTTCAAAATCTAGTAGTAGCGAATGGGGAAGTTTTTGTTCGACAAATAATGATAATATAAAAAAATCCATAAAAAATTTCTTGCATTCTAGTATTGCCCAACCTTAGCTAATCTTTTGGAAAAATTTACTTTTCTCACATCGGCTTTATTTATGAAATACTGATCAAGTACCTCACACTTTCTACATCATATTATTGACAAATTAATTTGGTACCGATGAAACTTTTTGGTTTTTCTAGGCCATCTAGAAACATTTCATGCAGACAACACCAAATACTAACACTTTAACACGCATAACAACACTATTTTGCAACAAATTGATACAAATCAACAAATGCGTCGTTTTTAAATTCAAAACAGGGTCCTGCGCAATGATTTTTGGTCAAATATGGTAGGTTGGTGATTCTCTCAAATGATATAACTAAAAACAACCAGTGGTATACAGAGTGCGAAAAAGAGCTTGCCAAACATTATAAATAAAAATGTGCAAAAACATCTTTATTTTGAATGGAACGCTCTATATATTATTGAACCATAAGAAACACCAATGAAGGCTCTACGAATTTCATTGAATATTCCCTATGATTGAAATCAATCACAAAAAATGTAGGCTACAAAGATAGGCTGAAAATTATCGAAGAGTTCCAAGAAAGGATATGACATGAAATTTCCGCCATTCCTCTCTACATGATTTTAGATTCCCCACAAAATTTTGTTCAGCGAATTAATTTCTGTCAGGAGTTGAATGGTTAACCTTAGAGCACCTTATCAAACAGAATTCCAAAAATCATTCGTTTTTATTGAAACTTTTTTATCTCTGTTTCTCCAGCCTAACTATTATTTTCATAAGAGTGAAAATATTCATATCTACTTAATGAAACTTATGTATTTTTCATAATAAATATCCATCACTTCCGGATACTTCTTTAATAAATAGTTAAAAGTTATTTTCAAAATTCGACATTTTGAAATCAGTTAAATGGAAGATAGATGAGCAGAATCAATTTTGTTCTACCACTGAAGCATGAAATTTTTGTTTCCTACTCATCTCGATAAAATCCCTTATTACTATTCCTTCACTATTTCTTTGCTATCGCACACTTTCAGTTAGTAGTGCTTCCTTTTCAATTCTCTGGAATGAACCGACCAAACGAACCTTAAAATTCTTGTCTGTCTCCTTAGGGGATGAAACTCGAGCTTTGACATTCGGATTTGTCCTCTGTTTTGAAAGGACGAGAAAGGTGATAATCATAAACATTAGTTTCCAATTGCCGATCTCATGCCAGTCAATATCGGTTGAGGATAATAATAGTTTTTTTTTATTCCTATTTTATGAAATACCTTGCATCTGATAATTTTGGAAATTTCATGATTTTTAGGGGTCTACCCCTTACGACTTTTTTCGAGCAATGACTTTGATTGCTTGATCAATTCTAAATTCATTTCAATTTCGAGTCAATCAAAGATTTCACGGCACCTCTGTACTGTAAGTTCGATCTTGTACGGGAATTTTTAACGATTTTATTTTCCTGCTAAACCTTGTATTTAAGTATATACAAATCATATATTTTCGGAAGCAGCATGAAATTTTGAGTATTTAGTGCAAATTTCAGGTTAATCTGATGATTTTGTATTTTTCATAATTTTTTTCGAGTAATAGCTTTGGAAGCTTAGCGACATCTATGATCGCGATTAGGTTTTATCCAGGTTAGAAGTGTTGGTATGTTTGTATAGATCCCAATAGACTGAATATCAATGGCATATGAGTCAGTAATCTCATTCCTTTTGTTCCAACGAAAAATTGAAGCTTCGATTCTTTATTCGTACAAATATAGTGAGTACATTATTTCCAAAATCACTATTATCATTTCCGGTCCAAACTGGAGAGTCAAACGCTCAAAGTTTCTAATCAAAAGTACAAACCCCACATAACGACATAATCACGTACCGACGTATTCATTCTCACCGTCGCATGCATCATAATCCGAAATAGTAATTGCATGCATTATAATGCGGCTGCCTCGAAACTAATCGTGGACAAATCCTCCCGTACTCAATCAAACAAGTTAAGCCAAGTTTCGATTGGAATTGAGAGACTGCATCCAAAATATCTTGCCGTTACCAAACTGTACATGATACTATCGCTCTTGCTCTATTTTATTGCTTTAAAACGCATTCAGGTAATTCTCAATACATTTTTTCATATCCGAAATATCCTCAGTAGATACTGCGCCACTTGAGACCAACCCCACCACTACTAGTTTGAGCCCCGCCCTCTCCCAACATCAACCAATCAGAGGACGCCAAGCTGTTACGTAGAATATCACTCCCCAACCGACTATTATCTTTTATCTGTCCCTTGTCACCTGTCCAGTGTCACCTGTCTCCCATCCTCAGCACCTGTCACCTATAATCCGTCCTGTCGATTCAACAGAAGCTTCATTCTCGATTCAGCTATAAAGTCAGAATTCGAATCACGATTAACGTAGTGATGAGTCGAACAATCGATGTTACAACATATCTGTTCTTCAATTCTCGGTTCCGAAATCGGGTTGCCTGGTTTCCGCATAACCCATATCGCTGAAAGCATCGCGTGTATGTAGTATCATCTAATCCCGAAAAACGATCGCATTCGCTGAACTCACTACCAGAAGAACTCAATTATGGCGAACGATGCCATACCAACCGACACATATTCCAATTTTCACCCCAATGCATCGGTTTCCAAAGGTTGTCTATTACACCGCTGTATTTGTGGCGGTTTGATGATTCGATAGTCCACACGAGTTGCACTCAGATGTGTTGAGCTGTGGGGTCAATCGGAAAACATCATTGAAATGATACACCAGACCGCATAAGTATAATCCACAACGTTTAATCATTGAAAACAGTTTTAGCTGCCTGATTATCGAGCACTGAGAATGGTAGAATATTTTGAATTGATATAGTTCAAAGAAATAACTTCTTTAACATTCACAGTGAAAATTCAGCTGCAGTCATTTTCACAGAATGTTGATTTACAAATCAATAGAAAAGTTTGCTACATCCCCTTGAAAATGTCATCAGTCATCTGTTCTATAATTGAAAAACACATACACAGTATACGTTTGGTTGAAGTTGCTGGAAGCTTTTGTGAAGTAAAATTTTGCCTTGTTAGCTTTTTTTTAGCAGTACCAAAATTCGATCAGACAACAGTTAGTTCATCAGTGACTAGTGTGAAACCGTCAACAGAATATAAAGTTTTGGCAGGGTGTTATAGTTTTCCTCTGCTAGACTTTGACAACCATTTCTATTATGGGTATTCTATTTTTTTTGTAGACGTTATTTTCTATTATATCTCATACCACTGGGTATGTTCCAAGTCTTCTTTCAATACTTCACCAACAGAATTCCTGGAAAACATGCTGTCAGGATATAGAAAGTATGATAATGAATAATACGAGATGATGAAGATCTGATTCATACAAGAGGAATATGGTCGGTCCGAAGATAGACCCTTGGGGTAGGCCAGAGGGTACCTCATGGGATTTGGAAAAATTACAGTTATTCTCAACCATACCTACGATACAGTATTGCTACTTCGTATATATTGTGATTTGTATCTTCAACTAGACAGATATAATGCTGAATTTCGGGATAAAATTTTTCCATGAGTTCCAGAATGCTTTTGAGTTTCAGGAGAAGCTTGTTTTTTGGAACTCCAATAATTTTTTTCATCTTCTTAGTGTAGATAAAGTTAAAACTGTTTGGACGCAGTTGTTTGGATCAAGTTCAGCATCAACTTGGAACTACAGGGTCAGATCCCATCGTTTGATACACTTCTCATCTCTTCCAATCAGGTGATTTCTAAATGAACATGGATTTTACATTTTTCATTGATTCATTTCCCAAGCCAATATTTAAATAAATGCTTTGGAAAGAGGCAAAAATATTGTTACCTTGGTCTGGCGATTGAAGAGTACATTTGATCTAGTTTGAGCAGCTCTCTCATCATGTCTTCGTTACTGGGATTGGGTGCTGCTGTAGCTCCTTGTCCTTGAAGTACGAGAACTGCCACAGTGACAGCCAACCACCTCAAATAGGACCACCTCATGCTGAATAGTTTTCTTTTGAGTTATGGGGATCTGAAACAAACCTGTAATGTGAGTTTGATTCCTCATAGAGAACCCGGATATGAGGGTTTTTTAGCCATCAATTAAATACAGGATGTGATAGAAACTTCCTAAAAGGTTCACATAAAAACATCCATACTCCATTAAGATTTTTTTCTAAATATCAATAAAAGCGATTATTGTTATATATTATAATTTCGTTTTCTGAGAATGGAAACCACAAATCTATGAGTTAATGATAGTCAAATGAATCTTTGTTGGTCAGAATCAATAATAACAGTAATTAAAGAGTGTGAATTCAATCTTGTGAAATGCTTGATTCACATTCTCATAATATCGATGATAATTCTTTTAGAGTTTGGGTAAAACTCGGAAATAGTCTATAATAAACTCGATTTGCTCATGATCACGTACCTATTAGTCGAGACTTTTCAATTACATTTTTGTCACTTGTTGGCAATAATCACTTCTTTACAACCAAAACTTAATTATAACTCGATCAAACCAAGTCGTTGATACTAAAATTACTCCAGTTACGAATTCATTCAGTGTAAACTCTTCTGAAAACCGGAAACAGTTGAACATTCAAGGTTTTTTGTTATGTGGTTTTAGTTCCACTAAAGATAATTGAACTAATAATGAGGGTGAAAAAATTGAATCATGAACGTAGTTACACGTGCTAACAACTTCTCAACTTTCGCATTCGCCGACGGCAAGTAATTTCGTCAAGTTGAAATTTCGTGTCCGAAAGTCCTCAGAGGCCAGTATGTGAGTTCAATACTTCAAAGGGCTCGAGATTGTGTTGGAAAATCTGCGGCTAGGAGAATTTCATCCTATTAGCAGCTTGCCGTGCATGATATTCATTTTATTATAGAGTTATTATCCCACAAATGTATCACACAAGTTAATCTCTCAACTAGTTCATAATTTTTACAACTTCATCTCTTTCATACAAGCGTCCAATGGCACCCCAACCTGAATGGTTGGAAGGGCCCATTTACTTTCGTTAGATTATGAATGAATTGAATTATCCGAAGTGTATTCAACAGATGATTCTGCACTTTTTCGAAATTTATTTCAGATGAAAATAGTATTATTATGCATCAATCAAGAAAAAAGAATAGAACAAAAACAAAGAACCACAAGATAGAAACAAAAACGAAGAAACAAATTATATAACATCGGTTTTAGGAGGGGTAGAAGTACACAAGACCCATATATTAACATTGAAGAAAAATATCTCTTGGAAGAGCAAGATGTATATTTAGAATTCATTGACCTAGAAAAATCATTCGACAAGGTGCCAAGGATGAAGTTAGGGGGAATCTCAAAGAATAGAGGAATTGAAATAAAGAATATTCATAAGAATAATGTTAAATATGTGATACGACATATCAAAATTTCAGAAAAATTATCAACAAGAGAAGGATTACCGTATTTGTAGACGCAATAATAAAAAAATGTTCACAAAAAGTTAAAAAACTACATATTGGATGAATGAATGTTTTTAAATCAATATATAGACCGATTTTGGCACTTGGTTGCGAGTTCTGGGTACTCTCACAAAGACAAAAGAGCAGAATCCAGGCCATTGAAATGAATTATTCAAGAAGAGTAATAGGGGTAACAAAAATGGCAAACTAAAAAATGGTACAAGATAATTAAGTCACACATACAAAGGATTGCTAAAAGTCAAAAGTTAAAAGTTACAGGTTATGATTGAGTTGGTGGTTAGTTAAAAGTAAGAACGTCTAAATAATACACATTATATATGAGATATTGAGGAAAACACGGATAATTGAGCTAGTAACAGTATGGATATCGTGGAAGGAGTTTTATTTTAGCATATTATTATGGTTTAAGCATGTATTGATCTCATTTTGCATCTACATGATCACATTTCGATTAGATCAATAATTACCATGATATATTTTTTCAATTCTCTTTTGAACTTGTATCGGGGACACTATCATATATTTTTTTGTAATATATGGAGATGGCTTTCCTCCAATGCATTGGATAATATTTTCATTGACTTTATTGGCAGATAAGTAGGTATTGAAGAATATGAATTTATATAAATTTGTTCGAAGTTTTCTCGTGATGTAATTAATATGTATGTCCCACTTCATATACGAATCTAAATACAGTCCTAGATAGGTATTTTATATTTTCTACTGCTTCAATTTTGAAAGTGCCTTCCTGAACTTTCATGTTGAGTTGTTGAAATGAGGAGTTTTCAGCTTTATTGCAACTGAATGGTAGGAAGTTGATTTTCGCTATGTTGATTGTCAGTAGTTTGCTGTCAAACCAGTTTTTTAGAATTTTATGTTTTTAATCATGCCATGTTTCCGCTTCATAGAAAACGGTGGTGTCAACGGTATACCCTATAGCGAATCCTTAGGAATCGAATGGAAATAATTCATTTACGTACATATTGAATAGGAGAGGGCCAAGTATAGTTCCCTGAGGTACGCCATATTCGATTCCACTCAGATCACTCGTTGTGTCTGAGTCTTTCACCAGTTGTGTTCTATTTTGTGAGTAATTTGAAAGCAGATTTGCACATTTTCCTCTCAGTCCTACTCGCTCCAAGCAATTGGTGGCTGACAGTTTCGAAAGCCTTCGAAAGGTCGATGAATACACATAGATATCGACTTCCTTTTTCCAGGGATGTGTGTATTTTTCCAGATAGTGCAAGAATAGCATCTTCCGTTGACGTTTTTTCCTTGAAGGCGTATTAGTTTTTGGAAACTAGTCCATACATTGTTATGAATGATGTCAGTCTGTTTTTCAAGAACCTTTCGAAGATCTTCGACAAATGAGTGATATCAGTCTGCAATTGGTTGAATGACAATTGAGTGTTTGAATACACCAGGCCAGATTTACAAGTCTATACATTTATTTCATATGTGTTGAAAATGAAACAATATATATTTCGAGACAGTTTTGATAGTTTCTGCTTTCATGTCGTCTTTTCCATCAGTTTTTTGGTCTTTCAGGCCCACTATGATATTTATCAGTTCGTTCGTTTTAATTGGAGTTAAAATCAATGAGTTCAACGTAGAGTATGGATTTCTTACAATTTTTTCTGCAAGTGATTTCCCCACCTCAACAAATCTGAGGTTGAAATCATTCGCAATATCTTTGCTTCCTTGAAGGAAATCTCCATTTTGGTTACGGATCACACTTTTTTTGGGTTAAGTATTGCTCAATTCTCTTACTTTTTCCCAAAGAAATTTTGTGTTGTTGCAGTTTTCTTCTATTTGTTTTTTATACTATTGACGCTTTACTTCTTTATTAGATTAGTGAGTGTATTCTTTTGAATTTTATACTGGTTTATGAGTACATCGTTGTTTGAGACCTTTTTGATGTGAAAGAATATGGGTAAGGTGCCTGTTTCAAGTAAACAGTCTGAAGAGAAGACAAAACAGTCACACTTCGATGATTAAATAAACGATGTAGGTACCAAACAAACCAAACAATAACAAACTCATTCGAAATTCCAAGTGTAACAACGAAATCTAGTTGGCAACGAATTAACCCAATCCTTGTTCCAAACCCAGTGTAGCGCGGCTCCA
Source organism: Chrysolina americana (assembly GCA_958502065.1). Lineage (NCBI taxonomy): Eukaryota > Metazoa > Arthropoda > Insecta > Coleoptera > Chrysomelidae > Chrysolina > Chrysolina americana. Next base: position 87,510,317 of record OY293414.1, read on the forward strand.
ATTCGAAATAATGGTAATATTGATATTGAAAACCGACAGGAGATTTATGTGAATCGAAACAAAATCTCATAACGAACACAGTGAGTGAGCGGGTCTATTGATGTCATACACACACATGTACTATTATATAACTCGGTTATAACATGTATGCTCCATTTAAGAACACTGAGCGACACGTATGTGCATTCATTATTGTCTCAGATATCTGGGATTGAATTCGTGATATCATCGATTTAAATTCTATATTGTCAACGTGGTCTGCTATGTACTTGATTTAGAAACCGCTATGAAGATGTTTGTATGTTCTGATCCCGAAGAAAACGAAAATCCTGTAATGTTCACTAAGAATCACGAGAGCTGGGGAGAAGTAGATGAGAACTGCCCACTGAGCAAGGTGAAAAATTGTACGTTACATTATCTGCAACTACTGGAACTGCCGGACTCTAAAGTTGCTCATATTTATGTTACTTAATGTAAACATGCTTAAATATTCTTGTAAAATTTATGATAAAGTTGTAGATCAGCTTACTTTAATGTTACAACCATAATATCACTCATTACATTCGTTTATATAGTCATATATAGTAAAATAAGTTGGAACCACAAGTAATTTCTCCAAACAGATATATTTTAAATTAAATGAATACCTACTTCAACCTTTTCTGATAGTCTTCAGAGGTCTAATTTTTGCTATTAGTGTGAACGGTTGAAACGAACTCTTTGACACTATCTAGCAAGAAGGTATACGCTCATGAATTCTTTAATTGACTCGTTGTCGACTTCAAACTTAGTGTGCATATTCAGAGATGATTGAATTTCACAAATTATTATTTCATTATAATGTTTTTATGGATATTTTCGAGTTATATAACTTATATAACTCCGGATAAACTTTTCAAATCGAGAACGGTTGAAGATAGAGCAATTCTGTACACGACTTCAAATTTGTTTGAAGATTGAATTTCACAAAATTGGTCATGAAAAAGTGTTTTAAGATATTTTCGAGTTATATGTCCCCCTTTACCTCCGGTTTAATTATATTTATTATAATTATAAAAGTAAAGCAATTTTGTACACGGCAATCGATTCAAAATCATAAAATACGTTTGATGTGTACTTTTGAATCAAAAATATCCACAGACAAAATTTTTAGCTGAATGCATTAGCAAGTTTTTGAAAAGTTGCAGAGGTTCAGTAAAAATATCTTTATTTGACTAGGAATCGACTTAAAATTTGAACTTCTCCATTATGTCAATTATTTGACAGTCAAATATTTACTCATTTTCGCTTATGGTACCCTGGACTGGATAGAAATTTCTGTACATTTTTCGAGATTGCCATGTCATTGACACCAAAAACAAAGTTTTGATCGGCTCAAAGTTCAAAACTAAGCTTTTGAAAACCATTTCAGTCCTACTCAATCGAAGTCAACCGATCATAAGTACTCCATTAAATCATCAATAAGAAACTCATCAAGAATTCATCATTGATTTCATTTAACTCTCACTTGAAGGCATTCTCTTGCAGAAATTGCTTTCCGTGAATATTTCAGTAAGTTGCGATTTTCTGCTCCCATACAAATTTTTAATCTGCCTAAAAGAACTCGTTTTGCGGAACTGACGTCGCAGCTTGTTACTCTTTACGGCAATTACATCTAGTCTAGAAGTGTTTGCCCATAACAGTAAAGGTGCGAGAAAAAACAGCGGTGAATACATTATTACAATGTAGTTAGTTCCAGCCCACAGTGTTTTATGTAACAGGGGTATTTCCTGTAGGTAGGGCAGAAGCAGCTGAAAGAATTCTAGAAATAAAATTTTGTCGACGTTGGTGGAAATTTTTCGATTTCAATTCAACTCATGTATAAAAAATCGCATATGCCGCAGTGCAATTGTCTCTTTGACAGCGGCAAAAGTTAGCTGCAACTTTTACAGCGACAAATGTACGTAATTTCAATGATTTTTGAGGAGGTAATACTGCAATTTGAAATATCTTGTATATTCTTGTGATGTCATCTGCAACTTTTTTTGTTTTTCGAGATAAATCCAGATCAGCAAGTGAATTATTATAAATAAAAAAAGGGATTGGTCCCAAAATGGGTCCTTGGGGAACTCCACATAACAGTTTTCTCAATTCTGTATTTGTCTCCAATATAGACACACTCTTTTCTGCCTGAAAGATAATTTTGGAACCACTCATATACAGGTATTATGCGGATTATTCAATAAACATGTTTGGAACCAGAGCATAAAAAATAATCATCACATTGACATTGAGACACACAGCCTTTGCCCTTCTATATCAGAAATAACACTCAAGGATCTTGATAAGAGCCGACTGTATTATTTGAGAGCGGAATTTCCATTTCATTCTCCTCTCCCTTCCCAGCTACAGATACAAAGTATGTAAATGATCCGAAAACATAATGTGGTAATCAGATTTTCTAATATTGCCATTTACTACCGCGTCCCAGAATTCCTGATTGGCCCGAAAAATAAATTTCAACGTTACCGTTTCAATTCTTCGTCATTTTCGTGCAATGAGATAATATCAACCCCAGTGGAATGTCAAATGAGACATTAACATAAAAATCATGTAGACTAGAACCGTTATCATTCGATATTCTCTGATTCCAGTTATAAAATTGCATCCTTATAATGAAATGAAATGAACTCCTATCAAATTTCTTTGAGAAAATCCATTAAGGACGAACTCGTTCGATGTTCTTTAGAAGTTGAGTGTTGATTTAAGAGCCCCCAGCATAGAATTTTTGTGAAAACAGGGTAGTTCTGTAGGGCAAGACCTTAGATTTTTTTTCATATTTGCAACAGTTATACATTATAGTTTCTGAAATACAGCTCTAGAATATTCAAACGATAATAGTTCTAAAAAAAACATTGTAGTCCCCCAAGGAGCAGTGTTGGGCCCCTTTTCTGCTTTCAATGTACGTTATCAAAATAGCTAGTCGAGAATCGACAAAGAAGTTTTTTTGTCAGTGAAGCTGAGATATCAAGATTAATTTGTTGTTTAAAATTGTTGTTGTTAAAATTTTTTTTTTCGTTACCCAGCTTCCCCTACGAATGACAGCCCTCATAAGTCGAAGGATTGACGAGGTCTTTTTGTAATGGGGGTGTTTCATACGAGGTGGTTAATGAACTAGGGGTTATTATTTGTCTGCTAAGTTTTGTCCAGGGAGGAATTGTCCTGGTGCCTTTTGTAAGATACGTGAAAGACTTTTCCCCAATGTTTCGAAAGTTTTTCCTTATCAATTCCTTTTCCATAGCTCCTTTGACTCATTGCATTCATCTTTGTCCTCTTCGCTTATGCGAAAGTCATCAATTCTTGTAGAAACTGCGAAATTGGAAGTGCGGTTCAGCAGTCTGTTTCCATTAAAACAATCGAACGTGCGGCTACTAGGAAACTAGTCTGGTTGACCATCAAACAAATGACTATTTCCGTGTCATCAGCTCTTCATTACATATCCAACAAGATATATGCAATCAGTCGACGTCGATTAATGATGGATTTGGATGCATTTAACGATATGTTAATAGAAATACGCTCGAGAAGAAAATAGGAGAACAATAAGGGCGTTCCTAGGATTTTTTTTCTCGAAGATGGTAATTGAAAATACAGATAGAGCGTGGATTCCAAGAATTCCAGGAAGCTGAAATTTTTCAGTTGAAATTCACTAAAATTAACTTATAAACGTCAACTCATCTAGTTGTGGAGTGCCCTGTACACCGCTATCGCTTCCCTAATTCCCAGCAACGAAGCCAATAAAAACGTCCATATACATATATTTATACATGAATTATTTTCTCATTGTCATTCCCTCTCACAACTTCTGTAACACGATCTCCCATTTCAGATCTGTTGGGAAAACTTTTTCTCCCGGCCCTCTAAAATCTCTCAAATATCACTTACAAGTTATGATCTCGAGGGGGTTGTCATGTTAGGTTGAAGAACTTTCACGATAGGGCATGAATTTGGAATGTAATGAACGAAAGTAGACGTACTACTGAAAATGAAATGAATGACATGAAGTTTTAACAAATATTTTCATGGAAATGGTAATAATTGGGTACAAAAAAATTGAGAATGAGGGGGTAGTCTGACTTCTTGCAGTTCTGTTAATGGTGGGTGTGTAATGCCGTTTCATAAAGAATTACAGAGTCAAGAAATTTGAAAATAAAATTTAGAGATATTAGCCTCTGGCTAAGATCAAAGTGTATAAGCAGTTTTTACCTTCATATTGTCTTGTAGGAAAGTTGCAGTTATTGTTGCCTGTCTGTAGGGGGTCACTGGTTTTGTTTTTCTAGAAGGGGTTATTGATTTTTACAGATGATATTATATATTGGATATTATTATACAGTGTCATCCCCATAGTACGCACCATATGGGAAACTTCGTTATTATGAGTTTTTCAACAAAAAGTTATTCCTGATAAGAATTCGTACATACACGCATCAACAAACTATAGCAAATCATGCGTAATATACGACGCGCATTGAAAAACTTGATTTTGTGCCGGGAGTAAAGTACCCTTATTTTGGATGATTTCAAAAAATGTTATTTGCGAAAGTGGTTCAAGTGGTTGGAGAATACATCTCGATTTGAAGTATTGGTTATCTCAGTTTGGTTCGATCTTTTTCCAATTGTTTTGAGACTGAGTCCTTACCGTCACATCCAAATTGATTACATGACCAGAAAGTGAAATATTTTTCCTCCCAAAATAAAAATAATGCTTCGAAAGATAGCTTTCAATTCATCACAATTCAACAGGGCTTCAGAAAGTCGTTAGTCTTCCTGCTTACGAATTGATTATTATAATAAGGATTACTTATATGGAGAGGACCGGACCAAGATTGGTACTTCGTGGTTCTCCGTATTAAGGTAGCAGTTTCTTAAAATACAAGTCCCATAAGAGCAGCTGCCCATTGTGAAAATTTCCATTTTTTGGTATTATTGCGAAACTTTCAAATGCAACTTTTTGTTTCGGATCTATCGAATACAACTCAATATTTTCGACACATCCGAATGCAACTTTTTGTCTCGGAATTCCAGAATATAACTTATTTTTTCGAAATATCTGGATGCATTTTTAGATTCAGAATACGATTTGTTTCATAGCACACGAATGCAACTTTTTGTATTATATTTCATTCTTTAAATCACTCATATGCAATTTTTTTTTTATAATATTGCAGTTTTTTCTTTCATAACCCATGAATGCAATTTTTTGTATCGTAACTCTCGAATTCAACTTCTTGTTCCTGAACACTTGAACGCAAATTTCTATTTTGGTACACTCGAAGGCAAATTTTTGTTTCGTAACTCTATAATGCATTACAAGTTTTCGAAACATCTGAAATCAATTTTATATCGGAATTCTCGAATGCAACTTATTTTTTCGAAACATCTGTATGTATTGTATCAGAATACGATTACAACTATTTGTTTCATTACACGCGAATACAACTGTTTCTTTCTTTGAATCGTTCGAATGCAATTTTTTATCGAAACATTGCAATTCTTTGTTTCGTAACACATGAATGCATTTTTTTTTCGGAACACTCGAGCAACTTTTTGTTTCGAAACTCTGGAATGCATCACAAATTTTTGTATCGGAATTCTCGAATGCAACTTATTTCATCGAAACATATGTATGCGTTTTTTTGTTTCAGAATACGATCACAACTATATGTTTCATAACATATGAAAGTAACTTTTTTCACCACTCGATATCAACTTTTTGTTTAAGAACTCTCGAATGCAACTTAATTTTTTAAAAAATATCCAAATGCAACTTAATTTTTCGAAATATCCAAGAGCAACTTTTTGCTTCAAATTCTCGAATGCAACTTTTCGTTTTGGAGCACTCGAATGCAACTTTTTGTTTCGAAACTCGAATATATCACAATTTTTCCATAAATCCGAATGCAATTTTCGGCTTCGGAACTCTCGAATCCAATTTTCTGTTTCAAAATTCTTCTAAACATCCAAATGCAACTTTTTGTATCAGAATTCTAGAACATATTTTTTATCTTGACACACGAATGCCACTTTTGATACTGGAAAACCTGAATGCAACTCACTTTTTCGATACATACTAATGCAACTTTTGTTTCATAACACACGAATGACACTTAATTTTCCGAAACATCCGCATAAAACTTAATTTTTTGAAACATCCGGTCGCAAATTTTTGTTTTAATCTTTCGAATGTATTTTTTTATATTTCGAAACTCTAGAATGCATCACTATTTTTCAAAACGTCCAAATGCAACTTTCTGTTCCGGAACTCTCGAATGCATCTTTTTGTTTCCGAACACTCGCATACAACTTTTTCTTTCCAATAACCAGACCTCGCACAGATCTCAGCTCTATTTATAATTCGTGTTCGAGATCTCAGCCTCCACATGAACGTTTTCGAATTACACACCTCAAATAGCATAATCTTGAATTTGTTCTTTCCGGTAAATCCCACAGGATCATTCCCGGCTTTCTGAAAGGTGGATGAGATTTAATCCGACCTCATAGAACGTTAGCGGAAAGCTTTCAGAACTAATTTTATCAGGATGTTTGATGTGTCGTGAAAGAAAGGTCACAACGAGAAATTATCCCACTTTCCTGTTTCTCTCGAGGTTAGAAAAATGAAATTACTGCTTTCAGTGAATCGAATTACGTATACACACTTTGAAATTCACTATGCTAGGAATGAATCCACAGAATTTTTTCAATGACTACCTACTGAAGATTTCAGCAGGATGCAAAAAATCGACCCTAGCTTGCCAAGAAAAGCTCTAGAAATGAAATAAATGAAAGGCGTTTTTATCAGGCTTCATTCTCGTACTGCGGTTTTCTGGATTATATGACATTCCCAATTCTGATTTAATATTCAGGGAGCATGGCATAAACATATAAATGAGGTTCCGTGGAAATTTGTTGGCTTCAATTTCTTGGTTTAAATTTGAAAAATATGAAACTCCTTGATAATCAAAATGTATGTTAGCATTAAATAAAAACCTTACGAAAGTTCGCGCAAAAAGAAAGGAAGAGTCCATATAAAACAACTAGTTTTCTGGCTATACAGTGTGTCCAAATTAGGCATGAAAATATTTGCTGAGGTCATTCCTCTATTCAAGATGGGTGATTCTTATATACAAAAATATCAGGCCAATATCTTCATTACTAAATATTAAAGAACTATTACTGAAAAAAAATATTTTTAATTACCTTGAATAGAATATTAAAGCAACAATTCAACCAGCTAGGCCTTGGACTTGAGTTGATCTTCCAGTTTTTCAAAATTATAAATAAATTATCTGACTTTGAAATTGGAATTGTCAAAAGCTTAGACAATGAATGTAACTTGGACTTTATTAATAACAAAGTCTTAAAAAGCATATTTCAGTAACTGGTCATGTTGTTTTGGATTTTATTAATACATCTCTAAGAACTGGTCAATTTCCAAAACAGCTCAAAGTTAGTACAGTGGTCCCTGTGAAGCTGCATTTCAACTCACTTTGATTTTAAAAGTGCATTTGAAAAGTTTAAATATTTTGGTATATCTGGGAAAGTTTTGCAATGGTTCAAGAGTTGACTGTCTCGCAGATCGCAAAAGACAAAAGTTGGATAAGTTTTCTCTAGTGAGAGAGCTATTCCTATTTTGTTTATATTATATCTGAACGAATCAACTATATCAGTATGCTATATTCAAGATAAATCGATTATTATGAAATATGTCGGAGCTCAAGCTGAATGTTACCAAAACTAAAGCAATATAAGTACAAGATTGATAAGAATATGATTAATATGATCAGTATATATGGTGGGAGAATTGATATAGTTGAGGAATACAAGTATCTTAAGAAACATTTTCATTATATTCGCAGTGAGATATCAAAAAAGGTCATTTTCTTCATTAGAATTAGTAGGCATTTAACATTTCAATTTAAGTTGACTGTATATAATTCAATAATACAACCACATTTCGACTACTGTGCTAGTTTATGGGGTATAGTTAATGGGGATCAACAATATAGCTGCTTTACAAAAGTTGTAAAATAGAGGAATGCGAGTACTTCTTAAATGCAATAACCCCGCACCTATCCAAATAATTATCCATGATTTGCATGCAAAAAATTCTAGCAGGTAATGCCCTGTCTTATTTTGATGATTTCATTACTTATCAACGAGAAATACATGATTATTGCACAATTAGTGGCTCTAACAATCTTTACGTGTCAAGAACAGAGTATTCAAGTACTATGAACTCCTCATTTCATAGGGGGCTCTTGGACTATAATAAATTACCCCCTCAAGTGAAACAATGCCATAATCTACAGAATTTTAAAAAAAGAATTTGTTTGTCACTTGAAAACTCACTATGGCTCAATATGGGTTTTTCATTTTAATTATTTTTTCATTGTCTTCTTGTTTGAATTTTAATCACGTCTATTGTCATTAAAATAATTGTTGTATCGGTTTTCATGTAAACTATTTAGAAGTAGCTACTAATATTAAGCATTAGCATAAGATAGTACACAATGTTTGTAAGTATATTAGAATTTTATATTTCAATAAATATTTTTATATATTATAAAATTCTGGTTCAAGGAGCACAAACGAAGCCTTGTTCACCTTTCTCGAAGAGCACTATCTTCAACTGAAAAATGAAGGAGTTGCGATGACAAAGGCTTTTGACTGCGTAAATAACAACATATTGCTGCAGAAGCACAAAGTAAACAGCTAAAGAGGGATCACATCATCGTCCAAATCATGTTCATCATATCGAATACAACTGGTTACTTTCAACGGCTCGATTTCTATTAAAATGTTAATAAGATCTGGGGAGCCGCAGGGGTCTGTTCTCGAGCCACTACTGTTTTAAATTTATGTGAATGATTCAGCTACTATTTCCATTCAAAGAAAATTTATCAAGAGTAACACGTTCTCACGTACTTAGGCGTTTAAATTGGGATTGACAAATTTTTGGGAGCATTTTGCTAGTGGAGTTCATTTACAATTGTCCCTCCCTCTTCAAGAATGTTCTGAAATTGACAAAAAAATGTTGAAACTATTTCCATTTTTCGTCAGATGACCAACGATCGGCATCAAAAGACGTGGGCTGTGTAATGATTAACCGATAAACTGGCTAACGAATTTCCCAAAACCGCGCAAAATGGTTCAATCAAATTCTCCCCTATCGCGGATACACTGTCACCCTTTAATTTAAAATCGTGTCATGAACATATCGCTCGTTCCGCAAAACGTCATCCTGCTAATATGTAAATTGCAGATAAACACACTCTGATGTAGGTGACATCTACAAACAATTCAACGAAATATTATTTCCACCGCTGTGCTACCGATGCAAATTGAATGTTCCACATGAGCATGAGTGACACCATCCGATACAAAATAGTGGAAATAGGTCTAGCTCATAGGACACGCTACCAGTGGCGTATTTAAGAGTTTTTTTGGGGTCCGCGTCTACAGAAGTGCTCTATCTTCAACCGTTCTTGATTTGAAATGTCTATCCAGAGTTGAAGGGAGTCATATTATAATCGGAAAACAGTTTCAAAAACATCAGGCACAAATTTGGGAAGTTTAAGCTTTTCTGAATAAGCACATCAAATTTTAGGTCAATTCCTAGTAAACTAAAGATTTCGTAAGATTTTTACGGAACCTCTGCAACTTCGAGTTGGAAATTTAAAAAATTTGCTAAAGCGTTCCACTAACAATTTTGTCTGTGAAAGTTTTCACACCTTCAACCGTTCTCAAATCGAAAAGTTTATCAAGAGTTGAAGGATCTTTGACATTTTTCTGAATATGCACACCAAATTTTAGTTCAATTCTACTCAAGTGAAGATTTCATTTGCTTTTTACGGAACCCCTGCAGTTAACAATTTTGATTGCGAATATATTACTATACTATATTATATTATATTCCATGATTCTAAATCGATTGGCGTCTACAGAATTGCTCTATCTTCAACCGTTCTCGAATTGAAAAGTTTATCCGAAGTTGAAGGGGGTTATATAACTCGAAATGATTTTCAAATTTTTGTTTATGCTCAAATATGTGAAATTCAATCTTTTCTGAAGTCGATTCCTAGTCAACTAAAGATTTCATAAGATTTTTACGAAACCTCTAGATCGACTAGCTGATTTCAAATCCCACAACAAAAATTAATTTTGATGGAATTACCAAAATAACAATATTTTTATCAAAGGAAAGTTTGCAAATTTTAGAAAAATGAAAATTATCCTGCATTTTACACTAAAAAATGCAGAGGTGCCGTAAAAATCCCATGAAATCGTTAAATGACTCGGAATCATCTTCAAATTCGGTCTGCATATTGAGAAAAGATTGAGTTCTACGAATATGAGGAGTAGAAAAAAAATCCGAGGGAAATATCCCTTTTCAACTCCAGATGAACTTTTTAAGCTATTCAAAAAAATTGTAGGGTTCCCTCCAATGCATCTTGACGAGCTGATTCGTCTGTTTCGTTGGAAAGTTCGAGCCACGTACATTGATATATTGAAAAACCACTTCGTCTGGAAAATTCGCTCCCATCATTTCTGCATCTCTGTTTCGATATTGAAAACTAATACAACTTATATATTATGCCGGAATGGGAATATCGACTGAGCTGCCTAAATTGGCAGAGTGCCTCTCGAAAGTTGAATAATATTGCAATATAAATGTCAACTCCGATAGAAATGAGATGTAATTGGCTTCAAATTATCCGTTAAATTCGTGTTCTTTATTATATTTCTTCTCAACAAGGAAGAAATGAAATAGAATAAGGCATTAAGTACTTTTTTTCTCGAACATTTACAAAACTTCACATTGTGCAATGTGCAAGATAAGGATCTCGCTAATTCTGAATAAAAACATTGGAAAACATATTGTGGTACGTGGTACGTTACATTCGCAAAAAATGCTGTGTCACACTGGGTGTACTTTGTTTGTGCCATATAAAAAAACAAAGTTGATGTTGGTTTCTCAAAAACGAAACGATATACGATTAAAAAAATTCAATATTAGTATGTTTGTATTCATAAAAGAGCAGTTTTTCCGGATTCAAACAAGTGTAATTTTTTTTTCACAACACTGAATGAATAATTCGAAAAATAATTAATTTTCAATGGCGTATAAAGTGGGAGGGAAAAGGGCCAGGATATCTTTCTTGTACACCACTTGCATTCACTTGTGTCAATTGATTTTTTTATTTCAAAATAAATCACTTACTTATCAACAAAAAATTTCCTTCAAATATAACTGAGAATATTTCAAAACTGTGGAAGTTATGAATACAAATTTTTTTAATTATTCATTTTCAAAACCCTCCATTTCTGCAACGAACGACATTCGACATTAGGACAGTCATATTTAATTTTCGAAAAAACATTTCTTTTCAATTCAGTGTCATAATTTCGGGACACCCTGTATATATACATTCACAATTTTCATCATAAATTTTAGTCTCATTCCAGAAGTATTATTGTGTTTGAACTTTTTTAGTCTTGATTCCTCAGAAAATTTCACACCTCCTAAAAGTTGGTCTATTTTTAAACATTGAAAATGATTGAAAGAAATACAGAGAATGACAGGATAGCCAGAAATAAATAATTTGCCTTTCATATACTCTGTGTGAGTCCAAAACTGTTGACATAGCAGTGAATATTAATGACTTAGACAATTACTACAGTTAATAATAATAGTAAACAAGGGAAAAGGATGTTAGAGCATCTGTTGAAGAAAGATTTTAAAGCCAGTACTGCAAAAATAAAATGATTTAAGTGCCGAGACCAGTGACTTCAGGCTTGATTAGTTTAATAGTTAATTGAGAAACAAAAATTTAACAAATAAATATAGTTTAAAAAAAGTAAAAACACGCTTTTATAACAAATTGAACTAAAATGTAAAAAATAATTTTTTATATAAATTGAAAATATGAAACAAAGCGCCCCACGCTTTCTTTCACCCTGATACTAATATGTTTAATTTATTATTATCTTCTCCCCATATAGAAAATAATTTTTTACATTTCAGTTCAATGCATTTTTTTTAACTTTATGGGCCGCAGTGGTCATGATGGTAGAGCGCTATTACATCAGTCAGAGGGACGTGGGTTCGATTCCCAGCATGGAGATCTCGTTAATCCTTAGCTCGCACAAGTTTAGACTTTTGAGGGCTGTCGTTCGTAGGGCGATGACAGCTGGTTAACGGAAAAACAATTTTAAATAATTTTTAAACAATTCACTTTATTTTCATATGAAATTAGATTACTACCTTATGACATTATGAAATTTTATTTCTGACTTGATATTGTTATTCTTTAGAACAATTTCTGTAAAAAATATATATCTTGAAAAACAGAGGTACTTAAGTTTCAGTCCATTTTCAGATATATCAAATTTCCCACCGGTAACTTGATTTTGAAAGATGCCACAATTTTGATAAATAGTCAAAATTTAGAAAAAAATTCAATGTTTCCATCAGTAACCAGTTCTTTGGCGAGCATTCTATAAGTTACATATTTTCTATTATGCATTAACTAATAGCTTGTGGCTATTAGTTAATCAAAATCAAAGTTTTTCTCCTGGAACCCACGAAGTTTTGTCTCCGAACAAAAAATCCAATTAAAATATGTGGCGGTCTCAGCCCACTAAACATGATACATAACAAAAATATTTTCCAGATATAACTTTTGTGCAATTTTGTGATATTGGCAAACTAACATTATATTAATGTCATCTTGACGTTTCCAACACAGTGTTTTCAACTATATGTTTATGTAACATCAAAATAATATAACCAATAATATTCATTAGATAATACATATAATGTTGATTATATGTTGCCCAGATATGTCTTAGACAGAGTAGTTATGTTATTTGTTTGATATTTTTGTCTAACCTTCTCAAAACATTACTGAGCCTTGAAATTAATATTATCTTAAAGGTTTCTGCAATGTAATTTTTGGGTAATGACCACGTCATGACGTCATTCATCTACGTAACTTAAAAAATAATATCCACGTTGAAACAATATTACCCAGTAAATATGAAATAAATGTATCACTGACGCCATCGTTCATGGCGGTCATGGTATGAGTTTAGAGGTAATAGAGTTAAAATATATTCAAACTACTTAAAAGTGATTGGAATCAATAGGATTGCAAAACTCATAATTTTCATGGTAAGATTATGATTTTCCACTACTCCATCCACTAATTGTTATTTTATCATTTAGGTTATGTAGTGATATCTACTATTGATTAGAGAGTATCTACATATGATGCTATGAATAGTAGAAAAGCTATCAGTTGTGGTTCCTGCTAATCAGATATTGGACAGCATGGAAATGGTTGCTGACATCTGGAGCTGTGTCAAATTATTTTGAACCGATTGGTCAAGGAATTTTTGGAACTAAAACAACAATATTGGAGCTGCTTAATTTGTAAGTGAACTCAAAATTAATATTTTATACAGAGTGTTCTGATCTTTCTCAATTTAATTAATCTATGATAATATTAACGTTTCTTGAGATTGTAGAGAAATCACTTGAATTGTTTAATACAAATTATCAATAAACTAACTGCATTTTCTCTTTCTTTTCAGTTTGGTAGTGTCCTTTCACATTCCTCTATCAGTTTTGATATACAAACTGGTACTTATTGAATGATCAGATTACAAAAACTTAAATAGCAGTTGTTGTTTCCGAACTAATCGAAGATGAGCCCTTCTGGACTGGGCAAAGGAAAAAATCAAAAAGTTTTGAATCGATATTTATAGACATACTAAAACGTAAGTAATTATTGTTCTTTTATCTCTAGGGGCAACATAGAATTATTAATAATTATTGGATGGTCGTTTTCTTATATCATAAAGATTAATATGAGTTTTCAGTGACTTTAATGACTATACATTTCAGAATATGTAAAAGATGTTTGCAGTTCAATCACAGATGAAGAGTTTGACTCATAGTGATGGATTGGATGACATTAGCAGAGCAGAAACTAAAAAGAAAGGAAAAGTGACCGAGACAACAACCATATAATTATTGATTCAGTGATATCTGTTTTTATTTTTCAAAAGAAATAGGTTTTCATTCTATATTATTCTTCTAATAACACTTAACTTTGGTAAGTCATATTATTAGGAACTTTGGTCTGTTCATAGTGACTCAAGATTATATTTTTTATACTGTTAATTGTTAATGATGTAACTGTCTTGTTTTATAACGCTTTATCCATGAGATTTTAATCATTGACAATAAAGTTTTTTGATTGATTGGTATGTTTTACATCATTACCCCCTTATATACATATTTTATTTCTTAGTATACAGGGTGGAGCTTATACTAATTTTTTACCAACACTTATTTTTCTACACTTAAAGTTGTATTTCTGGAATTTCAATCGCCACTCTTTGGTAGATGAATAACTTTGTTAATTGCTATTGTTGTTATTCATCTACTGAAAAGTGTTGGTAAACAATGAGTATATGCTCAATACAAATGTTGCATAGATGTTTTGAGTAACATTATATGTATGTAATAAAGTCACATCAAAGTTGCGCAAAATATGATACATTTATGTAATGTTGAGTAATTAACATTACATTTTAATATTTAAAAGAGGCACAAAGGCATATGGACGCAACGTATCTGTAACATCAAGCATATCTCTGAATAACATCACCAAGTCACAATGTCGTATAACAGTTATGTTAAAGTTATGTTTTTATGTTTACTGGGAGGTAATTTCGGAAATATGGACCTATTTTTGAGTGAGAACTGGAATTTTCTAGCACACATTCCTACCGCGAAAAAAACAGTAGAAACACTCCAAATTCTTCCTTCTTATCACTAGCAGAATGTCAACACCTGTTTCACACTTTTTTTTATTGAAAATAGCACTTTTTATGAAAAAATTCATCCTTGTAACTGAAAAAAAGTGGATGAATAATTCCCTATTCATATTGACGATAAAAGGCTTGAAAAGTTGCCGTGCAAATATGCAAGGATCAACGTTACCAACCTGACAATAATAAATTCACTGAACATTTTGCATACATTTTTTGTTTTTTGATAGAAGGTTGAATTTTTGGATAAACAATGCCGTTTTTTCAAATAAAATAGTGTAAAACGGGAGAACTAGAGTACGTACTTTGTGCTAGTGTAAAGAAGAAAGAATTTTGAGTGTTTTTTCGAGGTTGAAATGTGTGCTAGAAAATGCCAGTTATCACTCAAAAATAGGCCCATATTTCCGAAATTATTAGAGACAGCTAAAAATTTATTTGGATTTTTTATTCAGGAGATCAAATTACGTGAGTTGAAAAATGTTTTTTGATAGCTTGTGGCTATTAGTAAACGGAATTTTACCTTACAGTAATAATAATATATAATAAGTCATGATTTTTATTACAATAATGAAGCTGTCACTCATGTCACGCTTAAAACTTTCATGATAAACTACAAACTCATCAAATCACTCATTGTCGCTCTCTGAAAAATATCACACTTTTCCAAAATGCACTTCGAGCGATAAATATTCAAAAAGAAGCGAACTTACGATTTTCCGTACGTAGTATGGTCACTCTGTATTCACCTGTTGAAACTAAATGTTGTTGAGACTGTTCGCCGATCCTCGCGAGCCCTTTTATATGCATACAAGACGCACGCCGGCGCCGCCACATCGAAGGCGGCACAATAAAAACTTTCGGAAGCGGCCCTCGTTTTTTTCGACACCAGCACGTGAGCGTCAACTCTGGGATATTTCCAGAAACATAGTGTGATTCACGTACAGATGTGTGAACGCGATTTTTCACTAAACAAACGTCTTGAGTTTGTTTTCGTTGCCATAAACAAAAAGACGAACTCGATAATAGTTTATTTCGTGAAAAACGTCAAACCTTGGAACTCGGAACATTTAATTTGACGCAGAGTGGAACTAAAGCCACGTTTAAGATGCCTAATAACACGACTTATACCTGCAAAACTGTGGGATTATGATTAAACAGACATTCACCAGCTTGATTGCGAGAAAACAACAAATTAAATCCCGTTCTGCTTTCCAAATATCCCGCGATACTTGCGTGAACCGTCACCGTCGGTTTTCTTGTTAGGGTAGATTCTCATGAACAGAATTTTCAGGTATTGCCCACGAGAATGGAATGAATAAAACAACCTAATCATTCAAATTTCCGAAATCACTGTCCGCAAGCAGTAAGTCAAGGCCTTGGAAGAATCATCGAAATGCAACGAACTTTTTCTAGACCTCGCCAAAGCGACACAGTCTCACACGAAATTGTACTAAACAAGCTGAGCTGATATGATATTCATGTTCTTACAATCGATTTTATCACCAATTATTTAAGTAAAAATTGAGGAAAGATCTGTGAAGAGTCGATAGTGAAAATTGGTTCACCACAGGGAACAGTACTTGGCCCAATACTGTTCCTTGTATACATGAACAATATCAAAACATAGATGGTCTTGGAGGACATCTTGTTTGTTATGCTGATGACACAGCTTTAATTTTCTCTGGAGATAAATGAAAGGATGTTGAAGAAAATACTGAAACAATTTTGCAGAAGTTATGTGAATGGTTGAATGTCAATAAGCCATCTGTCAATATTGGTAATACTAAATTTTTGACTTCCACACCAATAATCGATGGTAAACCAAATGACTAGTCGTTGAAATTATACTCTGCAAATTGTGTCATCAATTGAATTAGAGGTGATCCTAGATCAACACATACAATGGTCTGATCTAGAACGTTTTTCTACCAATGAGCTATGTCAGGACGCTAGTATATTACACTACTAAACACTAATTTTTCAAGAGATTGTTCCTGAACCAAAACAAATTCATCCAGAAAAAGAGTCTGATGAGCAGATCTAACACAACATAGAAGTCAATATTCAACCTTTTGAAATAAAACATTAACGCAAAGATCATTATAATATCTTTTTTCGGACCTAAGTTTTTCAACACCTCACCAATTCACACAGATTTCAAGTGTGAAGGAATAAAATAGTGAATCAGATGAGTAAGTGAAAGAAATTTTATTACTTCTTACTTTGGTATCAACTGAAATCTACTTCTAATACGCTAGTGTCCTCGGCCTGGAATTTTTATTATCCATAAATAATGCGGAGGTAAATGTTTTTGGAAAGAACTTGTCATTTTGCATTTTTCATTCCACGAATGAAAATATGAGACCAATTTTAAAATTGTTTGGGAGCAAATGATCCCTCTCAATTTTAGATGAACTTTTCAACTCGAGAACGCTTAGAGGTAGAAAAATTCTGCGAACGCCAATCGATTCAGAATGATGAAATTAGTATATTTCGCAATTTTTCAGTTGATAGGAGAAAAAATAAGATGACTCAAAATAAGTCCCAAGGGGTAGACCCCTAAAAATCACGAAAATATCCAAATTATCAGATCCACTTGAAATTCGCACTATATTCGCAATTTTTTTCGGTGTGCTCATTCAAAAAAGATTGCATCACACGAGAAAAAGTGAAGAACAAATTTTAAAAGGTTTTTGGAAGGAAATGATCCCTCTCAACTCTAGATAAACTTTTCAACTCGAGAACGCTTAGAGATAGAAAAATTCTGCGAACGCCATTCGATTCAGAATGATGAAATCAGTATATTTCGCAATTATTCAGTTGATAGAAGAAAAAATAAGATGACTCAACAAAAGTCCCAAGGGGTAGACCCCTAAAAATCACGAAAATATCAAAATCATCAGATCCACTTGAAATTCGCACTATATTCGCAATTTTTTTTGTGTACACATTCAAAAAGATTGCATCATACGAGAAAAAGTGAAGAACAAATTAAAAAAGGTTTTTGGAAGGAAATGATCCCTCTCAACTCTAGATAAATTTTTCAACTCGAGAACGCTTAGAGATAGGAAAATTCTGCGAAAGCCAATCGATTCAGAATGATGAAATTAGTATATTTCGCAATTTTTCAGTTGATAGGAGAAAAATAAGATGACTCAAAAAAAGTCCCAAGGGGTAGACCCCTAAAAATCACGAAAATATCAAAATCATCAGATCCACTTGAAATTCGCACTATATTCGCAATTTTTTTCGGTGTGCACATTCAAAAAAGATTGCATCACACGAGAAAATCTGAAGAACAAATTAAAAAAGGTTTTTGGAAGGAAATGATCCCTCTCAACTCTAGATAAACTTTTCAACTCGAGAACGCTTAGAGATAGAAAAATTCTGCGAACGCCAATCGATTCAGAATGATGAAATTAGTATATTTCGCAATTTTTCAGTTGATAGGAGAAAAATAAGATGACTCAAAAAAAGTACCAAGGGGTAGACCCCTAAATATCACGAAAATATCAAAGTCATCAGATCCACTTGAAATTCGCACTATATTCGCAATTTTTTTCGGTGTGCACATTCAAAAAAGATTGCATCTCACGAGAAAACGTGAAGAACAAATTTTAAAATGTATTTGGAAACAAATAATCCCTCTCAACTCTAGATAAATTTTTCAACTCGAGAACGCTTAGAGATAGGAAAATTCTGCGAACGCCAATCGATTCAGAATTATGAAATTAGTATATTTCGCAATTTTTCAGTTGATAGGAGAAAAAATAAGATGACTCAAAAAATGTCCCAAGGGGTAGACCCCTAAATATCACGAAAATATCAAAATTATCAGATCCACTTGAAATTCGCACTATATTCGCAATTTTTTTCGGTGTGCTCATTCAAAAAAGATTGCATCACGCCAGAAAAAGTGAAGAACAAATTAAAAAAGGTTTTTGGAAGGAAATGATCCCTCTCAACTCTAGATAAACTTTTCAACTCGAGAACGCTTAGAGATAGAAAAATTCTGCGAACGCCATTCGATTCAGAATGATGAAATTAGTATATTTCGCAATTTTTCAGTTGATAGAAGAAAAAATAAGATGACTCAAAAAAAGTCCCAAGGGGTAGACCCCTAAAAATCACGAAAATATCAAAATCATCAGATCCACTTGAAATTCGCACTATATTCGCAATTTTTTTTTGTGTACACATTCAAAAAGATTGCATCATACGAGAAAGAGTGAAGAACAAATTAAAAAAGGTTTTTGGAAGGAAATGATCCCTCTCAACTCTAGATAAATTTTTCAACTCGAGAACGCTTATAGATAGGAAAATTCTGCGAACGCCAATCGATTCAGAATGATGAAATTAGTATATTTCGCAATTTTTCAGTTGATAGAAGAAAAAATAAGATGACTCAAAAAAAGTCCCAAGGGGTAGACCCGTAAAAATCACGAAAATATCAAAATCATCAGATCCACTTGAAATTCGCACTATATTCGCAATTTTTTTCGGTGTGCACATTCAAAAAAGATTGCATCACACGAGAAAATGTGAAGAACAAATTTTAAAATATATTTGGAAACAAATAATCCCTCTCAACTCTAGATAAATTTTTCAACTCGAGAACGCTTAGAGATAGGAAAATTCTGCGAACGCCAATCGATTCAGAATTATGAAATTAGTATATTTCGCAATTTTTCAGTTGATAGGAGAAAAAATGAGATGACTCAAAAAAAGTCCCAAGGGGTAGACCCCTAAAAATCACGAACATATCAAAATCATCAGATCCACTTGAAATTCGAACTATATTCGCAATTTTTTTCGGTGTGCTCATTCAAAAAAGATTGCATCACACGAGAAAAAGTGAAGAACAAATTAAAAAAGGTTTTTGGAAGGAAATGATCCCTCTCAACTCTTGATAAACTTTTCAACTCGAGAACGCTTAGAGATAGAAAAATTCTGCGAACGCCATTCGATTCAGAATGATGAAATTAGTATATTTCGCAATTTTTCAGTTGATAGAAGAAAAAATAAGATGACTCAAAAAAAGTCCCAAGGGGTAGACCCCTAAAAATCACGAAAATATCAAAATCATCAGATCCACTTGAAATTCGCACTATATTCGCAATTTTTTTTTTGTGTACACATTCAAAAAGATTGCATCATACGAGAAAGAGTGAAGAACAAATTAAAAAAGGTTTTTGGAAGGAAATGATCCCTCTCAACTCTAGATAAATTTTTCAACTCGAGAACGCTTATAGATAGGAAAATTCTGCGAACGCCAATCGATTCAGAATGATGAAATTAGTATATTTCGCAATTTTTCAGTTGATAGGAGAAAAAATAAGATGAATCAAAAAATGTCCCAAGGGGTAGACCCCTAAAAATCACGAAAATATCAAAATTATCAGATCCACTTGAAATTCGCACTATATTCGCAATTTTTTTCGGTGTGCACATTCAAAAAAGATTGCATCACACGAGAAAATGTGAAGAACAAATTTTAAAATGTATTTGGAAACAAATAATCCCTCTCAACTCTAGATAAATTTTTCAACTCGAGAACGCTTAGAGATAGGAAAATTCTGCGAACGCCAATCGATTCAGAATTATGAAATTAGTATATTTCGCAATTTTTCAGTTGATAGGAAAAAAAATGAGATGACTCAAAAAAAGTCCCAAGGGGTAGACCCCTAAAAATCACGAACATATCAAAATCATCAGATCCACTTGAAATTCGAACTATATTCGCATTTTTTTTCGGTGTGCTCATTCAAAAAAGATTGCATCACACGAGAAAAAGTGAAGAACAAATTGAAAAAGGTTTTTGGAAGGAAATGATCCCTCTCAACTCTTGATAAACTTTTCAACTCGAGAACGCTTAGAGATAGAAAAATTCTGCGAACGCCAATCGATTCAGAATGATGAAATTAGTATATTTCGCAATTTTTCAGTTGATAGAAGAAAAAATATGATGACTCAAAAAAAGTCCCAAGGGGTAGACCCCTAAAAATCACGAAAATATCAAAATCATCAGATCCACTTGAAATTCGCACTATATTCGCAATTTTTTTCGGTGTGCTCATTCATAAAAGATTGCATCACACGAGAAAAAGTGAAGAACAAATTTAAAAAGGTTTTTGGAAGGAAATGATCCCTCTCAACTCTTGATAAACTTTTCAACTCGAGAACGCTTAGAGATAGAAAAATTCTGCGAACGCCAATCGATTCAGAATGATGAAATTAGTATATTTCGCAATTTTTCAGTTGATAGGAGAATAAATGAGATGACTCAAAAGAAGTCCCAAGGGGTAGACCCCTAAAAATCACGAACATATCAAAATCATCAGATCCACTTGAAATTCGAACTATATTCGCAATTTTTTTCGGTGTGCTCATTCAAAAAAGATTGCATCACACGAGAAAAAGTGAAGAACAAATTAAAAAAGGTTTTTGGAAGGAAATGAGAACGCTTAGAGATAGAAAAATTCTGCGAACGCCATTCGATTCAGAATGATGAAATTAGTATATTTCGCAATTTTTCAGTTGATAGAAGAAAAAATAAGATGACCTAAAAAAAGTCCCAAGGGGTAGACCCCTAAAAATCACGAAAATATCAAAATCATCAGATCCACTTGAAATTCGCACTATATTCGCAATTTTTTTTTGTGTTCACATTCAAAAAGATTGCATCATACGAGAAAGAGTGAAGAACAAATTAAAAAAGGTTTTTGGAAGGAAATGATCCCTCTCAACTCTAGATAAACTTTTCAACTCGAGAACGCTTATAGATAGGAAAATTCTGCGAACGCCAATCGATTCAGAATGATGAAATTAGTATATTTCGCAATTTTTCAGTTGATAGGAGAAAAATAAGATGACTCAAAAAAAGTCCCAAGGGGTAGACCCCTAAAAATCACGAATATATCAAAATCATCAGATCCACTTGAAATTCGCACTATATTCGCAATTTTTTTCGGTGTGCTCATTCATAAAAAATTGCATCACACGAGAAAAAGTGAAGAACAAATTTAAAAAGGTTTCTGGAAGGAAATGATCCCTCTCAACTCTAGATAAACTTTTCAACTCGAGAACGCTTAGAGATAGAAAAATTCTGCGAACGCCATTCGATTCAGAATGATGAAATTAGTATATTTCGCAATTTTTCAGTTGATAGAAGAAAAAATAAGATTACTCAAAAAAAGTCCCAAGGGGTAGACCCCTAAAAATCACGAAAATATCAAAATCATCAGATCCACTTGAAATTCGCACTATATTCGCAATTTTTTTCGGTGTGCTCATTCATAAAAGAATGCATCACACGAGAAAAAGTGAAGAACAAATTTAAAAAGGTTTCTGGAAGGAAATGATCCCTCTCAACTCTAGATAAACTTTTCAACTCGAGAACGCTTAGAGATAGAAAAATTCTGCGAACGCCATTCGATTCAGAATGATGAAATTAGTATATTTCGCAATTTTTCAGTTGATAGAAGAAAAAATAAGATGACTCAAAAAATCACGAAAATATCAAAATCATCAGATCCACTTGAAATTCGCACTATATTCGCAATTTTTTTTTGTGTACACATTCAAAAAGATTGCATCATACGAGAAAGAGTGAAGAACAAATTAAAAAAGGTTTTTGGAAGGAAATGATCCCTCTCAACTCTAGATAAATTTTTCAACTCGAGAACGCTTAGAGATAGAAAAATTCTGCGAACGCCATTCGATTCAGAATGATGAAATTAGTATATTTCGAAATTTTTCAGTTGATAGGAGAAAAATAAGATGACTCAAAAAAAGTCCCAAGGGGTAGACCCCTAAATATCACGAAAATATCAAAATCATCAGATCCACTTGAAATTCGCACTATATTCGCAATTTTTTCGCAATACGAGAAAAAGTGAAGAACAAATTAAAAAAGGTTTTTGGAAGGAAATGATCCCTCTCAACTCTAGATAAATTTTTCAACTCGAGAACGCTTAGAGATAGGAAAATTGAAATCGATTCAGAATGATGAAATTAGTATATTTCGCAATTTTTCAGTTGATAGGAGAAAAATAAGATGACTCAAAATAAGTCCCAAGGGGTAGACACTTGAAATTCGCACTATAGGGCAATTTTTTTTGGGTGTGCTCTTTCAAAAAAGATTGCATCACACGAGAAAAAGTGAAGAACAAATTTTAAAATGTATTTGGAAACAAATAATCCCTCTCAACTCTAGATAAATTTTTCAACTCGAGAACGCTTAGAGATAGGAAAATTCTGCGAACGCCAATCGATTCAGAATGATGAAATTAGTATATTTCGCAATTTTTCAGTCGATAGGAGAAAAATAAGATGACTCAAAATAAGTCCCAAGGGGTAGACACTTGAAATTCGCACTATACACGCAAATTTTTGGGGTGTGCTCATTCAAAATTCAAATTTTAGAAGGTTTTTGAAAGGAAATAATCCCTCTCAACTCTAGATAAACTTCTCAACTCAAGAACGCTTAGAGAAAGAACAATTCTGTGAACGCCAATCGATTCAGAATGATGGAATCAATATAAATAATACTGGCGTAATACTGGCATTACACTAACACCATTTTTGTATTCTCTTTTTCTGTGCTCTGCCCACAGACTATACATTTTTCAACCTGGCGCTTGGACTATTTCTTTCGACTTGCCACCGCGTCGTTTAGCTTTTGAAACATTCGCGACAATTAGCACCTACCGGGCGTTGGTATTTTGAGGCGTTGCTCCTCCGTCTGATGGCAACTGTTTAATTAATTTGAGTCATTCCACGGCTAACTGCAACTATAACTCCAGATTGGGGCTCACCATCGAGACAATCTCTAATATATTAAGGATTATGAGTGCAATATCGTCTGAGGAATTCGAGGTGCAGAGACAAAGAGTGACTTGAATGGTTTTCGTATTCACCAGCAATCCGCAATGGGTGCTGTAATGATCATTCTTTATGAATCATCACACAACTCAAAGTGAGGTTAGATTATGGAAAATGGGTCCAGGAGGCCCAACTTTTCTGACTGCGGCCCTAGGTTAGGTTAGCGCTACTAGCTCAGTTTTTTCACAGTGAATTTTCAAAGATCTTCATTGGGAAATCGGTTAAAAAACAACCTATAACAAAGAAAAGGAAATAAATACACACGAAAAGGAAAATAAGTAAAAAATTACCTTATGCAATAAATGAATTTCATTAGGAGCGTTCTTTAGAAATTTGATGGCATCTTTAGGATCTGATTATCTGTATTTGACAATTAAGTGTAGCAAGTATCATAGCCCTTGTTTTGTCAACATTCAGTTTTAATTCATTAGTTTTCAAATTGTAGCAACATTGTTTAAAGCTCTATTGGCTTTTATAATAGTTTTATTTAAATTTTCATCACTCACCGATGTTAGGGCATCATCAGAAATATAATAATCGCACTACATTTTTTGATATCATTAATGTAGATTAGGAATAGCAATGGCCCTAAAATACTTCCCTGGGGAACGTCATGTTCTACACCAATTGCTGTTGAAACATAATCATTAATTTTGGTTACATGTTTCCTACCTGTGAGGTGATATTTCTCGATTAACAGTTTCAAACGCACGTATAAGATCTAAAAATACTGCTACAGTGTAAATGCCTTCACTCAATCAACATCATTGGTATTTCTTTTAAATGATTTGTAAGCAGAATCTGTCTCTTCTCCTAACTCTCTGATTAGACTATCATACCAGGGCAGATCTTTTTCATAAAAACTGACTGTTTTTAAACATGCAATTTCGTTCAAAATATTTTCTCACGTTTCTTTAATATTGATATAAACCTGGTTTATATTCACATTGTTGAGTAAAAAGTTACATTCTATCAAATTTTAATCAATATTGAATAAATCTCTGTTTGTCAATTCCTAACATGTTCTGTTTGTTTGTTGCTAAAATTCACTCTTTCACTATAAAAACAGATATTAAAAAGTGGTCTGTAAGTTTAGTGTCTTCACTAACATCTTCAATCCTTCATCCACCTGAACCTTAAAAACTGATAAATCATTCATTCTTCTATTACCTTCCAGCTTTTCCATCGACTCAATTCAATTCATATTTCAACGAATAAAAAATGTTGATCAACCAATTATACTTTATTTGACAAATAAAACAGAAATGGCAAATTGTTCCACGAAATTTTTATCCGTTCTGGGAAATCTATTCCTCCAGAGATTCATTCGCAGCGTCATAACGTCTTGTACACGTGTTATAGGATGCCGTATGATTTTCTGAATGAAGAATTACTCTATACAAAGTCGTGAACTTTGAAAAATGTCCCGATGCATTTTCATTCATTTGTACGAATACTTCTGATATGAAGGAAAATTAGCAATCAGTTATTCCTCTTGTTCGTATTGTTGTAATTGCTGGAGAAAGTCTACTTCTTGTTTTCTCTCCGAAACCATATTCCTTCTTATCGACTTCGCACATTTTAGTACGTGGTTTTGGCGAACGAGTGATCTAGAAGAATATATGGTGAAGGTGCATCTTCAATCTTCCAAGTGGCCTTGGACTCTGGAGTAATTTTTCCTCTGGTTCTTGTTTTCTTTGGAGTCTCCCTTTATTGATTCTTGTTACCAAAACCATATTCCTTCTTATCGGCTTCACAGATTTCAGTACGAGGTTTTGGTGAACGAGTGATCTAGAAAAATATATGGTGAAGGTGCATCTTCAATCTTCCAAGTGGCCTTGGACTCTGGAGTAATTGTTCCTTTTGTTCTTGTTTTATTTGGAGTTCTCTCTCCATTAGTTGTTGCCAAAACCATATTCCTTCTTATTGGCTTCACAGATTTTAGTACGTGGTTTTGGCGAACGAGTGATCTGGAAGAATATATGGTAAAGGTGCATCTTCAATCTTCCAAGTGGCCATGGACTCTGGAGTTAATGTCCCTCTTGTTCTTGTTTTCTTTGGAGTTCTCTCTCCATTAGTTGTTGTTGCCAAAACCATATTCCTTCTTATCGGCTTCACACATTTTAGCACTTGGTTTTGGCGAACGAGTGATCTAGAAGAATAATGGTCTTCTTCCAAGTGGCCTTGGACTCTGAAGTAATTTTTCCTCTGGTTCTTGTTTTCTTTGGAGTCTCCCTTTATTGATTCTTGTTACCAAAACCATATTCCTTCTTATCGGCTTCACAGATATCAGTACGAGGTTTTGGTGAACGAGTGATCTAGAAGAATATATGGTGAAGGTGCATCTTCAATCTTCCAAGTGGCCATGGACTCTGGAGTTATTGTCCCTCTTGTTCTTGTTTTCTTTGGAGTTCTCTCTCCATTAGTTGTTGTTGCCAAAACCATATTCCTTCTTATCGGCTTCACACATTTTAGCACTTGCTTTTGGCGAACGAGTGATCTAGAAGAATAATGGTGAAGGTGCATCTTCAATCTTCCAAGTGGCCTTGGACTCTGAAGTAATTTTTCCTCTGGTTCTAGTTTTCTTTGGAGTCTCCCTTTATTGATTCTTGTTGCCAAAACCATATTCCTTCTTATCGGCTTCACAGATTTCAGTACGAGGTTTTGGCGAACGACTGATCTAGAAGAATATATGGTGAAGGTGCATCTTCAATCTTCCAAGTGGCCTTGGACTCTGGAGTAATTGTTCCTCTTGTTCTTGTTTTATTTCGAGTTCTTCGTCTGGTTCTTGTTTCCAAAAATATATTGCTTCTTATCAACTTCACAGATATTTTTACGAAGTCTGGGTGAACGAGTGATCTCGAAGCTCTTGTATATATGGTGAAGGTGCATCTTCAATCTTCCAAGTGGCCATGGACTCTGGAGTTATTGTCCCTCTTGTTCTTGTTTTCTTTGGAGTTCTCTCTCCATTAGTTGTTGTTGCCAAAACCATATCGGCTTCACAGATTTCAGTACGAGGTTTCGGCGAACGAGTGATCTGAAAGAATATATGGTGAAGGTGCATCTTTAATCTTCCAAGTGGCCATGGACTCTGGAGCTACTTTCCTTCTTGTTCTTGTTTTCTTTGGAGTTCTCTCTCCATTAGTTGTTGTTGCCAAAACCATATTCCTTCTTATCGGCTTCACAGATTTTAGTACGTGGTTTTGGCGAACGAGTGATCTGGAAGAATATATGGTGAAGGTGCATCTTCAATCTTCCAAGTGGCCATGGACTCTGGAGTTAATGTCCCTCTTGTTCTTGTTTTCTTTGGAGTTCTCTCTCCATTAGTTGTTGTTGCCAAAACCATATTCCTTCTTATCGGCTTCACAGATTTTAGTACGAGGTTTTGGCGAACGAGTGATCTAAACGAATATATGGTGAAGGCGTATCTTCAATCTTTCAAATGGCCTGCAGTTATTGTCCCTCTTGTTCTTGTTTCCTTTGGTTGTCCTTTCTTTGGTTTTTATTTCTAAAACTCACAGACTTTTGTCTGGGCGAAACAGTGATCTTGAAGCTCCTGTATATATGGTGGAGGTGCAACTCCAATCTTCTGAGTGGTCTTAGACTTTTGACACATTAATAAGTGGCAAAGATTCTTGAGTTATTGTTCCTATTGTTCTTGTTTTCTCCACATTGTATATTGTTGGAGAAGCTCATATCGTTCCTGGTTGTTTTTGTTTCTTCTTTGATTTCTTCTACTTCAAAAACTGAAATATTTTAAGTGAAAATATACTTTCAGTACCACTTGTTCAGATAAGTTGAAGAACATCCAGAAAATTCTTGACGTCAATAAAAATATTCGAGATTAAGAATTTTTTGGGTAACAATTTTTTATAAATATTGGGCTGCGTTTGTTGAATGTTCGACGACTTTGTTGAACACCAGGAAGTGACGGACTGTCGAAAGAAATTGCATGAAATTGCATTGGACAATAAAGTTCACCTACTCAAATACTCATTGAATTATCTCCATGCTGTCGAAAACAGTTGCAGTCCCTTCGTATATCACTTCAACAACAACGGTTCCATGACTCTGATCAACAACATCAACATCTAAAAATTACTATTTTGTCGGAAGGTTTGTTTCAAGTTCACATAGCGAGAATTTACCATATGCTGCGCTGTATCGAAAACATTTTCTATTTCCTTGATTAATCAATTATCAAATAAACAACTCCTACTCTACCGTAACGTTGGACGTGAGATTTATGGAATCTCATTTACACTTTGATACGCATGTTTTTTCGTGCCTTCACCACTTCAGCTTTCTCGTTATGAAAACCGCAAAAAGCCTATCTACTCTACTTTTACTTAGTTTTACTTAGTTACCGACAAGCACAGCTAAAGCAGTGGTGGCTACATGGAGTGAAAGAAATAATATAGCATAATGTTTAGAAAGTATTTTTAATTCATTTACCAGTCACTATTTGATCCCGTAAAACAATTTTTTATCAACATCATCCTCATTCAACTCCTGAACCAACTGAACTTCATGAGGATAGTCTTTTTCTTCTAGTAAAGCTTTCAATATCGATGATTCACTTACATCATTGTGTTATGAGGTCATTAGGTTCAGTCTCCAGGGGATGCCAAAAGGTTGGGTACTTTCCCCCCTTTTATACATGATTTGGTTTCCAGTATTGACAGTATTGACAATTGTACTCGGTTAGATTCCTATGAGAGATGAGAATCTGAATTTGGAAGAGCATCTTAAAAAATTTTCGTCCTCGTTATGTTGTATATACCTTCTTCAAAAAATAACTGTACCAATTCAATGTAAATGAATTAATGAATGATGATGATTGTCTCCAAAATATTTCGCCTGTACTTATATGGCACAAACATCAAACCCCACTGTATAAAAATCTACGCAACGTAGAAAATTAATCAAACTTCATGACACTAAATCCTGTTACCCAATTTCTTCTTCAAAGACTAGCCAGACTTCAGAATGAAATTAAAGAAATTATAATTCACCTGCCGCTGTGGTTTTAATCAAAGTTTGTTACTGAAAAGACTTGCATCCTTTGTCGCCCATCAAAGGAACAATTCTCTTCAATTTACAGATTTAGGAGCTACTGAAATTTCCAGTTTGAACTTCTTAATGGCCTTAATGGCGTTGTAAGTTATACAGAAACCCGTAATAGTTTGTTTGTTTCCCATTTTTTATATCAAGTTCGGATTCCTATTCTATTATTTAGGAAAATCCGGTCATAAGCAATCGTGTTATAAACTCCTCTCGAAATATACTAAACTCATTGAAAAATGGTCGAAAAATTCCATGGTACGTGCAATCTGCCAATTGTTATTATTATCAAATTGCAAACTACAAGATCTAGCTTGTAATATTCTACTCAGTGCAAGAGGATTGGCAGTGATGACCTTTTCTACGAAACTATCTTTTGGCGTTCCACAAGGAACCGTTCTTGGACCAATCTTGCTCACCATATATATTAACGAACTGCTTCGATTGAAAACTAAAGGCAAGTCTTGAGATTCGTAGGTAACTCTGCCATCCTTCAAAGATATTCAACGTCATAAACTATTTATAATAGCATCGGTAGGGAAACATTTGCTAATAAATTATATGCAATAGGTTTTTGAGAGGAATTCCTTGCATGGATTATATCGTATATGAATTTCAGGAGAATTTATGTGAATTGGGATGATATTGATTCAATGTGGACGTTGGTGTTCCACAGGGCTTTGTTTTTGGGATACTTTTCCACAACGTATAGGCACAACCATGCTAAACAACATATTATATTCATCTTAGACTCCTGCAATATAAGAAATTAAAGATACTTTCTTAATTCACTTACCTGTTGCTACTTTTATTAAAAGTATGGATACAAAATACTGCTTGGCATGGATAATTGGAAATATAAACTTCATATCAATTGCATTAGCGAATGTGAAATCACTACATTGGAATGCTTTCAAACCAAT
Organism: Chrysolina americana; assembly: GCA_958502065.1. Lineage (NCBI taxonomy): Eukaryota > Metazoa > Arthropoda > Insecta > Coleoptera > Chrysomelidae > Chrysolina > Chrysolina americana. The sequence goes on from OY293414.1 coordinate 87,540,067, forward strand.
CGGATTAGTCTTAAATAAATATCAAGAAAGAAATGTAGGAAAGAGATATTTTGCCTAGAGTGATATCACCAACTAAAATGATTCCATTGACAGTTCTTGGAGAGACGAACGGATTATATTTCTTATAAGTGAAGCAAACAGTACTAAGTGCTTAGAGAAAGCTAATTGACGACGGGTAGTTGAGCATCTTCCCACAGATTCTGAATGAAAATAGGGTGGTTTCACATAATGAATATTCGACTTTCCAACAGAACTGACGAATCTGCGAGACCGAATTAGTGTCTGTAGAATCACTGGAGTATGCTGAGTCGAATATGATGTACAGGGTGATTCAAAATGGACACTTTTGCGGGGTTTGAGGTACTTTCAAGAGAAATTTCGCAAATTTTCGAAAAAAAATTTATTTTTATTTCATATTCATAAAATTCAACTTTTTTCGTTTGTGCTCACCAAAATTGAACTCAATTCCGACTCAAATAGAGATTTGGTAGGCTTTTAACGTAACCTCTGCAATTTATAAAAGAAATTTGTTTCGAACATTTTTATTTTTCAGCTTTTGAAAAATCGCAAACTTTCCTCTAATATATATCGATGATTCAGAATATCATATCAAAATTTGACTTGGACAAAGAATTAACCAAATATTGAGTATTACAAGATACATTTTCAGTATCAAAATTTCAAAAATATTCTATTGTTTCTATGATTTTTTCATGACGTTATCATGATCGGTTTTGACTAAAACTATTTTTCAATTACTTTTTGAATTAATTAAGGATATTTCATTATTCAATACATTTCCATCAATATATTATTTTTTTATACATTTACAAATATGTATTTATGAATGTATTATTAATATATATGTGCATTGAGAAGGAAAATACCTTTCAAATGAGGTATCACTTGCCATATGTTAAGTCATAAATATATGCATTACAAATATACTAACAATAAAAAAATTAACAATAAAAATTCGAAGGGCTCACACATACACATTAAAAGATATTAAAAAATTAATTGGATGTAATAAATGTACGTAGTAAATAAAACATAGATAAATAATTAGCGTTGACTAAATTACTCGTTAGTGGAATAAAATGGATTTTTGAGCAAAAAGGATTTTACCTAGTTTTTGATAAAATTCGGAGTTGTGAGGTTTCTTATAGCAATAGGAAGATTACTATATAATTTTATTGACATAACGTAATGAAGTGGAATCGACAACATCTGATTTTCGCGACTCACTCACTCACTTGTGTGAGAATATATCCCTGCATGAGTCTCGGAGGTCCTAACTCTTAGAATTTTCTTTTGGAGAATTAATACTTCATTGATTCTGGTTGAATTCCCATAGCAAATGAGGGTGGAGTGAACATGTGCATAGTAATAATTGAGTAAGATGCTCAATGGTACAGTTTTTCAAGGATTCCATATAACATAACAGTGTCTGGATAGCTAGTTAGTTATACAGTGTGTCCCAGCTAAAACTTGTCACCCCCCTAATATCCGAACTCATGAAAAAAATTGAAAATCGCTCAGACCCGTCGATTTGTATTTCAAGGCGGAACACTTTCACCAAATACACCATCATTGTGTTGTCAACCCCCTCAACCCCAGCACCCCCTACTTCAGAATTTTCAATGGGACTACTATACTTGTGATACATCATTTTGAAGGGAATTCAATCCCAAATACATCGGTGTACTGAAATTGAGGATCGATCAAGTGTTGTTGAAGTTTTCATGAAAACTAAGTTTTATCCAGATATTTTAATTTTTCATCACCTAACATGTTATCATCGTATGAAAGGTTCAAAATGTGAACCATTCAGTTCCATACAGAAGTATAAGCGATCTTCGAAATTTCTTCGCACATTCCTCAACATTTCTGGAGTCACTGCACGACACTCCACAACAATTCTCCTGCGTAGATCATCAAGAGAAGTTGGCTGGGTAATATAAACTTTGGATTTCAAATGACCCCATAAAAAGAAGTCTAATGGTGATAAATCAGGAGATCTAGCCGGCCATTCTATTGGTCCTCGCCTTCCAATCCATCGCCCTGTGAAATTGTCATCTAAAAATTGACGTACAGGTTCAACAAAATATGGAGGAGCTCCATCGTCTTCAAGTAACTGAGTGATTCTGGGGTTCACAGTTGTATCAAGAAGTTCAAGATACGTTTGTCCGTTGAGGTTACCATCAATAAAATATGGACCTACAATATGGTCTCCCAGAATACCAGCCCAAACATTCAATTTCTGGGGAGTTTGTGAATGAGTTTCCCTGTACCAATGGGGATTTACGTCACTCCAGTATCTGCAGTTGTGCCTGTTCACATGTCCATTTAAATAAAAAGAAGATTCGTCAGAAAAGCACACATTGTAGAGGTAATTATTATCACCAATCAATAATTGACTCATGATTTCACAAAACTCTGTACGTCTGTCAGGATCATCTTCATTTAATTCTTGTACATTCTGCATTTTATAAGGATGGAATTTTGCGTCTTTCAGAATTCGATGTACGCTGCATTTCGAAACTCCAGTAATAGTCTCAAGTTGTCTGAACGATTGAATGTTGTCCATCACTGCATGTCCTACAACTGCAACAGCGACCCCTTCATTTCTCATAGGCTTCTCTCGTTCATGTTTTTTATTCAGCACTGATCCCGACTCCAAGAACTTATTCATCAATTGAAGCACGTAGTGATATGATGACTTTCATTGAAACTTCGAGCCGTAGCTCTAGCACATCGTCCATTTTCAAAATACGCAGCTACAATGGATATTCTCTCTTGTACAGTATAAACCATTTTCGAAGGTTTTCAAATTGTTGAATGCAGTGACTCGAATACATCAATTACCAAGGCGTAAACAAAGATATGCGTATACAAAAACACATGAGGGCAATTTTTTTTTCATAAAAACGTCTGTTTCACCTTCGAAACTATTATTTCTGACAGCATATTATTTTTCAATACAGTGGCTTACCCACAGTGAACCTTTCTTACGACGCTAACATTTGAGGTGATGAAAAATTAAAATATCTGGATAAAACTTAGTTTTCAATAAAACTTCAACAACACTTGATCGATCCTCAATTTCAGTACACCGATGTATTTGTGATTGAATTCCCTTCAAAATGATGTATCACAAGTATAGTAGTCCCATTGAAAATTCTGAAGTAGGGGGTGCTGGGGTTGAGGGGGTTGACAACACAATGATGGTGTATTTGGTGAAAGTGTTCCCCCTTGAAATAAAAATCGACGGGTCTGAGCGATTTTCAATTTTTTTCATGAGTTCGGATATTAGGGGGGTGACAAGTTTTAGCTGGGACACACTGTATAGTCTACGTGACCCCAACTGAGGTGTGAGTCAATTTGAACCCCAAAAAATTTGATGACATCTCCTTGTTCTATTGAAGGATGAGACCGTATCTAACTAGTACACTATAATCGATATTTTTCGGGATAAATACAATGCTATCCGTTTCAAACGTTATTTTAAAACAAGACCATTTCTGGATCAGTAAGATATCATGTTATTAACTGAATCATTTGCTTTGTCTGAGAGTACAATGGTATCATTAGAGTGTTCACCAAAAGAAGTGTCATCAGCAAACTGGGTGGTGAAATTATTTTTATTAATGGTACCAAAATCATTGAAGAATTAAATAAATAATGTTGGTCCCAGAACACTTCCCTGGGGGACGCCGGTGGTGACAAAAATACGACCAGAATAATGCACATTCGAATTTACATTCTCCATCTTCTTTCACTCGGAACATCCACCGGACTTCCTTAGAATATCCAGCGGATATCAACTGGATGTTCCCTGGATATCCCCAATATCCAGAATGATTGTTTATATACCGACCCAGTTCTCGAGATTAAACGACAGTAAACCGCCAGACGTTTCGACGAAGGAAAACTATGCACGAGCTACTTTAATATCAGTTTGATAAAATTCAAACGGGATTTACGAAATCCCCCATCATCACATACGAGATCCATATTTGATTGTCTGTAATCTACGGCGGCCGCATACAAATTCAGTACATTTTCCGTCTTCGAACAAAATGTGGAAAATATGCCAACCCATAATTCACGGTGGAAACAAACAGACATGACGACAACAAAACAATCCATCCTCTTTCAGGGATTCGTTTTTCAATGTCGCCGCTTATATCAAGTCTTGTAATGTAATGAAAACAATTGAATGATTCCCAGCCGACTATGTGATACGAGAAACATGTTTACGTGACATCACATTGTGACGTGCGACACCCTGTATATTATCAAAGTTTTAGATTCACGCATGATTCAGAACATATTTCATTCATCGAAATATTTCAAATTAGAGGTTGAAAATTGCGTTCGAAATTATATTTTTTTTATTTCTGTACATGATCATTTATTTTCGATTATGTTCCTGTTCAGCAGAATTTTGATATCAATTTAGTTAGAGTTATACAGGGCGTTCGCCAAAAAATTATATAGATCCGGTTGAAAAAAGTCCATTTTTCGAAATGGAAGTCCCCCAATTTTATAGACGCATTCGATTCGGCATCGAAAATTAAGCTAACTTTGAATGAGATTATCTATGCCTACACTCAACAGTTTTCGAAATATTAACGAAGTAACATGTCTCAGTTCCAGAAAATCTCGTATTCTTGAGTTTATTTATTCTTAGTTGGCCATGGCGCCCGCGGTTGCGTTGGAAACAATCAACTGCCACGGAAATGTCATTGTAATCGCAATCATGCCGGCTCGTTTGAATTATTCTAATGAAGAATAATTAAATCTATTTATTACATTGCTCAATTCATGTAAAAAAAATAATTCCTCTGTAAACGGTTATCTCAAGAACATGTGATCGATATCCGCAGAAGCGGATCAAAATTCAAACAGTCTGGAAAATAAAATTCAACAAAATTCGCTTAGTCTGGAAGATGAATTTCATCAAAATTCGAAGAGCCTGGAAAAAAAACTTCTAGAAAATTCTGTCTGCTTGAAAGAAGAACTTCTAGAAAATTTGAATGGTCTGAAAGAGGAACTCCAAGACAAGTTTATAGAAAATTTGTGTTAACGCTGTAACATCGTACGAACCAAGTAGTTTATCTCGAATGTCCAGAAGCTTTTAAGCCTCGTACACCAATTCTCAAGGTAATGAGTTGGATGGAAGATAGTTCTTCAACGTGAAGTCAAAGAGGTGTGGAAACTGGTCACTTTGGATAAAACTGCTAACGGAGTAACTATAGATGATAATATAGAAACATATTTCCAATCTTTTTGTGGTTGTTTTTCAGAGAAGCGAGTTTATAGGCGGGGCATCGCCGACAAAATCAATTGTTTTTTTATTTGATGAAATCCTAATTCTTTGTTTTCGTCTAATTTTTTGAACCACGGAGAAAACAGCAACGAAGTTTGGAAGGCTTCGATAGGAGATAAAAACCTACTTTTTCATGAAAAAATCACAGCTTAAAGTTTTGAATTGACGGCTGGGCATCATCTTCAATAATATTTTCAAATAAAACACCCCGTATATTATTCCATTTTCAAAATTTGCCATAATTCTCAACAGTTTCCTCTAACAACTTCACTCCTGAATTTAATTGTTTCCGAAATATTAACATTTGAAAAGTGACTTTCCGGTTTAAAACAAAGTATGGATTTTTGTAAAACATTTTGCTAACTAAACGTTGTTATTAGTTTCAGAGGTGTAAAGAGAGTTTATTAAGGATGAACAGTACCACTTATCAGAAAATCTCGAAGCCTACGAAATTCACAACCAAAACAAATCAGTTGGATAAAAAATTATAATTTATTTTTGAATAACACTTTTATTCAACCCCAACAATTATTTCATCAAGTGTTCAAAGTCGCCCCCTTCCAAATCTTGACAACAAAGTGCCCTATTATAAATAGCTTCTTTCACGTTCCAAAAGAATTATTTGGACTTGGTGGTCTGAAATATGTTTGGATGCTGACTACAAAAAAGTACTGACGCAATCCCACTAGATTTCATGCGGTAAAACAGTCTTTAATCAAAATTTCATCAGCTGCTGCAGCTTTCTACAAAAATCAGACTCAATGTGTCTCTCCATCGAAAATTGTAGTTCCATCTAGTAAAACCTAGATGGCGCCGTTAATTTTCTTTATAAACAATGCTAATACGATCAGTCAATAAATCATTCAACACCGTGTAGTTGTAGTACTATAGTTTATTAATAGTAGAAAAGTCAAATAATACACAAAAATATTAAAAAGTATTAAAACTCTTTCATTACATATACAAAAATTTCACTAGTAGGTATTTGTAGTCGCAATTAACAATAACAAATGAGATAATTCCAATAATAGAAAGAAATATTCAAATACAGATTCTTTTTCACATTTGTTATAAACACTCCTGTACAGAAAGTACGGAAAATTCCAATGATGATAATTTCAAAGAAGTTAAAGATACTGCTGATTTTTTATTCTCATTTATAACAAGCAGTATCACATTCCAAAACCTATAACTATAATAATAACACTGAAGATATCAGCACTGAGGTACAAACAAAATATTCCTAGCATACCTGAATGGTCTAATCAAAGTTTATTGGCATATCTTCAATAGTTGAAAAGCAAGGACCGGAAAAATATTGAATATGAATGGCAATGAAAGACTGAAAACCGTTTCACTGTGGATAATAAGAGTGTTTGCATTGGAAAAAAAACAATAAATGAAACAAATTTTGTTGTTTATTATTGTTATCAGTGATAATAAATATTAAGTCTAGATTATTGATCCAATACAGTCAATAAATGGTGCAATGAAAACACATAAACAGTCATTTTGATCAGTGCAGTGTCTGAAAAATGTGTGTGGACTGTGTTTTGAAACAAGCACAATTGCACTTAGTCAACGTTATCCCAACTCTATTGGGTGGTAACGGCAGTCCTCGTCTTGTTCTGTATCGGCAAAAACAATTTGAACTCAGCAGGCAGTTCGTCCTCCGAGTACAACCTATCTGAGAAATACACTCTCCTTATTCGACAATTTGCGTGGACCTGGACTCGCAGAGTCTCCACATAATTTGTACCGTAGGCTCTTCTGGTGAAATCAGCCACGTTGAACTGTATTTGATTCCAGCCCTCATCTAAACGCATGGGCATGGTGCAAATGAAAGGTTTCACTCTGGTCGTTGACTGGTAATTGCTGGCACGGAATCGTCGGCGAACGTTTTTGTCGTCCAATATCTGAAATTGATCAAACAGTTAATGAAATCGATTACTAGAAAAAGTTTGATCAATAATACCCTACCTGGACTTCGAACGTAAAATATTTCTTCAAATTCTTAACTATCATCACAAGGAAAGGCAACTTGATTCCTAGAGTCTTCTTTGGATCTGCTGGACAGGTTATATACGTGGTGCTCACATTACAGCCGATAAGTTCCAAAACGAGAGATTGGATGTCTTCGTCAGTTATTCTTTTTATATGCCCGTTTTTATACTTCTTGTCCCAAATTTGTAACGGTTTGCTCCCAATGCTGTATAATATCGATAGGAAACCACTTTGGAATGTATTTTTAAACATGATTACAGGTAATTTTTATTTTCACTGCCGTTCACATCAACAAAATTTTTAGGTTATGTGTTTATTTAATCAATCAAATGAAATAAAACGATTCAAACTCCTCGACGGAGGCACGGAACACGAAACGATTGAAACGAACTGACAGCTGTGACAGCTGACATCACCACAGAACACAGAAGCAGGTTTCCACAGGAAGTAGTACTTTGACAGACCATGAAACGTCATGTTCCAATTAAATCCTGTATATGAAGTCAGGTGCTGTTTTCTTCAGGTTCAGTTAGGGGTAACATGCTCTGTTGGGTGCTACTACCCGTAGAAATTGGACCTACCAGTCCTGCTACCTACATCTACCAATAGTACGAATCTACAGACTACCATAGAGTTCTTCTATCCACAGATCACAATTGTGTTTTCCCTGATGTACGCTTGTTTAGTGAAAATGTGCACGATTTACCAAGCCGCTTTCGGAAACTTCAGTGTTTCTCACTCGATCACTTACTCAGATGTGATTTTTACAATGTTACTTTGTCTGCACTTGAAAGAAAATGCCGATTCAGATACATGCGTGCCCACAGTGCATGAGAAATACAGCAAACGGAGCAAACAGATTAGCTGCGTTTTATTCGACCCATTCCGGTACTGGTTTGGTGGAATAAATAGACATATGACACAAATACACAGTGACAAAAATGTCATAAATGACAGGTAAATGAAAATTTATTCCCATACCAGTATCGGAATAGCACGAATAAAACGCAGCTAATGGAACGAGCTGTCATATATTCATAAGCCGAACGCGCTTTTTTTAGAAGACAGGCGACGTACCAATTCTGTCAAAACTCAAATTTATGACAGTAATGACAGCATTGACACTATTGACAGCTTGAAAGAAACATGAAAAATAAAATCAGTTGGAAAATCTGAATCTCCGACTCTCCGAGATAACGTTATCAAAACTTAGAATTCAAACTGACATCCGGTGATAACTGATAATCAGAGGAAATTAACTTCATACAAAATGTCCAAGCCAAGGGTTTTGGTTCTTGGTGGTAAGTACTGAACATAACGTTAGAATTCAAGGAAAATTAACCTGATTTTTTGTACAGGTTGTGGATTTATTGGCCGCAATTTGGTGTCCTATTTAGTCAACAAAGATCTCGTTAGTGCAATTAGGGTCGTGGATAAAGTGCCCCCGCAAGTGGCTTGGCTCAACAGCACACACGGAGATGCCTTCAACAGTAAAATAGTCGAATTCAAGAGTGCTAATCTAATCAATACAGGTAAGAACTTCATACGCTCGTCAAAAGACTATTGCTGATGATCTCATCTTAGAATCCTGCAAGAATGCTTTTCTTTCACCTGACGGGACCCCATGGGACATAGTAGTCAATTGTGCTGGAGAGACAAAGTCAGGACAAACCGATCCGGTATATGATGAAGGTATCCTGAAACTAAGTCTGAACTGTGCTAAGGAAGCTTCGCTTCAAAGAGTAAAGCATTATGTGGAATTATCGTCTGGTAACATGTATTCCTCTGAAAAGATGCGTCATAAAGAAGATGGTGCTGTTGAACCTTGGACCTACGTTGCTAAATGGAAAAGAAAGGTATGGGCTGAATTTTAATCAGTGGCTTTATATGGTTGTTAACCAAGGTCTTTTGTTCTCTATTTGGAATAATAATTGCCTGTGTCCATTGTGAGTTTTGTTCATGTCGTAATATATTAGGGAATGAATCATTAAGGTTTTTATTAGAAGAAATTCAGCAGTTCAATTTTAAAAATCAAATAATTGAAACTTTTGAAAACAGATTTTGAAATGAAAATGCAATAATGTTGATAAATTTTCTTACCGACATAAGTACATACTATTTTTTCTACTTCAATAATTTCCTTCCACTACTAAACTGTTGCAATGATTCACTCAGAATATGTAACTATCTTTGTAAATGAGTAATCCAGAGAGAAACAGACGAATAATATCAGTGAAATAATTGGCCAGACTGATGATAAAAGAAAGAGAAAAGGCTATCACAAATTATTTAGAGGCAAAACAAAGTAACAACCCAAAACAGGAACTAACATTCTCAGTTGGTGAAAATGCCCAAGTGTAGAATGGAGACCACACTCAACATTACCACCAGTGATACAGGGAGTACCACAAGAATCTGCCCTAGGTCCTCCACTGCTCATCATCTATATTGATGACTTAGCTACAAATGTGGGAGTTTGTAAATGGTGCTGATTTTATGACAAAAGGAAATTATATGGCATATATAACATTGTAAAGTAACTTGGTACTAAATGAACAAAGTAAATTCATCATTGGGTATCACGGAATGAGAGGGTGCAGCTGACTTTTGCTTCACTCACTGCAAAAAATTTTGATGACATTTTATTTTTCGGATATATTATTGAAAAGCGGATCATTTGTATTTACTTACTGTTCATGGAAAAATCATTATTTTCAATTGAACGACGAAATTATGATTATTTTGCATGGTTCTCGAACTACAGAGGTAATGTCTCCCTTAAACAAAATCACATAGTCTAAATTTTACAATTAAAAATGAAGCTCATTCCTGTATGTATCCAAATATCAACCATTCCGAGTATACTTACTACACCCTCGAATGTATAGGTAGAAAAAAAACTGGCAGAAATGTCTGACTTATGCTACACCATCATCAGACTGCCTGTCGTCTACGGACCTGGCGACAGAACAGGCCTGATGCCACGGCTGATCGCTGCTGCCATCTATAAGCACATGGGCGAAACTATGAAGCTTTTATGGAATGCCGACTTGAAGATCAACACTGTCCATGTGGAAGACGTTTGCAGAGCCATCTGGTTTGTCAGTAACAGAGATGATACCAATGGACAGGTTAGTTTATCACATAGAGTATCAGAAGTAAATTGTTATTAAAAAATCGTTTACTCATGAAGTAGGGTATTTAAAAATACTTTCAGGTTGCACTGTGTGTACCACACACCCTGTTGGAAAAAATTATTAGAGCGTTTTTTTTTTTTTTGTTGTAAGTATTAGCGATCACATTCTGCCTCTTGTGAACCGTAACATGTTACTTTATCAGACTTTTAGGCATGAATTAGTCTAATAAGAAACATCCATCCCACACCTGACACCAAAATTATTTTATATATATGGTTTTTACGTACTTAGTGACTAACTACAGCACATTGAAACGATTTTTTGCAGATCTACAACGTTGTCGACGATGCGGACTCCACCCAAGGCTCAATCTCCAGCATCCTATCGGAGCTCTTCAACTTAAAAGTCGACTACTACGGAAATCTGGTCTCGGCTGTCGTCGATCTGGTTGGGGCGGCTGACGATGCCAATGACAAACATTTAACCCCTTGGGCTGAAACTTGTCGACAAAACGACATCGCCAACACCCCTCTCTCGCCCCACATGGACTCGGAGTGGCTCCTGCACAAACATTTGAGATTAGACGGTACCAAACTGAAAAAGCTAGGCTTCAGCTTGGCCGTTTCCAAACCGACCGCCGATGGCATGAGGTCCGTTTTGGATGATTACGTCAAAATGAAAATCTTCCCGAGTTCCCTCCTTACTTAAGCTGATATGACGGCTTTCTCGATCATTTATGTACTTAGTATGTACTTATATTTTTGAGCAGGGTGTGGCAGAATTGATGCTTTCGAACAAAACCGATATTTGAGTACAGTTAACCGTTACTGCAGTGCCTTCAAAGTCAGAATGGTAGACCCTTGGGAAAGAAAAGTCAAAAACCCATTGAGTTACAAACATATTTGCAACTTTTTACTACTTCTTACTCTAGTTGAATAGTTAAGATCGGTACAAAAGGTACTCATGAAATCAATGCTTTGGTTTCATTACCAAAAATTCGTAGTACCCAGTGACGTAAATTCATTGAAGTTCTCCAGTATTCAATATCTGACGCTCTTCAAGTACTCTGCTAATTATTACCATAGCAGAAAAAGTATTTACAAAATAGTGCCAGTACCACGTACTTCTGAAAAAGGTACTTGAAGAGTACCTGACTCTCAATCGATGTGCAATTAGTAGTGGTCAGTAGATATAGGCAACTCTTTAAAATAGTACCAGTATCAAGTACTTCTAAAAGAAGTACTTATGAATACCTGACTCGTTCGAAGTGCTTAAATGTGCAGTACTGTACTATCATCGCAATCGCTTCAAAATAGTACCAGTATCGAGTACTTCTAAAAAAAGTACTTGGGAAGTACCGGACTATCGATAGAAGTGCTTAGATGTGCAGTACTGGTCATCGCAATAGTCTTGAAATCAAACCAGTATCAAATACTTTGAAAAAAATACTATCAATCGACGGCAGTACTGGCAGTAGGTTTTAGCAGTTGCTTCAAAATAGTACCAGTATCAAGTACTTTAAGAGTACCTGACTATCAATTGAAGTGCTTAGATGTGCAGTACTGGTCATCGAAATCGCCTCAAAATAGTACCAGTATCAAGTACTTCTAAAAAGGGGACTATCAATTGATAGCAGTACTGGCGTAGGTACTGGCAACGCATTAAAAAAGTACCAGTATCAAGTACTTCTGAAATAAGTACTTGGGAAGTACCGGACTCTCGATCGAATATAATACCATAATAATAGTACCAGTTTCAAGAACTTCTAAAAAAAGTACTTCAAGGGTACCTGGATATCGATCGAAGTGCTTAGATGTGCTGTACTGGTCATCGCAATCGCCTTAAAATAGTACCAGTATCAAGTACTTCTGAAAAAAAGAACTATCAATCGATGGCATTACCAGTAAGTATTGGCAACGCTTCAAAATAGTACCAGTATCAAGTACTTCTGAAAAAGACCATCAATCGATGGCAGTACTGGCCAGTAGGTATTGGCAATCCCTTTATATAGTACCAGTTTCAAGAACTTCTAAAAAAAGTACTTCAAGGGTACCTGGATATCGATCGAAGTGCTTAGATGTGCAGTACTGGTCATCGCAATCGCCTTAAAATAGTACCAGTATCGAGTACTTCTGAAAAAAAGAACTATCAATCGATGGCATTACCAGTAAGTATTGGCAACGCTTCAAAATAGTACCAGTATCAAGTACTTCTGAAAAAGACCATCAATCGATGGCAGTACTGGCCAGTAGGTATTGGCAATCCCTTTATATAGTACCAGTTTCAAGAACTTCTAAAAAAAGTACTTCAAGGGTACCTGGATATCGATCGAAGTGCTTAGATGTGCAGTACTGGTCATCGCAATCGCCTTAAAATAGTACCAGTATCGAGTACTTCTGAAAAAAAGAACTATCAATCGATGGCATTACCAGTAAGTATTGGCAACGCTTCAAAATAGTACCAGTATCAAGTACTTCTGAAAAAGACCATCAATCGATGGCAGTACTGGCCAGTAGGTATTGGCAATCCCTTTATATAGTACCAGTTTCAAGAACTTCTAAAAAAAGTACTTCAAGGGTACCTGGATATCGATCGAAGTGCTTAGATGTGCAGTACTGGTCATCGCAATCGCCTTAAAATAGTACCAGTATCAAGTACTTCTGAAAAAGACCATCAATTGATGGCAGTACTGGCCAGTAGGTATTGGCAATCCCTTTATATAGTACCAGTATCAAGTATTTCTGAAAAAAGTACTCGAAGAGTACCTGAGTACTGGTCATCGCAATCGCCATAAAATAGTACCTCTATCGAATACTTCTGAAAAAGGGCCTATCAATGAATGACAGTACTGGCCTGTAAGTATTGGCAACGCTATAAAAAAGTATCAGTACCAAGTACTTCCAAGAGGAGTACTTGAAGAGTACCTGATTATCGATCGGTGCTTAGATGTGCAGTACTGGTCATCGTAATCGCCCTAAAATAGTACCAGTATTAAATACTTTTAGAAAAATGGTACTCAAAGACTATCTGTCTATCAATCTTAGGTTTGCAGTACTGGCCAATAAGTATCAGCAATCACATTAAAATAGTTCCAAAATCAAGTACTTCTGAAAAAAGTACCTGACCATCAATCAAGCTTAGATGTGCAGTACTGCTCAGCATTGATTCCTAGTAAGTACCAAAATACTAAAAATTGCTGAGACTCGAACAAACAGAATCCAAACTTTGGAAGATTAGGTACTTTTTTGTACTTTGCTGGGGTAAAAGTACTTGGCGATTTTCAAATATGCGGTTACTTGAAAAATGTGCGACTAGTTGACAAAAAACAGTTGGCAGTATCGGGTACTTCATGAATACTGGAAGTCTTATGTCTATTAAAAATTATAATGACTTCAACAGTATAAAGGAGGAAAATGTATCAATTTTTAGATTAGTTTTATTTCTAACTTTGCGACAGTACAAGTGTCGATTTTTTTACGAAGATCTAATACTAGCAGTACCGAATCAAATTACCATAAATCTTCCTGATATGTTGAATGATCAAGACTGAGTACTTTTCAGTAAGTGCACAATAAGGTTATAGGTTTCTTTGAAATTATTCATGAATATTTCCGGAGATTTATTGAATTTCAGAACCAATATTGTTTTTGAAGTACTTTTCATCATTTGGAATTGCAGTTGTGATCTTTAATGAAGATTTAAGTACCTAAATATGTATGAATTGCTTTGAAATGAGGAAGTACTTCGAATGTGAAATACACTTTTTTTCATTTCATCTAAAAGAAAAAAAATTGTATAGTAATAATTAAATTCTGAAAATTGAAATGGAAACAAAAGTTACAAAACCTTGACCTTTTCCCATGTTATTCTTTCGACTCGCTCAAGTGCATCGATTTCTGCTACACCCTGTATATTAGGGAGTTAACTGTGTCAAAAAAGTCGCTGTAGGTTATATATTTTGAAAAGTCGGCGACGCTGTGATATCTTCTTTTTTTATTCTTCGTATACACAGGGTGAAAATAATGAAATTGTGAGGTAGGTGATAAAAAGCGGTGTTAAGTTTGATAAAATTTAAGATTGAAAAAATTGCGGTTAACTTCTTATGGATTTTGCTGCGGTTACAGTTTATGGATAGAAAAAAGTGACAATCAGTGAATTTGAGGAGGAATTGACTTAGTAATGCTATTAAGATGAATTTAGTGCTATACTTAAATAAGATGAAATATTTCAGAGTATTTTTCGATTGGTCTCAAAACAGGTACTGGCAGAAGGCAAATTAAGCGACCTGAGGGGACTTTTGTTGGTACTGTTGAGATTGAATTTTGCTTATATTTTTTCGTTTGGGCCTTAATGTGTCAGTCCAAGCAGATATTCATTATCTATTCTCAATATTGAAGCTTATTCTCTCTAGCGTAGGATCGTTATTTTTACTGAAGTTTTTGCTCAGTCTATCATTTTTATGTAATTGGGTTCGATCCAACTTTATTTTGGAAAGCTCTGTACTCGCTGCGTTTTATATGGAGGTGATAACTGACATTCCAATTCATTTTTGTGATTTATTGTACGGGGTGGTACTTATCGAACTGAAAATGTCAATTTTCAAAATACAAAAATTGCTCAATTTAGTTTCTATCATTATTTTCATATCGTTAATTAGGGTCTATTGTTATTCTATTATATCTATATTGAATACTTGGCAAGTTGTTTCAATTTTCCTGCCTTCCTGTGTTCTTTGAAACGAGTTTTCATACGTTACCAGGTTTGACCAACATAGTTTTTGTAACCACTATTAATCACAATATTACCTTCGATTAAGAGCAATGCTTTTAACTGAGCAACATTCCAGCTGAAATATAAATGAAAAGCGAATAATAATAACAGTATTATATTTTTATTCAATGAAAAACATTTTCACACTTTTACCTCTAGGAGGTCACAAACAGTACTTGATTGATAAATCAAACTCAAAAGTGAAGTATATAATATATAAATGCATCATGGTATACCAATTACAATGGCGACAAAATTTCAGTCCTGATAAATTTGTACAAGCATTATTTCATAATATGGCACCAATCTGGTTCACAGAATACCTGATTTTAGTAAAAATAAATATTTATACCAACTGATAGTACCAGTTGAACATCTTGGAAAATGTTTAGGAATCTCTCACAATG
The DNA here is from genome assembly GCA_958502065.1 of Chrysolina americana. NCBI lineage: Eukaryota > Metazoa > Arthropoda > Insecta > Coleoptera > Chrysomelidae > Chrysolina > Chrysolina americana. Next base: position 87,555,720 of record OY293414.1, read on the forward strand.
AAAAATTGTCAGAGATTAAGGAGGTATAGCAGCCAAAGCCAACCCTTTAAGTAACAATTGTTCTTCATCAAAGACAACTAGATTCATTGATAACATACACGTCAAAAAGCGAACAGCAATTTGCACGAAAAATGTTATTGGTCTTCATTGCAAAACGTATTTTCCCTTGTCTTGCATATACAAATAACTGATCTGTCACCTGTCACCTTTCAAATATGTCACCTGTCATTTGATAGTTTTGAGCTGTTTTTTGGCGTTGAACCGCATTCAATGTTTTACGTCATAGATTTGGCTGTGTCAAAATATTGCGTTAGGTTTAAAAACATTCTGTCTATGACGTCAATGTTTCAACGCTAAAACGGAATTTTTTTAAAACGGACCAAATAATTTTTAAAAAGTTTTACGCCAAAAAAACAGCTTTGGGTTGGTCAGAGAGACCTCATAAAGCCGTCCCGATTAATAGGAAACTACGAAACAGCTATCGGCGGATGTTGAGCTCTCGGATCAAATCGAATTCACTATGTATTATATTTAATATAGTTGCTCATAGGTATCGCAATGGGTGCTGTACTTGTGATGGTTTATTGAAATATTTCAACAAACATTAAATTATAAATACACCCTGTATGTTACAATCAAGAAGTTACAGAAAAAATATTCGAAAAAAAAACAAAGAATCAGTGAAAATTTCGCATTTTCAGGAAATAATCCGATAATTTACGATATTCATTTCTTCCAAGGCATCTATTCATCCGAGTTAACCCCCTGCCCACATGTAAAATGAAAAACAAATGTCCTATTTACAAAAAAAAAGAATTACCAACAAATTTTCATATTCCACTCAAAATAAAAAGTATACCGAAAAATATCCAGAAATCCGACCGCTCACAGCAATTCTCTGGCAGTTTTTCCAAAAAACTCACATAAAAAAAATTTGGCTTAACCTGCGGGTTTGCGTCAGAGACTTTCGATCAACAGAGTGAATATACCAAATTAGAAAATTTTATTCAATTGCTCCTTGAAACACGTCGACTCATTCTTCGTCCGTGAATAACACGACTGATTAATACCTAAAATATGGTCCTACGAGCCGGATAACGGGAATGAGGCCGCTGCTGATGAAAATGCATCCTGCCATGGTCGATAAAGGTGAAATGTAATGGAAAAATGCCTCTAAGACATTCATTATACCTTCAGTATATAATGCCGCTTAATTCCGGTGATAATTTGAAAAAAAACTGATAGCGACAAAGTTTTAAAACGAACCGAACCTTTCCTGAGAGAACATAATTTCGTCCTCAACCTCCGATAACAGGGACAATCTCACGTTAAAAAAAGCACTTACAGTAACCCCTGAAGCTGCCACGGTAATGTACAACCCTTTCCTACGCGCCGAGATCGCTCAACTTCCGTTAATTATCCTAAAATCCCAGCACCCGTCGTCGTCGTGCTACCTGATCGGAGCTATGACCAAGTTCAACTTCAGCTTGTCCCGGTTGGGCCCCACCAGGTACAGAGTTTCGCGGTCGCCCTGTAACGCGGCGGGGGGATTGAGTTCGTCGAAGGGCACCAAGTCGTCGATGTTCACCACCTTGTCGTGGGGGGTGAAGTGGTGGACCTTCTCCCTGACTTCCATCACGTGCTCGATGCCTCCCTGCAGTCCGTATATCAGCACCGATACTTTGACCCGCATCTCGGATTCGGAGAGCTCGCGGCAGGTCAAGGAGAGTCGGACTGTCGAGAGGATTTCTTGGGGCACCTGAAACGGTCGAAAGTGAATGAGTGTTTCTTGATAACATCGATTTTGGAATGGTTAATAGGATCACACACTTTTTCGCTCTATTTCTCTTTCAATTCTATACTCTACTCTCTCTTCCTCTTTAAATCCTTCCTATTATCATTCCCCATTTATCATGTCTCTCCCCAACTATCATCTGTCACTCCTTTCTCTCTAGTTGGTTTTCCTTTATCATATCTCTCCCCTTGTATTATTTGTTACTCATTTCTCTCTATTTGTCTTTCCTCTATCTATTATTTCGCTGTATTATGTCGCTCCTAATATCATATCTACCTGGTTTCCCTCCATTATGTTTTTTTATCTATTATTTCTCTATTCTGCCTCTCCTTCTATCATTTCTTCCCATATATCCTATTTCTCTCTATTACCCTTCCATATGTCTCTCTCTCCATCTATTCTCCCGCTATTATGTTTCTTTCAAACTATTTTCTATCCCCATTCATCTATTCTCTCAACTCATCTGTTCTTTTAAAAATGTTTCCATCTATTCTCCCTCATTCTCTTGCTCTGTTCTACATTCCCCCATCTATTCTCCCTCTCTCATTCGCTCTATTCTGTCTCACCCTATGTTTTTCCTGTCCGCCCTCTCTTGTCTATTCATTGCCACATATTCTCTCTCTAGGCTGTCTCTCACCATATATTTTCTCTCCCTCTTTCTCGCTCTGTTCTGTATCTTTTAATCTTTTTTCTCTCCTATTCTGTCCTTTAGCAGGAAAAAGGAATAGATGGGGAAGGACAGAATAGAGGGAGAGAAGAAAGATGGGGAGACACAAAATAGGACGAGACAGAGGGAGAGAAAATATATGGAAAAAGGCTAGAGAGCGAATATGTATAGAAATAATAAACAGAAAATAGATGGGGAGAAACAGAATAAAGAGAGACACTAGATAAGGAAGGACAAAATAAAGAGGTACAAGTGATAGAGAAACGCAGATTAGAGAGAGAAAAAATAATCTTGCTCTATTGTGTCTTCCCTCTGCCTAGTTTTCCTCTATCATGTCTTTCTCCCCATCTATCCCTTTTCTCTCTCTATCACGCTGTTCTCTCTCACTAAATTCTGTTTCTTCCAAACTATTTTCCATCCCTATTTAAACTCACTTCATCTATTTTGTCTCGCCACATATTCTGTCTCTCTTCTAATCTGTTCTTCCTATTTTTTCTATCTATTCTCTCTCCTTCCGCTCTATTCTGCATTTTCCCATCCAATTTATCTCTCTCTCTTCAGCTCTGTTTTTCCTTTCCGCCTTCATTATGTCTTTCTCCATATATTCTCTCTCATTATTTTCTGTCTATCATGCCTCATCCCATCTATTATCTTTCTTTATCCTATTCTTTCATTCTCGCTTTAATCTTTCTCTCCTGATCTATTGTCACTTCCCTTTATCGCTTTATTTTGCTTTTCCCCATCTATACTCATCCCTACTCTTTCTATTCTCTTTCCCCATTTTTCCCCCTATCATGTTTCTCATCTATTATCTCTTTCTATTCTGTCTCACCCTACCTATCTCTTCTTTCATTTTTCTCCAGTCTCTCCCTATTTATCTTGTATTCTCCGATCATTTATCATTTATTCTCTATCATAATTGTTTCCTTTTCAATTCTTTCCCCATCTTATATGTTCTTTTCCTCTCGCTCTAGTCTGTCCCTCAATATCAATCTTTACTCGTGTTCGTTTTCTCTCTCCTTCATATGTTTCTTCTCGTCTATTTTCATACCCCCTATCTCTCACCACCTATTTTCTCTATACATATATTTTGTCTCTCCCCATCTGTTTTTTTTTCACTACTGTCTCTCTCCATCTATCCTCTCCCTATTCTTTTGCCGATACAATCTCTCTCCCCTTCTATTCTCTCTGTTCTCTGTCTTCCCATTTATTCTCATCATAACCTCTTCTGTTTCTTCCCACCCACTCTCCTGTTATCTCTTTTTTTTTGGGGCGGTAGATTTTGGGTTTCGAATTTGTTAAGGTCATCTCAAAGATCAATTCCAGCAATCCCAACCTTTGCTAAAGGGCAGTTTGTCAGTTAATACTATGGCAAATACTTTCTGAAGCCTCTGTGAGAAATACTACAAATATTACCTCAAGTGTTCCTTGCCAAACGATGAGAAAACACTTTTTGAACCAAACTCCCTTGGGATAGAGGTCCACCAACCACTCGTTGATCTTGTGCGACTCGTGCTCGGCCGCCGAAAGATGAGAAGAAAACACGAAAGTACTCGTATGATAGTTGGGAATGTCATGGAAGTTTTCTATGGTCAACAGAGCACTACAGCTGTCCGAAGTGTATAAACGAGGGGTGAACAACAATCTCCCCTCTTCACTGTTGTAGTAACTCATGATTTGGTCCGAGTATCCAGAGTGGTATTTCATTCCGATCGCCATACGATCCACGAAGAATTCCTTGTGCTGTTTGATGACAGGAGATAGCAGCAAGTCTGCCAGCTCCCTAGGGGTCATCATGGGAAACCTGGAAAATACAGTTATTTATGTATCAAGGGAATTATAAGGGCCTTAATTCCCGATGGCAAAGTTTGCGTCCCGAGGGACAGCAATTGCCTGAGGTGGCATCTAATACGTGTACATTCATCACGACTGATAAATATAGAGAAAATAAAAGCTTCCAATTTACACAAAAAATATATACTTGTAAAGTAACGCTTATAATTGTTTCGACACACAGTGTCATCATCTGAGCTGAGTTATGAACTAAAGTAACGATAAAATAAGAATCCATAGAAATCAAGAAACATTTACATAATGGCAATTTAATTCTTAATGACCAAATTGACCTGTTCAATTCTCCAATAATTAACTATGTGTTGAAATTTTGTACCTGCCATTGTTATGGATTTTTGAAAATTATGTCATTAGTGAAATTTTATACAGGTTCTAGTATTTAAGGTTAGATTTTAGACGAAGTCAAGTACCTAGGAGTAATGTTTGACCAAAAGCAGTTGCTGTGAGAATTCGTATTTGATTCTAAAAAGAAGAGGCAGGTACCTCGACAGTAGTGAACAGAAGCTCCAGCCATACGAAAGAAGAGCTTGTTTCCAGTGGCGGAAGTAATTTTCAGGGCACATTTCAAAATTGTACATTTATTATTTGTAATTACGTGAATATACCGAAATTGGAGCAATACATGAAATGGGTAATAGAAAACGAGAAATTAAAGCGGAATGAAAGAATACGTTTTTCTTGAAAAAAGCTATATTTTGGAAAATATTGGACTTGAAGATTTCGGAAAACTCTAGCAAACTTTTGGGAACCTCTGGCCAGAGATCAACGGCCCCTAGATGTAACCGAAGTGGTGACAAAAAAAGGCCGGCACGTAATAAATAACTTTGACAATGTTGCTGACGTTAAAAGTTGAAACATGGTATGATTAAGTGAACGATACAGGGTTGCCAGCCCGTACGGTAATTATCGTTTTGTACGATAATTTGGCCCTCTGTACTATGTACGATAGGGCTACGTACGAAAAGGCCGATTGTACGATAATTTAGGCAGAAAGTAAAAATATTCAATTCAAGATTAAAAAATACACATCCGGCATAAAAAGCCAGTTTCTAAATTGGAAAATGCACACCACATGATAGGAAAATTAGAAATCGATGAATCTCCAGCTGACTTAAATCACGCTAGACTTTACACTTATCCTCAATTTTAAGGCTTTTTTAAGGGCAAAGCTCGCGAGCTGATCGATTTAGAGTCGTATATTGTTTGTCGTGGTATTCTTCCATCATATCGCTTCTTGCATTCATTAGAATATTTGTGACTATTTTACGTGCACATCAAAGATGAATTTTGGTTTAATCCTTTGACGAATCCATACGTTTTATGTAGGTAGATACCTAGATTCTTGTCTGTTTCGGTATTCGACTGCATTCGTAGTTTCTTCGCCTACATCTCTGTTTTTCGAAATTCTTACAATCCCTATTGGACTCACCACCATGGAAAATGTCAGTGTTGTTAGGTTTTACGCACACGTTATTTGCAATCGCGGTACTTTTCCAAGAACTCGATATTTCAATCGGATAATAGACGAAAATTTCGAAGCAATTAGGTAGGTAGTTGGAACCTAGGTATAATAACAACGCCGTTCAACAGATGCGACAACAAGGTAGTTCTCAGCGTGCTTGTGACTCGTTACTTCGTCGTGCAAGACTCTGCACAGAAAGTGGTGGCAGTCAGTTCTAACAGTAGTCTATTCTAACACTCGGCAGAGGAAGCTGTTTGAATAACTTTTTTGTTAATTTTGATTACTCTAATATAACCATTTTGGAGCTAGGCCTGTCAGATCATAGTGCCCAACTCTTAGATTTTACTCGGGAATATCAGCCCTTACCCCCCTTTACCAGCCAGAAGAGATACACTAACAGTAACATTGAAGTATTTCTGAATTATTTAAACAATGAAGATTGGCGTGAGGTATATAATGCCACATCAGCTCAAGACAAATATTCTAATTTCCATAAAACATTCACTTACTACCATGATTTATTCTTTTCTAATAAATCTAATAATTGGGTCACACAAGAAGTAACAACAGCCAAAAACAGACTTCTTTTTCTACATGCGTTCTCCAAAAGTTACCCAACTGAAGAAAATAAAAAGATATATGGCAATTATAAAAAAACATATAACAAAATCCTCATATCCGCGAAAAAGGCTTATAACGAAAAATGTCTGCATAAATGAGAAAACTATAATAAAAAAGTATGGCAAATCATAAATCAGGAAACAGGTAGGAATAAAAAAGTTGTACATCTCACAGATGTGACAGTAGATGAATTAAATTATTTCTTTGTGAACAATGCTGCAAGACTTGTAAATGAATTAGATAAAAATAACGTCAGTGCTGAATCCCTTTCAGATAATCTGACATTAAATTTTGTTAACTCAATGTACTTTACCCCATCTACACCTGATGATGTAAGCGTTCTCATTAAAGGGCTAAAAAACAAGAAAACAGAAGATATTGATGGTATATCGATGTTTATCGTAAAAAAATGTGTTGATCCATTATCAGATGTACTAAATAGCTGCCTACAACAAGGCATCTTCCGCTCGGAATTGAAAAGGGCTGAGGTATTACCAGTGTACAAAAAAGGGGATCCATCTTCCCCAAATAATTTCAGACAAATATCCATATTGCCTGTATTTTCAAAACTATTAGAGAGAAAAATATACAACGATTTAACATCTTACATCGATTTCCACAATGTACTTATACCTGAACAGTATGGCTTCAGAAAAGGACTTTCCACTGCAAATGCAATATTGTCACTATAGGCCAAGCAATAGAGCCACAAATGATTGCTTTTTGGACAAAAATACTACCTGGAAACCACCTATGCCATCCCGTGCAGGACAGTCCGTAGTTTATTCCCACTATGTCCTCAACTCGAAAATGTCATTTTTTAATTTGTTATGAACAATAAACAACAAAAAATCGCATTTTTTAAATTTTTTTATTGTAAAATGGAAACTATTGAAGCAGTGTTAACGGTGCACAAAGGTGAAGTGTAGAGGATTGAATTCCGAAGAGAATGACGGATAAAACGATCCGATCAGATAATTAGAACCGGAGAAAAGCGGGAAAAACCGGAAAATTGTGTTTTTTTTTTCTTTAATTCATAACTGCCATTTTTCAATATTAAGAGCTGAAACTTTGCACGATAGTAGCTATTGACGTGCACTTTTTGTGTGCAGAATCTGGATTCAGTCGGAATAATAGTTTTCGCACAATCCTCATCTGAATTTTTTTTGGAAATATTTTCGCAGAGAGCTGGATGCGTGCGAGGTCGTCCGATTGAAATTTAAAAAATAGATTTGGAAAGTAGATGTGAGCAGTAACAAAATGTCTATTCTGATTTTTCGATAAAACGCGTTCAAGTGTGTTAAAAACTAGTGAGAACATGAGGGAAAACGGCCGGCGGCGCGTTAGCGATCTTGTGGTGGGGGACTGTGCGAATCGAGGAGAAACGTATATAATATTAATAGGCGCGCGCTGCGCGCAACTTATAATTCTTTGCATTTGTTTATCTCGGCATGTACTGCAGCTATTTGATTGGTCTTTTTCTTGATTTTGGGATATCTGAACCTGAGGAATTCGATTCGTGACTCAGATTTCATGAGTGATGAAAGAATAAGCAGGTATTCTATGTTTTTTGCTACATATCTTTATTTATAGACAATATATGAATAGATCGCAGCTTTTTTATTACAAAAATGAAAACAAAATCCTGCTGAAGTTCAAATTCATAGGACTTATAGAAAATCATTTTGCAGTAGTATAAATATTACAGGGGCAACCAATAAACTTGCAAATTCTGCTGAGTGTCTGATTTGTGGTAAATGTTTGTGGTAAATATGTGGCACCTACAAGAAAAATTTCCTAATTCAGGCTCGCACTGGAACTGAATTTGGGAAAAAAACAGAACAACAATTTTGAAGGCAACTTTTGGACGTGGCGATCCGGCAATGATGGAAAAATTGGAATTGTATCCAAATTAATTTGTTTCCAAAGCTATGTATCATCGTCCTTCATACTCTGAATACACAAGAGACTTCAAAAGCAGTACAAATAAAAAATCTGATTCAAATGGAAACTATGTCCCAAAAACAATGGAGGAATCATTTACTATTTACACAGTATGTATTATCGTAGGTAGAAAAATGAAAACCATTGCCTCTCTTGGTTCAGTTATTAAAAAATCATCAAAAAAAGAAACTTATTGTTGATCCAACTCCAAATCCAAACTTTCTGCGGAAGTCTATAGAAAACCACTTCGGAGAAAGATTAGCATTTTCTTGTAAAAAAATCTGTAGTTCCCAATGAGCTTATAATATGAGACACAAAATGTCTGTAGGACTTCTCATTGCTAATATCCTATAAAATAGCAGTATTTGGGTCAAAAATCTATTAGAAAATAACTACTTCTTGGCTAATGCCACTACAAACATTGAATTACTTGTGATAAAAGTGGCGCTCTCAGTTTGGATTTATCCACGGTGCGGGCGCGTTCGCGGCTTTTGCCCTGAAATGGGATTTACATCGAACCATTTGTTGCAGTCATTAGTTATTGACTACTAGACCTACCCTATACTGATGAGGGGCGACACCCTGAAATCGGTCTATAGGTGGTTCGAAAATTTCGATAAACATTCCCATGCAACAAGCAATAGAGATTTCTAATGGCTTTGGACACCCTAATAAAAACAGACGAAAGTTCTTAATTTTTCCGTCCTTGTTGCCAGGGAATGTACTCTGTGATTGGTTACTATAAGGTCAGGGAGTATAAATGTCATTTTCAACTGTAGCTGTCATGTCATTCAAACTCCCCGCCATTATGGTAACCGATCACAGAGCGCGCCCCTGGCAACAAGGATGGAGAAATTAAGAACTTTCGTCTCTTTTTATTTGGGTGTCCAAAGCCATTAGAAATCTCTCTGCAAGGAAATTTTATCAGATGTAATTCGATGTTGGTCGCGGTATTAGCCAGGAAAGTAGTTGTTTTTTGATAAATTTTTGATCGAAATACTCCTATTGTATAGGATATTAGTAATGAGCAGTTCTACGGACATCTCGTGTCTCACATGTGAATCTGGAGAACCTACAAATCCTACAATCGTACATTCTCCAGATATCGTTTATGATCTTCCCAATTGCCAATTCCATGTTGGATATTCTTATGATATCATCTGTGAATATTTTTATCAAGCAGTCTATATAAGTAATCTGTTTCGAATAAAATTTCTTGTGAATACTTTCTGTAACACCCTGTAAATATATAATGAATTGTGTACAAAAATGTTTCACAAGAATTAGAAACTTCAATTCAATGAACTTTATTCTATTTTCAAACTTTGACGTGAAAACTATATTGTTTTACTTGGCGCCAGGCGACAGTGGTTTACGAATATTGCTTCGCCGATGGTATGTTTCGTCGTCGTCAAATGGCTGCAGCCAATTTATTGTCAAGAAAATATGTATATATAATATACATGTAATGGACTTGGAAAATTGCGCAGTTTTTGGTGAAAAGAGAATTTTAGTTGGGTGAATCATGAGTGACTTTCAGCGTGTTGAAACATTAACATTTTAATGAAAATTTTATCTCAGCACAAAATAAAGCACATTTTCGGAAAATCCTTTTTTTCTTTGGAAATTTTTGGAGACCCATTCCAAAGTACGTGAATAGGCCTTTCTAACAGTGAAAGAATTTTTCAAATAACTCTATTATAACAGTAGTTATAGCGCCTTCTTTTTAATTTTTGGAATATCCCAATTTTTTTCGTTTTTTCCATGTAATTTTTGTCACGACCAAACTGGCGTGTTGTGGATTTCCATTTCATATGTGGAAAGACATAAGGAATCGACCTGCATAGGTCCCAGTTTGATATACCGCAAAAATGGATCAGACTTTAAGACAGGCGATTTCGGTGCTGTTAACACCGGACTATAAACGTTTCTCCTCGATTCGCACAGTCCCCACCACTCGATGGCTCACGCGCGGTCGGCCGTTTTCCTTCATGTTCTCACTAGTTTTTAACACACTTAAACGCGTTTGATCAAAAAATCAGAATAGACGTTTTGTTACTGCTCACGTCTACTTTCCAAATCTATTTTTTAAATTTCAATCGGACGACCTCAAACGCATCCAGCTCTCTGCGAAAATATTTCCAAAAAAAATTCAGATGAGGATTGTGCGAAAACTATTAATCCGACTGAATCCAGGTTTTGTACACATAAGGCGCACGTCAATAGCTACTATCGTGCAAAATTTCAGCTCTTAATATCAAGAAATGGCAGAGTTATAAATTTAACAAAAAAAAAGACACAATTTTCCGGTTTTTCCCGCTTTTCTCCGGTTCTAATTATCTGATCGGATCGTTTTATCCGTCATTCTCTTTGGAATTCAATTCTCGACAGTTCACCCTTCTGCACAGTTAACACTGCTCCAATAGTTTCCATTTTACAATAAAAAAACTAAAGAAAACGCGATTTTTTGTTGTTTATTGTTTATAACAAATTAAAAAATGACATTTATTATGGCATCAGAGGAACATGTCATGAAATGTTCAATTCATATTCAACCAACAGAACCGAAGCCAATTCCTAAAAATTCAGAGGGAAGTACCTCAGGGATCTATCCTGGGACCCCTACTATTCCCCCTCTACATCAATGACTTACCATGCAATATTGGATCACAAAATAATTGGTCTGTACTATTTGCTGATGATGCTACATTTACAATTAGTATAGAGAAAAGTGAAGATATAAAAATAGCTCATGACAATGTATTACCAGCAACAATCTTGTGTTGAATGAAAGCAAGACCGTTTCCCTGAATTTTGATTCTAGGCCAAGAAATGGATATAAGAATGAAATGAATTATGGTAAAAAAAAAATTTATTCTCTCAACAAATAAATAGAGAATATATCACCTTATTAGCCGCATAATCCTCTCCACTAAATCTCTGTACTCCTCTTCCATTTCCTCGCCGGTCGATTGTTGCTGGCATATCTTCATCTTCTGCAAATCCAGCCACCGAACAACGCAGTTGTAGAGAACCATCTCGTTGTGCACAACAATGTCGCTCTGGCGCAAGATCCTCACGAAAGTGTCGATGTCAAAGTTGATGAAGTCGGGAGTGTTTGCCACAGATTCGAAATTCCATTTGATGAAGTTTTGGCACGTTTCGAATACTTTTTGGTGGCCGCACACCATGCTGTACTGCAACCAGGAGAACAGCTGGTTGTGGGACGAGGCGTGTGGGACGTGCTTGCACATGTAGTTCAGGCAGGTCCTAGTGAGGCTCTGAAATCAATATAATTACAATAGTACGGCGCTACGAGTGTCGTACTACCACCTACAACACTCGTACGGTATAGACGAGACACCGGTGTTGCTTTATGCCCGGGGGATAATTCAAGAATAGTAATTGATTACTTTCAACAGGCATTCTAAAAAAACAATTTCGACGAATGATCCTCCAAGGTCACCTGATTTGACACCTCTTGATTTCTCTGTTTGAGGCCACTTAAAAAACATTGTCCATGCAACCGTCTTTACAACCTGCGATCTAGCAACAGCTATGCGAGTTCATTGACGTTAATAGACAGCATTTCGAACAATTGTTTTAATGTTTTGTGTTAATTTTTTGTATTTTAAAGCCACCTTGGTAATTTCTAAGCATTGAATTAGAACAAAATAATTGTATTTTCTTATTTTGTTTAAGCTTTAATTTTGATTGTATTTATCGCACATTTTATTACCAGGTATGAATAAATTCCTTATTAAAGGTACTATTTAATGGTACCACGGTACCAGTATGGTTCCATTTGAAAAAATTTGGTTTTATCCCAAAATCGAACACGATGATTTGCTCGTAAAAAACGCAAATTGGTATTTTTGACGGGAATAAATCGGACCCATCATGGCACATTTGAATAGAAAACTAAAAATTAAATTATCAAAAATTTTGTAGTTTGAAATGTCACTTATGTGGTATCATTGGATTCAGAAAATTATGCAGATTTCAGAAATGTAATGATATACAGAATGTTCCATTTGAAAATCGAAAGTTGGTATTACTTTCGGCAAAAACGGAAGTAAAAAAAATCATTTCAAGGTCTAAAAGTGTGACTTATTATGTATTTGGAATATCCCGACTTTCAATCAAGTACCTTCAAATCTAACAGAGATACAGAGGGTGTACTATGATCTTGTTACACCCTGTATATAACAAGTATTTGAAATGAACATTTTGTGTTGAATTATATTTTAAATGAGATATCAGGGCAATGTGAGTATTCTAAAATTAAGTTCTCTCACCCTAACTATGTATTTATCTGCCAAAGCCAAAATTGGCATTACATTTGTGTGGGTGATCAAAATTTTGCCAGTATAAAAATATTCTAGAAATGTGTGGAAAACCGGTTCACAAATAGACATCTCTTGGAGTTGCACTTTACTTTCATGCCATTCTGACCATTCAGGTCTCATAAGCATTGCCTAAAAAAATTATCAAGTGTTATATAGACAAAACTAAAGTTGATATAGCAGCGTATACCTGAAATACATCACTAGAGGCACACAAAATGATTCTGTGGGCACCATATTCTTTACTGCCCACTTGTAGGAAGACGTCGCACATCTGTTTGTCAAAATACAGTCTCTTCAGGACTTTCAAAATATTATCTGAATTATCCACCTAAAAAATATCACCAATCAAATTACCAAAACCACTGAATTTTAATACTGACCATTATTTGGCACGAATCGTTGATATCCCCAGCAGAGCCTTTCCGTCGATTTTTCGACGGTGAAGGATCCATATTTTCGTCTCTTGTACTAAATGGATTGAACATGTTCCTTCGAAATAATTACAACGGGTAAAACTGATGACGAAACGATCATTTGGTTTGGTGTTAGTACACTTCACATTAGAATTTATGCTGACATGAATTAGAAAACGTAGAGGAGGTGATTTTCTGAAACTGATAATTTGAAATTACTTTTGGTAAACATAACCACAAAATCAGTTAGTGTTACTATACCATGTTGCCAATTTGAAGATATAGATTGAAACAAATTAGCTGCGTTTTATTGGACTCATTTCGATAACGATTTGTTGGAACGAATTGACATATGACACAAATACAATGATAAAAATTTCATAAATGACGGATAAACGACATTTATTCTCAAACCGGTATCACAATGCCACCAATAAAACGCAACTTTTTAAATCCTTATCAGCTTCGCCACGTTAAAGTCTAGTTCATACCCTTGCGAATTTCGCAATTTTTCTGCGAATAAAATGGCTCCCAGTCATGCCGGACCAATCGTTGATGCAGAACCATGTCGGCAGCCATTTTATTCGCAGAAAAATTGCGAAGTTCGCGAGGGTATGAACTAGACTTGAAAGGTAATTAATTGAGTCGATTCAGATGATCCAGATACATGCCTTCCTTTCAGGATTTTTGAATCACGTGCGATATACATGCCTGACAAGTGCATGACCATACACTCAATGATGGAGTGTTTCAAATAATCCCGATATATTTCCTTCTGTATCTTTCATTATTTAAACTAGAACATGTCTATGCGTGCTTACCCTGCATTTTTCAGGCACGCAGACAGGCACAGGTGTGAACGTCGACATGCATACATTTCTTAACCTCTCTTTGGCGACCGAGTTAGCGCAGTGGCCAAGCGCTTGATTCACGACCTGTGGGTCGTGGGTTCGATTCTCCAATAAGGCAGATCTTTTTTCTTTGGAAACTATATCTGGTTTATTGAAGAATGACTCTCCCACGTTTCATGTTTGACGGGACTACGAATAAACATGCTGCTCCTAAGGTGGCGTATGGAGTTAGTAACAAAGCCTAACCAGAACACTTGTGTGAATGAGATTATATGTTGTGAATGTCCACTATTGAATTACGGGTGAGGATATTGCTTCGAGCATGACAATCCTCATCCACCGACGAAGCCCGTGTTATTTACGCCGGCTAGAGGCCGGGGAAGGACGGATTCTTGCATAACACATATGGGGAGAACCTGGGTATATGTCTCACGACGAATCCCATTAAACCAAGAATGAATGAATGAATTAACCTCTCTTTGGTTTGAGGTTACGTAGAAATCGTACAACGTACAATTTTAATGTTTATATTCTGTTTTCCATTGTCCTTATGACTTGATATAAATAATTTGAAACACTAATAGTTAGTTTTATTTTCCCCCAAATGAGTGCATCCAATATTGTTCAGTATGTGGTCGTCCGTGGAGACCTTCTGAAAGAGCTGAAGTGGCCCGTAGGGGCAGTGATAGCGCAGGCCTGCCATGCAGTCACTGCGACGACTCACCTTTTCTACCAAGACGAACACACTCAACAGTATCTGCAAGATCTGGATAACATGCACAAAGTGGTGCTAGGGGCTCCTGATGAAACCAGTCTCGTAGCACTCAAAGACAAGCTCGAAGAAGATGGCATTAAGCATAAACTCTGGATTGAGCAGCCCGAAAATATACCTACCTGTCTAGTCGCTAAGCCTTATCCCAAAGACGAGGTGCAGAAATATTTCAAGAAATTCAAGCTCTTCAAAACTTAGTGATATTTGAAAACGCTATTTATTTTTATACTCAATAATAAAAATTCATTTTCTTTCTTCTTTTGTTTGTTTTCATTGAACGAAATAACTGCTTGAGCAAATTGTTGATTGTTCGTGAATAGCGATTAGAAATTGAAACAATGGCATGTCTCGTATGGACATCTGTTATCAGTGTTTGGAAGTGAGCCTCATGGCGCAAATTTACTTCATCCTTTTCATTGAAGATGGCGACAGTGAGTGTAATCTGTACTCTTAGACAATGGATCTATTCTGGGCCCATTTCTGTTCATTTTATATCATCAATATCGATCTCGTTATTACGGAGTCATCGCATTTACGCATCTAGGTAAGTTCTAAACTTATTTCCTGTTATAATATGGTATGAAATATACATAATGGGTAAAAACGGCTCTATGAAAAATATACGTATAGGTACAGCGTGTCCCAAAAAGTATACAACTCATGGAAAAACTGTTAATTATTTCACAAAAAAAAACTCAGATACATGCTTGCCCATGCAGAAGTTTTGAAGAACGTGCGAATTACACGCATATATTTTGACCCTTGTGTTTAAAAACTTCATGACGTATTTTTCACTGTATCTCTTCTTATTTAAATTAGAACATGTCCTGATTCCGTGCATACTTACTCTGCGAATGCCGACAGGAGACACAGGTGTGAACGTCGACAGGCATGCCTTTCTTTTGCAGGGTGGGCATGCATGTATCAGAATCGGCCTTTGAATCAAACTACGGTAAGTACGATTTCTATCATTTAATTATAAAAAATAATACTTGGAATTTATGTTATGTACTTATTCCTTCTTCTACCTCCATTTGTTTACTTTTTTGCGACGGTAGAAGCAGAACGATTACGATGACCACTGAAAAAATATAATAAAAAATTAGTAATATATGATTGGAAATACCAATGTTATTGGGCTGATAAGGGAACCAATCTAGTTCTACAAGCATTTCAAGAATTTCAATAGGAAGGAGAGAGGAGACTCTTAAACCTCAACTGGCCCATCCTCAATAATGCTAGGAAGAGGATATAGCAAAGAACGGCAGCAGATCTTTCAATACCGAATTATGTGATAATAAATGATTTAATTTGTTTGATTGAGTCGAACATAAATATTTCGGTAAGAGAATTACTTTATATCCAAGAAAATACAACAGTTATCGGCTAAATGATCTAGATGAATTCATTTTCTAATGAAACAGTTGAATGAGATGTTCTAAATGCCATCCACAAATCTCATCTTGATAATGAGAAAATCTATAGACACATTCCTCTTGCACATTACGAATAACTTCTGGAGTAATTCTGCTGATTTCGACTTTAATTCGATTTGTCAATTCCAGTAGATCTCGCGACATATCTACATAGATCTCCGATTTAAAATCACCCCGCAAGAAAACATGCAGGTGCGTAAAATCTGGAGATCTTGGTGGCCACTCTACCGGCCCTCATCTACTAAATCCACATCATCTTAGGAATTTTACGTGCATATATTGCGAGGGTGTACCATCTTTTTGCGAAAATATATTTTCATTTCGTAACTTAGGATTGTTGACATTTGGAAACATATCGGCATGGACACAGTTGATGAAAGAAAACATACTTACAACCATGTACGACAGCGTAAATGTAGAAGAGATAATCGCAGACGCCATACATTATGTATCCAGCGGTATTAGAGCCCGCCATTGCACCGAGTCTTCCAAACATAAGTGACACAGCTAAAGCCATTCCTCGAATTTGAGTAGGATAGAGATCTACGATGACGGCATTGACTACACCTATGCCAGTGCCAATTAGGAGGAATATTACTGAAAAAACATTGACTGCATTAGTTCAAATTTCATGGTAGTGACTGATCAATTGGTATATCAATGTCCTTTTGGATTTTATTATTATAAGATACACTATACATATTTTATGAGGGGGAACATCTACTTTGAATCTTGTACAACTAGAAATGTTGAGTCGTTTGAGTAAATTTTCAGTCCTTAACTTAAATCTTCGCTTCAGTCTTTTAGTCATCGACTAAATCTTGAAGTCAATAAGCGAGTAAGGTATACACTTTTCTCAGCGATTCCCCCGCACTCTTGAATTGAATGCAATACATTTTTCGATTACATGAATATTTGAAAATATTCACAAGTGAGCGACGAATATTACTTTCTCCAAACGCTGCAATAGAGAAAAATTAATTAAATAAATCAAACGATCTCACTCACCTAGGGTTATTTGGATGTAAGTATAGCCATTCATCAACTGAGCGCAAATCCCGGATATCGTAGATACTAGTACGAATCCTGTGAGAAGTCTTCGAGCACCAATGATGTTGATGAACGTTCCGATGAGGATATAGATTACAGCGTAACTAGTTCCTATTATCAGAGACACCAAAAAAACATCTTCGTTTACGTCGTCTCGACAAACTTTTGGCTGAAAGGAGAGTAAAAAATTAATCTTGTTATCTCAAGAACCAAAATAGAGGTGTAAATGACAATACATCAAAAAGTGTGATTGTTAATCCTACATCGTACGCCGTAGAATGTGAGGCATATTATAACAACATACTTTAATATTGAATATAATTCAATATCAATGTGTGTACAGGTACTAATTGGATTTAGGGATAAAGACCTTTTTTTTGTTCAATGGATTGGATTTTTTATCATGTTGTTTAGAAGCCTATCATCAGATGAACAATAAGGACGAACAGACGATACCACTGGCAGATTTCAGTCCTTTCCAAGGTAATCTTGAAAATTCAAGAAATTTAAACTACCTAAATCACCAAAACAACGTCCATATCACTCGACGGTGAGTACGCTTTTTTGAGCTCCTGAAGAGGATGCCAACTTTGTTGGCAAAACGCGCGTCAAGTGATGTTGACGTTCTTTTAGTATTTTGGGTAATTTCCATTTCTTGAATTTCATTCACACCAAAGATTCCATATATTCATTTATTTGAAGATCTTGAGTACACTAGAATGCCCTTCGGACTAATGAATGCACCTTCAACTTTGCAACGGTTTAAGACCATCACAAGATCCACCCCGGAATTATGTAGAGTACTATTTTAAAGGAAAACTGTACGGAAATGCCGAGGAATCGCAGAAACAACATCAAACACCAACACTACAGAAATTGGCCAATGAGAAAGGGCGGGATTTGTTGGAAAAGAGGAGAATAAAGAATAGCACATGGATGATGATGAAATACTGTTCAAAATCGACGTCGATGAGAGAGGATATCCGGAGAAACTTTTTGGAGGATGTTAGAAGACAAGCCACTAACTCCAACAATCAATTAATCAAGATTACCAGGTATTTAACTCTTGCAAGCCTTTGGAAACTTTTCAGAATTCACCAGAAGACGACTGCGGATAGAAGCAGTTGAAACGTTGTGATTAAACAAATTAAAAGACGATAGAAGTTTAGACAGATGTTCATGATTTGCCAATGGCGTTAGGAAGTAATGAGAAGAGATTTGAGAACAGGAATTGTGAACCTTGTAATGAAAATCCGCGATTTACTAAGCAAGATACCTCTATAAAGACTTAGGACAACTTGTTAATCCTGAGACTTGACATTTTTTCAATCAATGGAATCCTTTCAAAACCTAGAATTTTTTCGTCAATGATAAACACTAGTAGGTACTAGATTCGATGTTATGATCAAGAGAAGAAGACGTTTTGTATTCTAATACTTACCGACAACGATCTTGCCCAAGTTGAATTTTTTATTGATAACATCATATCATTCAAATCATCGTTTTCTTGGTCGAAAGTAATGGATTTACACATGGTGACATCTTCTGGTGATGACACTTGTCCGTAATCTGCCATGCTGTTCAAAATCTGTGGATACCACATTATAAGAGCGGAACTCCTGAAATTACATTAAGAAGTGTTGAGTAACTGAGTATTTATGTGGGAGTATATTATTATTATAGTTGAGGACTAATGTTCTTTATTGATTGTGACTAGAGTGATTCGCCAAAAACAAGTGTATGGCCAAATGAACGACAAATCTGTTCTATACTTACGTGAAAAAAATAGCGAAATGTAAATAGCTGACCATCAGCGTTTTCATGAAATAGGCTTTCCTGAACAAAGGCACCGTCTGCTCCCACATGGACCTCAGTATACTCCCGTTTTTCTCGAGGTGCATGTCAGAATCCTCCTCCCAGCTTATATAGGACACCGGGAACTCGTCCTCGCTCTTTCCAGAATTTACGGCATACATTTTTCTCAGTATAGCCAACGCTTCGTCGTGCTTCCCTTGCGAGATCAAATATTTGGGGCTTTCGGGCAGGAAACAAAGTATTATAGAGAAAAAGAGGCTGGGTAAGGTGTATATGATCATAAGCAGACGCCAAGGCCTGTAGGTCATATTCAGAAACGGTATTTCGTAGGACCATTCTTGGGGCAGAATGAGCCAAGCCAGACCTGGGAGGTACATGTTGCCGAAGGCCACGAATGTCGCTATCCAGGAAACCACTTTGGGGCGGAATCTGTTGTCGTGGAATTCTCCAACGTAGGCATAGATGATCGCTGATGGCCCACCAACACTAAACAAGATAAAAAAAATAAAAGTGTTATTATTGAGTGTAAACACAAAATGACATTGAAACTTTTAGCAAAAAAGTTCTGAACCATGAAAGTCAGCTCCTTTAAAAACTATTGGAAATATACAGATTTGATGCAAAGGAATTGAGAACTTTGGAGATCAATCAATATATTGCATTCCCTTTCAAAATTGTAGGAAAAAACTTGTCACTCCAAATATCAGCATCACAGTTTTGTGGCTTGGCATTGTTGAGAGGCGTTGACAACATTTTGAAGGCTGCTGAACAACTCTGGTACTCAAAAAAGTGACAATTTAAAAACATTCGACAAAATCAATCGTCGATTACTGTTGGCAGTACTGAATTTTCTGCCAACAGTCATAATGCTACATCATATATTCAGTTTCTGAGCAATTATAAAAAAATTATGATTAACAAAAAATTCCTCTATTTTTTATCTTGATCAATATTTACGTATGATAAATTAGGAGGACAAGAGTTCTACATAAAGATAAGTAGCTACTAATAAAATGTAATAACATTTGAGAAGTATGAATGACACCAATTTCGAGAATCTGGCTCATTGAAAATTCTCACTTTTTTACATATACTTTACACTTGAGCTTGGAAATGATTCAAAGATGGAAGCTGTCTGAACCCCAAAGCTGAAGATGATAACGAAATATTCATTTAATCAAGGACATCATACGTTGGATTACAGGGCAGTGAGTATTTGAAATAAAGTACCATTTTGAATTATTTGGGATGGTAAAAATAGTTTTAAAATCTCAAAATATTTGGTATTTGAAACAACAAACACTTAGGTAAGGTATTAAGTATTTGAAATACTCCCCACACAATTCCAGTAGGTGGAATAATAAAAGTCAAATATCTGACAGAAAACAACTACTTCCCCCTTCGGACATTGAATTATATCTGTCGCCGATTTGAATGGACAGACAGGTATCTTTCGGTTTTATGAAATATTTGTTCATTAACTGGTGCTTACAAAAATCCATTGAGGAATCTCAAGGCGATGAACAGCCACGGTAAGGACACCAAACTACCAATAAAACTGATTACCGCACTGCAGAGCAACGAAAGTAGCGTTACCGTTTTCCTCCCCTTAGTGTCCCCCAAGTAACCCCAAAGATGCGACCCGGAAACCACTCCTAGGAAGCTTATAGAGTAGAGAAGTCCCTTGTCTTCCAAACTGAGTTCGAGATCACACTGGGCAGCTGGAGTGATGAACATCGCGCACATCGTCTCTACTATCACGCTCATGAGACATCCTCCAGAAGCAACGAGGACGTACAAGTTGAATTTTCCAAAACCTGCAATGATTTCAGAATGAAAATAAGGGAGTATTCTTGGGTCCTGTGGCATATGGTAAGTATACTTTGCAAACAAGAGGTGTTAACAAGATTTGCACCACCAATTCAATGAAATTACAGTAAATAAAAATAATAATCTTTATATATATAGTGTGTCCACTTAAGTTCGCAGCACTTTTCGATCGCTTACGCAGGCTCGGCCGTTTTTTCTACATGAGTTCTTCTGGGGTTTAGCATCAGTAGCAATAATCGTACCTTCTGCTTACAAGAAGATGTAGAAAAATCAAGGGTACCAAAATCAATTCTCATTTAAATATTGTTACGAGATTGAAAAAAATCCCCTGGCAACGTGGCTCTCACGTACCGGCCATAAAACGTCTGTACTGATCAATCTGGAGAACGGAAGAATCCCGAAAAATCTACTCTGGACGAATTGAGTTTACAAGGCGACACATTTCACTCGGGGAGAAATTTTTGAAGAAGTTCATAAGAAGTATTTGGAATATTTAGCTAGTTGAAGTAGTTCAAGTATTTTATCAGTAAGTGAAGCAGTTGTATGTTTATAGCGAAGTTAATAAAAACAATTTAGTAGTGCGATCGGCGTATTATTTAATGATTTCGTAACAGTGTTGTCGGAAGTAGGATATTAGTGAAAAGCTGAAATTATGTATAAACTATTTATGGTGAATACGAGGAGTACATCGTACGATACGATGAAGGACATTGTAAAATTTATCCAAAATCAATTTGCGGATTTGGAAAGATGGCACCAGGAGGAAAAACATGAAGAGGAAAAGCGGCGCCAGAAGGGAAAACAAGAGAAAATGAAAAACAGAAAGTAGAAACGCGACAGTTGGATGAAAAGAAAGAACGAGAAGAAGCACTCCATGAAATTCTCGAACAACAAAAGAACGAATTGAAAAACAAAGGAAACAGACATACAGGTAGTTCTAGAACATCAAGACAAGTTATTTCAACATGTATTAACAGAAAACTGAAGTACAAATGGAGGAACTGAAAGAAAGAATAGGGGAAGACGTCAAGAAAATCGACGATGAGCTCAATAAGAAGTGGATACAGTTGCGAGAGGAGGTGAAAGGACTCACCGAAAACCAGATAGCTCTCCTCAAGAACCAAGATCGTCGAGACAGGGTTGCCACATCAGGAATTTCCGTAAAACCATCGACTTTCGATCGACAATCCTCTTGGTCCATGTATCGCCGGCAATTTGAAGCTGTGGCAGTGGCTAATAGATGGGGCGAAGAAGAAAAAGCTACGGCACAGTAGCTTTAAGATGGCATGCTCTGGGTATGTTGCAGACGATACCTATCGAACAGCAAAATAAATATGAAGACCTGATTACTGCATCAAAGTTACGGTATGGCGATCAACATCGAGAACAGCTGTATCGGGCTCAAATGAAAATGAGCACTCAAAAAGATGTGAGACGCCTAGTTCAGCTGGCTTACCAAGAAGCACCAGGAGATTTCAAGGAACAGCTAGTGGTAAAGTTATTAATAGATGGACTGAAAGACTACGAAAGGACTCTGGCGATTAACACACTTCAAGAGGAGTAGCGATGCCTTGGTACGTTCTCTAGAAGTGGAGGCGGCCCTCAACCTCTTGAGTCCGAAAATACGCGCGGTTTATTCAATAGAAGAACCCGATCAACGATTAAGCGCAGTTACTAGTTCATTCGAGAAGGTTCTGGATGAGATTAAACCTTTGTTAAGCAGAATGAGCACTCAGAAAAACAGGGCATGCTATCGATGTGGGAAATTGGGACATCTCATTAAAGACTGCAGGGTAAGGATGCCACCACGTTCGCAATTTGTCCTGTGAGGACAAGGTCTTCCAGCGAGTTCTCAAATGGGCGGCAGGAAAAATTAGAATTGGCTAACATATCGGGGCGCATGCCGGACAGCAATGATCAAACCCCCAAGGTCATCTCTGTTAAGAGGCTAAAAAGAACAACCGAATTGTACAGCAACGCAGATGCCTTGTCCAGAAGACCTTGTTGGGATACTTGTGAGCATTGTGAGTGAATTGAACGTCGCGAAGGAATCAACCAAGTGAGATTAATGGTTGACGAGAATTGATCCACAGCGAAAATGAGACAAAACCAAGAAAGTGATTCAAGCGTTGCATATATTCTACGATGGAAGGAAAGCGGAGCGGAAAGACCTACCTGGAAGGAAATCTCCTTACGATCACCAGCTTTCAAGGCATTGTGGGCACAATGGGATTCCCTAATTGTTGAGAATGGTCTACTGAAAATAGCTTGGGAATCAGTTGACGGCAGGAATGTGATTTCTCAATTGGTTGTGCCTAGGTCGAGAATAAGTGATGTCTTGGAGGAGAGTCATGGCGGCAAATCAGGTGGACATTTTGGAGTGAATAAGACCTTGGATAAAATACGGCAGAGGCTTCACTGGGTCCAATGTCGTGACGATGTAGAAAGATGGTGTCGAAAAATGCCGAATACTCAAACTTTTCAAGAATGTTAATGAACAGCAGTAATCAAGTGACCTCTGCAATATTTGGAACGTGGTTTGTTCGCAGTTTCCGGGGTACCATAAATTTCAGTACTATCAACAGTTGACAAGAGCTAAAATATGCAAAAAATAAACCGATTCCTCATTATTGTCCGGTGTTTGATAGTGTTTGTGTTTGAGATTTGCCAGTGTAGTCAGAGTTGCGTGAATTTCTCACTTAGATGAATTATTACTTACCAGTCAACGAAACTGCTTCTTCAAAGGTCCGAGATGATTTTTCGTTAGCTTTGTCCATTTCAGGTACACCAAGAACTAAGAAAAATTATCTGCTTAGCCAACCACCTGCCACGATGACTAGAGAACATTTGTTATCTGGTCTCCCAGCGCAATGATGCATAATATCCTTCATATGAGTTGATTATTTGGCAAAGTATTAAGTAAGATTTGATACTGATGACGAAACCGTAGTTTTTTGGTAAACATGATATTATATCGAATCATCTTGTTTTGATTCCATTTGACATCCTAGATGATTGTAAACCGTAAACAAATTCATAATGGCGATTGCACTGCTGTTAAGTTCAGAAAGGATTTTAGTATTGTTAAATAGTGAATAATTATTCACCTGCATTCGGTTTTGAGTCATGAGTTCCAGAAATTCATTATTATCGTTACTTGGAAATTTGTTTTTATAGTTCTGTTTTCATAGTTTTCGAAAATAACAAAACCAAATATTGATGCTTCTAATCTGGTGTGAAGGTTTAGTCGGAACATAATCAAGTGAAAAATTAAAACAGTACTTAACCCTGAAAGTTTCACGATATCTCTGAGCAGAGCCGGTTTCAGCACTACCGGCGTCCTGGTGCTAGATTTT
Organism: Chrysolina americana; assembly: GCA_958502065.1. NCBI lineage: Eukaryota > Metazoa > Arthropoda > Insecta > Coleoptera > Chrysomelidae > Chrysolina > Chrysolina americana. Next base: position 87,579,935 of record OY293414.1, read on the forward strand.
CAACGAGCCCCCTCTCAGATATGAAAAAGAAGAAAGGAAGAATAAGGAAAAAAATAACGAATAATTAAAATTATCAATTTGCTGTCGAATTGAACTTTTATAATCCAACCTAATCATTAAGATTAACAAGATAATAAAAAATAAAGTTCAGTCGTATGGAAAATGGAATGCTCCAAGGATCAATTTCAGGACCCATCTTGGTCATAACACTGACTGTTATGACCAATACCAATTTACTGAGTTTATAAAATCTTATATTATCATTATAGTCATTAATAATTTCACAAAAGATGTGTTTATAAAACTATAACAATTGTTTCCCATACAATGACTTCTTCAAGTGAAAGTGTACTATACCTCATTGGATCTTCCTAGTTTGATGTCAAACTGAGTACACTGTGACCCATTGATCTTTAGATCGTCATCTAATGGGTCGAATTTGGAGTCAATAATGTGATCTGGTCAGTCATTCGAGGTGAGTAGGTATGCCAATTGTGTAAATTGAGTTTTGCTTGCTTTGCATGGAGTTAAAAATGGTAAATTCTCTCAACAAAATTTTCACATTGACTTCATCATTCTGAATCGATTGGCATTCGCAGAATTGCTCTTTCTTCCACCGTTCTCGAGTTTAAAAGTTCATCTATGGTTGAAAGAGGTCTTTTCTCTCAAAATTGCTCTATGGTAAGTTTGCGATTTTTTCAAAAACGAAAAGTAACAATTTTTGAAAATACGATCTTGCTAGAGCATTTTCGGCGATATATTCCTTTTTTCTGCTAAACCTTGTATTTGAACATACACAAATCATATATTTTAAGAATCAGCATAAAATTCTGCGTGACTCAGATGATTTTGTATTTTTCATGATTTTTAGGGGTCTACCTATTTTTGATGTTTTTTCTTCTGCCGATCGACTGTAAATTCAGAGAATATACTAATTCATTAATTCTGAATCGATTAGCGTTCGCAGAATTGCTCTATCTTGAACCGTTCTCGAGTTGAAGAGTTCATACGCAGTTCAGAAGCATTTTCGTTAGAAAAATCTTCCGAAATTCTGTCAATTTGTTATCGAAATTCATTTTCATGGTATGATTTGGAATCAGCTCGTCAAGATTAATTTGAGGAAAGTTTGCGATTTTTTCAAGAACAAAAAGTAGAAATTTTTGAAAATACGTTCTTGCTTGAGCATTTTCGACGTTTCATTCCTTATTTCTGCTAAACCTTGTATTTGAACATACACGAATCATATATTTTCAGAATCAGCATAAAATTCTGCGAATATAGTGCGAATTTCAAGTGACTCAGATGATTTTGTATTTTTCATGATTTTTAGGACTTTTTCCATTTTTTCACGTAATTTGTTTCTTTCGTCGATCGACGTGAAATTCACAGAGTGTACTAATTCTTTCTTTCTGAATCGATTGACGTTCGCAGAATTACTCTATCTTGAACCGTTCTCGAATTGAAGAGTTCATACGCAGTTGAGAAGCATTTTCGTTAGAAAAATCTTCCGAAATTCTGACAATTTGTTATCGAAATTCATTTTCTTGGTATGATTTGGAATCAGCTCGTCAAGATTAATTTGAGGAAAGTTTGCGATTTTTTCAAGAACAAAAAGTAGAAATTTTTGAAAATACGATCTTGCTAGAGCAATTTCGGCGATATATTCCTTTTTTCTGCAAAACCTTGTATTTGAACATACACGAATCATATATTTTCAGAATCAGCATAAAATTCTGCGAATATAGTGCGAATTTCAAGTGACTCAGATGATTTTGTATATTTCATGATTTTTAGGGGTCTACCCCTTTGGACTTTCTCCATTTTTTCACGTAATTTGTTTCTTTCGTCGATCGACGTGAAATTCACAGAGTGTGCTAATTCTTTCTTTTTGAATCGATTGACGTTCGCAGAATTACTCTATCTTGAACTGTTCTCGAATTAAAGAATTCATACGCAGTTGAGAAGCATTTTCTTAGAAAAATCTTCCGAAATTCTGTCAATTTGTTATCGAAATTCATTTTCATGGTATGATTTGGAATCAGCTCGTCAAGATTATTTTGAGGAAAGTTTGCGATTTTTTCAAGAACAAAAAGTACAAATTTTAAAAAATACGATCTTGCTTGAGCATTTTCGACGTTTCATTCCTTTTTTCTGCTAAACCTTGTATTTGAACATACACGAATCATATATTTTCAGAATCAGCATAAAATTCTGCGAATATAGTGCGAATTTCAAGTGACTCAGATGATTTTGTATATTTCATGATTTTTAGGGGTCTACCCCTTTGGACTTTCTCCATTTTTTCACGTAATTTGTTTCTTTCGTCGATCGACGTGAAATTCACAGAGTGTGCTAATTCTTTCTTTTTGAATCGATTGACGTTCGCAGAATTACTCTATCTTGAACTGTTCTCGAATTAAAGAATTCATACGCAGTTGAGAAGCATTTTCTTAGAAAAATCTTCAGAAATTCTGTCAATTTGTTATCGAAATTCATTTTCATGGTATGATTTGGAATCAGCTCGTCAAGATTAATTTGAGGAAAGTTTGCGATTTTTTCAAGAACAAAAAGTACAAATTTTAAAAAATACGATCTTGCTTGAGCATTTTCGACGTTTCATTCCTTTTTTCTGCTAAACCTTGTATTTGAACATACACGAATCATATATTTTCAGAATCAGCATAAAATTCTGCGAATATAGTGCGAATTTCAAGTGACTCAGATGATTTTGTATATTTCATGATTTTTAGGGGTCTACCCCTTTGGACTTTCTCCATTTTTTCACGTAATTTGTTTCTTTCGTCGATCGACGTGAAATTCACAGAGTGTACTAATTCACTCTTTCTGAATCGATTGGCGTTCGCAGAATTACTCTATCTTGAACTGTTCTCGAATTAAAGAATTCATACGCAGTTGAAAAGCATTTTCTTAGAAAAATCTTCCGAAATTCTGTCAATTTGTTATCGAAATTCATTTTCATGGTATGATTTGGAATCAGCTCGTCAAGATTAATTTGAGGAAAGTTTGCGATTTTTTCAAGAACAAAAAGTAGAAATTTTAAAAAATACGATCTTGCTTGAGCATTTTCGACGTTTCATTCCTTTTTTCTGCTAAACCTTGTATTTGAACATACACGAATCATATATTTTCGGAATCAGCATAAAATTCTGCGAATATAGTGCGAATTTCAAGTGACTCAGATGATTTTGTATATTTCATGATTTTTAGGGGTCTACCCCTTTGGACTTTCTCCATTTTTTCACGTAATTTGTTTCTTTCGTCGATCGACGTGAAATTCACAGAGTGTACTAATTCACTCTTTCTGAATCGATTGGCGTTCGCAGAATTACTCTATCTTGAACTGTTCTCGAATTAAAGAATTCATACGCAGTTGAGAAGCATTTTCTTAGAAAAATCTTCCGAAATTCTGTCAATTTGTTATCGAAATTCATTTTCATGGTATGGTTTGGAATCAGCTCGTCAAGATTAATTTGAGGAAAGTTTGCGATTTTTTCAAGAACAAAAAGTAGAAATTTTTGAAAATACGTTCTTGCTTGAGCATTTTCGACGTTTCATTCCTTTTTTCTGCTAAACCTTGTATTTGAACATATACGAATCATATATTTTCAGAATCAGCATAAAATTCTGCGAATATAGTGCGAATTTCAAGTGACTCAGATGATTTTGTATTTTTCATGATTTTTAGGGGTCTACCCCTTTAGACTTTCTCCATTTTTTCACGTAATTTGTTTCTTTCGTCGATCGACGTGAAATTCACAGAGTGTACTAATTCACTTTTTCTGAATCGATTGGCGTTCGCAGAATTACTCTATCTTGAACTGTTCTCGAATTAAAGAATTCATACGCAGTTGAGAAGCATTTTCTTAGAAAAATCTTCCGAAATTCTGTCAATTTGTTATCGAAATTCATTTTCATGGTATGATTTGGAATCAGCTCGTCAAGATTAATTTGAGGAAAGTTTGCGATTTTTTCAAGAACAAAAAGTAGAAATTTTTGAAAATACGTTCTTGCTTGAGCATTTTCGACGTTTCATTCCTTTTTTCTGCTAAACCTTGTATTTGAACATATACGAATCATATATTTTCAGAATCAGCATAAAATTCTGCGAATATAGTGCGAATTTCAAGTGACTCAGATGATTTTGTATTTTTCATGATTTTTAGGGGTCTACCCCTTTGGACTTTCTCCATTTTTTCACGTAATTTGTTTCTTTCGTCGATCGACGTGAAATTCACAGAGTGTACTAATTCACTCATTCTGAATCGATTGGCGTTCGCAGAATTACTCTGTCTTGAATCGTTCTCGAGTTGAAGAGTTCATACGCAGTTGAAAAGCATTTTCGTTAGAAAAATCTTCCGAAATTCTGTCAATGTGTTATCGAAATTCATTTTCATGGTATGATTTGGAATCAGCTCGTCAAGATTAATTTGAGGAAAGTTTGCGATTTTTTCAAGAACAAAAAGTAGAAAATTTTGAAAAATACGATCTTCCTAGAGCATTCTGAATCGATTGGCGTTCGCAGAATTGCTCTATCTTGAACCGTTCTCGAGTTGAAGAGTTCATACGAAGTTGAGAAGCATTTTCGTTAGAAAAATCTTCCGAAATTCTGTCAATTTGTTATCGAAATTCATTTTCTTGGTATGATTTGGAATCAGCTCGTCGAGATTAATTTGAGGAAAGTTTGCGATTTTTTCAAGAACAAAAAGTAGAAATTTTTGAAAGTACGATCTTGCTAGAGCATTTTCGACTTTGTATTCCTTTTTTCTGCTAAACCTGGTATTTGAGTATACACAAAACATATATTTTCGGAATCAGCATTAAATTCTGCGTATATAGTGCGAATATCAAGTGACTGAGATTATTTTGTATTTTTCATGATTTTTAGGGGTCTACCCCTTTAGAGTTTTTCCATTTTTTCAAGTAATTTGTTTCTTTCGTTGATCGACTTGAAATTCACAGAGTATACCAATTCCCTCATTCTCATTCGATTGGCGTTAGCAGAATTGCTCTATCTTGAACCGTTCTCGAGTTGAAAAGTAAATCTACAGTTGAAAAGAGTTCATTTCTCTCCATAATTTTGTTTTTGTAATTTTTCTTATAATTTCTGTTAAATTCAACCAATTTTTATTCAGTCTCCTCCCTATCTATCGCTGCTGGTTTTTTGCTTCTATTTTGATTCTCAAATCAATATCGTTCATTCACATGTTTTGTTGAAGTACATGGTCAGAGCAGAGCAGACTTCTAAGTGAATATTCCATTCAGTCGATGGGTTCTCATCATTGTGATTGGCGATATCTATTTCATTGTGACGACCCATACACTGTTCGGGTAGTGATAAATGAAACACAGTTGTGAATTTGGTATTTACTAAATAAATAAATTACACTATTTAATGTAGTTAGCTATACTGGATCCTTCGCTTTCGTTGTCTGCGATGGCATAAGCAGAACAATGATGATGACGACTGAAAATAAGAAAAACGAGTTAGTTCCAAAGGAATTCTATAGCTAAAAACTGTCGAATCGAACAGGGATAATATCAACCAAAGCAGTTTTTGAGACTCAGATGTCGACTATTAATAGCTGTATTATTGAAATAAGCTACAATGTTGGTATTGATTGACCAAATTCATCGTCGCCATATTGTCATGCGACAATACCAACTATCCAGAGTTCTCAACTGAGAAAAACAAAATTTACTCATTAATTGACACTCTTGACTTTTGCGGTTTTATAACAGATTAATTATATTTTCATCGTTTGGTGATACTGAATAACTATTTGTAATGTCACGCAAAAATATGGCGACGATGCGTATGGTCAATTTGGATAAAACTTGTATTGACTCTTACGGCATTTCAGTTGCAACTGTTTCGGAATTAGCGAAAAAAAACTCACCAGCGTGACCTGCAGCGCAGATGTAAAACAGATAATCACAAACGTTATACATGATATAACCAGCTGTATTGGAGCCTGTTACGGCACCTAACCTGCCCACCATCAGTGACACTGCTAAAGCCATTCCTCTAATATTGGTGGGGAATAAATCCACAACTACAGCATTGACTACCCCTACACCAGTGGCAACCATAAGGAATACTCCTAGAAAAAGAGGAAAAGAGTTGTTCAATCTATTTGTGAAAGCTATGCATATGTAACTAATTAATCGAAATAATGAAAGAACGTTGTACTCGTAATTAATTAAAAAAAACTGCGATTCCGGTATTTTTTTCCAAAATCTGAAAAGGAGGACAGGAGAGGGGGTAAAGGCGGCAATATTTTTGCCCTTATTCAGAAATGTTTTTTTTTCAGATAAGCTTCGTAGGGAAGAATTTTAACCTCGTGTTAAGAGGTAGTTTTTCTCTTCACCTCTCCCAAAAAAGTATCTCCGAACGAGGGCAAAAATCTTCCCCCAACAACCCCATCATCAAATTTTGTTTGCTTCTATAGTAAGCTACGAATTTTCCAATACGTTCTCGTATACAGGGTGGTCCATCGAAAACGTACCACAAGGCATTACACGGTGGGAGATAATTTTTCGGTAAAATCCAAGAACACGTCAAGTTTGTTTGTTAGAGGGGCACATTTTGACGCAAAAAGCATAGTAAATCCTTCAACCCCCAATGAAGGGGTGTCATCCCAATTTGTTTTGAAATGGGAAGGGGGGGCAAGTGATACCTCAATAGAAGGGGTTTGTCATTCCCTTTACAGTGCTGCGTAGTTTTTAAATTCGATCCACTCTGTTAGAAAATAGGGAGCATTGAAACTCCAACAGATGTGTGATAGAAAAATGCCAAAATCGATTCAATTGTACTTTAAAACTTATTTATTAGACAAGAAAATGCTCGAATTGCTGTTCGCCAACCCGCATACAGTGGTACAAAGTATTTTCGAACCGTTCTTCTTCTTTGCAACTCTTCTAATGTGTCTGTTAGTGTTTTGTAATGTTTTTTATGTGTCTTCACAAAAAAATCTAAAGGACTTGAGTCGGGTGAGCGAGGTGGCCATTTAATTGGGCCCCGTCGTCCTCTCCGTCGTCTTTGCGGTACGTTTTTCGATGGGCTACCTTGTATGATTTTTGGTAAGGAAGTAAAAATTGTTGTCATTGACAATTGCTGACACTTCTAATATCATACCTAGTGTGATTTGAATGTAAACGTATCCGTGTAAGAGTTGAGCGCATATTCCGAATATCGTTGTAATTGTTATAATCCCTATGAGAAGTTTGCGGGCCCCTATGATGTTGATGAATGTTCCGTTGAAAAGATAGCACACAGCATAACACGCTCCTATGATCATGGACACATGGAACACACTCTCGCTCACAGAGTCCGAACAAGTGCTTGCCTGGAAAAAAATCTCAATTAGTGAAGGTAGTACGAAAGGGTAAAAGTGCCTAGCCTCTGATTCCATAATTCTGACCTAATAGATAATAGATCCATACTTTATTTATTCTCCGTATACAATATCCACATCATCAGTCATCCACGTCTTCTAGGATTTGAAGTAATTTTACGAGATAGGAAGCAGTTATTTTTATCTTTAATTATGGTGTTGACGAATATCTGGGGCGTAGTGACACATTTTAATTCTGCATTGAAAACTACAGTTGTTTCAACTCACCAGTAAAGTTTTCATCACACTGGCACTCTCAGACAGGATCATCGCCTGACTATCATTTTTGCCGTCTTTGTCATACATTATGGATTTGCACATGGTTACTTCATCCTCTGGTACGACATCGCCGTATTCAGTCATGCTGTTCAGAACTTGAGGGTACCACATAATGACTGCGGTAGTCCTAAAACATAATTTCATTATCAAAATCATTTCAACAAGTCGATACATTTGGGAGACTTATTTAGGTAAGTCACATGAATAGTCAACATAATAGGTCCCAACGCTGACCCTTGAGGAAACATGATTCTCTTTTTTGTGTTTGGTATCGCATATTCATATATTTATTCAACATTTTGTCATCATTTCAAGATTAAGATGATATTCCATAACATGATGTTAGCGCCATCTAGTAGTCGAACTCAAAAGCTCATTTCCATAAAAGCATTGGTATCAAGTGATGAATATATTAATACGTATTGACCATATTTCTATGTCCATACTTTGGGAAACATCGATCATATAGTACTTACGAGAAAAACATGATGAACTGCAACACACTAACCATCACAGTCCTCGCCAGGTTCTCTTTTCTGAACAGAGGCACCGTCTGTTCCCAGATGGACCTCAACACACCCTCATTTTTCTCGTGATGCACTTGAGAACTCTCCTCCCAAATTATAGAAGACACCGGATATTCTTTCCCGCTCTTTCCAGAATTTACCGAGTACATTTTTCTCAGTATAGCCAACGCTTCTTCGTGCTTGCCTTGCGAGATCAGATATTTGGGACTTTCGGGAAGGAAAACAATGAGTACCGCGAAAAACAAGCTAGGCAGGGCGTACACGATCATGAGCAAGCGCCAGGGTCGGAATCGGATGTTGAGGGCGTCGATTTCGTGGGCCCATTCCTGGGGAAGAATAAGCCAAGCCAGACCTGGGAGGTAGATGTTGCCCAGTGCTATGAAAGTGGATATCCAGGATACCACTTTGGCGCGGTATTTGTTGTCGTGGAATTCGCCAGCGTAGGCGTAGATGATGGCTGATGATCCACCAATGCTGGAAAATAAAATATTAATATTTACGAATTGCCAATACTGAAATTAGTATTTAATTTCCAGATTTTATAGACTCAAACGCCTGGGGGATCTGAAGTTGCTTTTAATTCCCCAAAATATATTATCAAAATCGTACCCACCAAACACATCTCAGATACATCTCTAAGATATTGTTGCGATGTCACTTTGTGACCTGCGACTCACATCGTTACGCCGCACAGACGTCCGAGCGACTCACTTTTGTCACACACATGATGCATGCTGGCGACTTCTATGCGATGTAGTTCTGAGATGTCTTTGTGATGTAGTTCTGAGACGCAGCAAAGATGCCTCCTTATAACATGTCAGGGATGTAACAAAGCGATATAGCAGCGATTTCTTCACTGTTATATTCAAGAGACGTCAACGTCTATGCGATATACAGACAGACAGACAGAAATAACAAATAGAAATAGAGAATATATTTTCAATATAAAAAAATAACTAAAACAAAAATATAAATTAAAAATGTTTTTCAAAAATTCAAACATTCTGGCACAACATTAACAAAGTACAAAATTAAAAATAAACAAAGTAAAAAATGACAATAAATTAATTGATAAACTAAAAGGCAATTGCTTTAGTTCCTTTTCCTATCGAGCCTTTGTTTAGCATGCCTGAACCAATTGGAACAGGCTGCACATTTTTTTCGTTCTCTCCGTGAAGGCTCATCACCACATCTGGAAATCAATGAAACAATATGAGATCACTGAAAGGTCCAATGCCAGATAGTGAAGAAAGAAATAATGGAATCTCACTTCATCGATACTCAACAACGATACTCACTTTTCACTTTCAGTTTATGGACACTAAAACTCGCAAATGTGATCAATCCAGTTGGAAATATCAGAACATGAACAGTACAGAAAGCATTCAAAGCGACAAAGCTTCGATCTTCCATCAATGCATCGGTACAAAGAACAAAAGATCTAGAACTCAATATGGTTATACAATACAGTAACAGCCGGTCACGCAGTCGCCTTCCGCTTTCAGGTTAGCCAACATTGAATACGATCTGTGTTGCCAACTTCTTGCCAACTTACCGCGTTACTTCAAAATAAACATTTAACACAAATTAATGATTCGCCTTTCGACCGTGGTGGAGGACAAATGGCGTCCTTGTGGTAGACATATAAGTGAATGTGTGTGAAAGTCCTATTATCACCTGATCTGGAGATAACTCAATAAAAATATAGTAGCAGAGATATCTATAGATTTTGATGTCTAAATGATGTCGCAGTATGACGTCTATGGCAAGTAACAATTTGACATCGCAGGGACATCTAAATCCAGCTATCACTAATTCAGATATCACAGGGATGTCGCAGTGTGATATCGCAGTAATGACAACAATATGACATCGCAGAGACATCTATATTCGGCTATTATTGATTTTGATATCAAAGGGATGTCGCGGTGTAATATCGCAGGAATGCCAACGATATGATATCACAAGGACATCTAAATCCCATTATATTATAATATATATATATATATATATATATATATATATATATATATATATATATATATATATATAATATTATTATTATATAATTATATTTAATTCTAGTAACACATTTAAAGCTTATTGAAATGTGGTGTCCGAATTGACCAATAAAGTTGAACAAAACGAAATTATCAACATAAAAAAGACGGTATATTTTGAAAGACCCACAAGAAATTATTGGTGAATTTAATAACTTTTTTCTAAATACTCCAGCTAAACCTGTAAATGATATAAAAGTAAATGAAATATGTAGAGTAAAGGCTGAAACACAATGGAAATTTTATGTTTTTAGTTTTAATTTTCATGATTTTGGATATTTTTTTAAGACGATACTATCATTGCCATTATTATTCTGATCACGCCTCATAAACAATTTCATTGGTAAAATTCAAGCTTCATTCTCCAATTCTGTTTTGCATCTTGTTTTATTTGTAAAATTGATATCCAAAATCCCAAAACTTAGATGATATTCCAAATTCATCGGTAAAAATTACCATTAAAAATATCTCTCAAACATCTTAACAAGTTTGGTAAAAACGTCTTTTGAATGTGACAGTTTTCCTTCTAGTTTAAAGGTGGGCATTTTTCCAATTTTCAAACAGAGAGAACCAACGTTAGTAAAAAACTACAGACAAGTTACACCGTTTTAATTCTTTGGACAAATTTTTTTACCCCCAGTTTTAATATTTGTAAAATTACATTTTATCACATCAACTATTGTTTTCACATTTTGTTTTTATTCAATCGTTTCCAGGTTATACAACTTTGGATAAAATGATATAACTGACGAATTCTATACAATTGTTATTATTTTATGGCTGATAAAGAATATTATCATTATTATGGCAGGAACTGAAAGTGAAAAACAAAATATTTGAAATGTTTTTCTTATCGCCTTTCGTTTATTTCATCAGTCTGTTTAGCGGAACTAGCATGTTATCAAAGAGGGTTAATTTAAAGGAACTTATAATCTGATCCTAGCAACTTTGGGTTTGGTGCGATTATCTGTAAGTTAATAAATCCTTAGAGGCACATAAAAAATCGAAGTTATACCGAAACTTCTTGTCTGTAATCTCACGCCTTGGTAAATTTAAATTGGTCATGTTACACCTCATTGAAAGAGTATTGAAAATCTCTTTACACTAATACTTCTGGAGTATCTTGTTGTAACTATTCATAGAATATTGCAATCGTACAGATGATGACGACCAACGCGTGCAGTTTTGTCAATAAATCAACCAAAAGTTGGATAACAACCCCAAATTGCCATACAGGGTGTTGCCAAATAATTACGAAAGTTTTAGGGGTTGGTCTCTTGACGAAAATTAAAGACGGTCTTTCTTACGAACAAAAGCTCTCAGACCTGTACATGAAAAGTGACATGCTTTCAAAAATGAGAAAAATAGATATTTGTTTGTTCTTGAAGTACCAGAACTTCTCAACAAAACAAAATATCTTGATTTAAAAATATGTGTTGACAAGAACGATTTATTTCAAAACTTTTTAACTCTTGAAGGCTGTCGTTTGACAGCTGGTTGACGGAAAAAACAATTTCAACAATTTTTTTTTAACAACAATATGACGTAATATGAACTTTTTTCGAAAAAACCTCATCTAAGAAAAACACCACAACTATCTTGAAATCATACTTACAGAAATCCATTCACAAATCTCAGAACCATGAACAGCCAAGTTAGTGATATGAGGCTGCCTATGAAACTGAACAAAGCACTGGAAACTAGAGAGAACAAAGTAACGAATTTTCTACCCCTGGTGTCCGCTAAGTAGCCCCACATGTGCGAACCAGACACCACTCCTAGGAAGCTGATCGAATAGAGAAGTCCTTTGTCAGCCAGATTGAGATTCAGATCACACTTCGCAGCAGGTGTGATGAACATGGGGCTCAACGTTTCGATAATCACACACATAAGGCATCCTCCCGTGGCTAGTAATACGTATAGGTTGAATTTCCCAAAGCCTGCAAGAGAAAAAGTACAGGGTACATATTGAACTATTATATTATAACATGAATAGGAGCAAGAAGGCCAATCAACATCTGATGTCAAGGTGTGTAATGTGAGTTGCGTAAATATCTATAGGGTTTTTCCGAAATTGGAGCAATAGAAAACGAAAAATTAAAGCGGAATAAAGGAATAGATTTTTCTCGAAAACACGTTATTTTGGAAAATATTGGACTTTGAAGATTTCGGAAAACTTATGGAAACCTCTGGCCAGAGATCAACGGCCCCTAGATGCAACCGAAGCGGTGACAAAAAAGGCCGGCGCGTAGTAAATAACTTTGACAATGTTGCCGACGTTAAATGATCAAAGATGGTATGATAAAGTGAACGATATTATTTCTTCGAACAGTTCCCTCTAGCTTCGAGGTAGGCTTAACGCAGGTACTCAGAACTGTGGGGGTCGCTGAGTTGGCCTGGCCTCGGTCGTAACAACCGTCATCATTCAGTTCTCCCTTAAGGGCAAAGCTCGCGAGCTAATCGATTTAGACTCGTATATTGTTTTTCGTGGTATTCTTCGATCATATCGCTTCTTGCATTCATTAGGATATTTGTGACTATTTTACGTGCATATCAAAGATGAATTTTGGTTAAATCGTTTGACGAATCCATACGTTTTATGTAGGTACGTACCTAGATTCTTGTTGTGTTTCAGTATTTGAGTGCATTCGTATTTTCTTTACCTACATCTCTGTTTTTCGATATTCCTACAATTCCTATTGGACTCACCACTATGGAAAATGTCAGTGTTGTTAGGAATTACGCACACGTTATTTGCAATCGCGGTACTTTTTCACTAATAATAATAGACGAAAACTTCGAAGCAATTAGGTAGATAGTTGAAACCCAGGTAAAATAAGAACGCCGTTCAACAGATGCGACAACAAAGTAGTTTTCAGCGTGCTTGTGACTCGTTACTTCGTCGTGCGAGACTCTTTATAGAAAGTGGTGGCGGTCATTTCGATCACCTGTTTGAAATCAAATTACGTTTATTTTCAGTAACCTTTTTAATCCCCTGATATTTAATGAGAATGCCTCATGGTTCTCATTTTGATTTAATTCAGTGCTTTTATTGTGGTTCACTTCAAAGTCAAATGTAATAACTAGCAAGGTTTACGAAATAATAATAAACTGGCAATGGTGCGGGAAGATTGGCGCTCTAGGAACTGATGAATGAAACCAGTGCTTCCCAAACAATTGTGACTAAATGAGTCTATTTTTGGGAGATATTCAAGTGCTTAAGAAAAAAAGGTAAATGCTTTTCATTGTGTCATTATATCTCATTGAACTCCCCATTTTATTTATTGTTCCAATTTCGGAAACACCCTGTATTTACATACCAAGGCAGGAAAATAATGCTTTTCCTTCCACAGGTAATGTGATACCCGAAGCAAAGCGATGGGATTTCCATGAATCTTCGTGTTTCGAAATCAAATATACGTAAAAGAAACTCTCGCGGATGTAAAAGTATTGAGAAACTTAAGAAGCGGAACATATTTGTTCTCAGGTGGGAATTTATTTCCTCGCCCTGAGGATACCAACGCGTTGAACTATCTCAAACGCACTTGGCTCCCAAGGTCCTAAACAAAGCGCTAGCTTAAGAGAAGAATGTTCTTTGATACCAACTTGGAAAATGTGCTCAAATGATTAGGCAAACAGGAAAATAGTTATTGAGAGGAAACAAATCCCAGTCTTGTACTGCTGAGAGATCTACCTGGTAGGACATGGGCTGTGGATAAAGATAGACCTTTGCTATAAAAGGAATGTCACTCTCATTTTCGGAAGAACTTGACTAAAAGCCTACCTTAGCTTTGGAGCGATACAATGCTGTCTGAAAGGAGCGGTGTCAAAAAACCTCCTCGAATACAGCCAGAGGAAGGGGATGAAAATATTCCTCTACAACAAAAGAAAACACTCGCAAAAGAATTAGCAATAGGGAAGGGCAAATGTAGAGGTTTAGGTCGGACCAAAAAGCGGGAGCTAGAGCTCTCGAGTAAGGGTATATCTATACCAAACAGACCGCTCCTCAAAAAGTTCGCTTTCAACCTCTAGAACACTTCCAGAGGTTGAAAGATTTAACTTCTCTCTGAGCAGGATGGCGGTGGAGGACCTCTCAAAGAAGGCAAATCAAGGTTTGGCTGATAGAATGGTCAGATTCTTGCAGGTTAACCTGTATTGAGCAAAATTATTGAAAGAATTGTATGCAATAAAATAATGTCATTCCATTCGAAATTTGAAATTATCACAAATCACTAAAATATTTCTAAGGAAGTTTTCATAGTATAGAGGAATATTTCTCCCTTGATACAAAATGACAGTGATTTTAATAATATGTTGAATAATTTTAATGTGTTTTTGGGGATTTGAATGTTCCTAATAATGTTTCATACAAATTTTATTTCTGACTTGTCTGATATCACTATTGTGATCTTGAAGGTGAATAAACTATCAAAAAAAATCATCGTACCAAAGATTCGTCCTACTTTTTAGCCAACTATTCTTCTGAAATAACAACTTTTTCTCAAAATTTTCTTAAAAATTTCGTAATTTTTCTCGAAGTTTCGATGATGAAAAGCACTCATGTACTTTTGTAACTTTTAACCCCTATATATCACTATTTTTCTTATTTAATGAATTCGTCACAAAATGATGAAAGAATGGTTTAAATCATATAATAGCCTGTTCCTAATCTTCTTGTGATTAGTAAATCCATTATTATTATCATCGAAAGTACTCACCTGTCAATGACACTGCTTCTTCAAAACTCTTACTCTGCCCAATGGGAACCTTCTTCGTTTCGGTCATTTTCAGCTAACATCACCTTTTGAAGCACCAAATTGAACTACACAACCACTTGTCTGCTACGCAATCACTTCTTTTCTCCAAACTGAACGATCGTTAACTATCGCGATATAGATAGTGTGAATTGGCGATAAGATGACGGTTTTGAATGAAGATTGATTAACAATAAAGATATCTCGTAGGACAAGCTTTGATATATATAATATCGAATCGCAAATTACGTAACTAAAATTCTTCGAGCACTGTATTTTGGGAATGCCAGACGTGGACTGGCCATTGAGAGATGGAAAGAACAATGTTCGTTCAGAAAATCAGTTTCAAATTGTTCCTGTTTTTTCTGAAATGGTCAAGAATGATGGGCTTTCTGTGGAAAGCGAAACAATTGGATTTGACGAAATCTCAGGTGAAATGTTAACAATAACAGACCCAGTAAACATAAAAACATATCTTAAACATAACTGTTATATCACATTGTGACTTGGTGATATTATTCAGAGATATGCTTGATGTTACAGATATGTTGCGTCCATATGCCTTTGTGCCTCTTTTAAATATTACAATGTAATGCTAATTATTTAACATTACATAAATGTATCATATTTTGCATAACTTTAATGTGACTTTATTACATACATATAATGTTACTCAAAACATCTATGCAACATTTGTTAAATGTAACATTGTAACATCAGGGTGGAGCATATACTCATGGTTTACCAATACTTTTTTCTATATTTATAGGTATATTTCTGGAATTTCAGTAGTCACTTTTCAGTAGATGAATAACAACAATAGCAATTAACAAAGTTATTCATCTACCAAAGAGTGGCGACTGAAATTTCAGAAATACAACTTTAAGTGTAAAAAATAAGTGTTGGTAAACAATGAGTATATAAGGGGGTAATGACGTAAAATATACCAATAAATCAAAAAACTTTGATGTCAATGATTAAAATCTCATGGATAAAGCGTTATAAAACAAGACAGTTACATCATTAACAATTAAATTAAAATTAGCAGTATAAAAAATATAATCTTGAATCACTATGAACAGACCAAAGTTCCTAATAATATGACTTACCAAAGTTAAGTGTTATTAGAAGAATAATATTGAATAAAAACCTATTTCTTTTGAAAAATTAAAACAGATATCACTGAATCAATAATTATATGGTTGTTGTATCGGTCACTTTTCCTTTCTTTTTAGTTTCTGTACTGCTAATGTCATTCAATCCATCACTATGAGTCAAACTCTTCATCTGTGATTGAACTGCAAACATCTTTTACATATTCTGAAAATATAGTCATTACAGTCACTGAAAACTCATATTAATCTTTATGATATAAGAAAACGACCATCCAATAATTATTAATAATTCTATGTTGCCCCTAGAGATAAAAGAAAAATAATTACTTACGTTTCAGTCCATAATTATCAATTCAAAACTTTTGAATTTTTTTCTTTGCCCAGTCCATAAGGGCTCATCTTCGATTAGTTCGGAAACAACAACTGCTATTTAAGTTTTTGTAATCTGATCATTCAATAAGTACCAGTTTGTACATCAAAACTGATAGAGGAATGTGAATGGACACTACCAAACTGAAAAGAAAGAGAAAATGCAGTTAGTTTATTGATAATTTGTATTAAACAATTCAAGTGATTTCTCTACAATCTCAAGAAACGTTAATATTATCATAGATTAATGAAATTAAGAAAGATCAGAACACTCTGTATAAAATATATAATTTTGAGTTCACTTACAAATTAAGCAGCTTCCAATATTGTTGTTTTAGCAAGCTAAATTCATTGGTTTCAGTTCCAAAAATTCCTTGATCAATCGGTTCAAAATAATTTGACACAGCTCCAGATGTCAGCAACCATTTCCATACTGTCCAATATCTGATTAGCAGGAACCACAACTGATAGCTTTTCTACTATTCATAGCATCATATGTAGATACTCTCTAATCAATAGTAGATATCACTACATTCACTACATTAAACCTAAATGATAAAATAACAATTAATGGATGGAGTAGTGGAAAATCGTAATCTTACCATGAAGATTATGAGTTTTGCAATCCTATTGATTCCAATCCCTTTTAAGTAGTTTGAATTATATTTTAATTCTATAAACTCAAAACTCCTATCATGACCGCCATGATTATTAGGATAAAATTAACGATGGCGTCAGTGATATATTTATTTCATATTTACTGGGTAATATTGTTTGAACGTGGATATAATTTTTTTAAGTTACGTAGATTTTGAGTTTTTGTCGACATTTATGATATATGTTGTTATATGGTTAGGAGATGAGGTTTTAGGTTATGTTGAAATGTCATATGAATGACGTCATGACGTGGTCATTACCCAAAAATTACTTTTAAGAAACCTTTGAGATAATATTAATTTATAGGCTCCCTGTACACATGTCAGTAATGTTTTGAGAAGTTTAGACAAAAATATCGAACAAATAACATAACTACTCTGTATAAGACATATCTGGGCAACATATAATCAACATTATATGTATTATCTAATGAATATTATTGGTTATATTATTTTGATGTTACATAAACATATAGTTGAAAACACTGTATTGGAAACGTCAAGATGACATTAATATAATGTTAGTTTGCCAATAACACAAAATTGCACAAAAGTTATATCTGGAAAATATTTTTGTTATGTATCATGTTTAGTGGGGAACATCTGCAGAATCATAAAATCTTCTTCTCCCCTATTTGTAAACGTGCATAAGTGACACCTTTGACAAAATGCAATAAACTTTGTGTGAATTTTCAACCTCAGGTCGATGAGCATCTCAAATTCTCTATCGAAAGCCCCAAAAATGACTATGAAAGACTAAATGAACACCTTTGTAGAGTAACATCAAATCATCATGTCAGGTCCACTCGACTAACGATAAAAATATTTTCTTCCACTCATGTAAATGATATTGATCATTTTTCAACTGGATACCCTATATGAAAGTGAAAGTTTTTCACTCTAGAGAAACTATGACGCAGTTAATCTTACTTCTTGGTGCTAGAATCACCAAACGAACGTCAGTTCATTTGACAGTTTATAAATATTTTCACAATTATATTTGAACTTCTCTCTATAACTATAATTAATATGGACTCAATTTATAAACAACATCTATCGTAGAAAATAGTTATTTTTGTTTTAAGTGCGTAAAATTAGTGCTATGAAAACACGAATTTTATACACGAACAAACAACATTTTTTGTATAACTGTACAGCCCACTAATTCTCAACAAAAATCGAGAAAGAGGTCGGTAAAATCTCTATTTCTTAAAATATTCAGGGTTTTGAAATGTGATAATGGGCTAGTCCGCCCATGGCTCGCTTCAAGTGGTTCCCCATGTGTCATCAAGTGGACTTTCTTTTTGCGCAGTATTCCCTGATTCCGTTCAGACTGGTAGATATTGTTCAAGAGAAACTATTCTTATAAAAAAATACCCTTCGGGCTAGCATATGAGGACAAAGAGATCAACGACTAGTTGATAGCGATATTTTTTTAAGCACTTACAATTGTGATTGGGTATGTTTAAGGCTCCGCAATAATCTATTATAATGTTGATATAATTGTCAGTCTCAAGTGGTGGGTTAAATCAATTTTCGAAAAATCTGAATAATTGTTTAATCTAATCATGGATCTAGTTTTTGGTGATTTATCTGGTTATACAGTTTGAACAACCCATTTCCTTGAAGCATATGATGATAATTCATATTTATATATTAGCAGAAATATTATTTAAATACATTTGAAAAATGGTAGTTTGTTAAAAGCATACAAGATTGCGTGTAAATATAAACAACTGTTACTCTTGTAGCTCACAATAAGTATTTAAAAAAAGAATAAAATCATAGAAAAAATAATCGACGAGCACAACAATTTCACTAGAGATAACTATGCAATAAATTTGATACAGTGTAGAAATAGATTTTGAAATGAAATTATGTTGGACAATATCCGAAAAATTGTTCTGTTCTCAATATATTCTCAAATAATCCCAACGTATTTTTCTCTGTATCTTTCATTATTTTAATTAGAACATGAGTGTCCACCCTTCGTTTTTCACGCATGCCGACAGGCACATTTTATTTCGGTCTATAGTAAAAAAAATATTGTATATATTCAAAAATCTACGACGAATTCATAACTTTGATAAAATCAATTGAACCTTTAAAAAGATCAAAAACACAAGGTCGAATTGAAAGACAATGAATCTGAAGTAATTGTTATATCGATTATCAGGATCTGATAATCACCAAGTCATCAATTATTAATACAATCTTACTCAATGAAAAAATGAACATAGTGAGTGACTGAGTACAAATAT
The DNA here is from genome assembly GCA_958502065.1 of Chrysolina americana. Lineage (NCBI taxonomy): Eukaryota > Metazoa > Arthropoda > Insecta > Coleoptera > Chrysomelidae > Chrysolina > Chrysolina americana. The sequence goes on from OY293414.1 coordinate 87,599,371, forward strand.
ATGGTTTTCTTTATCAATTTTCAATTGTCGGCGATCAAACAAGCAAATTAGGACACAGTGGCGTAGCCAATGTGAGGGTCTAAATCTTTCAAACTCACGACGATTTGGCAATTCAAATTGCAATATGATATTATTTATTATAGTTTTTATACTAGCTCTCCTGAAGAAATTCTCTCCATGATTCCACTTTTTTAAGGAAAAATTAAACTTCCAAACGTCTAAAAATAGGCTTGCTTGTTTTGTTTCGCTCCCAATTGTTCGAATGTGTTTTCCGCTTCTATATAATTTCTGTGGCATAAAATGTAACAGGACAGCATATCAAACTTTTTTTTGTTTTTAAAATTACCACTCTCGATTTTAATGTAGAAAAATCAAATACAATGACATCAATAACAACAACAATTGAATACTATCAAGAAGAAAATAAAGCTATTTATGTTGCAATTGTTTTTTTCTGAGTCGTCTATATTCAAAAATTGTAATAACCATTTTTATTCAATATAAAAAATCAAGTTTACGATGTACTGACATTATATAAAGACCATTTTTAAGTGCTGAAAAAGTATCAATGAGAAAGTGCCTTTAGTTTTCTCACAACTTTTCAAATAACTACAGAAAAAAATAAAAACCAAGTCGCCAAATTTCGGTTTCTTTCGAATATTTCTGGATGTAAACAAATTTTTAGGGAAATACCAACCCCTATTCATCCCCTGTTATCTTGAGCACACTGTATAGTAAAATTCATTGTGAAATACGAAAATGAGTGTCACTCAAAGCTGATATTTATTTATTGAACAAGAAATACAAACAGGACCGGTGGGTCCTAATTACAAGATTTCTCATCTGTTAATATTTTGTGATAGTACGATTGAGTTGTCAGAACAAATAATAATTTCTATGTAAAGTGCTATTGTGTATAATACGTTTTACTTTTAGCAAATCGTGTAGATTAGAAAGATATATCAGAACTTACTATTATAGAAATGATGTGGATCACAGACAATGAATATACGAAGTGAAAGTCCCAAAGTGAGCATAACCTATCATGTCAGAATATACGAAGGGGGCCAAACTGGAAAGTACTATTTTAAAACTATATAGGCGAAAAATGATGTCGAGGCTTGTGGGTAAATTTTTGAGAAAAACTCAATGGTGGCAACCTTATATCGTTGTTTGTCATCGTTTCAAAATTACAGGGCGTTTTTCGAAAGAAAAGAACGAAAAAGATATTCCCTGTATTTCAGTAGTGAATTTAATAGAAACAGTCAACAAATGATACTTTTCAATGTTGCAAGTCGTCACAAGAAAAAATCAAAATCTTGGCTATTTTTTGGAAATACTTTGAAAAACGAGCAATCAGAGCTATATTATGAATAACTAGTGTAGAGAGTTGTCTTGATTCATTTAACTAACATTTATTGTTATATTTTGTAATTTTTCTGAAGGATTCTGAGACCAATTACCTGCAGTTCCCATATAGAAACTAGGCATTGCAGATTTGAATGAATCAGAGCGAAATAAATGTTTTTAAGAAATTTCGAAGGTATGTAGTTTCAATTTTGAAAAGAATGCCAATCAGTGGGGCTATTTTATTTCTGATTGTATCAATATGTTCATTTCATAATGAAGACTTTATGGAGATCGAGAATAAAACGAAGCCAAGAATAGAACCTTGTGGTAAACCACAATTTATATCTTCCAGAGAACTTCTAATGTTTCCCAAAAACATATTCTGTTCCTATCGCATAAATAATTTTGAAACCATTTATGTAGACTTCATCTAACATCAATACTATGAAATATTTTGAGAAAGTAAAATGCTTTACACAAATCCAAAGACAATATGGTACATTTCTGATCATTGTTAAGGTGAATTTGAATATTTGAAACAACTCCCAACACTTCTGCCATAGTGTCTCTGGATCTGCGGAATGGAGGTAGGTCGATATTCGTTTAAATCAGTTTTTTTGCCATTTTTATAGATAAGAGACATTTTTTGACATTTTTATTTCTTGATATAATGATTTCAGCCCTCGTTGATGAGAGCATCAAATTTCAATATTGTTTTTGTCGTGTAGATACGGTATTGCATATTGTAGCAAGTTGAAATTTTTGGTTTAATGGTTATATTTTTTTCATTCATACTTCTGACTTTTCCAGACACTAAGGCGTATTTGTGAACAATAAAAATTGTTACTTTCCGGGATTGTGGATTGTACAAACTTTTCAATATCTTCTCCATAAATTGAGGATCAGGTACAGGGTGTGTCTCAAGTGAATTCTGGTCCTGACGGGTAATAAATCTTGGTTGATTTTAGGAAAAATTGTTTTTATGAACATAGGTCCGCCACTGTTTTTTGTTTGTGATACAGGGTGTTGGAGTTTGGAATCCAATTGATGATACCCAACTTTTTCTATTTTTCCAAAATTTTATTTTTATAATTGATTTTTTTTGATCCGGCTGAAAGTCTACAATTTGAAACATAAAATTCATTCGTTCAGACTAGGAGAAAAAATCGCTTGGGTGAACAAATTGATGCATTTCGTTTTTAAATCGAAAGTGGAAAAAATCCAGAGACGATTCGATGCAAATTGAAAAAACCTCCACCCTGAAGAAAAGTATTTTTATGCGCACTTCATATGTATATGCCAAAAATAAAAAAAATAGAGATATTCTGATTTTTTTGTTATATGTCAACACCCTGAATCTCAGAAATAAGGCGGTAGGGCTATATATGAAATAATAAGGTCATATTAGTGCGGTTTGTAGAAAAATGCATCTAACCATATCTGCATTGAACTTGATCTTCCAATCCTAATTCTTTGACTTTCGTCGCTTTTTTTGTTATGATAAGTTGTGGTCTGTTCTCCCAAATGCCAAAAATATTGTGTTACACATCACGAACGATCGGGAGCTAATACAAATAGACAAATACACATATGCCGTATCGTCCAACTACCTTTTCAAGCGTATGTGGGTGACCACGCGACGATATCAATTAATTTTATTGCGCAAACCCCTTCAATAGGGTGAAAATATCGCCCAACCTCCACCCTCTTCTATTATCCTGCTAGAAACATTTTCCAGGAAGATACCTCGACAAGCTTTCCGGGTAAGGTAGGTGGAAAGGTGGAAAAGTTTTCGGAAGTTTTCTTCAATTAGCCAGAAAGAAAGCCCTTTTCGCCGGAAAGCGGGGAAAATAAATGGGCATAAATTTTCCTGAGCTTTTCACGTTTTTCATTCGATGCAACTGTTATTGATTTCGCATTCAATTGTGAGAGAGATGGAACTGCCGGTACGGTGAGTGGAAAGGAGACAGATGTACTTATACATGAGTGAAAATGCATGTGTCAGTTGCAATAGAGGGTGTTTTTGCTACTTAGTTCCAAACATGAATGATGATGTATGTACTAAACCGTTATTGAATCAGTTTTCACTTTTCATGCAAAACGGGGGCCAGACGTCAGATCAAAAGTATCAGTTGTCACATAATGAAAATAAAATACCACAAAAAATTTCCGCGGCAATTTTCAAGGTAGAAAATATTCCCACTATAATAATGCTGTGATTGGCCTGAACGTACATGAATGCTTTGAATTGAAGGTTTCGATTAGAGCGGCTTTACATTATACAATTTTCATGCAATTTTTGTGCAATGCAAGACTAAATTTTACATTGCGCTTGCGCCCATGCAAGTTTTGTGCAAGCCCAAAAAATTTCGACTGGTTGAAATTTTCACGCAATTCGTGAGCAATTCTAGTGTTTTTTCTGGTGAGAAATTCAATGCCAATGGCACACCAAAGTACCTGTAGATATTGTTTTTCGAATGTCTCCTAACCTATAACTCTAACTTAAAAATGAAACAGAAAATTTGTCAGAAGTGTTAATGATAGGTGGAAAATGGCAGCGACGCAAGTAAATGTTAAATGAATAAAGCAATTATTCTATATTTGATGATTTACTTTCCGTTATTATGTTGGTATAACCTGGCAACACAACAATAATTTCAAATGAATTGCATAAATGTAAAGCCGCTCTTAGTTGCAAGAATTGTCAAAAAATAATCAAATAAATATTTGGAAAAGTCTTTTCATTTGTTGATGTTTTTGTTCAAAATGTCGCAAATTTATACAAGTGATGAAAAAGTGGGCGTTATTCATTATTTATGGGGAATGTAGAAAAAATGCCGTTGCGGCTAGAAACCTTAATGCCGAGCGAGAAATTGTTTTAATGGTCTTGAAAATCAATTCCGAAGGGAACCTTGCCATGATCCCGAAGTAAACGGGGATTAGCGCCGTGGCTATGCGTTCGCCTGGAGATCGAGAGGTCCCAGGATCGATAATAATAATAATCCTCCACGATTCACTGTTGCGTTAAAATTAACAGTGCTGCTCCTAAGGTGGCGTAAGGAGTTAGTAACAAAGCCTATCCAGAACACATGGCTAATGATCATAGCAGTCGATGCCAATACACCGTAGAAAAAAAGCATAAAAAGCTCCAAATAGAACAGGTTAACTGAATTACCTGTCCATTTGAAACAGGAAATGTATCTCCAACAAGATGGAGTTCTTCCTCATAATTTAAGAATAGAAATTGGTTACCTTCAACAGGACGAATGATCCTGTTCGATGGCCTCCAATTTTACCTGATTTGACACCTCTTGATTTCTTTGCCTAGGGCCATTAAAAAATACATTGTCTATGCAACAGCTGTCGCAACCCACAAAGACGCGCAATTAATAGTATAACGTCGAGGGCCGACGCCGATCGCAGTTATTATTTTCCCATTCTTGGAACTGTTTTTTTATGTTTTTCTGTACTGATCAATCTGGAAAACGGAAGAATCTCGAAAGATCTACTCTGAACGAATTGAGTATATAAGGAGAAGTTTTGAAGGAGTATTTGAAAGATTTGAAAGGTTTGAAGAAATTTGAGTGTTTCATTAGTCAGTGCAGTAGTTGTATTTTTATTGCGAAGTTGATAAAAACAGTTTAGTAGTGTGCTCGACGTATTATAATTACAAAAAACATAACAATATTGTATGATGTGACAGAAATTCCAACAAATTTAACACCAAAACAATACTAGACTAAATATCCCGGATACAAAACATCAAAAATTTGTTTATTCCTAACTCACTTCTGCCCAGCAATTGATAAAACTACTCCAAATTGAATGGAAATAGTATCTGTCACAGGTATATTAAAAAAAAAATAATAAATTATGACATCACGAATGTTACAAAAAAAATAGGGGAACAAGTAGTGGAAACAATCTGATGGTTATTCTTATACACCCCACAAAGTTTCATGAAATGGAGAAAACTGTTGAGAGAATTAATATACATTATCATTATTATTCTACCTGATGTTTCGTCCATAATTGCAGCAAGAATGGTCAAAGAGGATGTAGAAATGGTCGATTTGCTATTCCAAAAAGCACGATTTTACTGATCTGGTGACAGGCGGTCAAAATCGCACCATTGACATGAACACTTCAACTTTTGCCACATCGCTTTTGGATTTGCCTGCCGCAGTTGTGGGAGAAACTTCTGGAAGAATGGCCTCTGAACCACAGCCAGATATCACTGATATAGAGACATTCAGTCATGAAAGCCTTATCTAAACCTATCGGAGATCACAGTAATATCCAGTTCTTTCTCGTAACCTTGATTTTTTACCCCAGCCACCCCCTTCTGGGTGCCATTCGAAACCAACAGACACGAAATACCTCCCAGAGCCACGACGGCAGACACCACGAAGACGGGAATTTCGCAGTGCTTGTCCATCAAGTACCCGAACAGCACGTTGCTGAGTCCAGCTCCAATCCTGCCGACGCAGAGAACGAAGCAGATGGCGACGCCGTTAACTTTCGTCGGGAACAGTTCCACGGCCACGCTGGAGATGCTCATGTTGGCGGCGATCATGGTGGACTGGAAAATGCACGCCATTATGAGGTTCTGAAGGGAGGAAGTCATCCAGTAGATGAGGCCAGCGCTGACGCCACCTAGCGTCATCGTTACTAGGCTGATGATCTTGGCGGAGGTCCAGGTGGAGACCCAGCACACGAGGGCGCTGACGAGCAAGGCCGTTAGTCCCATAGCTGTAATAATAATTGAAATAAATAGATACGGTTACGTTGATGTTTAACCAACCCTTATAATTTAAGCATACGAGATCCAAAATTCATGTTTCCAGGAAAAAATTCCCACAGGTTTTTCTCAACGATTTTTCATGTGTTTTTAGTCACTGAATCCGATTTTCAACTATTCCACCTCGACACAGGTGAGCAACCTTCAGAAATCTTGGAAAACCACGTTTTTTTTTTAGTTTCTTCGGAGTTTTTGTTCATGGCTCACGAATGATGTTTTTTTTATGACTTTTCCACACAAAATTGAAGTAGACTGAAATCCAGGAAAGAGGGCGCGATCGTCCCTATCCAAAGGACCAAACCGATCAGAAATATCAACTAGGTTTCTTGTCTGGTCCATTTTTTCAACTTATATTGGGAAAGAGACACTCGAATATAAAAAAAATCGCACTGTATATTATAAAAACCTATCGAGGAGATGCCTCACTTCATTACATACCTACTGTGCTCTGGATAACCGAAGACTCAAAAGATGGCGTGCAGGTGAGGTTTTTCTCCTGGCTGAGTGAAGAGAGATCTGTGAGTGATATGGTGCCATTTGGGTGGAGACTTTGGTACTGCTCAAATTTCATGAGAAGGTCGGGGAGCCATAGTCCTAGACCAAATATCCTAGAAAAAGTAATCCTCAGTTCCCAAGTAGCTGCATCTGTTTAATAAGAGTTTTATAAACTGCTATGAAACATATTTAATGAAATTGCAAATATTCTATAACGCCCTTTTCCTTTACAGCTCTAATACAGTATGTATACAACCGAAAAAGGCCCAAATCTCAAAATCTTATTCTTTAAGAAAAATAGAAGTGCCTTACATCAGTGATGAATTGGCCGATCTGGTAAATATATTAAAGTGTATTAATAAGGGCGATTAACAATTGAGATATTTTAATGTTCAAGATTGTTAATCACCATTTTAATTCACGAGTTCGTTATCTATCTATCTATCTACATCAGAGACACAAGTTCCTCGTGTGATTTTATTGTTTTTCAAATTAATTTAGTAGTTTAATATGTTTTTTTTACGAAGACTAATTTTTTTTGAAGTTCCATTCATAAAACTGTGTCCTTCCTAGTTTAATTCCCATTAAATATCTTAGCGAAAATAGACCAAAAATATCATCACTATCCGACTCACCCGAACATATTAGCGAACATAATACCGCTAGTGAGAATAGTAGTACCGATCAAAGGCCTCAAAAACAAACTCTTCATCGGTCCCAAAATATCACTGAAGGCCCTCGAAATCCTACCCCGACAGTTCACTTTGGTTCCCGTGCTGACCTCGGCATTGACGTCGGTGATGAGATTTTTCACCGGGAACATCTCCGCCCCCTTTCCGGAGTTGGCGGAGTACATCTTACGCAAAACGACCAGGGCTTTCCGGGGGTAGCCTTTGGCCACGAAGTACTTGGGACTCTCTGGCATACGGATCAGCCAGAGCCCCACCGTGATTTCCGGCAGGGAAAGGATGATGAGGAAGAGCCTCCAAGGAGACAGAATGAAAAATCCCCCGACTTTAAAGTCGACGTCCAAAGGGAGAATCTGTAAAAAAAATCCACAGTGATGATAACTTTACGTAAAGCAGACTGCACTCACCAGATACGCTATAACAGGTAGCAGCAACCAAGCCAAGGTGAAAAAGAGCCCACAATAGCACACGCTCATTGTGCGGTACTTGGGAGGCTGAAACTCAGAGATGTACGCGTACACTATACTCCCTGGTCCCCCTACCAAAAACCCGTTCAGGAATCTGCAAATCACCAGGCTGTGCACTGTGGGGTTGGTCGAGCTCAAAATAGTCACCGAGGAGTTCAGCAGATGAGCACCGATGAGGACAGGTCTTCTGCCGAGCATGTCTGCCAGAACTCCAAAGAGGAAGCAGCTGAGGGCTCCTCCTCCGAGGAAAGCCACGTTGAGGAGGCTCAGCTGGAAAGAGTTCAAGTTGAGCTCGCATTGGGCCGCGGGGAAGACGTAGGAGGACAGACCGTTCTGGAAGCCGACCACCAGGACTGAGAGGGAGCATACTGCTATGATTTCGTAGTGGAACTTGCCATAACCTGGAAAAGAACTCACCAATAATGGAGATGATAAAACTTTTGTTGGAGCTATGGAAAGAATCAATGCATGAAGTAGGGTAAAGTGCAATTGCAATACACTATAATATTATAAATATGCCAAAAACCTCGATACAGGGTTGTTAACGTTATTCGACACGAAGCATTACGGCTAAAGCATTCAATTTAAAAAAAGTTTTTCCTTTAGGATGGATAGAGATCCATTAGTGCTACATTTTCAAAATATTTTTATGTTGTACAAATTGGACAATTTTAAAGGGAAACTGGTGGCTGTGTCTGAGGGTAAAATTTTATGACAAACTCAATAGTGAAAACCGCATATCGATATCTATTATCGTTTTTGAGTTAAAGCATGCTTTTCGAAAATGTGCATTTGCTGTAACTTTTTTCCTGTCAACAATTTCTTGTTTGTATGAAAACATATTCAGAGCACTTTTTTACGAAGAATTCAAATAAGTTTTTAAACGAGACCCTGTATATTTCAATAGAGCTTAAAATTACTTTTACTTTACAAAACTGTAGCACACCTGATGTTTTGCTGGAGTCATTTTTGAAATACAGAGCTTTTAGGTAGTAGGCTCTGGACGACGCAGAGATGAAACAGAATGCTAATTTTGATTTAAGCAGTAAAAACTCTTTTTAATTCGTTGTTTGTGTTTAATTTTCAAACACATTCGTAACGAAGTATGAGAATTATGAAAAATGGGATATGATGTTCTGTTTTATGCATGAAATGCAGAAGCAGCAAGCAATTTGTATCACGAGAAGTTTCCAGAAAGAAGAAAAACTTTCAGATACATTTTCGCAAGACTGCGACACAACCTAATTGATGGTGGTCAATTATATGAATCAAATAGAGATAAGGAGTTGGACGAAATAATCGTTTTAGGAGCTGTTGAAAATAATCCCAAAACGTCACGCGAAATTTGAAAGTATCAACAGGCCTATCAAGAACTAACGTTTAGCGTATTCTGAGAAAGCACAAATACAAGCCACACAGGACCAGAGGAGTTCATAAACTCAGACCAGGAGATTTTGAACGCCGCATGTATTTTTGCCAGCGGTTCCTGGAAAATTGTAACCAAGAGCGTGATTTTTCGATGAATAGAGATTTCTAATGGATTTGGACACCCAAATAAAAAGAGACGAAAGTTCTTAATTTTTCCATCCTTGTTGCCAGGGGCGCGCTCTGTGATTGGTTACCATAATGGCGGGGAGTTTGAATGACATGACAGCTACAGTTGAAAATGACATTTATACTCCCTGACCTTATAGTAACCAATCACAGAGTACATTTCCTGGCAACAAGGACGGAAAAATTAAGAACTTTCGTCTCTTTTTATTAGGATGTCCAGATCCATTAGGAATCTCTATTGTATTTGGACAGACGAAGCTTATGTGAGCAGTGCCGGCATTTTCAACCGCTACAATTTTCATACTTTGGGACAACAAAATACTCATTCTAATGTGGAGCAGACACGTCAAGGAAGATTTGGATTCAGTTTATGGGCAGGTGTTTTCAGGGGTAGAATTGGCCCGTTCATTTATAGTGGCACTCTCACATCTCAGAGGTATGTAGACATTTTAAGGCAAAATATTGAACCCCTTGTTGATGAGTTGCCTTTAATAAAAATCAGAAATATATATTTTCAACAAGACGGGGCTTCGCCTCACAACTCTGCAATTGTCACCAACTTTTTGGCAGCTAATTTTGGTAATAATTGGATAGCCAACCAAGGACCCAACCATTGGCCGGCCAGGTCACTAGACCTAACACCTATAGACTTTTACCTCTGGGAAAGGTTGAAAGATCGTATTTTTGAATTGCCGACTAATTCTAGATACGAATTGGAAGCGGCAGTGATGCAAAATTTTGCTTATTGAACTATTTAATTCGGCAAAAAACGTTCACGTTCAATATAGTATAAATTGTTATCAGTTTTATTGAAACAATGGTTATAATTACTGCTGTGAAAAGCTCTCTCAACATTTTTGATTACTTCATTACTTTTTGAGATATTTGTAAAAACCAAGAACTATCTCAGTGTCCTCTATTTTAGCAATTCCATATCAGTGTTACCTTTGATATTCAATCGTTAGTGATAAATTAGCAAAAACATTAGAGAGAAACACGACATTAAGTTAAAAAAATGTTTTTCATTTACAGGCAGACATGGAGGAAAATTTTATTTCCCAATAAACTCGTAAAAATTTATGTTTCTTACCTGTGAGACACACTGCGTTATCAAAACTCGTCGTTTCTTGGACACTCAACCCAATTCTGGTCAGTTTCATTTTCGGGAAAAATTTGCCAAGTGCAGCAAAATTCACTCAGTCCGCTCGAGGTAAGTACCTAATGTTATTGTTAGAAGACGCGTAAATGTCTATTGTGAAATGATAATATTTGAACTAATGTCGTGCCATTCTTAAACAATTGACTATTAAAAATAATCAATGGGTAATTTCGATTATTCTAATTGCATTTCTGAACCAGATCACCACGGAGGATACCTACGTGAATGATTTAAACAAGAATCCGAAAAATTCTAGATATTTGGTAAAGCAGTACTTATGTTGGAAGTTTGTATCTCATTTATTATCGCAGGAAAACAGTCATTTCAAAAATTGAGTTGTGCTGATATCAATACACAGAGTGTTTACGATTCCGTTACTGAACAATTTCTAAATTGATACTTTTTTCCATTACGAAAAATGGTATATGATAGTACATTCATACTAATTTTGCTTTTATCCTAATATAGTTGCAGGAAAAGCACAAACTATATGTTGTAATACTATAAATCTACAATTTTACCACTTGGCAATGACAAAATAGTTTTTTATGCATCAAGGGAATTTTTTTATAATTATTATGTCAAGCCATTTTCAACATCAATAAGGCAATCCACTCAAAGATAACTCACAGACAAATTGTGATAGTTTCCCATACGGTTTATGTTACCGCTGTTTAATCACTACTATTGAAAACTGTTTCACATTTTCAGTTCTACGTTTGATTTAAAACAGAACTTCACAAAACAAAACTTGTTTTTCGCCTTATACATCATAACAAGGTAACAACTACTGGAGAACAAACTCTTTGGAAAACTCTTTTATGTCGAGTGGAAGAATGATATGTCTTGGTCTTTGGTAAATATTGAATATTTGCCTGAAGGGGAATGGAGATGAAAATTTATGATATTTATAGCAAAGGGTTGGGTCGCCTTTTCAATACATTTATCAGTTTCACTTTCGTTTGGGATTTTCTGATATTTACTATGTGACAAGGAAGTAGTATACAGGAAGTCATCGGAATGATGGATTTGCCGAAGTCAGCATGGATGATTGATCTGATGAATAGGGGTATTTTTACAGATTCATCAATGAGTAGAAGGTTATAGCCTATGTCTCACACAAACAACTGAGACAATGGTAACCAAAACGAATACGTATTATTCAAAACTATTAATTGCAAGGACCCTTCACCCTAATCCTTGGAATATCTGGACAATTTATTGCTCACCAATTTTTCCAGGGACGAAATGATCACAACATATTATTCCATTCATTTCAGTTTCCTCTAGGAATAACAAGAAGCTACAGCCACTTTGAACACCTCATCCATTCCATAGTAATGAGACCTAGAGATGCCTACAAGTGTTTCTTCAATGATTGGTACGGTTTTCCCTGTAGCCATTTCCAAATTCATATTTCTCCTTACCAGTCCCACAGATTTTGCCGGCTAATCTCGAAGCTCCTGTATCTCTGATGAAGATGTATCTCCCATCATGTAAGTTGCCTCCCTTCTAGTTTGGGCGACCTTTTCAAGCCTCCCCTGATGAAACCACAAGTTACTTCCATTCCCGAGTTTGTATAATTTTATCGTACTTTGTTGTAAATGGAACCATGACCTTCCTCTCCATAGATTTTCGAATCTGGATGTGGTCCAGCAGTTTCTTCGTAAGTGACCAGATCTTTTGCATTTATAGCAACATTTCTTTCTACTTGTAGATTATCTTCGCTAAATCAAATTTCCATTGCGTTCTTGATTTGAAGAAGTCTTAGTGCTGTTATGGTCGTTTTGAATGTTGATATCTCTGTTTTGAAAACCGAATTGGACCATATTTGAGGTTTCAAAGTTATTCCGAATTTGGATTTCTTCCTCAAAGATCTTCGTTGTCTGTATTTTCCCATTGTGATTGTTCAGGAATATTTCTTAGCTGTCGATCTGCAAAACTTCCATTCTGATAGTGAGGATGAAGCCATCGTTCTCCATGGTATCCAAACTAAACATTCAATAATATATGTAGGCTTTGTAATTTCCGTGAAAATGAACTTTCACTCGTAGATGAGATTTCCCCACTACATGGATAAAATATGCATGCTTAATTTATAGCCTCTTCTTGATCTCAACCCCTTCTTTGTTAAATTTCTTGTCTACCAGTTTATCTATTTTGGACAGTTCAAATTCGACGTCTTGAACCCTCATTGAATATTTATAAAGTTCTTGGTCTGAATTAATTCATATTTAACAGTTTTTTTATGTTCACATTTCAGTCGAATCAGTCTATATTGCCTTCAGGATAGTCTGTTTCAGTACATCCGACGCCTGGCGTTAAATCTTGTTAAGATATCGGCGCTTCGTATCAGGCTGCCAGAAAGTCATTAATGCATGCACCCTCGAAAAGCAAAGGACATTCTATTTTGATACAATAATACATTCTTTTAATAAAACTTGGTAAAATTTAAGGTCTCATAGTTATTTTTTATTTTCAGTTCAATTTTCAAACTTTTTTCATCAAACTGTGTATAAAATTATTAACTTTAACTTGCTCATTCAGTCTATTGTTGAATACTGGCTTGTAAGTCACAAATTAAATCATAAGTTTGTTGTTAAACCCTAATTTTAAAACATCCTGTGGAATAATTTCGTGGTCAAATTCTTTCAAAATAATAATATTTGTTAAGAACCATTCCATTTCAACATTTTATTTTTTTGATTCATGCCTTTAAGTGCACTAGTTCATTTTCAACAGAGAAATGAACTTGTATCAACGGTTTATTTTAATGACAATAATTATTTGAAGAGGTGGCTTTGCTTGTTGTTGCCCTAATGTCAGTTTGACAGTGAGAGACCTAATAGAACTTCAACCATGGTTTTAAGTGTGGAAAATTGCGCAAAAGCTGTTGCTCTTATTGGATATGGACGTAATTATTAATATGTTGCAAGAATACTTCATGTTCATCGTTCTACCATCAAAAGAATAGTCGCACATTTTAGACAAACTGGCAGAAATAAGTGTAGGGCAGGTAGTGGCAGGAAATGAAAAGCGATCGCTATTGATGACATATTTCTTCACGTGAATACTCTGCGGGAGCGTTATTTGACATTAGTGCAGTCTAGAAATCAACTTCGAAAGATCCGAGGTACAAATGTTAGCGTCTGGACAGTTCGCTGAAGATTGAAGGACTTTAGTTTGAAAGCTTGCAGACCAGCAACTGGACCCAAATTACTTTGGCGGCACTGAGTAGCTATATAGACTGCAATTTGCTACTGAACATTTACATTCGAACTTAGCAAACAAAATATATCGGCCAGCATGTTTGCCTGATCTCAACCCTATGGAGCATGTTTGGGACATGCTTGATAGGCGAGTCAGAGATCGCGAAGTAGCTCCGGCTACGATGAATGAGCTTCGTTTAGCACTTCAGGAGGAATGGCAAAATATTCTTCAAGATGCTATTCGTAACCTAATTGGCAGTATGAACCAATGTATGCAGACAGTAATAAGAGCTAGAGGGGGTAATAGAAAATATTAAGCTGAATTTGCTGTAAAAAGTACGTTTGTTCAGGTTATTCAAGTTACAGTTGAATTGGTCTGTTTTCAAGTTCATTTTGAATTTGAATTGAGTTGGTTTGCATAAATATATTTTGCAATAATTGCTTATTACTTTAACTGAACAATATATTGTTGCCTTTTCATTGCTGACTCATAAACTGAGCTGTCAAATTGGCCTTATGGCACAATGAGCAAAGCCATGTCGTCAAAACATACTTAACATTTCTTAAAATTGGGTAAACTGTTGTTTCTCTCTTAAAAATGAACTAGTGCACTTAAAGGCATGAACCAAAAAATAAAATTGTTGAAAAGAAACGGTTCTTAAGAAAAAATTTGTATTTGGAAAGAATTTAAACACGAAATTATTCCACAGGATGTTTAAAAATAAGGGTTTAACAGCAAACTCCTAATTAACCCTGTATAATGACTAATACGCCAGCATTTAACAAAAATAAAACAACTATGAGACCTCAAATTTTACCAAAAATTAACTTTTTGCGTTTTTTCCAATAAATCCAATAATTTTGGTAACAATTTCAAATTATTTGAGAAGGACCGACGAACATCAAACACCTGTCGGTGCCTATTTCGGTAACTCCGACGCCTGGCGTCAAATCTCGCTGAAAATTAGACGCTTTGTAGTAGGCGAACAGAAGCAGTTGAAGGTGTTGCTCGTAGGCCACACCCCCCGCTAATTAGATCGAAAACATCGGCACGCGACAAGGATTTCTATTAGTACAACCGAAGGCACCCCCTCGAAAGCTACGATATGGCTTCGAGAGCTATCTAAATATACTACAATACGAACGTATGTGTGCCACATGTCTGGTTTATAGTTGCGGGGACAGCTGAAACGAAAAATCGATAATACTAAACGCTTTTGTGATACAGTATGTTAATGTTAGTGGGGTCAGTGAAACAGCTGCAAGCATGCTTTGCTAGATGAGGAATCTATGTTAATCAATTTTCAACTTCAATCCATAAGTGACATTTCAAACGTCAAAATTTTTGATAATTTAATTTTTAGTTTTCCATTTCATTGTGCCATGATGGTTCCGATTCATTCCAATTGACCCGTCTAAAGCTAAAAAAATCGAAATCCCGTCAAAGAATCTAGGGAAAAAAAAACGGAAAAAATACCCTAGGAAAAAAACCACCGGAAAAAAAAACACAAAGTTGAAATTTCATTACTTTTTGTGTACTGGCCATTGTTATCGCATATAGAGGTATTTTTCCGGGGGTTTTTTTTTCCGGGTTTTATTTTCCGATGGGTATTTTTTCCGGAGGTTTTTTTTTCGTGTTTTTTTCCGGAGTATCGAATAGAAGTTGATAAGACTGTTTCTTAAAAGAAAATTGGGTTTGAATTGAAAAATAGTCACCAAACGATAAGCCGAATCTTGCACAAACATAATTATAAATCTTTCAAAAAATATCAATTGCATCAGCAACTGTACGAAAATGTTTATGTACGTAGGATGGAATATTGCAATTGGATATTGCAGAAATAAGTGCAGCCAAACAATGCTTTTTTAGGAAGGGTTTCATTTTCGGACTTGTCTTGGTTTACAAATATGGTATTTAACCGACAAAATACAAGGAATTGGTCACAAGAAAATCAAAATTTATTGCGCTAGGATAACTTTCAAGTGGGGTTCGGTTTCAATGTTTGGCTTGGAATTCTCGGTCGTAGAATCATTTGTCCAATAATATTTAAAGGACCCTTGACTGGAGCTAGATACTTAGGATTTCTGCAAAATGAAATTGAGGACAGGTTACCTGAATTATCTGTCCATTTACGACAGGTAATGTATTTCCAACAAGATGGAGCTTCTTCCCATAATAAAAGAATCGTAATTGATTACCTTCAACAGGCATTTCGACGAATTATCATGAGCAATGACCTCCAAGTTCACCTGATTTGATACCTCTTGATTTCTTTGTTTGGGGCCATTTAAAAAACATTGTCTATGCATCATTATAATATTTTGCATGAATTTCAACTCATAGCTTTGTCTTTATCAAGCTAAAATCTCAACAACAGCAAGAAAATTGACTAAAATGGAAGATGTCATTCGGAAGTTACTACCAATCAATAAAAATTAGTATACAGCTACTTGAATGAAGGCTCATTTTCATACTTTGCACAAAACTAAAGCTAGTATAAAAATATGTTGGGTTGGAAGCCCTTGTTTGTGGAAGTTTCTTTATCTAGTTTCTAAAAATCAAACTGTCAATAAGTTACACAGACAATCGAATTCAATTATTTCTTCACTACAATATGAACTTGACCAAGGAGCTGTATGGTATTGAGCCCTTATCTGCGTTTATACTATTTCTACCTTTTTAAATTTCTAGACTCTCGAATACATCTATTGCCATGAACCTAATTAATTTCAAGCTTGTGTTATCAATTCGGTGGTCGTGATCAAAAGCACGGATATGAGCGATGTGTTCCTTGAACCGTACTTTTAAGGCCCTTCCAGTTTGACCAACATACTTCTTCTGTTGGTATTGACGTTGGTTTGGTGTTTTGGGTGATTTCCATTTCTTGAATTTTATTTACACCAAAGGTTCAAAAATTCTTCATTCATTTGATGCTATCGAATATCTCCCCTATGAGGGAGAGATTCATTATACTCTAACTGAAAGTCCGAATGTGATGATCAACCCGAACCCTATCAAATGCAGTTGCGAGGGAGCGCCATTTAAAGCAGCCCTTTTCACATCGACGTGCTGCGATTTTTCGTATGTCGACGGGGGTGGCATTCACCCCAATATCGTCGGCAACTTCTGATATCCTGGTTAGCAGCGTCGCAAAAGGGCGGTGAAAACCGCGGAAAATTACGTCAAGCGGCGGAGGACGGTCAAGAAAAGCCGTCTCGACGGCGGCGGCGGCGAATAACCTGTTGATCGATGGGTGTTGCCTAGAAAAGGGTCTCGCGTCAGGAGAGGATGAAAAATATAAGGGATTGATTTCACGAACAATGAACTTAATGGATAGAAGGATATTTTATTGATGCAAAAAAATCATAAATCACAAAGGTAGTAAAAAAATATACAGGGTGAGTCAGATTTTAAAAATCAAACAGTCGTTTCCTAAGAGCTACTTTCATGCACAACTAACAATTTTTCGAAACATATCAAAATAGCATTGACAGCATATTACAGATCTCCCGCAACAAACAACATATAATTTACTGACGATTTGGAACACTACCTATCCACCTTAAAGAAACAAAACATAAAAATTTATCCAGGTGACATAAACATAAATTTATTGATTATCCACAATAATTAAACGACTACCTACTTGAACCAAATACGAAAAAACAGCTCATCAATTTAACCAATTACTTTTTGTACAGATATGACAGATATGACTATTTCAAATCACGATGGCCTCCAAACCCGATTCAAAACAGTGATAGTAAAAAATGTTTAATTTGAAAGGGGTGCATTTTTCGAAAAAAAAAAAATTTTGAAATTCACTTATTCTGATTCGATTGGCGTTTGCAGAATTGCACTATCTTGAACCATTCTCGAATTGAAGAATTAATCTGGAGTTGAATCGTTAGAAAGATGTTCCGAAATTTTGTCAATTCGTCATCAAAATTTATTTTCGTGGTATGATTTGGAATCAGCTCGTCGAGATTAATTTGAGGAAAGTTTGCGATTTTTTCATGAACGAAAAGTTGAAATTTTTTATAATACGATCCTGATAGAGCCTTTTCGACGTTTTATTCCCTTTTTTCTGCTAAACCTTGTTTTTATGCATACACAAATCATATATTTTCAAAATCAGCATAAAATTCTGCGTATATAGTGTGAATTTCACGTGACTCAGATGATTTTGTATTTTTCATGATTTTTAGGGGTCTACCCCTTTGGACTTTTCCCATTTTTTCAAGTAACTTGTTCCTTTTGTCGATCGACTTGAAATTCACAGAGTGTACTAATTCACTCATTCTGAATCGATTGGCGTTCGCAGAATTGATCTATCTTGAACCGTTCTCGAGTTCGAGTTCTTCTTGAGTTGAGAAGAATCTTCTGTAAAGTAAGGTATGTTCTTGACCTGCCATCGGTAATTGAGGCCCTTGGCAAAAAAATCAGTAGCGTATCAATATTTTGATAAAAAATATTACGGGGGTATGTTAACAGAGACGCCACTGATGAATATCAAAAAAATCTTCTACTAAAAATCCAATGGGAGTTTACACATCAAGGAAAAAAAAATGTTGATACCGAGCTCAGAAACTCCAAGGTAAAAGTACCAAAAGAGTAGGTAAACGAGATGACAATTCTATCCAACGATAGTTTCTAATTCTAAAGCCCTACTCTCACGTGACGGGAGAGCGGTATTAATAGCACCAAACAAACACGAACACGTGCCACCACCTGTTGCCGATACCGAGGGGGTGGGTTCTTCCCACCCCATCACCGATCGCGACTCCTGTCGTCCTAATCGCGGGCGTCGCCGGATAGCGTTGAAAACCGTGAAAAGTGACGTCAAAATCGACGGACGTTCGCCGTCTGGTTGATGTTGCGGACGCAAAGCGTGCCAACCTGTTGATCGGACGTTGGCGCGTGGCGTGAAGCCTGCTTGATGTATTTTTAGGGGAACGCGACGCCAGTGCCGTAGCTATAGAAGGGTACGGTGGAGGAAATAATCAAACCCCACCCAAAACGAAATGAACTATGGAGTTTTGGTGTTTATGAAAGTTTTTCTCTTCATTTTCTGACACTCTACAGTCCTGAAATTTATGGTACTACTAACTATCGCACCCATCGATTATTCAAAGATATACAATGACTATAAAAAGAGTTATTACAAACTATTAGACAGTCCAAACGCACATTCAACAATAAACGTATTATGGAATCCAACAATAAACACAAGATAGTCTGGAATATTGCCAATAAAGAAATTGGCAGAAAAAGAAAGGATAAAAAACCTGTCAACTTAAATAAAGATGATTTGAATATATGTTTCGTCACTAATGCCGAAAACTTTGTCTAAAACCTAGAAAAAAATATACATTCGAGTCTTTGATAAAATTACCCCAATTACAAAACTCACTATTTTTCAAACCAGTTACGCTATCAGATATCAAGACTGTTATTGGTAACTTCAAAAATGAAAAATGCGAAGATTTGGAGGTTTTTATTATGTTTATTGTTAAAATATGTTCTCTTTTTCTAGCTGTGGGGTCCAGCTGATGTTATTAATGCGTGTTTGATGGAAGGTGTTTTTGCCGAAAGTATGAAAAAATGTCAATCCATTACTAAAAAAGGAGATTTCTTATTCTTCTTCTTTCTTCTTTCTTATTTCAGGAAAATTGATATTCATTATTCCTGTTTTTTTAAAAAGTTCAGAGAGAATAGTTTTCAATTCCTAAATCAGCTTCCATAATTTAAACAACTTGTTGAGTTTTTACCAGTATGGGTTCAGAAAAGGTTCATCTACAACCCAGTTCATCTACAACTACATCTCTGAAATATTCCTGCGATGTCACTTCGTGACATGCGACTCGCATCGTTACGTCGTACAGACGTCCAAGCGACTCACTTTTGTCACACTCTTGATGCATGCTGGCGACCTCTATGCGATGTAGTTCTGAGACGTCTTTGCGATGTAGTTCTGAGACGCCACAAAGATGCCTCCTAACAACGTATCAGGGATGTAACAGAGCGACATATCAGCGATTTCTTCACTGTTATATTCAAGAGACGTCAACGTCTATGCGATATTCCAGACAGAAACAGTAAATAGAAACAGAAAATGTATTTTCAATATGAAAAAAATAAATATAAACAAAATATAAATAATAAAAAATCTTCAAAAAATGAAAACATTCTGGCACAACATTAACAAAGTACAAAATTGAAAATAAACAAAGTAACAAATTTAAATAAATTAATTAAAAAACTAAAAGTCAATTGCTTTGGTTCCTTTTCTTTTTCCGTTCTCTCCGTGGAGGCTCATCACTTACCGCGTTTCTTCAAAATAAACATTTAACTCAAATTGAGGATTCGCCTTTCGACCGTGGTCGAGGACAGATGGCGTCCTTGTGATCGGCAGTCAAGTGAATGTATGTGAAAGTCCTATTATCACCTAATCTGGAGATAACTCAATAGAAATATAGCAGCAGAGATATTTACGTATAGATTTTGATATCTAAATGATGTCGCAGTATGACGTCTATGGCAAGTAACAATTTGACATCGCAGGGACATCTAAATCCAGCTATCACTAATTCAGATATCACAGGGATGTCACAGTGTGATATCGCAGTAATGACAACAATATGACATCGCAGAGACATATACATATATTCGGCTATTATTGATTTTGATATATGAGGGATGTCGCGGTGTGATATCGCAGGAATGTCAACATATGATATCACAAGGACATCTATATCGCATTTTTGATGATACTGACATCCCTGAGATGTGGATGTTTGCCCAGTGTTGTCAGGGAACCGATGCCCTAAAGACCCTGACTGAATACATTGAGAATTGCTTTGTGAAGAATAAACACTGTTTGGGAATTTTCACTGACTTATGAGCTGCATTTGACTGTATAGACTAACAGACGTTATTATCCAAACTAAACAGATACTGGATACGTGGTAGGTACTTGTCCCAATTTCTTCGAATCATATTTATCACATCGTAGACAAGCAGTGGTTGCTGACAATGTCATGGGTTCATTTATGTGTGTTACGCGAGGGGTGCCTCAGGGTTCTGTGTTAGGGCCACTCTTATTTCTGATATACATAACTGATATGGCAGATTCCATATCACGCAATAATTTATTAACAAGTATGTTTGCCGATGATGCAACTTTCTGTATAAAACTTGAAAAAAGAACTGACCGGCTAGCTATTTATCAAGATATTCAATATTCTGCTACGCCCCTGGTTCTCCGGATCCAATTATGGTAGGACGTTGACGTCCCGGCGCTTTTCCGGCTTTTTCCGGAGTTTGGCGGCAAAATTTCGCGACGCCACCCATTCGGCTGACATAAACAGCAAGAGATGTAAGGGTGATAACAGCGGGGTGATATCAACCCCAATATGAAGTCGCATTTTGCGAGGGTGGGTCCAATTGGAAGCCACGACTTTTTATTGATTTCATTTTGTCGCAGTTGAATAGAGTATACAGAAGAAACGGCTGTTCCCACCTGTTGAAACTTCCATGCAGTAGTAATAATGACTAATACAAGCAAATACAAGTTGAAAGTCCTGATGCAGTTCTCATTGACCATCAAACTCCTGAAAATTTTGAGTATGATGAACACACGTATTATAACACAGATGGTAACAAATCCGAGGAAATTTTCCCGCTTCTAGTTTTTTTCCCCAAGCGAAACTTTCCCCTAAAAATCCCAACCTACTTCATTGTTCTACCCTCCTAATCGAAAAACTCCCTTTATGGAAAGCGCTACCGGCACTGTCCTTGGAAGTTTCCAGTTTCCTTTAAATGAACTCCCGCCCCAACTCCGGAGGAGAGTTCTTTGCACTTGGAGGCACTTTTAACTCTTACTACGATGACTCAGCAACGAACTTAGCTCCTCATTGGAATTTTCCAAGCTTTCCATGGCGGAACGTGAGGTCAAAGTTGGAGGAATTCATCGGGAAATCATGAGTTGTCAGGGGTGTGGGGGATGAATTTTCCACCCTTAGGAAAGACGTGTTTAATCGCGTATCTCGTGGAAATTGGCGCCTTGCGCGTTGATGACAATTAATGAATAATTGAATCGAAAGTTAACTTTCAATTTTCTGTTTCTCGATTTTCCGAGAGGCAAAACCTGAAGGATAATAAACTGATCAATTAAAAAATAAGCACTTATATATTTGTGTCATCTTGGGAGAACGTTGCACAAATATCTGTTAGGTGTAGTTCAATGTCCGTCGTGGTATTAGCCAGAAAAGTGTTTCTATTCTGTCGAATGTTTGACTCATTTTTCCACTCTGTGAAAACGTGTGGACAGAAGAGTATTTTTCTCGATTTTTAAGCATTTGGCTCTAAATATCACGAGACAATATCCTACACTACATTCCGTAATAAGTATTATGATACACTTTTTAAGCATACATTTGAATGTGTTGTCACTGTAATATCTTATGTGTAGGTATAGCTTATATTTGTATATTTCGTATATCATATAGTTTACTCTGTTTCTTAACAATTTAAGAGCAAACACTACTTCTGGTAAAACGGGAATCGGTTTTACGCCTGCAGTTTTTGTTTAAGAACTTTTTTTCTTCAGCAAATAATTCAATATTTTCCTGTAAATTCAGGAACTGATTAGCTCTTGCCCTTACGTATTATATTAGCATTGAACTAAGATTTGACGAGTTTATGTTCTTCATAAAATAATATATGCCTACAAACTTTTGCAGTGCGGGGTGAGGAATAAATTTGACTATTCGGTGTGACGAGCTGATGGTGGCTCTTAAATATTTTGAATTTTTTCACTTCAGCACTTATAGTGTGTGTAATGTCTGTTGATTTTTTTGTTAGTTTTTGAGGCTGACTTGACATGGTTTTCCTATTCATTTATTTATAATTTTCTTAGTCAACAAGAATGTATTTCTTCCATAGAGTATGTTTTATTGATTGAATGAGTTCTAGGTTTTGAAAAAGCGACATATTTTGAAAGTTATTTTCCTTCTAAATATCAAACAACAAAAATAAATGAATTCTATCGATTTGTTTTCGAGAATATAGGAATTTATGAATTCGGAAAATATACTTAGTAAACTTATTATTTTCACCTCCTCCCTCGTAATCAACAATCGAATCGATAATCCCTTGCCCGGAACCCGGAAACTAACATCGAGTCAAGACAACCCCCACCCAGCTCTGTTTTCCTGATAGAAATCCCCACTATCGCGAGACTTTCCAGAGTGGAAAGCCCGGAAAGCTCCATGGAAAAACGAGTCCCTGACTGAACTAACTGATAAGGGGTGCGAGTCTTCCAGAAATGGAGAAAAAGCTTCCTGGAAAGCTGGAAAGCTTTCCAACGATGTCCGTATCTGCAGTCGTTTTCCAGATTTGAACTTCCGATGTCAGGGAGGTATGAGGGGAAGGAGGTGACAGCGATTTTCCATTGTCGGAAAATCGATGGAAATATATTATATAGTCTTTACGATTGTTTATTTCGATGAATGTCAACCAAACCCTCAGCAAGGGTTTTGTCTATGGGTCAAACAGGAATCACCGTGTTTTAAATCCTTCAAGTATACAGTGTGCCACTTTGACAGTTGATCCTTTTTCCTGCTTCGTAGAACACTCAAAAATCTGTAATTGATCTTCGTCAAATCATATTCCAACTTTTTAAAACTTTATCTCATCAACCACTTCAAGAAAGAGCCAAATTGATACCTCTAGAAGATTCCACTTCACTCAGGAGGTTTGGTTGAAGATATACTGTCGTTTAAGTTCTGTCAGTGAAGTCTTTGGATGATTTTACAAGTTATCTGAAAAATCTTAGAAGCAGTTGGTTTGATAAATTCGCGAAACAAGATTTTAACCAACTTCCGATAAGGGATCTTTTTCTCCATATGATTCCAAAAAGTATTCAAGACCAACCTGCTTTTCGTCCGTACAAGACAATGCCAAAGGACCACGCATAAAAAAATTCTGTGTATCAAAGTTGGAAAATGTCACTTTTAGACCAATTTTGACCAAACTTTTTTGTGCGCTATATCACAGAATTAACATTGATTTTTTCATCCGTAACTTTGTAAGGGCCACAGTATGCATTATATATGCATTTTTGCACTAAGTATGGTTTTATGGTTTTATTATACTATCCTCAGTGAAAGTTGCTTTCTAAAATTCGCCACTTCCACTGCTTTTTATATATTTAAAAGTAACGTATTCTTCAAAAGTTTCGAAAAATGTTCGTTAAACAACACAAATAATCACATGCTTGAAGATTATACTCGTAGTGACATCTGGTATCCAGGGGCATAACTTCAAATTAAACTTTAAGCAGCGAGTGATGTGGAAACGACAAAACCTACTCTTTAATGACAGTCTCCTTTCTTCAATGTTTTTTAATAAAAAAATATCGATAGAAACTGAAATGAAATCACATAATTCAGTTAACTGAATAACAGTGAAGTGAAATTTTTTTAAATGTTATTCTAAACAAAATTTGAAAACGTAAAATTATTACTTTTATCATTACATCTCACTGATACTAGCTTGGGGCATTTAGGTATATATACAAATTGCAGATAATTGCTTTCGTACTCGCTTCGGCGGTACATATACTAAAATTGGAACGATACAGAGAAGATTAGCATGGCCCCTGCGCAAGGATGACACGCAAAATCGTGAAGCGTTCCACATTTTTTTGACTTTCTGAATTTGATTCTCACTATCGAGAATAAAACATCTTATTATTTATGGTCTTCGAAAAGTTGGCTGATTTTATATATTATTTCTAGGATGGCATATCCAACAGAAACGTTTCATTTTTTTTAAAAAAAACCCGGTTTTTTGCATCAGCCTTTTCCGGGACAGCACGCAAACAACCACCTCCGAGTAAACTCAGACAAAGCGAATTATCTACATTGAATTCAACATGAACGACATGCATGAGCGTTGCAGGAGGCATGTATTATACGCACCATCACCACCATGGACTGGAAAGCTCGACCCTCCGCTAACACCAGCGGGGGAGGCTACCAGCGCCCCTTTGTCGGGACCCTGTGTACCCCTTGGCACAAGCGCTCCCTCGCTTCGCAGCCAGCAATGTCTGCGGAGTAAGGGAGGCGGCTCTCAGTGCGTCCTCCCGAACCTCTCCTCTCCTGAGCCCTCTGGGCGAAGATTGAGCTGCTGTGTGCGGGAGTTTTGAACTTATCATTCCTGGTGTAGAATTGAAAGATTACTGTGCAAAATAAAACTCTATTTATTTATTTATTTATTTATTTATTTTTTTTAAAAACAAAAACTATTTGACCGTGAGTCACGGGCACTACCTATCGTTCTGTGTACTGAACATAAGCATTATGCTGTGACTAGACTCGCGATGCTTGAATTCTTGATTTGAATTCAATGCATGGGTTGAACTACGATTATTTTAATGGCCCTGCCTTTTAGTCCTTAAATAATCAAAAGAAAAACTTTGCTGGAGTCACAGAACACATATCGTCCTGTCTTTGTCTGTGACACAAAAAGCTCATAAGGTTTGTTCACTTAAAACTTTTCAGCTTCGTACCTCTGCTTTTTAAATAAGGATGAAATCAGACTTTAAAAAAGAGCAAGTGAGAGGTCACAGAACTGTCCAGCTAATATTTTCAAAACAAACGAACAGGCATTAGCCTCTTGACATTTGAGAGTTTCAAGCACCGGGGCTTCTTATTCCATGCTTACTATTGGTGGATTTTGACAGATGTCATTATAAGCCAATGATTGAGCTAGAATAAGAAGCCCGGTGCAACACCCTCAAAAAAGAAAGCTGTAAATATGTGCTCTGTGATTTTTCAATCTTCGGTTCTTCACTTCGATGACTTTGTTAGTAATTTGACAGAAAATATAGTGTATATTTTTATAAAATTATAATAAAATCTCAGACACAGCTGAAAAATGGTATGTTATAATATATTTCACAAATATCTCTTCAAATTCATATGATTATAACATGAAAAAAACTCTTTATGCCTTCGTATTTGCTTTCAACAAAAGCAGGTGTGCCGAAAATGGTAGAAACCGGGCATACCCACGTGCTTTACTGAAAATTCTTGAATGAAATATGAATACCTATCGGTTTTCAGGTGTCCCTAAACCCAATGAGAATCTTGAAACAAGAAGCTGAAGAAGAGAAAGCAGAAATTGCTAGATTAAGCAGTTTCATAGGTGCTATTACCATGGGAGATTTAGTAAGAAGCACTTTGGGGCCTAAAGGAATGGATAAAATTTTAGTATCGTATGGAAGAAGTGCAGGGTCTGTCGAAGTAACTAACGATGGTGCTACCATTCTAAAATCAATTGGTGTTGACAATCCAGCAGCCAAAGTCTTGGTCGATATGTCAAAGGTGCAAGATGACGAAGTTGGAGATGGAACCACATCTGTCACAGTTCTAGGTGTGTTTCAGGGTTTCTATGCTGATATTGCAATCCAAGCATCAGTTTTTGCTAAAATAGTTTTATTTTCCAGCTGCGGAACTCCTCAAAGAAGCTGAAAGACTGATTGAACAAAAAATCCACCCTCAAACTATTATAGCTGGCTGGAGGATAGCTGCTGATGAGGCTCGAAAAGCCCTTCTAGATGCCTCCTTGGACAACAGTAATGATCTTGACAAATTCCGCGCGGATCTGTTGAATATTGCCAGAACAACGCTGAGCTCGAAAATTCTCTCGCAGCATAAAGAACACTTTGCTAAACTTGCAGTTGATGCAGTGATGAGATTGAGGGGGTCAGGGGATCTACAGGCTATCCAGCTCATCAAAAAAACTGGTATGTTTTGTTTCATATTGGGAAAAAATTATGTGAAACACGAATTTGTTCATTTCAAATACTACTGATTTTGTTGGTGGGTTAGTTTGAGGCTTTAGAGCAAGAGACTGAGTTGGAAATACAAACAGTGGTAAATAGATGAAATTTTAAGTCTACAATAAAACATGTGCTGCGTATATACAAGTGATTTAAAGGATTTTACATTCGTAAGTTCTATATCGGTTATGAAATAGCTCTTGAGTATGGAAACTCAGAATATCAAAAAGTTAGAGGTGAAGTCATTGTCTGAGGTAAGTTGTGTCCTTGTTTTTGCCAGGTAGTCTCACAATATTGTTACTTGGTCTTGAAAATCTGAAAAATTTGCTTCAATGTGTATCAGAGTAAGAATCGTGCGTTTCAAGGATAGTTTTGTTATTGTGTATTGGGCTAACAGATTCTAAAATTATAGACTGCTACTGTTGTGATTTTATGGCCCCGAATAACTGCCTAGGTGAATCTCTTGGCCTTTTTTTGCAATTATATCTCTAAGCTAAAATACACTTTTGTGTAGGTAAAGGTTTCAGGCTTTCCAAAATGCCATCCCATACTTACCTCAAATGTGATTCACTGGTGTAGCTGTGGAGATTACTTGAATTGAGTAACATCAAGTAGACAATTTGATTATTACACAGATTATTAACGTGAAATTTCAGTGTATTTGAATATTTAATGCAAGAAATCTTGTTGTGTTGAGAATATTTTCATTAGCCAATCTCCGTCTTCCTTTCTTTCTTTTATGCTTCAGCTCTCTTTTCCTGTTCCACTCTTCTTTCTATTCCCATCCTTTCTTCTTCATTTCTCTTTCCGCATCCTCTGGCATCCCTTCAAGACTCCTTTACTCTTCCCATCTCTTTCCTCATCTTTCAGCCCTTCATGGCTCTTTCACTCCTCTTTTCCTTTTCCAAATCTTATCTTTCCACGTCTTCTTTTTTTAATTTTCCTCTCATGAGTATATTTAAATGTCATTTTTTCAGTTACATTCATTCTCTTCTTCATTTCCTTTCAGTTCTTTAATTTTTTCTCTTATTTCTTTTTTGTTTCTTTTCTTCCCCTGTTTCATGCTCATTTCTTCTCTCTTGTGCCCCCTGTCATAAATATTTCGCCTTCAACTCTCCTTCCTTTTATCCCTCATCTTTATGTCTCTCGTCCTTTTCTCTCTCTCGTCCTTTTCTCTCTCTCGTCCTTCTCTCAATCTCGTCCTTTTCTCTCTACCTTTTCTTTCCTCTCTCTTCACTCCACTTTTCATTCCATTCCTCTGACCTTTGTCCTCTCAATCGTGTTTCTCAGCCACTTTCTATTCTTATATAAACTTTTTCACAAAATTTTTTTCTCTCTAAAATTCTTTTTTTCCTTCACTAGCTTATCTTTCATATTTTCTCATTTTTCCTCCTGTAGGATCCAACATTTTTACTTCATTCATCTTCCATTTTTCCACCAACACTGTTCTTCTTATTCCCATCCTTTTTTTCTTCCTACCTCTTCCCTCATCATTTCAACTCTTCCTGTCTCTTTTCCCCCTCTTTCCCTTTTCCACATCTTATCTTTCCAGGTCTTTCTTTTTTTTCATTTACTTTTTTTTACTTAAATTCAATCTCTTCGTCCTTTTCTTTCATTTCTTTCATTTTCACTCCTCTCCCTTTTTTGTCTCTTTATTTCCTTTGTTTCATGCTCATTTTTTTCTCTCTCGTTCCTCCTGTCATAAAAGTTTCGACTTCATCTCTCCTTCCTCTTCTCTGTCATCTTTTACCCCTCATCCTTTTCTCTCTATCACTTCTTTCCTTTCTCACCACTTCCCTTTTTATTCCCTTGCTCTGTCCTTTTCCCCTCTATCGTCTCTTAGTTACTTTCTCTTTCCTGTCTCTATTTTTTCGATTAATTTCTTCTCTTTAAAACAACTCTTTTCTTCATTATTTTTACTCTTCTTTCACTGGCTCACCTTTCATATAATCTTTTCTTTTTTTCTCCTGTACAATTCAACATCTTTACTCCACTTATCTTAAATTTTTCTCTACATCCTCTTTTTTTTTCGTCCTCCTTCTTTACCCTATAGCTCTTTTTTGTATTTCGTATTTCTCTACCCATTTTCTATATGCTTTCTTTACGCCTGCACAATTTTTTTCCTATTTCTTTCTCTATTCCTTGTCCTCCCTATATCTCTTTTTTCCCCTGTCTTTTATTTCTTTTCATTAATCTATCTTCTCCACTGTCTCAACCTGTATTTTCACTCTTGTCATTTGTCATTATCTTCCCTCTCTCCTACTCGGATTCTTCTTTTCCCATTTTTATCTCCTGTTTTTCTCCTTCTTTTTTGTTTGTTTCCTGTTTTTCTCCTCTCTCTCTTCGTTTATCTCCTGTTTTTCTCCTCCCTCTCCTCGTTTTCTTTCCCGCTTCCCGTATCTCTTGTTCCGTCATATTTTTCAGCATCCGTCGGTTTCATTCAATTGATTTTTGAAACAGGTGGTACTCTGGAAGACTCATTTTTAGACGAAGGATTCTTGCTAGACAAAAAACCGGGCGTCCATCAACCAAAAAAGGTGGAAAACGCCAAAATCCTCATCGCCAATACTCCCATGGACACGGACAAAATAAAAGTGTTCGGCTCGCACATCAAGGTCGACTCGATGGCCAAAATTGCCGAACTGGAATCGGCGGAAAAGGAAAAGATGAAGGACAAGGTCAATAAGATCCTGAAACACAACGCGAACGTGTTCATCAATCGACAGCTCATCTACAACTACCCGGAGCAGCTGTTTGCGGATGCCGGCGTCATGGCTATCGAACATGCAGACTTTGACGGCATTGAACGTCTGGCGCTGGTAACCGGAGGCGAGATAGCTTCGACGTTTGACCATCCGGAGCTTGTCAAGCTGGGAACTTGCGATCTTATCGAGCAGGTACATAGAGATGCTTTATTCCGCGTAATTGAATGCAATAACAAATAAATTATCTTTATCCAACATATAACCCGTATTCTTTTTAAAGTTACCGTTTATTGGGTTTTATCAAATGACACTTTTCGAAAATGTGCATTTTCGAAAAGTTGCTGTAACTTTTTTTCTGTCAAAAATTTCTTGTTTCGATGAAAACATTTCCAGAGCATTTTTTGTGTAGAGTAATGGTGTAAGTTGTTTTTACAAATAAGATATCCACAGTTATTGATAGAAAAATATGTTTTTTAAATAAGACACCCTGTATATTCCTGCATATTTCAATAGAGCAATTTGAAGAAAAAAACGGCAAAATTATATGAATCAAAGAGGGAGTTGGAAGAACTAGTCGTTTTAGGAGCAGTTGAAAACAATCACAAAACGTCAACGCGAAATTTGAAAATATCAACAGTCATACCAAGAACTAACATTAGGCGGATTTTGAGAGAGCACAAATACAAGCCATACAGGACCAGAAGAAAAACATGCTTAAGTTTGTCATAAAATTAGACCCTCAGACACAACCATCAGTTTTCATCTATCTAGTTTAAAAACGAAAAAAGTGTCCAGTTTGGCCCACTCTGTACAAAACTTTGTATATAATTTTTATTTGTATATTTGGATAATCTACAAAAACTTGCTATGGCGAAGTGCCATAAGTTTTAAGAAATGTTCACAAAATAAAAAGATATGGGCAAAAGAAGAATTTCGAAATTTTCGATTTTTTCTGTATAACTCCAGAACTAAAAAAGCTAGATCAGATTTGTTTATTTCATGTAACACGTAACCGACCTATTAAATACGCAATTTTTTCCCCATTTAACCATCCTTCTATCTTTTGCCGTTACCGAGGTCGCCATGCATAGACTCGAATTTGAATAGCCCCGTAGATGTTGATAATAGCTATTAATTTCGATGACTTTATATTATACTTTCTATGTATATGATTCAACTTACATGTAGTGCATGTATGAGTATATTCCTATAACTTGTGTAAATACTCTACAATACGAAGGCGTCAACAGCAAAATATATTTCAAAATATTTGGAATTGCCACTTCAAAGTGACAATTATTGTCACTTGCATCTGACAATTGTCACTTTGAACTAACAATTTTCACTTCGAATTGACACTTGTCACTTTGAACTGACAATTGTCACTTTGAACTGACAATTGTCACTTTGAACTGACAATTGTCACTTTGAACTGACAATTGTCACTTTGAACTGACAATTGTCACTTTGTACTGACAATTGTCACTTGCATCTGACAGTTGTCACTTTTAACTGGCAATTGTCACTTTGAACCAACAATTTCCACTTCGAATTGACAATTGTCACTTTGAACTGACAATTGTCACTTTGAACAGACAATTGTCACTTGCATCTGACAGTTGTCACTTTTAACTGGTAATTGTCACTTTGAACTAACAATTTCCACTTCGAATTGACAATTGTCACTTTGAACTGACAATTGTCACTTTGAACTGACAATTGTCACTTTGAACTGACAATTGTCACTTGCATCTGACAGTTGTCACTTTTAACTGGCAATTGTCACTTTGAACTAACAATTTCCACTTCGAATTGACAATTGTCACTTTGAACTGACAATTGTCACTTTGAACTGACAATTGTCACTTGCATCTGACAGTTGTCACTTTTAACTGGCAATTGTCACTTTGAACTAACAATTTCCACTTCGAATTGACAATTGTCACTTTGAACTGACAATTGTCACTTTATACTGAGAATTGTCACTTTGAACTGACAATTGTCACTTTCATCTGACAATTATTGTCACTTCGATCTGGCAATTGCCACTTTAAACCTGCACATTTTTGCTAACTCCATGCAAAGTTATTGTTTTTCTTTCAAGTCAAAGTGGTAATTGCCAGTTCGAAGTAACAATTGTCAGTTCAAATTGACAATTGTCAGTTCAAATTGACATTTGTCAGATGCAAACGACAATTGCCAGTTCAAAGTGACAATTGAAAGATCAAAGTGACAATTGACATATCAAAGTGACAATTGTCATATCAAAGTCACAATTGACAGATCAAAGTGACAATTGTCAGATCAAAGTGACAATTGACATATCAAATTGACAATTGTCAGATAAAAGTGACATTTGCCAGTTCAAAGTGACAACTGTTGGTTTAAAGTGACAATTGTCAGATAAAAGTGACAATTGCCAGTTTAAAGTGACAATTGTCAGATCAAAGTCACAATTGACAGATCAAAGTGACAATTGTCAGATCAAAGTGACAATTGACATATCAAATTGACAATTGTCAGATAAAAGTGACATTTGCCAGTTCAAAGTGACAACTGTTGGTTTAAAGTGACAATTGTCAGATAAAAGTGACAATTGCCAGTTTAAAGTGACAATTGTCAGATGCAAGTGACAATTGTCACTTCGAAGTGGCAATTCCAAATGTTTTGAAATATTTTTTATTGTTGGCCCTTCTACGCCTTCGTAGTACAATGCATAAAACACCAATAAATAATCTCCCTATCAAAATTCTGTCTTCTGATAACGAAGCATATTTATCATTATCATCATTAATTGTATCTCAAATTCGGTCGCAGGTGATGATCGGCGAGGACATCCTGCTGCGCTTCAGCGGCGTGGCTTTGGGCGAAGCCTGCACCATCGTCATCCGCGGCGCCACGCAGCAGATCATCGACGAGGCGGACCGTTCGCTCCACGACGCCCTCTGCGTCCTGGCGGCCACCGTCAAGGAGAGCCGCATTGTCTTCGGAGGTGGCTGCAGCGAAACGCTCATGGCTACCGCGGTGAGTAGAGCTGCCGCCAACACTCCGGGCAAGGAGGCCGTCGCCATGGAAGCCTACGCCAGGGCTCTGCTGCAACTGCCGACCATCATCGCCGATAATGCCGGGTAAATATATGTTTATCAATTTAGGCGGCTATTGATTATATTATAATGGAAAATATCAATTTTCATTATACCTGTATTTCGTAAAATATTTAGTCATGTATAAAATATCGCTCGCATATTTCACAGTGCAATTGACAATATTCCACAGACTATCGGTGATCGTTTTTTTGCTGTCACGTTGGTAATGAATTTTGGTTTATGATATTTGAAACAGTGTATTTTGATACACTGACATGTGCCATGTGTCAGCAATGACAAATGTCAAATTATTATAACCAATCCCCAGCCAATCCCTTGAATCTGACAGATGTTAGTGTATCAAAATTCAGTGTTTCAAATGTTAAAAATCAAAATTCATTCCCAACCAATGTGAAAATATTCCATATGTTTTCGGTGATCGGTTTTTTGCTGTCAGGTTGGTAATAAATTTTGATTTTTAATATTTGATACACTGACATGTGCCATGTGTCAGCAATGACAAATGTCAAATTATTATAACCAATCCCCAGCTAATCCCTTGAATCTGATAGATGTTAAAAATTCAGTGTTTCAAATGTTAAAATCAAAATTCATTACCAACCAATGTGAAAATATTCCACATGTTTTCGGTGATCGGTTTTTTGCTGTTAGGTTGGTAATAAATTTTGGTTTTTAATATTTGATACACTGACATGTGACATGTGTCAGCAATGACAAATGTCAAATTTTTATTAGCTGGGGATTGGTTATAATAATTTTAAATTTTAAAGAGGTATCAACAATGTGAAAGAATACGGGCTACCCTTCTCTCTAAGCGTTTCTACCGAGTGGAAAATTAAAGGCAAACATCTGTCAGAAAACAACTACTTCCCTGGCTAATACCACAACGGACATTGAACTACATCTGACAGATATTTGTACAACGTTCTTCCAAGAAGACCCAGTTGCAAGTGCTTGTCCTGTTATTAAACCGCCTGCAGACATGCATGTTTCGAGGTTTATTGCCTCTCATCAGTGACAGGGTAGGTCGGACAACATAATAATTGTCCTGTCCCTGCCAAATGAATAATAATCAACCGTTCAACTAATATTTCCTCACGGATGACACTACGACCCACAACATGAAGGCGGTTTTCAAGCCCACTAGGAAAATACAGCAAAGCCTGGGGTCAGCAAATGACGAAAGGGACCCACTATCGGCCGCGAGGGTATATTACATACCGTGTACTTGCGCTAAAGTGTATATCGGGCCCACGGCAAGATCCATAGGATCAAGCGAAACTGTAGATGAGGTCAAACAGACAAATCGGCTAGCGGAACACGCGCTCAGTGAAGGGGAACATGGAATACGGTTTGACGACGTAAAACTTGTCCCTAACCAGGGGCATCCTAGCCGTCTTGTACGGGAAGCAATAGAAATTCATAAACATGCGGAGAATTTCAACAGAAAGAAAGAAACTCTGAACATCAACCGTATATGTAAGGACTTATGTCTAACATAACCGATTTGACATTTTTCTTGAAACGATCGAACTTGATGAAAATTTGTTTCACTTGCCATGATCTACTATACCTTGACGAGAATAAAAGTTTGGGTAGTTAGGAGTTACCAAAAATTTGTTTTCCTGTGTTTAAAATTATTTAAGAAACAGACATTTAGTTTCATAGCGTTCGAATCTGTATAAGAAGTGACTGTTGTTCATTTGCTGCAGTTTAATTAACCTACTGATGAAGGTAGCAGGGTAAAAGAATATTTTTTCCTATTTACAATTATTTTAGAATATTTTATTCATGCGTTGAACTTTATCTCCCAGATATGACTCGGCGCAGTTGGTGAGCGAGTTGAAGGCGGTCCACAACAGCGGAAAATCCACCATGGGGCTCAATATGGATCGCGGAGAGCTGGGCGACATGAGCGCGCTGGGCATTACCGAGTCTTTTGTTGTGAAGAGGCAAGTGTTGATGTCTGCTTCGGAGGCTGCCGAGATGATCCTGCGCGTCGACGATATCATCAAAGCGGCGCCCAGGAAGAGGACGGAAGACAGAGGGATGTGCTAGGTTATAATACTCGTCTTTGGTTTAAGCTTTCGTTCTTAGTTTTAACGATACGTTCGATTAATATTCGATTAACTTGCAACTTTATATTGTACTCGACATTCACCTATTCTAAATAAAACATCTTCATTTAATACTTGGATGTATTAATTTTTTTTAAATAATACAGGGATCTACTTTCCGGTTCTATGTGTTTTGTGCATCAACATTTCAATTCATAGTATTTGGTATTGAGGTATGCTTTGATTCAGTCAGTTATAATAAACCACCATTTGTCAAATAACAACTTTAAATACCAAATTACATCAATGTGAGACGTAAAAGTTGTACCGCCCTCCCTCCAAACGAGCTGGCTAAATACTGCTGAACAGAGGCAAAAGCCATGTAATAGTGACAGATTGAAATACCCAAGGTCATTCAATTTGGTACCACCAAGACCAAAGGTGCCTGTTCTATGCCACTACAATAATAATGGACCATAAATGGTAGATGAATGGCATTCTAATCGTAAAAAATTATTATTTTTATGATTTTAACCGTTGGTTTGATATCTCCTACAAATCACATTTCAAATTCGTGGTGCTACTGCGAGCAATAAGAAGTTTGGTTATTCATTCATTTCATTCTTGGTTATTGGGATTCGTCGTATGACATTTACCCAGAGTCTCCCCATATGTGTTATGCAAGAAACCGTCCTGCCCCGGCCTCTAACCGGCGCAAATAACACGGGCTTCGTCGGTGGGTGAGGATTGTCTTGCTCGAAGCAATATCCTCACCCGTAATTCAATATTGGACATTCACACAAGTGTTCTGGTTAGGCTTTGTTACTAACTCCATACGCCACCTTAGGAGCAGCATGTTTATTCGTAGTCCCGTCAAACATGAAACGTGGGAGAGTCATTCTTCAATGAACCAGATAGTTTCTAAAGAAAAAAGATCTGCCTTATTGGAGAATCGAACCCACGACCCACAGGTCGTGCGCTAACTCGGTCGCCAAGTTTGGTGTTACGACTCCGGTTCACTTTTAGCTAAAGAGTACGCGGATTCGTTTAATACTCCGGATTCTAATACTGCCAATACACAATTCAACATTTTCACCACCAGATGTCGACTCTCGCGTTTTGAAGCAAAACTATCCATAATATTTGTGAACATTTAAACTCTGGTTCAATCACCATGGATTTACACATATATTAGATGAAAACACCATAGAACATAATCTCAGGTTGGTGTACAGGTTTTGCCGTGGTCTTGCTTGATTAAAATTTCGAATGCAGCTGCAGCGTCACGAAAAATACTTCTTCCACGCAACTTCCTATGGATTTTTTTTTTTACAAAATAGTGCACCTTAACATTTTTACTTTGGCGTGCTGAGGTTGGATTCCGTGTACCATAGAATTCTCTAGTCGGTCAAATAAGTAAGATAACGTTTTCGTTGAATTCATGAGAGAGAAAGAGACGGCATACGGAATTCCACAACAGGTTAGCTTAAACTGCTAGTGAACTTGTATTGTTTAATCTTCCCTCAGCATAGCAGGTTCTATAGTTTATGTTGGTACTATGCAAGTCGGATGAGCTGGTCAAATGCACCTATAGGAAGCAAGTGTTAAACTGCACCTAACTTCGCAAAAACCATGTAGAGAGAAATAGAAATAACCTATAACTTTTTCACGTGTAAATTTTGAAGTTTTGGGCTTTGGCGTCTCCAGTTGTTTCTTATTTTAGTCGGGAATCTATTCAAAATGTCATTCTTCATCAAAGGAAAACAAGTGAACGGCATAAAACGTGCCAAGTACTCCACAGACAAAAACAAAAAACGTAAACTCAACAATATAAAAGCCTCCAAAAATAATGAAGAGATCACCAGCAGTGAAGATGAAGGGTTAGATGATAAAGCTGCCGAGGTTTATTCTTCTGAAGATGAAAACGAAACTGCACAAGAGAAGAAAGTTCGCCTGGCAAAGGTTTACTTGGAAGAAATCGAGAAAGAGGAACGAGCTAGAAGAGAAAATAAAGATGTGGATGAAAGTGTTATTTCCAAAAGACTCAAAGAAGATTATTTGAAAGAAACGGGACGACTGAGGCTTACAGTAGCCGACAAATACAAAGGTTTCGATGAGAAACAGATAAAAATAATGAAATGCAGAGAGAACAGGAATAGTGTTACTTGTATGTGTGTTACTTCCGATGATAAACTGGTGTTCGCCGGAAGTAAAGATGGAGCAGTGGTGAAATATTCCTTAGCCAGTTTCAAAAAAGAGGGTGTCATACCGTTTGTTAAAAAGCCATCTGACACAATCCTGGGACACAGTAGTCGAATTTTAAGCCTAGCCATTTCGACAGACCAAAAGTTTTTGGTCGTGGGAACAGAATCTAGTGAAATATTCATATGGGATCCCAAGTCGCTCAAATTCGTCAAGAAACTGATTGGCCACAAAAATGCTATAACGGGATTGTGCTTCAAAAGAGACTCTCACACATTGTATTCCAGCTCCAAAGATCGCACTGCAAAAGTATGGAATTTGGATGAGATGACATACGTGGAGACTCTGTTTGGACATCAAGATGCCATTTCTTCAGTCGACGCTCTTTTCAGGGATAGGCTGGTATCCAGTGGGGGGCGGGACCTTCGAATGTGGAAGATACCTGAAGAGACTCAGTTGATTTTCAACGGTCACTCTGGAAACATAGATAACGTGAGACTCATAAACGAAGAAAATTTTGTTTCAAGCGGTGACGATGGGCAACTTTGTGTCTGGAGTATGCTGAGGAAGAAACCGTTGTGTGTTGTGGAAAACGCTCATGGAGTAGACCCGAATAACAAACAGCCGTATTGGATTAGTGCAGCCGGGGCCCTTGTCAACGCGGACGTTATAGCATCAGGCTCCCAAAATGGCACTGTGAAGCTGTGGAAACTAGAAAACAATTTTAAATCGTGCAAAGTGCTTCTGGAAATACCAGTGGAGGGATTTGTTAATTGTTTGTGTTTTTCTTCCGATGGTAGCTTCTTGATCGTTGCCACTGGAAGGGAACATAAGTTTGGAAGGTGGACCACAGTGAAGTCAGCCAAAAATTGTATCATGGTAATACCTTTATTGAAAAAGTGAATTGTTTTATTGTGTTGCATGGAGAATATTTTTGTAAATAATTTGACCTTTTTATATATTAAATATTCCTTCTGTTATGTATTGTTTATCTTCAGTATTATGTATTCATTGAAGAAGTCATTCCAATGACCCTACACTTAGCGATTTGCCTTTTTTAATTCCAGAACTGTTGAAGATTGAATGCCAATCTTACCCGAAAAAAGTCCTAAGGGTTAGACCCCTAAACATCGTGAAAAATACAAAATTGTCAGGATTACTTGAAATTGCATAATATGCGCATATGTGTGCATATAAAAAATTGTTGACTTTTACGGAAATTATTTAAAAAATTAAGTAATAAAATTTTAGAGAGAACTGGAGCCTTTTTCTTCTATAAATAAACTTTTCAACTCGAGAACGGTTAAAAATCGAGCAATTCCGCGAACGCCAATCAAAGTCAAAATATACTTTATAACAATTCAGACCCTGTGAAGGTGTGAATGATTAAAGGAATCGCATACGCGTGTAGATTGCACGTGCATCAAAAACCCTGAATGGGCACGCAAATATCCGAATCGGCCTTAATGTAGTACTTTTTACTCTCCTAGGTTGGTACTTTCGTTGAAAACTTTTAGCAACGCTGTTTCGAAGATGTTGGCGAGAACATGGAAGATAAGGGAAGGACTTTTTTTCTGCTACGCGGTGTACAGATCAGGGCAGTAAATCAATTAAATCCAATCGGCAAACGAATACCGCGAGTGCTATTTTCAAATCGTTCGTTTCAATTCGTTTGCGAATAAGGCGGGAAAACATACATATTTCGTTTGTATTGGTATGAAACACTTAATAGATTTCGCATACGAAACGATTTTAAAATAGCACCCCTGGAATCGATAGTGGATTACACCGAGTGCACGAAAGTGCATCGAACGAACCTATTATTTCTAGCAAGTATTCGAATCAACCAGACTTCATATGGAAGATCCGCATGGACCAATCAGAACAGTTGTGGAGCGGATGTGGCTAATTTGAAAAATAGACTGAAAGAAGGGTATATTCACCTGGAAAACTCACATCTATAGGCAGAAAGCTTACAATTATTATTAGTTCAATATGCGTAAATTATCAACTAATCTAACCGGATCTGACTAACGTAACGTAGACAGAATAACAACTCCACAACTGTTCTTGATTGGTCAATGAGGCTCGCTTATATTAAATCTGGTCGATTCGAATTCTTGCTTGTTTCAACTTGGTCAAAATTATAAATTATTCGCATTGTTTATCGCTATATTACAAACATTCTTTAAGTTTGACTGTGAAAAAATTTAAATAAAACTATTACTCGGTAGTTTGTGGATAAGAAAAATGAAGTTTACATTTCACTTTTTATTGTTATGAATAAGTTACTTACAAATGTTTCAGTGTCATTATGCAAAAGGAACAATAAACAAAAACCAAAATAAAACAATAAATCTTGATTTTCACAACCTTAAACTGTCACATATCCATCATCTGG
This sequence comes from Chrysolina americana, assembly GCA_958502065.1. Lineage (NCBI taxonomy): Eukaryota > Metazoa > Arthropoda > Insecta > Coleoptera > Chrysomelidae > Chrysolina > Chrysolina americana. The sequence continues at coordinate 87,638,418 of OY293414.1, forward strand.
AAAACAGTATACCTAGTGCTGTAATCAACTCGTGAAAAAAAATTACAAGATAATTCAAACCGATACAATCTTGATATATTTCAGGAAGTATATCTTAAAATTGGAGTTTATGTTATAAGAGTATGAGGGAGCAACTTAACTTAAAATCTCCACAATCAAAATGAACTCTCAACTAGAGCCTTAACAGACTGGAAAAGTTCAAGACCTAAGGGTAGGGCCAAGTTCTCCAGAATTCAACATTTCTTTGATGATGTCTAGACCTCCTATAAGTTCACCACCAACATACAGCTGGGGATATGTCGGCCAATCCGAGTATTTCTTCAAGCCTTGACGGACTTCTTCATCACTCAAAATATCAAAGGTCTCGTATGGAACTCTGCAAAATGAATCTGTTTACATTCACCATTGGGCATTAATTAATTTACTTACGCCATATCATTCAAAATTTCAACAGTTTTCCTGCTGAACCCACATCGAGGTGTGTTCCTGTCACCTTTCATGAACAGCATAATTTTTGATTTGTTGATCAAAGATTTCAGTCTCTCTTCCAATGGCAAGCTTTTGACAGTGCCTTCTCCAGTCGCAGCACTGTATTTGGTAACGGCTGCAGTAATTTTCGAGGGATCGGCCCCATGCACCGTTTCCACCGCATTGCCAGATCGAAACAATATCACCGTGGGTACAGCTTCAACCTTATATTTCAAACATACTTCTGAAAGGTCTTCTGCGGGGCAGGAATAGAATTTGGTGTCTGGGTTATGGGAGGAAAGGGCTTCCAAAAGTTCTGTCACTTGGGAACATTGCTCTGCCCAATCTGCTTGGAAATGGACTACCGAGAGGTTCTGTGCCCTTGAGAGATATGAATCACTATGTGTATATTAAATAGCTGCGACTTTTACTTACTGTATAACAGACTCGAACTCTTTTTGATCCTTTATGGAAGCTACCATTTTTTTTTAAGTGATTTAAATACTACAGATGAAGCTCTTTTAACTGGCGTCCTCTCAGATTCTCAAATATTTTATTTTCTAGGTTAACTTTAACTGAACTTTCGTGTACTTCTGATTTTATTTATGATAAAAGTTTGGTAATTTTTTTGACTCACGCGAATAAAACTTCACGGATGTCGGATGTCAATAATTGTCAAAGAGTCAAAGTCAAAGAACAAAGTTTTTTCATAGAACACACTTATGGCGTTCTGTGGCTATGCTGAAAAAAATCTCGTTTTGTTGATGGCAGTGATGACCTTGATTCGCTTTCCTTCAAGAACAAGATTGATTGTTTACGCTTGCTTCAAGTAGTAACAAACAGAAGGTTACTCATATTTATATTTTTAGATGTTTATAAAAATTTGGTTTCCTATTTCGTAACAAGGGCTTACGTCGTATATACTGCTAATTTTTGAGCGCATAGAAGCGAAATCAAATTCCACTTTTGGAGCAAACTTTCATGGGCTCATTGAATTTCCAATTTGGTCGATTTTATCATAATTTCTTATAGAATTTTGATAAAACCGTGTTCAGGTGAGTTCAAAGTTCAAGCCTTGAACTTCAAGGAGTAGTAGAGAAAGAACAAAAAGAAGATTGCTGATTCATCAAATGTGTTTCCGCTAGATACGGCTCTGGTAATCACCTGAAAAATTCCATAAGAGCCATGCATCCTCATTCAAATTAAAATGACATGCTGAAAGGTTCAAAGAGTGAAATAAGTTTATCACATAACTTTCATCTACGAAGGCATTGTCACGTCTTGCATAGGATACTACTAAGCAAGTTATCATAATAATAGAACTCACTCATAAACACGCATAGGCAAAATTCCTCGCAAGAAATTGCCTTTTTGATCAGATGGAGTCATAGGTCATAGACCTCATAAAAGATGTCTGTGGATCGAGTGATGACCGATAACAGTGACAACTGACAACGCCACAGTGACAACTGACAACGCTGCTTTAAAACGTCATTTGTGAAATGCCAAGCGCAGCGCATTTGTTTTTTTTGCTTGTTGACATTTTGATAAATTTGACTTGATGGATGTGACGTTATTATTTTAAGTGTTATCTGTAAAGTTCTCGTGAATCAAGGAAAATACAGACCGGAAATATATTGCTGAATCAAACTTATGCATATTTCGGCTATGTAAGAGTAGAAATGAACCCGCCGTCACCGGTATTATGCCAGTGCATTATACAAAACTGAAATGTTCATGAATATTTATTCAAATCATTGAACAAACTATGTCCAACAACAGTACGGCTACGCCGAAAGTTAGGGGGCCTGGTAGACCGCCGAAGAAAATAGTTTCCTGTACCTGGTGTAACGAAACAAAACTCCCACTCAAATATGTCTTTCCCACCACAAATGGCAAGAAAGAGTTTTGCTCCGAGACATGCCTCGCTGAATTCCGCAAGGCCTACGTCAAAGGAGCATGTATACAGTGTGATAATGTGATCCGAGGCAATAACACACCCTCCAAGGACTACTGTTCAACGTACTGCATGAACAAACATCAGAAAAAAGAAATCTCAAACTCGCGAATCGCTGCAATAGCCCCTACCACCCCTCTGGAGGGCTCCCCGGGACCTTTTCAGTACGAGACATATCAGCCTTTTGATTGGGATGAGTATCTTCGCGAAACGAGCAGTGCTCCAGCTCCGTTGTCGTGCTTCAAGCAAACATCGAGCCCACCTTTGAACGACTTCAAAGTCGGTATGAAGCTGGAGGCGTTGGATCCCCGTAATGTGACTTCGACGTGCATTGCTACTGTAATCAGTATTCTTGGGCCTAGGTTGAGGTTAAGACTAGATGGAAGTGATAATAAAAATGACTTCTGGAGGCTGGTGGACTCTAGTGAAATTCATCCTATTGGCCACTGCGAGAAGTCTGGGGGAATGCTTCAGCCACCTCTTGGTAAGTTAATCAAGGTTATCTTAAAATACAATTAAACTACAAATTCTCATAATTGTCATCAGATACCATGGAATTCTGTCTCAGAAAAACATACAAGGCCATTTTACCATCATTTGAGAAGTGCTTTCCATTACGAAAGCTCATATTGAAAGAGAAAAATCATTGATAACAAATGGCACAAAAATATCATGGCAAAACTTGAGTTCGTTACTTACACTCCTTAGTAAAGCAATACAAACTGATTTTTTCAATACCTATTCCATTGCTTTCAAACATGTCTGTAGTCAAGTCACCAAAAAACAAGGAGGCATTTTTGAAAAAGGTTTGGTAAACTGTAAGAACAAAGCAAAAGAGAACTGAAGAGTAATAAATGAACTTCAAAAATACTTCAAAAACTTTCACATAACTCTTACTGCTCCATAGTTTGTGAACACACATCAAAAATTAATTTACAAGAAGATTATTTAGAATATTTGAAGTATGTTAATGTTTTGCTCAAACTGTTTTCAGTAACTAAGGGCCAATTTATGCAACTTGTCATTATCATAATCACAATCAATATCATAGTTTTAGTGCCAATTGTTGTTTTTAAGACTAAAACTAAGGAAATTGCATAAATGCTACTACTGGAATGTACAGTTTCAATTTCATGTTATGATTATTAAGACAGTGATTATGATTAGGACTATGACAATGACAAAATTGCATAAATTGACCCTTAGGGAATAATAGTTCTTCAGGTACAGACGTTTTTGAAAATCTACCTGTCTTTGGAGAGACCTTGGGATAGTTTGCTTCTTGCTTGCAAGGCTCAGTTGTTACTACAATTTCATTTTTCTTAACATTATCCAAAAGAATAAGAATCAAAAAGAGAATGACACGTTTTACTAGAAATGATAAATTGAAACCATGCTCAATTTACGTTTCAAAACTCTAAATGCACAAATGATGCAATTATTTCACTGCTAGAAAATACATTTTGATAATATAATTCTGTGACAAAGCTAGGAAGTAAATATAAATTTGTAAATAACCAAAATAAATTGTATAAACTGTACAAACACTAAAATAAATTGAAATAATCATACTTATAGGCAGGTATATAAACAGTCACACAATTTAAAACAAATTGAAATTAAATAAATAACAATACTTTTTTTAATTCATTCTGGGAAGTGGTTACCACATTCAAATGAAATATCTCAAATAAAAATAGATAAAACACGGAGTGAAGGTTGTATTCTCTTAAGGCTGAAACACAATGGAAGTTTTATGTTTTTAGTTTTGATTTTCATAATTTTGGATAATTTTTTAACGCGAAACCATCATTGCCATTATTATTCTGATCACGCCTCATAAACAATCTGGTTGGTAGAATGCAAGCTTCATTTTTCAATACTGTTTTGCATTTTGTTTTACTTTAAAAACTGATATCCAAAATTCCAAAACTTAAAACTTATTACATAAAACATCCATTGTGTCTACGGCTTTACTCATACTAAGCCCAGTTTGATCAAAAAGTATGTGTATAAAAGTAAGAATCATTTCAAGTTATTTTCAAAAACACATGTTTCTTAAAGGTTTTTTATACGCCTTTTTAAACGCTTTTTACACGCTTTTTTACACGCTTTTTTACACGCTTTTTTACAGCTTTTTACTCGCATTGAACTACAAGTAAAAAATAATTGTTTATGCAGGCAGAAAATGATAATACCTAAATAAAAAATATTATCATTGTGAAAAAAAGCGTGGGGTGCTCGATATACGAAAATAGGGAACAATGCGCCCCACGCCTTTTTTACAGTGATCCTAATATTTTTCATTTATTATCATTTTTTGCCTATGTAAACAATTAATTTTTACATTTTAGTTCAATTTGTTATAAAAGCGTGTTTTTTTAACTATATTTATTGTGAAAAAAGTAAGGGTAATATTACAGAAATCTCATTATAACTTGCAGGAATATTATGATAATATGTTGTAATTTCATGTGATTTAATTTGACAATGTGATATTTCTATTATCGTAATGATTTATATATATAAACATAAAACTGATATAAAATGCATCATCATCATCATCATATTTATAATACAAGCAATAAAAATGGTGGTGGCAGTACAAAACAATTCAAACAAGGTATTTGAAAATTTTCAAATATTCAGTGCCCTTTTACTATGATTTGATTCCAAATCATATAAAAATGAACAAGTCATCATTTTCTTTACTCATTTACTTTATTATCACTTATCAATATTTTGTTCGATTTTGAAACATTTATAAAACAAATATAAGTATTATTATGTATTTCTTATCTCTGATTTTCCCGCAACAAGTTTTAATCTTCGCGGGTGTAATTAAACCGTTTATTCACCTTTTTGTAAATCGATGTTTTTTTAAAAACTTCATTATCATTATTATATAATGGTTATTTTATTATAAATTCAATTTTACGACTTCAGTGTTTAGTTTTGATTTAGTAGTTAAGAATGAATACATTTATCAATGTGAATGTTAGTTTGTCAAAAATATCTTTCATTAATGTTATATAAATGTTTCATATATTCGTGTATTTTTAGGATTTCGCATGAATGCTAGTTCCTGGCCGATGTTCCTGCTGAAGACTCTGAATGGAGCTGAAATGGCTCCTTCAAAAATTTTCCAAAAGGAACCTGCAGGTCCGAGGACCAACCTGTTTCAAATCGGGCAGAAATTGGAGGCTGTCGACAAGAAGAATCCGCAGTTGATTTGCTGTGCGACCGTGGGCGCCGTCAAAAACGACCAGATTCACGTTACCTTTGATGGTTGGCGAGGCGCATTCGACTATTGGTGTAAATATGACAGCAGGGATATTTTCCCTGTGGGATGGTGTGCCAAATCCGGACATCCCATGCAACCACCGGGGCAGAAGAATAATCCAGGTGCTAACAGGTAAGTTTTTTCTGTACACTGCCGAAAAGCTCTAAAATGCAGTTTAGATCCGTCGGTTTTTAGAAAATCCTGAAATCCTCCTTAGAAATGTAATGCTAAATTAATTTTCGTCAGATAAACTAATAAAAGCTCTATATCACCAAGATATGACTGATTTTTATCAATCTATTGAAAATCAACTTGGCTAAACATTTCTTATGGGGAGTTTCAGAGAAATTTTCGAAAAATCAAAATGTACATACTGTCTCTTAGACGTCTTGCAAATCAACCATCTCTTGGTATATCATTTAAGGAGTTTTCAGTAGTCTATATTGCTAGAATCAATTTGGCTAAACATTTCTGAGGTTGGGCTCGAAAAGATATTCAAAATATCCAACAATAAAAATATAAATATATCCCATTATTAGATCTTTATTTATTTTTCAAATTAAAAAAATATACAAGCTCTTAATAGCAAATCTCGTGTTGTGTAAGTTCATTTTGTGTTAAAATTCCACTGATATATCAACCACCGTGTCTAGTCATTCTACAGTCATTCCTCATCTTAAATTTGGTCGATTTAAATCCAAAAGTCGAATTTATTTTCACATCCGACGCCAATGGGAATTCAGCCGCTTGAAAAAAATTATAGCTAGAATGCGACCGCTAACTTGAATTTGAAAGGTCATTTAAAATTATTTGCGGATTACTACCATTTACCATTATGGAAAACGTGCTCAAGAAATAAAGGAACAAATGGAAGGTGACCTCTGTTTGATTTCGTTGTGGTTAAAAAAAAAAAGTTGACTTCTAATTCTAAAAAATATTTACTTCAGTTTGGTATTTTCGAAGCTCCAGTATTTAATTTCAATATTGGGCACTGCAACTAAATCAATTTTGAAACCATTGAAAACCTCACAAAATCACTGTTCATGGAACCATCGTCAAAATTATACAAACCAAGAAATCTTCCAGATTTTAATTCATTGTTCAGAATAAAAAATTAAAAACATTCCATTCTCTCCCATGTTGTTTCTTCTGATATTCATATTCATCTAACCTGACAATCTGATAACAACTATACGAATTAAAACTCAATTTGGCAAAAATTATATATATATATATATATATATATATATATATATATATATATATATATATATATATATATATAACAAGAAGGAACATTTTATTGGACTAAGCCCTCTAGTGAAAATGCAACCGTAGACACGTGTTTCGATCTTAAGGATCTCATCAGTACGGTGAAAGCAAGTGTAAGGATGTGCAACACTTGATTGCAGGTGAAACAACAAACGAACGGAGTCAACAAACAAATATATATATATATATATATATATATATATATATATATATATGTTCAGATAGGTTTCCGCGGTCAGATATTTGAAAACTAAAAGTTCGGGTTGAACCGCGTCTAGAATTTGTTGAAATTCGACGTTTCGGCTCCGATTTTGGAGCCATTTTCAAGAACTGAAATAGAAAGAAAATTAATGAGAGGTTAAAACGTGATTCTACGCTGAGGTCTCAATCTGCCTACTCCTCAGGTATAATTACGTTAGGTTTTTGTGACTTGACGTCGGGGTCTCAATCTGCCTACTCCCCATGTCTCGTCACTGGTTCTCTCTAAGGTCTCAATCTGCCTACTCCTTCGAGAGAACTGAGGAATTGTGGGTTGAGGAACTGTATTTATAGTGGATGTGGCTGTAATGGCCGTGTGCAATGTATTGGCGCGAGGTGAACTATAGGCGGGAACTGAATTGGCGCTAGATGAGCTGTGTGCGGGAACTTGGTTGGCGCTAAGTGAGCTGTGTGCGGGAACTGGGTTGGTGGGAAATGAGTTTATGCGTGCAATGAGAGGCTTCCAGGTATTGGGAAGTCTACGTCCGTCGTCGCGAGTGTTGAGGCAATTGGGGCGCTTCTCTATCTCAAGGGCTTCTCGGATGATCCTGGTTTGCAGAGTTTTCTCGGTGGAAATTGTTTTTGTGTTCTTGAAGTCTATTTTGTGACCTGTGTCTTCTCGATGTTTATAAAGTGCGGAAGTGGAAGATGCCTGACGTACAGCAAGTTCGTGTTCGTAGACTCTGGAAGTTACTCGTCTATTAGTCTGGCCAATATAAGTTCTCGGGCAGTCTGAACATGGTATTTCATATATACCTTGAGAATCGTTTGGTATTGTGTCCTTGGGAGATCTGAGGAATTTGGATATTTGGTTGTTGGCCGTGAATATTGTTTTTATCTCGTGTTTTCTCAAGATACTACTGATTTTGTCTGTCACACCTTTGATGTATGGTAGACGTAGACTTCCCAATACCTGGAAGCCTCTCATTGCACGCATAAACTCATTTCCCACCAACCCAGTTCCCGCACACAGCTCACTTAGCGCCAACCAAGTTCCCGCACACAGCTCATCTAGCGCCAATTCAGTTCCCGCCTATAGTTCACCTCGCGCCAATACATTGCACACGGCCATTACAGCCACATCCACTATAAATACAGTTGCTCAACCCACAATTCCTCAGTTCTCTCGAAGGAGTAGGCAGATTGAGACCTTAGAGAGAACCAGTGACGAGACATGGGGAGTAGGCAGATTGAGACCCCGACGTCAAGTCACAAAAACCTAACGTAATTATACCTGAGGAGTATGCAGATTGAGACCTCAGCGTAGAATCACGTTTTAACCTCTCATTAATTTTCTTTCTATTTCAGTTCTTGAAAATGGCTCCAAAATCGGAGCCGAAACGTCGAATTTCAACAAATTCTAGACGCGGTTCAACCCGAACTTTTAGTTTTCATATATATATATATATATATATATATATATTTCTCATTCTACTGAGGATGAAGTGTAGCATAATTTCTCTGCTCAATAATGAATCAACTATTATATTTATATTTGTTTAATATGGTTAATTATCAATTAGATTTTATATTGTAATTTTTGTGTGAAGTCTGAAACTAATGTTATAAGGCACAGTATGGAACCCTGCAACACACCAACTCGAATTTGACCAAAAACAAGTTCATGTATGGATTACATGAACAAACAATTCATCTTTTCTGCCCATAAACTCAAACTCAATTAGAAAAAGTCCGCAGTAATGTTATTCAACTCTAAGAAGAACAGAAAATTCTATGATCACCATAAAAATTTTCATTGAACATAACTTACTTCCAATTGTGAAAAAAATGTGTTACTGACTGACCTTTTTTTGTAGTTATTTTATAGTGAATAGAGACGAATTATTATTATTATTATTTCTTAAGATTCAGGTGGTCGAGACCAGCATTCACAGCGCCTGCTCCGACTTCCTCGGTCAGCTCCACCGCAGTGGAGGTGGTTCAGTCTCCGGAGGCAGACACCTCTGCCCCTCCACCGCCACCCATCACTGTATATTTCCGCAAGAGCTGTCTAGGGGGACCTCTTGTGGACTCAGCGCAGCTGGCGACCTCGATAGAAGATACTGCTCCGGAAGTTTTAGCAAAGAAACTCGTCGGCCAGGTGAGTAGTAGCTGTAGCTTTTTAGTTCTCCAGTAAAGCTGTTTTGGCCGACAAGTCATTCAACGTAGTAACGATTGTGAGAAACGGATTTGAAGTATTATAGAAATTTACAGAACAATTTTTAAAATGATGGAAAATATAAATTCACAATAAAAAAAAATCATAACTTTGTTTCAAATAGATCCTGAATGCTTCTCACAAATCAGAGAAGATTCTAGCCAGACTTGGAGCGCTGAGTGGCGATGAAATGGTGATAACCCACAATGGAAACACTTTCACAATCAAACTGCCTCAGTTGTCAAAGGCGAGCGATCTAGAAGCGGTATTCCAGACCCTGGCGCAGGCGTTAGGGTGCTGCCAGAATCTCTTCGGTGAGTGTTCTTCACAATAGTATTACCAAATGATTGAAATGTTTGTCACTATCATATAACTGATGATTATTTTAGCGGTAGGTCAATATTTAGGTTTAGAATACTCATTCGTCGTTGAAAGTTAAGGTACGATGTAAACTGCATACATGAATTTATTAAACTGAACAAAATAATGGAAAAAATCTGAGTATAGAACAATAATTGTGATATATACGATTAGTTACATGAAATTGTTAAAAATTCTGAAATTGTAAAAAGCCATTCAGTGAATAAAACAGTTTATCAAAAGATATCAGTCATTGTTTGTCAAATTATGGAAGAAAACCCCAATAACTCTCAATAGTTTATAATTCAAATTACACCTCAAGTAAGCATTTGCGCTGTATGCATTTGTTAAGTGATTGCGATCACGGACTTTGATGTTAGTTATTGTTTGCCAAATTATAGAAGAAAACGCCAATAAATTCAACTACTTTATAACGCAAATTACACCTCGAATGAGCATTTGCGCTGTATGTACCTGTTGAGTGATTGCAATCACGGACTTATATGTCAGTTATTATTTGTCAAATCATGGAAGAAAACGCCAATAAATTTCACTAGTTTATACGCAAATTACACTTCAAATGAGCATTTGCGCTGAATGTACCTGTTGAGTGATTTCGATCACGAACTTATAATAATATGTCAGTTATTATTTGTCAAATTATGGAAGAAAACGCCCAATAAATTTCACCAGTTTATAATTCAAATTACACCTCGAGTAAGCATTTGCGCTGTATGCACCTGTTAAGTGATTGCGATCACGGACTTTGATGTCAGTTATTTTTTGCCAAATTACAGAAAAAAAAACAATAAATTTCACTAGTTTAAAACGCAAATTACACCTCAAATGAGCATTTGCGCTGTATATACCTGTCGAGTGATTGCGATCACAGACTTATAATAATATGTCAGTTATTATTTGTTGAATTATGGAAGAAAACGCCCAATAGATTTCACCAGTTTATAATTCAAATTACACTTCGAGTAAGCATTTGCGCTGTATGCACCTGTTAAGTGATTGCGATCACGGACTTTAATGTCAGTTATTTTTTGCCAAATTACAGAAAAATAACAATAAATTTCACTAGTTTAAAACGCAAATTACACCTCAAATGAGCATTTGCGCTGTATATACCTGTTGAGTGATTGCGATCACGGACTTATAATAATATGTCAGTTATTATTTGTTGAATTATGGAAGAAAACGCCCAATAGATTTCACCAGTTTATAATTCAAATTACACCTCAAGTAAGCATTTGCGCTGTATGCACCTGTTGAGTGATTGCGATCACGTACTTTAATATCAAGTTTTGGGACGAGATATCCAACGCATGAAAAAATAACTTGATGATATTGATGATAATAATCTTTATTGACCCAACAAACAAATGTTAGAAGTATAATTATAATTAACAGTATTCAATAATACATCCGAATATTTCCAATGTTACGTGAACGTTTTGCGGTTTTCAGCTCTAGAGCAGACAGTTAAAGAGTGCCCGTCATGCGACGTCAAGGCCTCTCCGCCGCCGTTGAAACGCAAGCCCCCTGAGCAAGAGGCGGCCACTTCGACAACTCCTGCTGAGCCCTCAAACTCCACCGAGTCCACGGCGGCCAGCCTGAGCAAAATTCCGACACAAGAATGGGGAATAGAAGAAGTCATTCAGTTCATCGAGTCGACTGATCCGTGTTTGGGGGTGCACGCCGATTTGTTCAGGAAGCACGTAAGTGTCTTTTACCATAATAATTGATGTACTTTCGTGAAAAGTTGTTGAATAATTTTGTTATATGTTTTAAACACAAACCGTTCTGGAGTTGAAAAATTCATCCTGAGTTGAGAGCTGTAATTTCCCGCCAAATGTTTTTTTTTGCAACCTTTTTTGTATAGGCTCGCCGAATTTGAAATCGATCTCGATAACGACAATTATGTTATCGGCAAACAATACGGTGTTCGAGATAACTATAGAAAACAAAAGAGAAAACAGCGCTGTGAAAGTAGTATCAGAAAGCAAGGAATGACATGGCACGAGACATTTGTGGGGAGAGGTATGAAGGGAGTATAGTTCTCCGCTGCCTGGGAGCTTCATTTACTAACAGCTGCTACTGATGATCCGACCATAGTAATAAACATAAATTCAAAAGAGTTAGTTTGATAGAAAGGAAATCTTTTCATTGCGCCATTCGCCAGAAAAGAAATTTATGCTATAGTTTCCCTTTCCCCGATTTTGATTCGGCCAGAAATATTTTCAGCTCGGTTGACTGATCAGCGTCTTTCCCCGAAAAACGAGTTTGTTCTTGTTGAAAGACTGCGCAATAAGGATGTGAAAATGTTGAAACGTATGACGTGATATGCGTAGTGCTTTTCTTATCTGTTTGAAAAGGTGAAATTACTTTGGGAATTGATTTTAAGAAACTTGCAAAACTTTTTATTTTCTTGTAGATTGTTTCATCCTAATGAATTATTCTCGCGTTTTAAGTTTATCAAGTAGCCGGGAGATAATATGTAGATATAAACAATTTTGATCCAAGAATAGACCCTCGGCATAACTCAGCTTTCGTTTCCAATTGAACATTGTGGGCTGTTTGTAACTGAACGACCCATTCTTACGTTTGTTATTTTTTCTTGCAGGAAATTGACGGTAAAGCGTTTTTGCTCCTCAACTCCGACATGATGATGAAGTACATGGGTCTGAAACTAGGCCCTGCCCTCAAAATTTGCAATTTAGTTTCTAGGTTGAAAGGTAGAAGGCACATGCTTTAAGATTTAAGATAAGTCAAAACAAAAAAAAAACAAGAGAGGATTTATGTTTTTCATTCTCGATTATTTCCGTACTTGAATGTATACATGTTCTTGTTAAATTGTAAAAGCGTCGCTGGTTCTTTTCAGCTCTGAGCTGGACTTTCCTGGTCGATATCTGGATAATTTGATTTTATCTCAAAACCGTTGTATATATTTTCAACGCTCTAGTTTATAATAATAACTCCATTTTTCAGGATTTATTTTTGTGGTCGCAGAACTACTCTGACGTACGAAACTTTTCGTAAGCACCCCAATTCTCGGGCGTTGAAAATGTGTGTACCATCCCTTATTTTTCCTAAAATGTTTGTGATATAACATTATTCTTTAAAAGTTATCTTGTAAGTGTTATTTTGCACGATATATTGTACAGCCTTTCTTTTACTTTTACGAAGATGCGTTTGGAGTTGTGGATAAATATATTGAGTGATTTATATTTTTCAGTAATGTGTAGATGATAATGTAAATAAAATGTGGACAATTGAGAGTAAAAGAAAGTATGCGAAGCGTAATAGGATAGGTGGAAATGCATAAAAATCGTGAAATTCTTCGCTCGTGTGCGGAATTTCTATGATGGTAATACTTCAAATATAAAGTCTGGAACTTGAGTTGTTTTTGTTTTTTCCGTTTTTTTCCCTGTTATTCCCTGTTATTCTTCTCTGTTATTCTTCCCTGTTATTCTTCATCTTCCTTCCCTTATTTATTCAAAGTGCAGAAGATAGTCTTCGGATTTGGAAAATCATAAGAAATATTGTTTTTTGTTTTTATGGAATCGTACGATGTCATAGATTTCGAGAATTTATCTATCAGGTGTCGTTGAAATGATATTTTAAATCGGCGAAACTTTTATATAGGCGAGTCACATGGCGGTTCGTTTATATTTTTCGACAGAAAATATTTGCAGCAATGATACAGTTATATGCTAATAAAATGTTTATCAATCAATCGGAAATAGAGGTAAGTACAACTACCTGTAATTAATAAACTGAAATTGTTTATCTTTGTAGAACATTCTGTCCCATTGAAAAATGGAAATTAATGAGGTATATCTCTAAAAAAGTAATACAACTTTATTAATAGTATATTTTTCAACAAAAATGTAAATACTGTTTTTTTTTTCGTGATCGAAAAAAACGTATGTCATCTCGAGTATGAAATGCTATTTTTTTTGATAGATGTTTATAAAATACTGAAATTTCGCAATCACAGTTCATAATTATAGTTATAGAGAGAAGTTCCAATGTAATCGTGGAAATGTTTATAAACTGTCAAACGAAGTGACGTTCGTTTGCTGATTCAAGTGCCCAGTAGTGAGATTAACTGTCATCAGTGTCAAAAATATGAAATTGTTTTTAGTATATTCCCATCATTATCATTATCATGAATTTTATAAATATATGAAAATTAGAAATAACTAGTTAGTAATTAATTTAGTTTGGTTGAAAATGTGTATATTTTTCCCTGTCATAAACTTGTATGTTTCTTGGGAAATAAATGTTATTATTATTATTATTATTATTATTTTCATATACATAAGTAGAAAAAATAAATATTCTTGTTGCTGCTAATTCTGAGACAGATCCCAGATTGCTCTCACTGGTTCAGAAAAATACTCTAAAAACGAATCGTACTTGAATAACTACTGGGGTCAAAACAGCCTTTTAATAATTTCTCTGAGGGTGCTACACGCTCACTAAAAGAAAAGTTTGAACAAATAAAATCATTCGATTTTATTTAAGTTGTGGAATTCATGATGACTAACTGCATTTATTGCTTATTATGAGTTGAGAGCGGTAACTTTCCGCCATTTTTTTTGCAGTTTATTAAATTCACTTTTTTTGTAATATTTTAAATTTTTTGAAAACCATAAATTAGCTCAAACGTATATTATTATGCATAAAAAATTGAATTCGACAAAAGATTAGTTCTATTCTTGGCAAACAACACCGTATTCGAGAAAACTATAGAAAACAAATGGAAAAACCGCGTCGTGGTGAAAGTAGTGCCAAAAAGGAAGGAATGGCATGGCGCGAGACATTTGTGGGACTTTCCTCGGAGTAAGGGTTGAATGTGGAGAGAAGTGGGAAAGGGGTTTAGGTCCCCGAGATGAATTTGTTGATCAAACAACGTCTGAACAAATAAAAGCAATCAATTCGATTCAAGTTCTGGATTTCATGATGACTAAATTTATTTATTAGTATGGGAAGAGACTTCTAGATGTTCACACAATAGAACCAGGCGAAACATACTACAGCAATTGTTCAGCAGATATAATAATAATATTAATACTCCCTCATAAAAATTCATAGAGGTACCCAAAGGTATACCCTGTGCGGGTAGAGAACGGCTATTATTATTATTATTTGCCGTGGCGCATGCAATATTTAACACAGAAATCTGAAACTATTGGTGAAATATAGTCATATTTGTTATGTATTATCAACAATGACGCTTTAACTCGTATACGTAATAAATAAAGTTAATATGTGTAACATTGGTTGGATTTATGGTTGTGTAAAATTTGATGAATTCATTGGAAAAATCGATAATGAAAACGAACATAACATCTTTTTTCATTGCTACAGGTGATGGGCCACCTTTTTTGGTGGATCATCCTCATCTGAAAACACGGAAATGAAATCCGTTAGGATAAAATTTGAAGCAGAAGAACTCGTTTATTTGCCAAAATACTATAAAAACAAATCTGTTGATAAAATCACGAGTGAATAAATCGGTTTTTACGCATTTCTGATTAGATATATAGTACCTAGTGTTGTTCTACCTTTGATGACAATAGTTTTCAATCATTCATAACGAAATGAACTTTTATTTAGCGCCGACCCTGTCCCGTTTGAACGAAAAGTTGGGTTATATTCAAGAGTGATCAATTTGCGTCAAAGTTTTCAAATATAACTCACCTTTTTCTCAAAACTGCACCAAAATGAGCTACTGAACATATGGATTCGACAAGGGTACATCTAGAGATTATTTTCGTTTTAAAATTTTCCCAAAAAGTTATTTTTACAATTTTATCAACGTTGGACATCTCCTTTATAAGCAAAGCAGGCCTTTATTTATAAATAAATGACAATCACATCAGGATTATCCCGCTAGATGGCCATCAAAACCAATATTAAACAAGTTTTTTTTTATACCAAGCCCTTAATTACTTCAAATTTTCAGTAGTTTTTTTTTCTGTTATTTATAACTATAATTTTCACACACCATATAGAACTGAATACCTTATGAGATGCTAGGCTCTCTGCTCTTGTTATTTGACTCTACAATTATTGTAAATTAAGATGATAATATAAAATATTCTACATTTAAGGGAGTTTTATTTGGAAAGTTCATCGGTAATTCGGAAGTACAGCCTTTTAAAAAGACTGCAGTACCTAAATATAGAAAAAATCCTAGGAGAACGAATCTACTCAGTCGGTAAAGCATTAATCAAGTGCCCAGGATCTAGAAATTGGCAACAAAAAAATTTTGTGAGCACAATAACATCTTGAAGAATTTAAAGAATACACTATAGAGGCCTATGAGACCCTATGCTGTTCAGTACCCCGAAACGTATACGCGCGGGTAATTCCCCATTAGAAACATCAAGTACACGTGAAGGGTGATAATTAATTAATAATCATTCATTACTATTATTGTCCTCAATTCAGTAAGTAAGGATAGCCGGTTAGTAGGAAACTTCCACCGGTGAAGCAAGATGCAGCTTATTCTTGAAGTATAAGAACAATGAAATCCATAATCCAATTATGATAAAGGCAGGAATATCAAGATATACTTTTTGGGATAAAAATGCATCTGCCATCTGTTGTATAAAGGCCAAAGTTTAACATTTAATCTATATTCACAGTTTTGTCTACCGCTTACAAGATGTCACTGCGGCAAATCAATATTAAATCTCAAAATGCCAGAAGTGCATGATGATAAATTGTTCAATAATCTGATAAGAAGCCAAACGATTCGTAAGATTTTCATATTCTGCTTAGGTTCATCTAGTAAAGAGATGCCTACTTCTCAAGCCGTGTTATTATTATAGATGAAACTTTTGGTACATTTCACTGGTACGCTAGTTCACTTAGGCACTAAGCAACAGTGGCACAGCTAGGGGGGCTTTGGAGCTGCTCGCTTCTCCCATGCCACCATATCGCTAGCGTGTCGAATATGGAATTCAAATACCCTACGATCCCAAGTACGAATTATTATCCGAGCGCCACCGCCTGCGCTAATGAAAAAATGTGCTTTTGAGATTTGCCGCTACAAGCGGCACATTTTAGGGAGCGGCAAATTCTGATAATGGAATTCAAATATCTCACGATCCCAAGTACAAATTATTTTCCCAGCGCCACCGCCAGCGCTAATGGAAAAATACTCTTTTGAGATTTGCCGCTAAAAGCGGCAGATTTCAGCAAATTCTGATTATGGAATTCAAATACCTTACAATTCACACTAGAAATTTTGTCCAGCGCCAGCGCTCATATAAAAGGGAAGCGGCAAATCTCACTGATCGACCAATTTTGACTGGAATTCTAATAAGTAAACGAATGAATGTTTTTTCTGATTCCACCATTTTTAGCTATTTTTTTAGTTTTTATAAACTTGTGATACTTCTTGTTTATTTCCATCAATTGTTTGATTCTTCTTTTTTATGTATTCAATGCCATTATTCAGTGTATGTATTATTATTATTATTTTTTTGTACCTCTATAAACATAAATGTTTCTTGGGGTCAATAAAGTAAATAAAATTACAACTAAAAATTATTTCGCGATTTTTTGCGACAAATCTCAGAGAGTTGCAAACATCAAGGAGCGGCAAACATCAGAGAGCGGAAAAATCTGATTATGGAACTGAAATTCACTACAATCCTCAGTAGAAATAATTTTCTCAGAGCCAGGGCTAATAGAAAAAATTGTTCTTGAGATTTGCCGCTATAAGCGACAAATATCACGGAGTGGCAAATATCAGGGAGCGGCAAATATCAGGGAGCGGCAAATATTGGGGAGCCGCAAATTCTGATCATGGAACTCAATACACTACAATCCCCACTAGAAATAATTCCCTCGGTGCCAGGGCTAATAGAAAAAAGTGCTTTTGAGATTTTCCGCTATAAGCGACAAATATCAGGGAGCGGCAAATTCTGATTATGAAACTCAAATACACTACACTCTTCACTAGAAATAATTTCGTCAGCGCAAGGGCTAATGAAAAAAGTGCTTTTGAGATTTGCCGCTATAAGCGACAAATACAGGGAGCGGCAAATATCAGGGAGCGGCAAATTCTGATCATGGAACTCAATACACTACAATCCCCACTAGAAATAATTCCCTCTGTGCCAGGGCTAATAGAAAAAAGTGCTTTTGAGATTTTCCGCTATAAGCGACAAATATCACGGAGCAGCAAATTTTGATTTTGGAATTCAAATACACTACAATTTCCACTAGAAATAATTTCCTCTGTGCCAGGGCTAATAGAAAAAAGTGCTTTTGAGATTTTCCGCTATAAGCGACAAATATCAGGGAGCGGCAAATTCTGATTATGGAACTCAAATACACTACAATCTTCACTAGAAATAATTTCGTCAGCGCAAGGGCTACTAAAAAAAGTGCTTTTGAGATTTGCCGCTATAAGCGACAAATATCAGGGAGCGGCAAATTCTGATTATGGAACTCAAATACACTACAATCTTCACTAGAAATAATTTCTTCAGCGCAAGGGCTAATAAAAAAAGTGCTTTTGAGATTTGCCGCTATAAGCGACAAATATCAGGGAGCGGCAAATTCTGATTATGGAACTCAAATACACTACAATCTTCACTAGAAATAATTTCGTCAGCGCAAGGGCTAATAAAAAAAGTGCTTTTGAGATTTTCCGCTATAAGCGACAAATACAGGGAGCGGCAAATATCAGGGAGCGGCAAATTCTGATTATGGAACTCAAATATACGTCACAATATCTCCTAAAAATATTTTTTTCAGTGCCAGCGATAATAAAAAAAAACATTTCGTCTCGAATAAGTATTTGCCGTGCCAATAAGATATTAAGTCAGAATTCTGACTTAGTATCTCGGAATTAACAAAAATAAAAATTTTAATAATAGTGGCCCTTCTATGCTTTCGTACGGATGTCTTAACAAAAAAAGAAAATGTTTTTGTTGGTTTTGATTAACTCGACGTTGAAAAGACATCGTCCGAGACAGCTATATGAGCACTATTAAACTGCATAGAGCATACGCCTCATTCAACTGAAGCGCCGAGACAACTAACTCTCCCCGTCGTTAACTCACCCCGTAGACCCCCGGCAGAGTCCCATTAGAGTGAAACTCAGCGGTAGCACACATGCCGATGCCCCACCAGGAGCGGCAAAGGACGCGCTAGACCTGGGGGCGGCCGGAGAGCGCCTGCGCCGCTCCACGGACCCTCCGAACGGACTCCTGAGACCAGCAGGAAGCAGTCGACTGGTTATCGCGTTACGTGCCGTCTCCAGTGCCGCCACACGTGCGTTTCACTCGCTCGAGAGCCAAGTAGGTGACCTCGATGAGAATTGGGGTGGTTTTTTGCTTGGATGGCAGCCAGAGAGAAGGTGAGCGGTAGAAGGGGGTGATGGCTGTTGTCGTTAGTGTATCGTTTTTACGAGACGCTCGTCGAGATGGTATCTGACGGCGAAAAGGGGGTGTAATTTCGTGCAATTCGGTCGTGGCTTTTGTTTTTATCGGTTATGAATGAAAGTCTGCTTTGATTTGGTTGAATAAGTGTTTTGGAGCTTTTCGAGCCTAACGTGTTATTTTTCACGAAATACTCGAATACAAACAACAAATGAATCGAAACAAACTCTGCTTCACGTACATTATGCTATGTAATACCTACGCAATTGCAAGTTTATCAAAAAACTAGATCCGTCCGAATCCACAACTAGAGAGGGCCATAAACTTTCGACCAACATTCAATGGAAAAATCGATAATGAAAACGAAAAATACATTTTTTTTTTCATTGCTACAGATGATTGGCCACCTTAATTGGTGGATCATCCTCATCTGAAAACATGGAAATAAAATCACGAGTCCGTTAGGATAAAATTTGAAGCACTCGTGGTATTACCTGGAATAACTTTTTATTTTCCAGAAAATCTCGTTTATTTGCCAAGAAACAATGAAAACAAAGCTGTTAATAAAATCACGAGTGAATAAATTGGTTTTTATGCATTTCTGATTAGATATATAGTACCTAGTGGTGTTCTACCTTTGATGACAATAGTTTCCAATCACTCATAACGAAATGAACTTTTATTTTGCGCCCACCCTGTCCCGTTTGAACGAAAAGTTGGGTTATATTCAAGGGTGATCAATTTGCGTCAAAGTTTTCAAATATAACTCACATTTTTCTCAGAACTGCACCAAAATGAGCAACTGAAAATATGGATTGGACAAAAGGGTACATCTAGAGATTATTTTCGTTTTTAAACTTTCTCAAAAAGTTTTTTTTACAATTTACATGTATCATTTCAATAGTTTCAAAACTTATTAAAATAATATTGAAGCAAAGGCTTACAAAATACTTTGAATCTAATAATAAATATCTCAATTACCATCAGTTTGGGTCCAGGAGGAAATGCAGTTCAATCCAAGCTATTTTCAAAATCGCTACTCTATGTGACCTATCGAAAGCCTTCGACTGCTGCATAATTATACTGCTTTAATTGAAAAGTTGCGCTATTATGTTGTAAGAGGTGTACCACTCGACCTGATCCAGTCCTACTTATGCAACAGGAAACAAGCAGTATATATAAATGAAACACATTCTTACTTCCAAAACTTTTCACATGGAGTACCTCAGGGATCCGTTCTGGGGCCTCTAATATTCATTATTTATGTGAACGACCTCTTCCATTTTGATTCCTAATAAATCTGTTGGTTATGCTGATGATACAACTTTATTAAATACTGCTTCGGATGTAGAAAGTCTCTACACCAGAATGGCAGATTCCCTCGATGAAGCACAGAATTGATTCAGTGTCAACAACCTCAAACTGAACTGCGATAAAACCCAGAAACTCATTTTTTCTATTAAAAATGCAGGAAATGGCGATTGTATTAAACTTCTTATGGTGGTTATAGATGACAGCCCAGCCAACACAGATACATCTCTAAGATATTGCTGCGATGTCACTTCGTGACCTGCGATCGACACGCATCGTTACGTCGCACAGACGTCCCAGCGACTCACTTTTGTCACACTCATGATGCATGCTGGCGACCCCTATGCGATGTAGTTCTGAGACGTCTTTGCGATGCAAAGATGCCTCCTAATAACGCATCAGGGATGTAACAGAGCGACATAGCAGCGATTTCTTCACTGTTATATTCAAGAGACGTCAACGTCTATGTGATATTCCAGACAGAAACAACAAATAGAAACAGAAAATATATTTTCAATATGAAAAAACTGAATATAACAAAAATATACATAAAAAAAATTCTTCAAAAAATGAAAACATTCTGGCACAACATTAATAAAGTACAAAATTAAAAATTAACAAAGTAAAAAATGAAAATAAATTAATTAAAAACTAAAAGTCCATTGCTTTAGTTCCTTTTCCTGTCGAGCCTTTGTTTGGCATGCCTGAACCAATTGGAACAGGCTGCTTCCACATTTTTTTCGTTCTCTCTGTGAAGGCTCATCACCACATCTGGATATCAATGAAACAATATGAGACCACTGAAAGCTACAATGCCAGATAGTAAAGAAAGAAATAATGGAATTTCACTTTGTTGATACTCAACAACGATACTCACTTTTCACTTTCAGTTTATGGACACTAAAACTCGCAACACATGACCAGTATAGCGTCAAAGCTTCGATCTTTGATCAATGCATCGATACAAAGAACAGAGAACTAGAACTAAATATAATTATACAATACAGTTAACAGCCGGTCACGCAGTCGCCTCCCGTTTTCAGGTTGGCCAACGCATTGATGAATACGATCTATGTTGCCAAACTTCTTGCCAACTTACAGCGGTACTAAAAAATAAACATTTAACACCAATTGAGGATTTGCCTTTTGATCCTGGTGGAGGACAGATGGCGTCCTTGTGGTCGACAGTCAAGTGAATGTGTGTGGAAGTCCTATTATCACCTGATCTTGAGATAATTCAATAAAAATATAGTAGCAGAGATATCCAAGTGTAGATTTTGATGTCTAAATGATGTCGCAATATGACGTCTATGGCAAGTAACGATTTGACATCGCAGAGACATCTAAATCCAGCTATTACTAATTTAGATATCACAGGGATGTCGCCGTGTGATATCGCAGTAATAACAACAATATTACATCGCAGAGACATCTATATGATTGTGATATCTAAGGGGTGTCGCGGTGTAATATCGCAGGAATGTCAACGTATGATATCACAAGGACATCTAAATCCCATTTTTGACGATATTGACATCCCTGAGATGTGGATGTTTGCCCAGTGTTGACTGGGTATGGTGTAGTAATTAATGTACCAGAGTTTTATTCACTATTTGTTTACCAACTATTTAATCAAAAACATGTTTTTTGTATTTACTTTCAGTGTTGTCGACTACTGATTTTTCCGTCCATCCATATTTTAGACTTGCTAAGTGTTCTTTGCATCTCATTCTCATAGACCTCTTCGTCTGCCCATAAAAACATCCATTACGCTCCCTACGTTGAATTCCATAAATTCCCATCTACTATTAAATTGTGTGGTCGAGATCCCCTTTTTGATGAATATCTCAAAGTTCATCAGTAGGTCTATCACAGTATGTCACTACGTAGGTGTAATCAGACAAAACTTTCAGGCCGCAGTGGGACAGAAAGGGGAGGTTGATTGCTGTTGTCATTAGTTTATCGTTTTACGAAGGGCGGTTCAGCTGTTCTGTTTGAATATTCACCCTCATCCGCCGTCGAAAACATGCTGTAATTTACAGTTCATTTGGTATCAGTTACCAATTTGAAGTCTCCGTCGCTTCTGATATAATTTGTTCTTGCATTTTTTTAATGATCGATATCAGCCTCTGCGTCCCTCCTTAACACTGTACATAATGCTAGGAGTTTTTGTAGAAATACTTTTCCTGAACCCCCCCCCCCCCAACCAATATACAATGAGCATCATAAGTGTTACCCCTCTATCTAACTCGTTACTGTACTATTGTTAGGACCAGTTGACTTTTGATTTCTACTCATTTTTGTATGAATAGTTAACCCCTAATTTCATCTCTCACTGAAGGGGAGCAACCCTTTAGAAATATTTAAATAGCATGGGGTGGTAAGTGATAGTTCATTTGAAAGGGGGTTTTATTCTTCATTCAACCGTGCAGAGGAATTGAAATTTGCTCCATTAACTCTCGAGTTACTATTGTTTCAGTATAACAAAAATCAACTTAGCGCACTCATCCTTAGAATTAAAATTCGGCCCTGCTTAGTTGCCATATGCTTGGATATTAACTGCACGTTTTTGTTGTTGCTTTTGCACTGTTTTCAGGATAAATGGTCGAAACAATGAACTAATATCAAGAAGAGTGCGAGTCAGTGTATTCTAACAACTACTGGAAAAGATAAATAAGTGGACATTATGGTCGAATTTGTGAATAATCCGTCCTCAGCGAGTAGAACTGTTGACTCAAATTGTGAGGTTTCGCACATGACTGTATATTAAGAGTTCTGAAAAAAAAAGTCATTCCTATAACATAAAGATGGTTCATGAACTGACGGAGGATGATCCAGACCATCGTCTAGAATATTGTGAAAATGTGTCTAATAATATTTTGCAAAATCCCAACTATTCGATTTTTTTCAGTGATGAGGCTACTTTTTTTTTAAACGGTCACATGCATAGCCATAATTTGATGTACTGGTCTGATGAAAATTCTAGACTTTTTCGCGAAACTCATACTCAGTTTCCAAAAAAAGTTAATGCGCGGGTTGAAATACTGGGTGACTACTTTATAGATCCGTTATTTAATGAGGAAAATCTGACTGGTGCCCTCTATTTGGAAATGCTGGAAACAGTGATAGATCCACTGACAGTGGCAAAAAATAATAGAGACGAATTTGATATGGAAATTATTTTGCAACAAGATAGAGCTCTTCCTCATTTTACAGTCGAATACTTACTGTTTATGCAGGACGATGAATCTGCGCCGAAAATCTGTGGAATGGCCTCCAAGATCACCAGATCTAACCCCTTTGGATTTATTTCTATGGGGTGTTGCCTTAAATTTAAAGTATACGAGTCTCAGTATCACTATCTCAGCGATTTTCCTAACAATAGTGCAGTAATGATTTAGATCGAGAGATTTCGGGTTCAAATAATGGTTGATGTACATTTTTGATTCAGTTTTTATTTTTACAATTCATATTGATGTTTACTAGGTACTTTTTATATGTATTGAATCACAAACGTGATTACCTACAAGTATAAGTAATTTTTAATGAATACTTTTGTCACGTGAATGACGGTAAACCAGTTCGACTATTACGATAAAACTGAGTATCTTGTGATGTCGAACATCCCCAGCTCCATTGAATTTAATTGGTATTTTATCTCTTCTGCTTCAGCTGCAGCTGTAATGAACAAGCAGACATAACCCAAAATCATTACTTTTCGAAAATGCCCCCATAAAATTTGATTTGAGTGTTTGCGAAGAACTCGATTTGAAATTGTAAGCACGACTGTAAAAGTAAAACTCGGATCCGTTTATGCGAGATATATCCCATCCGACACATATTTTTAATGGGCAATTGAAATTTGAGGATTGCCAACGTTTTATATCTGGTTTTATACCTATATATTCCGGTAGAGTTATTGGAGTTTTATCCTTCTTTCCACCTGCTTCTGTCGTTTTGAACCCGATCCAAGGTTGTGAGAGCTCAGCTGCGATATCCGCCTTGCATTTTTAAAGGCTCATGCATTTTAAGATAACGCTATGCGGATCAAACGTATGCATCTACTGGCACAAGTCGGGAGATGGATTACAAACATTTCTGGGACAACATCCAGCGTTCTGTCTTGAAAAAATATCCGAATATAGTTCGGATCCTTGCAAAATGTAATCCAAATAACATAGTTTGGTGAAATGGCCTTATTATGACGTCCAATTTTGGTAATTTATGGTCAATAATAAAATAAATATATATTTTTTCAAGTTAAACGATTTTATTGAAATAATTTTACTAATTGCGTCACGATTTTATCTCGAACTTAAAAATATATAAAAGAAGTTTTGGGATTGGCGTTGATAATTTGATTACCGGCGAATTAATTTGAGTATGAATCCAACAATATTTGTGAGTATACGGTTGGCTTCAGTGAGAAGAACTGAGTATGTAGTAATCAAATCTCCAAATGTTAGTATCTATATATACGTTTGAAGTTGAAATTATTCATAAGGAAGTAAATATATTTCACCAGCTTTTCTGTAGTTAATAGAATACTTAGTTAATGATTGTAGCTATCAATGTAACGAGATTATTATGCGACTTATAATAATCGGGGACGTTGCCAGGCGACGAGGCGCTTCGCGTCGAGTCGCCTGATGCAAAACTTCCCAGATTTATTTAAATTGCATAATAATCGAGTTACATTCAACGCTTTATCGTATCACTGACAAGATGATGTGAAAATAAAATCCGCCAACTCGTGTTATCGCGATCACGTCAAAACAATTAAGCAGTAGGTTGACATTAGACTTCCGGCAATGGTGGCGGACTGACGGCGTTCTCGTGTCTCAAGGCAAGTACATGTGTGTGAATGTTATAGTGTAGTTTGTGTTGTGATGTCTGCCGTCTTTAGTACGTGCAATCACCCAATTTTTAAGTGTTTGTGACGTCTGCCGTACACCACAGTTTTTTAACCGTGGTTAAACGTGCAATCAACAAAAAATTTTTTTTTACATTTTTTTTTGGTGGAGGCATTGCCTTGAGCAAGATTTCCCCTCCACCCTCTGACGAAGTCCCCACTACTCACGCCAGTAACCAGGCTGGGGTAGGGCGGATCCCTACGTAGTGTGGAGAGTGCTGGACAAGTGCGCCAATACGAAGCAAGGTCCAATAAATACAGAGAGAGAGAAAATAAAATCAACAACTTTGGTTATTGTCATTTTAGCGTGCCATAAAAATTAATATAGTTTTAATTAAAACTTATTTAAAACTGTGGTGAAAATCATGGCAGATATTGATATTCCGGAAAATATACTTGTGGCTGCTAACACTTTAAGATTAGATGTGCTTCTGAATGAATAAAAAATCCATTACGGAAATGAATACCTTCAGTTTTGTGAGTAGCGAAATACAGAACCGGTTCAAGGTGCTGGATAAACGATATCACTTGCTCAGTTTGTGAAACTCTCAAATGAATACCCTCCATCATCTGTTTGGCCTAAATATTTTGTTACGAGCTTGTTTGGAGTTGAAGGAAAGAGTAGAAATCTACAAGTTTGGCGCTTTGATGCGATTTATTAAGAAAAAAAAGTGGGATATAGAGCGAAGTGATATTATGCTGTAAATAACTTGTAATAAAGATTTTACCTCAAAGGAAGCTCAATTTTCAATGATGCTATAAAATAAATAATTCGTGAAACTCAAAATAATGCCTCTGTAGGTACATCCACTTCAAGTTCTATCAAAATTGCAGGTAGCCTATCTAAACTCCCACACGTAATCGAAAATCCGTTCTGTTAATAAATCCTTCTGATTTAACGAGTACTGCAAGCCACAACCCAAATCGTCCCAAGCCACGCTAAAATCCCATAAGTGAAATCTGATAAAGACTCAATTCAGAACCGATAACGCTTCCTGTTGCCGATTATATAACGTCGAAATTAAAATCCCGTTGTCGATACAGATGAGGGCGAATTTTTCAGTTTGCGGGTCCTTTCAGAAAACTGATACACCATAATGACGAGACCCATCAATATCGAAGTTCATGCAAAAAACCCCAACGGTTTTTGTTGAGATTTGGGAATCGATTAGGGGGTTTGAGATACTTTGTGCGATCGCTCAAAAAACAATTATTGTCTACGTATTGCGGCATTCAAACTAGAGCGCCACGGTTGTGTACACAAAGTAAAGTAGATTAAATTTCCTACATTTGGCATACAGTGTGTTTCACTTTTAGTCGCGAGAATTCATTATTTCATAACGGGTAACAAATTATATCATATTTTGACAGTTGAATCAGCTTGGCGCGGAGAAGAAGCAGCTTACTGCAAAACCACTTATTTCGTATCTGAAATTGAAAATAATGGCAAAGAAACTGGACTTATCGAGTATAATCTATTTGAAACGTGAGAATGTGGAGATCAAAATAAATGTAAGATTCACTAGTTGTGAAAAATCTTGGCCACTATATAGTAGAATGTACGCGTGAACAAGTTCCTTCAACTCGCATTGCAAATGGTAATAAGTTTCTCAAATAATAACTATGCAACTATAGTCATAGTAAGAAACTGAATATTTGGGATAGTGTTGAGGAGAGAATGATGCATATATTAAATAATAATAAAGGAATTTCACTGAGATAATCGTGAATTACAGGGTGATTTCTGAAACGTTGATATTTTGTCAT
Source organism: Chrysolina americana (assembly GCA_958502065.1). Taxonomy (NCBI): domain Eukaryota; kingdom Metazoa; phylum Arthropoda; class Insecta; order Coleoptera; family Chrysomelidae; genus Chrysolina; species Chrysolina americana. The sequence continues at coordinate 87,665,580 of OY293414.1, forward strand.
TTTTATATCACCGAAAACGTTCATGATCACCCTATATATTCCAACGAAATCCTGTTTATACGGTATGGTATCAGCTATCTTCGGAGTATAATAATTCACTTGAGTATACAGGATGTGTAACGAAAGAACCGGCCATATATTTCACCAATTTCCAAATCACCCTGTACAAAATGTATGAATTGTGATAAATGATGAAATAAGAATAGTATATTGCATGCCAAAATAATTTTATCAATATTTCATTATTACATCGAATTTTCAGACATTACCAAAGTTTTTTTATTTTTCACTCTGTACAATAATGATATAATCTGTACCATCTGAATGATATTTAGTAATATGAAGATACGTTGATGATAGGAGCGAAAAAAATGCAGTTGGCACTTTCAAATCCCGAGAAAATAATCAAATAAAAATTACTGATTTTTAACTTGAACGTCCTGTATTTCAAAATCTATCCATCAACGAACTTTACGATTCTGCACGTTCATCTGTCCATCGAAAACCTACTACAATATAGGTACTAAAAATTCAGACAATTTCACCGACAACCATTTTACTTATAGAAAGTGTGGTGTCCTTTGTGATGTTCAAATTCTAAACTGTTTCCTTAAGCAATTTGACTCGAAAAACTTTCAAACTAAAATCGCATAAATTCCAACTTGGTTTGCAGAAATTGAAAAAGGACTGCCAACGTCGCTTTTCTTGAATGTTGAAGTGGAATTGCTAGAATAGTTGGCTGTGCAAATTTGCAAAGATCCAAAGTTACCAACCTGATATGAACAAATTCACTAAACGTTTTGCGTAGATTTGTTTTATTTCATGTTTTTAAAAGAAGGTTGAATTTTTGGATAAACAATGTCGTTTTTAATAAAAAAATTGTGTATACGGGTGAATTAGGGTGTGTACTTCGTGCCAGTGTAAAGAAGGAAAAGTCTTGGGTGTTTTTTCGAGGTAAGAATGTGTGCTAGAAAATGCCAATCATCACTCAAACCAGGAGACCAAACTATGTAAGATCCAAACATTTTTTTGATAGCTCCGTGGTTATTAGTTAACGGAATTTTATCACAAATTTTTAAGTGCCAATAGTAGTTTAAGAGCCACCTAGTCAACTTACACAATATCATCTGCATATCTCGTACATATGAAAATATACCATTTTGCAATATATTACCCAATTCAGCTTCATCGCTAAACATTATTTTAGACAAGAAAGTTCTATCGGTTGAATAGATAATAATATATTTCCTACAAATTTTCGTTGCAAATTTTCCAAGTCGTCGACTATTTTCTTCAAGATTGCCATGGACATAAACGTCTACCAGTTGTCAGTTTATGCATTTTATTTGACAGTTCATATTTGGCATGTCATTGTTTACGCAATACGTGGAAAACCGACGCAAATTAATACCTATGGTCAGAATTTCAATAGTCAGTAAACAAATTCAAATAATTCAACTGGTGGGTGATAACCATGTGACATATCGAGAGACTGCGGTAGAATTTAACAGGCGTCATCCTGATGTTGAACCCGTAACTTTTCAGGCAGTTGCAAAAGTAAACACGCCAGAAATGTGAATGATCTTGAAGAAAATGCTATCGTGTACGAGCTCCAAGGAAATGTAAAAACCAATGTGAGGCAACTAGCAAGAAATCTCAAGATGAAACCAACGAAAATGTGCAAGCGAAAAACAAAATGCATAAGCTTCAAATTTTTTAACACCTTTTGGAAAATGGCGACGATGATAGAATGAAATATGTATCATGGTGCCAAGGAAATTATGTGCCCGATAGAAATTTGACGAGGTGGGAAAGCTGAAAATCGTAATCGAGAAAACTTCCGGATTTTATTCCTGGGAACATCAAATTCTGATCTCGCCCTCGCTTGCTTGGAGTACTAGTCAAGGATGTTATTTTATCAGGTATTTTCTTTTTTCTTACTTTTGAAGCAAGATGGCGCTGAACAAAACCAATCGCTATATTCGTGTCTTGTGGCCGATTAGAAAAATTACTTCTTCCCTCTCTAGAGTGACACGTCGATTTGAAAATTCCCATTTTGAAGACGATAAATTTCACAAACATCTGTTCGCGAAGTTTAGGTGAAGTCCCGACAAATCGAAAGTAGCAGATAGGTAAATCCTGATTTATCGATCACTTTCGAATCAGTTCGGTGTCCCGTAAAAAGCCTCGCGGAAGACATGTTCCTATTACTCGGGGATATATTTCCACACTTTCCACGATAACAACTGTTCCGCTTTGCAAATTAGCGTAATATTCCGAGCCCACCGGGAGGAGAGTGTTGTCAAAGCTCTGCGAGAAGTAAAAACAAACAATTAATTCCAATTAGCAAGACCTCAATTTGTGTAATTATGTTTACTCTAACAAATTGGTCTGGTGGGCAATGAAAATACTCGGCTTGAGCTGAGAGGTTTAAAACAGCGCAGCATATACCTATACCGTTTCATACAGCCGATATCTCATTTAGGCTGTTTAGAAAAAAATTGGAAAATAAATTACCTACTTATTTCCAACTTTGAAGCTATGCTGTCAAACTATCTCTGGGACCACCTCACTCTCAATTGTACAAGTGGTATTTTATACATTTTTCTGTTGATTTGTGAAGTGCTACCAATTCTAAATTCAACGATGTTTCAAGACTCGATATTATGAGAGGAGTCAAACTGACAGAATAATAAAAACTAATTTCGGAGATATGGGCCTATTTTTGAGTGATTAATTGAATTTTTTAGGACATATTTCTACCGCGGAAAAAACACTCAAAATTCTTCCTTCTTTAAACTAATACAATGTACACACCCTAATTCACCCGTTTTACACAATTTTTTTATTAAAAACGGCATCGTTTATCCAAAAATTCAACCTTCTTTTAAAAACATCAAAACAACACATTTATGTAAAATGTTAAGTGAATTTATTTATGTCAAGTTGGCAACTTTGAACTGTGCATATTTGCACAGCCAACTTTGCTATGCATTTAATTTCAACATGAAAATGAAAATAATCACTCACTTTTTTTCCAGAAACCAACTTGACATGAATAAAATTCACTAACCATTTTGCCTGGATTTGTAGGTTATTTGTGATCATGAAAGAAGGATGAGTTTTTTTCATAAAAAGTAGCGTTTTCAATAAAGAAAGAGTGTGAAACAGATCAATTAGGATCAAATATGCACAGTTCAAAGTTGCCAACTTGACATAAATAAATTCACTTAACATTTTACATAAATGTGTTGTTTTGATGTTTTTAAAAGAAGGTTGAATTTTGGGATAAACATTGCCGTTTTTAATAAAAAAATTGTGTAAAACTGGTGAATTAGGGTGTGTACATTGTGTTAGTTTGAAGAAGGAAGAATTTTGAGTGTTTTTCCGCAGTAGAAATGTGTCCTAAAAAATGCCACTCATTACCCAAAAATACGCCCATATCTCCGAAATTAGTTGAGATCGCCAAAAATGTTTATAGCTCGTGGTTATTAGTTAACGGAATTTTTCCTTTAACTGTATCAGATCTGGCGAACTTGCGGGCCATCTAATAGGACCTCTGTTTTCTATCTCGATCGATCTGGAAAATATTGATCGAGGTATTCGATTACGATGGTGTAGCACCATCTCGTTGCCACTATACATGAGTTTTTCTTGTCGAGGAATATAATGGAGTTCAATAAACATCGTTGAAGTCCGAATTTATCGGACTTTACACAAGTCGAAAGAAAAATGTGGAAGTTGTCATTTAAATAATTGAGGATGGGGGTGATTTTTCAGGGGCAGTTTGACAGAAGTTGACTTTGGCAAAATAGTATCAAAGGTAACGGTGTTTGGAATTAATAACTTTTTTTTTCTTCTAAGATATTGGCTGTATGAAAAGATATGGGACATCCAGTATGCACGGATTGTGGCAATTTAGACACCCCACAACCTCAATGATGCGGAAAGCCCGAAGTTTTACGTTGACTATGATAAATCCATCTGAGGCTCATTCTGAACTTTCTGATTATTTCCGTTATTTACTTAAGGAATCGTTTTATCTGAAATGTTTCTTCATCATTGAAAGTATTTTACTTTAGGAATCGGTTGATTGGAATGATTGGTATTTTGGTAGATTTTCTTGAAGTTTGTTTCTGAAAACGCTTTCGAATTATCTTTAAATGGAATTTACTGTTACCGGACTGAACGTTTATACTTTTTATTTTACTGCAGGGTCTGTTTTATTGTGACTTCAAAGCTGCTACAGGCACAAAGTTCAAAAATGCATATGCGTGTGAATCGCACGTGCTTCTATAAACACCTGCGTGTATCTGAATGGGTCTTTACGTGTCTACGGTTATAATTCTCTTTCCACTGATGGATGGTTTGATTTTCGACGAATTTTTCGTCGTTGGGCGTGCCTTGAATGTTAGGTACTGTTCTTCCCATTGCATTAGCTGCTTTTCCAATAGACTACCTGAGTGCTGTCGTCACGATTCGGCGGAGCTTGAAAAAACCTTTCCAAACAAATGGGTAATACGTTTTGAAAACCCATAAGACATTATTGATTTGATGATTTTGCTTATTTCCGTCAAAAATTAGGATAATCGATATTATTTTCAATCAATGGTCTGTTAGTTGAAACCACTTGTCGAAAATACCTTACCAAGTTCCGCCCACTTTGACGTCACGCTCAGGTGGCCTATTACCACGGGGAGTAGCAACCAATAGAGCTTGTTAACCCTGAACAGAACTGCACCTGACTTCATAAATGGGGTTTAATTTCGTGACAAATTACTTCAGGAGTTACCCGGTGTTAACCGGCATTATCATGATAAATGGAAAGACTCGCCTTCAAAGATACCACGAAATAATTCATTCAAAAAATAACATTGATTGAACCAGTTCTGATATAACCTCGGGGTGGAAAATGCATAATGCCCATTTAATGACGGTTTCCACTGGAAATCACCTGAAGCGACACGCCCCTTTTCTTGAACATCGCCGAAAGCGGCAGCAAAATATACGATAATAGCCCCGACTAGCTACTACACGCCTAAAACTCCGTTCGAATAATCGTACGAAAGGGCTTTAATTATTCATCCTGACTGTGTGGCGCGCAGCGGAATTTATCGATAGCCGCCGTGGTCTAATCCGTGCGAAAACCATTCGTCGTTTTGTTTGACCAACGACCTCACCATCTCGCATCGTTTCGACAAAGTTCAAGAGTACCTAATAACGTCGAATTTCGTCGGTTTAATTTCCCATCTGGATGTTAGCATTTGTCTGATGGCGAGTAGCACAAATAGTAAAAGGAACGGGTCGATGGCGGGAAGGTCTGACGGGTGATGCTTTCTGAAGGGCTGGAGGGGTTGAATTAAAATTGAAAGATATTGAAGATAACTGGATACAAAATATTGTCGACTCGACAAAAAGCTCCAGGAAAACCGTTGAAAAAAGATGCTGCTATAACGGCTACTCTTAGTCCGACCCCATACCGGTACTATATACAGACGGTGGTGCCAAATATGTGTGAGAGTTTTTAGGGTGGGATTCCTTGTCGCAAATTACAGTGCATCTTTTTTGTAAACAAAAGCTGAAAACAATTCAGACCAACTCTCAAGTACGAGTGTGGGGATTGGATTATCAGATGACACTCTGCATATTTTAATGATTTAAGCATCGATATCGGTGGTTTTGGAGTGTTTCAAACCAGGATTTGAAGTTAATAAAAAAATTCTCAATTGATTTTCCCCATTTTTCATCATTCAGGTGGTCACTACAGTTGGCCTTGGGGAACAGAGGTGGTCACAACTGGCTGTGAAAAACTTATTAAATCGCAATATCACACGGTTTTCATTGTAGAAACAAAAATATCTCAAAAATTGTTTGCCCTAAGATTGAGATGGGATTGCCGATGTACTTTTTGTGTGAAATAGACTGGTATTACTTTCGTATTACTTTCGAAAGTAACAAAATTGAAACAGGAATTGAAAGAAAGGCAACTCGAAACAACTGGTAAGAATCCAGCACTCCAGAAAATACTTGAATGAGGACTGATTCGAGACAGAAAAGACCCCGAACCTTTTTATTTTTTATTAAGTTTCTGGAATTTATTCGAGTTCTATAATGACTAACCTGACGAGAATACCAAATCCTTGGAAAATAAACTTCAACAAAATTCAAGGAGTATAGAACAGAAACTTTTAGAGAATTCGAAGAGTTTGGAAAATAATTTCTACAAAATTCGAATAGATTGGAAGATAAACTACTAGAGAATTCAGAAGAAAATTTTCAGGAAAATTAAAAATATGGAAGAAAAGTTCCAAGAAAATTGGAAGGACTTTCAAGATAAACTCACAAAAAACTCAAAGGACAGTTTTCATTGCTGAAACAAAAATATCCCAAAAACTGTTTGACCTAGTATTGGGATTTGCTGATAAACTTTTTTTGTAAAATAGACTGATATATTGTTTAAAGTCACTGGAAGACAAGATGTTTTTAAGGAACGTGCGTCTTGTGGAATTGAAAGTAGCGGAATTGAAACCGGAATCAGAAGAAAGGTAACTCGAATCAATTGATAAGAAGCCAGAAATCCAGAAAACTCTCAATAGAAAAGAGCACATTTATTGAGAACGATCGGGATAATTCCGTCAGATCCACCCTCTTTGCCAATGTTAATGGGCCCCTAGCATGATATATCAAAGTTCGATTAGCACTTACGTCCACCAATACTTTGCGTTTTTCTCGACTATCGGTAGATTCTCTATATCTAGTCCGCAGGGAAAGCTGACTTGTCAGTCTTGTCACTCCCCCACTCGATCCATCAGCTTGAAAAAACAACGCAACTTTCCTTTCCCTTTCGCTAATTCCTGTCGAAAGTTAATACGCCGAGTACTTCATTATCGTCAGTCCTGCAGTGTCCTGCTAGCCACAAAGGGCTCGGGTTAATTATCCTATTATTTCGCCGACCTCTCCAGTTCATTACGGCATTCCCAAAGCCCTAAACATGTTTACTCGGAATTCCAAATTTTCTTCCATTTCGATCAGGGTTCCGCGTCTTCCGTTTACATCTGCTTAATTGGATTGTTCGGGATGCGAGTATCGGGAGTAGACCAGTGGGTATGAAAAAATAAAGATAATGTTATTGTAAAAAAAAACTGTTATTTCCGTCAACCAGCTGCACACCCTTAAGAGTACAACTCTCAAAAGTCCTCGAAAGACTAGAGCTAGGGAAGACGCAGCCCTTACCTTTTAACGTGTGATGCCATGCACGAGACCGATGACCACGCTGGGAATCGAACCCATGACCCTTAGGTTAACGCTCTACCATCATGACCATAATGTTTTCTAGTGAAACAAGTACTTAACGTAGAAAACATAGAATACGCCAACGCCATCTGGAGTCCATTTATAAGAGTTGAAAGAAACATTTCAGCCTGCTTGAGCCAGTCGAAGGAATCTTCGTCAAATTATTCAAATTTCTACACAAACAGTAGGAACCGAAGGGAAATCTCCTTGATTAAAAAATGTAACTCCGCTATTCGTTTCCGACGAATCATCTTGGAAATGAAACGGAGTGGCAGATGGAAAAACTTTCCAGTCACTTTCGACTGTGTGCAACCGCTACTCTTGGAAACTTCAGACGATCAGTCAACAAAGGAAATCTCCGGATATCGTCCACTCAGAAACGCCAAACAACAAGGATTCGAAAGTTTAGGTCAGGGTCGGACTACGACCACATGACATCGAGATTTGTTACGTCACACTTTTCGTAAGATGTTAATTTCAGTTTTGTATATTTCGTAAAGGAAATCTTTTTTTTAGGCTCTATTCGATTCCTTACGGGGCTGGATTGAGAAGAGTCCCATAGTGAATTAGACTTGTCGTAAAAGGCGACTTAAATGTTGACCATAGATGGTAGATGGTCCCCACTATTGCCCGGTTTTCTTCCAGACAGATTTCTCCATGTGGTGGTTGCTAGAGTTTCATCTGGCCTCTCCGCTCACCAGATTTCTCCCCACTCAATTTTTATTTTATGAGGATGCCTGAAATTCTACAGGTAATAGCCAGCGTCTTTGGAAGACCTGCGTCAGAGAACTATTATAGAGTACCATCTAATCACACATGAATGGTTCGGAAAGTATGACATTTTTAACAAAATTCTATCGGGGTGAACGTTATCCCTGCTTGGGGGTTTCAAAGTGGCTTAGTCGAGTTTTTCTATTCATTTGATCTGAGCATTTATCTAAAATATTGATCCACTTCCTGATAATCAGCCCTATGCTTTATCACTTCCGTTAAAAATAACGTCACCGTAATGGCATAATAACAGAAATGGCGAATAACGGTGACGTTATTTTTAACGAAAGCGATACAGCATAGGGCTGAATGGCTGTTTCGTTTATATATGATTCCATAGAAAAAAAAATTCAAACATTTACCTAAGAAAATTGTCGAATCTGTGACACCAACTGGCGAAAAATATTTTGATATTTTCCTTCATTCTTCACTTACAAAAACGTACGGCACACCAATGAAGCTGTGAATAATCTCAAAAGTTTTTCCCTACCGAGATGCAATATATGTTCATAACAGGAACTCTGAGAGCACAAACTCCACAATCTTGCCAGTTTTAACACAAAGTAATCTGGCCATACATCTTCTGAAAGCAGGCTGTTTATTTCATGACCCGCAGGATATATCCACACTAAATGGGCTCTCACTCTTCGAATATGGCCGTGATCAACTGAAAACAATTTCGAAAGTACACCATCTTCACATGTGAAATTACGATTTGGTTTGAAAAAAATATATATGAGAGTCATTGGATACATTATGTAACAGGGCGCTGTATAGATATAGGGTAGATAGTGGCATTATTTGATGTTTCAGAAAAAGAGGTCAGCAATGATCTCCATAGTTCTGATTGCTCCTGTTTGAAGTTTGAAACTATTCAAAGCTGCACTGAAAAGGAGAGAAATGTTTTGTTTTTAGTGTGTCATAGCCAAGATGCATAGAAACCCTGGTGCGATCACAGATTCGATTTTGTTTCTACCAAAGTTGTTGATACTGTAATTGCATTGATACCGTTGGCTTCATTCGTCGATGGATGGCGCAGAAGTCGAAAATAGCCGAGTTTCCAACATTCCACGGTGCCTTGATTTGTCATTTGATTGTTTTTGAATGTTGACATGACACTTGTCGCTTGTCCAACCGTCAACCGTCAATGATAACATTAATCTGTAATTTTGCCGCCATCTGTGCCAAAGAAGTGAAACGGTACCAATGCAATAAAAATAACATGAATCAAGTAGGCCGTACATCAACACTTTTGTATGTCGGTATCACAGGTATAAGTGATCATACCAGGGTTTCTATGCATCTTGGTCATAGCTGTTGACGTAAACAAAAGCATGCTACATAAACATAACCTGCTGCTCTCTGTCTCTCTCTGTATTTATTGGACGAAAGCTTCCTATTGGCGCACTTGTCCAGCACTCTCCCCACTACGTATGGATCCGCCCTACCTCAGCCTGGTTACTGGCGTGAGTAGCTGGGACTTCGTCAGGGGGTGGAGGGGGAATCTTGCTCAAGGCAATGCCTCCATCCAAAAAAATATAAAAAAATATTTTTTTGTTGATTGCACGTTTAACCACGGTTAAAAAACTGTGGTGTACGGCAGACGTCAGAACACTTAAAAATTGGGAATTGCACGTACTAAAGACGGCAGACAACACAACACAAACTACACTATAACATTCACACACATGTACTTGACTTGAGACACGAGCACGCCGTCAGTCCTCCACCATTGCCGGAAGTCTAATGTCAACCTACTGCTTAATTGTTTTGACGTGATCGCGATAACACGAGTTGTCTTTGGTTTGCGATTGGTCAGATTATGTGAGAATTTTAAGGTGAGTGAAATAGTCATTGTAATGTTGACATGATCGGGTGAAATTGTTTCATATGACACAAAATGACAAAATTTGAATGGTTGTTAGAACTGAGCATAGGAACCATAAACAGAACTCGTTCATCTCGTATAATATTTTTTTACCGAGACATGCCTTTTTTGATAACCGAAATTCATTTATCAGCCGCATGCTGCAATTTCAACCTGATAGGAACCGAAAAAGAGGAATAAATCCCTAGCGAATTTCCGAAAGAATCGAATCACAGATTTATATTATGCCATAGAACGCATGAAATAGTGTTTTACTAGACAACAGGCAAGAAAGATTATGATATATCTGCTACATATTTTCATAAACTGGATAAACAAGCTCTTTTCCGTAGTGTCGTGTGAGTTAGTGATGTTTTCTGTCGTATCTCAAGGGAATAGGGGTGAAAATTCGCATTTCATGGATTTTTCATTTTGTTATTGTTAAAGCGTCGAGCAAAACCCATCAACCAGAGGTTTATGGTAGCAATAGGCGTGTAAACAAATACTCCAGCAAATTTTTGTAGCAAAATTGCATTTCACGAGAGTTCCACAACATTCGATGCTTCATATAGCATCCGTGAAATGCACAAGCATTTTCCTCGATCTCTCCAATCTCGTTTGATGACACGCTGGAATGTTCTGGAAAAACGTAACTTCAAAATATATCCCCGTCACCGCTGATGGTATACACAAATTGTTTCTTTTGTAGGAAGGTGCAACGAACGTGGTGGTAAAATCGATAGGAAGCCATACCTCCGTATCATTTTCGCATTTCTATTGATGTCAATAAATGACATTTTTTAAATAATGACCAAGTCATAGTCAATACGGTTTTCGCAGATTAAAAGACACAGGCGACAGTTTTTGATATTGTTTAAATATATACAGATTCAAATTGACAGCAATATGAAATGTGGTATAGTGTTTATTGATTTGGGCAAGGCATTTGATACAGTCGAAAATTTTGTTGGAAAAATTATACTCAATAGGTTGCCTGGCGAATGGAAAATAGTATGTATTAGCTAATGGTGCTGGCAGCTCATTGATGGGTATTAAATGTGGGGTACCACAAGGATCAATTTTGGGTTTTATTTTGAATTCATATCAACTCCATCAAAAATTTAGAACTAGGAGGAAAAAACAAACTATTTGATGATACTGCGTTAATATATTTTGCCAATGACCTCAACGAAATTTGTGAAAATATGGAAAGTGATCTAAATGAGATTTTAATCACACTCGTGGCATTTTTGACGTTTTATTCATGTTATATGCAAATCCTTGAATGCGAGCCTACACAAATCATATATTTTCAGAATCTACACAAAATTTTGCGTATATAGTGCGGATTGCAAGTGATTCTGCCGATTTTGTATTTTTCATGATTTTCAGGGGTCTACCCCTTTGGACTTTTTCCGATATTTCGAATAATTTTGTTTTACATCGATTGATTCGAAATTCACAGATTATACTAATTTAATCATTCTGAATCGATTGGCGTTCGCAGAATTGCCCTATCTTTAACCGTTCCCGAGTTGATGAGTTCATCTGGAGTGGGAAGGAGTCCTTTCCCTCTATATTTTTCTCCGGTCCTATTTGTGACCCAAATATATGGTCATCCCATACGAACTTCGAGTAACTCGGACCTTCGACGACATTTTCAGAATCCTCAATATGAAGGAGGCCTCACATAACTTCATGTAAACTAAAACACAACTTGGGTTCGCCCAAAGATAAGATAGAATAAAAGAATAACTCGGGGATTTTTTAAAATGGCTGTGAGGAATGCAGGAATGCGAGAGAAAGTATGTGGGTCAAATTAGAAGGGACATGAGAGTACGGTTCAATGACCACAATGGATAAGAAAAATCGAATGTGGTCTAACAAGCTTTGGATCACGACTACAGATTTGATAACACAGGTTTGAAATGAATCAGCTTGGTTCATAGAGAACATTTTTGGCCTCGACTTGCGGTCTTGGCCAAAAATTAACGCTCTCATGTGCAATTGAAAAAACACTAATTTTACGCACTTAAAACAAAAATAACCATTCCATCATGAAATGTTCCCCTATTTGTTTGGTCTCCATAGTTCAACAAACACTCCAAAGTAAAATAACCATATTCGCAGTTGCACTTGGCGAAAGTTAAAGCGTCTCAAGTAACACATAGTTTTCTCAGTGTGACGTTCATGAATTACAACACCACACCGAGAGAAATTGCTAACCTTTGCGGAACCTTCAACAACTCCAACAAGATAAATAATGCGGATTTATGCAGTTATGCGAACTTACTTCTGTTTAATTAGTTTCGATGAGACTATAATGTTGTGAGAATATTTACGCAACTATTCAAATAGTTTCGTGAATGTTCATATAAACCGGTGAAGTTTCCAACTAAGTGAATTGAATTAATGATGAAGGGAACTTGAAGGCACCTGTCGCGGAGAGTTTATGCTGAGCGGAGAATGTTTCAGAGAACTATGTTTTCGATATACTTAACTTGATCGAAGATTTTAGTAAAGCGAAATACTCGCTCTAGCAAATAACTTCAATATTCAGTGTCAAGATTTCAGAGGTGTGTTTTTCATATCAAAATAGCCTGTGTTGAAGTTTATTCAAGGTTTTTTTATTTTTTTCTCCATAGCTCTTTCAGTTTTCGAAATATCAATATCAAATTTGAAACACTGAAACTAGTTGATACGTTTAGGAGAGTACTTCGACCACGCCACTGAAGATGACTGCCGCAGTTGCAGTAGAAACGTTTGGAGATTTAAACCAAAGAAGACCACGGCAAAACCCGGAAACCAACCAAAACAAAATTATCAATGTCTGCTTAGATGAAAATGTCTGATAAACTTATTTCAACTTTCGACATCTTCAGCAATGTTTTCAAATTCGAATGGGGATAAAATGAAACACTTGGCTGACCACCACTTTACTGTTTCGTGCATAAATTATGAGCGCCATCTAGCGGGGATGCACTTCCTTGCAGCATAAAGTTAGATGTGGATGAATATTCAAATTTATTTCGTCTATAAATTATGTATAATCCTTTCAGAAAATTGTTTTACGGAAATATCGTTTCTTCCATCCTTCATATCCAAGGCCTGCTGTAGGTAATTCCTTAAATATTTACTTATTTCGTGTGAGAGCATAAAACAAAAAGAGCTGTTACGATACTTCTATTATCGTTCTTATGTCATTCGTACTTAAGGTCAAGAATGACGCATATCATTTCGCGCCAAATGATTTAGGACTCGGTGTAATGTTGGTTGCATATTTGTGACGTCATCACTAATGCAGTCCATTATATCCTTGGATTGGTATCGAACCAGTAGAGGGAGTTTTGGCAATTGACAGCACGTTTAAGAACAAACGAACACTGAGAAAAATTAATTGAAAACTTTATTTGTAAACATCGGACATAATAGTCTTCATTCAGCTATTTAACAAACTGAATTAAAGATAAATATTGTTCATTATGTTTGAATGCTTTGTATAGAGTCCCGCAAAATTTCCATTTTATTCGACTCTTTTTTCCTATCACTTCTATTTCATATGCGTTTTTTATTTGTCACCATACCCCAGCTTCCTGAAATGTTGCCACAAACTCTGAAATAATTATAAAAAACCTCGTCTATCACCATTTGTCTCTCGTTAAAAACAGTCGACGCGCTGTCGTACGGTAATTAATTTTAAATTACTTTAAAATCAGTTCCCAACAGAATGAACCATTACCAAACTTTGATAGAACAAACAACTATATAGCAGTGCTAATAGTACAATACTATTTTAAATACGTTACTTCCAACGATATTGACATTTCTGAGATGTATTACGGCAAAACATCTCAATAAAATAGCGGATTCAAATCATTTTGAAGATGTAAATCATCGGTAATATTTGTGATTCATGCATGTGCATTTGTATATGATATGATAAAAGAAGTTTGTACGACTTGATTGAGCAGCATGAAGAAATATAAGAAGCTCCAGATTAGTTCCTTGAGGTACCCTGAATGAAATAAATCAATTTTTTCTGAAATCGTATACGAATTTTGGTAAAGGTAAGTTCTCAAATAAAAAAAAAGTTGTTGCTCATGTAATTTTATATCCTTCACAAGAATCCGAAAAAATTTAGAGATCTGCAATACTTTTAGAGTTTTTCCAGTCGGAACCTTGAAAATCGGTAATTTCTGAAACACGAAATTTTCAGTGAAAAAATTGTAGAAAATGCCTCTTTTTATGTTGACATTGTTTTCAGACGCTAAACAACTCATTTTACTATTACAATCAGGAAAATCAAAAGTTTTCCAAAAAAAATACTGTACTATATGTATGAAACTGTAAAAATTATTCAATATTAAAGAAATAACCACAAGGAGCGCTGTCAAGTGAATTGAATTTATTGAAAGAATACTAATACATTTAATTTTCTCAAAAATACATTTGCTCAGGCCAATATAATTATCAGTTGACACCGATACATATCAAAACTGAAAGAATATTTTACTCTAAACAATCATTCATAGGTACACAATATTATCGTTAATACGTATCAGCAGTGAAGAGTAATAATATTATATTTATCACTTGTTACCAATATATTTGGAAATGAGCTTTCTAGTTTGACTATTAGATGGCACTAACATCATGTTTTGGATTATCATCCATGGAAACCTGTTGATCTGCGTTGCATCCAAATTTTTTCAAAATACGCGATGATAAAACTCAAATATTTTTCCAAATATTTTCAACATAGCTGCCGCGTTGCAAAGAAACAGGTTACATTGCGCATATATCGAAATGAGCTTTTGAGTTCCACTACTAGATGGCGCCATGTAATCTACGGCATGCCTTCAAAATCTTCGTTTAGTTGCAATATTTATTGGTGTCAAATAATAAATATATTTAAAAAAAAATAAATGGGAACAACTGTTTCTGACACATCTATGGCGCTTCATATACTAGAATCGTATAGTTTTAGTATGAAAGTAGTGAAATAGAAGTAGTATATTTATATGACTATCCTCTTTCTGTTTCAGGCCTCTGAAAAACGCGTCATGTGGACATGACGCGGCAACAACACGATGAAAAGCCTGGTTGGGATCATGTGGATGGTACACGTGCTTGTTTTAGGTAAATTACTGTTGCTTGTCGTGGTAGTCGTCTGTCTTGTTTGCGGAGCGTGCGAGACGTGGAAGTGGCATACTCGTCACAAACAGCGTTTCTTGGGGAATTGACGCCAGCGGTTGAGGTGGAACTGTTTATGATTAAAACGAGGTCTGAAGTAGGAAATCGAACGAGTGTTTTGTGTGAATATCGCGATTTTGTTCACATTTCCGAACGAAAACAATAATTTCGATAGTAATTTTTCCATTCATAATCTATATGGAATTCATAAATAGCTAAGGCCGATTCGAATACATGCGTGCTCACCCTGCATGAGATAAAAAATACAGTGAAAAATACTTCGAAATAATTTAAAAAACTCAAATGGCATGGACAAAATTATTACAGAACCAAATAAAATATGTTCTTGTCATAGAAACGTGAATAAAAGGCGTTTATACCGCAAGTGCTTCGAAAAACCCTTGATGGGCACGCATGTGCATGTATCTGAATCGGCCTTGAGGTAGTTCTTCTGTCGTCATCACATGGCTTTTGTCGCCGTTCGGGTATATTTAGCCAGCTCACTTCCGGCTGCGGAGGCTACAACATTTTCGTCTCATACTAATTCGATATTTTAAAGTGTTATTTGAAGAACATTGATTTATGTTAACTTCAAATAATGAATTTTTTTTAAAGAAATGGTAATACTGCATGAAAGAATGTTTCTTAAATAATACATTGTTTGTATGTTCTGTGGATTGACTTGAAAAACTACCACAATTGCGCACAAGCGCATTCAAGTTTGGAACAGTGAAATAAGAGGAGTGACACATCTATAACCCTCTTGAGTGGCATGATCCGCCATAATTTCAAAAGTGTCCAGTGCCTAAGTAACTGGCCTATACGAACTATTGATTTTTATTATGGTCCTCTGCTATAGAAATTGGTGAACTCAATTATTTGAGAAACATATTGGCATTCAGTGACGTACGTTCGATATTATAGTCCTCTGGCACCAGTGCGATACGCGTATTAATGTTCTCAACACAACCAGTGAATAATATATTTCATTTCCTGAGCAGCAGTTCTTCATCATTCTCCGCGTGTGGTAATAAAGAATCGCCCCATCTCATCCTAGCTGTTGGCGGGTAATTCTTTTGTTTACGACACGTTTAATAGTGGTATTATCTTCGCACCAGGATATAAAAGCTGCTCGATGATCACAGCAGCTCCTTTTCAATCTATGAAAGATGAAGGAAAGTGTGTAGCTAAATCAAATCAAACACTTCCTTCAAAATAACACGATTCACGAAAAACGCTGTCCTAAATGAAAGAAACAACTGCTTGATGATTGATTCGATCTGCCCGAGAATAATAATAATATCCATATTCTAATCATACGCTGAAGCTTTCACATTTATCGATAATAGAGCAATTCGTTTCGTCGGTTATACTCCGCCCACGATCTCGTTTACTCCTGTCAAACACCGCAGATATGATGTTGCTATTAAACAAATCGAGTTGTTCATTGAGGACATTCGAGATACGGGGGATACCCTAACAGATTCATCGTCTTCCAGTGGAGCATTTTCAAATTATCTTCAACTTTTTTGTTTTTTGAATGTGGCGGTATTCATACATAACTGACTCTTTATCTGAGCTTACATTTTCTCTATATATACCTTTTATCAAAATGTCTACCTGTTTGACCAGTATATACGGTAAGACAGTCAGCTCATTACCGTCTATATTCCTGATTTTCCATTTAGTTCAATTTAGGTATTCATATTACTTTCACATTTCACAATTTCCAAACTCTGTAATGCTCAAGAAGTCTAATGAGGTCATGGACTACAATAAATCTTGGTTACTTCCGATATTGAACAGAAGAAAAATAGAAGTAGTGGATTTATGAAATAGGCCGTGAGGACCGCGAGAAGTATATGGGTCAAACTAAAAGGGCCATGAGAGTATGATACAAAGAGCTTTTTGCTATCAAAAAAATCGATTGTGGTCCAAAACATGCTTTGGATTGTGATGATGATTGGTTCTATAGCCGTTGTCATTTATTTTCTGTTACTTTTGAGTTTCAATAGCTACCATCAATAGCTACAACACCTAATTGGCAATAAAGTGAATGACAACACGTCCCCTATTCGTAAAGTATGGTGGAGGCGCCACACTTTTGAAATTATTCAGCGAATCATCTCGTCTCTGCGTTGTTTCATTCACTTTATTGAAATCAGATTTTGTGGCATGATTCGGAATTAGCTCGTCGAGATACATACGAGAAAAATTTGAAAAAAACATTTTCAAAAAAAATTCGAACGTGCGATGGAGTTTTCGACGTTTTATTACTTTGTTATGCTGAACCTCGTATCGGAGCATATAAAAGTCATATTTATTCGGAATCAGCATGAAATTTTGCATATGTAGTGGGAACTTCCAGTGGAACCGATGATTTTGTATATTCCATGATTTTCAGGGGTCCTAGATTTTTTTCGAGAGATTTTTTGTTATCATCGATCCACAGAGTATAATAAAGTCATCATTCTGAATCTATTGGCGTTCGTAGAATTGCTCTACCTTGAACCGTTTTCGAGTTGAAAAGTTTATCTGGAGTTTAAAGGGTTTTTTTTTCCAAAAAATTTTTTTTATTTTTTTCAGCTCATATATTCTTGAAATTCAATCATTTCTGAACATGCACACCAAATTTTAAATCGATTCCTAGTCAATTGAAAATTTTATAACCTTTTAACGGAACCCCTTTACAATTTCGAGTTAAAAATTTAGAAAATTTTTATTTTTCACTTTTCATAAGATCGCAAACGTCTCTTTGATGTATCTCATTATTCACTTATTCTCACTTTTGTGGTTCTGTGACTTCTGATTTGTGACTTCTGATAATGGCATCTGGTATGCTAGTCAGGTCAGTCAGGTATTCCGTGTACCATATAATTGTTTTGTCGATGGTTATGTCTCTTTCTCTCCCATGAATTCAACGATAATGACATCTCCTTTATTTGATCGACTATAGAATTCTATGGTATACGAGATACCACATGATTTGTTTGAAAATCAGATAGCTATTCTGATGACAGGATTGCCAAAACATTGAATCCTGTTGAAAATCTCAATGAATCATGTCAATGTCATATGCACTGATCGTATTATACTTACTTACAATCTTGATCGAAGTGAAAATAAAGGAACAGATTTTAATTCTCGCCTTTGAACTATTCCATATTTACACTGCGCGTGCGCACAAGAATAACGTCGACTCAATTAATGGTTGATACCTATTATGTACTGCAATATTGCCAATGTATCTCTATGATAAAATTAAAATGTTGAAATTGCAACAAAAATTGTGATAAAATCGGGAAAATTTGTTCAGTTTCAAAAAATTTCGTATACTATATATTTTCTATTCATATCTTTTCCAATCTATTACAATGTACGAATATATTCTAGTACGAACTTATTTACGCCAAGAACATCGCACTGCTGCGGCTGCGCGCGAATCAGTATTGTTGTGATACTTGAATAAGGCAGGTCAACGCACTTCGCCGTCCATGAAAATTGTCATATTGTTTTAGTGTGTCTGCTTGCATTCTTGCATACTTTTTATATTAGTTTGCTGTTAAAGTATTTAGCAATCATGCGAATACTTCCGCTTGCACACCAGATCCTTAATATCAAATAACAACCCGATTAGGTAAGTGAATAATTTTTTAAATTCTGAACCCGACATAATCAGTCATCAAACTCACCTTGAAAATAATCTTGACCGAATAAGTAAATCCAATTTTCAATCAATTACCCAATGTTTCCGATTACTTTACTCACTATGCATTGGGTGTTTGGACTTATGTGGTCCTAGGTATTTTTCTCGACAAATAACAATTCAATGAACGGCAAATTGTTACTTGCCTTCTCTGCTCGCGATCTAAAAGTTCCATTCAAATATCCATCCTAACCTTGTTACAGAATAGGTATACGTACTATTCTCAGATTCCTGATGGATTGAAATAATGAATTGCCTTTACATCTATCAATACAATTTGATTTAACAAGACTTAAAAAGAGTGCATTGAAAACAATATTGAGAAGCTGAGCTGGTTTTGTGTTTCAGTTTGGATGCTGAATGACGAAAAATCGCATTTTCTCGAACAATACCAATCCCAGTCCAGTGAAAAATATCCATCCGAACATTAATGGTATCTTTCGTATTTTTTTCGAGTGGAAAATTGCTCTCGGCGGAAGGAAAGTTTCTCGAAAGTCTACACGAAACCTTCACTCATTCGTTTCAAAATCCTCCTGGTTATTATCTCGTCAAATGTACCGTTCATTACGAAATAAATTATCTCTCTGGCGGTTTGATGCTGGCCCGAATGGCCTGGATTGGTTTCCCAATTAATCCTCGCGATGGCGTTCCCGAATGATTCTGTGGAAATTACGTTGTCAAATGTGGTTTATCAACAAAGTATTTTTCATTCGTATATGCATGCATATTGTCCATCCAGATTGGTATAACTCAGATGCCTAAAAACTCCCTTAGGGCCGGTTTCACCAAACTTTTCAAAATCTCGGATTTATCAATCTCTGATTGTCGGTAATCCGAATTGAGATTTTTTTCTGTTTCACCACACATCAATCCACCAAACCAAAGAAGATCCTGTGGACTAAATCGAGATTACATATTTGGACCAAGGACAAAATATTCCTTTTTTGACAAATATTTTAAATGAATAATAAGATGTTTTCATTCATGTTATTTTAATTTTCATAGTTAGTTCCAAAGTTATGAAGTCAATCAACATATTTAAAAATAAACGACAGTTGCTGACGTTAGAAGTCAAATCAGGGCTGAGCGCCATCTTCAATAGTTTTTTTAAATAGGACACCCCGTATATTATTCCATTTTCCAAATCTCATAATTCTCAACAGTTTTCTCTAATTTACTTTACTCATAAAGTAAATTTTTTCCGAAATATCAACGTGTATAACGTCATTTGTCTAACAATGTCAGAAATTTTGACCCACAATATGATTTCATCACAACTTATAATGGATTTATAATGAAAAAAATGTTGAAGTTTTCGAGAATAATGTTGTATCGGGCATTGCTATGGTTTTTATATAAAACAAATCTCATTATTTGAAATTGCCCTATAGTAACTGGAATTACTTATTTTTTTTTTTAAAGTTGAATGGTAATTTTCAGTTATAATGATCCTATTTTATTTATTTATTTAGTTATTTGTAATGAAGATTCTCTCTCGAATAATTGGAAAACATTGTAATATGATTTAAAATGTTCTTTGTATCAGACGTCGATTTATTTACGTTTTGTCTGTACTTTTAGAGGGAAAATAAATCTAAAACTATATAGGAAATAGTCATCGTTGACGTGTAATTGTTTACTCGGAAATAAACGATTTTAATGTTAATAATTCTACCTGCCATCTTTATCGAATTACCGAGTTAATTCGGAAACTGAATTTCCATACAATTATTTCCAATAAGATGATTTGATTGGTGGAGCTATAGAAATACTTCCCGAAATCGAATTAGAAGAGCCATAATTCTCTTCATTTACAAAATCAAGCAGCGGAGTTGAGTTTCATGCGAAGGAAGTTTAAAAGAGCAATGAGAGTTGTATTGATAATGAGGGGATCCGCTGGCATCATTTTCCCAATGGAAAATCTCCGAAAGGAAACGCTTATAGGTTGTTACCCAGAAGTTTGAGACGGTTCTTCGGCTTTTGATATCTCCATTTCACAATAAGTTGATTTATTGGAAACTCGGCGAAACCTGATGCTTTATATTTCAAAGACGGGGTAGAGCAGAAGATCTGACTAACAAGTTCTCTTTTCGGACTTATTTACGATAGATTTTCCATTCAACACTGCGTCTTTATATTCATAAAACGAAAAACTTCTCTCTCTTCAAAAATACGTCTCCCAATCTTTTCAATCACTGTTTTCACAGTTTTATTTTTTGCTTTGCTTCCTACTGGTTTTCATCTTTTCTTTTTGGAAAAAGACCCTGCCTAGCAACCACACACATTATGTCGAAGGTTATGGAAAAAGTCATCAGAATCGTGCTCAGGAAATATACAGGATAGTCGGAAATTGTAAATTATCGATAATATCTGTCATCAATTATCAACTTGTGACGTCCTTGTGTCTCAAATATGCCGGCAAAGTAATGAATAATATAGTGGAACTCTCCCATACAGCACAAGTACGTACGGCACAAAAATGTACTGAGAACAATCAACCAAGACTTACTGTATATGTACTGGGGGGGACGTCCAGATTGGGTACAGTTTACGTCCTATGTACGTTGGGGACGTCCAGTCCAAATTCCGTGCATTCGATTATCCCAGTATGTTAATTTCAGGCCCTTGAATACCTTAATTGCACGTTTTTGGAACATTATCACAACGTCCAGTTCAGGTTAACAAGGACCCAAAATGGACTTACCGGGGCGTAAGAATGAAATTCTTGATATTTAACTTTGGTGGTACCAAAACATCTATTTTGGGTTGCCAAAACCTAGAAGCAAACAAATGTCTCTTTCAGAATAAAATTTTGCAAAATCAACAAACTTCATGGTTGAAGAGGTTCGGCGAAAGAAAAAATAAAAGTTTGTTGCAAAAAGGATAATTTTTTACATAAAATTCTCCAAGAAAAAGATTTCATTTTGATGAAGGTACTCGACGAATTCTGTAGAAAGGAAAGGATTCCTCTAGATGGTCTTAATATGAAAGAAAGAAGTGCTTTGTTAGTTCTAGCTGAACATTGAATATCGCAATTGAAAAATGGAATTCATATATGTGTCCAGTACGTCAGAAATTGACATTTTCAGTACGTCTCGAATAGGTCCAGGATGTTCAGACGTGAATTGGACCTAAAATGGACGTAGTCCGGACGTCGCGTGCTATATGGGTAAATGACTCTTCTTTTCTGCCCTCAACAGATTGTAGAGCTATACAAGCCTTGAATATTCAACACAAATGAGGAATTAGCAATTCAATTCCTTTTTGGAGTAGGATGGGGTATGTTCCCACCTCTCCAGGAAACTTGTGTGGCTGGAATTTGCTTATAGCCCACCTGAAGTTGTACGTCCTGCATAGGTCCAAGATGTTCAGATGTGAATTGGACCTAAAATGGACGTAGTCAGGACGTCGCATGCTATATGGGTAAATGCCTCTTCTTTTCTGCCCTCAACAGATTGTAGAGCTATACAAGCCTTGAATATTCTACACAAATGAGGAATTAGCAATTCAATTCCTTTTTGGAGTAGGATGGGGTATGTTCCCACCTCTCCAGGAAACTTGTGTGGCTGGAATTTGCTTATAGCCCACCTGAAGTTGTACGTCCTGCATAGGTCCAAGATGTTCAGATGTGAATTGGACCTAAAATGGACGTAGTCAGGACGTCGCATGCTATATGGGTAAATGCCTCTTCTTTTCTGCCCTCAACAGATTGTAGAGCTATACAAGCCTTGAATATTCTACACAAATGAGGAATTAGCAATTCAATTCCTTTTTGGAGTAGGATGGGGTATGTTCCCACCTCTCCAGGAAACTTGTGTGGCTGGAATTTGCTTATAGCCCACCTGAAGTTGTACGTCCTGCATAGGTCCAAGATGTTCAGATGTGAATTGGACCTAAAATGGACGTAGTCAGGACGTCGCATGCTATATGGGTAAATGCCTCTTCTTTTCTGCCCTCAACAGATTGTAGAGCTATACAAGCCTTGAATATTCTACACAAATGAGGAATTAGCAATTCAATTCCTTTTTGGAGTAGGATGGGGTATGTTCCCACCTCTCCAGGAAACTTGTGTGACTGGAATTTGCTTATAGCCCACCTGAAGTTGTACGTCCTGCATAGGTCCAAGATGTTCAGATGTGAATTGGACCTAAAATGGACGTAGTCAGGACGTCGCATGCTATATGGGTAAATGACTCTTCTTTTCTGCCCTCAACAGATTGTAGAGCTATACAAGCCTTGAATATTCTACACAAATGAAAAATTAGCAATTCCATTCCTTTTTGGAGTAGGATGGGGTATGTTCCCACCTCTCCAGGAAACTTGTGTGACTGGAATTTGCTTATAGCCCACCTGAAGTTGTACGTCCTGCATAGGTCCAAGATGTTCAGATGTGAATTGGACCTAAAATGGACGTAGTCAGGACGTCGCAAGCTATATGGGTAAATGCCTCTTCTTTTCTGCCCTCAACAGATTGTAGAGCTATACAAGCCTTGAATATTCTGCACAAATGAGGAATTAGCAATTCAATTCCTTTTTGGAGTAGGATGGGGTATGTTCCCACCTCTCCAGGAAACTTGTGTGACTGGAATTTGCTTATAGCCCACCTGAAGTTGTTCGATGGGTTACATACACCTCGAGAAGTTATCATTAACTGCGAAACAACCTGAATATCAATCAAGCTCACTCCCAGCTGTCCCTATCCACCACATTGTTGTACATAACATCCCGTTTCACTCATGGTATGTCTGTCCTCGGCAATTTCGAATATCACTTTGTGCGAATCGTTCACGACAGTTTCCAATTTCAACGTGATGTGGCGCTCAACTGATAACTGTCTTGTCAATTTACCGAACGCGAATCTGATAGAACAATTTGCATAATAAAATATGGAAATGATACGAGAACGACCTGTCGACGAAGCATGTTAGAGAATCTGAAACGCAATACTAAGATAATGTGTTTAGGGCTAATCGCGTGGAAACGTCGTTTATTGGCTTTGTAGTCGAAACAGATATTGACACTGAAGGGTAACAAACTTATTATTCGAGTGTGTTATGAGGACATGGCTCTGAAAACAAAATTAGGTTGTTTTAGAATAATTTCAGGCAAATGACTCCACTGAGATAATAGCGACAGACCCTCTTCCTTGGGGCTCTCAATTGTAATTCATTGTTCGCTAGGGATGAACTCACATACGGGTGTGATCTGGCAACACCGCGCTGCTGATGTCCACCGCCAGCGCAACCCATTTAGGCCGATTCAGATACACGCGGGGTTTTTAAAGAACGTGCGATTCACACGCAGATGCAAGTCCTGTATGAATTTTAATTTTTCATGATCAAACGTCATTGTATGGTCATCAAAGGGGTTCAGTCGAGTTTTTCATAACTTGGAGTGATCCCAAAAATAGGAATTGGGTTGGCTCGCATTGTGGTGGGTCAGAATGCATTCGTTCCTGTCTAATTTACAACTTCTCAAGATCAAAGGTCGTTGTAGGGTCGTCAGAGGAGTTCAATCGAATTTTTCATAACTTGGAGTGATCCCAAAAATAGGAATTGGGTTGGCTCGCATTGTGGTGGGTCAGAATGCATTCGTTCCTGTCTAATTTACAACTTCTCAAGATCAAAGGTCGTTGTAGGGTCGTCAGAGGAGTTCAATCGAATTTTTCTTGATTTGAAGTGATCCCAAAAATAAAAATTGGGTTGCCCCGCATTGCGGTGGGTCAGAATACATGCGTTCCTGTACAAATTACAAGTTCTTGTGATCGAAAATCATTGTGGGGTCGTCAGGGGGGTTCAATCGATTTTTTTTAAGTGTCCTGTCCTGTCTGAATTACAACTTTTCATGATCAAAGGTCATTGTAGGGTCGTCAGAGGGGTCCAGTCGAATTTTTCATAATTTCAAGTGATCCCAACGATATGAATTGGGTGGCCTCGCATTGTGGTGGGTTAGAATACATTCGTTCCTGTCTAAATTACAACTTCTCATGGTCAAAGGTCATTGTAGGGTCGTTAAAAGGGTTCAGTCGAATTTTCCTTGATTAGAAGTGATCCCAAAAATAGGATTTGGGTTGCCTCGCATTGTGCTGGGTCAGAATGCATTTGTTCTTGTCTAAATTACAATTTCTCATGGTCAAAGGTCATTGTAGGATTCTTAGAGGGGTTCAGTCGATTTTTTATCATTGAAAGTGTTCTCAAAAATGTAATATGAGTTGGCTCGCATTGTGGTGGGTCAGAAGACATTCGTTTCTATCCTAATTACAACTTGTTGTGGTCAAAATATGAAAAAGTCACCCAAGTTTTTTAATATTCTCATAAAAGCAAGGATTTTCTCAACCTCGTCTACTATCTAATTGATTCTGCCTAAGGAGTTGTATATAGATCTTCACGTATTTGAACCCACTTCCATTTTTAAATGACTCAGCAATGTGAAAAACTCAACGACTTGAATTCGTTGTACATACAGTTCGTCAAATTATTAAAAATAATTGTGAGAAGCTAAACACTGGCATCTGATTGCGCTGCAATTTTGCGTATCAACACACTGTGACAATATTATAATTTCCAAAAATACTTTGATAAAACTGCCTTCGAGTGACATCACTTTTATATGACCATTTGTTATAATTTGTTCATGTGTGATGTCATTGTAGGAACTCGTTACTCACTCACCATACGAGCTGATTCTATTCTAACTTGATTTCATTTCAATTTCAACTCCTCCCTTCAAAGTCCACCTACCGTATTCCCAAAGGCTGTTTTTTTCTGCTGAATTCTTTCCATTAAAAGCCCTTTGCTTCTCGATGAGTACAGACATAGAATTATACGAAACAAATGTGAAGTTTCATTAATATTACGAATTCACTGGGATTCCATTTATGATTACAGATGTACGGCGAGAAATTGAAAAGAGTAAACGGTATGAAAATTTCCTTAAAAATTCAATTTTCTCTCGTTCTTTTCGACATTTGAGTCTCCCTAGGGCATACAACTTTCCATGAAATATATCAAAACGTTCCGTCGTAAATTTTTATTGGATGACACTACAAATGAAAACACGCTTTGCGTTTCAATTCGCCGATATCAGCCTGTGGGAATCCAAAAAGCAACAAGGGAGCAATGTGAATGCTAGTGAAACGGCCTTTGCAAAAATTCTAAAACAATTTAAATGAGTATAATTCCAGACGTAGTAAATACCAACTAGCTAGAATATAATCATCGGATATCATATAAATTCGAGACACTAGTGAAATCTACTTCTTAGTGATTTAATGGCCATTGCCTCCCATAGGGCACATTTGGCCAGCACTAGTAAAATCATTAGTTTCACAAATTTACTGACGTGTTGAACGATTTTTGGTCAACATGCCATCTTCGGTGTTCTAGAGCTGGTTGATACGAATGTTCATAACTTCAATTCGATCGTGCAAGGGTATTTTTGAGGTTTTATTCGTTTTTTATGCAGAATCTTGTATCTGAGCATATACAAATCATATATTTTCGGATTCAGTACGAAATTTTACTTATATAGTGTGAATTTCAAATCAATCTGATGATTTTGTATTTTTCATGATTTTTAGGGGTCTACCCCTTAGGACTTTTTCGAGTAATTTTTTATTTCTCTGATCGACTTGGGATTCATAAAGTATATCGATTCCATCATTCTGAATCGATTGGCGTTTGCAGAATCGGTCTATCTTAAACAGTTCTTGAGTTGAGAACAAAACATATTTTCCCATTTACCACACTAGTAATCTCATTCCTAGATGCACATTTAATTAACCAACTTCATCGGCAGGATTACTATACTGTTCAGGTATCCTGGAAACATTTTCGTCATTTTCGTAAGATATTTATGAATGGCCATATAACTCCTTGATGGGTACAGACAGAAATACATTAACAATATTCTTATAAATTCACAAATATCGAAAAATGTCAAACGTTTTTTAGCAGTACTGAACGTATGAAAACGAACTTCGTCACGCTATTTTTCGTTGGATACTAATGTCAGAACTCATTGCTAGGGAAAAGTTAAAAATACATTTGATATCGTATGATTTCACGAATTTTTAGCTGAACAGTTGAGGATATGGTGATGAATAATCTAAAATCAGATAAAATATGCATAAATCAATCAATCAAATATTTAGGTCAGAGAGGCTCGGCCGATTTTTTAATTTTTTTAAGTGGTCTTAAAAATAGGATTTGAGTTGGCGCGATTGGTGATGGGTCAGAAAACATTACTTTCAGTACAATTAACAACTTTTCATGATTGAAAGTCATTGTCGGATCGTCAGAGGGGCTCGGCCATTTTTTTTTATTTTTTGAAGTGGTCTCAAAAATAGGAATCGAGTTGGCGCGATTGGTGATGGGTCAGAAAACATTAATTTCAGTACAATTTACAACTTTTCATGATTGAAAGTCATTTTCGGATCGTCAAAAGGGCGCGGCCGATTTTTTTATTTTTTGAAGTGGTCTCAAAAATAGGATTCGAGTTAACGCGATTGGTGGTGGGTCAGAAAACATTAATTTCAGTACAATTAACAACCTTTCATGGTTGAAAGTCATTGTCGGATCGTCAGAAAGGCGCGGCCGATTTTTTATTTTATTAAGTGGTCTTAAAAATAGGATTCGAGTTGGTGCGATTGGTGATGGGTCAGAAAACATTAATTTCAGTACGATTAACAACCTTTCATGGTTGAAAGTCATTGTCGGATCGTCAGAAAGGCGCGGCCGATTTTTTATTTTATTAAGTGGTCTCAAAAATAGGATTCGAGTTGGCGCGATTGGTGATGGGTCAGAAAACATTAATTTCAGTACAATTAACAACTTTTCATGATTGAAAGTCATTGTCGGATCGTCAGAAAGGCGCGGCCGATTTTTTTATTTTTTGAAGTGGTCTCAAAAATAGGATTCGAGTTGACGCGATTGGTGGTGGGTCAGAAAACATTAATTTCAGTACAATTAACAACTTTTCATGGTTGAAAGTCATTGTCGGATCGTCAGAAGGGCGCGGCCGATTTTTTTATTTTTTGAAGTGGTCTCAAAAATAGGATTCGAGTTGGCGCGATTGGTGGTGGGTCAGAAAACATTAATTTCAGTACAATTAACAACTTTTCATGATTGAAAGTCATTGTCGGATCGTCAGAGGGGCTCGGCCGATTTTTTTTATTTTTTGAAGTGGTCTCAAAAATAGGATTCGAGTTGGCGCGATTGGTGATGGGTCAGAAAACATTAATTTCAGTACAATTTACAACTTTTCATGATTGAAAGTCATTGTCGGATCGTCAAAAGGGCGCGGCCGATTTTTTTATTTTTTGAAGTGGTCTCAAAAATAGGATTCGAGTTGACGCGATTGGTGGTGGGTCAGAAAACATTAATTTCAGTACAATTAACAACTTTTCATGGTTGAAAGTCATTGTCGGATCGTCAGAAGGGCGCGGCCGATTTTTTTATTTTTTGAAGTGGTCTCAAAAATAGGATTCGAGTTGGCGCGATTGGTGGTGGGTCAGAAAACATTAATTTCAGTACAATTAACAACCTTTCATGGTTGAAAGTCATTGTCGGATCGTCAGAAAGGCGCGGCCGATTTTTTATTTTTTTAAGTGGTCTTAAAAATAGGATTCGAGTTGGCGCGATTGGTGATGGGTCAGAAAACATTAATTTCAGTACAATTAACAACTTTTCATGATTGAAAGTCATTGTCGGATCGTCAGAGGGGCTCGGCCGATTTTTTTTATTTTTTGAAGTGGTCTCAAAAATAGGATTCGAGTTGGCGCGATTGGTGATGGGTCAGAAAACATTAATTTCAGTACAATTTACAACTTTTCATGATTGAAAGTCATTGTCGGATCGTCAAAAGGGCGCGGCCGATTTTTTTATTTTTTGAAGTGGTCTCAAAAATAGGATTCGAGTTGACGCGATTGGTGATGGGTCAGAAAACATTAATTTCAGTACAATTAACAACTTTTCATGATTGAAAGTCATTGTCGGATCGTCAGAGGGGCTCGGCCGATTTTTTTTATTTTTTGAAGTGGTCTCAAAAATAGGATTCGAGTTGGCGCGATTGGTGATGGGTCAGAAAACATTAATTTCAGTACAATTTACAACTTTTCATGATTGAAAGTCATTGTCGGATCGTCAAAAGGGCGCGGCCGATTTTTTAATTTTTTGAAGTGGTCTCAAAAATAGGATTCGAGTTAACGCGATTGGTGGTGGGTCAGAAAACATTAATTTCAGTACAATTAACAACCTTTCATGGTTGAAAGTCATTGTCGGATCGTCAGAAAGGCGCGGCCGATTTTTTATTTTTTTAAGTGGTCTTAAAAATAGGATTCGAGTTGGCGCGATTGGTGATGGGTCAGAAAACATTAATTTCAGTACAATTAACAACTTTTCATGATTGAAAGTCATTGTCGGATCGTCAGAGGGGCTCGGCCGATTTTTTTTTTTTTTGAAGTGGTCTCAAAAATAGGATTCGAGTTGGCGCGATTGGTGATGGGTCAGAAAACATTAATTTCAGTACAATTTACAACTTTTCATGATTGAAAGTCATTGTCGGATCGTCAAAAGGGCGCGGCCGATTTTTTTATTTTTTGAAGTGGTCTCAAAAATAGGATTCGAGTTGACGCGATTGGTGGTAGGTCAGAAAACATTAATTTCAGTACAATTAACAACTTTTCATGGTTGAAAGTCATTGTCAGATCGTCAGAAGGGCGCGGCCGATTTTTTTATTTTTTGAAGTGGTCTCAAAAATAGGATTCGAGTAGGCGCGATTGGTGGTGGGTCAGAAAACATTAATTTCAGTACAATTAACAACCTTTCATGGTTGAAAGTCATTGTCGGATCGTCAGAAAGGCGCGGCTGATTTTTTATTTTTTTAAGTGGTCTTAAAAATAGGATTCGAGTTGGCGCGATTGGTGATGGGTCAGAAAACATTAATTCCAGTACAATTAACAACTTTTCATGATTGAAAGTCATTGTCGGATCGTCAGAGGGGCTCGGCCGATTTTTTTTATTTTTTGAAGTGGTCTCAAAAATAGGATTCGAGTTGGCGCGATTGGTGATGGGTCAGAAAACAATAATTTCAGTACAATTTACAACTTTTCATGATTGAAAGTCATTGTCGGATCGTCAAAAGGGCGCGGCCGATTTTTTTATTTTTTGAAGTGGTCTCAAAAATAGGATTCGAGTTAACGCGAATGGTGGTGGGTCAGAAAACATTAATTTCAGTACAATTAACAACCTTTCATGGTTGAAAGTCATTGTCGGATCGTCAGAAAGGCGCGGCCGATTTTTTATTTTTTTAAGTGGTCTTAAAAATAGGATTCGAGTTGGCGCGATTGGTGATGGGTCAGAAAACATTAATTTCAGTACAATTAACAACTTTTCATGATTGAAAGTCATTGTCGGATCGTCAGAGGGGCTCGGCCGATTTTTTTTATTTTTTGAAGTGGTCTCAAAAATAGGATTCGAGTTGGCGCGATTGGTGATGGGTCAGAAAACATTAATTTCAGTACAATTTACAACTTTTCATGATTGAAAGTCATTGTCGGATCGTCAAAAGGGCGCGGCCGATTTTTTTATTTTTTGAAGTGGTCTCAAAAATAGGATTCGAGTTGACGCGATTGGTGGTGGGTCAGAAAACATTAATTTCAGTACAATTAACAACTTTTCATGGTTGAAAGTCATTGTCAGATCGTCAGAAGGGCGCGGCCGATTTTTTTATTTTTTGAAGTGGTCTCAAAAATAGGATTCGAGTTGGCGCGATTGGTGGTGGGTCAGAAAACATTAATTTCAGTACAATTAACAACCTTTCATGGTTGAAAGTCATTGTCGGATCGTCAGAAAGGCGCGGCCGATTTTTTATTTTTTTAAGTGGTCTTAAAAATAGGATTCGAGTTGGCGCGATTGGTGATGGGTCAGAAAACATTAATTTCAGTACAATTAACAACTTTTCATGATTGAAAGTCATTGTCGGATCGTCAGAGGGGCTCGGCCGATTTTTTTTATTTTTTGAAATGGTCTCAAAAGTAGGATTCGAGTTGGCGCGATTGGTGATGGGTCAGAAAACATTAATTTCAGTACAATTTACAACTTTTCATGATTGAAAGTCATTGTCGGATCGTCAAAAGGGCGCGGCCGATTTTTTTATTTTTTGAAGTGGTCTCAAAAATAGGATTCGAGTTAACGCGATTGGTGGTGGGTCAGAAAACATTAATTTCAGTACAATTAACAACCTTTCATGGTTAAAAGTCATTGTCGGATCGTCAGAGGGGCTCGGCCGATTTTTTTTATTTTTTGAAGTGGTCTCAAAAATAGGATTCGAGTTGGCGCGATTGGTGATGGGTCAGAAAACATTAATTTCAGTACAATTTACAACTTTTCATGATTGAAAGTCATTGTCGGATCGTCAAAAGGGCGCGGCCGATTTTTTATTTTTTTAAGTGGTCTTAAAAATAGGATTCGAGTTGGCGCGATTGGTGATGGGTCAGAAAACATTAATTTCAGTACAATTAACAACTTTTCATGATTGAAAGTCATTGTCGGATCGTCAGAGGGGCTCGGCCGATTTTTTTTATTTTTTGAAGTGGTCTCAAAAATAGGATTCGAGTTGGCGCGATTGGTGATGGGTCAGAAAACATTAATTTCAGTACAATTAACAACTTATCATGGTTGAAAGTCATTGTCGGATCGTCAGAAGGGTGCGGCCGATTTTTTTATTTTTTGAAGTAGTCTCAAAAATAGGATTCGAGTTGGCGCGATTGGTGATGGGTCAGAAAACATTAATTTCAGTACAATTTACAACTTTTCATGATTAAAAGTCATTGTCGGATCGTCAAAAGGGCGCGGCCGATTTTTTTATTTTTTGAAGTGGTCTCAAAAATAGGATTCGAGTTAACGCGAATGGTGGTGGGTCAGAAAACATTAATTTCAGTACAATTAACAACCTTTCATGGTTGAAAGTCATTGTCGGATCGTCAGAAAGGCGCGGCCGATTTTTTATTTTTTTAAGTGGTCTTAAAAATAGGATTCGAGTTGGCGCGATTGGTGATGGGTCAGAAAACATTAATTTCAGTACAATTAACAACTTTTCATGATTGAAAGTCATTGTCGGATCGTCAGAGGGGCTCGGCCGATTTTTTTTATTTTTTGAAGTGGTCTCAAAAATAGGATTCGAGTTGACGCGATTGGTGGTGGGTCAGAAAACATTAATTTCAGTACAATTAACAACTTTTCATGGTTGAAAGTCATTGTCGGATCGTCAGAAGGGCGCGGCCGATTTTTTTATTTTTTGAAGTGGTCTCAAAAATAGAATTCGAGTTGGCGCGATTGGTGGTGGGTCAGAAAACATTAATTTCAGTACAATTAACAACTTTTCATGGTTGAAAGTCATTGTCAGATCGTCGGAAGGGCGCGGTCGATTTTTTTATTTTTTGAAGTGGTCTCAAAAATAAGATTCGAGTTGGCGCGATTGGTGGTGGGTCAGAAAACATTAATTTCGGTCCAATCAACAACTTTTCATGATTGAAAGTCATTGTCGGATCGTCAGAGGGGCTTGGCCGATTTTTATATTCTTTGAAGTGGTCTCAAAAATAAGATTCGAGTTGGCGCGATTGGTAGTGGGTCAGAAAACATTAATTTCAGTCCAATTAACAACTTTTCATAATTGAAAGTCATTGTCGGATCGTCAGAGGGGTTTGGCCGATTTTTATATTTTTTGAAGTGGTCTCAAAAATAGGATTCGAGTTGGCGTGCTTGGTGGTGGGTCGGAAAACATTAATTTCAGTCTAATTAACAACTTTTCATAATTGAAAGTCATTGTCTGATCGTCAGAGGGGTTTGGCCGATTTTTATTATTTTTGAAGTAGTCTTAAATATAGGATTCGAGTTGGCGCGATTGGTGGTGGGTCAGAAAACATTAATTTCAGTCCAATTAACAACTTTTCAAGATTGAAAGTCATTGTCGGATCGTCAGAGAGGTTTGGCCAATTTTTATATTTTTTGAAGTGGTCTCAAAAATAGGATTCGAGTTGGCGCGATTGGTGGTGGGTCAGAAAACATTAATTTTAGTCCAATTAACAACTTTTCATAATTGAAAGTCATTGTCAGATCGTCACAGGGGTTTGGACGATTTTTATATTTTTTGAAGTAGTCTCAAAAATAGGATTCGAATAGGCGCGATTGGTGGTGGGTCAGAAAACATTAATTTCAGTCCAATTAACAACTTTTCATGATTGAAAGTCATTGTCGGATCGTCAGAGAGGTTTGGCCGATATTTATATTTTTTGAAGTGGTCTCAAAAATAGGATTCGAGTTGGCGCGATTGGTGGTGGGTCGGAAAACATTAATTTCAGTCCAATCAACAGTTTTTCATAATTGAAAGTCATTGTCGGATCGTCAGAGGGGTTTGGCCGATTTTTATATTTTTTGAAGTAGTCTCAAAAATAGGATTCGAGTTGGCGCGATTGGTGGTGGGTCAGAAAAAATTAATTTTAGTCCAATTAACAACTTTCCATGATTGAGAGTCATTGTCGGATCGTCAGAGGGGCTCGGACGATTTTTTTATTTTTTGAAGTGGTCTGAAAAATAGGATTCGAGTGGGCGCGATTGGTGGTGGGTCAGGAAACATTGATTTTGGTCCAATTAACAACTTTCCATGATTGAAAGTCATTGTCGGATCGTCAGAGGGGCTCGGACGATTTTTTTATTTTTTGAAGTGGTCTGAAAAATAGGATTCGAGTGGGCGCGATTGGTGGTGGGTCAGGAAACATTGATTTTGGTCCAATTAACAAATTTCCATGATTGAAAGTCATTGTCGGATCGTCAGAGGGGCGCGGCCGATTTTTTAATTTTTTGAAGTGGTCTCAAAAATAGGATTTGAGTTGGCGTGATTGGTGGTGGGTCAGAAAACATAAATTACAGTTTAATTAACAACTTTTCATGATTGAAAGTCATTGTCAGATCGTCAGCGGGGCTCGGCCGATATCTTTATTTTTTGATGTGTTCTCAAAAATAGGATTCGACATGGCGCGATTGGTGGTGGGTCAGAAAACATCCATTTCAGTCCAATTAACAACTTGTCATGATTGAAAGTCATTGTCGGATCGTCAGAGGGCCTTGGCCGATTTTTATATTTTTTGAAGTGGTCTCAAAAATAGGATTCGAGTTGGCGCGATTGGTGGTGGGTCAGAAAACATAAATTTCAGTCCAATTAACAACTTTCTCAAATTGAAAGTCATTGTCGGATCGTCAGAGGGGTTTGGCCGATTTTTATATTTATTGAAGTGGTCTCAAAAATAGGATTCGAGTTGGCGCGATTGGTGGTGGGTCGGAAAACATTAATTTCAGTCCAATTAACAACTTTTCATGATTGAGAGTCATTGTCCGATCGTCAGAGGGGCTTGGCCGATTTTTATATTTTTTGAAGTAGTCTCAAAAATAGGATTCGAGTTGGCGCGATTGGTGGTGGGTCAGAAAACAATAATTTCAGTCCAATTAACAACTTTCCATAAATGAAAGTCATTGTCGGATCGTCAGAGGGGTTTGGCCGATTTTTATATTATTTGAAGAGGTCTCAAAAATAGGATTCGAGTTGGCGCGATTGGTGATGGATCAGAAAACATTAATTTCAGTCCAATTAACAATTTTTCTTGATTGAAAGTCATTGTCGGATCGTCAGAGGGGCTTGGCCGATTTTATATTTTTTGAATTGGTCTCAAAAATAGGATTCGAGTTGGCGCGATTGGTGGTGGGTCAGAAAACATTAATTTCAGTTCAATTAACAACTTTTCAAGATTGAAAGTCATTGTCGGATCGTCAGAGAGGTTTGGCCAATTTTTATATTTTTTGAAGTGGTCTCAAAAATAGGATTCGAGTTGGCGCGATTGGTGGTGGGTCAGAAAACATTAATTTTAGTCCAATTAACAACTTTCCATGCTTGAAAGTCATTGTCGGATCGTCAGAGGGGCTCGGACGATTTTTTTATTTTTTGAAGTGGTCTGAAAAATAGGATTCGAGTGGGCGCGATTGGTGGTAGGTCAGGAAACATTGATTTTGGTCCAATTAACAACTTTCCATGATTGAAAGTCATTGTTGGATCGTCAGAGGGGCTCGGCCGATTTTTTTATTTTTTGAAGTGGTCTCAAAAATAGGATTCGAGTTGGCGCGATTGGTGGTGGGTCAGGAAACATTAATTTCAGTCCAATTAACAACTTGTCATGATTGAAAGTCATTGTCGGATCGTCAGAGGGGCGCGGCCGATTTTTTTATTTTTTGAAGTGGGCTCAAAAATAGGATTTGAGTTGGCGTGATTGGAGGTGGGTCAGAAAACTAAATTTCAGTTTAATTAACAACTTTTCATGATTGAAAGTCATT
Organism: Chrysolina americana; assembly: GCA_958502065.1. Taxonomy (NCBI): domain Eukaryota; kingdom Metazoa; phylum Arthropoda; class Insecta; order Coleoptera; family Chrysomelidae; genus Chrysolina; species Chrysolina americana. Next base: position 87,700,789 of record OY293414.1, read on the forward strand.
GTCGGATCGTCAGCGGGGCTCGGCCGATATCTTTATTTTTTGAAGTGGTCTCAAAAATAGGATTCGACATGGCGCGATTGGTGGTGGGTCAGAAAACATCCATTTCAGTCCAATTAACAACTTGTCATGATTGAAAGTCATTGTCGGATCGTCAGAGGGCCTTGGCCGATTTTTATATTTTTTAAGTGGTCTCAAAAATAGGATTCGACTTGGCGCGATTGGTGGTGGGTCAGAAAACATCCATTTCAGTCCAATTAACAACTTGTCATGATTGAAAGTCATTGTCGGATCGTCAGAGGGGTTTGGCCGATTTTTATATTTTTTGAAGTGGTCTCAAAAATAGGATTCGAGTTGGCGCGATTGGTGGTGGGTCAGAAAACGTTAATTTCAGTCCAATTACCAACTTTTCATGATTGAAAGTCATTGTCGGATCGTCAGAGGGGTTTGACCGATTTTTATATTTTTTGAAGTGGTCTCAAGAATAGGATTCGAGTTGGCGCGATTGGTGGTGGGTCGAAAAACATTAATTTCAGTCCAATTAACAACTTTTCATAATTGATAGTCATTGTCGGATCGTCAGAGGGGTTGGGCCGATTTTTATATTTTTTGAAGTAGTCTCAAAAATAGGATTCGAGTTGGCGCGATTGGTGGTGGGTCAGAAAACATTAATTTTAGTCCAATTAACAACTTTTCAAGATTGAAAGTCATTGTCGGATCGTCAGAGAGGTTTGGCTGATTTTTATATTTTTTGAAGTGGTCTCAAAAATAGGATTCGAGTTGGCGCGATTGGTGGTGGGTCAGAAAACATTAATTTCAGTTCAATTAACAACTTTTCATAATTGAAAGTCATTGTCGGATCGTCAGAGGGGTTGGGCCGATTTTTATATTTTTTGAAGTAGTCTCAAAAATAGGATTCGAGTTGGCGCGATTGGTGGTGGGTCAGAAAACATTAATTTCAGTCCAATTAACAACTTTTCATAATTGAAAGTCATTGTCGGATCGTCAGAGGGGTTTGGCCGATTTTTATATTATTTGAAGAGGTCTCAAAAATAGGATTCGAGTTGGCGCGATTGGTGGTGGGTCGGAAAACATTGATTTCAGTCCAAATAACAACTTTTCATAATTGAAAGTCATTGTCGGATAGTCGGAGGGGTTTGGCCGATTTTTATTATTTTTGAAGTAGTCTCAAAAATAGGATTCGAGTTGGCGCGATTGGTGGTGGATCAGAAAACATTAATTTCAGTCCAATTAACAACTTTTCATGATTGAAAGTCATTGTCGGATCGTCAGAGGGGCTTGGCCGATTTTTATATTTTTTGAATTGGTCTCAAAAATAGGATTCCAGTTGGCGCGATTGGTGGTGGGTCAGAAAACATCCATTTCAGTCCAATTAACAACTTTCTCAAATTGAAAGTCATTGTCGGATCGTCAGAGGGGTTTGGCCGATTTTTATATTTATTGAAGTGGTCTCAAAAATAGGATTCGAGTTGGCGCGATTGGTGGTGGGTCGGAAAACATTAATTTCAGTCCAATTAACAACTTTTCATAATTGAAAGTCATTGTCGGATCGTCAGAGGGGTTTGGCCGTTTTTTATATTTTTTGAAGTAGTATCAAAAATAGGATTCGAGATGGCGCGATTGGTGGTTGGTCGGAAAACATTAATTTCAGTCCAATTAACAACTTTTCATGATTGAGAGTCATTGTCCGATCGTCAGAGGGGCTTGGCCGATTTTTATATTTTTTGAATTGGTCTCAAAAATAGGATTCCAGTTGGCGCGATTGGTGGTGGGTCAGAAAACATCCATTTCAGTCCAATTAACAACTTTCTCAAATTGAAAGTCATTGTCGGATCGTCAGAGGGGCTTGGCCGATTTTTATATTTTTTGAATTGGTCTCAAAAATAGGATTCCAGTTGGCGCGATTGGTGGTGGGTCAGAAAACATCCATTTCAGTCCAATTAACAACTTTCTCAAATTGAAAGTCATTGTCGGATCGTCAGAGGGGTTTGGCCGATTTTTATATTTATTGAAGTGGTCTCAAAAATAGGATTCGAGTTGGCGCGATTGGTGGTGGGTCGGAAAACATTAATTTCAGTCCAATTAACAACTTTTCATAATTGAAAGTCATTGTCGGATCGTCAGAGGGGCTCGGCCGATTTTTTTTATTTTTTGAAGTGGTCTCAAAAATAGGATTCGAGTTGGCGCGATTGGTGATGGGTCAGAAAACATTAAATTCAGTACAATTTACAACTTTTCATGATTGAAAGTCATTGTCGGATCGTCAAAAGGGCGCGGCCGATTTTTTTATTTTTTGAAGTGGTCTCAAAAATAGGATTCGAGTTGACGCGATTGGTGGTGGGTCAGAAAACATTAATTTCAGTACAATTAACAACTTTTCATAATTGAAAGTCATTGTCGGATCGTCAGAAGGGCGCGGCCGATTTTTTTATTTTTTGAAGTGGTCTCAAAAATAGAATTCGAGTTGGCGCGATTGGTGGTGGGTCAGAAATCATTAATTTCAGTACAATTAACAACCTTTCATGGTTGAAAGTCATTGTCGGATCGTCAGAAAGGCGCGGCCGATTTTTTTATTTTTTTAAGTGGTCTTAAAAATAGGATTCGAGTTGGCGCGATTGGTGATGGGTCAGAAAACATTAATTTCAGTACAATTAACAACTTTTCATGATTGAAAGTCATTGTCGGATCGTCAGAGGGGCTCGGCCGATTTTTTTTATTTTTTGAAGTGGTCTCAAAAATAGGATTCGAGTTGGCGCGATTGGTGATGGGTCAGAAAACATTAATTTCAGTACAATTTACAACTTTTTATGATTGAAAGTCATTGTCGGATCGTCAAAAGGGCGCGGCCCATTTTTTTTATTTTTTGAAGTGGTCTCAAAAATAGGATTCGAGTTGACGCGATTGGTGGTGGGTCAGAAAACATTAATTTCAGTACAATTAACATCTTTTCATGATTGAAAGTCATTGTCGGATCGTCAGAGGGGCTCGGCCGATTTTTATATTTTTTAAGTGGTCTTAAAAATAGGATTCGAGTTGGCGCGATTGGTGATGGGTCAGAAAACATTAATTTCAGTACAATTAACAACTTTTCATGATTGAAAGTCATTGTCGGATCGTCAGAGGGGCTCGGCCGATTTTTTTTATTTTTTGAAGTGGTCTCAAAAATAGGATTCGAGTTGGCGCGATTGGTGATGGGTCAGAAAACATTAATTTCAGTACAATTAACAACTTATCATGGTTGAAAGTCATTGTCGGATCGTCAGAAGGGTGCGGCCGATTTTTTTATTTTTTGAAGTAGTCTCAAAAATAGGATTCGAGTTGGCGCGATTGGTGATGGGTCAGAAAACATTAATTTCAGTACAATTTACAACTTTTCATGATTAAAAGTCATTGTCGGATCGTCAAAAGGGCGCGGCCGATTTTTTTATTTTTTGAAGTGGTCTCAAAAATAGGATTCGAGTTAACGCGAATGGTGGTGGGTCAGAAAACATTAATTTCAGTACAATTAACAACCTTTCATGGTTGAAAGTCATTGTCGGATCGTCAGAAAGGCGCGGCCGATTTTTTATTTTTTTAAGTGGTCTTAAAAATAGGATTCGAGTTGGCGCGATTGGTGATGGGTCAGAAAACATTAATTTCAGTACAATTAACAACTTTTCATGATTGAAAGTCATTGTCGGATCGTCAGAGGGGCTCGGCCGATTTTTTTTATTTTTTGAAGTGGTCTCAAAAATAGGATTCGAGTTGACGCGATTGGTGGTGGGTCAGAAAACATTAATTTCAGTACAATTAACAACTTTTCATGGTTGAAAGTCATTGTCGGATCGTCAGAAGGGCGCGGCCGATTTTTTTATTTTTTGAAGTGGTCTCAAAAATAGAATTCGAGTTGGCGCGATTGGTGGTGGGTCAGAAAACATTAATTTCAGTACAATTAACAACTTTTCATGGTTGAAAGTCATTGTCAGATCGTCGGAAGGGCGCGGTCGATTTTTTTATTTTTTGAAGTGGTCTCAAAAATAAGATTCGAGTTGGCGCGATTGGTGGTGGGTCAGAAAACATTAATTTCGGTCCAATCAACAACTTTTCATGATTGAAAGTCATTGTCGGATCGTCAGAGGGGCTTGGCCGATTTTTATATTCTTTGAAGTGGTCTCAAAAATAAGATTCGAGTTGGCGCGATTGGTAGTGGGTCAGAAAACATTAATTTCAGTCCAATTAACAACTTTTCATAATTGAAAGTCATTGTCGGATCGTCAGAGGGGTTTGGCCGATTTTTATATTTTTTGAAGTGGTCTCAAAAATAGGATTCGAGTTGGCGTGCTTGGTGGTGGGTCGGAAAACATTAATTTCAGTCTAATTAACAACTTTTCATAATTGAAAGTCATTGTCTGATCGTCAGAGGGGTTTGGCCGATTTTTATTATTTTTGAAGTAGTCTTAAATATAGGATTCGAGTTGGCGCGATTGGTGGTGGGTCAGAAAACATTAATTTCAGTCCAATTAACAACTTTTCAAGATTGAAAGTCATTGTCGGATCGTCAGAGAGGTTTGGCCAATTTTTATATTTTTTGAAGTGGTCTCAAAAATAGGATTCGAGTTGGCGCGATTGGTGGTGGGTCAGAAAACATTAATTTTAGTCCAATTAACAACTTTTCATAATTGAAAGTCATTGTCAGATCGTCACAGGGGTTTGGACGATTTTTATATTTTTTGAAGTAGTCTCAAAAATAGGATTCGAATAGGCGCGATTGGTGGTGGGTCAGAAAACATTAATTTCAGTCCAATTAACAACTTTTCATGATTGAAAGTCATTGTCGGATCGTCAGAGAGGTTTGGCCGATATTTATATTTTTTGAAGTGGTCTCAAAAATAGGATTCGAGTTGGCGCGATTGGTGGTGGGTCGGAAAACATTAATTTCAGTCCAATCAACAGTTTTTCATAATTGAAAGTCATTGTCGGATCGTCAGAGGGGTTTGGCCGATTTTTATATTTTTTGAAGTAGTCTCAAAAATAGGATTCGAGTTGGCGCGATTGGTGGTGGGTCAGAAAAAATTAATTTTAGTCCAATTAACAACTTTCCATGATTGAGAGTCATTGTCGGATCGTCAGAGGGGCTCGGACGATTTTTTTATTTTTTGAAGTGGTCTGAAAAATAGGATTCGAGTGGGCGCGATTGGTGGTGGGTCAGGAAACATTGATTTTGGTCCAATTAACAACTTTCCATGATTGAAAGTCATTGTCGGATCGTCAGAGGGGCTCGGACGATTTTTTTATTTTTTGAAGTGGTCTGAAAAATAGGATTCGAGTGGGCGCGATTGGTGGTGGGTCAGGAAACATTGATTTTGGTCCAATTAACAAATTTCCATGATTGAAAGTCATTGTCGGATCGTCAGAGGGGCGCGGCCGATTTTTTAATTTTTTGAAGTGGTCTCAAAAATAGGATTTGAGTTGGCGTGATTGGTGGTGGGTCAGAAAACATAAATTACAGTTTAATTAACAACTTTTCATGATTGAAAGTCATTGTCAGATCGTCAGCGGGGCTCGGCCGATATCTTTATTTTTTGATGTGTTCTCAAAAATAGGATTCGACATGGCGCGATTGGTGGTGGGTCAGAAAACATCCATTTCAGTCCAATTAACAACTTGTCATGATTGAAAGTCATTGTCGGATCGTCAGAGGGCCTTGGCCGATTTTTATATTTTTTGAAGTGGTCTCAAAAATAGGATTCGAGTTGGCGCGATTGGTGGTGGGTCAGAAAACATAAATTTCAGTCCAATTAACAACTTTCTCAAATTGAAAGTCATTGTCGGATCGTCAGAGGGGTTTGGCCGATTTTTATATTTATTGAAGTGGTCTCAAAAATAGGATTCGAGTTGGCGCGATTGGTGGTGGGTCGGAAAACATTAATTTCAGTCCAATTAACAACTTTTCATGATTGAGAGTCATTGTCCGATCGTCAGAGGGGCTTGGCCGATTTTTATATTTTTTGAAGTAGTCTCAAAAATAGGATTCGAGTTGGCGCGATTGGTGGTGGGTCAGAAAACAATAATTTCAGTCCAATTAACAACTTTCCATAAATGAAAGTCATTGTCGGATCGTCAGAGGGGTTTGGCCGATTTTTATATTATTTGAAGAGGTCTCAAAAATAGGATTCGAGTTGGCGCGATTGGTGATGGATCAGAAAACATTAATTTCAGTCCAATTAACAATTTTTCTTGATTGAAAGTCATTGTCGGATCGTCAGAGGGGCTTGGCCGATTTTATATTTTTTGAATTGGTCTCAAAAATAGGATTCGAGTTGGCGCGATTGGTGGTGGGTCAGAAAACATTAATTTCAGTTCAATTAACAACTTTTCAAGATTGAAAGTCATTGTCGGATCGTCAGAGAGGTTTGGCCAATTTTTATATTTTTTGAAGTGGTCTCAAAAATAGGATTCGAGTTGGCGCGATTGGTGGTGGGTCAGAAAACATTAATTTTAGTCCAATTAACAACTTTCCATGCTTGAAAGTCATTGTCGGATCGTCAGAGGGGCTCGGACGATTTTTTTATTTTTTGAAGTGGTCTGAAAAATAGGATTCGAGTGGGCGCGATTGGTGGTAGGTCAGGAAACATTGATTTTGGTCCAATTAACAACTTTCCATGATTGAAAGTCATTGTTGGATCGTCAGAGGGGCTCGGCCGATTTTTTTATTTTTTGAAGTGGTCTCAAAAATAGGATTCGAGTTGGCGCGATTGGTGGTGGGTCAGGAAACATTAATTTCAGTCCAATTAACAACTTGTCATGATTGAAAGTCATTGTCGGATCGTCAGAGGGGCGCGGCCGATTTTTTTATTTTTTGAAGTGGGCTCAAAAATAGGATTTGAGTTGGCGTGATTGGAGGTGGGTCAGAAAACTAAATTTCAGTTTAATTAACAACTTTTCATGATTGAAAGTCATTGTCGGATCGTCAGCGGGGCTCGGCCGATATCTTTATTTTTTGAAGTGGTCTCAAAAATAGGATTCGACATGGCGCGATTGGTGGTGGGTCAGAAAACATCCATTTCAGTCCAATTAACAACTTGTCATGATTGAAAGTCATTGTCGGATCGTCAGAGGGCCTTGGCCGATTTTTATATTTTTTAAGTGGTCTCAAAAATAGGATTCGACTTGGCGCGATTGGTGGTGGGTCAGAAAACATCCATTTCAGTCCAATTAACAACTTGTCATGATTGAAAGTCATTGTCGGATCGTCAGAGGGGTTTGGCCGATTTTTATATTTTTTGAAGTGGTCTCAAAAATAGGATTCGAGTTGGCGCGATTGGTGGTGGGTCAGAAAACGTTAATTTCAGTCCAATTACCAACTTTTCATGATTGAAAGTCATTGTCGGATCGTCAGAGGGGTTTGACCGATTTTTATATTTTTTGAAGTGGTCTCAAGAATAGGATTCGAGTTGGCGCGATTGGTGGTGGGTCGAAAAACATTAATTTCAGTCCAATTAACAACTTTTCATAATTGATAGTCATTGTCGGATCGTCAGAGGGGTTGGGCCGATTTTTATATTTTTTGAAGTAGTCTCAAAAATAGGATTCGAGTTGGCGCGATTGGTGGTGGGTCAGAAAACATTAATTTTAGTCCAATTAACAACTTTTCAAGATTGAAAGTCATTGTCGGATCGTCAGAGAGGTTTGGCTGATTTTTATATTTTTTGAAGTGGTCTCAAAAATAGGATTCGAGTTGGCGCGATTGGTGGTGGGTCAGAAAACATTAATTTCAGTTCAATTAACAACTTTTCATAATTGAAAGTCATTGTCGGATCGTCAGAGGGGTTGGGCCGATTTTTATATTTTTTGAAGTAGTCTCAAAAATAGGATTCGAGTTGGCGCGATTGGTGGTGGGTCAGAAAACATTAATTTCAGTCCAATTAACAACTTTTCATAATTGAAAGTCATTGTCGGATCGTCAGAGGGGTTTGGCCGATTTTTATATTATTTGAAGAGGTCTCAAAAATAGGATTCGAGTTGGCGCGATTGGTGGTGGGTCGGAAAACATTGATTTCAGTCCAAATAACAACTTTTCATAATTGAAAGTCATTGTCGGATAGTCGGAGGGGTTTGGCCGATTTTTATTATTTTTGAAGTAGTCTCAAAAATAGGATTCGAGTTGGCGCGATTGGTGGTGGATCAGAAAACATTAATTTCAGTCCAATTAACAACTTTTCATGATTGAAAGTCATTGTCGGATCGTCAGAGGGGCTTGGCCGATTTTTATATTTTTTGAATTGGTCTCAAAAATAGGATTCCAGTTGGCGCGATTGGTGGTGGGTCAGAAAACATCCATTTCAGTCCAATTAACAACTTTCTCAAATTGAAAGTCATTGTCGGATCGTCAGAGGGGTTTGGCCGATTTTTATATTTATTGAAGTGGTCTCAAAAATAGGATTCGAGTTGGCGCGATTGGTGGTGGGTCGGAAAACATTAATTTCAGTCCAATTAACAACTTTTCATAATTGAAAGTCATTGTCGGATCGTCAGAGGGGTTTGGCCGTTTTTTATATTTTTTGAAGTAGTATCAAAAATAGGATTCGAGATGGCGCGATTGGTGGTTGGTCGGAAAACATTAATTTCAGTCCAATTAACAACTTTTCATGATTGAGAGTCATTGTCCGATCGTCAGAGGGGCTTGGCCGATTTTTATATTTTTTGAATTGGTCTCAAAAATAGGATTCCAGTTGGCGCGATTGGTGGTGGGTCAGAAAACATCCATTTCAGTCCAATTAACAACTTTCTCAAATTGAAAGTCATTGTCGGATCGTCAGAGGGGCTTGGCCGATTTTTATATTTTTTGAATTGGTCTCAAAAATAGGATTCCAGTTGGCGCGATTGGTGGTGGGTCAGAAAACATCCATTTCAGTCCAATTAACAACTTTCTCAAATTGAAAGTCATTGTCGGATCGTCAGAGGGGTTTGGCCGATTTTTATATTTATTGAAGTGGTCTCAAAAATAGGATTCGAGTTGGCGCGATTGGTGGTGGGTCGGAAAACATTAATTTCAGTCCAATTAACAACTTTTCATAATTGAAAGTCATTGTCGGATCGTCAGAGGGGCTCGGCCGATTTTTTTTATTTTTTGAAGTGGTCTCAAAAATAGGATTCGAGTTGGCGCGATTGGTGATGGGTCAGAAAACATTAAATTCAGTACAATTTACAACTTTTCATGATTGAAAGTCATTGTCGGATCGTCAAAAGGGCGCGGCCGATTTTTTTATTTTTTGAAGTGGTCTCAAAAATAGGATTCGAGTTGACGCGATTGGTGGTGGGTCAGAAAACATTAATTTCAGTACAATTAACAACTTTTCATGGTTGAAAGTCATTGTCGGATCGTCAGAAGGGCGCGGCCGATTTTTTTATTTTTTGAAGTGGTCTCAAAAATAGAATTCGAGTTGGCGCGATTGGTGGTGGGTCAGAAATCATTAATTTCAGTACAATTAACAACCTTTCATGGTTGAAAGTCATTGTCGGATCGTCAGAAAGGCGCGGCCGATTTTTTTATTTTTTTAAGTGGTCTTAAAAATAGGATTCGAGTTGGCGCGATTGGTGATGGGTCAGAAAACATTAATTTCAGTACAATTAACAACTTTTCATGATTGAAAGTCATTGTCGGATCGTCAGAGGGGCTCGGCCGATTTTTTTTATTTTTTGAAGTGGTCTCAAAAATAGGATTCGAGTTGGCGCGATTGGTGATGGGTCAGAAAACATTAATTTCAGTACAATTTACAACTTTTTATGATTGAAAGTCATTGTCGGATCGTCAAAAGGGCGCGGCCCATTTTTTTTATTTTTTGAAGTGGTCTCAAAAATAGGATTCGAGTTGACGCGATTGGTGGTGGGTCAGAAAACATTAATTTCAGTACAATTAACATCTTTTCATGATTGAAAGTCATTGTCGGATCGTCAGAGGGGCTCGGCCGATTTTTTTATTTTTTGAAGTGGTCTCAAAAATAGGATTCGAGTTGACGCGATTGGTGGTGGGTCAGAAAACATTAATTTCAGTACAATTAACAACTTTTCATGATTGAAAGTCATTGTCAGATCGTCAGAAGGGTGCGGCCGATTTTTTTATTTTTTGAAGTGGTCTCAAAAATAGGATTCGAGTTGGCGCGATTGGTGATGGGTCAGAAAACATTAATTTCAGTACAATTAACAACTTTTCATGATTGAAAGTCATTGTCGGATCGTCAGAGGGGCTCGGCCGATTTTTTTATTTTTTGAAGTGGTCTCAAAAATAGGATTCGAGTTGACGCGATTGGTGGTGGGTCAGAAAACATTAATTTCAGTACAATTAACAACTTTTCATGGTTGAAAGTCATTGTCAGATCGTCGGAAGGGCGCGGTCGATTTTTTTATTTTTTGAAGTGGTCTCAAAAATAAGATTCGAGTTGGCGCGATTGGTGGTGGGTCAGAAAACATTAATTTCGGTCCAATTAACAACTTTTCATGATTGAAAGTCATTGTCGGATCGTCAGAGGGGCTTGGCCGATTTTTATATTTTTTGAAGTGGTCTCAAAAATAGGATTCGAGTTGGCGCGATTGGTGGTGGGTCAGAAAACATTAATTTTAGTCCAATTAACAACTTTTCATAATTGAAAGTCATTGTCAGATCGTCACAGGGGTTTGGACGATTTTTATATTTTTTGAAGTAGTCTCAAAAATAGGATTCGAATAGGCGCGATTGGTGGTGGGTCAGAAAACATTAATTTCAGTCCAATTAACAACTTTTCATGATTGAAAGTCATTGTCGGATCGTCAGAGAGGTTTGGCCGATATTTATATTTTTTGAAGTGGTCTCAAAAATAGGATTTGAGTTGGCGTGATTGGTGGTGGGTCAGAAAACATAAATTTCAGTTTAATTAACAACTTTTCATGATTGAAAGTCATTGTCGGATCGTCAGCGGGGCTCGGCCGATATCTTTATTTTTTGAAGTGGTCTCAAAAATAGGATTCGACATGGCGCGATTGGTGGTGGGTCAGAAAACATCCATTTCAGTCCAATTAACAACTTTTCATAATTGAAAGTCATTGTCGGATCGTCAGAGGGGTTTGGCCGATTTTTATATTTTTTGAAGTAGTATCAAAAATAGTATTCGAGTTGGCGCGATTGGTGGTTGGTCGGAAAACATTAATTTCAGTCCAATTAACAACTTTTCATGATTGAGAGTCATTGTCCGATCGTCAGAGGGGCTTGGCCGATTTTTATATTTTTTGAATTGGTCTCAAAAATAGGATTCGAGATGGCGCGATTGGTGGTGGGTCAGAAAACATTAATTTCAGTCCAATTAACAACTTTTCAAGATTGAAAGTCATTGTCGGATCGTCAGAGAGGTTTGGCCAATTTTTATATTTTTTTAAGTGGTCTCAAAAATAGGATTCGAGTTGGCGCGATTGGTGGTGGGTCAGAAAACATTAATTTTAGTCCAATTAACAACTTTCCCTAAATGAAAGTCATTGTCGGATCGTCAGAGGGGTTTGGCCGATTTTTATATTATTTGAAGAGGTCTCAAAAATAGGATTCGAGTTGGCGCGATTGGTGGTTGGTCGGAAAACATTAATTTCAGTCCAATTAACAACTTTTCTTGATTGAAAGTCATTGTCGGATCGTCAGAGGGGCTTGGCCGATTTTATATTTTTTGAATTGGTCTCAAAAATAGGATTCGAGATGGCGCGATTGGTGGTGGGTCAGAAAACATTAATATCAGTCCAATTAACAACTTTTCAAGATTGAAAGTCATTGTCGGATCGTCAGAGAGGTTTGGCCAATTTTTATATTTTTTTAAGTGGTCTCAAAAATAGGATTCGAGTTGGCGCGATTGGTGGTGGGTCAGAAAACATTAATTTTAGTCCAATTAACAACTTTCCATGATTAAAAGTCATTGTCGGATCGTCAGAGGGGCTCGGACGATTTTTTTATTTTTTGAAGTGGTCTGAAAAATAGGATTCGAGTGGGCGCGATTGGTGGTGGGTCAGGAAACATTGATTTTGGTCCAATTAACAACTTTCCATGATTGAAAGTCATTGTCGGATCGTCAGAGGGGCTCGGCCGATTTTTTTATTTTTTGAAGTGGTCTCAAAAATAGGATTTGAGTTGGCGTGATTGGAGGTGGGTCAGAAAACATAAATTTCAGTTTAATTAACAACTTTTCATGATTGAAAGTCATTGTCGGATCGTCAGCGGGGCTCGGCCGATATCTTTATTTTTTGAAGTGGTCTCAAAAATAGGATTCGACATGGCGCGATTGGTGGTGGGTCAGAAAACATCCATTTCAGTCCAATTAACAACTTGTCACGATTGAAAGTCATTGTCGGATCGTCAGAGGGCCTTGGCCGATTTTTATATTTTTTGAAGTGGTCTCAAAAATAGGATTCGACTTGGCGCGATTGGTGGTGGGTCAGAAAACATCCATTTCAGTCCAATTAACAACTTGTCATGATTGAAAGTCATTGTCGGATCGTCAGAGGGGTTTGGCCGATTTTTATATTTTTTGAAGTGGTCTCAAAAATAGGATTCGAGTTGGCGCGATTGGTGGTGGGTCAGAAAACGTTAATTTCAGTCCAATTAACAACTTTTCATGATTGAAAGTCATTGTCGGATCGTCAGAGGGGTTTGACCGATTTTTATATTTTTTGAAGTGGTCTCAAGAATAGGATTCGAGTTGGCGCGATTGGTGGTGGGTCGGAAAACATTAATTTCAGTCCAATTAACAACTTTTCATAATTGATAGTCATTGTCGGATCGTCAGAGGGGTTGGGCCGATTTTTATATTTTTTGAAGTAGTCTGAAAAATAGGATTCGAGTTGGCGCGATTGGTGGTGGGTCAGAAAACATTAATTTTAGTCCAATTAACAACTTTTCATGATTGAAAGTCATTGTCGGATCGTCAGAGAGGTTTGGCTGATTTATATATTTTTTGAAGTGGTCTCAAAAATAGGATTCGAGTTGGCGCGATTGGTGGTGGGTCAGAAAACATTAATTTCAGTCCAATTAACAACTTTTTATAATTGAAAGTCATTGTCGGATCGTCAGAGGGGTTGGGCCGATTTATATATTTTTTGAAGTAGTCTCAAAAATAGGATTCGAGTTGGCGCGATTGGTGGTGGGTCAGAAAACATTAATTTCAGTCCAATTAACAACTTTTCATAATTGAAAGTCATTGTCGGATCGTCAGAGGGGTTTGGCCGATTTTTATATTATTTGAAGAGGTCTCAAAAATAGGATTCGAGTTGGCGCGATTGGTGGTGGGTCGGAAAACATTGATTTCAGTCCAAATAACAACTTTTCATAATTGAAAGTCATTGTCGGATAGTCAGAGGGGTTTGGCCGATTTTTATTATTTTTGAAGTAGTCTCAAAAATAGGATTCGATTTGGCGCGATTGGTGGTGGATCAGAAAACATTAATTTCAGTCCAATTAACAACTTTTCATGATTGAAAGTCATTGTCGGATCGTCAGAGGCGCTTGGCCGAATTTTATATTTTTTGAAGTGGTCTCAAAAATAGGATTCGAGTTGGCGCGATTGGTGGTGGGTCAGAAAACATAAATTTCAGTCCAATTAACAACTTTCTCAAATTGAAAGTCATTGTCGGATCGTCAGAGGGGTTTGGCCGATTTTTATATTTATTGAAGTGGTCTCAAAAATAGGATTCGAGTTGGCGCGATTGGTGGTGGGTCGGAAAACATTAATTTCAGTCCAATTAACAACTTTTCATAATTGAAAGTCATTGTCGGATCGTCAGAGGGGTTTGGCCGTTTTTTATATTTTTTGAAGTAGTATCAAAAATAGGATTCGAGTTGGCGCGATTGGTGGTTGGTCGGAAAACATTAATTTCAGTCCAATTAATAACTTTTCATGATTGAGAGTCATTGTCCGATCGTCAGAGGGGCTTGGCCGATTTTTATATTTTTTGAAGTAGTCTCAAAAATAGGATTCGAGTTGGCGCGATTGGTGGTGGGTCAGAAAACAATAATTTCAGTCCAATTAACAACTTTCCATAAATGAAAGTCATTGTCGGATCGTCAGAGGGGTTTGGCCGATTTTTATATTATTTGAAGAGGTCTCAAAAATAGGATTCGATTTGGCGCGATTGGTGATGGATCAGAAAACATTAATTTCAGTCCAATTAACAACTTTTCTTGATTGAAAGTCATTGTCGGATCGTCAGAGGGGCTTGGCCGATTTTATATTTTTTGAATTGGTCTCAAAAATAGGATTCGAGTTGGCGCGATTGGTGGTTGGTCAGAAAACATTAATTTCAGTCCAATCAACAGTTTTTCATAATTGAAAGTCATTGTCGGATCGTCAGAGGGGTTTGGCCGATTTTTATATTTTTTGAAGTAGTCTCAAAAATAGGATTCGAGTTGGCGCGATTGGTGGTGGGTCAGAAAACATTAATTTCAGTCCAATCAACAGTTTTTCATAATTGAAAGTCATTGTCGGATCGTCAGAGGGGTTTGGCCGATTTTTATATTTTTTGAAGTAGTCTCAAAAATAGGATTCGAGTTGGCGCGATTGGTGGTGGGTCAGAAAACAATAATTTCAGTCCAATTAACAACTTTCCATGATTGAAAGTCATTGTCGGATCGTCAGAGGGGCTCGGACGATTTTTTTATTTTTTGAAGTGGTCTGAAAAATAGGATTCGAGTGGGCGCGATTGGTGGTGGGTCAGGAAACATTGATTTTGGTCCAATTAACATTTTTCCATGATTGAAAGTCATTGTCGGATCGTCAGAGGGGCTCGGCCGATTTTTTTATTTTTTGAAGTGGTCTCAAAAATAGGATTCGAGTTGGCGCGATTGGTGGTGGGTCAGGAAACATTAATTTCAGTCCAATTAACAACTTGTCATGATTGAAAGTCATTGTCGGATCGTCAGAGGGGCGCGGCCGATTTTTTAATTTTTTGAAGTGGTCTCAAAAATAGGATTTGAGTTGGCGTGATTGGTGGTGGGTCAGAAAACATAAATTTCAGTTTAATTAACAACTTTTCATGATTGGAAGTCATTGTCGGATCGTCAGAGGGGCTTGGCCGATTTTTATATTTTTTGAAGTGGTCTCAAAAATAGGATTCGAGTTGGCGCGATTGTTGGTGGGTCAGAAAACATCCGTTTCAGTCCAATTAACAACTTGTCATGATTGAAATTCATTGTCGGATTGTCAGAGGGACGCGGCCGATTTTTTTATTTTTTGAAGTGGTCTCAAAAATTACATTCGAGTTGGCGCGATTGGTGGTGAGTCAGAAATCATTAATTTCAGTCCAATTAACTTTTAATGATTGAAAGTTATTGTCGGATCGTCAGAGGGGATCGGCCGATTTTTTATTTTTTGAAGTGGTCTCAAAAATAGGATTTGAGGTGGCGCGATTGGCGGTGGGTCAGAAAACATACATTCCAGTCCAATTCACAACTATTCATTGCCGTGTCTGAGTCGGCATTGGAAGATGAGTGCCCAACTTTTCAATTTCCTTTTTATCGGCTAGAACTCTTTGCAATATAAATGGAAAAAAATGGAGATTATGTATAAAGAACATGTAGTTTCAGATAAACAATCAGCAATGTATTTTCCATACCAGTAACAAAGGAAAGATGCTGAACTTTCCGGAATCTTTTGAAATAATAATTCTAACAAAAACCCATATTCTGCATCCACAAAGGACAATACAGTCCGCTCTTGATACATTTTTAAAAACTTGTAAATATTTTCCCAACAAACGATTCTTAAAAAAAATACTCTTTGCCCTTCTGGGCTTTCGTGAAGCACAACCAGAGTAAGGGTGCAAAATCACCCGCCACCTTCCCCAAATTCAACTGATACCAGGTGCCCCGTCACACGGCATTCGTACGGATGACAGTCGGCAAAGTGGCGCTGAAACGTTCTCAATTTCAGGCGATTTCAGGCGGTGGCAGCTAGTGCGAAACACTCGTGGGAGATGGCACGGGACAGGCACTGACGTTCAACTTGAGTAATAGAAATCTCTCAGGGAATATCAAGCGACTATAACTAGTTCCACGGCAGTTTATGTCATAAAATTGCATAGAGCGCATGCTGCACCGGTGATATAACGAAAATTAAATTGTCGTCACGTTATTTCAGTGTTGTGCCGAATAGTGTGTGTTCAGTGCAGTATTTCTCCTTTCTGAACGATATGTACATGTTTCGTTGCTATATGTATTTTGTATCTTGTCCATCGAGTTCAATAAACATATACGAACGCGTCGTTGTTCTGAATCAAGTCTCTCGAATCTTTGTGTCTACGGTTCCATGAGTCGAAATAAACTGGCAACAGCGCATTTTTTCAAGTTCCGTTGCAGCGGTGGCAGTGATCGAACATGTATTTCGTCCGGTCACAAAAATGGTATGAGGATGCCATATGGAAAGGAAGATCGTTTTTGTTTTGCCTTGAGCTAGACCCTCCTCCATCCTCTACAAAGCTTCAACTATTTACGCCAGTAACTGTCTAGAAACGTCGTTAAAATGGTCTTTCTGAGGACCAGAAACTTATAACACGGAGAGAAACCCGGAAAAACAGATCACCATATGCCGGTTGAAAACAAAGATATTACTAGCACTCCTATTTTGCCATTCATTTTTTAACGTATCAAAACGTAAAATGCCACATTTTTACATCTTTCACTTTGATTTTGTCGTACTTCCAATTTGGATGGAAGTAATATAAATCCTTGTATATTATTGCATTTTTGGAATCCTATTTTCAACGATTTGATTTTTTTATAATTCTTTTTTTAAAGTAATGGTAAAATACACATTTGTCTATTGACAAACAAATTCAACGACCGCATGTATTCCAATCTTTCATAATAATATTTTCGAAACCCTTCCCGAAGTATTGTTAAACGTAAAATCTAATTCTATTAAAGTCAAAGAAATTACTCCTTTCCCGCCTCTAAATGAACTTTCCAGCTCGGGAACGGTTGGAGATAGAGCAATTCTGCGAACGCCAATCGATTCAGATTCATGAAATTAGTAATGTCTGTGAATTTAGAGTCGTTAGACGTCAAACAAAATTATTCAAAAAATCGTACAAAATACAAAATAGTCCGATTCACTTGAAATTCGCACTATATACGCAAAATTTCGTGCAGAATCCGAAAATATATGATTTATTGATGCTCAGATTGAAGGGTCGGCATATAAAGAGACAACGTCAAAAATGTCACGAATTGAAGTAAAATAAATATGGGCGGAAATTAACCCTTCCCACCCTCCACTTGAACTATCAAGCTCGAGAAAGGCTGCGACGCCAATCGATTCAAACTGATGAAATTAGTTTTTGTTGAAATTTGTTAAAATTGTTATATCCGTCAACCGGTTGCACCCCTACGTGCAACCCTCAAAAGTCAGAGACTTGTGCGAGCTAGGGGAAGACGTAGCCCTTACCTTTTAATACGTGTGATGCCATGCACGAGACCGGTGGCAATGCCGAGATTAGAACTCACGCTCTCTGGATTATGAGGCGAGAACTCAACCTGCACACCACCGCGGCACAGTTGTCTGTGAATTTAGAGTCATTGGACGTGAAACAAAATTTTCCGAAAAATCGAAAAAAGTCCAAAGGGTTAGACCCCTAAAAATCGTGAATAATACAAAATCGACAGATTCACTCGCAACCTGCACTCTATACGCAAAATTTCATGCAGAATTCGAAAATACATGATTTGTTAATGCTTAGATTAAAGGATCAGCTTATAAAAGGACAACGTCAAAAATATCACGAATAGAAGTAGAAAACGATATGGGCGAAAATTACTCAGTTACTTTTAGTTTACTGATGAAGATAACATGGTTATCGAAATGGCATCTGGAGATTGAAACACTTATGTGGTATCAATTATCAATTGGTATCAATTACCCGTCTATTATCGATCTTAATGCTGTTTTCCTTGTAGAATACGCGGACGCACGCCTCTGTGTATTCTAGTGCGGCACACGACAAAACATGTGTTTCGAAGTGTAGTGGTTGGTTATGGGGGCTGTAAATCGCAATTCGAATACCTTCATCATGAAATAAAATTGGTGACCCATTTAATGTCTATCGAATTGGAATCGAGGGATAGAGCTCGTAAACTGTGGCGAGGTGGCATTCTGCTGCTTCGAATACAACAGTAACCTATTTGAATACCGAGTATTGACTGCGATGGGGAGCGTGCAGAGATTTTCTGGAAACACTTAGTATGGACGAACGTAATGATGAAAGTGGTGGCAAGTATAAATATTATCTTTTTGGTAACGTACTGGACTGATGGAAAGTGAAAGGTCGAGATCAGAGTCGAGATCACGAGATTCAAGTCGAGATCACGAGATTCAAGTCGAGGTCACGAGATTCAAGTCGAGATCACGGGATTCAGGTCGAGATCGCAAGATTCAAGTCGAGATCACGAGATAGAAGTCGAGATCACGAGATTAGAGTCAAGATCTCGAGTTTCAAGTCGAGATCACGAGAATAAAGACGATATCACAAGATTCAAGTTGAGATCACGAGATTAGAGACGAAATCACGAGAATAAAGCCGAGATTACGAGATTTAAGTCGACATAACGAAATTCAAGTCGAGGTCACGAGATTCAAGTCTAGATCACGAGGTTTAAGTCGAAATTACGAGATTATAATAATAATAATAATAATAATAATTCATAGAGTGTACCCAAAGGCATAGCCTGTGCGGGTAGAGGACGGCTTAACCACGAATTAAAGACGATATCACGAGATTAAAGTCGAGATCACGAGACTGAAGACAATATCATGAGATTCAAGTTGAAATTACGAGATTAAATTCGAGATCACGAAATTGGAGTCAAGATCTCGAGATTCCAGTCGATATGATGAGGTTCAAGTCGAGATCACGAGATTAAAGACGATATCACGAGATTAAAGTCGAGATCACGAGACTGAAGACCATATCATGAGATTCAAGTTGAAATTACGAGATTAAATTCGAGATCACGAAATTGGAGTCAAGATCTCGAGATTCCAGTCGAGATCATGAGGTTCAAGTCGAGATCACGAGATTAAAGACGATATCACGAGATTCAAGACGATATCACGAGATTCAAGTTAAGATCACGTGATTGAAGACCATGTCACGAGATTGAAGACCATATCATGAGATTTAAGTCGGGATCACGAGATACAAGTCCAGATCACGAGATTAACGTCGAGCTTACCAGATAAGAATCAAGATCTCGAGATTGAATTCGAGATCCCGAGATAATTTTTTTTGTTTATTTATCAATCAAATCCGAAGAAACATACCAACTTTATACATTGACATAGTTGGATCAGTATTGAAGTCGCGAATGCTGAAATTAAAGTCGGGATCTCTAAATTGAAGTTAGAATTATTATTAAACAGCGCCTCCGTGCTTTTTGTTTCTCATAAATTCAAAAAATAATTAACGTTATACACTTCTGCCTCACAATGAGAATGAAATATTTATGCGACTGAAATCGTGGGTAGAAATTTTGAACAAATAATTAATTCTACGGCACATTTAAATTCACCGAGGTAAAACGTCATTAATAAATTCACACTCTGGAAGGCCTCAAACTCGGTAGTTTGCTAATGAGGGCGCTAAGCAGGTTATTCCGCACGGTATCTCACACACTGAATCCTTCACTCCGGGATTCAACAACTACTAAGAGCATAACTGAACGAGATAACAAAATATCTAAACGACCGCTAATCGAGTACTCGAGAGATTACAAGTTTCCGCGTACATCCCGTAAACGGCACCATCGTATTGTTGCCTGTTGCCAACCAGGAGCAATAAGGGATGCTGTTTTATTGCCGGGATTCTTCGGATATGAACCGTATTTAGATTGGTGTTCGAACACGGCAATAAAACGAACTGCGCGGATCTTTCAAAGCGGGATGAGCCGGCAAAATGCAATCTAGGGCGGTGTGGAGGTTTTCCTCTCATTGGTCTGGACGTATTTACGTGTAGAAAGGGATTTGCTCGAATATGATTTTTGTTCGAGATTATATTCTGGAGTGTTTTACTTCTGACATGTTCGCAAACAATCCGGTTATTCAAATCGATACAATCGATCTTTGATACGGGGGTTGACCCAAGAAAACTAGGTATCGTATACAGTGTTCCTTGTAATTGTTGAACATGTTATATTGGGCGAACAAAACAATACGTAAAGGACAGAATTCATCAACATAAATATGATTGCTAGAGAACAAAAAAAAAAATTGCACTCGGCACTCTCATTGCATAATTTTTAATAAGGTTGTATTGTTTGTTGTGCAATAATTATGTTGAAAAAAGAAAGCAACTTTTCAAATAGATTATTAGGAGAAATGATCCAAATAATTTTGAACAGAGAATGTGTCAACTGATTATGAGATTCTTTGATTATAAACACTTATCTTTGAAGGTTTGCTTGAGAAAAAAGTGTATTTTGAACTGTAGAAAGATTAAAAGTTGGTGCCGTCAGTTGATAGAGAGATTCACCTGCCAATTTGAATACTGAATATCCTCTGCGCGCGATATCTCCGAGAGGTTATAATCAGGATCTTATGCGAACTCCTACTGCGAGATCCCGGTGATCGCTTTGTGTTATAACTTTGCGGAATTCTCACAGGTATCCCCATAAGAAATCCTGAAGACATCACATTCCATGTTCCAGATTCTATCTAACTGCGAGTTCCTAATGATGCCCAGAACGTAACCTGAATGAGACATTTTTATTGCGAGTCCCTGAAGTTATGACATTTTTATTGCGAGTCCCTGAAGTTATGACATTTTTATTGCGAGTCCCTGAAGTTATCCCGAATGTAACTAAAACAAGAAGTTGTCATTTCGAGTTTCTAAAGTTATCCCGAACGTAATGTGAATAAAGGCCGGTTCATATACATGCGTGCCCACCCTAAATTTTTAATCCTGCATGACTAATGCATGCCAGTCGACATTCTAGTTTGAATAAGAAAAGATACAGTGAAAAATACGTAGGGATAATTTGAAAAACCCTAATGGCATTAATCCAGCATTGATGAAATTATTACAGAACCAAAAAAATTTGACGTCATAGAAACGCAAGTGAAAGGCACATATGTTAATTTTCGTACAGTTTTCAGGCACAATGATCAAAAATGCATATGTGTGTGAATCGCACCTGCTTTGAAACCCTACATGGGCATGCACGTATCTGAATAGGCCTGAAGTCATCCCCTGTAACCAGAATGAGAAATTCTCAATGCGACTTCCTAAAATTATCACAAATTCAACAAGAACAAAAAATTCTTATCGCGAGTCTAGAACGAATTGATTGAAAGTTTTTCAAGCGAATATCTGAATAAAAATGCAGAGATTTTCAATCTTAGATTTTTTTTCAGGATAAAAGTTCGAGATTTCGCAATATCTCTTAGATGTCAATGTCCAGGGTGCCGTAATATCAGAGAAGTAGTTGTTTTCTGTTAGATATTTCAAAAAGTAGCCTGAATTTTTCATCGTCCTTTTTTTCAATAGATATATCTTGTACAAGTCGCAATGCGCACTTTTTTAAGGACCACGCCAGAAGCACTGCATGCCAATATCGAAATTCGACATAACAAAATCAGTTGAAATATATATCCCAAAGAACTCGCAAAAAGGCTTTATATGCGAACTTCCCACAGAACTCGCTAGAGGCACAGTCTGGGATGATCACACAGCCAGCTTTCATGCGAGCTCACAGAGACCTTTTCATGAGCAGTAAAAAAAAGTTAAGGGTGGCCCAGTTTGTTCGACACTTCGTATTCAATTTTTATTTACACATTTGGATAGTCTACAAAAGGTTGGTGTTGCAAAGTGACAGACGTTCTAAAAAATATTTTTCCTGATTAACTCCAGGACAGAAGTTTGGAAACATGAGAGATTTGATATCAGAATTGGTATTATTCAGGGTTTTTCTATAAATTTTTTTTCTCACATCGTTTATGTGAAAAGCTTGGTGAGACTCGCATATAGCCAGGAAAACTGGCACCGGAATGAAAATGTAATATTGTAATAATATTTATCCTTGGTGAGCGGTCGGTTGGATTTTTATTTTACTCAAGAGCGTCGCCTGACGAATCTATTAAATTTGTTCAGGAAATGGACCCTGATTCAAAACAACATTTCGTCCTCCCTAATTCATTCTTTCGGCCAGATTTTTGCGTTGGAAATAGCCTCGCATATCTCGCATGGAATTTAATATGTTATTTCTATTTTGAAGAAAACGTTCTCAGAAGGGCCATAGTCATGTGAGTCTACAA
The DNA here is from genome assembly GCA_958502065.1 of Chrysolina americana. Classification (NCBI taxonomy): domain Eukaryota; kingdom Metazoa; phylum Arthropoda; class Insecta; order Coleoptera; family Chrysomelidae; genus Chrysolina; species Chrysolina americana. The sequence continues at coordinate 87,723,093 of OY293414.1, forward strand.
AGTGGCCAAGGATATGTCGGTTATGCACGCTATCTCAATTCTCAGATTCACATGGGACTGTAAGAAGTGCTGCATTTGACGCGTTCATAAAGGGGCGATTTGAACAAATTGAAATTCCTTGCTCTTGCAAAGAATTTCACCTTATGTCATTAAAAGATACGCAGAGTGATTTTAGAACCTCCCAAGATATGTATATGAAGTAAGCAAGGCCACTTGCCAGAATATCGATGAAACGTATTCTAGTAATTGTCGAATTTGCTATGAACAAAAAAAAACTGTCCTGCTACCAGTTTTTTTTTTTATATGGGGTGGCTATGCTGATTTTATATTGAATTGGCACTGCCATTGATATAACTAGACGAATAACATCAAATTTCATCACTAATCTTTTCTTTACAGCATATTATATGTATTATTTTAGAATTCTTGATATACTCGGAAATTTCGCGTAATTGGCACCACCGCGTGCATATAAGGATACTTTGCTTAGATCGGGAGACAAAATTGTTGGCGTTTTTTCCAAAGTACTCTTAGCAAACAAAAAAATTCCCAATTTTGATCTGTGTTCAAAATTCGATCATATCGTGTGATACATCGTTATGATCAGGAAAAAAATACTTTTCAAAATGCAAAAATCCAATATGACGCCCATTAGAAAACCAAAGGTTGAATGATTTAACTCTGGCATCAAAAACGTCTAGAATAGGCAGTTAGAATAGACTCGCGAATTTTGAGCACAATAAAAACAAAACATCCAAATTTGACACACAGATATCCCAGGATGATTTCAACGGTTATTTTTGTAATATTGCAGAAAACGTAATGTCTTCATTGTCTCACATGAATCACAACCAACGGAAAAACTCAAATTAACCAACTCATTCTTTCTTTTTATTGCCAGTCACCCCTCAGGAAGTGAAATAAACCATTCGATCCTTGAAAAATTCTTACTGTCAAGACATTTTTTATGGTTTGAACTCTTATATTCGCAAAGAGGCGGAAGATTTACTACCACCATATCCGTTTTCTTCATTCATACGAATGTTTTTCTAAAGTTTTTCCAGATGCTTTTAAAATTGCTGTTGTTCTACCGTTACTGAGAAAAGGCGACCCACTTATCATTGAGAATTTCAGACCGATTTCAATCAAGGATTTTATTGAAAAAACTGGAACATTATGGTGTGAGAGGTATTTATACTTTATACAAAATTTTTACCAGTGTTATTTGTGTTGTGGTGAACGGAAGCCATTCCTCTATTGCTGAACTGACTCATGGTGTCCCCCAAGGATCAACTTTGGAGCCTCTTCTGTTCATTATTCGTATCAATGACTTGTACCATCATATTCTTCAAGTGAATACTATTTTATTTGCAGATGATACCACACACACTGATGGATTCTGCTAAAAATCTGCCTTCACTATCTGAATCCGCTAGATTGTCTTTGAAACATGCCAATAATTGGTTCAAAACAAATGAACTTGAACTGAACAACAACAAAAATCAAGAGTTATTGATATCCTCTTACCCAAACATATCTGGCGGTAACACTGTTTCCCTAGCTAGGTTATAAACTAGCCAGCACTACTTTCTTGATCCGCAGAATGAAATGCTTTTTATATTCTGATGCTCTCAAATCCACACATTTCAGTTTATTCCATAATCATTTGATGTATGGCATACTTCTATGGGGCAGCTCTTGTCATTCTCAAAAAATATATGTTGTGCAAACAAGGTCATCAGAATCATGAGTGGGGCAAACTACAGGAACAATTGTAGATCACTTGCAATTGAGGAGGATATCAATTTATTCGAAAACGAAATAGTTTTTCAGCAGGATGGTGCACCTCCTCATTATGCAGCTCCAGTGCGACAATTTTTGGATAATCATTTCCCTGGTCGCTGGATTGGCAGAAGAGGTCCTACAGAATGGCCACCAAGGTCTCCGGATCTCACTCCTTCAGATATCTTTCTTTGGGGTCATTTGAAGTCTAAAGTGTACGGGATAAAATATTATGAGAGAGAATATCAATAACTATCGAGATTCTCAACCATGTGAGGGCGGCAATGAAAGCTCGTTTGTACCATTGAATGGAAGTTGGTGAAACGTTTTTGAACATTTACTATAGAAAATTTGTGTCTCCTCATTGTCAAGTCATCAGATTTTCATTCAAGAATTTAATAAAAGATCTCTTTTTCTGATTTATTGCTTTCATATTTGTCTCTAGAACGAATTTCAAAATGTGGCCTCCTGTATAATTATTGGCCTGTTTTTTTCATTTTTACTGAAAATCATTGTTCCAAAAGTTATTCAGGAGGGCTTTTTTTCAACTCAAATAATTTGTAGCTCCCGAACCATAAGCTTCAGACCGTATGTTTCATACTATGTTGAAATCTGCTCATCATGGAGCATCTGATAATGCGAAACAATATAGAGTGATTCATTTAAAAAAGTCGGCGACATGCTTTCGGGGTGCATTAGGGAAAGTTAGATCAAATGTGAATATGTCAAAACTTGTCGTATTGTTGAATATAAATTTTGGTGGAGGATCCGGTATAACTCACAAATTCAACATATGAACGAACCTGTCTTTATATTTCAACCCATTATTATGAACCGAAATAATTTAGTTGAAAAGTACGACGGTTGCAGGCATTTTGATCGCATTTCAACAACTGCATTTCCTACAATCTACAATCCTTTTGATGTTCACGTGCGTGCATGCATGCGTTTTCTGCACCGGAGAAAAACAGCTCTCAAAGTGAATATCATTAAAGAATCCTACCGAGAAACCATTTAATTTGACGGCAATTTCCAAAGTCCCTCCTGAGTAATGGAATTCTCACGGATGCTGATCACATTGGCGTGTAGTTATTGACGGAGATATTTAATCCGCCAACATCGGTTAAAGCGATCTGAGAAATTTTCAGGAAACAGGAAGCCGTGAAGGAAATTGCGTTGCTTCTAGAAAGGAAAGAGGCGCATATCGATGGCTAAATTTAATTTCGCTGTGAAACTCTGACAGATGGGAATTTTATCCGATTGCGCGATAGGTGTAATAGGTAGCGGAGGATTTATATATATATATAGGGTGTTCCAAATTAAGTCGGCACCATTGCCAACTCCGTTATTATTGATGCTACGAATTCGGTTAAATGGGCATTTTTAATTGCCTTCTTGGTGCCGAAAAAAAAATTGACAGTCGCGTTTTCAGAATATTTAATAAAATATATTTCTTTCAATGTAACACCCTATATTTTTTCATGCATTTCGATTTGTAATAACATTCTCAACTTTGTTAGTTGTGAAAGTAGCTCTTAGGAAACGACTGTTATTTATTTGCACTGTTGTTTCATCTGCTGATATGTTGTTTTTGATATATATCATGGCACCGTCGCATTTGTTGATAGTTGATTCGTTGTAGTATTGGGTATAGTTAGGAATCGTGAAATTACTTACCGAATCAATTATTCTTGTTTCTGATAAGACAATTATGTCTGGTGATTCTTTGGCCACCTGTATATATACAAGTAGTTCGTCTATATGTTTTCGCAGACTTCGTATATTGAAATGTATTACTCCTAATGTGTGATTTTCATTATCCAATCTCATTTGAAAATAATCATGAAAATTATTACATATTTCAGTTTCTATAGTTTGGTTATCCAATTCGTTGGTGAATTCGAGAATTATTCTAGAATACAATTTGGACGTGAGGTCCCCTAGAAAATATATATTTACTTATCTGAATACATCGAGAAAAATAAAATCAAATTATGTCGTTTCCATTGCTGGAAACTATAGTGGAAATAATAAAGTGAGGAAAAGAAATGTTACAGGAAAAATAAAATATATGTATTGACAAATGGCTCAATTAAACATTTTGGATTTCAAGAATATATTTTTCCAAATATATTTTATTTTTTATCATTTTAACCTTATTGTTGGCGTTCAGGTATATTTTTCCTGATTCGGTCCATACTTATTTCAGTCCAAACTTGGAGATTGTATCGTTGAGAAGTTCGACTCTTGATTTGGTTAGGTCTTCGCGTATTATTATTCCTGTGCCCTTTGGAAGCTACTAGTTTGCCCATTTAACCGAATTCAAAGCATCAATAATAACGGAGTTGGCAATGGTGCCGACTTAATTCGGAACACCCTGTATATATATACAAGGTGTTTCGAATTCGATCCTCACCTTTGGGATCTCGGAAACTATAAGAGATACGAAGATGGTTAGATTGGGGCAAAGTTGCGCATTTACCTGACTAACAATATGCCGTTGAGAAAGTTCTGAAAGTCCTAGTATATCCGGATCAAACAGAAATTTTTGAAAATGGTTTTAATTTTTTGCTAGCTTTATTTTTCGAAGGTTTCGAAAATAAATTTCACTTCCACATTGCAACTTTTTCCTGCTACATACATAAGATATTTGCCTCAATATCCACTTTGTGGAATTGTGTGGAGAGACAGACATTTTTCGGTTTTACGAAATATTTTGATTCTTAGAATTGAACTCTCCTATACACACACTCGAACTTTGTTCGTTTTATGAACGGTGTTTTCAGATTTTGTATCCGACGATTCGTCTTCCGACCACCATCATCAACTTTACTTTTTCTTATGGGCGCTACATTGGATTCTTTCTGTTTTGAATTGAACCAGATATTACCTTTTCATAATCTATCATAAGTTATCATTATTTTTCGAAAAACCAGAGATATTTATGAAAAATCATAATAATCATAATAGTCTTTAAAAAAATCTTATCATAATAGGCTTTCACTCCTGTACATTTCCATTTCAAATATTCAAAAAAAACCGATTGTACATATCTTATTCTTTTCATAATTTTTTTTGCCATTTTAGTTAATTGAATTTCTTTGTTACAGGATGTTCCGGTAATCCGGATGCCAAACGTCTCTACGATGACCTCTTATCAAACTACAACAAACTGGTGCGCCCAGTCATCAACGTCACAGATGCTCTCACCGTTAAGATTAAGCTCAAATTATCACAACTCATTGATGTTGTAAGTATTTTCATTTTCGTTGAGAACAATTGCAAGTATTCTCTCACTCTTGCTCATAGAAATTTCTTTCATTAGATAATGATTGCGAAAACCATAGATTTCCGATATTTCTGTCATGAATACAAAGAGTTTATAAAAAAATTGGTTTGGGTATTGCTTGCATACCGGTTGATGCTCAGAAATATATTCTCAGACTTTTGCTAACAGTCAACACTACAGAGTAATCATTTTTTGTCGATGAATCATTAAAACATTTTTACAACCATTCGCCTACCCTTTTTTCTATAACTGCAATTTTTCTATAGTTATACAAACACCATGAATTTCTTTATTTGTTTCAGAATCTCAAGAACCAAATCATGACAACGAATTTATGGGTTGAACAGGTAGGTACCTAGCTCTCTTAGGTAGCCTTACAGCACCTCATTTTTGCCTTTCTTTTTTCCTGCTTGCACCCTAAAGTGATATTTTGGTGACAAACTGAGTTCATGATCTATTGAATCCAAGTAACTGTGCTGTCAATGTTTCAGTTGTAGTAAATTTCTCGCCAAAATGAAGTTCATGTCGAGAAAGTGACGTCATGAGTTCGTCGCCACTATGTTCAATAATCCTTCGGAATTAGGTAGTTCGTCTCCAAAATATCACTGGGAACTAAATGACCAATAAGACCATTCCGTTTCTTGGAATACTGCATGAAAGTTCATGTGTGCATGTTTGTATTTGCTTTTTGCTTTGCTCAGAACTGATCTTGAATAAGATAAATGCAGAAGAGCGCAACAGGGGCGTATCAAAAGGACAAGTAAATAGGGACCGGGATATGATTTTCTTCATTCATATGGGGTGTAGGTATGCGATACATTTTGGATAGTAGGGTGATGGAAAAAGCAACTGGTACAGATATACAGCTACAATTTCCCAAAAGGAATATTAGTTTAACCAATGGACTAACCTAAAACGTCAATTGCAACGTCCTCAGTGCTCTATCCTCGCGGTAAACGAAAGTTCGATCACTATACTCAAAATAACAACAACAAAACGTTTTCGTAAGAGGAGCAATATCATAACCTTTTGAGACGTGCGTTGTCCCACCACTCCCACCCCTAGGTAAGTATACTTTTCTCGGACGTTTCGGACTTTCGTCTACGAGCTGGGCATCTCTGTACTCCTCCCATCTTTCTCTTTTTCAGATAAACCGTAGCTCATTTGGCGATTACGAATTTAATTTTGGTAGCATTCATAAACTCTTCCATCAAAGTTCAATGTCATCCATATCAAAAAAGGGTTTTTATGTCTCGAGCAGCGGAATATAGAGAAGAAGGCTGAGGAAGTCCCTCTGAAACACGCTTCTTTCAAAGATTACCTGGTTTATATCGAAGGAACATAAAAAGGGAACTGAATTGAAAATAAGTGAATCAGCCGGGATTTGAACCCGGGTTCTCTCCATTTCCTACCTAGTGAAATGAAACTAAATTTTATTTTCGTTAATTTCGTTATTGACGTCGTTATTTTTGATCACAGACGTTAACCATCACTTCAATCTTTCACGCATGTGAAGTCGGTCGTCAATCATACATGTCATCGACACCAGCTGCTACACTCAACCCCCATCATCCTTGCATAATAACGCAAAGCTACATTTCAAATGAGAGACAAGGGTATCCGAAAAAGGATCAATAGCGTAGTTGGTAGTTGGAAATCTAGGGCTCTTGTGTTCGAATCCCGGTTGATCCCAATTTTTTTAAATAAGTCCTTGGTCAACTATTTATTTTCGATTTAGACCTTGTACCTAGTCTTGAGAAGGACGTCTTTCGAAGGGACTTCCCAGCATATTTTTTCTGTTTCCTGTAGTCGCCACTGTGCGTTATTGAAGTTGCACTCGGGAAAACCCTTGGTTAGAACTGAGGAACTCCCAGCAACTCAAGGCATTTGACAACATTTTTATCGCGAAATAATCGGAACAAGTTATGAGACCTCCTATATAACATACGGGGTGTTCTGTTTGAAATCTGTTCCGTGCTCCAGATACTTCTAAAGTTCCGTCAATCGTGAAAAACCCGGTATATAGGAGTCGTGGTATTCACATCAACTTCTAGACACTTGAACTTTCATCTTCTTGAAAAGTTACGGAATCACTCAGGGTGGTCTGGGGTTGAACCGCCATTCGTTTACGATTGGTTTTTATGTGAAAATTAGTTTTCTTTCTACAAGCTTGTGTTATAACTCCATTTTTGAGATACAGGGTGACAAAATTCATAATGAAATTATTGTTACGAGTTTGATAAAAAACCCCTAGCTGCGCCGCTGAGTCCATTCCGCGGGCGCTTTGTCGATAATTATTCCAAGAAAAGATTATCAGGGTGGAATTCTGTTGTGAGTAATCTAGAGCGGAATCCGGAAGCATCTAGTTGCACGGCTTGACTATATAAAGCGAGAAACATGGGAAGATGAAGAAGTTTTATGAAGAGAAGTTCGATGAAGAAGTTTTTATGAAGAAGTGATGAGCAGTTTTAGAAGGTGGCAAGGCGCACTTTGGGACACACGCGACGCAGCCCATGCAACACAGCGCAGTGCATGCAGCACACGACAAATTGATAATGAGCGCATATTGCGAAACAGTGTTGTGAGTTGTGGGAGAACTTTGTGTTGTGTTTCTCAAAATGCTAGAGCCAGATTTGAGTTCCGAATCAGACTCCGATGGAGCATTTGAAAATAAAGCTTACCTTAACAAAAAGAAAAAAGTCATGTCATAGAAGTAACTGTCTTAAATAAAGAAAAACGCATGGTGAATTTTGCTTACTAAAGACTTGTTAGAGTCTTGATTTACGAATTATCTGCGATCAAATAGAGAGCAGTTTGATGAGGTTCACAACCTACTACAGAATACAAGAAGAAAGCATCTTTAGAGAAAAGGCTTAAGTATTTACTATTGGCTGTTTGAGTACTAGAATATTATTGCAACGACGGAGCTCTCATCCAACCAATATTATGTTGTTCGATATTTTCCATATTCAACATTCAAAACCGATATTACGAATCACTCTTAAGTATACCTGTTGTGCTATAAAGACCACATATCTTTCTCAAATATTTATTCATGAAATAGATAGTGAATTTCAAATTATTGTTTAACTCAACTTTGTCTCCTTTTTTTACTCGGTCATATTCTGATTTCTTTCTAAATGAACATAAATATACTTATTACTTTTTTTTCTAAAACTGTCAAAAAAGTCTAAATTTTCATCATGAAAAATATTTAAATATTTCTCATGTGGAACTAGAGTACTTGACGAAAGGCAATAAATTTCAAAACAAAATTTGATTATAAAAATAATCCTTATTTCCCTTAGATCTAATTTTTGTTTTAACGAGTGTTTTCCTGTTACATGCGGAGAAATGGGTTTTCAAAAAAGCCCCTTGTTATCTCAATTAATCATGCCAAGTTTGATCAAAGTCAGCGAAAATTATTAAAAACCTATTTTTTTCAGAAAATTTCCACACCCTGTATCTCGAAAACGAAGTAATTTGTGACAAATGCTTAAAGGAATTTTCACCCAAAAAACCAGTCTTAAACGTTTTACGGTCCAACCCTGGGTCATCTTGTATAATTTGTATAATTAATGAATGGCGGTTCTAAATTGCCCCTTCCTAGTATAGGCTCTCAATCCATTAAGAGCCGATAAAAGCTTCGGTGAGGCCCGACAGAATGGAGCAACAGACAAATGCCGCAAGAACTGCCGAGGTCGCGGCCCACTTCGACCGATAGTGCTCTCTCCCCCACTATGAGTGCACCAGCAATGCGAAGCAAACACTACTGGATATACAGAAAATTAATACATCAAAGCACTTTAACACGCTCCTCTCGGGAAATGGGAAATGCCAGGAAGCGGTGTGCGTCCCAGATCGACCGAACACCTTTGTGAAACTTGATATTGTCACGTCGTCGTAAATCCAAAGGACGCTTGTGAAACTGGACTGTGTGCAAGCTGCGTGCGGAAAGGAATTTCTCGGTCACTGGATTATTCCGTGCGATGCACAACTTTTCGTATTGCTGTTGGTGAAATTGCAATTTCACCGACGATGTTAGAAACTTTTTTAGAAAAACAACAGACCTCCAAAAGAATGGATAATGCATTCAACCGCCTATTATTTAGAAATAGCTATATATCTATTTCAGCTCAAATATACAAATATCCATCGATAAAAGAAGTATTTCATTATCATATTGCGTTATGTATTAGAATTGTCAGTGTAAAGTTTCACGTTAAAAAGTCAAGCTAGTTTTGCATACTAAAATTAAAAAAAAACGGATTTTGGCCGATATTATGAAAAGAGAAAACTTTCGGGTCGAACTTTGCATTGGAATGGATTAAGACGTAAGCAGATTTACGAAGATATGACACTCGTTCAGAGACGATATATTAACCATCAATAATAATATTTCCCAGTTATTCTTTGAGCTGAGACAGATGTTCAAACAACTGACATCTTCGAAAAGAGTTTCTTCTTATTTTCCTAGTGTATTGCTGAATATGTACCAAAATAACCGACTACTATAAAATAACGAATATAGTTAAAGCACCTGCAAATCTGATCATAACTCTGAAACTGTTCAGTTATGATCATCTGGGAGTGACAGAGACCCTCCAGAAACTGAGGCAACGGTTTTACTGGGCCAACTGCCAAAATGACGTCAAGGACTGGTGATGCCCTGCCCAACCAAGAAGCCATCACCGTTGCCGACGTCTTGGTGAAGGAGTTGATTTGTCGATTCGGTGTCCCGTTAGAACTGCATTCGGATCAAGGCAGGAATTTCGAGTCAAACCTGTTCCAGGAGATGTGTCGGATGCTGAACATCCGGAAAACGAGGACCACAGCTCTACATCCACAGTCCGATGGAATGGTGGAGCGGATGAATAAGACGATAAACCGCCACCTGTCCAAGGTAGTCTCTGACCACCAGAAGGATTGGGACCAGTACCTCCATCTGTTCCTGATGGCGTATCGTTCCGCAGTTCATGAGTCAACCGGCCAAACCCTTGCTAGTGTTCCATGTGACCTGAAGTTTGGGACGCCACCAGGACAAGACACTGCGGGAGATGACTACGTCAGCAAACTACGACAGAGAATGGACGACATCCTGAACGGGTCCGTTTGAACATCCAGAGTGTCAGCGACAGCATGATGGAGACCTACGACATCAAGGCCGATGCTGGTGGATATCAGATAGGTGACCTTGTCTGGCTGTACAACCTTAAACGTCGCCGTGGACTATAACGACCTCGTCTACCGAATATATAAGCCGCCACGAGGAAAACCTAGGATAGTCCACTTCAATAGGTTGTCCCCTTATGCCGGAAACCATGACCAAGTCCGCACCGTCAGACCGCCGAAACACGAAATGACGTTCCAGAGATTTGTGTCCCTGTACTCAAACGGACAGAAAGTTCAACATGGGGTAACCCGAGATGAGCCACGAGATCTTTTCAAGGTGCTTGCCGATTACGCGTTAGCTCACTGTGTGGCAGAAGATCTCCAAATGTCCAGAGGCATTGCCGTAGTTTTCTCCAAGAAGTTCGGTCGACTCCAAGAAGTGCGGGAACAGAACCCGGTAGATGGAGGGGTGTTACAGCTGAGGTAGGACCAGAGAAACATCCACTATCTGGTTACCAAGGAGCATTCCCAAGATAAACCGTCTTATGAAGATGTCTGGAAGAGCCTTACCAGATTAAGAGACACGATGCTGGACCAGAATCTTGTAGACCTGGCAATCCCAAAATTGGCCTGTGGGATTGATGGACTGGACTGGAGAGTTATAAGAAGCATGTTGGAGACAATATTCAGATCCAGCGGCGTCAAGTTTCTGGTGTGCTGCAACCATCTTCCTCGACCCAACTTGAAGAGTGTGGAGTGCTACTTCCATCGAACGTCCAGGTGCAGATATGGAGAATCTTGCAGATATCTTCACACTCCAAGAATGACGTTTCGGGACGAAACGTCTTTAAGAAGAGGACAATGTAACGATTTCGAGATCGGCCTCGAAACCGGCCCTGATCACTAATTAATCATGCACCCCAGACACGTGAACATTCCTCCTAAGCTCGCGAACTCATGAATTATGCGTAGAAAAACGCGAACTATCTAAGGAACGAAAGCGAAGGTTCGAGGGACATTTGAGAAGTCGCGGGATAGACTCGATTGATCGGGAACTGTGGATGGAATCTGCTTGCGGGTATATAAGGCGCTCGGCGGGAGATGGCAGGGATAGTCAGTCACAGAGAATTGCAGATATTGTTCAAGAGTTCGCAGACAGAGAGCGATAGTCAAGATAAATTTGAAATAGTGAAGTCAATGTTTTAGTTGAATACTTAATTGTTTAAGTAGTGTTTTAAATAAATTAGAAAAATTGGTTAGGTGCATTTTTTCTACAGTAAAGAGGTATAGAAGACACTAGATGCAGAGCGTGTCGTGGGTCAGCTGAGACCAAAATGCATTTGCAGTCAGCCTGTCCAGCTTAAGCGGTCTCATTGGTCTCAGCCTATGTCCACAGGCATAACACTGCGCTGCGAGTGTTGTACAACAATCTACGACACTAGTACGGTATAGACGAGACACCGGTGTTGCCTTATGCTCCGGAAGATATTGAGTTCGTTGTGGAGAATGAGAGGTGCCGAATCTATTGGAACTACTCATTCCCCACCCTCAAGCAAATATAAGCCAATAAGGCTCATCTAGTCCTCTTTGATCATTAAAATAAGACGATTTTCCTAAACTAAAACTGCGAAGTGCACCGCATGTCCACATGTCAAGAATTCGCGCAAAATCAAATCGTTATTGCCATGATCTCTCTCCAAGTATGAATTAAAATGTTACTGTAATTATTCAATTAAAATGTACCCGTATATTTCGTTCGAAAGTAAACTGTTAATGTTGATATCAACATTGCAAAATAAACTTTACAACAATTGCAAAAATGTTTCATGTTTTAAATTATTTCTAGGTTACTCTGCATGTTACTTTTGTTAGGTTTCATTTTACTTGGTTTTGAATCAATACTATAAAGTTATGAAATGCAATGATGTGAGCGTAATGTAAATGGTATAAGATAATTTTGTTAACTGTCGTAATATTCCACCAAGCTTATGCTGAGACATAATGAAAGTTTTATGTTTTGAGCATTTAGTTTTATAATTATATATGTCCTTTTAATACGAAACTGTCAATAATATTCCAGTTACGCCCCACAATCTTGTTGGTAAAATTCAAGCTTCATTTTTAAATTCATTTCTAAAACTGATATCAAAAATCGCATAACTAAAACTTATTACATAAATCTTCCGAAATGTCCGAGGTTCAGTGTATCGAGTTCAGTGGAAATGGACTACATAGATTAATCAGTAGCGGATATTTAATTCGCGTGTTATAACTGGGGAATAGAAAAATAATATTGATTGATTGCTGTGTGTCTAGTTTAGATATTCTATAGATATAGACCCACCATTCGAAACTGTTTATTCTTCAGACTCGGTCTTGCATTTCTGAAGAGTTTCGGTTCATTATTCCATCCGTTGGAAATATGGATGACTTCTCCTCGTTACTTTTCAACGGGCGCCTAGCTCATCGATCATATCACTAATCCGAGTCAGAGGAAAAACTGTGCAAGAGCTCTTGGTGTTCGAAAAATTATTACTAAGGACGTCGTTGATATAACAGAAGTGGATCAGATTTATAACAGCCGTTCGATTAAAAATTGCCGTGGGGATATGCAGATTGAGAGGTATCGTCGGAAATAGTGATTGATCCCGTCGGAAATTCCGACATATCAATTATTAGGATATAGCAATGCATATTAAACTTCCAACACGTGACCGAATTTATGGAGTAACTGAGTAATCCTACAGCATACAATAGTAACTTGATCAAAAGGCGTTCAATAAAAAACAGCAACTGTCCTTTACGACCATCGGATTATATCTGTTAGATCATTTCTTGAAGTTCCTCAAAGAACACATTTTGGAAGTGCCTATTATGATATAAATAGCATGATTTCCGTCCAATTCAAAATGAGGACCACTTGAATACTGATCACTACAAAGTGGATCACAAAAAGAAGTAGTGAGCTGGCCTGAGTCTCGGTCGCTGGATTTACAGATGGCATTTTGACATTATTTCGAATCCCCGATATAAATCAATAGTTTTGAAGGCCTTCATTTCTTAAAAGCAAGTGTTATGTGGATTGCCTATTACTCAGAGTGATGCTGTAGGTTTTTCCGGGTTTTCTTGCAGCTGAGAAGTGAAAGCGACACTGAAATGAGTCTCCCGGGGCGCTAAGGCAAATAATAATAATTGCCGTTCCGTACCCGCACAGGCTATAGCTTCAGTCACGTATGTGAGTGTTTAGTCATTTGTTTATTCATGTGATGATTATTGTTACACTGAATTCACGCTGAAAGGTATCACCTGAAAACTTGATCTTGCAGAATCTGTGCGAGTGGCTCTAATAGATATAATTAAATGGTCGTAAAGAAAAGCAGTTGTTTTTTGTTTATTGTTGATGGCTAAATTCCATTACCTATTTGATAAATCGCCTATGAAGAAACATGAGAAGAAAGTTCGCTATTTTTTTGGAATTAAAAAATAAAATTTTTGGAAATTTTGGAATTCTAAAATTTCTGTATGTTCATATTTTCGTTTCAACTTCACAGAGTATACTGATTTGGTCATTTTGAATTGACTGCCGTCCGCAAAATTTCTTCATCTTTAACCGTTCTCTTGTTGAAAAGTTTATCTGGACTTGAGAGGAGTCATTTCCCGCCAAAATTTTGTTTTTATCATTTAAATATTAATTTTCGTGAAATTCAGCATCGAATTTGAAGTCGATCAGAATGAAATTTGGCGTATATTTTTAGGGATCTACCCCTTTGGACTTTTTCCGGGTAATTATTTCTGTTTTTCGATCAATTTGAAATTCACTCATTCTGATTCGATTGGCGTTTGCAGAATTGATCTATCTTGAACCGTTCTCGAGTTGAAGAGTTCATACGCAGTTGAGAAGCATTTTCGTTAGAAAAATCTTCCGAAATTCTGTCAATTTGTTATCGAAATTCATTTTCTTGGTATGATTTGGAATCAGCTCGTCAAGATTAATTTGAGGAAAGTTTGCGATTTTTTCAAGAACAAAAAGTAGAAATTTTTGAAAATACGATCTTGCTAGAGCATTTTCGACGTTTTATTCCTTTTTTCTGCTAAACCTTGTATTTGCGCATACACAAATCATATATTTTCAGAATCAGCATAAAATTCTGCGAATATAGTGCGAATTTCAAGTGACTCAGATGATTTTGTATTTTTCATGATTTTTAGGGACTTTTCCCATTTTTTCAAGTAACTTGTTCCTTTTGTCGATCGACTTGAAATTCACAGAGAGTACTAATTCACTCATTCTGAATCGATTGGCGTTCGCAGAATTGATCTATCTTGAACCGTTCTCGAGTTGAAGAGTTCATACGAAGTTGAGAAGCATTTTCGTTAGAAAAATCTTCCAAAATTCTGACAATTTGATATCGAAATTCATTTTCATGGTATGATTTGGAATCAGCTCGTCGAGATTAATTTGAGGAAAGTTTGCGATTTTTTCAAGAACAAAAAGTAGAAATTTTTGAAAATACGATCTTGCTAGAGCATTTTCGACGTTTTATTCCTTTTTTCCGCTAAACCTTGTATTTTAGCATACACAAATCATATATTTTCAGAATCAGCATAAAATTCTGCGAATATAGTGCGAATTTCAAGTGACTCAGATGATTTTGTATTTTTCATGATTTCTAGGGGTCCACCCCTTTGGACTTTTCCCATTTTTTCAAGTAACTTGTTCCTTTTGTCGATCGACTTGAAATTCACAGAGAGTAATAATTCACTCATTCTGAATCGATTGGCGTTCGCAGAATTGATCTATCTTGAACCGTTCTCGAGTTGAAGAGTTCATACGAAGTTGAGAAGCATTTTCGTTAGAAAAATGTTCCGAAATTCTGACAATTTGTTATCGAAATTCATTTTCATGGTATGATTTGGAATCAGCTCGTCGAGATTAATTTGAGGAAAGTTTGCGATTTTTTCAAGAACAAAAAGTAGAAATTTTTGAAAATACGATCTTGCTAGAGCATTTTCGACGTTTTAATCCGTTTTTCCGCTAAACCTTGTATTTTAGCACACACAAATCATATATTTTCAGAATCAGCATAAAATTCTGCGAATATAGTGCGAATTTCAAGTGACTCAGATGATTTTGTATTTTTCATGATTTTTAGGGGTCTACCCCTTTGGACTTTTCCCATTTTTTCAAGTAACTTGTTCCTTTTGTCGATCGACTTGAAATTCACAGAGAGTACTAATTCACTCATTCTGAATCGATTGGCGTTCGCAGAATTGATCTATCTTGAACCGTTCTCGAGTTGAAGAGTTCATACGAAGTTGAGAAGCATTTTCGTTAGAAAAATCTTCCGAAATTCTGACAATTTGATATCGAAATTCATTTTCATGGTATGATTTGGAATCAGCTCGTCGAGATTAATTTGAGGAAAGTTTGCGATTTTTTCAAGAACAAAAAGTAGAAATTTTTGAAAATACGATCTTGCTAGAGCATTTTCGACGTTTTATTCCTTTTTTCCGCTAAACCTTGTATTTTAGCATACACAAATCATATATTTTCAGAATCAGCATAAAATTCTGCGAATATAGTGCGAATTTCAAGTGACTCAGATGATTTTGTATTTTTCATGATTTCTAGGGGTCCACCCCTTTGGACTTTTCCCATTTTTTCAAGTAACTTGTTCCTTTTGTCGATCGACTTGAAATTCACAGAGAGTAATAATTCACTCATTCTGAATCGATTGGCGTTCGCAGAATTGATCTATCTTGAACCGTTCTCGAGTTGAAGAGTTCATACGAAGTTGAGAAGCATTTTCGTTAGAAAAATGTTCCGAAATTCTGACAATTTGTTATCGAAATTCATTTTCATGGTATGATTTGGAATCAGCTCGTCGAGATTAATTTGAGGAAAGTTTGCGATTTTTTCAAGAACAAAAAGTAGAAATTTTTGAAAATACGATCTTGCTAGAGCATTTTCGACGTTTTAATCCGTTTTTCCGCTAAACCTTGTATTTTAGCACACACAAATCATATATTTTCAGAATCAGCATAAAATTCTGCGAATATAGTGCGAATTTCAAGTGACTCAGATGATTTTGTATTTTTCATGATTTTTAGGGGTCCACCTCTTTGGACTTTTTCCATTTTTTCAAAGTAATTTGTTTCTTCCGTCGATCGACTTGAAATTTACAGAGTGTACTAATTTCATCATTCTGAATCGATTGGCGTTCGCAGAATTGCTGTATCTTGAACCGTTCTCGAGTTGAAAAGTTGATCTGGAGTTGAAAGGTGTCATTTTCCTCACAAATTAGTATTAGACTATTTTCTAATGATTTTCGTGAAATTCAACAATTTTTGAATATCCACTTCGAATTTGAAGTCGATCAGTTAGAAATTTTGCGCATATAGTGCGAATTAAAGGTAGATCTGAAAATTTTGTAATTTTCACGATTTTTAGGGATCTACCCCTTTGGCCTTTTGCAGGTAATCATTTTTATTTTTCAATTAATTTAAAATGCACAGAGTATACTACTTCTATCATTCTGAATCGATTGGCGTTTGCAGAATTGCTCTATCTTAAACCGTTCTCGAGTTGAAAAGTTGATCTGGAGTTGAAAGGTGTCAATTCCCTCACAAATTAGTTTTAGACTATTTTCTAATGATTTTCGTGAAATTCAACAATTTTTGAATATCCACTTCGAATTTGAAGTCGATCAGTAAGAAATTTTGCGCATATAGTGCGAATTAAAGGTATATCTGAAAATATTGTAATTTTCACGATTTTTAGGGGTCTACCCCTTTGGCCTTTTGCAGGTAATAATCTTTATTTTTCTATTAATTTAAAATTCACAGAGTATACTAATTCCATCATTCTGAATCGATTGGCGTTTGCAGAATTGCTCTATCTTAAACCGTTCTCGAGTTGAAAAGTTGATCTGAAACTGAGACGGGTCTTTTTTGCTGCAAAATTCGTTTCCAACAATTTTATGATAATTTTCGTAAGACTCCACTTTTTTCGGATTTGAAGTTGATTTCGAAACCTCCATAATTTCGAGCTGATTTTTTTATTATTTCGTTATTCTGAAACCATTATAAATTTTTGTGGTAGTTTTTGAAATTAGCTCGTCAAGACAAATAACAGGAATGCTTGCAAGAAACAAAAAGTTTAATTTTGTTTTTAAATTTTGTTCAATCTAAAATTTTTGTCTGATAAACGCAACTTTGTTTCGTCATGACATCTTTACTGATCCTGTTACTTAATTTTATATTCCTTTATTATAATTCATTTTTGAAAACCCTGAAACTTTTGTGTCCTAACATTTTTCGCTAGCTATCTTACTTTCCATACATATCAGCAAACCTGTGTGGTGATGATTCAGCCAGTCGAGACTATTGTCCATTATGATCCCTAGCAGTTCACTTTCTCACCTTCTTATATTGTGTTTTCTTTGAGCTATTCCAAGGGTTATTAGCAAAAACCACTCATTTGTAGGGCAAATTATGATAGAAAAAAAAATAATTCATGTAGATACATAATGAAGAGAAGAGGGCTCTATACAGAGCCTTGAGGCTCCCGTGTTTTGAGCAACTCAAAGTTAGATACATCTTCACGCAATGTCGCTAAGGTAGAATTTCAAAGAGAAAGCAAGTGATTCAACACCTTATTCAAATGCAGGCATTGAACCACTTATTGTTCGTTAAAAAACCCATTACCTATTTGGTATCTGGAAAACAGCATAGGTATTATGGCTGTTTCATTGCCTGAGAGGATAATGAACACGTGCAAGGGTTCGAAGCACGTGTGATGTCCCACAAAGCGTAAATATTACTTGATTATCTCGACACGCGCTCTCAGAATTCACCTCAATGCCATATTATCGTGGCTCATATGCTCGACTTATAGGGGTTGAGAAAATTGGCATAATCGACTGAAATGATATAGCGAGACAAGTGATTTTGTTTTGTGCTTTGTTGATGCCTTTCCAGAATTTAAATTTGGAGACTTAACAGGCCAAACTGATTGAGTAGTTTAATGTTTTTGTATAATTATACAAAGGTGTAGCTTGTGTGAAGTATTGGATGAATATATTAACTCATTTGTTGATGTTAAAATTATCATTTCCGTCAACCAGCTGCACCCTTACAAGCAACCCTCACAAGTCGTTTAGAGACGGGAAGATTCAGATTAAAGCTGAATTCAAAAAATGTCGATCAACCGGGATTCGAACCCGGAATCTCTTGGATTCCCACTCGCACTCAGTTGTCAAATGAATTTGAGTGTAAAAACCAGGGAATTTGACTGGCGGAATGTATTTGCAATTACTGGCATTGAATGGCCTCCACGATCACCAGAGTTATCGCCCCTCGATTTATTTTTGTGTGGACATCTGAAACGTAAAATCTGTAATACACAACCAGCGTAATATAATTATCTGCTCGAAGTTGTTAGAAATAGCAATCTATTGTGTAGGTAAATGTCCTCCAAATCAAATTCCATCCCCAGTAACAACACCGCTCGTAATCACAGTACAGCGCAGATTAAATTCCATCCAGAAGTAATTTTCAGCTTAATCCCGAAGCCCTGAAATGAATTCATCTCAATACCTCATTAATTTTCATGGATACAATTCACACATTCGAACACAACCATCGAACGAGCAATTTTCCACTCCAGAATTCGAATACTACTACATTAACATATTGATCAGTTGTTATTTCGAAATCTGGTGTGCGAAATCCACTGACGTGAATAAAATGCTCAGCTCTAGCTATGAAACAAAAGAGCAACAAGTCCGCGACTGGGAATAAAAAGAACTGTCAAAAGCGTTGTCTTTATAAATATGTGAGGTGCGGCCATGTCTTGAGTAAATCATGTGTTATTCTTTTGTATTAGAGCGTTGAAGAGACCGATTTATCAAATTGAATGGATACCGTATACAGGCATTTTAGATGTCTATGAATGAAGTGGGAGATGTTGCGGTGAAAAATCATTCTTCAGGATAAGGTTGGTACATTTCATTTCTGTGCAGTTTCTTTTATTCTTTCAATATTTGGAATATTTTCATACGGGTAAAAGTCACTTTTTGGGAATATGCAAAACTACTCAGGCAAATATTCAAATTGAAGTTTGTAGGTATCGATCTAGAGAAAACTCTGTGTCAAAAATAACAAAAATTAGGTATGATAGGCAGGGTCTCATTTTTTCTACGACTGTAAAGAAAACTGTACCTACATTTCTAATACGTCTTCGATTGAGAAACAAACAACGTTGAATTTCCTGCGGCTATATATCGAAAAGTTAAGTTTCTACTACTTTCATGGGCTACTAGACTGTCGCTATATTAACAAATTTTATGATGAATAATAGGTATAAAATAGTATGAAGTCTAAACCAATTATTTTTGAAAAATGAACTCGCAGTCGAAGAATTGAGTATTTTAGTTCATTAGAAAGGGAAATCTCCATCTTAGTGCAGTAAATAACCGGAAGTAGAGTGGGGGTGCGAAAAAGTGTAAGAGGTGGAACGTGGTTTTTAACGATTTCTGGCGAAAGTAGAACTCCTATTGAAAAAAGTTGAAGGTAAAAAATGGTTGAAAGATCTACAACTATCATTTGAAACATTTTTCAGAATCTTCCCAAAAATATCTAGAAATATTTGATTTTGAAATTGGTTAAAAATGTCAATTTATCGTATCACAAAGAAGATTTAATTTTTTTAAAGCAATTTTTTTATTTTATTCTAATTATCAATCTAAACAGTTGATTAACAAAATTTTCATTATTGAACATTTTGTCGAAACCTCTTACTCTACATTTAAATGAACAATGAAACTCTTGTAGAAAATAGTTATTATTTGAGAATTTTCAACTTGACTTGACCGTCTGTGAATCTTTTAAAAATGCAAAATCCTCGCGAATTTTACTCGAGCTGATAGAACAATTTCTCGTACTTGTTTTTTCAATATGAACGCCAGTGCATTCGGAAAATTTTTACTTTGTGAGTTGATGCATTTTTTCAAAGAAAAAATTTCTGAAATTTTGTCAATTCTTCACTCAATTTATTTTTGTGGTATGATTCGGAATCAACTCGTCGAAATACATTTGAGGAACGTTTTCGATTTCTTGAAAAAAAGAAAATAAAAACTTTTGAAAATTTCACCGTACCAGGGAATTTTTGACGTTTTATTCCTTTTTATATGTCTGAGCATATACAAATCATATATTTTCGGAATCAGCATGAAATTTTGTGTATATGGTGCGGATTTCAAGTGGATCGGATGATTTTGTATTTTTCATGATGTTTAGGGTCATTGTTTTTTACTGATCTTTTCCAAATCTACTGAGTATACTAATTTTATCATTTTGAATCGATTGGCGTTTGCAGAAATGCTCTATCTTCAACCGTTCTCGTTCCCTCAAAAAATTATTTTTAATTTTTTCCCGCTCATATTCGTAATATTCAATCATTTCTGAATAAGCACAAAGAATTTGAACTCGATTCCGAGTCAAATGAAGATTTTGTAGCATTTTTACGGAACCACTGCAATTTCGAATTTTACCGTAAACTAAATCTCAGATGTATCTTGACGAGCTATTCCAAATCATTCTACAAAAATTAATTTCGATGGCGGATTAATCTGTGGCAATTTAAAAAATTACTGTAATGAAAAATTGTTCACAACTGAAAATGACATGCAATGCAATCATAACCGTGTGGGCTAAAAGTAGAAAAAAACAGTTATCAATAGATTTTTTTCCTACAATAACACTTTATTACCCATTTTGATCATCTACCAAATTCATATTTTTTAAAACTACTCTTTTTCGACTGAAAAATTACTTTGTATGAAGAATGCATTTATTCCTAAAACATAAGTGGACATGGTCCAGAATCTGATCCCTCATAAAAAAAATCGACCTATACGAAAATGTTCCCAAAATATCTTCATAATCAGTAATAATGAATTTATTTTATACTTTATGTATTTACTTTGTAAAAATATTTCTCCCGTACTTCATTTGAGATAGTACCTGATAATATGTAATATTTAACAGGAACTAGGAAATGTATCAATGGAAGTGTTGATAAATGTTACAAAAATGGTTTTTCATATGGTTTTTTGAACCACACTGGGGTATTATGACTTTATTATTTTTAGCCTTTCAAATTATGCTATTCAGGTAGGTATTTCTATAAAATCTGGTTTGTTTTGGGTTGTCAATTGTAAATGAAATATTATAATTCATTCGTACAAAAATTCAATTTTTTTGGACTCTGATTTCGGAATCTGATTTGTCTCAGAATCGGTATTTTTTTTACAACTTTCGGAAATATTCGTATTTTGGTTAGGCAATTGAATAAAAATATTCCCATATGTTTCACACTCAAATAACCACACTGTATACTGGAGGAAATTAACGAAATCTACATTGGTTAACAACAAGGTATTCAAATCAGACTTAGATTTTTGAAACATTTTCAATTTTTGTATGGTTAGAACTATGATGGAGGCAAGTCTGACTATCGTTCATGCGCAATAGGAACTTACAGTGGTAATTTTTTATATATTTTTTCAAACTGGGTAAAAAACGATTTTTCAACTTTTTCTTCCGATTATGTTTGATCCAGAAAACAAAACGATTAGAGATGAATTCAAACAATGGCACAAATTCGCGCCAAATATTACTGCTGCTTCATTGGATGAATACAAGTGACGTCATACAGATCTTTCTTGTACAAATCACTCACAGAACAAACGTTTGTAGTACAATACAAGTGACGTCAGGCCGCTTAAATATGGCGTTTGAATCTTACTCAATTCGTAACAATGTTGAGGTGGGTTGTAGTCGATATTGTTTTGAAAAAACGTTATTTTTTCTCACAGTGTAATTCCCTATTGTAGCAACTACACATTCTTCCTCATGAAACGATCAATTGCATGGGAACAAATTCGTTTGACACACGAAATAACGTCGGCTTTATCGAAAACACTGTGTTCGTCCACAACGAGTTTAGTTCCTAGGTGTTTGAAGAACCAAACAAAATGAATAAATGAACGGGAAAACTTACGAACAAGGAAGCATTCTATTATTTACACGCTGTTGATTACTTTTCTAACTCCTGCCCCAGAAAAGCGGGCAGCAAATGGACAGCTCGCGAAATTTATTCCAACTCTTATTTATTAAACCCTCGCTGCGCTTTGCTATCATTTGTCTAGCTGTTGCGATTTTGACGCTTCCGGATTTGAGAAATACACAATAGTTAAGAAAACAATCGCGGAAGTGTGCTATTCGTCTATTGTACAGGGTGGTTCACGATTGAATACTGATGATTCACCCTGTATAATAGTGGAATACTGCCATTATGGGAAATTTCATTGATGTAGGTGAACCAACTACACAAAAATTAATGAATAAATAACCAGAGTAAGAAATGTACACTCACATGCCAAAAAAACGCAACAAGTTAATATTTGGTAAAATCTGAGGTCTCACAGTTTTTTTATTTTTAGTTCAATTTTCTAAATTTCTTAACTTCGTTAAATGCTGGCTTATTAGTCATTATTCAGGGTTAATTAGAAGTTTGTTGTTGAACCTTAACTTTAAAACGTGCTGTGGAAAATCGCTAAAATGTTGGCAAGTATTAAAAAAAAAAAATCAAAAATGCCTCCAAGAGGTACTTACCCTATTCTTCATCCTCAGTAGAGTCGATTAGTCCATAAATCCATTATACAGTTCCGGCCAATTGTGAACACAATTGGAAAACTATTTATTTATAATTTGTATTCTTTTATTTAGCCTATACACATCTCCAAACACAAAATACATCATCCAAACATACGAAAACTCAGAAGAAAAATACATTATTTTTAAAAAGGCAGGAAATTGTTTTTTAACGTGTTTCTAGTGAACTTTAGTAACCTTAACTTACTGTAAACATCCGAGCTAGTTCGAATATATTGTGCCAGAGAGGTATCAACAATGTTGAAAGAATACAGGGGTATCCTTCTCTCTAAGCGTTTCCACATGGTGGAAAATAAAGGCAAACATCTGTCAGAAAACAACGAGACAAGCACTTGCAATTGGGTCTTCTTTGAAGAACGTTGCACAAATATCTGTCAGTTGTAGTTCAATGTCCGTCGTGGTATTAGTCAGGGAAGTAGTTGTTTTCTGACAGATGTTTGCCTTTATTTTCCACTTTGTGGGAACGCTTAAAGAGAAGGGTACCCCTGTATTCTTTCAACTTAACTTACTGGTTAAAGAAAAAATACCAATTTCTAATTAATTCGTATATAGAAATGTGTTCGAAAAAATACCAGTCATCCCTCAAAAATAGGCTCATATTTCCGAAATTAATTGGGACCGCTGTAAATTTTATTTGTTTTTTTTTTTCAGGAGACCGAACTACGTTAGTTTGTGGCTATTAGTTGTTAACAGAATTTTTCCAATTCTACAAACCCTATATGCGAAATTAAATAATGGATGTTTGGACAATGCATTTCGAGTTTAATGAAATGCAAAGGCTTCTATGAAAAATATACTTTTATGAGAATTCTCAAAATTGTTTTTCAATTAGATCCGAAAATGTGCCAGACATCGTATATTATGAGAGGAAATTTGTTTTTCCAGCAGTTCCAGTATAATTGTTATCAGTGTTCATGATGAGCAGCTTTTCGTTGAAACAAGCGGTTAAAAACACCTAAAAATAACGAAATCGTAACTTTAATACGAAACAAATGATCATCGACTTTGAAATGAATATAGAATGAAAACTGATTTTCTATTCGCCTACCTTTGTGAGACATATTGCAGATTGAAAAACTGTTTTCCAAATCGATATCTGTTACACAAGATTGCTTATCGTCAAATGAAACAACCGATACTCATCGAACCTAACTCCTTTAATTTCAACGACGTTGATTCGGAATTCCAATTGCTTTTTTTTCCTTTCGCAAAAAGAGCTCAGAAATTCGTTCATTGTATTTCTTTCACGTCCCTCACTGCCTATACGGTGTAATTGAAGACTGAATACCATTGAAACCTTCAGTCATCTACAATGTAATAACAAAAGAGGGTACACGTATTTTCTCAAACTTGGACGAAGGAAAGAATGGTTAATAATGAGGTCAAAAGTAAATTCGACGCTTGCCAAGAAACATCATTAGGCTGAATCGATATTTATTATAATCTCAACCAGACCTTTATGATTTTGATACTAATCGATATTTGATTATGGATATTTAATTCTGAAAGGACGTAAGTATATCTAGTCTTATTGTCGATGATCAGTTCTGCAGTTCTCATTTCCAAACCCTTATGTCAGTAGATCATCATTTGTACATTTCTGCATGAATCATAACTATTATCGTGAAGTACTCGAAGTATTGTGTGCTGTTCGACATTTATTTCGGATTACTAATCTGCCATAAATATAAGAAATTAAAACAAAAGCATAAACACTTCTCAAAAAAATATATAAAAGTTTTCCTGACCAGAAATGAATAGGTTAGTAGTTATAGGGTCTCCTGAGACCACCCCCACCATTTCCAAGCATAGCCCCGACCACTCCCTCCATCGACCAATCAGATCTTACCAAGCTGTCACGTGACACCTTCCATTCATATCATTTGTCACCTGCCACTTGTCATATATCACCTGCCCATGCATTCGTTACCAGTCAATCTATCATCCCCTACCTAGAATTCTTCATTTATTACTTATCTGTAAGAGTGACATTTCGGATACTTCCCTTTTTCTCTCCCAAACAACTTTTCTTTTATTTTTTCATTTGGCAGATATCTCCTTTCTTTGTAAGTAAGCGTCATTTCGTTTTTTTTTTTATATTTTTTGTTGCATGGAATATTATAAACTCAGAATAGAAGTCGAACATTACCCTTTCTCCACGACAAATAAGTTCATTTCTATTTATGAAAAACTGATTTTTTCAATCTTTTTCATTGACAGATAGAAACTGAGTTTTTTTTCGATCTACTTTCAGTCAGATCTATCAAAAGCCTCGGCATTAATTGACATTGTTTTTTTTTCAGGCCTGGTACGACTATAAGCTCAAATGGGACCCGAAAGATTACGGGGGAGTCGAAATGCTCCACGTACCATCTGATCATATTTGGAGACCCGACATTGTCCTATACAACAAGTAAGTACAAAAAAATCATGTCTTTTCATCATTGCCAATGAGGAAATAGAGAGCGGAGGTTGTAGAATAATGTAGTAATAATGTGAACAATCTATATCTGTCAAGTTCGTGTGCAATTTTTCTCTAGATTTCATTTATAATAATAATAGTGTGCGGGTAGAGAACGGCTGTTATTTTCAATTGCCGTGGTTGTTTGATAAATTTTATGATATAGCCAACCAACAGAGGTTTTTTCCCACTTGGATGAAAATGCAAATAAAATAAAAGATAGTTCGTTGATGAATAGACATTTTTCAACAATGGAATTTGTCAAAAAATTGCTCCAAACGCTTGAAAGTGTGCTATTATGATGGGTGAATTTGTACTTTGTTCACACTGTTTGATTTAGGATCTGCGATAGATCTCGTCTCACCCACTCTGCCTTTTTGAAAATAGCAATAATATGGATATCAACAAATGGGCGATAAACAGGAACAATGTCGATGATAATAATGTACGTAGAGGGAATGGAAATGGACGAGGCGAGAGTTATTAATTAAATCTAACCGGAGTAAATCAATATTTTACCAATTACATTTCCTATTCAAGCCATAGAATTGATGTAATCGTCTGAAGTCAGCCTTCTTGATGAGGAGCTCATTTCCGTTCTGAAAGTTCCATCGAGATCGCTGTGTACAGGGATATCCATTATAAATTTTCCATTCTATTGTATATACAAAATAGTTGTAAGTTGTTTTGGATTTTAAAAACACCTACCCTCAGGACTCGATGGCTATCAGTGGAATCCACGGGTACGTGTTCAGGATTTTTTTTGGAATACCCTCTATCCCATAGTACTGATAATAATACCCTGGATATCTTTTCCGATTTCGAAAATATACCACCTCTTGTCGTGAATATGGAAAAGATAATATCACTGTGGCGCGCGGGTAAAGCGTTTGTCGATCACGTGCATAGCATCACACGGTAGCTCGCACACGTATCTCGAAGACTCCTGAGGGTTGCTCTTCAGGGTGCAGCTGGATGACGAAAACTACTTTAACTGAAGTTAGTTTCGAAAATTAAGTTCCTTTAACAGTGTGAGTGAAAATAAGAAGTTTATCTGATGAAGAAGTAAATATGGTTGTTCCTTGCTTGTTCCACAAAATGAACGATAATAAGGCTGGTTTTGTTAGTCACCGGTGGATCCACCAGTCTACAATATTCACCCTTATATTCTTAAAATATAAGGAAACAGTTGAATAAACAAAACATGCCTATATTCAAATGCCTCATAATCTCCGTCTACGAATGGGGCCGTCGTCACTTCGGGTACTTCCATGACGTAGTGTATAATAAATCACCCTGTGAAATCCATGAAAGTAGCTCGAGCGCGGAATTTGCTGAAGACCCCCATTCATTGCCTCGGCTCCAACCAAGCGATTCCGCCGAATACAAGATGCAAATAATAATGTAATCAAGTAAAAACTCATCAAGGATTTAGAGCGCGCAGTGAATTACTTGCCAGTCGAACGTTGAAACTTGCGCCGAAAGTTTGAGACGGGAGGCGCATACAGCTTCAAGCTGCCGTCAGGAAAACGAACATCAAACATCAGGAACACCGCGAATTGCCTGCATCGCTGGCTTCGGGGTAATATTAAATTCGTTATGGCAACAACGAAAATGGCACGATACGTCCGTCAGTAATGATACCGCACAAAGGGTGATTGGTGTCTGAAAACGGACGGCTATTTGCGATTACAATAGTATATTACCAAACAAGCATCATGGAAAAGCATTTCAGGCAAGCCATGGTCATCACCCCTGGCCTTCAGAGAGTGTCAAGGGAGGCACCATTCACATTAAAAAGTCATTTCTAGTGGAACTGAACTCATGTCAGATATGACGGAGTTTCAGGCACGTAAAAACTGAGTACTCCACATGAAACAATCAGATATCATTCTGCTGATCGCCAGTCAACAGGATAGGAAAGGAGGGACGTCCAAGCGAGTTAAATGCTGGGGAGTTTCTCCTTCCTGATCTAAACCTCAAGGAGGGAATTGTCATGCAGTTTTCAGGCATATTTTTCTAAAAAGCATATGCGTGTAAATTACACGAGCTTCAAAAACTCTGCATGGGCACGCATGTATCTGAATCGGCCTTTAAATGGATTTGATCACAAGAAATCAATTCTGTGCCGACTCTAATTTTGACTCTTATGAATCGTTCTTTCCTTCGTCCAAGTTTTTTTTCATAAAATTGTGGATAACTGAAGGTTACAATTCTATTCAGACTTCAATCACACCGAATAATCAGAGAAGGATGTGAAAGAATTACAATGAAAGAATATCTGAGTTTTTTTTGCGAGAGGAAAAATAAGGAATTGGAATTTCGAATCACGTTCGTTGTAATTAAAGGAGTTTGGCTCAGTGAATATCGGTGTTTCATTTGACTTTAATCAATCTTGTGTCACAAAAATCGATTTGGAAAACAGTTTTTCAATCTCTTAGATGTTTCACAAAAGTTGGCGTGATGGAAATAATTTTTCATCAGTTATTTCAAATTTGATGACCATTTCTTTCGCATTATATGTATGAATATTAAATGTTAGACGTTTTCAACCGCCTATTTCAACAAAAAACTACTCGTGACCACTGATAATTTTGCCGGAATTACTGAAAAACAAATTTTCTCTAGTAATAAACTATGTCTGAATGATTTTTTGTTTCTAAGTGGAAAACAATTTTGAGTTTTCTCAAAAAAAGTATATTCTCCATAAAAAGCATTAAACTCGAAATGCATCGTCCAAACATCCAC
The DNA here is from genome assembly GCA_958502065.1 of Chrysolina americana. Lineage (NCBI taxonomy): Eukaryota > Metazoa > Arthropoda > Insecta > Coleoptera > Chrysomelidae > Chrysolina > Chrysolina americana. The sequence goes on from OY293414.1 coordinate 87,751,223, forward strand.
TATTCAATTTCGCATACAAGGTATGTAAAATCATATTAAAATTACCAAGTATCTTTGTTATTCATTGCACAGGGAAATATTATTCAAGAAAGTGGTTTAAAATTGAATGAAAACATCAATTATGAAGTCACAGCAAACTGCACCATAACTAAATTGCGTTGCCTTTCTAAAATATGATTCCAGTAGGTGCTATGCAGTTTATAACAAACTGTGTCAGGGAATTGTTATATTACATCTCTGGTTGTTGATGTATTGTTTCAAGACCTCTTTCCAACTGTATTTTTTCCATGCGGTACGTTATATCCAAACATGCCAGTGTAATACACAGAACGATCAATTTCAAAATCAGAAGTTATTCTCACACAGTACATCTAGTGATAACTGATGGTATGAAAAGCGCTTCCTTCAACAACATTTTCAGTCGCAAAGTAGGTACTAAACGAATGTTATTTTCCACTTCGAATCCTATGCAGTGTTGACTGAAACCGGCAGAGTGCCCTTCTGTATTCACGAGTTCGTAAAGTCGTAAACTCATATAAAAATGTCTGATTACCCCAATCCCCTGCTGTTTTCCCTGGCAGACACTAATGCTACCGGAAAAACTTTTTGAATTATAGTGCACGCTTCGATTTTACGTTTTGCATTTTTCATTGCCGTAATCTCTATCGAACTATCGATTTTGAATGAACGAACGAATGTGCATGTTCGAGGAAATTTATAACTCAATAAGACCCCCATCAAGAGAGCAGAGCACCTTTTGTTATCCAAAACGAGATTATGTGTCGTGTTGCGAAAAACACTACGTGTTCGATTATGTAGAGAAATCGCCGCGACTCGTGTTCTGTTTGGTGATTTGCTATTACGGAACTCGTTTCATTTCTCGTACTCCGCTTGCGATTTTTCGATATGGAGCGTCATCAAAAAGTAAGCGTCTGGTTTGGAAGCAGGCGGAAGGAGCTTAAATGAGCCGCATACGTTTTTATTTTTTTTTACAATCGCTCACGAATGTAATAAAACGCCTCACTGACTACGGCTGATGGTATGCCAGTCTCCGCCATTCCGCAGTCTCTGATACATCCTTTAGAAAGACGATATTTCCCAAAATACAAGAATGGAATATGTATTGAGCAAGTTTATTGGTGTGAAGTCAGCAACACATCTTCTGCATTGTTATGGCAGTGAGCCCGCCCGTAGAGGATACATGGCAAGAATGCATACTTTGTAGTGTGAGATACACCCAGAGCATGCCGCCTTTTCCGCCCAAAACCTGAAGGACTATATATCTCATCTTCGGGGTCGAGGCTATGTCACAGCTTCTGTTCAGCCGGTTGACGAAGTGGCAGATATGCCACGTGTTGGTCTGGCTGTAGAAGACGCTCGCATCATACAACCAACGGAAGGCATAAGAACTCGCAAGCGTTTCATCGCACCAAGCCCCTGAAGCCACAAAAACTGGCACGGGTGAATGCGGAGATTCACGATAGCCTTTCAGAAGAGGCTGATATCTGGCCGTGTATGACGCCGCTCCCAAGCGGAGAGGAGGGAAACCACCCCTCTGATTGGGAAGCATGAGCGACACATTCACAAGATGGAAGCTAAGTTCAAGTCAGTGAGACAAAACGCGTCTTGTATTCAATGTATGGCGGACCACATATAGGCCAATAGGCCCTTCACTCCCGCAATGCGACGAATTTCCACAAATTTATGACGAGCTCACCACATACTAAATCAAGACGTGCTGTTTACCATCAAGCAGAACTATCTAGATAGGATACGAAAGCTGGTGGGTGCAAAAAGTCACTAATGAGGCGGGCAAGAAGAATCGCGGATAACATGAGATTCTGCGATAACCTTCGCGCCTATTTCAAGAGTCTCTACGTGTTGTGGATAACCCGTCGGCGGCTGATCGAGTGAAAACTTTCTGGAAAAACATTAACGAATTTCTGCAGCCACTCAACGTTGATACTTCAGCCCCAGCGCAGTTCGAATGTTCCTGCAGGAGGCATTTGATACAACATCGCAAGAACTAATCATGCATTTGTTCAGATGCCTTGCGGTACCCGATCAAATGGTGAGATGCATTAAATAGCTGATGCCGCTCTGGAAGACTCGGTTCACCATAATAACTGATCGAGTCAGAGTCCAAACATAGCAGATTATCTTTAGAAGGGGCGGGTTTCAGAGATACTCCCTCAGCCCTCTTCTCATCTGCATCTCACTGCACCCCCAGCAACTGGAGGTATAAGGTCACCTATCTGTTTTATATGAATCACCTCAAACTGTATGCCTCGAAAGAAATCAGTCCTCAAGGGTGGTGCAAGAGTACACGCATGCTATCGAAATGGATTTTGGGATCGACAAATGTGCCACGGTTCATCTCAAGATAGGATGATTCGAGGAAAACGGAGTGGACGTTCAGCTCGTAGACGGAAGCATCCTACATCATCTGGATGCCGGAGAGACCTAGGGGTGGAAAAACGCCCCTCCCAAGAGGTAACTACTGTCAAAAACTCTCTCCGCAGTATCAGCATAAGCTTTGATAGATCTGGTCATCAGAACTGTCGGGGATGAACAAAGTTGCTGCAACTGATATGCTTTCCGTTCCGATTCTACTTTACTCATTTGGAGTAATGAAATGGACTCAAGAAGAGCTGCGGCAACTAGACGTAAAATCTAGAAAAATTATGCATCTTCATAGAAATTTCCACAGTTTCACAATACTTCTCTGACAACGGGGAGGCTTGGACTTTTGAGCTTGGAGTGTCTATACAACAAAATGGTACTGGATGGAGCCTGTAAAATCATCAGGAGTTCAGATCCCCTTTTCTGCTTGGTATTCGATCTTGAAAAACAGGGTTTGGAGCATTTCTTTTCAAAGCAGCAACCCGTGCAGCCGATGAACTCGGTCTCGTATTCGACACTGAATTAACAAACCCAAACTCTGTCACCGAGTTGGAACCCGTTCAGCAAAAAGCTGTGGAGAGTGAGAGGCTCCTACATAAGGATAAGCCATGGCACGGGGTCTTCTTCAAGAACATTGAAGACCTTGGCTTATCCAGAAACCTGACCTTCGCATTTCTCAGGTCAAGTGAGTCAACCGAGGGATTCATAAAGGCCTGCCAAGATAGGGTCTTCAACACCCTCGTCTATCGTAGTCTCATGGCGACTTACTGATATCCACTTTTCAGCTGTAGGAAAATCCGGAAAACCTACAGAACCACCCCGGGTGGTCAGTGAGAACTCCAAGCAAGCAAGCACCAGACGTCTGGTTTGACATCCATACAAATTTCATTGTCTATCGACTCCTATGAAATAGAGAAATAGTTTCCCATTCCCAGGATTCGAACCTGTCCAAATGCAAGGGGAAGTTTCAAAGGCCTCGCTTGTTAGTTATGGAAGAGACAAATTAATTCAAACAATTCAATTTTGAAGAGTAAGGCATATCAACGATAATTCTATTAAACAAATCACCATCATCATACATTTTGCGGATTTGCATGGTATACCAAAGTTTCGTTTATCACTCATTCTATAAAGATTGGCCTCGGAATGATTGTCATCTTCTCAGTTTTCTTCTCACTATATCCATGAAAATGTTTACATACAAATTACCATGAAAACTCAATAGAGAGTGATAACAACGATTGTCACCCCCTAAGTTTTTTATCAGAGTGATCGAAATTTGAAGAATTGAAGGTGTACGAAGGTGTAATAATCGTTTCATTACTAACCTGTTATGAAGGGGCTCATCACCAACTATTTATTTTTTCTCCGATTGGCAGCAAATTTTAATTTGGCTGACACATATCAATCAGCAAAGTATTACTTTTCCTGCCTAAGCAGCAAAGTGGTTACTTTGCTGCCTAGGCAGCAAAGTGATTATACTCAATGGGAATAAAACATTTGACGTAAACATTTATTGGCAATTATTACATAACACTTTTAACAAGAATTTAAAAACATATGTTTAGTTGTTATTAACATTGATGGTAAAATTACTACAATTTTGATCGATTAGGCCTTTTCTTTCCTCAGATATCGTTCTCTCTACATTAATTATATTACCAGTTTGATTCGTCTCATAAGTAGTTCCTATATTTGTCAAAACTTTTTCACAAATGCTGATTTCACTTGCCATTGAATCTTTAATGTAACCTTCTGCTATAGTTGAGGATTTCCACCCACCATGTCGTTTCAACATTGTTATGTCACCTCCTGCATTCACAAGTAAAGTGGCAGAACTTCTGCGGAGGCAGTGTCCCGTATATTCCTTAGCATTCGGCAACTTTAAATAGACAGCTATTTCTTGAGGTATTTCACCAAATTTATGGATTCCAACAAATTGCTTTATGGATTTACCTTTTGCGTATTTGAAAAAAAATCTTGTGTCTCTAATTCAGCAGGCCGAAGAGCTATATATTTTCTAACAACATCCAAATATTCCATTATTACGAAAGACCTCGAATTCTTCGTCTTCGTGTTTAATAGGGATACCAATAGTTTATTGTTCATATCTTCAATATTTTCTAACTTTCAATTCAAAAGTTAGTCGCAGCGACATGCACCCGCAATTCCAAAAATCAAAAAAACCTAAAAGAATGGATTAGAAGTATTTTCACTCCATGGTATAGATACCTTATTCAAAACTTACTTTTGCTAATAAATATTCATCATCTGGTGCATCCAGTATAAAGTTTATAATATTTTGTTTTTCGAAAACTCGGGACTTCTTTGCCTTGTAGCCTTCAGTTGACTGTTTTAAATATGCCCGCAACTTCAAGTATCTTCCTATATCTACGCCATTTTTAACATTCATAGTTGCCTTCGACATGGAATATACAGACAAAAGGGTAGAAAAATAAGCAAGTAATACATTCTCTGAAAATGTCTTCGCATTTTTCTCCATGCAATAATCCATGAATCGTTTATAATTTCCTTTATATTTCATCCGAGACTTCTCCGGCAACAAATTCAACTCTAGATGTTTTTTGCCACCTCCCTTATTTCTGGAGGAGTAAGTACTTCCAGGTCGCTATCACTGTCCATTATATAATAATTTAAATATACCGATAATTTTTCGTACAACTGTCAGAAATTTCATGAATTGTCAAACTATAATTATTATGGACATTTCCATAGCAACCAACCATTCCAACAACTGCGATTTCTATCAAATTTTATTTTTTCTCCAAATGACATTAAAAGCGGCCTTTTAATGACACTTGGCAGGCTTAGAAGCTGTACTTTTACTGCCTAGGCAGAAAAAGTTCGTTGCTAGGCAACCTTCCAAGTAATAATTTAAATCAAACTGGTTATTAAAATTGACAATGACAAAGTAAACAGTGGCTGGTTTCGTAGCCTCGCTACGCTCGGCTATGAAACACCAGCCGCGGCATTAAATCTTGTGCTTTTATGCCTAGTAAAACAAATAACTATTAATTGAACACTACAGGAAAAATAAAGAAATTGTGGGAATTGTAATAGTTTGCAAATACAACTCGGCAGCAAAGTAAATTGACTGCCTTAGCTGAATTCCTAGCCTCGCTACGCTCGGCTATGAATTCAGCCTCGGCAGTCAATCTACTACTTTTGCTGCCTAGTTAAACAAATAACTATTTCTGCAGAACTGACGGTACAGTTTTCATGGCATTTTGTTTATCTAATTATCGTGAATATACCTGACCGTAGAAACAGTCGTTTAGAAAAGTATACAGTTTTCTTATCCAGTTTATCATTATTAATTTTTCCTCAAGTTAATGATGGTTGCATTTAACCTTCTAAGATTATCATTACCATAATCATTGCCATCGTAGAACCGATTAGATAAATGCTGCTGAATAAATCAATGATTCCTATGATTATTTTTTTCGTATGATTTTCAACCAATCAGAATGTCCAATTTAGTTAAGTTACCTCGTATAATCTCGATAATACCTGATTATACATAGAGTTGCTCCACCAATCGAAAATTTTAAAATAATTTCATTTCCATAGTAACCACATCGACATCAATATACAACAGAACTGTCAAATTGTGACGTTTATCAAACATTGTTCAAAAATGAGTCGATTCGGAGATTTATCATCAAATGCAATAGACGAAAGTATACAAAATACTGAGCCTCATAATACAGTGAAAACAAAAAAGTACGCATGGAAACAATTTCTTACGTTTTGCAGTGAAAGAAACTATGTACTAAATGAATCAATTTCCTGCAAAGTGGGGGGAGCTGCTGATTCCGCTGAAATAATGAAATTGCGAAAATACTCCATGCTGAAAGACCACTACATATTTTATCCGGTAGCCATTGAAACTTTCGGCACCTTTGGTCATTACGCTTCTGAGTTCATATTGAAGATCGGCCAGAAACTCATTGAGATAACAGGTGATTCTAGAGCTAGAACCTTCTTTTTAGAGCGAATCAGCATTGCCATTCAGAGAGGGAACGCTGCTTCTGTACTCGGAACTATTGCCTCTTCCCATCATTTAGATGAAATTTTCTTTCGACCTCAAAAATCTGCTGAATTCAACCTCAATAACGAAACTCGAACAGACGATAAACGCAGCTCAAACACTATTAGGCCCGTAGCACATCGTTCTGTCAAAACTCTCGGTCTCAAAGGTTTCAAAAATATTGGTAACACTTGCTTCATGAACTGTGTTATCCAGTGTTTATCGAACACAAGATGGTTATTGGAGTATTTGAATGAAGACTTCTATACAAGTGATTCAAACACTAGTACATCTAGCAAGGGAGATTTAATCAGAATATTTGCCGAGGTAATCAAGGAACTTTGGTCAGAAGATTTGTCAGGTCAAGTTGTAAATACAGTTTCCTTGAAAACTAAAATTCAAAGACTGGCTCCTCGTTTCATCGGTTATGCCCAGGAAGATGCTCAGGAGTTCTTAAGATGCCTTCTAGAGGGTCTACATGAAGACATAAAGCGAGTAACGGAGAAGCCGAAATCCATTCTGAAAGAAACAGATGAGAAATTAAGTGAGAGGGAGAAGGCTCAAGAGTCATGGTCACGATATTTAAGAACGGACAATTCCAAAATTTCAGATAACTTTGTTGGCATATTGAAATCGACATTAAAATGTACCCATTGTGGTCACTGTTCAGTCTCCTTCGATCCGTTCTGGGACCTTTCTTTATCAATACCTCAAAGAACAGGCCAATTAGGACTATCGCAATGTTTAGATTCGTTCATAATGGAAGAAGCTTTGGATGGTGATGAGAAGCCGATATGTACGAAGTGCAAGGAGAAAAGAAAGTGCATGAAATCTTTATCTATTCATAAATTCCCGAAAATTTTAGTACTCCATTTGAAACGTTTTTCTCTGACAGATAGATTTCAAGAAAAATTGAATGTCGCCATTGATTTTCCTTTAGAGGGATTGGACATGATTACTTATGCAGCAGACAACGTAGCTCCTTGTCGCTATAGTCTTTATGCCTTGTTTAATCATAGTGGGACTATCTATAGCGGACACTACACAGCCTACTGTAAACATCCGTATGCAGGCTCGTGGCATGAGTATAATGATTCAAGTGTAACCCCAATTCCATCCAAATCCGTCGTAAGAAGTGAGGCTTATGTCCTCTTCTATGAAATGGAAGGCACTGAATCACACCTTTGTGATGATATTTAGTTTTTTTTTATATATATTTTATGTTTCATTTGTATTGATAATATATATATATATATATATATTCTTTTAAATCAAAAAAAATAAACAATAATAATGATAGCGTCGATTTTGAAAGATTGGGCTTTCAATATGCGGAAATGTAATGGAGAAAATTATAATGAAAATGTGGTTAAAACGATGTGGAACATTACGGCAAAACAAGTACAAGAAAAATATATGAAGGAGTTTAATAAAGTAATTGATCCATTCTCTAGTCCCATATTTTTAGCCGCACGAAACGCAAGAAATTCAAAAAGAAGGGAACTTCAAATGATACCGGACAAGAGAAAGGTTAGTGCATCAGCATTTAAAGATAACGAGTACATAGCAATGATAGAAGCGTGGGTAGAAAACACACCGGAAGAATTACAAATAAAATTTTTCTTAATTGCTTCTGTAGAACTTGCGTGGAGAGGAAATGAAGGAGCGCCATGCTTGACTCATTATTTTCAAAAAGAAACTGGAAATGATGATACTCCAACTGGTAGAATACAATATAATCCTATTTTTACCAAAACCACCCAGGGAGGAGCAAAACCATGTGCTAATAATAAATGGCTTGTACCTAACCATAATGAAGTGAGTCGTTGTCCAGTGAGACTTCTAGATAAGCTAATAATGAAAAGAAGCGAAAGCATCAATATTAAAACAGATTATTTCTGACAGTAAATCCCAACTGGAGAAAAGAAAAAACCCTTGGCTGGTACAAAAATATGCCAATTGGAGTGCATGAAATTAGTAAATGGACCAAAAAGTCTGCAGAATTGGCAAATTTGAATATGACAAACAAAAAATTTTCAAATCATTCTCACCGAGCCACTGCTGTTTCACAATTGGCAAAAGCAGGTGTATCGGAACAAGAACTTATTAAAATAATAGGACATGGTAATAGCAATTCTATCAAACCCTACCTACAGATAGATGAACAACATCACCAAAACATAATAAATAAGATGAGATCCAATTTTAAAAACGCTGCAGGTTCAAGTAATAACACCTGCAGTATTTCCAGCACTTCAATGAGCAGCTGCCACGTTTCCTGCGCCGAAAATAACTCAGTTAAAAAAACGTAGTATATAATAATTGTAACTTTAATTGCACCAATTTGTATTTAAATCAATAAATTGTTTATATATTTACTTAATTTACTAAAAAAATAATCGTATCAAATACAATACGTACTTCAAAATAAATACGGCTATACATCTCAATCTTCCTGCATAATTACAAATCGTTTCAGTTTGACAGAATAATCCTCCCGCTTCGTGGTCGCATTATTAAAACTGTCAAACTGACACTCTTTATAATTATGCAACAAGTTATCGATGTATAACCTGATTATTTTGAAGTACTCATAGTATTACTACTGAATATCCCAGTTGAGTTTTATATTCTGTATCCGAATCCCAAAACAGATCAAACTCGAAATCAACATCCGAATTATTCATTGGCGGTGTGTTCTCTACGAGCTTAAAGGTAGTTTGTAAACCACCCCTTTCCCTAACGCTCCGCTCTCTTTAACCATCCTTGGAGGATAAAAAAGCGCAATCGAGCGTCATTAGTATGCACGTCTGTCTGTGTGTTTCAGTGCCGACGGCAATTTCGAGGTGACGTTGGCCACGAAAGCCACCCTTAATTACACGGGCCGGGTGGACTGGAAGCCGCCTGCCATTTACAAGTCTTCCTGTGAAATCGACGTCGAATACTTCCCGTTCGACGAGCAAACTTGCGTCATGAAGTTCGGATCCTGGACTTACGACGGCTTTCAGGTAAGTGTACTTATCGGCGAGAAGGCCCTTTGAAGAAGTTTCGGTTTCGCTGGAGATTATTCGCGAAGGTCGTTCGTAGTACACGGTGGGATGAAAAATATGCTCTAAGTAATGCCATGCTACTTAAGAGGGGCGTTTTGGAAGCCGAAAGGCATTCGTTAAATTCAACCGTCACTTGTGTATTTCTGATAATTTGGTAATTAGGGCAAGTTTTCCGGAACTTTTCGTAAAATATAATGAAATCTTGTTATATTATCAAAATCCCTTCCACCACCTAGTGGTGTAGGGTTATTTATAATTCATTATTACTATATTAATGTTATCAATCATATACAAACTTCGCCCATTCTTTCTTGTTTTTTGCTAAGATTTTAAGGTGTTTTGACATGACCTAGGTAAATTATTGTAATGATTTTCTGGTTGAAATAATTATTGTATTACTGTATTGTTTTCTAGTATGATGTTTTCTGAGCATTCAATAATTTTCTTTTTCGTCGGAACACATTTAAAGCAAAATCAATAGTTACAAAATGACAGTGAGTAGATAATATGAAATCGAGACAGTAAAAAAGAAATAAAAATTCATAGCTACCACAGTTTTCTGATAGAATTCATCAAAATTATTAGAAGTAGGTCGCCTTAAAGTATTGTTGTGGAGTATATTACTGGTGGAAGGAATTATAAAGTTATTGCAAACTCCGCTTGAAAGATAAATCGTCCTATAAAACTTTAGTGGTATATTTCATCGAAATTCCGCAGTGGTTCAATCAACGAACTGTTCCGTAGACAAATATAAAATACTGCAGGGAAAATGAGGCATAAAAATTAACTTTTCAAGCGTTTTAGTTTTACGTGGTTACGGACATTTCAATTTAGGTTGCATTATTTGAATTTGTCTACTGAATTATTCATTGCTGTACTATTTTGAAGCGACAAACTGCTGGGAGTATTATTGTTTTTAGTCCGGTAATAAGTATAATCAGAGGATGAGGACCTAGTACAAGCTCACTTACGAAAACATAACCCAACTCAAACTTTTTTAATTATTCTTATATTTATGCTTTACAATCCAGGTCGATCTCCGTCATCTGGACGAGATGAAAGGTTCTAACGTTGTGGACATCGGTATCGACTTAACAGAGTTTTATACTTCGGTCGAATGGGACATCCTCGAAGTTCCAGCAGTGAGGTAAGAATGAAACTGAATTTCCATTAACTACAAAAATCTAGTGATCTGTGAAATGTAATACGAATAATTTTTAACCGATGAGGGGTATTGGAATTTGGAGACAATGGTTTCGACGGAATTGAGAAAACCGCACCTGAAATAATCTAATATTAACGAAGATCCGAGGAAAAGTAAACAACAGCAATTTTACCAACGTCTAAAATAGTTAAATTCTGCAATGGAATCTTAATCAATCCTTCAAAATGAGTACATTAGTTTACAATACACATATCGAGACACCTTTAATAGCATCATGAAGTTCAATGGATTTCATTAGAACATATTCCTCAGCCTCACAGTGAAATAGAACATTCTTGAAACGTTCTCGGAAGATATCAACTAAACGTCCTTTGGGGCGTCCAAAACTTAATATGGTAGCGCGGACGTCCATAGGACGTTTGCAGGGAACACAAATGATATGGATGTCTAACCGATAACAGAAATTTTCCAAGGGTATTCTGTGGATGTACCCGATTAGTCACAGCGTACTTTCAAATATGTCAATCTGGCGTCCTCTCAAGTCGTCCAGTGGGCGTAATATTTTAGTACTGGGAACGTCAATAGTACGTCCCTTGGAAGTACGAATAGATATTCTTCGAATATATCAATTGGACGTCCAGAGGACGCAAAGTTTTGATACTGATGACTTCCATAAAGGGTCTGTAGAATGAACCAATATCTCCAATTCTTTACAAAAAGGAACGTTCAAAAAACCATCAATGTATGGACATATTGTTTTAGTTTCAAAGACGTCTGTAAAAAAACACCAAGATGTACCGATAAGGACGTCAAATGTTCATCCATGAGGAATGTCCGTGAATGTCTCCTATGTCCCAGGGACGTTAATTCGTACGTACAATTCATGACCGAATATCCGGGACGCGATTTCACAAAATATACTTCACGCCAGCACACACTCCGCCCACAGTCGCACGTCATCATAAAATCCGAAAATATACGTCGCCCCAGCACACCGTTACTAAATTACGCTACAAAAGCTCACTGATTTCGGCACCTATGTCGTTAGGTTTCAATTTCGCAAAACGCCTACACCCAAAACAGGTGCTGAATTCAGTGACCTTTTGTAGCGTAATTATTGTCCCTGAGGGTTAACAGTTTTCAGCTTCTTGATGCCGTCGTATGTGGGGATGTGTGAATATATATTTTTGGATTTTATGATGACGTGCGACTGTGGGCGAGGTTTTGTGCTGGCGTAAAGTATATTTTGTAAATATGAATAATTGAGTAATTATATACGAATCCTAGAAGGTGTCAATTGAAGCACAGAAAATGAGGCATATCCGGGCGTAGATAGCGAATGATTATCAAGGGAAGAATAGTAATCTTTTTTGGCAGCAACGCGTCAGTAGTTAGTTGAAATTTGCCCAATTTGTCCAGAGGCACACGAGAAGCTGAACAAGTCCTGTCCGATTTCCTGGAAACTGACCTAGGCGTTTCGAACTAACAAACAAAAAACAAATCTCTGATCGTAATCCACAGGCGGATTAAATGGGATCGGGGAATTCGCTACAGCGGAATTTACTCAATCAACTGGAGTTCGAAAGGGATTAACGACTTCGACGAACGCGCGATTTCGTGTTTCCTAACCGGTTTTTCTCTTTTGTCCAGGAACGAGAAGTTTTATACGTGCTGTGATGAACCGTACCTCGACATTACGTTCAACATCACGATGAGGAGAAAGACGCTCTTCTATACAGTGAACCTGATCATTCCCTGCATGGGCATATCCTTCCTCACCGTGCTCGTGTTCTATCTCCCATCCGATAGCGGCGAAAAAGTAAGTAGATGCATGTCGGTGTGACTCGAGGGTCAGATCTTGGGGCACAACGAATTCGTAGTCATTAGCAGTTGTTGACCAAGCGTTGGAAGCACGTTTCTCTATATATCGTTCAATGCCATTTCAACATATTCAAGGATGTCTCCAGGGGTGGAATTCCGTGTACCAGTGAATTCGGTAAACGAAAAAAAAAAACGAAAAAAAAACCGTAAGAAAAACCCCCGGAAAAAAAAAGTAAAAATACCCTACGGAAAAAACCTTCCCCCGGAAAGAAAACCCCCGGAAAAAATACCCCCGGAAAAAAGAACGGAAAAAATACCCTACGAAAAATAAAACGGAAAGGAAACCCCCGGAAAAATACCATAACAGTGGCCAGTACACAAAAAGTAATAAAATTTCAACTGTGTGTCATGTTAAAGAAACTAGACCCTAGTTGATTCATTTTACAATACAGAGGGGTGGAACAACAGATTTTCCAGCCTTGCAAAAAGCCGAATCTGTCACCAGGTTAGTTCGTTCAGGAACAATCGAGTCATAAAAATATAAAAAATCGTCTTTTTTGGTCGTCGACGATGAACAGGATAGGTTAAAACTTTTATTGGTATTGTAAAATGAATCAAATATGGTCTAGTTTCTTCAACATGACACAGTTGAAAGTACTGGCCATTGTTATCGCATATAGGGGTATTTTTCCGGGTTTTTTTTTCGGGGGTTTTCTTTCCGCGGGGTTTCTTTCCGTGGGATATTTTTCCGTTTCTTTTTTTTTTTTCGTTTTTTTTCCGTGGGGTGTTTTTTCCGTTTTTTTTCGTTTTATTTTCGGTGTTTTTTTTTTTTTTCGTTTTTTTTTTCGGGAGTTTTCTTTCCGGGGGGTTTTTTCGGTGGGGTATTTTTTCCAGGAGTTTTTTTCCGTTCTTTTTTTTGGGTTTTTTTTTCCGGGAGTATTTTTTCCTTTTTTTTTTTCCAGTTTTTTTTTTCGTAGATTCGAGAATTGCTATAGTTTCTCTGTCTCTCTCATGAATACAACCATAATGTCATTTCACTAATTTGATGAGAAGTAGAATTCTATGATACACGGAATTCCAGCCCAGGATCTGAACTAGATGAGGGGGCCACTCGCATTTAAGTTTCATGAGAAGAAGACGAGGGATGAAATGATGCTTTTATCAATATCACTAAATTATGCTACTTGAAGAATTGATCACCCAGTGCATCTGAATGATATTTCAATGAACTGACGCCGCCTTTTACAATGTGAGCTATCACGGAAATATTTTTGAAAAGTCAAGTCGATAGTTTGGATTATATCTGGGTCGCCTTGTCTTTGGCTGGTTAATTCGATATATAACTGTGAATATACAAAAAACTTATGACGAGAATTCGTGGAAAATTATTCTGTTCAACTAGGGCACACCTGATGCCACCAGATAACACAAACCGGAATCCATAGTTTCCGAAGTATCCCGCTGGAAATGTATTGTTTGAGCGAACGCACTCGCAATTACGGCTGTTGTGAAATTAACTGGAAAAATTAAATTAAACTATCTTTTTTCGACGGAAAGTGTTCCCGTGCTCTTTTTGTGATATTTCATAAAGGAAAGAGCCTCGAGTTGGCTTTTGTTCTCCGGTTTTTCGCTCTCGAAATTCCCAACAATCTATTTAGAGCTTCTTCTTCAAAGAGATTCGCTGATTATCTCCGTCAGCGAGAGGATTCTGTTACTTCGCGGCTTCTTGTAAGGCGGCGCCAAAAAACGGTCGAGTTTTTGGCAGGAATCCCACTCGCAGCCGATACATTGGGAAGTGCTATGGGAGTTTTTCGATTGATTTCGAGGAGCAGTTCATTTTCGATTCCTTCTGCTCCACGACAGAAAACGTAACGGTGAATAAGGCCGGAGTCTCATGCATTCGTTTATCCGAATCTTATGTATATTTTCCAGGGTTGCATATTCTTCCCTGAACTTACTGGAAAAACAACCCCTCCAGAGTATCTCTCACATTGACACTCATTAACAATCATTGACACTAAAAATTCTTCCTTTCTTACCCTAACAATTTTTTTTATTGAAAACGGCATTGTTTATTCAAAAATTCAACCTTCTTTTAAAAACGTCAAATCGACGCGAAATGTTTCGAGTGAATCTATTTATTTATCTCCGCATATTTGCATGGCCAACTTTTCGAGCAATTTAACTTCAACAATCGAGAAAAGCAACGTTGTCGGTTCTTTTTAAATTTCTGCAAACCAATTGACATTTGTGTCATGTATATGAGCATTTACAAATCATATATTTTCATATATAGTGCTAATTCCAAGTGGATCTGATGATTTGATATTTTTCATGATTTTTAGGGGTCTACCCCTTTGGACTTTTTTCGATTTTTCGATCAATTTGTTTTTACGTCGATTGGCTTAATATTCACAGCATATAGTAATTTCATCATTCTGAATCGATTGGCGTTCGCAGAATTGATCTATCTTGAACCGTTCTCGAGTTGAAGAGTTCATACGCAGTTGAGAAGCATTTTCGTTAAAAAAATCTTCCGAAATTGTGTCAATTTGTTATCGAAATTCATTTTCATGGTATGATTTGGAATCAGCTCGTCGAGATCAATTTGAGGAAAGTTTGCGATTTTTTCAAGAACAAAAAGTAGAAATTTTTGAAAATACGATCTTGCTAGAGCATTTTCGACGTTTTATTCCTTTTTTCTGCCAAACCTTGTATTTGAGCATACACAAATCATATATTTTCAGAATCAGCATAAAAATCTGCGAATATTGTGCGAATTTCAAGTGATTCAGATGATTTTGTATTTTTCATGATTTTTAGGGGTCTACCCCTTTGGACTTTTGCCATTTTTTCACGTAATTTGTTTCTTTCGTCGATCGACGTGAAATTCACAGAGTGTACTAATTCACTCATTCTGAATCGATTGGCGTTCGCAGAATTGATCTATCTTGAACCGTTCTCGAGTTGAAGAGTTCATACGCAGTTGAGAAGCATTTTCGTTAGAAAAATCTTCCGAAATTCTGTCAATTTGTTATCGAAATTCATTTTCATGGTATGATTTGGAATCAGCTCGTCGAGATCAATTTGAGGAAAGTTTGCGATTTTTTCAAGAACAAAAAGTAGACATTTTTGAAAATACGATCTTGCTAGAGCATTTTCGACGTTTTATTCATTTTTTCTGCCAAACCTTGTATTTGAGCATACACAAATCATATATTTTCAGAATCAGCATAAAAATCTGCGAATATAGTGCGAATTTCAAGTGACTCAGATGATTTTGTATTTTTCATGATTTTTAGGACTTGAAATTTGAGGAAAGTTTGCGATTTTTTCAAGAACAAAAAGTAGAAATTTTTGAAAATACGATCTTGCTAGAGCATTTTCGACGTTTTATTCCTTTTTTCTGCCAAACCTTGTATTTGAGCATACACAAATCATATATTTTCAGAATCAGCATAAAAATCTGCGAATATTGTGCGAATTTCAAGTGATTCAGATGATTTTGTATTTTTCATGATTTTTAGGGGTCTACCCCTTTGGACTTTTGCCATTTTTTCACGTAATTTGTTTCTTTCGTCGATCGACGTGAAATTCACAGAGTGTACTAATTCACTCATTCTGAATCGATTGGCGTTCGCAGAATTGATCTATCTTGAACCGTTCTCGAGTTGAAGAGTCCATACGCAGTTGAGAAGCATTTTCGTTAAAAAAATCTTCCGAAATTGTGTCAATTGGTTATCGAAATTCATTTTCATGATATGATTTGGAATCAGCTCGTCAAGATTAATTTGAGGAAAGTTTGCGATTTTTTCAAGAACAAAAAGTAGACATTTTTGAAAATACGATCATGCTAGAGCATTTTCGACGTTATATTCCTTTTTTCTGCTAAACCTTGTATTGGAACATACACAAATTATATATTTTCAGAATCAGCATAAAATTCTGCGAATATAGTGCGAATTTCAAGTGACTCAGATGATTTTGTATTTTTCATGATTTTTAGGGGTCTACCCCTTTGGACTTTTGCCATTTTTTCACGTAATTTGTTTCTTGCGTCGATCGACGTGAAATTCACAGAGTGTACTAATTCACTCATTCTGAATCGATTGGCGTTCGCAGAATTGATCTATCTTGAACCGTTCTCGAATTGAAGAGTTCATACGCAGTTGAGAAGCATTTTCGTTAAAAAAATCTTCCAAAATTGTGTCAATTGGTTATCAAAATTCATTTTCATGATATGATTTGGAATCAGCTCGTCAAGATTAATTTGAGGAAAGTTTGCGATTTTTTCAAGAACAAAAAGTAGACATTTTTGAAAATACGATCATGCTAGAGCATTTTCGACGTTATATTCCTTTTTTCTGCTAAACCTTGTATTTGAGCATACACAAATCATATATTTTCAGAATCAGCATAAAAATCTGCGAATATAGTGCGAATTTCAAGTGACTCAGATGATTTTGTATTTTTCATGATTTTTAGGACTTGAAATTTGAGGAAAGTTTGCGATTTTTTCAAGAACAAAAAGTAGAAATTTTTGAAAATACGATCTTGCTAGAGCATTTTCGACGTTTTATTCCTTTTTTCTGCCAAACCTTGTATTTGAGCATACACAAATCATATATTTTCAGAATCAGCATAAAAATCTGCGAATATAGTGCGAATTTCAAGTGACTCAGATGATTTTGTATTTTTCATGATTTTTAGGACTTGAAATTTGAGGAAAGTTTGCGATTTTTTCAAGAACAAAAAGTAGAAATTTTTGAAAATACGATCTTGCTAGAGCATTTTCGACGTTTTATTCATTTTTTCTGCCAAACCTTGTATTTGAGCATACACAAATCATATATTTTCAGAATCAGCATAAAAATCTGCGAATATAGTGCGAATTTCAAGTGACTCAGATGATTTTGTATTTTTCATGATTTTTAGGGGTCTACCCCTTTGGACTTTTGCCATTTTTTCACGAAATTTGTTTCTTTCGTCGATCGACGTGAAATTCACAGAGTGTACTAATTCACTCATTCTGAATCGATTGGCGTTCGCAGAATTGATCTATCTTGAACCGTTCTCGAGTTGAAGAGTTCATACGCAGTTGAGAAGCATTTTCGTTAGAAAAATATTTCGAAATTCTGTCAATTTGTTATCGAAATTCATTTTCATGGTATGATTTGGAATCAGCTCGTCGAGATTAATTTGAGGAAAGTTTGCGATTTTTTCAAGAACAAAAAGTAGAAATTTTTGAAAATACGATCTTGCTAGAGCATTTTCGACGTTTTATTCCTTTTTTCTGCCGAACCTTGTATTTGAGCATACACGAATCATATATTTTCAGAATCAGCATAAAATTCTGCGAATATAGTGCGAATTTCAAGTGACTCAGATGATTTTGTATTTTTCATGATTTTTAGGGGTCTACCCCTTTGGACTTTTGCCATTTTTTCACGTAATTTGTTTCTTTCGTCGATCGACGTGAAATTCACAGAGTGTACTAATTCACTCAATCTGAATCGATTGGCGTTCGCAGAATTGCTGTATCTCTAACCGTTCTTGAGTTGAACAGTTCATCTGAAATTGAAAGGAGTATATTTCTAATATTTCACTCCTTCAATATGCAAACCGTGTTCCTGAAAATTCACAAATCATATATATTCAGAATCAGCATGAATTTTTGCGTATACGGTGTCTTTCAAAAGTATCGGAACGGTCTCATATTTCAGGAACGGCTCAGAGAAATTTCATGAGAATTTCGACAGGGTGGTTTCTGATGATGCCCGATTCAATGATGATATCGGCAATGTTGCCAAATCGACAGTTTTTCAGAGATTGAGGTCAACTCAATTTTTTCAAATAGAACACCCTATTTGTTTTCATTGCAAGCAATTCATCGACGTCTCATTACTTTAGTATGTGTCCAAATATCAGATTTTAAATTAATGCAGTTTTCGATACATGACACCATTAGACTTTTTTTGGACATTTGAAAAATCGAGTTTTTGTGGAGCAACCAGCAAATTTAGAAAACTTAAAAAATAAAATATATCAGGCAATTCATTTAATCACGCCTCAATCGCTAACTAATACCTTGAGGGAATTTTATAACCGCTTGAGCTAAACAACAGTTTAGCAAATGATGGCAAACATTTTGAGCACTTGGTCGGATAGTTTTCAGTTTCTTTTATTTGATTCAACACTCTATTGGAAAATGATTCCATTATTAAAAAGTTGTTTCAACAAAAACCATTTTGTATAAAATTTCCTGATAATTTCTCGAGCCCTTTTGAAAATATTGGACCGTTCGCAGACATTTCAACGAACCATGTTCTCATATTTCAAAAACCGCAATTATTCAAAATTTTACATTTGGAGACATACATAATTAGGGTGCTAAATTGATTGCAATGAATATAAATAGGGTGTTCTATGGAGAAAAAAAAATTACCTCAATATATGGAAAATATAGGGAAAAACTGTTGATTTGGCAACATTGCCAATATCACTATTAAATCGGGCATCATCGAAAACCCTCTTGTGTGGAATTTACCAAATTTTTCTTGAACCGTATTGAAAATATCGGAACGTCCCCAGACTTTTGAACGAAAAAGCCAAGTTGTCATATTTCCAGAACTACATCAGTTCAAAATCTGATATTTGGAAAAATAAGTAATGAGGCATCGCTGAATTGATTGCAATGAAAACAAATAGGGCATTCCATTTGAAAAAATTGAGTTATCCTCGATATCTGGAAAACTGTTGATTTGGCAACATTGACAATATCACCGTTGAATCGGACATCATTAAAAACCACCTTATCGATATTTTCATAAATTTTTTTAGTGCCGTTTCTGAAATATGAGACCGTTCCGATACTTTTGAAAGACACAACTTTTCGAGCAATTTAACTTCAACAATCGAGAAAAGCAACGTTGTCAGTTCTTTTTAAATTTCTGCAAACCAATTGACATGTGTCATGTATATGAGCATTTACCAATCATATATTTTCATATATAGTGCTAATTTCAAGTGGATCTGATGATTTTGTATTTTTCGATTTTTCTAGTCATATTTTTTTGACGTCTTTTGACTCTAAGTACACACAGTATACTAATTTGATAATCCTGAATCAATCCATTAGTGTTCGCAGAATCGCTTTATTTTCAACGGTTATCGAGTTGAAAAGTTTGAAAGGAGTCTTTTCCGCTTCTATTTTTTTTTTACTCCCACTCGTAAAGTTCCTGACGTTGTATGCCTTTTTTATGCCAGACCTTGTATATGAGCATACACAAATCATATTTTTTTTTTTTCGGAATCTGCATTAAATTTTGCGTAACTACATTGCATTTTTTCTGATATTCAGGGGTCACTTTGGCTTTTTTCCGGTTTTTCGAGTATTTTTATTTATAACAAAAAAATTGTGTAAAACGGAAAAACTTGGGGTGTGTACATTGTGTTAGGGTGAAGAAGGAAGAATTCCTGCTGTTTTTGTCGCGTTAGAAATGTGTTCTGAAAAGTGTAAGTCATAACTCAAAAATGGGCCAACATCCTCGAATTTTTTATTCAGGAGACCAAAACTATGTAAGATAAAAAAAATGTTTTGATAGCTCGTGGCTATTAGTTAGCGGAATTTTATCATCCGTAAGTTTTTGAACAAAAACTAAATTGTGAAAGATTTTATAATTTTTTGACCACGAATTTCTTGGATTCAATCGCAGAGGTGTTATGTCCCAACTAGACGGTGCATCCATTTATAATATAACTGCTGTACGGAAATGGCTTGATGAAATACTTCAAGGAGAATGGATTGAGAGGAACTGTCCACTCATTCACATGATGACCTTTCAAGTTGTTACGTTCATAACGAGTGTGACTCGACGTTTCACTAACATAATTGATTGACAATCTCGAGGGAGATTATTTGAGTCTAACTTGTTATGAAAACCGATCTGACAACCCAAATAGTCATCATGAAAATATCGATGGCCGTCGTCAAAGCCTTTCACAATTCATCAGTATTTTTATTTGTTGGCCCCCTCGATCACCAGACCTGACTCTATTGGATTTTTTCAATGGGGATATTTGAAAGAAAGTGTTTATGAATACAGATCACAAAATTTGAATGAATTAAAGCAAAAATGTGGTGAAATAATATCTGACCAAATTAAAATTGAATACACGTTTTCAACTTTTGATTTGTTGATTTTGGTTAAACTAGAAAAACTCCATGAAACGATTACAACCATGTAACTTCGTAACTGAAAATAAGAATAATTCATATCTGTCAACATCTCATATAGAGCTCGTCGAGTACTGTAACTTGAAATTTTATTTTTCAAAATCGGTCCATGAGTTCCAAAATAACAGGGTGTTGCGGTTCAAATCGCACACACTGTAAATGTCGGCTAACTATGGAAAAATATAGGCGGAACTACTTTTGAATTTTTTTATCACAATTTCAAATTTGTTTCTTGTTTCAGGTGAGTTTATCCATATCGATTTTGCTCTCGTTGACCGTGTTCTTCCTCCTGCTCGCCGAGATCATCCCTCCCACTTCGCTTGTGGTGCCTTTGCTCGGCAAATTTGTACTTTTCACAATGATCCTAGACACATTCAGGTAAGTGACTGAATTTTTTCCATCAAAGTTAACCTACGAAGTGTCATGAGTTATAAAAACCGTAACTATAACTTTTTGACAGAATTCAATTTACACAATTATCATCTACAATTGTCTAAATAAAAAAACGTGAAAGAAATTCCCCCAATCACAGTTTCCATATACTTGGCAAAGGTTGATTACTGTATCTTACAGATATTATAAAATGTGAGTGTGGCAGATAAAGTCTCGTAAAGCCTCATTTTATTGTTCGGAAATATTCGATAGAGATTCAAACCGTATCAACAACTTTCATCAACTAGACTATGGATTACTTTCGATAGAAACAAACTTGTTCATCATTCATTGAAAAACCTCTTCATCACCACTCTACATTTGAATTTCATTCGACAACTTCACAATATTTCGTTTCTTTCAGTTTGGTCAGACTAGACGGGTTATGAAAACATGTTTCAAAGAGCATATCTCTCATACTAGATTTTTTAGACAGATGAAAGAGGGTGTTTAAAATGAACTAGGCAATAACATGTCAACAGAGAATTGAGAATATAAAAGTAGCAATTTGATAGAGTAGTATGAATGCAGATCCGACTTTCTCGTAACACAGTAGTTCGTTTTGTCCAAGAACAGATCCAATTTAACAGTCCAGAAGTTCCTTTTTCTCGTGGATATGCTTTGTTGATTTGTTTTCCTATTCAAGTTGATGTGACGATGTGGCTATTGGAAATCCGAGCTCCAACAAAAGTTTTTGGGATTAAGTCGTTTTTTAATCTCAAAAATACTTCTTCCAAATTATTCAAGTGATCGTCGAATGTCGTTTCCATAACGTCATCCAAGTAGACTAGGCAAGTTTTCCATATCAGACCCCTCGGCCCTTTCCCGTAGGTCTTTCAAAGGTGATGCGGGCATTCCACAAACCAAATGGAAGGAAGGAATCTGAATTGGTACAGACCATTTCCGACAGAGCATGCTTCTTTGTCTCTCTCATCGGGAAAACTTGCATTCGCCAGTATTTCACTTTGCTGATCCCAGGTCGAAAACTGGTAGTAAAAATGCACTAAACTAATTTCGTTAATTTATTCAAAACCCGTCTTAAATAATAATTTATATCACAGTCACTCTCTATCTGCGAACTCTGGAACTATATCTGCAACTCTCTGCGACTATATCCGCCCTCTGCTATCCAGCGCCTTATATATCCGCAAGCAGAATTAATTCTACAGTTCTCGATCAATCGGGACTACACGTCGATCCAGCCAGATGGCCCTAGAAGCGTCGAAGGCATTCGATTTCGTTCCTTGGCAAGTTCGCGTTTCTTCTACACGTGACTCATGTGTTTGCGAGTGGAAGAATGTTTACCTGGGGTGCATAATTCGAAATCGTTACACTATTCTGGATCGCATGATGACTTCAGCATGTAATCGATTCTGAGCAAAAATGGTAACCATTTCTTGAGCCCAATAAAAAACTGTCGAGTTTTCGTTGAAGGTTTCTATGATTCTGAAGCCATCTGTTGTAATTACTGGAGTAATTTACTCAACACTCTGTACAACTTATCCATGTACATAGTTTCGTAATTCAGGTTGTTCAATGATTCGAAACAACTGTACGTTCGTTACTTCCACGTTTTTTTTCCTATTGTTCAATTATTCATCAAAATCGCTGGGCTTCATGAAATTTGCACGGGATGATATCCATCCGACCATTTGCCGAAGTCACCGGTTATATACGTTCTAGGCCTTGCGTTGAATACGGAATAGAGAAAAGATCCACTGCCCGAAAAACTGTCAATTTGGGATACATCGGTTGGTCGGGCGATAAATCTAAAGGTTCGCTAAACATATTTTTGCTGAAGTTTGTTTCGTCGGCGTTTACCAAATATATTAGATGACATGTATACGACTTGAGAATTATTACGATGATGAACAGGAAATAATTTAAAATATCCTCTGTTTTTCAGTATATGTGTCACTGTGGTGGTACTGAACGTCCACTTTCGCTCACCCCAGACTCATGTCATGGCGCCGTGGGTGCGCAGAGTCTTCATCCATATTCTTCCAAGGCTCCTGGTCATGAGAAGGCCTCATTATGAACAGGACTGTAGAAGGTAATATATATTCTGCTCAACAAACCTTTCGTTCAATTATAAGTGAAAATTGTTCATGAATAATAAAAAAAAATTATAAATATACTGAATTTTAAAGGTAACTGAGAAAATACTGAACTGTTATTGGCCAATAAACTTGCATCGTAATGAAAATATGTCAGTAGTTAATTTGAATCTACGGTAGCAGTAAACCATTATGCACTGGTCTTTGACATGTGGCAGGTGCATTTGTGAAACCGAATGGTATCTGCTTTTTTCGATGATATTCTAACTAATGATGTTTTTTATGTGTTTCAACAATAGTTTCGTTGCTATTTCAGCCATCGTGTTATGGTAAGAACCTGTAACGGTCTAGAATTGAGAGACGCCGGACTCTACGGCGAGGTGGGAGATTCAGTTGAAGAGCCTTCCGGTTTTTTCCCGAATGCCAGTTCTATAGACGAGTTGACACCAAGGTAAATAACTTTTAATATGAGATTGATATCTGATGAGTGATATCAAATATTGTTGTCCTAATTGATGATCTGTTCATAATTAAACGTTTTAATTTTTTATCGAAACTCCTGTTGACATGAAAAAATTACAAATATTTTATTTCCAATTTTCACGGTATTTTGGTATGGGGTCAACTCTCATCGTTTAAAAAAATTGCGCATCTACCACAGAAGTGAAGTGTCTTCTGATTCCTGATATTTTTCCCCAAGAAACATATTGAGCTGCTTATATTAGGGAAAAATATCAAAATATAAATAGCACTCTTAGACAACACGTTCTGAGTACGTTCACCGTTGAAAATTTCATAATGAGCTGGCCAATTCCTGTTATGAAAAAGCCAAATATAAGAAGAAGACGAGACTTTACGATGACAATGTCATATTCACATCAGTGTTGCCACGTCTCAAAACTCAAGCAGCAATCCTCGTAGTAGAAAACCATAGTTTCTTTTTCTCACCTTCAGTATTCTCTAGGGAACTGGAAGCAGGCGCTCTGAGGTCGTGCAGCATCCACGGCACCACACCGCCACCCGGCGTCGGTTTCCACCTCGGCCAGCGCCTGGGGGACGACAAAGGCATCGGCCACCTCGGGGACCACCTGAACGAGGTCCTGCTCAAAGACTCCCATCCCTGGCACCATTGTCCCGAGGTTCACAAGGCCATCGACGGCGTCAGGTACATCGCGGACCATACCAGGAGGGAAGAGGATTCTACCAAGGTTCGTAATATTTTTTTAATGGGGAGAGGGGTACAAAAATATTTGATGTTCGATATTCAACGTGGCTCGAAACAGTGGCTTCTTGTTAATGAATTATTTTTGCTAAATATGAACATTAATGCGGTGATTTTTATCTGGAAAACAACAAACAATGCAATTTGGTGTCAGGTATGGTCGATATGGAAAACCAATATGTGTCTGTTTTGGAAGTTTACCTCGAAAACGAGATTAAATGTAATTTGGTGTCAGGTGTGGTCTATTCGGAAATGCTTTGTGTATATTCAATTGAACGAACAAAAAGTCTGAAAAGTACTTAATAATACATTGCAGCTGTTGCGTGAATTATAACTGGTGTCAGGAATGTTCTTTTTCAGAATTGTTGCTAGAGATAATAATAATAATCTTTGGTTTGAAGGTGGTTGACAATGTGTTACTTTGTGTAGAATTGTTCAGGGCTTCCATTGTCTAAAGAAAACAAAGAAAATAAATTATCTGTATGTATTTTATGATTCACAACGTTTCGGCAATTAAAAATCTATTACCGTTTTCAAGTGTATGAACGTCATCTCTGTTTCATGTGGCAACCGCTTTGTTCCAGGTGAAGGAAGACTGGAAGTACGTCGCCATGGTTCTGGATCGTCTCTTCCTTTGGATATTCACCCTCGCCGTCCTGGTCGGGACGGCGGGTATCATCCTGCAGGCCCCCACCCTGTACGACGATCGCAGGCCCATCGACATCCGCCTTTCGGAAATAGCCTCCACCACTGCTAAGCCTCATCTAGCGATTGCTTTGTGATTCCAAGAAACGTCGTACCTTGCCGGATAATAAACTTGAAAGGGCCGTCGAATATTTGGGAACGATCAGTTTCATCTGTCGTTGTGACATGAGTTGTGGGACGAGGAAAAACATTTGGGAGGAAACGTGCGAGTTTTGGTGTAAGAAGTCCGTTTTTAATGTTTTCAGACTTACGTAAAGTTAGCGTCTGATGCTAGGGCGCAACCTCTGCGCTCACCCCTTACTACCAAGTCCAGTTCACACTAGCGTAATAAAAACAACTCAGTTTATCCACTTTTCTGGGCAAAAATACAATTTTTTTTATCTGGGATTTGTCACGGATTTGCGTTAGTTAGGAAGCAGCACTATTCGAGATTTTTTGACTTATCAACAATTTTCCAAAAATAGGAAAATCTCGTAAAAATTATGAAAATATTGAACCGCCGCATAATTTAATGCATAATTCCTCATAATTTAATTTCGAATGATTTTACCCCCCTCTGCCCGGCTGAACGATAGAATTTGGAATTATTTCCGATATTTTCGGAAAAATTGTTAAAACTCGTCAAAACAAAAAAAAAGGAAATCAGGAAAATTTGTGAAAAACATCGGGTAGATAAATAATTCAATAGCAAAAGAAAATCACCCCCTGTCCCCCTGGAAGCTAAATGAAGAGCGCGTAAGATTTGGAAAATTACTGCAAAAACTCGCGAAAATAAAATCGGGGAATTCCGTAAAAATTGTAAACCCCTCTATCCAGCTGCACGCTAGATGGAGAACGAGTAGGAAATTGGAAAAATATATGATGATTTTGTAAAAAATTGCCAAAACTCTCAAGGAAAAATAGAAAAAAATGGGAAAAAATTGTGAAAAGCACTGGGCAGTCGAATAATTTAATAACAAAAAATATTACGCCCTGCCCCCTTGAAGGTTAGGTAAAGAGCGCGTAGACGAGGTAAATTACTACAAAAACTCGCGAAAATTAAATCGGAAAATTTTGTAAAAATTGTGAAAAACATCAAATTGCCGCATAGTTTGATTTCAAATAATTTTACTTCCTTCTGCCCAATTGCACGCCAGATAGAAAACGAGTAAAAATTTGTAAAATTTCCTATGATTTCGAGTACTAAAAAATTAAAACAAAAAATTTTGAAAGAACTTGCGACAGTTGCGACAAAAAAATTGTAAAACTCCGACACACAATTTATTTAAAAAAAGTGATGAACTTTTTACAAGGATTTTGGGCCTGAAAAACAACGACAACAATATATTGTAAAAAAGTTGCGAAAAATTGCGCAAATAAAATTGAAAACTCCGTAAAAATAGAGGAAAACTCAGACCTCCAAATAATTGAATTTCAAGAAATGAAATCCTTTTACCCTCCGAAAGACTGAATAAAGAGCGCATAAGACGTGGAAGATTACTGCATAAAATCGCGAAAATAAAATCCGAAAATTCCGTAAAAATTGTGATGAACATCGAAATGCCGCATAATTTGATTTCACGAGAATAAATTTTGACACAATTTTAAATTAACTTTATCAGAAATACATATATAGGTACTTCTTAATTCAAGCTTAGTGACATGATTTATTGTTCCAACAAAATGATGGATTTGCCTTGCCTTTATTTTTGTTATTTTTTTTCTTTGACATCTGGTTCATAAAAATTGTATAAATTATGTTGTTTACGCAATATTAAGTGCGCCATTTTCATTTTTCTGGTGTGAACTCGACTTGGAGGAGGGGTGAACTCTACGTTGGGCGCCAACTTCGCGTAAGTTGTTTTCAGTTGTTCATTTTTTTTATCACTTTTTTTGCGAAAACATCAGTTGATGTAAGAAACATGAATTTTTCAGAATATTTATAAAACCTCAACAAAATTGGTACAAAATCAACAGGGTGTTTCATAATGATTCAAATTATTGATCCGAAGGAGAGATTCAACATATTTTATAAAGAAACGTCCATACATAAACTATAAATATATGTCCCAAGCTTTTTACGAAATCAAAATTTTCATGGTAATTTCATGACCCCCCTCCCCTCATGGAGATGCCATAGTGTGGAAGGTACAAAGCTTCTGCAGACACCATGCCATCGCCTTTTTTTGCAAACCGAATTAAGAAATCTCACGTATCTCAAATATTTGACACCTGTGACGTGATTTAGAAAACAGTTGCGGAAATAAATTTCACAGCCAACTGTCTCTAGTTGGGAAGTAGAAACTACACAACCATCAAAACTAGGTCAAACCGGCGTAATTTTGGTATTTGGATAGTTTCTATTTCTGGTTATTCGTTCGATAATGCATCCAGCGTTGACAATTAGCCTCTTCCGGAAGTTTACCTAGAAAACAACAAACAATGCAGTTTGGTGTCAGGTATGGTCGATGTGGGAGAAAAATAAATGCCTGTTTTGGAAGTTTTCCTCGAGCACGAGATAAACGTAATTTGGTGTCAGGTGTGGTCTAAAATACAAAAAAGTCTGAAAGTCATTGCAGCTGGTGCGTGAATTGTAACTGGTGTCAGGAATGGTCTTTTTCAAGATTGTTGATAGAGATAAGAAATAACACAAGAGCTTGTGATAACATGTTAGTAATTTTTTGTTTTCAAAAAGATGGATATATAATTTTTGTTGGAAAATATTACTATAAATTTCCAATCATGTTTTGCAAGACATTTGGATTTTAAATTTATTTATTTTAAAATTTATAATTTCAAAGTGTTTTCAGGAGAATGGATCGAATTGGAATTCATCAGACTCATGTCAAACGGCAAATTAAATGATTTTCTTATGAATCAGACTTAGGTTTGAAAGAAAGAAAAGGCTTTGGTTTGTTTTCTCTTGAGGAAAACATTTTCTTATTTAGGACTTTTAGTAGATCTAAGGTGATTTACGGAGTCTTTTAATTCGAAGAGTACGTAATTTCTCAAGCAGACTCTTCGAATTAAGATCTCAACACTCTGTAATTTTTGTATCTCGTGAAATCCAATTAGAACTGAAATAGATCAAGATACTGCGACTACGAAATGGATTTCAGTTCATTTTGATGTGGATTTTGTTGAAGTTCAGTGTTTTATTGTCGTCTTGGTCTCAAAAGAGATCTCAAAGATTACTAGATAGTATTTATTACCTAACGGCGGAACCAAATAAGAGTATATTGTAGAATATTTCAGAATCGGATAATAAAATCTGGGTCAGTACGATAGTTTATATTTTATTCTTCCATACCTGTTCAACCCAAATCCCTCCCACTTCTTAGTACCGATCAAATAAAAAATTGTCATATGTTCCCCACATGACTTTGATCTGATGACGACGAAGGGGTTCTGAAACGTCGTTAAACCCTCATAAAGTTTAGAAATCGTATAGGGGAGCAGAACTGTAGTGAGTTTTGTGTAGAATATAGTCGATATCGGAGGTAACTCGGAAATTAAACAATGAGTCAATAAAAATATGTTTATTAATATTTTTAATACAAGTTAATCATCATTTTGAACGACTTCATCCATCTCCACGTCTTCTATAACCAAATCGTCCAGCATCTCTTCCAAAGTTACCCCTGGCCCCATCTCGTCGTAATTGTCATCATAGGAATCCACAGGCATCTGCTTCGAACTGTCCTTGAAGATGTTGATGTTCTGTCTCAGAGCTGGGTCTTCCTCGAGGTCATCCAGGAACTCGTTGAAATCGCTGAAAATAGTGAAACCAACTTAGTTAAAGTCCTTGGGCGAAATCATTTTCAATTGAATTTTTCAATCAGAAACTCGTAGAAACTCAATATAGTACTATAATTACAAATACTCACTTTGCATCAGGATCGAAAGCAGTGTCTCCTTCAGCAAGTCTTTTCAGCTTCCAAATCCTCTGTCTCCTTCTGTAGGACCTGTCTCCGTAGTGTTTCTTTACCAACAGAACGTCGGGAATTTTCGACGAGTCCATCTTGTCGAAATTAGAATCATTTACGTTGCTATCTTCCAAATTATAGCTGGAAAAATAAATGGATAGCTAACGAATATCAGCCGGGATTGATGATTCAGAATACATATTTGTTTATTAGGGTTTCTATTTAAATGAAGGTTACATACAGAGTGGGCCGTTGAAAACGAAACAGCGGCTCTGTAGGTCGGCAGAACCGAATTATATAAAAATGTTCGGACACGTCAACTAGATTTTCGTTAGCGATGAAATTCACCCGAAATACATTCTATTTCTCGGAGCTTTGACCGCCACCCCTAAATTTTTAAATGGCAAGTGATACCTCATTTGAAAGGTATTTTCCTTCTTAATATCAAACAACACAAATAAATCAATTCAATCGATTTGTTTTCGAGATATGGGAATTTGAAGTTGGGAAATCGCTTTTTATTCACACCATCAATAAAAACAATATCTGATAAAGTAACTATCGCAATAATTATTATTGCATTGTATTGTATTCAATCTGTCTACCACCCATTTCCATACAATAGTACAAGTTCTGTTCAAAATGATACCCCACATTTCGTAGCATTTCTGGCGTTATTCGACGGCATTATTCAATAATTCTACTTCGTAAATTTTCCAGAGATTCAGGTTCGGTTGCATATATTTTGTTTTTCAAGTGACCCCATAGTAAAAAGTCGAGTGGGGTCAAATCTGGAGATATGGCTGGTCACTTTATAGAGCCTCTTCTTCCAATCCAATTCCAGGAAACATTCTATCCAAAAACGCCCTAATAGGCTGTGCATAATGTGGAGATTGAAATATCAAGTGGTCTTCATGGTAACGATCGTCATTTTCAATAATGTCTACTAATTATGGATGAATGAAGTCATTCAATAATTCCAAATAAGTTTCTCCGGGCACGTTACCGTCGAGAAATACTGGTCCAATCAAAGGGTCCCCAAAAAAGCGGCCCAGACATTGAGTTTTTGGGGAGTTTGAGTATGGATTTCGCGGAAAACATGTGGATTGACATCTGACCAATAACGACAATTATGACGACTCACAGTCGAATTCAAAGAGAATGTAGACTCATCAGAAGAGCAGACGTTGAAAAAGAAATTCTCATCAGCATATATTCTCGTATTCATAATTTCACAAAATTCCTGAAACTGATGAGCTGACAGTATCGATTTGAGCCCCTAGCTACCGGCTGTGTTCTGTTGGGCAATTCTAATAAGATCTTCATTCAAATAGGAACCTCGATATACATATAAAAAATAAATGCGACAAATATTATCAAAGGTGATTTGGAAACAGTAAAAGTGGCGGTTGATACAATTTTTTATTCCTGTTGAAGTGAGCAAATCCTCTTCTAATTGGTTTGTGATTATTTTCCATTTTCTTTGCTAGGCGGCAATGAAAAAAGCCCAGATCACCGTTATCGAAGCAAATACGGTTGTGTCACTCAGACGAGCACTTTGACAGTAGCCACATCGCCTTTGATAATGTGCCTGCCGCAATAGTAAACAAAACATCAGGAAAAATTCAACTAGACCAAGTCACAACTTAATTATTTTCAATGATACGAATTTATTGACTTTTGGACTCAGTTAATCAATTTTTGAATCATGCGCATTTCTTATAACTACCGAATTTGCATAGAACACTTTCAAGATTTGCAAAAGGGTATTGTCATTTGAGGTCTATAACTATTCAGATTATTAAAATAGAGACCTCATATTATTGCCCTGTGGAAAACCCAAATCAGAAAACAACGACTATATATCTGCTATTGTTTGAATCTGTTTTGAATCTACCAAAAAAATAAGTAGTAATGCTGTGTCACATGAAATTCTACTTTATTTCAAATATTCTCAACACAAGGTTTGAAAGGATTCAAGTTTTTTTTTTTTCACTCACCCCAACACGGAGTCCCCAGGCTTCAAAACGTGCCCCAAATGAGTCCTGGCGTGAATTGTGTTCTCATTAATACCCAACTCCGAGGCCTTCACCACCCAGATATCTGCAAGGACGTGGCGTTGAGATATGGCACCCTGACCCGGGAAAACTTTGCGTGAATCGTTTCGGATTTCTTCAATATCCATCACTATATACTCGACCAGCTGCTTCGGATTGCAAATCGGACCGAAAGGGTAACGCCAAAACTTTGTGGAATTCAATTCGGCAACTAGAGGAAAGTTAAAATTGCGAGATTCTTAGTAAAAAATACTAACAAATTCACAAAACAAAAAAAGGGATATTTATGATGTATGAAAAAAGCGAGATATTCAAATGAATATCCGAAAAAAAGTCTTACTTTGTGCTGTGCATGGATCTATTAGATGCACAGAGTTGGTGACTCTGTACACCAAACATATGGAAGAAATTCCGCCCAGCTGCTGAGTCAACTTCTTGGGAAGACAAACAACACTGTCTTTGGAGATAGGAACAATGTCGACAGAATAAGTGAACTTGTAGTTATAAACGTTGCTGTGAATATCGTGAGAAATCAGCTTCTTGGAATGCTGGTATTTGCAAGGCAGAACGTCAGCTAGAAAATCGACCATTTTCCTCGCATGGCCTTCACTGGTATAGAAAAAGTCCAGTCCTCCTGCAAAGACGCAATTTATTGAAGAATTATTTTCTATTTAATACAAAACATCTAAGGCTAAGTGTACAGGGTGGTCCATCGACAACGTATCCCAAGGCATTACAGGGTGGGAAAGAATTTTTCGGCAAAATCCCTAAACTGGTCCAGATTTTTTGTCAGGGGGACACATCTTGTGATAATCTTCCAGTCTAATTATATTTTATGCTAATGTTATATTTCTTACCATTAACAGGCTTGATCCCTAGACTGTTTTCGTGCACCTTGTGTTTTAGAATGAGCTGTTCAAGATAATAAAAGGTTTTTTTATTCTCTGCTTTTTGTCTGATTTGAACAGAAGCCCTCCAAAAGTCCTGCGCCTCGGATCGATGACAGTCATCACACATTTGATGCGCAATCGCATATTCAACAACAAACACCTGCTCCAAGACAGCTCCTCCAACTATCTCTCCCTGAACCGTCAATTTAACCTACAAAAATTAATTTAAATTAAGCTGACGCCTGGTATCGTTAACAAACGTGTACCTTCATTCTTTTAGAATGCGGTTCTGTCCATACGAACGAGGCATCTATGAGCTTCACTCTGTTCAGCCCCTTGAGCTTCTTGAGGCAGAGAGCGAGAAGCTCTCTGGATTCTAGGGCACACTGCACCCATTCAGTGGGTGGCTGATAGTATCTTTCGCATCCTCTACAGAAGTGAAGGGTGGCTTGTTTCGGAATACCTTCGGTTATGTCGACTTTCGAGCGGAGACAAGTTACGCAGATGTTGGCGGGGTTTGGCTCTATTGTTGTTCCGCATTCGCAACATAGTCTGGAAAATAGTTAGTCGAAATATATTGATGGTTCAGAGCCCAGATTGTCGTCAATGATGTAATATTACAATTGCAGCACTCACATTATGTTTTTGAGGGGTTCATCAGTAATATTCTCTTGAATATACTCCATTTTATTCGATTCAGCACCAAATATTCCTCTACAAATTGCAACACGTGTCTACAAAATAAAAATTACAAGTTGTTAGACACCCATCTGAATATTCGCAAGCATCTAACCTAAAAAATTTGACAAAGGCATTAATGACGGATGGCAGCGAACTTGTGTCGTAAACGCAAGAATACAAATCGACCAAACTTCCGCATAGGCGAACGGAGGATGTGATCACAGGTGTATGCTTGGAGTGCACACCGACCACCCAGTGCCTCTGGGGAGTGTACAAGTCCAGTTGTCAGGTATGTCTTAACTGAACGCATGAAGGTCGACTGTTTTTAGCCGCTTTCCAATTGTCTGGGGTAGTAGCTCCCAATTGAGCTTGTTACCCCTGATATGAACCTGAAGTGAACCGCAACTGACTTCATAAATGTGGTTTAATTGGAACACGATTTATCGTGATCTGTCGGATCACTTCAGGAACTACCCAGAGTTACTCTGAGTAAGTTCCTGTGGCAATTGGAAAGTGGCTTTTGTTTTATTAGCCGCTTTCTATTTGAGAGTTTTCGATCACCTCGGATTCTTATTCCATACTTGCTATTGGTGGATTTTGACAGATGTCATTTTCTAGCCAATGATTGAGCTAGAAAAACCGCCCAGTGCAACAATCCCTTAAACAGAAAGCAGTATATGTCAAAGTGACCAAATGTCAAAAGTTGACAGCGAATTTGTATAGTTTGTTTTGTTTTAGGATTTTATCAATAAACCCTGGATTTCGTTTCAATTTTTTTTAATTCTATGTAATATCACACTGTTTTATTATGAGTAGTCTTCGGTCTCAAATGCGCTATCTAAACCCCTACGACCTCCACAAATTGTTGATTAACGATTATGTTTTGAAACACCCCGGAGATACGAAGTTATTGAAGAGGGACACTTCGAAAGATAGAAATGATTACCATGTAATCAAAGACAATCACAAATTCCTTTGGGACGAAGATGATGCGACAGTTTCTTGGGAGCAGCAGTTCGCGAAGAGGTATTATGACAAGCTATTTAAAGAATATTGCATCGCTGATCTCACTTTTTATAAAGAAAACAAGATAGCACTGAGATGGAGAGTGGAAAAAGAAGTGATCAGCGGCAAAGGACAGTTCAAATGTGGAAATAAAAAGTGCTCTGAAGAAGAAGGCTTGCGTACTTGGGAGGTTAATTTTGCCTACGTTGAACAAGGCGAGAAAAAGAATGCCCTGGTTAAAATTAGTAAGTTTATATACAAGTTTTTGGTGAAACACTTGAATCAAGTTTAACTTCTATTTATTTTGGTTATTAACTCGTTTTTCAAACTGATTAAAATCGTATTTCAGGGTTATGTGCAAATTGTTCGAAGAAACTAAACTATCACGGAAAGAAAAGGGAAATTAAACGACTGAAAAAGAATAATACTATTACAAAAGAAGCGAAATCTAATAGCAGTAAAAGTACTGAAGATAGCCGTGCTAGTTTGGCCAGTAGTTCTCTGGCATTGACAGAAGTAGAGGAAAGTGAGAGAGATACTGAAAGAAGTCCGGACATAGCAGATATTATCGAAGAATCACCTTGGGAAAACCATAAGCCAGTCGAAGGTAAATCAAGGGAGGAAGAAATGGAAGAGTACTTACAGGATTTGTTACTGTAGCTCAGTGTTTTCCCAATAGGAAAACAACTTTTTGTGATGAAGACTTGGTGTGCTAGTTATAGGTAGGTTCTTTAAGTTACAAATATATTTTTTGTTTAAATCGTTTTATTATAGAGATAAATTAAAATTTGTTTCGGTTGTTGAAATATTTATGTTGAGATAATTTCAACTCTGAGTACATCCTGAAGTTGATCTGACACCACAAAATCACATTTCAATTAAATCCCATTTATAAAGTCAGGTGAAATTCAAAGGTAACAAGATCTACTGAAGGGCTAATCTCAATCGTTCGACTTCCAAAAAGATAGAGACAAACATACATACTTCATTCGCATCAGTGTGAAACAGTAGATCGAATTCGTATTCATACAAATTCGAGGATAGGGTTTTGTAACAATTGAAAAGCGGCTATTATTGCTCATAGCACTTATGCCAACGCAAAAACAGTAAATACACAAGAAAACATTTGTCAGTTTAGAACAAGTATATGTTCTGTGAATGCATCGAATGCCATAGTTCTTATCGACCAGACTTCATATTATAGGCGACTTGTTAGGGCCAATCAGTATAGTACTCTCTGAAGACGCACGTTTTTCAGCTGGAATTTCCTTTTTTTCGTCAATCTTTCACCACCCAACCCTCTTACCTCAACGCTTCTGTACACACGGGTCACCTGTATGAAGTGAGTCCAGCTCTTGCGCATCGTATCAGATGTATAGACCGATAATTCAAATCGACCAGACTTCCATATGAAGACAAACCAAAACAGTTTAGGGTGGGTGTAGCCAATTTGAAAACAAGAAACTTTCGAATGCGTATGGAAAGGTTACAATTGATGAAGATATATTCTAGTCGGGCATTTTGATTGGTGTCGAGCGTTGGAAATTCTCCAATCTGAATGCGTGACGCGAAAAACTTCATTGAGAAGTCACACTAACGTGGCCGTCGTAGAAGATTTTTCTTGAGGCCGATGTTCTAATTCAACTAATAAGAGATACAGTGAAAAATACGTCAAAATTATTTGAAAACCTCAGATGACATTACTTCAGCATTGACAACACTATTACAGAACCAAATTGTACATGAACTGTCATAGAAACGAAAGTGAAAGACACATGTGCGAATTCATTGAAGTGTTATGTTCCGTGTTCCGTCAGTTGATGGAACGCAACTCATGTCATTTGTCATTGAGTGATTTATACTGTTATATGTCCAAAGTCAATGTCAATATGTTATATGTTGTAAATATTGTGGAAAGGTTACACAGAGGCTTTTAAAGTTTATTGTGGTGTTCTAGTCACTTCTCTGACGGTCAGAAACTTTGCATTATTCACTACTTCAAATATCCCTGGAAAATGTGAGTTATCTTACACCTAGCGAACATCTTCCCACTATCATTAAGAAACGGAGAATTTAGATACGATGGCCCCTGTTCCACTGGAGGGGCTACAAACCCCAGTTGCAAATACCGTGGCCCAAACCAGCCTTGTGGGACCTCAGGAAGGAAATAGAGGAGGAATGATGTCTCTTGCGGTACTGATAGACTTCATTGTACAGCGAACATACCATGAACTAACAGTTCTTGCCGAATTGTGAGTATGAAATTAAATGAGCTGATAGCTAAAAATTATTCCAGGATTAACGTTTTCACTGTTTTTCAGGTTGCCACGTAAGACAGATATGGAACGCAAGATAGAAATCTATAATTTTTCCACCAGGACCCGGCAGTTATTTGTTAGACTTCTGGCATTGGTGAAATGGGCGAACAGTGCGTCAAAAGTGGAGAAATCTGCGGTACGTATTCGAATAGAACAGAATATAATGTTTCATGTTGAAAAACTAAAGGAACAGAAAACTTACGACTTCAAAATGGAAAGAAATATACACAGGTCACCACTACAATCTCTGGGAGTCTACCAAGACCTGCTAATCTCTTAGCCGAAGCAGAACTTTGTTTTTTAATTCAATTCAATATCATAAAATTTTTGTGGCTGTTTTTTTCTGAATTTTCTTCAACTCAAACAGGTTCTTTAATGGATCTTAACATTTTTGTGCTTTTTTAGAGAATCATGAACTTCTTGGACAAACAGTCTCTTCTTTTTGTCGAGACTGCTGATATGCTAGCACGGATGGCAAGAGAAACATTGGTGCAAGCTCGTCTTCCAAATTTCCACATCCCAGCTGCGGTGGAGGTACTTACAACTGGTACTTACGGCCGATTACCGGCTTGTATCCGTGAGAAAATCGTCCCACCCGATCCTATTACTCCCAGCGAGAAAAGAAATACTCTAATGAGGTTGAATCAGGTTATACAACATAGACTAGTTACTGGAAATCTGCTGCCTCAGATGAAAAATTTCAAGGTAATAGCCTACAGATGAGAATATTTATATGAGGCCTAGTTGTTTTATCAAACTGTTTATGCTCTATTTTATGATTCTAGATTGAAAATGGAAGAGCCACTTTTCATGTTCAGCATGAGTTTGAGGTTGCTCTGACTGTGATGGGAGATGGTCCTAATATCCCTTGGAGACTACTAGAAATTGACATTCTTGTTGAAGATAAAGAAACTGGAGGTTAGTGGAAAAATTAACTTTAAGTCAATAACAAAGTA
The DNA here is from genome assembly GCA_958502065.1 of Chrysolina americana. Lineage (NCBI taxonomy): Eukaryota > Metazoa > Arthropoda > Insecta > Coleoptera > Chrysomelidae > Chrysolina > Chrysolina americana. Next base: position 87,788,177 of record OY293414.1, read on the forward strand.
GCTTTGAATGACACTTTTTACTGATATTAGATTGGTAGTAGATTAATGATAACTTGAAAAATAAGTTATCAAGTATGATAGAAAGTGAGCAACATGGTTTTCATAAAGTGGTCTTACAAAAATACGTTTTGTTCTCAAAAGAACATATTCAGTTACTTAAAGTTGATGAAAGGCTTAATGTTTACTTTGGTGTACCGAAAGAAATACCTCAACCCTTTTTTAGTTAATGAATGAATGAAATGTTTATTGAATGATAGGGGAGTCCTTATACACAAACACTTTGTTTCCTGTTCACCCCTATCCTCCTTTTTTTTTCCTGTTTGGTTTTCACGTCTCTCATTTTCCCATTTTCTCTTCCTGCCTTCTCTCGCCCCCCTTTCTCTCTATCCTCCCTCCTTTTTTTTTCTCTTGACCTTTGCCTTCCTTCTTTTTCATCTATTTCTCCTGTCTTTCTTTTCTATCATTCCAAATCTGCCTCTCTTGCCTCTCCCCCTTTCTATATTTTCTCTCCATTTACTCTTTCCCTTTCTCTCCTTCCTCATTCTTTTCTTCCCTGTTCACTCCCTTCCTCCTTTCCTTATTGCTTTTCAGGTATATCCCTATTTTTCTTTTCCTGCTTTCTCTCGTCCCCCTTTCTCTCTATCCTCCCCCTTTCTTTTTCCTCTTCTTCTTTCTCTTTGCCTCCTTTCTTCTTCATCTATTTCTCCTTTCTCTCTTTTCCATCTTTCTTCCTCCGCCTCTATTCCCTCTCCAACTTACTATCTTTTCCCTTTATTCTCTCTGTTTTCTCTTCCCCTTGCTTTCCTTCCTCATTCTCCCCTACCCTGTTCAGCACTTCCTCATTTTTTTCCTTTTTATTTTTCACGTCTCTTTTTTCCCCGTTTCACTCTTCCTGCTTTCTCTCGTCCCCTTACTATTTTTTCTTCCCCTTTATCTATCCATTTCTCTTTGCCTTCTTCCCTTTTCATCTATTTCTCTCTTTTCCACCTTTCTTCTTCCGCCTCTTTTTTTCTTATAGAAATTTTATCGTATGAATTATGGTTTAAACTTTCCTATTTCAAGATTGAAGATGGAATGAAAGATGCAAATATAATAGATTTGGACTCCTGTATTTTTTTGAAGCCAGACTCTGACTTGCTTGGTTATTTTTTTTTAACTTCTATATTCTTGTTTAATTTTTTTTACGTTTCATTCTCTTGAATTTGCTTTTATTGTAATGTAAAAAATGTAGTTCACTCCTAAATTAATGCGTGGTAGCCATTAATCGACATACTCGCAGATGGAAAAGCGCTAATCCACTACTTACAAGTGCAGTGCAACTTTTTAGTTCGGAACACTAGAATTCAACTTCTTATTTCGGAACACTCGATTGCAACTCTTTAGTTCGGTGCTCGCGAATGCAACTCTTGAGCTCGGAATACTCGAATGCATCTATTGCGTTTGAAACACTCGAACGAAACTTTTTAGTTCAGTGCTTTCGAATGCATTTTTTGAGTTCAGAACTCTCGAATGCAATTTTTGAGTTTGGAACTCTTGAATGCCACTTTTAAGTTTGGAACACTCGAATGTAACTTTTTATTTCGGAACCCTCGAATACAACTTTTCAGTTCGGTGCTCTCGAATGCAACTTTTTAGTTCGGAACACTCGAATGCAACTTTTTAGTTCGGAACACTCGAATGCAACTTTTTAGTTTGGTGCTCTCGAATGCAACTTTTGTGTTCGGAGCTCTCGAATGCAACTTTTGTGTTCAGAACTCTCGAATGCAATTCATGAGTTTGGAACTCTTGAATGCCACTTTTGAGTTTGGAATACTCGAATTCAACGTTTTATTTCGGAACACTTTTCAGTTAGATGCTCTCGAATGCAACTTTTTAGTTCGGAACACTCGTACGCAAATATTCAGTTCGGTTCAATTTTCTCCATTTCTCTCTTCCTGCTTTCTCTCTACCATCCCATCTTTATTTTTTCTCTCCCCCTTTTTCTTTGACTTCGTTCCTCCTCATCTATTTTCTCTTCCTTTATCTCTATTCCCTCTTTCGTTTATAAATCTTATCGTATGAATTATGGTTCAAAGTCACCTATTTCAAGATTGAAGATGGAATGAAAAATGCAAATAGAATAGATTTAGATTCCTTCTTAATTTTTTTGAAGGCGGTCTACGACTTTGCTTTTTTACTTAATTTTTGAACTTCCATAGTCTTGTTTTGTTTTCGTTTACGTTTCAATCGCTTGAATCTGCTTATATTGTAATGTGAAAAATCTAGTTCACTCCTAAATAAATGCTCGCAGATGGAAAAGCGCTAGTCCACTCCTTGCAAGTGCAATACATCCACCAACTCATTCAGAGTCGGCTCGTGGACAATCCCCAACCGTTGACGGAGGTCTACCATTGCCTGCATCATTTCTGCCAGTCGCTGCAGCTGGAAGTGCTCTACTCGCAGACTCTGAGGCTGATGAGGGACCGCCTTGACGATCACATCCACGTGGATGAATACGTTCCGGGAAAATGTCTGACGGTTTCTTACTGGAGGTTAGTTGGATTTCTTTCGTTTCAGCCTAGGTTCAATGTTCAAGGTTCAATGTTAGCAGGATCATGGTATACCGCCCGTATCTCCGTATATCCCAAATTTCAATCAATTACCTTTGAAACTATCGGAGATACGGGGGGTGCACCAACATGATTGATGTTGAGTGTTCTGGAGTAACTATTTCATTTGCATTGAAAAAAGCTTGCAAATTTCGTTCAAACGTGCTTTCTGAGGAAATGTAATGTCATCACTAATTTTCCCAGAGAATTGACCAGCAAAGGCAAAGAAATGTCCAACAAAGACCTGAGGTCCGAACTAGGTTATAGACTATCGGTTCAAGTAGACACTCACGATCCAGCGAGACCTTTAGCCGTTGTCCACATCCCGTCTCTAGGAAATAAGGTCAGTACAAGCACATGAGCCAGAAACTTGTTTTCATCAGACTAATTTCAGGAGAGCGAAATCGCTGACAGGGCTATACGATCCGAGGTGTTGTCTATGGAAAGACTTTTAGTGCATACCATTTATGTGAGAACTCGAAGCAGATTGACCGATATCAAGCTGGAGTTGCAGGGGATGCTGAAAGATGTTGAATGTGAGTTTGTTTGATTTAAGATTTTTTTGCTTTTTTGTATGAAATATGGGCAGTTTTTGAGGTTTACTTCAATTGGTTATTTTATTAATGAGTATAAGTATTTACATTTGCAACTGTCAGTGGTTTTACTTTTAGTAGGGTAATTTAGCCGGTTCTGGACCACCCCCACCACTTGGACGTTAGCAGTGACCTAGAAAAGGGGGGAAATTATAAATGTACCTGTATCAAGCAAAACATTTATTTTATTTTATTCCACTAGTGTCTTATATCTTTGCTTATTATTATATATTATATATCATTTATTATTAATAATGTTTGCACCGATGCTGACCAATTATAGTTTCATACGATCGCAACAATCAAAACAAGTCGTGTTATTCACATCATTACTCTGTAGAAGTGAAACAAAATTTATCTTTCATCAACTTCTGTTGAAATGAGTGACATCTTTCGTTCTCCAGGTAATTTACAAGGTTCGCCAGCCATTCTCTCGGTGGCCATACTTCAGCCGTGTTTGCGAGCGGAGCAGCTGCTCATCACCGTGGATACCCACACGGGTATGTTGCAGTGTCACGTGCCCCAGTACGACCCACCCCTCATTCCCGAGCTGAACACGGTCCTGAACGGGGATCACTTCAAGCTTCCCCTTTTGATTACGGAACTGAGGTAAAAAAAAAACGTTTTATTGCGTGTTATAAACTGGCTTCATCTTCGTTTCCCGGCTTTAAGGTATTGGATAACGCAAAGAAGGTGTGAGAAGACGCTGCAACATTTGCCTGCCACGGCGTACGAGAAGTTGCCGTTTGTCCATTTGAACGATCATCCCATAACCAGGATAGGGAAGCATAAGATGTTTTTGCTGCTGCATAGACATCCAAATGTTGTACTGGTGAGTTTTGTGTTTGTCTAGAGACAGTAGTGCGTTCATCTCGTTCCATAATCGACTTCAAAGTGTCCTCAGTGTCCGGTGAGGTTGTTATCAACAACAACGCATATCTGTTTGAAATTGAAACATGCCTTGTTACAAATTCCAGTAATCGATAATGATCATTCAGATGTCAACTCTTTCTCGGTATTTTTCCGTAGTGTCATATAAATAATGCATTTTGACCAGATTGTAGAATTGAAAGAGGTTGAAAGCAGCCCTTGTGAAATCGACTGCGCCTTCCATTTAGCCGTGGTGAAGCCCACAGGTATCGAGGATAATACCAACGAGGACATAGAATCCGACATACCGAAGGTGTACTTGAAAGTACTAACCCTCATCGAGTTCGATACGTTCGTGGCCACCCATGGGCCATTCACTAGCATATCCGGTAAGTGAATTTGTGCAAAAAAAAATTCAGCTACTGGTTTTGTACCGAAAACTAACTCAATAACGTTTCTTTCCCGAATCAGGCACTTCAGACTCGGACCACACCGAACCCAACAGCCAGAAAAGAAAGGGTGGCACTAAACAAGAGTCCGCTACTCGTAGAGCGAAACAACCGGCATACTTTGTGGCAGAGCTTGCCCATGTGGTAGCGATGTGCGATGAGAGGCTGCCCTTCGTTACCCTGGCAATTGAGGTTAGTTGAATAACTTTTAATATATTTTTTAAATCATAATAATAATCAATATAATGACTTTCAAATTTAAAACCTATACTGGCTGCCGGCGGAAGATATCTTGGCGAATCTTCGGTTATAGAGAGCATCCAAATTTCAATTTTTTTGGTAGTTTGGTCTCCTGAACAAAAGCAAAATTTGAATGAATTTTTTGGCGGTCACGACTTTTTTCGAAGATATTGGCCCATTTTTTGTGAAACTTCATCTTATTTATTTTTCTTACAATCGAAACACCACACACACACCGTTATTTACTTGGTTTCAACACTTTTTAGTGAAAAAAACTTATTTATTTAAAGAAGTCGCCTTTCTTCGAAACGTAAACAAATCATCCGAATTTCTTTGCTGAACACTGAATATCTGGTATTTTGTTCATGGCAAGTTGGCAACGAGATTGGGAGTGTTCGGGTATCGTCGGGTCTAGTCAGTAAGCAAAGTAAAGGTAAGTTTATCGGGCTCGGCCTTGAAATAGAAATAAAAATACGTAATCCACGAATTTTTTTCTCATAAACACGAATCCGAAGACCATAGGCCTAATTACTTATCGTAAAAGAAGGGGACACAACCTAACCTAACTAACTAACCGACGAGACTCGAACAATCCCAATCTCGTTGCCAACATTGCATAAACAAAATATCAGTGTTCAATAATGAAATTTGAATGATTTGTTTACGTTTCGAAGAAGGATGACTTCTTTAAAAAAAATAATAGTTTTTTCCACTAAAAAGTGTAACTAAGTAAATAAAGTCGTGTTAAGTGTTTTGATTGAAAGAAAAATAAATTTTGTGTATCTTCAATAACAGATATTCAATCTGTCAAAGAAGAAAAAAAAAGATGCCTTTTTTTTGTGCTCACTCTTACCGAAGGTGTACCGATATCTTGGCTAGAAGAATACAGAAAGCTGTTGTCGTTGGTTCGTTTCGTCTTCTCAGGGCACGTTAATCTTGGACCCAATAATTTTTTACCCCACAGATTTCGTTTCCCGAATTCCTAATTTTTTATTGATTTCTGTCTTACAGCTAACGAAACGTAACGTGTTCCATCAAGGTCTTCAAGTGGAGGCGAACGCCACGGGCTTAGTGCTGAAACTCATACAGTTGCCTGCGCCGACGAAAGAAATCGGCACCTCTTCGGCCTGGCACGCTTTGCTGAAGAGGTTGCTTTCAGTCTCCATAAGGGTGATCAGCAAGGGCGTTCTGAAGAGTTGGTTGGTGGAGATGGTGTTTTATTCGACGCCTCTTTCCAGCACCCATCCTAAAGAACTAGGTGAGTTTGCGCAAGGCTGCTGTAGCTGTTTACTTCACAACGAATTCGGGTCAATGTAATTGCGGTGGGCGTCATCAAAGGCGATGTGGCAACAATCGAAGTGCTTCTCCTGGTGGCACGATCCATAGACTTCTTGAGTGTGTAGGCAGATTGTTGGATCCATGACGTTTTTCACAGTGATTATGCAGCCCTCAATACAGAACCAAACAGGTTCAGTTATGACAAAATCACAACAAACAATTATAAAGATTAACAAGGAGGCAATCGACATTTTAAAGATCTTCTCTTAGTTACCATTGTGAAAGTGGATGTTGTTCCACCAAAGGGAAGGTGTCGAGCGTTACCACATCGACTTTTAAACCGTCTACCGCATTTGTAGACAAAGCGTCGTGTAGAACTATCTCTGGTCTGGAAACCACTGGTGACTTGGCAGTTCAGCACAAAGTCCATTGGATTCTTGCTGGTGTGTTGTGATTGAGAGTGTTAAATCAATTTGTTTTTCAGGCTCGAGGCGACCGATTTATTTCCAGTATGACATAGCAACCGCCGAGAATACTTCCAAAACAGCCGATTCGCTAATAAGTGAGTGGAACCAAATCGCCCACCTTTACACTCTCGTTCATGATTTGAGCGAATATTTGAAAATAGGTGAGTGCTGTTTTAGATTTTCATTTGTTTTGGGTAGTTTCTGTATCTTTAATTTCAATTTGTGTGTGCGTTTATTTTTCTCGTGTAATTTTCCTGTATATTTATTTTTCGTGTATTGTTTCTCTTCAATTTTTTTTGAGTAGGTATTTCAACTTCTCCAGTTATACAGGGTGTCCCATTGAAAGTTTTGTCAAAAAGAGGCAGCTTGTAAATCTAGTATTAAATGAACTTACGGAGATGGCAGAATTAAACTTATATTTTCGGAACACTCGAATGCAACATTTAAATTTGGAACTCACGGCAACTCACTTTCGGTACCCTCGAATAACCACTTGAAATTTCAAAACACTCGAATGAAACTCTCTAGAATCCTTCAAGCGCAATTTTTTATGACAACTCTTTTGAGCAATTTTGGAACATTCGAATGCAACTTTTCATCTCGGAACACTCGAATGCAGCTTTCCATTTCGGAATTATCCAATGTAAATTTTGATTTCGGAACAGTCGAATGCTATTAATAATTTCGGAAACCTCGAATTTCTAAATACTTGAACGCAAATTTAAATGCCAGAACCTTCGAATGTAACCTTTTACCTCTGAACTCTCTAAAGCAACTCAAATTTTGGAACCTTCGAATGCAACTTTTACTTTCGAAACACTCGAATGCGATTTGTTATTTTGAAACATTAGAACGCAATTTTTCATTTAGATCCCTCGAACCAAACTCATTTTTGGAACTCTCGAATGAAACCTTTCAATGTCTGAACACTCGAATGCAACCTTTCATTTCTGAACTATCTTAAGCAACTTCAACTTTTGGAACCTTACAATGCAATTTTCACTTTCGGAACACTCGAATGGAATTTGTTATTTCAAATCACTGGAATGCAATTTGTTATTGCGAAACATTGGAACGCAATTGTTTATTTCGAACACCCTCGAACGAGTCTTATATTTTCCGACCGCTTGAATCGAACATTTCAGTGTCGGAACACCTGAAAATAACCTTCAATTTTGGAACCCACGTATGCAATTTTTTATTTTGGAACACTCGAATGCAACATTCAATTTCAGAACAATCTAATGTCATTTCTAATTTCGGAACCCTCGAATGCAATCTTCTATTTCTGAAAACTCGAATACACCTCTCCATTTCGGAACCTTCGAACGCAATTTTCAATTTCTGAACTTTTAATTTTTGTAACCTTCGAATGCAACTTTTAATATCAGAACAATCGAATGCAACATCAATTATGTACCGATTTTTAGTTCATACCCTTCTAATGAGATTTGCACTTGACCCCCCTTTCCATTTTTGGGGAGGTTGAAGTGAAGATTTTACTATGCTTTTTCCGTCAAAACAATCTTGACGTGTTTTTGGATTCAGCCGAACAATTCTTTCCCACCCTGTGATGCCTTGCGGTACGTTTTAGACGGGCCACCCTGTATGTAGTTATAGGTATTTCATGAACGATAATAATAACTTTCTTTGATTTTTAGACAAATATAGCTTTCTCGGCAACGTGTTCTGCATAAAATCCTACAATTACACAAAGTTGGTTCTGTGTTACGGTTCAGATAAGGGCGCTATGGTTTCCATAACGTGGAACAGTTCCGAAAAAGCGTTCAAACTAGCCTTCGGGGCGACGAATAACGCTCTGAACGCGCATTCGTTGCTCCAAGAACAATTGGAATCTCACCTCAACGAGCACAGGAACCTCGCTCAAATAATTCAGCTGCTGAACGACACCTACGAGCCGCTTCTCTCGATTAGCAAACTGCCGATCATTCCGCAGTTGGGCATTCACAATACCGTAAGTTAAAATGAAAAAATTATATGTTTCGTTGAGAACTTTACCGACCGTAAAAGTTAGCCATACCTCATACCTTTGCAGACATGTTGTCCATGGATTATTGAAATTTTTGGATTTTCAGAGACACCAAGTTCCCGTCCAGACATTCACCATAATGGCTCAGTCGTGCACGCTGATCCGTTTGGCCTACCAGGGGATGTACTGCCTCGAACTGCGTATTCGGGGGGCTGGATTGGTCTCGCTCAGAGACGGCGCATACAGCAGGTTCGACCGGAGCAACGTGGTGGATGTTTTCTCGCCCACGCAGGGCTTGAAGGCGTTTCTGTCCAAGTACGTGGACGAAACGGCCGTCTTCAGGAGACGCTCTCAGTCCGAGGACGACAATCCCCCGTCGCCGATGGAGGTGGAGGGAAGCGGATTTCTCGGTGAGTTGAAGGGTTCGCGACGGCTCGGGAACCGAATTTTACTGATTTTCCATATAATTCGTTTTGTTCTTCAGGTCATCACAGAGGACCGCAGTCTCCTGCCGGACAGAGGGAACCCGGTCTCCGTTTCCATCCGCCGTTGACGCCGCCCTCGGGATCGAACCCCCATACTCCCGCCAGCCCGCATACGTCCATCAATCAGGGGTCGCACACGAATTTCGGCTCTAGTCCGGCCACATCGTTCAATCTGGCGTCTCCGACTTCTCTCCAGGCGAACATCAACCCGAGTCCGATGCCTCATCCGAGTCCCAGCGCGTTGGTCGCTAATTCTCCGTTGAACCCGCAGCTGGCCAGTCCTGGAGGTTTGTTGAGCAATTCTTCCCCAGGGCCGCAGTCTTCCAGTTTGCCCGGACACTCTCCCGTCAGCAGTTTTATAGGTAATATAATTTGTTTAAAATTAGCTTATTATTGTTATAATTGTACGTTGGTAGTTGGTAAAACGTCGGCTGAGTATACAACGAACAGCAGGAGAGCCAGCAGAGATCCTCACGGAACTTTTGTCTCAATTTCCTGTTAAAGTAGTATTCTACGCTTGCGCAAGTAGTGTATTATTGAATCTTTTATTTCTTCGAGGTTAAGTGGTGCTATTTTTTTTTAACGATTTTTAGGTTATACAGACGGCAGTCCATACCCATCTCAGAGCATGCCATCCCCAGCAGCGTCCATCAACTGGCCCGGCTCGCCTGGCATGCCCAGGCCTTCCCCAGCCAGACATGGTCAGTTGCTTCTAGGCCCAGTCTGCAGCACTCTGAACATTCATTATGGAACACATGACTGGCACTTTTAATTTCTGAACCTTCGAACGAAACTTATACTTTCGGAACACTCGAATGCAACATTTAAATTTGGAACCCTCTGCAACTCACTTTCGATACCCTCGGATGCTACTTTTAATTTCGGAATATTCAAATGTAATTTTTAATTTCGGAACCTTCGAATGCAATATTTTATTTCGGAACACTCGATGCAATTTTCAATTTCGGAACAGTCGAATTCCAGTTTTAATTTTGGAACCCTCGAATGCCACTTGAAATTTCAAAACATTCGAACGCAATTTTAAATATCTGAACCCTCGAATGTAACCTTTTATTTCGAAACTCTCGAATACAACTCCCAATTTAAAAACCTTCAAACGCAATTTTTTATATCTGAACTCTCTTGAGCAACTTCTAATTTCGGAACCCTCGAATGCAACTTTCGGTTTCGGAACACTCGAATGCAATGTGTTATTTCGAAACACTCGAATGCAATTTTAAATTTTGGATCCTTTGGCAACTAAGTTTCCATACCCTTGAGTGCAATTCTTTATTTCGGAATCTTCGATTTTTTTATGTCGGAACACTTGGATGCAATTTATTATATCGGAACACTCGAATGCAATACTCTATTTGGGAATAATCCAAAGTCGTTTCTAATTTTGGAATCCTCAAACGCAATTTTTCATTTCCGAACTCTCTTTAACAACTTCAAATATTGGAATCTTCGAATGCAACTTTTAATTTCGGAACATTCGAATGCATTTTTTGTAGTTCGGGACATTCGAATGCAACCTTTTATTTCGAAACACTCGAATACAACACTCAATTTTGAAATTTAAAATTTTAAAACCGTCGAGTCCAACTTATAATTTCGGAATTTCAAAATGCAATATTTTATTTCGGGACACTTGAATGCAACGTTCAATTTCGGAACAGTCGAATTCTAATTTTAATTTCAGATGCTCGAAACACTTGAACACAATTTTAAATTTCAGAACCTTTGAATGCAACCTTTTATTTCGAAAATTGAAATACAACTCTCAATTTCAAAACGCAATTTTTTATTTCTGAGACAACCTTAAATTTTGGAACCGCAAATTTTGATTTTAAAGCACTACATTTGTTATTTTGAAACACTAGAAATTTTGAAGCTCTCGAATACAACTTTTGATTTTGGAACCTTTGAATAACACTGAATGCAGCTTTCAAATTCGAAACAGTCCAAAGTCACTTCTAATTTTGGAACCCTCGAATGCAACATTTTATTTGTGAACACTCGAATACTCGTCTTAATTTCAAAACCTCCAAACGCAATTTTTTTATTTCTGAACTCTCACAAGCAACTTTAAAGTTTGGATTAGGTACTCAAATGCGTTTTTCATTTTTGGAACGTTCAAATGCAACTTTTTATTTCGGAGCACTCGAATGCATTTCGAAACACTGGAACGCAATTTTTGATGTAGAAACCCTCGAATACAAGATCAATATGAAACGATTTTTAGGTCATACAGACGGCAGTCCATTCCCATCTCAGAGTATGTCGTCCCCAGCTGCGTCCACCAACTGGCCCGGATCCCCCGGTATGCCCAGGCCTTCCCCAGCCAGACCTGGTCAGTCGCCTCTGGGCCACTCCATCATGCACAGTCCCCAGCAGTCTGATCTCAAGATTGGCAGTCATCTGGCTCGAGTGCTTCCGCAAAGATCCTGGGCGGGCGCAGTGCCCACTCTACTCACGCACGAGGCTCTGGAAATACTCTGTTGCCCTTCGCAGCATCCCCAAGGTTTGGCCGTGCCGGATCTAGCGCCGTTGGAGAGGTTTTTGGGGTGCGTTTACATGAGGAGGCAGTTGCACAGGTTCATACATAACGAAAACTATGTAAGTGGCATTCGACTTTATTTTTTGGGTAGTTTTGAAGCCTATCGTACAAATTAATGTAGTGCCTTCCATTTCCGGGGTACTCGAATGCTATATTTAATTTTTGAATACAACTTTTCATTTCCTAAGCTCGCGAATGCAACTTTTCATTCCCTGAGATCGCGAGTGCAATTTTTGTTTGTTTATTTTCGGAGCACTCGAATGCAATTTTGCTTATGGAACTCTAATAACTTTGAAACGCTCAAAAAAAGTTTTGCTTGTTGGAACTTTTCAATTTTCAATGCAATTTTGCAACTTTTTGTTTTTGTGCAGAGAAATTTTTCTCTTCTGGACTTTTAGAAACTTGGAATCGTTTTTTAGCTAACAATTCTGACCAATACCGAACCAGGAGTTATACACTTCAAGGTTGCTGAAACTCTACAGTGCCGAATCGGACTGAACCCCCAACACTTGCAGAGTTTGCATCTGAAAATCACCCCGTTACCGGAACACAAAGAGGTGTGGTCTCAAGATGATTTGCAGGTAAGTTTAAAACAAATAGTTCTTTTTACATCATAATGGGGCGAACTACCACCAACTACTGGAAAATATACAATGTGCTTTTCCCGTCATAAGAAGCGGGAAACAAGTTAAATCTGCACCAAAAAAAAAACTACATGTGTGAAAAGGGGTGCTGCTCCTACATATTTACACAAATACAGCCAGAATCTCTGTTTATTAGCCTTCATCAATGATGAACTGAAGCTGGTGATTTGAATTGAAATTTAAGGATGGCTCCGATTAGAAAATTTAAAAAATTAATAATTTTTGCCCATCAAAACAGGCTTCAGTAGCATCTCCAAAGTTTAAAAACCTTTTTTTAAATCATCACGGATTGCTCTAAAATGTAAAGGTGTTTTTCCACAGTATAATCCAATAGTACCCCATTTTAATTTCCGTAATTGGTCATAGTTCACCCTGTATAGGTCGGCCCTCGATAAACTTCTGAATATATCTCTACAATCAAGAATTTGTTGAAAAACATTTCAAAACCTGCTTGATGAGTGCATGACTTAATGAAGGTTAATTTTTTGTCAAGTTGCAGTATTAGTGCATACAGTTTTTATGGTTTATTTCTTTTGGTACCTCGAAATCAACTGTGGGAAAATAGCATTCACAAATTATTATATATAGGGGAGTGTGTCACCTGAAATTTTTTAATGGTTCAAAGTTAGAACATATCCAGAATAGTGTATCAACAAACTGAAAAGAGACTAGAATGAAGGCTTTCACGGCTGAAAGTATAATCAAGAAGTATGGTTTCCGTGTTTTGGGGCCGTGGTCGGTTCACCTCCGTGGAGGCGGTTTCTTCAGACGTTTCGCTTACAACTGCGGTGAGCATCTTCAGCGTGGATGTTACTGATACGGCGGTTGAAAGGTTCTCGCAATCAAATAGTCGCATTCTGGCTAATAACTTTGTTTTGAAATATATTCATTTGTTTCGCTTGGTTTGTTTGGGCTACCTGGCCGGATGGGATGTTGCCATTGTCTACCTGCATGATTGAGGTGTCATGATTACCCTGATTCCTGAAGATCAACAAAACGTGGTACCCAGCCCTGAAAAACACGGAGATACAACCTCTTCAATACACCACAATCAAGCAGGTGAGACAGGGTATTGATGACACCGTAATCATACAGGTAGAAAATGGCAACATCCCATCCGGTCAGGTAATCCAAACTCCCCAAGCAAAACAAATGAATATTATTCAAAACGAAGTAATTAGCCAGGCTGTGACTATTAATTGCGAGGACCCTTCAACCGCCGTATCAGTATTACGTCGCTCTTCGAGAAGACAAAATCCACTCTGGAGATGCACATCACAGTTGTGAGCGAAACGTCAGTAGAAACCGCCTCCACGGAGGTACACCGACCGCGGCCCGGAAAGCATACTTCTTGGAAAGAGACTGTCGACGATTTTTCGTGAAACCTTTTTACAGTATTATACTTATCAAACAGACCCCATCTTGTATTAATTTAAAATTCCTCAACTTTTATCTAGGTCCTGGAAAAATTCTTCGATACACGAGCCGCAGCACCACCCTACAAGCCCAACTCGATGTTTACCTTCTGTACAATGTTGAACCTTCCTGTCAACGTTCTCAAAGATTTCATCCAAGTGATGAAGCTGGAATTAGTGCAAGGCCTAGCTCAGCAGCAAGGCATGAAGTGGTCTGTGCAGTGGATGCTGAGGGTACCGCCTGGCGCTCCTCCCATAGTACCCACGGGCGTATCTGGAGTATTGGTTTTCAGATCGAAAGTGTTGTTTTTCGTAAGTGCATTTTGATACTCGATTAAAAATTTGGTCTAGGATCGCTTGAATATTGTCAGTTATGCTGCTCCTGTATTTGGAACTTTTAAATGTAATATCTTGGGAGCACATTAATGCAAGGGCAACTTTAATTCGAATCCAACTCATATGTTTGGAACAGTAGGGTGTTTGTGGAGTTGAATGTTCTGATCGTCTGATCTCTAACACTCGTTTTGCAGTTGCAATTCTACCTTGGAAACATTGGATTGAAGAATTGTACATTAGTATCTCGCTCTCTATAAAAAAGATTCCTTTTTAGCTACAAATCACAAGGATCGGCATTCAGTACCCCCACAACATGGAACCCCCGTCCGTTATTCTACCCCTAATATACGACATAAGCGCCAACGTGACCACCCTGGCCGAAAAAAGAGACACCACTCCCATTCCTGCGATGACAGCCGCCAGCCAATTGCTGAAACATTTCAGCCAATACCAGTCGAATATGAACGAATGTTCGGTGTTTCCCGCCATCAGAGATCTCTTAATAAACCTCACGTTGCCGTCCGAGCCGCAGATCCCCAGCCCGGTGTCCGGCGGCGTGCAGCAGATTCAGTCGCCCGCCATGCAGTTGCCTGGGCAAGGCGGCCAATCAGGGTATCCAGTCAATATGCCTATGAGTATGATGGGTCCTCAGTAGACTATTGTTTTGTAATATTATATGTGAATTCTGAAACTGTACATATTTTTGTATGGAGATTTATTTAAGTTCAATAAAAAGTTATCAAAATCGGATTTTTTCCCATTTATAAACAGGAAGAACCTTACAATGCAATTTTGGTGTTTGGGCGTATGTAGCTTTTATTTTCGAAGAACTCGGTGCTCTCGAATGCAACTTTTGAGTTCGGAGCTCTTGAATGCAACTTTTGTGTTCGGAGCTCTTAAATGCAACTTTTGGGTTCGGAGCTCCCGAATGCAACTTTAGTGTTCGGAGCTTTCAAATGCAACTTTTGTGTTCGGAATTCTCAAATGCAACTTTTGTATTCGGAAATCTCGAATGCAACTTTTGGGTTCGGAAATCTCGAATGCAACTTTTGTGTTCGGAGCTCTCGAATGCAACTTTTGTGTTCGGAGCTCTTAAATGCAACTTTTGGGATCGGAGCTCCAAAAAGGCAAATTTTGTGTTCGGAGCTCCCGAATGCAACTTTTGTGTTCGAAGCTTTAGAATGCAACTTTTGTGTTCGGAGCTCTTAAACGCAACTTTTGGGATCGGAGCTCCCGAATGCAACTTTTGTGTTCGGAGCTCCCGAGTGCAACTTTTGTGTTCGGAGCTCCCGAGTGCAACTTTTGTGTTCGAAACTTTGGAATGCAACTTTTGTGTTCGGAGCTTTAGAATGCAACTTTTGTGTTCGGAGCTCCCTAATGCAATTTTTGTGTTCGAAGCTCAAGAATGCAACTTTTGTGTTCGGAGCTCTCAAATGCAAATTTTGTGTTCGGAGCTCTCGAATGCAACTTTGGTGTTCGGAGCTTTCGAATGCAACTTTTGTGTTCGGAACTCTCGAATGCAATTTTTGTGTTCGAAGCTCAAGAATGCAACTTTTGTGTTCGGAGCTCTCAAATGCAACTTTTGTGTTCTGAGCTCTCGAATGCAACTTTTGTGTTCGGAGCTTTAGAATGCAACTTTTGTGTTCGGAGCTCCCGAATGCAACTTTTGTGTTCGAAGCTCAGGAATGCAACTTTTGTGTTCGGAGCTCTCAAATGCAACTTTTGTGTTCGGAACTCTCGAATGCAACTTTTGTGTTCGTAACTTTCAAATGCAACTTTTTTGTTCGGAACTCTCGAATGCAACTTTTGTGTTCGGAGCTCTCGAATGCAACTTTGGTGTTCGGAACTCTCGAATGCAACTTTTGTGTTCGGAGCTCTCGAATGCAACTTTTGTGTTTGGAGCTCTCAAATGCAACTTTTGTGTTCGTAGCTCTCGAATGCAACTTTTGTGTTCGGAGCTCACGAATGCAACTTTTGTGTTCGGAGCTCTCAAATGCAACTTTTGTGTTCGGAGCTCTCGAATGCAACTTTTGTGTTCGGAACCCTCGAATGCAAATTTTGTGTTCGGAGCTCTCGAATGCAACTTTGGTGTTCGGAACTCTCGAATGCAACTTTTGTGTTCGGAACCCTCGAATGCAACTTTTGTGTTCGGAGCTCTTGAATGCAACTTTTGTGTTCGGAACACTCGGATGCAACTTTTGTGTTCGGAGCTCTCGAGTGCAACTTTTGTGTTCGGAGCTCTCGAATGCAACTTTTGTGTTCGGAGCTCCCGAATGCAACTTTTGTGTTCGAAGCTCACGAATGCAACTTTTGTGTTCGGAGCTCTCGAATGCAACTTTTGTGTTCGGAGCTCCCGAATGCAACTTTTGTGTTCGAAGCTCAAGAATGCAACTTTTGTGATCGGAGCTCTCGAATGCAACTTTCGTGTTCGGAACCCTCGAATGCAACTTTTGTGTTCGGAACCCTCGAATGCAACTTTGGTGTTCGGAACTCTCGAATGCAACTCTTGTGTTCGGAGCTCTCGAATGCAACTTTTGTGTTCGGAGCTCTCGAGTGCAACTTTTGTGTTGGGAGCTCTCGAATGCAACTTTTGTGTTCGGAGCTCTCGAATGCAACTTTTGTGTTCGAAGCTCAAGAATGCAACTTTTGTGATCGGAGCTCTCGAATGCAACTTTCGTGTTCGGAACCCTCGAATGCAACTTTTGTGTTCGGAACCCTCGAATGCAACTTTGGTGTTCGGAACTCTCGAATGCAACTCTTGTGTTCGGAGCTCTCGAATGCAACTTTTGTGTTCGGAGCTCTCGAGTGCAACTTTTGTGTTGGGAGCTCTCGAATGCAACTTTTGTGTTCGGAGCTCTCGAATGCAACTTTTGTGTTCGGAGCTCTCGAATGCAACTTTTGTGTTCGGAAATCTCGAATGCAACTTTTAGGTTCGGAAATCTCGAATGCAACTTTTGGGTTCGGAGCTCTCGAATGCAACTTTTGTGTTCGGAGCTCTCGAATGCAATTTTTGTGTTCGGAACTCTCGAATGCAACTTTTGTGTTCGGAGCTCTCGAATGCAACTTTTGTGTTCGGAGCTCTCGAATGCAACTTTTGTGTTCGGAACCCTCGAATGCAACTTTTGTGTTCGGAGCTCTCGAATGCAACTTTTGTGTTCGGAGCTCTCGAATGCAACTTTTGTGTTGGGAGCTCTCGAATGCAACTTTTGTGTTCGGAACCCTCGAATGCAACTTTTGTGTTCGGAGCTCTCGAATGCAACTTTGGTGTTCGGAACTCTCGAATGCAACTTTTGTGTTCGGAGCTCTCGAATGCAACTTTTGTGTTCGGAGCTCTCGAATGCAACTTTTGTGTTTGGAGCTCTCAAATGCAACTTTTGTGTTCGTAGCTCTCGAATGCAACTTTTGTGTTCGGAGCTCACGAATGCAACTTTTGTGTTCGGAGCTCTCAAATGCAACTTTTGTGTTCGGAGCTCTCGAATGCAACTTTTGTGTTCGGAACCCTCGAATGCAAATTTTGTGTTCGGAGCTCTCGAATGCAACTTTGGTGTTCGGAACTCTCGAATGCAACTTTTGTGTTCGGAACCCTCGAATGCAACTTTTGTGTTCGGAGCTCTTGAATGCAACTTTTGTTTTCGGAACACTCGGATGCAACTTTTGTGTTCGGAGCTCTCAAGTGCAACTTTTGTGTTCGGAGCTCTCGAATGCAAATTTTGTGTTCGGAGCTCCCGAATGCAACTTTTGTGTTCGAAGCTCACGAATGCAACTTTTGTGTTCGGAGCTCTCGAATGCAACTTTTGTGTTGGGAGCTCTCAAATGCAACTTTTGTGTTCGTAGCTCTCGAATGCAACGTTTGTCTATCTACAAATGAAACATAATTAAGACAATAACTTATATTTCAGTAATACATTTTTGTTACAGCTGGAATAAAAAAACTTTTTAAAAATATTCTGAAAAGTAAATGAAATTATTTCTCTTACAAACTTTAAAAATTATGTTACATATTTCTTTTAAGTAGAACATTCACTCAAAAACTAAAGATAATATAAAAAAATATCGCATAATATTTTAACCTCACAGTTCAAGCCTCATTTAATAAACCTATAAAATGAAGACGTACACCCGTTTTTCAAAAAAAAAAGTCAAATTATTGAGATGAAGGAAATATCTATTCCAGAATGAGTATGGGGCAGTTTAATCAATGAATGCGGAAACAGATTTATTTGAATCCATTCAATACAGTGATTGCAAATCTGTTAAAATAGTTCACTTTTTTGAAAAACGAGCCTCTACAGGGCGTTCGTCTAGGTGTAAAACTGTCGAACAAATATTCACTTGAAAAATCGAAATGATCAGTCTCAGAAACCATATTTTTAGTCAGTATTGAAACATTGAGAAGGCCAATTTAATTTTTATTGCTTAAACTAACTTAATTTCCATAACAATCAATTTGCAGTAACAAAAACTGTTAGGCTTATTTCTGCTTTTAATCTATTATAGAATTTTTTTTTTGTGAATTTTGTTACTCTGAAAGATTGAGATATGCGTACAATTACATAGGTTTTATAAAAAAAAGTTTGCAAAAGCTTCATAAAAACTGTAGTCTGGAAACATCTACGAGGAGACATCTTGTCTGAATTTGTTTCAGCCAGATGAAAGGTATTTAATTCATATAAAAGCACAATAACTGGCCTGCCGAAAATATCGCCTGAAGACATGATTCTGCTATTGAGAAAAAAAAAATTTAGAAATTTTTCAATTTTTGGCTATTTTTGGTAATTACTCAGTTTTTACTATACCATTTTCTTGTTTTTTCGGAGCACTCCAACGCAATTATTTTCTTTGCTATATCAAATGCATTCTTCATTTTCGGAACACTTAGAAAAATGGTATTTTTAGAAAAACTATCAAATACAAAATTCATTTAAAGAAGAAAACTTTTATAATTGGAACCATTAAGTAATTTTAGTTTTTTGGATCATTCAAGGCAAACCTCATGAAGTTAAATAAAATTGGGGGAGGGGATATATATAAAACAATTCTACTGAGATTCATAGTGCTCTGAATATAAAAATTGCACTCGAGAGGTCCGAATACAAAAAATGTTATTCGAGCTCGCTGAAAATGAGATTCAATTGTTATGAGAAGCATTTAAAGACTTTCATAAGGCAAGATATGGCAACCAATATATAATATATGCGATTTCAGGCAATATCTTTTACATTTTCTGTCTGATTTGTCACGAACTTGTATATACAGGGTGTAATCTAACCTCTTGCGCCGATTATGAGATGAGTGTACTGAAATAGGCTCAAGTTTTATTCCTGAATTATGGTTGTAATCTGAAGGCATTGGTACGCAATATCACAGTGATGACAAACAAATGAACCTCACGATAGAGAAAGTCAGAACTAGTAGATGAAGTGCGGACCGCTTATAACACACTTAAAAAAATAACGCAGTTGACGTTGGACTGTCATAGAACAAGAGATTAACGAAGGCAGCGGGTTGCCAATTCTCGCGAGTGCATCAGGCCTACTGTTTTCAGAGTGAACATAACTCGCAAGGATATTTTTGATGACACTTACATAGATATAAGGCCGAGAGTGTTGACAGTAATTACTTAAATTCCGAGGTTAAAGAAGCGTCTGTCTAGAAACTTTCTCAAAAACATCTACGGCGCCGACAAGAGTTACACCATTGTTAGAATCTTTGAAAGCAGTAGGCGAGTTGCACGCGCGAAAACTGTTAACAGCGCTGCCCGTGTTCATGTATTGAGTTACCCTAACTTTTTCATCTACTACTTCTGGTTTTCAGCTTGCAACCTATAATATGACATGGTTTGGTACACTTGGCACATAATCAATCCCCAGTGTCCTTTTTTTGGTTTTGACTCGGTCAGCTAAGGTTTGCCGGACAGCAGTTTCCAAAATGTCGGCGAATTTTAAACACCAAAATTTTTTCGAAGTTAAAAAATGATCTCAAGGAAGTGCAAGAGATGCGATTACCCCTTTTATATCCATCACTTCATCTCTCAAAAGACCTTTGCAGGCAGGCAGGCCCAGTGTATGCATCATGTGACCTATTGAGGGTATTTATTTGTTCAACCAAACTCACCGCGCTGATCATTCATACACCTATCGAACCGCCCTGCGCAAATCTAATTCATGCACATCAGTCTTCCGCAAGGAAACAGGCGCCTAGACCTGCGTGTTTTCGAAATTCAAAGACGCCGACAACTTGACCGGCTGCGAAGCATTCGGCGCGACGAGCGGCTGACTCTGTTTGTCCAACGTCTCGTTGGACACTTCGATGATGGTCTTGTCGTCGAGACTCTTCGTCGTCTGCTTGCCGTCGTTGATCGAATGGAAAAACTGGCTGCGCAAGACGGCCGCCTGCGAGGAGTACTTCCGCGGCTTCTCGTCGATGTCGATGTAGACGCTGTCGTTGCTGAGCGTGTCGCTCACGCGGTCGTTCTTCGACAGCGCCGATTTGGTGGCGCAGCGCGCGCGGAAGCTGCAGCTGCTGCCGATGCTCGTCTTCTCCGCTTGCGAGGACGTTATGAAGCTGACGTTGTCATCGAAACGGACGCGCTCCGACGTGCAGTCTTCGGTGGTCACGCAGCTGCACGAATCGCTGCCTGGAGTCTGCGGAAAGAGGTAAATCAATCGATAAAAAGTTTTCTGATAATTTTTTCTACATAATCAATCGTTCCACCGTTAGCAGCTTCACTGATTTGACCCGACGGAATATTTTTCCGCCGATCTCACTTTTGTTGAAATTAAGGAGGAGGAGAATAAAAACTCTACTGAATATTAATGAAGATGATAATTTCAGTTGATACGCCAAGAAGAGTACTTCGACCACGCCACTGAAGATGACTGCCGCAGTTGCAGTCGAAACGTTTAGAGATTTAAACCAAAGACAACAACGGCAAAACCCGGAAAATATCCAAAACATTAATGATCATCTTTTAATTATTAATTATTGTACTAGATTTCTGATGGTAAAATTAGAGAAACAGAAAAAGTCCATCTGACACTCGTATTTCAAGGCTGCTCTAAGAAATCGAATATTAACAGGTGTCATTAACGGTTGATTTCGTGAAATCATAATTAACAACAAATCTACCATTGGGTTAATTAATGGTCGATTTCGTTTGCTTTGGAGAACATTACACATACGACTTGACAAAATTCTGCGAGTACAAAAAAACATTTTGTTTGTTGTGTTGCTTGGAGACCTGAAAAATGCTACTTTCTCAAAGAGAAAGAGTCCGGGAAGTTAGTACTTCCGGATGGTTGCGAAAAGAAATAAACAAAATATTAAATAAAACAAAAATAACATAAAACAATTGAAACAAACTTCTCAGATGAAGTATCTTGGCATTTGGATTGATGCTAAATTGAGGTGGGAAAAACATATTGATTATCTATATGAATAAATATCTTTCATTATTTGAGCCATGAGAAGATGTCCGAAATTGATTCCCAAGATGAAAATGTAACCGTGGAACGAATGATAATAATAATAATAAAGGTTTTTATTGTTTTCAAATAATATCCATATAGATTTTAACATTGTATGTAAAAATAAAAACATTTCTGAAAATAAAGGGCGAAGTTCATTTTCTGCAGAAAAACGATAGTTTTATTACGAAAATTAAGAATGCAGGCTCACATGAAGATAAATCATTTTGCGAGTTTTTACGTTAACATTTCGCGATTCATTACATCAATTATTATTACTTCGCTCACCTTATAATTCAACATGGACCCGGCTAGCGCCCTAACGCTAGCTCCTGTATCGTCGGCAATACTCGCGTTGACAGATTCGCTGAGGCTGCTCAGACTGAAACGCTGCGCTGACACCAAATCGGCCTGCACCTCCAATCTCTGCCCGCCAGCCTGGTGCAAGCTTCCCGCCAAAGCTACCGTACTCGCAGACTCTCTATCCCTGTCGATATATTGCAGGATTATACAAAATTTCAATCAAAACACTAACTAAAATGACAATAAAAAAAGCAGAACAATTTTTCTTAATGACTTGCAATATGCCGTTGAGAAAATTAAAACATTTTGAGTATATCCGGAAAAAAACAAAATTTTGAAAAACTGTTATTCCATATATTAAGGCCACACTGTATCAACGAATAAATAAAGGGCCCCAAATCGGAACCTCGCGGCACACTCATTTCCCCGCGATACTCACATTTCTCTAAGTACTTGACTGCCGCTGGCCATCGACAAGCTGGCCTCGCCAATCGAAGGGTTCGGGCCTTTGGTGCTGACGGCGTCGATCGAAGTCGAATCCGCCGCCCTCGAGGCGACAATGTTGGAATCCTCGGAGGCGGTGGAGCCGCCGCATCCACCTGACCGGCACAGCGACACCGGAACGACACCGTATACGTAGAAAAGAAGGATCGGCACGCCGATGCCGACCGCCAAACCTGCCAGCAAGGGGGAGATTATAACCTGCAACAAGAGAAAAGGACGATTAGGTTTTTGTGGAGAATAGTATATTTTTCAATAATAGATGATAATACCGTTTTTTTCGTACGAAAAAAACGTATTTTATCTTTAGTATGAAATGCTATTTTTTCTACAATAGATGTTGTTTATAAAATACTGGAATTTCGCTATCAGAGTATTATAGTTATAGAAAGAAGTTCAAATATAATCGTGAAAATGTTTATAAACTGCCAAACTAAGTGACGTTCGTTTGCTGAAAGTGCCAAGTAGTGATATTAACTGTCATTAGTGTCCAACAAATTGTTTTTAATATTTTCCCATCGGGTCGCATGATAATGTTCATTTGCTTCATTATTACCTCTAGAGTGAAAAACTATCACTTTCATGTAGGGTATCCCGCTGAAAAATTATCATTTTCATATACATGAGTGGAAAAAAAAGTTTTTTGTTTCTTCTTAAAATTGCTGATGAGATAAATATATGGCATTTTGTGGGCGAGTGCTACCAATGAAAATGATACATATGAATCATTTTTTAATTTTATTGTGATCTTTCAAAGAGGTCAAACATGCAACCCCTATTCCATTTTTCGATTAAACAAAATTTCTTGATTGTAAAGTATGTTTTGAAAAAAAAAATTAACTGCAAAACTTTTTTAACTCCGGTGTTGTTTCCGTAAAAGCAATAATTTCTTGATAAAAAAAATACAATATCGAAAAAATCTAGTAAGTGTGTCTACTCATTTTAGCATAACTGTTCGTCAGTACTTGTACGACGTGTGTCCAAATTCTTGGATAGGCCGAGCAGGACCTCAACCTTGGCCTCTCAGATCTCCAAACCTAAACCGTTTGGATTTTTGCATCCGGGGTCCATATAAGTCCTCGGTTCATACGGCCCCCACCAAGTTTGTAAAGGATTTAAGGAATCGTATCATTGCAGGTTGCGAAACCATTCAAAACACGCCCGGAATATGTCAAAGTATGCGCCAATCAGTCTATGACAAAAAGACGTAGGTGGTCATTTCAAACAGTTTTTATAATTCTGTTCCGTTAAATCTTGTTGTCGTTTTCTTTTGTTGTAATACACATAATTTAGTATTGTTTGTATATTCAATTTGATATTCCATTAAAATAAAACACGGTACTGGTGCTGCTGAATAAAAAGGTAATACAAGCGGAACGATATTACATTTTTTTACCAAGAAACTGTTAGTTTTATTGAAACGACACAAGAGTTAAAAAAGTTTTCTATTGAATCTTTGTAAACAACAAATATTTTTAAATTAAGTAATACATTTTGTTTCTTTGGAGTTCTGGTAAAAAATGGAATTAGAGTTGCGTGTTTCACTCCTTTGAAATGTCACAACAAAATTAAAAAATAATTTATAGGTAGCCTTTTTATTGGTAGAGCACGCTCACAAAATTTCATTTTTTTAACTATTCAAAAATTTCACAAAAGCACAAAAAACTAATTTTTTATCGTTTTTTAAGCATGTAACTTTTCAAGGGCAGTTCTAAGATCTTTTGTTTACAAGAAAGACCCCTTTTAACTCTCGACAAGGAATAATCCCCTGAAAACTTTTGCACCCATTTGGAAACACCCTATATATTCATTGGCATATCGCAGTCATATCCTTCTATTAGCACATCGAAAATGTCACGTTTCAGATACTTGAGGTTTGTTAAGGTTTCAAGGATTACAAGTCCCGGAACGTCAGGATCATGAGCAGTTGAAAAATGAGACGTCAGATTTATGCGCAGTTGATAAAATGGGACGTCAGAATCATGCGCAGTAGAAAAAAAGACGAAAGAATGTAAACCTGAAGTGAATACTTCTCATCAATTGTAAAACCAATATTTTTTAAAAGCAGAACAAACCTACACTCACACACACAATTTCTGTCCTCTTGTAAACCCCCGTACACGCCTATGGCTGCGGATCAACCACACCCAAAACAATCGCGCGCCGTTTCAGACTCGACGCCATGCGCATGCATCCTGTAGAACTCCTGTCATTTCCTGGAGCCGGCAGGAACTCCCGATTACCGGAGACCATCTCTCGTCTTTCGTTCTGTCGCCGTCAGTGTCGCCCGATCAGCCCAAGAGAGTGTTGTGCAGTCGTATCGCGTGAATACCATCGCAAACTCGCCACAAAAACGTGCAGGAATATCAATTCGTCAGTGAAAACAATCGTAACGTCTTTTTATTTTTGGAGAAGGTGAACTATTCGTCCAAGAAAACTATACTTCGTGACGGTCATCGTCATTTCTTTGGATCAACAAAGCTTTATACTGGTGTTGACGAGTGTCAAGAGCTCTGACGTACACGGGTGCCTTACTTTTTAAAGTGCGATCGAACGCAACTAATATTTGATGTCCTTTTGGTTGAAATGTTCATTCCAGTCATGTTGTGTCATCGAAATTTAGGAAAATTTACACAATATCTAATATTATTGATAAAGATAGATAAAGAAGGTGGGTGCCTCAATAAAAAACCTCCACAATAGCCTGTGGTCATTCTTGTGAAAAATATCTGAACATATTCTCATCCTATACTATGTAAAATATTTTCCACTGAGTAAATACAGACAGGATACTAACGAACCTCTGGCTATTCAATTCCTCCGTCAGTCACTGGCAAATGTATCGGATTTGTTGAAGAGTTGCAGAAAGGGTTGAGATCTGGTAATATTGCTGGCCATTCAATGACCAGAAAAATGGTTCTACTGTAAAATCCAGTGATGCTCCATTTCGTAGACAAAAATAAATTTTTCAAACGTATCTCATTGATTTCAATAGAAAATCGATGGATTTTATCCAATACTCAGAAGATAAAGGCTTGGTTAAATTACCTGTTAGACATCGTGTAACTTTCAACATTATGTGACAAAAATTAGAGATGAAAGATATTGTATGACATCAACTTTAATAATGATGTCATATGGAACAATGATTCATCATACCATGACGTTCAGTAATTATATCAGTTGGCTACATACCAGGATTATATTGTAATTTGAGATGTTTTTAAATTTTTTCGTTAACGAATAATTGTCTCACAGTTTAGAATTTTTCGTATAACAAATTCCATTTGGCTTTTCTGTATAATTACGACATATCTCGATTTGATGCTTTGTTCACATTAACTTTAGCCATTTTTCTCATAATGATTCACTACTCGTTCACTTCCTACACGTGTATCATCCATCATGAAAGGAATATTGATTGAATCGTAGGTAAACTTTTTCGCATGGATTTTTCAGTCACGATATCAATAGATGATTACGATTTCGTATAGTTTTCTTCAAAATGACGTTAATCACCTTCTCAGTTGAATAAAATTTATTGAAATAGCGATCTAATGAAAGTAACAAATGAATCCAAAACTGCGATGTTGTTCTCATTACTTGATTTTCCAATTCATGACATATGATTGGCAAAGGAGATTCTTCAAAAGTATGGATACGATTATTCATAAGAAACTACCCAAAACACTGATCTTATTTATACTACCAAAAACATAAGACAGAAGAGAGTCGTATATTTATGAAATTAGCTGCACGGATTGCGAGAAATAGTATATGGGTCAAATCAGAAGGGCCATGAAAGTACGGTTCAAAGAGCACATTGCTCATATCCGTTTTTCAAGACCAGAAAAATCGAGTTTCCAACTTTGTGTAGTTAAATTTTATAAATTTTTTAGACATTTGACTCCAACCCAATAAATAATTATTTGAAGGACGTTTTTCCCAGTAATTTCTCAATCCAATTTTTTCAACAGCATACTGTACTAGTTAAATTGAAATTAGAGTATTATATATTATCAAAAATGTATTGATATACCTATTAGGGAAACTGTTATCCCATATTTTCAATAGGAGAATTTTTGTTTGATCAAACAGAAATGACGTATAGTTTCTTTAAATTATCTGGATATAAAAAAATACTGTTCCTATTTTAGTTTATTATTGTTTATTAATCAGCAGAGATTGCTTAAATTTGAGAAAACATGTCGGGTTACCAATTCTTTTTGGATCTTACAACCTATAAGGCGAATTTTTGATTACTTTCTCTTTGAAAAAAGCCAATGTTTTGGCAAAACATATGTCGTGATTTGTCAAACCAAGTAGTGGGAATCATCGACATCGACCAATAACCGTTCTATTGTTACTTTCATTATTCATTCAATAGATTCTCATCACGTAACGACCAACTCAATCAAATCTTAGAAAAAGCAATGACACCGTCAAGAAAAAACTGAACCAAGCAGCATCATCTCATCCGATCCTGGTAAATCGATGTCGAAATAAAATTTGATAAAAAAAGATGTCCGAGAGTGAAGACGAGTCCACTAGCGGCGCGGATTGGCCCGTCACCGAGGAGTGGCTACAGGCCGTCCTGAAGGAACACCACAAAGAACTGCCGGACCCTTCGATGATCACCGTATTGGATTTCAGCGTGAGACCTGGATGCGACACGGGAGAAAGCGTCCTCAGCGACATTCTGGCGGTAGCTGTCAAATACAGTTTGAGGTAGGTACCTACTTTATTTCTACACGCCAGCTCATTTCGCGTATGAAGTAGTTAACACAGTTAGCTCACCGTAGAACAGTGTCCCTCTTAAGTCCGTTCTCCTTATTAATTTTTGAATCACCTGGTATATTGCAACGAAAATTGGAGGGCTTTAACATGAGATAAAAATCTACCTTTTCAGGAAAAAAATCACAATTTAAAGTTTTGAAATGGCAGCTGAGCGCCATCTTCAATTGTTAGAATTCTATTCTCTTTGCTCTGTTTTATTAAAAAAAAATATTGAAGATAGCGTTCGGCCGCCATTTCAAAACTTTCAGATGTGATTTTTTCATGAAAAAGTAAGATATCCCCTATTTGGGTCCTCCAAATTTCGTTGCGATATACCAAGTGGTTCAAAAATTAGTAGGGGCAGAACGGAATTTGGACTGGCACTGTATGTATCACATGAAAAGGTTAATAAAGCTGACAAACTTTTGCTTTACCAACAGTTAGTCTCTAAAGTCCCGCTTATTTAGAATAAATTTATTCATCGATTATGGACGAGTCAAATCATTTATTTATTACTACTTAGGTTGTTCCTTGGGGATGAAACTTAGGGCCTCTACTATTTACCTTCTTGATTATTAACATTAAACACAATGAGCACAAAGATTGCGCTGCCCCTCTACAAAATCCTTCTATATACGCATTTCGGTCTTTCTATAGAATGAATATGTGTACAGTGTCACCGTTAAAGTCCGCATCATATGGGATTTTTTTTTATTATTCACTTATTGCAAATTTAGAGTTCGTGAACAGTTTGTGCTTTGAAAATAATGCAAAATGACGTTTACGATTGTTTTCTATCTATTGGCTACACCTGTCAAATTGACAAAATACAAATATGCTAAGAAAATAAAAATATCATACTTGAGGCAGAGTGGCTCTAGTTTCAATATTCCATAGCAAAATTTGCTTCAATTATTTCAATCACAATACATCAGTGAAGTAGAAAATACTTTAGGTCTATTGGTTCATAAAAAAATTCGATAATTCGAAACTAGAGCCACTTTGCATCAACTATAACGTAATTTTTTTAGCATATTTTTATTTTTTTGAAAATATCCAAGTAGAAACATTTTTAAACAGAAAAAATCCTTCCAGCAGATGGGATTATTACATCTCAACAGGTTATTTCACATTTTACCAAATTTAAATTATCCGAAAAAGTGTAAGGTTGAGAAAACGCGAAAAAAATCAAAGTTTTTCAAACTGGTTCAGATTTGGTAGGTGGGTAGGAAACCGAAAAATGAACAACTTTTTTACATAATATTTGTCGAAAAATTGAGAAATAACATAACATTTCGAATTTTTTTGAAAAAATGTCAAATTTGACAGGTGTAGCCAATCGATGGAAAACAATCGTAAACGTCATTTTGCCTTATTTTCAGAGCAAGAACTGTTCACGAACTCTAAATTTGCAATAACTGAATAATAAAAAAAAGTCCCATATGATGCGGCCTTTAACGGTGACACTGTATATTATTCATAAAAAAAATTGTCAAATCCAATTTTTTTTCAAGTAATGTTTCATCTGAAGATATCTATAATTACTCCCAGATATTTCACTGACAGCCACCAGAATTTTCAATATTTAGACCAATATTGATTTGTTTGTTAAACTGTAGCCAATCAGCAATTTTATAAAAATCTATTTTAATTTTATTTTTTATTATTTTCACGTAATCGATTCAAATACAAGTACAGTGCAAAACTGATGATATCGTAAATATTATCCATCACTTTCATATACATACGGAATAAACGGCCCCAGTACTGACCCTTGAGGTACCCCGTAGTTACTGATCTAAGATGGTCAAATAATTCATGATTTGAAACAACCTGACTTCTACCTGTGATATTATACGCGTTTTCTCCAGCTCCATATTTTTTTTCCATTTTCAGCAGTTATGGATTCTGAGAGATCTAAAAATGTACTGGTGGTCGGTAGTGACTTATCCACGGAGTAACTGATGGTTGATGTTAGCCTTTTAATTGCTTCTTCTGTAGATTTTCTTGCCGAAAGCCAAATTGAATTCCAAACAAAAATTTACATTTATTTTCAAAGTATCAGCTATATAGGTCTAATTTTTTATTTTCAATTCATTTCCATTTTTAAATCAAGGTTAGAAAATGGCATGTTTCAACACATTGCAACCAACATGTTCCATTCCACAGTAATTTTGGTCATCAAACAAATTCCAACGGTGATTTATCTGAACAATTATTTCACAACACATGGTAAATGCAATAAAAATAAACAAAATATAATTAGTTACATATCCGTAATTGTTTCCTAATGGATCATAATCACGATTATTAGAACGGTAAACATAATTGTTTGGAACTGATAAAAACGAACGAAAAATTTGTTTGTTCCATTACTAATAGTGATCAAACATCATGACAAATGAGTTGATTATTTGTTGTTAGTTTCGTAATCTCGTGGCGCAAGCAAACAAGGTTGGAAGAAATACCTGAAAATAATTTGCTGACTGTCACTGACCCTTCAACTTTATCAAATAGCCAAAAAGTTTCAACCAGAATAATACTAAAAAATGCGATTCAGTCTTGAACCTATTCGATAGGTATATTGATCGGCTAGTATTCAACAAAAAACAACTTCTGTCCTCTACGATCGTTGTATTATGGCTGTTACATTCCTGGAAAGTTTCTCTAAATGAACTAATGCTCTTTAAATATCATAGCTAAAATAATGTTTCGATTGAAATGGGAGCAAAGCTACCTGCCAATTTCATGGTTTTTACCACTCATCAGCGTAAGCTAGTTCACCAAATTCCTTAGATAAACACTGGAGTACGTTTTTAGCGCTATCTTCAGGTCCCAACGAGCACTCCGACTATAGCATTTACTGCTTCCAAAGCCAAATAATTTCAGTTTTCCCGTTCCTCCATAAATGAAATGCAATAGACAATAGTCCAAAATATTTTGGGTTACCAACAATTACTGTGTCTATGTAAGTACCAATAAATTCGTTTGTTTCTACCGAGATAAATGAGTAAAGATTGCCTTCAAATATCTGGTATGTTTTAAGAAAATTATCCAGAAAAGTATGGTCACATACCAGCATATGTACGACACTAATTCGTGAGCACTGAGAATAAAAAGAAAATCCTAGGTTATCATATTATTCAACCTAATGTATCTTATCAAAAGTTTCCGGAAAAGAATTGCAATCTTAAATTTTCTGTCACCATTAACATCTTGTATCTCAAACTACAAAATGATAACTCCAGATTAACCTGGAAGAGTATAATACCAAGTTCAAATTGTTTCCGTTTAGAGTTTTGAAAAAAATTAAATATATTTCCGTTTTTCGTACTTTCAACGCCCTATATATCAGAAGGAATGCATTTAGGGAATATATTGAAAGGAACCATATCGACATGCAGCAACTGTAAAAATTGAGCTATCATATACATGTCGAGAACGAAAATTAAATTTCTAAATTGTATTCAATTTCAGGGAAGAACCCGCTGGATTCTCGCACAGCCTGAGTTTCATAGTAAAGTTGCTCCCGCAAGACCCTTTCAGCAGATTCTTCGTGACCGAAGCCCAGTTCGATTTAAGGGAGATAAAGTTTTACACGCAAGTAAGTAATTTCCATTTGTATGGACTTTACAACCCAGCTTCAATCCCGTAGCAATTCGTTCGTGCCTCGCAACAGAAAAAAGTCACGGGTGATATTTCCGACAAGATTAGGTCGATGAACAAGTCTGTTCGCTGGAAAACTAATCGACGTTAATGAAGTTTCACACTGAATATAAAACAATGCAGTTTTGTTTCAATGAGGAGAAAAGCAGCGAAAAAAGTTGCATTTTCGCGATGTTCGCAGAGTTTTCGAGAATCAAGGAGGCCCAAATCTGGTCATCGAGCAGAACTTTTCGAGATCTTCGAACTGATTCTGTATTGTTCTAATTATTTCAAGCAATCCGCAAGTAATGGAAAATAGAATCCAATGTCAAATTTCTTTCTTCATCACAAACTATGCCATAAAGATATTAGACGCAATGATAACTTCACATGAATATTTGACCGAGTTGGTGATGAAATTTCTGCCGATTCCAAAAAAGTCCTTTTGGTAGAATCAGGGAGAGACAATCAGATAGGTACTTTTGACACATAACTTAATACAATTGTTTCACATAAGTCTCCAAAACGCGATAAAAGCCAAAAACCTCACAGCAAGCCTCTACTTTTCTGAATGCCTTATATTCTACGCGGGCCTTCAGAATATCCTTCAAGAATGACTTTCAATCTTGGATATTCTAAACAAATTTACGTTAAATTTTTCCATTTACCATCCCAGTGAAAAACTCAACCAGACAATTATAATTCCAGACATTAATTACCCACGAACAGGCAACAATGCCCACATAACATGACGAAAACCGGACAAAGAACTTATTCGAAATGAACCGACACTTTACAATAAAGCTCGTTAACCTAATTTGGACGTTGTGTATGCGGTGGCAGACAGCACGAAAGCTCTTATGATAAAGGACAGAATATCATCGCAGGAAATGCAGAATTTTTATTCGTTTTGAAATATGACCGACGATTTTCCTCCGTTTGAAGTGCTTGCACGGGCGAGAAATTCTTGAGAATGAAAAACCGGAAAAACTCGCATAAAAGATCAAAGTGGACATTCAAGCTATAGTCGAGGTTATTAAATCCAACTGAATATTCGAAAGGTTTATCCAATGAAACAACAATAGCTTCATGCCCCATATATTACTAATATATCAAATCAAACATGTATTCAATGATATTTCCGTTATTCGCATGACGCATACATGGTTATTTTATATCAAAATAATACCCTTTGTGTGCGGAAATAGAAATATTAATACATATCAATTCCCACATGTACATTTTCTGTTATTATCACAATGTACATAATGCATAGTAGGTCAGTCCAATTAACTGGATAGACAATTTCATTTCCACACACGTTAGAAATGAATTACTCACGATTCGCTATTCATGTTACCTATTAGCTTTTAAATGTCAGTTACCTAATGTGTGAAATTGTCAAAGTGATAATTTTTTGTTTATAATTATTACACAATTCAACTCGCAAATCATAGAATGCCGGTCATGAGAAATCATCGAACGATTCTCTGCGAATACTTGTAAAAATTAACTTGCAAAATTTCATGATATGAAAACTGTAAATGGAAATAAATATTTCCGAAAATTCTCTGGACACTATTACCTATTACTGCAAACTGCGACCCACTTAAAAAAATCAGTCTAGTGGATATAAAACAAAAACATCGAACAATTTGACGTAAAAAGTGTTTGATACTGTCCAGTATACAAGTAGGTATTGTGTCACTATTGCGTACCCCCACCACTACCACTCTTGGCCACGCCTTTTTCAATTTTAACCAATCAGA
Organism: Chrysolina americana; assembly: GCA_958502065.1. NCBI lineage: Eukaryota > Metazoa > Arthropoda > Insecta > Coleoptera > Chrysomelidae > Chrysolina > Chrysolina americana. The sequence goes on from OY293414.1 coordinate 87,820,552, forward strand.
GCGCACCAAACTATCACGTGGCAGATCTCATCCACTGTCACCTAACATATGTTAATAATAATAATAATAATAATACTCCCCCATAAACACTCGTTGAGTGTACCTAAAGGCATAGCCTGTGCGGGTAAAGGATGGCTATTTTTATTATTTGCCGTGGCGCTCCGGAGCGACTTACTGATTTTTGGTGGCGTATTCACTTTTCAGCTGTAGGAAATCCCGGAAAAACCTACAGCACCACCTCGGGTGGTTGGTGTGCACTCCAAGCTAGCACCAGACGAGATTGGCATTTAGACAACTCACACTATCGATATGCTGGAGCTTCGAACGGCCTGTGCATTAGACCGCTGATCCACCTGTTACGTGTAATCTGTCACTTGTCACATATTATTTACAAGCTGTTACATGCCATTAGTCATCTGACACTTAATATCTGAGAGTATCACCTATCCACTGTCATTCCTCACCTATCATCAAACATCTATCAGCTATCAATGGCCATCTTTAACATATCAGCTTGTCATCCTCTATCCGTCACCTATCATTCTATCACCGGTTACGATATGACACTTACCCATATCAGCTGTCTAAAATTTATATTTAGAAGGATACTAATTCAATAGTAACAATTTCATTTCACGCATTTGAATAATATCATATCAATTTAAACATCAGAAAATGTCAAATAATACGAGATCATCAAGAAATAGTACCAACGTAAACTTTCTAAATATTCGGAACGTTTCTTTTGTTTTTCATTCATCCAGATGCATCTCGATTTAAATAGATATGTCGCACTATTTCAGTAGCCCGCGAACGTGATACAAAAGGCCACTAATTTTCTGTTATTTCAGGTGGTTCCAGAATTAGAATCATTTAGACAAAGCACAGGAAACGCATTGGATATAAGACTCCCCATACCGAAATGTTATTACGCACATTACACAGCAGGTAAGAATGTCACGATGGTAATGTTGCCAGATGTTTATTTGATCCATGGAAAAAATGTATACACTCTATTTTGCTCAATGCATTTCAATATTAATAAAATAAAATGACGTTTGTGACATATGATCGTTAGAACGCATCCAACTGTGCCATTTCAATGAACTATTCTCTTTCTAGGAACCAATGAACCAGAGCCATCGCCGCCCGAATCCGTCCTAGTCCTCGAAAACATCAAACCCATGGGCTTCAACTGCACCGACTTTTCACGAGGCCTGACCCTCCGCCAAACGAACGCAGCCGTCGATGCCATAGCGCAGGTGCACTCGCTGTCGCTCTGCCTCAAGATCAAAGAAGGCAAGAGCCTCTCCGACAGATACCCCTTTCTGTTCCAGACCACGCGAGCCTCTGACAGCTACCAGCAACTGGTCGAGAGAGGGCTGCCGCAGCTGTCGCAGTTCCTGGAACGGCACTCGGGTCTGGACGGCGTGCTGGCCGCTCTCAACGATCTCAGACCGCACACCAAGGAGATCATAGAGAACCTCCTGGCTCCCGCGGAACCCATGGCGCTCATCACCCACACGGACTTCTGGTGCAACAACTTGATGTTCAAGGAGGACGAAAAGGTGTGCCTTTGCGACATACTGGACTGGCAAATGGTGACCTACAGCCGACCCACTAACGACCTGGCTTTGTTGATCAACAGCAGCATATCGGCGGAGCTGAGGAGGTTGCATACGGACGAGATTTTGGACGGGTACTGGGATTCGCTGACCTCCAGCTGCCGGAAGATGAAGGTCGACGTCGAAAGCGAGCTGGGGTACGACAGGAAGCAGCTGGGAGAGGACTTCAAAAGGTCGCAGCTATTGGCGCTCTTGCTCTGCATAGGGTCCGTGGATCTGGCCATCGGCAATGCTCAGATGGAGGAGCGTCTGTTGGAGTTGCTGCAAGATTTGCACGCGGACGGTCTGCTGAGTGCGGATTTGGCGAAGAAAGCTCAAAATTAAGTGTGATAAGTGATATTTGCTCTAAGGATATATTATGTACTGAAATTTATCGAATGCTTTATAGACATAAGGACATGTGAATGATTTTATGAGCGCAACAAACTATATTCCTTTGCTTCGAATGTATAACATAATTAACAATTTTTTTCTTATGAGATGTGTGCTAAAGATTCAGGTTTTAGAATACCGCTGAAGGAGCATATGCAGATTCTCAATGTTCGACAATCAGGAAGTAAATAACGTAATTCATACCGAAGTAGATTCAGTGCAAGCTATACATTTGCATATGCTTACTGAATTTTATGTCACCAGCAAATTTGAAAGCATCATTTCAATCCTGTTCATAGTTAGCACGCAAGAAATATAAGTATGTTATACGTTCGATGCAACTGGAAGCTGTACTGTATGAATCAAATCCGTCAAACTTGAAAAAGACAGGAACCGAAAGAAATGAATATAGTAATAATCTTATCGTACAATACTAAGTAAAACTGCACAAACTCAACAATCACAAGAAATAATCTCAGATAAAAAATAGTTAGAGCGTTAACCCACCACAAACTCTTTGTACAACTCCGTATTATTTTGTTTAGCAAATCAAGGGAAATCTTACAGCGAGAGAAATATAGTAATTATTTTGCTTATACAAACTATTTTTGTGGCAAGTTTTGAAATAAATGCGTTCCGTGCCAATTCATCCAAACATTCAATTAGTAGTTTAAGTAGATTTACAACACTTGAAACACGTAGCTATTAGAGTTTGAGTGTTATTCCTGCTGGAAATCCGACTATTAATTCAATAAAACCGAGTTTCTACAAAAATTAACTTTTAATGACTCTTTTCGAAAGTTTCAGATCAAATTACACGAAGTAAAACAAAGTTTTCCTAGGTGGTTAGGGGACCCGAGATCGATAAAGCTACTGAAAGGGACAATTCATCATATCTAGACCCAAACCCAGCAAAGTGAATGAGAGTGTTCGTAAAACAATTCCAGCCGATGAAAATGACGACTTTTAGGAAACTGTGGGCATTCCCAAATCGAATATATACAACTTCAAATGTGAGGTAAATCGTGAGATCATTGAAACAATTATCTACAAAGTCTCAGTGAGAAATTTTTACAACCCATAAGTGACACAGAACCATTTATCACGTAAACGGCTTTGAGAATGCAAACAGATGAACATAAATATCCCAGTGCACTGAAACGTATCGGAAAAATCAGCTACACCGACCCCTATACATCAACCCCTTCGGTGGCGGATTGCCCGGCATTCCTCTGCCCTCGGATGTAGTGGTAGTTTTCAACGGTCGCATCCCCCCAGTATTTTCCTAGCGTTCGGAAAGACCATCGATTCTCGCTACGTGCTCCATCTCAGGAAAGAACAGCTTAAAGTTTTTATGTCGACGTCCCGACGTTACGCTTCTGCAAACTTTATCGGCGATTATTTTCTGCTGGGGGTCGTTTCGCAGCAGTTGCACTCGAACGGCGAAGGAAATAAACGAAAAAAGTCGGAGGTCACGAAAGGGTTGTTTAAAGAAGGAAGTTACTTGTGCAGCACGGGAGTTTGTTACAAAATTATAATAATTCGTGGAAAAACTCAAGTACTGTATCGCAAAACAATTGCGGTTCAAGTGAATAAAATATACGAAATAAGTGGTTTGGCAGTAAGCTGCTTCTCCTCCGCGCCAAGCTAATTTTCGTCATATAATCTGGCGACTACAAATACTTCAGATTTATCAAAGGTTGATGGACTAGATGTTGTCGTTACGGGTTGTGCTTGTAGGATTTTACGTTTAGCTCGTGATCAATTGAACTGAACGTCGGTGAAACGCTTAAATACAATATTGAATTCGTTATAATAGATACTTTGTAGAATTTTAGCGGTGGTGTTCCAAATTGTTTCAACTACCGCTTCTTGGTCCGTTACTGTTTTGCATAATATACCGGGTGGCTACGGAAGTATTGCCTACGGAATATCTCAGTTATTGTATGAAGTAGGTTTGTGAAATTTGGAGCGTCGATATAATGACATAATAGCTAGAATTTGAGCATATTGACATGTCGAAGTTAACTTCCGGTCTGACCGGAAGTAACATCAACTTTCTTGTTTTAAATGGAAAACCTATTTTTTTTTCTTTTCGCTTTATTCAGCATTCAATTCCCTTTCTAATGACATATTACAAGTTGGTATTTAACCAGAAACTAGATCAGAAAAAAATTATTATTGAAATTCACCGAGTAGGCCGTGGAAGCAAAATGAAAGCCAAAAATTGAAAAGTTGGCTATGGAAACCATACGTCACTTGATAACAGTTGCTACTACTGTGATATTTTATTTTCATTCGTCGGCGTTATAAAAAGCCGCCAAAAAAAATATTGGAAAAATTGGGAAAAAAACAATACTCTGTAGGTCCATAACTTAAATAGGAACATACAACTTTTTCTGGCCTGTAATATTCAGCATAGCCATTCCATTTATTTTATCTTCAATCCTATCAATTTGAATTTTTTTTTTTCGATATATCTGTTTTTTTGTTATTTGAATAATAATAATTGGATTTTTTGGTATTTCATTTCAAAAAATTACTTTCTATTATATCATTAGAAAGAAAATGTTCTCGGCAACAAATATAAAATTAACAGCGTGTATTTTCCGTCTCTGACGTTTATTTATTACGGTCCATCATACTGCCTACCTACGCAGAGAAATAACAAATGATTATCTATTATGTTTGGGTAATTGGGCATTTCATCCAGTTCGGTTATTCTGTGCCTAGAGCTACGAGTGATTATCGACTTTTTCATGCACAATAATGTTCACAAAAGTGTACAGCGAGACTATTACGTTTAAAAATATGGAATTCTTCAATCTTTCAAGATGGAATTTTCGACAAGACACATTTTGACGTTCATCGCATTTTTCTCCATCTCTCCGTATTAAAGTTATGTCGCCACCACCTATTCTTGAATACAACCCCCACCATTTTTGTTTAGATTTTAAATCTCTAGCTGCTGGCTATAATAAATAACTGAATCTTGATAACGGGCAAAATCAAATCGGATGTTGAAGCTGTTCCAATCTGCTTCTAGTAATATGCCAATCGAAATTCAGATCAAAAGTTTCGGAGAACTTTTGGTCGGGTCCCGTCTCAGCTTATGTTCTCCCCTTAACTCGTTCAATCGTGGTCGGCTGATTGGAGTATACTTCAATAATGATGTGACCCCACGAAAAAAAATCTATAGGAGCCAGGTCGGGGTGTCGTGCTGGCCACCCAGCAAAACCACCTGTTCTGGAAGACTTCATCGAGATAGTCGCGCAGCATTTGGCTGTAATGAGGTAGAGCCTCATCTTGTTGTCTTCATTTGTGATGTCAGGGTATTTTCGGGTCTGGGACAGAACCGACGAAGCCGGGAGGAGTTAGTATCCTCATACCTCCTGATATTTCTAGCCTGTCAACCCCGTTAACAATCCTATCACCGATTATTTCTGTCCAAACTGTGTTGAATTCGAAGCAATTTCATTGGTTTGAATTGTTATTTTCAACAAACATCTCAACCTCCACCACTGCCTCCATCTTCATTAAGATAATCCAGACGACATATCAAAATTCACCCCAAGTCGCAGGAAGGAAACAAACCGAAATCCTGCGATCCCGACGAGTTCTGACAGGAAAGCGACGGCGGTACTCTGGGGAAAATCTACGAGTCCGCCTGCATCCTGACCTGCGGGAGATACGAGCACGCGACGGAAATTATTGATCCTGCCGCCTCCTACTGCGCGCCAGGGAGCAAAGGGGCGCGCCGACGAGGGATAGAAACTGGAGACTGAATAAATATAAGGGGCGGTTTGAATATATCATGTCGTCGGCGACATAATGATATACCCGAGTTAGTCAAACTCGCAGAAAGTGTAACATCTTCCAAAAGTAAATTGAAAGAATATTTCTTAACATAAAAATATTACTTCAGTCACAAAATATTCACCAGACCCTATACCTTATTCATATCAGCCTCAAATTATTCTGCGTTTACTCCTTTTTATTATACAGAGTGGGTCATATAAAAACGCTCGGACACGTCAACTACATTTTCGAGGGGAAATTTTTAAATGGCAACATATGGCAAGTGATACCTCATTTGAAAGGTAATTTTTTCCTTTTTAATAAATATCAAACAACAAAATTAAATTTATTCTCTTAATCCGTTTTCGAGATGTAGGAACTTGAAGTTGGGAAATCACTAAAATCGCAATAAAAATAAGATCTAACAATGCTACTGTTTAAAGATAATTATCATTGTCAAGGAATTGAATGATCTAACTGATTACCAACTACTTCCGTTTACAATTTTTCTTTCATCCTCGAAAAAAGTTTGAGGTTCTTAAGGATCGATAAAAAAACGTTTTCTCGAATTCGACTCAATGCGAGTACAACAAAAACATGTATGAGATAATTTTTTTCGCCAAATCGCATTGTTCAATCAGAAGTTAGTGTCAAACTGATTTTTGATTGAACGACATTAGACTTGACTAAAGCTGCTGCTTCAATAATAATTTATACGATCGCGGAAATAATTGAAATAATAACAACTTTTTCAAAGAACGAATCCAGAAAATACGTTCTAGAATTAGTGCAAAAATTTCGTCAAACTGGATCAGTAGCCAACACGACACGAGACCCAGAACGTGAATTTCCGTTGAGAAATGAACCTGTTGAAGTTGCAGTTTTAGGACAAGTTCATACAGACCCAACATTGAGCACAAAGAAATTGGCTACTGTTACCAATATCAGTAGAACCAGTATCCGCCGAATTCTGAAACATCATTATTCCACCCTTACAAAATACATTTCGTACGCCAATTGAATGAGGATGATTTTCATGCGCGACACGAGAATTTCTTTTTCAACATCTGCGTTTCTGACGAGTCTAATTTTTTTTTAATTCGATTGTAAATCGTCATAATTGTCGTTATTGGTCAATCCACAGGTTTTGCACGAAATCCATACTCAAACTCCCCAAAAACTCAATGCCTGGACAGGTATATTTGAGGACCGTTTAATTGGACCAGTATTTCTCGACGGTAACCTGACAGGAGAAACTTATTTTTAATTATTGAATGACGATCTCTACATTATGTACAGCCTGTTAGGGCGTTTTTGGATAAAATGTTTCCTGGAAGTTGTATTGGAAGATACTCTATAGAGTGGCCAGCCAGTCCTCCAGATTTAACCCCACTCGACTTTTCCCAGTGGGGTCACTTGAAAAACAAAATCTTTGCAACCGAACCAGAATCTCTGGAAGATTTATGCCCCTCGAAAATGTAGTTGACGTGTCTGAGCGTTTTTATATAATTCAGTTCTGCCAATCTACAGAGCCGCTCTCTCTTAGCTCAAAATGTACGCGTTACTCTACCGTGACTATTGAGCGTGTTTCCTACACTAGCACCATCTACTTTCCGATATCGAAATTTCCTTTGTTTTCCTGTCCCTAAACAATCTTTAACTCGACTTTGATCCGCATATTTCTCGCGTGGCAAACACGTCATTAATGCGTATGCGCAAAAATTTGAATGCACAAAAACCCACGTCAGTGATCGATAAATCTTTGCCAAAAAAAACGCGCTTGCGTATTGATATGTACGTCGACGCGCGACGATCGATTTCATCCGCATCGACTTGGGTTGTTCAATCTCCCAACCACAGATGGCAATAACGGTTAGACAATTTCGGAGTAATACGAGTTTAATGCAAGTTTAGAAACTCGGCAAATGAATCATTCGACAATATTCGTAAATGAATTTCATAAAAACAGGTTTTGTCTATCAATATGAGATTTATGTTCAAATGTTCAACTAAAATGTCAACTATTGCCGTCCAGTCCTCGTTCAATCAGTGGAATAAAACTTTTCTTTCCGAATTTTCTTGAAATATTTGAAAATGCGAGAGGTATTTGGAACTGGATATTTGTGTCAATAGTATTAAGCTAATGACCGCCACACAAACCGTATTCTGTGCCTATTACTCATACGGTGTAAATACTCCTCTATCCATAATATTTTTGTGATCAAAATGTGTTGGGTTCAGGCAACTTTGACGTATTTTTTCGATATGAGATAAGAATTATGTTCCGACGCTGTTTTGAAAACAGATGTAGTGCTACCATCGGCCTCCTCTTTCACCAGATATGACACCTATCGATTTTTCATTTCTGTAAAACGAGGTTTACCATAACGTTAAAAATAAAAAGGTGTTTTTGAACCTTTAAAACATCCTACAAATACGAAAGTCAAGTAATGATAAAATCAGAATTTCAAAACCTGTATATTCAATTGTTACGAGAACAACGAGGGGGGGGTAATATTTTTTTTCTGGAATAATTCAATGGGCTCCCAATCTTGTCAATTTTGTCTGATTTTGAAATCTCCTACAGGTAAACGAATCAGAATTACTCTGGTTATGGTTTCATCCTTGGTTGGGTCATGGAGAACTTTTAAAGTTCTTTGTTTTTAAGAATTATGAAATTTTCGAAATGTTGAGTATTCAAAAACGTTAACGAAAAATCAAGAAAACACCATTACCATTCATGGACCTCTTCACTGCAAGTTATGAAAGAATATAAATGAAAATGGATCACTTACCGATGCGAAAACTCCTCCTATGATGGCAGCATTTCTTTTGTGCTTACCAGACGACTTATATCTGGTATACAACTTTCTACCGACCCACACTGGAATGCCTGCAAAAAAAAGGGTTAAACAAATTATATTATTTTCGTTGAAACCTCACACATGTATCAACATATACAATAAATCAATTGAAACCTTTGAAGAAATAAATAGTCCAAGAACCAGATTGGAACCTTGATTTTTAATTGGAATTCTACTCTTTTTACAACTGCTACTAAAAATCACGTTTTGATAAAAGCGCTTCGAAATTGACAAAGTTTGAATTCCTTAGAATTCCCAAATGACACTCTTACGGCGAAACAGACTGCCTGCCCACTCTTCAAAATGTTTACAAATTCAAATAAAGGCATGAAAGTATAAAAAACTTCGCTTTCACAAAAAATCTTGCAGAAATTATATGCCAAATCGATTACTCAGGTCCCGTGCTGACAAAATGTGATTCGGTAGAGCATCTTCGTGAGTTTTCGAAAAAAAAATTATAAATCATCACGGATTGCTCTGAAATTTTACAGATTTTTTCCCACAAATATAAACTGACACAACATTTTATTTTAATTAATTAGTCATAGTTCACCCTGCACTTCACTTACCTATAATCATAGCAGGAACCGTTATACCAGCTACCAATGCAATACCAACAGGGGCCCCGACTAGAGTTCCTAACTGCCACAAAATCTTCTTCTTCCTCGACCATGGCTTCTTACCCCAGAAGGTACAGCCGGACGGACTAAGAAAAAAGGGTCTACGATTTTATTGATCGCCGGAAACAATGTATTACGGTAAGTAAACGGGATTTTCGAACACACAGTAGTACATCACAATTGAGGTTGATAACAAACTTCGCAAAGGGGCCTTAAAACCACATAAAATATATTTCTTTCTGTATAATATGAGTAAGAAGTAAATACTAAATTGGATAAAGATGTAAATATGGATTTTTTGAAAATTCCAAACCAATTTTTCTGTTAAGTTAAGCACTTTTCGATGAAACATCTGAAATGTATGATTTTATAGGATTTATTCGTTCCTCTACTGTAAATTTCATGTCAAAATAACATACTCGAAATATCTGGTCGAATTTGCACAGGTAAAAGTCCATTTTTGAAATTCAGAATGAGACGTAAAGATTGACTTCTACATATGCCCACTACCTGACGCGGTACACAGCCAAAGGACTAGTACATCATTCATTCCTTTGTTTGAGAGAAAATCTGATCAACATCTTCAAAAAGATGATTCGAAGAACATATGATTTTTTCAATATTTCAGTTTGATTCGTTTTTTGTTTAAATTGAAATAAGAATAATAACAAAGTTTATTCAAAATTCAAATTGAAAAAAGCACGTAAAAGAGGCGAATAAACTGTTTAATTAATTAATTAATTAATTTGTTTGTTTAAAAATGTTAAAAACATAGTTTCAAATAAGTTTTAAAAATTGTCCATGATCTTGTTAAAATTATTAAGATAATTGAATAATATATCATAATACATAAAAATACTGAAATATCATAATATATACGTGCAAAGAAAGAAAAATAGTAAAAATTAATAATTGGTCACATTTTGAATATATAAAAACAATGACAAAAAAATTAAACAGGTACTTTTAAAAATAATAATAATAAAAAAAATAATAATGATATTATTTCACATACAAATAATTTTTCAAATTTTCGGAATTCTCAATCAACCAGAATTATACCCGCGAAGTTTAAAAATTGCTACGAGAAAATCCAAGACCAAAAAGCTCTGTCTACAAGTTTTTTATAACTTCCGACAATAAAGTAGGTATATTTTGACTTTGACATATATTTTTTTTTTATGGAAAAAAATTATAATATGAAATAAATCAAATGAGTTTACTTTAGTGAAAGATTTCATAAAATAAATTTCGATCAGAATCCTGAATCCATTTTTTCATTTGTTTCTGAAACAAAATGATGACTTGATCATTTTTATATGATTTGGAATGAAATCATAGTAAAATGGCGATAAATATTTGAAATTTTTCCGATACCTTGTTTTAACTTTATTTTTGACTGCAACATTATTTTTATTACTTGTATCATAAATACTATCTTTGAATTTTATATCAGTTTTATCTTTATAGATATACCTAAATCATTATGTATCCAAATGATCGTCTTGAGTCCATTTTTTTAATTCTTTGAACAGATTTTCTGTTGGATATAAATGACTCTTTTTACATGATTTTCGAAAACCATTTCTGAAGGACCTCAATATTTCTGAAAAGTAAACGCCAAATAACACGAACTGATTGTGTCTTGGAATTTATCCAACTTGTCTGCTATCACCAATAAATTGTATAAAGAACAACCTATAACTCATAACAAAAACAAAGTTGAAAAAATCTTGTTTAGAAAATTTTATATCAACATCCGGCTGATGCACAATCAAATGATTCAATGTTATGCTATAAATACTGATAAAATTCCAATTTCTCACACATGACGATTTGATATAATCACCATGACATGTTTTGAGTATTGAAGGAATTACAACAATTCAAATGGATTCCAGTATCGATTTAATTGACGGGAAATTTTTAAAAACTCTCGAACAGATTAAATTTTTCGATTAACACTCCCAAAGCCGATTCTTACCTCAGGAAATGAAGATCGTTAATCTCTTTCATGCACAGCCAGCAAAATTCTGCCCCACAGACAGCACACATCATATGGTTGCAGGAACCATCGTCCATTTTCACTATCAACACTTGACACCGAGGACATGGTTTTATGTCGTCCCCTGAAATAAAATTTTATCTTAGAAAATTATTAACAGTATAATTGACATGTTGGTATACAGTGTGCCCAAGATAAGAATGAACAGCATGGGGATATCGGAAACGGTAAGTGATACGGGGTCGATTAAATTAGAGAAAAGTAGCGCATTTATGTGCCTAATAATATGCCATTTAGAAAGTTTTAATATTCCGAGTAGTTTCGGAGATATCCGAGAAAAACCGAAATTTGAGAATTTCGTTTTTATTTTCTCCTAGCTTTATTTTCAAAGGAAATGTAAAACAAATAGCACTTTGCCATGGCCACTTTTTGAGGACTACACGATAACGTAAGCAGAATTTTTCTGCGACGTTTCGTCTTTTAGAAAACATCATCAACTTTGTATTTTTATATGGGCCGAAACTAAAGTATACCCTGTATACGACTCCATATTTCATTGTGAATACAGCAACGTATCAAACAATATGATTTCGGAACAATTTCTCGCGCAAAATGTAATTTAGTGATTACTTAATATGTTTTTCTTCAATTTTAGATAGTAGGCGCTGGAAAAAATGACATATTTTGGTACATGAAATAAATTGATTAGTCCTATTTATACTAAATTTAAACTTACCACTTTCCAGAATTTTTGCGTTGTTGAATACAAAGATGAGTCGCCAAATCAAAAGTTTACTTTATAAATGTAATTGTAATGTAATAACAAGGAGCTGATATGTATTACAGGAAACAAACAGAAACTTATAACAAGTGTTCAAATAACCCGCCGTTATTTTCTAAGCACAAGTACGCTCGTCTCACAGACGAATTTAAAACTTGAGTTAACATATTCGGACAAATATTGTTAAAGGAAGCAGTTACCAATCTTAGCAAATCTTCTTCATTTTGAAAATTATGATTAGAGTACACTTGATTCTTGATATGTCCCCAAAGGAAAAAGTCTAGTGGGGTTAGGTCGGGGGCCCTTGCAGGCCAGGGTGTATCACTATGAGTACCTATCCACTGTCCTGGGAAGCGACGGTTCAAATAATCACGAACAATTATAGCGTTATGTGCTGGAGCACCATCTTGTTGAAACCAGCAGCTGTGAGTAACCGCTAAAGGCAAATTATCTAGAGCATCTTCCAAATCATTTACTAACAAATTTATGTACCGCTCTTTTGTTAAATTGTTTCGGTAGATAAAAGGCCCAATTACATTCGTACCGAGAATCCCAACCCACATGTTAAAACCGAAACGATGTTGGTGTCTGGACACTTTGTGTACCCGCGGATTTTGTTGTGACCAATAATGAACATTCCGCCTGTTAAAAATGCCATTGTTGGTGATCATACTTTCATCAGACCAAATTATTTTGAAAGGGAAATTTTCATCGTCTTGGCATTTTCTAGTGTACCATTCACAAAAGGTTCTTCGCCTTGCATCATCACCTGGCCTGAGTCCATGACAAATCCTAAATTTATAAGGATGATATTTATTTTTTTTTAAAATGAAGTGAGCGGTGGATTTGGCAACTCCGGTATTATCTTCAATGGTGCGAGTAGATATCTCAGGATTTTCAACAACGGCCTGTAACACATCACGCTGACTTTCTTCATTAGATTGCTTTTGTCGGGAAACCACAGGTTTTTTAAATGATCCGTATTCTTTTAAATTAAAAACTAACCGTCTAAATATTGATTTACCAGGTTGTCGCCTCTCTGGATACTTATTAGAGTACGCACGTTCAGCATCAACACAATTTCTTTGGCACACAATGTAACATGACAACATATCAAATTTTTCAGTATTCGAAAAGCTGCCGTTTTCCATTTTTAACACAAATTAGGTAGGTAGCGAGATGTAAAAGTAGGAACGAAAATGTGTCAAAAATTCTACCAAACTACAGTATTATTATGACAACGGAACAATATGTGTCATTTTTTCCAGCGCCTACTATCTAAAATTGAAGAAAAACATATTAAGTAATCACTAAATTACATTTTGCGCGAGAAATTGTTCCGAAATCATATTGTTTGATACGTTGCTGTATTCACAATGAAATATGGAGTCGTATACAGGGTATACTTTAGTTTCGGCCCATATAAAAATACAAAGTTGATGATGTTTTCTAAAAGACGAAACGTCGCAGAAAAATTCTGCTTACGTTATCGTGTAGTCCTCAAAAAGTGGCCATGGCAAAGTGCTATTTGTTTTACATTTCCTTTGAAAATAAAGCTAGGAGAAAATAAAAACGAAATTCTCAAATTTCGGTTTTTCTCGGATATCTCCGAAACTACTCGGAATATTAAAACTTTCTAAATGGCATATTATTAGGCACATAAATGCGCTACTTTTCTCTAATTTAATCGACCCCGTATCACTTACCGTTTCCGATATCCCCATGCTGTTCATTCTTATCTTGGGCACACTGTATATAAAAAAAAAAAAAATTTACTAAAACCATACCGAGAATATAACCAGGAGTACCGATTATATTAAAATCTCAGTTCAACACTGATTGTGACATTATAACTGTTTATTCCTTCATGAATCAATGAGAAAATTTCACTCATGTGTTAGAACGTCCAAAAGAGATGTAATTATCAAGGGTAATATAACAAGAGCTTGATAAATAGTCGACTATTTTTAGTGCATCTGAATTTCGACTGTATTTTATAACAATTTAACGTGACATTGTTTTGGCATTAATAATCTGATGAAAACCCGAGAGCGAATCTCGGAGCTTTCATCTCTGATTATTAATGACAAAATAGTCGTAGGCAATTTCCCAAGACCATGACAAATAGCCGACTATTATTTTCTTCATAATTCTATCGAGCTAAAGCTCTCGGGAGTTATTCCTTGATTGTTAATGTTCATATCGTCGAATTGAATTGTCTCAAAATACAAGTTACTCGAGATGAATTAAAGAAAATAATAGTCTCTATTTGTCATGGTCGAGTGATATTCAGGAAGATTATTTCATGAACAGTATAAAATCATTCAAATATACTCGTTCATATACTCTTTACTCCTCACGGTATTTTCTGGGAAGGATTTGCTTGTATATGCATTGATTTCTGTCATAGAAGACAATCCAAAACGAGACATTTCAATTTTGAGTTGTCAACGTTTGACACTTTTACAAACAAAAGAAAGCTTTGTTTACATGAATAGCCGTGTTTACCTAAAAAATATCCGGTTGTTTACCAAAACAGCCGCTCATATCACATATCATGTGACTTCAGTCATGAAATTTCATTGGTGTAGCAATGTGTGAATGAAATAATCGCTAATAGAGCGTGTTGATTGGTCCTGTCAAATAGGAAACAAACGTATGATTGGTTGATGACTGATATTTAATGGACGAAAGAAATAATTGCTGAAATACAGCGGAAATCCACATATTATGAGGATTATCAATAGTATACCACAAGTGATTGCATTTTCGAGATAAGTCTTGTCAATTCATTTCTGAACGAAACTGAATTGCTTCGAGAAAACACCGCGAGTCCGCAGGACCAGCAATCTATTCGTTTTGAAATACGTGCATAGTGTGATTACTTTTATTTTGACGTTCAACTGTCACATACAGAAATATGATAACACCGAACTTGACTTGAGTTCCTGATTGGTTCATTTGCCGAGTGCGCGAAATAGTCGCTGACAATTCAACTGAAGTGACTGTTGAATGACAGCACATACTAACAATAATTGTGGTATCAACTATAACAATAAATACGGATCTTTTGTATTCTTGAAATTTTCCACCGAATACCATTCGTGCTTTACAAATTAACCAAGTGATTCTGAGGATTCACTCATATATAAAAAATCGCATATTTTACAGTTCAATTGTCACTTTGACAGCGGCAAAAGTTAGCTGCAACTTTGACAGCGGCAAAAGTTAGCTGCAACTTTGACAGCGGCAAAAGTTAGCTGCAACTTTGACAGCGGCAAAAGTTAGCTGCAACTTTGACAGCGGCAAAAGTTAGCTGCAACTTTGACAGCGGCAAAAGTTTGCTGCAACTTTGACAGCGGCAAAAGTTAGCTGCAACTTTGACAGCGGCAAAAGTTAGCTGCAACTTTGACAGCGGCAAAAGTTAGCTGCAACTTTGACGGCGGCAAAAGTTAGCTGCAACTTTCACGGCGGCAAAAGTTAGCTGCAACTTTGACAGCGGCAAAAGTTAGCTGCAACTTTGACAGCGGCAAAAGTTAGCTGCAACTTTGACAGCGGCAAAAGTTAGCTGCAACTTTGACAGCGGCAAAAGTTAGCTGCAACTTTGACAGCGGCAAAAGTTTGCTGCAACTTTGACAGCGGCAAAAGTTAGCTGCAACTTTGACAGCGGCAAAAGTTAGCTGCAACTTTGACAGCGGCAAAAGTTAGCTGCAACTTTGACGGCGGCAAAAGTTAGCTGCAACTTTCACGGCGGCAAAAGTTAGCTGCAACTTTGACAGCGGCAAAAGTTAGCTGCAACTTTGACAGCGGCAAAAGTTAGCTGCAACTTTGACAGCGGCAAAAGTTAGCTGCAACTTTGACAGCGGCAAAAGTTAGCTGCAACTTTGACAGCGGCAAAAGTAAGCTGCAACTTTTACAGCGATTATTTCATTCACACATTGCTACACCAATGACATTTCATGACTGAAGTCACATGATATGTGATATGAGCGGCTATTTAGGTGAACAACCGGATATTTAGGTAAACACGGCTATTCATGTAAACAAAGCTTTCTTTTGTTTGTATAAGTGTCAAACGTTGACAACTCAAAATTGAAATGTCTCGTTTTGGATTGTCTTCTATGACAGAAATCAATGCATATACAAGCAAATCCTTCCCAGAAAATACCGTGAAGAGTAAAGAGTATATGAACGAGTATATTTGAATGATTTTATACTGTTCATGAAATAATCTTCCTAAATATCACTCGACCATGACAAATAGAGACTATTATTTTCTTTAATTCATCTCGAGTAACTTGTATTTTGAGACAATTCGATTCGACCATATGAACATTAACAATCAAGGAATAACTCCCTCGAGCTAAAGCTCTCGGGAGTTATTCAGATTATTAATGTTCATATGGTCTCATCAAATTGTCAAAATACAAGGTACTCTCGAAAGAATTATGAAGAAAATAATAGTCGGCTATTTGTCATGGTCTTGGGATATTACCTGCGACAAATGCACTGGTTGTATTTTTCACTTATTCATTTGTTTACCAATTATCGCGGTGTTGGTTGCAAAAATAAATATTTTGACATGTTTGCCAACAACTTATTGAATTTATAAGCGCTAACAATGAGTCGATTCGGTCTACGAACGCCGAAATTATTCAAATTGTTAATATCTGTTTGTCTACTAATACAGTTGCGACGCAATCATCAATATGGCGACAATTTTTAACGTTTTGCGATGCAAAAAGATGTAAATTCGAGCCAGATACTTCCATTGAGAAATTAAATGTAAAATTGCAAAATTGGGCATTTAATACGAGAAAAGGTAACGGAGAAATCTAAAAAGAAGCGAGAGTTACAACAATTTGAACACCACCGCTAAAATGCTACAAAGTAAATGTTATAACGAATTCAATATCGTATTTGACCCTTTCACCGACGTTCAGTTTAATTCATCATGAGCTGTACATAATGCCAAACGTAAAATCCTACAAGTACAACCCGAAAAGAGAAAATCTAGTTGATCAGCTTTTAATAAATCTGAAGTATTCGCAATGGCCAGATTACATGACGAAAATGAAACGGAAGGACTTCAAAAGAAATTACATCACTAGGCGTTTGAATTAGCTTGTCGCGGAGGAGAAGCAGCTCACTACCAAACGACTTATTTCTTATCTGAAATTGAGAATAATGGAAAAGAAACTGGACGTATCGCGTATAATGCTCTATTTTCGGAAACGAGACAAGACTGTAACAATAAATTATGTAACAGCAAATGGATCAAGCCTAAAATTTTAGAGGAAAATATTTGCCCAATACGTTTATTTGAAAAGTTAATGGCAAAACGAGACACTTTTATAGAGTATTTCATACACAAAATCCCTTTTGAAAGAAGAAAAATCTAAAAGTTGGTATAAGAATGTGCCGATTGGAATCAATGAAATTTCCAGATGGACTGAATGCTCAGCACGACGCATTGGTATAGATGTCAAATGTGTCAAAATTACAAATCACTTAAATTGAGCGGCAGCAGTTAGCGAATTAAATAAAAGCGTGATTGAAGAAAACTCTGATAAAAATAACAGGACACGGCAATTCATCATCAAAAAAACCATAATTACAAGTTGACAAAGAGTGTCAGTCGAACATTATTCAATCAATTCATTTGGAAAAAAAATATTTAAGGTGGGCGTCTGATGTCGTGTATTGCGACATTTAATTGTATTGAGAAACGGTAACACATAGAGAGTTGAAATTTGGAAGGTGAACTCAAAAAAGATTGGAGTACAGAGTGATAATATTGAGATTTTTTTCATTTTGAATTTTAAGATTATTTTGGTCAGCATTTGAGTAAAATAAGCCAATACTGGCTTCTGTTTTATGTCAATCTGAATATTGATAAAAATAGTGCTATTTTCGATTGAAAACGAATCTTCAGACAATATCGTTTGGGAGATTAATTCAAAGTTAGAAATGGGCTAGGAATAGCCAAATTCGAACATATGGCGCGAAACAGTTCCTACTTTACCAACATTCTTACTCATTTCCTAGTTCAGCAGTTTTCGGATAGAAAGCGCCATTGTATATTTCATTCATTCAGTTTCCTCAATGAGACGGAATGTGATTTTGATAACATCGGTAGGAGGAGCCAGGTCAAGTAAATGAAATAAAGAAAGACGTTGTGTTGTTTGGGATCCCCAAATCAATCATAAGCGTATCATGGAGTGCAATTTGAGGATGCAAAAATAAAAATCAACAATCAATGACGGGGTTTAGAGTTTCAATATATAATACAACGAAACTTCTCCTGGCACATGCGAGGTAATTTTTCTGAACTTCTTGCTCAGGATGCTGTAAGTATATCTCGCAGTTAATTTATTCAATATTTCTGAAAACGCTCACATTTTTTCAAGATTTTATTAAACTTGCCTTGTTTGTTTCTCTTTTCACTTATTTATTGCAAGTTCAGGTGAAATCTTTCAAGTGAGTTTTAACCCACCTATAGTTGCCCGATCATCATGAAATTGGGTAGGTGTTTATGATTCCGATGACAATGTATTTTGAAGGGTAATGCCACCAGAAACATATATTCCTGGAGCTCATCAGATTTTTTGAGTTATGGATTTAGTATTCTAGAGGTGGAAAGAAATTACTTTCTTCATTAAAATTGTTCCTGGCTCTACAGGGTAAGTTACAGAAATGTTTGAATGTCTAACGCCAAATATGGAAAATAGTATTTGCTAATGGAATTTTCTTCATTTATAATGCTTTGAAAATTATTGATTGGCTTCGGATATATCAGTTATGGTGTACCTACTTACAGAGTGAGGCAGAAAACTCCTTTTTTTTAATTCGTTTATTGACTTCTCGCCAAAATGTGGTATTTCCGTTGACCTTCTCGAAGCATATTCTATAGTTGAAGCTAACAAACTGTTCTGAATACATTTTACACAGTGAGCAAAAAAAATTTGTTACTTATGGGACATCATATGAATGGATTGTTTGATAATTCACAGGGAATAAAGGTAAACTTTTGTCTACTCTTACGTGTCACGATACAGAGTGAGCCCAAGAAGACAGATTTTTGAAAACCTATATTTGAACGGAATCATGGGAGAATATTCATTTAATTTCTGTTGAAACGAAAGCAATTTCCCAAAGTGTCTACATATAGTTGGACAAAATAACACTGACTCATTGGAGACTATTATTGGTGGATTTTGTGCTGATTTTTAGATATGACATTCTATAGATGATGATGATCAATTTTTGTGTAACTGGAGAGAAACTGGGTGATTCTAAAAACCCACAGAAAGATTTCGACTAGTAACACGACTTCGTTTGAGTCGAAGATCTAAATTTCATCATGAAAAATATTTAAATATTTCTCATTTGAAACTGAGAGTACTTGACGAAAGGCAATTATTTCAAAATAAATGGTTTCGCGATTCAACTCGCTCATCAGTACAGACTCGGCCACCAGTTGGTGGTTGTTACAGGAAGTATTGCAAAGTATATTCTTGTAGAAAAACTTTGTCAGGCGTTGGATAGACGTGATTCGGTAGTCGTATGGGGCTGTTGAATTATTTCTGTTCGACGTTTGCCGACAATCCTATAGTATAGGAAAATATGCGAAAGGCTGGATTATTTTTATAATAAAATTTCATTTATTGTGAAATAATTGTCTCTCGTCAAGTTCTCTCAGAGAAGATTTATATATTTTTCATGATGAAACTTATCTTCGACTCAAACGAAGTCGTGTTACTGGTCGGAATCATTCTGTGGTTTCTATAGATGGCTCTGCTGCTCACTTTCTTAGTGGGTGCCGGAGTTATCGTAGTAAAGAGTTATTTTCAAAACCTTCTAGAGTGAATCCAATCGTACAATAAATACATTCTTGACACTTTATCTAAAACGCTTAGTTTTTCATTTAACCTTCAAAGAGTGAAAGCAGCTGCAAGCTACCTACCAGGGATTTAAAACTAATAAAAACTTTGTTGACAATGGGAGATTTTCAAAACATTCACTATGAAACAAATATCAAAAACAAAATCCAATAACGTGCCGCTGCCACTGGCGCTCAAGGAATTTATTCCATGATAAAGTATGTTTTCCTTATACTTCTCACGACAACGCAATAAATAGGTGGGCTATTCTCGAATAGTTCGATTTTAATTATCTGCCTAAAAATAGGAGAGAGAAATATATTTCATATGTATTGATGTGAAACAGAAAATCGAAATCGCATACGTACGAACTCGAGAATAGGACACCTGCTGGCATGTTGTCAAGTGCCCCAATACACTAATCTCTAGGCTCATTTTAATTTTTTGACGCTATTTGACCTGATAGTAATGAATATAACAACGTCGATTTCTATTTTCAAAAAAAGTTGATTTGGAATAAGTATATAACGAATCATTTCTTCTTGAATAATCTCCAAACCAAATGGTAATTATTAGTCCAAGAGATGTATTAGGTATACGGAATATGTGATATTATTGGCAACAAGGCTCATCGGCTTCTTACTAGCGTTTGTAAAGAGTAGTACCACCCTAGATAATTATCTACGGTGGTAGGAACAGACATTAGTTTTGACTATCATTTCTCATTTACGCGGAGGGAGACTTGGATAAATATTCAACAGAAGGCATGGTGGCTCCTCTGACGGATTAGTTTGTCAAGCCGTATCAAACGGCGACCTTAAAATCTACTACAGAAACGATTAGCTGTAGAACCTGTAGCGACATCACTGTTCCTAGTAATAATTTAAATAACTGCGTTTTTAATAATTGTACATTCAAATAAAAATGTGTTTATTTTTAATGTTTCATAAATGAATTTTGCATTGATTCTAAATTTTTTATTCATTAAGTTGTCCCGCCGAATCACACTCGATCTTTGTACTGATATCGGGTAAATTTGTGTTGTTCAAAATCTTAACTGTTTTCTTGCAATTTCACTCGAAAAACTTTCAACTTAAAAACGCCCCTCCTTCGGTGTCGCGTTTTTAATGTTTGCCAGTTTCTCTGGTCTAATTGCTAGGCAAAAATTTCTCATTAAACAACCTGAATCAATTCCCGACAAAATACAAACCTCTCGTGCAATTATAATCGACTAAAACGTGTTTTTTTTTTGAACTGCACTCGGTTATTTTTCCATTGTTTCAAAAAAATTACCCTTTTCCTTCGGAATCGGACAATTAATGCTAAGAAAAAAAAAAAAAAAAAACTCGTGTAGTTTTCAAAAAACGTTTTTTTCAGAATTATCGGTAATTTTCAAAGCACTTATGGTATTTGACCAACTAATCCACCAGTTTGTTCAGATCTTGTTAGAAGTGAATTGAACACGGTTGAGCCAATTACTCGTAGCTTATAACTTGAATTAAAGTGCCCGAGTATATTGAAAAACATAGATAGTACTAATAAATTTCCGCGGTAATGTTTTAAAATCGTAATTGTTCATAATTACAGTAAAAAAGTTACTGACCATTTGTTGAAGTGTTTGTTGGTCATAAACAATGCCTTGCCTTTTCGTAATTGAATGAAAATCTCAGAAAATTAGACGTTGCAAATATCCGCGGTGGTGTGCGGGTTGAGTCCTCGCCTCATAAGCCAGAGAGCGTGAGTTCGAATCTCAGCATTGCCACCGGGGTTGCACGTAGGGGTGCACCGGTTGACGGATATAACAAAAAAAAAAAAAAACTCTTCAACGGTTTGCTTGATTTAAAAATTAAAAAAATATTCAAAAATAAAACCACTGATATGCCTTCTAGCAACTCCAAGTTGCGTCAACATTATTTTTATGGAGACTATTATAATTCTGGAATTTGCAAAGCGATTGAGACTTCTATCTTCGATGGCGTACGTGATAATATTTACAGACGCCCATCACTATGCATGTTGATTAAATTAACACAACAGCGCATTAATACATCCTATAGACATATGGTAATTCATTAACTTTATGAGTATAAATGTTATCCAAATAAAATTTCCAAGAGTAGGCGTATGCAATTTGAAATAATCCTTTTGTTGAGACAGTGCGCTTGTTTACAAAAACTTGTCATCACCTGAAATTTCTATAAAAGAGATAATATGCAAAAAACAAAACATTAACTCCTTGTGGGGTGCCTTAAACTTTGATATTGAGGAGGTTCAACAAGAAGGGCGACTAATATGTACCATTTCTTAGTTTCCACAATTTTTTTTTATCCGTCAGGAATTTACTAGTCAAGTCCTGTCTCCAGAGCCTCGATACATCCAGAGGGCGCGCTGGTGTGTCATTAACCCCAGTAAACACTCCCCGCGTCCATGGGGTGAGTGATTACTGGGTCCGAGATTCATGTGCCCTGAGTATCCGGAGTGAACCAAAAATTACGGCCTTCTGAATTCGTCCGGCTAAGATTTCTGCCATATTACGGCAAGCCGGTATGATTTTTAAGTCCGAGAGCAGTGTGTCCATCATTCCACCAAGGACCCCTATTACCAGAACCACAATTTTAACAGAATGGTTTGGGTAAAGCCTGCGGAGTTCAAAGAGTAGATCTCGATATTTGGTCCGTTTTTCCTCCTCTTTTCGGACGATGTTCGTTCGTTAATCGTTGAAGCGGTCAAATATATAAACAACAGACATTCAGACGGCCAATTATATACAATTGATATTTTAAACGGCAGATTATTTATACACAAGTAACGTTTATGTGGCTACGAATGGCATTTTTAATGACGAATTGAATATTATAAATACTTAAATCGGTTTATTAATAAAAAAAATCGCAACGTCAGGTCGTCCGACGGTTTAGCGCACAAACCGCCATAAGGGCCCGTTCATCATTAGTAAGTCACTATTTAAACGGTCAATTATACATAATTAATATTTTAAAAGTGAGTACAATCGAAATTTGGAGGATTATTTATACATTAGTGATATTTCAAACGGCAATTTATATGCTATTGCTATTTGAAGCGGTCAAATATATACAACTGACATTTAAACGGCCAATTATATACAATAATTCATATTTCAAACGGCATATTATACACAAGAAACTTCTGTAGGGCCATGAATAGCATTTTAAGTGACAAATTGAATATTATTAACATTCAAATCGGTCGATTATACAAAAAATATTCGCGATCGTCAGGCTGATCCGCAGTCGTCCGACGGTTCACGGCTCAAACCCCTGATGGGCCCGTCTATTAGTAATAACTCACTATTTAAACGTACATTATTAATATTTTGAGTCAGTTAATGTACAATCAAGATTTAAAGGATTATTTATATATAAACGATGTTTCAGACGGCAAATGATATGTTATTGCTATTTGAAGCAGTCAAATATGTATACAACTGATATTTAAACGGCAAATTATATACAATTAATATTCTAAACGGCAGATTATATACAAAACATTTTTAAAGGGACAAGAATAGCATTTTAAATAATAATATTGAAATCGGTCAACTATACAAAAAATATTCGCGATCTTCAAATGGATCCGCAATCATCCGACGTTCAATTATTATAAACGGTCAATTATATAGAATTGAAATTTTAAACGGCAGATTATTCATACCCACGTAACGTTTATAGGGCTACGAATGGCATTTTTAATGACGAATTGAATATTATAAATACTTAAATCGGTTTATTTATAAAAAAAATCGCAACGTCAGGTCGTCCGACGGTTTAGCGCACAAACCGCCAGAAGGGCCCGTTCATCATTAATAAGTCAATATTTAAACGGTCAATTATACATAATTAATATTTTAAAAGTCAGTACAATCGAAATTTAGAGGATTATTTATACATTAGTGATATTTCAAATGGCAATTTATTTGCTATTGCTATTTGAAGCGGTCAAATATATACAACTGACATTTAAACGGCCAATTATATACAATAATTCATATTTCAAACGGCATATTATACACAAGAAACTTCTGTAGGGCCATGAATAGCATTTTAAATGACAAATTGAATATTATTAACATTCAAATCGGTCGATTATACAAAAAACATTCGCGATCGTCAGGCTGATCCGCAGTCGTCTGACGGTTCACGGCTCAAACCCATGATGGGCCCGTCTATTAGTAATAACTCACTATTTAAACGTACATTATTAATATTTTGAGTCAGATAATGTACAATCAAGATTTAAAGGATTATTTATATGTAAACGATATTTCAGACGGCAAATGATATGTTATTGCTATTTGAAGCAGTCAAATATGTATACAACTGATATTTAAACGGCAAATTATATACAATTAATATTCTAAACGGCAGATTATATACAAAACATTTTTAAAGAGACAAGAATAGCATTTTAAATAATAATATTGAAATCGGTCAACTATACAAAAAATATTCGCGATCTTCAAATGGATCCGCAATCATCCGACGTTCAATTATTATAAACGGTCAATTATATAGAATTGAAATTTTAAACGGCAGATTATTCATACCCACGTAACGTTTATAGGGCTACGAATGGCATTTTTAATGACGAATTGAATATTATAAATACTTAAATCGGTTTATTTATAAAAAAAATCGCAACGTCAGGTCGTCCGACGGTTTAGCGCACAAACCGCCAGAAGGGCCCGTTCATCATTAATAAGTCAATATTTAAACGGTCAATTATACATAATTAATATTTTAAAAGTCAGTACAATCGAAATTTAGAGGATTATTTATACATTAGTGATATTTCAAATGGCAATTTATTTGCTATTGCTATTTGAAGCGGTCAAATATATACAACTGACATTTAAACGGCCAATTATATACAATAATTCATATTTCAAACGGCATATTATACACAAGAAACTTCTGTAGGGCCATGAATAGCATTTTAAATGACAAATTGAATATTATTAACATTCAAATCGGTCGATTATACAAAAAACATTCGCGATCGTCAGGCTGATCCGCAGTCGTCTGACGGTTCACGGCTCAAACCCATGATGGGCCCGTCTATTAGTAATAACTCACTATTTAAACGTACATTATTAATATTTTGAGTCAGATAATGTACAATCAAGATTTAAAGGATTATTTATATGTAAACGATATTTCAGACGGCAAATGATATGTTATTGCTATTTGAAGCAGTCAAATATGTATACAACTGATATTTAAACGGCAAATTATATACAATTAATATTCTAAACGGCAGATTATATACAAAACATTTTTAAAGAGACAAGAATAGCATTTTAAATAATAATATTGAAATCGGTCAACTATACAAAGAATATTCGCGATCTTCAAATGGATCCGCAATCATCCGACGTTCAATTATTATAAACGGTCAATTATATAGAATTGAAATTTTAAACGGCAGATTATTCATACCCACGTAACGTTTATAGGGCTACGAATGGCATTTTTAATGACGAATTGAATATTATAAATACTTAAATCGGTTTATTTATAAAAAAAATCGCAACGTCAGGTCGTCCGACGGTTTAGCGCACAAACCGCCAGAAGGGCCCGTTCATCATTAATAAGTCAATATTTAAACGGTCAATTATACATAATTAATATTTTAAAAGTCAGTACAATCGAAATTTAGAGGATTATTTATACATTAGTGATATTTCAAATGGCAATTTATTTGCTATTGCTATTTGAAGCGGTCAAATATATACAACTGACATTTAAACGGCCAATTATATACAATAATTCATATTTCAAACGGCATATTATACACAAGAAACTTCTGTAGGGCCATGAATAGCATTTTAAGTGACAAATTGAAT
Organism: Chrysolina americana; assembly: GCA_958502065.1. Taxonomy (NCBI): domain Eukaryota; kingdom Metazoa; phylum Arthropoda; class Insecta; order Coleoptera; family Chrysomelidae; genus Chrysolina; species Chrysolina americana. The sequence goes on from OY293414.1 coordinate 87,846,384, forward strand.
ATTATTAACATTCAAATCGGTCGATTATACAAAAAATATTCGCGATCGTCAGGCTGATCCGCAGTCGTCCGACGGTTCACGGCTCAAACCCCTGATGGGCCCGTCTATTAGTAATAACTCACTATTTAAACGTACATTATTAATATTTTGAGTCAGTTAATGTACAATCAAGATTTAAAGGATTATTTATATATAAACGATGTTTCAGACGGCAAATGATATGTTATTGCTATTTGAAGCAGTCAAATATGTATACAACTGATATTTAAACGGCAAATTATATACAATTAATATTCTAAACGGCAGATTATATACAAAACATTTTTAAAGGGACAAGAATAGCATTTTAAATAATAATATTGAAATCGGTCAACTATACAAAAAATATTCGCGATCTTCAAATGGATCCGCAATCATCCGACGTTCAATTATTATAAACGGTCAATTATATAGAATTGAAATTTTAAACGGCAGATTATTCATACCCACGTAACGTTTATAGGGCTACGAATGGCATTTTTAATGACGAATTGAATATTATAAATACTTAAATCGGTTTATTTATAAAAAAAATCGCAACGTCAGGTCGTCCGACGGTTTAGCGCACAAACCGCCAGAAGGGCCCGTTCATCATTAATAAGTCAATATTTAAACGGTCAATTATACATAATTAATATTTTAAAAGTCAGTACAATCGAAATTTAGAGGATTATTTATACATTAGTGATATTTCAAATGGCAATTTATTTGCTATTGCTATTTGAAGCGGTCAAATATATACAACTGACATTTAAACGGCCAATTATATACAATAATTCATATTTCAAACGGCATATTATACACAAGAAACTTCTGTAGGGCCATGAATAGCATTTTAAATGACAAATTGAATATTATTAACATTCAAATCGGTCGATTATACAAAAAACATTCGCGATCGTCAGGCTGATCCGCAGTCGTCTGACGGTTCACGGCTCAAACCCATGATGGGCCCGTCTATTAGTAATAACTCACTATTTAAACGTACATTATTAATATTTTGAGTCAGATAATGTACAATCAAGATTTAAAGGATTATTTATATGTAAACGATATTTCAGACGGCAAATGATATGTTATTGCTATTTGAAGCAGTCAAATATGTATACAACTGATATTTAAACGGCAAATTATATACAATTAATATTCTAAACGGCAGATTATATACAAAACATTTTTAAAGAGACAAGAATAGCATTTTAAATAATAATATTGAAATCGGTCAACTATACAAAAAATATTCGCGATCTTCAAATGGATCCGCAATCATCCGACGTTCAATTATTATAAACGGTCAATTATATAGAATTGAAATTTTAAACGGCAGATTATTCATACCCACGTAACGTTTATAGGGCTACGAATGGCATTTTTAATGACGAATTGAATATTATAAATACTTAAATCGGTTTATTTATAAAAAAAATCGCAACGTCAGGTCGTCCGACGGTTTAGCGCACAAACCGCCAGAAGGGCCCGTTCATCATTAATAAGTCAATATTTAAACGGTCAATTATACATAATTAATATTTTAAAAGTCAGTACAATCGAAATTTAGAGGATTATTTATACATTAGTGATATTTCAAATGGCAATTTATTTGCTATTGCTATTTGAAGCGGTCAAATATATACAACTGACATTTAAACGGCCAATTATATACAATAATTCATATTTCAAACGGCATATTATACACAAGAAACTTCTGTAGGGCCATGAATAGCATTTTAAATGACAAATTGAATATTATTAACATTCAAATCGGTCGATTATACAAAAAACATTCGCGATCGTCAGGCTGATCCGCAGTCGTCTGACGGTTCACGGCTCAAACCCATGATGGGCCCGTCTATTAGTAATAACTCACTATTTAAACGTACATTATTAATATTTTGAGTCAGATAATGTACAATCAAGATTTAAAGGATTATTTATATGTAAACGATATTTCAGACGGCAAATGATATGTTATTGCTATTTGAAGCAGTCAAATATGTATACAACTGATATTTAAACGGCAAATTATATACAATTAATATTCTAAACGGCAGATTATATACAAAACATTTTTAAAGAGACAAGAATAGCATTTTAAATAATAATATTGAAATCGGTCAACTATACAAAAAATATTCGCGATCTTCAAATGGATCCGCAATCATCCGACGTTCAATTATTATAAACGGTCAATTATATAGAATTGAAATTTTAAACGGCAGATTATTCATACCCACGTAACGTTTATAGGGCTACGAATGGCATTTTTAATGACGAATTGAATATTATAAATACTTAAATCGGTTTATTTATAAAAAAAATCGCAACGTCAGGTCGTCCGACGGTTTAGCGCACAAACCGCCAGAAGGGCCCGTTCATCATTAATAAGTCAATATTTAAACGGTCAATTATACATAATTAATATTTTAAAAGTCAGTACAATCGAAATTTAGAGGATTATTTATACATTAGTGATATTTCAAATGGCAATTTATTTGCTATTGCTATTTGAAGCGGTCAAATATATACAACTGACATTTAAACGGCCAATTATATACAATAATTCATATTTCAAACGGCATATTATACACAAGAAACTTCTGTAGGGCCATGAATAGCATTTTAAGTGACAAATTGAATATTATTAACATTCAAATCGGTCGATTATACAAAAAATATTCGCGATCGTCAGGCTGATCCGCAGTCGTCCGACGGTTCACGGCTCAAACCCCTGATGGGCCCGTCTATTAGTAATAACTCACTATTTAAACGTACATTATTAATATTTTGAGTCAGATAATGTACAATCAAGATTTAAAGGATTATTTATATGTAAACGATATTTCAGACGGCAAATTATATGTTACTGCTATTTGAAGCGGTCAAATATTTATACAACTGATATTTAAACGGCAAATTATATACAATTAATATTCTAAACGGCAGATTATACACAAAAAAAATTTAAAGGAACAAGAATAGCATTTTAAATAATATGATCGGTCAACTATACAAAAAATATTCGCGACTGTCAAATGGATCCGCAATCATCCGACGTTCAATTATTATAAACGGTCAATTATATACAATTGAAATTTCAAACGACTGATTATAGATAATAAGCATTAATAGTGCCATGTATAACATTTTGAATGACGAATTGAATATTTAAAAGGTCAATTATACAAAAATTCTTCACGACCATCAGGCGGATTCGCGGTCGCCAGACGGTTTAATGAGCAAACCGCCTGACAGGTCTATATATCGGTAATAATTCACCGTTTAAATGAATAATCATACAAAATTACTGATTCGAACGTCAGATTATACAAAAGTAACATTTAAAGGGTTAATTATGCATGAACACTAATCAATATTCAAGGGGTCAAATATATACAACTGACATTTAAACGGTCAATTATATACAACTGATAATTTGAATTAAATGTTAAATGATACGGTTCAGCGAGCCTGGCAATGTTTGCAAAAATACTATTTGAACTACAAATTATACATGAATTTTTGGATATCTGAAGGGGTCAAATATATACAACTGACATTTAAACGGCCACTCATATACAATTAATATTTTAAACTGTAGATTTTATTCAATAATCATTTAAAGAGCCATAAATTACATTTTAAATGACATATTGAAAATTGTTATTACTTGAATCGTTCAATTATACCAGAAATCTTCGCAACCATCAAATGGTTCAGCGAGCAAGCCACTTGTAGGATCCGTGTATCGGTAATAATTGACCGTTTAAGTGGTTGATCATTCAAAATTAATTATTTAAACGTCAGATTAAATAAAAGTAACATTTAAAGGGTTATTTATGCATGAACACTATTTTACATTCAAAGAGGTCAAATATATACAACTGACATTTAAACGGTCAATTATATACAACTAATATTTCAAACGGCAAATTATATACAAAAAATTATTATAGGGCCGTGAATTAAATATTGAATGATGCATTGAATATTACCATTTAAATCAGGCAAGTATATCAAAACTCTTCGCGATCGTCAAGCCGCCTGATGCGCCCATTATCGGTAATAATTCACCGTTTAAATTTAATCATTCAATATTAATGATTCAAACGTCAGATTATACAAAATTAACATTCAAAGGGTCACTTATACATAAACACTATTTTATTTAAAGGGGTCAAATATATACAACTGACGTTAAAACGGTCAATTATATACAATTAATAATTTAAACGGCAGATTATATACAATAAGCATTTATGAGGCTACGAATAACATTTCACATGACGAATTGGATATTATCAATATTTAAATCGTCAATCATTCAAAAACTCCTCGCGACCGTCCGACGGTTCGGCACGCGAGCCGCCTGACGGTCCGGCGATCGGCAATAACAACTTACTATCCTCGCTGCAGCTGATCGACGTCGACCTGATGTTCGGCGACCTTTGGGCGCGCGCCGCGTCGCACGTCTGATGCGGGTGCCACTCGGCCTTGCAGTGATAACAGAAGTAGGAATCGCAGCCGGGCCTCTCGCACTTCAGCTTCGGACAGCTGGCGCACTCGCTCGCTATGACGGCGAAGCAGCAGTCGGGCGCGGGACACCATCTCGTATCGGGATCGACGGCCAACACTCTGCGCACCATGAAGTCCTCGTACTTCTCGAACAGCGCCGGATTGTCGAGTATGGAACGGATCTCTGGAAAAGAAAGCGGCGATTAACGATGTTTTCGTACAGATAGTTGTGGAGTTCCCCAAGGGTCCGTTTCCCGACCGGTTCTGTTCTTAGTTTGTACTAAACCATACATTTTTTGATGAAGTGTAGGTAACCCACTTGAAAGGGAAGCACAACTGTGAAATTTTATTTTTATGAACAAATTTGGGCTATACAAACCCAAATTTGTTTATATACTCAGCAAAAGAGACCCCAGATCCCAGATCTAACTCTGTTTTTTGGGAGATTATGAACTGTGACTCTATCCAGAATCGACGTGCAGTTTCTTACCGTTAGGATGCATCGGTTCCAGACATTCTGGACACGCGATGCAAATGCGGGATTCCGTTATTTCGACGCGCAGGTAATGCTTGAAACAGCTGATGCAAGCTCTGTGTCCGCAAGCTTCCAACTCGCAAAAGTCTTCTGGCGTGAGCTCCGCGAAGCAAAGAGGGCATTCCAGGGAGGGCGGCACGACTTCACTCTGAAACACACAATAAGTTACAGTGTTTACAAAAGCGTCATGTGAAATGGTGTTTTATTACACTGTTATGGAGTTTAATCTAGCGCCGCCTATGGAATTCCAAAATTCCACGCGGATGCATGACGATACCTTCACATCGTTACGAATCTCTCGCAGTGCCTTCAAATTAATAACTAATACATTTTTATTTTTTTCTGGCGTTATTTGATGAAGGATATTCGACGGTATGTTCAGATTTACCATCCAACGTTTCGTCTCTTGGTCACCATCAACTTTATTTTTATCTGACGGGTGTCATATTGAACTGTTACAAATTAAAATAGAGTTTTTCATTCTGATTTCAACGATGTATAATATGTGATACTTTATGTCAAAACCTTTTATATTTCACAAAAACTAGAATTTTCAAGTAGGCTCCGACTCCGCCAAAAACACTTTTTAAACAAGTTGGTTCGTTGTTACGCTACTATTTGTCATGTAGTCACGTCTGCTGTCACAATTTCAAAGTGATAATAAAAGTAAACGTGAAACAATATTCAAAATAAAATAAATAAATAAATTAATTTCTACCTATCCTTTCATTGGAATATATAAATTTTTTTACTTGTTTGATTATTAAATAAATATAAAAAATAAAATAAATAAATAAATTAATTTCTACCTATCCTTTCATTGGAATATATAAATTTTTTTACTTGTTTGATTATTAAATAAATATAAATCCGTCAGTTTCAACACATGAAGTTGCTTTAAATACAGGTGCGCCACAAACAAGTGTTTGGAGGGAGCTCAGAAGAAACGGTCTAAAATGTTACAATCGAAAAAATATCAATTTTATTTTTTTCGATTGTATTCTTCAAGTATGTAAGTCCAAGCTTATTACTATATTCTTATATTCTTATGGCAGACTTACGACACCATTTTTACATATATTTCACTATGCGTTACTGCGACCCCTACTATTGAGATAAAAAACGATTGTTTCGATTATAAAAAATGAGTTTGTTGCTGGTGCTGGTACATGCTTCTCTTCACGAACGAAAAAGCAATTTCAAACTTTCACCTTTCGTACCTAGGTAATTTTTCAAATGTACGGATAAAAGATTAAATTAAAACATCAAGAATTCGTTTAATTTTAATTTTTTGGAACAATATTGTTTACTTTTGCGCCGATACTAGGCGGTTTTTTTGTTATACGTGACTTTTAGTTCATAGCATATAGCCTCTGTATTTTAACGTGATTTTTTTTATAGAAAAAATTTAATACCCTGTATTTTGGTGCAGCCTTGGTCTTGTGTTATACGTTATAACCTATACATAGCATTTTTAATATCATTGAGTTTTTGTTTTCGAGACTCTCGAAATTTCGAGAGTCTCGAGTCGAGATCGAGAAATTGTCTTGGAGAAAAACATCGAGACGAGAGTTTGTTTATTTCTCGTCTCGATGATCGAGACCAGATGAAAAAGTGCCTTCGAGACGAAATTTCCGTCTCGATGAAACCCTGGAAATAATGGTCATGTGAAATGGCCAGCAAGGTCGCCTGACCTTACAGTACTTGACTCTTTTTTGTGGGACACATCAAAAAACCGGGTTTATGGCCAACAACTTTATAATGTTGAAGATCTTATGTGAAGCGTAATTGAACAGTGTTGGTCAATAGGAAGAAAAGAAGGGATATAGCAAGGGCTGTAAAAAACTTAGGACGGCGAACACGTCTATATAGGTATTGAGGAAGAAGGCAGAAATTTTGAGCAGTTGGTTTGATGTTTCAGATTTTTCTTCGTCAGTGTTGTGTTATTTCGTCGTTCATTTGTAGTTAGAGACAGATCGATGTTTTCAATAAACTTAATCAAAAATTAGTTTAATCAGATTATATTTCGTTCCTTGTTAAAAAAAAAAATTACGTAATTATTACTTCGATAATAACAGCTAACGTGACAGATAATGAGGTAACAACAAATCGATTAGCTTGACAAGTGTTATTTGATGGAATTGAAGCTAACTAAAACTTTCTTTTTATATAATGTGAAGTTGTGACAACAGAGTATCACACATCGTTTGAATCAGAATGAAAAACTTCATTTCAATTCGTAACAATTAAATATGACGCCCATAAGAATATATCAAGTTGATGATGATGGCCCAGAGACGAAACGTCGGATGATGAATCTGAAAATACCATCGTATAGCGGCGACAAAATGGCAACGTAAATATGCTGTTTATTTTGATATCCTTCATCAAATAACGCCAGGAAAAAATTAAAAAACGTTTTTCAAAATTTTGTTTTTTTTTTTCGGATATCTCCGGATATAATCGGAATTTTGAAACTTTCTCAACGGCATATTGCTGATTTGCCCCAATTTAATCATCTTTGAATGTCTTATAGTTTCCGAAATCCCAATGGTGGCTTTCTACCATGGCATAGTCATTTCGGAATGAGGAAGCTCGTTTCGCAGAAAAAAATGTTTTATTTCTTGCCTAGGCCGAATACTTTTCAGTTCACCCTCGTAGTGTGCTGCGTTTTTTTTAAGTGTTTTAACTCCTTGTCATTGGTTCCACCTTACTGATAACTATCAACAAGTCTGAAACACGTGTATACGTTTACTTTTGCTTACAATTTTGTGTCAGTCAACCCACTAGCGCATTTTTTTTTTAAATGTCCCCCGACCATTCTATTTTCACACTGCTCTAACGTTTGACTAAACTAAAAGTCATAAATTCAGGATGGCTATCGTGTTGCGTTTTCGGCTCTTTCAAGAATTTAGTAAAATAAACAATACTGAAAATACACGGGTATGTAACCCAAGTGAAGAATACCCGGTATATCAATATTGATTTTTGGAGAACACTGACATATATTCCAAACTACTCACACCTCTCAAGAATACGCGATCTTATCAGCAATGTATATATTATGCATCATAAGGTGAAACATTTCTTTAAACTAAACGAGTCATACATGTAAACCGCATCATGTGAATCGTGAATTTCTAATAGCTTTATCTACGACGATTTGGTCCATGGTCCAGAGTCCAAAAGATTTGCCGGAGATTAATGAGTACCTATGTATCTGAAAATTTGCTGAAAGTTTTTTTTAAGTGACGAATATCGGACGGAAAACAACTACTTTCCTAGCTCATATCGCGAAGGACATTATTGAGTTATTGCGATTTTATTTTATATGTTTGAAACGTTAATGATGGATAATACAAAAAAAATAAACCAAATAATATGATTTCAAGCCTTCCTGTGCCTGGCCGAGTCCTTAAGGATCAATGACTTAAACTTAATATCTCATTAATACTTTCTTGAGATATATTTTGGTATTCAAACCCAATTCTATGAACATCTCACCAGGTTTACACTCATAGGCTATATTTTTCAGATGAACCATCCAAAAATCTAGCGGCACCAAATCTGGTGAACTTGGTGGCCATTCGAACAATCCATGTATGTCTTTCTTTGTCCGGTATCTACAATTTTGGTGATTGAATCCAGCAATCAAAAGTGAAGGATGACTGATCAAAAAACTTATACTGGAAGGAGTTATTGCTGCGCATAATCATGAATATTTGGGATAATTCCAGTCTTCGATCTGTTCAACTGCTTGCAAGTCTTATTTTAAAAGAATGCAATTTTTTTAGTCCATGCAAAATTACTGTAGAGAAATAAAAGAGCCTCAACAGTTCCGGCCAAGCTGGTGAATGCTTTTGCGTGGGTTCTATTCCAGGGCAAGAAAAACATTTAACTTGATATCTTCCGTTAATAACTGAAAAGCTTTCTAAAAAAAAAACGTAATTGGACTTACGTATATTTCTCGAAAACTTAATGAATGGGCATGTAACAAAGGAAAAAAAACGCGATACGAAGAAAAACGCCAACATAATAACACCGGATCGATCATGAAGGATCACAATGCATATTTTTCATTCAAAACAATTGAGTTTGCTTTGATGATGCACGGTAATTTTTCAATTTGCTTAATTAATGATACAGAAACCGCAAAGGTATTGATATTTATTTCACACGCAGATCCGGCATGATTTTGGTTTCAATTCCGGTTCAAAGTAGTATTCCAATAAAACCGCAAAGTTCAGTGACCAAAACGACGTACAAGTTCCGTTTCCCGGCACTCCCAACAGGGTGACAATTCAAAAGAATCAATCGACTGTAATTCTAGAACGAAATATTTTTTTAATTTAAACGATTTTATTTAAACATTGCACTAAAAGTAAAAAATAATTTGACAGATCTCTGTTTACTACAGTCTATAGATTCAACAATATTATTAACGGCACACTATATATTCTATATATTTTTAAGTTCGATAGAAAATCCTGGCGCGATTTAAAGATACCCATCATATTAAATACCAGTTCCAATTAAAAAAGCTACTTTCATCATCATACCGTTTCTCCAGCACCTTGGACCTGTTCTGTATTTCGCGACTCACAAAACTGAAGGTATTCTTTTTCGTAAGCCGCAAGTATATTTTCAGGAATATCAATATCTGCGATGATTTTAAATAAGTTTCAATTAGGACTGATTTAACCAAAGTTAATTTTATTTCCACATCATCGTTTTCAATGATGCGATAAAGCTTTGAATGTAACTAGATTATTATGCAATTTGAATAAATCAAGGAATTAGCATCATGCAACTCGGCGTAAAGCGCCTCGTCGCCTGGCAATGTCCTCGATTATTATAAGTCGCAAAATAATCTCGTTTCATCAATAGCTATAAATAAAAGAGCATGATATACAAACATTAATGAATAATACATTTTTTAAAGAACAAACTTTTACAGTTTCTTCATCAAAATATTAAATATATCTTAAGATCAAATAAACAATTAATATTTAGAGAGCTGACGGGATCAGAAAATATAATTATTAACAGTGTATCCTCTGATATACTGAGGATCATTGTACAAGTATCTGTTGGATATAATTCTGCCACATGGAAAAAAAATAGTTTGAGTATTTTTCATTTAAAATAAGTTCCAGCAGCAAAGACTCAAAACTAGAAGGAATTATACTACTGCTTTGATACTCTAAAAAATAAAGAATTTATTTTTTTTTTATTTTTTATTTTTATGTGTGGAAAATCCAGGATGGAAAGTTGACCATTGCATTGAATAAAGTATTCTCGGTAATCGAATGAATGATAAATTCGTCTGATAGTATACAAGGTTGGGTTATTTCGATACTAAAGATGATAAAGTTAAATAAACATTAGCATAAACCAAAAATAGAACCAAATATTTTCATTGCGATCTGATAATTATAATATTTCCTTGGAGCACAAATTGTTTTCTCAAATTTAATTTAATTACCGAAATAATTCCCATGGCGAGTATTTGATTTATTCACGTACGACAAAGACATGCCGTTCGTTGGAAGAACAAGAAACGGTCGGCGAGTTTATAAGCTGACAAAAAATGAGTGGGAAAACGGATTATCTTCTGTTATTTCTAATGAAACTGCTAGCGGTAAAATGGAACGAAGGATTTCAAGTATTTTTGTCATGAAGGAATAATATTACTGCTGGATTTTAAAAAGTTTTTATTTTTGTGATGCAACGACCAAATCTTCATATTTCACACGTGACATCCAAATATTCGGGAATGATCAATCGTATCGTTAATCGACCTTCTTTTATTCCGAATCAAGATGGCCTTGAATATTTGAAATGGCTTCGCCTACTGTTTGTTCTAATTTCCATAAATCAGAGGTTAATTTTCAGATAAATATGCAAATTTATCGTTAATTTTGATAATTTCATTGAATTTTCGATGCCCATCATCGGAGATGAGCACACTGATGCTGGCTCCAATCACGATTATAAGTAGCAACGCAATTGTGCCCAATCAACCGTACATTTTCAACAATTGTAATGTAAACAAGACACGAAAAGTCAATTAATATTTTCAGCGCCAGTACTTTCGTTGATAAAATCAATTTCAGCGGTATGTGGTAGTAGAAAAAGTATAGTGTTCACTACATGTAGTGAGGCGAATAACGGCGTTTAAGAAAATGTTCTTCTTAAGGTTTTGGTATTTCTTCCGAACTCGTCAGACGAAATATAGCAACTTTTTATTCCTTACCTTCGTACTCGTAGTAAAGACTGAAGTTCGACTAGTTGCTTGGTGGATTTCCACGTGATGGCGGTCACTTTCTTTCGAGCTGCTTCCCACTTTAGCGTCTGGTACACCTATGAGCAAGCAAAAAAAAAACAAGTTTCAGGAATAATTTTAGGCAGAGTCAAAACATGACTGAGTTTGATTAAGGGGCGCATACTTGGACAAACAAAAAATATTATAAATCATCACGGATTGCTCTCAAATTTTATAAAAGAGGGTTTATTATTATTATTGTTGATATTCATGGAAAGGTTAGAGAAGTTGCTTTCACAATTCGAAAAATGAAAATTAAACCAAATCGTATATCAAAATTCCAGGAATTGATAGATCGACAGATCGATCAAGCTCGTCGTAAATTGTCCGGTAAGAAACAGGATTTCAAGAAAAAATCGAGTGTATCAGCTGTTGTGATCACATATGCGCGTGGGTTGTTGTACCAGATGTTTTCAACCAACCGTTACTGATAGCAGAGACTTCTGCTTTATAATCTGCCTGATATTTTGTACGAAATATTATGACGGCTATGGATGAAGCCAAGAGGGCAGCGAAAAAATCTTTGCGCCTAAAAAATATACCCGTAATTGCTATTGAAAAAAAATATTTTGCGCCTAGATTGTCCTCGCTGATTGTTTCGGAATTGTTGCAGAGAGAATCAGAGTGTTCTAGAAACACAAGTAGGCCAATTTCAAGAGGACCACACAGCATTTGTTCGAATCGTTTGCAACAGCTTCAAACTGAATTTGTGGTTTACCAAACACTCGAGCACTTACTTTTATTATGTGACTTCGAAGACCCCGAGGAATTCTGGCTTCGTCTTCTGCTCAATATAGGACTGGAATAGATGAGATGTCGCAGAGACCATCGAGTGGGAAATCTTTTCTTTCGCTGACCTGCAACGCAGGGCGTGGCGTCGATTGTATCTATGGAGCTACGCATTTTTTTCGGTGTTTGTTTTCGCTAGTCTATGGATTAGGAAGGATCACTTTTGCGTGGAATGGGACATTTCGGTTGAATCGATTGTTTGCTTTGAACACCTGCCAAGGAAACAAAATAAAGTTATTTACATCCATTGTAGAGTAAGCAAGTTAAAATTATAATAATAATGATCTTAATTCAAATAGGAATTCCTAATTTACTCACTGAATTGATATTAAATCTTCAATGAGACTATAAACAATAATTTTAAAAAAAGAAGCCATACAAATGAAAAAATTGTTTCCAGTGGCAGAAGTAATTTTCAGGGCACATTTAAAAATTGTACGTTTATCATTTGTAATAACGTGAATACATAAAATATGGTTCAGTTTTCATTTCATAAATATACCGGGTGACCACGAGGTGAGGTACGCCCCCCAATTTTTCTATAGTTTTGAAGATACAGGTTTCAAATTTGGCACGTCGATATATTACTCAAATACGCATATTTTGACTCCATAACCGAAAATTCACCACTTCCGGTTTAACCGGAAGTGACCCCAAACTTTTTTTTTCAAATGACACCCTGTACAATTTTTTTCATTATCAGGAAGAACACGCAATTTGTGATAACACTGTTCTCCAAAATTGAAAATCGGTTGAAAAATGGCGGAGATACAGTTGATTGTTCAATCGAACAAAGTTGGCCGTGAACATCAAACTCAAATCATCACAACTGACGAACGGCGTCAGCATTTACGAGAGGAAGGTTCGAGGTAAGATACAGCTGAAAATTGAGCTTCCCATGTAATTGCAGCAACCATATTTCCCATCAATTATCAAACATTTCCTCAAAACGGATTAGTACCCATAAAGAAAGGCTCACAACTGCCATTTCTCAAATAGCAACATACTCTTTTCACATTGTTATGTTGAAAGATGATGAATTATCAGATTACTCGAATGAAAAGATTTGAAGAATTCCGAAAGGAATCGAAGATACGGGATGTTTCATTATGAGTGTTCTCAAAATTGACTATTCTTAAACATAGGCGGCTTGAACCTACGAAAGCTAAACAAAAATTCATATTTAAAAAAAAATAGTGAAAATTTGCGGTACATTCTGAATAATGGAACATTGTGAGTTGTCGAAAAACATTCTACGGCGATGGAGCGAACTTTTTTCTCATTACTCGTATGCTAATCGTAATTGATGGTGGATTCATACAGCAGTTTTAAGATCGTTGTTGGAATAAATATTCCATTAACGAACATTCTTATGACTTCTTACTAGTGACTAAAAACTCATGAATTGGAACTGCTGTATAAATCCACCATAAGAATATACCTGCAGAGTAAAAAAAATGTATTAGATATTTATTCCAATTTCTAACATTTGATACAACTAATTTCTGAACGAAAAAAAAGGTATGAAGTAAATTGTTTATTGGTTCTGGTCACTTACTACACTAACAGAAATCAAAGTAATAAAAAAATTGATTTACAAGTACTGTTCAAAATGTTCTCCATTATGTTCTCTGCACAAAATTGCACGTCTCACTTGCTTCCATAACTCCATTTAACTGAGCTTGAGTAATACTTGCAATTGCTTCTCTAAGGCGATGTTCCAAATCCTCCCTTGATGTAGGACTAGAAGAGTAAACCTTGTTCTTCAGGTAACCCCATATGAAAAAATCCAGTGGCGTGAGGTCCGGTGACCTCGGAGGCCATCTTGTAGGACCATTCGTGCCAATCCATCGATTTGGGAATGTTTCATCTAGGTAACTGGTTACTATTCGGGAATTATGGGGAGGTGCACCATCCTGCTGGAAATACATATTTTGGTAGACGTCGAGAGGTAAATTCTCCATGAATCCTTCTATTTCGTTTCGTAGATTTCCCAAATAGCGTTGCCCATTCAACATACCATCAAATATTATGGGCCCAATGATTCGAGTTCCTATCAGACCTATCCACACGTTGAATCCAAAGCGTTCCTGAAAATTCCCTTGTCTTATGAGCCTGGGGTTTTCAGTTGCCCAGTATCTGGTGTTGTTTCTATTGAACATACCAAGATTCGTAAATCTTGATTCGTCGGAAAATATAATGTTTCTCGTCATATTCGGGTTCCTTATGTGGTTCTCAAGTAGCCAATTGCAATATTGGACCCTTCTTTGATGATCATTTTCGTAAAGGCGCTGATGTATCTGATATTTATACGGCTTAAACCCATGTTTTTTTAGAATTTTTCGAGCTGATTCTCGTCGATTTGTCGAAGTGATATGGTGGGATCTACATAAACAACAGCCAAAACATTAGTTTCCGTCTCTGCATCAATAATAAAACTATCCTGATCATGTACATTGTCATCTGGTTCTATCCTGAATTGCCTTTCCAAACGTGCGAAATAGTTTCTACTTGGTTGGCGTTGTCTGAGAGGGAATCGTTCACTGTAAAGAATGCAAGCCGCAGTTGCATTTTTTCTACACTCGCCATAAATTAGCAGTAAATCTACTTTTTCATTTCTAGTAAATTTTCGCTCCATCGGAATGTTTTTCAACAAGTTACAATTCTCTTGTATTGAATGAGTAGAACAAATTGTCACTTTGTTGACAAAATATGCTTTTTTGTTTAGCTTTCTTATGTTCAAAGCCGCCTTCGTTGAAGAACATTCAATTTTGGGAACACTTATATTGTATTTCTGGTTCCTTTCGGAATTCTTCAAATCTTTTCATTCGAGTAATCTGATAATTCATCATCTTTCAACATAACAATGTGAAAAGAGTATGTTGCTATTTGAGAAATGGCAGTTGTGAGCCTTTCTTTATGGGTACTAATCCGTTTTGAGGAAATGTTTGATAATTGATGGGAAATATGGTTGCTGCAATTACATGGGAAGCTCAATTTTCAGCTGTATCTTACCTCGAACCTTCCTCTCGTAAATGCTGACGCCGTTCGTCAGTTGTGATGATTTGAGTTTGATGTTCACGGCCAACTTTGTTCGATTGAACAATCAACTGTATCTCCGCCATTTTTCAACCGATTTTCAATTTTGGAGAACAGTGTTATCACAAATTGCGTGTTCTTCCTGATAATGAAAAAAATTGTACAGGGTGTCATTTGAAAAAAAAAGTTTGGGGTCACTTCCGGTTAAACCGGAAGTGGTGAATTTTCGGTTATGGAGTCAAAATATGCGTATTTGAGTAATATATCGACGTGCCAAATTTGAAACCTGTATCTTCAAAACTATAGAAAAATTGGGGGGCGTACCTCACCTCGTGGTCACCCGGTATACACATATTTTTACTTGTGAAAAGTAGAGGGCATTATAGAATCTATAATGACCCAAGAGAGTTATTATTATGACCCTCTTTATTGATAGCGTAACTATGACGATATAAACGCATAATATCCCGATCAGAAATAAAAGGGTTTTTATGTGAAATATGTATCTGTAATCATACCATCCAACTTTATGTTTTGAAAGTAATTCATCGAAGCAATCCATATCAATTATTAATCAAATTGAATATCGGTGTTGCAAAGATTACGATCTATGTTGAAATTCGATCGATTGAAGTTCGAAATTATTTTAAACCGCCGATATGATTACTGTATCCGGTTTTCATTATCAGCATAATAACTTACGTAACTTTGAACGGTATCGAGTGCAATTTCCGAAATATATTTGAGTTTCAAAGACGATTACAAATTATCAGGCTGAGGTAAATATATCTTTCTTATCGACGAGATACATTAGACAGAACCCTGCGATATTTTGAAAAATGAAACTTCAGTTGACTCGGAACCGACTTCAAATTTGGTGTACATATTCAGAAAATTAATAGGAATAGGGAAATGACTCCTCTAACTTCAGATAAACTATTCAATTCAAGTAAAATCAACAATTTTGACAACGCCAAACAAATATTCCTTAAAACCGAAGAATGTTAGCAGAAAAAAGAAATAAAACGTGACAAACTCCCTTGCGAGATTGAACTTTCGAAAATTTTAAATATTAATTTTTAAAATTGCAAATTACTCTTGAATGTATCTCGACAAGCTGATTCCAAATCATACTAAAAAATTAAATTTTGATAGTAGAATAACGAAAAACAAAAATTTTTACACAGAATTAAATAAAAACACTTATTTTTAAAAATCCACAATATATTACTATTGTTACATGTGACGCGTTTCGCTATTCCTATAGATTTTTCAAACACAACTGGTAAAAAAAATTAAATTAATTTGGAATTGTAGATGTTCCGTAAAAAGCCTGTAAAATCGTCAATTGATTTGAAATCGACTTCAGATTCGATGTGCATATTTAAATACGGTTTAATATTCTGGAAATTAATAAAAAATTGATGAAAACAAGTTTTTAAGATAATTGGACCCTTTCAACTCCGGATGAAGTTTTCAACTCGAGAACGGTTGAAGATAGAGCAATTCTGCGAACGCCAATCGATTCAGAATGATGAAAACACTATACCTTGAGAATTTAAAGTTGACCGAAAAACAAAAGTAATAACTCGAAAAAAGTCCTAAGGGGTAGACCCCTAAAAATCATGAAAAATACAAAATCACCAGATTCATTTGAAACTCGTACTACTTACGCAAAATTTTATGCTGATTCCGAAAATATATCATTTATCATACCAAAAAAATCAATTTCAGTAGTAGATCAACGAATAAACAAAAATTTTTAAATTGAAATTTCAGGGGTTCTGCAAAAAACCTATAAATCTTCAATTGATTTGGAATCGACTTCAGATTTGGTGTGCATATTTAAAAAGGAATGAATTTTCTGGAAATGAATAAAAAGTTGATGAAAACAAGTTTTTGAGACAATTGAACCCTTTCAACTCCAGATGAAGTTTTCAACACGGGAACGGTTGAAGATAGAGCAATTCTGCGAACGCCAATCGATTCAAAATGATGAAAATAGTATACCTTGAGAATTTAAAGTTGACCGAAGAACAAAAGTAATCACTGAAAAAAAGTCCTAAGGGGTAGACCCCTAAAACTCATGAAATATACAAAATCGTCAGATTAATTTGAATTCCGCACTACTTACGTAAAATTTTATGCTGATTCCGAAAATATATCATTTACCATACCAAAAAAATCAATTTCAGTAGTAGATCAACGAATAAACAAAAATTTTTAAATTGAAATTTCAGGGGTTCTGCAAAAAACCTATAAAATCTTCAATTGATTTGGAATCGACTTCAGATTTGGTGTGCATATTTAAAAAGGAATGAATTTTCTGGAAATGAATAAAAAGTTGATGAAAACAAGTTTTTGAGACAATTGAACCCTTTCAACTTCAGAAGAAGTTTTCAACACGGGAACGGTTGAAGATAGAGCAATTCTGCGAACGCCAATCGATTCAAAATGATGAAAATAGTATACCTTGAGAATTTAAAGTTGACCGAAGAACAAAAGTAATCACTGAAAAAAAGTCCTAAGGGGTAGACCCCTAAAACTCATGAAATATACAAAATCGTCAGATTAATTTGAATTCCGCACTACTTACGTAAAATTTCATGCTGATTCAGATACGAGGTTCAGCATAAAACAGGAATAAAACGTCAAAATTCTTGCCTTGATAGAAATTTTGAAATTTTTTTTTTTCAAATTTTTCAGAAAATTGCATATTACCACAAAAATTAATTTTGATAGTGGATCAGGGCCCAATTTCATAATGAACTCAAAGTAGGATTTAATTTGAATGCCCCGATACGAGGTTTAGAATAAAAAATAAAAAAAAACGTCAAAAATTCATTTGCAAAATCAAATTTTCAAAAAAAAAAGGTTGAAATTTTTTAAAAAATCGCAGTTTCCTCGTATGTGTAACAACGAACTGATTCCAAATCATAATACAAATATAAATTTCGATGACAAATTGACCAAATTTCGTTGAGATTTTTACTCGAAAAAAATGCAATTTTTTCAAACTAACAGCTCCTTGGAAAAGGGAAAAAAAGTCGAGTATTGTGCCGCGCTATAAAAAAATCAATGCATTTGCAGTACCATTCAAACTTCCGAACAATTTTTCGAAAATATGCAGAATTTTGATAAGAAATTGGTCGTAAAAAATAGTAAGTACGCACAGTATGCCGCTGATCTGCCAAAAGATAATCAAGTTTGCGGAATAAAATCCTGAAATTGTTCGGAAATATTTGAATAGTTTATCAAAGGTGTGCTAAATGCAAATATTAAGATTAAAACCGGTCCAATCGAAGGATTTATCGGCAATGGGTCGTTAACAACATATTTTGGCAAACTTAAACAGATAAGCAAACACATTGACGTCAGCGCGAACTAGAATGAACACGAGAGCCATTCCAACGAAACTGCATACCAAAACATAAACACAAATTCACCCTATAGAATCACTACTGAACGAAATCTAGCAGAATTTTTTCCAAGTAGATCCAGAAGAACTAAAAAATCCATCACGATATGAAAACTTCGTGTTCCTTTACTTCTTTGAAGTTAAGAATGTAGTATTCAAGAAAAAAATTACCCAATCAGCATTGCCTTCCAAAAACTTGGTTTTTATACAACTGTCATTAAAAATTACGTTTTAAATTCATAGGCATATTGATTAAAAACTGATGTTTTCACATTATGCATCAAAATCACTTTCAAAACTAGTGTTAAAATCCTCTTACCACTAGTGATGGATACTCAATAACATAAATATCTCCAATAGAAACACTTCAGTCAGGTATTATAATAATCAGTATACCTACTTCAAGAACAACACGTCAAATTTATTAACATTTATCCGAATATAGAAAATTTCAAATATAGAGTGCTTCAAGGTTCGGTATTGGGGCCAATATCACTTATTTTATTCATAAATGATGTGAAACATCAAGCTAGTAAACATTTTAGCAGCTACAGTTGAGGACTTCCACCGTTGTGGTCAAACTTGCTCATGAATTCGCTATTAGAGATGCTGAAGATCTTCGAAAGCTGCGGATCTGATAATTTCATATATTCCGCAATAGTTTATAAAAATTGTTGCTTAAAATCGATTTTTCCGTTAACCAGCTTACGAACGACAGCCCTCAGAAGTCGAAACTTGTGCGAGCTAAGGATTAACGAGGTCTTACCTTTAACGTGCGTTTCCTAGTGGAAGGCATCTTCCCAAAAGTATTTATTCCAACTGGTTGAAAAGTGCATTTTTTATTAGAGTAATTCAGGAAATACAGCATATCCACGGTATTTATTCGACGATGCCGAAACTTCTTTGAATGTTGATTTTGGTATCCTAAATATGAATCAGTAATGACTGTAATGTTTTTTCAATATCATTACGCTTAATTTGCAAAGTTCTTCACGACGGTATACGCTCTAAATAATCCAAAAATGGTTGCCACTTTTATCATAAGATAATCAGAATTAGAAAATCAAGAGCAGGAAGTTGTTTTTGGTGGATTCTCCTTAAAGGTAGTTTCAAATGAATTATTGAATAAACAAAACTACAAGTTTTGTCTAGATGTTTTCCACTGAGTCCTGGTTTGTTTATGCTTTCACATCATTATCATCTGTCTGATATTACAATGTGTTCTTAATTATAAAGTACAAATAAGTAATACTGAATGTAACGGGCGTGGCTAAAGTTAATGGGATTCTAATATTGTTGATATCAAGTCACAGGTATCAACAGAGTCTCACAATATCCGAGGTTCAACTTTGATAGTGTTAGTGAAAATTCACAAATTCAGAAGTGAAGAGGTAAAAGCCTCATATCTGTAAAAAAAAATTGTAAAATTGGTTTTTACGAATCACCCAGGTTTTTGAAGAAAACCCCTCAAAAGCAGAGCTTGTGCGAGCAAGAGAGATCCGGGACCTACAGTTTAAATAAAAGTGGAATCCGAACCACTTTAGCTCATTGGCAGGCTGTCTCGGGGATCGAACCCGGGCCGTCTGGGTGGGAGCAAATACTCTAGCACCACGACCAACTTCACGAAAGTCTTCCAATAAGAGGCTGACAACAAGAATCAGGCTTCAGACAATGTGCAACAGCTCTATAGTTTTTGATATCAAAGTGGAAGGCAGATATTTAAGACAAGAAAATCATAGAGGTGGTTTTCTTGGACTTCTGAAGGGCGTTTGAAACTATAAATATCGTCCTACTCTTAGTTCCAAAGCTACTTACAAGAATAGAGAACAACTCGTTAAATATAACATTTATTCAAATAAAGAAAATGTCAAGTATAGAGTGCCTCAAGGTTCAGTATTAGGGCCAATATTATTTATTTTATTCATTAATGATGTAAAACACCACGTTAGTAAATGTGAGCTGAAACTTTTTGCTGACGATACTTCTACTTCTTCGGCGAAAAAGGAGACAGAACATTTGTTAAACGAAGATCTTCAGAATATTTCCTCCTGGACGTGTGATAATGGTCTCAAAATGAATGTAAAAAAAAATCCTGATTGTGTCCTCGAAATGAAATATTTCATAATTGAAAAAGAAGAAGAAATTAAAATGTTCAAGTTTGTGGAGTGATCATTGATAGTCAAATGAATTTTTAACAGTCACTGTGACTATATTCAGGATGATTGAAAAGCACTGATTCTTACCACTCGGCCACCTGAACTCTGTTCCAAGTTTTCTGAATTCTATTCTGATGAATGGGTGACGTGAAAATCCACGTATATAATACACAATATAATAATTGATAAATATTCGTTATTTCTCAAAGTGCTGGACAAATCAAAAGATATATAAGGAATATTTTCAGGGAGATTCAGAAGATTGTATTTTTGCTATCTTAATTATTTTAATCAAGCGCTGTATATACGAGGTGTCCGAAAACTAGAGGCCATAGAACTGATGCAAACTTCTCAACCCAAAATTAATTTCGGGTTGAAGTCTTTTAAAGGATTTTTTTTTTCACAACTGATTCACCCCCAATTGTTAATTATGAATTTTAGTTTGAAAAAAATATCTGATAACCAGAATTTCGATCTGTTAGTACCTAAGTTCGAGAACGAAATACGATATTTTCGTTCATGGTGTTTACATGGATTTATTGTTTAATGAAGAATTAGGTTAATTTATTAAAGTTCAAAACAAAACATCATTCATGCATTAATTTCCCCCACTGCCATATCCATATCACAAAACAAAACTATTAATAATACAGTATATGGATATGGCAGGAAAAAAACCCACTAAATTAATTTAAGTAAACATATTTATCAGCTGGGTTTTTCTCGTTCCGAGCGATATTTCAGGATAATTAAGCGTGCATTGTGGTGGAAACAGATATACATATCAAAAAATACCATTTCATTTAGAATAATATTTTGTATTTCGGCTTACTGGTGAAGTTAGGACGATTGATGTGAGGCATCAAATGAAGAAGTGTAGCCCAGTGCGATCATGGCTAGTGATTTGATGCCATCGAAGCAGGTATCCCACAGGGATCGGCTCTCTCGCGACATTTTGACTCCCTACAGTCGTACGATTTCTCGCAGTATTCCTACAGCTGTTGAAACACATGCGCCACTGAAAAATCAGTAAAGCATGGCGCCACAGTAAATGAAAACACCCCCCACTCAGAAGACAACGATTTGTGTAACGATATAATCGTTATATTTATTCAATTATAATATATTGAAAATTTAATTCATTACAAGTCATTATATTCGATTACTGTTTCTATCTATTGATGTTAATTAATATTGACCCACCACAAAGCGGGCCAACTCAAATCCAATTTTTGAGATCACTTCAAAATATTTAAAATCCGACCGCACTCCTCTGACGACCCGGCAATAACCTTTGATGGCAAAAAGTTGTTATTCGGACAAAAATTAATGTATTCTGACCCACCACCAACCGCGCCAACTCGAATCCTATTTTTGAGATCACTTCAAAGTATTTAAAATCCGACCGCACTCCTCTGACGACCCGGCAATAACCTTTGATGGCAAAAAGTTGTTATTCGGACAAAAATTAATGTATTCTGACCCACCACCAACCGCGCCAACTCGAATCCTATTTTTGAGATCACTTCAAAATATTTAAAATCCGACCGCACTCCTCTGACGACCCAGCAATAACCTTTGATAGTAAAAAGTTGTTATTCGGACAAAAATGAATGTATTCTGACCCACCACCAACCGCACCAAATCGAATCCTATTTTTGACATCACTTCAAAATATTTAAAATCCGACCGCACTCCTCTGACGACCCGGCAATAACCTTTGATGGCAAAAAGTTGTTATTCGGACAAAAATTAATGTATTCTGACCCACCACCAACCGCGCCAACTCGAATCCTATTTTTGAGATCACTTCAAAGTATTTAAAATCCGACCGCACTCCTCTGACGACCCGGCAATAACCTTTGATGGCAAAAAGTTGTTATTCGGACAAAAATTAATGTATTCTGACCCACCACCAACCGCGCCAACTCGAATCCTATTTTTGAGATCACTTCAAAATATTTAAAATCCGACCGCACTCCTCTGACGACCCAGCAATAACCTTTGATAGTAAAAAGTTGTTATTCGGACAAAAATGAATGTATTCTGACCCACCACCAACCGCACCAAATCGAATCCTATTTTTGACATCACTTCAAAATATTTAAAATCCGACCGCACTCCTCTGACGACCCGGCAATAACCTTTGATGGCAAAAAGTTGTTATTCGGACAAAAATTAATGTATTCTGACCCACCACCAACCGCGCCAACTCGAATCCTATTTTTGAGATCACTTCAAAATATTTAAAATCCGACCGCACTCCTCTGACGACCCAGCAATAACCTTTGATAGTAAAAAGTTGTTATTCGGACAAAAATGAATGTATTCTGACCCACCACCAACCACACCAAATCGAATCCTATTTTTGACATCACTTCAAAATATTTAAAATCCGACCGCACTCCTCTGACGACCCGGCAATAACCTTTGATGGCAAAAAGTTGTTATTCGGACAAAAATTAATGTATTCTGACCCACCACCAACCGCGCCAACTCGAATCCTATTTTTGAGATCACTTCAAAGTATTTAAAATCCGACCGCACTCCTCTGACGACCCGGCAATAACCTTTGATGACAAAAAGTTGTTATTCGGACAAAAATTAATGTATTCTGACCCACCACCAACCGCACCAAATCGAATCCTATTTTTGAGATCACTTCAAAATATTTAAAATCCGACCGCACTCCTCTGACGACCCAGCAATAACCTTTGATGGCAAAAAGTTGTTATTCGGACAAAAATTAATGTATTCTGACCCACCACCAACCGCGCCAACTCGAATCCTATTTTTGAGATCACTTCAAAGTATTTAAAATCCGACCGCACTCCTCTGACGACCCGGCAATAACCTTTGATGGCAAAAAGTTGTTATTCGGACAAAAATTAATGTATTCTGACCCACCACCAACCGCACCAAATCGAATCCTATTTTTGAGATCACTTCAAAATATTAAAAATCCGACCGCACTCCTCTGACGACCCAGCAATAACCTTTGATGGCAAAAAGTTGTTATTCGGACAAAAATTAATGTATTCTGACCCACCACCAACCGCGCCAACTCGAATCCTATTTTTGAGATCACTTCAAAGTATTTAAAATCCGACCGCACTCCTCTGACGACCCGGCAATAACCTTTGATGGCAAAAAGTTGTTATTCGGACAAAAATTAATGTATTCTGACCCACCACCAACCGCACCAAATCGAATCCTATTTTTGAGATCACATCAAAATATTTAAAATCCGACCGCACTCCTCTGACGACCCAGCAATAACCTTTGATGGCAAAAAGTTGTTATTCGGACAAAAATTAATGTATTCTGACCCACCACCAACCGCGCCAACTCGAATCCTATTTTTGAGATCACTTCAAAGTATTTAAAATCCGACCGCACTCCTCTGACGACCCGGCAATAACCTTTGATGGCAAAAAGTTGTTATTCGGACAAAAATTAATGTATTCTGACCCACCACCAACCGCACCAAATCGAATCCTATTTTTGAGATCACTTCAAAATATTAAAAATCCGACCGCACTCCTCTGACGACCCAGCAATAACCTTTGATGGCAAAAAGTTGTTATTCGGACAAAAATTAATGTATTCTGACCCACCACCAACCGCGCCAACTCGAATCCTATTTTTGAGATCACTTCAAAGTATTTAAAATCCGACCGCACTCCTCTGACGACCCGGCAATAACCTTTGATGGCAAAAAGTTGTTATTCGGACAAAAATTAATGTATTCTGACCCACCACCAACCGCACCAAATCGAATCCTATTTTTGACATAACATCAAAATATTTAAAATCCGACCGCACCCTCCTGACGACCTGGCAATGACCTTTGATGATGGAAAGTTGTTATTTGGACGAAAATGAATGTATTCTGACCCACCACCAACCGCACCAAATCGAATCCTATTTTTGAGATCACTTCAAAGTATTTAAAATCCGACCGCACTCCTCTGACGACCCGGCAATAACCTTTGATGGCAAAAAGTTGTTATTCGTACAAAAATTAATATATTCTGACCCACCACCAACCGCACCAAATCGAATCCTATTTTTGAGATCACTTCAAAATATTTAAAATCCGACCGCACTCCTCTGACGACCCAGCAATAACCTTTGATAGTAAAAAGTTGTTATTCGGACAAAAATGAATGTATTCTGACCCACCACCAACCGCACCAAATCGAATCCTATTTTTGACATAACATCAAAATATTTAAAATCCGACCGCACCCTCCTGACGACCTGGCAATGACCTTTGATGATGGAAAGTTGTTATTTGGACGAAAATGAATGTATTCTGACCCACCACCAACCGCACCAAATCGAATCCTATTTTTGAGATCACTTCAAAATATTTAAAATCCGACCGCACTCCTCTGACGACCCAGCAATAACCTTTGATAGTAAAAAGTTGTTATTCGGACAAAAATGAATGTATTCTGACCCACCACCAACCGCACCAAATCGAATCCTATTTTTGACATAACATCAAAATATTTAAAATCCGACCGCACCCTCCTGACGACCTGGCAATGACCTTTGATGATGGAAAGTTGTTATTTGGACGAAAATGAATGTATTCTGACCCACCACCAACCGCACCAAATCGAATCCTATTTTTGAGATCACTTCAAAATATTTAAAATCCGACCGCACTCCTCTGACGACCCAGCAATAACCTTTGATAGTAAAAAGTTGTTATTCGGACAAAAATGAATGTATTCTGACCCACCACCAACCGCACCAAATCGAATCCTATTTTTGACATCACATCAAAATATTTAAAATCCGACCGCACTCCTCTGACGACCTGGCAATGACCTTTGATGATGGAAAGTTGTTATTTGGACGAAAATGAATGTATTCTGACCCACCACCAACCGCACCAAATCGAATCCTATTTTTGAGATCACTTCAAAGTATTTAAAATCCGACCGCACCCCCCTGACGACCTGGCAATGACCTTTGATGATGGAAAGTTGTTATTTGGACGAAAATGAATGTATTCTGACCCACCACCAACCGCACCAAATCGAATCCTATTTTTGAGATCACTTCAAAATATTTAAAATCCGACCGCACTCCTCTGACGACCCAGCAATAACCTTTGATAGTAAAAAGTTGTTATTCGGACAAAAATGAATGTATTCTGACCCACCACCAACCGCACCAAATCGAATCCTATTTTTGAGATCACTTCAAAGTATTTAAAATCCGACCGCACCCCCCTGACGACCTGGCAATGACCTTTGATGATGGAAAGTTGTTATTTGAACGAAAATGAATGTATTCTGACCCACCACCAACCGCACCAAATCGAATCCTATTTTTGAGATCACTTCAAAGTATTTAAAATCCGACCGCACTCCTCTGACGACCCGGCAATAACCTTTGATGGCAAAAAGTTGTTATTCGTACAAAAATTAATATATTCTGACCCACCACCAACCGCACCAAATCGAATCCTATTTTTGAGATCACTTCAAAATATTAAAAATCCGACCGCACTCCTCTGACGACCCAGCAATAACCTTTGATAGTAAAAAGTTGTTATTCGGACAAAAATGAATGTATTCTGACCCACCACCAACCGCACCAAATCGAATCCTATTTTTGACATAACATCAAAATATTTAAAATCCGACCGCACCCTCCTGACGACCTGGCAATGACCTTTGATGATGGAAAGTTGTTATTTGGACGAAAATGAATGTATTCTGACCCACCACCAACCGCACCAAATCGAATCCTATTTTTGAGATCACTTCAAAATATTTAAAATCCGACCGCACTCCTCTGACGACCCAGCAATAACCTTTGATAGTAAAAAGTTGTTATTCGGACAAAAATGAATGTATTCTGACCCACCACCAACCGCACCAAATCGAATCCTATTTTTGACATCACATCAAAATATTTAAAATCCGACCGCACTCCTCTGACGACCTGGCAATGACCTTTGATGATGGAAAGTTGTTATTTGGACGAAAATGAATGTATTCTGACCCACCACCAACCGCACCAAATCGAATCCTATTTTTGAGATCACTTCAAAGTATTTAAAATCCGACCGCACTCCTCTGACGACCCGGCAATAACCTTTGATGGCAAAAAGTTGTTATTCGGACAAAAATTAATATATTCTGACCCACCACCAACCGCACCAAATCGAATCCTATTTTTGAGATCACTTCAAAATATTTAAAATCCGACCGCACTCCTCTGACGACCCAGCAATAACCTTTGATAGTAAAAAGTTGTTATTCGGACAAAAATGAATGTATTCTGACCCACCACCAACCGCACCAAATCGAATCCTATTTTTGACATCACATCAAAATATTTAAAATCCGACCGCACCCTCCTGACGACCTGGCAATGACCTTTGATGATGGAAAGTTGTTATTTGGACGAAAATGAATGTATTCTGACCCACCACCAACCGCACCAAATCGAATCCTATTTTTGAGATCACTTCAAAGTATTTAAAATCCGACCGCACCCCCCTGACGACCTGGCAATGACCTTTGATGATGGAAAGTTGTTATTTGGACGAAAATGAATGTATTCTGACCCACCACCAACCGCACCAAATCGAATCCTATTTTTGAGATCACTTCAAAATATTTAAAATCCGACCGCACTCCTCTGACGACCCAGCAATAACCTTTGATAGTAAAAAGTTGTTATTCGGACAAAAATGAATGTATTCTGACCCACCACCAACCGCACCAAATCGAATCCTATTTTTGACATCAGATCAAAATATTTAAAATCCGACCGCACCCTCCTGACGACCTGGCAATGACCTTTGATGATGGAAAGTTGTTATTTGGACGAAAATGAATGTATTCTGACCCACCACCAACCGCACCAAATCGAATCCTATTTTTGAGATCACTTCAAAGTATTTAAAATCCGACCGCACCCCCCTGACGACCTGGCAATGACCTTTGATGGCAAAAAGTTGTTATTTGGACATGAATTAATGTATTTTGACCCACCACAAATTATGTCTTTTAACAATAAAAATACTCTCTACGGTCAAAACTAATTTATTTCTGCGGAAAATGTCTAATTTATTTTACAATCGTACAACACTACTGGTTATGCAACTTTGTTCACATCAACCCGAACGATGGATTGTTTACTCTCCTCTCCATTCACTACTCGCGTGTATTTGAGTATGAAATTGAGTTCTCCATATTTTTGGCTTTTCTAGACCCGATGAACAAGCGGCCAGGTCCGGCACCAGACTTGTTTCAGTTCCTCGTAGGCGAAATACCTATCGTCAAACATGTCCAGCACTATCCCCATGAGTATTATGAGGGATCCCAGCGATCCAGAGAAAACAACCTGTGCTCAGAGACTAAATTTCGATATGTTTTCGATATACATCTTTTCGGACGATATTCATTTCGCCTCAACCAGAAAATTCCATTATATTAAAATATATCTTGGCTTAAACGATGCGTGCCCCCTTCTTCTCCAAACTTCGGAGAATGTTCTCGATTTAAGCGCGACTGAAAAAAAATCCAGCGCTCATCGCACTCAGCTGGTAATAAAACCAATTGAAACGAATGCAATATACGTTACACTAATTGTTCTTTGTACGCATTCCAACACGGCACTTGGCACTGAACGAATCGCATCTTGATTGTCCCCCGATTAGTCAGAGCCCTTGAAATAGTCTATTTAAAATGCAGTAAGTAGCTGCTAGAAACTCGACTAAAAATACCGCGCATTATTCTAAATCGCACGCCGAGGGAAATAGCAAGATGCGGGTGAGGTGCGAGGTTATTTTTCCCGATAGAACAAACAGCGTGATCAGCATCGTTTCGACAAAAACTACGAAAACTATCATACGGAGCGATGAAACAAGAAACAAGTGTAGTCTCTTGATTTTGAAAATATAACGAAGGTGAACTCGGGTGGTTGGATGCCAAAATATTCAAATCAAAAGGTTTTCGTCTAATCTATCCGTTCGAAACTCCAGCATAGCTATAGTCGGTTCGAACTACTTTATATCGGATCGATAGGCGACCGCATGCCTTGTTGAAAAGCAAGTGTATTGTGAGTTGTCTAGATGCCAATCTCGTCTAGTGCTAGCTTGGAGTGCACACCGACCACCCGAGGTTTTCCGGGTTTTCCTACAGCTGAAAAGTGAATAAATACATCACCTAAAATATCAGTAAGTCGCCCCGGAGCGCCACGGCAAATAATGATAATAGCCGTCCTCTACCCGCACAGGCTATGCCTTTGGGTACACTCAACGAGTGTTTATGAGGGAGTATTATTATTATTATTATTATTATTATTATTATATTATCCTGCTAGCACTGATTAGATCCAAGAATCTCGAAAGGTGCATGTATGCAGGTGGTCCTTTCCAACTGAATGGAGGAAAATATTCAATTGTTTTATAACAATTAAGTAGCAAGTGTCTGTTATATCGCCACATCGTCCAAATCCTACTTGTTCAAAGTGTGCGTTTAAAAGTCTACATGAAAAAATTAAAAGCTCTGTAGTTCAAAGATGGCTCTAGCAAAACATCAAGTGTACCACATTTTTGGAAAGGTAAAAAGGTAATTTTAAGCTCTATTGAAATATGCAGAAATATACAAGGTGCCTCGTTTAAAAAATATATTTTTTCATCAATATTTATGGATACCTTATTTGAAAAATTAAATTATACCTACCATTGAATTAAACGTAAAAAAGTGATCAGGAAATGTTTTCATAGAAACAAGAAATTTTTGACATGAAAAAAGTTACAGCAATTTTTCGAAAACGCACATTTTGACAAGCCACTTCTTATGAGGTATAACTTGACCCACCATTTCCATTTGAAAAAAAAAATTTGGATGACACCCCTACTTAGGGGGTTGAAGGTTCTACTAGGCTATTTCCGTCAAAACAAACAATCATGACGGGTCTTTGGATTTTGCAAAAATTCTTTCCCACCATGTTATGCCTTGCGCTACGTTTTCGATGGGCCATCCTGTATATAATATCTCTAAATTCCGACAATGACTTGCTATTTTAAAGATTAATGAAATTTCAACAGTGTAACCTTTTAACACATGCAGCATGATCATTCGAATATCTCCCGAAAGAAAACATTAGACAAATTTATGTAAATTAATAACAATATACATACATAAGGACATATACTCAACCATGTCCATCTGATTTTCAAGGAATGGCCATCAAACTTAAAAAGAAACAATATATCGCCTACCAAACTCTGTCGACCTTGCTTCATCCAAAAAGAACTTCTCAGGTGACGTTCTCCCATTTTACACTTTTTAAGCCTTGATAATTAACACTAAATTATGAAAAATAGACGGGTTCCTGGCCGCCCCACGTGTGCACTTCATAAGGAAAAGTGCTTTTCTTCTTGTGGAGAATTTTCGTGTTCTTCCGCGATATTATATTGCCTGCCGTTGTAATATACGGAAGTTCAAACAAATTGAAACGCTACTCATTGATGGCATGCAATCCGCAGCGGCCGAAAGGGCTCAAAGGGTTATGAAAAACTTGAAAAAAATTAAAGGGGACTTCCGTGTTTTGGAATTGCATGCCGATGTGGATAATTAAAGTTTTAGTAACGAAAACACCCAGGGAAAATTGGCATGCGCCCCTCGTCTGACCAGCGGTGGAAAATTGCGGGAAAACTCTGTAAAAATTCAATACAGGTTTTACGTGATTCCAAACTGCATGCCATTAGAAAGATGCATACGTTAATTGTATAATCAATTAATGGCAGGTAATTTGGCATGCACACCAGGATTTCGCAAAACAAAGTCACATAAATTTTCAGTGTTTTTTGCAAATTTCGTCATGCATACTTCTATTTTGCGAAATCCTGGTGTGCATGCCAAATTACCTACTATCAATTAATTATACAAATGACCTATCTCTCTAATGGCATGCAGTTTGGAATCACGTAAAACCTGTATAAAAGTTCTTCTGCAATTTTCCATCGTTGCTCAGACGAGGGGCGCATGCCAATTTTTCCAGAGTGTTTTTATTACTGAAACTTCAATTATTCACATCGGCATGCAATTTGAAAACACGGAAGTTTCCTTTAATTTTTTTTCCGTTTTTCGTAACCCTTTGAGCCCTTTCGGCCGCTGTGAATTGCATGCCATTAATTAGTAGCGTTTCAATTTGTTTGAACTTCCGTATATTACAACGGCAGGCAGTATAATGTCGCGGAAGAACACGAACATTCTCCACAAAAAGAAAAGCGCTTTTCCTCATGAAGTACACACGTGCGGCGGCCAGAAACCCGTCTACTTTTCATAACTTATTAATATATTGATTACCAAGCCTTAAAAAGGCATGCAGTGTAAAATGGGAGAACGTCACCTGTCACCAGCTCCTGGTCTAACAGGAATTGTGGTGATTGATCTGTTTGGGGTATAACTAAATGAATGGAAAGAAAAATTCATTACAGCCTATGAAAAAAAAACTTGAATGTCTAGAACTCGTAGGTTCCTGCAAAAACCTCCAAAGCAGTGCTAAGATAATCCCTGCTCCAGTAACGTTCAGCAAGAATTCAGCTTGACGGCAAAACAACGTACTAATCAGATTTATCGACTTAATTCGGTTAAAATTGCGAGAAACGCCTGCTAAAATATCCGCAGAACACAAAATTTCTAACCTACTTTTCGATGGCGGTGTTCGAAAGTGTTTCCCAATTGAATTGATCATCTGATGAATGGCGAAATGGTCCAACGATCGCGTCTATCGCGATCTAGTATCGCGAAAGCTGTGCCGTCGTGTTATTTTTAGAAACAAGAGAGAGCATATACGTTTGATTCTCATGTTTTGATCGTTGACAACAATAAAAAACGCGAACTCCAACGATATAGGTGTTGTTCGCTGATCTTTACAGTGGGTGGGTATTTTTGCAGGCTGTGCCAACTGTTAAATCGATATGTGTCGAGTATTAATGACGAGGGAAAATATTCAGGACCGATCTGAAATACATCAATCGATATTTGATACTATTGTTCTGAATTTGACGAATTAAAAATTCCGGAAATTAAGTTACAGCTAGCTGAAACCACAAATGAATCTACTACCGAAGAAGTCTGCGGAAGCATAAAATAGTATTACAAACTCTCCGTGGGTCCTTCAAATGATATCACTCGGTATAAAAACAACCATTTTTATTACAAGACAACCACATCGTATACACACCAAATTTAAAGTCGATGATTCGAAGTAAATTGAAGATTTCATAGCCATTTTATGGAATCTCTGCATTACCTATCAAGTTGAAATTTAAAAAAAAAAAATTTCTTCATTTAAAAAAACAACAAAGTCATTTTGATGCGGGTTCCGGGGCACAAAGAAATCAAAGTCAACGAGGAAGCAGACTGTCTTGCCAAAAAAGTGGCGAACACAATTTCATTCGATATATAATTAGTTAACTATGTCGATGATAGAAATATAATTGTCAGAAAAACTGTTGATGACACCAAAACAAATAGTCACGAATTTGTCTAAATGAACTAAACTCAATGAATAATTTTCAGAACTGTCCAAAGAGAACAAACAATCCCAAATTTTCCCGATACCAATAACCATTTCAAAATTAGGTATAACCTATGTGTTCGTTCGTGTGAATTCCACGAGAATCTCAAATTGAATGTGATTCGTTCCCAAACTTTCTCATTGTCTTTATTCTCTTGGAGTTGTTGCAAAAAATCTTGTCTTCTTTTTGTAGAAATAAATCAATTTTTCGATCCCGATATAAACCCGAATTATTCGCACTCTCCGTATAAGACTTGCCATCTGTTTCACATTACCCATTTCTTGGTTATCACTTTGAACGACGTTAATTTTAGCATTTTGCGTAATAGCTGTGTACTTTCTAAATACAAGAAATGCATTGGCATTTATCATTTCAATTAGGTAACTCCTCGATAATATATTCAGTCTATAACGTATTCCAATTGCAACATTGATAATTGTCTAGTTTTAACACGATCGTAGTAGGTACACATGTAGATAAATTTCGTTCAATTCTTTCCGGTTGACTTTGAATGATGAGACAAAGAGAAAATCGAATTGCCACAATGAAAACTGATACAATATTTATGCCCGATAATTTATTTAGGGTTTTTAATTATTTCTCAACAAAAAAATCACTATAATACCGCAATTTTTCGATACAACAAACAAGAGCTTTTTTTTTGGTATCTTCCTCAGTAGCAAGTCGTGTATTGTACAAGATCAATGCAGCGTACCAAACAAACTACCACTCCCCACATCTGTAGGGTGATCATTGGCTCCGAGAATCATGTGCCCTGAGCAGACGAAGTGAACAAAGAACACGTACCTACCCAATTTGTCCGACTAAGACAAATCTCAGTTTTTGAGACTAAGAGAGTTCGTCCATCGAGAAACCAATCAAAAATTGTTTCTTCTGATCTAGCCAGCAGTTTTTAAGATGGTATCGGTGCATGAATTTAATTTTTTCCACCTAGAGCACCTAGTTCATTAAGCCTTCGAAGCAGAGCTGGGCATTAGGTACAAATACAATCGAATACTATACTCGTTGTTATATTTCTGGTACATTTCCAACAAAGTACTTGATACTCTTACCCATACATATGCGTACTCAATTCGTCAAAACAATCACTAACTCAGAAACTAGAACGGTCAATCATGGCGTGCCGCAGTGCTCTGTACTGGGACCAATTCTATTCTTATAATATTTTAACGATCTGTCTAGTCTCACGAGGCCGATACAAATAGACTACACTCGAGTATTAGTAATGATATCTCTACTATAAAAAGGTGGTTCAACTCCAATCTGCCCTCGTTAAATGTAGATAAAACCAAGCTCTTGCCATTCAAATGTAATTTACCAGACATCCCTTTGGGCATCGATATTGTCATTGAGCAAACATATACAAGTAAATTCCTTGGAATTCAACTGGATAGCAACCTGAACTTTGAGAACCATGTGGAGTCCTTGAAACGGAAAACTAGCATCTGGCTGTTATGCTGTCGAGAGAACTGGGAACAGCTACTGCGAAAGTAGTGTACCACGCTCTGATAGAATCACATATCAGATATGGTATACCTTTTGGGGTATTTGCAGCCAACAAAATTTCAACAGTGTATTTGTCTTCAAAAGCGCGCAGTTCGATACCTTTGCAAATTTGTTTCCAGAGTATCTTGTAAACCGCTGTTTGGTCAGATGAGAATACTCACCCTTCCGTCATTATATATTTTCGAAACAGTGTGTCTAGTACATAAAAACAAAGCATCATATGATGCAAATGTAGGTATCACTCGCCAAAACAATAATTTGAAACTTCTTATTCCGTCCTCAAACCTAACGAAGAATTCTCTCATATATTGTGCGATCAAACTATACAATCATCTCCCTCCTACCGTCAAACACATCGTTTCGCCATTTCATCTCAAGGTGTTTTATAGTGTCCACTAGTTTCTGGAGAAAGACTGGAATAATTAATAGGAACAATGAAGAATTATATTTGATCGCTTATACATTTTATTTATACTAAATCAATTGATTTGATACCTGGTTATTCCCTTTGGTTATTGTTGCTCTGTTTTAGTGAATAAGTATTTATCATATTATTGTGACAATGTTACCTGGCAAAGTACCTGCTTCATACTATTTATTTTATTTATTCAATTTTGTATATTTGTATTTATTATGACTTTATCTAAGAAATTTAAATCTTCTGATAATAAAGTATATTTTGATTTGATTTGATATCGGAAAAAGTATCCGATACACACGTATCTCATTCGTAGTTGACAATCCATGGAGAAATGTCCTGACTGATGACAACTATAAAGAATAACAGATTTAATCAGTAATTACAGTCATTACCATTACATTGTTCTATTAAGTTCATGAATTAAGTCATTTTGGATGAATTAGGTAATAAAAGGCTGAAAACGGATATAACTGAGTTGCACCGACAGTAGACCAACGGTCACTTTTGTTGTTCATTGGAGTAGAGCTGCCTATAAACCCTGGTGTGCGGACTCATACCTGTAAAACGGTGGACATTCGCTTGCTTGATTATGAGAAAACAAATGAAATCGCGGTCTATTTTCCAAAAATCCCGCGATACTTCGTGAACCGCCACCGTCGGTTTACTTGTTAGGGTGAATTTTCAGAAGTGATATGTGTGATGAGTTGTGTGTTACAATGGTGTTTCATCGCTATTTTAAAAACTGTATGTCATGTATTATCTTTTTTTGTGCAATTCTTTCTCGACAGAAAATTTATTTTTGGATGATCTAACCACACTGAAAAGATTTTACGAAAACGAATGGTAAAATAAAACCTAAACAAGCTTGATGATATATGCAAAATTGATAGATTTCAGTAGAAGTGGTGATTGTTTTTACTTTGTCACGAACTTTCGCAATTTGAACTTATGGAATATTTCAAGAAACAGTAGGGCATAACAACACGCTCCCAGTTGATTGAATTGATTTGAAAAAATGTTTGCCATGTTTATTAGAGCATGGCGAGTTAAGAAATAAAGTATAAGTTCCAAATTGGTTCCAAAGTATATTTACAGATTTTAAGTAGTTGGTACTCACTTTCGGTACTAGACATAATGAATTATTGTGTTCATCTCTCTGAATTTTGTCCACACAAAAACGGATTATGGTTAACTTATTTAGGAAAATAATACAAAATACAGAAAAATAAAGAATCGAACATCATTAATAGTCAATAATATTGCACTACGAAATTTTTGATTCTGCCACAACTATTTTGACTTTCACACGGTATTTACATCATTTAAAAAAAATAACACATTTTGTGTGGTGTTATTTTTCAAAAAATTTGGTCTTCCACTTCGAGTATGGAAACTATATTGCTTTAGAATGATATTTCAAAAGTTTATTGACATTCCGTCAAATTCAATCAACAACAATCACAATCACTATGTCCCTAGAATATTGACATGAGAACGAGGCGCCATCTCTGGATCCGATTACAGAAATAGACCATGATTTCATTTGTTTTGTCTTCAAAAAAATCTAAACAAAATCTAATCAGTCGACACACCAGGGTTTTTAGGCATCTTAATTGGAGTCATTCCTTTCAATGACAACAGTATAATTTTTACAGTATCCATAGTTATGGAATAAATACATTTTTAGTATTATTAATTGTTTCAAAAAGCTGAAACAGTTCGATTTCTATTCTCAATTTGGCAATTTACAGTATGAAAATATTACCACCCCCTTGCGACCCCACTGAATTATGAGCATATACCTTTACAAATTTTAAATGAAGTGGGTAGTGTGACATCTTGCTCGAGGGGATTTTAATTTTCTGCACCCGTGCATTAAACGAACTGAAACTTTTGATGAACTACTTTGAGGTCGCTCGTTTCGGATAATTAAAAAGATTCCACAGTCTTGGTGAAACAGTTTCATTTGTTAATAGCAAAGCTATGAAATGTATTCTAGACGTTAGCTCATTTCATACAAACTTGTAATTCGTTTCTTAATGAGAAATAAATAAATACATTTCAGAAAAGTTCGTGATTTAGTACGCCACTGGTTAACACATAAAACATACACGAAATTTTGAATTAACAAGGAACATGTCCTTTTTTCATTGTACTGGGTGGCCTCCTAGAACC
The DNA here is from genome assembly GCA_958502065.1 of Chrysolina americana. Taxonomy (NCBI): domain Eukaryota; kingdom Metazoa; phylum Arthropoda; class Insecta; order Coleoptera; family Chrysomelidae; genus Chrysolina; species Chrysolina americana. The sequence goes on from OY293414.1 coordinate 87,882,889, forward strand.
CCCGATTTGACTCCTCTCGATTACTTTTTATGTGGTTATTAAAATCAAAAGTATATTTCAATAGACCAAACAGTATCGCAGATTTAAAAATTGGGAAACCCGAAGAAATTGACAAATCAATCCTTCATTCTAATTTTTACATTATCAAAATGTATTTTCTCAGTTACGATTGCATCTAATTTGAAAAACACATACTCAAACTTTTAGATTCCATCCAAAAACGAGCAATCTGCGTGTTAGGCACAAGTACAAAACTATTGATACAAGATCTACAATCCTACGAACCCAATCAGTGTTGCCAGATTCGCCTTGCCACCAAGTTTCACCAAATCACTCTTGGAGCTCTTTCCACCAGCACTAACACAATAATCTGAAGACAAAACCTTCAAGTTATCCTTGTGCGTCAGTTCACCGCAACGACAGCACTTCGAATTCGCAACGAATTATTCCATCTAAAATGTGTGTCAAGTTCGGGTACGTACCAAATAGAACAGGGTGATCCACAAAAAACGAAATAATCGCGAATGAATGAAACTTATCGAATGTGAAAACAAAAGTAAACGATCATTCATCGTCGTAAAAATGTGACGCAACGGACTGTCATTCGTGCGGAAGTGACCTTGACACCGTTATCACACATACAGCACCCCGAGTATTTATTTATTTTTAGACGATTTCGAACTCGGTGAAAATTATCCTAGGTTAGTTGGTATCGAAACATGTTCCTTAATTAAAAGCATATGAGTAAGGTGTGTGAAGCTGAAAGATTGTAGACATTTCAACTCGCACATGGTTAAATTGCTGAAGGACACACAGTATAATTTAACAGAAATAGCTGAGAGTTAGGTTTCCTATAATTAATGGATATTTTACAAATTTTTTATAATATCGGTATCAATATGTTAAAATTTTAAGGTATGGGTAGAGGACAACCTTATCGGGCATTTTTATTTATTTATCATATCATTGATAACAAAGCTTCTTTTAAGTAAAACCTTTATTAAAAATTATTAACATCATAACATCACAACAACACAATACTTAGATTCAAAATATAATAGGTTAGTTTATTTTTAATAACCTAGATACCAATTTTATTTTAAAATCTATTTATGTATATTGACATGAATATTTTGACAGTTTACTGAATAATAATAATAAATTACTAAATAATACGCGGAGGACACTGATAAACTGTTTTTATTAACTTCGCTACAAAAATGCATCTACTTTACTAACTAATAAAACACATAGTTCTCTTCAACTTACTAAATATTCCAAACACTTATCAACTTGTTCAAAAACTAGTTAACTTCCTTATATCTTCCTAAAAACTTCGCAACTTCCATATAACTTCCTTTCTTGGTGAAATGTCTCACCTTATATACTCAATTGGTCCAGACCAGACTTTTCCGGAATTTATTCCGTCCTCCAGATCATTCAGTACAGAAAACCATCCAAATAAACAATTCCGAGAACTGAACGAGGAAACGTCAACGACATCGGTTCATTTGTTATGCAAATGAAGTACGTTTTATGATTCGGCAATCGACAGCGGCGTAGCTAGGGGATTTTTATCAATCTAACATTTTGATACGAACAATTTTCTATGTTGGAGTATTATCTGGACGTGATGCTATATATTTTTTAAACAATGTAACAGGATGAAAGTCTCCGTCAGATATCATCGCAAAAAACCTTTCCGTATGGGTTTTTGAATCAGAAATTGTGATTAACATGCTCTCTAGAATGTCAACGTTTTCCACGGACATTTTCGTTAATTCATTGGTTCTACGAGCTCCGCCAATTCCAATTAAAAAACTACTTTCATCATTAAAAATGTCTCGTATTTTGATTTTTTCGCTCTATATCCCACATTTTTTTTCTTAATAAATCGTATCAAAGCGTCATACTTTTGTCGAATTTTACTTTTTCCTTCAAATCCAAACAAGCTCGTAACATACAATATTCATGTCACAAAGATGATGGAGGGTATTAATTTGAGAATTTCACAAATTAAGCATGTAATACCGTTTCTCCAGTACCTTGAACCTGTTATGCACTTCGCCACTCACAAAACTGAAGGTATTCTTTTTCGTAATGGATTTTTGATTTACTCGGAAGAAAATCTAATCTCAAAGTTCGCAGCCGCAATTATATTTTTAGGAATATCAATATCTGCCATGACGTTCGCAATAGTTTGAAATAACAATGACAATAACGTAACAATAACCAAAGTTGTTGATTTTATTTTCACATCATCGTTGTCAATGTTACGATAAAGCGTTGAATGTAACTAGATTATTATGCAATTTGAATAAATCTGGGAAGTTGCATCAGGCGACTCGACGCGAAGGGTCTGTGAAATGATGAAACAAAAACAATTACTTTTGGAGAGAGTGTAAAAGTTCAATATTTGTAAAAGAAAAATTAGTACCTCGTATCAGCCAAATAAAGTATATTCTATTCAAAATTTCCACTTTTTTCAACCTGCTAATTCATGTATTATTCCTAATGGACGATCAACGCTTTACCCTGTATACAAAACTGACCGACACATCGTTGTAGAACATACGAAAACAAATCCAAACCTTTTATCGCGCGAACATTTCGCGTTTCAGTACATTTCATGAAACTCGGCACTTTAAAAACAAATCAGATAATTCTCGGTCAATAAAAATAACTACCCACATACATTTTACGGCCGCCACGGAATGTTTGAAACGGCATTTGCGAATAATCAACCACCGATACATTACAAACAATCTCAACGAGCATGAAGCTAGTTGAAATATGAATGACTATTCCACTTTATGAAATTTTCCGTTCGCGAGAATCATCCTGTACCATCACTGTTTTCAAGTTTGGCCTAAGTCTTCGATTTGAGACTGCAATCAATCTATACTTAAGTCCTTTTAAATCTTGATTCTTTCATTCCAGTCTTCAAGTAATGGAATTCAGTATTTGTGTCTTATGTCTGAATCTGTAAGTCTAATGCCCAAGTCTTTTAGTTAAAACTGGATGGATTTGTGACTACGTTGAGACTTTCAGTCATTGAAACTGCAATTTAAGTCCTTTCAATCACAATTGCGAGTCTTTCAGTCAATGGAATTTGGCTTTTAGTCATTTTATTCCCAATATCAAGTATTTGAGTCGTTGAGATTTGGTCTTAAGTCTTTTCAGTCCCAATCTTGAGTCTTTTTATGCGTTTCAGTCAATTATCCGTCCTAACAAATTTGCCTCAGTCTTTCAGTCATCGTCTTTCAGTCTTTGGCTTAGGTCTTTGATTCGTTACTTCCAATCTGTAAGTCTTTTAAAATCTCAATTCTTCAGTCAATCAGATTTTGCTTTCAGTCATTTTATTCCTAATTTCCGAGTCTTAAGACATTTGGACTTGATTGTGGGTCTTTTCAGTCCCAATCTTGAGTGTCAATAAAGTATTTTAAATATTTTTAGTCTCGTACACATTTCATCTAGATGTTCCCCCCTCGTGTAAAACACTTCCGTCTGAAAAAATTAGCAAAAGAAACCACAAAAAAAAACATGCCAAGTTAAAATAAATATGCGATAATTTTGTCACGTTTGCGTCTGCCCCTCAGTCTGTTCCCGAATATAAAGTAACTTTATAATCCAAGTAACAGTCACAAGAGACCATCCAGGTAGTACTTATGCTTCAACAATGGTAAAGTCCGTAATGCGAGGTAAACTGCAAAACATAATCTCTGCAATTAGGTACGTCATAAACCGCAAGACAAAAGTTCGTCGGCACTTTCTATTTGCATTGTTTACCGGTTTTATTATTTCCAATAAACGACACAATGTCGAGGAAGAAATAAAACTGATAAATTTAAGCCGGTTTAAGAGTAAATGGACACGTCATATTTCTAACAGAAACTAAAATGCATTTTGGATTATCACAAAATGATTCATCTCTAAATGTTTAACAACAAAAATTTTATATTGAAATTTAAATAGCATCATTCGAGTTCTAGAAGATAATCTAACAGATTTTCTCTAGTAAAATCACAAAATTCTTGGTTCAACATATTTTGAGTTTTGAACATAAAAAATGTGGGTGGAACCATCACCCATTCTTCAAAAGCTCTATATAATCAGGTTCCTAGTAAACTTGTATCTCTTATAGGGAACAGGTAGAAAAAAAATCGTATCTCATTTTTCAAAACATTACAATTGTGCCCCAAATATATTTCGACGAGCTGATTACAAATCATACAAAAAAATATATTTTGATTACAAATTGACAATTTTTTTAAAACCATTCAGTTGAAAAAATGCACCTATCCAGAAAACCCACATTTTCTAAATGAAATGGCGTTCTTATTCAAAAATACCAGCTGATTTCGTATTTTTAGGAGATTCAAATAAGTACATGACATGAAAGTAAACCGTTTGTCCGACTTACCTTATATTTGTTAAATTTGTTCAAGAAAAAATAACTTATAAGTAAGTACCACTTCTATATTTTGAAAAATACTTAATGGAGGTATTTTATTCCTGAGTGGTTTTTATATATTTTTTTTACAAACGCTGTACTTAACTCATATTTCACAATAACAAACACCAAATCCAAATATTTTTTACAAAAATCCACCTTCTGTTCAGAGCACACATAACCTAGCTTTTCAAATAAAAAACGGGTGCTAGAAGTGATTTTTATTTTTGAGATGAATTGGTCACTTGAAATGAAACACAGCCAACTATTCAAATACAATATTTATACTTAGTTGCAATTATAAGTATTTCACGAAGGAAAATTTCAAAAATGTTTCAATTCAACTCTTTGAGGCAGACCTTCTCAAATAATGAATGACACCCTAAGTGGACACATAATAAAATTACTTTTGTGATCGTTTCAAGACCATACATTTGTTTAATTTGAAATAAGTTAATAAGAACAAAAACATTACAAAAAATCAATAATTTTAAGAAAAAACAGGAAGTTATACATCGCCCACTATGGACATGATAGTTTTTTTTTAATTTCAGCTCGTCGATATATATTTGACGAGTTTTTTAAAATATAAAAAAAATTAATTCTAAAATATCGATTATTGTATCAAGAACTTGACTCTAATCGTCTGTGAATCTCCTAAAAATATGAAATCCTCTCGTATTTTTTCAATTAGAATGCCATTTTAGGGGTCTACCACTTAGGACTTTTTTCGTGTTATAACTTTTGTTTCACGATCAACTTGAAACTAACAGAGTGCACTAATTTCATCATTCTGAATCGATTGGCGTTCGCAGAATTGCTCTATCTCAATTCGTTCTCGAGTTGAGAAGTTGTTCTGGAGTTGAGAGGGCTCATTTTCCTCTAAACTTTAGCTTTCAACGTTTTTCTTGGATCATTTTAAGTAATTTTTACACTTAGCGATCGACTTAAATTTCACATATTGTGGATAATACCAATTTTATCATTCTGAATCGATTGGCGCTCGCAGAATTGGTCTATCTTCAACCGTTCTAGAGTTGAAAAGTATATCTGCAGTTGAGAGGGGTTATTTTCCTCAAAAAATATTTTTTTTATTTTTTTTCTGCTCATAATCGTGAAATTAAACTTTTTCCAAGTCGAATTGATACTTGGTCCATTATCTCTTTGAAAAATTTACGGTTAATTCGCTCTCATCTCCAGATGAACTTTTCAACTCAAGAACGGATGAAGATAGAGCAATTCTGCGAACGCCAATCGAGTCAAAATAATGAAATTTGTACACTCTGTGTAATTGAAATATAAATATTGGTAGACAAAAATTTTAGAATGGATACATTGACGAATTTTCGAAAATTTGGTTTCCCTCGATATCAAGTAATGACTTAATTGAATCTCTTTAAAATGTAAAACCAGGTCATATATTTTAATTTGAACGCCATTTCAAAATGTTGATTTTGAGGATAGATACATTTTATCGACTGAAAATTCTCTGAAATTTGGTCAATTTGTGTTCAAAATTTATTTAAAAAAAATTAAAATAAAAATCCCCGAATATTATATCGTGCAAGGTTTTTGACGTTTTATCAGGGTTGCCAGCGCTTCAGAGGTTGAAAAATGGTAGAATAGTGACTTAATTTTCACAGAAATAGTGACTACTTATTGGCTTTTTTGTCTAAATAGTGACATTTTCCCATCCAATTGAGGAACTTCTATGAAAGCTGGTCATATTTTCCTTCATCATTCCAGAGCTCATTTGCAGTATTTTAATGAGAAATTTTTAGGATGTGGGAAGTAAATGAAGGCCAAGACAAATACTACAAAAAGAGGATAAGAATATTTATCAAGATTAAAGTAATTGAAGTAATCTGTACTTTGAAAATTGTACTTAAAAACTCACTGAAACTTCTACCTATCATTCAAAGTTAAGCTTTGGAAAGAAAAACTTTTTTTTGGGCCAACGTTTTGAACTATATTTAAATCATCATCAGGGTTCTGTAACAACGGATTTTTTTTTGAAAATTTGTTTTACTTGCCACCATGTACTAAAATTCGACGAGAATAAGAGTTTGGATATTCGGGAGCACTGACGAAAATTTTGTTTTCCTCTACTTAAAATGCTTGAAATAATTTCAAAAACGGACATTTCAAGATTATTTGAACAATTAAAACATCAACACATACACGAATACTGAGAGCCAAGTACAAATGTTATTTTTCTAAAAATTTTATAAAACGGACTAAAAAAGAAGGGGAAATAAAAACATCAAAGACGTGAATATATGATTAACTTCAAACTAAAAAATATTGTGTTTGAACCTTCAATTCCTTCTGGTATTGACACTGTTATGTTTGAATATGTGAATAATTTCACATAGTAGTCTTTTAGATAAAAAGGGTTGCTTATCAAAAACGATGGGTGTCATAAAGTTAAAACTGTAATCTTTTTTTGTGATGTGTTACAGGTAACATTTAGTATGTCCTATATAGCCCTGAGGGCAATTCTCACACTTAATTTGGTTAAACATATTTGATGTTTTTGTTTTTTGGTGTGAAGAGAAATGTCTTCCAATGGTGTTTTATTTTCAAACGCAATTTTTGAATGTTCATCTTTAATAACCGCTGCAAGTCTTTCTGAAAGATTTTTTACATATGGTATTTTGTTATATGTCGATTTTGTTGTTCTACTCGTTTTTTCAGTGTTGTTTTTCGCTTCGTATTATTTTTGACTAATGATGTTTGGTAATTATTTTGTACAAGGTATTTTTCATCATTTCTAAATTTTTTGGTGGTATTCTGGATTGGAAATTGCAACACTGTTGGTTTTAGCTTTTTAATGATGCAAGGTATTCTAACGAGCACTATATTCTAACCAATTCTAAGCTCTGAAATAGTGACAATAGTGACCAAATTTCGAAAATAGTGAGAAAAGTGACACGATTTTAAAATGGTGACCTATAGTGACAATAGTGACTCACTGGCAACCCTGCGATTCATTTAATATTTATTATTAACTTTAGATATGAGCATATAAAAATCATAATTATATTTTTATGAATCAGCAAAATTCACATTACTTAGGTACTTATACTTATACCACAAATTGAAAAACGTGATTTACTTATATTTGTGATAATTTTGTTATTTTTGTTAATCCGTCACATGTTTCGCTTTATATTTGAGAATAATGGTAGAAAAATCATAAATGATGGTTCACTTTTGATACCACCGAGCACACAGCCGAAATTTTTAGCGGTACACTTTGTCAACTACCGCCTTTCAGAGTTAACGAATATTTAAATTTGGAAAGTACACAAGTTCAATTGTTTTCTGCTTAAAAAAATTGTTTTTTGTGTAAAACTGCTGGTTTAGTTGCTGGTAATTGAGAAAGAAGAAAATTAGCGACTGTAAACATTGTAGACACAAAATGGAATGTTTTTTGCGAGCACTACCTGAAAAATTAGTGTTTGAAAATGATTTTCAAGGTTCAAAATGGCATAAGTACCGAGTACTACTACATATTTTTCTGACATGAGCTCGCTTAGTCGTACCTTTACCTATTTCTTAGGCAAAATCCCTCACTACTACTCACTAGACAAAATTACATGATGAAAATTAAAGAAAAAATACGTACACCTCCAGAAACAAACTTATCGGATAGTCCTGGTAACACCAACAGGAAATGACACAAGTTATGATCCTTATTTCACAATAAACTGCAGCCTCTAGCTTGGAGTAGGTGAAATAAACATATGATTCATCTCATCACCGATTCACCGAAAGGAAATCCTACCTAAATTCCACGAAACATCGAGAATAAATGATTTATTGAAGGAACACACAGGTAGGTATAGGTTATGAGTGGCGGTAGATAACAAAATCTTTCATTCCATCGACGAAAATATTCACTTTATTCAACCATTTGAAAGCGACAGACGACACGCACTTCCTAATTGTTGATTGCATGAGACCCTGATGCGAATTCTGATTGAAAACCGAGAAACATTCTCATTAAAATAAAACGGAAAGTTTTCGCTACTTTATAATCTGCAAGGACGATATATTTTAATCCCGATTACACAATTTGAAGGAATGGTTATAGTGTGCTTTGCATTAAAAAAAGAGAATGTATTATTGACTTGACAAGGCTGTGTGTTGTATTCAAACGTACGTTATTTTTGATGGAGTTGGCGAATAATAATAAATCGTAGCTAAACAAATGATGTCACTAACTACACCGCAATAAGAACAAATTTCAATCATTCATTCATGTGTACTGTTAGCAATTTTTTTCAAGGTAAAAAAACACAAAACTTCCGGGCTTATTTCTGGTTTTTATGGGGATTTCTGTCGAATTCCTTCCGAAAAGATTTATCCGACGAAACATCACGGGACTGACATCATTCGCCTCTCAAATATACGCTCTTCAATACATTTTCTTGGATAAAAACAAATTAATTTTCTTACCTTAACAGTTAAAATCGTTGTAGTACGGAGCAATCGGTTAACATATGTACACAAACATGAACAATAAGCGTTACACAAACACTAAAAATGCACTATTTGAAATTCGATTGGAATATGTTTTCAAGTGAATCAGTTAAAACGGCGATTCAACACTTTAAAAACATCTAATTTGAACGTTTATTCGATCTTATTTTGACGTCGAGAGAGACATTTTCCTTCACTATTCCATCTCTCGGTTCACAGAACACTGATTGCGAACAAAAACTGACAAAAGAAAGCGATGTTGCCGAGTTATATTTATGTGGGTCCTTGTCTTACTTTTTCTCCGCCTATTTTCCCACACCTAAGATCGACTTCATTGATTGTTTGGTTTTTTCTCACAGGAATTAGAGGATCAACCTAATACCTACAGAATTCGCCATAAGTTCATTTACCTACTATATTTCTCAAAAAACATTATAAATAGATAAAATCTACTCCTTCACTGAGAAATTTGATCAGACTTCATGTGGGTGATCCGCACGGACCAATCATGAAGGCCGATTCAGTTACATTTCAGTTTCTATGACAAGAACTTATTCTGTTTTGGTTGGTTTCCCCGAGTTTTGCCGTGGTCTTCTTTGGTTCAAATCTCCAAACGTTTCGACTGCAACTGCGGCAGTCATCTTCAGTGGCATGGTCGAAGTACTCTTCTAGACGTATCAACTGAAACCGAAATAAGTTACAGTAGAAACGTTTGGAGATTTAAACCAAAGAAGACCACAGCAAAACCCGGAAACCAACCAAAACATTGACGCCAGCCGTGAAAGTCTACAATCCTACAGAACTTACTTTATTTGGTTCTGGAATAATTTTGTCGGTGCTGGACTAATCCTATTTGAGTTTTTCAAATAATCTCGTTATATTATTTCACTGTATCTTCCATCTCATGCAGAATGGGCACACATGTATCTGGATCGGCCTTGAAAGCAGTGAAAAATGCATCGAGATACTCAAATAGCATTACTTCAGCATTGACAAAACTATTACAGAACCAAATAAAATATGTTCTTGCGATAGAAACGCGAGTAAAAGACGTTTACGTCTATGCTTCAACAACCCTGCATGGGCAAGCATTATCTGAATCGTCCCCAAGCGTGACGTCAAAGTGGGTGAAACCTGGTGAACCTTTCCAAACATTGGAATTATTAAAAATAATTACGATTACCAAATCAGTAATATTACCCATTTATTTGGAAAGGTTTTCAAGCTTCGCCCAATCGTGACGACAGCATTTAGGTAGTCTATTTGGAAGATTTACCAAGTTTTGGATGTTTTATTTTGTATACGTTAAGTAAGTCAGGTAAGAGTAAATTATACCCAGTTGTGTATGTTTTATTTTCTGTAAATAAGGTAAGTCAGGTAAGGTTAAATTGACTAATAATTTACGCATATTAAAAAATCTCAAAATATATATAGAGTATGTAGCCGCTTCCCAATTGCCACAACGAGTAGCTATGGGTAACTCCGGGTAGCATCTGAAGTAATTTGACAGACTATAAAAAATCATGTTCCAATTAAACATCATTTATAAAGTCAGGTGCGGATCAGTTCAATTGTAACAAACTCCTTTGGATGCCACTATCCCTCGAAATTGGAAAGCTGCTCTGGTTACCTCTGAACCGTGCCAGAACTGAGTAGCACCTGACTTTAGATGAGAACATGATTTTTCGTGGTCTGACAAGTCACTTCAGGAGCCACCCGGAGTAACTCAGAGCTACTCCGTTTGTAAATTGGAAAGCGGCTATTCTGTGACTGCTATAAATTCATTTGACAGACGTCATCGCTGACAACTGGTGAAAATCCCAGATGCAAGTGAAAGAGTTGAAGCTGAATTAATTCAATAATTCAATTAATAATGCACTGAATTTCCAATACCGGTCGTATCCGAACAATGAAGACCAACTCTTGCCCGAAAACGCACCCATCCTCGAACTCTGCGCCGATTTCGCTCCTATGAGACGACTTTTGGGGCACAGTGAAAAGTAAATCGAGGACTAGATGCCGCCCGGGCGGCATACCGGCCAGGATGCTCAGCCTCGAGCAGGAAGTGGGAGCCTGGGATTCTGTCCTGCTCGAGCCCTTGACCGAAGACACTTTCATGGCGAATTTGCAGCAGCGTTTCAAGAGAGACCATATTTACACCTACATCGGAAACGTCCTGATATCGGTGAACCCGTATAAGAAACTCGCCCTGTATTCGGCGGATCTAGTCGAGGCCTACGTCAAGAGAGGACTGTTCCAGCTGCCACCACACATGTGAGGATTTTTGTGTTTCGTGAATAGAAGACGTAGATGCTTATATGTATTAGATTGCACAGATCTAGGTGGCTACTCTAATTGTTTGTCGTTCCAATATTTGCACAATTTTGAAAGATATGTTCTCCAGCACAAGTCTTAAAGCCTGGAAGTTTGTTAATGAAAAATAGGTACCTAGTTTTTGTAAGTTGAGTAATTCACTGCGAGAAGTTAGTACTTTCACCAATTAGAAGAGTTCTGAAGATCAGAAGAGAATGTGAAACATCAAAATTGATATTTTTATGAAACAGGGCTTCTCTTCAAACTTAAAATGTACCAAATAAATGAAGATTTGAAACCTTTAGTTGAATTTTGAAATGTATCATTCAAATGCTGACTACTTGAAGATTTTTACTTTTCCTAGTAATTCCTGACATGGGTTGAAGTAGTTCACAGGTTACATAAACTGTGTTGAAATTGAAGCATGCCAATCTTCAAAAATATAAGTTTCACATGGTTCTCACAGCTTTAGTTGTGTGTGGATGATGTACTGCTTTTTTAAAACAGGAAATACCTATTCTCAGATCATTTGGAATGAGTTCAGTGTTGTAGAATCCAAGAAAACTGAAAATGATTCTAATAGGGCTAATTTATGCAACTTATCATTATCACAATTTTAGTCTCAATTGTTATTTTTTAAGACTAAAACTAAGGAAATTGCACAGTTTCAATTTAATTTTATGATTAAGACAATGATTGTGATCAGGACTATGATAATGACAAAGTTGCATAAATTGAGCAAAGAATAATGTTTTAAATTTTGATAATGTGGAAGAAATGGAAATCGAGCAACTCAGAAGTTTTGGGACGTGAGCTGGCTTGGGAGAATGAGGGCCTTACCTATTGAAATGCGATCCCAAAAACACAGTTCAAATATCTGATATCTTGTTGCAAATAAAAAACTGTTCTTCCTTTTATCATCAGACTTTGAACCAGTCAACAATACTTTACCAGGATTTATTTTCTTATTGTTGACTTTGCATGGAAATCCGGAAGACTTTCTGGACTTTTATCAAGCTGCCAACACTTACTTCTGTACACTTTCTATCCAAGAGGCTTCCTTTTCATGTGGCCAGAGCTGAAAAAAATATTTGAAAATTTTTCATTAGGATTTCAATACAAATAAACCAACAACCAAACTAAATAAATAATAGGTTTTATATATTTGTTTGTTGTCGACTTTCATGATGTTGTCTAAGTATCACAGAAGCTATAACAAAATAGTTTCTGATAGAGGCCCATTGGGACCAAAAAGCAATGAACTCGCTATTTTGACCTTCGTTTTTTCGTTCCAGAGCCGCTGATAGAATATAAATCAATTCGGTAATGGATACAAATAATTGCATCTCATGAAGTCAGTGGCGGGTCGTCAGAGGGGTACAGCCGAACTTTAAATATTTTGAAGTGATCTCAAAAATTGAATTCGAGTTGGCCCGCATTGTATTAGGTCAGAAGACATTCGTTTCTGTCCAAATTACAACTTTTCATCATCAGAAGTCAGTGGCGGGTCGTCAGAGGGGTTCAGCCGAACTTTAAATATTTTGAAGTGATCTCAAAAATTGAATTCGAGTTGGCCCGCATTGTATTAGGTCAGAAGACATTCGTTTCTGTCCAAATTACAACTTGTCATCATCAGAAGTCAGTGGCGGGTCGTCAGAGGGGTTCAGCCGAACTTTAAATATTTTGAAGTGATCTCAAAAATTGAATTCGAGTTGGCCCGCATTGCATTAGGTCAGAAGACATTCGTTTCTGTCCAAATTACAACTTTTCATCATCAGAAGTCAGTGGCGGGTCGTCAGAGGGGTTCAGCCGAACTTTAAATATTTTGAAGTGATCTCAAAAATTGAATTCGAGTTGGCCCGCATTGCATTAGGTCAGAAGACATTCGTTTCTGTCCAAATTACAACTTTTCATCATCAGAAGTCAGTGGCGGGTCGTCAGAGGGGTACAGCCGAACTTTAAATATTTTGAAGTGATCTCAAAAATTGAATTCGAGTTGGCCCGCATTGCATTAGGTCAGAAGACATTCGTTTCTGTCCAAATTACAACTTTTCATCATCAGAAGTCAGTGGCGGGTCGTCAGAGGGGTTCAGCCGAACTTTAAATATTTTGAAGTGATCTCAAAAATTGAATTCGAGTTGGCCCGCATTGCATTAGGTCAGAAGACATTCGTTTCTGTCCAAATTACAACTTTTCATCATCAGAAGTCAGTGGCGGGTCGTCAGAGGGGTTCAGCCGAACTTTAAATATTTTGAAGTGATCTCAAAAATTGAATTCGAGTTGGCCCGCATTGTATTAGGTCAGAAGACATTCGTTTCTGTCCAAATTACAACTTGTCATCATCAGAAGTCAGTGGCGGGTCGTCAGAGGGGTTCAGCCGAACTTTAAATATTTTGAAGTGATCTCAAAAATTGAATTCGAGTTGGCCCGCTTTGTATTAGGTCAGAAGACATTCGTTTCTGTCCAAATTACAACTTGTCATCATCAGAAGTCAGTGGCGGGTCGTCAGAGGAGTTCAGCCGAACTTTAAATATTTTGAAGTGATCTCAAAAATTGAATTCGAGTTGGCCCGCATTGTATTAGGTCAGAAGACATTCGTTTCTGTCCAAATTACAACTTGTCATCATCAGAAGTCAGTGGCGGGTCGTCAGAGGGGTTCAGCCGAACTTTAAATATTTTGAAGTGATCTCAAAAATTGAATTCGAGTTGGCCCGCATTGTATTAGGTCAGAAGACATTCGTTTCTGTCCAAATTACAACTTGTCATCATCAGAAGTCAGTGGCGGGTCGTCAGAGGGGTTCAGCCGAACTTTAAATATTTTGAAGTGATCTCAAAAATTGAATTCGAGTTGGCCCGCTTTGTATTAGGTCAGAAGACATTCGTTTCTGTCCAAATTACAACTTGTCATCATCAGAAGTCAGTGGCGGGTCGTCAGAGGGGTTCAGCCGAACTTTAAATATTTTGAAGTGATCTCAAAAATTGAATTCGAGTTGGCCCGCATTGTATTAGGTCAGAAGACATTCGTTTATGTCCAAATTACAACTTATCATCAGAAGTCAGTGGCGGGTCGTCAGAGGGGTTCAGCCGAACTTTAAGTATTTTGAAGTGACTTCAAAAATTAAAATCGAGTCGGCCCGCATTGTATCATACTCCAAAATTTTCTGATACGTATTCAAATTCTTTCATTTTTATCATAATCTAGAAGAACCAATGAATACTTCATTATAACTGATTATACTTGAAGGAATTTAATTTTCGTACGTTTCAGATATGCCATTGCAGGATCAGCTTACCGGTGGCTAAACGATAGAAATGAGGACCAAAGTATAATAGTTACAGGTAGGAAAAAAACATCACTCGCTCCTAATGTAGTTTTCAGCAATATTAGAATACACTATCCACTTGATATCCTTGGTTTTTAATTCAAACTATGAAGCCCAGACTCACCATCAAATAGTTTGATCAAAATGTTAGGCAATTTGATCAATGTGACAGAGGTCAACAACGACATTAAGCGAATATCATTCAAATCAGGACATCTTATTGGACAGTTGATTCAATAATTTTATTGTTATGAGGATTAGGACTGGTAGGTAGTCCTGTTAACTTTCCAAAATCAAAACATTTGACTAATTACTATTTGTATTACAACTCCCCTTTGCTGCTGCTCAAATGTCTGCTGTCTTTTCAGGAGAGAGCGGGGCTGGTAAAACAGAGGCTGCTAGAATAGTTTTACAGTTTTTAGTCTTGGTATCTGGCAATAGTCCAGACACAAAACTAGTCAAGGATCGCCTGGTACAAGCAAACACCTTGTTAGAAGCATTTGGAAATGCCAGAACCATGAAAAACGACAATGCTTCGAGATTTGTAAGTAACTATATCGACTACTTGATATTTAATCTGTTCCCTCTGATGGGAGTATTTTCCAGGGCAAGTTTTTGGATATAGAGTACGATTTCAAAGGAGATCCAATAGGTGGACACTTGATACATTGTAAGTATTTTCATACATTAGTAGAACACAGATTTTTTCTGGGTTCACTTCAAAAAATTAAATAAGGAAATGGTTGGTTATATGTTTTTCTAATACATTGATATTGGTTACATGCGAACAGATTTCCTTGATAAGGTATGTATAGTGAGAAATGTTGTTTTCATAGTGTCAGTTGTTTTTGAAATAGCTTATGTTGAGAGATGTAAAGGAAATTCTCATTACATCTTTCAAGATGAACTGGAACATCTTCAAACAACCTTGAGATCAAATGGCTACAATGTACCCGAGATCAACAAGGCCATGAAACCGAGAACTTCCACGAGTCAAAGTAGGGAGGAGGCTCAGATAGTTGCACATGCGAATCTGCCATATATCCCTTTGTTTAGGAGACATAACTAATCATTATATATTTATCCCAAAAAAAAAACAAGTCATGATTTGATGGGTCGATTGCATGGTTTAACGGTTGAAGGCGCAGTTGCCGTATCTCCACATCTGAATAAACTCAACATATATATTTCTTTCAGTCAAGGGTCACAAGCTTGTCATCTTGCGACAGGAACTTCCACATCTTCTACCAACTTTTGTCTGGCGCCGACATCCACCTATTGAGTAAGAACCAGTATTATTCACCTCCGTTTCTCGCTAGACCGAAACATTCTCTCGATTGTCCTTTTTCAGAAAGTTTGAAGCTGCAGCGTAACGTCGAGCACTACGCCATCTTGCAGACGGAAAATAATCAGTCCACTTTGACGGAAGAAGACGACAAGAAGCTGTTTATTTATACAAGGAGCGCTTTAGAAGTGCTAGGATTTATAAATAGTGAAATAATTGATATTTTTCGCGTTATAGCGATTATTTTGAAATTAGGTAATTTGCAATATGTGCCTTGTAATAACATAGACGGTACGGAAGGTTGCTCCATCAGCAACGACTACGGTGAGTTAGTTTTTGATTGGTCTATTCATCTCAAGACATCTACGGTTAACAGACCGGTATGTGGCCGGAGAAAGCAGACTAAATTTCCGGAATTACACGAATGGACCATGGAAGTCCTGAATATCTGGCATATTTTGAATTATTCATTAGGTATTTCAAAAGAATTGAAATTTTACCACCATTTGTTACATTCAACGTTTCTTATTTAATAAAGCGAAAAATTAAATTGGATGAGTACGCCGCTGGTCTCGGTATTCGGGTGATTTCGGAAATTCAGTTTTCTCCGGTCGCCATACCGAAAAAAATCTTCACAAATACTAGTAACACCAGTCGAAGAAATATTGTAATATAACGTAACACCTTCATATGGAGGTGATTTGAATCGATCACCCGTGTTACTATACCTAGTGGTCAAAGAAAGGAGTTGTTGAGTATTACTATTGAAGTTGATTTTTCCTGTATCAAATATTTCTGCTCCCCGGCTGACCTTAGCGATTCACTAGAAATGACCTTTTAGGTCCAGAACACCCCGGGTAATTACAATAGTAGCTTGTCACCACTCCTATTTTTCGGATGTTGAAAAAACCTTCTGGCTATGAGAGAACAGATTTGAGGGTGGAAAGTGATTTTAGATCATTTCATCTGGTCTGTTCTGGCTTATTTGGGTTTGTGCTCCCTGCACGAACCCAAATCCTCAATTCTTTGTTCAAGTTTTTCAAGAAATATTATTCTAACGTTGAATAAACTACATAAAATAATTGATTAAATCATTTAAATGAATTTGGGAGGAGAACAAAAAAAAGGATGATAAAAATATACAAAACACAAAAAGATACCTCGTGATTTTATGAAAAAAAAACAAAAGAACATTGGAAGGGGTCTCCTATTATTATTCTCCTACTAGCTGATTGAGTCAACTCTACTTATTTATGCGATCTTGAGCGGTTTTCTGGGAAAAACTGTTGTTAAACACTGTCTGTTATTATTTTTTTTGTTAAAGCCTGCTGAGTTAAAAGTCGGACGATATTCGTTTTGCCAGAATTTGAAAACTCTTGTCCTACTTTGATGGCCGAGGAGTACTACATCAGACTTATTGGCTTATATTTACCTGAGGGTGGGGAGTGAGTGGTTCCCATAGATTCGGCACTTCTTATTCTCCACAACAGACTCAATATCCACCGTAGCATAAGGCAACACCGGTGTCTCGTCTATCCCGTACGAGTGTCGAAGATCGTGGTACACAACACTCGTAGCACCGCATTATGCCTGTGAATACAGGCTGATATTACATAAGCTGGACAGGTTGACAGCAAATGTATTTTGGTCTCGCCTGCCCCACGACACGCTCTGCATCTAGCGCCAGGGACCTCTATATCCATCACGCGACTACGGTAGACAAGGGTGTTGAAGACACCATCCTGGCAGGCCATTACGAATCCCTCGGTTTCTGACTTCAGCCCACTTGACCTGAGAAAAGCGAAGGTTAAGTTTTCTGGATGAGCCAAGGTATTCAGTGTTCTTGAAGAGGACCCCGTGCATTGACTCATCCTTGTAGACTTTTTGCTGAATGGGTTCTAACTCGGTGATAGAGTTTGGGTTCGTCTGATCAGTGTCGGATACGAGGCCGAGTTCATCGGCTGTACGGGATGCTGCCTTGAAAAGAAATGCTCGAATCTCTTCTTCAGGCTTCATCCAGTATACCATTCTGTTGTGTAGACACTCCAAGCTCAAAAGTCTACGGCCTCCCCATTGTCTTGGGAAGTATAACCGTGGAACGGACAATTTAGGATTCAAGCTCCTATGAAGATGCATCATTTTGCAAGTTTTTACGTTGAGTTGTCGCAGCTCTTCCTGAGTCCATTTCTCATCGCTCCAAGGGAGTAAAGTCTAATCGAAACGGCAAGCATATTAGTTGCAGCACTTTGTTCTTCCCGACAATTCTGATAACCAGATCTGTCGGAGTTTATGCTGATAGCGTTCGACCCCTAGGTAAGTATACGTCTCTCCGGCATCCAGAGGATGTATGATGCTTCCGTCTACGAGAACTGATGAAGATCCCTCTCTCCCGAGGCATATGGTTCAAGGTCATTCATGTAGAACAGATGGGTGACCTTATGCCTCCGGTTACTGGTCGTGCCGCAGTTATATCAGCTGGTTTTCCGTACCGTAACGGACTCATTATTCCTATTATTATTATCATTGAATTTTAGCCTTCGAAATCAGAGTCTCTGTGGTTAGCTACAACAATAATTTTCAGAGAGGTCTTAATCATCCTTGAAATTATCACAGCAGCTAGTCCTGTTCATTCGCCGCGAAAAAACAATTTTTTAACACCTAAATCCACGTTCCTTTTATCATTTATGACTATCCAATGAATCTTGTACGAGTCTAAATTGAGTACCCAAACATAATCCGATGCCCGCGGTGGCTTAAAACGTTAAAATTCAGTCATGACCGAATATCTGTCGCAAATTAGTGAAAATCCGATCTATTCGTCTCCGATGCGCAGCACTCACTTCCAAAAACTCTCCCTATCATTACTCAAATTCACTTTTCTAGAACTTCTCTCGTCCTTTTGAAGTGGTAATTCCTCTCACTTCAATTCAAGACAGCACCCTGTGACAAAAAAACAACGGGGAATATTAATTTTTGTTACAGGCAAAATGTTCGGTCGCGACAGCCAGAGAAATCGTTCGATAATAACATACAAAGTAATGTTTCTCTTTGCTTGCGCTGTCTTTGGAGATTTATTATTTTTAAATTGCAAGTGCATTAGCATTTATAACATTATTTTCAGCATGTACTCCATGTTTCAGAATTGTTCGAAGTGTGCGAATTGTTGGGAGCGGAGCACAGGTGGCTGCAGAGATCGCTGACGAGTCAACAAATCGAGGACGGCGTCATAAGCGACCTAAGCGCGGCAGACGCCGCCAGAATCAGGGACATTTTGTGTAGAACTTTGTACAGTCGCCTTTTCACTTGGTTAATTAACAAAATGAACGACGTTATCAAGGTAAGAAAAATAAAACATCGCGTCGATCGCAGCACGAATTCGGTTTCGCTTTTTGCAGGCCAAGACCTTGGGAAGGCGAAAAGTATTGGGAGTGCTGGATTTGTACGGCTTCGAGGTCTTCGAACAGAACAGCTTCGAGCAACTCATGATAAATTATTGCAACGAGAAGTTGCAGCAGTTCGTCATAGCTTCCACGCTCAAGGAGGAGCAAGAGGAAATCGTCAAAGAAGGCCTGGAATGGACTAAAATAGAATATTTTAATAATATGTTAGTATTCAATTCAGCGTACCTACTTATTCAATTCTTCTTGCATGTACCTAGAACAGTAGGTTTGTTCTAGTACCGTGTGTCCATTTTAGCAGTGCTAAATTCTGTATTCAACTAAATGTCATGTGTTTCAGCAGCAGATTGGAAATGTTTACAACTAGTTTATGAGTTTATGAAGATTTCAAAAGCTTATATATAAATTCAAAATTTTCGACGTTTTCTTTTTTTATGCTGAACCTCGCATCTCAGCATATACATATCGTATATTTTCTAGATCAGCACGACATTTTGCGTATATAGTGCGAATTTCAAGTGGATCTGATGATTTTGTATTTTTACTGATTTTTAGGGGTCTACCCCTTACGACTTTTTTCGAGTAATTTCTTCATTTCGTCGATCGAGTTGAAATTCACAGATTACAGTAATTTCATCATTCTGAATCGATTGGCGTTTGCAGAATTGCTCTATCTTCAACCGTTCTCGAGTTGAAAAGTTCATCTGCAGTTGAGAGGGTTCATTTCCTTTCAAAAACTTTTTAAAATAATTTTTCAGTTGATTTTCCTAAAATTCAACGTTTTTTGAATATACACATCAAATGTGAAGTCGATTCCGAGTCAAATGATGATTTCATAGGGTAATGCACTAAAAATTTTCGTAAATTCCCTAGTGCGAGATAATTTTCGACGTTTTCTTTGATTTCTGCTGAACCTTGCATCTGAGTATATACATATCGTATATTTTCTAGATCAGCATCAAATTTTGCGTATATAGTGCGAATTTCAAGTGGATCTGATGATTTTGTATTTTTACTGATTTTTAGGGGTCTACCCCTTACGATTTTTTTCAAGAAATATCTTTATTTCGTCGATCTACTTGAAATTCACAGATTCTAGTAATTTCATCATTCTGAATCGATTGGCGTTCGCAGAATTGCTCTATCTTCAACCGTTCTCGAGTTGAAAAGTTCATCTGCAGTTGAGAGGGTTCATTTCCTTTCAAAAACTTTTTAAAATAATTTTTCAGTTGATTTTCCTAAAATTCAACGTTTTTTGAATATACACATCAAATGTGAAGTCGATTCCGAGTCAATTGATGATTTCATAGGCTTATACACTCAAAAATTTCGAAAAATCCCTATTGCGAGAGAATGTTCGACGTTTTTCTTATTTTTCTGCTGAACCTCGCATCTGAGCATATACATATCGTACATTTTCGAAATATGCATGAAATTTTGCGTATATAGTGCGAATTTCAAGTGGATCTGATGATTTTGTATTTTTACTGATTTTTAGGGGTCTACCCCTTACGACTTTTTTCGAGTAATTTCTTTATTTCGTCGATCTACTTGAAATTCACAGATTCTAGTAATTTCATCATTCTGAATCGATTGGCGTTCGCAGAATTGCTCTATCTTCAACCGTTCTCGAGTTGAAAAGTTCATCTGCAGTTGAGAGGGTTCATTTCTTTTCAAAAACTTTTTAAAATAATTTTTCAGTAGATTTTCCTAAAATTCAACGTTTTTTGAATATACACATCAAATGTGAAGTCGATTCCGAGTCAAATGATGATTTCATAGGGTAATACACTAAAAATTTTCGTAAATTCCCTAGTGCGAGATAATTTTCGACGTTTTCTTTGATTTCTGCTGAACCTTGCATCTGAGTATATACATATCGTATATTTTCTAGATCAGCATTAAATTTTGCGTATATAGTGCGAATTTCAAGTGGATCTGATGATTTTGTATTTTTACTGATTTTTAGGGGTCTACCCCTTACGACTTTTTTCGAGTAATTTCTTTATTTCGTCGATCTACTTGAAATTCACAGATTCTAGTAATTTCATCATTCTGAATCGATTGGCGTTCGCAGAATTGCTCTATCTTCAACCGTTCTCGAGTTGAAAAGTTCATCTGCAGTTGAGAGGGTTCATTTCCTTTCAAAAACTTTCTAAAATAATTTTTCAGTTGATTTTCCTAAAATTCAACGTTTTTTGAATATACACATCAAATGTGAAGTCGATTCCGAGTCAAATGATGATTTCATAGGGTAATACACTAAAAATTTTCGTAAATTCCCTAGTGCGAGATAATTTTCGACGTTTTCTTTGATTTCTGCTGAACCTTACATCTGAGTATATACATATCGTATATTTTCTAGATCAGCATCAAATTTTGCGTATATAGTGCGAATTTCAAGTGGATCTGATGATTTTGTATTTTTACTGACTACTGCTTTTTTCGAGTAATTTCTTCATTTCGTCGATCGAGTTGAAATTCACAGATTACAGTAATTTCATCATTCTGAATCGATTGGCGTTCGCAGAATTGCTCTATCTTCAACCGTTCTCGAGTTGAAAAGTTCATCTGGGGTTGAGAGGGTTCATTTTACGTAACACCTACAATTTCAAGTTGAACATTTTCGAAAGTCCCGTTGCCGCGGTTTTGTAAACCACCAATTTGTGAAAGTCAGCATTGAAGTTGTATTATAAACGTTGGCTTGAAGCGTGTATTACTATTTCAACAATTTCGTTATTTTTTCCAGAGTTGTATGTCAATTGTTAGAATACGAAAGTCACGGCATATTGTCGTTATTAGAAGAACCCCACGTTCAAAGCGATGCTGCATATCTCGCCCGAGTAGAACAATGCTGTGCCGGCCACTCGCATTGTTTAGCAGCAGATTCCACACTGCCATTCAGCTGTTTTGAGTGAGTACCATACCCCCTCCAGTTTTTATAACGAATCACCCTTCTATACCTATATATATATATAGACATTATCAAAATCTCGGTTAGCTTAGTATATGATGTAGAGTTTTCATTACTTATGTTGTACTTACCATCCTAAAAATACATAATCGGTTTATATGAAAACTTCAAAAGTTACTTATTTACTGCAATAACAGAATAAAAATTTAATTCATGTACAAACTTCGCCCATTGTTCTTTAATTTCTTCTCATTATTTTTGACACTGCCCATGTATTTCCTTCCCTTTGAAGTATGTTTCCTATAACTCCATCCCACGTTTTCCTTCATCTTCCTCTTTTTCTTCTCTTTTGTATCTTTGACTGCCATATTCTTTCGACTGGTCTTGTATAATTCATACTTTGTAGATGAATCCACCAGCTCAGTTGTCTCTTTTCTATGAACTTGAGTGTTGATTCTGTCAGAGTCTTCTCTTATTTTTGTGTTTCTGAGTTTATCTTTCTTTGTGTTTCCTTTAGTTCGTCTCCGAACATTGCTGCTGCTTGTATTTTGCTCTTTGGTCTGCTTGTCAACAAATACAAATGTTAATATTGGTCGATATATTGTTTTGACAACTTTTATCTTTGTTTTCTTTGAGATTTCTTTTTCATTTATAAATGCCTGATTCATTGTGTAGTACAAGTTTGTTGTTTTTCTACTCTATTGTTGATTTCTATTTTTTGTCTTCCATTGGTTCTATTTCTACCCCCAAATATTCAAATCTTTCAACTTATCCAATTTCTACTCCGTTTATATGTACATTTACCTTTTTTTTTCCCCCTATGACCATAATTTTAGTTTCTTCTTCATTTACTTTCATTCCAACTTCACAAACTGCATTCCAATTTCCAAGTTTTTCTGTAAATCCTTTTATTTTTTTGCCATTTTTATGACATCATCTGCAAAAGCCCCTGCTGAGACTTTGTCCTCCTCCTTGCCTTAATCCTTCTTCAAGAAATGGAAATAACCCAAAGAAACACCAAAACAACTTCAATATCACTCGACGCGCGTTTCGTCAACAAAATGGGTATCATCAGGTTTTCAAAACGAGTTCAGTATGCTTTTTGATAATTCCTATTATTTTGTTGTCGACTTCCCTCTCTTCTAGCATTTTCTACAGCTTCTTCCGTCTTACTGTATCGAAATACTTTTCAAGGTCTATGAATCCCATATAAACTTCTTTTCCTTTCTGTGAGATCTTTTCAATTAGGTATTTGTTTTATCGTAAATATATGGTTCTGTATACTTCAACTTTTTTCTGAATCCACTCTGTGACTCTTCAAAAGTATTCTCAATTGTTTGTCTTATCCTATTGTCTATAATTTTTTCATATATTTTCATTGCTGTGCTAAGGAAAGTTATTCCTCTTTAGTTATTACTGTCATGCCTGTTCCCCTTTTTTTATAAGTTATCCTTCTGTTTCTCAGAATTAGGCACTACGCCGGCGCAGTCACATACAAGGTGCGCGATTTTATAGAAAAAAACCGAGACGGTCTTCCCAGGGAAGTGTCCAGAGCAATGTTTCGGTGCGATCACCCCATCATGCAGTCCCTGTTCCCGGAAGGCAATCCGAAGAGATGCAACCCGAAACGGCCGGTTTCCAACGCGTTTCAGCTTCAAGTGTCGCTGAACTCTCTGCTGAAAGTACTCGGCGGCAGGCAATCCCATTACATTAGGTGTCTGAAGCCGAACGAGATGAAGCAGCCTAGAATTTTCGAAATGGCACTCGTTCAACATCAGGTGAGAACCGAGAATTTTTAATAATATTTACATCAAATTTTAGAGCCATCTGAAAAGGTTTGTGTCCATATCCGAGAGCTCCAGTTGTGATTAATCAAATTTTCCTCCTTTTTTTCTTTCTCCTTTCGGACGATGTTCGTTATCCTGGAGCAGAAACTCTCTAAGGAAAATCGTCCTACTTTGATGTTCGAGGAGGATCATTCTTATTAGCCCTAGGTTCACTTTTAAATCGCAGCCAAGTTTATAATTTCACTACTTATATTCGATACACAACTGAATCTACCTAGGCACACAAAGTTTACACTAGTTGGCCCCGTTCGAGAGTGCCACCAGCCCACCCTCAATGGGTGTTCGTAAACAACCTCAAATTGTTACTAAGACCGTCCAACACCGAAT
Organism: Chrysolina americana; assembly: GCA_958502065.1. NCBI lineage: Eukaryota > Metazoa > Arthropoda > Insecta > Coleoptera > Chrysomelidae > Chrysolina > Chrysolina americana. The sequence goes on from OY293414.1 coordinate 87,907,237, forward strand.
GAATCTTAAAATATCAACTTGTGTTTCTTACCTCGATATTTTGAATTCCCTTGACTATCCTATCTCAGGTCATAGTGTCAAAAGCCATTCAGTTTCTCAACACAGAGCGACCTTTTATATTTCAAAATAATTTGTTTATGTTATTAAATTCCGTTGAGAGGTTGGGAGGTATGAATCCTTATCTCGTTCATGGAGTCTCCCGTTGGGCGGCACATTTGTACCCATTGTAACGTTCTCAAAACTGATCCTATAATGAAGTTTTGTCTAGAAGTTTTCACAACTTCCGACAATAAACTATATGTTGACTTTGAACTTCATTCCAGGTTCGTTATTTGGGCCTGCAAGCAATAGTCCAAGTATGGCGATCGGGCTACTGTTACCGACTACCGTACATCCACTTCCTCTCTCGCTACAAACTGATCTGCGGAAACACCTGGCCCAGATGGCGCGGCTCGCCTATTGAAGGAGTCTCGCTGCTGTTGAGATCACTGCCGATACCGAGCGCGGAGTTTACCTTTGGTAGGAGTAAGTTGTTCGTCAGGAGTCCGAGGACCGTGTTCGAATTGGAGGACTTCCGAAAGGCCCGACTGCAAGACTTGGCGCAGCTGATACAGAAGATTTGGAGGGGGTACAGGGAGAGGAAGCGGTTTCGCAAGATGAGACACAGTCAGATGGTTATCGCCTCGGCTTGGAGGAGTTGGCGGGTGAGGAAATTGAGTTAGTATTGGGTGATGAAGGGAAGGTCGTGGTTAAAGTCATTTCGAAATAATTGATAATATTCCTGCACTACCTTTGAAGATACAGATGGCAAATTTCATCTTAGACATGAAATTCACAGATGAAGAACACCGTACCCCCTAATAATTAACGAAATTGACGATCATATAAAGTAGCAAAATTATTCATATATCTATAATGTCACGAAAAAGTATGCTATAATATTCCTGAAACTTCTATCCAAAAATTCTACCATAATAATCACATGGCATAGTTCTGTTGGGTAAAGGTCATTTGACTGCCTGACATTATTAACTATTTTAATAGTCGATTTTAGAGCTTCATATACCGACGAATAAACTGACACGGCAACGTTGCCTATTTTCTTCCCCATTTGGCTTGTTCTTGATGAACTCGCCATACCACAGCCGTCTTAATTCTACGAACCATGCTGAAGAAATTTGACAACACGGTCAAAGCGCCTACCATGCGACATTGTCATTGTATTGTGGAATGGTGATTGATAACGTAGTCATTCTAGGGTGATTCATTTGTGTTCTAATTGATAAATGAACGTAGATACACGTGAAATGGTTTATGAAATATTGGTGAAAATCTGGTGTTTGATTTATCAGTGAAAGCCCATCAAAAATAGCGTTAAACTCAAATATGATTCTGTGATTATCTACGTACACCAATTTTTACTTTTGGAGGAAATTTCTACTTCATTTATGCCAATTTGCCTACTAGATGTTGAATTACATGGTGTAAGTCAAATAACGATTCTCAATCAAACCATATCTCAGTATTTTATTCCTCATAAGAGGAATTGCGAAAGAAATGGATTTATGCAATACTTCACGAAAATTTATGTATGTGCGATTCATTTTCATGATACTGGTATCATCAGATATGAAAAATTTTCTCTACCAGATAGACCAACAAAAAAATTGTTTAAACGTCCAAAGTTGATAAAAACTATAATTTTTTCGAAACCTGCAACATTATTGAGAACTAACCCCGATGACAGAAGTCAGAAATGTTTGGAAGGTCATGATAGTTTTGTAGAAGAGTTTGAAAAATCAGATATCATCCACCGTTACGATGAATTAGTTAGGGAATATGCCGAAAAACTAAAAATTGGTAATTGGAAAGTTCATCATATTGATATTAAACTTTATTTCTATCTGATAAATTTGCAATCAGATGTTTTATTTTCTGATAAGGAGAATGAACTGAGAATAACTTCGCTAATTATAATATTGAATGAGATGCAGGTCCAAGTTTAACTTGCTAATAATAAGTTGGGATTCAGTAAGTTGAAATGGAGTTTTCCTTTTGATTTGAAATTGAGTAGGTGGTCACAACTTGAAAATATTCTGGAAAGGTTCGGAAGATGAATTATCTGAATTTGATACATTCAGTGTAGAAACCATCTAATAACATATTCTTTTATCATACAGACTTTAAATGAAAAATCTGAAAGAAATCTGGGATCATCGTGGTTTGGATACTAACCAGAAAAAATTTTGGAAAAAAATCGTATAAAATGTGAATTTTACGCTATGGAAAAACCGAACTTGACAGTTTTCCCGATTCTAAGAAATTGAATAAATAGCGATTCTAGCAAACTAAACAATCTCATCAATCGGCGTTCTTTCTCTTACAAATTCATTCTCCTATGTTTTTTCCTAGTTTTCCAACCAAGCCGAAAAATTGACATCAATGAATGATTGAATCGGACGTCAAATTGATTACCGTGTTGCCAATTTTCTCACCACGGCTCGGAGAATTAAGACGGCTGTGATACGGTTCGTTTCACTGGAAAGTATGTAATTTCTTCGTGTAGTTTGGGTGATTCAAAAGGTTATTTGATATCTTGAGTTCTGTTATTCCAGGAACTGAAATATGGAATACCGTTTCAAGGTCGTAGACACTTGTGGTGCCTGTATCACGTGGTATGATATTCGTCGAGTAACGTAGATATTTTAGAACGCTTGTGCTAAAGATATTTTGTGATTTAGGATCAATAATATTTATCAGTCGCAATATAGTTGAAAGTATTTTTACAGATTTCACCTGTTGGTTTGTACGAGATTGAATAGGATCATTTATTGTCGTTGTGCTTGATTTAGAAAAAACTTGAAATTCCAAGTTTTTTCTTGCTAGAAATATCTAGCAGTTGTCTTAACCTCACTTGTAGTTTCCCGGCCTCTTTTATCTATGGAAATCTATTCGAATTTTCTTACATTGATTTTTTCAGGCCAGGGAAGAGTTTAGGATATTGAAACATAGGAAACAAGTTGAATGGGCCAGTAGAATAATTCAAAGACATTATATACAATGGAAGGTGAGTACATGACATTCAGATTTGTCTTTGACGAGTCAAAATTTATTTTTTTTTGTAACTTAATACATGTGAAATGTCCCTCTTTCATTGATATCCTATGTTTAGAATAAGTTTATTCCAGAGTTTTTCTGTGTTATTTTCTAACAGCTCAAATTTTTCATTAGTTTTCCATTCAGAATTAGAAATGGAATTGAAATAGAGTCAATAGCCTCTTAAAATCATGTTTATCTGAATTTTAAATTGTGATGTGGGATGATCTGAAGAACAAATGGAGATATCATTTCATCCAACAGTTCTTTAATGGCATAAGAGAAGTCTGCTGGCTCTATCAGAATATTATTATTGTCAAACATGTTGGGTGTGCCACAGGGATCGGCCCTGGGTCCCATACACGATCGCTTGTATACCCCCTGTACTAGTATTCTGTTTTAGAGGCGGCAATTTTTATTGAATTTGTACAGTATGTTGCCCGAAGATGCAGATTCTCCCATTTGTTGGGACTGGCCGCAGGCGAGCCAGAAGCTGTCGGAATGCAGTGCATTACTGAAAAAAATTCACCATCGTTGGAGGTGCCACAAATTCCGGATGAAATTCGATCAGACCGCCAGGAATCGGATGCGGGAAAAGGTCACGGCTAGTTTTATTTTTAAGGATAGAAAGTGCTCGTATTCCAGAAGGTACGCAGTAATATTTGCGTTGAATATTTTTTATAACTGTCTTATTTTATATTTGTAGCGTGTCTCACCCGTTTCTTGGCGATTATGTCCGCCTGCGACAGAATTTCCAGTGGAAAAAGATGTGTTTGGAGAATAACGACCAATATGTAGTATTTGCAGATATTATTCACAAAATAACTAGGTCCAGTGGAAAGGTGAGTTTCAATTTCAATGTGTGTACCGCGGTCACCTCCGAATCTATTTGAATATGCATGATTTTTGAATAAATCGATGAGTACGTTCGGTACCAAATCATTTTCATGTTGATCTACATCTTTATTATATCTTCAACTTCTCCTTGGCCTTCCCTTTTTGAAATAAACTCATAAAATACTTTTTTTAGTTTGTTCCCATTCTTCTGGTGATATCAACGAGGTCGATGTTGGTATTGGATCAGAGGACGCTGCAAATAAAATACAGAGTGCCTGCAACCGAGATATACAGGATGTCTCTGTCGCCTTTTCTCGATGATGTGGCTGTGGTCCATGTTAAAGCCGTAAGTATCGATAAGAGTTTTAGCCCGCTGTGTGGTTATTTTAAAGCTCACAACTTTCAGAAGTTCTTCTTTCCCTTTGTGCCCACTTTACTCTTCTTGTACTGGATCATATCAATAAAATATTTCCCATAGAGTGTACATGAGAAGATGAAAACTAAAATGACTCATGTACCTATGTCAATATCTTGAAAATAACTATTAAATAACGCACCTTTATATAGTTAGTAACAGCCCTAGACAGCTTAAACTCATTAATAATCCTGCTTTAAGTTTGGTAAAATCGCTTGAAGATAGGAGTGTGTAGAATTGACTAGATCAAGGTGTTTCTAAGTTTTCAAACTTATTTGATTGGATCTCGACTTCACAGCACTATTATAAAAAAATCACATCAAACAACTCTCAGTTGAAAACTATTTCTTAGTCGTAGTTTTTATACTACAGTTCCCATTCAAAAGTAGTGCTAGATATACCTCTTTTTCCCGCAGTCCTCGCTAGCCAATCCCGAAACGTCTAGTGCCTCATCTGACCAGACGAGCTGCCTCTTTCAGAGCGATCTGAGCAAGAAGAAGGGTGACTTCGTTTTCCAGACTGGACACGTCATCGAGATCGTCACCAAGCTGTTCCTGGTCGTTCAAAATGCAACGGGGAAGCCCCCAGAGGTCAACGTCACCACAGAGTGAGTATTCCTTGTAGGGGATTCACAGCATATAAATCACCGATATTGAACTTCAGGTAATTGATATTCGGATTATCCGGTTGTCGAAATCATTACCAAGAGACCAGATAATTTTCGATAGTCACAACAATTAGAAAAAAAGATAGTAAATATTATTTTCTGAAATGTAAGCTTTCTATCAACAAAGTCTAAATCGTTACATGCTGGAATTTCAAAAAAACAACAACCTGCGATTCGAAATTTGGTCATATATCACAGTTTAGTCACACATAGCATAAAACTATAATTCGTAATAAAACGTTGCCCCATCAACAGACGTCCGACAGATTTTTTTAACTCTTATCCGATAGCTCTTATTTGATAACAACATTTCCATAGAAACTTTCCACAATTTTCCAAAATATTATCCAGTAACAATCTGATTGGTCAATTCATTGCTGGTATGTACAGAAGTGGGGGTTATACAAAGTCTCCTATATCCTACTCGTTCTTCAACGAACAGTATTTGGGGTTGAAGGAAAATTAGTTATAATATTAAAAACTTGTTGAAGATTGTCAATGAAACCCGAGAAAAGATAACTCTTTAATACAGGACATTAAAACGTTGACTTCTACATGAGTAGATATAGCAAGTATGTACGGCGCCACCTTCCATTCGAGTTCTACACACAAGTCGGTAGGGGGTAAGGCTACGAAATAGTATTGAAGAATTGTTCTTTATTCTTCTGAAGCAATTAAATGATAAAATGATTGTTTCAGGTTCGAGGCGAATTTCGGCTCGCAAACGGTCACCTTCACGTTCAAGTGCGGCCTGCCCGAGGTGCAGCCGGGCCAGATCCGCGTCCTGCGCAAAGGCAATAAGATGGAGGTGCTCGTGTGACAGCCCGGACGTCTCGTCGTCAAACATATCCTCGCGAACCAGCGTAGCTCACGCACTGCCACTAGAAAAAGTACTTTTGTCGCTCTCGGTTCGTTTGTTCGTTTGCACAATTTTTTTCTATTCGACTCGTTCCTCGAAGCGAACAGCTCATGTCTGCGAGCGACCCGATATGTGTTAGCTCTTTTTTTCGTTTTTCAATGGTAGGTGGGAGGGGAAGCTTCGAGGTAGTGGGTTGTGTATTGTATATTTGGGGAGGGGTTGATGTGGGAGGGGGTCTAAAGGTGGAATGGCTTTTTGTTCTCATATCTGTCGATGAAAGTGTAAAAATAGATGTCTCTGCTCTAAAGTCGATTCCTCTCATCGCAGTTATCGCGAGTATTAGGTGAATGTGGGTCCAAAAAGCTTTGTCGTTCAGATAAAGGGCGATAAATTCATGTGAAAAACCAAATATCTTTCTCAAAAACTATCCAGCATTCTACTAATCAATTCGGGATTTCATATTTCAGACAAAGTATCTTGAGATTACGTTATGCTCTCTCAAAATTCTGACTTGTTTTCTTGGACTTTCACAATTCTAGCCTAGTGACTGATTCGGAATTTCTTAACTCATAGTCAAAGTCAAAATATACTTTAATATAATGTTGAAATATAATTTAACTAAACTTGCTGACTCGAAATTTCGTAATTCTGATTTGGTAATTGAAAAGGTTACAAGAAAACGGCCATTTTTTGACAAGGGAAAACAAAAAATTCTGCTAGTATTCTTGATCACATTTTGACGAATTGTTACCTTTTCAATTTCAAAATTACTTTATTGGATACTTCAAAAAGATGTGACATTACTTTGAAAACGTTCAAAAAGCGTTTATAATATAAATAAAAAATAATGAAAATTTATTAAATCGTTTATGATCATTAAAATGATATAGGATAATCAAAACAGATTTTTCAAAACTCAAGAGACTTGTTTCTGATAAATTAATTTCAAAGCATTGTGACAATTTTTTTTAAACAAAAAATGCACATTTGAGCCCGCGAAAACAATGATTTGATTAGAGATACCATCATGAAAGAAAGTGATTTGAGAAATACTAAATTTAAATTATACAAAAATTATATTAATGATGAAAAATTATTGACTGAATATAAAATTCAAAGAATTAAAGTCGCAGCTATGATAAAAATAGCTGAAGCTGAATGTATAAACAGAAAATTAGAATCCTCTTGAGGTAACAACAAAAAAAAATTGTTGACAATACAGTGATTTTATATGAGTACTCCTATCCTTCAGATTCAGGAACTATGATCAACGGAGATATGAGAAAATATGGAAGGTGGCTTCATTCTAATATTTTATCATTAATAATACAAATAAATCTAAATACATCAGTTTCCACCAAACAATAAACCAAAGAACTCATCTCAATTTGAAAATGAAAAATCATATCCTAAAAGCTCATTCAGATACAGCGTGCCCACTCAACCCTGCATGAAAAATGCATGCCTGTCGATGTTCACACCTGAGTCTAATAAGAAAATACATAGGAATTTGAGTACGTTTTCTTGCAGCCCTTTTACTTTTATATCTCAGAATTCCCAATCGATATCTAGGATTTTAACAATTCTTGCTAAGTACGTTGCGATTCCGACTTTCTGACTTGGAATCTCATTATGCCGACTTCTTATCTCGAATTTCAGGCTGATTGACTCAGAATTTCATTTCTCTGACTTTCAATGTCCCAACTCAATAACTAGGACTTTAATCATTCTGTCTAGTATCTACCAATTTCGAAATATTGATTTATAATGTCATCATCTCGACTTCATATCTCGGGATGTTATAATGTCAACCTAGTATCTCAAAGTTCCATTAAAATAATTCGGAATTTCAAAAATTTCGATTCACATATATGAAGTCCGGGAAAATGAGGAAGGGGGTTGTTATTTATGGATGAAAATACAAATGATTCGTAAAATCAACACTACCTTTATCAAAAACGATCGTTTCGAAGCCATTTCACCAGTTCATGCCAACATTTTCACCTTTTCAAGAAAACTAGATGATTTTTTTTAATTTTCTAATATATTCTGGGTATTTATATTGAACCGATTGATTCATGATTCATTGACCGTTGATTTGATCCGATTCAACTGCCCTTTCAACAATACAGTTCACTAATTGGAACCTCGTCCATAATGTTGGTGGGTTCAAGAGTTTCTTGAAAACAAAAGTCGATATTTTTCAAAGAATAACCCAGTTACATCAACATTTTCAAAGAAACATTCCATTTCGGGGAATTTTTCAATAAATGAGACTTTATTGAATTTTTAAATATCGAGAGATATGATTAATCAATACACCTGATACCTTATTGTCTGGAGTCTATTTCGAATCATTTAGGTTAATGGCAATAAAGCATTTTTTTATATTTCATAAAAAAATACAAGTTTATTCAGAGACCCGATAGTAAATATGCTGTAAAAATATGGAGATGATATTCTAAATACTTCTGTAGAATCCAGTGCCAAATCTTGCCAGTCATTCCAAAGTTCAAATCAATATAAGGTAATGGGTACAATAAAATGAGATATGACGTGAGAAATGTTGGATATATTTGTTTGTTCGTATTTTTCTAATTCAAATGATTTGTAACAGTAAAACCTTCATTTCATTCCGTATATTACTGATATACTGACAATGATTGATATAGCTGGTTTTTTGAATCTGACCAAAACAAAAACTAGACATGAGGAAACGTTTTAGTGTAAGTGAAGTAACTTTCATACATTGTCCTTGGAAAAAATTCGCTTCCTTAACTTGACTTATCATTATGATTATTATGATGATTATGATGGCTTACTGGACTTATGATGATTATATTTCATTATTTTGATCATTTTAGCCGGTTTGCCATGAAATTATAGCGAGTTTTTTCAACAAAGCATTATACAGAATCAATCAAAGAGTATGTCAGTAATATAGAATATTCGCTATATTTCCTGAAAGGAAGTCATTTCATTAACGGATTTTGTAGGTTTGTCTTCTATAGTATGAGTTGTTCACTGTATTTATTGTATATTCTATAGCAATATGTTATTAAATAAGTTATATTTTTAGGTTCGTGTTTCCTCCCACACCCAATTGAAGGACTTTTATGTCTTTCACAAAAACATGAAGAATACTTCTTAATAAATAAGTCTGATAGCAATCAATAGGCTTTTTTGAGTCGAGTAAACCTTCTAATATAGAACCGAAAAAAATATACAGGGTGTTTCAAATTCGATCCTCGCCATAGGGATCTCGGAAACTATGAGAGATACATGCAAACATGGTTAAATTGGGACTAAGTTGCACATTTACCTGACTAACAATATGCCGTTGAGAATGTTCTGAAATTCCGAGTACATCGGGAGATATCCGAAAAAAACAAAAATTTTAGATAATTATTTTTATTTTTTGCTAACTTTAGTTTTCGAAGGATTTCGAAGGAAAGCCATTTTTCGCCAAAAATTCAATGAACTGTACAATAACAAAATGTCAGTAAGTGTAAAAAATTGAAACTCAAATTTAAATATATCAGAGCCTATAATAATAAGATTTTTTTAAATGTTTTTCGAAAAAGAATGATAACTTATGATACATCATTGAAAAGGTAATATCTGGTTCTAGTCAAAACAGAAAAAATTATGGTGGCCGAAAGACGAAACGTCGGATAGCAACTGAAAACACCATTATGTAGCAGGGGAAAAGTGGCAATGCAATTTATTTTGGAATCCTTTAAAAAATAAAAACCATTTTTCATAATCTCTGTTTTTTCCAGATATCTCCGGATATACTCGAAATTTCAGAACTTTCCAACGGCATATTGCCAGTCAGGTAAATGCGCAACTTTGCCCCAATGTAATCATCCTATCTTTTATAGCGAGGATCGAATTTGAAATGCACTGTATACAGCTAACCCATAATCAGACAATTTTTTGTTCGGAAACACTTGAATCAGAGAATTTGCCAATTTCTTTTGTGGTTGAAAGTTAAGTATGAAGCAACAAAATCTCTAAATAATTTGATAAGCAATAACTTACCTTATTATATTTATAACAGCAGTTTTTTCCTTGTGTATGATAACCAGCTTTTGAAACATCTTTCCAATAAATCTCGTCACTTTTACTCACAACTCCTTTTTGTATACATTTCATAAATACTGGAAATCTCTTCAACATATGGATCATATTTATTTGGTGTAGATTTTTATCACTGTAATTTTTGAGGCAGATAGTTCATTATCGTCACACTCTTACTTTTGAATTATATCTTGCAAGGATCCCTACAAAAAAATCAAGTGGGGTTAGGTCCGGTGACCTAGAAGGCCAAAGAAAATTTATTTGATAATAAAATTGTTACCATCAGTGGTGTGTGTACACTGAATTTGGTTTAGATTGTGGAACTTGGGATGAGTTAAAGAAAACCATCGATACAATCATTTATTTCATGTAGAAAAACTCTAATCGCGTTTATATCATTATGATTACGATTAATCAACAAATACAGCTACTCTACTGTTTCTCAGCATTTTCTGGATTGGATATGCTCTCTTTAGCTTCCGAGGTTTCCGTTTCTTTACTTTCTGAGCCAAGTAATTGTTCGATTTCCGATTTGATTTGTTTCTCGGCCTCTGTAACTTCCAACTGAGACTCATCTCGAACAGTTTGCTCTGTATTTGGCACATTCTCAGGGCTAGCTGTAATTTCCGAACTACTTGGCACACCTTCTGAACTTCCTTCAATACCGTTGACTGCCGGAGGCACTGCTGCTGCCCTGTTAGCTCTCATGTTATCCACAACATCTCTTGCCAGCTCTCTCTCGCTGTACCTTTCGCGCAGAGCTGAGAACAGACACAGCTGCGCCTCGTACTCCCTTTTCAATTCCCCGTTGTGTCGTATCATCGTTTCAAGCTTCTTGTGCATGAGGTCCTGTCGTTCCCTCTCAGCCCCCATTCTCTCTTCCATGCAGTTGATTTTGTTCTCCAGTTGTTTCACTTCCAAGTTGCGGATTTCGAGCAAATCTTTCGTGATACGAACCACGTCTTTGAGAGACTGGATTTGTTGGCTGTAAGCCTCTATTTGGAGTTCTTGGTTCTTGATGACCTTCGTTCGTTCGAAGATAATGCTTTTCGCTTTGGTGAGAGTCTGCTCCGATTCTACTTTGAGGGAGTTCACTTCCTCGTTCTCTTTGGCTCTTTGTAATTTCAGATTTTGGGCTTGAGCTACTTCAGTCTCCATGGATGCAATCCGTTTTTTGTAGTTCTCGATTTCAGTATTTTTTTGCTAAAAATACATGAAGATTAATAAAATGATAAATCTGCATATATACCAGGAAACTTACCTGCAAAACTTTTTCATAATCACCTACTTTCTTCAAAAGCTCCTCATTGGAATTGGATACCTGAAATCACTTTGATAGTCAGATTCGGCCTCTTAATTCGCGTATTTCATAAAATCAACTATTACTTCATACATTATTAAAAATATTTGAAAATTTACCTGTGATTCAGCCATTTTGGTGAGAATGCAGAATACTACTAGAAAGTACGACGTTGATGTGAAATTTTTGGGAGAGAAGCATATTTTTAGATTTCTTGGCGGCTCTGCGTTTTATTTTTAGAATTAATGCAGATGCAGAACGTAAATTGATTTGAATTTCCCCCTTTAAGCATTTCACTACGGTTTGAATTTCATATGCAACGTTGCCACTTTCACTTACTTGAATTGAGTTAAGCACGGTGCACATTTACGCGAACGAGTATCGATCGTATTGGTCAATTTTGAATGAAGCCACCGGGAGTACCTCCGGATAACTCCGGGTAACTCCTAGTAATACGACAAACCATGAAATATCATGTTCCATTGAACCCCATTTATGAAGTCAGGTGCTGTTTACCACACAAGTTCAGTTCAGGGGTAACAAGCTCTATTCGATACTACTCCCCCGTGGCAATTGGAAAGCGGCTATTACTCTTGATTGACACCGAATAAAATATGTTGTCATAGAAACGTAAATAAAAGGCGTTCAAACCACCCGTTCTTCAAAATCCCTGCATGGGCATTCATGTATCTGAATCATCGACATAACCTTAAACTAGACGAAATTTCAGTGATCCTTCAGCTTATGCGCAGTTAGGGTCTTTGCGGAGTCACAACCAATCAAAATGACCATTGCCATGAAACAACGTCTCAAATGACAGTTTTGAGCCTTCTGCGCATTGCGCAGACACGTTTTCGTAAATTCAATTGGGATGAATTTTTAGAGTAGAGGGAATATGACCATAAGCAGTCTAGTTTAAGGTCGATGATCTGAATCGGCCTTAATAGCCGCTTTCTATTTGAGAGTTTCAAGCATCGGGGCTTCTTAGCTGCTTTCCAATTGCCAGGGGTAGAAGCACCCAGTGGAGCTTGTTACACCTGAATTGCACCCGAAATGAACCGCACCTGACTTTATAAATAGGGTTTAATAGGAACATGATTTAGCCTGATTTGTCAGATCACTTAAGGAATACCCGGAGTAACACGGAGCTACTTCCTGTGGCAATTGGAAAGTGGCTCTTATTCCATACTTGCTATTTGTGGATTTTTACAGAGGTCATTTTCTAGAATGTTAGCCAATGATTGAGCTAGAATAAGAAATAAGAAGCCCCGGTGCTTGAAACTGAAATGGAAAGCGGCTTATATCGCAAATATGTCGGTTGTATGCATAAAAATAATAATAAACACATGTTCATTATCATTTCTATGGTTGTGTTTTTAGTTGAATTTTTAGTGATTTTGAGTTAAGTTGGCAAACCCGAAACTAACCTCTTACCTCTTATGTGATTGTTTCTTGTGTCTTCGACATTAGGCCAATTTTTGTCATCAAAAAATCGTTTTGGAACGACTTGTTCGTCCACAAACAAGAAGACTGCCAACTAAATGATTGGTAACATTTTTAATTTCAGTTAACACGAAAACTATCTTTTTACGTTTGTGCTAATGTGGTCCTACGAATAATTTCGCACAGAAGAATCGGAAAGAATCGGTCACATTTTCCAAAGAAAATATTACAAAGTTCAAGGTAAGATTAGTTTTTTTGCTTTCCCAAGTTGTTGATTTGCCCAAACAAAATGATGCAATATGTGATTGATTTCTAGGTTAAATATCGGAAAATCTGCACAAACATTGAAAAATGGAAGAGTACACAAGAGAACCCTGCCCCTGGAGAATAGTGGATGACTGCGGTGGTGCTTTTACAATGGGACTGGTTGGTGGTGGAGTTTTTCAAAGCATAAAAGGTTTCCGTAATGCTCCTTCAGGAATAAACAAAAGATTGGTAAGTTCTGCGTCTACTGATGTTTTATAGAGTTCGTACTCAATGAATTTCATTTTGTTAGGCCTAGTGGAATCAAAATTGAGTACTAATCTCCTGATCTGTGAAAAATACCAGTTGTAAGGTCTGCTTCATAAGCTTGATTGCACTATTTGTAAACTGAATCTTTCTTCATTTCAATTGATGTCTTATAGGTCAGTTTAAGTATGTTCTTTTCAGATTGGCAGTCTAGCAGCTATCAAATCAAGATCCCCCATAATTGCAGGAAACTTTGCAGTGTGGGGTGGCATGTTTTCGACGATAGACTGTGCTCTGATAGGCATACGAAAGAAGGAAGACCCTTGGAACTCTATTATCAGCGGGGCTGCAACTGGGGGTAGGTACACTAATCGTAAATAATTCCATAATTTTTGCCTTATTTTCACCATTATTTCAGGTATTTTAGCAGCAAGAAACGGCCTGCCTGCGATGGCCGGCAGCGCTTTCATAGGCGGAGTACTTCTAGCTTTAATCGAAGGCATGGGAATCCTAATAACGAGATTTTCAGCCGCACAGTTCGAGCCCCAATTGCCACCGATGGAGGATCCTTCGAGTATGAGCGAGCAGCCGCCTCCTGGGGGCTACTCTTTTCAGTAGTTCCTTCGTCAGATTGTTGAATAGTTGTAAATTTATTAAACATTTAAATGGACACCAGAATTTGTGTTTGTTTCTGCTGATTCGTAAAAAAATTAAGTTTTCCGTGTTTTCCTTTTAATTTGATCATTTTGATTGGCGTTCTCAGGCTCTATTTCAAACCGTTCTCCAGTTGAAAATTTCATCTGGAGTTGAGAGGATTAATTTCTCACAAAATTTTTCTGAAAATGTATTTTTTTAATGTCGGCTTACTTGAACAATGCTAATTTTGTGAATAGGTCATATTTCGAAAAAAAAAAAATTCCGAAATTGTTTCTATTCGCCCCAAAAATTTATCTTTGTGGTATGATTCGAAATCAGCTCGTCAAGATATATTCAAAGGTAATTTGCGATATTTTGAAAAACGATTATTAAAAATTTTCGAAAATTCGATGCTGTCAGAGAATTTCCAACGCTTTATTCCAATTTTCTGCTAAACCCCGTATCTGAGCACAAACAAATGGTATATTTTCAATCAACATAAAATTTTTCGTATATAGTGCGAGTTTCAGGCAGATCTGATTATTTTGCATTTTTCATGATTTTTTTTTGGACCATTTTCGCGTAATAACTTTCGTTCCGCGGTCAAATTGAAACTCACAGAGTATACTAATCTCATTATTCTGAATCGATTGGCGTTCGCAGAATTGATCTATCTCGAACCGTTCTCGAGTTGAAAAGTTGATCCAGAGTTGAGGGGGGTTATTTCCGTTCAAAATTCAGTTTTCAACATTTTTCTACCAACTTCCGTCAAACTCAACCTTCTTTGAATATGCACATCGAATTTGAGGTTGATTCCGAGTGAATTAAAGATTTCACGATATATTTACAAATCTTTTGTGATTTAAATTTGATTTTTTTTTATAATTTCGTTATTTCGCAACCAAAATAAATTTTTGTGATATGTTTCGAAATCAGCTCGTCAATATACATCAGAGGCAATCTTGCGATTTGGCAAAAAAAAAATTCGAAAGGACACCGCACTTTTTGCTATATAATTATTTGAGTGAAATACATATCACAGAACCATTTGTATTGCATTCAACGAATCTGACAGAGCTCATGGATACAATTAAACAAGTTAAAAATAAATCCTGTGGAATTGATAATATTTCAATAAATATTCTTGAAAACATGCCCATCTTCTCTCTTGAATTGTTGGTATAGCTCATTAATGACTCTTTCGCAAAGGGATTTTACCCAAACTTTCTCAAAGCAAGTCTTGTGATCCCTCTTCATAAGGGTGGTAATACAACGGATCCCTCTAATTTTCGACCGATTTCTCTTATTCCGACATTGGCAAAAATTATAGAAAAGCTAGTCAATGTCCACAACATTCTCAATCCTCAGCAATATGGCTTTCAGGCACATAAAAGCACAGGTGATGCTGTCTTCTCCTTCCTGAGAGAACTATACTGCAAACAGAATCAGAAGGAAGTTTGCGCGGCGGTATTTTGCGACCTTTCAAAAGCTTTTGATTGTGTAAACCACCAAATCCTGCTGCGAAAACTCCAACACTATGGGTTCAGAAATCTTAGCCTTAGCTGGATGGAATCCTACCTGGGGGAGCGTACCCAAATTGTGAGAGCAGATACGTTTTCTAATACTGGTTTGATTAGTCATGGCGTACCACAGGGTTCTGTATTGGGGCCTATCTTGATTCTACTTTATTTCAATGATGTAGCTAATCTAATGATTGACGGTAAATTTACTATTTTTGCGGACGACAGTAAAGAACCTGCACGCAAAAATTGTCAAGGATATTTCCGTTGTGAAGGAGTGGTGTGACGCAAATTTGCTTTCGTTTAACATAAATAAAACCAGCCTCTTATCGATCAAGTGCAATCTTTCAGAGATTCAAGTAGGTACTGACATGTTCATTGAACAAAAAATGAATACTAAGTTTCTTGGCATTCATCTAGAAGATAAGCTCAACTTCGAATGTAATGTGAGAACACTAAGAAAAAAACTAGCCTCTGGTTGTTATGCCGTGCGGGTAGTGTCCAGTGAACTGGGTGTGGCCACTGCAAAAGTAGGTTTTCATGCTTTGATTGAATCTCACATCAGATACGGGTTATCTTTCTGGGGTATCTGCAATGACCACAATTTCCATTCTATTTTCATCCTCCAGAAACGGGCCGTTCGCTACCTCCTCAATGTTGGACCTAGGGTATCATGTAAACCTCTTTTCTTGGAACTCAAAATCCTTACCCTTCCAACTTTATTTATTCTAGAGACTGTATGTTTAGTGCACAGCAATAAATCGTCATATGAGACGGTTGTTAGTTCTACCCGCCAAAATAATAATCTAAGACTTCCCATTCCATCATCGAATTTAACAAAAAAGTCTCTTATTTATAATGCTTTGATACTATTTAATCATCTCCCAATTACTACCAGAAGAATTATCTCTCCAGTTTTATTCAGGAGATCTGTGAAAAATCTTTTTATCAATGACCATACTACAGTGTTCAAGAGTATCTAGACAAAGATTGGAATTGCTCTAACTTATCTTAATCTCAGACACTCATGCTCATTCTCTTCTATTTTTATGACACTCGCTTCTTGGCGTAATCCAATTTTAACTACATGTAGTATTATTTTACACATGAACAAAACTGATACCTATGTTATTGTTTTTTAACTATTTTATCATTATTGTACAATGTATGTAGCATTATTTTCTCCTATGATAGGTATGCTTTTACATCATACTATTATATTTTATGATGATTCTATGATGAACCTGATCTTCCTTCTTTTGACGACTCATGTTTTTATCAACACATATTTACGCTTACCATTTTTATATTTCTTTACGTCTTTATTTTTATATGTATAAAAGCTTTGTCAATAAGAATTCATTTTCGGACAATAAAATATATTTTGATTTGATTTGATGATTTGATAATATGGCGTTCTGTCAAATGTTCCAAATTTTTGGTATTCTGTAGGAGTCGGTCTCCTTAAAAGATATGTCCGGGCCCAAGTCGATCCTATGACTATATGCAGTACCTATCATGATTTTTATGGATTGGTATCATTTTTTGTTATTTATATAGGCGTTTTTGGAAAGATACTTTTCTCAAATTAAGAATCCAAATTATCTCACACATCTCTTCCTTAAAATTATTGTTGGACTATCATTTCGTATAGAAATAGAATAATGTATGCATTAAGATTTTTGTTTTTTCTTCCCAATGTACTATATATGGTTCAGAATCACCTGCTAATGACAATAATTATTGGAAAATTATTATAAATCGATCTTGAAAAAGGCATAAACAAATGTATATAGAAACTGTTTCAAACAATACTTTGCTTTGCCAAAAATATGTAATCATAAAGGAGTTTTATCAATTTTTAAATTTTGATAAGCTTTGTACAAATTTTCAAGCAAACCTCCACATGCATATATTCCTGCATGTCATACATCAAAATAAAACGATAACGTCCAATTAGAACATCTTTAATTATAATATACAATCTCTAAAGCTATCAACAATATGTCATCAGTATTCATAGGCGTAGGTACTTTAAGTATAAAAATACGTTATGGTGTGAACCTCAGTGCCCCTTCGTGAACGGTAGCGGTATCATCTGGGGAATCACCGGATCAGGAGGACGTCCATCCTCCTCCTCTAGTCAACTGTCATCGCACACGATAGTCAGCGAATGCGCATGCGTCAGAGCCGCCCAGAGAGGAGACCTAGAAGTAAAATTCAACAGTACTTTACATGTTTATATAACTAAATCGACAGCAAGTTTGAAGAATGACAGTTGAGGAAAGAGAAGATACGTTGTTCAATCGTGATGCAACAAACAACTGTTGTCGCCTACGGCCATTGAATTATATCTCCTCGACGATTCGCTAATGATTGGCAAGAAAGAAGTACGTAGGTGTTCCCACATTTAAATCGGAAAATTATTTTAGCTATAATATTTGAAGAGCATTGAAAGTAGTTCTTGTAGAAAACTTTGTAATGTAATGGTAAGTATGATAATAATAATAATATAAGATTTTATTGACAGTCTTATAAGTTCAGTACATTAGTATTGGTCATAACACTGACAAAAGTCAGAGTTAGCGCTTTGCCTGTTAACATAGTTAGCAGGTGTACACTCTCTTACACTCAACTCAAAAAACTTTGAAATGAGATGGTAATGGTAATGGTAGGTATGGATGGTGACTGATGCGCTGCGACCTAATTAGATCTATTGTGCCCCATCTTCTTCTGCTATTTCAAGGTGTTCTCGTTTACAGCAGCCCCTCAAGCCCCGAGGAATTCAAGGATTTTGAGGGGGTCTATTCGTGGTATTTCTCCCACAGTCAGCTGGTGTGATCCCAGTATATTACACAGCATAACACTCCATCAATATATGGTGTGGTGTTTCTGGATGTTCCCCACAGAATCTGCAGGTGCTGTCCTCCTCTAAGCCTAGCTTCCTTAGGTATTGTTTGAGTCTGCAGTGTCCCGTCAGAAATCCCGTGATTGTCTTTAGACTAGTTTTGCTGAGAATAATCAGTGTTTTTGATCTTGCTCAGTTGAAGTTGCCGAGGAGATCTTTGGCCTGCCTCAGGTGTGGAAGTCTTTGCCAGTATGTTGCTCTTATTCGCGACCTGCGCGAAGGGTGCGACACCTATAATTATTTCGTTGAACTCATGTAATGTTGCAAGGTCTTGTTTTGCCATAAGAGCTTGTGTATATTGTAACGATTTCGAGTCCGGCCCCGAGACCGGCCCTGATCTAATTAATTATGCACCCTCGTTCAACTACAACTGCATATCTGCTGGCGTACGGATCGCCGAGAACAAGCTGGAATAAATCGATCAATTCGATACTATTCGAAGAGCCATCTAGATGAAATGTTCTGTACTCCTGAATAATCGAGAGTCGTGAATGGAATCTGCTTGAGAGTATATAAGCGGGACAGTCAGAATTCAGAGTTAGTTACAGTTCCAGAGTTCGCTGATAGATAGCCATAGTAGAAATAAATTGAAATAGTTATTGAAGTAAATGTTTTAGTGAATAATTGTTGTAAATAGTGTTTTAAATTAATTAGAAAAATTAGTTAGTGCAGTTTTACTACAATATATTTCATCTGTTTTCTCATAATTAATCGAGTTTTGGATATTAAATTGAGTTTGGTGATATTCCTTCATGTTCATAGTTTCAGAATATAATAACTGAAATGGCGGCAGAATTAAGCAATCCAAACAATAGATGTATTTGCTCAATGTCCCAATGCTTAATGCAACATCAATAGTACCAAACACAAAGTTTATTTACCTAATTTTCCCATTGAAAACATAGAATTAGGCAAAAAGTGGTAATGACTACGTATATGAAAATGTTTGATTAACATATTTCAATTATCGACATCTTCAGCAATTTATTCAAATTTGAATGAGAATAAAATTAAACACTATGGTCTCTTATGGAATTTGTAGGCTGATCACCATTGCACAGTTTCGCGCCTTAATTCGGAGCGCCATCTAGCGGGGACGCATTTCGCGAATTGATTCTTGAGTTCTTGGAAGTAAGATTTTACAAGTCCGCAGAATGGTTCTGGCCCGATCAGTGGCGTTGATGCCCCTGTTCCTGCCTAGATCATTAAGTTTGTCTAGGCATTCCCAGACCATCTTTGAGTTGATGTTACATTACATTACATCCGCTAGATATAATTCAACTGTCATAGGGGGTATGTAGTTGTAAACTGTTGGATACTTGCCGACGAAAATACTTATTGTCTAAGGTTTTTTGCGGAATATTGCATCATGTTACCAATTTTTTGTTATTTATGGTTTAGTCAATACTGCCTTTGATTTATAGAGTCTGGAATTGGCTTTTTGAGTTTTAATGTTGGGTTTCAACTCTTAATTGACTCCAAATTTGGGCTCTCAAAATGTCATACATGTTTTGTTTCAGTACCTATTCAAGACTATTACGGGTACAAAGCAACCGAAACGTTGTGAAAAAGTGAAAGAATTAGAAATATTTCAACCATTGAGACGATAGCGTCCAGAATGTAAGTAACTAATTCATGAGAGTATTCCCATATTATATTTTTGTCAACTGTAAAAACACAAGAGCTTTTTTTTTATAGGATAAATTTTGTTCTTTAACGAAACAATTTTGCCCATTAGTAATTACGAGACCGTAAGTCGAGCAATTTTGTCTAATGTGAGTTTTTGGAGTAAAATTACTGATGGAAAAATTTTGTGTTGAAAGAAATGTATCCAATAAAAAAAAGTTAATTTTTTTGCGAGATAAATCAACGACAATATATAAATGTACAACAATTATAAACAATGTAGGTTTCTGTATCAATACAACTAAAAAATCGTAGCTGACAAGACAGAAAATGCATTTTTATCGCGATAAAAAAAAATGCACCTTTTTTTATCGACGTCAAAGTAACTCGGACGTCATTTTCATTTGGGTTTATTTCTACAGGAGTTGATTTATGGAATGTTATACTACGAGTGCTTAAAATTTTATCCATAATTTTTCATTTTCCACGAAAACTCTTAGTTTGGCAAAAATATGAAAACAATTCGTTGTGGTGCCATCCTTTCCAGGTGATGTTGAATAACTAGTTTCGGTTATGTTGAAAGCATACCAGTAGGTACTCGGTTGTCCACCCCTGTACTCTAACTGAATCGTTTCCAGAAACTTCCCACAGTTCTAGTGACAGTCAAGGTTATAATGGACATTCGGTCTGTAGGCGACTATAGCAAGGAAACCTCTACTTCTTCTTCTCCAAACAGTCCGAATTGAGTTACAACAAAGGCAACAATGCTGACATGCATCTTATCTATTTGAAAAATGACAGTACCTACCGAACTAGAGAGTTGGAACGATGTCATTCTCGTCAACGCCGAGAGTTTCTAAAAAAGTGTAAAACTTCCCCACAAAGGATTACACCACCCTCTCTGAGACGATACATTCCATTTAATTGAGTCGAGATTGTTGACAAGAGCTTTAAACTCTCGTGAAAGTTTCGGAGTTGAACACGTGAGTGAAACTTAGTGAACCCGAAGTTTCTCTATGAATAGTTAACACCTTCTCTGAGTTGATCGCAGCTGTTTGAGTTTTCTGGAATTCGGTCGACATTTATAATCCAGGACAGAGGAAACAGAGGTGACGACGAGTATGAAGAAACTGACATGACGATTATTAATAATATCAATGACTTATATAGTTCTTTTTGTCCACATCTGTTGAAGATGCAGCTGCTGGCAAAGGTGAAAAAGCACCACATATTGACTGGGTCATGTGTAGACGATCTTGGACTTCAAGATATATTTTAGGGATGTGAGATATTTATGATTATTATTTTCGTATGATTTTCAACCAATCAGAATGTCCAATGTAGTTAAGTTACCTCGTATAATCTCGATAATACCTGATTATACATAGAGTAGCTCCACCAATCGAAAATTTTAAAATAATTTCATTTTCATAGTAACCACATCGACATCAATATACCACAAACAGAACTGTCAAATTGTGACGTTTATCAAAAATTGTTCAAAAATGAGTCGATTCGGAGATTTATCATCAAATGCAATAGACGAAAGTATACAAAATACTGAGCCTCATGATACAGTGAAAACAAAAAAGTACGTATGGAAACAATTTCCTACGTTTTGCAGTGAAAGAAACTATGTGCTAAATGAATCAATTTCCACTGAAATGATAGCGTCCAATTTGAAAGATTGGGCTTTGAATATGCGAGAATGTAATGGAGAAAATTATAAAGAAAATGTGGTTAAAACGATGTGGAACATTACGGCAAAACAAGTACAAGAAAAATATATGAAGGAGTTTAATAAAGTAATTGATCCATTCTCTAGTCCCATATTTTCTGCCGCACGAAACGCAAGAAATTCAAAAAGAAGGGAACTTCAAATGTTACCGGACAAGAGAAAGGTTAGTGCATCAGCATTTAAAGATAACGAGTACATAGTAATGATAGAAGCGTGGGATGAAAATACACCGGAAGGATTACAAATAAAAATTTTCTCAATTGCTTCTTTAGAACTTGCGTGGAGAGGAAATGAAGGAGCGTCATGCTTGACTCATTATTTTCAAAAAGATACTGGAAATGATGATACTCCAACTGGTAGAATACAATATAATCCTATTTTTACCAAAACCACACAGGGAGGAGCAAAACCATGTGCTAATAATAAATGGCTTGTACCTAACCATAATGAAGTGAGTCGTTGTCCAGTGAGACTTCTAGATAAGCTAATGATGAAAAGAAGCGAAAACATCAATATTAAAACAGATTATTTCTGACAGTAAATCCCAACTGGAGAAAAGAAAAAACCCTTGGCTGGTACAAAAATATGCCAATTGGAGTGCATGAAATTAGTAAATGGACCAAAAAGTCTGCAGAATTGGCAAATTTGAATATGACAAACAAAAAATTTTCAAATCATTCTCACCGAGCCACTGCTGTTTCACAATTGGCAAAAGCAGGTGTATCGGAAAAAGAACTTATTAAAATAACAGGACATGGTAATAGCAATTCTATCAAACCCTACCTACAGATAGATGAACAACATCACCAAAACATAATAAATAAGATGAGATCCAATTTTAAAAACGCTGCAGGTTCAAGTAATAACACCTCCAGTATTTCCAGCACTTCAATGAGCAGTGGCCACGTTTCCTGCGCCGAAAATTACTTATTTAAAAAAAACGTAGTATATAATAATTGTAACTTTCATTGTACCAATTTGTATTTAAATTAATAAATTGTTTATATATTTACTTAATTTACTCAAAAAATAATCGTATCAAATACAATACGTACTTCAAAATAAATACGGTTATACATCTCAAACTTCCTGCATAATTACAAATCGTGTCAGTTTGACAGAATAATTCTCCCGCTTCGCGGTCGGATTATTTAAACTGTCAAACTGACACTCTTTATAATTATGCAACAAGTTATCGATTATTTTGAAGTACTTATAGTACTACTACTGATAATACGCTTATACACGTCAATCTCAAAATTGAATATCGCACTCTTAAAACATGATCAGCATATACGATTACTAGAATGTCAGTACACTAATGGTAATTTTGTTAGAACTTTCTCCCAATAATTTTGTATTGGTTTGAAAATGACGTTTTACTTATCGATTTTGATTCATTATTAGTCATCTGAGACTGCGCTTTCAAAAACCACCTTACTCATCAAGTATGAATCAGGATGAGAAAGTGCACAATTAAAAATTGAAAATTTACAATAATATCGAGAAAAACACCAGAACCATAATTATTCAAATGAAGTGCCATCATATCAAAGAAATTAAAACGAGAGGTTCAAAAATGACATATTCATATTGAAGAAATAACAAACTATAGTTATTATTCTAATTGAATTAAAAAATGAATTGCAAACATAATTAGCTAAAACGGAGCAATCAATATATATATATATATATATATATATATATATATATATATATATATATATATATATATATATATATATATATATATATATATATATATATATATATATATATATATATATATATATATATATATATATATATATATATATATATATATATATATATATATATATATATATACGAAACAGCGCTGTCCACGGATCGTGAGCTCTCGGAATTGAAACGAAAATACTCTATTCACTTTAGATTCTGCTTGCGTTCCTCATAACGCACGAGAAACTTGATTGAGTCTTGGGTTGGACAGAACAAATAAACATTTGTCTGCCTGTCAATGTTGTAGGTAAACATCTACCTTTAGATTCCATGGCTCGTGTCAAATTAAGTTTCAAACTAGTGACTGTAGATGTCACAAGTTACTATTCATTTATACTCTCTTTGCCTTATGGTACTAATTCAGAGTGCATTCGTTTCAACTTCGAGAGACCTCATAAAGCCGTGCTGATGAGTTGGTAACAACGAAACAGCGCTGTCCACGGATCGTGAGCTCTCGAAATTGAAACGAAAATACTCTATTCACTTTATATATATATATAAGGAATTTGTTTGTAAGGGACATCTAAGAGGGAGGCCTATTATAGACGAAGATAACAATAGGCTTTTCCCTCACCGGCAGTGTCGTGCGTTGTTTACAGAAATATTGAGGTACAATAAAATAGAAATAATAAACACCCGATATAGAATGGAAACCTGAAATTATGATTGATTCTGGGAAGAGCTGATGCTCTAATTGTCATGTTTTTTCATAATTCATTCATTTTACTCTTTTCCAATTCGGTTTCTCGTCTCGATAGTTACGATAATGCTAGCTTTACCTTCAAATGGTCTTTTAAATATTTCACAATGCTTCACCATTGTTTATAATAATAAAAACTAACGGAAGTTAAACATAAATTAACTCCGAATTTGCCCTTTATTCACCAAAAAATACCCCTTTAAGCCAAATAACAAAACAAACACAAATGCTTTGTTGTTGTTCTGTCATCCTTAAAATTTTGCGACATGGCAACAATGTCATGACTAGAGGGCTGATATCATGAAAAGTTAATAATAATATTCGGGTATTACTCATCTAGGTTGTGATACTTGATCTGAAGAAATATTAGAGTGAAGTGCAGAAAGAAAAACATCAATATGTCCTACTATAGTTCAAGCAACACATATACTTTTTGGAAAGATAGTATTTTAGGATTCATTCATAATTCCATTCTGGGCGAATAATTTGTGAAACTGCCCATAGCCCATCAATCATGATCTAACAACCACCAGCAACTTCAGCAGGTATATTATTATCAATTTGATGTTCTTTCTCAAATATCAGAAAACACCTTGAACTATAGTCGAACTGAACTACAAAAATGTAAGACCCTCTAGGATATCAATTCCAAACCATTTTCTTATCTTATGATTATAGTTTCAATGATTCAACGGCAGTGCGTAAACTAAGTTTCAAGGCACTGTTCACAGTGCATACGTGCATAAGTGACGTAG
The DNA here is from genome assembly GCA_958502065.1 of Chrysolina americana. Classification (NCBI taxonomy): domain Eukaryota; kingdom Metazoa; phylum Arthropoda; class Insecta; order Coleoptera; family Chrysomelidae; genus Chrysolina; species Chrysolina americana. Next base: position 87,932,091 of record OY293414.1, read on the forward strand.
AGTAATTTTTACACACTGTTCATATATTTACATTCTATTGAAAAATATTGTGATTTGCGTAAAATTTTACTAGCATACAATGGCTTTACTTTGTCAATATAATAACCGTCGTAGAAAAAACTTTGTATGATACATTTTCGAAAAGAACTTTTTGTAATCGCATGTATTTTTGCTGAAATATCTGTTGCGCCTTATACAACAAAACTCACGCTTATTCATAAATTCCACAAAAAACTATTATTCTGTCCATTTTCATATCCCAGATGGCCTTGCATAAACAAAATCGGTGCCAAAAAACAATATCTTACGGTGACTATGGTCCCAGTTACCTGTCAGCGCACACATCTTTGACCTGATGCTATCTGCCGCCACAGCCGTTTTCGGTGTCGCCATCTGGTGTCATCATCTCCACCACGGTCTGTTCGGGCTCGGGATCCGATCTCTCCTCGACGACGGTGTCGAGCTCCAACGAGGGGAAGCCCCGGCTCATGCCTCGTTCCGAGCGGAAGGAGATGGCTCTGGAAGATCGACCTGTTCGGCAGAGAAATGGTTAGAAAGAGGAGTGGCTAAGATCCCGGATGTAGGGATGTGTGATGAGTTATTCGTAAACGGGGTTGTTAGTGTAGTTGTGAATTTTATTTCTAACCGGACTATATTATTAAGCTTATGTCGTCGAGAGGACTACATCAGGCTTATTGGCTTGTATTTGCCTGAGGGTGGGGAATGAATAGTTTCGATAGATTCGGCACTTCTCATTCTCAATAAAGGACTCAATATTTCCCGCAGCATTAGGCAACACCGGTATCTCGTCTATACCGTAGGAGTGTCGTAGGTTGCTAGTACAGCGCCGCGTTATGCCTGTGTATATATGCTGAGACCGCATAAGCTAGACAAGCTGAAAGGAAATGCATTATGATCTCAGCTGCCCCACGAGTCGCTCTGCATGGGGTGTCAGGGACCTCTATACCCATCACGCGACTACGGTGGACGAGGGTGTTGAAGACACATCTTGGTAGGCCATTATGAATCCCTCGGTTTCCAACTTCAGCCCACTCGACCTGAGAAAAGCGAAGGTCACCTTACTGGATAAGCCAAGGTCTTCAATGTTCTTGAAGGCGACCATATGCATTGGCTTGTCCCCATGTAGCGAGACTTTCAGAGTTGAACGAGGCTACACACTGCATGTATATACCATAAAATAATTACGGATATTCACAACATCAATGTCAGATTCAGGTAAACTTACGCTTCCTGCTCATCGAACAGAACTATTCAAAAGATCATTTTCCTATCAAATAATGAAGGTATACAACTCAATTTCTGAGGAGCTGAAGACTTTGTCGCTCTTTCATTTCAAAAAAGCTTTCAAAAGATATCTAAGTGACGAACACGATTGACTGAGTATTACTGAAAGAACTGATTAAATATACATAGTTTTCTGCTATCATAATATTCACTGTTCACGTTTTTGATGTTTCTCTACTTTTTATTTGGTCAAATTACAAAATGCTGTAGGTATTTCAAATTTAATATTAGTTTTCTCTTCCTTTTCTTTTCTTTTTTTTTTTCGTCGAGCTCAAGATGAAAAACAGAGGCTGTGTCGTGTGGCACATCCAGCTGATCTTCGGCTTTTTCCCAATGTCATTTTAATGGTCGCATACCAAGCAGAGAAGGGTATCTGAACTCCTGATGACTTTACAGGCTCCATGTGTTATGCAGACACTCCGAATTCAAAAGTCCACGGCCTCCCCGTTGTCTAGGGAAGTATAACCGTCGAACAGGCAATTTAGGATGCAAGCTCCTATGAAGATGCAAGCTCCTATGAAGATGCATCATTTTGCGAGTTGTCGCAGCTTTTCCTGTGTCCATTTCATTACTCCAAAGAAGTAAAGTAGAATCGGAACAGCAAGCATACCAGTTGCAACAACTTGTTCTTCCCCGACAGTTCTGGTGACCAGATCTGTCGGAGTTTGAGCTGATACTTGCCGCTCTGTTTGGACTTTGACTTGACCAGGTGTTATGGTGAAGCGGGTCCTCTAGATCGGCATCTGCTGTTCAATGCATCTCCTGAGCAAATGCATGATGAGCTCAAGCGATCCAGACCATTGAAAGGTTACGCTTATACTGCACGGAGTTACTGTGGTGAATTTTGAATTGTCTATCTGTTATTGTTGTATTTCATTTTCCCACGGCTTATTTTCAATAATTTTTACTTTTCCCAACCAGTTTATTTTATTCCATGATACCCTTGTGAAAATCCCTGACTGGCCCGCCTTTTTCATGCTCACCGTATCAAAAAGCTACGACCGAGCCCAATAAAGTATGCTGCTCAGAAATGAGTCGTTCCGCCCTAATCTCTCAAACAACAGACGGTAATTGATTGCCCACTTTGTATTCCACATCTGCATATCTGGAAAGTCTGGAGATATTCATATAGGGGCTTTCGAGCATAGCACTCATTTAAATCATCCGAATAACTCGGTTTAATTTTTGACTGCGCTTTCATTACCAGCATTTGTCTCTGGACTCGACTGGAATATTAAACAAGCACTCGTTTCGTTTCCGGAGTTTTCCCAGAACGAACCACTTGCTCATGTGGTGATATCCAATTTCATACGACAACTCGGCAATATGCAGTATGTGAGTTAGAAGAGAAACAAATTAGAAATTCCGGGAACATGCAATTTGAACGACAGTCCCTCAACTCGTCAACGCTTCAGTCAAGTCATCCATCTTCTGACAATGTTTCTTAGTAATCGCATTTCTTTATCCCAAGCTGTGAGGTCATCTTATTGTAATGATGTTGAATCGAATTCTCGAAAACTTCTTGATGATAATTTGACCATTCCCAAATTTCATTCATTCTTGATCGTTTTTCGAAATATTTCAGCTTTTGAGGTTTAATTTGGAATGAATCTGCCAATATAAGAAACTTCGCAGCTGATTCAGGTGATTTTAAATTTTGTATATCGTTTATTTTCTCTGGATCTGATCCATTTTCTGAGAAGAAATATCCTAAATATTTGATTCGAATTTGATTGAATTGACATTACGATTCTTTATGTGTTAATCCTGCCTTCTTAAATCTTGTTGAAACCCTCAATAATGATCTATCATAACCTTCTTTTGTATCTCCAAATATGAGAATATCGACGGCTACGTTTATAACACCGGTAAATTTGAGCGCACTTGACGAATTGGATCTTGAAAAACTTCCACAGCAGCTTTTATTCCAAAATTCAAACGTTTAAATCTGAATAAACATCAGTAACATCCCTTAAACACCCAATACCCAAGTATTTATGTTTTGTTTCTTGGAACTGTATATTATAATTCAATTGTAATGATCCTTTCCTCGTCGCCAATTTGTAATAACGTTGAATCTTTATATTAATGCCACCACCGACTTATTTCCAAAACAACCATACGGGAAGATAGTAATAAACTAAGAACATTACACTTATAATTTTCAACATGAACCTACCAATGTTTTCCAACACAGTGTAAATATTTTCTCCTCCAAACCAATTTATAAAGCTTCAGCATCAATGCCAGATAATGATAATAATTTCAAGTTAACAAGTATATCTTTGAAATCTCTTTTGAAACGGATTTTTGTTTATCTTATGAAGATACAGACACTTTTTTTCCTCATCACTGAACTGGCCAGAACCAGGTTTTGAAGGAAAAATAACCAGCAGGTCCCCAATACTACAGGATAATTGAGGAATGTTTGATCGATGGGTGAATACGTCGGTATACGCCAAAAGTAGTTTTTTCTGATACTCCAGTGAAGTTTTTTCATATATTATACCATTAAACCCGTCTTATCCCTATACACCCTTGAGTATATTCCTATGAAAAATCGCTCTCATTTTTCATTATACTATCCGCCATAGTGGCAAAATCGAATTACCCCTCTAATTCCAATTCTATTATGTCTTCTCAGACGAGTACGCTTTTAATATTGGTCGGCAGAAGACAGATTATGGATTGGAAATTCTCGGTTTCATCGTATCTTGTCAAAGTTTCAACATGACGGATCGACATTCCATTTTAGGGCATCGAAGATTAAAAACCGGGATCCGGGATGTCCACGACGATGAGGCACTGTGAATTATAATCTTTGATGTCCGTTTTCTCCTTTTCCCAGTTCACATGGAGGGGAATTCACAGTAGTTCTGTTTCAATCCCAAAAACATCAATATAACTATGAAGAGGAATTATAATTAACAGATTGGGCAAAAGTCAACAAAATTAACCTAATTTTTAAAGTAGTTGTAAATTTGTATAAAATATAATTATAAAAGAATTGTCAATTTTTCCCTTTTAAAAATAGCATCCACTCGAAATGGAATATGTCATATTTAATAGCAATTCCTGTATCATTCCCCTTCCCATCTTTGGATCCCTCGTTTGTTCTTCTCGAATATTCACGATTCACCTAATCGCAAAAACCTGAATACTTAATCGTTTTTTTAATTTGTTCATCCAGAATATTACATAGAACACTCATGTGGGATATCAAGGTTTTTGCTGGAATTTTTTTCTTCATTTTTGCATTTTGATATTGAAGTCACAAAATGAAACATTTACATGTCAAGCTGTTCGTGTATAAAACTTTGTTGATTACAGTATAATAAATGTCCAATACCAATAATAATTTAAGCTGATTCTTCTATATAGTTAAAAGTGAATAGGGGGAGATATTTTCGTGAATATATTGAAAATAATGCAACAGTAACTCAGTACCTTTTCTCGAATGTTTCGAAATTCCATTTTTGAGTCTTCTGAGAAAAACTGTGTCGATAGTTTATGGAATGAGTATTTTTTTCCGACTGAAAAATTCCTATTATGACAGTGTCTTCAATTTCAATTACGATTCCAGTCAGAAATTATTATAATATAAAATTTGAGGTAGTGATTACATGTTTTTGTCGAATTTCCACATTTCATCAGTCTACTAGTTTATGAAAACGATGTTTCTGAAAACTTTCCATTGTCTTGCCAAGAACAGCATTATCAATTAGACCCCTCTGGATAAAAATGAATGATTAAATAAATAAATCAGTTTTTGACGATTCGCTACTGAAAAAATATGGTCGTGTCTTATATATCACTTCACTTGGTTTCCATAGAACATCAGTTTGTGTCTTTAAAAGTTCTTGGTGAATTTGAAATGGTGGTATCAACGAACGCAAGATTTTCATTACAATTCCAGTCAGAAATTATTATAATATAAAATTTGAGGTAGTGATTACATGTTTTTGTCGAATTTCCACATTTCATCAGTCTACTAGTTTATGAAAACGATGTTTCTGAAAACTTTCCATTGTCTTGCCAAGAACAGCATTATCAATTAGACCCCTCTGGATAAAAATGAATGATTAAATAAATAAATTAGTTTTTGACGATTCGCTTATGAAAAAATATGGTCGTGTCTTACATATCAATTCACTTGGTTTCCATAGAACATCAGTTTGTATCTTTAAAAGTTCTTGGTGAATTTGAAATGGTGGTATCAACAAACGCAAGATTTTTATTACAATTCCAGTCAGAAATTATTATAATATAAAATTTGACGTAGTGATTACATGTTTTTGTCGAATTTCCACATTTCACCGGTCTACTAGTTTATGAAAACGATGTTTCTGAAAACTTTCCATTGTCTTGCCAAGAACAGCATTATCAATTAGAGCCCTCTGGACAAAAATGAATGATTAAATAAATAAATCAGTTTTTGACGATTCGCTAATGAAAAAATATGGTCGTGTCTTACATATCAATTCACTTGGTTTCCATAGAACATCAGTTTGTATCTTTAAAAGTTCTTGGTGAATTTGAAATGGTGGTATCAACAAACGCAAGATTTTTATTACAATTCCAGTCAGAAATTATTATAATATAAAATTTGACGTAGTGATTACATGTTTTTGTCGAATTTCCACATTTCACCGGTCTACTAGTTTATGAAAACGATGTTTCTGAAAACTTTCCATTGTCTTGCCAAGAACAGCATTATCAATTAGACCCCTCTGGATAAAAATGAATGATTAAATAAATAAATCAGTTTTTGACGATTCGCTAATGAAAAAATATGGTCGTGTCTTACATATCAATTCACTTGGTTTCCATAGAACATCAGTTTGTATCTTTAAAAGTTCTTGGTGAATTTGAAATGGTGGTATCAACAAACGCAAGATTTTTATTACAATTCCAGTCAGAAATTATTATAATATAAAATTTGAGGTAGTGATTACATGTTTTTGTCGAATTTCCACATTTCATCAGTCTACTAGTTTATGAAAACGATGTTTCTGAAAACTTTCCATTGTCTTGCCAAGAACAGCATTATCAATTAGACCCCTCTGGATAAAAATGAATGATTAATTAAATAAATTAGTTTTTGACGATTCGCTTATGAAAAATTTTGTTGTGTCTTACATATCAATTCACTTGGTTTCCATAGAACATCAGTTTGTATCTTTAAAAGTTCTTGGTGAATTTGAAATGGTGGTATCAACAAACGCAAGATTTTTATTACAATTTCAGTCAGAAATTATTATAATATAAAATTTGACGTAGTGATTACATGTTTTTGTCGAATTTCCACATTTCATCGGTCTACTAGTTTATGAAAACGATTTTTCTGAAAACTTTCCATTGTCTTGCCAAGAACAGCATTATCAATTAGACCCCTCTGGATAAAAATGAATGATTAAATAAATAAATCAGTTTTTGACGATTCGCTACTGAAAAAATATGGTCGTGTCTTACATATCACTTCACTTGGTTTCCATAGAACATCAGTTTGTGTCTTTAAAAGTTCTTGGTGAATTTGAAATGGTGGTATCAACGAACGCAAGATTTTTATTACAATTTCAGTCAGAAATTATTATAATATAAAATTTGACGTAGTGATTACATGTTTTTGTCGAATTTACACATTTCATTAGTCTGATAATTTATTAAAACAATATTTTTAAAAATTTTCCATTGTCTTGCCATGAACAGCATTATTGATTGAACCCTATTTGGATAAAAATGAATGAAGAAATAAGTTTTTGACGACTCGGCTGACGGAAATACATATAAAATGGTCGTAAATGGACGTAAAGTGGCTCTGGTGTTGAAGCGTTAGCCTGTGAAGTAATTTCACATAATAAGAGGGGTTTTTTGGTGGTTTTAAATATTTTTTATTTTTTTTTTTTTTCAATCGATTTATGGAATTGGCATAGTACTGCATTCCATTAGATATTCTTGATATACTTGAAATGATGATACTATTCTCAACTAGCTTCGATGTATGGAAAAGTGCCCTGATTGACAATTACTTTAGTCGCATTTCATTCAACTGGTTTTAGGAATTTTTTAATTGAAAAGTTTCGAAGGGATTACTTGGTACAATTGTCGACGAGGGGAATGAAACAAGTAACACTAGTTACCTAAATAGTGTATTGGGCTGAATCTGACAATAGAGAAAGTACCGTGTTCTAAGTCGCAGTTTCGCCTTCTCGCTTGCTCTCTAGCTAATTTGGCTCTTCTTCGCAGACAGCATATCACTAGGAGGGCCAGCAGGGGGAAGCCGAAGATGCAGGATATGATGGGGATAACAACCGTTTCTGGAGAGACTGAAAAGAAAAAAAAAACTTAATTACGGGACGAAATGGCAAAGCATTATTTTCTCAATTGAATAACTTCCATAACTAGTTAGTAATTAGTTCCGCCAAAAATATAATACAAGACCACTTGACGTGAGAATTCAAAAAAGATAGATAATTTCTCTTATATGCTCTATTTTCTTTCTTTTCCTTATCGTGAATGTTGTACATGCACTCATCTGAACTTTCCATAGTGAGAGGCCCCCAAAAATTCTGAATTGAAAATGTTACGAGGCCAGAATTCTAAAAGAAAACTCAAAACTATTTGTTTTTTATTTTACTGACTATGAAGCGGTTCAAAACATAATGTTTGTTCAATTCTTGTGTGTTATCATTCGAAAGAGCTGTGAAGAATTCCTACCATATAAATCCACAAAAAATGTAAGCAATCGAAAATATCGATAGAAAAACAGAATCTCATATCCAGCTCTTCTGAATCGACCTCATAATATGGAAATTTGAGGAGATATAAAGCAAAGTGAAATGTACGATATCAGACTCCTGGGAATAATATATCCATATTCGAAGTAAACCGATACGACAAAATAGGGTTTTAGGTGAATATCGAAGCAATCAAAATGTATGAATGTGCCATCGCTTGTGGCTTGACTATCATCATTTTTATATTGAACGGAATATGTTCCGCCATTCGTGGCAAATCGTTTAAATTTCGCTTTACTTAATCTTTGGATCTGATAAATCTCTGATATTGAATAAGTTATAAACTCTTGCCAGATGGTGTTGGGGCGTTTTTTGTACCGATAGGTATTCAGCCCATCAGCAAAGTTCTTCGAGCCCTTAGACTTGCCTAGTATACCTCGACGACGTTTTACTCACGGGAAAGACATTTGAAGAATATCTGAATCTCCAGAAATGCACATTCTTCCAGAAAGAGGTGGATTTTCTAGCCACACAGTATCATCAGACATCATCCAAACAGACGAAAGGAGACCTAAAGACAAACATGAAGTGACGAGCTTCCAAGGTATCTGCACCTATCACCTTCGGTTTGTAGAAGGATTTGCTGATATTGCGGCATCCCCTACATAATTTGACAGGAGACTGAGACAAACTCGTCTGGTCCAACGAAAGTGAAAGGGCATTTGGAATACTGTAAGTTGCTCTATGTCCAATTTTAAGTTTTCCTCGTCGAAGAGGCCTGTTAGTTTTGGACACAGATGCCAGTATCGCAATGATATTGGAGTCGTACTAGCACAAGAGCAAGATGGCCAGGAGAAAGTAATTTGGTTCTACAGCAGAGCACTGGCCAAGCCAGAAAGAAATAATTGTTTAACAAGAAAGGAACTACTGGCAATAATCAAGGCTTTAGACTACTTCTACAAATACGTATGGAAGAGAGTTCCGCATTAGAACAGATCATGCAGCTCTGAAGTGGTTACTTGAGATGAAAACCCCTGAAGGACAAGTAGCAAGGTGGATTGAGAAGTTGAATCAGTATCGCTTCAAGATAAAACATCGACCAGGACGATTGCACAACAATGCAGATACCTTGTCTAGACGACCTTGTTCGGATACTTGTGAGCATTGTGAGCGAATTGGCCGTCGCGAAGGAATCAACCAAGTGAGATTAATGGTTGACGGCAATTGGACCACAGCAAAAATGAGACAAGACCAAGAATGTGATCCAAGCGTTAAGATGGAAGGATAGCGTAGCGAAAAGACCCACCTGAAAGGAAATCTCCGCTCGATCATCAACTTTCAGGTATCAATCGAAATTGGTTGTTCCTAGGTCGAGACCGTTTCCAATGACGAATGATGGCAACAAATACATCCTCGTTGCCATGGATCACTTTAGCAAATTGGTTAAAGCTTATGCCCTGCTTCATCAAGAAGCATCCACAGTAGCAAGAGCTCTGGTGGATAACGTGTTTTCAATGTTTGGAGTGCCAGTGGAGCTACATTCAGATCAAGGAAGGAATTTTGAATTGAACTTATTAAAGGAAGTTTATGAATTGATGGGAATTGGCAAGACCAGTGCAACTGCCCTCCATTCATAGTCTGGTGGCATTGTTGAAAGTTTCAACAGGACTATGGAAAGACATCTTTCCAAAGTAGTAGAGGAGCACCAAAAGAACTGGGATCGACATCTTCCACTATTCTTGATGGCCTACAGGGCATCTGTGCACGATTCCACAAAGCTCACCCCAGCCAGCATTATCTTTGGTAGAGATCTTCGTTTGCCCTGTGACTTGGTGTTCGGACCTAGGAAGACTTGTTATAATGGAGATAACGAGACATTGTTTGATCAAGACATTCAAAATTGAAAGGAGGATAATGATTCAGTGGGCGTTAATGAAATTGATAGAGTACACTTCTGGAACTTGATGGTGGATATTCAACGAATCATGCCCGAATCTAATAAGTTCCCATTTCTATTCCATTCTATTGTCGTAGCATGCAAACTGGATGGAGCTCGTGAAGTCAGCGATATCGTACAGGGATACTGACAATGTTATGTTGGCCGGAAGCATAAAATAGTTCCAGTGAATCTGGACAAATGTGGATGACCGGAATTTACGATAGTAAACCCTAACAAATGGAATTCCCGGATATTTCCTTATCCGCTATAGGATCAGCTGTAAAAGGATCGATATTACATTTACTTTTCAGCAGCATAACTGATAAAATTGCCCACAAAAAACTCATTGATGTATCAGCACAATTCAGTCGACACTTCACCACGGCTGAGTTGGATCTCTCTCAAAAACTTGCGTTGGGTGAAGTTGTCCTCAGTTTCGGCTACAAACATAACCCTACAAGTCTTTTGAACCGTGAATATCATTACAGAAACGACCGATCATAATAAAAGTATATCTACCTATATACGAAATCCGCTTCTGAATTGAAAATTGCCGTCCATTCTCTTTCACATTGTGTCCTGGAATGATGCGACCTAACGAACCGTTGATAATAGAAAACTGCAATCCCCAGACCTTTTTTTTGACGATACAATATCACACAAGAGATATCAAAGATTTATCTCACCAAACAACGATTTACACACTCGACTATATTCGAGACGGAAAATCCTCGGAGAGTTTTCTCAAAGGAAAATCCGATGAGACAAACACTAAGTTCTCGAAGGAATTGGAAGAAGAATTTTCTTTGTTGCTCCCAATTATGGCAGAATGGTATAGATTGGCAAGGAGAGAGATGGATCCATGCAATATTGAAACCGACTGATTTTCAGTTAACGAGGTCCGAGACAAGGCAGTGTTAAAGAGAGTTGAACGTGATAGTTTTTATTTTTTTTCACAAATAGATTGTAGTGATATAAAAATGACAATTGAATTTGGTTTCCTATACACCTACCTACCTCATTCTATTTGATTTTGTCACTTTCCGTTGAAATATCAAATTTTAGCACATCAAAAAGATTCACAGACGACTAGGTCATGTAACACAATATTCAATCAGAAGGAAACCGAATTTTTGAAAGTTTGCTAAGGTATCCATTCAAAAATTTTTGTCAGTTCATATTTTCATTTCAAATCCATAGAGTATACTGACTTCATCATTCTGAGTCGATTGGCCCTCGTAGAATCGGTCTGTCTTGAATCGTTCTCGAGTTGAGAAGTTTATCTGGAGTTGAGAGTGGTAATTTCCCGCAAATTTTTCAAAAAACCATATGAAATATTCATCTGATCCAGAATCGACTTCAAATGTCGTATAGATATTCAAGAATGAATAAATTTCACGAAAATGAGCATAAAAAAAATTTAAAAGTATTTTTTGAATTTTTCAACTCGAGAACGGTTGAAGATAGATGAATTCTGCGAACGCCAATCGATTCAGAATGGTGAAATTAGTATACTTTGTGAATTTTGAGTTGATCAATTGAATAAAAAAATTACCCGAAAAATCGAAAAAAGACCAAAGGGGTAGACCCCTAAAAATCATGAATAATACAAAATCATCAGATTCACTTACAATTCGCACTATATACGTAAAATTTCATGCTGATTTCAAAAATATATCATTTTTATATGCTCAGACACGTGGTTTAACATAAAAATTTATTGAATCTAAAAAATTCCCTCACACGATCAAATTTTCAAATATTTATATTTTTGATTCTTCAAAAAATCTCAAAAGTCCCTTGAATGTATCTTGACGAGCTCATTCCGAATGATACAACGAAATTAAATTTCGATGAAGAATTGATAAAATTTCGGGAAGATTTTTCCTCGAAAAAATGCACCTATTCACAAAATCAATATTTTCTGACTGAACTGGCATTCTAATTCGATAAACAAGTACATTTTTGAATTCAGAAGGGAATTTTCTATCAGATGGAGTAACATTTGCGAGAATTTTGTATTCTCAGAAGATTCACAGATGATTAAAGTCAAGTAAAACAATATTCGATCTGCAGGAAACTGAATTTTAGAAAATTGGCGTATGTGTTCACTCTAAAATTTTTGTCTCTTGATATTTTCATTCCAAATTCATTGAGTATACTGAGTTCATCATTTTGAGTCGATTGGCGCTTTTAGAATCGGTCTGTCTTGAATCGTTCTCGAGTTGAGAAGTTCATCTGGAGTTGAGAGTGGTAATTTCCCGCAAATTTTTCAAAAAACCATATGAAATATTCATCTGATCCAGAATCGACGTCAAATGTCGTATTGATATTCAAGAATGAATAAATTTCACGAAAATGAGCATAAAAAAAAATTAAAAAGTATTTTTTGAACTTTTCAACTCGAGAACGGTTGAAGATAGATGAATTCTGCGAACGCCAATCGATTCAGAATGGTGAAATTAGTACACTTTGTGGATTTTGAGTTGATCAATTGAATAAAAAAATTACCCGAAAATTCGAAAAAAGTCCAAAGGGGTAGACCCCTAAAAACCATGAACAATACAAAATGGTCAGATTCAGTTATAATTCTCACTATTCCGAAAATATGTAATTTGTATATGCTCAGATACGAGGTTGGATATTAAAGAGGAATAAAAATTCCACATTGTGAGGATAAACGTCGGGAAAATTAGTTGAATTCATTTATCAAACTTGTCCAAAAAAGAGGAATTGATCTTTTTCCGTTACTTTCGATACACGTCGACTCGCCAAATTAGGAAATAAGTACCTATGCCATCGCCACCCTGTATACTAATCAATTAATAACAAAGACGCAAATCGATAAGCGACTGCGATGGAACAGCAACTCTTTGGTTGTTCAAATTCGTGTTTTCATTAGCGGGGATGCTTTTCGAAATTGATTTCGGCAGGTAAATTTGCTCGGAGCGGCCTTTCACAACATGCCCGATCCCAGTTTCAATCAATACCTTTACATCACACACAGCCTTTCTAATTGGAAAACTCCGGTATGGAAGTGTTCGTTTATTTTAGTCTGCACTTTGGTTACGAATGACGGGAAATGAGGGCGAGTTTATGATGGAATTAACCAAAATGGAAATATGGGTAGGTAAAGTTCCCACTCAGCACGGTAATATACAGGGTGTTCCCTAACTACGGTTCCTAACTGCAGGGGGTGATTGGTTAGGTCATTTTGAAAAGAAAACTTCCTATGAACATATGTCCAGAGTAGCTTCGTTTCTGAGATTTAGGGCGTTGAAAAAAAACCGGTAATTATAAAATATCATGAATATCATAGAACTGATTGGGTTGAATTTTGGTATATTTATTTGAACTGATAAGGCGCGCATTTAGCCCTAACTAGATTGAAATTACCAAGGCCAGTGGCGTCTCAGTGGGCACCACAGCCAACAATATTGTAAAAAAGTATGCCACTGACTTTTTTCATATATAACTTTGTTTTGAGAAAAAATGAAAGCCACTCATTTGCCACAGCACAATGATAGTAGGGTTTTCCCTACCCATATTCCATTTCAAATTGAAAAAGTACATATTTTTTGGATTATTGGTTGTTATTTGTTCACCAACTGTAATTATTTAGAATATCCATGATATTTCTTAATTACTTTTTTTTTTTATTTCAACGCATTGTATCTCAGAAACGAAGAAACTCCGGAAATATGTTAATGGGAACTTTCTATTTAAAATGACCTAATGAATAACCCTCTGCCGATAGGAACCAGATACTAAATTAATGTATAGAGTAATTTGACAATGTAACAATGCAGAAATATAACTGTTTTGCAAAAAACCTAAAAAAATTAATAGGAAGTAATTTATTTTATTGAATTTTCGAAATGTTGTCTATTACTTGCGAAACAATGATGAAGTCTGCTCTAAAACTCCTCTCTAACATTTCAAAAAACTGCTGGCTGAAGTTCTCTACCCACAACTGTTAATCGTTTTTTTAAATTTTCCAAATATCGATGCTGTGCTTTATGAAAAATCAATTTTAGATGGCTCCATAGGAAGAAATCTATGGGCGATAAGTCGAGTGATCGTGGTGGCCATTCTGTTGCTCCTCTTCGGCCAATCCGCCTACCTGGAAATCTGTCATTTAGCCACTGTCTAACTGGAAGAAAATAATGTGGTGAAGCTCCATCTTGTTGAAATCGAATAAGATTTTCTTAAAAATCATGTTACCGGCCGCATCAATTCGATTTTCCAAGTAGGTTTAAGAGGTCTATTATTTCTAAAAGCAGATTTAAGTATAGATCACCTGTCAGATTTTCCTCAAAGAATTGAGGTCCAATAATAGTATCCCCAAGAATGCCAGACAAAGGTTTACTTTCTCTACATTCTGTGTATGACCTTCCCAAAAAAGTCGCGGATTTTCATCCCTCCGTAGCCAAAATTTTGTTTGTTAACATGCCCATTTGAAAAAATATACACTCATCAGTAAAGCAAATATTATGCAAAATATGTTGGTTTTCATTTATAAAATCTTCTGTCGAAATCTTCGGCAAAAAGCTTTTAAAGAATTTGCAATTCATACGAGTGGAATTTTTGTAACTAGTATCTTCCTTACTATTTCGAGAGACCTCGAAAATCGCGCATGATTAGTGGGAAACTACGAAACAGCGCTGTCCACGGATGATGAGCTCTCGGAATTGAGTAGAAAACACTCTATTCACATATATATAAAGGAGGTTAGTCTCTGGACTAGAAAAGAAATATATTTTGGGGATGCAGTCAAAATAAAAGGCCCGGTACGAGAACAAATCTTTGTTACAATGTCAAGCTTTCGAAAAACTTCATTTTCATTCTCAAGTCATCCGAAAATATTAATGGTGTGAATATAACACTGAAAAATATGAGAAAAAATCAACTCACTAAAGTGAGGATAGTTTGTATAAAATAGCCATTATTGCTCTTTTCTTTATTAATATAATGACCAGTCAATCAACCTGGCTGTAAAAGGGTAAAACTCCGAAGATCCCTCATTTCGTAGCCAATTATAAAGCAAATGTTCAGTATCTTTGTGATAGAATTTCATTGGTAAAAATTGATATGAGTTTATAAAAGCCATTTGAATGGGAATCAGTTAGTTATGGAAGATATTTTGACAAAAAAGTCCCTTGCAACAGAAATCGTACATTTTTTAACAAAATTTCCTCTTAAATGAAATGTAAAGGAATACTTGACAGCTATCAAGGGTTTTGTCAATCATTACATCGTTGAGATTATCCTATAAAACAAACGGAGTTTTCGGATCAGTTCCTAATATACGAAATACGTAATTAATTACAAAAATTTTAAAAACTCAAATATCGTAGAATTTTACAAAAAATTCAAATTTTTCTTACCTTCACGATATTTATTGAACTTCAACAAAGATCTCCTTGAAAAATGTCATGCAAATGTGACCTAATTTCTGAAAAATATAACTTTTGAGATGTTGCTTATTTTGAACAACGCGTTTTCTCAAGAAATTGAAAATCACTCAGTATATCTGATCGGGACTTAGTAGGTTTCAAGACGATACTAAGTTTATGACAAATTAATATATTTTTGAAAAATCACAATTGAAGATTGATTCTATTTGTTGCCTACTTTTTGAATGCCACTGTATATGGAACTCAGAAATATAAATTGGCATATTATGAATATGGAAAAGCACCATTTCCACCGAGCCTCCCACGAGTCCAATTCGAATAAAAACCAAACATTTTGATCAGGTCAGTTCTAGCTGACAAATCCCCAACATATGCCCCGAAACAAGCGACTATCAATAATTCCACTCACCAGTGGGATATATGAGGACGACGGGCGGCCTTTTGTTGTGATGATTCGCAGTTCCCGTGGAGGCCACTTTGTTGATGCTGTCCTGTTGCCCGGACATGATTACGCCGCTTTTTCAATGAAACGCCGGAACTAATCCTGCAACAAAAGGAAGATATCAGCAGGTTGTATAATAACGCTACGTTGGATGATGAAGGTGGGGCGATTACGGGACGAAAAGGCCAGAGGCTATGCAGCAGGGAAAAATAATTTGAGGTTATAAAATAAATGTGTTTTAGGGAAAAGGCGCAACAGACTGGACATCTGAAAATTAATCTGATGAAAAATTCTGCTGTGAATGTTTCTTTTACAGCAGTATTTTCCGCAACTGATGGTGAAAATAGAACTTTTCACACTAGGAGTGAATGTATATAATCACAGCCGCCTTAATTTTCCGAGCCGTGATGAAAAAATCGGCAACACCGCGCGGTAATCAATTTGACAATCGACACATTAATTCGTTATTGACAATTTCTCGGCTTATTTGAATAACTAGGAAAAAAACATAGGAGAATGAATTTGTAGAGAAAAGAACTCCGATTGATGTGGTTGTTTCATTTTCTTTATCACAAACGGGAATCGCAATCTATTCAATTTCTAAACGGAAAAAGTGTCAAGTTTGGTTTCTCCACGCTCTGAAATTCACATTTTGAAAGATTTTTCTTTTATTCCTCCAAACCACAAAGATGATCCCTGATATTTTTCAGATTTTTCGTTTGAAGTCTGAATGATGAAAATAATTTGTTATTAGGGTACATATAGTAAATGTGCCAAAATCAGGTAAATTGTTTCAAATGAATATATTATTTGTATTGTATTGTTGTATAGATCTAAGTGTTTTATTAGTCAGTGAAGTGTTGTATGTTTGTTTATAGTGAAGTTAGAAAATAAACAGTTTAGTAGTGTGCTCGGCCTATCATTTAGCAAAACGTAACAGTGGTGTCCGAAGCGGGATATTAGTGAAAAACAGAAACAACCTATTTATAAACTATTTATGGTGAATACGAGGAGTACATCGTACGATACGATGGAGGACATTGTGAAATTTATCCAAAATCAGTTTTCGGATTTGGAAAGAAGGCGCCAGGAGGAAAAACAAGAAGAGGAAAAGCGGCGCCAGGAGGAAAAACAAGAACCAGAAAATGAAAAACTAAAAGAATTAAACACGTCGGTTGGAGGAAAAACAGGAACCAGAAGAGGCACTCCAGAAAATTCTCGAAGAACAGAGAAAAGAGCGAGAGAATGAAAAACAAGAAGAGGAAATGAGACGGTTGGATGAAAAGAAATAACGAGAAGAGGGACTCCAGAAAATTCTCGAGCAACAAAAGAATGAATTAGAACGAATAGAAAAACAAAGGAAAACAGACTTCCAGAAGGTTCTAGAACATCAAGACAAGTTCTTCCAACATGTATTACAGAAAAACGAAGTACAAATGGAGGAACTGAAAGAAGAACTGAAAAAAGAACTAAAGGAAGACGTCAAGAAAATTGACGATGAGCTTGATAAGAAAGTGAAAGGACTCGAAAACCAGGTAGCTCTCTTTAAAAACCAAGATCGTCGAGACAGGGTTGTGATTATTTTGTTGAATAATTTAATATAAATATTCAAATGTTGAATCCTGTTTTTCATTTGAAAAAAATATCATATATGGGATCTTCTAGCCTTGTCAAGTTGATGGCAACAATCTCAAGAGTTGTGAACCAAGCAAGTGTTAATTTTGCAAACGTAGTAAATTTTGCGATGAATTCCAATTCCATCCTGTGAAGAAAAAGTAACAGCATAGCATTCAAGGGAGGCAGAACGATAAAGAAACTAAAGTAAGTTAAAAATCTCTGACTCTGTGTGGTATAATTTTAATATCTTGACAATAGAGCCCAACGTTACTATATATTTAATAACATTAACGATTCTGCTCGGTCGTATCTAATGTGACAAAAAGCTATTCAATTATAAAGTAGCTTTTGTTATAGTACGAGATCACGACTCAATCGGGTACGAAATGGTAGGTACATTGGGACGGACACACACATATTGTCAGACCGAAAATAAATCAACTGTTAGATCAGAAAATGAACAAATCCATTCTTCTTCCCACTACATAAAGTCCTGGAAAGAATGTGGTTAATTCGGCTGTTCCATGTCACTTTTCGGTCGATTACAACGCCCAGGTATTTTACTTCTTTGGAAACTGGAACCTGTTATCTGGGCCCATTCAGGGCTGGGGCTTTATGTTCATACTTTCTGATAAATGGGACCAGCACAGTTTTGTTAAGATTGACATTGAGTTCCTCCTCTGCACACCAGCTTCTGATTGTGTTTAGGGCTACTTGCACGCGGTCTGAGATTACTCCTTCATATCGACCACCAATGGTGACGACCAGGTCATCGGTGTGACCTTGAGTCGTGAACCGAGATTCTTGTAGCTTTACTAGCAGGTCGTCAACAACCGGTGCCCTTCGTTAAGGCCATAAAACTTCCCCTTGGGGGCTACCTTTGTCCGCTGTCATCCTGACACTGTCTCTCCCCTCAGGATCGCTACAATAATTCTACTTTTCAGCATTGCTTGTATCCATCTAATCAATGATACGAAAGAATAGTACGCGATTCATCTGGTGCATGAATCGTGGCTTGATTCCTTAGTTTTCCCTAGTCTCGCTCCCATACCATGACTGTCCACATAGTTATATCATTGTTACTACATATATATTTCAGTATACACTTCCATTATCACTTCAGTAATTCAACCATGACAGTTTTTTTGCGCAATGTAATCTAAATAAAGCTGTGAATATCCCTCCCAAAGATCATACATCACACCAACGAATAATTCCCCCTGTCATCGTTTATTCAGGTGCCGCCAGGTATTGAATACTCGACAAAATTCCTGTTCCGATCCATTAAAAATTAGTCGGAAACATCCCACAATCGATTCCAATTCCAGTATCATCCCTCACAACTCTGGAGAAGTCATGGAGAGGCGACAGTTCGGTATTCAAAGTGCGCTCCGAATTGTCTGACCTGACTTGAATGTCTTATATCGACGGGATCATAAAAGAAGGTCTGTAAACCGGCTCCAAAGCTGGATATACGCTATTCGGGGTTGATGTACATGACGCAGAGCTGATGATGAATACTGATACGGTACAGTACGGGGTTTTATATCGAGAATGGACGGGGAGGATTAACCTGGGTCCGCGGTTGGACTTTATGGCGTAATAATAGCTGATACACGAGCGCAGAGATATATTCGTGCGATTGCGATGATTCAGTGTGGTGGAAATGATAGGAATGAATGTTGATGGTATCGAAATATATATAGAATTTTCTGCCGACACCGTATGAGAAAATGCAGATAAATATACACATTTTTTTTTTCAGACCGGAATATTATAAGCGTATATCGTCATAGTTACGCTATAAATAAAGAGGGTCATAACTCTCTTGGGATATTATATATATATATATATATATATATATATATATATATATATATATAAAGTGAATAGAGTATTTTCGTTTCAATATATATATATATATATATATATATATATATATATATATATATATATATATATATATATATATAAGAAAAAACAAAAATATAATGCTCTCAATTTCACAAATCATACTCACCGAAAAACGTAAACAGTGGACAGCTGTTTCAAACTTCTTGGTTATCAATTAGCTATCTGGGTTCAATCCTCTGTACCTGGTACAAATGTCACAACAACAAACATTGACCCGATTTTAATGTAGGCATATCTATTTGATATTTCCCTACAGCCTACTATTTGTAGGTACGAAACAATATTCATCGAAGTTTATCGAAAACACGAAATTGAAAACAGAATTGTGGGACAAGTAGAGTACTAGAGTTCTCGTCTCGAAGACATGTAAGATATAAGAAAAAACAATAATATAATGCTCTCAATTTCACAAATCATACTCATATTTTCCATTGAAGATGATGACCGATCGGGAAGGCCAGTTTCTGTGTCAGTCCCCGAAAATATCGATGCATGACATGATTTTAGCAGACCGTCGAATTGGGCTAAAACGGATATCTGAAGCACTGAATATTTCATACTAACGCGTTCATCATATAGTTCACGTCAATTTGGACATGAGAAAAAGTGCTGCAAAATGGATCCCCAAATGTTTGAATGTTGACCAAAAGCGTGCAAGGGTAGTAGCATCGCGTTTGATCTGTGCTCGATTTGAAAACGATGTAGACTTCTCAAACCGAATTGTTACTATGGATGAGACTTGGGTACATTTCTACGATCCAGAAACAAAGCAACAATCGATGGAATGGCGACACTCCGGTTTTCCAAGACCTAAGAAGTTTCGTGTCCAAAAATCTGCTGGAAAAGTTCTTGCTTCAGTTTTTTGGGATTGTCATGGTTTGCCATGATTGATTTTTTGGATAAGGGTAGAACAATAATCGGAGAGTACTATTCGACATTACTGACCACTCTACGGGAAAGAATTAAAGAGAAAAGACGCGGAAAGCTATCCAAAGGTGTTTTGTTTTTGCAGGACAACGCCCCTGCACACAAATCTCATGTTGCCATGCAAAAAATTCGTTATTTAGGGTTTGAATTACTAGAACACCCCCCTTATTCACCAGATTTGGCTCCGCCCGACTATCATCTCTTTTCTCAACTGAAAAAAAGTTTAAAAGGTCGTAAATTTTCTTTCAACGAGGAGGTAGTAAAAGCTGTGGAGGTCTGGTTTGCAGAGCAAGAAAAAACATTTTTTTTTGAAAGGTCTAGAGACGTTGCAGGTTCGCTAAGAGGAGAATATGTTGAGTAATAAAACATTTTGACATTGAAATTTTGTTTGGTTCTATAGTAGGCTAAGAATTTTTCAATATATCCTCGTAGTTCACCTAGTAGTTACGGTTTGGAAAAGATTAGACAACCGTGACAGGACACCTTCAAAATACAGAAAATAAAGAATATGATTCAAGCTCATGAAGAAGATAAAGAATATACTTCAAGCTCAGATAATAACTGCAAATGAAAATGGAATTAGTTCCATCTACGATAGCTAGCATATGACGAATGACTTTGGCTGTCTCTGGTTTCCAAAACAGTCTGGAACGATGAAGTAGGCTACTGCTATGCCAAATCTGGTCTTTACTGTTTTTTGGTATTTCTGTATGGAAAATTATTGCATAAAGTTTGTTCGGAGGCGAAGAGTTAACCCTGTCTGACCACAATGAAAAATTGATAGAACGCGAGTGCTGCTAGACATGTCAGAAATACGGTCTCATTGCATTAGAAGACATGCTAGTATTATGTGTACACAGGCTGATGGAACCATCTCAGGAATTGTACCTACAATAACACTTATGAAGGAATAATTTTGCAGACTCTGGAAGTGTAACTTGATGGAACGATAAAATCACGATTGACACAGGTAATCGTCGACACTCTATTGCAGTATTCTAGTACTTCTTTGGCCTATTAGAACTACTGTTTTTTTAATGCTGAATTTGGATCATTCTGCATAGCAAAGCGAGCTATCATCTTTTTTGATCTATGCCTTCTCGAATTTCTAGGTCATTCTTTTTAATTGCTCTCACAGAAGATAAACAAAAACGGGGTTAGATAAAGAAACTCTGGACGATTTCGAGTGGATACACAGTGGATCTATAATTTAATATCATCCAATCTTCCTTCACATTATTTTCTCAGTACTAAATCAATATTACGACTGCTGCTCAGCACTGCTACCTGATTTCCCCGGAAATCATATAGCAAATATTAAATACTCTTCCTCTCGATGTTCATCATTAAAAATACATCCCTGTACAGACAATCAACGTCTCGTCATTTTCTCTTGTCGTTTAAAATTTATAACCACATCTGAATGAATGATGACTTCCCCTGGAGCTGGAAGTCTCATCATAAAACACAAAAATTGTGCTGAAGGTCGCTTTCATTTTCAGCAGAATAACGTCCTGCCTTCCTCTTTGTTTGCCATGAAACATTCAACGGGTGTTAACATGCATACTAATGAAATATCCGTATATTTCTTCCTCTGGAGCCGGAATAAAATAACGAGTAAATTGCGTTAATCTTCATTTTATCACGTAATTCATTGAGAATAATATTTTGTTCTCCTAGAAGAAGTTTATGAATGAATATCTAGTCAGGGAAAATTGTGAAACCAAGCATGAGGAGAGAAATTATTTCGAAGTTTTGTATGTTGAAAGTTACGGAAAAACCACCCATATAATGAATTTCTTAGCTTTACGGATCGAATAAGAAAGACATTCTGATGAATATTGCCTTCCAAAATAATTCATTGGAGAGAAACGATGGGAAAAGTGAACCTGTTAGATCGATCTTACTGAAACTTTGGGGTTACGGGGATGAAAGATTATGAAAAATGCCATTTCTCTCTACCTTTCCTGGGTTCCCACAAAGTTTTTTGAACACTACAGGATATTTCGTTTCGAGCAATTCAGAAAAGAAAGCTCAATTTTTTGCTCAGTTGTCAATATCACTGAAATAGTCAACGAAATTATATTGGGTGAGCTCTTTGATAGGATAGAAGGAATATTGGAGCTAGCTCATCTTGATTTTCCTCGTTATCGGAAGTCTCACTAGGTCGTTGAACCTTACCGGGTTATTGTGAGGTCAGAGTCCTTATAAGAGAGTAATTTGATATTGCCTTTAGGTGTTGTACAATACACAGTTCACTGTTCCTGATATCCTTTTTATTGAAAAGCTTGGAGAAACTACTAACGAACACATTTTTCATATTCACCAGCTAGCAAATCAACAGAACCTACCATCAACAACCTTGTCTTAGGAGACCACTTCTCAAATGAGGCCACTGTTCAACCAATACTGGATAAGAACTATAGTTTGATGGGGCGCCTCCACCAAATATAGCAATAGAGGGCGTGGTAAGCGTTTTCTTCGGAAATGCTATATATAAAAACTATTCCATTTGAATAGGAGTCGCACGTAAGGTTGAATTTCATCAAGGCTTACAATTTTCCTAAGCTACTGTTCTTCGGCTGATACCCTGACTTCCGTATTTCCTTTAAGAACTCCGTGTTCACAAAAAATTCTCCGCCAAAATAACTAGATACAAACTGAACGATACGTTCTTGTTTACGATTCCTGAGTGAACTACTATCCGCCACTTTCGGTTTGATCATTCATCATCCATGGGCGTGAAGAGGGAAATAAATGATTCGTGGTTTCGTTTTGTTCCAAATTGAGTCCAGTCCCTTGTCATCCATTCCGATTCAGCTGGTGATTGATAGAGGACGATTTCTTCATGTGTGGCAACGATGGTAAGGTTCGATTATTGTCACAATGAAAAATAGCCGGGAATAGGACTCGACTTTGCTGAGAGCGTCATTTTTTGATAGTGCATCATTCGTTGAACAAAAAGGTTACGACCATTCTTTCTAGGAGTGATAATTCAAGTTTTAAATAATAGGTAAGAGCTGATAGTTACCAAGTTGAAAATGGATTATACAATCAATATTTCATTGATTCGGTTTGATTTAACAGTACTCAGATTATGTTCTCCCACTATAGTGTCGTTTATTCTTCATAAATTGGGTTAACATTGGGCCAAAACAATATTCTGCTTCATAGAACTACACAGACCTCTGAAACCTCTACATCTGGCTCCTATCGAAAAAAATTCCGACCTCTCTCCTACTGCCTCATAATCTTTTCGAACTCTTCAGCCATGATAAGTTTTGTGCTTTTATGAATCATTCATTGATCCTTGAACACCTCTGAAAACGTTCTGATTAAACAGTCCTTTATACTTTAGCACCTCGATCCAAAATCCTTTCTGTAAACATATACTTGTTGCGATATTTCAGCCACCATTTGAAGTAAATGAACTGAAAATGTCTGGCTAATATATCTAGAATTTACGGTGGATCCGTTTGATCTTGAAGTTGAAAAATTTCGAAAACTTTGTTCTATGTAGAATCAACCACAATTTTGACATAGCTTTTTTGAAAAAACCTACAGTATTTGAAGAATGAATCTTGATTCTGTCCACTCTTCGTGTTCAAAGCAAAAAACTTTGTTTCAAAAAGAAAAGATTCAATCTCTGCTTTTATCATGGACGTCTACAAAAAGAGATCCTTCGAACCCCGCATACATTTTATTACGAACTTATTTTTTATTCGCTATGGTTAGCAAGATATTCGCCAAAAATATAAAAAGCCTCATTATTTTTTCTAATAAATCTGCCCTACAACTTCGGACGTTTAATAAAAAATATTCATTAAATAAGTTCGTTCCCGGGGATCCTTTCATTTTCCTCGCTATGCTGGATAATCTCTTCGAAGCGTCTTATGAGACGATCGTAAACATTTTCCGTTTATAGTAGGTCCCCTTCTGTGAAAAAATGTCCAGCAAAAAGCAGCCAAAGTGGGAACCAATTACTGATACGTTCATTAGCGGATGCCTAATGTTGCACATTATGACTACGGTTGGAATGTCGAAGAAAACAGTAATAACAAATTTGGCGAGCCTTCGGGATAATTATATTACTTACTCATCAAAGCTCGAATACCATTCCATGAAACAAAAAAATTTAAAATATGAAGAAATTACGCACGACTATAAACTCTTGACTGATGAAATCAATCAGGTAAAACTGAAGAATATGGTTAACTAAACAAGTTTTCTAAAAATTTTCACAGTTGTTTTAGAACACCTTGCGAAACACTAGTCATAAAAATGTGTTCGCATCAACAGACTTTCTTGTTCACATAATTTTAATACGTTTGTTTCAAATCAGTTCAACCCCTTTTTACTGAAAACAATTCTCGATTTGTAATTTTGTATATGAACTATTTATTTCAATCAAAAATTAAAGTTTTGATATTTTCGATATTTCAGTTTCCTTTATATTTCTTTCAGTTATTTTAGTTCATTATACCGACTTCGGCAAAACTATGGAAAATATAACAATTGTAACTGTAACTGTGTGATGAAGTTGGATAGCAAAATTATGTAACATGTTTGCATTCATTTCTGCATGAGATAAGACTACCAGTATCGAAAATTTGGAACTGATGCTATAGTGGTATCAATACTTTTGATACAATATTTTTGATACCAACATATCGATGTTTTGGATGTATCATATATCCTGACTTGGGAAACATTACAAAGACAGAAAGAGACAGTAAAACCAAAAAGAAGAAGAGGGGAAAAAGAATTTTTTCGAGAGAGAGAGAGAGAGAGAGAGAGAGAGAGAGAGAGATCCAGATGGCACTGATGAAACAGCTCACACAACAATAACAATAACTCAAACGATATTGCTTTATTTGACGTACCATTGTTTCGGCCGGATTGAACTCTGCGAAAAACATTTCATTGTTGCACACTCACCCAGCCTCTGGTTACATCATCTCGCTTGAGCCTAGTCATTCTACAAATAACGGGAATCCCAGTCATCGTAATATGTGCTTTTTACTACAGGCCATTACAGTTCAACCCAAATAAAAACTTAACGTTCCGTGCCTGACGATGGAGAGTTGGTCCATATTGCGCGAAACTTCCATTGTGGAACGATTCCGGAATTTGTGGAAGTTGCACTGTTTCGTTTCGTTCCAGTTTTCCATTAGTGACCGCTCATAATGGGAAAACTGTAGGTATGCTTTTTTTCGACAACAAATTCACCGATCTGTAGAAACTCATCAGGAAGTTCAACTACATTTCCGTTGATGGTGTTTCCATTTTCAGCTGTTGCAATGAATTGGGGATGGTTCCAATAACGATGTTGATGTACAGGATGGGTGAAGAAGTTCCTCTACATTCAAATTCAGACGCTTGCAACTTGGTATTCTTAACCCATTAACGGCCAAGCAATGAAGAAAAACTATTTTTTTGAATTTTTCATATCGAATATGGTTCAAAATACATTAACTAAGACATATTTATCATATGTTAACAGAAAACCAACAGCAACACAAAAAAGCATAAGGGTGCGTATACGCACCTTTGGCCAGTAACGTTATAAATTGATAAAGAAAATCAAAAAGTCTTGATTAATTTTTTTAAGGAAAGACCTCAAAACATACAGGATCGAGACATTATATATAGTATGGCAAGCTACCTTTGGAGGGACGTCCGTAGCATGAGTGGGCAAACATATCTGTGTTGACAGTTTCAGCAAGTCTCTCAAATTTCATAAGCGATAGTGTTAGAAGTGTTCGAAATTCTAACTGAGAAATGTTACTGCAATAAAACAATAATTATAATACTCCTTCATAAACACTATACAGACCGTTTCTTTTATCATGTGGTAACATTGCTATATTCTATTAGAATTTTACAAACTGAGCTTTATTCAAGTGCGTAATTGAGGACAATACATAGTGGTAGGTATACTAAACGTATATTATTATGAAATGAGTCTTTAGTGCGTCAAGAAGTGAATAAAGAATAATTGTTTTCATAATGTTGTAAAATCGTTGAAAAACTATGTTTGTTTTGCTAATTGTGAAACATATTTTTATTTATCTAAAATCTAATAAACATGCTCACAAGGTCAAAAAAACATATTAGAACATCTACAAATACTTGTTAGAGCAAAAACAATTAAATCATCTTTAAAAAAAAAATAAAAAGGGTGCGTACACGCACCTTTGGCTGGTACTGGGTTAATGGCATTCGAGAACTTCATTGTTAATCATAGACGTGATTGATTAACCATCTAGAGATGCAAAAGAAAAGGAGGTGACGGTTGAATTAAAAGGCGTTATTGAGGAAATACAGAAACCAATGAACAAAAAGAAAAACCTGCTGAAGATGGTGAACATAAAGTTGATGATCATGCGACTGGAATCGTTCTCTCTGACAACCTGGTGATCATAAAAGTGTTTTATTATCATATAAATGTTACCATAAATGTGAAACTTATAATTGAATTCAACGCTTTGACTATTACCGATATCTTTGACTTTGATATCTTCCATTGGAACATGGCAATTTTTTGGGAAAAAAATGTATCTAATCAGCCTTAAAAAAGACAGTATTGTCTCAAACCTTTTTTTAAATCAGTAAATAATTACTATTTTATGATAATAATCAATATTTTTTGAAAACTGAAGCTTATCAACCCACACAATGACAAACAATCACAATTCGTCTTCTTTTAATAACGGAAAAATATGTTCTAACAGTAATTTACAATCGAAACATTCGCGATGACGGAATATTTCAAACATATAGGTATAAACCTTCCTTTCGATGAAACAAAAGATGGAAATGGCGCGGGGAACAAAGCGGAGGAGGCAGGTAATTTGATTTCGAGGCAATTCAGAACGAGCATGAACAAAGACCCAGTTGTTGTAATTCATTTCACTTAAAGGAACGGAAAAAAATTACAATTAACCATAATTATTCCAGGCGTTAAATTGGATTCCATGGAAATTTGCATGAAAGGTTTGTAGTGGAAAATTAATTATTTTTTGCGAGCGTTCCCAAACTTTTGAGAGATTTTTGTGAATACGAATAGCAATTTACTGGGCATCCGCCTGATATTTCAGATTAATTTTCAACCCAGTGCCTTTCAATTATTTTGTCGATTCCATTAAATTCATGTCCGGAGATTCAATTTCTCTCTCAGTCAGATGAAGATACGATGCTCTACAGAATATTCCATAATTCTTTATGATATATATATACCCTTTTCAACTTCATATGTTCCCAGTCGACTATCGATTGAATCTTTGTTTTAGCAAACACTCCTAGACAGTACTGCGAATGTAAGTAAGTAGGAAAGCCTTTTCGATTGAAATGCATGGCAATATGCAGAATGAATAAACTCCATCATAAATCATACGGGCCGTGAATACATCAGCAATTGTTCTCCAAACAGAGTTCAAAAACGCGAACGGACCGAATGTTGGGAAAATAGAGAACGTGATATGTCTTAAAATTTTCATAAAACGCTGCATTTTATTATTCATCCTCCAATATTCCTTTCCTCATGTATACCCTTCATTTATGAGGTCTTCCGTGGATTTGCAGAATTTCCTAGAAGTCAGCGATGTGAAATGCCCGCGCATAATGAAATCGGATCCAGCTTTATGAGTATATTTGCAGATATAAAATTGGGATGATGAAAATCCGAATGGCTTGGAAAATTGAAGGAAAATGTTATGCCACGATAATATATCGTGACTGAAAAGCCAATGAGGATCTCAGTAGGTATGAATAGTTCTTCGGTGAATGGGATTCGAAATGAGAAGACGAGGATATTCAATTCTATCCGACCGCAATGCAGATATGAATTTTTAACTATGTAGCTAGGTTTTTCCATGGAATGAAGGCTCCAACCTAAGGTTGGTCTCGTATTATTTTGTATTCGTTTTGTGTAATTTAATATTTATTGTTTGAAAATATGGGCACAGCTTTGGGAATCAGCTTTTTCCTTTTCCGGTGTCCTAGTTCTTCAAAATGAAGCTAGTACTGAAAGTAGATCAGGTGGCGCTTTCATTTTTGTACGGGTAAGGTTTCGTGTATTTTTGGTAGCTGGTTGTTGTACTGAGACTGTTCTTAAGCACACAAGAAAAATAGACGAATCCGTACATTTGATTTACTGCAAATTGTCATTTTAACAGTTCTCTTATTATTCATATTTCTGTGTAAATGAAAAAGTCCTCTGAGAATTCTATCTAGGACTGTTATTTCTCTTTTCATCAGGGACCATACGTTTCTTTAGTGGATTTTTATAGTAAATCTTCCCAAGTTGTTCATCGATAATGATAATATTATTAAATAATAACGAGCTGATTCCAAAACATACTACAAAAATTAATTTCGATAATGAATTGACAAAAAACGAAAATCTTCAATTTGAAATTGCACAGGTTTCGTTGAAAGACTATGAAAGCATTCATTGATTTTGATAGAATTTTACATTCGGTGTGCATATTGAAAAAAAGGTTTGGTTTTTCGGAAATGAATTGAAAATTAATGAAAAAAAAATAATTCGGAGGAAAGTGAATTCTGTCAAGTCCAGCTGAATTTTCCAACTCGAGTACGGTTGAAGATAAACAAAATCTGCGAACGGCAATCGAACCAGAATGATAAAACTAGTATACTTAGTTATTGAGTATTTGAGAAAAGAATAAAAGTAATTCCTAAGGGGTAGATCCTTAAAAATCATGGAGAATACAAAATCGTCAGATCCATTTGAAATTTCCACAATATACATAAATATTTTATGCGGATTTTGAGAATATACAATTCATATATGCTCAGATACGAGGTTTAGCGGAAAAAAGATATGAATCGTCGAAAGTTCATTGGCACAATCAAATTTTCGAAAATTTTAAATACCAATCTTTCAAAAAATCGCAAATTATCCCCGAATGTATCTCAATGGGCTGATTTCAAGTCATAATACGGAAATCAATTTCTCGATACTGAATTAGGTAACAAAAAACGAAAAGTTTCAATTGAAATTGGAGAGGTTGCGTAAAAAGCCTATGAAATCTTTTATTAATTTAGAATCGAATTCACATTTGGTGAGCATTTTTATTTCATAATGAAAAATATTTGAATATTTTTTACCTAAAAATGATCGATTTATTTGAAATAAATGGAAACTTTGTGAAAAAAAAATGAGGAAAATAAACCCCTCTCAACTCCAACTCAACTTTACTATTCTGCGAAGGCCAATCGATTCTGATTGATAAAATTAGTATACTGTGTGAACTTGTGAATTTCAAGTTGATCGAAAAACTAGTTCTACTGCAAATTTCGAAACAGTTTATTCTCGTAACAAAAATAACCCCCCATTCCACCCTTCCTACAAAAATTGCGCCACTCGAGCCGACATTTCACAGCACGGTGTCAAATGACATAATTTAAGGACCAATTCCCGGATTGATTTATGACACCTCCACCCTACTAATTCGAGCCCTTCGGAATCGAGAACGAGCTGAAAAGTCGGAAGGAAAAATGGGATGTTCCAGCATTTTAGTTTATTCAATTAAATTTGCACAGAAACTTCTTGAATTCCATTAATTTCCTCGAATTGTGCCGGAGTGTGAAACCGAAGAAAAATTACTGTTTCGTACTGCTATCAGATTCGGGAGAGATGGGAATTGGGGTTTTTACTCTGAACGGGGTGATTTTGAAAATAAGGAACGTCTTACTGAGGATGATATGGAGATTAACGCTCATGCTACCGATTTAGAGGATAGGATTTGACTAGAAGAAAGATGACAATAACGATAATGTCTTCTTTGTGGATGGAATACACTGGAAGAAAAATATCTCTACATTCTGATTCCAGTGGTCCAACTCAAAAATATAATTTGAGTTGGAGTGACATAAACTGCATTGTATGCTTCTATATTTTGCGTTCTGGATATGCAGTTTGAGAGGAGGACATGATGTACCCACTTTTCTCATGGTACAGCTCCTCGGGATCCTACACACAAAAAATGAAAAAAAAAAAATACAGGAGACAACGTCCGCATTAACTGTGCCCATATTGATAACATCGACCGAATATCGTTTGGGGGCCATAGCCAAATAAGGAATGAATGGAGATACTAGCAGCAGATGTTGTTGGTCCAGACAATTTAGTGGAGACCATGACAAGAGATCAAACTTAGTTATAGAATATCTTAGGACAAGCAAGGGGACAAGGAGGGTTTGAATCTAGGAAAAGAAAACCTAAAAAAAACGGAAAAAATCCCCCAGAAAACAAACCCCCGAAAAAAAAAACGGAAAAAAACCCCCGGGAAAAAAATTCTACGGAAAAAAAACGGAAAAAAGACCCCTGGAAGAATGAACCGGAATTGCTCAATGTCTTTGTTTCAAATTTATAATTATAACGGTGAGTAAACGCGAAGAAAATGCCGATTTCAAGTCCTCCCACTTTACTCGAGATGTTAATTTTGATTTGACTCCCTCTCCCACCACCACGTCGACGCCGGGCTGTTGTTGTTGTTGACCTGAATTTTTGATTGAATTTCGGATAATTTTCAAGTGTCCGCATAAAGTTTGTAATTTTCTCAGAGAGCCTATGCAATCCACTGCCGCGATCGCACTATTGATTAGGCGGGCGGTGTACTTGCAATGGGCCAGCCAGTGTTTGCGTTCTTCATCAGTACAACCCTTTTTGAGGATTTGTTTGGCATTACGCAACTTGGCTAGCATCTCCATACTGTGTGCAACAATAGCGTCAGGTGACATGATGATGATGATAATGATGATGATGATGATTATTCAACAGACACACAAAATTTCAAGAAAATGTCAAATGAAAATACAAGAAACTCACTCTTTGTTTCCAACGGCGGCGGCGTCAGCGTCTTCAGGCTTTAGCGATCTCAAACAGCTGCTGGGGTTTTAGTGGGCAAGCCATTTACTACGAGTATCTCATACCCACTCTACTAGGCTTAGCTGTAATCTGGTTTGCTACCAGTGCCAGTATTGCTGCTTTACTGTCAAGGCAGATTGGAATAGGTGTTCGACTGTTCGACTTCTATTGTCAAGTTTTTCTTGGACGAAGATGACTATGGCACATACTCCATCTGAGATTTTCTAGATGGGCTGGTCCTCAACTGTGTGTTGTAACGTTTCTTCTAATATTTTCGAGTCCACCGGAGTTTTGTTGTCATTTTCCTGGCAGGATAGTTATTTTCATATTTTCATTTGTTGCAATGGGTTACTGTCAGATCTTCCTCCGTGTCAATTCGGTACTTTCTCTAGTTCTCCTTCGAAGAGTTGAAATATTACACAATTATACTTCTACTACTTTATTAATTTAAACAGGAGCAACATAAAAACACTTTTACTCCCTATACAACATCCAGAATCATTTTGTTTCACTTCTACATGTTCAACATCCATGTATTAGGTTGACAAAAATTGGGAAACAATAAAACAGTTTCCAGCCCTTTTTGTCAGCTTGTCGCAGACCATAAAAGCAACCCTCACGTTTCCTCATTTCTCCTTTATCCTATCAAGGAGAGTCAGAAATTCAATTTAATTCCTGACATCCACTTTTACTCTTTCCTCCTCAGGTTCGCATTCTTTGCTTGGACAGTCACTTCAACCGTCGCCATAATACCCCTCTCGATTCGTATCATTTGATAAACACACTGTTCCCACCCTCTCATTCATTCTGTCGCCACTGAAGTAATTTCCGCCAACACAGCAAAGATAAATTCTTATCAAAGAGGATGCTCGCCTCTCTTCTGAAGACTTTCGTAATAGCTTACATTCAACTTGTATCTAATATTTCCTTTATAGCTCGTAAACCATGGGAATACTCCCTTGTGGTTTCTGTTCCAATTTTCAGGACGTTTTCTCGGCAGTGAAATTTTAAGAGCCCAGAAGTTTTATCCGAAAGCAGGTGCACGTTGGATTAGGCTACGGGGCGTTTTTAGATGAGGTTACTTGAATAATACCACCGTTAGGTTTTAGTTTGAGCTCAATTATGTCTTGGAATTGCTATTGGAATTTTCCAAGATGTTAAGATGTAGTTCTACTCATTACGTAACTACGCAGGGAAGCTTTGCAATCATAAAAGTGTACGGACACTTTTGAGGTAAGAATAAAAACGATTTCAAGGAGGAAACCATTGAATTAACCACTGGAAATAAAAATTATTCCTTCCTTTTTTGTGCCTTTTTCATTATCGTCAGACCTCTTCATTCTTTATATGTGCCTTTTTCATTACCAGATGAAACCTTCACTAATAAGAACTAGTCAATTCTCCATACTGGTTCTCAACTTTCGCTACTTCTTCAGAGGTTCGTCACTTCCCAATGTTGGTTCAGGAATGATTCTTAGCTGATCTGAGGCCATATTTATATACGGCCGGTGAAGTTAGGTTTTGGTTCTGAGATAAAACGGTACCAGAGTCGTCCGAAGTAGTAGCCCAGCTAAGTTCTGACAAGTTTTGCCTGAATAGATTCCAAGACTTGAATGTGCGACTGCTTAGAACTGGTTCAGAACCGTTATTTTCAGGGTTTTCTTCTTACTATTGAAACATCTCGGAAAGTTTGTATATATTGTGAATTTCAAGTCGATCGAAGAACAAAAGTAATTACTTTTTCAAGAAATCGTCAAGAACCCTCGAATGTATCTCAACGAGCTGATTTCAAATTATACTAAAATAATTCATTCCAATAGTGGAAAAAATGAAAATTTTCAATTTGAAATTGCAGAGGTTTCGTAAAAAGCATATAACATCTTTAATTCATTTGAAATCTACTTCTCATTCGGTGTACCTGTATGAAAAAAAGTTTATTTTGTCGGATCTCAATATACAGTGTCACCGTTAAAGTCCGCATCATATGGGACTTTTTTTTATTATTCATTTATTGCAAATTTAGAGTTCCTAAACAGTTTTTGCTTTGAAAATAATGCAAAATGACGTTTACGATTGTTTTCCATCGATTGGCTACACCTGTCAAATTTGACATTTTTTCAAAAAAATTTCAAAATGTTAGGTTATTTCTCAATTTTTCGAAAAATATTATATGGAAAAGTTGTTCATTTTTCGGTTTCCTAGCCACCTACCAAATGTGAACCAGTTGAAAAACTTTGATTTTTTTCGAGTTTTCTTAACCTTACACTTTTTCGGATAATTTAAATTTGGTAAAATCTGAAATAACCAGTTGAGATGTAATAATCCCATTTGCTGGAAGGATTTTTTCTGTTTAAAAATGTTTCTACTTGGATATTTTCAAAAAAATACAAATATGCTAAAAAAATTATGTTATAGTTGATGCAAAGTGGCTCTAGTTTCGAATTATCGAATATTTTTCTAAAGCAATAGACCTAAAGTATTTTCTACTTCACTGATGTATTGTGATAAAAATAATTGAAGTAAATTTTGCTATGGAATATTGAAACTAGAGCCACTTTGCATCAAATATGATGTTATTTTCTTAGCATATTTGTATTTTTTTTGAAAATATCCAGTTAGAAATATTTATAAACAGAAAAAATTCTTTCAGCAGATGGGTGTATTACATCTCAACTTTTTTATTCCAGATTTCATCAAATTTAAATTATCCGAAAAAATGTAAGGTTAAGAAAACGCGAAAAAAATAAAAGTTGTTCAAACTGGTTCAAATTTGGTAGGTGGGTAGGAAACCGAAAAATAAACAACTTTTTCATATAATATTTTTCGAAATATTGAGAAATAACCTAACATTCTGGAACTTTTTTGAAAAATGTCAAATTTGACAGGTGTACCCAATAGATAGAAAACAATCGTAAACGTCATTTTGCATTATTTTCAAAGCACAAACTGTTCACGAACTTTAAATTTGCAATAACAGAATAATAAAAAAAAATCCCATATGATGCGGACTTTAACGGTGACACTGTATAATAAATGAAAAAAATATTTTGGTAGCAAATGAACCCTCTCAACTCTAGATGAACTTTTAAACTCGAGAGCGGGTAAAAATAGAACAATTCTGCGAACGCCAATCGATTCAGAATGATGAAAACAGTATACTCTGTGAATTTCAAGTCGATCGAAGAACGAAAGTAATAACTCGAAAAAAATCCTAAGGGGTAGACCCCTAAAAATCACCAGATTTACTTGAAATTCGCACTATATACGCAAAATTTCATGCTGATTTCGAAAATATCCTATTTGCATATGCTCTGATACGAGGTTCAGCAGAAAAAAGGATTAAACGATCGAATTTTAGAAAATTTTGAATGCTACTTCTTCAAAGAATTGTAAACTACCTTCGATTTTATCACGACGAAATTAGTTTCAATAGTGGATTGTTTATGTTTGAAATTGCAGAGGTTTCGTAAAAAGCATATGAAATCTAGTACAGCTGTTGAGATTGATTCCATGACTCCAGAGGCACTTAGACATGCTTTCGCACTATATACGCAAAATTCGTAAGAATTTGCATCCTCAAAGGATTCGCAGTCGAATAAAAAATATTCGATCTGAAGAAAACTGAATATTCAAAAATTTGTTAAGGTATTTGTATCTAAAATTTTTGTCCATTGATATTTTCATTTAAAATTCATAAGTATACTAACTTCATCATTCTTAATCGATTGGCATACGTAGAATAGGTTTTTCTTCAACCGTTCTCGAGTTGAGAAGTTCATCTGGAGTTGGGAGTGGTAATTTCCCGCCAATTTTTAAAAAAAGGATTTGAAAGATTCAAATAACTCGAAATCGACTTCAAATTTCCTACGCTTATTCAGAAATTATTAAATTTCATGAAAATGAGCAGACGAAATTGAAAAAATAAAAAATGAGGAATATGAACCTTTCAACTCGAGAACAGTTGAAGATAGACGAATTCTGCGAACGCCAATCAACTCAGAAGGGTTAAATTAGTGTACTTTGTGAATTTCAAGTTGATGAATTAAAAAAAAAAAATTACTCGGAAAATCGAAAAAAGTCCAAAGGGGTAGACCCCTAAAAATCATGAAAAATACAAAATAATCGGATTCATTTGAAATTTGCACGACTTACGCAAAATTTCATGCTGATTCCGAAAATATATGATTTGAATAGGTTCAGACACGAGGTCTGGCATAAAAATTAATAAAACGTCAAAAATTCCCCGCTTACGATCGAACTTTCGAAAATTATGAATATTAATTTTTCAAAAATTGCAAGTTACCACAAAATCATACCACAAAAACTAATTTCGATAGTGGATCAACAAAAAATGGAAATTGTTTATTTGCAATTGTAGGGGTTCCGCAAAAAAACCTATAAAATCATTATAATGAAGCAATCAAATGATATCCTTCATTTGGCTGATAATGATCACCTGCGTACATGTATATTGCAGGGTAATCTTTTTTCATCTGACGATTGAGGCCGCGACTTAACAATAAATCAGTCGTAGCGCCACCTACAAGCAAAGCGAACAGCACTCCATCACATCTGAAACTGAGGTATTTCACAAATTGATGAGTAATTTTTGACGAGTGTAGGTGATCACATTACACTTGGTTACATTCAGAGATAATCAATTAACTCTGCACTATACATTTAATTTGTTTATGTCGTTTTGAAGACAGTATCAATCACTGAGATGAATAATTGAATAGAAGGATTCCCGAGTGAAGGCCCAGGCAATTCTCATTAGTAGAAATTTTTAATAAAAATGGACCAAGCACGGATCCTTGAGCGACACCGGTGGAGGACGTTATTTTTACAAATTTTAAACGTTTCCTGTCAGATGAAACTCCAGGAAAAGAATGAAGTTGTTGGTCTAGTCAAAGGAGGAAAGTTCTCTTAGAAGTATACCGTGATCAAGTATGTCGAAAGGCTTAGAAAAAATCTGTTTAAATAATCTCGACCTAGGTGAAATTGTCCAAGGAATCTGCTATGAATTGGGCGAAGCCTGTTAAATTACTTTTGCAGCGTAATGTATATTCAAGCTCCAAAAATTTCATCCTCTCTGAATTTGTTACATTTGTTCTAAAACGAGTATTTATCGAGTAAAACCGTCTGCGCTCAATAGATACTTATCCACAAAAGAATCCCAGCACACTAAGGTAAAACGATACGTCTCAATTTTGACCTCGAGCTGGGGTGTTAACAATATGACTGAAGCAAGACTCCCGACATCGTCGACAAAGAAAATAATCAATTTGAAGTATCTGGAGTACATCGCGAAAGCTGCCTCATTTATATTCACCTTCACGTCAGGTATTTCCGTTGTAGGAAAATAATCCCGTGGCACGGAAATCGTTAACTGGGACCGCTCCGGGAGGCGGTGTATAAAAGCAACCAAGAGTCAAGTGTCATCGGGAGAATTCTATTATTGTACGAGGATCGTAACAAGCGAGTACTTGACATTTTCCTTTTGTTTGCGCTCAAGTTTCGATCGATAGAGGGAGCATTTTCATTGAGGTGTAGCTGGAGTTAACGATATTCTATTCTGATCATTAAGATAGGATGGAAAGATTATAAATTGATCCATTAAAAAGAGCTTCAAAAAGTGTTTATTATTCATTATTATGAATTTCTGTATTATTGTGAATTGCTCTTAGATTTGTCTGTATAGAATCATATTTTGGGAAGTTCGAATCATTGAATTTTGCAAATAACTTTGTTAGCGAAATGCACGTCGAGTAAAACTGACGTTGTTTTGCATATTTTCCGTTTCTTGAATCATAATTCACTATTCTCATCTTCAGCTCGTAATTAATTTTTTTATACCATCCTATTTGAAACGGATTACATAAAGTTGAATCATGGAAAAACGACACAAAATGTGCAGTGGAAATCCAACAGACGCTCGAACGAAACAGAATAATAAAAATATAATGAACAATCCCGAGTATTATTTACAGGAAATGACGAGCTGCAGCTTCCAGTTGGTTCAACATGGGAAGTTTATTGAATCTATTCCAGAGCGAGTCGCAGTTTCGTTCCGTAAATACTTCCGGGGAAGTTGTAGTTTTAACGCGAAAATGAATCGTTATAGAAA
The DNA here is from genome assembly GCA_958502065.1 of Chrysolina americana. Taxonomy (NCBI): domain Eukaryota; kingdom Metazoa; phylum Arthropoda; class Insecta; order Coleoptera; family Chrysomelidae; genus Chrysolina; species Chrysolina americana. The sequence goes on from OY293414.1 coordinate 87,969,410, forward strand.
CAACAAACATCGACAGCTGGCTCGGGTAGTTAGTCTCATTATTTTTGTAATTTTCTGGTTTATAGTAATAGGAAAATGTTCTGTGTAGAGATACCTCGTGAAATCCAACAGTGAGGTGGAAAAGGAGAAAGGATTTGGTGATGGTGAATTTTGTTGGAAATCTTCTAAGAGTTCCATAGGTCTGTCGTTCTTTATCACCTGAAAGGTGTATGTTTGGAAGTTATTCATAGGCCATCAACCACGTCGTGATGGATGAACGATTTCATTGGTGCAACCCTAAACAAACTGTCTATAAAACAGGAAAAAAATCAGATTTTTTACGGTGTTTTTTGCGACTTGATGAGCTGGGTGTCACCTATTATAAAATATGTATGGAGAAAACTAGTAGATAAGTGAATTAAAATAAGGTATTGTCTTTTAGATAAAAATTATATCAGAAATCCATAATGTTGACAATTTCATAACAAATACTCTAAAATGTCAAGCAATAAAAATTTTGCCAAGTACATGTCAAGGTCAAAGCCACGTAATGGCATAATGTACCATACATACAATTCAAGGTCACTGCTGGTGGGGGAGGCCCTGAATCGGCTCAAATCTACTACTGACCTAGATGAAGTCCAAAGAGACAAGAAATTTCAAGATCAGTACGGAACCAGGAAAGCTCTCATTGAAACCGCTTCATTTCGACAGAAATACTCCATGGGCAAACCACCGCCGACAATTTGAAGCTGCTGCCAAAGCAAACGAATGGAATACTGAGAAAAAGCTATAGCATTGACACTGGCATTGCGTGGCGGAGCAACAAACATTTTACAGCAATAGAAGGAGTATGAACAGCTGATTAACTACGGTATGGTCAAGCCCACCTAGAACTCGTATACCATTCAAAGCTGAAAAACCGTTGCCAGAAGTCAAGCGAATCCCAATAAGAATTTGAAGCTGATATTGCACGCTTGGTTCGCTTTGCATATCCAGTCACACCGGAAAATGTAATGGAGCGACTAGCGGTTCAGGCATTTTTCGATGGGCTTCGCGACCAAGAAACGAGGCAAGTATTGACACACATCCCGTAGATGCTTTGGCGCGAGCTTTAGAATTAAAATCCGCGAAACAATCTTGTTAAAATGTCAACAGCGGTCTTCTGAAATTCGTTGATAAGTTACTCATTTTTGACATTCTGTTGGAAGATTATCTATCACACAAATAAAGAAATGCAGGAAGAAAAAACAAAAATGCATATGTGCTTCAAAAACCCTGCCTTGGCACGCATGTATCTAAATCGGCCTTAAGACATCTCAAAGCGTTTGATGACATCTGGCATCGAGGAATGCTGGCCAAACTTCCATCTTCTGGCTCGGACCCCTCAGTTGTGTGCCTTGCTATCTAGTTGAAAAAAAAAGGAATTATTCATAGACAATATGAACCCCGGAAAACAGACATTATTAGGCCAACTGAGTTTTGTTTGTCATATTCATTCAAAGTCGACATTTCGATGATATTTCGGTCTGTACTCTGGATTATTTCATGCATTTCGAATTTCCATAACGAAAAAGGAAGCGGCAACTACTTCAAAAATCGGAGAGTCACTCTGGAGAATATCGCAGCGCAGAAACTTTTCTGCTTCGATGATCTACAAAGGAGACACGACTCCGCGTGTGCACTGTATCTGGAAACATACGGAAAAGTTGAGCTATTGTCCTCACATCACACAGGATGTGAGGGAGGAAATGGTGAGTTCATGTAAGTACATTCATACAGGGTGACAATGTTAACCCTTTGAAGAGAGCAGCAGTTGACGTAGTGTACCACTTAGAATTTTGGATACGTGTACGGTGGTGCCGAAAGTAAACCATCATTTCATGACTTGTCAAAGCGAAATCCAATCGATTCAGTATGATGAAATTAGTAAACTCTGTGAATTTCTAGTCGATCGGCGATATAAGAATTAAGAAATTGGTAGATATAGCCGTTACTACATGGTGAGAGATCATCATGAAATATGAGAAATAAAACTTTCTATGTTTTTGTACCACTTGTATTTGTAACACTTATGTTACTGTAATTTCCTAATCCTATTTTGACATTTTCAAACTACTATTTCAAACCTAATTCAGGAAACACTTAAATACCCTCACACCTACCTTAGTTTAGTTAACTCCTCAATCAAACGAGCAATTAGGTATATTGGTATTGAATATTGGTTGATTATTAAAATTTTAAGGACCGATTCATGTATTGTCTGATACTTCTGTAGCCACAACCGCAATTTTGTAACAGTTGGTGTCAGAAGTGGGACTATCAGCTACAGGCGGTTTCCAAGGAATTTTTGGCTGGATCCAAGCAGATTTAGGAGGGCTAAGAAAATACACATCATATAATTGTTTCATTTGTTTGCATTCAACTAGCCACACACGCGATGTACTATTTCAGAAATATCTCTCCACTCTACATCCCAAACTCTCTCCCTTTTTTTACTCACACACGATACATTGCTCCGTTAATTTCGTTTGCCGCAAACATTAATTAATTCAAATGCAAATACATTCTTTACGTATGAACGCGAAGTTAAATTTAGCACCCCGACCAAGGAGGGATTAAGGTACTTAGAAATTACTTGGGACGTTATGTTCTGGAGTTTCCTTGTATTATGAGGAAAGTTTTGTTTATAGGAGACTTGGTACGTAATTCCAGTACGTGTGAGTTTACTTGGAATTTGATTAGGAGTGGGAGTATGTTACCTTCCCCTAGAATAAACTTTTCTATATTGAACGTATGAGTGTAAGGATCGATAAGAGTTCGGCTGATCACCAAAATAATGACGAAGGATTGTGAAGATCACGATGAAACTGCCAACTGTGAACAACTGATGATATCACAGATTGTTGGTCTAGAAAATAATTACATTGTGCTGATGTTCTGTCCGACATATTTGGGTATGATCGGTGAATATGATAGAAACCAGGCCTCCTCCTCCGAAAGTTGGGTGGTTTGGATTTTGCGGATCTTTCTCAATGTTATATCGAAACAGACTCAAGGAAAAAAAGCAGGCCTCAAAATTGATGCCTCTTATATGAGCCCGGTTTATCTCGGAGTCCTCTTACAGCAATCATATTTCAAATTCATTAAGAATAAAAGCAACTTCGAGCGTTGCCACATCACCTTTGAAAATATTCGCCGCAGTTGTAGATGAAACGTTGGTTACAAAAAAAACCCAACCACTAATAACACAGTTCACTAACTGATGCGAACGGTCCAACATTCACTGAATAACCGTGACCAATTCCAGGCCCGTTTATCTTCAAGCGAACAATCTTCGCAATTAGAGACCTCCCTTTCCGTCGATGTAGAAAATTCCGGGCCCCAGAGATTAAATGTGAAAATGCTCTCGAATTTACCGTCCTCCCAAGCACTTTTCAATTCCCGGGCGGAAAACTTCTCTAATCCAGTTATTCTTCGTAACGTTCATCGTTGCTTGAAGGTGAAATTGTCCCCCCTTGACATGTTCAGCACGAGAACGGGCTATTGAAATATTTGTCCAGGAAGTGTGAATGCATAATGTGCCCGTCTATATTTAGACGATCCGATGTGTTCCAATTCCTGCGCGAAAGATAATCGAGTTTCGCTTACGAAAATAGCACTGCGATCGCGGAAAGAGGGATTGATGAAATTAATGATTTAGAGGATGCAGCAAGAAATATTACACTACATTAAGAAAAAAAAATCGGTTACATTTTGTACATACTGTAGAGTTTTTCTACTACCTTACTAGAAAATCTCATTTTCGACGACCTCTAAAGAATGAAGGAAAATGGTACTTTTCCTCCCTGAAATCAGAAATTTCCTGTCCTTCAAGTCTTTTAATACTTTCACATAAGCGCGAGAAAAAGATGTATGAAAATAAAATAATGGAGAAAACGAAAAATCAAAGCGTAATACATTTTTCTCGAAAAGACGTTATTTTGGAAACTTTGAAGATTTCGGAAAACTCTGGAAACTTTTGGGAACCTCTGGACAGAGATCAATGGCCCCTAGATGTAACCGAAGCGGTGACAAAAAAGGCCGGCGCGTAATAAATAACTTTGACAATGATTCCGACGTTAAATGTTGTAAGATGGTATGATCAGGTAAACGATATTCTTTCTTCGAACAGTTCCCCTTTAGATTCGAAGTAGGCTTAACGCAGGTAATCGGGGCTGTGGGGGTCACTGAGTTGGCTCGGCCTCGGCCGTAACAACCCTCATCATTAAGTTCCTCTTTAAGGGCAAAGCTCGTGGAATTCTTCGATCATATCGCTTCTTACATTCATTAGGATATATGTGACTAATTAATTATTCAACTTTATGTTATGCCTTAAAATGAAAGAGAGACTCTGGAGACCAGTCTTTCGTAGAACAACTCTGTGTATAATAATAGACCTTCAGCAGGCAAGAATCATCCCAATATTGCACCATGTTCGATAGAAAATTCACTGTTTTCATTGGTATCACGTTTTTCCACTCGTAATCATGAACCTTTTCATCCCATAAACTGCTGTCAGTTTCTTCTTGCATCAAGTGACAAAATAACGTTACCGTTTTCACTGTGTGAAAGGAATGAAAGGAAATTTTATGGATGAGACATATTTTTAAATTATGCTCGTGCTACACCACTACCAAACTCGGTTACAGTGTTCAATACGAGGGGTATTCCAAATATAATCAACATAGAAGGAATCAGCATAGAAACTGAGTAACCGGACTATACCAAGAATTACGGACTTCTGCATTCTCCTGCTATTTTCAGGTAATCAGTTTCAAATCACTCAGATCTGATGTTTCAAAATTCGAAGGTTTGCTTATGATAGTTCAATTATCAGATTCAATTTTCAAAGTACTATCAATGAAAAGTTAATTGAATCTTACAGTCTTTGAACGTCATCACATGCAATTATCGTCATACACAAACTTGAAGATTTTTTTTTGATACATTATCTATCTTTCGTTCAGCTGTAGTGTTCGCCACATATTTTTGGGATTGTTTATATGATCACCAATCTTGCTGACATAGTTTCTATCAATAATACATTCTGAAACTTGTTTTTGATAAGTACAAACGCATGCTCTTTTCCCACTACGAATGTTACCATTAAAATGTGAAGTGATTCGACGTATCATCTTTATGCACCTCTCAACTTGTATCACTTCACACAGAGAATGGCATGTATTCTGGCAAGCTTAACGTAGATGGCGCAATTGTTAGTGGAGGTCAGGTTGGAGTAGTTGATAAGTGCATAACGGACATGAAAAGTTTATTACTATCATAATCGAGTCATCTGAAAGAATAAGATTTATAGCCAGTAAATAAATTTCACCAAATATAGACAAGTTAACCTACAAACTGACGTTTATGCACCGATTCCATCCACTCATTTTCGTATCAACTGTTCTTTACGGCTGGAAGTTTTTGCTTTTCCTTTTTTCAATTCATAAATGAGGCTTTTTACACGTATAGGGCCGTATTTCTCCATAACAGCAACTAATTACAAGGTTATTGTATATTATTACTTGTTATTACTGTCACTCATGACCTCCACTAACACTAACGCTCTCTGGCGGGAGCGATATCGTCCATGCCTGCCATTGAACATATCACCAAAGTTTCACCTTCGACTAGTTCGCTATAATGTGTGGCCAACTTCACTCCCAATAGCTTTCGAAACCTCTCTCGTACCAAATGACCTCATAGATCCAATTTTCAGAGTCGACTGATTGCCATAAAGTTGAATTTCCGTAATGTGTACCTTACTCGCAATGAAATGAAAAGAAAACACAACTCCATGTTGCAATATGCTCTATACAGACCGATATTGAAAAGTCCTCTTGGCTTATACGGTTCTATATAAACGTTAAATATTTCCACCAACTCAGTAATAATGAGGCCCTTTCCGGTTGTAAAAGTGGCTCTATTTATCGTTGCGGGAATTACTTTTTGATGAATTTGCAGTTCATTTCGCAAAACAAGGAGACACCTTTCTGAAATGTTTTTCGGAGCGTTTTTAATAAAGTATCAACGATGTAATGAATGAAGTTCACGAACGATACAGTAAAAAAACAGCGTTAAATTAAAATCAGAATCTCGGCTGAACTTTGTATTAAACAACGTATCCAGTTACAGGGGAGTCAAGACGTTCTGGCTATTGGGGTCAAAAGCCTCTACAACCCGTCAAAGATTAGACTTTAGATCTCCCATGTATGGTTGTGGTTTTCCTCTCTTAATATTAAGAGCTTTGGTGATTGATTTTGTAGTTGCATTGTTAAATGTGGTCTTAATATCGATATGGCTATCTCTATTATCTCCAGGACTTTAGTGAGTAGTCTGTTGAGATCGTCTAGTGCCAAGTCCGTGGACTCACCTGGCTGATACGCATACTGGCATTTTTTGAGAGGGTTTGCCGATAAAAGATCATCCCCTATATACCATTTTTTTATATTTTTTTGTAACGAACCCCCTCAGAAGCTCCTAGAAGATTGTGCACACTGATATTATCACACGCAGAACACCAATCAAAGCCTTGTAAAAGTCCAAAGACATTCTGAAAACGCAACACACTTGTTATTCCATCTTTTCAGTTGTCAATAATTTAGTCAAACATAATGCATTTTTATCTACTCCTATTAAGTTTTATATTAATTATTCAACTGCTTTTGAGCAATTAATAGTGTCTATGATCAAACAGCGTGAGTTATAATTACTCACTGCTATAACTCACGCTGATAAATCGTAAAATTTTACACCTCACTCTTTTAGCCAATCAAAAAATTCGTTCTTGTTTAGATGCTATGGCAACCCAAATATCTTCCGGAAATTTTTATCCTCCCAGGGACCCTCGGCGAAATTAATGTAAGTGGAAATTTTTCTGTCAAATATTTGACGTGGCCGGGTCACCGATATATGAGGTCAAGCAACGTTGGGCGAGGTTGGGCTTCCCATAGTTATTATGAATTGTTGGATGATTTTCATTTCTTGGTGTGAAATTTTCTTACCGAATCTAGTTTAATTTTCGCGACTTCAAAAAATTCATGTTTTCGAAAAATTTCCGGCAAAAATTCAAGCACTAGGGATATTATAAGTGAAAACATTCTTGGAATTATTTACGAACCGAATATCAAGAGATGGCTTGTACTTCTGTACAAGCCGGTTGGTCGAAATGGAACAGTCTATTACCTATTGATATTGAGCGGAGTAATGTCACTTTAAAAATTTTGACATTTTCAAATTAAATTAATAATATTGTGAATTTTCTACTGAAAAAGATTAATTCAGATATACTTGAGTTCGGAAATTATAGATAGTGGCTCATCGTCGGTTCGCGGGGTTTCAGAGTGCGGATTGCCTAGGAAACTCCGTAAATTGACGATGAGTCACTATTTACAATTTCCGAACTTGAGATAGTGAAGATGAATTAATATATACACCTCCATCAGAAATAAGACAAGTAGCTAATGTTACCATACTTGCATAATTCAGTCCCACATATTCAATTTACTGGTTGTTCAAACTTTACATTTGATTTTATTGATAAACAAAATGAGTAATTACAATTAACATTTTAATAGCATTGTTATAGGTAACTATTAAGATTTGTGAATACAGTTCTTTCTCCGTACTTGTATCTTAGTATTTATTGTTATAGTCGTAGATAAAGTATAGTATTCTACTTGCGGTAATGGTCATAACTCACTTGATGAATTACAACACTCGCCTGCGGCTCGTGCCGCAAACTTCATCTCCGTGAGTTATGACCTACATTACCGCTCGTTGAATAATATACTATTATTTGAATCGATCTATTTTTTTGTAAGTCATTTTTTTGTTATTGTTGATCGTCCACTTCATATACCGATATTTCTATAGATATTTTTTTAATGTGTATAAATTTGGTACCCAGAGTGACGCCAATGAGGATTTGAACGTCGATCCACAAATACCGATACCGCACACGAAAGACATGTCAACATAAAGTGGGGAAATTTGTAAAGAACATATACTGCTGATGATAGGCAGTAACCAAATCGTAATTCAACAGCGTTGCCGCATGTACAACATTGCAACGAGCTTTACAGAATTATTCGGAAGTGTACACAGATATTTCAAATTCATATCAATATAGTTCAGATTCTGGAATATATAATGCAGGTTTTCATTATATAAGTCAGTTACTGAATGTAACCAACTGTAAACAACTGGGTCCATATTCATATACGTTTATGGATATTTCAGGAAGGGCGAAACTTATAAATGATTTAATGGGGAAAATTACTGAAACTCGTAGTTCACATGAATGAAACATCGAATTCCATTATGTATACTCATGCTCACTCAACAAGATGCATGTGGATAATAAATATATGGTGTCAGTTACGGGATATCTGAAAATCGGCATTGTTGACGTTATTGAAGACAGTGTGCGACATTTTTGTGAGACTGATCCACGTTCTAGCAAAATCTTGCGAAACTTTTTCACTACCTGTTTTGGGAAGTTATTTTCACAGTTTCTCATGAGCTTTCCAGTTGTTTTCTATCTCCACATAATCCTTAGATACCTTTGTTTAGACAAAGGTGACGCTTTTGGGAAACGCCCTCTTCTCCCCTACGTCACTGACTAATGGCTTACCCCTTTCCGTGACACACAGCCCGTGTAACGTGTAATGAAGATATCCCTTCTGTTTTATATCTCTCTCCTGATAACCGAAAGGCATGAATCTCTGAGTCGGCCATAACGCGGCTTTAATGTCGTAAAGATTTTGTTAAGATGGGTCGTTTCTAGAACGTGCTCAACCGACCATTCGGATTGTAGTATCAGGTGCCCAGGTGTGCCACCGCAATTCCTTGGAGAAATCAGGACTATTGCAAAAGGGGTTGCGGGTCTTGCGGTATCGGATTTCTGCCGGATTATTAATTTTTTATGTGAAGTAGTGGTCGAGTTTGACCTTGTTGTGAATATTTGAGTTGGAGATAGGTCCACACTAAAAATTTCATGAATATGGAAAAAGGTGCATGTAAGATGGGTCGATGATATCAAAGACTTTGTTGAATTGGGCATTTTGTTCACGTGAAGAAATATGTCATCAATAGCGATCGCTTTTCATTTCCTGCCACTACCTGCCCTACACTTATTTCTGCCAGTTTGTCTAAAATGTGCGACTATTCTTTTGATGGTAGAACGATGAACATGAAGTATTCTTGCAACATATTCATAATTACGTCCAACTTCAACAATAGAAACAGGTTTTGCGCAATTTTCCGCACTTGAAACCATGGTTGAAACCGTTTAGGTCTCTCACTGTCAAACTGACATTAGGGCAACAACGACCAAAGCCAACTCCAACAACCAAATTATATTTATTAAAGTAAACCGTTGATGAAAAGTTCATTCCTCTTTTAGAAATAAAATAGTACACTTAAAGGCATGAACCAAAAAACAAAATGTTGAAAAAGAATGATTCTTAACAAAAATTGGCATTTTGAAAGATTTGACAACGAAATTGTCCCAGAGGGTTTTTTAAATTAGGGTTCAACAACAAACTTCTAATGAACCCTCTATAATGAATAATAAGACAGCATTTATGGGCCGTGATGGTCATGATGGTAGAGCGCTTGTCTCTTAACCTAAGGATCATGGGTTCGATTCCTAGCATGGTTATCGGTCTCGTGCATGGCATCACACGTTAAAAGGTAAGGGCTGCGTCTTCCCTAGCTCTGACAAGTCTTTCGAAGACTTTTGAGGGTTGTACTCGTAAGGGTGTGCAACTGGTTGACGGAAATAACAAGTTTAACAACAAACAACAAGAATTAACGAAAGACTGAATGTGCAAGTTGAAATTATTGATAATTACTATGCGATCTCAAATTTCACCAAATATCAATTTGTTGCGTTTTTTTCGCATGTGAGTGTAATTTCACATGTGTTCATCATCCCTTTCGTACGAAATTGAGTTATAACAATTCCATTGTATTTCGAGTTTGATATTTGAATCAATGTTTCTGTTTGTATTCTAAAGAGCTGCTCACTGGGGTCTGTCAGGATGAAAAAGACTGTGATGATCGAATCGTCTAGGCATTTCAGGGCGGAAATTTCTTATACATCTTCCAAAATTCAACTGAGTTTCAAGGTGTTGAAAAATTCAGGAATAACTTCACTCCAGTAAGCGTCTATTAAAATTGACGTGATTCAGGCGAATCAATCCAGTGACTTGAAAGTTGGGAAACTCAGGTAATACTCATCTTATAGAGGACATATTTATTGAAACTCTTAGCCTTCAAGTGAAGAGAGGACTCCACGCCTGATTATGGAAAATACTGTATGTTTTTTGGATACCATCTGCAAGAAATTCACTTCGAAATTTACTATTCATCGCAATTCATCAGTTTCAGTAATACATCAAATCATTTCGATGTTTCTGGCATGACGCGTTCATTTATTCACGTGAATTGAATAATCAACTCACTGCCTACAGCTTTTCCCTTATGATAAACGAAGTGATGTTTGCCAACCCCGATTCGAAGGAAAGCAACTCACTCACAACCATCTCCATTTGTCGCTCATAAAAGAAAGATTCCCTGCAGACAAATCGCTGCCATTGTACGAACTGAATAAACCAAAACAAAACCGGCAACTTCCCTCGTTCGCAATTTTTTGCATTTTCATCCCTTCAGCAACTCAACCCCTGCTAATCGCGCGACTCGCCTGGTAGATTTCCAGGAATCAATTTGAGAGTATCTGCCAAGTTTAAAGTTTGCCAGACTTTTTGCGAGACCTAATCCGATCTCCCCGTCGCTGATTTCCTTCGGTTCCTCTTTCTGCTTAATCCGACGCGAGAAGAAAAACACTTCAAGGTTTTTGGGTGAATGTTTTCCTTTGACAGTTCGTGAGCGCTGAAAAATTCGGCGTTGAAAGCTTATATCAACAATGGGAGTCTCGGAAATAGCGAGTCATTCAAGATGCTCAGTATTGGAAAATTGCCCCATCGAAATGTGGAGGCGAGCTTGGTGATCCAGCCACCCCTATCAAGTATTTAACTCCGAGAAGGATTTTAAGGTTCTTGAAGTTGAATATTGATAGTTTGGGGACCATCAAAGTGTAATTAGCCATAAGAATATACTTACCTAATATGATATGTCTAGCTGATATCAGTTTATCACGATTAACTTGTAAGATCAACAAACAAAAACAGTCTTTCTTAAAGCTAAACGTATCTTGGCATAACATGCAGGCTCTGCGAAAGAGTTTTTGAGACTCTAGATCATAATTGAATAATGAACAGTACAATGTTCACTGAGTAGATAACTTTACAGTTTATTGCAAGTTTGGAAGAGCTTTCTTTTATAATGATACCACTGTGAAATGGTTAGTTGGCTACAGGAAAAAAATATTGATTCTGATGAAGAATTAACAAAATCAGAGCCAGTGAAGCTATACGATGTATTGAAATTTTCTTTGAACTGATCAGTATAGATGAAATCGCACACTCAAAGGTTTTTCAGAAAGCAACTCACTAATTACAAATGTGATCTAAGCTCAATAGGACATTAAAAGGCAAAAGTTACTTTGATTACTAGAAATGAAAGCCTCATTTCATCTATATTATATTTACAAGAGAAGGTTATTTTGTGTAGAGTTCCTCAAGACACCCTACTAGGACCAATTGTATTCATACTATATCTTAACAAACTCCTACTACTCGATACAGTTGATGAAATGAATTGTTTTGCTGATGACACAGTAATATTTCACAGCTGCTCTGCTCTGCTCTGCTCTGCTCTGCTCTGCTCTGCTCTGCTCTGCTCTGCTCTGCTCTGCTCTGCTCTGCTCTGCTCTGCTCTGCTCTGCTCTGCTCTGCTCTGCTCTGCTCTGCTCTGCTCTGCTCTGCTCTACTCTGCTTTGCTCTGCTCTCAGTAAATTAGAGAAGCGGAGTATTCATGATGTATCACAACTATATTCAAAAAAGTATTGTTCATTGCCATAGAAAAGCAATATTTCAATTATGTGTTCGACTAGCCTAGACCTACTAGATATCCATACAACTCTCGTAATGGCATAATGCATCAGGAACTTTTTCAGAGCACCAAACATATGAAGAGAAGAGCTTAGTATGAAAGTCCAGATATGGAATGAAATAATCCAATGTTACAGATCAAACAAAAATGGCAATCATCAAAGTAGAGACGCTTCGTCACCACGATATGTGTCTGAAAAACACTTTTATAGCATCCCTCTTCTCGTATGACAAAAAATGTTACTGTTATAACTAGTCTACAAGCTTTATTTTATTTTCTGTTTTTCTGCTGAATACCGCCTACAATGGTATCTTTTTTCTTTTTTCTTTTTCGCGATGTGTCTACGAGTTTGATTATTTACATTTCGGTAAGCTCCCTGTTTTGTTTTCTGACGTTTCGACTTTACTTGTCACAAGGGCGTTAGGTTCCGAGGAGATTTTCTTCGTGGCGTTACAGAAAAATTCAATTGAGACGTACATATACTGAAAGCGAAGTGACGTGGAATGCTTGCTTGGCAATGATAAATTCACGGAAATAAGCATTGTCTGTGTGTTGGATTTCAATAAGAATGTTTCCTTCGTGGAACTCTTGACTTCTTCTCTACTCAATCAGCGTAAACATCATCAGACTTCCTTTGACACAAGTGGTATTTTCTAGGGAAAATATTATCAGAATTCGGGGGTTCCAGTGCACAATATATCGATCATTCAGGCAGGATATGTGTTCAGTTTTTGCGAAATATCCATATTGCAGAACCTACAATGGTTTCTTCGTTCTATTCTACAGGTTCAGGGTGAATTTCAACATGAAGTTGTCATTTGGACGGATTTGTGCAATTATTCCTTTGATTTGATCTGAAACCTTGCGGTCAAGAAAATTCTAGTGAAATCTGTCTTCAAATAACAATGGAAAGAAGAGTGAGTAGCTTTATTTGATAGTAACAGATCTTCTTGAGAGATTTTTTGGTATAGAATTCATATAAAGTTTCATCTAAATTCAAACACAACTTCCTCACTGATGCTTTAAGTTTAGCGAATTTGTACAATTTTTTTCCTTGCATAGAAAGCTACTAGAGAACTTGTCAGAAATTGCCCTCCTCTTTACTCTCCTAAGGCTTTTGAGGAAACATGATCCACTGTGTCGAACGCCTTGGAGAGATCAAGGAACATTCACAGTGCTGGATCTCCATCATAAACTGCTTGGCAGGGATTTACCTAACTGCTCTTTAGACACTAAACCGAATATATTCATATGTAGAATATTCAGATATTTCACATAATAAAATATTCTTTGGCTCCAGACGAAGTATGCGCTTCAGTCGGTGTGGTCCGTCCTGATCGGAACTGGGTGCACCGTGGAACTATTTTGCAGATAGTCTCCTGTTTTGATCAACATTTGCCAAGAATGTTCTTTGTTGGACAAAGGTAAGATTTGGCAGATGTTGTTAGAGGACAAATTTCCTAAGGTTTATTTGCGAAAGGCTGAATTATTTACAACCAATTTTAATGTTATGAAATTATGGCCTTTCCCAAGTACATTACATTATGAAATATTGAAAATTTTCGGTTCGTTAGCAATACAAAATACTTGGTCACTATTTTTGTTGCTACAGCAGATTATGAAGTTCACTGAAACGATGCAAATTTAATGTCATAATGAATTCCAGCATTTTTATCTGCATGATGGCATTGAATTATTCCATCATTCGCCGGTATTTTCGAAATATTTTAACATAATAAAGGACGCCCTGGTGGTCTGAGAACTAGTCAGATGAATAAAATAACCCCAATACAACCGGGACAAATGAGTTCTCCTATCCCATTTATATTCGGTAGTCTGTGGACTCGACCAGCCGTGCATATTGTGAAATTCCGCTACAGCGAACATGATATCAGTTCCACTCTAAATTTGAATAAATAGGGAATCGAAAGCTGGAATCAATAATGTTGAGGTTTTATCCACAGACATATTTGATCTACACGATGACTGTCAGACGAAATGGGGTCTTTGAACGATCTCTGATGGTGCAGGATCATCTATAGGGGAGTCAAGGAATCTTACCTATTTGTTCAGATTCTCACAGAAGGAAAAAATCATGTGATATTGAAATGAAGGTACTGAATTTTCTAGTTTTATAAGTCAAACGTCATTAGTATTCTGCGTAAGTTTGACAGAGTCGAGGAAAAGATAAATTGGTAGGAAAGCAATAATAAGTGAGGAGTTTTGTACTTTCTGGATTCCTAATGGAACTGCTTATGATGGAACGGTGAACTATGAAAGGAAAACAGGTCGCCAATGGAAATACGGTAGCTTCTTAGCAAGGTATTACCAATAAAACAAAGGACATCTGTGTGAAGTTGTAGTTCATGAATTACTCTTTAAAAAAATATTACACACAGAGTGTTGAACTTCATTATTATTATTGAGATACGGTTAATAGAAATAAACACATTTCAATATAATGAGCACTTCAATTTTCGCACAATCAATGAAAACCGAAAAACAAAGTGCTAGAATTGGTCAATTCTCCAAAAGAAGTAACATCGGTAACATGATGATTAATATGATTTCTTGGCCAACAATATACGATTTTTTATATACAGGTTGACAATTCGAAAGCTTACAACTGATGTATTTCATAAATTTGATGAGGTACCTATCACGAATTACGAGTATGATATAACCAAGATAAAGAAGAGAAATTGAAGTTACTCAAACAATCCATGTCCCATCAATTTCCAAAGTCCCAACTGATTCAACTCAAATAGTTTTAATAAAAACACCTAGTTGAATCGTTTCAAAAAATATGTACTTATATTTCGAGGATTGACATCAGGACTGTTGGCTTGTATTTGACCTATATCAAATAAAGTAAATGAAATTAATCTATGAAGGGCTCATTTTATTATTCTGCTCACTGACATAAGTGCTCCATGAACTACATATGGTACATACCAGTAGCTGTGGCGGCGTTTCAGACCACCACCCCTTCCACTTCCACTTTTTATCAACCAATTAGAGCTCGCAAATCTGTCAGCTGGAGTGGAAGTGGAGGGGGTAGTCTGAAGCACCACCACACCTACTCAGACCTAAGTATATGTGTGGCTAAGACAAAACAACATTAGAACTAGACAGAAAAGTGAATAAATTTGATCATGCGATATATGAATATTGTTAGTTGATGATCTCTATGATACATCAGGATAGACAGAATATTCTCACCAGTTGAAAGTTCCATTTTTGAAAAATGTACGTACGTAGTTCCTTCCACCTGGATTACATCATTTATTCTCTGTTACCGAGGAATGTATTACTGAGTAGCGAACCGTTCAAAATGCAAGGCGCTTACGAAGATGCATTATTACTTTGCTAGTTTATACGCCGAGTTGTCCTAATCAGAAATGTCTTTGAACTCGAAAACACATTCCACTTTCTTATTCACGAAGGTACCGACGGAGATGGATTCATAAATATATGCCATCTGAAATTTTCGCTGATATGAAACTTTTATGCTTTTAGCAAGTAACTTTTTTGGCGTAACTAAAAATAACCCTACCTAATATCTAAAGTGCTTTCGCTTAAATTGGATGTGACAAGCTTTTCGTAGCAGGAAATTTAATACCGAAAAATGCGATTGACGTTTGTGCTACTTTTCAATTATTAATTTTTAAACTTTCATTTCGCGAAAGAAAATATGAAATGGGTTGGTTGAGGAGTCCCAGTGGAGATGAATTATTATATATGAGATTCCATGGAAGAGCAGGATAGCTGATATTTCATAAATACCCAGTGTCCTGGAACAACAAGACATATGTACTTGGAAATGTATCGTTTCAAAAGAGTTTGAAATCATCTGAAATGCTCATCACATAATTTTGGTACTTGGTCAGATACAAATAGATTAGATTGATCAGTCTTTATGAAACGTTTGTAGCGAAAATGATGGCGAAATTTGTGTATTTTCAGAGTAGTTTCATGCAATTGGAATAAATAATGATACATCAGTTGCCATTGTGTAATTGATATCTCGCAGAATTCACTAATTTTGATTGGGTAAGCAACATCAAAGTCTCTTGGGCAATCAAATTAGTGGAATCAGTTCAACAAATTCGAACATACTAATTACAAATCGATTAAACACACTTTTTGTCGAACATATTCATTTTGTGATACGTATAATTATTTGATTATTGTGAACTCTGGAAATATCCGATATGAAAACATAATGTTCAATTACGATGTATATAATTATTATATATTATTGTACCGATAATAAAAAAAACTTTTAATATTGTGTTACATGATTTTGTACCGGTCCGATACTGGAGGTATTTGAAATGCCATAAATTTCGTGGTAATATTTTGGTTCAATGGGAGAAAACAAAAAACACAGCCAATCTGGTGGCTAAGAAATCTAAATATCGACATTCACTTGTCCGGGAAGATTTTTCGTGAAGGATGCTTCTGCATGGAGACTGTGAAATGAATACACGTGGAATTGCTTACAAAATGATGCCGCATCGGTGTCTTCAATCTAAGCTGAACAAAAAGATTTTCATATACATGTCGTATTCAAATCTGGGCTCTGTCATTTTTCATACACTCCACAAGGAGTTCATGGCACTTGGAATATGAATATCCATCGGGAAATCTACGACGTCTGCAAAGTTTCTGAATAAATTCCGCTAATGATCGATGTCAGAAGTTTTGACATATCGCGTCTTGATTTCACTAGAGACTACAACTACGAGATCTTGAATTCGAAATTCAGATTTATACAAACAGTAGATGGGAAAAATTTCATTCGAAAGAAGGATTTTTGAAAGTATTGAGTAGCATTTGATGAATTAGTTTCTTGTGGCTTCGTAAGGATTTGACGAAGATTCAAGAAAAACAATTATTTGGTAGGATGTTTGATGATGAAAATGAAGGATCTTATCGGTGTTATGGCTACCGTAATTTATTTTTTCTGTTTTTCATTATATTGGCTATTCAGATCACGACCCGATCCATTTACTTTTAGGACAAGAGGTGAAGGAAGATTGATTGTGGACCGGTCCAGGTTGGTACTGTAGTACACTCAACTAATACCATCAAGAGTATGCGGTGACCCGTTCAGATGGTTCTCGTACATTTTCGAAGGTAGATAGAAGCGACGATTTTATTCTAACTAGTTCTCGTTCCTTCTTGGAAGTGATGAGTCATGGGTAAACCGTTAAAGAGCAGATATGAGATCATGCGTTGTTTATAAGCCGAGGTCGAATAAAAAGTGGTCAGGGCCGGCCTCAAAATCGTAACATTTTTTTCCTCTTAAAGAATTAAAGACCCTCTTGGAAACTTTCTCACCTAAGAACGGTTGAAGGTAGACCAATTCTGCCGACGCTAATTGATTTAGATTGATGGAATTAGTACACTATGCGAATTGGAAATAAAAATGTTATATAAAATAAAATTTGAAAGTAGACATTAGCACATTTTGAAAAATTCAGTTTCTTCCTGATTTATTTGTATTACTTGACTATAATTGCTAACAATGATCTTTGATGATCAGAAGTTGTTATTTCGACAAAAATAAATGTATTCTGAAACACCACGAATCGCGCCAACTTGAATCCTATTTTTCACATCACTTCAAAATATATAAAATCCGACCGCACTCCCCTGAAAACCCGACAATGACCTTTGATGATGAGAAGTTGTTATTTGGACAAGAATGGATGTATTCTGACTCACCACGAAGCGCGCCTACTTGAATCCTATTTTTCACATCACTTCAAAATATTCAAAATCCGACCGCACTCTCCTGACGACCCGACAATGACTTTTGATGATGAGAAGTTGTTATTTGGACAAGAATGAATGTATTCTGACTCATCACGTAGCGCGCCAACTTGAATCCTATTTTTCACATCACTTCAAAATATTCAAAATCTGACTGTGCTCCCCTGACGACCCGACAATGACTTTTGATGATAAGAAGTTGTTATTTGGACAAAAATGGATGTATTCTGACTCACCACGAAGCGCGCCAACTTGAATCCTATTTTTCACATCACTTCGAAAAATTCAAAATCTGATCGCGCTCCCCTGACGACCTGACAATGACTTTTGATGATGAGAAATTGTTATTTAGACAATAATGGATGTATTCTGACTCACCACGAAGCGCGCCAACTTGAATCCTATTTTTCACATCACTTCAAATTATTCAAAATCTTACCGCGCTTCCCTGACGACCCGACAATGATTTTGGATGATGAGAAGTAGTTAGGCGAAAGAAGAGTCAAGAGTGGAGGCGTGGAAGCAATCGTGGACAGGGGGTGCCCGCAGGGATCCAGCCTGGGACCCACGCTATGGCTTATTGTCATGGAAGCGTGGTTCGAGAGGATGAGGGCAGTAAACGAAAAGGAATATGACAGGATAAATGAAGGGGTGCCAGTAGCGCACAGAGTAAGTAGTGGGACGAAGGTGTGGGCCCAGGCCTACGCCGACGACCAACTGATAGTGGTGGTTGGCCCGTCGGTAAAGAAAATAGAAAGGATGTGGAAGGAGGTGTGGAAAGAATGTCAAGAATGGGAGGATGAAATGTGGCTGAGGTATAACGAAAACAAGACCGAATGCATGTTTGTCCCGGCCAGGAAACTGGACAAGGAACCGGTGGTTAGGGTGAGAGAGCAACGGATTGAGTGCGGCGGTAACATCACATACTTGGGCATGATAGTAGACAAGGGCCTACTGTACATTGATCATCTTAAGGAGGTAAGAAGGAGAACGGCTATAGTTGCAGGAAAACTAAGAAGATGGACGGGCCGTGACGTAAGGCTAAGGAGAGGATGTGTCAGACTGATTTTCGAAAGAGTGGTTAAGCCGGCGGTGATGTATGGCGTCCAAGTGTGGGGAGCAAGAGCGAAGGACTCTAGGGTGATCAGACAATTGGGGGCGATACAGAGACCGTTTACGCTATCGGCCAGCGGGGCATATAGAACGGCGCCGTCAGCCGCGTTATGCGTGCTGACTGGGATGGCGCCTCTATACATAGAGGCAGCAACGAGGTATGAAGAATGGAAGGCGCACGGAAAAGAAAAAGTAAGAGGACGGATAAACGGGTGCGACAGAATATACCCATGGATGATCGGAACAATTCTGGAGAACCGAGAAGGGCTAAAAGAGGTATTTGTGGACGCGGTTAAGAGAGAGGATGGACGAGTGGGTATAGGATGGGCGCATAAGGAGGGGAGCGAGTGGAGAATGGGTCGGGAAAGAATCAGTGAGCTGGGAAGCGTACAGGAAGCCGAAATGGTGGCTATAGGTAAAGGGGTACTGATGGGTGGAGAGATGGACATAAGAATAATAAGTGACTCGCCTGGAGCAGTGGAGACCATTAGGAATGCGAGATCGAAGAGCAAAAGGGCAGCTCGTATTAGGAGAATGCTTGAAAACAGAAGGGTAGCGGGATTGGTGACGGAAATTGAGTGGAGGAAAGGGCATGTTAGGGAGAATGAGGGTAACAGAAGAGCAGATGAAGAGAGTAGAAGAGGTGCGGAACTGCAAGAGATCACATGGCAAATAGACTTGGGACATAGCAGAATGGAGGAGAGGGAAAGGATTAGGAGAATGGTGATGGAAAAATGGCAGGGTGAATGGGACAGCGGCAGGACCGGCAGAAGCGTACATGGTATGTGCAACAGGGTAGGGATGGGGTGTATACCATTAGCAAGGAAGGCAGTGCAACTGGTCACAGGGCATGGGAACTTTCGGGGTTACCTGGCAAGGTTCGGAATTGCACAAGAGACCCCATGCCAGTGTGGAACTGGCGGGACTGACACGGCGGAGCACATCAGGAACGATTGCATGCGGAGAGAAAGGGTAGAATGGAGAAGGAGGATCGAGGAAGAGGAGGATAGACTTGGAGCGTTACAGCTAAGGGATACGAATGGTGTGAAGGATGAATGGGTAAGGATATTGAATGAATGGGCGGGGGCTGTGGTCGAGGATGAAGAAGTATGAGAACCAACATAGTGTCAATGCGACGGTAATAGTGGCCTGGCTTCGGGATAAACGAGCGACGAAAGTAAATCGGGAGAGCAGGCGCTCGGATAGAATAAGACTGCCGACCAGGGAGGGCGCTGTTTGAATGTGGAGGATGAGCGGAATAAAGAAGGAAGGATCTTCCCCGCTGATTGCCCGCCCGGTATTCGGTGGGTCACGACCCAACGGTGGTGGGGGGGTGTGGCGGGGCGGAGGAGCGAGGGATATCGTGACGTGGACGTTGGAATGGGATGTAGGTGCAGCTTTATGGCCTAACGGCTTGGCAAGTGCAGCACACCTGGGGTGGTTTTAGTCAGTAAGAGTCTGACACTACTGATACGCGATGGACACCGAGCGATCAGAGTCCATGAGGATTTCCACCCCACTGAAAAAAAAAAAAAAAAAAAAAAAAAAAAGTTATTTGGACAAGAATTAATGTATTCTGACTCATCACGAAGCGCGCCAACTTGAATCCTAGTTTTCACATCACTTCAAAATATTCAAAATCCGATCGCACTCCCCTGACGACCCGACAATGATTTTGGATGATGAGAAGTTATTATTTGGACAAAAATAAATGTATTCTGAAACACCACAAATCGCGCCAACTTGAATCCTATTTTTCACATCACTTCACAATATATAAAATCCGACCGCGATCCCCTGAAGACCCAACAATGACCTTTGATGGTGAGAAGTTCTTATTTGGACCATAATGGATGTATTCTGATTTACCAAGAAGCGCGCCAACTTGAATCCTATTTTTCACATCACTTCAAAATATTCAAAATCTGATCGCGCTCCCCTGACGACCCGACAATGACTTTTGATGACAAGAAGTTGTTATTTGGACAGGAATGAATGTATTTTGACTCACAACGAAGCGCGCCAACTTGAATCCTATTTTTCACATCACTTCAAAATAATCAAAATCTGACTGTGCTCCCCTGACGACCCGACAATGACTTTTGATGGTGAGAAGTTGTTATTTGGATAATAATGGATGTATTCTAGTTCACCACGAATCGCGCCAACTTGAATCCTATTTTTCACATCACTTCAAAATATTCAAAATCTGATCGCGCTCCTCTGACGACCCGACAATGACTTTTGATGACAATAAGTTGTTATTTGGACAAGAATGAATGTATTCTGACTCACCACGAAGCGCGCCAACTTGAATCCTATTTTTCACATCACTTCAAAATATTTAAAATCTGATCGCGCTCCCCTGACGACCCGACAATGACTTTTGATGACAAGAAGTTGTTATTTGGACGGGAATGAATGTATTTTGACTCACAACGAAGCGCGCCAACTTGAATCCTATTTTTCACATCTCTTCAAAATATTCAAAATCTGATTGCGCTCCCCTGACGACCCGATAATGACTTTTGACGAAAAAAGGTTGTTCTTTGGACAATAATGGATGTATTCTGACTCACCACGAAGCGCGCCAACTTGAATCCTATTTTTCACATCACTTCAAAATATATAAAATCTGACTGCACTCCCCTGACGACCCGACAATGACTTTTGATGACAATAAGTTATTATTTGAACAAGATAGAATGTATTCTGACTCACCACGAAGCGCGCCTACTTGAATCCTATTTTTCACATCACTTCAAAATTTTCAAAATGTGACCGCACTCCCCTGACGACCCGACAATGACTTTTGATGGCAAGAAGTTGTGGTTTGGACAAAAAATAATGTATTCTGACTTACCACGAAGCGCGCTAACTTGAATCCTATTTTTC
The DNA here is from genome assembly GCA_958502065.1 of Chrysolina americana. Taxonomy (NCBI): domain Eukaryota; kingdom Metazoa; phylum Arthropoda; class Insecta; order Coleoptera; family Chrysomelidae; genus Chrysolina; species Chrysolina americana. The sequence goes on from OY293414.1 coordinate 87,991,238, forward strand.
ACATCACTTCAAAATAATCAAAATCTGACTGTGCTCCCCTGACGACCCGACAATGACTTTTGATGGTGAGAAGTTGTTATTTGGATAATAATGGATGTATTCTAGTTCACCACGAATCGCGCCAACTTGAATCCTATTTTTCACATCACTTCAAAATATTCAAAATCTGATCGCGCTCCCCTGACGACCCGACAATGACTTTTGATGGTGAAAAGTTGTTATTTGGGCAATAATGGATGTATTCTAGTTCATCACGAAGCGCGCCAACTTGAATCCTATTTTTCACATCACTTCAAAATATTCAAAATCTGATCGCGCTCCTCTGACGACCCGACAATGACTTTTGATGACAAGAAGTTGTTATTTGGACAAGAATGAATGTATTCTGACTCACCAAGAAGCGCGCCAACTTGAATCCTATTTTCATATCACTTCAAAATATTCAAAATCTGATCGCGCTCCCCTGACGACCCGACAATAACTTTTGATGACAAGAAGTTGTTATTTGGACAAGATAGAATGTATTCTGACCCACCACGAAGCGCGCCTACTTGAATCCTATTTTTCACATCACTTCAAAATTTTCAAAATCTGACCGCACTCCCCTGACGACCCGACAATGACTTTTGATGACAAGAAGTTGTTATTTGGACAATAATGGATGTATTCTGACTCACCACGAAGCGCGCCAACTTGAATCCTTTTTTTCACATCACTTCAAAATATATAAAATCTGACCGCACTCCCCTGACGACCCGACAATGACTTTTGATGACAAGAAATTGTTATTGGGACAAGATAAAATGTATTCTGACTCACCACGAAGCGCGCCCACTTGAATCCTGTTTTTCACATCACTTCAAAATTTTCAAAATCTGACCGCACTCCCCTGACAACCCGACAATGACTTTTGATGACAAGAAGTTGTTGTTTGCACAAGAAATAATGTATTCTGACTCACCACGAAGTGCGCCAACTTGAATCCTATTTTTCACATCACTTCAAAATATTGAAAATCTGACTGTGCTCCCCTGACGACCCGACAATGACTTTTGATGGTGAGAAGTTGTTATTTGGACAATTATGGATGTATTCTAGTTCACCACGAAGCGCGCCAACTTGAATCCTATTTTTCACATCACTTCAAAATATTCAAAATCTGATCGCGCTCCCCTGACGACCCGACAATGACTTTTGATGACGAGAAGTTGTTATTTGGACAAGAATGAATGTATTTCGACTCACCACGAAGCGCGCCAACTTGAATCCTATTTTTCACATATCTTCAAAATATTCAAAATCTGATTGCGCTCCCCTGACGACCCGACAATGACTTTTGACGAAGAAAAGTTGTTATTTGGACAAGAATGAATGTATTCTGACTCACCACGAAGCGCGTCAACTTGAATCCTATTTTTCAAATCACTTCAAAATATTCAAAATCTGACCGCACTCCCGTGACGACCCGACAATGACTTTTGATGACAAGAAGTTGTTATTTGGACAAGATAGAATGTATTCTGACTCACCACGAAGCGCGCCAACTTGAATCCTATTTTTCACATCACTTCAAAATATTCAAAATCTGACTGTGCTCCCCTGACGACCCGACAATGACATTTGATGGTGAGAAGTTGTTATTTGGACAATAATGGATGTATTCTGACTCACCATGAAGCGCGCCAACTTGAATCCTATTTTTCACATCACTTCAAAATATTCAAAATGTGATCGCGCTCCCCTGACGAACTGACAATGACTTTTGATGACGAGAAGTTGTTATTTGGACAAGAATGAATGTATTTTGACTCACCACGAAGCGCGCCAACTTGAATCCTATTTTTCACATCTCTTCAAAATATTCAAAATCTGATTGCGCTCCCCTGACGACCCGACAATGACTTTTGACGAAGAAAAATTGTTATTTGGACAAGAATGAATGTATTTTGACTCACCACGAAGCGCGCCAACTTAAATCCTATTTTTCACATCTCTTCAAAATATTCAAAATCTGATTGCGCTCCCCTGACGACCCGACAATGACTTTTGATGGTGGGAAGTTGTTATTTAGACCATAATGGATGTACTCTGACTCACCACGAAGCGCGCCAACTTGAATCCTATTTTTCACATCACTTCAAAATATATAAAATCTGACCGCACTCCCCTGACGACCCGACAATGACTTTTGATGACAAGAAGTTGTTATTTGGACAAGATAGAATGTATTCTGACTCACCACGAAGCGCGCCAACTTGAATCCTATTTTTCACATCACTTCAAAATAATCAAAATCTGACTGTGCTCCCCTGACGACCCGACAATGACTTTTGATGGTGAGAAGTTGTTATTTGGATAATAATGGATGTATTCTAGTTCACCACGAAGCGCGCCAACTTGAATCCTAGTTTTCACATCACTTCAAAATATTCAAAATCCGATCGCACTCCCCTGACGACCCGACAATGATTTTGGATGATGAGAAGTTGTTATTTGGACAAAAATAAATGTATTCTGAAACACCACGAATCGCGCCAACTTGAATCATATTTTTCACATCACTTCACAATATATAAAAATCCGACCGCGATCCCCTGAAGACCCAACAATGACCTTTGATGGTGAGAAGTTCTTATTTGGACCATAATGGATGTATTCTGATTTACCAAGAAGCGCGCCAACTTGAATCCTATTTTTCACATCACTTCAAAATATTTAAAATCTGATCGCGCTCCCCCGACGACCCGACAATGACTTTTGATGACAAGAAGTTGTTATTTGGACAGGAATGAATGTATTTTGACTCACAACGAAGCGCGCCAACTTGAATCCTATTTTTCACATCACTTCAAAATAATCAAAATCTGACTGTGCTCCCCTGACGACCCGACAATGACTTTTGATGTTGAGAAGTTGTTATTTGGATAATAATGGATGTATTCTAGTTCACCACGAATCGCGCCAACTTGAATCCTATTTTTCACATCACTTCAAAATATTCAAAATCTGATCGCTCTCCTCTGACGACCCGACAATGACTTTTGATGACAATAAGTTGTTATTTGGACAAGAATGAATGTATTCTGACTCACCACGAAGCGCGCCAACTTGAATCCTATTTTTCACATCACTTCAAAATATTTAAAATCTGATCGCGCTCCCCTGACGACCCGACAATGACTTTTGATGACAAGAAGTTGTTATTTGGACGGGAATGAATGTATTTTGACTCACAACGAAGCGCGCCAACTTGAATCCTATTTTTCACATCTCTTCAAAATATTCAAAATCTGATTGCGCTCCCCTGACGACCCGATAATGACTTTTGACGAAAATAGGTCGTTATTTGGACAATAATGGATGTATTCTGACTCACCACGAAGCGCGCCAACTTGAATCCTATTTTTCACATCACTTCAAAATATATAAAATCTGACCGCACTCCCCTGACGACCCGACAATGACTTTTGATGACAATAAGTTATTATTTGAACAAGATAGAATGTATTCTGACTCACCACGAAGCGCGCCTACTTGAATCCTATTTTTCACATCACTTCAAAATTTTCAAAATGTGACCGCACTCCCCTGACGACCCGACAATGACTTTTGATGGCAAGAAGTTGTGGTTTGGACAAAAAATAATGTATTCTGACTCACCACGAAGCGCGCTAACTTGAATCCTATTTTTCACATCACTTCAAAATAATCAAACTCTGACTGTGCTCCCCTGACGACCCGACAATGACTTTTGATGGTGAGAAGTTGTTATTTGGATAATAATGGATGTATTCTAGTTCACCACGAATCGCGCCAACTTGAATCCTATTTTTCACATCACTTCAAAATATTCAAAATCTGATCGCGCTCCCCTGACGACCCGACAATGACTTTTGATGGTGAAAAGTTGTTATTTGGGCAATAATGGATGTATTCTAGTTCATCACGAAGCGCGCCAACTTGAATCCTATTTTTCACATCACTTCAAAATATTCAAAATCTGATCGCGCTCCTCTGACGACCCGACAATGACTTTTGAAGACAAGAAGTTGTTATTTGGACAAGAATGAATGTATTCTGACTCACCAAGAAGCGCGCCAACTTGAATCCTATTTTCACATCACTTCAAAATATTCAAAATCTGATCGCGCTCCCCTGACGACCCGACAATAACTTTTGATGACAAGAAGTTGTTATTTGGACAAGATAGAATGTATTCTGACCCACCACGAAGCGCGCCTACTTGAATCCTATTTTTCACATCACTTCAAAATTTTCAAAATCTGACCGCACTCCCCTGACGACCCGACAATGACTTTTGATGACGAGAAGTTGTTATTTGGACAATAATGGATGTATTCTGACTCACCACGAAGCGCGCCAACTTGAATCCTTTTTTTCACATCACTTCAAAATATATAAAATCTGACCGCACTCCCCTGACGACCCGACAATGACTTTTGATGACAAGAAATTGTTATTGGGACAAGATAAAATGTATTCTGACTCACCACGAAGCGCGCCCACTTGAATCCTGTTTTTCACATCACTTCAAAATTTTCAAAATCTGACCGCACTCCCCTGACAACCCGACAATGACTTTTGATGACAAGAAGTTGTTGTTTGCACAAGAAATAATGTATTCTGACTCACCACGAAGTGCGCCAACTTGAATCCTATTTTTCACATCACTTCAAAATATTGAAAATCTGACTGTGCTCCCCTGACGACCCGACAATGACTTTTGATGGTGAGAAGTTGTTATTTGGACAATTATGGATGTATTCTAGTTCACCACGAAGCGCGCCAACTTGAATCCTATTTTTCACATCACTTCAAAATATTCAAAATCTGATCGCGCTCCCCTGACGACCCGACAATGACTTTTGATGACGAGAAGTTGTTATTTGGACAAGAATGAATGTATTTCGACTCACCACGAAGCGCGCCAACTTGAATCCTATTTTTCACATATCTTCAAAATATTCAAAATCTGATTGCGCTCCCCTGACGACCCGACAATGACTTTTGACGAAGAAAAGTTGTTATTTGGACAAGAATGAATGTATTCTGACTCACCACGAAGCGCGTCAACTTGAATCCTATTTTTCAAATCACTTCAAAATATTCAAAATCTGACCGCACTCCCCTGACGACCCGACAATGACTTTTGATGACAAGAAGTTGTTATTTGGACAAGATAGAATGTATTCTGACTCACCACGAAGCGCGCCAACTTGAATCCTATTTTTCACATCACTTCAAAATATTCAAAATCTGACTGTGCTCCCCTGACGACCCGACAATGACATTTGATGGTGAGAAGTTGTTATTTGGACAATAATGGATGTATTCTGACTCACCATGAAGCGCGCCAACTTGAATCCTATTTTTCACATCACTTCAAAATATTCAAAATGTGATCGCGCTCCCCTGACGAACTGACAATGACTTTTGATGACGAGAAGTTGTTATTTGGACAAGAATGAATGTATTTTGACTCACCACGAAGCGCGCCAACTTGAATCCTATTTTTCACATCTCTTCAAAATATTCAAAATCTGATTGCGCTCCCCTGACGACCCGACAATGACTTTTGACGAAGAAAAATTGTTATTTGGACAAGAATGAATGTATTTTGACTCACCACGAAGCGCGCCAACTTAAATCCTATTTTTCACATCTCTTCAAAATATTCAAAATCTGATTGCGCTCCCCTGACGACCCGACAATGACTTTTGATGGTGGGAAGTTGTTATTTAGACCATAATGGATGTACTCTGACTCACCACGAAGCGCGCCAACTTGAATCCTATTTTTCACATCACTTCAAAATATATAAAATCTGACCGCACTCCCCTGACGACCCGACAATGACTTTTGATGACAAGAAGTTGTTATTTGGACAAGATAGAATGTATTCTGACTCACCACGAAGCGCGCCAACTTGAATCCTATTTTTCACATCACTTCAAAATATTCAAAATCTGACTGTGCTCCCCTGACGACCCGACAATGACATTTGATGGTGAGAAGTTGTTATTTGGACAATAATGGATGTATTCTGACTCACCATGAAGCGCGCCAACTTGAATCCTATTTTTCACATCACTTCAAAATATTCAAAATGTGATCGCGCTCCCCTGACGAACTGACAATGACTTTTGATGACGAGAAGTTGTTATTTGGACAAGAATGAATGTATTTTGACTCACCACGAAGCGCGCCAACTTGAATCCTATTTTTCACATCTCTTCAAAATATTCAAAATCTGATTGCGCTCCCCTGACGACCCGACAATGACTTTTGACGAAGAAAAATTGTTATTTGGACAAGAATGAATGTATTTTGACTCACCACGAAGCGCGCCAACTTAAATCCTATTTTTCACATCTCTTCAAAATATTCAAAATCTGATTGCGCTCCCCTGACGACCCGACAATGACTTTTGACGAAGAAAAGTTGTTATTTGGACAAGAATGAATGTATTTTGACTCACCACGAAGCGCGCCAACTTGAATCCTATTTTTCACATCACTTCAAAATATTCAAAATCTGATCGCGCTCCCCTGACGAACTGACAATGACTTTTGATGACGAGAAGTTGTTATTTGGACAAGAATGAATGTATTTTGACTCACCACGAAGCGCGCCAACTTAAATCCTATTTTTCACATCTCTTCAAAATATTCAAAATCTGATTGCGCTCACCTGACGACCCGACAATGACTTTTGATGGTGGGAAGTTGTTATTTAGACCATAATGGATGTACTCTGACTCACCACGAAGCGCGCCAACTTGAATCCTATTTTTCACATCACTTCAAAATATATAAAATCTGACCGCACTCCCCTGACGACCCGACAATGACTTTTGATGACAAGAAGTTGTTATTTGGACAAGATAGAATGTATTCTGACTCACCACGAAGCGCGCCAACTTGAATCCTATTTTTCACATCACTTCAAAATATTCAAAATCTGACTGTGCTCCCCTGACGACCCGACAATGACATTTGATGGTGAGAAGTTGTTATTTGGACAATAATGGATGTATTCTGACTCACCATGAAGCGCGCCAACTTGAATCCTATTTTTCACATCACTTCAAAATATTCAAAATGTGATCGCGCTCCCCTGACGAACTGACAATGACTTTTGATGACGAGAAGTTGTTATTTGGACAAGAATGAATGTATTTTGACTCACCACGAAGCGCGCCAACTTGAATCCTATTTTTCACATCTCTTCAAAATATTCAAAATCTGATCGCGCTCCCCTGACGAACTGACAATGACTTTTGATGACAAGAAGTTGTTATTTGGACGAGAATGAATGTATTTTGACTCACCACGAAGCGCGCCAACTTGAATCCTATTTTTCACATCACTTCAAAATATTCAAAATCTGACTGTGCTCCCCTGACGACCCAACAATGACTTTTGATGGTGAGAAGTTGTTATTTGGACAATAATGGATGTATTCTGACTCACCACGAAGCGCGCCAACTTGAATTCTATTTTTCACATCACTTCAAAATATTCAAAATCTGATCGCGCTCCCCTGACGAACTGACAATGACTTTTGATGACGAGAAGTTGTTATTTGGACAAGAATGAATGTATTTTGACTCACCACGAAGCGCGCCAACTTGAATCCTATTCTGCACATCTCTTCAAAATATTCAAAATCTGGTTGCGCTTCCCTGACGACCCGACAATGACTTTTGACGAAGAAATAGTGTTATTTGGACAAGAATGAAAGTATTTTGACTCACCACGAAGCGCGCCAACTTGAATCCTATTTTTCACATCACTTCAAAATATTCAAAATCTGATCGCGCTCCCCTGACGAACTGACAATGACTTTTGATTACGAGAAGTTGTTATTTGGACAATAATGGATGTATTCTGACTCACCACGAAGCGCGCCAACTTGAATCCTATTTTTCACATCACTTCAAAATATTCAAAATCTGATCGCGCTCCCCTGAAGAACTGACAATGACTTTTGATGATGAGAAGTTGTTATTTGGACAAGAATGAATGTATTTTGACTCACCATGAAGCGCGCCAACTTGAATCCTATTTTTCACATCTCTTCAAAATATTCAAAATCTGATTGCGCTCCCCTGACGACTCGACAATGACTTTTGACGAAGAAAAGTTGTTATTTGGACAAGAATGAATGTATTTTGACTCACCATGAAGCGCGCTAACTTGAATCCTCTTATTTTTCACATCACTTCAAAATATTCAAAATCTGATCGCGCTCCCCTGACGAACTGACAATGACTTTTGATGACGAGAAGTTGTTATTTGGACAAGAATGAATGTATTTTGACTCACCACGAAGCGCGCCAACTTGAATCCTATTTTTCACATCACTTCAAAATATTCAAAATCTGATCGCGCTCCCCTGACGAACTGACAATGACTTTTGATGACGAGAAGTTGTTATTTGGACAAGAATGAATGTATTTTGACTCACCACGAAGCGCGCCAACTTGAATCCTATTTTTCACATCTCTTCAAAATATTCAAAATCTGATTGCGCTCCCCTGACGACCCGACAATGACTTTTGACGAAGAAAAGTTGTCATTTGGACAAAAATGAATGTATTTTGACTCACCACGAAGCGCGCCAACTTGAATCCTATTTTTCACATCACTTCAAAATATTCAAAATCTGACTGTGCTCCCCTGACGACCCGACAATGACTTTTGATGGTGAGAAGTTGTTATTTGGACAATAATGGATGTATTCTGACTCACCACGAAGCGCGCCAACTTGAATCCTATTTTTCACATCACTTCAAAATATTCAAAATCTGATCGCGCTCCCCTGACGAACTGACAATGACTTTTGATGACGAGAAGTTGTTATTTGGACAATAATGGATGTATTCTGACTCACCACGAAGCGCGCCAACTTGAATCCTATTTTTCCCATCACTTCAAAATATTCAAAATCTGATCGCGCTCCCCTGACGTACTGACAATGACTTTTGAAGACGAGAAGTTGTTATTTGGACAAGAATGAATGTATTTTGACTCACCACGAAGCGCGCCAACTTGAATCCTATTTTTCACATCTCTTCAAAATATTCAAAATCTGATTGCGCTCCCCTAACGACCCGACAATGACTTTCGACGAAGAAAACTTGTTATTTGGACAAGAATGAATGTATTTTGACTCACCACGAAGCGCGCCAACTTGAATCCTATTTTTCACATCACTTCAAAATATTCAAAATCTGATCGCGCTCCCCTGACGAACTGACAATGACTTTTGATGACGAGAAGTTGTTATTTGGACAATAATGGATGTATTCTGACTCACCACGAAGCGCGCCAACTTGAATCCTATTTTTCCCATCACTTCAAAATATTCAAATTCTGATCGCGCTCCCCTGACGAACTGACAATGACTTTTGATGACGAGAAGTTGTTATTTGGACAAGAATGAATGTATTTTGACTCACCACGAAGCGCGCCAACTTGAATCCTATTTTTCACATCTCTTCAAAATATTCAAAATCTGACTGTGCTCCCCTGACGACCCGACAATGACTTTTGATGGTGAGAAGTTGTTATTTGGACAATAATGGATGTATTCTGACCTACCACGAAGCGCGCCAACTTGAATCCTATTTTTCACATCACTTCAAAATTTTCAAAATCTGATCGCGCTCCCCTGACGAACTGACAATGACTTTTGATGACGAGAAGTTGTTATTTGGACGATAATGAATGTATTCTGACTCACCACGAAGCGCGCCAACTTGAATCCTATTTTTCCCATCACTTCAAAATATTCAAAATCTGATCGCGCTCCCCTGACGAACTGACAATGACTTTTGATGACGAGAAGTTGTTATTTGGACAAGAATGAATGTATTTTGACTCACCACGAAGCGCGCCAACTTGAATCCTATTTTTCACATCTCTTCAAAATATTCAAAATCTGATTGCGCTCCCCTGACGACCCGACAATGACTTTCGACGAAGAAAACTTGTTATTTGGACAAGAATGAATGTATTTTGACTCACCACGAAGCGCGCCAACTTGAATCCTATTTTTCACATCACTTCAAAATATTCAAAATCTGATCGCGCTCCCCTGACGAACTGACAATGACTTTTGATGACGAGAAGTTGTTATTTGGACAATAATGGATGTATTCTGACTCACCACGAAGCCCGCCAACTTGAATCCTATTTTTCACATCACTTCAAAATATTCAAAATCTGATCGCGCTCCCCTGACGAACTGACAATGACTTTTGATGACGAGAAGTTGTTATTTGGACAATAATGGATGTATTCTGACTCACCACGAAGCGCGCCAACTTGAATCCTATTTTTCACATCACTTCAAGATATTCAAAATCTGATCGCGCTCCCCTGACGAGCTGACAATGACTTTTGATGACGAGAAGTTGTTATTTGGACAAGAATGAATGTATTTTGACTCACCACGAAGCACGCCAACTTGAATCCTATTTTTCACATCTCTTCAAAATATTCAAAATCTGATTGCGCTTCCCTGACGACCCTACAATGACTTTTGACGAAGAAAAGTTGTTATTTGGACAAGAATGAATGTATTTTGACTCACCACGAAGCGCGCCAACTTGAATCCTATTTTTCACATCACCTCAAAATATTCAAAATCTGATCGCGCTCCCCTGACGAACTGACAATGACTTTTGATGACGAGAAGTTGTTATTTGGACAAAAATGGATGTATTCTGACTCACCACGAAGCGCGCCAACTTGAATCCTATTTTTCACATCACTTCAAAATATTCAAAATCTGATCGCGCTCCCCTGACGACCCGACAATGACTTTTGACGAAGAAAAGTTGTTATTTGGACAAGAATGAATGTATTTTGACTCACCACGAAGCGCGCCAACTTGAATCCTATTTTTCACATCACTTCAAAATATTCAAAATCTGATCGCGCTCCCCTGACGAACTGACAATGACTTTTGATGACGAGAAGTTGTTATTTGGTTAATAATGGATGTATTCTGACTCACCACGAAGCGCGCCAACTTGAATCCTATTTTTCACATCACTTCAAAATATTCAAAATCTGATCGCGCTCCCCTGACGAACTGACAATGACTTTTGATGACGAGAAGTTGTTATTTGGTTAATAATGGATGTATTCTGACTCACCACGAAGCGCGCCAACTTGAATCCTATTTTTCACATCTCTTCAAAATATTCAAAATCTGATTGCGCTCCCCTGATGACCCGACAATGACTTTTGACGAAGAAAAGTTGTTATTTGGACAAGAATGAATGTATTTTGACTCACCACGAAGCGCGCCAACTTGAATCCTATTTTTCACATCACTTCAAAATATTCAAAATCTGATCGCGCTCCCCTGACGAACTGACAATGACTTTTGATGACGAGAAGTTGTTATTTGGACAATAATGGATGTATTCAGACTCACCACGAAGCGCGCCAACTTGAATCCTATTGTTCACATCACTTCAAAATATTCAAAATCTGATCGCGCTCCCCTGACGAACTGACAATGACTTTTGATGACGAGAAGTTGTTATTTGGACGAGAATGAATGTATTTTGACTCACCACGGAGCGCGCCAACTTGAATCCTATTTTTCACATCTCTTCAAAATATTCAAAATCTGATTGCGCTCCCCTGACGACTCGACAATGACTTTTGACGAAGAAAAGTTGTTATTTGGACAAGAATGAATGTATTTTGACTCACCACGAAGCGCGCCAACTTGAATCCTATTTTTCACATCACTTCAAAATATTCAAAATCTGATCGCGCTCCCCTGACGACCCGACAATGACTTTTGACAAAGAAAAGTTGTTATTTGGACAAGAATGAATGTATTTTGACTCACCACGAAGCGCGCCAACTTGAATCCTATTTTTCACATCACTTCAAAATATTCAAAATCTGATCGCGCTCCCCTGACGAACTGACAATGACTTTTGATGACGAGAAGTTGTTATTTGGTTAATAATGGATGTATTCTGACTCACCACGAAGCGCGCCAACTTGAATCCTATTTTTCACATCACTTCAAAATATTCAAAATCTGATCGCGCTCCCCTGACGAACTGACAATGACTTTTGATGACGAGAAGTTGTTATTTGGTTAATAATGGATGTATTCTGACTCACCACGAAGCGCGCCAACTTGAATCCTATTTTTCACATCTCTTCAAAATATTCAAAATCTGATTGCGCTCCCCTGATGACCCGACAATGACTTTTGACGAAGAAAAGTTGTTATTTGGACAAGAATGAATGTATTTTGACTCACCACGAAGCGCGCCAACTTGAATCCTATTTTTCACATCACTTCAAAATATTCAAAATCTGATCGCGCTCCCCTGACGAACTGACAATGACTTTTGATGACGAGAAGTTGATATTTGGACAATAATGGATGTATTCTGACTCACCACGAAGCGCGCCAACTTGAATCCTATTGTTCACATCACTTCAAAATATTCAAAATCTGATCGCGCTCCCCTGACGAACTGACAATGACTTTTGATGACGAGAAGTTGTTATTTGGACAAGAATGAATGTATTTTGACTCACCACGGAGCGCGCCAACTTGAATCCTATTTTTCACATCTCTTCAAAATATTCAAAATCTGATTGCGCTCCCCTGACGACTCGACAATGACTTTTGACGAAGAAAAGTTGTTATTTGGACAAGAATGAATGTATTTTGACTCACCACGAAGCGCGCCAACTTGAATCCTATTTTTCACATCACTTCAAAATATTCAAAATCTGATCGCGCTCCCCTGACGAACTGACAATGACTTTTGATGACGAGAAGTTGTTATTTGGACAAGAATGAATGTATTTTGACTCACCACGAAGCGCGCCAACTTGAATCCTATTTTTCACATCACTTCAAAATATTCAAAATCTGATCGCGCTCCCCTGACGACCCGACAATGAGTTTTGATGATGAGAAGTTGTTATTTGGACAAGAATGAATGTTTTCATCCCATGTGGAAAGCTCAATGCCTAATGAACAAGGAAATTGAAACTCGCCAACTTGTGCTTGCTGAATGTGGTGGTTAGGATCAGCGGGTATGAATCTATTAGTGTTTGTTGTCTTCCTAAAGAAATATTATTTATTCTCATGCAGTGATACCACAGGCGTCCACTACCCCATTTTCTAGTATAGTAGCATCAGCAGCAAGTAGATATTTCAAGACTTGAAGCTGTACAAGGGGTCATTGATTCCAAATGAAAATGGCACTGGTCCGAGTACGCTTCCCTGAGGAACGCCATAGTATTCCAGCGAACTTCCAATGTGATGAAGAGTAATAGCTGCGGATATTTTGTTGTCTTTTAATCTCAATAACCATTGAATCCAAGATATCGATTAGCTGGTCTGGAACAAAACCCTGCACCAAGCGGGAAATTGGAAAATGCACCGACATAAATCGCTTGAATCCCGCTTTCACCACCCCTGGTCGTTATCAGCGTCCTCTGACACCCCTGAGAACTTTATTACGATAGATAAAAAGGCGACAGGCCCTTAGAACGAAGTGATGGTCTGCCTTCGGAAGCAGAACCTAAAAAATGGCTGATATGTCCTCTTGCCCGGGTAGATAACGGATGAATTGACGGAGTGGAAATAGATAAAGAGCCCTCCTGTACATTGTCAAGTGTGCACGGTCGCTGAATGTCCTGTCAGCGTTTTCGTCCTACTTTTGTCGAATTGGGGAGTGTTTCGAATTATGATCATCGGTGGAGTGGTTCGTGACTGCTTTTTCTTTGCTCCTCCTGCAGCTTTAATTTTGTATTCCAGCGATTTGAACGTGCACCTACTTCTAATAAATACGAAGGCGTAGAAGGGTCAACAACAAAATATATTTCAAAACATTTGGAATTGCTTCTTCAAAGTGATAATTGTCACTTGCAGCTGACAATTGTCAGTTCGATTTGGCATTTACGGCTACTATTATAATGATCGTAATTATAATCCTATTACATAAATATCATAATTCTACAATAATTAATTATCTCATCAGTAACTACCAAATGCCTGTTTCGAATACTCCCAGGATGATTTACTATTGGAGATTACCCCATCGTACACAGCTGGCTGGCAAATTTAGAACGTTTTCCAGCATTTGGCAAGACATACGCGATATGTCTGAAAAATTATTAGTGTATACAAGAAAAGACGATATATGGAATGTTCTATCCGGGCCGACCAAATTGGCGCGTTCCGTAACGGCCACATATGAAACTAATGTTCCCCGAGAAACATGCATGTGACAGCCTGAAAAATATACTGTGGTTGTTTCCTTGCGAGCGTTTTCTTCGCGCTCCACTCGCCGCTCTTTAATGAGATTTCTTTTGATTGTTTTGTTTGTCACAAGAGCGTCTTGGGAAAGTTTTGAGATATTTTGAAACAGTTAAAAAACGATATTTTATTTTGTGAAGGATTTGCAAATAGAAGTATAAAATACGGGGCCTCGATAGAATCATGTCGAGTATGAAATTCTCCGTGCGTGGCATCGCACGTTAAAATGTGAGGACCTCATCTTCTCTAGCTTGCACAAGTCTCTCGATGATTTCTGAGGGTTGCTAGTAAGGGTGGATATATATTCATCCATGGGCACATAAAAATCTCCATTGTGCGTAGTCGTTATCAACCTGTTGAACTTTCAGTTCACTGACAAGTTCATGCAGCCCCAATATTGAGCACAAGGACATTGGCTAGTGTTACCAATTGTAACGATTTCGAGACCGGCCTCGAGTCCGGCCCAGATCATCCAATTAACTCGAAATGTAAACAAGTTCTCTGCTGACAAACGAATAAATCACGTGGAAGAATCGCGAACCTTCTAACGAAGGTTCTGGGGACATCTTAGAAGTCACCCGAAAGGCTCGAATGGCCGAGAACTGTAAATACTAGTATATAAGCCACTGGGTATTAGATGGCGGGATAGTCATAGTCAGGGAGAGTCACAGAGAGTAACCAATATAGTTCCAGAGTTCGCGGATAGAGACAGCCACAGTAGATATAAATTTAAAATAGTGAAGTGAATGTTTTAGTGAATAATTGTTTTAAGTAGTGTTTTAAATAAATTAGAAGAATTAGTTAAGTGCCATTCCACCCATACAAAATACTTCTAGGACACCAATTGATTGAAGATGATTTTGATAGGCGACAGGAATTTTGAGAATAGATGCTGAAGAGAATTTTCTTCTGCTTTTCTAATGAGTCTACTCTCTTTCTGAATTCGACTGTGAATCGTCATAATTGCCGTTATTGGTTGGATGTCAATCCACATGTCCTACACTTTTCCACGAAGTCCATACTTAAGCTCTCCAAAAACTCAATGTCTGGGCCGGTATTTTTGGAAACCGTTTGATTGAACCAGTATTTCTCGACGGTAACCTTAGAGGAGAAACATATTTGGAATTATTGAATGAATTTGTTTATCCACAATAAGTAAACATTATTGAAAATGACGATATTTACCATAAAGACCGCTTGATATTCCAACAATACAATAAGGCACCTCCACATTATGCAATGCCTGTTAGGGTTTTTGGATCAAGTTGGATTGGAAGAAGATGATCTATAAAGTGGCCAGCTAGATCTCCAGATTTAAACTCACTCGACTTTTTCTTGTGGGATCTCTGGAAGATATGCAGAGTAGAATTATTGAAGAATGCCGTCGAATAACGCCGGAAATGATACGAAATGTGAAGTCTCATTTTGAACAAAACTTGTACTATTGTATGGAAATGGAAAAATCGGACTGTTTTCGTTAAACCATTCTACATTTTGAATATTTCAAATGTGCTGAAGCTTTTCTTTAATATGTTTATTTTGAGCTGCATCCAACAAGTTTGATGTCCATTGCCACTTAAATTTATTTTCAGGCACACTATCCGATGAAAATCCATTTTATTTTTAATTTTATTTTGAAGTAGACGATGATTGGAAAGCTATTCATAATACGTCAAAAACCACCAGCACATACTCCGACTGAAAAGAGAATCTATTAGTTGTATGTAACGAAATGATGTTGTGGCATTTTCAGCATATGATCGGGTTATAGAGCAGTGGTGATATTTTCTATCAGTTTTTCCTAGCACGGTATTCGATGTTTTCTCGATTTCTTCATTTTAGAATTGGCCAGCAGTTCTCTTGGATTCTTCTGATCGTATAAATTTTATAGTAAAGACTGAACGACCAGGATGTCATTTCCAAACTCAGCCTTGGTAATTCCCATAGTTATTGTACTATCAATAAATGGAAAATACGTTTTCTTCAGGAAATCACTTTCATTGAACTGCTTCAAACATTCTCAAATCCATCTATTGGACACAGTCTCTAGTACGCTGGCTGTCATCAGCATATAAAGGAGCTTGATATAACCGAAGCTTCGACACTAGTTGAGATGCATACATAGAAAATACTAAAGGTCCAAGTATAGAGCCCTGTGGTTCTCCAGAAGTGCGGTTCAGGAATTCCGAATAATGATCACCTATACACACCTTTTGCTTACATTTCAAGTACTCACCTATTAACACCAGCGTATTGCAGAAAAAAAACAAGATATTTGAAGATTCTTATCATCAAAATTATCATTGAAATCTAACAAAATTAATATTGAGATCAAGCTACAACAACGGAAATCAACATTAGTATTGTCAGTTGTGCAATATAAAACATGATGATCTAGTCTAGTCTTGTTAGACACAGACAAAGAGGAACATCATCAGGAAACTCATCTGGATTTAAAACCGCTTGATTCTCCAGCTATAGCGAGAGTAAATACCAATATTCTTCGGTGAAATGACGGAAACGTGTAGTTTCTGTCACAGTGTTGATGATAGAACTGATTTGTTGGTGTTTCTCGAAAAAATTTTGAATGAATAATCACTTTTTCACTGTATGGTATTGTGCACTTATCCGCATTCATACTATATTTACATTTTGAACTTTCTAGACTATCGAATGCATCGAGAAATCTATTGTCACGAACCTGTCTAATTAATTTTAAGCTTGTGTCATCAAATCGGTGGTCTTGATCCAAAACATGTTGGGCCACACTGGATTTTTCTTGTCTCGTGACACGAATACGAGCAATGTGCTCCTTGAATCGTACTTTTAAGGTCTTTCTAGTTTGACCCACATACTTCTCGCAGTCATTGCAGGTTTTTCGATGAGAGCCCAATACCATACACCTTCTTGTTCAAGTTCTTGGTACAGTAAATAAATAATTATTCATATAAAAATGTTTCAAAAATGTTTTCATTCATCAGTCATTCATTCCAAGAATATTGCCTAGTGACCATCGTCTGCCTGGATCTGAGAATTGACATTCCAGAAAAACAAAACGCAAACGTAACAAATTTTACTCGGTATTTTCGTAAATAACATACTTATATTGTAGTGCCAATTAGCGGACGAACTGTATACGACTCTCAGAAAAAGAAACTGACCGACCTTTTCCTTGCCAAATCTGTGACCTGGATAAAAAGCTCAGCCAGACTAAATATAATCTGCAAAAAATGGGAGAAGGATGATCCTGAATTATTAAAAGCTGAGTGGTGTTCGTGGTTTTCAATTAGTATGGCGGGCGTTTTTCGTTGTGGACGACGGTCAAGTAAAGAACGAAATAAAAAGGACGAAGTATCTTAAGGAGGTGTGGAAAAGTTCTTAGGGATTCGCCAGTACAGTTTTTATGACATTGGTGTGTTCTGTATTCACAATGCAATATTTTATCACCATCACAATGCATTAGGAACATGATTAAAATATCAAAGGAACAAAAATTGATCGATATTCTATTCTTATTACTGGATTCCAGTAATGGTCATGAGAGATTGTTGTTTTGAGAATCTAGATCAGGTCTTACCAATAATGTTTTTTCTGTTATTGGCAAGAATTTGGAATTCATGACCAATTCCTGCCATCTCTTTTTTGTCCCGACGATATTTTTCTAATATTACGAGATTTACTTTTCATTCGGACACACATATAAATGAGCTCCACATTCCTTCAAAGAATCATTATTCTCGAATAAGGAGACAAAAAATCGTGTATTCCACCTCATCATGATGGAGACAGCGAAATACATCATCCGTAAAGAAACTCATCCCAGGAAGGTGGAAAAAACCCTTTGTCCTTTGTCGCATTGAAAAAGTTTCGGTATTCGAGGTACGTTTCTGAAAATGAAACGCTCTTTGGATCCATGGAAATCTCATTACAGAGTTACACACCAGTGGAGGGAATCCATGCGAAAATAATATCAATAGAAATTCTTTTGTTTCCCGTCTAATAGGCAGATACTTCGAAAACTCATTTAATAAGAAAGTTGGACTGAAATTTCCCGGGAAATGTGGGCGGTTACCGTTTTCTTTCAAGTTTCTCATTTGATTTATGGGCTGCGAAAGCTTGGAGGAATGCCTAATTAGGCACGAGGAGTTTGTGAATGACCTCAAGAGACTTTTATGTACTTTGAGTAACATCTCGCTTTCTCAATGTCATTGATAATAGCTTTGTCTTTTATTGAATCAAAATGTTGTCGGACACATTTCTGCTTATTAATTGTACTTCGAGATGGTAAAGGCGCCATTTCTGATAGTCTTTCAGAAACGTAATGGAAAAATGAGCTTTCATCCAACAACTTGAACGAATCACACTCCTGAAAAGCATTTAATCGAGAACATAACATCCATTCTTCACGTCTGCCAGGACCAGCGGTATGACGAGCGTCTTCCGGTTCCTGCTATCAATCCTGCATGCCCTTAAGTGGCGGTTGATTCATGTAACGCAGTTTGCACATCGTTTGTCACCAACTTTTTACTGGAATTTAGCTCCGAGCAGCCCGAGTCGACTTTGTGTCAACATAATTGAGCTGAAGGAAAACTAATGAACTACCTAGATCTGAGACGGCCGTTGAACGTCGGGTATGCTGATGTTTGGAAGTTTAAATGAAATGGTTTCCTCGAACTTGGAGTTATCATATGCTCCGTTTGTCACGTTTTGAACTCATGACATGTATTTACATATTGTTGGGAATTAATATTACATATAAAATTGGTTTATGTTCTGCATTTTGTAGTCTTGTTGATTTCAGCAATTCTGGTTTGGTTTATCAGTACAGGCCGTGGTTGGTTAGCTATTTCCGAGATACTAAGTTGGAATTATGACTAATTATCTCGGAATTAGCTGATTCTGGGATACTAAGTCAGAATTCTGACCGAGCAAGATAAAACCTTATGAGAACTGCAGCAAACTCCCCTAAACTGAACACCCAACTCATATCCACTTCACGAAACACATTTAGGAAGTTGCAGTGTTCGCTCATGTAAC
Organism: Chrysolina americana; assembly: GCA_958502065.1. Taxonomy (NCBI): domain Eukaryota; kingdom Metazoa; phylum Arthropoda; class Insecta; order Coleoptera; family Chrysomelidae; genus Chrysolina; species Chrysolina americana. The sequence goes on from OY293414.1 coordinate 88,010,618, forward strand.
TGTCCTTTCCATCAAATCATTTCCCATTCAGCCAGAAAACCCGTTAGAAAATTTCCCTTTCACCTGCCAAGCTCGTTGCAAAGGCATTGAACGTGCCTTTTGCATAACCCGAGTCGGGATAACTGTCTCGAACAAAACGAGAAAACATGGGATCGGGCGCAGATGAAACTATAAATTTTCCCAGCCGAGGTGGGAGACACGAGATCGACCATAAATTCGAAACTTTTCTCATAGTACACCGTTATTCCACTCGGGAATTATTCTTTTACAGCTGTTCGGGATTTGGCACCGACGCCGTGACACGGAGAACATTTTCTGGAGAAAAGTGAAAAGTTTAGAGTATCGTGCAAGGAATAACCGGCGAGAGTGCATTATTTTCAGAATTTGTTAGGCTTTGTCATTCTATTTTTTCCAAACTTTGTGCGACAGAAATACATCCCCTAATTACCAATACTCTCACAGACCGGGTTTAGTGAAAGCGTCAATTATTCTCGAATTATCGTCGAACTTCTAAGAATTCCACAGAAACATCCAGATAAACTCAACTCGAGCTCGAATATTCTTTGTAGTCTAGAATTATATTGATGTTCTAAACATTAGTAGATATACTGCTAGCCAATCATCTCTCCACCCTCAATCTCTCGCATTCCCCACCCTCCCCTCCCCTTCAGGGAGTAATTTACAGAATGGATTTGCTGATATATCCAGCAAATGCTTTTGCGCAGTGTTTGAGAATGCCTTTTGGTATGTCGTCAAACATAGCAACTTCGTTGAAACGCTCAGTTTTTATCTGTAGACGTTTTTTTATTCCTCACCCTCCCCCTCTCCTATCCCTCACCAACCCAGCATACCCTTCACCAATCACCCAACTTGTTCTTTATTATTGATTGATTTAACATCTACATGAAGAAAGTCCAGTCAGTGACGATGGATTCGAACAGTTTAGAAATCACCCGTAATTTTGAAATCTGCCTGAAGTTTTCATAAAATATCTATCATCTGATTAGAACCAAAAATGACAAATTCTTTCTTCCAGATATCTGAAAAATAAACTCTAGGGAGAAATTTGTTGAGCAGAATGGATAAAATATCAGCAAAAGCTTTTTCGCAGTGTTTAAGGATGCCTTTTGGTATGTCGTCGAAACCAGCAGCTTCGTTAGGACGCTCAATTTTTTTTGTAGTGGTTTCTTTACTCCCCACGCGCCTCTTCCCTTCCCCTCCTCAACTCACCGTCTCCTTCACCCCTCACCCAACCCCACCTCTTGTTCTTTATTATTGATTGATTTAACATCTATATGAAGGAAGTCAGTGACGAGGATTCGAACAGTTTAGATATCACTCAAAATTTTTAAATCTGTCTGAAGTTTTCAACAAGATAGCTATCACTTACCTGACAAGAAACGGAAATGTGGTAAACAGAATGGATAAAATGCTTCTGCGCAGTATTTAAGGATGCCTTTCGGAATATCGTCGAAACCAGCAGTTTCATTGGGGCGCTCAATTTTTTTTAGCGTTTTTTTATCACCATAACACTGTGAAATCATGTTTGACTGTTTATTAAACAGTTACCACTAAAAAATGAGGTTAAATACGTCCATTTCCACAGTGAAATTTTCATTAGTTCGAGTGAAACTATCCAAAAAATACGAAAACACTTTTAGCTAGTAATTTATGGAATAATTGGTGCAAAATCTAACATTCCCATTCGCTGATATCCTATGATAGGTTTACGATTGTGAATTCAATGATACTGTTCCACGACATGTTTGATGTGCATAGTCTTGACGTTAACTCAGATAGGTGGCAGAACTGGATCAGAACTTCATGGCCTCCCTCAAATTCCTATCCACGTTACGTGATTGGCATAATCAGTGGTGTAAGATATCTGAAATTTGGAATATGATATCAGAGCTTTGTGTATGGGAACGTCTTCGGAAGAGAGGGTGTGAGCTGTATGGAAGACAGTTTGAATAATAATGAGAATATGTGTTGCCATCAATGCAAGATATAAATTTTGTTTTAAACAGAAATTCCTGTTGCTTCATATCTGAAAACAATCATAAGCTACATTATGAGCTCCTTCGAATCCGGAAACACGTGAAGGGGTTTTCTCACGAAAACCAAACCGAAAAATCTTACCAACTTCACCAAGAACTGTATTTATGAGGCCCCATGCGGATGTAGTTTTTTGTACATCGGTGAGAGCAAGAGACCCCTGGCGGTGACACTAGATGAACATAAAAGCTTTACGCAACGAGGTGACACGTCAAAATTTGGTACCGCAGACCATGTATGGAAAGAACATTACCAAACTCTGTGGATACATGCCGGAATAATATAAGCAATCCTTTGGAAACTTGTCATTATTCACCAGAAGACGACTGCTGATAGAAGTAGTTGAAACGTTGTGAATATACGAATTATAAGAAGATGGAAGTCCGAAATGAATGTACTCAAATTACATCATTGTCTACAACCTTCAAACAAATAGTTTTGTTTTGTTAACATATAAAGTTCGCGTTACACCAGTTTCGAATATTTTGAACAGCTATTTTGATCATATTTGATAGCTCAGTGATTTCTATATTACTCCATATAATAGTGGCATCGTCAGCAAAATCAGTAAATCGTCCTGCAATGTTGATGTTTATTAGGTCATTTGAATAAACCAAAAACAACACTGGTCCTGAAACAGACCCCTGTGGTACTCCGTGTTTTATATCACTCGATATTTTCACAAACTGGCTACATACTGACAGGTATGAATCTCTTGTTTAGATATCATTCAAAATTTTAAAATCCGTCTGAAGTTTTCATCAAGATATCTATTACCTGTAGAAAAGCGAAAATGACTAGTGCTCTCTTCCAGATATGTGAAAAATACTTTTCAGGAAGAGACTTGTTGAACAGAGTGTGCAAAATATCAGCAAATGCATTTGCCATTTGGAATGTCGTCAAAACCGGCAGCTTCGTTGAGACGCTCAATTTTTTTTTAGCGATTTTTTCATCACCATAACACTGTGAAATCATGTTTGACGGTTTCGTAAACAGGTACTACTTAAAAACAAAACGAAAAGTTCGAGTTACACCAGTTTTGAATATTTGGAACATGTATTTTGATCATATTTGATATCTGATTAATTTCTTTATTACCCCATATAATAGTGGTATCGTCAGCAAAAACAGTAAATCATCCAATAAGTAAACTTAAAACAAGACTTGGCCTGAAACAGGCCACTGTGGTACTCCATGTTTCATATCACTGAGATCAGACTGTCCACTTGATGTTTGCACAAACTGGCTACGTCTTGACAAGTATGAAGCGTACCGGGTCAAATTTGTTCCTCTAATCTCATAAAAGCTAAGCTTCCGCAGCAGTTTTTATGATCAACGCAATCGAATGCTTTTTAGAAATCGCGAAACACTACCGCAACAGCCTTGCTATCATTCTTACCAGAGTTCGCATTCTCAAGAAAGGAAGAAATAGCTTCTGTGGTACTTTTCGAACATTGAAATACGAATTGTTGAAGTCTTGAAAAGAAGGACAGTAATCTTTTTTTCCCCAGTCTTTCAATAATTTTTGAAATGGGCCAGAAATTTGAGGGATGTTCTAGATCTCTGCTAATTCGTGGGGTATAAAAAAGTATCCAATGAAATCGTATCCACTCGTGATATTATCGGTAAGTTCGTAAAAAAATTTACCGACATTTGAGATACATCAAAATGAATAAATACGTCAACTCACCTCAAAATTTTGTTTTATTTGCTCGTTGACAAATACAAACAGCAAAAACGAGAAGTCATAACTCTAACTTTTTCCAAAGACGACCGCTCAATGTCGAATACGATTTTTGCAAAGTTTCGGTAGTTTATAGGAAACGAACTCCGGAAGTTCTTTGCTTTACTCTAAACCTTTCACAATGAAACATCATTCATCGATTCATTAAAGTTGAAAACGTGTGCCTTGCTTCCGCGAAGTTTTTTTCTAACAAACTTTAAATTATTGGAGTCCCGTCCGCGAAAGATTCTCTTGCTTTCGCGCTGGAGAGTTGAACTCTGACCGCTCTGAAATTCGCAGGGACTGTGTCGGAGTACGCCAAAGTTTATCGCACATTTGGAATTGGGATTCCGGGCATGCGCCGTGTGGCGGACTCATACGACCGTTTATGAAGCTAATAACTTCTGATTTTGAAAATCCATCGAAAAGACAAGGGTTGTCGGGCCCAACTTCCACTAGAAGGGAACTTGCGGAATTGGCGGTGATTATTTCTGGAGGCACGGTAAGAGGAAAGCTTGTAATTTTCCATTGAGTGTTCCGGCTTACGTTTATCAGTATTCCATACACAGTGACGGATTGTACCACCAACTCACCGAAAAATGTTCCGGTAGGCCCTCACTCTAGAGGCCTTCAAAGTGGTCACCAATTTGATTTCTATCCTCTGGCCTTTGTTGACAATAATTTTGAAAGAGGAGATTTTCATTTTTGGGAGTTACAAATTATTAATCGTGAAGGAATACTAGAAAAAGTTTGAATACGAAATACTGAGAAGTTTTTTACTATTTTTCCATATTTTTATTCCAATTTTTCATTTTTATCTCTCTGAAGGTAGAAGACTGGTTCTGTAATAATTTTGTTCTAATGACATTTCAGTTTTTGGAATAATTCAGACGTATTTTTCAATGCATTTTTTATTATTTAAAATAGAACATTTTCCAATTCCGTGCCTTTTCGCCCAGCGTTTTTCAAGCACGCCGACTGGCACAGGTATGAACGTGGACAGACATGCATTTCTCGTTTTCGAGAATGGTTAAAGAGCAATTCTGCCCAACGCCAATTGATGAATTCTCGGTCGATCGACAGTAAAAAAAAATGATTTGAAAAAAATAGTTAAAATAATGAAAAATACAAAATCGGCAGATTCACTTGCGATCCGCACTATTGGTACACAGGAAATTTCATGCATATTTTGAAAATATATGATTTGTTTATGCTCAGATACAAGGTTTGACATATAAAAGGAATAAAACGTCAAAAATATTTCGTATGAACTCTTCAACTCAGGAAAGGTTTGAGATAGAGCAATTCTGTGAACGCCAATCGATTTAGAATGATCAAATTAGTATAATCTGTGAATTTCGAGTCAATCGATGTACAACAAAATTATTCGAAAAATCGGAAATAGTCCAAAGGGGTAGATCCCTAAAAATCATGAAAAATACAAAATTGGCAGATTCACTTCAAATCCGCACTATATACGCAAAATTTCATGCACACCACAAAACACGATAGTGTCACTAAGCGCAACTGTCAAGATGTTGACAGTTTTTTGAAATGACCAGGAAAAAGGGAGAATCACAAGTGGGTGGTGAGCTTCTACCACAGCGAGAACTCTATTCCCCGACCTTCGCGACTGCGGATCCGAGTTCTCTATGCTTCCCGGAATGGATGGATCATGAAGTGAATGCCGAGCGATGGGATCCTGACGACAAGGTTCAGTATTAGCATTATCTTCACATCTTAGACACTCAATGTTGAGGTACCGACTGTGGTTTACATCTGTGTTATACAGTCTCCAGAGTTTTGTAGAGGAACTTGATGGTACCAATGTTGTTTGATGCCTAAAACATGAAGAAGATTATTCGTCTTTTTGTACCGCCTGGTCTCGTTTTTAAATTAAACTCCACAAAGTCCAGCATCATGAATCCCATGGAGTTTACACCGTCAAGCTCCAAAAGGGGCAAAAAATATTGATCCATCCACTTCTGTATCGTGTCGTACATATACCTTGTGGTAGAAGGTGAGGGTGAATTATTTTCCAAAACTAGTGAGAATTGGCGGTAAGATATTCAAGGTTCGAAAATTCTAATGTCATATTCCAACTCAAAACGCTGAAAAGGAATGAGGGATACATGTGAGATGAGGTATCACAAACAAATCTGCTCATCGAACGTCAATATGCGTATCAGCCAATGAATCAACAGACTTATTAATGATGATATTAACAGAGTACTAAGACAACGTTCTGAGAAAACAAAGAGATAGGCTGTGACAACATTTGTAGACAGAGAGAGTTTCATTATGGTTTTGGATGTCTTGTGGGGCATTTTAGGCTCAACAAATATATAACAGTCGGTCTGCAAAACAACTACTGCGATGGTTCTGGCAGAGAGAGAGAGAGAGAGAGAGACGAAGTGACAGTACACATGCTCTAGCTGTCAATGCGAGTGCTTGTGAAGATCAAGGTTTTTAACGACGTGACAATGAACATCAAGAGTCACGAGAGCTAGAAAAAAACAAAGACATACACGATATATCTAGAAAAGTCACGGTGTACAGGTTCGTAGCATGGAAGCCCCAATCCAAAGAACTTTTGGAAAAATTGGACACTCTATAGATTGGAATGCATATTCAAATTATTTGCCTTCGGGCAAAAATTCTAGATTTTATCAATGAACACTACAACTAATAGTGAAGATAATCAGATGTATGTCTTCATCGGTATGTGTTTTATTTCTAGGTACACCAACTGTACGAAGATCCTCAAACAGTTCTCTTGCCTCCAAGTATCTTGGGACATGAATGGAAGCGTCCATCAAAGATATTTCCTCAAGTAAGTTACCTATGTCAATTGTTAACAGAAAAAATATGCATGCATTCAGTATTTTTCTTCGGTACGTCATCTGGTTGCAACCTTACAAGCCAAGAAGCATTCGGGAGATAAGGATGCCTTGCCTCTTAACGTGCAATCCCAAGCACGGTCGATAAATTTGACTGAAGATTTTTTCCATGATCGAAGTAATAATAATAATGATAATACTTTCTCATAAACACTCGCAGTTGAGGACGGCTATTATTATTATTTGCCGTGGCGCTCTGGGCGGTTTACTGATTTTTGGTGATATATTTTGTTGCAGTGTTCCTGTGAGTGATGGTTGTAGTTAGATACCAGAAAAAATTATCCTGACAGACTAACAGATCGACACCTTTTGACTTATCCACCACAGTTGTATTTTCAATGTATCTTAGACGTATTATACTAATGTTTTGATGAAAACATAAACGAATAACGATAATGTCGTTAAAAATCCTCACTGGCTGGGATGGGGTGATTAGAGTTAACAGGGAATGAAACATTTAGAAATTGCTTCTTGGCCGGCCCGTAAATACGATTGAAATCCGGAGAATTTCGTTCCCTCGGCAATACAATATGTGCAAGACTCCAGTAATTCCGGGGCAGCTCGAATTAGAACGACTTTTCCAGCGATAGACGAGAAAATGATTCTCGTTTTTGATCACGTACCGAACAATTTTTTTTAATATAACCAATTTTGAGCTTTGTGAATATCATTTTTTGTTGTGGATCCCAATTATTACAATACGTTGATATAATTCAATACAGTGATATAATTCAAATACATCCAACACATCAAATGTAAATTTTTAAATAAAAATGATCAATTATATCATTCAAATACTTGTTATATCATACTGATGCAACATCATAAAAACATTAAAATCAAACTTACATATAAGATAAAGTAAGTATATCGTTTTGAAATAATATATCGACAAAATGAATAATTGAAATTACACTGATCAGTGGGATCGTTTGTTTTTGGATTGAACCAGCCTTCGCTGATGAGTGGCAAGAACCATGAAAAAACCATTTCAGCTTTGATATTTATTGAGCATTCATTGCAAAATAGTTCTTGTAGGAAACTTTGCCAAGTATCTGTTAGGACAGAGCATCAAATTTAAACGACCAGCTTAGATACCCAGTCAATACTGGGCAAACATCCACATCTCAGAGATGTCAATATCGTCAAAAATAGGATTTAGATGTCTTTGTGATATCATATCGTTGACATTCCTGCGATATTACACCGCGACACCCCTTAGATATCAAAATCAATAATAGCCGGATAAAGATGTCTCTGCGATGTCATATTGTTGTCATCTGGGATGTCAAATTGTTACTTGCCATAGACGTCTACTAAGATATCTTTGCTACTATATTTTTATTAAGTTATCTCCAGATCAGGTGATAATAGGACTTTCACACATATTCACTTGACTGCCGACCACAAGGACATTTTGAATTAACGCGGTAAGTTGGCAAGATAGATCGTAGGCAATGTTGGCCAACCTGAAAGCGGGAAGCGACCGCGTCACACTGCGTGACCGGCTGTTACCATATTTAGTTCTAGTTTTTGTTCTTTGTATCTATGAATTGATCGAAGATCCAAGCTTTGTTGCTTTGAATGCTTTACATACCGTTCATGTTCTGATATTTCCAACTGGATCTGATCACATTTGCAAATTTTAGTATCCATAAACTGAGTGTGAAAAGTGAGTATCGTTGTACCATTTATCCTTATCGAGATACCAATAGTGACATGACCTAAAAAATACGACCTGTATATTTGAAATCATATATTTAGAGCTGTTCAATGGTGCCAAATTATACTAAGTATTCCATTACTGTCTGGATTATTTCATGTCCCACTACTATCTGGCTTTGTAGCTTTCAGTGGTCACATATTGTTTTATTGATTTCCAGATGTGAGTCTTCACGGAGAGAACGAAAAAAATGTGGAAGCAGCCTGTTCCAATCGGTTCAGGGATGCCAAGCAAAGGCTTGACAGGAAAAGGAACCAAAGCAATTTTTTTATCGATATTTTTGTTATATTTATTTTTTCATATTGAAAATATATTTTCTTTTCCTATTTGTTGTTTCTATCTGGAATATCGCATAGACGTTGACGTCTTTCGAATATAACAGTGAAGAAATCGCTGCTATGTCGCTCTGTTACATCCCTGATACGTTATTAGGAGGCATCTTTGTGGTGTCTCAGAACTACATCGCATAGAGGTCGCCAGCATGCATCATGAGTGTGACGAAAGTGAGTCGCTGGGACGTTTGTGCGACGTAACGATGCAAGTCGCAGGTCTCGAAGTGACATCGCAGCAATATCTTAGAAATGTATCTGTGTTTGCTGGGTAGACTCACTGTATTTATATTATACACTCACACTTGATGAATGCTCTCAAGCAACTGACTAATATATAAAATAACATCTTGTCATTCGAGTACAGATATGATTCATATCTGCAACATTTCTATTATATCAGAAGAAATGATAATATCCAATACAGGATCATTCCTATGTAATATTTTGCTGACAAACCCAATATGTAAACATATGTAATTCAACGGTTGTATGATGTGAGAAGATGGATAGTTTCTTGGATTTGTTTGTAAGTTGAGATGGAATTGTGTTCCTGCAAATGTTTCTAGCCTCCAAGTATTCTGCTCTAGTTTCAGAAACGTTAGCGAAGAGTTGTTTATTTATCCAACTCACGATGTGCAACATGAATATTTTTATGGACGTAATCCTCACCACTGAATATTTTCTCTATAAAAACTCCTCGCCTATAACGACCTTACGATTTGGATACTTTCCAGGCGGAATTCATGATATACGTCGACAAGCCGGTCTATCCCGATCTGATCGCCGGCAGTCAGCACCTACTCGATTCTGAGTTCGTCCGGAGTTTCATCTCCAGCGTCGAGATTTTATGCTATTTGGGCAACTGCAGGAAGTTCTCATTGGAATACGCTTCTCCTTCCTACGTCGCCAACACCGCGGACAAGCCGTGGAGACCCTGGCACCACGTGTACTCAAAATGTCGAGCAGGCAAGGGGGAAAAACACAACCCCAGTGTCAATAAAAGTGGTTGGTATAATAGTAATAAAGTTTGTTTGAGTTTTGAAGACGATGCTGAATTTTCAATTGACTTGTGACCTTCTGAATGGTGAAGGTAGTGAAAAACTACCTGTTTTTGTCCTTGATTCCTAAAACTCATACAATCTTTATTAATTAACAATAACAGTGATGTTTGGAAATCGTTATGAAATTACTCAATGACGGAAACAAATTCACTAACGGGAAATTATTACGATCTAGTTGTTTGTTGAGGAAATAATTGAGCCCAAAGCCTTTATTTTCATCGTGAATAACTCAGAAACGTTCATCAGAGTTGTGATTGGCATATGTTGTATTCGATTTCCTTTTTCACTATAACGTATACCAACATACAATGTTTATACATACGATTTTTGAATAACCTACCTGTTTGGCCTACATACTCCTTGAGGCCAAATCCACAGAATGGGGTGAGTAACAAACAACGTCATTCAACATGGGCCGCATACCTCTGCCTGTTAACTGTCAAATGTCTACTCATTGCAGATAATGTAGAAGGTTATGGCGGTAACTAATCAATCAGTCATTATCCTCAGCATTCATAGTTTCAAAGGAGTATTGCTCAGAAAATCTAAAGAAAAACTATTTAAGAAAGAAAGAATCAATCTAAAATCAAATTGAAAGTAAATCTGGTACACTAATGATATCTAAAAAAGACATATGTAATGAATTTGTCATTTTTTTCTTAGGATTGGATGAACTTTATCAAAAAAATTCAAAACTTAACCATAAATGTCATCACTTGGTGGTGAATCTATGTTCTCAAAAAGCCAATTTCGGAAAAAGAAAGTCGTGAAATTTTAAAATCACTGAAATCTAACATTGCTCCTGGTGAAGATCAAATAACTTCAAAAAACTTGAAAGATATAGTTGATCTAATTAGCCTACCCCTATCACTTATTATTAATGAATGTATTGAAGATGGCGTCTTTCCAAATTAGATTGAAAAAACAATTTTAAAACCAATTTATAAAGTAGGTGAGAATAATGATTTATCAAAATTTTGAGAAACTATTGAAAGAACAACTAATAAATTTTATTAATGATAATTCTGGTTTTGATAAATTTCAATACGCTTTCACGCCAAATTCAAATACCCAATCAACAGTAACTGATTTAAAAAATGATATTTCAGAAACTTTAGATGAAAGTAAATATGTCGTTGAGATTTTTTCGAACGTAAAAAAAAGCTTTTGATACAGTAAATCATTCAATTAAAATTTAAAATTGTTTTTTCCGTTAACCAGCTGTCACCCCCCCTCCGAACTACAGCCCTCAGAAGTCGAAACTTGTGCGAAAATCAATCCACCATTGGAGTTCCCCAAGGTTCAGTTCTGGCTCCAATTCTCCATATAATGTATGTAGATAATATAACATGAAATTGATAGGTAAACATTCTTCTTTTGCAAATGATACTGTAATTTATTATTCGGGCAGAAATACAAAATTTTCTGAAAGTAATATTGAAAAACATCTAGGACAATTGCCCGAAACAATTTCCCGAAAGACAATTCCCCGAAAGCAGTTCCCCGAATGGACAATTGCCCGAATAAACAATTTCCCGAAAGGACAATTGACCGAAAAATGTTTTTTAATATAGTGATACCAATAAATAATAAATTTGAAATAAAACCTTTAGAAAAAAACCTACGGAAAAAATACCTCCCGGAAAAAAAAAACCGGAATCCCCCCCCCTTCCCCCGGAAAAAAAACCCGAAGAAAATACCCCTATATGCAGTAACAATGGCTAGAACACAAAAACTAATGAAAATTCAACTAGAAACTAGACCATATTTGATTCATTTTCATTTATTCATTCATTTCATTCATTTAAGTTTTTACCTATCCTGTGGAATGTTCATCGTCGACGACTGAAAAAGACGATGTTTTATATTTTATGACTCGATTTTTCCTGAACGAACTAACCTGGTGACAGATTCGCCTTTTTGCAAGGCTGGAAAATCTGTTGTTCGGATCTAGGACAATTGCCCGAAAACAATTTCCCGAAAGACAATTCCTATAATAATGAAGTAGAGCCTAAATACATTTTTCAGTCAATTATCCTTTCGGGCAATTGTTCTTCGCGAAATTGTCTATTCGGGCACTTGTACATTCGATCAATTGTGTTTCGGGAAATTGTCCATTCGGGCAATTGTCCATTCGGGCAACTGTTTTCGGGCAATTGTGCGGAAGCCGAAAAACATATTCATTTGTTTGAAAAATGGATAGATGAAATTAATTTAACCATAAAATAATTTATCGTTTGATAAAGCAATAAAAGTAATTTTCAAGAAACCGTGGGCAACACCTTCTTCAGAATTATACAAGAATTCTCAAAATTTCAGATCAGATAAACTAATGAAATTTGAAACAGCAACATCTGCATACTAATTGACAAATAATTCACAAAAAAGTAAGAGCCGTTTAAAAAAAAACAAAATTGCATGACTATATTATCAGAAATAACTATAAATATGCAAAATTGTTCATTCAATTTGAAATTCTTTAAACTTATGTTTATATTCAATGTATTATCTTCCTAACACCAGAACTTGTTCTGTTTGAAAGGGGTATTTTCAGTGAACATGAAGATAAACTTGTATGTCCGATGACAGGTAAATACATAGTTCGCATCTTCTGGATGGGATGCTGGAGGAAAGTATACGTAGACGACACACTTCCGCTGAATACATCAAACGAACTGCTATTACCTTCCCTCATGACTGCCACAGAGTTTACACCCGTGCCAACACCAGCATCGAGCTCGAAGGCCTTTTCTCAAGAACGGTCACGCTCTCGCAAACCCATAATCAAAACAGAGCATTCAGATCCGAAGAAGACTAGGATCAGAGAAGCGTACGTAATCGAACTGTGGCCCTTTCTACTAGCGAAGGCCCTGATGAAGGTGGCGAGTTTAACTTGGACCGAAGATGAAGAACTGAAAGATTTTGATGTTATGCAGTGCCTTACTGGCTGGATACCATACAAGATGTACACAAAAGGTATTGATGTATTTCTAGATGTTCCAAATATTTAAATATTATTATTATTATCAAAATACTAGATAGGCTGGTAATTGAAGTTTGTCCCAGAACTCGCATAGCTTGACTACTATGAAGGGTGGCATGCTGTCTTAAAAAGTGGTAAAAGCCGAATTAAGTGAACAGTAAGAGAAAATTTCCTAGTAGTGAATGGGATATCACCAGATAATAATTGAACCTTTCATTAACTGGAAATGAAGAGAAATTCAAATTTCACGTCGGTTTCAATTTTTTTCAGCCCTTGATCCATTGAAGGTTTGGGATTTTTGTATGAAACATACCACCAAGTTTCTGTGGGCTGAGGATCGACCCAACGAGGCCAAAACGAAGAAATCGCCAGTCAAATCAGCAGAAGAAGACGAAAATACATTCAAGGGCGATTGTTACCTGACTTTGTGTTATAATAAGTATGATTCTTTGCAAATAGCAAAAGTTCGTTCAAATACTATGGCAGGTGAAATAGGATATCGTGGCATATCGATACTTAATTGCTGGTGAACCAAACAGCGGTTGAATATACTTGTTTTTAAACACCATAATCCAATCGATGCTGGTGATTACACATGCCTAATATTTGTAAAGCAGGTGTACTAATTTAAATGACATCTTTGCCTATTTCATCAATATGGTACCTCAAAGTCAATCTATACTTTTCCAAGTTTTCACGTACTCTTTACAGTGCGTAAAGTGATACTTTTCACCAAAACTGCTTAAACACATCAATTATTCGTAAAAACCTCAACTTCAACAATGCTGCAGCCTCATTCGTATTTGAACGTATTTGGTCCATATACCATAGAAAAAAATTGAGCTACGCTATCAAATTCTTTCAATTTCAGAGTGGACTCGGAAGGAAGTACTCCTCACAGTTTTCTGATTGACCAGACGAGAGATATACCCTTAGTGAAACCTTCCAAGATATCTGGTGAGGCTAATTGTATTTTGAAGTGAATATCACTATTCTCCTAGCTTGATTGTCCTTCAAATGTCAGGATATCCGCTGAGATTCGTATTTATGCCTTTGCCTTCGAGTTCCTGAGACATCTCCAAATATTAACCTTGGAGAATTCATATCGGTTTTATTTTCTAATGTTGTGAGGCCTCAATGATTAGAAAGGGCTAGGAAACCTCAAGTCTCAGCCTCATGAAAAGTATAATGAGACAACTCTAAGGTACATCCACTTACATTCTTCATATCAGAGGCAAGTAAGAAATCTGACTGATTGATATCGATCTGTCTCTGTCCAGTATGGGTCCAAGGCTCTAGGTAATTCCGGGTAGCTCCTAAAGTAATTTGACAGACCATGCAAAATCGTGTTCCAATTAAACTCCATTCATAAAGTCAGATGCAGTTCACTTCAGGTTCAGTTCAGGGATAGCAAGCTCTATTGGGTGCTACTCTCACTGGCAATTAGAAAGCGGCTCATATCAACACCCACAAGTCACGTGTCATCTGTCGCTTGTCACAGGTCATTAGGCCTATCATCTGTCACTCATAATCTATCACTTAACAGCTGACAGACGATATCAATGAGCAAAATGGACCTTGGCATTTTTGTTTGATATTTCTCATAAGGCTGATGCTTGAACTCTCCTGGCACTATCTAATATCTTCAGACAATCATTTTGTTGAACGAGTTTTGACAACGTTCAATGGATCCTTTTTTCACTGTTGTAAATCCGGTGACTTGTCTTTTTTTCGAACGACAAAGCTTTGTTATTCGTTGTCAAGGTAAGTTTTCTCAGAGGCATACGGCATTCAAAATTTCATTAAGAATACTATGCATCACTTTATTTTTCTTGTTTTGCACCACATTCTCTGAAAGATAAAAATCTTTTCTACCAGCGTAAGTAATTAACTGCATAATTTGGTTCGGAAGGGTAATTTTTTCCGCACTGAAAGGGATTTTAACGCACGCTTAAGTCTTCGCGTACGCGGACGTTTCGTGAATTTTTTTATTGCGATTGTAGAAAAAATCTTCTTCTAACTCATACGCGAAGACACCTTCCGCATTTGACTGTTCACCCGTCAAAAAAGGTTTATACGATTTTTTTAGAATGCCTTTTGGTATGAAAAATTCTCCTAGTACGCATCAAAAGATTTTAGACCATATTATAACCGGACTTGGGAACGAAAGAAGTTTGTTACTATAATTATTCAATTCCCAACTATAGACGAGCACATATTCGAGTTAAAATTTGTTATCAAAAGTTTAAGAAGCGCTAATTTGAAGATGCAACCATATTTTCAAGACAAGTCACTCATCTGGGTGTGATACTTTTGATATTTATTGAAAGGTGATTAAACATCTTACATCCATTATAAAATATCGAGTTTTTGATTAGTGTACTTTTATGAATTGGAAGTTTGAAATCATTACTCTGTCTGGTATTATGATCAGGAGAACTGCCAATAGTGAACTTTGATTTATGTTTAATAAAGAGAGATATCTCTCTCACTTTGCATAAGTAGCGCAGAGCACGATTTTGTTAAATTTAAACGATGACTATACTTTTTCAATTTTAACTAAACTTTACTATTGTTATCATCATCTTTCATCAGATTTCCCAGTATGGAAGCGATTTAGGTGGCTGGATTGGGCAATCGAGAGGAAAATGATTTCTCCTTTGGAAAGCACTGTTCCTGTCAGATGTTTCAAAACTGTAGATCCCTTCAGAACTGCTTACGATAATACTGTTGATGACGATGTAGACGAGATATTGCCTATAGAGGAGGAGTTAGCTAGCAAGAGCACACATGAGAGCCGACCATCGGGTAAGTTCTCGTATTCGCACATTCTTTGTGACCATACACATACTAATAATAATACTCCATCATAAACACTCGTTGAGTGTACCCAAAGGCATAGCCTGTGCGGGTAGACGACGATTACTATTATTTTTCACTTTTCAGCTGTAGGAAAACCCGGAAAACCTACAACATCACCTCCTTGACAAGAGATATTCTAGTAATCAGTTTTTGAGATTCTTTTCTATAAATGAATGAATGAAATACTTTCAGTTAGATCTCTGGGTGGCGGAAAATCCAAAAGTAAGACAGGGTCAAAGTCCAAGGAAAAGGTGAAAGTAACCGCAGACCTAGCACCAGACATTACAAAGTGGATAGACTACGAAGAAGTCTCGGAACATATGGAATATCTGACAGTTTATTACAAGCCATCGAAATTCAACGTGAAAGTGAGGATATCCAACATTATTTGTGAGAATATCCAGAAGGAAGTTCGAATACGTGCTGCAAGGAAACTAGAGGACACCTTACACCCAAACTGGAAGGAAATAATCATTCCCGAGACACTGCGGGTATACAGGAACGAACCGTATCACTTCTTCAAAGACTCTTTGAATTGTCAAACCATCATCATTAACCTTACCCAAACAGGTCACCAACCAGTCCTCGAAAAACTCATGGACGGAAACGATACAATTGAGGAGTCAGAATCCGAGTGTGGGATCTGCCCTTCGACTATTCTTCAGAGGGTTATGAACAATGTCAAAAAGAAGCAACAGGAATGTGAAAAAGTCCAGAATGTCATCGAGTTTCCACTCAATCGCGATCACATTCGTCCTGAGGCCAGTTTGGTTATCGTCAAAAGCTGTTGGACTAATGAACGTAATGACAACATCGTCGACTCCCTTCGTACTTTCGGATCGGGAAGTATAGTCTTGAAACTGAAACCTGGAAGGGAACTGTTCAGTGTTTTCATGAAAGCTGAAACGTCGTATGTTACGCAGGTAAGTTCGAGATAGATCGTGCACAGGATCTCAGTGACCTGTTTTGTTATTCGTCGAAGTTAACCACTTCAGGTTCGCCCCAAGAGAGCATTTTGGGGACACTGATATTCTTGATATACCAGGTTTAACAGGATCATGGTACACCCCCTTTATCTCCGTTAGTTTTGAAGGTAATTGGTCGGAATTTGGGATATCCCATAAACATAATAAACAAAAAATGTATGTTGTTTCAAGTATTTTTGTTACTATAGAATCTATTTTTGGTGTTCATTAGTTCATGAGGTCTGAACAGCTGAAGTGAGATTGACTTGGTATAGGATTCCCATGCTCATTCCTCTAGATTTTTTTCAGATCCTCTCCGACGGTGCTCTGTGTGTCGGAACTATGGAAGAAATCTACCCCCTCATGGCGGAGGAATCGCGCACCCTCGAAAGCATTGCCAAAGCCGTGGCGAAGAGTTTCGAAACACTGATCAAGTCTTTCGGCAAACCAGACTTTCAAGCGAAGCTGAGAGAATACTACTACTCCTATAAACCAGCTCGCGGTGATCTAGACAAATACGAGCTGAAAACAATCCACGAAACCTTCTACGGCGAGCTCTACAAACTGGTACAGATCAATATGGGCGAAGAGGAACGGGCAGCTCTGAAGATACTCTTCAGGAAAGTGCAGCTCGCTCGTGGAGAGCACGTGAGCGTTTCGACTTTTTGTTATCCAGTCCACGAGGAAGAGATGGAATACGTGGATATAATGCAGAAAGCTGCTACCGTGATCCAATCTTTCTTCAAGGGTTGCTATGAGAGATCTCTTCTGAGTCGCCACAAAACATCTGACAAACACCACAAGAGCATCGCAGCGTGCCTGAACGCAATCAATTCCACCCTGTTTTCTACTAAAGGAAGCTTAAACTTGGGTGAGTAAAACACATTATACATTGATGATTCCATATGAGTTATATCACCTTCATTTGATAAATCGGGAATGATCTAAGAAGAGAGAAGAAAAGCTAAGTTTGTCAATCACGCCACGAAATTTTTCCTTCTGACTTAATACTTGTTTCAGAATTACTATAAGAAAGGTCTCCGACGATAATTGAATTTCTGTTTGCTCAATTTTCTACAGAATCAAGGCCATCGATGTTACTAGACTCTAAGATAACCTAGAGCATTCACAAAATATGGGGAAGTTTCTGAACTGTGAAGTAATTCAAGGCACACATTTGTCAGAACACTTTCTTAAAATTTGTTACTTTTTCAATTTGAATCCGGCATCTTTATTAGGTATTAATATTTCGACAATCTGTTGGGGATTATGAACAACAATACATATGGTGAAACTATAGAAAATAATAGAAATGAAAGCAAGAAAAGAAAAAAAGTGCTTCAATGAATTTTTTTCGATGAATTCAAAATTATATTTTCTTCTAGAAAATGTAAGTTTTATATTTTAGTTAGTATCATTTCTCTCCATCAGAGACTATCTTAATTTATTCTCAATCGGCTGTACTCTTACCTTGAGAAATTTCTGAGTACTCGTGCATCATAGGGAAAACAAGGGCCTCGCCTTCCAACATGATGTGATTCCACGAATGGGACTTGTAAACATGCTGGGATTTGAACCAACACCCCTATGTTTGAAAAACAAACGCTCTCCTATCTCGATCAACGCACTGATATATTAGGTTTCCGCATTAAGTTTTGCTAATTCCAAACACTGGTTTTGGACCTGTGAATGGTAATTCAGATTCACGTCTTGCAAGTTGGTCTGTTTTTTCATAACTTTCTATTCCCCTATGTCCAGGCAGCCACACACGTGTAACCTTGTTGTGTTTTACTAGTTCATTGAGGCTCTGAAGGCATTCCCAAACCTGTTTTGACTCAATCTGTACAGAATTCATAGCTTTCATTGCGCTCTTACTAGTCATCTGTATGTATGTCCTTATAGCATGCGTCTCAGTTTGATATACTGTGATGTTATTGCTACTATCGTCAAAAATAGGATTTGGAAGTCTTTGTGATATCATATCGTTGACATTCCTGCGATATTACACCGCGACCTTAGATATCAAAATCAATAATAGCCGGATATAGATGTCACTGCGACATCCCTGTGATATCTAAATTAGTGATAGATGGATTTAGATGTCCCTGCGATGTCAAATTGTTACTTGTCATAGACGTCATACTGCGAAATCATTTAGACATCAAAACCTATACAGATATCTTTGCTACTATATTTTTATTGAGTTTTCTCCAGATCAGATGATAATAGGACTTTCACATACATTCACTTGACTGCCGACCACAAGGACACCTGTCCTTCACCACGGTCGAAAGGCAAGTACTCGTGTTAAATGTTTATTTTGAATTAACGCAGTCAGTTGGCAAGAAGTTGGCAACACAGATCGTAGGCAATGTTGGCCAACTTGAAAGCGGGAGGCGATCGGGTCACACTGCGTGACCGGCTGTTACCATATTTATTTCTAGTTTTTGTTCTTTGTATATCTATGCATTGTTCGAAGATCGAAGCTTTCTTGCTTTGAATGCTTTGCATACCGTTTATGTTCTGATATTCCCAACTGGAACTGATCAAATTTGCGAATTTTAGTGTCCATAAACTGAGTGTGAAAAGTGAGTATCGTTGTATCATTTACCGTTATCGAGATACCAATAGTAGCACGACCTAAAAAATACGACCTGTATATTTGAAATCTGAAAATTTAGAGCTGTTCAATGGTGCCAAATTATACTAAGTATTCCATTACTGTCTGGATTATTTCATGTCCTACTACTATCTGGCATATTGTAGCTTTCAGTGGTCTCATACTGTTTTATTGATTTCCAGAGAACGAAAAAAATGTGGAAACAGCCTGTTCCAAATGGTTCAGGCATGCCAAACAAAGGCTTGACAGGAAAAGGAACCAAAGCAATTGACTTTTAGTTTTATAATTAATTTATTTTTATTTTTTTCTTTGTTAATTTTTAATTTTGTACTTTGTTAATGTTATGCCAGAATGATTTCATTTTCTGATTTTTTATTTTATATATTTTAATTTTATATTTGTTGTTTCTGTCTGGAATAGCACACAGACGTTGACGTCTCTTGAATATAACAGTGAAGAAATCGCTGCTATGTCACTGTTACATCCCTGATACTTTATTAGGAGGTATCTTTGCGGCGTCTTAGAACTACATCGCAAAGACGTCTCGGAACTACATCGCAAATACGTCTCAGAACTACATCGCACAGACGTCGCCAGCATGCATCATGAGTGTGACACAAGTGAGTCGCTGGGACGTCTGTGCGACGTAACGATTCAAGTCCCAGGTCACGAAGTGACATCGCAGCAATATCTTAGAGATGTATCTGTGTTTGCTGGGGAGTCTCTGAAGTTTACCGAGGATAAGTTTTGCATGTCTTGTTTCACTTTGTTTTATGATTGTGGGGTGCCAGTTCATGAATTTCGGTTTTAGTCCCCATGTGGATGCCCCTCAGAAATTTTCGAAATACTTGTGTATGATAGGAAAAACGAAACCCTCACCTTTTGAATGTAATGCCATGAATGAGACTATGCTGAGATTTGAACCGACACCCCTTGAGAAGCAGACGCTCTATCATTTTGACTACAATAGTAAAGATGATACTTTGTTTAGTAATGATTGTAACAAATAACACTGGTGAGGAGGATTTTCATTGTCAAATAACTTTATTATATGCATGTGAACGTTAATCATAGCTTCTGATTTTGGCATACTGATATCTGCCAATATTTTTCGAGAAAACTAACCTGGGTTTTGTCAGGATAAAAAAATGATAAGATTCCTCATTCTACTTTATTGCAATTATTGAGATTCATTTACTTATTTGACATATGCCGAATAAGCAAAATGTTCTCAAATGGAGCTGAATGGATACATGCATGCCCGTTTTAGGTACCACTCTACTCAGAAACTTCCTCAACAATGACAACATATACGACTTTAGAGAAAAGTACCAATGCTTCGAAGATAACCAGAACAACATAACCATCTACCAATTCCCGAATTCGGTGAGAAATATCCAGAAAAAATGGACCGTTTTGGACAGAGAAGTATTCTTCGTGACCTCATATACACCTCTAGTGATCAGAGTCAAGTTTTTCTGCGACCTCAGCAAGTACGTGGTCAGAGTTTTCGATAACGATAGCGGACAGGAGGTCAGAATATTCACCAATAACGTTGTTGTTGGCGAATACCCTCACAACTTTAACGGCTACACCATCATCTGCTATGGTTGGCCGGCATCGGATACGGTGATGTTCAAGCTGGTGTTTGCAGTGAGCAAAGGGGAAGATGCCAATTCCATATCGTTTTCCGGTGTACCGACGAAGAGTGAGGTTATAAGAGGGAATTACATACCGAACGCGAACAGGCTAATTTGCGGATACCAAATCTTGGTGAAGTCGGAGTATGTTCTATTGACAGTCCATTTCAAAACGGATTTTCCAGAGGTGAAAATTCTACTGAGGCTGTACCATCAAAGCGGTAAATTGGTGCAAGAGGGTTTCGGAGACGGGGCGGCCTTGATCCCCGCAGTTATGTTGGAAAACAATCAAGACAGCGTCTTCAAGAGAATGGGTTATACTGACTCCATCAAGTCCGTGAGCAAGAAAATGTCGAAATCAAAGATGAGTAAAGGTAGTTTTGCTGTTTATTTCATTTCATAGATACAGAGCGGAGATCTGTTTCTAGCAGGTACTCACCGTCCTAAAAAAACGAGTTTAGAAGATGCTATTATACCAGATACATACTTCATAGAAGCTTATGTGGTGAATGATTCTTGGCCATTAAATGCTGATGAGTGGAAAGTTGTGGAGGAGCTCAAAAAGAGGATGCTACTGGGTGATCGAGCAACTTCAGTGAAAGGGTATTTATTTATTCAGTTATTTATTGAAGAAATAACTCACACAATAATTATCAAATAGAGTAAACAATTTTCAATTAACTTATCTAATAGTGGAAATCATTCATGAAGTTTTGTTGTATTTCATTTCGATCTTATTTTTTTTACTTCTGGAAAATGAATAATTGCTTGATTTTCCTTTAGATTCTTTATAATAGTTGGCAAATGAAAAAAATCATTAAGATATATCAAATTGCAGAAACAATGACAAACCCTCTTCGGAAAATCGTGAATTCATAAACAAAAGCCCGAGTTGGAGTATGGAGATGATCTATAACTCAGGTAATGCAGTTAAGTTTGTTAAAGACGAGAAAAAAGAATCCGAGATCAGAAAAATGAAAAGGAGGTGGTACGACCAGGATCCTTCGAGATATAAAAAATCCCAAGACCTGAGGTGAGTTTTATTCCACTAAGTGGAAAGTCAACCAATCATAGTGAGTGGATACTATACGAATGTTCGAGAATAACTTCATTATTCCCAAGAAACATAAGCTGCTTATATTAAAGAAATAACAGAATAGATTTGTAAAAAGATTAAACAAAAAAGTTTTACAATTTAGTAAAATGCCATACCACATTGATTTATCAAAATATTGTTTCAATTTGAACTCGAATTTTAAAAATCATTTAATATTTTTCAACGTGCTTGGTGGTTTATTATAAATGAATATACCATCGCGCATTATACTCATGATGTATTTGTTGTGATCGTTTGGCTTGAACCACATCACAAGAAATTCATTTTACTCTCAAAATTTTTCGATAACATATTCTTTCGAACCTCGATTCGTCGTTCCCTTTTTTTCATCGACATTGTAGTCGTCGTCATCATTGTCGTCGTCACTGTGATTGTTTGTTTCGTTGATTTTGCTTTGTGAATTTTTCAGAAATAATTTCTTGGGCAAAAATCTCACACCCAATCATGATTTCTGCGGGAGTTTGACAGAGAGAAGTTTAAATCCACAAATTTTTCATCCAGACGTTATTCTACCGAATGATATTACGCCGTTTTTGTTGGAACCCACCGTTGTCAAAAGGGGAGCTGACAGGTGAGACATTCATCAGTTTTTTTTTGACTGAGGCTCTAGGAACTTTTATACCTGGGGCTTATCACTCAAAAAAAACATTTCACGGCTTTTCTGAAGCGTTATAGGTAATAATTGTTTTTTTTTATATCGCGAGGAAGATGGTTGAATATTCCACAACCTTTATAATATCATAACTTAATTCTACTGAATTCTTCTCCTGCATTATGGGATGGTAAAGATTGAATATTCTTTAATTAAACACACCGTTTTTGGTATGAAGATAAAAATCACCGATAGAAGTCCAAAATCCATAAGTGGTGGAAAATATTCTGCAAGAGTCTCTAAAGACGATTCAAATCACACCAACTCTTAACTTAACTTAACCAAAAAAGGCAATATCGTCTGTAAAGGTTGTAAATTTTCCTGCGATATTCATACACGTCAAAACGTTTACGCATACAAGGAAAAATGTTGGCCCTAGTATTGAACCTCGAGACACACCACTAGTATTTCCGGAATTTCTAAGGGATGGTTGAATTTCCGGCCAGTTTTTTGTCTACTAAAAAATTCCCGTAATTCCATCAATACTACATCAAAATCAATTTCTCGGAATCAGGTCGTTGGGATACATTTGACGGAGGCCTGCAAATTTTCGAAAAATAAATATTTAAAATTTTTGAGAATTCGATTGTGCGAAGGAATTTTTGACGTTTTGTTCTTTTTTATGCCAAAATTTGTATCTGAGCATACACAAATCATATATTTTCGGAATTAGCATGAAATTTGGCGTATATGGTTCATTCAAGTAAATTCGATGTTTTTCATTAATCTGAATCGATTGGCGTTCGCAGAATTGCTCTATATGGTGCAAAATTCAAGTGGATTCGATGTTTTTGTATTTTACTTGATTTTTAGGGGTCTACCCCTTAGGAGTTTTTTCTAGTATTTTTTTGTCGTTGATCAACTTGAATTCGCAGAATTGATCTATCTTCCATCTTTCTCGAGCTGAACGTTTCATCTGTAGTTGAGAGCGCTAATTTTTCGTAATTTTTTTTATGATTTTCTTAATAATTTTTGTAAAATTCAACTCATTTGGTACTAGCTCACCTAATTCGGAATCGATTCCAAGTCAATCAAAGATTCCTTGGCATTTTCACGAAACTTCTGCAGTTGCAAACGTTACAAATTTTGATCCTTGATTTATCAAAAAATCGCAAGGCTCCCTCAATTGTATCTGGATAAGCTGATTCAAAATCTGAAATAATAAATGACCTCAATCGAGCATTCTGCATTATAATGTAGATCTTGAAATTATACTGATCCACTTAACTTCTCTATCCATCTGGATACTTGTGCTCCTTAGACTTTCCATTCCTACCAGCCACATTAGGGCTACATGATCGGTATTCATGAGAAACTCTTCTTCATATAAATACTTGTGGAAGTGATCTACCACCCTGGTGATCGCTAGAAAGTTCCTTCTTGGTGATGGTTACACAGTAATCTTCTTCGGAATTGAGACATTATCCTGCTACGATACTCAATGACCTTTTCCTGGCCATCTTCATTTTGTGATAATACAGCTGCAAGTGGCTCCAAGGCATCAGTACTCAATACTTATAAACAGGACTTTACGTTGTGGCTAAGCCAAAATTGGGCTTGAACAGAGCTCTGCTTTCAACATACACAAATCCTGTCTTCCCGCTTTCGACATACCCGTTGAAGTTGACCTGATCTTCTGTCAACGTATGTAATAACCTTTATTTTGATTCGTTTGTCCAAATTCCTGCGGTCGAGACTATACGGCCGCAATTTTTTCTGGAATAAATAACATGACTCAGGGTTCAAATTGAGGTTGGTACTCCTAAATATATCACACACGTCGGGTAGGTGTCGCTCACATCATGAGGATACACCAGTTTCTATCGAATTTATTATTTTCATTTGCAACCAATGAGTTTGAAAATATATCTCAAGGATTTCTACATATTTCAACTTTGAAACTTGTGCATCATTATTATAACCATTATCTATATCATTAGTCTAATATGAGACTCACATATTAAAATTACATTGTCTTATTGAAAAATTGTTTTCTCGTTGATACAGGAAATTGAAGACTGTCGAAAGTTTGAGAGAGGATTCCACCAACGAGCTGAATCGGATCATAGATTTCATGTCGTATCAAACTAATTCTTTGGCTGAAATGGACCAACTTCTGGAAAAACAAGTTGAAAAGTTCAACTTACTGGACAACTGGTACAACGGTAAATATCCTAAGAATCTTTTTCTCTTCTGTTTCATACAAAAAGGCACTTCCGTAATATCAAGAGATTGAAACGATAAAAAGACTGAACTCATTGATTGGGATCTCAGTGAAAAAGATCTCGTGTTAACAGAAAGTTGATTCGTGTTTTCGAAGATTTTGTTGGAAAATATGTACGTCATTAGAACTTCACTGCTTTGGTCTCATCTATATATATTCTATTCAAATATATGATCAGAATTTGGCAGTAGCATATGACTTGGTCTTGGCTTCCATCTTGTGAATGCGTCGCTCATGCCTACCAATCAGAGGGATAGTGTCAGATGTCAGATGTCAGCCTCTTCTGAGAGAATATCATGAGTCTCTTCCCTGTAGAAGCATGCCAATATTTTTTTCTACGGCTTGTTTATTTCGTTGTCGCCGGAACCAAGTGAAGAAAAAAATGTGGTAATTTTTTCCAGATTGTCGAGAGGAATCAAACCTGCTCATGGAATCAGCGTACTCGCTGAAAGAAAAGTACGTTCAGCATGCCACTGAAGCTACTGCTGCGGCACAAAAGGCAACCAAAAGAGCGAAGAACGAAAAAGTTTCAAAGAAGCCATAGTTTTTTATCATTTAGTTATGTTACATGTGTTGATGAACATGTTCCAACACTGCAGTTCCAAATACGAAGCAGCTGTAAAAGCAAAGTTGGGGAGTATAATGTAAATTTATTTAATAAAGTTTTCAAGCAATTCAATTGTTTGTCACGTCGGAAAATTAAAAACCCAAGAGCTTTATTCTTTCAACGAAATAATTTCGCCAATCAGCAATTTCCAGAAAAAACTGACAAAATATTGCATGATCATAGGGCGAGTAATTTTGTCTAGTGTTATTTTTGAGTGGAATTACTGATGGACAATTTTGATATATGATAAGGTCAACCTAACAAGTGGGGCAAATAAATCAAAGTGGAATAAAAAACCAAGCGAAGTGAACAAATTGATGAATCAGTGGAAAAATAATGAGGGTATGTACAAAACAAATTAAATTACATTATAACCATCACCAAGAGAATGATAGAGCAACTGGAAAACTACTTTTGTGTGAACTCATCAGTATCAAACAATTCCGACCTTTGTCATGGATCTAACTCGGTCGTAGCTGGCCGTAGTTTTTTATGTCTGTTTTTTCGCCTATGAATATATCTATCAACGAGACGATTGGATCGAGTAATACTTTTCTCATTACAAGTTTGATGTTCTTCTGTTGAGTTGTATCAACAATTTTCTCTGAAATGAGCATAATAGGTCCTAACACTAACCCTTGGGGGACCCCAATTTTCCAGAGGTCACTATTGCTGTCGATGAAACAAAATGGACCAAAAATAATGCGAGTTCCGGTGATATGTTTTTTGTCGCTAGTTGCAACAGATGAACAACAACAACAACACTCTCAATATATATTCCTGGCGTCTATTAAATCCGCATAGTCCACCAAAATGGAAGATTGTAGTTGACGTGGAAGGAAAATCCTCAGCCAAATTATTCCGGAAAAGCTCGTGTGAAAAGATAAGCGCCTGAAAATTCATGACACCAATTGAATCAGGCAGAATCGCGGGGGATGAAAGAAGCTGTAACACGTGTGTTTATTTACTACAAATGAGTGTCTCCGGATTTACACAAAATGGTAATTTGGATATTTTCGTGTTCTCTTGTTTTGCAAACGTAATTTCCGTCGACCTAAATCGAAAGATTCCCCGAATGGTTTATTTGTTTTCGTGTGAGAATATTATTTGTTATTGCCCAAGCAATTGTTTCTATAACATCAACTTGTCGTGTGAATGGTATTGTTGTCCATCTTGAAGGGTCGAATGTTTTGCATAATGTTTCGAATTCTTGTGTATACAATCGTCATCAGGAAGATACTGACAAGCTAAGGTGTAAGTTAGTATTCACTCAACTGTCGAAATTAAAATTTGTTATGAAGATATAAATTGATTAGCATTGTACCTTTGGTAAAAAGTTCATTTAAAAAACCCCACAATCTTATAAAACAGAGTGAAGAAGTTTAAAAACGTATTCCTAAATATTATGGAACATGGGCAAAGTATTGGAGGTGTGCCTTGCAGAACTGGCTTTGAATATGTTTGGGATTCTGTTTATATTACCGGAGGAAAAAAGAAGAACATATATTTCTTCCCCTCGGCGTTGTTAGCTCTCAAAATTGCAGACGTTTGGCTCATATTCTATAATAGAATGCACGAACCAGTATTTCTTCTATACAAATATGTGGTGCGATCAAGTTGTTAGGTTTTTCAAACGTTTATTCAAATTGTGACGAAAACCTACAATTCCTCGACACAAAAATGTTTGAAATTATGTGCCTATTGAAATAATGCATAATTTGTGGTACCAGTATGATGGTGGTTCCATCCATACTACAAGACATGTTCAAGAACTTCTCTTGGAAATATCAAGGAATGAAGTAATTGGGCGTACCTGATGCGAAGTAATACTGGCCGGCTAGGTCTCCGGATTTACCTTCACTTGATTTTTTTAACATTGTACGAACAGAGACCTTTCCATAATGATGATCATTATAGACATAAAGCCCCTCAGTATCATAAATTCCATTCATGAACGCGATGAAAGGTACATAGAGATGAAATTTCAAATGATAAAGTTTTCAAATACCAAAACTAGTGTTATTATTCATTTAAAAATGTAGAATTTCTAATACATTTGATAAAACTATTTTCCTGATACTTCCATAAAAAAGTTACATAAAATCCAAGTTCCTTCGCCAAAAATTGAAAGGTGATGTATTTTTCAGTATATACTACTCAAAAAAATTCTAGCACAAATCTTTGCAAGATAAATACATAGAATAAAATAACCTTCATTCACCATGAAAATACAATGAAATTATAACGTTTTGTCAAAAGTATACGAATAACACAAAATAATAACATATAAACAATTACAATATTTCAGTTTAGATGAATGAAACCAGACTAAAATGATCATTATTATGATTATTTTATAATAAAAAGAAATAGTGGTGTTGGAATCAAATGATAAAATGAAAATCGTTTTCTAAGCAGATATTTTTTTATAATTTGTAAACAGAACTGAATATGATTTATTATATTTTCTGGTGGTTTATTTAATAAAATAGGACCATAATAACTTTTCGAAAAAAAGACAGTGATTTAGTATTGCAAATTCAATTTTGATTTGTTGGGATTTTCTGGTATTGTGGTATTGTGTACTTGTTTGTGTTCCGATGAATTTGATCCAATGAGAGTTATTGAGTTTTCCCCAAATTTGAACCAATCTAAATTTTTTAGCAGAATTTCATGTGAAACGCAATCAAATGCAACCCTAAGATCGCAGAACACTATGCTGGTGTGGATAAATTTCTGGATGCCTCGAGCAATCTCATCTAACAGCTGCATAACAGGGTCTGTAGTCGATTTTTCGTTTCGGAATCCATTTTGGTAATCTGGAATGTCGTGTTGTGTTCTACTTACTGCGATTTTAGAGCTGCTTCGAATATTTTACCAAATGTGGGCAGTATTGAGATAGGTCTTAACATATACAGTTCTTTGGCGTTTTTTTCTTTGTGTAGAACCAACGACAAAACTTATTCAGATGACTTTCGATTGAAGCTTAAGTGGTTGCAAATTGCAGAAGGAAATGTGTTCTTGTAGTATCTTGGTGTAAGAAGTGTAGGTATTCTTCAGTATTTAAATAATCTCTAGAAAAAATATGTCTCAGTCGTTTGAAACACCTCACCACGCTTGTGTTTTGAACGAATGATACTGGTCCCTGCAGTCTGTTATAATATTTAGAATTTCCTGAGTTCACCGTTTACACTTTTGAGAGATAATATCGCCAATATAACATATTTTTCTTCAAAATACGATCCAAAATTTCTAGCAGGTAACAATTATCTTCATTCCATCCACACCCAGTACGATACGCCTGCAAGAACCTCAATTCAATTTCCACTGTTACAGCCAACATTGCCATTGTTAATTACCGAATGCTAGGATTAGCGAATTCGCAAAGGATATTCTGAATATATGGGATAGCACATAGCAGGATTCCTGCTTTGTCCACTGAATTAACGTCTGCTTTGCATATAGGGAATAGCGATGGTGGCATTCCATAATGCATTGTACATTATACCAGAATTGGCGGTAGTGAGAGTATTCCGTTCCATTAGCAGGAAGATATCAGATAAGTGAGTCGGTTTCGAAACTGTTGGAGTTTGATCGTGATAATAATAACAATGTATGCTTTCATCGGTGGATTCCAAATTAAAAATACTTGTGCGTGCTGTGAAGAAGAGGTAAACGAAATGGTCGAAAGGACATGATGGAGTTATTGAATCTGTCGTTATGATAGATAATGATAAATTTCTTCAGTTGATTCAATGAGTCCAAACAACTTCTAGAGGTGCAGAAATCTGGACAGGACCAAATCGATAAAAGAACAACCAGAAAATCCAGTTATCCTCCTAATATAGATTAGGAATATCTATGAGATGATCAGAAGAATCGGAAACAAGAACATCGAGAGCTGCTTTCATTCCGACTGTGCCCTACGAAGCTTCCCCACCAAGAAAAAATCAGAAAATACCACAAAATCCAGCAAAGTGTATTTAGGAAGTCCAATACGAATGTATAGGAATATAGTAGAAATGGTAGCCTCTGATTTCCTGGAAAGAACGTTGGACGAAGTTCACAGTTGGTACCAGAGGAAACAGATGTCTGTCAACCCCAGCGAAACTGTGATAATACCCTTTGGAAAAGGTTCCCCACAAAGCCAGAAAGTCCTTATGGACTTGTAGGAGGATTTGTGGAAAATCCACTGGATATATGTGATGGTTGTTAGACCAATGATCACATACGGTACCATTTCCTGGTGGCCAAAACTTCAGAGCGAATGACCCAAGTGCAGCTCTCAAGTTAAGAGAAATAGGCTTGTGTGGCGATCTATGTTGACATGCTGTGTCAGTCAGAATCTGTTCATAGATCCTTGAGATCTTTTTCGAAAATCGATGATTTTCATAAGCCTCTTGAAAGTAGCTGGGGCGTTTTTGAACCCAAACAGCATGCTCTTGAATTGAAGTCTGCAGTCTGGTGTATCAGAAAATTTACTTCGTTTCTTGTCATCTCTTCTTCGTGAACACCAAGTACTCCAAGATAGACAACAATGTTGAACATGGTTTTTTCACTCGACTATCATCAGTTTTGGAAACATCACCGGGAATTAGAGGTTCTTTTATCACGTCGTCTTCAAGCATTGGCTCTGAACCTCCTGGATGTTTGGTTAACGAATCCTACTGTATTCATCGTATATCGAAAGATATTTTCCGTCCCGTATAGTCGTTCCAAAGTCAGTTCACTTCCAATATTTTCTTTTCGTTTACTACCTTTCATTCAAAATGGCAAAAAAATGCTAACGAAGTTTATCTCCCATTCCGGGAATTTCTCATTTGGTTGTGTCCCGAAACTGGAGGAATTATCGATTCTAGCTCTGAACTTTGTAACAGCTTAAAGCTAGCTAGGCAGATGCAACTTTTATATCTGCATATAATACCTGGATTCCAGCGGAATCGATAATATATCAAGCGAATGCTATGAAGTAAGTCAGGCTGAACGACCGAACTTAACAGTGTCGTCCCAGAGAATTGGAAATTAAAGACTGTGCATCATTACGTGAAGATTTTTTCCTGCAATTTGGTGATTCTCAATAGTTTCAATTCATTTATCGGTACTTAATTCAAGGTTTCAAAAAATAACCAAACGGAATTATGTGCAAAATTTGTGACTATGAACCTTGTGGAAATTTTATCTACCACTGCGATTACCGAGGATGATTAAGTTTCACAAAAAAATATTTGTTTCTAAATCATTCGCCATAATTTAGAAAACTTACGTATAAACCTAGTCCTTCGCCAAAAATTTAAATTATTTATTTATTTCCAGACAGAACAAGTTCTGGTATGATGAAGTTGTACATATGTTCAAAGAAAAAATAATAAAGATAGTAATAAATTAACAATTGCAATTAAAAATAAGAATCATTAATAATAATCACTGATGAACAATTAACAACAATAATAATTGTAAAGTCATAATAACATAAAAAAAAATCATAGATCAGTCAACAAAGATGAAATCCCAACAACAAATGTTTAATTTTATACCAGTATTATAAGCCCAAACAAATTCTATATCATATTATTTATACCAGACGACTTTCGAAGATTCAGTATCCTAATGAGTGAAGAGGCTTTAATGCTGAGGAGTTGTGTTTTCAATGAGATAACTTGGATTCAATCCCTACACTAGGCCTTGATTATTCGTTCCAGATTTTTGATTGCTAAGGGTTGAGTAGGCATTTAGCATACCCTTTCCGAATGACCCTACAAAACATCAAGTGGGTTGAAGTTAAGGAGTCTAGCAGGCTACTCATGAGCTATGTGATGTACTTCGTCTTAAACTGTCATCGTTTTCGTTATTCATATGACTAGTGGAACATTCCAGAGCCTCCTCATTTGAATTTTCTGTTATGGAAAATGGATATCATAGCACAAACATTTACATTTTGTGTGCGTTGCGAATATATCTTGGGAAATATGTAAATGTTGGTATAAATCCAATAGCAAAAGTTGTGAGAGTTCGCACTGAAACAGTTGCTTCAAAACTAAACCCAAGCACTCCAAGGCACTAATCCAGTAGAGTTTCACGTGTAATATTTCAGTTGTATGCATCAATAATATATTCAAGATGAATTAAACGTATTTTGATTTTAGTAGCTTGTCATTGAAAAGAAGTCTGAAGGATTTCCGCTCAGCATTCAGTGATATACATCCCATTCACTATCTCTCTCTTCATTTCTTTCTCTTACACATATCGCACTTTAAAAAGTAAGACCCTCATCATTTCCAGCTCGAACAAATTCTCTAAAGATTGCTGAGGGTTGCTTATAGAGGTGCAGGTGGATGAAGTTTAGAACTTTTTTTTTTTAAACGTCCCCTAAATATTATTTTTTTGATTTGATGTCGTTGTAGTAACATACTCGGCTTCGATCAGATAATTAACCATACAATCCTTTGCTCCTTAGCTAGACAAGAATTCAGTACATTTTCAATAAAATTTTACTCAATTCATATCCCCTTTGATGATTTTCATCCCTCTTCCAGGGATGAAGTGACAGGATTTACTTCATCACACGAAAATATTCGCAAAAATTCAGAGTTTTTTCTTGGATCTGGTTAGTTCTCCTGATGTTCTGATTCATTCTTTTTTGTAAGGATACGTTATGATGACATTAACAAGAATCACAAACAACAGAGGTCCTAGAATGGACCCTTGAGGCACGTTAGAAGTAAAAAGAAACATTTTACTATCCTTCTATGAATTTGATAATCTAGAAGATATAAGGTCATTCCCATAGTATCTATATGCATTTGACAGTGTTCAGCATTCATCAAGAACTCCGTATCGACACTATATCAATAATATCTTCGCCAGATCCCGTTCCGCCGCTTCACAAAAGAATAACTTTTCTCCAGCGAGACTTGAACTGATTGAAATATGAGCGACATAATGCCCAAGGTCGAGAAACCGCAACAACTGTAATTTTCATACGAAACGTACTGGACCAAGAAATGCATCGAATTACGCGTGTCACTTTTTCTTCGATTTTCAGATGTTTCGTTAAACGCTTCTCGTGCACTTATGTTAGGAATTTCACTCATAATAAAGATACGGGATGTGGATAGTCTCAGGTTGTCAGCGCAACTAATTATATATCGCGAATTAATAACTGTTTTACCTGTGAAACTTTTTGGCCCGATAAACTCAATAAACTCAGTAGGCAAATACCTATACCTCAACTTTTCATTAAAACTGACGGAGCTGCTTATTAAGATGAGGCCTTCGCTATCATGTAGAGTATCCAAGCATAGGCGTCTCGATAATGTCAGCATTCAAGTGTCTTATGCCACTGCGATGAACAATTGTGACATTATATTGTTGGAGTCTTTCGAAACCTCTGGCAATCAGACCCTCGGGTTTATTGATATTAATTACTCACTGCAAAGCAGTGTGATTGGCTTCTGTTTATAAAAAAGCGTCTGACATAGACAAAGAGATCTAAAGTGCTGAAAAGTCGAATGGATTCGACCACCACACCACAGTAGATTATCTCGGTCTCCAATTCAATGAACGACAAAGGACGATCACAGATCCAGTCCAGCTATCAAGGAAGCTTGTCACTTCGTATTTGTTTCGAGGACGTGGCCAACTTCAGTTACATCCCTTCGGTCGATATGACATGGTCTAAGAAAGTAACTTTTTTTAGAATAACCAGCATTGCTTCTGGTTGAGTTATAGATTCTAACCTTTCCAAATCATTGAACTGATGTATAATATGTATAAGTCATCATCGATTCCAATTCTCCAGAGTTCTGCATATTCTGGATGCTCTGAATAGATGAACGAAAGTCTTCGGAAAGAACTCTGCATCAATATGAAT
Source organism: Chrysolina americana (assembly GCA_958502065.1). Classification (NCBI taxonomy): domain Eukaryota; kingdom Metazoa; phylum Arthropoda; class Insecta; order Coleoptera; family Chrysomelidae; genus Chrysolina; species Chrysolina americana. Next base: position 88,043,952 of record OY293414.1, read on the forward strand.
ATGAATCGGTACAGAAGAGAAGAAAGAGAATCAACTGTTGAGCCCGATGTGAGTTGAGTTGCATAGTAGTCAGTTTAAATAACAAATTGGCTAAGTATTCAGTGTAGTGATAAATTACTTTGGACAGAGTAAAAAGCATTTTTATTACAGTAATTTGATTCTTAAATTTTAATTGATAACACTTCTGTTGCTCCACAATGATACTGAGAACTTAAAAACACTCAGCGATTCCCCATTATATCCAATCATCTAACGCCAGTTGAATTATTTCCATATCTATTAAATATATTAAGAGTAATTGCAATTCCCAGGCAATTGATGATCTCACTAACACCATACAAAATAAACGAGTTTCAGAAATTATTACATTGAAACAATAAAATGGGAATATAGTCATAACTGTAAAAGAAGAATGCGATAGAACAATTATACTATTACCTATTCGAAGCTATTCTATTGAATGAATGCCATTTCATGAGGCGATTATATGGTTTCCTCTGATATTCTGTATTGTTTTATCTTCACTTTTCTTCAAGCAAGTACCCATCAGGAAGAAGTTAGCCTTACAGTTACTGTGAGTGCGATTGATATAAATTATACAAAATATAATGTACAACCTAGTAATTTTCATTGCTAGGAGGATCAATCAATTTCATTTTCTTCTGGAATATAATTCGACGATTTGATGATTCATCATAACGTGGGAATAAGAAATTTATAAAGAATTGCTCTACCATTTCTAACACTATAATCTTTTATTCCTCATCGATACCAATGGTTCAGGCATATCGACCTTGTCAAAGGCACTGAAAAGTGCGTTGACATCGTCGCCACAAGTTGTTATATCTTGCTATGAATCAGAAATAATTAGATGCACAAGAAAAGTATATTCCCATAAAAGTGATTATCCAAGAAAACAATACAGCTGATTCATCCAGTTAGAATCGGCTTTGCCCAATCTTACGATGACGATGATGAAGACGATAAAGAAGACGACGAAGATGACGACAAAGGCGACGAAAAAAACGACAAAGAAGACGAAAAAAACGACAAAGAAGACGAAAAAACGACAAAGAAGACGACGAAGAAGATGATGAAGAAGACGACGATGAAGATGAGGAAGAAAACGACGAAGACGAAGATATAATTCAAAGGCAGATATACCAGTTACCACAGTGAGTTTTTCTATTGTATTTGAAGGCTGGTAAATTTCAAATCCAAACAGTTTCAGTTATATGATTTTCATGATTGCCAAAAAAAGACATGACATGTATTTGAAATCCAATAAAACCTGTGAAGTCTGTGAAAAGCGTACGGATGTGGCGGCATTTTTAAAATCTAATTAAAGTAGTAGATTGAATTCAAAATTATGTATATTGACCAGGAAGAGTTGTCCACCATCCACTGTTGTGTTCAAATTAACAGTGCTGCGCCTAGGGTAGCGTATGGAGTTAGTAACAGAGCCTACAGGAACACTGAAGGATCCTAGGTCGAAGGTCATTCGACACGTTACTACTAGCACGTAGTTAACTGAAGCATCTACCCACTGGATTCACTGGTATCGCTCAGGAACTATGACAGCTATCATTATTCTGAATTGAGCATATATCCACGCACTTTTTTCATAAATATGACACATGTTACTTGCAGAGCTCATCATAAATCACTTTGTAGCGAAAAGCCAAGCACATTTATCAGAATGCGCATGGAATTCTGAATAGCTGTCAATGAAGCTTTTATCCGAAAATGCAATGCCATCTGCCGCCCTAGCTTTCCTCGTGAAAAATCTGTTTTTAATACCAAATAGAGCTCTGAAATGGAAAGCGGTATCATTGGGAGCATCTTCGGAGTTATCAATAGTTTGTGTGGTCGTTTTGCCAGGGAATATCCCGAAGTGATTTAGGTGGGTTCATTCGAATGTATTTCGAAGGATGCTCCATAATCTGGTGAGTCCCGGAAAAATCTTGATGTTATCGACAGACTCATTCGGTATTAAAACTGGGGAAGGTTGTTTCGGAATTACCCTTTTCAACCAAAGCTTTCGGTCCTTGAAGTTGGAGGTTATTAATCATTTTATAATACTAGGATGGACTAGAGTGCAGTTGATAGGAGTCATAGCAGGGGATCCCTTCAACTTTTCAAATAAACAAGGGATTTTGAGTGCTTTGGATTTTATAATTGATGAGGACTATTAGGGACGAATCAAAGGTTCGGATTCACTGTGTTCTGAGTGAAATTTATATTGAAATCCTCACGTATAATGGCTATAACACTTTTTTGACACGTCATAATCGCAGCTGATACGACTACATTTGAAAATCTTCTCCACACTGAATCCAGTAGCAACAACACCGAATTTATTAGCGAAAATTAATCAATTTTCCTTCTTACATCTTGTGAACGAAATTACTTCGATCGAATATTCAAATCGCTCATAATCCTAATGAATTTTCTCCAAACTCCGGTTTGACGAAAACGTATTACTAGTCAACAATGCATTTATAATGATCGGTATTGTCACTCTGCGAGTTTGATCCGGAATAGACGACAGCTCGTTGTGTCTCACTTAATTGGATTCCGAGGGCGCTATTTCGAATACGAGAACACCATTGTGTCATCTGCTCGGATAATAATAAGAATCTGAATCACACAGAGAAAACGAATTCCTTGATTGGATGCGAAACACCCTTGATTCAGAGAAATTATCGTCTTGAATACGTTGAATCAAATATATGTTTTTTTTTTCTGATGAGGAGTACAGTGACTACTTTGTGGGAGCTGACAGACATTTCCTTCCTCTGACACAATTCATCTCATCAGATTTATTCTTCAGTAGAGCATTCGCTAACTGATCGATAAATCCCAGAGCGAGAGCAGGATCAGCAAATCATCCCCCAACAGCGACCATGATAGAGGGAAGATGGCCCCACCCTCTGATGACAGCTCTAGCTGGCTTGAAGCTGATTTTCTCTGATTGCAGGAAGGTAGTTATTGCTTTGTTATGAAGCATGTTCCCTATCGAGTCACATAGAATTGGCAAACTGATAGACATCAAGGAAATATTTTGTCATCACCACACCTCCAGAATTGTTCCAAGCAGATCTCAAAAAGATAGGAAGTCAGGTATATTTCAAGGATCTGCTTTGCTCTAGTTGTCCTAGTTTCATACTAGACTGACTCTGAAGAGTCTCATATTGAAGAGAGGTACTAGCATTTTGATTTGTAATAGAACTGGAGACATGTCAGTCTCTCATGACGATTTATATGAGAGGAATGAGACAAAATCCATATCACATCTGTGTGATCGATTTTCCGACCAGTGTGTGTGGCTGGAAGTTAATAGTCCTGAATCGGGATGCCTGGAAAGTAGTGTTTCGCTGAAAGCTCCAACATTCCTTTCCTGCATGCAACAAGTCACCTTTGGACCCTTTTGAATATAGGCTTTGCTTCATCCATTTGACACATTTTTGCAAAAATGTTCTCATAATTCTCGTTCAACTTTCCGTATTTCCTATAGTCTTTCCTTCAACTGAATTTTCACTAGATAGACGTCGAACTTCTCGCGAATCATTTAGATTTTTGTTCTGCATGGAAAAATATTTGCTGGTGTTCTTTTTCTCTATTGACGAATAGTTTCCGTGATGTTCCGAGATAAAATCTGTTTGGAGCATATCTAGTTGATCACGACAGTCCACAGTGAAACACCCGGTATACGAGCATATTATATAACAATATTCCTTCGTCTCCATTAATTCAGTTGCAATATGGAATCAACTTGCCATGAATGCATTGCAAATATTCGAAACTTTTGCTGCCGAAATATTATATGGGATTATAGGACATCTTTCATAGTCTTCAGGGTTTATCATGAGTCTTGAAAGCATTGGGGATATTTCTGGCTGGATTTTTATTCGATGGGATTCGACTTTAGCATTCATTCCTAGTTTTTAGTTACTACAATGATTAATCTACCAACATTTCCTGGACTAAAATCATGACGATTCTAATTAAATTGATGTAGTGCTCAGGCCAAAGAGTTTTCGATCGATAACATAGAGTTTTACGGTGGGGATGGAAGCACAAGTCGAAAGAGTTCATTACTGAATACTGTTTAAAGAACTTTCGATGAAAATGTTCTTTTGATGAAACACAATCGTGAAAACGGAATGTGATTGACATTGGAGAGTTTTGGAAAACTGCCATACAGAACGATAAAAGTTTCTCTATAAACTTTCGCTTCGTTTACAAAAGGGTATTATGAAACAAAATTCGACTAACTTTCATTGCCCTGGCTGAATCAGTGTAGCGCGGTGTGAAGTTCTTTGGAGTATTGCCAGTTCCTGATTTTATTATGTTGCAAGCGAGTGTTTTCAATTTTAGGTTTGAAATTCTATCTCTGTTGAAAACACAATTTGTTGCATTCTGCAAATGAGTCAGAATGGCCAGTCCATAGAAGTTAATTGGTGGTACCTGGCTGTTAAGAAAAATACTCGTAGATTACAAAGGGCCTGAAGACGAGGGAGACGGCATCGGTTGCAAGTTGTCAGTACACGAAAGAATTTTATCCGAGATAGATTTTTCCTGTTTTACGTAGTCCTCCAAATAACATACAGCAACATCAGTTGACTTCCAGCCTCCAAGACGTCTCATATTCGTTATCCTTTTGCCTAAATCTGCTAGAAACGTTACCAAGGACCTGTATAACGTTCTGGGTTAGGCTGGCCTAAGTAGATAGCGATCTCTGCCGGCATTTTACCAAATGTACTCACATCTACGCACTAAACAGAGCATTTGCCTTTTTTATAATTGATAAAAACGTTACCTACTTCAATCACAACATATATCTCAACAGGGGCTAGCATAAATTTCCATACGGTCTGTCATCATCGGCATGGAACGACTTGCATAATTTTATATGAAGATATCAAGGTCACTTGCATAAACAATGAAGAGAAGTGGACCAAAGACAGACCCCTGTGGAACTCCACTTGAAGCTAGTTTATCAAAAAAGGAAAGATGTCCAACTTTAACCGTGAAAGTTCTATCTGTCATGTAATTTTCAATGTACCGAGTTTTGCGCATTAGCCTCCTCATTGAAACTCTGTTTCGGCAAAGTCAACGTTAACGATGGTGTCAGTATTTTTTACAGATCTGGTCATCGAGACTGAGAAGTATAAAATAGCTGCTGTTAGTATGCTGCCGTTCCAATCTTTCTCAACGTGAAAACTCGCGAAATGATGTACAGTATGACTTTATACTACATGCCACTAATTGACTGCTCGATATCAAAAAACGTTTCTCGCCACATAAGAAACTCCTGCGGTATAAACCATTTCGCTGGCCAGTTCCTATTGAAAAGCAAATAATAACATTCTGTTATAATGGCGACAATAAATCGCGGACAGAAAAAATTGCTCTCACAACTTATAACGACGACAACATAAAATCTAGCAGAGATACGTCGAGAGCACAATAGAAGAATTACAAAGCCCAGTAATGATGAAATAAATTAGGAGGCCATTGTATTTGCAGTGGAAAATTTCTGATGCGATCGAGCTTGAACGCATTATTTATTATTAATTTAATGCAAATGCTATTCTCGTTGCTGAGATAAGGATCTTGCAGCGGGACGAGCTCTGTGAACAAATTGTTCTTAATATGGCGATTTCATCTGATAAAGGCAGAGACGGATTCGGATTGGGATCGAGTGGAAATTTTTTGGAAATGAATCTGAAGGGAAATGCTGAAAAAAGGAAACATTCTCGAATGAAAGTATAAAAAAAAATGATTTTTATTAAAATTGAAAAAAACCTGAGATGAAAATTGAGTTGTAATATCCAAAATATAACGTTACCCCTTCATACGGGGGTGATTAAAATCGATCACCCTTGTGACTACACCTAGTAGTTGAAGAAGGAGGTCGCTAAGTATCAATATTGAAATTACTTACACCTGTAACAAATATTTCTGCTTCTCAGCTGCTTTTTGCGATTCACTGGATCTATAGGTATCTGGAAAAAAGTTTTCTATCTAGAACCAAATTCTTAGTGGTCTAAAAGTGACCTTTCAACCCAAGAACACCCCAGGTAATCACAAAGACAGCTTGTCACCACTCCTATAGCGAGGATGTTAAAAAAAAACATCTGACTAGCTTTGAGGATGGAATCTTTTTTTTTTTGGTCTGTTCTGGCCTACAACAACAACAACAATTTATTCACCATCATCCAATCAATCTTGTATGAGTCTAAGTTGAGTACAAAATCATAATTCGTGACCTGCAGTGGTCTGGAAAGTCAAAATTTCATCATCACCGAATATCTGTCGTAAATCGTTGAAAATCCAATCTATTCGTCTCCGATGCGCAGCACTAACTCGCATTTCCTCTCGTCCTTTGTTCCAAAGTAGTCATTCTCCTCATTTCAATTATATCGATCATTCAAGGCAGCTTCTCGTTCTCGATGACCCATCAGTTCTCATCAGGATACAAATAATTGCGACTCCCAGCAAGTTGTTGAGGTCAGGAACACATTCCAGCTAAGGAAAATCCATCATCACATTTTCATTTTCGTACTTGTTGCTTAATGATTGAAATTTCATACTTCTTTCTGGCTGGTTCTGAAAGAATGGTGGATTAATTTTCTATGGTTTCTTCAACACTTTCAACCACTCAAATGTTTTCTTGAGCAAAAGTTCACATTGTTGTCAGTTTTTAGAAAGTGTAGTTAACGTAGCCTCTTTCGCAAGGATTTCCAGTACGACCCTGCTAGAAATTGTAGTAATACTACGCCGTATTGAATATCGCGAGACATCTTTGAAGTCGCATGAAATATGAAAAACTCGTTCCATTTCGGATGTTTGTTCACTTCAGCTGAAGTTTGCCTCAAATTACAACGACTGCGGAGTTCTTAGGTCTTGTCATCTTTTAGATCCTTATTCCGTAGGGGTTTGTCATATATATCCGACATCTTTTCATAGCACTAGATATATTATATTGATTGTATTGAAGAAGTTGCCTTTTATTACACGAATGATTGCACGTTTCAGTAGGATGGAAAACAACAGTTCTTTTGAACATTACATCCGGTTCTTCAATCTATCACCAAGATTTGTATCTACCACTAGTAGTTCAAGGGACATTCACTGATATTGTACCCAAAAACGCTAATGTTCCGCCCAAGATAATTAATTCTAGTATCAATAAATAAATAATAAATTGTGATAAGCAATCTTATGATTTTTTATGTTCTGGATCCCGCGAAAAGAAAACCGTTGATTTCGATTCAGCTACTTCTTTATCAATTAACAAATGTCAAACTAAACATATACCTCCGTATATACCGGGTGTAACAGGATCATGATGCACCCTTCGTATCTCCGTCAGATTTAAATGTAATTGTTTGAAAAATCCACTCGTCTTTCCACGGTCCAGAAAGTCCATTGTGAGAAATTCAAGCTACCGTTACTGCCAACAATTCGATCTTGACGTGTTTTACTACATTCCTGGAACCCTTCGACTATAATGCACAAAACATTCTCGAATTTATATTCCACCTTAGTCGAGCACACTCTCCATCTGATCCTAACCCTCTTGACCTCCGTTCCGCAAGTGCAGGCTGTATATTTGTCAATTCACACACATACAATCCACTTAAACTTTGCACTTAGCACACGAATTCCTAGTAATAAACATAAAACTCAAACATTCTCCTTTGAAATGGGGAACGCGGTTCACATTACGTAGATATTCCCACATAAAGTCGAGTGGTACTCGTAAATTTCCTATATTTTATACCTCGCCGAGAGAAAAATATGTTTATTATGAACTAGGTCTCTAAATTATGCTGTGAAACTGCTGGAAATGGAAGGAAAAGGTATATTTCATAAGTCTTGTCCGTTGTTTAAAACTTTCAATACTCGATTTAAAAAAAATACTTTCCTGGTAAAACGGAAATAACAGAACAACTGGACATACCTATGCCGGGAACCTCAAGGAAAATATTGCAAGTACGGCTTTGTAAAAATATCGCTCAAATACAAATTAATGTCCTAAAATGAAAATTGATTATAAATAATCCAATATTTCCCTAATTTCCTATGCTACAGGATGAGATATATGTTGCAACAATATCTAGCAATTTTCCAGTTGGACGGAAATACCTCTGAGTCATAAGAGAGGTTGAACCCATGAGGGCCATCACCCCGTTTTAATCTTCCTCTTTTTCCACGAGTTTCTAGCTCCGAAGTTTTGTGTCTACTTGAGGTCACTAGCTCTGGAGTAGTTTTTGTAGATACCATCAACTTGTATTTGAGACTATTTTTCTGCTACTAGACTCCCAACAAAGGAGGAAATTTTTCTCCTGTGACTCCTCTACCAGGTTTTATCTATCCTATTGTGCTTTGGAAACCAAAAGGATGAGGTAGCAGTGGTTTTATCTTGGTTGTCAGTGAGCGCGGCTAAGTGGAGTGGGTTCATTATATTTCGAACCTGCAACGTCTCTAGACCTTTCAAAAAAAATGTTTATTCTTGCTCTGCAAACCAGACCTACACAGCTTTTATTACCTCCTGGTTGAAACAAAATTTAAGACCTTATAAACTTTTTTTCAGTTGAGGAAAGAGATAATAGTCGGACGGAGCCAAATCTGGTGAATAAGGGGGGTGTTCTAGTAATTCAAACCGTAAATCACGAATTTTTTGCATGGCAACATGAGATTTGTGTGCGGGGGCGTTGTCCTGCAAAAACAAAACACCTTTGGATAGTTTTCCGCGTCTTTTCTCTTTAATTTTTTCCCGTAGAGTGGTCAGTAATGTCGAATAGTAATCTCCAGTTATTGTTCTACCCTTATCCAAAAAATCAATCATGATTACTCCATGGCAATCCCAAAAGACTGAAGCAAGAACTTTTCCACCAGATTTCTGGACACGAAACTTCTTAGGTCTTGGAGAACCGGAGTGTCACCATTCCATCGATTGTTGCTTGTTTCTGGATCGTAGAAATGTACCCAAGTCTCATCCATAGTAACAATTCGGTTTGAGAAGTCTACATCGTTTTCAAATCGAGCACAGATCGAACGCGATGCTACTACCCTTGCACGCTTTTGGTCAACATTCAAACATTTGGGGATCCATTTTGCAGAAATTTTTCTCATGTCCAAATTGACGTGAACTATATGATGAACGGGTTCGTATAAAATATTCAGTGCTTCAGATATCCGTTTTAGCCCAATTCGACGGTTTGTTGAAATCATGTAATGAACTGCATCGATAATTTCGGGGACTGACACAGAAACTGGCCTTCCCAATCGGTCATCATCTTCAATGGATAATTTACCTCTTTTGAAGCTTGCAGTCCAATTTTCCACGGTCGCATACGAAGGACATTGATCAACAAGGGTATTAAGCATATGTTCGTAAATCTGCTTACCTCTTAACCCTTTCAAATACAGGTACTTGATGGCTCGATAATCCAATTTTTCGATTTTCACAATTTCGGTGAACATTTTCTTTTTTTTTACATTTTTTACGTCAAACTTTTTACTGACACTCCTAATAAGTTATTGTTCGTTGCTATGGTAACGCAATATTTTGTTTATGCAGGGAACTGGTCTAGGCTAACTAGATATCAATACATCCTCTTATGATCTTTTCCCAAGATCCATCAATTTTTCATCACAGCTGCTTCGATATTGTTCTGTGGACAATTTTTAAACTTCTCTAGAAATACTGGTTGAACTTCTTATGATAAATGCTTCTCTTTACGATGTATATCCTTCATTACAATTAGTAAAATCTATTTCTAAGAATATCTCTCTATCATTCCATTGTCCACCCTCTATGAGAACCCGTTCTCCCGAAACAACAGCTTTGGAACTCACATATCCAACAACTTCCAAAAATCAATTACAAATCCTCACTGTCCGTGTGAACGTTGAAACAACAACACCCAGGGTTCAGTGTATCCATTATCGTTGCCATCATTGCTGAAGGGCTATCCTTTCTGTTGGCCTATCTACTGATGCATCATTGCCCACTTCCTGCAGGCTCTCTCTAACCAGTTGTTGCAGGATTTTTCAGCGCCTCCAACTACAATCAGTTGGCGGAGATTTACGTTTCAGCTGAAGGCTCATCGATTCGCTACTATGCATTTCCATTTCCGGTCACAAATTCCCATTGAAGTGCGGGCGATTGTCGAAATAATTATTGTTCAAATCTAGTAGGCTTTAAATTCACTTGACGTGGTGAATTGACAGGGTCTGTATTGTCTTGAGTGGTTTCCAATTTATCTATAGGCTGTACTGATTTAACAGAGAAATCTAGGGGGTGAAAAGAGGGGTGATTGAAACTGGCTAAGGGGATTTATTGCCTATTTCATTTCTGAATATGTCTGATGAGGAACTATCAAAATATATACCAATGAAGGATAATACTCAATGTTCGACCACCAGTACCATAAATCTACCAAATAGTATTTCTAAAGGAGACTTTCCACATGATAATGGTCTCACAGCACATTTTTTTTTGTAGCGAGATGATTTTTCAGTAAAGTGATCAACTTTTGCTGAGATTTATCAGCTGGTGAGTCTGGCGAAGTTGGACTCGGAAGTAACTAATGATGTCTGCTTCTTAGGCAAGTATTCAGGTCCATAACTTTTGCTTCATTAGTTTTGGTGTCTTCTTTGTATGAACCCTTTAGTTTGAAGAAATTCTCCAGTCGTTGACATTAACTGTCACAATTTTTGTTTGATTCATCGAAAAGTTCGGAGGTTATTATTTGATTCTACCGTACATTCCTAGAGGCCAATTCACATATGTGCCTTATATTTGTGTAGCTTTAACAAGGTCATATTTGATTCGGTTCTGTAATAATTTTGTGAATACGTCTTTCGAGTTTTTCAAATAATCCCGACTTATTTTTCACTGTGTCTTTTCGTATTCGAACTAGACCCACTCCATGCGTGCTCATCCTGCGTTTCTCACGCACGCCGACAGCGACAGGAGTGGACGTCGACAGGCATGCCTTTCTCAGAATCTGGAGGATCAGTTGATATTCCAGGATGGCGCTGCTACGCACTATGCTTTTCCTGTTCGGTAGTATTCAGATCAACACCTCCCGGGTCACTGGATTGGTAGGCGGGGTTCTATCCAATGGCCTCCACGATCACCAGACCTATATCCCCTAGATTTCTTCCGGTGGATACGTTTGGAAAGTAAAATTTATGTAACAACACCTGCTTCACTCGAAGATTTACGACTACAGATCACAAATGAATGTCGCCCAATCATCCCAAAAATACTCCAAAATGTACGAGAACGTTTTTAGCGGAATCTAAATCATTGCGTTGAAGTTGGAGGTGTACATTTCGAGCATTTGTTGAAATGTGAATAATTCAACTGTAAACTTATTAATGCTTCATTCCAGTTCGAAAAATTGTAACCGCTGTTTGAAGAATGTCAAGTTTTCGATGGGCCACCCTGTGTATGTATACGACCATCAGGTTATTTTTTTACCGTTATTTGCCATCGTTGTAATGGGGCATCTCTATTAGAGCGGATTTTTCAAAATATTTCCGTGGTAATTGGTACACCTCGATAGCGACAAGCATATGAATGTTGTTAATGAGTCTAGAATTGAACTAGTTTCGAGCATTGTCGATTAATTTCCCTAATTTGCAATCCGATAGCATTAGCATATGTATGTCAACAGTATAGTTATTCGACCAATAATATATTCAAGGGTAATATAACAAGATCTTGATAAATATTCGACTATTTTTATTGCATCTGAATTTCGACTGTATTTTATAATAATTTAACGAAACATTATTTTGGCATCAATAATCTGATGAAAACTCGAGAGCGAAGCTCGAGGGCTTCAATAAAATAGTCGACAATTATTCAAGGTCGTGTTATATTTGTGAAGATTATTTCTTGAATCTACTTCTTTATATCATTCATATGAATGAATGAAAATTAAACAATTTGGAATAATTTATTCAAAATATCAAGAACAAAGCACAAAATCTGAACAAAAACAGCACCATCTTCATAATTTATCAATTGAAATTAAAAACACAATTATTGTATGTGACATTTCCACCATGCGTAATTTGTGACATTTGTTCAGCTTTTGAAGAACTTGCAGTATAAACCGTAGAAGGTCCACATTCATTCTGATTTCTCAATCTGTTCTGTTCCCTGGTGATGTTGTTCATCCATCTGCAAGTAAGGTTGAATTGAAGAAGTAGTAGCGTGGCCAGTAATTTGAATGAGTTGCTGCTCTGGTACTCCGGATTTTGCCAGTTGAGAAACTGCAGTTGATATGCAAGAATGGTTTGTAATTTTCAATTGGTTGGTATCTAAACCAATAGACTTTGCTCCCAATTTAGTCCATTTTGAAAATTCGTTTTTCCCAACGGGCGAATTCTTGTACCACAATGAGTTTCCATTCTGCCAGAATGGATTTGGAGTTAGGAACAAGCGTGGACATGTGAATCCTGGTCCTCTTTTTCCAATCAATTCTCTGAACAATCTAACTGGACAGCGCTGTGGGTTTTGTTAATTTTTAGTAAGCCACTTGCTGTCTGCGCATTTCTGGTTTCCTCCTTGACAGGTCTTTGTAAAAATTGGGTTGTATTCTATCCTACCTGATTCACTACCATCATTCTGAATTTCAAATTTGAAATGTGTAATCAAAGCTGAACAACCTTCGCCCCCACGCCACGCTGATTCTACTGAAGCCAAATAGTAAACTTTTTTTTGAAGTTCATCTGGAGTTTTTTCATCGCATTTGTCAATAATAGCAAACATATTTTCTATACTTAAAGCCGTTGAACTCTGTTTCCGTTTTTCCTGATGTTTCTGCAATTCCCGTCTCTTGGCATTGCGTGCGTCTCGAGAGCTTTTGAATTCGCACGCTTGAAATGGATCTATTTTCATATTATACTTCTTGAAATACATCTCTTGAAGAGTTTTAGCTGTAGAATTCCACATGCACTTCACAGTATATTCTTTATAATCTTGCCCATTTTCTTTTTTGATATTCCAGCCCCAGTCTTTCAAAATATCATTCAGTTTTGTGATTGGAGTCGACTCATTCAATTCATATTGACGATGCCCGCAAAATTTGGTAAACTGTTTCCATACGCTATTTTTACTCCTCACTGTATTGTCAGGGATTGCACCCTCGATCATCCTATCTATCTCTTCATTTATAGTTTCTCCAAATCGATTCATTTTCAAATACTTATATAGCTTCAACACGATTGATTTTATTTGACGTTTAATATGTATTTATTTAGAGTACTGTCAGATGCTAAGGCTCCTTGATATGAGTATCATGCTGAATAGTCGGTGACTATTGTGCATCATGTAAATAGTCGCTAATAGAGCGTTTTGATTGGTCCTGTCAAACAGGAAACAAACGTATGATTGGTTGATGACTGATATTTAATAGACGAAAGAAATAATCGTAGGTAATATCCATGACAAATAGCCGACTGTTATTTTCTTCATAATTCTATCGAGAGTACCTTGTATTTTGACAATTTGATGAGACCATATGAACATCAATAATCTGAATAACTCCCGAGAGCTTTAGCTCGAGGGAGTTATTCTTTGAATATTAATGTTTATATCGTCGAATTGAATTGTTTCAAAATACAAGATACTCGAGATGAATTTCCTCCTTCCCATTGAAAATATCCCTGTACTTATGGATTCAAATTGCTGATATGGTCTCTCGTGAAACATGACTTTTGACATTGAAAAATAAAATACAATAGACTATACAGGCCCTTATTTAAAATTAAATGATGGTTATAGAGTTTCCTCCGATACTTTACCTATCAGCAACATCACTGTTTCTTGTCACCTCGATGACTTGTTGGAGGTACCCATGGCCAGGACACAACTTTGCGGATGATAGTACCCTTCTTCTTTCTTCTGAATTCCTGAAAAACTTATAGAATGGATATCCAACTTTCAATAGATCAATGCGAACAAATCTCAAAGTCAATCTCACAACAGACATACCAAAGGAGTCCTCTATTTCGATGCTTGGTATTACCATCAGCAGTAACCTTTTATGGGATGACCATGTAAGATCCATTGCCAAACGTTTCTCTGAAATACTCGGGCCAAGATCTATTTCACTTCCTTTCAACTGACTGGCACATATTTGACCAGTCCTGGAAAAATATTCCCATATTTGGATATCTTTGTCTCAACACACACTAAAACTTTCAAGAGATTTTTCTCGTTGCAGAAACGTTGGTGGTCATTCTTTATCGAATAATGAAGCTTTGAAAGTATTTTCTCCCTTTCAAAAATCTTCATTATTAAATGTTTTTTAAGTAGGTATTCGGTTTCTGTTCTTTTCAGCTCTCTCCACCTGGAACATTAAAAGGTAAGTATCACTACGGGAAGCAAAAAATAATCGATAGGAGATTTTGCTATTATCCGAAACGACCAGTTTATTTTTTCAGGAAACCATTACGTCAAAGGTAATACTGAATAATGTTCATTCAAATTGAATCCGAATCACTTCTGAAGTAAATGTAGTTTTTCATGTGATCATTAAACTCGGCGAATGGCACTGAATTGGCTTCGAACCAGGCTAATGAAATCTCTGTGATTTGAAACACTAGCCAGCGTAGTTAATCAAGTTTGTTCGGAAAGTGCATGAAAGAAGACAGCAAATTACCAAGAACGTAATACTTCAAAATTATGCTGATGTAGGAAAATAACTTCAGAACTTCATTATAGCGATGAAATGCCAAGTTATTACTTCTTTTGAAGAGTTTTCTGGTATTTGTTACGATACTACGGATGATGATATGTAATCGAAAGAATTTCGTTTGTGACATTCTGCTTGGAAGGTTATCAAGGGTAATATAACAAAATGTTGGTCAACAGTTGACTATTTTTATTGCATCTTTTCGACTGTATTTTATAATAATTTAAGGAGACATTATTTTGGCATTAATAATCTGATAAAAACCCGAGAGCGAAGCTCGAGGGCTTTTATTTCCGATTATTAATGCCAAAATAATGTCGAGTCCAATTAATAAATACAAGAGAAATTTAGCAGCAATAAAATAGTCGACAATAAATCAAGGTCGTGTTAAATATATGAAGATTATTTCCTGAATCCAATTCTTTATATCAGTCATATGGATGACACTGTATTGCCAGGGATGTAGCCTCGATTACCCTATCTCTTCGTTTCAATTCATTTTCAAATACTTGAACAGCTTCAACGCGATTGATTCTATTTGACGTTCAAGATGAATTTATTTAGAATACTGTCAGATGCACAGGTTCCTTGGTATAAGTATAGGTATCATACTGAATAGTCGAAGGTTCTTCATAATTCTATCGAGAGTACCTTGAAATTTGACAATTCAATGAGACCATATGAACATTAATAATCTGAGGTAACGTACTTTTTTTGTATGATTTAATTTTTGAGAGTGTCACTTTCCCACACTAGTTCTACGCCTCGTTCTACATTATTTCCCACTCGTGTGAAAAATGTTACTTTCCGCACTCGTAACATGATATACTATTGTGAGATACTCAAAATAGTTTGCAAAAGGCCCAGAAAAACTATTCAAACGTCATTTCGGATATTGGAAGCATCTCATTTATGTCAGAAAGTATCATTTTTCACCATATTCAATTCATCGTGATTTTATAACAATATACCAATCGATTCAAAATTCAGCACGCGGTAGAAATGTATACGACCATTCTATATAATGAAAATCCAGTCCTGATTCGATAGGAATGGAATAGTTTCAAAGCTTATTGGTATGGAGATTGTTACCGAGAAACTCTTGTATACTAAAACAATACCGACTATAGCAGACGCGTTGAACCAAAGTGTCACAGATATCGCTGTCATGTCTGTCTATTGCAATACATGCTGATAACACTTGTCATTGGTAGATGACCAGGAAATTGAATCTGCCGTCGATATCGATATTAATTGTCTGTTGAACGGTGTATCAATGAATGGGTGTTCGAAGTTCTAACTGACGATCATCTTGAGAATGAAGATACACGTATTCATTCTCTGGCATTTTGAGATGTGTTAAAAGTTCCTGACTTGGTATTTTTAGAATTTCAACCTTCCACAGTCTGAAAATGCATATGGAAAACCACGGAAAAGTTCTTGTTTGTGAAAGAATTGTGCTCGTAGCAGGAAAATTAGTGCCATTTCGATTGGTATTATTTTGACCTACACAGAAACGATTACGTCTTTACAATATTTATTAAAATTTCATGACATTCTCCGTGAATAGACAAGTCTAAAATCATCACAGGACAGCCTGTAAACTCGAATAAAAATAGCGATAGTGGTAGTCTTCTCTTCAAACAATCCTAATCTCGGAGCTATGTTTTACGAACTAACGATTGAAGATACGGAGAGATACCCAAAAAATCTAGAGGCGTCAAATCGGGTGATCGTGGTGGCTATTCAACTACTATTTTTCGATGAAATCTATCATTGAGCCACTGTTTAACTGAAGGAAGATAGTGTTATAGAGCAGCTGTATCTTTCGGACTTTCCAAAGCACCTGTTGTCTATTATTTCTCCAAACTGAATCGAAAATATTCTCAAGAATACTCGCTCAAAGGTTTACTTTGCTAAATCACAATAATATAGAAATTCATACCACTACATTTGCTCCAAAGCGTAGACTTCATCCTGAACACCCGAATGCAATCAATTCCTGTGCAAACAGAACAAACGATAGCTTTTGAAAATCCCGTAATAGGATAATGCTGTCTTGGTATAACCTGGGGATAAAATAACGACTCTCTATCCAGCATTGTTGCGAGATTATACGAATAAACAAGTACTGAAGCCATTACTTCAGATCGCGAAATTGCTGTTGAAGGATGAGAATCAAGATATGGCGCAGATACGCAGCGTACAGTTGTTGTAGTTGGTCAAAAGGCAATCATGTAAATATTGTATTTGAACATCTACAAATCTCTATGCCACTTATTGCCATTTTTCTATAATTCAGCAACTGTATAAAACGATTAGTTTACTTACAGGTAGGCTATCGTGTGGTGAACTGATTTTCTCACTGAACAGAATAGGAGAGAGTTTGTATTTGGGTATACCCAATCTCTGTAGAATTGGAAGTAGTCCACTAAGAAAATTAAATCACTCCCGAACAGAGAGAATCGATGACAATCTCAAGAAGGCCTGGCTTGAAAGTACATTGAAACTGGGAATAAGAGCCCCAGATGGCTTAACAAAAAAAAAGAATTTAGTATGAAACTCTACTGAATATATCGTCTTACTCCCCTAACTTCTTACAAGCTAGAACTATAAACCTACCTGTACAGAACTGTGAAATTGCTCATGTCAATAGTTGTTTATTTGCATATATACCGTGTAATTGAGGAACAAGCTCCAGATGAATCCAGTTTTGTTTTCACAAGCATCTTGATAGTTGAACATCCATAAAAATTATTAACCATTCAAAGACCCCAACTTTGCTATTTTATAATTGAACCAAACAAACTTTCAATCACTTTAAAGCTCTTGAATGTCCAATCAAAATAACAAAATTCCTATTGAAGCACAACATAATTCTCCTTAATCAATACAGATTCTGAGAAAGAAAATCGAATGGTACCATATTCAGATTTCTTCAGCAAGTGTACACGACTATCAACGACGCGGTTACTGCGGCTAACATATTGCTCATGTGAAAGTATTGAATAACTTAAAGGGAGGAACATTTTTGTTTTCAAGGGGCAATAATGTATTCCTTCCGGTTGGAGGCAAAGTACCATTGTCCTCTCTTCTTTAGGAATCGAAAATGAAGTAGAAAACTAAGGTAGTAGAAAAAAGTCTTATTTCGACCTGAAAAATCGGCCCTAGAATCTGAATACTGAATTTTGGAACACCCTGTAGAGATTTTCAACCTATCCTGTAGTTCATGAATATCAAATCGTCAGCACCCTTATCCTTCCGTCACTCCCTTCTTCCTTCACTTTTTTCATGAACATTCAATCATTTTCTGGAACCAGAGCAGCAAAAATCGAAAATCTCTTTCACGTCACTGGTAATTTATCATCTTCATAAGCATTTATTAGCGTTTTCGTGCATGATGAATCGCACTAATTTACAATCGGAACTCCTCCATTACAGACAGCGAGCATCTGTCAAAAGTTGCCGAACAAATCCATCAGAGCGCGCCCACGCCGTTATCTTAATGAAATCGGCCATCATAATTCGATCTTCAAATACGTTCGTCCGTGTATATACTCGCAGCTTGCCCGAATCCCGGTATGGTGTGCATGTCACAAATATTTCAAAACTCAATTATAATTTGTCGGTTAGAGATAATGAAGCGCCACGATGAATATCACGAACCATGACAGTGTTGTCGCGTATAATTATTACTCAGGAGCAGGTTTTTGACATAACATGGTTGGAATTTTACGGGAAATGACCTTGGTGTGATTCGATAAGAACCTTCAACAAACATGAACTAGAGAAAGTGTGATTATACTTCAATGAAAATGACATAAAGGAAAGCTTATTTAAAGTATTATACAATTCTGGTGTATTATAAGTAATGAGATCTATCACTCAGTGAAAAATACATAGAAATTCTTCAAAACGTGGTAGGAACATTTCTTGAAAATTTGCTACTGGCAACCGTAAGTTGAAAAACTACTACTGCACCGACACCGGAGTGAAGGAAATATCATCTGTGAGTCAAAAAGTGACACCTATTATGTATATGGGATAACTTAAATTGAAAATAATTACCTTTAAAACTAACGGTGATACGGGGGGAGGGGGGGCATACCATGATGCTGTTACACCCGGTATATTTCACATAGACAGAAATATCTACCTCGAAGCGTTCATTTCATAATTCGAAGTCGCGAATTATCGACGAGAAAACCATGTCAATATTAGCTCTGGAAGTTAAACCTTCGAACTCTATCACCTCGAGAAGAAGCCAACCGGAAAACCGGGATTATCTCACGACGAACCGTTCCGGCATATATTTGAACGAACTCGAACGCGCAGTCATCCGAAAATTCCCGCTTTTCCGTCCGGTTATCTTTGGCGGCGAGTTCCTCAAATATTTGCCGTTAATTTGCCGTGTTAATATTGATTTGTGCATCGCATAGCTTCCAACTGCAATAAGTTCATTGTGCTAATAGAACGGGCATGTCTTGGAAGGAAGATGATTTATTCATCCGCATTCTGCTGATAATTGCCGCAACACAAACGGGTACGCCGGGAAAACTTCAAGTGGAATGAGATTTGTAACTTGGATGTACAGTATTAATGCCAATAAACATACTATTGGCGGTCACTTGAACGTGAAAATAAAGGCTGAAAACTGAATTGGTAATATGTAAACCTGCCAGGACTTGAACCCGGGCCTCTTGATTTCCAGTCGACTACCTACCATTCCCATGTCTCAATTGCCGCTAATCATATAAAGAGCACGTAAAGACCCTAAATCAATAATGATACTTATAATTACAATAAAAAAAATTAAAAAGTTTTGCACTACGGAAAACCCGCGGATACAAGTGCGGCATGGGGGTGCAACTGGAGGCGTAAGGTCACTTTGTGCCTCTGATAAAAAAGATCTTAATCAGTCCTTAAGGGTGGTGCAAGAGTACACGCAAGCTATCGAAATGGAGTTTGGGATCGGAAAATTTGCCACGGTTCATCTCAAAAGAGGACGATGCGAGGAATACAGAGAGAATATTCAGCTCCTAGACGAAAGCATGCATTTATTCGTCGTAGACAACAGGGAGGCCGTGAAATTTTGGGCTTGGAGTGTCTTCACAACAGAATGGTACTGGCTAGAACCTGTAAAGTCATAAAGAGTCCAGATCCCTTTCACTTCTTAGTATGCGATCATGATCAAGGCAGCAACCTGTGCAACCGATGAACTTGGTCTCGTTTTCGAAACTGAATGAACAAACCCAAACTCTGGAACCCGGTCAGCAAAGTGTTGTATGTGATGGTGAATCTGCTAAGTTTTAATTCTGACCCACCACAAACCGCGCCAACCCGAATCCTATTTTTGGGATCACTTCAAAATATTTAAATTGCGACCGCACTCCTCTAACGACCCGGCAATCATCTTTGATCATGGAAAGTTGTTATTTGGACAAAAATAAATATATTCTGACCCACCACACACCGCGCCAACCCGAATCCTATTTTTGGGATCACTTCAAAATATTTAAATTGCGACCGTACTCCTCTAACGACCCGGCAATCACCTTTGATCATGGAAAGTTGTTATTTGGACAAGAATGAATGTATTCTGACCCACCACAAACCGCGCCAACCCGAATCCCATTTTTGGGATCACTTCAAAATATTTAAATTGCGACCGCACTCCTCTAACGACCCGGCAATCACCTTTGATCATGGAAAGTTGTTAATTGGACAAGAATGAATGTATTCTGACCCACCACAAACCGCGCCAACCCGAATCCTATTTTTGGGATCACTTCAAAATATTTAAATTGCGACCGCACTCCTCTAACGACCCGGCAATCAACTTTGATCATGGAAAGTTGTTAATTGGACAAGAATGAATGTATTCTGACCCACCACAAACCGCGCTAACCCGAATCCTATTTTTGGGATCACTTCAAAATATTTAAATTGCGACCGCACTCCTCTAACGACCCGGCAATCACCTTTGATCATGGAAAGTTGTTATTTGGACAAGAATGAATGTATTCTGACCCACCACAAACCGCGCCAACCCGAATCCTATTTTTGGGATCACTTCAAAATATTTAAATTGCGACCGCACTCCTCTAACGACCCGGCAATCACCTTTGATCATGGAAAGTTGTTAATTGGACAAGAATGAATGTATTCTGACCCACCACAAACCGCGCCAATCCGAATCCTATTTTTGGGATCACTTCAAAATATTTAAATTGCGACCGCACTCCTCTAACGACCCGGCAATCACCTTTGATCATGGAAAGTTGTTATTTGGACAAGAATAAATATATTCTGACCCACCACAAACCGCGCCAACCCGAATCCTATTTTTGGGATCACTTCAAAATATTTAAATTGCGACCGCACTCCTCTAACGACCCGGCAATCACCTTTGATCATGGAAAGTTGTTATTTGGACAAGAATAAATATATTCTGACCCACCACAAACCGCGCCAACCCGAATCCTATTTTTGGGATCACTTCAAAATATTTAAATTGCGACCGTACTCCTCTAACGACCCGGCAATCACCTTTGATCATGGAAAGTTGTTATTTGGACAAGAATGAATGTATTCTGACCCACCACAAACCGCGCCAACCCGAATCCTATTTTTGGGATCACTTCAAAATATTTAAATTGCGACCGCACTCCTCTAACGACCCGGCAATCACCTTTGATCATGGAAAGTTGTTATTTGGACAAGAATAAATATATTCTGACCCACCACAAACCGCGCCAACTCGAATCCTATTTTTGGGATCACTTCAAAATATTTAAATTGCGACCGTACTCCTCTAACGACCCGGCAATCACCTTTGATCATGGAAAGTTGTTATTTGGACAAGAATGAATGTATTCTGACCCACCACAAACCGCGCCAACCCGAATCCCATTTTTGGGATCACTTCAAAATATTTAAATTGCGACCGCACTCCTCTAACGACCCGGCAATCACCTTTGATCATGGAAAGTTGTTATTTGGACAAGAATGAATGTATTCTGACCCACCACAAACCGCGCCAACCCGAATCCTATTTTTGGGATCACTTCAAAATATTTAAATTGCGACCGCACTCCTCTAACGACCCGGCAATCACCTTTGATCATGGAAAGTTGTTAATTGGACAAGAATGAATGTATTCTGACCCACCACAAACCGCGCCAACCCGAATCCTATTTTTGGGATCACTTCAAAATATTCAAATTGCGACCGCACTCCTCTAACGACCCGGCAATCACCTTTGATCATGGAAAGTTGTTAATTGGACAAGAATGAATGTATTCTGATCCACCACAAAACGCGCCAACCCGAATCCTATTTTTGGGATCACTTCAAATTATTTAAATTGCGACCGCACTCCTGTAACGACCCGGCAATCACTTTTGATGATAGAAAGTTGTTAGTTGGACAAGAATGAATGTATTCTGACCCACCACAAACCGCGCCAACCCGAATCCTATTTTTGGGATCACTTCAAAATATTTACATTGCGACCGCACTCCTCTAACGACCCGGAAATCACCTTTGATCATGGAAAGTTGTTATTTGGACAAGAATGAATGTATTCTGACCCACCACAAACCGCGCCAACCCGAATCCTAATTTTGGGATCACTTCAAAATATTTAAATTGCGACCGCACTCCTCTAACGACCCGGCAATCACCTTTGATCATGGAAAGTTGTTATTTGGACAAGAATGAATGTATTCTGACCCACCACAAACCGCGCCAACCTGAATCCTATTTTTGGGATCACTTCAAAATATTTAAATTGCGACCGCACTCCTCTAACGACCCGGGAATCACCTTTGATCATGGAAAGTTGTTATTTGGACAAGAATGAATGTATTCTGACCCACCACAAACCGCGCCAACCCGAATCCTATTTTTGGGATCACTTCAAAATATTTAAATTGCGACCGCACTCCTCTAACGACCCGGCAATCACCTTTGATCATGGAAAGTTGTTATTTGGACAAGAATGAATGTATCCTGACCCACCACAAACCGCGCCAACCCGAATCCTATTTTTGGGATCACTTCAAAATATTTAAATTGCGACCGCACTCCTCTAACGACCCCGCAATCACCTTTGATCATGGAAAGTTGTTATTTGGACAAGAATGAATGTATTCTGACCCACCAAAAACCGCGCCAACCCGAATCCTATTTTTGGGATCACTTCAAAATATTTAAATTGCGACCGCACTCCTCTAACGACCCGGGAATCACCTTTGATCATGGAAAGTTGTTATTTGGACAAGAATGAATGTATTCTGACCCACCACAAACCGCGCCAATCCGAATCCTATTTTTGGGATCACTTCAAAATATTTAAATTGCGACCGCACTCCTCTAACGACCCGGGAATCACCTTTGATCATAGAAAGTTGTTATTTGGACAAGAATGAATGTATTCTGACCCACCACAAACCGCGCCAACCCGAATCCAATTTTTGGGATCACTTCAAAATATTTAAATTGCGACCGCACTCCTCTAACGACCCGGCAATCACCTTTGATCATGGAAAGTTGTTATTTGGACAAGAATGAATGTATTCTGACCCACCACAAACCGCGCCAACCCGAATCCTATTTTTGGGATCACTTCAAAATATTTAAATTGCGACCGCACTCCTCTAACGACCCGGCAATCACCTTTGATCATGGAAAGTTGTTATTTGGACAAGAATGAATGTATTCTGACCCACCACAAACCGCGCCAACCCGAATCCTATTTTTGGGATCACTTCAAAATATTTAAATTGCGACCGCACTCCTCTAACGACCCGGCAATCACCTTTGATCATGGAAAGTTGTTATTTGGACAAGAATGAATGTATTCTGACCCACCACAAACCGCGCCAACCCGAATCCTATTTTTGGGATCAATTCAAAATATTTAAATTGCGACCGCACTCCTCTAACGACCCGGCAATCACCTTTGATCATGGAAAGTTGTTAATTGGACAAGAATGAATGTATTCTGACCCACCACAAACCGCGCCAACCCGAATCCTATTTTTGGGATCACTTCAAATTATTTAAATTGCGACCGCACTCCTGTAACGACCCGGCAATCACCTTTGATGATAGAAAGTTGTTAGTTGGACAAGAATGAATGTATTCTGACCCACCACAAACCGCGCCAACCCGAATCCCATTTTTGGGATCACTTCAAAATATTTACATTGCGACCGCACTCCTCTAACGACCCGGCAATCACCTTTGATCATGAAAAGTTGTTATTTGGACAAGAATGAATGTATTCTGACCCACCACAAACCGCGCCAACCCGAATCCTATTTTTGGGATCACTTCAAAATATTTAACTTGCGACCGCACTCCTCTAACGACCCGGCAATCACCTTTGATCATGGAGAGTTGTTAATTGGACAAGAATGAATGTATTCTGACCCACCACAAACCGCGCCAACCCGAATCCTATTTTTGGGATCACATCAAAATATTTACATTGCTACCGCACTCCTCTAACGACCCGGCAATCACCTTTGATCATGGATTATTTGGACAAGAATGAATGTATTCTGACCCACCACAAACCGCGCCAACCCGAATCCTATTTTTGGGATCACTTCAAAATATTTAAATTGCGACCGCACTCCTCTAACGACCCGGCAATCACCTTTGATCATGGAAAGTTGTTAATTGGACAAGAATGAATGCATTCTGACCCACCACAAACCGCGCCAACCCGAATCCTATTTTTGGGATCACTTCAAAATATTTAAATTGCGACCGCACTCCTCTAACGACCCGACAATCACCTTTGATCATAGAAAGTTGTTATTTGGACAAGAATGAATTTATTCTGACCCACCACAAACCGCGCCAACTCGAATCCTATTTTTGGGATCACTTCAAAATATTTAAATTCCGACCGCACTCCTCTAACGACCCGGCAATCACCTTTGATCATGGAAAGTTGTTATTTGAACAAGAATGAATGTATTCTGACCCACCACAAACCGCTCCAACCCGAATCCTATTTTTGGGATCACTTCAAAATATTTAAAATCCGACCGCACTCCTCTAACGACCCGGCAATCACCTTTGATCATGGAAAGTTGTTATTTGGACAAGAATGAATTTATTCTGACCCACCACAAACCGCGTCAACCCGAATCCTATTTTTGGGATCACTTCAAAATATTTAAATTGCGACCGCACTCCTCTAACGACCCGGCAATCACCTTTGATCATGGAAAGTTGTTATTTGGACAAGAATGAATGTATTCTGACCCACCACAAACCGCGCCAACCCGAATCCTTTTTTTGGGATCACTTCAAAATATTTAAATTGCGACCGCACTCCTCTAACGACCCGGCAATCACCTTTGATCATGGAAAGTTGTTAATTGGACAAGAATGAATGTATTCTGACCCACCACAAACCACGCCAACCCGAATCCTATTTTTGGGATCACTTCAAATTATTTAAATTGCGACCGCACTCCTGTAACGACCCGGCAATCACCTTTGATGATAGAAAGTTGTTAGTTGGACAAGAATGAATGTATTCTGACCCACCACAAACCGCGCCAACCCGAATCCCATTTTTGGGATCACTTCAAAATATTTACATTGCCACCGCACTCCTCTAACGACCCGGCAATCACCTTTGATCATGGAAAGTTGTTATTTGGACAAGAATGAATGTATTCTGACCCACCACAAACCGCGCCAACCCGAATCCTATTTTTGGGATCACTTCAAAATATTTAACTTGCGACCGCACTCCTCTAACGACCCGGCAATCACCTTTGATCATGGAAAGTTGTTAAATGGACAAGAATGAATGTATTCTGACCCACCACAAACCGCGCCAACCCGAATCCTATTTTTGGGATCTTATCAAAATATTTACATTGCGACCGCACTCCTCTAACGACCCGGCAATCACCTTTGATCATGGATTATTTGGACAAGAATGAATGTATTCTGACCCACCACAAACCGCGCCAACCCGAATCCTATTTTTGGGATCACTTCAAAATATTTAAATTGCGACCGCACTCCTCTAACGACCCGGCAATCACCTTTGATCATGGAAAGTTGTTAATTGGACAAGAATGAATGTATTCTGACCCACCACAAACCGCGCCAACCCGAATCCTATTTTTGGGATTACTTCAAAATATTTAAATTGCGACCGCACTCCTCTAACGACCCGGCAATCACCTTTGATCATGGAAAGTTGTTATTTGGACAAGAATGAATTTATTCTGACCCACCACAAACCGCGCCAACTCGAATCCTATTTTTGGGATCACTTCAAAATATTTAAATTCCGACCGCACTCCTCTAACGACCCGGCAATCACCTTTGATCATGGAAAGTTGTTATTTGAACAAGAATGAATGTATTCTGACCCACCACAAACCGCTCCAACCCGAATCCTATTTTTGGGATCACTTCAAAATATTTAAAATCCGACCGCACTCCTCTAACGACCCGGCAATCACCTTTGATCATGGAAAGTTGTTATTTGGACAAGAATGAATGTATTCTGACCCACCACAAACCGCGTCAACCCGAATCCTATTTTTGGGATCACTTCAAAATATTTAAATTGCGACCGCACTCCTCTAACGACCCGGCAATCACCTTTGATCATGGAAAGTTGTTAATTGGACAAGAATGAATGTATTCTGACCCACCACAAACCGCGCCAACCCGAATCCTATTTTTGGGATCACTTCAAAATATTTAAATTGCGACTGCACTCCTCTAACGACCCGGCAATCACCTTTGATCATGGAAAGTTGTTAATTGGACAAGAATGAATGTATTCTGACCCACCACAAACCGCGCCAACCCGAATCATATTTTTGGGATCACTTCAAATTATTTAAATTGCGACCGCACTCCTCTAACGACCCGGCAATCACCTTTGATCATGGAAAGTTGTTATTTGGACAAGAATGAATGTATTCTGACCCACCACAAACCGCGCCAACCCGAATCCTATTTTTGGGATCACTTCAAATTATTTAAATTGCGACCGCACTCCTCTAACGACCCGGCAATCACCTTTGATGATAGAAAGTTGTTATTTGGACAAGAATGAATGTATTCTGATCCACCACAAACCGCGCCAACCCGAATCCTATTTTTGGGATCACTTCAAAATATTTACATTGCGACCGCACTCCTCTAACGACCCGGCAATCACCTTTGATCATGGAAAGTTGTTATTTGGACAAGAATGAATGTATTCTGACCCACCACAAACCGCGCCAACCCGAATCCTATTTTTGGGATCACTTCAAAATATTTACATTGCGACCGCACTCCTCTAACGACCCGGCAATCACCTTTGATCATGGAAAGTTGTTAATTGTACAAGAATGAATGTATTCTGACCCACCACAAACCGCGCCAACCCGAATCCTATTTTTGGGATCACTTCAAAATATTTAAATTGCGACCGCACTCCTCTAACGACCCGGCAATCACCTTTGATCATGGAAAGTTGTTAATTGGACAAGAATGAAAGTATTCTGACCCACCACAAACCGCGCCAACCCGAATCCTATTTTTGGGATCACTTCAAAATATTTAAATTGCGACCGCACTCCTCTAACGACCCGGCAATCACCTTTGATCATGGAAAGTTGTTATTTGGACTAGAATGAATTTATTCTGACCCACCACAAACCGCGCCAACTCGAATCCTATTTTTGGGATCACTTCATAATATTTAAATTCCGACCGCACTCCTCTAACGACCCGGCAATCACCTTTGATCATAGAAAGTTGTTATTTGGACAAGAATGAATGTATTCTGACCCACCACAAACCGCTCCAACCCGAATCCTATTTTTGGGATCACTTCGAAATATTTAAATTCCGACCGCACTCCTCTAACGACCCGGCAATCACCTTTGATCATGGATAGTTGTTATTTGGACAAAAATGAATGTATTCTGACCCACCACAAACCGCGCCAAGTCGAATCCTATTTTTGGGATCACTTCAAAATATTTAAATTGTGACCGCACTCCTCTAACGACCCGGCAATCACCTTTGATCATGGAAAGTTGTTAATTGGACAAGAATGAATGTATTCTGACCCACCACAAAACGCGCCAACCCGAATCCTATTTTTGGGATCACTTCAAATTATTTAAATTGCGACCGCACTCCTGTAACGACCCGGCAATCACCTTTGATGATAGAAAGTTGTTAGTTGGACAAGAATGAATGTATTCTGACCCACCACAAACCGCGCCAACCCGAATCCTATTTTTGGGATCACTTCAAAATATTTACATTGCGACCGCACTCCTCTAACGACCCGGCAATCACCTTTGATCATGGAAAGTTGTTATTTGGACAAGAATGAATGTATTCTGACCCACCACAAACCGCGCCAACCCGAATCCTAATTTTGGGATCACTTCAAAATATTTAAATTGCGACCGCACTCCTCTAACGACCCGGCAATCACCTTTGATCATGGAAAGTTGCTATTTGGACAAGAATGAATGTTTTCTGACCCACCACAAACCGCGCCAACCTGAATCCTATTTTTGGGATCACTTCAAAATATTTAAATTGCGACCGCACTCCTCTAACGACCCGGGAATCACCTTTGATCATGGAAAGTTGTTATTTGGACAAGAATGAATGTATTCTGACCCACCACAAACCGCGCCAACCCGAATCCTAATTTTGGGATCACTTCAAAATATTTAAATTGCGACCGCACTCCTCTAACGACCCGGCAATCACCTTTGATTATGGAAAGTTGTTATTTGGACAAGAATGAATGTATTCTGACCCACCACAAACCGCGCCAACCCGAATCCTATTTTTGGGATCACTTCAAAATATTTAAATTGCGACCGCACTCCTCTAACGACCCGGCAATCACCTTTGATCATGGAAAGTTGTTATTTGGACAAGAATGAATGTATTCTGACCCACCACAAACCGCGCCAACCCGAATCCTATTTTTGGGATCAATTCAAAATATTTAAATTGCGACCGCACTCCTCTAACGACCCGGCAATCACCTTTGATCATGGAAAGTTGTTAATTGGACAAGAATGAATGTATTCTGACCCACCACAAACCGCGCCAACCCGAATCCTATTTTTGGGATCACTTCAAATTATTTAAATTGCGACCGCACTCCTGTAACGACCCGGCAATCACCTTTGATGATAGAAAGTTGTTAGTTGGACAAGAATGAATGTATTCTGACCCACCACAAACCGCGCCAACCCGAATCCCATTTTTGGGATCACTTCAAAATATTTACATTGCGACCGCACTCCTCTAACGACCCGGCAATCACCTTTGATCATGAAAAGTTGTTATTTGGACAAGAATGAATGTATTCTGACCCACCACAAACCGCGCCAACCCGAATCCTATTTTTGGGATCACTTCAAAATATTTAACTTGCGACCGCACTCCTCTAACGACCCGGCAATCACCTTTGATCATGGAGAGTTGTTAATTGGACAAGAATGAATGTATTCTGACCCACCACAAACCGCGCCAACCCGAATCCTATTTTTGGGATCACATCAAAATATTTACATTGCTACCGCACTCCTCTAACGACCCGGCAATCACCTTTGATCATGGATTATTTGGACAAGAATGAATGTATTCTGACCCACCACAAACCGCGCCAACCCGAATCCTATTTTTGGGATCACTTCAAAATATTTAAATTGCGACCGCACTCCTCTAACGACCCGGCAATCACCTTTGATCATGGAAAGTTGTTAATTGGACAAGAATGAATGCATTCTGACCCACCACAAACCGCGCCAACCCGAATCCTATTTTTGGGATCACTTCAAAATATTTAAATTGCGACCGCACTCCTCTAACGACCCGACAATCACCTTTGATCATAGAAAGTTGTTATTTGGACAAGAATGAATTTATTCTGACCCACCACAAACCGCGCCAACTCGAATCCTATTTTTGGGATAACTTCAAAATATTTAAATTCCGACCGCACTCCTCTAACGACCCGGCAATCACCTTTGATCATGGAAAGTTGTTATTTGAACAAGAATGAATGTATTCTGACCCACCACAAACCGCTCCAACCCGAATCCTATTTTTGGGATCACTTCAAAATATTTAAAATCCGACCGCACTCCTCTAACGACCCGGCAATCACCTTTGATCATGGAAAGTTGTTATTTGGACAAGAATGAATGTATTCTGACCCACCACAAACCGCGTCAACCCGAATCCTATTTTTGGGATCACTTCAAAATATTTAAATTGCGACCGCACTCCTCTAACGACCCGGCAATCACCTTTGATCATGGAAAGTTGTTATTTGGACAAGAATGAATGTATTCTGACCCACCACAAACCGCGCCAACCCGAATCCTTTTTTTGGGATCACTTCAAAATATTTAAATTGCGACCGCACTCCTCTAACGACCCGGCAATCACCTTTGATCATGGAAAGTTGTTAATTGGACAAGAATGAATGTATTCTGACCCACCACAAACCACGCCAACCCGAATCCTATTTTTGGGATCACTTCAAATTATTTAAATTGCGACCGCACTCCTGTAACGACCCGGCAATCACCTTTGATGATAGAAAGTTGTTAGTTGGACAAGAATGAATGTATTCTGACCCACCACAAACCGCGCCAACCCGAATCCCATTTTTGGGATCACTTCAAAATATTTACATTGCCACCGCACTCCTCTAACGACCCGGCAATCACCTTTGATCATGGAAAGTTGTTATTTGGACAAGAATGAATGTATTCTGACCCACCACAAACCGCGCCAACCCGAATCCTAATTTTGGGATCACTTCAAAATATTTAAATTGCGACCGCACTCCTCTAACGACCCGGCAATCACCTTTGATCATGGAAAGTTGCTATTTGGACAAGAATGAATGTTTTCTGACCCACCACAAACCGCGCCAACCTGAATCCTATTTTTGGGATCACTTCAAAATATTTAAATTGCGACCGCACTCCTCTAACGACCCGGGAATCACCTTTGATCATGGAAAGTTGTTATTTGGACAAGAATGAATGTATTCTGACCCACCACAAACCGCGCCAACCCGAATCCTAATTTTGGGATCACTTCAAAATATTTAAATTGCGACCGCACTCCTCTAACGACCCGGCAATCACCTTTGATCATGGAAAGTTGTTATTTGGACAAGAATGAATGTATTCTGACCCACCACAAACCGCGCCAACCCGAATCCTATTTTTGGGATCACTTCAAAATATTTAAATTGCGACCGCACTCCTCTAACGACCCGGCAATCACCTTTGATCATGGAAAGTTGTTATTTGGACAAGAATGAATGTATTCTGACCCACCACAAACCGCGCCAACCCGAATCCTATTTTTGGGATCAATTCAAAATATTTAAATTGCGACCGCACTCCTCTAACGACCCGGCAATCACCTTTGATCATGGAAAGTTGTTAATTGGACAAGAATGAATGTATTCTGACCCACCACAAACCGCGCCAACCCGAATCCTATTTTTGGGATCACTTCAAATTATTTAAATTGCGACCGCACTCCTGTAACGACCCGGCAATCACCTTTGATGATAGAAAGTTGTTAGTTGGACAAGAATGAATGTATTCTGACCCACCACAAACCGCGCCAACCCGAATCCCATTTTTGGGATCACTTCAAAATATTTACATTGCGACCGCACTCCTCTAACGACCCGGCAATCACCTTTGATCATGAAAAGTTGTTATTTGGACAAGAATGAATGTATTCTGACCCACCACAAACCGCGCCAACCCGAATCCTATTTTTGGGATCACTTCAAAATATTTAACTTGCGACCGCACTCCTCTAACGACCCGGCAATCACCTTTGATCATGGAGAGTTGTTAATTGGATAAGAATGAATGTATTCTGACCCACCACAAACCGCGCCAACCCGAATCCTATTTTTGGGATCACATCAAAATATTTACATTGCTACCGCACTCCTCTAACGACCCGGCAATCACCTTTGATCATGGATTATTTGGACAAGAATGAATGTATTCTGACCCACCACAAACCGCGCCAACCCGAATCCTATTTTTGGGATCACTTCAAAATATTTAAATTGCGACCGCACTCCTCTAACGACCCGGCAATCACCTTTGATCATGGAAAGTTGTTAATTGGACAAGAATGAATGCATTCTGACCCACCACAAACCGCGCCAACCCGAATCCTATTTTTGGGATCACTTCAAAATATTTAAATTGCGACCGCACTCCTCTAACGACCCGACAATCACCTTTGATCATAGAAAGTTGTTATTTGGACAAGAATGAATTTATTCTGACCCACCACAAACCGCGCCAACTCGAATCCTATTTTTGGGATCACTTCAAAATATTTAAATTGCGACCGCACTCCTCTAACGACCCGGCAATCACCTTTGATCATGGAAAGTTGTTATTTGAACAAGAATGAATGTATTCTGACCCACCACAAACCGCTCCAACCCGAATCCTATTTTTGGGATCACTTCAAAATATTTAAAATCCGACCGCACTCCTCTAACGACCCGGCAATCACCTTTGATCATGGAAAGTTGTTATTTGGACAAGAATGAATGTATTCTGACCCACCACAAACCGCGTCAACCCGAATCCTATTTTTGGGATCACTTCAAAATATTTAAATTGCGACCGCACTCCTCTAACGACCCGGCAATCACCTTTGATCATGGAAAGTTGTTATTTGGACAAGAATGAATGTATTCTGACCCACCACAAACCGCGCCAACCCGAATCCTTTTTTTGGGATCACTTCAAAATATTTAAATTGCGACCGCACTCCTCTAACGACCCGGCAATCACCTTTGATCATGGAAAGTTGTTAATTGGACAAGAATGAATGTATTCTGACCCACCACAAACCACGCCAACCCGAATCCTATTTTTGGGATCACTTCAAATTATTTAAATTGCGACCGCACTCCTGTAACGACCCGGCAATCACCTTTGATGATAGAAAGTTGTTAGTTGGACAAGAATGAAGGTATTCTGACCCACCACAAACCGCGCCAACCCGAATCCCATTTTTGGGATCACTTCAAAATATTTACATTGCCACCGCACTCCTCTAACGACCCGGCAATCACCTTTGATCATGGAAAGTTGTTATTTGGACAAGAATGAATGTATTCTGACCCACCACAAACCGCGCCAACCCGAATCCTATTTTTGGGATCACTTCAAAATATTTAACTTGCGACCGCACTCCTCTAACGACCCGGCAATCACCTTTGATCATGGAAAGTTGTTAATTGGACAAGAATGAATGTATTCTGACCCACCACAAACCGCGCCAACCCGAATCCTATTTTTGGGATCTTATCAAAATATTTACATTGCGACCGCACTCCTCTAACGACCCGGCAATCACCTTTGATCATGGATTATTTGGACAAGAATGAATGTATTCTGACCCACCACAAACCGCGCCAACCCGAATCCTATTTTTGGGATCACTTCAAAATATTTAAATTGCGACCGCACTCCTCTAACGACCCGGCAATCACCTTTGATCATGGAAAGTTGTTAATTGGACAAGAATGAATGTATTCTGACCCACCACAAACCGCGCCAACCCGAATCCTATTTTTGGGATTACTTCAAAATATTTAAATTGCGACCGCACTCCTCTAACGACCCGGCAATCACCTTTGATCATGGAAAGTTGTTATTTGGACAAGAATGAATTTATTCTGACCCACCACAAACCGCGCCAACTCGAATCCTATTTTTGGGATCACTTCAAAATATTTAAATTCCGACCGCACTCCTCTAACGACCCGGCAATCACCTTTGATCATGGAAAGTTGTTATTTGAACAAGAATGAATGTATTCTGACCCACCACAAACCGCTCCAACCCGAATCCTATTTTTGGGATCACTTCAAAATATTTAAAATCCGACCGCACTCCTCTAACGACCCGGCAATCACCTTTGATCATGGAAAGTTGTTATTTGGACAAGAATGAATGTATTCTGACCCACCACAAACCGCGTCAACCCGAATCCTATTTTTGGGATCACTTCAAAATATTTAAATTGCGACCGCACTCCTCTAACGACCCGGCAATCACCTTTGATCATGGAAAGTTGTTAATTGGACAAGAATGAATGTATTCTGACCCACCACAAACCGCGCCAACCCGAATCCTATTTTTGGGATCACTTCAAAATATTTAAATTGCGACTGCACTCCTCTAACGACCCGGCAATCACCTTTGATCATGGAAAGTTGTTAATTGGACAAGAATGAATGTATTCTGACCCACCACAAACCGCGCCAACCCGAATCATATTTTTGGGATCACTTCAAATTATTTAAATTGCGACCGCACTCCTCTAACGACCCGGCAATCACCTTTGATCATGGAAAGTTGTTATTTGGACAAGAATGAATGTATTCTGACCCACCACAAACCGCGCCAACCCGAATCCTATTTTTGGGATCACTTCAAATTATTTAAATTGCGACCGCACTCCTCTAACGACCCGGCAATCACCTTTGATGATAGAAAGTTGTTATTTGGACAAGAATGAATGTATTCTGATCCACCACAAACCGCGCCAACCCGAATCCTATTTTTGGGATCACTTCAAAATATTTACATTGCGACCGCACTCCTCTAACGACCCGGCAATCACCTTTGATCATGGAAAGTTGTTATTTGGACAAGAATGAATGTATTCTGACCCACCACAAACCGCGCCAACCCGAATCCTATTTTTGGGATCAATTCAAAATATTTAAATTGCGACCGCACTCCTCTAACGACCCGGCAATCACCTTTGATCATGGAAAGTTGTTAATTGGACAAGAATGAATGTATTCTGACCCACCACAAACCGCGCCAACCCGAATCCTATTTTTGGGATCACTTCAAATTATTTAAATTGCGACCGCACTCCTGTAACGACCCGGCAATCACCTTTGATCATGGAGAGTTGTTAATTGGACAAGAATGAATGTATTCTGACCCACCACAAACCGCGCCAACCCGAATCCTATTTTTGGGATCACATCAAAATATTTACATTGCTACCGCACTCCTCTAACGACCCGGCAATCACCTTTGATCATGGATTATTTGGACAAGAATGAATGTATTCTGACCCACCACAAACCGCGCCAAGTCGAATCCTATTTTTGGGATCACTTCAAAATATTTAAATTGTGACCGCACTCCTCTAACGACCCGGCAATCACCTTTGATCATGGAAAGTTGTTAATTGGACAAGAATGAATGTATTCTGACCCACCACAAAACGCGCCAATCCGAATCCTATTTTTGGGATCACTTCAAATTATTTAAATTGCGACCGCACTCCTGTAACGACCCGGCAATCACCTTTGATGATAGAAAGTTGTTAGTTGGACAAGAATGAATGTATTCTGACCCACCACAAACCGCGCCAACCCGAATCCTATTTTTGGGATCACTTCAAAATATTTACATTGCGACCGCACTCCTCTAACGACCCGGCAATCACCTTTGATCATGGAAAGTTGTTATTTGGACAAGAATGAATGTATTCTGACCCACCACAAACCGCGCCAACCCGAATCCTAATTTTGGGATCACTTCAAAATATTTAAATTGCGACCGCACTCCTCTAACGACCCGGCAATCACCTTTGATCATGGAAAGTTGCTATTTGGACAAGAATGAATGTTTTCTGACCCACCACAAACCGCGCCAACCTGAATCCTATTTTTGGGATCACTTCAAAATATTTAAATTGCGACCGCACTCCTCTAACGACCCGGGAATCACCTTTGATCATGGAAAGTTGTTATTTGGACAAGAATGAATGTATTCTGACCCACCACAAACCGCGCCAACCCGAATCCTATTTTTGGGATCACTTCAAAATATTTAAATTGCGACCGCACTCCTCTAACGACCCGGCAATCACCTTTGATCATGGAAAGTTGTTATTTGGACAAGAATGAATGTATTCTG
Organism: Chrysolina americana; assembly: GCA_958502065.1. Taxonomy (NCBI): domain Eukaryota; kingdom Metazoa; phylum Arthropoda; class Insecta; order Coleoptera; family Chrysomelidae; genus Chrysolina; species Chrysolina americana. The sequence continues at coordinate 88,079,728 of OY293414.1, forward strand.
ACCCACTACAAACCGCGCCAACCCGAATCCTATTTTTGGGATCACTTCAAAATATTTAAATTGCGACCGCACTCCTCTAACGACCCGGCAATCACCTTTGATCATGGAAAGTTGTTATTTGGACAAGAATGAATGTATTCTGACCCACCACAAACCGCGCCAACCCGAATCCTATTTTTGGGATCACTTCAAAATATTTACATTGCGACCGCACTCCTCTAACGACCCGGCAATCACCTTTGATCATGGAAAGTTGTTATTTGGACAAGAATGAATGTATTCTGACCCACCACAAACCGCGCCAACCCGAATCCTATTTTTGGGATCACTTCAAAATATTTAAATTGCGACCGCACTCCTCTAACGACCCGGGAATCACCTTTGATCATAGAAAGTTGTTATTTGAACAAGAATGAATGTATTCTGACCCACCACAAACCGCGCCAACCTGAATCCTATTTTTGGGATCACTTCAAAATATTTAAATTGCGACCGCACTCCTCTAACGACCCGGCAATCACCTTTGATCATGGAAAGTTGTTATTTGGACAAGAATGAATGTATTCTGACCCACCACAAACCGCGCCAACCCGAATCCTATTTTTGGGATCACTTCAAAATATTTAAATTGCGACCGCACTCCTCTAACGACCCGGCAATCACCTTTGATCATGGAAAGTTGTTATTTGGACAAGAATGAATGTATTCTGACCCACCACAAACCGCGCCAACCCGAATCCTATTTTTGGGATCACTTCAAAATATTTAAATTGCGACCGCACTCCTCTAACGACCCGGCAATCACCTTTGATCATGGAAAGTTGTTATTTGGACAAGAATAAATGTATTCTGACCCACCACAAACCGCGCCAACCCGAATCCTATTTTTGGGATCACTTCAAAATATTTAAATTGCGACCGCACTCCTCTAACGACCCGGCAATCACCTTTGATCATGGAAAGTTGTTATTTGGACAAGAATGAATGTATTCTGACCCACCACAAGCCTATCATCAAGTACACTCATTTCCATATGTAAAACATTCAAATATTTGACATGCTAAAATATTCTTCAGCTACAGGGTTGATTTAATTTGAAAACCAGCCTACCCTCATTGAAAATAGTGTTGACGTTTCAACATATTTTTAGATTTTTCTTTAAGCTGAAGTATTCAGAGTAAAGCTGAAAACCACAAATCTTCCCCACCTTACAAGCTCACACTCAATCCCAACGACATTGCATCAGTACACCCATTCAATCGAATGCATCCGAACGTGTTTCCAAAGCCGCGTTCAACTTTTCTGCAAACAAACATTCCTCATCAACTCACCAGGGCACGTTATTGCGGGCCAACAGCCCAAAGGGCAGATCGTTGCTGTGTAACTTGCCAAATTACCCCGGGACATGTTGGGGGTGAATGTGGTCTCCTAAGGTCAAACAGAATATTTCATCACTGGATCTCAGGAAGAATCAGTGTGGTTATGAAGGGTTGTTGTTGGATAGTTGAGGCATAATTTCGTGTATTCGCTTCCCTTGGTGGGCCTTTCAGTATTTTCGTTCACCAGGAAATGAGAAGACTGCGTGTTCCTGAATAAAATGTTGAATATAATAATAGATGACAGTTTATTCAAAGGAGAAAGCAATTTAAAAATGAAATTTAGCGCGTACAGTATGATTGAGAATGAAGAAAAATATACTATGGAAGTAGTAAATAATAATAATAAAAATTTGAGTTTCTGGCTCGTGATTTATAAGACGGTCGATAGTCTCTTCAAGCATTTCAAGGTACAGATTGCCAATCAAGTTTTTTTCCAGAAATATTGGACCAATAATGACATTTCCAAACATACTAGCCGAAACATTAACATTTTGTAGGTGTTGTGTATGCCCTTCCCGGAAAATATGTAGGTTTTCGTTACTCCAATAGCGACAATTTTGTCTATTAACATTGCCGTTCAGAAAAAATTAACGCTCATCGCTGAAACAGAAGATCTCTATTCTTCTATCATTATCATCCTCGTGGAGCTCTTGAAGGATCTGAATTTTATATGGATTAAAATTATGCATCTTCAATGCTTTTCTTACAGTCTCGCGTAACATTCCCGTCCGTTCTGATAGTGATTGTAAGAAGCTCCTGGGCTCTGCAGCAAATGTTCCCAAAACTTCAATTTGAGATTCTTCATTCAGTACTCTGACAACTTCTCTATAAATTACCCTCATTTCAATTCTTTCTTGAAGAATGTTAACCATTTTTACACTTTTATACACTTACAATACTACCACATCGTTCAAATTTGCTAAACAATTTTTGCCTGAAAACAGAAACTTTTTAAAGCAGTAGCAAAAAAGGAAGTATATCGGTAAAATTACGATGAGAATTAAAAATTCAGCATTTAATAATCACAACTTTACTACCATCTACGTTTTACTATAAGACTTCTTTTTGATGCAATTCTTTTGGAGCCAATGGCTAATGTTATCCCTAATATAGGATTGGAATAAAAAACTTTTTCTGAAAAAACAACACTTTTTCGCGTTCTAAACTTTCGAAAGCATCCAATTTCCCTCCAGGTTTCCCTACCTTCCGTGAAAGTTATAGCTAGACGTAACCACAAGTTGAACCTTGAATTGTTGCGAGGTTAAGGTCAATATATACATCTCGTGATATGCAATTTCTGCATTATATCATCAGTTCACCAGGGTCTTTGATCAGGCCGTAAATACTGCTATCCTCTAGAGTTTCATGATATTCAATTACATAAACAAGCGATCGGTCTTGAATTTTTTGCGATACTTCAATTTCATAGCGGGTTCGTCGTTCAGAGAAAGTCAATGGAATGTTCGTGTACATCAAGTTGGAATCACTCGTTCAGTTTCGGAGGTTCAATGAATTATTTAATGTTAAGTAAGTACAAATAGGTAATCAATGACCAACTTTCTTTTGGGCGAAAATAACTCGAAAAACCAAAAATATCTATGATTTTTCAACACCGTTCTTATTCCATTCTCCAAATTATACAATTGAATATTTCCACATCAAAACAGGAAGTTGCTGTCTGCAATAATCTCTTGGTTGCGGTGTTTCACAGGGTTCATTTCGGATCCTCTTGTTTTTACGTGTTCTTTTTTCGTGTTCTCAGAAAAAGATGCATTCTGTTAGGTCGAAATATACTATTACTTCAACTTCTGAAGTTATATTCGGCAGAAATTTCGTATGGTTTCCGTAGTTTTTTAGGCAACAGATCTGAAGGTTCTCTGTTTGCAGGTTCTTGAATTTCTGGTGGAAGAAAAGAATCTGAATCATCCATTTCAACTTCCACTGCACCTATTAACATTTGCTGCAATTATTAATTGTTTTATTTCTAGTAATTCATAGATCGTGTGTTCGAATCCTCCTTCTTCTTATAAGCTTTTTTTTTAATAGCAATAACAGTTGTACAAAATTCTTATCATAAATAACTATTATCACTCACACTGTGCACTGAAAAATCCATCATGTACGTTTTCAGGATGAGACTACTTTTCGTTAGATTAGCTGATTTGCGATCCACCAAGACAACAACAATATCTGGAATAAACTACAACATTAAAACAGAGTGATTTACAATAATCGCCATAGAAGGCGGTACTTTCAGATGTAAGTACTTGATATTTGCGACGTTTAATACGGCATGAAGCTAGCAATAAGTAGCCGTTCTTCTCGTATAATGAGTGTTTGACTTTTATTAATAGTAATGATAAACTGGATGATGCCGACAAAACCCTAATGGTCCGTGCTTAAATGCCTGTTCAGATTATTGGAAATTGCCGTAATTTATTAAACGTTAATATACGTTCGAAAATATTTCCTTTGTGTCCTTACTTTGTTGCAGGGATCATTATTGCAAGACAGCCTCACGAAAAAAAAAGGCATATAAGAGGGGCCTCACACTTGAAAATTATCTGGATTTTCTTTGAAGATGATGATAATCTATTAGTGATCAAAAATTGTACCACATAACTGAGGAGAAGAAAGTGTGTATATCAGTTTTCCTTACTAACTGAGAAAAATGGTGGAATACGTAATAAAAATCTTTCACAAAAAACCTATACAAGAGGTATTGTCGTCGGCAAATATCCAACAGAAAGAAATTACTGCCCCCAACGACTGTTAAATTATATATGTTTAATACTAAGTCAATATAATATTTGATATTGAAGGAAAACAAGTTCTCGAAAATTTTTATTCATCTCTCTTCCAAAAAATCGCAGAAAATTTCACAAATAGAAGTCGAAAAAAATACGAAGGGAAATTCCAGATAAACTCTTCAACTCGGGAACGGTTGAAGATAGAGCAATTCTGCGAACGCCAATCGATTCAGAATGATCAAATTAGTATAACCTGTGAATTTCGAGACAATCAATGAAAAACAAAATTATTCGAAAAATCGGGAAAGTCCAAAGGGGTAGACCCCTAAAAATCATGAAAAATACAAATTCATCCGATTCACTTGAAATTTACACTATATGCGTAAAATTTCATGTCGATTCCGAAAATATAAAATTTATTTATGTTTAGATACACGGTATAGCATAAAGAAGTATTGAAATTTTAGTAGAGATTATTGAAATTTTCAGAATTTTCAGATGAAACTCAAACAGAAGAATCATCAGCATATGCGATACTTATAGTACGGATGTTTTATACAACATTAATGTTGTTGGTGTACAAAATGAATGAAATAGGTCCCAATACGGATCCTTGAGGCACACCCATGTTTACGTTAAGTCGGAATTGATAGTGCTTATTGAACTACGGTCTCTATTTGTTATTGGAACATATTGTTTGCGATCACTGAAAAAAGATAATATCCAGTATTGTGCCACAACTCGCATTCCATTTAAATAAGATTCTTGTTATGTCTGCTGAATTCTTATGCCTATATTTTCTAAGGATTCAAATATTCAGGGTGTTCATTTCAGAACTTCCCACTCTAATTTTCTCGAAATGTGTGTATTTTTATCAAAAATCCCGAGACACGTCAACACATGAATTGAAAGGGACAAGTTTTCATCAGAAAATCAATGCGCGCCCTTTCATCCCCTGCAAAGGGAAGCTACCAACTTCAAAATCTCAAATGCGAAATGGTATCGAGTAACACCAACATAATAAAGACTTCCAGGGCCAAGGCAGACCAAAGATCTCCTCGGCAACTTCAACCGAGCAAGATTGAAGACACTGATCAACCTCAGCAAAACTAGTCTGAAGGCAATCACGGGATTTCTGACGGGGCACTGCAGACTCAAAGAACACCTAAGGAAGCTAGGCTTACAGAAGGACAGCACCTGCAGATTCTGTGGGGAACATCCAGAAACACCACACCATAAATTAATGGAGTGTTATGCTGTACATCACAAGAAATTGAATATACTGGGATCACACCAGCTGACTGTGGGAGAAATACCACGATCAGACCCTCTCGAACTCCAAATTCCTCAAGGAATTGGGGCTTGAGGGGCTGCTGTAAACGAGAACACCTTGAAATAACAGAAGAAGATGAGGCACAATAGATTTAATTTGGTCGCAGCGCATCAGTCACCACTAATACCTCATTTCAGAGGTTTTAATCTCTACACGTTACTGTTTTGTTTTTTTGAATTGATCGATCTGTTGTCGAGATATGTAGGAAAACATGTTTGCAGTTCGAAATCCAATCCAATCATCCAATCACTGACGTTCTAATTCCGTTTGATCCACGTATGCAGGTGCATTTCCTATTTGCGTTTCAGTTGTGAAAGCCTCTAGCAATTACACACTCGAAATTGATTCGGAAAACTCATTTCGAATTCGCAAGTTCATCTCTTTATATACGAACAAACGGAACGAACAATGCTCCAGACCACGTAAGTGCCCTGTTCAAAAACTCATCATGAATCCCGATTCACCGGTTAATTATTCCTTGAGCCTGTTGATGAGTTTTAATGAAGTTTACACACAAACAAGCATTTGCATCCACGTCCACACTCTCGGCGAGATGAGTGGAACGTTTATTTTGATTGATGATACGCGATGTGGCCGGCTATATCGGGAAGACTTGTAATTGCTTGTGCAAATAAGCCTGTGTAAGGTCGTGACGCTGCAAGTTTTCGACGTTTTTCTCAATTATCAGACGACTTTGATCACTCTGGCGCATACTGTGGAACGGATAATGACTGCAGTGTTTCAGTATATGTGATCGGCTTTTAGATATCAATTCAATCGATGCATCAATTAATTGGGTAGGCTCATTCAAACGTGGTACAAATATTATAGAATTAATGGACGTTAGATATCTGGATCTGGTGGTTGACAGAATGTTTTATCTAACATCTGTTGTCCCACAGGGATCAATTCTGGAGCCTCCACTGTTCGTACTTCTAATCAATGACATTTAGGTCTTCTCACTTTTACTTTTATTCAACTTGCTTTGTTCGTCTTTCTATCTTTCCAGTTCAAAATTTGCGAAATGTATTCTTCAAACTCTCGTTGGCCTCTGATTGAACTGAAATTTTGCATGCCTTTTAGGAACCGATGACATTACAACAACTTCAAACACATAGGAATTTGGAAAAGAATCAGATGATTTCAGATTCAAAGATGATGAAATTTTGGTCAGGGGGCTACCTCCTCGAAAGACGATTTGGATTCGGTTCGTCGCGATACATTTGGGGTTACCTACTGATAACTTTTTGAAAAACTGAAAATGGAAATTTGGTTTTATTCAATATCGAATATTGCATAAGTTGACTTCAATCGTCTGAGATTATCTTTAAAGTTCGAAATCAGCTAGTATTTTTGATTCCGAACACCATTTCACTAGCAACATGTTAATTTTGTGGATAGGACTAAAATCTTCTGAAATGCTACATTTGAAATTCTTTTGCAATTTTTTGACAATTTGAAAATGAAAATTTTCAAAAATTTCATCGTGCGAGGAAATGTCTGACGTTTTATTTCCTTTTTATGCAAAACCTTGTAACTGAGCATGTAAAAATCATATATTTTTGATATCAGCATGAAATTTCGCGTAAATATAGCGAATTTCAAGTGAATCGGATGAATTTGTATTTTTCATGATTTTTAGGGGTCTACCCCTTACGATTTTTGGAGTATTTTTTTTGTTCGCCGATTGACTTGAAGTTCACTAAGTACACTAATTTCATCATTCTGAATCGATTGGCGTTCGCAGAATTGCTCTATCTTCAACCGTTCTCGAGTTGAAAAGTTCATCTGGAGTTGAGAGGAGTGATTTCCCGCCAGTTTTTTTATCGGAATTAGCTCTCTGAGATACCTTTGAGGAGATCTTGCGATGTTTTTGGAAAATAAAAATGTAAATTTTCGATAATTTGGATTCCTTCAATTATTATAGTAACTTTAATAGTGTGATTCATGGTCATTACATATCTATAACAAAATTGAAATCATAAACTATGAAAACTGATGAAAAACAGCTCATGAAATCATTATTAAATCTGTAGATATGATATAATTGGCCTTTTGAATCTGTCGAAATTTTTAAAGTGAGACAGCAGAGCATTTTCTAGATGTTGAACTTGAAATCCCTTTCACAAAACCTCGTTCTATGATGTAGGCAAACTCTTAAATCTGGTGTTGATAATGAAGTGCCCTCCGATATTTTTTACAGTAATCTTAAAATTTGGGAAATTGGATAATATATATTGTAGACAGCATAGGGCCAAGGATTGATCCTCGTAGCATACCACTGCTAATTGTAGAAAAGCTTGACAATTCTGTTTTCTGACTACTCGCGATCAGTCTGTTGAGTATGATTGGAACAATTGCAAACTCTCTGAGCATAATTACTGAATACAATAGTCATCCAATTGCTTGTCGGTACGGCGCCTTCGCCATTTTCTGTCTTCATCTGTTGTAGGATTCATATCTTTCGTCAGTTTAGTGTGAACATCCATAGTGGTGGAAATTGGCATACCATTAATTCTTTATGTGAAATTCTGCCAACATATCTTTGTTCAGATTTGCGTGATTATAATAATAATAACAAAAATTAACTACTCTCATAGATAGTAGGTAACTGAGACTGAGAAGAAACAATTCCAAACCCGGACTGCATTTAAATTCGAATTAAAATAGTAATTGTGAAAACTTTGTTGGTGAAAGCTTCAGCCAATTATCACCAACAAAGCTAGTGGATCAGGAGAAATTCTGCCAACCTAATTACATTCACAATGGTTGTTATTCTGAAGTAAATTTTCCTGAGATACGAGGTTTCCCGTAATATCTCTTACTTAAACATACTCCAAATGTTTAGGATCAAGTTGTTTGCTCAAGAGTAATGTGTATAATTATTAAAGTTCTTATGTACTTCTAGAGATCGATAAATGTACAAGTTTGAGTAAATATAGCTTTTGAAACGTCTTTAATAAGCAGAACTCTCATAATGAATGTTTGGTTTTCACCCTTTTGCTGGAGTAATTTAGAATGAGATTCAATTCAAATGATTAAGTGAATCAGCATGCTTAAATTCAATTTTACTTGGAAATACTTAGTTGTATTGAATGGGAACTGATTTGAAATTTTTGAAACAAATAAAGATATTTCAGGAAAACAATGACAACGAAACAATTGGGAATTCATTTTACAAGTCTTAATAACATTGAAATTTATTCAAAATTCAATAAAAAAGCATTGTGTACATCCGTTTGAAGAAAAGCTGAATGAACGGTTTAATTATACCCGCGCATTTTTGAAAATATAACAAAATTATAACTAATATAAAATAAACCAAATAAGTTAATTGTAGTTAAAGATATCATGAAACAATAAAATTGATGGGACTCTTGAATCATTTATTCGTTTGTTTTTTGGAAGGAAATAATGACTTGATTATTTTTATATGATTTGAAATCGAATCATAGTAAAATGGGATTGAATATTTGATATTTTTCTGAGAGGTTCTTATGAATGTTTTGAGATAGTTGAATTATGATAACAAACTCGTTATTTTCTCAACAGGAATACTATTTTTCTGTCCCTTTTCATGTCTGTCAAGCCTAACCCCTTTTAGTACTTGATACTCAGTTTCTTCATTTCTAGTATCATCATTAAGTATTAAATAATGTCTCGGAAGCTGCATCTGACGACTTGGCGTAAAGCGCCTTGTCACCTGGCAACGTCCTCGATTAGTGTAAGTCGCATAATAATCTCGTTACATCAATAGCTATCATCTATAATTGTATTTTTTAAGTACGCTGTCATGATGTATGTAGCAATCGCTAGAATTGTATCAATAAAAGTGCTCAGTGCTCGGAATTTATTTGGAGCACCTTTCAAAAGAGTGCCGATTGAAAGAAATCATTCCCATGATTACTATGAATAGTTTATCACGACAAGTACAAGAACACTCGAATGGCATGATGGGAGGACAATAGCTGTCCTTCAACCGATTCCTCGGAATGAGATACCTACACCAATTGATTTATGTTGCGTGTAATGCGATGTCTGCTCGGTAGATTTATGTCTCTGTACGGGGCAATTTGATGGTGAGTAATCCTTGTAGCGAAATTAAATTCGAACAAACATAGGTTTAAATTGATGTATGGCAGAGAAATAGCGATAGATCGCTTCAGTTTCAGCATTACAAGTTGGAAAAAGGCCTTGAAACGACCCACACGAAGTCGTTTTTGGTTCTGTGTTCGTTCGTTGATATTTCGTCGATTGACAGTAAAATAGGCAAATAATAATAATAGCCGTCCTCTACCCGCACAGGATATGCCTTTGCTCTCTATGAGGTGTCTCCAGAGGCTCAAATTCGGAAGAATGCATCCCATTGACGAAACTATCATCAAATTTGTACCAGTCCGTTCTGTCTTTTGCCAAGGTATAATAGTGGCCAGAATCAGCTCCAGAACCATAATGGAGGATGACTGCATAAAGCTCATAACGGCAGTAATAATTTGAAACTTCTGTTTCATAACTGAAGAGTTAGGATCAGATTTGCAGGTGCTTCAACTATATTCATTATTTCATAGCTGTCGGTTATACTACTATACTATTCAGCAGGTAGACCAAAAATTCGGAACTATCTTGTCCTGACGAAAAACTCGTGGGCCACAAAGACTCTATAAAATCATGCGAAGAATAAAAAGAAACTCTTTTCGAATCTGTAAGTTGTTTGAACATCTATTTCAACCTAAAGATTAACTGGGAAATATTATCATTGATGGTTAATATATCGTCTCTGGACGATTTTGTCATAAGTAGCGTTTTTAAAAGGCTATTCATATAACAACTATTTCCCAAGTTATTCAATCCAACTTTGTTCTCATGACTTGTAGATTGTTGATTTGTAGACTTCTCCAATATTGTATATCCATATATTGGATTATTTCTTTCCAATATTACGTTAGAATATTTTGACGTTATAAGTATAGGAACCAATATTGATGTATATTTTGAGGCCAATATTGAGTCGAGACTATTTCTCCAATATTACCAAGTAACATTAGACCAATATTGCCAAATGTTCACATTTTTTCTACTAATATTGCACTAGAATATTTCCACAATGTTGTACCAGTATTGTGTATACTTATATACAGTGCACTCCATTTAAAACGAGCCACCCTGAATAACTTTTGGTACAATGATTTTCAGGAAAAATTCAAAAACACGTCAACAATAGAATACAGGGAGACAGATTTTGACATATTCACATTTGATGTTACTTCCCCTATCGCACAAAAAGTCTTATTTTGCCTAGTTAAGTTTGAATTCGATATTCTCTTCATTTTGTATTTGTCTCATTTTACCATAACGATTACTTACCAGGTGAAGTTACAATTGGTGTTTCTGTTTTTGTGAATTCTTTAGAAGCAATGGTTTATACGCTTCAAGAACGGATTGAAATAGTGAGTTTGTACCACCAGAATGGAAATAGTGGTAGAGCTGCTGCCGGATTGTTCAATGATAATCATCCCGGAAGAAATGAAAAATACGCAATCTCTTACGATTCGATTACTCGAATGAAAATATTTGATTTTTTCCGTATCTTCGACTCGTTTCTGAATTCTCCGTAACCTTTAACACGATTATTTGGATAATTCATAACTTTTCAATACGACGATGTGAAAAGAGTATGTTGCCATTTGAGAAATGGCAGCTGTGAGCATTTCTTTGTGGGTACAACTCCGTTTTGAGGAAATTTTTGATAATCGTTGGAAAATATGGTTGCCGAATTACATGAAAAGCTCAATTTTTTAGCTGTATCTTTCCTCGAACCTTCCTCTCGTAAATGTTGACGCCGTTCGTCAGTTGTGATGATTTGAGTTTGATGTTCATGGCTAACTTTGTTCGATTGAACAATCAACTGTATCTCCGCCATCTTTCAACCTATTTTCAATTTTGAAGAACAGTGTGATCACAAATTGCGTGTTCTTCCGGATAATGAAAGAAATTGTACAAGGTGTCATTTGAAAAAAAAAAGGTTTGGGGTCACTTCCCGTTAAACCGGAAGTGGTGAATTTTCGGTAATAAAGTCAAAATATACGTATTTGAGTAATATATTGACGTAACAAATTTGAAACCTGTATCTTCAGAACTATAGAAAAACTGGGGGGCGTACCTCACCTCGTGGTTCCCGGTACATAATAAGCGGCACTTTTTGACCTACAAATGATTTTTGTACTTTCGATTTCGCCGGAAGTAATACCAACTTTTTAAAAGTAACACCGTGTATATTATTAAATTTCTAAAATCTGCATAATTTTCTGAATACAATGATACCACATAAGTGACATTTCAAACGTCAAAATTTTTGGTAAACTAATTTTTAGTTTTCCTTTCAAGTGTCCATGATGGTGTCTACTGCTAGAAAAATCGAAATCCCGTCAAAAATATTATATTGCGTTTTTATGAGCAAATGAAGTTCATCGTGATCGATTTTGGGGTGAAACTCAATTTTTTTCAAGTTAGGTAAACTCTATAAGAAAAAACAAACTATGAAGGCAATTCATGTCACTTAATGAAAAGAGAATCTTTTGAGTACCCTGTACTATTTGAGGAACGACAAAGTTCAAATTTGACATGACAGATGTCAACACCAAATCAGATAAAATTCATCAAAAGATATGAGAAAATTTACAACAGATATCGATAGGAAAAAGTATTCAATGAACAAGGATATGATCAAATTACAATTAGAAATTATAATAAGGAATAAAATATATTAAATTGGTTGAAACTTAAAACAATGTGTCATAAGTAGGGATAAACCTGATCTTCTGATTTTTTTCTAAGAAGATGATGCCATAGAAAGTTAGACACAGAAATGAACTAGTGGAGAAAATTAACTAAGCAAATGAAATTTTACAAATTTCCAGCTTTCCATACATATCAAGAACCTTAGTCTACCTAGAATGAATAGTTTATAATTAATTCTCAAAATTTCAAAGGTTTTGGAATTTCCACATCGTTGCTAGGAAACAAAAAATAGTCAACTGTTAGTTGTTGATAGAAATAGAAAAAGGGAAGGTGTAAAGGTTTTTACTTTGCTCACGAAATAATGAAAACTGGAACTTTTTTCCAAAAGTGAAGTTCAAAATGAGATCAAAATTGAACACAGTAAGTATTATGTGCATAAACAATTACCTTGAGTTCAACGAATATTTCCCAGCGAGAAGACAGCATCAAAAAGTGAAGGTTCCTGAAGTTGTGATTCCCGTATTTGCAGCATAGAAATCCAAGCAGAAAGCATTGTTGGAATGGATTCCAATCATCACTATCACAAACAGCAGTTTGCAGAGTTCCAGACAGGAGATAAAAATTAACACAGGTATTTCATAATCATCATAAGGCATTCTAATAACTTGTTGCATTCAGAAAATCTTCCAAACCGATATATGCATATACTTTCGCGATTTTGGGAACAAGAAACGATTTCAGTTTTTTCGTATGTTAACCGGGATTGACAATAAAGACTAGTGATTTCGAAAACTCGGTGTGAACATTAATTTTATCCTCAATTAAAGAAAGTTGCCCACAAATATTTGTTTTCGGTTTGTACACAGGTAAAGTAAGGTTAAGTTTGAATTTGAATTTAGGCACAGCATTTCGTGGCCTATAGCATAAGGGTATGTTAGCCAACAGCAAATATAGGGGTTTATGAAATCAGGTAGAGATTAGTTATGCGCAGGTTTCTCAATTTTGTCTCTTTGATGATATATTATGCTATTGAGATCACAAAAGTTTATTATGGTTATTGAAAGTTAATCGTTGAAAGATGATTGGTAATCTTATTGGTTTTCTGTTGAGTGTTTGTTTTTCATTGGTTTTATGGCAGCAAGAAGGTTCTGTTTCCTGTGGAATCCACAGTCTTCAGAAATAATATTAGATGAAGAAATAATGATAAATGAGTAAGTATGAGTATTGATAGAAAATTGAAAGGTTGAACCCTGAGATTTAAACGTTTTATGAATCGATTTTATTGCCGTCTATACAATAAAACAGTCAATTCACGAAATAATAGTCTCTGATGGAATTGCCTCTGTGATTGCTCATTTTTTGTGTGTCTTTCCTTCATATCAATGTACAGTTTGATTTTAATTCGGTACCCATTGATTACAAGCACTTTGCCGACCACATCCAATCACGCTGTCGCTATCAATCTATTACTTTTCCGGCAATCTTCTCTGCGGGTCCCCGTGAAATAGTCGTTCGCTAAATCAAAAAACCGCACGATCCACCTACCGAATTACTAACGAAAAAATTCCCACTTCATCGCCACTCAGCGAAGCGTTCTGGAATTGCGGATGATTTGTTCGTGAAATTTCAGAATATGGTGGAATATTCATCGGATTGTTCCGCTTGAGGTTTTCGTAAGCATGGGCGGCGGCTCGAATACGATGAGGAGGGTACAGGGGGGGAGAAATATTCCGAAAATCCTTGTCGTTCATCACCAATTCAAGACATTAAAGTCAAGCACAGAAAATACTCAAGGCATGAAAATTGCAGCAAATAATATGCGATCACTGATGCATTATACATTCACATGCAAAAAACGCAACAAGTTAATATTTGGTAAAGTAAAATTTGGGGTCTCATAGTTTTTTTATTTTCAGTTCAATTTTAAAATTTTTTCATCAAACTGTAGATAAAATTATTAAGTTTAACTTGCACATTTTTTTATCTTCCGTTGAATGTTGGCTTTTATACAGAGTTAATTGGAAGTTTGTTGTTGAACCATAATTTTTAAAAAATCCTGTAGAATAATTTCATGGTCAAATTTTTTCAAAATATCAATTTGTGTTAAGAACCATTCCTTTCCAACATGTTGCATTTTGGTTCATGCCTTTAAGTGCACTAGCTCATTAACGGTTTACTACAATAAATATGATTTTTTTGAAGAAGTGGCTTTGCTCGTTGTTACCCTAATGTCAGTTTGACAGCGAGATACCTAAGAGAACTTCAACCATAGTTTTGAGAGCGGAAAGTTGCACAAAAGCTGTTGCTCTTGTTGAAGATGGACGTAATTACGAATATGTTGAAAGAAACCTTCATTTTCATCGCTCTAACATCAAAAAAGTAGTCGAACGTTTTAGGCAAACTGGCAGAAATAAGCGTAGGGCAGGTAGTGGCGGAAAACAAAAAACGACAGCTATTGACGACATATTTCTTCACGTGAATACTCTGCGGGATCGTCATTTAACATCAGTGCAGTGCGGTACAAATGTTAGCGTGTGGGCAGTTCGCCGAAGATTGAAGGACTTTAGTTTGGAAGCTTGCAGACCAGCAACTGGACCCAAATTACTTTGGCGTCACTGAATAGCTATATAGAATGCAATTCACTACTGAACATTTACATTGGAACTTAGCAAACAAAAAGAACTGGCCAGCATGTTCGCCTGATCTCAACCCCATAGAGCATGTTTGGGACATGCATGGTAGGTGAGTCAGAGATCGCGAAGTAGCTCCGGCTACGATAAATGAGCTTCGTTTAGCAATTCAGGAGGAATGGCAAGAAATATTCTTCAAGAAGCTATTCGTGACTTAAATGACAGTATGAATCGACGTATGCATGCAGTAATAAATGCTAGATGTGGTAATACGAAATATTAAGCTGAATTTGTTGTAAAGAGTACGTTTCTTCAGGATATTTGAGTTACAGTTGAATTGGTTCGTTTTTAAGTTTGATTTCGAATTTGAATTGTATGAATACATTTTGCAATAATTGCTTTTTATTATAACTGAACAGTATATTGCTGCTTTATCATCGATAGACTCATAAACTGAGCTGTCAAACTGGCATTATGGCAAAATGCGCAAAGCCTTCTGTCAAAACAAAAAATTCTCAAAATTGGGTAAAATTTTGGTTGGCATTTCTCTTAAAATAGAACTAGTGCACTCAAAGACATGAACCAAAAAACAAAAATTGACATTTTCAAAGAATTTGACCACGAAATCATTCCACAGGATGTTTAAAAATTAGGGTTCAACGAGAATCTTCCAATAAACTACAGTTTGATGAAAACTGCATGTTTGAAACATAAAATTGTTCGTAAAAATAGTTCGGTATTCAAAGTGACAAGGTATTAATGACGCAATTTGCACATTAGTTGTGAATATTTATAGCGGAATTATTGATGGTGAAGTTGCTGTTGCAGTATTTTATAATTTTTTGAAAGCTTTCGACTGTGTAGATCACGAAATACTGTTGCAGAAACTTCTTTATTATGAATTCAAATGAGTGATACTAAACTTGTTAAGCTCATACTTATCAGGTCGTAGTCAGATGATGAAAACCAACCATCGCTCAGAAATAGCGAACATATATAGTATTGTACCTCAAGGCTCATCACTAGGGCCAACATTATTCCTTATATATACAAACGACTTGGTAACTATCGCAGGAATTCTACACGCAGATGATTTCAATAATCCGAATGATTTCGTTAGGATCACATCTATCGATATGAAGAAAGTGAAGAGTTAGTGTGGCGTAAATCATCTGTAGTTAACCACCACTATTATTTTTTGAAATTTTCTCAAAAATAGGATTCGAGTTGGCGCGATTGGTGGTGGGTCAGAAAACATTTATTTCTGTCCAATTCACAAGTTTTCATGATTGAAAGTCATTGTAGGGTCGTCAGAGGCATTCGGCAAATTTTTTTATTTTTTGAAGTGGTCTCAAAAATAGAATTCGAGTTGGCGCGATTGCAGGTGGGTCAGAAAACATTCATTTCAGTCCATTTAACAACTTTTCATGATTGAAAGTCATTGTCGGGTCGTCAGAGGCGTTCGGCAATTCTTTTTATTTTTTGAAATGGTCTCAAAAATAGGATTCCAGTTGGCGCGATTGCTGGTGGGTCAGAAAACATTCATTTCAGTCCATTTAACAACTTTTCATGATTGAAAGTCATTGTAGGGTCCTCAGAGGCGTTCGGCAAATTTTTATATTTTTTGAAGTGGTCTCAAAAATATGATTCGTGTTGGCGCGATTGCTGGTGAATCAGAAAACATTCAATTCAGTCCACTTAACAACTTTTCATGATTGAAAGTCATTGTAGGGTCGTCAGAGGCGTTCGGCAAATTATTATATTTTTTGAAGTGATCTCTAAAATATGATTCGAGTTGGCGCGATTGCTGGTGGGTCAGAAAACATTCATTTCAGTCCACTTAACAACTTTTCATGTTTGAAAGTCATTGTAGGGTCGTCAGAGGCGTTCGGCAAATTTTTTTATTTTTTGAAGTGGTCTCAAATATAGAATTCGAGTTGGCGCGATTGCAGGTGGGTCAGAAAACATTCATTTCAGTCCAATTAACAACTTTTCATGATTGAAAGTCATTGTCGGGTCGTCAGAGGCGTTCGGCAATTCTTTTTATTTTTTGAAGTGGTCTCAAAAATAGGATTCGAGTTGGCGCGATTGGTGGTGTGTCAGAAAACATTCATTTCAGTCCAATTCACAAGTTTCCATGATTGAAAGTCATTGTAGGGTCGTCTGAGGCGTTCGGCAAATTTTTATATTTTTTGAAGTGGTCTCAAAAATATGATTCGAGTTGGCGCGATTGCTGGTGAATCAGAAAATATTCATTTCAGTCCACTTAACAACTATTCATGATTGAAAGTCATTGTAGGGTCGTCATAGGCGTTCGGCAAATTATTATATTTTTTGAAGTGGTCTCAAAAATATGATTCGAGTTGGCGCGATTGCTGGTGGGTCAGGAAACATTCATTTCAGTCCACTTAACAACTTTCCATGATTAAAAGTCATTGTAGGGTCGTCAGAGGCGTTCGGCAAATTTTTATATTTTTTGAAGTGGTCTCAAAAATATGATTCGAGTTGGCGCGATTGCTGGTGAATCAGAAAACATTCATTTCAGTCCACTTAAGAACTTTTCATGATTGAAAGTCATTGTAGGGTCGTCAGAGGCGTTCGGCAATTCTTTTTATTTTTTGAAATGGTCTCAAAAATAGGATTGAAGTTGGCGCGATTGCTGGTGGGTCAGAAAACATTCATTTCAGTCCACTTAACAACTTTCCATGATTAAAAGTCATTGTAGGGTCGTCAGAGGCGTTCGGCAAATTTTTATATTTTTTGAAGTGGTCTCAAAAATATGATTCGAGTTGGCGCGATTGCTGGTGAATCAGAAAACATTCATTTCAGTCCACTTAAGAACTTTTCATGATTGAAAGTCATTGTAGGGTCGTCAGAGGCGTTCGGAATTTTTTTTTATTTTTTGAAGTGGTCTCAAAAATAGAATTCGAGTTGGCGCGATTGCAGGTGGGTCAGAAAACATTCATTTCAGTCCAATTAACAACTTTTCATGTTTGAAAGTCATTGTCGGGTTGTCAGAGGCGTTCGGCAATTCTTTATATTTTTTGAAGTGGTCTTAAAAATAGGGTTCGAGTTGGCGCGATTGGTGGTGGGTCAGAAAACATTCATTTCTGTCCAATTCAGAAGTTTTCATGATTGAAAGTCATTGTAGGGTCGTCAGAGGCGTTCGGCAATTTTTTTTATTTTTTGAAGTGGTCTCAAAAATAGAATTCGAGTTGGCGCGATTGCAGGTGGGTCAGAAAACATTCATTTCAGTCCAATTAACAACTTTTCATGATTGAAAGTCATTGTCGGGTCGTCAGAGGCGTTCGGCAATTCTTTTTATTTTTTGAAATGGTCTCAAAAATAGGATTCGAGTTGGCGCGATTGCTGGTGGGTCAGAAAACATTCATTTCAGTCCATTTAACAACTTTTCTTGATTGAAAGTCATTGTAGGGTCCTCAGAGGCGTTCGGCAAATTATTATATTTTTTGAAGTGGTCTCAAAAATATGATTCGAGTTGGCGCGATTGCTGGTGGGTCAGAAAACATTCATTTCAGTCCACTTAACAACTTTTCATGATTGAAAGTCATTGTAGGGTCGTCAGAGGCGTTCGGCAAATTTTTTTATTTTTTGAAGTGGTCTCAAAAATAGAATTCGAGTTGGCGCGATTGCAGGTGGGTCAGAAAACATTCATTTCAGTCCAATTAACAACTTTTCATGATTGAAAGTCATTGTCGGGTCGTCAGAGGCGTTCGGCAATTCTTTATATTTTTTGAAATGGTCTCAAAAATAGGATTCGAGTTGGCGCGATTGCTGGTGGGTCAGAAAACATTCATTTCAGTCCATTTAACAACTTTTCATCATTTGAAAGTCATTGTTGGGTCGTCAGAGGCGTTCGGCAAATTTTTATATTTTTTGAAGTGGTCTCAAAAATATGATTCGAGTTGGCGCGATTGCTGGTGAATCAGAAAACATTCATTTCAGTCCACTTAACAACTTTTCATGATTGAAAGTCATTGTAGGGTCGTCAGAGGCGTTCGGCAAATTATTATATTTTTTAAAGTGGTCTCAAAAATATGATTCGAGTTGGCGCGATTGCTGGTGGGTCAGAAAACATTCATTTAAGTCCACTTAACAACTTTCCATGATTGAAAGTCATTGTAGGGTCGTCAGAGGCGTTCGGCATATTTTTATATTTTTTGAAGTGGTCTCAAAAATATGATTCGAGTTGGCTCGATTGCTGGTGAATCAGAAAACATTCATTTCAGTCCACTTAACAACTTTTCATGTTTGAAAGTTATTGTCGGGTCGTCAGAGGCGTTCGGCAATTTTTTTTATTTTTTGAAGTGGTCTCAAAAATAGAATTCGAGTTGGCGCGATTGCAGGAGTGTCAGAAAACATTCTTTTCAGTCCAATTCACAAGTTTCCATGATTGAAAGTCATTGTAGGGTGGTCAGAGGCGTTCGGCAATTTTTTAAATTTTTCGAAGTGGTATCAAAATCAGGATTCGAGTTGGCGCGATTGCTGGTGGGTCAGAAAACATTCATTTCTGTCCAATTCACAAGTTTTCATGACTGAAAGTCATTGTAGGGTCGTCAGAGGCGTTCGGCAAATTTTTTTATTTTTTGAAGTGGTCTCAAAAATAGAATTCGAGTTGGCGCGATTGCAGGTGGGTCAGAAAACATTCATTTCAGTCCAATTAACAACTTTTCATAATTGAAAGTCATTGTCGGGTCGTCAGAGGCGTTCGGCAATTCTTTTTATTTTTTGAAGTGGTCTCAAAAATAGGATTCGAGTTGGCGCGATTGGTGGTGTGTCAGAAAACATTCATTTCAGTCAAATTCACAAGTTTCCATGATTGAAAGTCATTGTAGGGTCGTCAGAGGCGTTCGGCAAATTTTTATATTTTTTGAAGTGGTCTCAAAAATATGATTCGAGTTGGCGCGATTGCTGGTGAATCAGAAAACATTCATTTCAGTCTACTTAACAACTTTTCATGATTGAAAGTCATTGTAGGGTCGTCAGAGGCGTTCGGCAAATTATTATATTTTTTGAAGTGGTCTCAAAAATATGATTCGAGTTGGCGCGATTGCTGGTGGGTCAGAAAACATTCATTTCAGTCCACTCAACAACTTCCCATGATTGAAAGTCATTGTAGGGTCGTCAGAGGCGTTCGGCAAATTTTTATATTTTTTGAAGTGGTCCCAAAAATATGATTCGAGTTGGCGCGATTGCTGGTGAATCAGAAAACATTCATTTCAGTCCACTTAACAACTTTTCATGATTGAAAGTCATTGTAGGGTCGTCAGAGGCGTTCGGCAAATTTTTTTATTTTTTGAAGTGGTCTCAAAAATAGAATTCGAGTTGGCGCGATTGGTGGTGGGTCAGAAAACATTCATTTCTGTCCAATTCACAAGTTTTCATGATTGAAAGTCATTGTAGGGTCGTCAGAGGCATTCGGCAAATTTTTTTATTTTTTGAAGTGGTCTCAAAAATAGAATTCGAGTTGGCGCGATTGCAGGTGGGTCAGAAAACATTCATTTCAGTCCAATTAACAACTTTTCATGATTGAAAGTCATTGTCGGGTCGTCAGAGGCGTTCGGCAATTCTTTTTATTTTTTGAAATGGTCTCAAAAATAGGATTCGAGTTGGTGCGATTGCTGGTGGGTCAGAAAACATTCATTTCAGTCCATTTAACAACTTTTCATGATTGAAAGTCATTGTAGGGTCCTCAGAGGCGTTCGGCAAATTTTTATATTTTTTGAAGTGGTCTAAAAAATATGATTCGTGTTGGCGCGATTGCTGGTGAATCAGAAAACATTCAATTCAGTCCACTTAACAACTTTTCATGATTGAAAGTCATTGTAGGGTCGTCAGAGGCGTTCGGCAAATTATTATATTTTTTGAAGTGATCTCTAAAATATGATTCGAGTTGGCGCGATTGCTGGTGGGTCAGAAAACATTCATTTCAGTCCACTTAACAACTTTTCATGATTGAAAGTCATTGTAGGGTCGTCAGAGGCGTTCGGCAATTTTTTTTATTTTTTGAAGTGGTCTCAAATATAGAATTCGAGTTGGCGCGATTGCAGGTGGGTCAGAAAACATTCATTTCAGTCCAATTAACAACTTTTCATGATTGAAAGTCATTGTCGGGTCGTCAGAGGCGTTCGGCAATTCTTTTTATTTTTTGAAGTGGTCTCAAAAATAGGATTCGAGTTGGCGCGATTGGTGGTGTGTCAGAAAACATTCATTCCAGTCCAATTCACAAGTTTCCATGATTGAAAGTCATTGTAGGGTCGTCTGAGGCGTTCGACAAATTTTTATATTCTTTGAATTGGTCTCAAAAATATGATTCGAGTTGGCGCGATTGCTGGTGAATCAGAAAACATTCATTTCAGTCCACTTAACAACTTTCTATGATTAAAAGTCATTGTAGGGTCGTCAGAGGCGTTCGGCAAATTTTTATATTTTTTGAAGTGGTCTCAAAAATATGATTCGAGTTGGCGCGATTGCTGGTGGGTCAGAAAACATTCATTTCAGTCCACTTAAGAACTTTTCATGATTGAAAGTCATTGTAGGGTCGTCAGAGGCGTTCGGCAATTTTTTAAATTTTTCGAAGTGGTATCAAAATTAGGATTCGAGTTGGCGCGATTGCTGGTGGGTCAGAAAACATTCATTTCTGTCCAATTCACAAGTTTTCATGACTGAAAGTCATTGTAGGGTCGTCAGAGGCGTTCGGCAAATTTTTTTATTTTTTGAAGTGGTCTCAAAAATAGAATTCGAGTTGGCGCGATTGCAGGTGGGTCAGAAAACATTCATTTCAGTCCAATTAACAACTTTTCATGCTTGAAAGTCATTGTCGGGTCGTCAGAGGCGTTCGGCAATTCTTTTTATTTTTTGAAGTGGTCTCAAAAATAGGATTCGAGTTGGCGCGATTGGTGGTGTGTCAGAAAACATTCATTTCAGTCAAATTCACAAGTTTCCATGATTGAAAGTCATTGTAGGGTCGTCAGAGGCGTTCGGCAAATTTTTATATTTTTTGAAGTGGTCTCAAAAATATGATTCGAGTTGGCGCGATTGCTGGTGAATCAGAAAACATTCATTTCAGTCCACTTAACAACTTTCCATGATTAAAAGTCATTGTAGAGTCGTCAGAGGCGTTCGGCAAATTTTTATATTTTTTGAAGTGGTCCCAAAAATATGATTCGAGTTGGCGCGATTGCTGGTGAATCAGAAAACATTCATTTCAGTCCACTCAACAACTTTTCATGATTGAAAGTCATTGTAGGGTCGTCAGAGGCGTTCGGCAATTTTTTAAATTTTTCGAAGTGGTATCAAAATTAGGATTCGAGTTGGCGCGATTGCTGGTGGGTCAGAAAACATTCATTTCTGTCCAATTCACAAGTTTTCATGACTGAAAGTCATTGTAGGGTCGTCAGAGGCGTTCGGCAAATTTTTTTATTTTTTGAAGTGGTCTCAAAAATAGAATTCGAGTTGGCGCGATTGCAGGTGGGTCAGAAAACATTCATTTCAGTCCAATTAACAACTTTTCATGCTTGAAAGTCATTGTCGGGTCGTCAGAGGCGTTCGGCAATTCTTTTTATTTTTTGAAGTGGTCTCAAAAATAGGATTCGAGTTGGCGCGATTGGTGGTGTATCAGAAAACATTCATTTCAGTCAAATTCACAAGTTTCCATGATTGAAAGTCATTGTAGGGTCGTCAGAGGCGTTCGGCAAATTTTTATATTTTTTGAAGTGGTCTCAAAAATATGATTCGAGTTGGCGCGATTGCTGGTGAATCAGAAAACATTCATTTCAGTCTACTTAACAACTTTTCATGATTGAAAGTCATTGTAGGGTCGTCAGAGGCGTTCGGCAAATTATTATATTTTTTGAAGTGGTCTCAAAAATATGATTCGAGTTGGCGCGATTGCAGGTGGGTCAGAAAACATTCATTTCAGTCCACTTAACAACTTCCCATGATTGAAAGTCATTGTAGGGTCGTCAGAGGCGTTCGGCAAATTTTTATATTTTTTGAAGTGGTCCCAAAAATATGATTCGAGTTGGCGCGATTGCTGGTGAATCAGAAAACATTCATTTCAGTCCACTTAACAACTTTTCATGATTGAAAGTCATTGTAGGGTCGTCAGAGGCGTTCGGCAAATTTTTTTATTTTTTGAAGTGGTCTCAAAAATAGAATTCGAGTTGGCGCGATTGGTGGTGGGTCAGAAAACATTCATTTCTGTCCAATTCACAAGTTTTCATGATTGAAAGTCATTGTAGGGTCGTCAGAGGCATTCTGCAAATTTTTTTATTTTTTGAAGTGGTCTCAAAAATAGAATTCGAGTTGGCGCGATTGCAGGTGGGTCAGAAAACATTCATTGCAGTCCAATTAACAACTTTTCAAAAATAGGATTCGAGTTGGCGCGATTGCTGGTGGGTCAGAAAACATTCATTTCAGTCCATTTAACAACTTTTCATGATTGAAAGTCATTGTAGGGTCCTCAGAGGCGTTCGGCAAATTTTTATATTTTTTGAAGTGGTCTCAAAAATATGATTCGTGTTGGCGCGATTGCTGGTGAATCAGAAAACATTCAATTCAGTCCACTTAACAACTTTTCATGATTGAAAGTCATTGTAGGGTCGTCAGAGGCGTTCGGCAAATTATTATATTTTTTGAAGTGATCTCTAAAATATGATTCGAGTTGGTGCGATTGCTGGTGGGTCAGAAAACATTCATTTCAGTCCACTTAACAACTTTTCATGATTGAAAGTCATTGTAGGGTCGTCAGAGGCGTTCGGCAAATATTTTTATTTTTTGAAGTGGTCTCAAATATAGAATTCGAGTTGGCGCGATTGCAGGTGGGTCAGAAAACATTCATTTCAGTCCAATTAACAACTTTTCATGCTTGAAAGTCATTGTCGGGTCGTCAGAGGCGTTCGGCAATTCTTTTTATTTTTTGAAGTGGTCTCAAAAATAGGATTCGAGTTGGCGCGATTGGTGGTGTGTCAGAAAACATTCATTTCAGTCCAATTCACAAGTTTCCATGATTGAAAGTCATTGTAGGGTCGTCTGAGGCGTTCGGCAAATTTTTATATTCTTTGAAGTGGTCTCAAAAATATGATTCGAGTTGGCGCGATTGCTGGTGAATCAGAAAACATTCATTTCAGTCCACTTAACAACTATTCATGATTGAAAGTTATTGTAGGGTCGTCAGAGGCGTTCGGCAAATTATTATATTTTTTGAAGTGGTCTCAAAAATATGATGCGAGTTGGCGCGATTGCTGGTGGGTCAGAACACATTCATTTCAGTCCACTTAACAACTTTCCATGATTAAAAGTCATTGTAGGGTCGTCAGAGGCGTTCGGCAAATTTTTATATTTTTTGAAGTGGTCTCAAAAATATGATTCGAGTTGGCGCGATTGCTGGTGAATCAGAAAACATTCATTTCAGTCCACTCAAGAACTTTTCATGATTGAAAGTCATTGTAGGGTCGTCAGAGGCGTTCGACAAATTTTTTTATTTTTTGAAGTGGTCTCAAAAATAGAATTCGAGTTGGCGCGATTGCAGGTGGGTCAGAAAACATTCATTCCAGTCCAATTAACAACTTTTTATGATTGAAAGTCATTGTCGGGTCGTCAGAGGCGTTTGGCAATTCTTTTTATTTTTTGAAATGGTCTCAAAAATAGGATTCGAGTTGGCGCGATTGCTGGTGGGTCAGAAAACATTCATTTCAGTCCATTTAACAACTTTTCATGATTGAAAGTCATTGTAGGGTCCTCAGAGGCGTTCGGCAAATTTTTATATTTTTTGAAGTGGTCTCAAAAATATGATTCGTGTTGGCGCGATTGCTGGTGGATCAGAAAACATTCAATTCAGTCCACTTAACAATTTTTCATGATTGAGAGTCATTGTAGGGTCGTCAGAGGCGTTCGGCAAATTATTATATTTTTTGAAGTGATCTCTAAAATATGATTCGAGTTGGCGCGATTGCAGGTGGGTCAGAAAACATTCAATTCAGTCCACTTAACAACTTTTCATGATTGAAAGTCATTGTAGGGTCGTCAGAGGCGTTCGGCAAATTTTTTTATTTTTTGAAGTGGTCTCAAATATAGAATTCGAGTTGGCGCGATTGCGGGTGGGTCAGAAAACATTCATTTCAGTCCAATTAACAACTTTTAATGATTGAAAGTCATTGTCGGGTCGTCAGAGGCGTTCGGCAATTCTTTTTATTTTTTGAAGTGGTCTCAAAAATAGGATTCGAGTTGGCGCGATTGGTGGTGTGTCAGAAAACATTCATTTCAGTCCAATTCACAAGTTTCCATGATTGAAAGTCATTGTAGGGTCGTCTGAGGCGTTCGGCAAATTTTTATATTCTTTGAAGTGGTCTCAAAAATATGATTCGAGTTGGCGCGATTGCTGGTGAATCAGAAAACATTCATTTCAGTCCACTTAACAACTATTCATGATTGAAAGTCATTGTAGGGTCGTCAGAGGCGTTCGGCAAATTATTATATTTTTTGAAGTGGTCTCAAAAATATGATTCGAGTTGGCGCGATTGCTGGTGGGTCAGAAAACATTCATTTCAGTCCACTTAACAACTTTCCATTATTAAAAGTCATTGTAGAGTCGTCAGAGGCGTTCGGCAAATTTTTATATTTTTTGAAGTGGTCTCAAAAATATGATTCGAGTTGGCGCGATTGCTGGTGAATCAGAAAACATTCATTTCAGTCCACTTAAGAACTTTTCATGATTGAAAGTCATTGTAGGGTCGTCAGAGGCGTTCGGCAAATTTTTTTATTTTTTGAAGTGGTCTCAAAAATAGAATTCGAGTTGGCGCGATTGCAGGTGGGTCAGAAAACATTCATTTCAGTCCAATTAACAACTTTTCATAATTGAAAGTCATTGTCGGGTCGTCAGAGGCGTTCGGCAATTCTTTATATTTTTTGAAGTGGTCTTAAAAATAGGGTTCGAGTTGGCGCGATTGGTGGTGGGTCAGAAAACTTCCATTTCTGTCCAATTCACAAGTTTTCATGATTGAAAGTCATTGTAGGGTCGTCAGAGGCGTTCGGCAAATTTTTTCATTTTTTGAAGTGGTCTCAAAAATAGAATTCGAGTTGGCGCGATTGCTGGTGGATCAGAAAACATTCAATTCAGTCCACTTAACAATTTTTCATGATTGAGAGTCATTGTAGGGTCGTCAGAGGCGTTCGGCAAATTATTATATTTTTTGAAGTGATCTCTAAAATATGATTCGAGTTGGCGCGATTGCAGGTGGGTCAGAAAACATTCAATTCAGTCCACTTAACAACTTTTCATGATTGAAAGTCATTGTAGGGTCGTCAGAGGCGTTCGGCAAATTTTTTTATTTTTTGAAGTGGTCTCAAATATAGAATTCGAGTTGGCGCGATTGCGGGTGGGTCAGAAAACATTCATTTCAGTCCAATTAACAACTTTTAATGATTGAAAGTCATTGTCGGGTCGTCAGAGGCGTTCGGCAATTCTTTTTATTTTTTGAAGTGGTCTCAAAAATAGGATTCGAGTTGGCGCGATTGGTGGTGTGTCAGAAAACATTCATTTCAGTCCAATTCACAAGTTTCCATGATTGAAAGTCATTGTAGGGTCGTCTGAGGCGTTCGGCAAATTTTTATATTCTTTGAAGTGGTCTCAAAAATATGATTCGAGTTGGCGCGATTGCTGGTGAATCAGAAAACATTCATTTCAGTCCACTTAACAACTATTCATGATTGAAAGTCATTGTAGGGTCGTCAGAGGCGTTCGGCAAATTATTATATTTTTTGAAGTGGTCTCAAAAATATGATTCGAGTTGGCGCGATTGCTGGTGGGTCAGAAAACATTCATTTCAGTCCACTTAACAACTTTCCATTATTAAAAGTCATTGTAGGGTCGTCAGAGGCGTTCGGCAAATTTTTATATTTTTTGAAGTGGTCTCAAAAATATGATTCGAGTTGGCGCGATTGCTGGTGAATCAGAAAACATTCATTTCAGTCCACTTAAGAACTTTTCATGATTGAAAGTCATTGTAGGGTCGTCAGAGGCGTTCGGCAAATTTTTTTATTTTTTGAAGTGGTCTCAAAAATAGAATTCGAGTTGGCGCGATTGCAGGTGGGTCAGAAAACATTCATTTCAGTCCAATTAACAACTTTTCATAATTGAAAGTCATTGTCGGGTCGTCAGAGGCGTTCGGCAATTCTTTATATTTTTTGAAGTGGTCTTAAAAATAGGGTTCGAGTTGGCGCGATTGGTGGTGGGTCAGAAAACTTCCATTTCTGTCCAATTCACAAGTTTTCATGATTGAAAGTCATTGTAGGGTCGTCAGAGGCGTTCGGCAAATTTTTTCATTTTTTGAAGTGGTCTCAAAAATAGAATTCGAGTTGGCGCGATTGCAGGTGGGTCAGAAAACATTCATTTCAGTCCAATTAACAACTTTTCATGATTGAAAGTTATTGTCGGGTCGTCAGAGGCGTTCGGCAATTCTTTTTATTTTTTGAAATGGTCTCAAAAATAGGATTCGAGTTGGCGCGATTGCTGATGGGTCAGAAAACATTCATTTCAGTCCATTTAACAACTTTTCATGATTGAAAGTCATTGTAGGGTACTCAGAGGCGTTCGGCAAATTTTTATATTTTTTGAAGTGGTCTCAAAAATATGATTCGAGTTGGCGCGATTGCTGGTGAATCAGAAAACATTCAATTCAGTCCACTTAACAACTTTTCATGATTGAAAGTCATTGTAGGGTCGTCAGAGGCGTTCGGCAAATTATTATATTTTTTGAAGTGGTCTCAAATATATGATTCGAGTTGACGCGATTGCTGGTGAATCAGAAAACATTCATTTCAGTCCACTTAAGAACTTTTCATGATTGAAAGTCATTGTAGGGTCGTCAGAGGCGTTCGGCAAATTTTTTTATTTTTTGAAGTGGTCTCAAAAATAGAATTCGAGTTGGCGCGATTGCAGGTGGGTCAGAAAACATTCATTTCAGTCCAATTAACAACTTTTCATGATTGAAAGTCATTGTCGGGTCGTCAGAGGCGTTCGGCAATTCTTTATATTTTTTGAAGTGGTCTTAAAAATAGGGTTCGAGTTGGCGCGATTGGTGGTGGGTCAGAAAACTTTCATTTCTGTCCAATTCACAAGTTTTCATGATTGAAAGTCATTGTAGGGTCGTCAGAGGCGTTCGGCAAATTTTTTTATTTTTTGAAGTGGTCTCAAAAATAGAATTCGAGTTGGCGCGATTGCAGGTGGGTCAGAAAACATTCATTTCAGTCCAATTAACAACTTTTCATGATTGAAAGTCATTGTAGGGTCGTCAGAGGCGTTCGGCAATTCTTTTTATTTTTTGAAATGGTCTCAAAAATAGGATTCGAGTTGGCGCGATTGCTGGTGGGTCAGAAAACATTCATTTCAGTCCATTTAACAACTTTTCATGATTGAAAGTCATTGTAGGGTCCTCAGAGGCGTTCGGCAAATTTTTATATTTTTTGAAGTGGTCTCAAAAATATGATTCGTGTTGGCGCGATTGCTGGTGAATCAGAAAACATTCAATTCAGTCCACTTAACAACTTTTCATAATTGAAAGTCATTGTAGGGTCGTCAGAGGCGTTCGGCAAATTATTATATTTTTTGAAGTGATCTCTAAAATATGATTCGAGTTGGCGCGATTGCTGGTGGGTCAGAAAACATTCATTTCAGTCCACTTAACAACTTTTCATGATTGAAAGTCATTGTAGGGTCGTCAGAGGCGTTCGGCAAATTTTTTTATTTTTTGAAGTGGTCTCAAATATAGAATTCGAGTTGGCGCGATTGCAGGTGGGTCAGAAAACATTCATTTCAGTCCAATTAACAACTTTTCATGATTGAAAGTCATTGTCGGGTCGTCAGAGGCGTTCGGCAATTCTTTTTATTTTTTGAAGTGGTCTCAAAAATAGGATTCGAGTTGGCGCGATTGGTGGTGTGTCAGAAAACATTCATTTCAGTCCAATTCACAAGTTTCCATGACTGAAAGTCATTGTAGGGTCGTCTGAGGCGTTCGGCAAATTTTTATATGCTTTGAAGTGGTCTCAAAAATATGATTCGAGTTGGCGCGATTGCTGGTGAATCAGAAAACATTCATTTCAGTCCACTTAACAACTATTCATGATTGAAAGTCATTGTATGGTCGTCAGAGGCGTTCGGCAAATTATTATATTTTTTGAAGTGGTCTCAAAAATATGATTCGAGTTGGCGCGATTGCTGGTGGGTCAGAAAACATTCATTTCAGTCCACTTAACAACTTTCCATGATTAAAAGTCATTGTAGGGTCGTCAGAGGCGTTCGGCAAATTTTTATATTTTTTGAAGTGGTCTCAAAAATATGATTCGAGTTGGCGCGATTGCTGGTGAATCAGAAAACATTCATTTCAGTCCACTTAAGAACTTTTCATGATTGAAAGTCATTATAGGGTCGTCAGAGGCGTTCGGCAAATTTTTTTATTTTTTGAAGTGGTCTCAAAAATAGAATTCGAGTTGGCGCGATTGCAGGTGGGTCAGAAAACATTCATTTCAGTCCATTCAAACACTTTTCACGATTGAAAGTCATTGTAGGGTCCTCAGAGGCGTTCGGCAAATTTTTATATTTTTTGAAGTGGTCTCAAAAATATGATTCGTGTTGGCGCGATTGCTGGTGAATCAGAAAACATTCAATTCAGTCCACTTAACAAATTTTCATGATTGGAAGTCATTGTAGGGTCGTCAGAGGCGTTCGGCAAATTATTATATTTTTTGAAGTGGTCTCAAAAATATGATTCGAGTTGGCGCGATTGCTGGTGGGTCAGAAAACATTTATTTCAGTCCACTTAACAACTTTTCATGATTGAAAGTCATTGTAGGGTCGTCAGAGGCGTTCGGCAAATTTTTTTATTTTTTGAATTGGTCTCAAATATAGAATTCGAGTTGGCGCGATTGCAGGTGGGTCAGAAAACATTCATTTCAGTCCAATTAACAACTTTTCATGATTGAAAGTCATTGTCGGGTCGTCAGAGGCGTTCAGCTAATTTTTTATTTTTTGTAGTGGTCTCAAAAATAGGATTTGGGTTGACGCGATTGGTGGTAGGTCAGAAAACATTCATATCAGTCCAATCCACAAGTTTTCATGATTGAAAGTCATTGTAGGGTCGTCAGATGCGTTCGGCAAATTTTTATATTTTTTGAAGTGGTCTCAAAAATATGATTCGAGTTGGCGCGATTGCTGGTGAATCAGAAAACATTCATTTCAGTCCACTTAACAACTTTTCATGATTGAAAGTCATTGTAGCGTCGTCAGAGGCGTTCGGCAAATTATTATATTTTTTGAAGTGGTCTCAAAAATATGATTCGTGTTGGCGCGATTGCTGGTGAATCAGAAAACATTCAATTCAGTCCACTTAACAACTTTTCATAATTGAAAGTCATTGTAGGGTCGTCAGAGGCGTTCGGCAAATTATTATATTTTTTGAAGTGATCTCTAAAATATGATTCGAGTTGGCGCGATTGCTGGTGGGTCAGAAAACATTCATTTCAGTCCACTTAACAACTTTTCATGATTGAAAGTCATTGTAGGGTCGTCAGAGGCGTTCGGCAAATTTTTTTATTTTTTGAAGTGGTCTCAAATATAGAATTCGAGTTGGCGCGATTGCAGGTGGGTCAGAAAACATTCATTTCAGTCCAATTAACAACTTTTCATGATTGAAAGTCATTGTCGGGTCGTCAGAGGCGTTCGGCAATTCTTTTTATTTTTTGAAGTGGTCTCAAAAATAGGATTCGAGTTGGCGCGATTGGTGGTGTGTCAGAAAACATTCATTTCAGTCCAATTCACAAGTTTCCATGACTGAAAGTCATTGTAGGGTCGTCTGAGGCGTTCGGCAAATTTTTATATGCTTTGAAGTGGTCTCAAAAATATGATTCGAGTTGGCGCGATTGCTGGTGAATCAGAAAACATTCATTTCAGTCCACTTAACAACTATTCATGATTGAAAGTCATTGTATGGTCGTCAGAGGCGTTCGGCAAATTATTATATTTTTTGAAGTGGTCTCAAAAATATGATTCGAGTTGGCGCGATTGCTGGTGGGTCAGAAAACATTCATTTCAGTCCACTTAACAACTTTCCATGATTAAAAGTCATTGTAGGGTCGTCAGAGGCGTTCGGCAAATTTTTATATTTTTTGAAGTGGTCTCAAAAATATGATTCGAGTTGGCGCGATTGCTGGTGAATCAGAAAACATTCATTTCAGTCCACTTAAGAACTTTTCATGATTGAAAGTCATTATAGGGTCGTCAGAGGCGTTCGGCAAATTTTTTTATTTTTTGAAGTGGTCTCAAAAATAGAATTCGAGTTGGCGCGATAGCAGGTGGGTCAGAAAACATTCATTTCAGTCCAATTAACAACTTTTCATGATTGAAAGTCATTGTCGGGTCGTCAGAGGCGTTCGGCAATTCTTTATATTTTTTGAAGTGGTTTTAAAAATAGGGTTCGAGTTGGCGCGATTGGTGGTGGGTCAGAAAACTTTCATTTCTGTCCAATTCACAAGTTTTCATGATTGAAAGTCATTGTAGGGTCGTCAGAGGCGTTCGGCAAATTTTTTTATTTTTTGAAGTGGTCTCAAAAATAGAATTCGAGTTGGCGCGATTGCAGGTGGGTCAGAAAACATTCATTTCAGTCCAATTAACAACTTTTCATGATTGAAAGTCATTGTCGGGTCGTCAGAGGCGTTCGGCAATTCTTTTTATTTTTTGAAGTGGTCTCAAAAATATGATTCGAGTTGGCGCGATTGCTGGTGGGTCAGGAAACATTCATTTCAGTCCACTTAACAACTTTCCATGATTAAAAGTCATTGTAGGGTCGTCAGAGGCGTTCGGCAAATTTTTATATTTTTTGAAGTGGTCTCAAAAATATGATTCGAGTTGGCGCGATTGCTGGTGAATCAGAAAACATTCATTTCAGTCCACTTAAGAACTTTTCATGATTGAAAGTCATTGTAGGGTCGTCAGAGGCGTTCGGCAAATTTTTTTATTTTTTGAAGTGGTCTCAAAAATAGAATTCGAGTTGGCGCGATTGCAGGTGGGTCAGAAAACATTCATTTCAGTCCAATTAACAACTTTTCATGATTGAAAGTCATTGTCGGGTCGTCAGAGGCGTTCGGCAATTCTTTATATTTTTTGAAGTTGTCTTAAAAATAGGGTTCGAGTTGGCGCGATTGGTGGTGGGTCAGAAAACATTCATTTTTGTCCAATTCACAAGTTTTCATGATTGAAAGTCATTGTAGGGTCGTCAGAGGCGTTCGGCAAATTCTTTTATTTTTTGTAGTGGTCTCAAAAATAGAATTCGAGTTGGCGCGATTGCAGGTGGGTCAGAAAACATTCATTTCAGTCCAATTAACAACTTTTCATGATTGAAAGTCATTGTCGGGTCGTCAGAGGCGTTCGGCAATTCTTTTTATTTTTTGAAATGGTCTCAAAAATAGGATTCGAGTTGGCGCGATTGCTGGTGGGTCAGAAAACATTCATTTCAGTCCATTTAACAACTTTTCATGATTGAAAGTCATTGTAGGGTCCTCAGAGGCGTTCGGCAAATTTTTATATTTTTTGAAGTGGTCTCAAAAATATGATTCGAGTTGGCGCGATTGCTGGTGAATCAGAAAACATTCAATTCAGTCCACTTAACAACTTTTCATGATTGAAAGTCATTGTAGGGTCGTCAGAGGCGTTCGGCAAATTATTATATTTTTTGAAGTGGTCTCAAATATATGATTCGAGTTGGCGCGATTGCTGGTGGGTCAGAAAACATTCATTTCAGTCCACTTAACAACTTTTCACGATTGAAAGTCATTGTAGGGTCGTCAGAGGCGTTCGGCAAATTTTTTTATTTTTTGAAGTGGTCTCAAATATAGAATTCGAGTTGGCGCGATTGCAGGTGGGTCAGAAAACATTCATTTCAGTCCAATTAACAACTTTTCATGATTGAAAGTCATTGTCGGGTCGTCAGAGGCGTTCGGCAATTCTTTTTATTTTTTGAAGTGGTCTCAAAAATAGGATTCGAGTTGGCGCGATTGGTGGTGTGTCAGAAAACATTCATTTCAGTCCAATTCACAAGTTTCCATGATTGAAAGTCATTGTAGGGTCGTCTGAGGCGTTCGGCAAATTTTTATATTCTTTGAAGTGGTCTCAAAAATATGATTCGAGTTGGCGCGATTGCTGGTGAATCAGAAAACATTCATTTCAGTCCACTTAACAACTATTCATGATTGAAAGTCATTGTAGGGTCGTCAGAGGCGTTCGGCAAATTATTATATTTTTTGAAGTGGTCTCAAAAATATGATTCGAGTTGGCGCGATTGCTGGTGGGTCAGAAAACATTCTTTTCAGTCCACTTAACAACTTTCCATGATTAAAAGTCATTGTAGGGTCGTCAGAGGCGTTCGGCAAATTTTTATATTTTTTGAAGTGGTCTCAAAAATATGATTCGAGTTGGCGCGATTGCTGGTGAATCAGGAAACATTCATTTCAGTCCACTTAAGAACTTTTCATGATTGAAAGTCATTGTAGAGTCGTCAGAGGCGTTCGGCAAATTTTTATATTTTTTGAAGTGGTCCCAAAAATATGATTCGAGTTGGCGCGATTGCTGGTGAATCAGAAAACATTCATTTCAGTCCACTTAACAACTTTTCATGATTGAAAGTCACTGTAGGGTCGTCAGAGGCGTTCGGCAATTTTTTAAATTTTTCGAAGTGGTATCAAAATTAGGATTCGAGTTGGCGCGATTGCTGGTGGGTCAAAAAACATTCATTTCTGTCCAATTCACAAGTTTTCATGACTGAAAGTCATTGTAGGGTCGTCAGAGGCGTTCGGCAAATTTTTTTATTTTTTGAAGTGGTCTCAAAAATAGAATTCGAGTTGGCGCGATTGCAGGTGGGTCAGAAAACATTCATTTCAGTCCAATTACCAACTTTTCATGCTTGAAAGTCATTGTCGGGTCGTCAGAGGCGTTCGGCAATTCTTTTTATTTTTTGAAGTGGTCTCAAAAATAGGATTCGAGTTGGCGCGATTGGTGGTGTGTCAGAAAACATTCATTTCAGTCAAATTCACAAGTTTCCATGATTGAAAGTCATTGTAGGGTCGTCAGAGGCGTTCGGCAAATTTTTATATTTTTTGAAGTGGTCTCAAAAATATGATTCGAGTTGGCGCGATTGCTGGTGAATCAGAAAACATTCATTTCAGTCTACTTAACAACTTTTCATGATTGAAAGTCATTGTAGGGTCGTCAGAGGCGTTCGGCAAATTATTATATTTTTTGAAGTGGTCTCAAAAATATGATTCGAGTTGGCGCGATTGCTGGTGGGTCAGAAAACATTCATTTCAGTCCACTTAACAACTTCCCATGATTGGAAGTTATTGTAGGGTCGTCAGAGGCGTTCGGCAAATTTTTATATTTTTTGAAGTGGTCCCAAAAATATGATTCGAGTTGGCGCGATTGCTGGTGAATCAGAGAACATTCATTTCAGTCCACTTAACAACTTTTCATGATTGAAAGTCATTGTAGGGTCGTCAGAGGCGTTCGGCAAATTTTTTTATTTTTTGAAGTGGTCTCAAAAATAGAATTCGAGTTGGCGCGATTGGTGGTGGGTCAGAAAACATTCTTTTCTGTCCAATTCACAGGTTTTCATGATTGAAAGTCATTGTAGGGTCGTCAGAGGCATTCGGCAAATTTTTTTATTTTTTGAAGTGGTCTCAAAAATAGAATTCGAGTTGGCGCGATTGCAGGTGGGTCAGAAAACATTCATTGCAGTCCAATTAACAACTTTTCATGATTGAAAGTCATTGTCGGGTCGTCAGAGGCGTTCGGCAATTCTTTTTATTGTTTGAAATGGTCTCAAAAATAGGATTCGAGTTGGCGCGATTGCTGGTGGGTCAGAAAACATTCATTTCAGTCCATTTAACAACTTTTCATGATTGAAAGTCATTGTAGGGTCCTCAGAGAAGTTCGGCAAATTTTTATATTTTTTGAAGTGGTCTCAAAAATATGATTCGTGTTGGCGCGATTGCTGGTGAATCAGAAAACATTCAATTCAGTCCACTTAACAACTTTTCATGATTGAAAGTCATTGTAGGGTCGTCAGAGGCGTTCGGCAAATTATTATATTTTTTGAAGTGATCTCTAAAATATGATTCGAGTTGGCGCGATTGCTGGTGGGTCAGAAAACATTCATTTCAGTCCACTTAACATTTTTTCATGATTGAAAGTCATTGTAGGGTCGTCAGAGGCGTTCGGCAAATTTTTTTATTTTTTGAAGTGGTCTCAAATATAGAATTCGAGTTGGCGCGATTGCAGGTGGGTCAGAAAACATTCATTTCAGTCCAATTAACAACTTTTCATGATTGAAAGTCATTGTCGGGTCGTCAGAGGCGTTCGGCAATTCTTTTTATTTTTTGAAGTGGTCTCAAAAATAGGATTCGAGTTGGCGCGATTGGTGGTGTGTCAGAAAACATTCATTTCAGTCCAATTCAAAAGTTTCCATGATTGAAAGTCATTGTAGGGTCGTCTGAGGCGTTCGGCAAATTTTTATATTCTTTGAAGTGGTCTCAAAAATATGATTCGAGTTGGCGCGATTGCTGGTAAATCAGAAAACATTCATTTCAGTCCACTTAACAACTATTCATGATTGAAAGTTATTGTAGGGTCGTCAGAGGCGTTCGGCAAATTATTATATTTTTTGAAGTGGTCTCAAAAATATGATTCGAGTTGGCGCGATTGCTGGTGGGTCAGAAAACATTCATTCCAGTCCACTTAACAACTTTCCATGATTAAAAGTCATTGTAGGGTCGTCAGAGGCGTTCGGCAAATTTTTATATTTTTTGAAGTGGTCTCAAAAATATGATTCGAGTTGGCGCGATTGCTGGTGAATCAGAAAACATTCATTTCAGTCTACTTAAGAACTTTTCATGATTGAAAGTCATTGTAGGGTCGTCAGAGGCGTTCGGCAAATTTTTTTATTTTTTGAAGTGGTCTCAAAAATAGAATTCGAGTTGGCGCGATTGCAGGTGGGTCAGAAAACATTCATTTCAGTCCAATTAACAACTTTTCATGATTGAAAGTCATTGTCGGGTCGTCAGAGGCGTTCAACAATTCTTTATATTTTTTGAAATGGTCTCAAAAATAGGATTCGAGTTGGCGCGATTGCTGGTGGGTCAGAAAACATTCATTTCAGTCCATTTAACAACTTTTCATGATTGAAAGTCATTAGAGGGTCCTCAGAGGCGTTCGGCAAATTTTTATATTTTTTGAAGTGGTCTCAAAAATATGATTCGTGTTGGCGCGATTGCTGGTGAATCAGAAAACATTCAATTCAGTCCACTTAACAACTTTTCATGATTGAAAGTCATTGTAGGGTCGTCAGAGGCGTTCGGCAAATTATTATATTTTTTGAAGTGATCTCTAAAATATGATTCGAGTTGGCGCGATTGCTGGTGGGTCAGAAAACATTCAATTCAGTCCACTTAACAACTTTTCATGATTGAAAGTCATTGTAGGGTCGTCAGAGGCGTTCGGCAAATTTTTTTATTTTTTGAAGTGGTCTCAAATATAGAATTCGAGTTGGCGCGATTGCGGGTGGGTCAGAAAACATTCATTTCAGTCCAATTAACAACTTTTCATGATTAAAAGTCATTGTCGGGTCGTCAGAGGCGTTCGGCAATTCTTTTTATTTTTTGAAGTGGTCTCAAAAATAGGATTCGAGTTGGCGCGATTGGTGGTGTGTCAGAAAACATTCATTTCAGTCCAATTCACAAGTTTCCATGATTGAAAGTCATTGTAGGGTCGTCTGAGGCGTTCGGCAAATTTTTATATTCTTTGAAGTGGTCTCAAAAATATGATTCGAGTTGGCGCGATTGCTGGTGAATCAGAAAACATTCATTTCAGTCCACTTAACAACTATTCATGATTGAAAGTCATTGTAGGGTCGTCAGAGGCGTTCGGCAAATTATTATATTTTTTGAAGTGGTCTCAAAAATATGATTCGAGTTGGCGCGATTGCTGGTGGGTCAAAAGACATTCATTTCAGTCCACTTAACAACTTTCCATTATTAAAAGTCATTGTAGGGTCGTCAGAGGCGTTCGGCAAATTATTATATTTTTTGAAGTGGTCTCAAAAATATGATTCGAGTTGGCGCGATTGCTGGTGGGTCAGAAAACATTCATTTCAGTCCACTTAACAACTTTCCATGATTAAAAGTCATTGTAGGGTCGTCAGAGGCGTTCGGCAAATTTTTATATTTTTTGAAGTGGTCTCAAAAATATGATTCGAGTTGGCGCGATTGCTGGTGAATCAGAAAACATTCATTTCAGTCCACTTAAGAACTTTTCATGATTGAAAGTCATTATAGGGTCGTCAGAGGCGTTCGGCAAATTTTTTTATTTTTTGAAGTGGTCTCAAAAATAGAATTCGAGTTGGCGCGATTGCAGCTGGGTCAGAAAACATTCATTTCAGTCCAATTAACAACTTTTCATGATTGAAAGTCATTGTCGGGTCGTCAGAGGCGTTCGGCAATTCTTTATATTTTTTGAAGTGGTCTTAAAAATAGGGTTCGAGTTGGCGCGATTGGTGGTGGGTCAGAAAACTTTCATTTCTGTCCAATTCACAAGTTTTTATGATTGAAAGTCATTGTAGGGTCGTCAGAGGCGTTTGGCAAATTTTTTTATTTTTTGAAGTGGTCTCAAAAATAGAATTCGAGTTGGCGCGATTGCAGGTGGGTCAGAAAACATTCATTTCAGTCCAATTAACAACTTTTCATGATTGAAAGTCATTGTCGGGTCGTCAGAGGCGTTCGGCAATTCTTTTTATTTTTTGAAATGGTCTCAAAAATAGGATTCGAGTTGGCGCGATTGCTGGTGGGTCAGAAAACATTCATTTCAGTCCATTTAACAACTTTTCATGATTGAAAGTCATTGTAGGGTCCTCAGAGGCGTTCGGCAAATTTTTATATTTTTTGAAGTGGTCTCAAAAATATGATTCGAGTTGGCGCGATTGCTGGTGAATCAGAAAACATTCAATACAGTCCACTTAACAACTTTTCATGATTGAAAGTCATTGTAGGGTCGTCAGAGGCGTTCGGCAAATTATTATATTTTTTGAAGTGGTCTCAAATATATGATTCGAGTTGGCGCGAGTGCTGGTGGGTCAGAAAACATTCATTTCAGTCCACTTAACAACTTTTCATGATTGAAAGTCATTGTAGGGTCGTCAGAGGCGTTCAGCAATTTTTTTAATTTTTTGAAGTGGTCTCAAAAATAGAATTCGAGTTGGCGCGATTGCAGGTGGGTCAGAAAACATTCATTTCAGTCCAATTAACAACTTTTCATAATTGAAAGTCATTGTCGGGTCGTCAGAGGCGTTCGGCAATTCTTTATATTTTTTGAAATGGTCTCAAAAATAGGATTCGAGTTGGCGCGATTGCTGGTGGGTCAGAAAACATTCATTTCAGTCCATTTAACAACTTTTCATCATTTGAAAGTCATTGTAGGTTCGTCAGAGGCGTTCGGCAAATTTTTATATTTTTTGAAGTGGTCTCAAAAATATGATTCGAGTTGGCGCGATTGCTGGTGAATCAGAAAACATTCATTTCAGTCCACTTGACAACTTTTCATGATTGAAAGTCATTGTAGGGTCGTCAGAGGCGTTCGGCAAATTATTATATTTTTTGAAGTGGTCTCAAAAATATGATTCGAGTTGGCGCGATCGCTGGTGGGTCAGAAAACATTCATTCAGGTCCACTTAACAACTTTTCATGATTGAAAGTCATTGTAGGGTCGTCAGAGGCGTTCGGCAAATTTTTATATTTTTTGAAGTGGTCTCAAAAATATGATTCGAGTTGGCTCGATTGCTGGTGAATCAGAAAACATTCATTTTAGTCCACTTATCAACTTTTCATGTTTGAAAGTTATTGTCGGGTCGTCAGAGGCGTTCGACGATTTTTTTATTTTTTGAAGTGGTCTCAAAAATAGAATTCGAGTTAGCGCGATTGCAGGTGTGTCAGAAAACATTCATTTCAGTCCAATTCACAAGTTTCCATGATTGAAAGTCATTGTAGGGTGGTCAGAGGCGTTCGGCAATTATTTAAATTTTTTGAAGTGGTATCAAAATTAGGATTCGAGTTGGCGCGATTGCTGGTGGGTCAGAAAACATTCATTTCTGTCCAATTCACAAGTTTTCATGACTGAAAGTCATTGTAGGGTCGTCAGAGGCGTTCGGCAAATTTTTTTATTTTTTGAAGTGGTCTCAAAAATAGAATTCGAGTTGGCGCGATTGCAGGTGGGTCAGAAAACATTCATTTCAGTCCAATTGAAAATTTTTCATGATTGAAAGTCATTGTCGGGTCGTCAGAGGCGTTCGGCAATTCTTTTTATTTTTTGAAGTGGTCTCAAAAATAGGATTCGAGTTGGCGCGATTGGTGGTGAGTCAGAAAACATTCATTCCAGTCCAATTCACAAGTTTCCATGATTGAAAGTCATTGTAGGGTCGTCAGAGGCGTTCGGCAAATTTTTATATTTTTTGAAGTGGTCTCAAAAATATTATTCGAGTTGGCGCGATTGCTGGTGAATCAGAAAACATTCATTTCAGTCCACTTAACAACTTTTCATGATTGAAAGTCATTGTAGGGTCGTCAGAGGCGTTCGGCAAATTATTATATTTTTTGAAGTGGTCTCAAAAATATGATTCGAGTTGGCGCGATTGCTGGTGGGTCAGAAAACATTCATTTCAGTCCACTTAACAACTTTCCATGATTGAAAGTCATTGTAGGGTCGTCAGAGGCGTTCGGCAAATTTTTATATTTTTTGAAGTGGTCCCAAAAATATGATTCGAGTTGGCGCGATTGCTGGTGAATCAGAAAACATTCATTTCAGTCCACTTAACAACTTTTCATGATTGAAAGTCATTGTAGGGTCGTCAGAGGCGTTCGGCAAATTTTTTTATTTTTTGAAGTGGTCTCAAAAATAGAATTCGAGTTGGCGCGATTGGTGGTGGGTCAGAAAACATTCATTTCTGTCCAATTCACAAGTTTTCATGATTGAAAGTCATTGTAGGGTCGTCAGAGGCATTCGGCAAATTTTTTTATTTTTTGAAGTGGTCTCAAAAATAGAATTCGAGTTGGCGCGATTTCAGGTGGGTCAGAAAATATTCATTTTAGTCCAATTAACAACTTTTCATGATTGAAAGTCATTGTCGGGTCGTCAGAGGCGTTCGGCAATTCTTTTTATTTTTTGAAATGGTCTCAAAAATAGGATTCGAGTTGGCGCGATTGCTGGTGGGTCAGAAAACATTCATTTCAGTCCATTTAACAACTTTTCACGATTGAAAGTCATTGTAGGGTCCTCAGAGGCGTTCGGCAAATTTTTATATTTTTTGAAGTGGTCTCAAAAATATGATTCGTGTTGGCGCGATTGCTGGTGAATCAGAAAACATTCAATTCAGTCCACTTAACAAATTTTCATGATTGGAAGTCATTGTAGGGTCGTCAGAGGCGTTCGGCAAATTATTATATTTTTTGAAGTGGTCTCAAAAATATGATTCGAGTTGGCGCGATTGCTGGTGGGTCAGAAAACATTTATTTCAGTCCACTCAACAACTTTTCATGATTGAAAGTCATTGTAGGGTCGTCAGAGGCGTTCGGCAAATTTTTTTATTATTTGAAGTGGTCTCAAATATAGAATTCGAGTTGGCGCGATTGCAGGTGGGTCAGAAAACATTCATTTCAGTCCAATTAACAACTTTTCATGATTGAAAGTCATTGTCGGGTCGTCAGAGGCGTTCAGCTAATTTTTTATTTTTTGTAGTGGTCTCAAAAATAGGATTTGGGTTGACGCGATTGGTGGTAGGTCAGAAAACATTCATATCAGTCCAATCCACAAGTTTTCATGATTGAAAGTCATTGTAGGGTCGTCAGATGCGTTCAACAAATTTTTATATTTTTTGAAGTGGTCTCAAAAATATGATTCGAGTTGGCGCGATTGCTGGTGAATCAGAAAACATTCATTTCAGTCCACTTAACAACTTTTCATGATTGAAAGTCATTGTAGGGTCGTCAGAGGCGTTCGGCAAATTATTATATTTTTTGAAGTGGTCTCAAAAATATGATTCGAGTTGGCGCGATTGCTGGTGGGTCAGAAAACATTCATTTCAGTCCACTTAACAACTTTCCATGATTGAAAGTCATTGTAGGGTCGTCAGAGGCGTTCGGCAAATTTTTATATTTTTTGAAGTGGTCCCAAAAATATGATTCGAGTTGGCGCGATTGCTGGTGAATCAGAAAACATTCATTTCAGTCCACTTAACAACTTTTCATGATTGAAAGTCATTGTAGGGTCGTCAGAGGCGTTCGGCAATTCTTTTTATTTTTTGAAGTGGTCTCAAAAATAGAATTCGAGTTGGCGCGATTGGTGGTGGGTCAGAAAACATTCATTTCTGTCCAATTCACAAGTTTTCATGATTGAAAGTCATTGTAGGGTCGTCAGAGGCATTCGGCAAATTTTTTTATTTTTTGAAGTGGTCTCAAAAATAGAATTCGAGTCGGCGCGATTGCAGGTGGGTCAGAAAACATTCATTTCAGTCCATTTAACAACTTTTCATGATTGAAAGTCATTGTAGGGTCCTCAGAGGCGTTCGGCAAATTTTTATATTTTTTGAAGTGGTCTCAAAAATATGATTCGTGTTGGCGCGATTGCTGGTGAATCAGAAAACATTCAATTCAGTCCACTTAACAACTTTTCATGATTGAAAGTCATTGTAGGGTCGTCAGAGGCGTTCGGCAAATTATTATATTTTTTGAAGTGATCTCTAAAATATGATTCGAGTTGGCGCGATTGCTGGTGGGTCAGAAAACATTCATTTCAGTCCACTCAACAACTTTTTATGTTTGAAAGTCATTGTAGGGTCGTCAGAGGCGTTCGGCAAATTTTTTTATTTTTTGAAGTGGTCTCAAATATAGAATTCGAGTTGGCGCGATTGCAGGTGGGTCAGAAAACATTCATTTCAGTCCAATTAACAACTTTTCATGATTGAAAGTCATTGTCGGGTCGTCAGAGGCGTTCGGCAATTCTTTTTATTTTTTGAAGTGGTCTCAAAAATAGGATTCGAGTTGGCGCGATTGGTGGTGTGTCAGAAAACATTCATTTCAGTCCAATTCACAAGTTTCCATGATTGAAAGTCATTGTAGGGTCGTCTGAGGCGTTCGGCAAATTTTTATATTTTTTGAAGTGGTCTCAAAAATATGATTCGAGTTGGCGCGATTGCTGGTGAATCAGAAAACATTCATTCCAGTCCACTTAACAACTATTCATGATTGAAAGTCATTGTAGGGTCGTCAGAGGCGTTCGGCAAATTATTATATTTTTTGAAGTGGTCTCAAAAATATGATTCGAGTTGGCGCGATTGCTGGTGGGTCAGGAAACATTCATTTCAGTCCACTTAACAACTTTCCATGATTAAAAGTCATTGTAGGGTCGTCAGAGGCGTTCGGCAAATTTTTATATTTTTTGAAGTGGTCTCAAAAATATGATTCGAGTTGGCGCGATTGCTGGTGAATCAGAAAACATTCATTTCAGTCCACTTAAGAACTTTTCATGATTGAAAGTCATTGTAGGGTCGTCAGAGGCGTTCGGCAAATTTTTTTATTTTTTGAAGTGGTCTCAAATATAGAATTCGAGTTGGCGCGATTGCAGGTGGGTCAGAAAACATTCATTTCAGTCCAATTAACAACTTTTCATGATTGAAAGTCATTGTCGGGTCGTCAGAGGCGTTCGGCAATTCTTTATATTTTTTGAAGTGGTCTTAAAAATAGGGTTCGAGTTGGCGCGATTGGTGGTGGGTCAGAAAACATTCATTTTTGTCCAATTCACAAGTTTTCATGATTGAAAGTCATTGTAGGGTCGTCAGAGGCGTTCGGCAAATTCTTTTATTTTTTGAAGTGGTCTCAAAAATAGAATTCGAGTTGGCGCGATTGCAGGTGGGTCAGAAAACATTCATTTCAGTCCAATTAACAACTTTTCATGATTGAAAGTCATTGTCGGGTCGTCAGAGGCGTTCGGCAATTCTTTTTATTTTTTGAAATGGTCTCAAAAATAGGATTCGAGTTGGCGCGATTGCTGGTGGGTCAGAAAACATTCATTTCAGTCCATTTAACAACTTTTCATGATTGAAAGTCATTGTAGGGTCCTCAGAGGCGTTCGGCAAATTTTTATATTTTTTGAAGTGGTCTCAAAAATATGATTCGAGTTGGCGCGATTGCTGGTGGATCAGAAAACATTCAATTCAGTCCACTTAACAACTTTTCATGATTGAAAGTCATTGTAGGGTCGTCAGAGGCGTTCGGCAAATTATTATATTTTTTGAAGTGGTCTCAAAAATATGATTCGAGTTGGCGCGATTGCTGGTGGGTCAGAAAACATTCATTTCAGTCCACTTAACAACTTTTCATGATTGAAAGTCATTGTAGGGTCGTCAGAGGCGTTCGGCAAATTTTTTTATTTTTTGAAGTGGTCTCAAAAATAGAATTCGAGTTGGCGCGATTGCAGGTGGGTCAGAAAACATTCATTCCAGTCCAATTAACAACTTTTCTTGATTGAAAGTCATTGTCGGGTCGTCAGAGGCGTTCGGCAAATTTTTATATTTTTTGAAATGGTCTCAAAAATATGATTCGAGTTGGCGCGATTGCTGGTGGGTCAGAAAACATTCATTTCAGTCCATTTAACAATTTTTCATTATTTGAAAGTCATTGTAGGGTCGTCAGAGGCGTTCGGCAAATTTTTATATTTTTTGAAGTGGTCTCAAAAATATGATTCGAGTTGGCGCGATTGCTGGTGAATCAGAAAACATTCATTTCAGTCCACTTAACAACTTTTCATGATTGAAAGTCATTGTAGGGTCGTCAGAGGCGTTCGGCAAATTTTTATATTTTTTGAAGTGGTCTCAAAAATATGATTCGAGTTGGCTCGATTGCTGGTGAATCAGAAAACATTCATTTCAGTCCACTTCACAACTTTTCATGTTTGAAAGTTATTGTCGGGTCGTCAGAGGCGTTCGGCAATTTTTTTTATTTTTTGAAGTGGTCTCAAAAATAGAATTCGAGTTGGCGCGATTGCAGGTGTGTCAGAAAACATTCATTTCAGTCCAATTCACAAGTTTCCATGATTGAAAGTCATTGTAGGGTGGTCAGAGGCGTTCAGCAATTTTTTAAATTTTTTGAAGTGGTATCAAAATTAGGATTCGAGTTGGCGCGATTGCTGGTGGGTCAGAAAACATTCATTTCTGTCCAATTCACAAGTTTTCATGATTGAAAGTCATTGTAGGGTCCTCAGAGGCGTTCGGCAAATTTTTATATTTTTTGAAGTGGTCTCAAAAATATGATTCGAGTTGGCGCGATTGCTGGTGAATCTGAAAACATTCAATTCAGTCCACTTAACAACTTTTCATGATTGAAAGTCATTGTAGGGTCGTCAGAGGCGTTCGGCAAATTTTTATATTTTTTGAAGTGGTCTCAAAAATATGATTCGAGTTGGCGCGATTGCTGGTGAATCAGAAAACATTCATTTCAGTCCACTTAAGAACTTTTCATGATTGAAAGTCATTGTAGGGTCGACAGAGGCGTTCGGCA
The DNA here is from genome assembly GCA_958502065.1 of Chrysolina americana. NCBI lineage: Eukaryota > Metazoa > Arthropoda > Insecta > Coleoptera > Chrysomelidae > Chrysolina > Chrysolina americana. The sequence goes on from OY293414.1 coordinate 88,124,216, forward strand.
AATTTTTTTATTTTTTGAAGTGGTCTCAAAAATATGATTCGAGTTGGCGCGATTGCTGGTGAATCAGAAAACATTCAATTCAGTCCACTTAACAACTTTTCATGATTGAAAGTCATTGTAGGGTCGACAGAGGCGTTCGGCAAATTTTTTTATTTTTTGAAGTGGTCTCAAAAATATGATTCGAGTTGGCGCGATTGCTGGTGAATCAGAAAACATTCAATTCAGTCCACTTAACAACTTTTCATAATTGAAAGTCATTGTCGGGTCGTCAGAGGCGTTCGGCAATTCTTTATATTTTTTGAAGTGGTCTTAAAAATAGGGTTCGAGTTGGCGCGATTGGTGGTGGGTCAGAAAACTTCCATTTCTGTCCAATTCACAAGTTTTCATGATTGAAAGTCATTGTAGGGTCGTCAGAGGCGTTCGGCAAATTTTTTCATTTTTTGAAGTGGTCTCAAAAATAGAATTCGAGTTGGCGCGATTGCAGGTGGGTCAGAAAACATTCATTTCAGTCCAATTAACAACTTTTCATGATTGAAAGTCATTGTCGGGTCGTCAGAGGCGTTCGGCAATTCTTTTTATTTTTTGAAATGGTCTCAAAAATAGGATTCGAGTTGGCGCGATTGCTGATGGGTCAGAAAACATTCATTTCAGTCCATTTAACAACTTTTCATGATTGAAAGTCATTGTAGGGTCCTCAGAGGCGTTCGGCAAATTTTTATATTTTTTGAAGTGGTCTCAAAAATATGATTCGAGTTGGCGCGATTGCTGGTGAATCAGAAAACATTCAATTCAGTCCACTTAACAACTTTTCATGATTGAAAGTCATTGTAGGGTCGTCAGAGGCGTTCGGCAAATTATTATATTTTTTGAAGTGGTCTCAAATATATGATTCGAGTTGACGCGATTGCTGGTGAATCAGAAAACATTCATTTCAGTCCACTTAAGAACTTTTCATGATTGAAAGTCATTGTAGGGTCGTCAGAGGCGTTCGGCAAATTTTTTTATTTTTTGAAGTGGTCTCAAAAATAGAATTCGAGTTGGCGCGATTGCAGGTGGGTCAGAAAACATTCATTTCAGTCCAATTAACAACTTTTCATGATTGAAAGTCATTGTCGGGTCGTCAGAGGCGTTCGGCAATTCTTTATATTTTTTGAAGTGGTCTTAAAAATAGGGTTCGAGTTGGCGCGATTGGTGGTGGGTCAGAAAACTTTCATTTCTGTCCAATTCACAAGTTTTCATGATTGAAAGTCATTGTAGGGTCGTCAGAGGCGTTCGGCAAATTTTTTTATTTTTTGAAGTGGTCTCAAAAATAGAATTCGAGTTGGCGCGATTGCAGGTGGGTCAGAAAACATTCATTTCAGTCCAATTAACAACTTTTCATGATTGAAAGTCATTGTAGGGTCGTCAGAGGCGTTCGGCAATTCTTTTTATTTTTTGAAATGGTCTCAAAAATAGGATTCGAGTTGGCGCGATTGCTGGTGGGTCAGAAAACATTCATTTCAGTCCATTTAACAACTTTTCATGATTGAAAGTCATTGTAGGGTCCTCAGAGGCGTTCGGCAAATTTTTATATTTTTTGAAGTGGTCTCAAAAATATGATTCGTGTTGGCGCGATTGCTGGTGAATCAGAAAACATTCAATTCAGTCCACTTAACAACTTTTCATAATTGAAAGTCATTGTAGGGTCGTCAGAGGCGTTCGGCAAATTATTATATTTTTTGAAGTGATCTCTAAAATATGATTCGAGTTGGCGCGATTGCTGGTGGGTCAGAAAACATTCATTTCAGTCCACTTAACAACTTTTCATGATTGAAAGTCATTGTAGGGTCGTCAGAGGCGTTCGGCAAATTTTTTTATTTTTTGAAGTGGTCTCAAATATAGAATTCGAGTTGGCGCGATTGCAGGTGGGTCAGAAAACATTCATTTCAGTCCAATTAACAACTTTTCATGATTGAAAGTCATTGTCGGGTCGTCAGAGGCGTTCGGCAATTCTTTTTATTTTTTGAAGTGGTCTCAAAAATAGGATTCGAGTTGGCGCGATTGGTGGTGTGTCAGAAAACATTCATTTCAGTCCAATTCACAAGTTTCCATGACTGAAAGTCATTGTAGGGTCGTCTGAGGCGTTCGGCAAATTTTTATATGCTTTGAAGTGGTCTCAAAAATATGATTCGAGTTGGCGCGATTGCTGGTGAATCAGAAAACATTCATTTCAGTCCACTTAACAACTATTCATGATTGAAAGTCATTGTATGGTCGTCAGAGGCGTTCGGCAAATTATTATATTTTTTGAAGTGGTCTCAAAAATATGATTCGAGTTGGCGCGATTGCTGGTGGGTCAGAAAACATTCATTTCAGTCCACTTAACAACTTTCCATGATTAAAAGTCATTGTAGGGTCGTCAGAGGCGTTCGGCAAATTTTTATATTTTTTGAAGTGGTCTCAAAAATATGATTCGAGTTGGCGCGATTGCTGGTGAATCAGAAAACATTCATTTCAGTCCACTTAAGAACTTTTCATGATTGAAAGTCATTATAGGGTCGTCAGAGGCGTTCGGCAAATTTTTTTATTTTTTGAAGTGGTCTCAAAAATAGAATTCGAGTTGGCGCGATTGCAGGTGGGTCAGAAAACATTCATTTCAGTCCAATTAACAACTTTTCATGATTGAAAGTCATTGTCGGGTCGTCAGAGGCGTTCGGCAATTCTTTATATTTTTTGAAGTGGTTTTAAAAATAGGGTTCGAGTTGGCGCGATTGGTGGTGGGTCAGAAAACTTTCATTTCTGTCCAATTCACAAGTTTTCATGATTGAAAGTCATTGTAGGGTCGTCAGAGGCGTTCGGCAAATTTTTTTATTTTTTGAAGTGGTCTCAAAAATAGAATTCGAGTTGGCGCGATTGCAGGTGGGTCAGAAAACATTCATTTCAGTCCAATTAACAACTTTTCATGATTGAAAGTCATTGTCGGGTCGTCAGAGGCGTTCGGCAATTCTTTTTATTTTTTGAAATGGTCTCAAAACTAGGATTCGAGTTGGCGCGATTGCTGGTGGGTCAGAAAACATTCATTTCAGTCCATTTAACTACTTTTCATGATTGAAAGTCATTGTAGGGTCCTCAGAGGCGTTCGGCAAATTATTATATTTTTTGAAGTGGTCTCAAATATATGATTCGAGTTGGCGCGATTGCTGGTGGGTCAGAAAACATTCATTTCAGTCCACTTAACAACTTTTCATGATTGAAAGTCATTGTAGGGTCGTCAGAGGCGTTCAGCAAATTTTTTTATTTTTTGAAGTGGTCTCAAAAATAGAATTCGAGTTGGCGCGATTGCAGGTGGGTCAGAAAACATTCATTTCAGTCCAATTAACAACTTTTCATGATTGAAAGTCATTGTCGGGTCGTCAGAGGCGTTCGGCAATTCTTTATATTTTTTGAAATGGTCTCAAAAATAGGATTCGAGTTGGCGCGATTGCTGGTGGGTCAGAAAACATTCATTTCAGTCCATTTAACAACTTTTCATCATTTGAAAGTCATTGTAGGGTCGTCAGAGGCGTTCGGCAAATTTTTATATTTTTTGAAGTGGTCTCAAAAATATGATTCGAGTTGGCGCGATTGCTGGTGAATCAGAAAACATTCATTTCAGTCCACTTAACAACTTTTCATGATTGAAAGTCATTGTAGGGTCGTCAGAGGCGTTCGGCAAATTATTATATTTTTTGAAGTGGTCTCAAAAATATGATTCGAGTTGGCGCGATCGCTGGTGGGTCAGAAAACATTCATTCAGGTCCACTTAACAACTTTTCATGATTGAAAGTCATTGTAGGGTCGTCAGAGGCGTTCGGCAAATTTTTATATTTTTTGAAGTGGTCTCAAAAATATGATTCGAGTTGGCTCGATTGCTGGTGAATCAGAAAACATTCATTTCAGTCCACTTATCAACTTTTCATGTTTGAAAGTTATTGTCGGGTCGTCAGGGGCGTTCGGCGATTTTTTTTATTTTTTGAAGTGGTCTCAAAAATAGAATTCGAGTTGGCGCGATTGCAGGTGTGTCAGAAAACATTCATTTCAGTCCAATTCACAAGTTTCCATGATTGAAAGTCATTGTAGGGTGGTCAGAGGCGTTCGGCAATTATTTAAATTTTTTGAAGTGGTATCAAAATTAGGATTCGAGTTGGCGCGATTGCTGGTGGGTCAGAAAACATTCATTTCTGTCCAATTCACAAGTTTTCATGACTGAAAGTCATTGTAGGGTCGTCAGAGGCGTTCGGCAAATTTTTTTATTTTTTGAAGTGGTCTCAAAAATAGAATTCGAGTTGGCGCGATTGCTGGTGAATCAGAAAACATTCATTTCAGTCCACTTAACAACTTTTCATGATTGAAAGTCATTGTAGGGTCGTCAGAGGCGTTCGGCAAATTATTATATTTTTTGAAGTGGTCTCAAAAATATGATTCGAGTTGGCGCGATTGCTGGTGGGTCAGAAAACATTCATTTCAGTCCACTTAACAACTTTCCATGATTGAAAGTCATTGTAGGGTCGTCAGAGGCGTTCGGCAAATATTTATATTTTTTGAAGTGGTCCCAAAAATATGATTCGAGTTGGCGCGATTGCTGGTGAATCAGAAAACATTCATTTCAGTCCACTTAACAACTTTTCATGATTGAAAGTCATTGTAGGGTCGTCAGAGGCGTTCGGCAAATTTTTTTATTTTTTGAAGTGGTCTCAAAAATAGAATTCGAGTTGGCGCGATTGGTGGTGGGTCAGAAAACATTCATTCCTGTCCAATTCACAAGTTTTCATGATTGAAAGTCATTGTAGGGTCGTCAGAGGCATTCGGCAAATTTTTTTATTTTTTGAAGTGGTCTCAAAAATAGAATTCGAGTTGGCGCGATTGCAGGTGGGTCAGAAAATATTCATTTCAGTCCAATTAACAACTTTTCATGATTGAAAGTCATTGTCGGGTCGTCAGAGGCGTTCGGCAATTCTTTTTATTTTTTGAAATGGTCTCAAAAATAGGATTCGAGTTGGCGCGATTGCTGGTGGGTCAGAAAACATTCATTTCAGTCCATTCAAACACTTTTCACGATTGAAAGTCATTGTAGGGTCCTCAGAGGCGTTCGGCAAATTTTTATATTTTTTGAAGTGGTCTCAAAAATATGATTCGTGTTGGCGCGATTGCTGGTGAATCAGAAAACATTCAATTCAGTCCACTTAACAAATTTTCATGATTGGAAGTCATTGTAGGGTCGTCAGAGGCGTTCGGCAAATTATTATATTTTTTGAAGTGGTCTCAAAAATATGATTCGAGTTGGCGCGATTGCTGGTGGGTCAGAAAACATTTATTTCAGTCCACTTAACAACTTTTCATGATTGAAAGTCATTGTAGGGTCGTCAGAGGCGTTCGGCAAATTTTTTTATTTTTTGAATTGGTCTCAAATATAGAATTCGAGTTGGCGCGATTGCAGGTGGGTCAGAAAACATTCATTTCAGTCCAATTAACAACTTTTCATGATTGAAAGTCATTGTCGGGTCGTCAGAGGCGTTCAGCTAATTTTTTATTTTTTGTAGTGGTCTCAAAAATAGGATTTGGGTTGACGCGATTGGTGGTAGGTCAGAAAACATTCATATCAGTCCAATCCACAAGTTTTCATGATTGAAAGTCATTGTAGGGTCGTCAGATGCGTTCGGCAAATTTTTATATTTTTTGAAGTGGTCTCAAAAATATGATTCGAGTTGGCGCGATTGCTGGTGAATCAGAAAACATTCATTTCAGTCCACTTAACAACTTTTCATGATTGAAAGTCATTGTAGGGTCGTCAGAGGCGTTCGGCAAATTATTATATTTTTTGAAGTGGTCTCAAAAATATGATTCGTGTTGGCGCGATTGCTGGTGAATCAGAAAACATTCAATTCAGTCCACTTAACAACTTTTCATAATTGAAAGTCATTGTAGGGTCGTCAGAGGCGTTCGGCAAATTATTATATTTTTTGAAGTGATCTCTAAAATATGATTCGAGTTGGCGCGATTGCTGGTGGGTCAGAAAACATTCATTTCAGTCCACTTAACAACTTTTCATGATTGAAAGTCATTGTAGGGTCGTCAGAGGCGTTCGGCAAATTTTTTTATTTTTTGAAGTGGTCTCAAATATAGAATTCGAGTTGGCGCGATTGCAGGTGGGTCAGAAAACATTCATTTCAGTCCAATTAACAACTTTTCATGATTGAAAGTCATTGTCGGGTCGTCAGAGGCGTTCGGCAATTCTTTTTATTTTTTGAAGTGGTCTCAAAAATAGGATTCGAGTTGGCGCGATTGGTGGTGTGTCAGAAAACATTCATTTCAGTCCAATTCACAAGTTTCCATGACTGAAAGTCATTGTAGGGTCGTCTGAGGCGTTCGGCAAATTTTTATATGCTTTGAAGTGGTCTCAAAAATATGATTCGAGTTGGCGCGATTGCTGGTGAATCAGAAAACATTCATTTCAGTCCACTTAACAACTATTCATGATTGAAAGTCATTGTATGGTCGTCAGAGGCGTTCGGCAAATTATTATATTTTTTGAAGTGGTCTCAAAAATATGATTCGAGTTGGCGCGATTGCTGGTGGGTCAGAAAACATTCATTTCAGTCCACTTAACAACTTTCCATGATTAAAAGTCATTGTAGGGTCGTCAGAGGCGTTCGGCAAATTTTTATATTTTTTGAAGTGGTCTCAAAAATATGATTCGAGTTGGCGCGATTGCTGGTGAATCAGAAAACATTCATTTCAGTCCACTTAAGAACTTTTCATGATTGAAAGTCATTATAGGGTCGTCAGAGGCGTTCGGCAAATTTTTTTATTTTTTGAAGTGGTCTCAAAAATAGAATTCGAGTTGGCGCGATTGCAGGTGGGTCAGAAAACATTCATTTCAGTCCAATTAACAACTTTTCATGATTGAAAGTCATTGTCGGGTCGTCAGAGGCGTTCGGCAATTCTTTATATTTTTTGAAGTGGTTTTAAAAATAGGGTTCGAGTTGGCGCGATTGGTGGTGGGTCAGAAAACTTTCATTTCTGTCCAATTCACAAGTTTTCATGATTGAAAGTCATTGTAGGGTCGTCAGAGGCGTTCGGCAAATTTTTTTATTTTTTGAAGTGGTCTCAAAAATAGAATTCGAGTTGGCGCGATTGCAGGTGGGTCAGAAAACATTCATTTCAGTCCAATTAACAACTTTTCATGATTGAAAGTCATTGTCGGGTCGTCAGAGGCGTTCGGCAATTCTTTTTATTTTTTGAAGTGGTCTCAAAAATATGATTCGAGTTGGCGCGATTGCTGGTGGGTCAGGAAACATTCATTTCAGTCCACTTAACAACTTTCCATGATTAAAAGTCATTGTAGGGTCGTCAGAGGCGTTCGGCAAATTTTTATATTTTTTGAAGTGGTCTCAAAAATATGATTCGAGTTGGCGCGATTGCTGGTGAATCAGAAAACATTCAATACAGTCCACTTAACAACTTTTCATGATTGAAAGTCATTGTAGGGTCGTCAGAGGCGTTCGGCAAATTATTATATTTTTTGAAGTGGTCTCAAATATATGATTCGAGTTGGCGCGATTGCTGGTGGGTCAGAAAACATTCATTTCAGTCCACTTAACAACTTTTCATGATTGAAAGTCATTGTAGGGTCGTCAGAGGCGTTCAGCAATTTTTTTAATTTTTTGAAGTGGTCTCAAAAATAGAATTCGAGTTGGCGCGATTGCAGGTGGGTCAGAAAACATTCATTTCAGTCCAATTAACAACTTTTCATAATTGAAAGTCATTGTCGGGTCGTCAGAGGCGTTCGGCAATTCTTTATATTTTTTGAAATGGTCTCAAAAATAGGATTCGAGTTGGCGCGATTGCTGGTGGGTCAGAAAACATTCATTTCAGTCCATTTAACAACTTTTCATCATTTGAAAGTCATTGTAGGTTCGTCAGAGGCGTTCGGCAAATTTTTATATTTTTTGAAGTGGTCTCAAAAATATGATTCGAGTTGGCGCGATTGCTGGTGAATCAGAAAACATTCATTTCAGTCCACTTGACAACTTTTCATGATTGAAAGTCATTGTAGGGTCGTCAGAGGCGTTCGGCAAATTATTATATTTTTTGAAGTGGTCTCAAAAATATGATTCGAGTTGGCGCGATCGCTGGTGGGTCAGAAAACATTCATTCAGGTCCACTTAACAACTTTTCATGATTGAAAGTCATTGTAGGGTCGTCAGAGGCGTTCGGCAAATTTTTATATTTTTTGAAGTGGTCTCAAAAATATGATTCGAGTTGGCTCGATTGCTGGTGGGTCAGAAAACATTCATTTCAGTCCACTTAACAACTTTTCATGATTGAAAGTCATTGTAGGGTCGTCAGAGGCGTTCGGCAAATTTTTTTATTTTTTGAAGTGGTCTCAAATATAGAATTCGAGTTGGCGCGATTGCAGGTGGGTCAGAAAACATTCATTTCAGTCCAATTAACAACTTTTCATGATTGAAAGTCATTGTCGGGTCGTCAGAGGCGTTCGGCAATTCTTTTTATTTTTTGAAGTGGTCTCAAAAATAGGATTCGAGTTGGCGCGATTGGTGGTGTGTCAGAAAACATTCATTTCAGTCCAATTCACAAGTTTCCATGATTGAAAGTCATTGTAGGGTCGTCTGAGGCGTTCGGCAAATTTTTATATTCTTTGAAGTGGTCTCAAAAATATGATTCGAGTTGGCGCGATTGCTGGTGAATCAGAAAACATTCATTTCAGTCAACTTAACAACTATTCATGATTGAAAGTCATTGTAGGGTCGTCAGAGGCGTTCGGCAAATTATTATATTTTTTGAAGTGGTCTCAAAAATATGATTCGAGTTGGCGCGATTGCTGGTGGGTCAGAAAACATTCTTTTCAGTCCACTTAACAACTTTCCATGATTAAAAGTCATTGTAGGGTCGTCAGAGGCGTTCGGCAAATTTTTATATTTTTTGAAGTGGTCTCAAAAATATGATTCGAGTTGGCGCGATTGCTGGTGAATCAGGAAACATTCATTTCAGTCCACTTAAGAACTTTTCATGATTGAAAGTCATTGTAGAGTCGTCAGAGGCGTTCGGCAAATTTTTATATTTTTTGAAGTGGTCCCAAAAATATGATTCGAGTTGGCGCGATTGCTGGTGAATCAGAAAACATTCATTTCAGTCCACTTAACAACTTTTCATGATTGAAAGTCACTGTAGGGTCGTCAGAGGCGTTCGGCAATTTTTTAAATTTTTCGAAGTGGTATCAAAATTAGGATTCGAGTTGGCGCGATTGCTGGTGGGTCAGAAAACATTCATTTCTGTCCAATTCACAAGTTTTCATGACTGAAAGTCATTGTAGGGTCGTCAGAGGCGTTCGGCAAATTTTTTTATTTTTTGAAGTGGTCTCAAAAATAGAATTCGAGTTGGCGCGATTGCAGGTGGGTCAGAAAACATTCATTTCAGTCCAATTACCAACTTTTCATGCTTGAAAGTCATTGTCGGGTCGTCAGAGGCGTTCGGCAATTCTTTTTATTTTTTGAAGTGGTCTCAAAAATAGGATTCGAGTTGGCGCGATTGGTGGTGTGTCAGAAAACATTCATTTCAGTCAAATTCACAAGTTTCCATGATTGAAAGTCATTGTAGGGTCGTCAGAGGCGTTCGGCAAATTTTTATATTTTTTGAAGTGGTCTCAAAAATATGATTCGAGTTGGCGCGATTGCTGGTGAATCAGAAAACATTCATTTCAGTCTACTTAACAACTTTTCATGATTGAAAGTCATTGTAGGGTCGTCAGAGGCGTTCGGCAAATTATTATATTTTTTGAAGTGGTCTCAAAAATATGATTCGAGTTGGCGCGATTGCTGGTGGGTCAGAAAACATTCATTTCAGTCCACTTAACAACTTCCCATGATTGGAAGTTATTGTAGGGTCGTCAGAGGCGTTCGGCAAATTTTTATATTTTTTGAAGTGGTCCCAAAAATATGATTCGAGTTGGCGCGATTGCTGGTGAATCAGAGAACATTCATTTCAGTCCACTTAACAACTTTTCATGATTGAAAGTCATTGTAGGGTCGTCAGAGGCGTTCGGCAAATTTTTTTATTTTTTGAAGTGGTCTCAAAAATAGAATTCGAGTTGGCGCGATTGGTGGTGGGTCAGAAAACATTCATTTCTGTCCAATTCACAGGTTTTCATGATTGAAAGTCATTGTAGGGTCGTCAGAGGCATTCGGCAAATTTTTTTATTTTTTGAAGTGGTCTCAAAAATAGAATTCGAGTTGGCGCGATTGCTGGTGGGTCAGAAAACATTCATTTCAGTCCACTTAACAACTTTTCATGATTGAAAGTCATTGTCGGGTCGTCAGAGGCGTTCGGCAATTCTTTATATTTTTTGAAATGGTCTCAAAAATAGGATTCGAGTTGGCGCGATTGCTGGTGGGTCAGAAAACATTCATTTCAGTCCATTTAACAATTTTTCATCATTTGAAAGTCATTGTAGGGTCGTCAGAGGCGTTCGGCAAATTTTTATATTTTTTGAAGTGGTTTCAAAAATATGATTCGAGTTGGCGCGATTGCTGGTGAATCAGAAAACATTCAATTCAGTCCACTTAACAACTTTTCATGATTGAAAGTCATTGTAGGGTCGTCAGAGGCGTTCGGCAAATTATTATATTTTTTGAAGTGATCTCTAAAATATGATTCGAGTTGGCGCGATTGCTGGTGGGTCAGAAAACATTCATTTCAGTCCACTTAACATTTTTTCATGATTGAAAGTCATTGTAGGGTCGTCAGAGGCGTTCGGCAAATTTTTTTATTTTTTGAAGTGGTCTCAAATATAGAATTCGAGTTGGCGCGATTGCAGGTGGGTCAGAAAACATTCATTTCAGTCCAATTAACAACTTTTCATGATTGAAAGTCATTGTCGGGTAGTCAGAGGCGTTCGGCAATTCTTTTTATTTTTTGAAGTGGTCTCAAAAATAGGATTCGAGTTGGCGCGATTGGTGGTGTGTCAGAAAACATTCATTTCAGTCCAATTCAAAAGTTTCCATGATTGAAAGTCATTGTAGGGTCGTCTGAGGCGTTCGGCAAATTTTTATATTCTTTGAAGTGGTCTCAAAAATATGATTCGAGTTGGCGCGATTGCTGGTAAATCAGAAAACATTCATTTCAGTCCACTTAACAACTATTCATGATTGAAAGTTATTGTAGGGTCGTCAGAGGCGTTCGGCAAATTATTATATTTTTTGAAGTGGTCTCAAAAATATGATTCGAGTTGGCGCGATTGCTGGTGGGTCAGAAAACATTCATTCCAGTCCACTTAACAACTTTCCATGATTAAAAGTCATTGTAGGGTCGTCAGAGGCGTTCGGCAAATTTTTATATTTTTTGAAGTGGTCTCAAAAATATGATTCGAGTTGGCGCGATTGCTGGTGAATCAGAAAACATTCATTTCAGTCTACTTAAGAACTTTTCATGATTGAAAGTCATTGTAGGGTCGTCAGAGGCGTTCGGCAAATTTTTTTATTTTTTGAAGTGGTCTCAAAAATAGAATTCGAGTTGGCGCGATTGCAGGTGGGTCAGAAAACATTCATTTCAGTCCAATTAACAACTTTTCATGATTGAAAGTCATTGTCGGGTCGTCAGAGGCGTTCAACAATTCTTTATATTTTTTGAAATGGTCTCAAAAATAGGATTCGAGTTGGCGCGATTGCTGGTGGGTCAGAAAACATTCATTTCAGTCCATTTAACAACTTTTCATGATTGAAAGTCATTAGAGGGTCCTCAGAGGCGTTCGGCAAATTTTTATATTTTTTGAAGTGGTCTCAAAAATATGATTCGTGTTGGCGCGATTGCTGGTGAATCAGAAAACATTCAATTCAGTCCACTTAACAACTTTTCATGATTGAAAGTCATTGTAGGGTCGTCAGAGGCGTTCGGCAAATTATTATATTTTTTGAAGTGATCTCTAAAATATGATTCGAGTTGGCGCGATTGCTGGTGGGTCAGAAAACATTCAATTCAGTCCACTTAACAACTTTTCATGATTGAAAGTCATTGTAGGGTCGTCAGAGGCGTTCGGCAAATTTTTTTATTTTTTGAAGTGGTCTCAAATATAGAATTCGAGTTGGCGCGATTGCGGGTGGGTCAGAAAACATTCATTTCAGTCCAATTAACAACTTTTCATGATTAAAAGTCATTGTCGGGTCGTCAGAGGCGTTCGGCAATTCTTTTTATTTTTTGAAGTGGTCTCAAAAATAGGATTCGAGTTGGCGCGATTGGTGGTGTGTCAGAAAACATTCATTTCAGTCCAATTCACAAGTTTCCATGATTGAAAGTCATTGTAGGGTCGTCTGAGGCGTTCGGCAAATTTTTATATTCTTTGAAGTGGTCTCAAAAATATGATTCGAGTTGGCGCGATTGCTGGTGAATCAGAAAACATTCATTTCAGTCCACTTAACAACTATTCATGATTGAAAGTCATTGTAGGGTCGTCAGAGGCGTTCGGCAAATTATTATATTTTTTGAAGTGGTCTCAAAAATATGATTCGAGTTGGCGCGATTGCTGGTGGGTCAAAAGACATTCATTTCAGTCCACTTAACAACTTTCCATTATTAAAAGTCATTGTAGGGTCGTCAGAGGCGTTCGGCAAATTATTATATTTTTTGAAGTGGTCTCAAAAATATGATTCGAGTTGGCGCGATTGCTGGTGGGTCAGAAAACATTCATTTCAGTCCACTTAACAACTTTCCATGATTAAAAGTCATTGTAGGGTCGTCAGAGGCGTTCGGCAAATTTTTATATTTTTTGAAGTGGTCTCAAAAATATGATTCGAGTTGGCGCGATTGCTGGTGAATCAGAAAACATTCATTTCAGTCCACTTAAGAACTTTTCATGATTGAAAGTCATTATAGGGTCGTCAGAGGCGTTCGGCAAATTTTTTTATTTTTTGAAGTGGTCTCAAAAATAGAATTCGAGTTGGCGCGATTGCAGCTGGGTCAGAAAACATTCATTTCAGTCCAATTAACAACTTTTCATGATTGAAAGTCATTGTCGGGTCGTCAGAGGCGTTCGGCAATTCTTTATATTTTTTGAAGTGGTCTTAAAAATAGGGTTCGAGTTGGCGCGATTGGTGGTGGGTCAGAAAACTTTCATTTCTGTCCAATTCACAAGTTTTTATGATTGAAAGTCATTGTAGGGTCGTCAGAGGCGTTTGGCAAATTTTTTTATTTTTTGAAGTGGTCTCAAAAATAGAATTCGAGTTGGCGCGATTGCAGGTGGGTCAGAAAACATTCATTTCAGTCCAATTAACAACTTTTCATGATTGAAAGTCATTGTCGGGTCGTCAGAGGCGTTCGGCAATTCTTTTTATTTTTTGAAATGGTCTCAAAAATAGGATTCGAGTTGGCGCGATTGCTGGTGGGTCAGAAAACATTCATTTCAGTCCATTTAACAACTTTTCATGATTGAAAGTCATTGTAGGGTCCTCAGAGGCGTTCGGCAAATTTTTATATTTTTTGAAGTGGTCTCAAAAATATGATTCGAGTTGGCGCGATTGCTGGTGAATCAGAAAACATTCAATACAGTCCACTTAACAACTTTTCATGATTGAAAGTCATTGTAGGGTCGTCAGAGGCGTTCGGCAAATTATTATATTTTTTGAAGTGGTCTCAAATATATGATTCGAGTTGGCGCGATTGCTGGTGGGTCAGAAAACATTCATTTCAGTCCACTTAACAACTTTTCATGATTGAAAGTCATTGTAGGGTCGTCAGAGGCGTTCAGCAATTTTTTTAATTTTTTGAAGTGGTCTCAAAAATAGAATTCGAGTTGGCGCGATTGCAGGTGGGTCAGAAAACATTCATTTCAGTCCAATTAACAACTTTTCATAATTGAAAGTCATTGTCGGGTCGTCAGAGGCGTTCGGCAATTCTTTATATTTTTTGAAATGGTCTCAAAAATAGGATTCGAGTTGGCGCGATTGCTGGTGGGTCAGAAAACATTCATTTCAGTCCATTTAACAACTTTTCATCATTTGAAAGTCATTGTAGGTTCGTCAGAGGCGTTCGGCAAATTTTTATATTTTTTGAAGTGGTCTCAAAAATATGATTCGAGTTGGCGCGATTGCTGGTGAATCAGAAAACATTCATTTCAGTCCACTTGACAACTTTTCATGATTGAAAGTCATTGTAGGGTCGTCAGAGGCGTTCGGCAAATTATTATATTTTTTGAAGTGGTCTCAAAAATATGATTCGAGTTGGCGCGATCGCTGGTGGGTCAGAAAACATTCATTCAGGTCCACTTAACAACTTTTCATGATTGAAAGTCATTGTAGGGTCGTCAGAGGCGTTCGGCAAATTTTTATATTTTTTGAAGTGGTCTCAAAAATATGATTCGAGTTGGCTCGATTGCTGGTGAATCAGAAAACATTCATTTTAGTCCACTTATCAACTTTTCATGTTTGAAAGTTATTGTCGGGTCGTCAGAGGCGTTCGACGATTTTTTTATTTTTTGAAGTGGTCTCAAAAATAGAATTCGAGTTAGCGCGATTGCAGGTGTGTCAGAAAACATTCATTTCAGTCCAATTCACAAGTTTCCATGATTGAAAGTCATTGTAGGGTGGTCAGAGGCGTTCGGCAATTATTTAAATTTTTTGAAGTGGTATCAAAATTAGGATTCGAGTTGGCGCGATTGCTGGTGGGTCAGAAAACATTCATTTCTGTCCAATTCACAAGTTTTCATGACTGAAAGTCATTGTAGGGTCGTCAGAGGCGTTCGGCAAATTTTTTTATTTTTTGAAGTGGTCTCAAAAATAGAATTCGAGTTGGCGCGATTGCAGGTGGGTCAGAAAACATTCATTTCAGTCCAATTGAAAATTTTTCATGATTGAAAGTCATTGTCGGGTCGTCAGAGGCGTTCGGCAATTCTTTTTATTTTTTGAAGTGGTCTCAAAAATAGGATTCGAGTTGGCGCGATTGGTGGTGAGTCAGAAAACATTCATTTCAGTCCAATTCACAAGTTTCCATGATTGAAAGTCATTGTAGGGTCGTCAGAGGCGTTCGGCAAATTTTTATATTTTTTGAAGTGGTCTCAAAAATATTATTCGAGTTGGCGCGATTGCTGGTGAATCAGAAAACATTCATTTCAGTCCACTTAACAACTTTTCATGATTGAAAGTCATTGTAGGGTCGTCAGAGGCGTTCGGCAAATTATTATATTTTTTGAAGTGGTCTCAAAAATATGATTCGAGTTGGCGCGATTGCTGGTGGGTCAGAAAACATTCATTTCAGTCCACTTAACAACTTTCCATGATTGAAAGTCATTGTAGGGTCGTCAGAGGCGTTCGGCAAATTTTTATATTTTTTGAAGTGGTCCCAAAAATATGATTCGAGTTGGCGCGATTGCTGGTGAATCAGAAAACATTCATTTCAGTCCACTTAACAACTTTTCATGATTGAAAGTCATTGTAGGGTCGTCAGAGGCGTTCGGCAAATTTTTTTATTTTTTGAAGTGGTCTCAAAAATAGAATTCCAGTTGGCGCGATTGGTGGTGGGTCAGAAAACATTCATTTCTGTCCAATTCACAAGTTTTCATGATTGAAAGTCATTGTAGGGTCGTCAGAGGCATTCGGCAAATTTTTTTATTTTTTGAAGTGGTCTCAAAAATAGAATTCGAGTTGGCGCGATTTCAGGTGGGTCAGAAAATATTCATTTTAGTCCAATTAACAACTTTTCATGATTGAAAGTCATTGTCGGGTCGTCAGAGGCGTTCGGCAATTCTTTTTATTTTTTGAAATGGTCTCAAAAATAGGATTCGAGTTGGCGCGATTGCTGGTGGGTCAGAAAACATTCATTTCAGTCCATTTAACAACTTTTCACGATTGAAAGTCATTGTAGGGTCCTCAGAGGCGTTCGGCAAATTTTTATATTTTTTGAAGTGGTCTCAAAAATATGATTCGTGTTGGCGCGATTGCTGGTGAATCAGAAAACATTGAATTCAGTCCACTTAACAAATTTTCATGATTGGAAGTCATTGTAGGGTCGTCAGAGGCGTTCGGCAAATTATTATATTTTTTGAAGTGGTCTCAAAAATATGATTCGAGTTGGCGCGATTGCTGGTGGGTCAGAAAACATTTATTTCAGTCCACTCAACAACTTTTCATGATTGAAAGTCATTGTAGGGTCGTCAGAGGCGTTCGGCAAATTTTTTTATTATTTGAAGTGGTCTCAAATATAGAATTCGAGTTGGCGCGATTGCAGGTGGGTCAGAAAACATTCATTTCAGTCCAATTAACAACTTTTCATGATTGAAAGTCATTGTCGGGTCGTCAGAGGCGTTCAGCTAATTTTTTATTTTTTGTAGTGGTCTCAAAAATAGGATTTGGGTTGACGCGATTGGTGGTAGGTCAGAAAACATTCATATCAGTCCAATCCACAAGTTTTCATGATTGAAAGTCATTGTAGGGTCGTCAGATGCGTTCAACAAATTTTTATATTTTTTGAAGTGGTCTCAAAAATATGATTCGAGTTGGCGCGATTGCTGGTGAATCAGAAAACATTCATTTCAGTCCACTTAACAACTTTTCATGATTGAAAGTCATTGTAGGGTCGTCAGAGGCGTTCGGCAAATTATTATATTTTTTGAAGTGGTCTCAAAAATATGATTCGAGTTGGCGCGATTGCTGGTGGGTCAGAAAACATTCATTTCAGTCCACTTAACAACTTTCCATGATTGAAAGTCATTGTAGGGTCGTCAGAGGCGTTCGGCAAATTTTTATATTTTTTGAAGTGGTCCCAAAAATATGATTCGAGTTGGCGCGATTGCTGGTGAATCAGAAAACATTCATTTCAGTCCACTTAACAACTTTTCATGATTGAAAGTCATTGTAGGGTCGTCAGAGGCGTTCGGCAATTCTTTTTATTTTTTGAAGTGGTCTCAAAAATAGAATTCGAGTTGGCGCGATTGGTGGTGGGTCAGAAAACATTCATTTCTGTCCAATTCACAAGTTTTCATGATTGAAAGTCATTGTAGGGTCGTCAGAGGCATTCGGCAAATTTTTTTATTTTTTGAAGTGGTCTCAAAAATAGAATTCGAGTCGGCGCGATTGCAGGTGGGTCAGAAAACATTCATTTCAGTCCATTTAACAACTTTTCATGATTGAAAGTCATTGTAGGGTCCTCAGAGGCGTTCGGCAAATTTTTATATTTTTTGAAGTGGTCTCAAAAATATGATTCGTGTTGGCGCGATTGCTGGTGAATCAGAAAACATTCAATTCAGTCCACTTAACAACTTTTCATGATTGAAAGTCATTGTAGGGTCGTCAGAGGCGTTCGGCAAATTATTATATTTTTTGAAGTGATCTCTAAAATATGATTCGAGTTGGCGCGATTGCTGGTGGGTCAGAAAACATTCATTTCAGTCCACTCAACATCTTTTTATGTTTGAAAGTCATTGTAGGGTCGTCAGAGGCGTTCGGCAAATTTTTTTATTTTTTGAAGTGGTCTCAAATATAGAATTCGAGTTGGCGCGATTGCAGGTGGGTCAGAAAACATTCATTTCAGTCCAATTAACAACTTTTCATGATTGAAAGTCATTGTCGGGTCGTCAGAGGCGTTCGGCAATTCTTTTTATTTTTTGAAGTGGTCTCAAAAATAGGATTCGAGTTGGCGCGATTGGTGGTGTGTCAGAAAACATTCATTTCAGTCCAATTCACAAGTTTCCATGATTGAAAGTCATTGTAGGGTCGTCTGAGGCGTTCGGCAAATTTTTATATTTTTTGAAGTGGTCTCAAAAATATGATTCGAGTTGGCGCGATTGCTGGTGAATCAGAAAACATTCATTCCAGTCCACTTAACAACTATTCATGATTGAAAGTCATTGTAGGGTCGTCAGAGGCGTTCGGCAAATTATTATATTTTTTGAAGTGGTCTCAAAAATATGATTCGAGTTGGCGCGATTGCTGGTGGGTCAGGAAACATTCATTTCAGTCCACTTAACAACTTTCCATGATTAAAAGTCATTGTAGGGTCGTCAGAGGCGTTCGGCAAATTTTTATATTTTTTGAAGTGGTCTCAAAAATATGATTCGAGTTGGCGCGATTGCTGGTGAATCAGAAAACATTCATTTCAGTCCACTTAAGAACTTTTCATGATTGAAAGTCATTGTAGGGTCGTCAGAGGCGTTCGGCAAATTTTTTTATTTTTTGAAGTGGTCTCAAATATAGAATTCGAGTTGGCGCGATTGCAGGTGGGTCAGAAAACATTCATTTCAGTCCAATTAACAACTTTTCATGATTGAAAGTCATTGTCGGGTCGTCAGAGGCGTTCGGCAATTCTTTATATTTTTTGAAGTGGTCTTAAAAATAGGGTTCGAGTTGGCGCGATTGGTGGTGGGTCAGAAAACATTCATTTTTGTCCAATTCACAAGTTTTCATGATTGAAAGTCATTGTAGGGTCGTCAGAGGCGTTCGGCAAATTCTTTTATTTTTTGAAGTGGTCTCAAAAATAGAATTCGAGTTGGCGCGATTGCAGGTGGGTCAGAAAACATTCATTTCAGTCCAATTAACAACTTTTCATGATTGAAAGTCATTGTCGGGTCGTCAGAGGCGTTCGGCAATTCTTTTTATTTTTTGAAATGGTCTCAAAAATAGGATTCGAGTTGGCGCGATTGCTGGTGGGTCAGAAAACATTCATTTCAGTCCATTTAACAACTTTTCATGATTGAAAGTCATTGTAGGGTCCTCAGAGGCGTTCGGCAAATTTTTATATTTTTTGAAGTGGTCTCAAAAATATGATTCGAGTTGGCGCGATTGCTGGTGGATCAGAAAACATTCAATTCAGTCCACTTAACAACTTTTCATGATTGAAAGTCATTGTAGGGTCGTCAGAGGCGTTCGGCAAATTATTATATTTTTTGAAGTGGTCTCAAAAATATGATTCGAGTTGGCGCGATTGCTGGTGGGTCAGAAAACATTCATTTCAGTCCACTTAACAACTTTTCATGATTGAAAGTCATTGTAGGGTCGTCAGAGGCGTTCGGCAAATTTTTTTATTTTTTGAAGTGGTCTCAAAAATAGAATTCGAGTTGGCGCGATTGCAGGTGGGTCAGAAAACATTCATTCCAGTCCAATTAACAACTTTTCTTGATTGAAAGTCATTGTCGGGTCGTCAGAGGCGTTCGGCAAATTTTTATATTTTTTGAAATGGTCTCAAAAATATGATTCGAGTTGGCGCGATTGCTGGTGGGTCAGAAAACATTCATTTCAGTCCATTTAACAATTTTTCATTATTTGAAAGTCATTGTAGGGTCGTCAGAGGCGTTCGGCAAATTTTTATATTTTTTGAAGTGGTCTCAAAAATATGATTCGAGTTGGCGCGATTGCTGGTGAATCAGAAAACATTCATTTCAGTCCACTTAACAACTTTTCATGATTGAAAGTCATTGTAGGGTCGTCAGAGGCGTTCGGCAATTTTTTTTATTTTTTGAAGTGGTCTCAAAAATAGAATTCGAGTTGGCGCGATTGCAGGTGTGTCAGAAAACATTCATTTCAGTCCAATTCACAAGTTTCCATGATTGAAAGTCATTGTAGGGTGGTCAGAGGCGTTCAGCAATTTTTTAAATTTTTTGAAGTGGTATCAAAATTAGGATTCGAGTTGGCGCGATTGCTGGTGGGTCAGAAAACATTCATTTCTGTCCAATTCACAAGTTTTCATGATTGAAAGTCATTGTAGGGTCCTCAGAGGCGTTCGGCAAATTTTTATATTTTTTGAAGTGGTCTCAAAAATATGATTCGAGTTGGCGCGATTGCTGGTGAATCTGAAAACATTCAATTCAGTCCACTTAACAACTTTTCATGATTGAAAGTCATTGTAGGGTCGTCAGAGGCGATCGGCAAATTTTTATATTTTTTGAAGTGGTCTCAAAAATATGATTCGAGTTGGCGCGATTGCTGGTGAATCAGAAAACATTCATTTCAGTCCACTTAAGAACTTTTCATGATTGAAAGTCATTGTAGGGTCGACAGAGGCGTTCGGCAAATTTTTTTATTTTTTGAAGTGGTCTCAAAAATATGATTCGAGTTGGCGCGATTGCTGGTGAATCAGAAAACATTCATTTCAGTCCACTTAAGAACTTTTCATGATTGAAAGTCATTGTAGGGTCGTCAGAGGCGTTCGGCAAATTATTATATTTTTTGAAGTGGTCTCAAAAATATGATTCGAGTTGGCGCGATTGCTGGTGAATCAGAAAACATTCATTTCAGTCCACTTAAGAACTTTTCATGATTGAAAGTCATTGTAGGGTCGTCAGAGGCGTTCGGCAAATTATTATATTTTTTGAAGTGGTCTCAAAAATATGATTCGAGTTGGCGCGATTGCTGGTGAATCAGAAAACATTTATTTCAGTCCACTCAAGAACTTTTCATGATTGAAAGTCATTGTAGGGTCGTCAGAGGCGTTCGGCAAATTATTATATTTTTTGAAGTGGTCTCAAAAATATGATTCGAGTTGGCGCGATTGCAGGTGTGTCAGAAAACATTCATTTCAGTCCAATTCACAAGTTTCCATGATTGAAAGTCATTGTAGGGTGGTCAGAGGCGTTCAGCAATTTTTTAAATTTTTTGAAGTGGTATCAAAATTAGGATTCGAGTTGGCGCGATTGCTGGTGAATCAGAAAACATTCATTTCTGTCCAATTCACAAGTTTTCATGATTGAAAGTCATTGTAGGGTCCTCAGAGGCGTTCGGCAAATTTTTATATTTTTTGAAGTGGTCTCAAAAATATGATTCGAGTTGGCGCGATTGCTGGTGAATCTGAAAACATTCAATTCAGTCCACTTAACAACTTTTCATGATTGAAAGTCATTGTAGGGTCGTCAGAGGCGTTCGGCAAATTTTTATATTTTTTGAAGTGGTCTCAAAAATATGATTCGAGTTGGCGCGATTGCTGGTGAATCTGAAAACATTCAATTCAGTCCACTTAACAACTTTTCATGATTGAAAGTCATTGTAGGGTCGTCAGAGGCGTTCGGCAAATTTTTATATTTTTTGAAGTGGTCTCAAAAATATGATTCGAGTTGGCGCGATTGCTGGTGAATCTGAAAACATTCAATTCAGTCCACTTAACAACTTTTCATGATTGAAAGTCATTGTAGGGTCGTCAGAGGTGTTCGGCAAATTTTTATATTTTTTGAAGTGGTCTCAAAAATATGATTCGAGTTGGCGCGATTGCTGGTGAATCAGAAAACATTCATTTCAGTCCACTTAAGAACTTTTCATGATTGAAAGTCATTGTAGGGTCGTCAGAGGCGTTCGGCAAATTTTTTTATTTTTTGAAGTGGTCTCAAAAATATGATTCGAGTTGGCGCGATTGCTGGTGAATCAGAAAACATTCATTTCAGTCCACTTAAGAACTTTTCATGATTGAAAGTCATTGTAGGGTCGTCAGAGGCGTTCGGCAAATTATTATATTTTTTGAAGTGGTCTCAAAAATATGATTCGAGTTGGCGCTATTGCTGGTGAATCAGAAAACATTCATTTCAGTCCACTTAAGAACTTTTCATGATTGAAAGTCATTGTAGGGTCGTCAGAGGCGTTCGGCAAATTATTATATTTTTTGAAGTGGTCTCAAAAATATGATTCGAGTTGGCGCGATTGCTGGTGAATCAGAAAACATTTATTTCAGTCCACTCAAGAACTTTTCATGATTGAAAGTCATTGTAGGGTCGTCAGAGGCGTTCGGCAAATTATTATATTTTTTGAAGTGGTCTCAAAAATATGATTCGAGTTGGCGCGATTGCTGGTGAATCAGAAAACATTCATTTCAGTCCACTTAAGAACTTTTCATGATTGAAAGTCATTGTAGGGTCGTCAGAGGCGTTCGGCAAATTATTATATTTTTTGAAGTGGTCTCAAAAATATGATTCGAGTTGGCGCGATTGCTGGTGAATCAGAAAACATTCATTTCAGTCCACTTAAGAACTTTTCATGATTGAAAGTCATTGTAGGGTCGTCAGAGGCGTTCGGCAAATTATTATATTTTTTGAAGTGGTCTCAAAAATATGATTCGAGTTGGCGCGATTGCTGGTGGGTCAGAAAACATTCATTTCAGTCCACTTAACAACTTTTCATGATTGAAAGTCATTGTAGGGTCGTCAGAGGCGTTCGGCAAATTTTTATATTTTTTGAAGTGGTCTCAAAAATATGATTCGAGTTGGCGCGATTGCTGGTGAATCAGAAAACATTCAATTCAGTCCACTTAACAACTTTTCATGATTGAAAGTCATTGTAGGGTGGTCAGAGGCGTTCGGCAATTTTTTAAATTTTTTGAAGTGGTATCAAAATTAGGATTCGAGTTGGCGCGATTGCTGGTGGGTCAGAAAACATTCATTTCTGTCCAATTCACAAGTTTTCATGATTGAAAGTCATTGTAGGGTCCTCAGAGGCGTTCGGCAAATTTTTATATTTTTTGAAGTGGTCTCAAAAATATGATTCGAGTTGGCGCGATTGCTAGTGAATCAGAAAACATTCAATTCAGTCCACTTAACAACTTTTCATGATTGAAAGTCATTGTAGGGTCGTCAGAGGCGTTCGGCAAGTTTTTATATTTTTTGAAGTGGTCTCAAAAATATGATTCGAGTTGGCGCGATTGCTGGTGAATCAGAAAACATTCAATTCAGTCCACTTAACAACTTTTCATGATTGAAAGTCATTGTAGGGTCGTCAGAGGCGTTCGGCAAATTATTATATTTTTTGAAGTGGTCTCAAAAATATGATTCGAGTTGGCGCGATTGCTGGTGGGTCAGAAAACATTCATTTCAGTCCACTTAACAACTTTTCATGATTGAAAGTCATTGTCGGGTCGTCAGAGGCGTTCGGCAATTCTTTATATTTTTTGAAATGGTCTCAAAAATAGGATTCGAGTTGGCGCGATTGCTGGTGGGTCAGAAAACATTCATTTCAGTCCATTTAACAATTTTTCATCATTTGAAAGTCATTGTAGGGTCGTCAGAGGCGTTCGGCAAATTTTTATATTTTTTGAAGTGGTTTCAAAAATATGATTCGAGTTGGCGCGATTGCTGGTGAATCAGAAAACATTCATTTCAGTCCACTTAACAACTTTTCATGATTGAAAGTCATTGTAGGGTCGTCAGAGGCGTTCGGCAAATTATTATATTTTTTGAAGTGGTCTCAAAAATATGATTCGAGTTGGCGCGATTGCAGGTGGGTCAGAAAACATTCATTTAGGTCCACTTAATAACTTTCCATGATTGAAAGTCATTGTAGGGTCGTCAGAGGCGTTCGGCAAATTTTTATGTTTTTTGAAGTGGTCTCAAAAATATGATTCGAGTTGTCTCGATTGCTGGTGAATCAGAAAACATTCATTTCAGTGCACTTAACAACTTTTCATGTTTGAAAGTTATTGTCGGGTCGTCAGAGGCGTTCGGCAATTTTTTTTATTTTTTGAAGTGGTCTCAAAAATAGAATTCGAGTTGGCGCGATTGCAGGTGTGTCAGAAAACATTCATTTCAGTCCAATTCACAAGTTTCCATGATTGAAAGTCATTGTAGGGTGGTCAGAGGCGTTCGGCAATTTTTTAAATTTTTTGAAGTGGTATCAAAATTAGGATTCGAGTTGGCGCGATTGCTGGTGGGTCAGAAAACATTCATTTCTGTCCAATTCACAAGTTTTCATGATTGAAAGTCATTGTAGGGTCCTCAGAGGCGTTCGGCAAATTTTTATATTTTTTGAAGTGGTCTCAAAAATATGATTCGAGTTGGCGCGATTGCTGGTGAATCAGAAAACATTCAATTCAGTCCACTTAACAACTTTTCATGATTGAAAGTCATTGTAGGGTCGTCAGAGGCGTTCGGCAAATTATTATATTTTTTGAAGTGGTCTCAAAAATATGATTCGAGTTGGCGCGATTGCTGGTGGGTCAGAAAACATTCATTTCAGTCCACTTAACAACTTTCCATGATTGAAAGTCATTGTAGGGTCGTCAGAGGCGTTCGGCAAATTTTTATATTTTTTGAAGTGGTCCCAAAAATATGATTCGAGTTGGCGCGATTGCTGGTGAATCAGAAAACATTCATTTCAGTCCACTTAACAACTTTTCATGATTGAAAGTCATTGTAGGGTCGTCAGAGGCGTTCGGCAAATTTTTTTATTTTTTGAAGTGGTCTCAAATATAGAATTCGAGTTGGCGCGATTGCAGGTGGGTCAGAAAACATTCATTTCAGTCCAATTAACAACTTTTCATGATTGAAAGTCATTGTAGGGTCGTCAGAGGCGTTCGGCAAATTATTATATTTTTTGAAGTGGTCTCAAAAATATGATTCGAGTTGGCGCGATTGCTGGTGGGTCAGAAAAAATTCATTTCAGTCCACTTAACAACTTTCCATGATTGAAAGTCATTGTAGGGTCGTCAGAGGCGTTCGGCAAATTTTTATATTTTTTGAAGTGGTCCCAAAAATATGATTCGAGTTGGCGCGATTGCTGGTGAATCAGAAAACATTCATTTCAGTCCACTTAACAACTTTTCATGATTGAAAGTCATTGTAGGGTCGTCAGAGGCGTTCGGCAAATTTTTTTATTTTTTGAAGTGGTCTCAAAAATAGAATTCGAGTTGGCGCGATTGGTGGTGGGTCAGAAAACATTCATTTCTGTCCAATTCACAAGTTTTCATGATTGAAAGTCATTGTAGGGTCGTCAGAGGCATTCGGCAAATTTTTTTATTTTTTGAAGTGGTCTCAAAAATAGAATTCGAGTTGGCGCGATTGCAGGTGGGTCAGAAAACATTCATTTCAGTCCATTTAACAACTTTTCATGATTGAAAGTCATTGTCGGGTCGTCAGAGGCGTTCGGCAATTCTTTTTATTTTTTGAAATGGTCTCAAAAATAGGATTCGAGTTGGCGCGATTGCTGGTGGGTCAGAAAACATTCATTTCAGTCCATTTAACAACTTTTCATGATTGAAAGTCATTGTAGGGTCCTCAGAGGCGTTCGGCAAATTTTTATATTTTTTGAAGTGGTCTCAAAAATATGATTCGTGTTGGCGCGATTGCTGGTGAATCAGAAAACATTCAATTCAGTCCACTTAACAACTTTTCATGATTGAAAGTCATTGTAGGGTCGTCAGAGGCGTTCGGCAAATTATTATATTTTTTGAAGTGATCTCTAAAATATGATTCGAGTTGGCGCGATTGCTGGTGGGTCAGAAAACATTCATTTCAGTCCACTCAACAACTTTTCATGTTTGAAAGTCATTGTAGGGTCGTCAGAGGCATTCGGCAGATTTTTTTATTTTTTGAAGTGGTCTCAAATATAGAATTCGAGTTGGCGCGATTGCAGGTGGGTCAGAAAACATTCATTTCAGTCCAATTAACAACTTTTCATGATTGAAAGTCATTGTCGGGTCGTCAGAGGCGTTCGGCAATTCTTTTTATTTTTTGAAGTGGTCTCAAAAATAGGATTCGAGTTGGCGCGATTGGTGGTGTGTCAGAAAACATTCATTTCAGTCCAATTCACAAGTTTCCATGATTGAAAGTCTTTGTAGGGTCGTCTGAGGCGTTCGGCAAAGTTTTATATTTTTTGAAGTGGTCTCAAAAATATGATTCGAGTTGGCGCGATTGCTGGTGAATCAGAAAACATTCATTTCAGTCCACTTAACAACTATTCATGATTGAAAGTCATTGTAGGGTCGTCAGAGGCGTTCGGCAAATTATTATATTTTTTGAAGTGGTCTCAAAAATATGATTCGAGTTGGCGCGATTGCTGGTGGGTCAGGAAACATTCATTTCAGTCCACTTAACAACTTTCCATGATTAAAAGTCATTGTAGGGTCGTCAGAGGCGTTCGGCAAATTTTTATATTTTTTGAAGTGGTCTCAAAAATATGATTCGAGTTGGCGCGATTGCTGGTGAATCAGAAAACATTCATTTCAGTCCACTTAAGAACTTTTCATGATTGAAAGTCATTGTAGGGTCGTCAGAGGCGTTCGGCAACTTTTTTTATTTTTTGAAGTGGTCTCAAAAATAGAATTCGAGTTGGCGCGATTGCAGGTGGGTCAGAAAACATTCATTCCAGTCCAATTAACAACTTTTCATGATTGAAAGTCATTGTCGGGTCGTCAGAGGCGTTGGGCAATTCTTTATATTTTTTGAAGTTGTCTTAAAAATAGGGTTCGAGTTGGCGCGATTGGTGGTGGGTCAGAAAACATTCATTTTTGTCCAATTCACAAGTTTTCATGATTGAAAGTCATTGTAGGGTCGTCAGAGGCGTTCGGCAAATTCTTTTATTTTTTGAAGTGGTCTCAAAAATAGAATTCGAGTTGGCGCGATTGCAGGTGGGTCAGAAAACATTCATTTCAGTCCAATTAACAACTTTTCATGATTGAAAGTCATTGTCGGGTCGTCAGAGGCGTTCGGCAATTCTTTTTATTTTTTGAAATGGTCTCAAAAATAGGATTCGAGTTGGCGCGATTGCTGGTGGGTCAGAAAACATTCATTTCAGTCCATTTAACAACTTTTCATGATTGAAAGTCATTGTAGGGTCCTCAGAGGCGTTCGGCAAATTTTTATATTTTTTGAAGTGGTCTCAAAAATATGATTCGAGTTGGCGCGATTGCTGGTGAATCAGAAAACATTCAATTCAGTCCACTTAACAACTTTTCATGATTGAAAGTCATTGTAGGGTCGTCAGAGGCGTTCGGCAAATTATTATATTTTTTGAAGTGGTCTCAAATATATGATTCGAGTTGGCGCGATTGCTGGTGGGTCAGAAAACATTCATTTCAGTCCACTTAACAACTTTTCATGATTGAAAGTCATTGTAGGGTCGTCAGAGGCGTTCGGCAAATTTTTTTATTTTTTGAAGTGGTCTCAAATATAGAATTCGAGTTGGCGCGATTGCAGGTGGGTCAGAAAACATTCATTTCAGTCCAATTAACAACTTTTCATGATTGAAAGTCATTGTCGGGTCGTCAGAGGCGTTCGGCAATTCTTTTTATTTTTTGAAGTGGTCTCAAAAATAGGATTCGAGTTGGCGCGATTGGTGGTGTGTCAGAAAACATTCATTTCAGTCCAATTCACAAGTTTCCATGATTGAAAGTCATTGTAGGGTCGTCTGAGGCGTTCGGCAAATTTTTATATTCTTTGAAGTGGTCTCAAAAATATGATTCGAGTTGGCGCGATTGCTGGTGAATCAGAAAACATTCATTTCAGTCCACTTAACAACTATTCATGATTGAAAGTCATTGTAGGGTCGTCAGAGGCGTTCGGCAAATTATTATATTTTTTGAAGTGGTCTCAAAAATATGATTCGAGTTGGCGCGATTGCTGGTGGGTCAGAAAACATTCTTTTCAGTCCACTTAACAACTTTCCATGATTAAAAGTCATTGTAGGGTCGTCAGAGGCGTTCGGCAAATTTTTATATTTTTTGAAGTGGTCTCAAAAATATGATTCGAGTTGGCGCGATTGCTGGTGAATCAGAAAACATTCATTTCAGTCCACTTAAGAACTTTTCATGATTGAAAGTCATTGTAGAGTCGTCAGAGGCGTTCGGCAAATTTTTATATTTTTTGAAGTGGTCCCAAAAATATGATTCGAGTTGGCGCGATTGCTGGTGAATCAGAAAACATTCATTTCAGTCCACTTAACAACTTTTCATGATTGAAAGTCACTGTAGGGTCGTCAGAGGCGTTCGGCAATTTTTTAAATTTTTCGAAGTGGTATCAAAATTAGGATTCGAGTTGGCGCGATTGCTGGTGGGTCAGAAAACATTCATTTCTGTCCAATTCACAAGTTTTCATGACTGAAAGTCATTGTAGGGTCGTCAGAGGCGTTCGGCAAATTTTTTTATTTTTTGAAGTGGTCTCAAAAATAGAATTCGAGTTGGCGCGATTGCAGGTGGGTCAGAAAACATTCATTTCAGTCCAATTACCAACTTTTCATGCTTGAAAGTCATTGTCGGATCGTCAGAGGCGTTCGGCAATTCTTTTTATTTTTTGAAGTGGTCTCAAAAATAGGATTCGAGTTGGCGCGATTGGTGGTGTGTCAGAAAACATTCATTTCAGTCAAATTCACAAGTTTCCATGATTGAAAGTCATTGTAGGGTCGTCAGAGGCGTTCGGCAAATTTTTATATTTTTTGAAGTGGTCTCAAAAATATGATTCGGGTTGGCGCGATTGCTGGTGAATCAGAAAACATTCATTTCAGTCTACTTAACAACTTTTCATGATTGAAAGTCATTGTAGGGTCGTCAGAGGCGTTCGGCAAATTATTATATTTTTTGAAGTGGTCTCAAAAATATGATTCGAGTTGGCGCGATTGCTGGTGGGTCAGAAAACATTCATTTCAGTCCACTTAACAACTTCCCATGATTGGAAGTCATTGTAGGGTCGTCAGAGGCGTTCGGCAAATTTTTATATTTTTTGAAGTGGTCCCAAAAATATGATTCGAGTTGGCGCGATTGCTGGTGAATCAGAAAACATTCATTTCAGTCCACTTAACAACTTTTCATGATTGAAAGTCATTGTAGGGTCGTCAGAGGCGTTCGGCAAATTTTTTTATTTTTTGAAGTGGTCTCAAAAATAGAATTCGAGTTGGCGCGATTGGTGGTGGGTCAGAAAACATTCATTTCTGTCCAATTCACAAGTTTTCATGATTGAAAGTCATTGTAGGGTCGTCAGAGGCATTCGGCAAATTTTTTTATTTTTTGAAGTGGTCTCAAAAATAGAATTCGAGTTGGCGCGATTGCAGGTGGGTCAGAAAACATTCATTGCAGTCCAATTAACAACTTTTCATGATTGAAAGTCATTGTCGGGTCGTCAGAGGCGTTCGGCAATTCTTTTTATTGTTTGAAATGGTCTCAAAAATAGGATTCGAGTTGGCGCGATTGCTGGTGGGTCAGAAAACATTCATTTCAGTCCATTTAACAACTTTTCATGATTGAAAGTCATTGTAGGGTCCTCAGAGGCGTTCAGCAAATTTTTATATTTTTTGAAGTGGTCTCAAAAATATGATTCGTGTTGGCGCGATTGCTGGTGAATCAGAAAACATTCAATTCAGTCCACTTAACAACTTTTCATGATTGAAAGTCATTGTAGGGTCGTCAGAGGCGTTCGGCAAATTATTATATTTTTTGAAGTGATCTCTAAAATATGATTCGAGTTGGCGCGATTGCTGGTGGGTCAGAAAGCATTCATTTCAGTCCACTTAACATTTTTTCATGATTGAAAGTCATTGTAGGGTCGTCAGAGGCGTTCGGCAAATTTTTTTATTTTTTGAAGTGGTCTCAAATATAGAATTCGAGTTGGCGCGATTGCAGGTGGGTCAGAAAACATTCATTTCAGTCCAATTAACAACTTTTCATGATTGAAAGTCATTGTCGGGTCGTCAGAGGCGTTCGGCAATTCTTTTTATTTTTTGAAGTGGTCTCAAAAATAGGATTCGAGTTGGCGCGATTGGTGGTGTGTCAGAAAACATTCATTTCAGTCCAATTCACAAGTTTCCATGATTGAAAGTCATTGTAGGGTCGTCTGAGGCGTTCGGCAAATTTTTATATTCTTTGAAGTGGTCTCAAAAATATGATTCGAGTTGGCGCGATTGCTGGTAAATCAGAAAACATTCATTTCAGTCCACTTAACAACTATTCATGATTGAAAGTTATTGTAGGGTCGTCAGAGGCGTTCGGCAAATTATTATATTTTTTGAAGTGGTCTCAAAAATATGATTCGAGTTGGCGCGATTGCTGGTGGGTCAGAAAACATTCATTTCAGTCCACTTGACAACTTTCCATGATTAAAAGTCATTGTAGGGTCGTCAGAGGCGTTCGGCAAATTTTTATATTTTTTGAAGTGGTCTCAAAAATATGATTCGAGTTGGCGCGATTGCTGGTGAATCAGAAAACATTCATTTCAGTCTACTTAAGAACTTTTCATGATTGAAAGTCATTGTAGGGTCGTCAGAGGCGTTCGGCAAATTTTTTTATTTTTTGAAGTGGTCTCAAAAATAGAATTCGAGTTGGCGCGATTGCAGGTGGGTCAGAAAACATTCATTTCAGTCCAATTAACAACTTTTCATGATTGAAAGTCATTGTCGGGTCGTCAGAGGCGTTCAACAATTCTTTATATTTTTTGAAATGGTCTCAAAAATAGGATTCGAGTTGGCGCGATTGCTGGTGGGTCAGAAAACATTCATTTCAGTCCATTTAACAACTTTTCATGATTGAAAGTCATTAGAGGGTCCTCAGAGGCGTTCGGCAAATTTTTATATTTTTTGAAGTGGTCTCAAAAATATGATTCGTGTTGGCGCGATTGCTGGTGAATCAGAAAACATTCAATTCAGTCCACTTAACAACTTTTCATGATTGAAAGTCATTGTAGGGTCGTCAGAGGCGTTCGGCAAATTATTATATTTTTTGAAGTGATCTCTAAAATATGATTCGAGTTGGCGCGATTGCTGGTGGGTCAGAAAACATTCAATTCAGTCCACTTAACAACTTTTCATGATTGAAAGTCATTGTAGGGTCGTCAGAGGCGTTCGGCAAATTTTTTTATTTTTTGAAGTGGTCTCAAATATAGAATTCGAGTTGGCGCGAATGCGGGTGGGTCAGAAAACATTCATTTCAGTCCAATTAACAACTTTTCATGATTAAAAGTCATTGTCGGGTCGTCAGAGGCGTTCGGCAATTCTTTTTATTTTTTGAAGTGGTCTCAAAAATAGGATTCGAGTTGGCGCGATTGGTGGTGTGTCAGAAAACATTCATTTCAGTCCAATTCACAAGTTTCCATGATTGAAAGTCATTGTAGGGTCGTCTGAGGCGTTCGGCAAATTTTTATATTCTTTGAAGTGGTCTCAAAAATATGATTCGAGTTGGCGCGATTGCTGGTGAATCAGAAAACATTCATTTCAGTCCACTTAACAACTATTCATGATTGAAAGTCATTGTAGGGTCGTCAGAGGCGTTCGGCAAATTATTATATTTTTTGAAGTGGTCTCAAAAATATGATTCGAGTTGGCGCGATTGCTGGTGGGTCAGAAGACATTCATTTCAGTCCACTTAACAACTTTCCATTATTAAAAGTCATTGTAGGGTCGTCAGAGGCGTTCGGCAAATTTTTATATTTTTTGAAGTGGTCTCAAAAATATGATTCGAGTTGGCGCGATTGCTGGTGAATCAGAAAACATTCATTCCAGTCCACTTAAGAACTTTTCATGATTGAAAGTCATTGTAGGGTCGTCAGAGGCGTTCGGCAATTTTTTTTATTTTTTGAAGTGGTCTCAAAAATAGAATTCGAGTTGGCGCGATTGCAGGTGGGTCAGAAAACATTCATTTCAGTCCAATTAACAACTTTTCATGATTGAAAGTCATTGTCGGGTCGTCAGAGGCGTTCGGCAATTCTTTATATTTTTTGAAGTGGTCTTAAAAATAGGGTTCGAGTTGGCGCGATTGGTAGTGGGTCAGAAAACATTCATTTCAGTCCAATTAACATTTTTTAATGATTGAAAGTCATTGTCGGGTCGTCAGAGGCGTTCGGCAATTCTTTTTATTTTTTGAAATGGTCTCAAAAATAGGATTCGAGTTGGCGCGATTGCTGGTGGGTCAGAAAACATTCATTTCAGTCCATTTAACAATTTTTCATGATTGAAAGTCATTGTAGGGTCCTCAGAGGCGTTCGGCAAATTTTTATATTTTTTGAAGTGGTCTCAAAAATATGATTCGTGTTGGCGCGATTGCTGGTGAATCAGAAAACATTCAATTCAGTCCACTTAACAACTTTTCATGATTGAAAGTCATTGTAGGGTCGTCAGAGGCGTTCGGCAAATTATTATATTTTTTGAAGTGATCTCTAAAATATGATTCGAGTTGGCGCGATTGCTGGTGGGTCAGAAAACATTCATTTCAGTCCACTTAACAACTTTTCATGATTGAAAGTCATTGTAGGGTCGTCAGAGGCGTTCGGCAAATTTTTTTATTTTTTGAAGTGGTCTCAAATATAGAATTCGAGTTGGCGCGATTGCAGGTGGGTCAGAAAACATTCATTTCAGTCCAATTAACAACTTTTCATGATTGAAAGTCATTGTCGGGTCGTCAGAGGCGTTCGGCAATTCCTTTTATTTTTTGAAGTGGTCTCAAAAATAGGATTCGAGTTGGCGCGATTGGGGGTGTGTCAGAAAACATTCATTTCAGTCCAATTCACAAGTTTCCATGATTGAAAGTCATTGTAGGGTCGTCTGAGGCGTTCGGCAAATTTTTATATGCTTTGAAGTGGTCTCAAAAATATGATTCGAGTTGGCGCGATTGCTGGTGAATCAGAAAACATTCATTTCAGTCCACTTAAGAACTTTTCATGATTGAAAGTCATTGTAGGGTCGTCAGAGGCGTTCGGCAAATTTTTTTATTTTTTGAAGTGGTCTCAAAAATAGAATTCGAGTTGGCGCGATTGCAGGTGGGTCAGAAAACATTCATTTCAGTCCAATTAACAACTTTTCATGATTGAAAGTCATTGTCGGGTCGTCAGAGGCGTTCGGCAATTCTTTATATTTTTTGAAGTGGTCTTAAAAATAGGGTTCGAGTTGGCGCGATTGGTAGTGGGTCAGAAAACTTTCATTTCTGTCCAATTCACAAGTTTCCATGATTGAAAGTCATTGTAGGGTCGTCTGAGGCGTTCGGCAAATTTTTATATTCTTTGAAGTGGTCTCAAAAATATGATTCGAGTTGGCGCGATTGCTGGTGAATCAGAAAACATTCATTTCAGTCCACTTAACAACTATTCATGATTGAAAGTCATTGTAGGGTCGTCAGAGGCGTTCGGCAAATTATTATATTTTTTGAAGTGGTCTCAAAAATATGATTCGAGTTGGCGCGATTGCTGGTGGGTCAGAAGACAT
Organism: Chrysolina americana; assembly: GCA_958502065.1. Classification (NCBI taxonomy): domain Eukaryota; kingdom Metazoa; phylum Arthropoda; class Insecta; order Coleoptera; family Chrysomelidae; genus Chrysolina; species Chrysolina americana. Next base: position 88,157,095 of record OY293414.1, read on the forward strand.
TCATTTCAGTCCACTTAACAACTTTCCATTATTAAAAGTCATTGTAGGGTCGTCAGAGGCGTTCGGCAAATTTTTATATTTTTTGAAGTGGTCTCAAAAATATGATTCGAGTTGGCGCGATTGCTGGTGAATCAGAAAACATTCATTTCAGTCCACTTAAGAACTTTTCATGATTGAAAGTCATTGTAGGGTCGTCAGAGGCGTTCGGCAAATTTTTTTATTTTTTGAAGTGGTCTCAAAAATAGAATTCGAGTTGGCGCGATTGCAGGTGGGTCAGAAAACATTCATTTCAGTCCAATTAACAACTTTTCATGATTGAAAGTCATTGTCGGGTCGTCAGAGGCGTTCGGCAATTCTTTATATTTTTTGAAGTGGTCTTAAAAATAGGGTTCGAGTTGGCGCGATTGGTAGTGGGTCAGAAAACTTTCATTTCTGTCCAATTCACAAGTTTTCATGATTGAAAGTCATTGTAGGGTCGTCAGAGGCGTTCGGCAAATTTTTTTATTTTTTGAAGTGGTCTCAAAAATAGAATTCGAGTTGGCGCGATTGCAGGTGTGTCAGAAAACATTCATTTCAGTCCAATTAACAACTTTTCATGATTGAAAGTCATTGTCGGGTCGTCAGAGGCGTTCGGCAATTCTTTTTATTTTTTGAAATGGTCTCAAAAATAGGATTCGAGTTGGCGCGATTGCTGGTGGGTCAGAAAACATTCATTTCAGTCCATTTAACAACTTTTCATGATTGAAAGTCATTGTAGGGTCCTCAGAGGCGTTCGGCAAATTTTTATATTTTTTGAAGTGGTCTCAAAAATATGATTCGAGTTGGCGCGATTGCTGGTGAATCAGAAAACATTCAATACAGTCCACTTAACAACTTTTCATGATTGAAAGTCATTGTAGGGTCGTCAGAGGCGTTCGGCAAATTATTATATTTTTTGAAGTGGTCTCAAATATATGATTCGAGTTGGCGCGATTGCTGGTGGGTCAGAAAACATTCATTTCAGTCCACTTAACAACTTTTCATGATTGAAAGTCATTGTAGGGTCGTCAGAGGCGTTCAGCAATTTTTTTAATTTTTTGAAGTGGTCTCAAAAATAGAATTCGAGTTGGCGCGATTGCAGGTGGGTCAGAAAACATTCATTTCAGTCCAATTAACATTTTTTCATAATTGAAAGTCATTGTCGGGTCGTCAGAGGCGTTCGGCAATTCTTTATATTTTTTGAAATGGTCTCAAAAATAGGATTCGAGTTGGCGCGATTGCTGGTGGGTCAGAAAACATTCATTTCAGTCCATTTAACAACTTTTCATCATTTGAAAGTCATTGTAGGGTCGTCAGAGGCGTTCGGCAAATTTTTATATTTTTTGAAGTGGTCTCAAAAATATGATTCGAGTTGGCGCGATTGCTGGTGAATCAGAAAACATTCATTTCAGTCCACTTGACAACTTTTCATGATTGAAAGTCATTGTAGGGTCGTCAGAGGCGTTCGGCAAATTATTATATTTTTTGAAGTGGTCTCAAAAATATGATTCGAGTTGGCGCGATCGCTGGTGGGTCAGAAAACATTCATTCAGGTCCACTTAACAACTTTTCATGATTGAAAGTCATTGTAGGGTCGTCAGAGGCGTTCGGCAAATTTTTATATTTTTTGAAGTGGTCTCAAAAATATGATTCGAGTTGGCTCGATTGCTGGTGAATCAGAAAACATTCATTTCAGTCCACTTATCAACTTTTCATGTTTGAAAGTTATTGTCGGGTCGTCAGAGGCGTTCGACGATTTTTTTATTTTTTGAAGTGGTCTCAAAAATAGAATTCGAGTTAGCGCGATTGCAGGTGTGTCAGAAAACATTCATTTCAGTCCAATTCACAAGTTTCCATGATTGAAAGTCATTGTAGGGTGGTCAGAGGCGTTCGGCAATTATTTAAATTTTTTGAAGTGGTATCAAAATTAGGATTCGAGTTGGCGCGATTGCTGGTGGGTCAGAAAACATTCATTTCTGTCCAATTCACAAGTTTTCATGACTGAAAGTCATTGTAGGGTCGTCAGAGGCGTTCGGCAAATTTTTTTATTTTTTGGAGTGGTCTCAAAAATAGAATTCGAGTTGGCGCGATTGCAGGTGGGTCAGAAAACATTCATTTCAGTCCAATTGAAAATTTTTCATGATTGAAAGTCATTGTCGGGTCGTCAGAGGCGTTCGGCAATTCTTTTTATTTTTTGAAGTGGTCTTAAAAATAGGATTCGAGTTGGCGCGATTGGTGGTGAGTCAGAAAACATTCATTTCAGTCCAATTCACAAGTTTCCATGATTGAAAGTCATTGTAGGGTCGTCAGAGGCGTTCGGCAAATTTTTATATTTTTTGAAGTGGTCTCAAAAATATTATTCGAGTTGGCGCGATTGCTGGTGAATCAGAAAACATTCATTTCAGTCCACTTAACAACTTTTCATGATTGAAAGTCATTGTAGGGTCGTCAGAGGCGTTCGGCAAATTATTATATTTTTTGAAGTGGTCTCAAAAATATGATTCGAGTTGGCGCGATTGCTGGTGGGTCAGAAAACATTCATTTCAGTCCACTTAACAACTTTCCATGATTGAAAGTCATTGTAGGGTCGTCAGAGGCGTTCGGCAAATTTTTATATTTTTTGAAGTGGTCCCAAAAATATGATTCGAGTTGGCGCGATTGCTGGTGAATCAGAAACCATTCATTTCAGTCCACTTAACAACTTTTCATGATTGAAAGTCATTGTAGGGTCGTCAGAGGCGTTCGGCAAATTTTTTTATTTTTTGAAGTGGTCTTAAAAATATGATTCGAGTTGGCGCGATTGCTGGTGAATCAGAAAACATTCATTTCAGTCCACTTAACAACTTTTCATGATTGAAAGTCATTGTAGGGTCGTCAGAGGCGTTCGGCAAATTTTTATATTTTTTGAAGTGGTCTCAAAAATATGATTCGAGTTGGCTCGATTGCTGGTGAATCAGAAAACATTCATTTCAGTCCACTTCACAACTTTTCATGTTTGAAAGTTATTGTCGGGTCGTCAGAGGCGTTCGGCAATTTTTTTTATTTTTTGAAGTGGTCTCAAAAATAGAATTCGAGTTGACGCGATTGCAGGTGTGTCAGAAAACATTCATTTCAGTCCAATTCACAAGTTTCCATGATTGAAAGTCATTGTAGGGTGGTCAGAGGCGTTCAGCAATTTTTTAAATTTTTTGAAGTGGTATCAAAATTAGGATTCGAGTTGGCGCGATTGCTGGTGGGTCAGAAAACATTCATTTCTGTCCAATTCACAAGTTTTCATGATTGAAAGTCATTGTAGGGTCCTCAGAGGCGTTCGGCAAATTTTTATATTTTTTGAAGTGGTCTCAAAAATATGATTCGAGTTGGCGCGATTGCTGGTGAATCTGAAAACATTCAATTCAGTCCACTTAACAACTTTTCATGATTGAAAGTCATTGTAGGGTCGTCAGAGGCGTTCGGCAAATTTTTATATTTTTTGAAGTGGTCTCAAAAATATGATTCGAGTTGGCGCGATTGCTGGTGAATCAGAAAACATTCATTTCAGTCCACTTAAGAACTTTTCATGATTGAAAGTCATTGTAGGGTCGACAGAGGCGTTCGGCAAATTTTTTTATTTTTTGAAGTGGTCTCAAAAATATGATTCGAGTTGGCGCGATTGCTGGTGAATCAGAAAACATTCATTTCAGTCCACTTAAGAACTTTTCATGATTGAAAGTCATTGTAGGGTCGTCAGAGGCGTTCGGCAAATTATTATATTTTTTGAAGTGGTCTCAAAAATATGATTCGAGTTGGCGCGATTGCTGGTGAATCAGAAAACATTCATTTCAGTCCACTTAAGAACTTTTCATGATTGAAAGTCATTGTAGGGTCGTCAGAGGCGTTCGGCAAATTTTTATATTTTTTGAAGTGGTCTCAAAAATAGAATTCGAGTTGGCGCGATTGCAGGTGTGTCAGAAAACATTCATTTCAGTCCAATTCACAAGTTTCCATGATTGAAAGTCATTGTAGGGTGGTCAGAGGCGTTCAGCAATTTTTTAAATTTTTTGAAGTGGTATCAAAATTAGGATTCGAGTTGGCGCGATTGCTGGTGAATCAGAAAACATTCATTTCTGTCCAATTCACAAGTTTTCATGATTGAAAGTCATTGTAGGGTCCTCAGAGGCGTTCGGCAAATTTTTATATTTTTTGAAGTGGTCTCAAAAATATGATTCGAGTTGGCGCGATTGCTGGTGAATCAGAAAACATTCATTTCAGTCCACTTAAGAACTTTTCATGATTGAAAGTCATTGTAGGGTCGTCAGAGGCGTTCGGCAAATTATTATATTTTTTGAAGTGGTCTCAAAAATATGATTCGAGTTGGCGCGATTGCTGGTGAATCAGAAAACATTCATTTCAGTCCACTCAAGAACTTTTCATGATTGAAAGTCATTGTAGGGTCGTCAGAGGCGTTCGGCAAATTATTATATTTTTTGAAGTGGTCTCAAAAATATGATTCGAGTTGGCGCGATTGCTGGTGAATCAGAAAACATTCATTTCAGTCCACTTAAGAACTTTTCATGATTGAAAGTCATTGTAGGGTCGTCAGAGGCGTTCGGCAAATTATTATATTTTTTGAAGTGGTCTCAAAAATATGATTCGAGTTGGCGCGATTGCTGGTGAATCAGAAAACATTCATTTCAGTCCACTTAAGAACTTTTCATGATTGAAAGTCATTGTAGGGTCGTCAGAGGCGTTCGGCAAATTATTATATTTTTTGAAGTGGTCTCAAAAATATGATTCGAGTTGGCGCGATTGCTGGTGGGTCAGAAAACATTCATTTCAGTCCACTTAACAACTTTTCATGATTGAAAGTCATTGTAGGGTCGTCAGAGGCGTTCGGCAAATTTTTATATTTTTTGAAGTGGTCTCAAAAATATGATTCGAGTTGGCGCGATTGCTGGTGAATCAGAAAACATTCAATTCAGTCCACTTAACAACTTTTCATGATTGAAAGTCATTGTAGGGTGGTCAGAGGCGTTCGGCAATTTTTTAAATTTTTTGAAGTGGTATCAAAATTAGGATTCGAGTTGGCGCGATTGCTGGTGGGTCAGAAAACATTCATTTCTGTCCAATTCACAAGTTTTCATGATTGAAAGTCATTGTAGGGTCCTCAGAGGCGTTCGGCAAATTTTTATATTTTTTGAAGTGGTCTCAAAAATATGATTCGAGTTGGCGCGATTGCTGGTGAATCAGAAAACATTCAATTCAGTCCACTTAACAACTTTTCATGATTGAAAGTCATTGTAGGGTCGTCAGAGGCGTTCGGCAAGTTTTTATATTTTTTGAAGTGGTCTCAAAAATATGATTCGAGTTGGCGCGATTGCTGGTGAATCAGAAAACATTCAATTCAGTCCACTTAACAACTTTTCATGATTGAAAGTCATTGTAGGGTCGTCAGAGGCGTTCGGCAAATTATTATATTTTTTGAAGTGGTCTCAAAAATATGATTCGAGTTGGCGCGATTGCTGGTGGGTCAGAAAACATTCATTTCAGTCCACTTAACAACTTTTCATGATTGAAAGTCATTGTCGGGTCGTCAGAGGCGTTCGGCAATTCTTTATATTTTTTGAAATGGTCTCAAAAATAGGATTCGAGTTGGCGCGATTGCTGGTGGGTCAGAAAACATTCATTTCAGTCCATTTAACAATTTTTCATCATTTGAAAGTCATTGTAGGGTCGTCAGAGGCGTTCGGCAAATTTTTATATTTTTTGAAGTGGTTTCAAAAATATGATTCGAGTTGGCGCGATTGCTGGTGAATCAGAAAACATTCATTTCAGTCCACTTAACAACTTTTCATGATTGAAAGTCATTGTAGGGTCGTCAGAGGCGTTCGGCAAATTATTATATTTTTTGAAGTGGTCTCAAAAATATGATTCGAGTTGGCGCGATTGCAGGTGGGTCAGAAAACATTCATTTAGGTCCACTTAATAACTTTCCATGATTGAAAGTCATTGTAGGGTCGTCAGAGGCGTTCGGCAAATTTTTATGTTTTTTGAAGTGGTCTCAAAAATATGATTCGAGTTGTCTCGATTGCTGGTGAATCAGAAAACATTCATTTCAGTGCACTTAACAACTTTTCATGTTTGAAAGTTATTGTCGGGTCGTCAGAGGCGTTCGGCAATTTTTTTTATTTTTTGAAGTGGTCTCAAAAATAGAATTCGAGTTGGCGCGATTGCAGGTGTGTCAGAAAACATTCATTTCAGTCCAATTCACAAGTTTCCATGATTGAAAGTCATTGTAGGGTGGTCAGAGGCGTTCGGCAATTTTTTAAATTTTTTGAAGTGGTATCAAAATTAGGATTCGAGTTGGCGCGATTGCTGGTGGGTCAGAAAACATTCATTTCTGTCCAATTCACAAGTTTTCATGATTGAAAGTCATTGTAGGGTCCTCAGAGGCGTTCGGCAAATTTTTATATTTTTTGAAGTGGTCTCAAAAATATGATTCGAGTTGGCGCGATTGCTGGTGAATCAGAAAACATTCAATTCAGTCCACTTAACAACTTTTCATGATTGAAAGTCATTGTAGGGTCGTCAGAGGCGTTCGGCAAATTATTATATTTTTTGAAGTGGTCTCAAAAATATGATTCGAGTTGGCGCGATTGCTGGTGGGTCAGAAAACATTCATTTCAGTCCACTTAACAACTTTCCATGATTGAAAGTCATTGTAGGGTCGTCAGAGGCGTTCGGCAAATTTTTATATTTTTTGAAGTGGTCCCAAAAATATGATTCGAGTTGGCGCGATTGCTGGTGAATCAGAAAACATTCATTTCAGTCCACTTAACAACTTTTCATGATTGAAAGTCATTGTAGGGTCGTCAGAGGCGTTCGGCAAATTTTTTTATTTTTTGAAGTGGTCTCAAATATAGAATTCGAGTTGGCGCGATTGCAGGTGGGTCAGAAAACATTCATTTCAGTCCAATTAACAACTTTTCATGATTGAAAGTCATTGTCGGGTCGTCAGAGGCGTTCTGCTAATTTTTTATTTTTTGTAGTGGTCTCAAAAATAGGATTTGGGTTGACGCGATTGGTGGTAGGTCAGAAAACATTCATATCAGTCCAATCCACAAGTTTTCATGATTGAAAGTCATTGTAGGGTCGTCAGATGCGTTCGGCAAATTTTTATATTTTTTGAAGTGGTCTCAAAAATATGATTCGAGTTGGCGCGATTGCTGGTGAATCAGAAAACATTCATTTCAGTCCACTTAACAACTTTTCATGATTGAAAGTCATTGTAGGGTCGTCAGAGGCGTTCGGCAAATTATTATATTTTTTGAAGTGGTCTCAAAAATATGATTCGAGTTGGCGCGATTGCTGGTGGGTCAGAAAAAATTCATTTCAGTCCACTTAACAACTTTCCATGATTGAAAGTCATTGTAGGGTCGTCAGAGGCGTTCGGCAAATTTTTATATTTTTTGAAGTGGTCCCAAAAATATGATTCGAGTTGGCGCGATTGCTGGTGAATCAGAAAACATTCATTTCAGTCCACTTAACAACTTTTCATGATTGAAAGTCATTGTAGGGTCGTCAGAGGCGTTCGGCAAATTTTTTTATTTTTTGAAGTGGTCTCAAAAATAGAATTCGAGTTGGCGCGATTGGTGGTGGGTCAGAAAACATTCATTTCTGTCCAATTCACAAGTTTTCATGATTGAAAGTCATTGTAGGGTCGTCAGAGGCATTCGGCAAATTTTTTTATTTTTTGAAGTGGTCTCAAAAATAGAATTCGAGTTGGCGCGATTGCAGGTGGGTCAGAAAACATTCATTTCAGTCCATTTAACAACTTTTCATGATTGAAAGTCATTGTCGGGTCGTCAGAGGCGTTCGGCAATTCTTTTTATTTTTTGAAATGGTCTCAAAAATAGGATTCGAGTTGGCGCGATTGCTGGTGGGTCAGAAAACATTCATTTCAGTCCATTTAACAACTTTTCATGATTGAAAGTCATTGTAGGGTCCTCAGAGGCGTTCGGCAAATTTTTATATTTTTTGAAGTGGTCTCAAAAATATGATTCGTGTTGGCGCGATTGCTGGTGAATCAGAAAACATTCAATTCAGTCCACTTAACAACTTTTCATGATTGAAAGTCATTGTAGGGTCGTCAGAGGCGTTCGGCAAATTATTATATTTTTTGAAGTGATCTCTAAAATATGATTCGAGTTGGCGCGATTGCTGGTGGGTCAGAAAACATTCATTTCAGTCCACTCAACAACTTTTCATGTTTGAAAGTCATTGTAGGGTCGTCAGAGGCATTCGGCAGATTTTTTTATTTTTTGAAGTGGTCTCAAATATAGAATTCGAGTTGGCGCGATTGCAGGTGGGTCAGAAAACATTCATTTCAGTCCAATTAACAACTTTTCATGATTGAAAGTCATTGTCGGGTCGTCAGAGGCGTTCGGCAATTCTTTTTATTTTTTGAAGTGGTCTCAAAAATAGGATTCGAGTTGGCGCGATTGGTGGTGTGTCAGAAAACATTCATTTCAGTCCAATTCACAAGTTTCCATGATTGAAAGTCTTTGTAGGGTCGTCTGAGGCGTTCGGCAAATTTTTATATTTTTTGAAGTGGTCTCAAAAATATGATTCGAGTTGGCGCGATTGCTGGTGAATCAGAAAACATTCATTTCAGTCCACTTAACAACTATTCATGATTGAAAGTCATTGTAGGGTCGTCAGAGGCGTTCGGCAAATTATTATATTTTTTGAAGTGGTCTCAAAAATATGATTCGAGTTGGCGCGATTGCTGGTGGGTCAGGAAACATTCATTTCAGTCCACTTAACAACTTTCCATGATTAAAAGTCATTGTAGGGTCGTCAGAGGCGTTCGGCAAATTTTTATATTTTTTGAAGTGGTCTCAAAAATATGATTCGAGTTGGCGCGATTGCTGGTGAATCAGAAAACATTCATTTCAGTCCACTTAAGAACTTTTCATGATTGAAAGTCATTGTAGGGTCGTCAGAGGCGTTCGGCAAATTTTTTTATTTTTTGAAGTGGTCTCAAAAATAGAATTCGAGTTGGCGCGATTGCAGGTGGGTCAGAAAACATTCATTTCAGTCCAATTAACAACTTTTCATGATTGAAAGTCATTGTCGGGTCGTCAGAGGCGTTGGGCAATTCTTTATATTTTTTGAAGTTGTCTTAAAAATAGGGTTCGAGTTGGCGCGATTGGTGGTGGGTCAGATAACATTCATTTTTGTCCAATTCACAAGTTTTCATGATTGAAAGTCATTGTAGGGTCGTCAGAGGCGTTCGGCAAATTCTTTTATTTTTTGAAGTGGTCTCAAAAATAGAATTCGAGTTGGCGCGATTGCAGGTGGGTCAGAAAACATTCATTTCAGTCCAATTAACAACTTTTCATGATTGAAAGTCATTGTCGGGTCGTCAGAGGCGTTCGGCAATTCTTTTTATTTTTTGAAATGGTCTCAAAAATAGGATTCGAGTTGGCGCGATTGCTGGTGGGTCAGAAAACATTCATTTCAGTCCATTTAACAACTTTTCATGATTGAAAGTCATTGTAGGGTCCTCAGAGGCGTTCGGCAAATTTTTATATTTTTTGAAGTGGTCTCAAAAATATGATTCGAGTTGGCGCGATTGCTGGTGAATCAGAAAACATTCAATTCAGTCCACTTAACAACTTTTCATGATTGAAAGTCATTGTAGGGTCGTCAGAGGCGTTCGGCAAATTATTATATTTTTTGAAGTGGTCTCAAATATATGATTCGAGTTGGCGCGATTGCTGGTGGGTCAGAAAACATTCATTTCAGTCCACTTAACAACTTTTCATGATTGAAAGTCATTGTAGGGTCGTCAGAGGCGTTCGGCAAATTTTTTTATTTTTTGAAGTGGTCTCAAATATAGAATTCGAGTTGGCGCGATTGCAGGTGGGTCAGAAAACATTCATTTCAGTCCAATTAACAACTTTTCATGATTGAAAGTCATTGTCGGGTCGTCAGAGGCGTTCGGCAATTCTTTTTATTTTTTGAAGTGGTCTCAAAAATAGGATTCGAGTTGGCGCGATTGGTGGTGTGTCAGAAAACATTCATTTCAGTCCAATTCACAAGTTTCCATGATTGAAAGTCATTGTAGGGTCGTCTGAGGCGTTCGGCAAATTTTTATATTCTTTGAAGTGGTCTCAAAAATATGATTCGAGTTGGCGCGATTGCTGGTGAATCAGAAAACATTCATTTCAGTCCACTTAACAACTATTCATGATTGAAAGTCATTGTAGGGTCGTCAGAGGCGTTCGGCAAATTATTATATTTTTTGAAGTGGTCTCAAAAATATGATTCGAGTTGGCGCGATTGCTGGTGGGTCAGAAAACATTCTTTTCAGTCCACTTAACAACTTTCCATGATTAAAAGTCATTGTAGGGTCGTCAGAGGCGTTCGGCAAATTTTTATATTTTTTGAAGTGGTCTCAAAAATATGATTCGAGTTGGCGCGATTGCTGGTGAATCAGAAAACATTCATTTCAGTCCACTTAAGAACTTTTCATGATTGAAAGTCATTGTAGAGTCGTCAGAGGCGTTCGGCAAATTTTTATATTTTTTGAAGTGGTCCCAAAAATATGATTCGAGTTGGCGCGATTGCTGGTGAATCAGAAAACATTCATTTCAGTCCACTTAACAACTTTTCATGATTGAAAGTCACTGTAGGGTCGTCAGAGGCGTTCGGCAATTTTTTAAATTTTTCGAAGTGGTATCAAAATTAGGATTCGAGTTGGCGCGATTGCTGGTGGGTCAGAAAACATTCATTTCTGTCCAATTCACAAGTTTTCATGACTGAAAGTCATTGTAGGGTCGTCAGAGGCGTTCGGCAAATTTTTTTATTTTTTGAAGTGGTCTCAAAAATAGAATTCGAGTTGGCGCGATTGCAGGTGGGTCAGAAAACATTCATTTCAGTCCAATTACCAACTTTTCATGCTTGAAAGTCATTGTCGGATCGTCAGAGGCGTTCGGCAATTCTTTTTATTTTTTGAAGTGGTCTCAAAAATAGGATTCGAGTTGGCGCGATTGGTGGTGTGTCAGAAAACATTCATTTCAGTCAAATTCACAAGTTTCCATGATTGAAAGTCATTGTAGGGTCGTCAGAGGCGTTCGGCAAATTTTTATATTTTTTGAAGTGGTCTCAAAAATATGATTCGAGTTGGCGCGATTGCTGGTGAATCAGAAAACATTCATTTCAGTCTACTTAACAACTTTTCATGATTGAAAGTCATTGTAGGGTCGTCAGAGGCGTTCGGCAAATTATTATATTTTTTGAAGTGGTCTCAAAAATATGATTCGAGTTGGCGCGATTGCTGGTGGGTCAGAAAACATTCATTTCAGTCCACTTAACAACTTCCCATGATTGGAAGTCATAGTAGGGTCGTCAGAGGCGTTCGGCAAATTTTTATATTTTTTGAAGTGGTCCCAAAAATATGATTCGAGTTGGCGCGATTGCTGGTGAATCAGAAAACATTCATTTCAGTCCACTTAACAACTTTTCATGATTGAAAGTCATTGTAGGGTCGTCAGAGGCGTTCGGCAAATTTTTTTATTTTTTGAAGTGGTCTCAAAAATAGAATTCGAGTTGGCGCGATTGGTGGTGGGTCAGAAAACATTCATTTCTGTCCAATTCACAAGTTTTCATGATTGAAAGTCATTGTAGGGTCGTCAGAGGCATTCGGCAAATTTTTTTATTTTTTGAAGTGGTCTCAAAAATAGAATTCGAGTTGGCGCGATTGCAGGTGGGTCAGAAAGCATTCATTGCAGTCCAATTAACAACTTTTCATGATTGAAAGTCATTGTCGGGTCGTCAGAGGCGTTCGGCAATTCTTTTTATTGTTTGAAATGGTCTCAAAAATAGGATTCGAGTTGGCGCGATTGCTGGTGGGTCAGAAAACATTCATTTCAGTCCATTTAACAACTTTTCATGATTGAAAGTCATTGTAGGGTCCTCAGAGGCGTTCAGCAAATTTTTATATTTTTTGAAGTGGTCTCAAAAATATGATTCGTGTTGGCGCGATTGCTGGTGAATCAGAAAACATTCAATTCAGTCCACTTAACAACTTTTCATGATTGAAAGTCATTGTAGGGTCGTCAGAGGCGTTCGGCAAATTATTATATTTTTTGAAGTGATCTCTAAAATATGATTCGAGTTGGCGCGATTGCTGGTGGGTCAGAAAGCATTCATTTCAGTCCACTTAACATTTTTTCATGATTGAAAGTCATTGTAGGGTCGTCAGAGGCGTTCGGCAAATTTTTTTATTTTTTGAAGTGGTCTCAAATATAGAATTCGAGTTGGCGCGATTGCAGGTGGGTCAGAAAACATTCATTTCAGTCCAATTAACAACTTTTCATGATTGAAAGTCATTGTCGGGTCGTCAGAGGCGTTCGGCAATTCTTTTTATTTTTTGAAGTGGTCTCAAAAATAGGATTCGAGTTGGCGCGATTGGTGGTGTGTCAGAAAACATTCATTTCAGTCCAATTCACAAGTTTCCATGATTGAAAGTCATTGTAGGGTCGTCTGAGGCGTTCGGCAAATTTTTATATTCTTTGAAGTGGTCTCAAAAATATGATTCGAGTTGGCGCGATTGCTGGTAAATCAGAAAACATTCATTTCAGTCCACTTAACAACTATTCATGATTGAAAGTTATTGTAGGGTCGTCAGAGGCGTTCGGCAAATTATTATATTTTTTGAAGTGGTCTCAAAAATATGATTCGAGTTGGCGCGATTGCTGGTGGGTCAGAAAACATTCATTTCAGTCCACTTAACAACTTTCCATGATTAAAAGTCATTGTAGGGTCGTCAGAGGCTTTCGGCAAATTTTTATATTTTTTGAAGTGGTCTCAAAAATATGATTCGAGTTGGCGCGATTGCTGGTGAATCAGAAAACATTCATTTCAGTCTACTTAAGAACTTTTCATGATTGAAAGTCATTGTAGGGTCGTCAGAGGCGTTCGGCAAATTTTTTTATTTTTTGAAGTGGTCTCAAAAATAGAATTCGAGTTGGCGCGATTGCAGGTGGGTCAGAAAACATTCATTTCAGTCCAATTAACAACTTTTCATGATTGAAAGTCATTGTCGGGTCGTCAGAGGCGTTCAACAATTCTTTATATTTTTTGAAATGGTCTCAAAAATAGGATTCGAGTTGGCGCGATTGCTGGTGGGTCAGAAAACATTCATTTCAGTCCATTTAACAACTTTTCATGATTGAAAGTCATTAGAGGGTCCTCAGAGGCGTTCGGCAAATTTTTATATTTTTTGAAGTGGTCTCAAAAATATGATTCGTGTTGGCGCGATTGCTGGTGAATCAGAAAACATTCAATTCAGTCCACTTAACAACTTTTCATGATTGAAAGTCATTGTAGGGTCGTCAGAGGCGTTCGGCAAATTATTATATTTTTTGAAGTGATCTCTAAAATATGATTCGAGTTGGCGCGATTGCTGGTGGGTCAGAAAACATTCAATTCAGTCCACTCAACAACTTTTCATGATTGAAAGTCATTGTAGGGTCGTCAGAGGCGTTCGGCAAATTTTTTTATTTTTTGAAGTGGTCTCAAATATAGAATTCGAGTTGGCGCGATTGCGGGTGGGTCAGAAAACATTCATTTCAGTCCAATTAACAACTTTTCATGATTAAAAGTCATTGTCGGGTCGTCAGAGGCGTTCGGCAATTCTTTTTATTTTTTGAAGTGGTCTCAAAAATAGGATTCGAGTTGGCGCGATTGGTGGTGTGTCAGAAAACATTCATTTCAGTCCAATTCACAAGTTTCCATGATTGAAAGTCATTGTAGGGTCGTCTGAGGCGTTCGGCAAATTTTTATATTCTTTGAAGTGGTCTCAAAAATATGATTCGAGTTGGCGCGATTGCTGGTGAATCAGAAAACATTCATTTCAGTCCACTTAACAACTATTCATGATTGAAAGTCATTGTAGGGTCGTCAGAGGCGTTCGGCAAATTATTATATTTTTTGAAGTGGTCTCAAAAATATGATTCGAGTTGGCGCGATTGCTGGTGGGTCAGAAGACATTCATTTCAGTCCACTTAACAACTTTCCATTATTAAAAGTCATTGTAGGGTCGTCAGAGGCGTTCGGCAAATTTTTATATTTTTTGAAGTGGTCTCAAAAATATGATTCGAGTTGGCGCGATTGCTGGTGAATCAGAAAACATTCATTTCAGTCCACTTAAGAACTTTTCATGATTGAAAGTCATTGTAGGGTCGTCAGAGGCGTTCGGCAAATTTTTTTATTTTTTGAAGTGGTCTCAAAAATAGAATTCGAGTTGGCGCGATTGCAGGTGGGTCAGAAAACATTCATTTCAGTCCAATTAACAACTTTTCATGATTGAAAGTCATTGTCGGGTCGTCAGAGGCGTTCGGCAATTCTTTATATTTTTTGAAGTGGTCTTAAAAATAGGGTTCGAGTTGGCGCGATTGGTAGTGGGTCAGAAAACTTTCATTTCTGTCCAATTCACAAGTTTTCATGATTGAAAGTCATTGTAGGGTCGTCAGAGGCGTTCGGCAAATTTTTTTATTTTTTGAAGTGGTCTCAAAAATAGAATTCGAGTTGGCGCGATTGCAGGTGGGTCAGAAAACATTCATTTCAGTCCAATTAACATTTTTTAATGATTGAAAGTCATTGTCGGGTCGTCAGAGGCGTTCGGCAATTCTTTTTATTTTTTGAAATGGTCTCAAAAATAGGATTCGAGTTGGCGCGATTGCTGGTGGGTCAGAAAACATTCATTTCAGTCCATTTAACAACTTTTCATGATTGAAAGTCATTGTAGGGTCCTCAGAGGCGTTCGGCAAATTTTTATATTTTTTGAAGTGGTCTCAAAAATATGATTCGTGTTGGCGCGATTGCTGGTGAATCAGAAAACATTCAATTCAGTCCACTTAACAACTTTTCATGATTGAAAGTCATTGTAGGGTCGTCAGAGGCGTTCGGCAAATTATTATATTTTTTGAAGTGATCTCTAAAATATGATTCGAGTTGGCGCGATTGCTGGTGGGTCAGAAAACATTCATTTCAGTCCACTTAACAACTTTTCATGATTGAAAGTCATTGTAGGGTCGTCAGAGGCGTTCGGCAAATTTTTTTATTTTTTGAAGTGGTCTCAAATATAGAATTCGAGTTGGCGCGATTGCAGGTGGGTCAGAAAACATTCATTTCAGTCCAATTAACAACTTTTCATGATTGAAAGTCATTGTCGGGTCGTCAGAGGCGTTCGGCAATTCCTTTTATTTTTTGAAGTGGTCTCAAAAATAGGATTCGAGTTGGCGCGATTGGGGGTGTGTCAGAAAACATTCATTTCAGTCCAATTCACAAGTTTCCATGATTGAAAGTCATTGTAGGGTCGTCTGAGGCGTTCGGCAAATTTTTATATGCTTTGAAGTGGTCTCAAAAATATGATTCGAGTTGGCGCGATTGCTGGTGAATCAGAAAACATTCATTTCAGTCCACTTAAGAACTTTTCATGATTGAAAGTCATTGTAGGGTCGTCAGAGGCGTTCGGCAAATTTTTTTATTTTTTGAAGTGGTCTCAAAAATAGAATTCGAGTTGGCGCGATTGCAGGTGGGTCAGAAAACATTCATTTCAGTCCAATTAACAACTTTTCATGATTGAAAGTCATTGTCGGGTCGTCAGAGGCGTTCGGCAATTCTTTATATTTTTTGAAGTGGTCTTAAAAATAGGGTTCGAGTTGGCGCGATTGGTAGTGGGTCAGAAAACTTTCATTTCTGTCCAATTCACAAGTTTCCATGATTGAAAGTCATTGTAGGGTCGTCTGAGGCGTTCGGCAAATTTTTATATTCTTTGAAGTGGTCTCAAAAATATGATTCGAGTTGGCGCGATTGCTGGTGAATCAGAAAACATTCATTTCAGTCCACTTAACAACTATTCATGATTGAAAGTCATTGTAGGGTCGTCAGAGGCGTTCGGCAAATTATTATATTTTTTGAAGTGGTCTCAAAAATATGATTCGAGTTGGCGCGATTGCTGGTGGGTCAGAAGACATTCATTTCAGTCCACTTAACAACTTTCCATTATTAAAAGTCATTGTAGGGTCGTCAGAGGCGTTCGGCAAATTTTTATATTTTTTGAAGTGGTCTCAAAAATATGATTCGAGTTGGCGCGATTGCTGGTGAATCAGAAAACATTCATTTCAGTCCACTTAAGAACTTTTCATGATTGAAAGTCATTGTAGGGTCGTCAGAGGCGTTCGGCAAATTTTTTTATTTTTTGAAGTGGTCTCAAAAATAGAATTCGAGTTGGCGCGATTGCAGGTGGGTCAGAAAACATTCATTTCAGTCCAATTAACAACTTTTCATGATTGAAAGTCATTGTCGGGTCGTCAGAGGCGTTCGGCAATTCTTTATATTTTTTGAAGTGGTCTTAAAAATAGGGTTCGAGTTGGCGCGATTGGTAGTGGGTCAGAAAACTTTCATTTCTGTCCAATTCACAAGTTTTCATGATTGAAAGTCATTGTAGGGTCGTCAGAGGCGTTCGGCAAATTTTTTTATTTTTTGAAGTGGTCTCAAAAATAGAATTCGAGTTGGCGCGATTGCAGGTGTGTCAGAAAACATTCATTTCAGTCCAATTAACAACTTTTCATGATTGAAAGTCATTGTCGGGTCGTCAGAGGCGTTCGGCAATTCTTTTTATTTTTTGAAATGGTCTCAAAAATAGGATTCGAGTTGGCGCGATTGCTGGTGGGTCAGAAAACATTCATTTCAGTCCATTTAACAACTTTTCATGATTGAAAGTCATTGTAGGGTCCTCAGAGGCGTTCGGCAAATTTTTATATTTTTTGAAGTGGTCTCAAAAATATGATTCGAGTTGTCGCGATTGCTGGTGAATCAGAAAACATTCAATTCAGTCCACTTAACAACTTTTCATGATTGAAAGTCATTGTAGGGTCGTCAGAGGCGTTCGGCAAATTATTATATTTTTTGAAGTGGTCTCAAATATATGATTCGAGTTGACGCGATTGCTGGTGAATCAGAAAACATTCATTTCAGTCCACTTAAGAACTTTTCATGATTGAAAGTCATTGTAGGGTCGTCAGAGGCGTTCGGCAAATTTTTTTATTTTTTGAAGTGGTCTCAAAAATAGAATTCGAGTTGGCGCGATTGCAGGTGGGTCAGAAAACATTCATTTCAGTCCAATTAACAACTTTTCATGATTGAAAGTCATTGTCGGGTCGTCAGAGGCGTTCGGCAATTCTTTATATTTTTTGAAGTGGTCTTAAAAATAGGGTTCGAGTTGGCGCGATTGGTGGTGGGTCAGAAAACTTTCATTTCTGTCCAATTCACAAGTTTTCATGATTGAAAGTCATTGTAGGGTCGTCAGAGGCGTTCGGCAAATTTTTTTATTTTTTGAAGTGGTCTCAAAAATAGAATTCGAGTTGGCGCGATTGCAGGTGGGTCAGAAAACATTCATTTCAGTCCAATTAACATTTTTTCATGATTGAAAGTCATTGTCGGGTCGTCAGAGGCGTTCGGCAATTCTTTTTATTTTTTGAAATGGTCTCAAAAATAGGATTCGAGTTGGCGCGATTGCTGGTGGGTCAGAAAACATTCATTTCAGTCCATTTAACAACTTTTCATGATTGAAAGTCATTGTAGGGTCCTCAGAGGCGTTCGGCAAATTTTTATATTTTTTGAAGTGGTCTCAAAAATATGATTCGTGTTGGCGCGATTGCTGGTGAATCAGAAAACATTCAATTCAGTCCACTTAACAACTTTTCATGATTGAAAGTCATTGTAGGGTCGTCAGAGGCGTTCGGCAAATTATTATATTTTTTGAAGTGATCTCTAAAATATGATTCGAGTTGGCGCGATTGCTTGTGGGTCAGAAAACATTCATTTCAGTCCACTTAACAACTTTTCATGATTGAAAGTCATTGTAGGGTCGTCAGAGGCGTTCGGCAAATTTTTTTATTTTTTGAAGTGGTCTCAAATATAGAATTCGAGTTGGCGCGATTGCAGGTGGGTCAGAAAACATTCATTTCAGTCCAATTAACAACTTTTCATGATTGAAAGTCATTGTCGGGTCGTCAGAGGCGTTCGGCAATTCCTTTTATTTTTTGAAGTGGTCTCAAAAATAGGATTCGAGTTGGCGCGATTGGGGGTGTGTCAGAAAACATTCATTTCAGTCCAATTCACAAGTTTCCATGATTGAAAGTCATTGTAGGGTCGTCAGAGGCGTTCGGCAAATTATTATATTTTTTGAAGTGATCTCTAAAATATGATTCGAGTTGGCGCGATTGCTGGTGGGTCAGAAAACATTCATTTCAGTCCACTTAACAACTTTTCATGATTGAAAGTCATTGTAGGGTCGTCAGAGGCGTTCGGCAAATTTTTTTATTTTTTGAAGTGGTCTCAAATATAGAATTCGAGTTGGCGCGATTGCAGGTGGGTCAGAAAACATTCATTTCAGTCCAATTAACAACTTTTCATGATTGAAAGTCATTGTCGGGTCGTCAGAGGCGTTCGGCAATTCCTTTTATTTTTTGAAGTGGTCTCAAAAATAGGATTCGAGTTGGCGCGATTGGGGGTGTGTCAGAAAACATTCATTTCAGTCCAATTCACAAGTTTCCATGATTGAAAGTCATTGTAGGGTCGTCTGAGGCGTTCGGCAAATTTTTATATGCTTTGAAGTGGTCTCAAAAATATGATTCGAGTTGGCGCGATTGCTGGTGAATCAGAAAACATTCATTTCAGTCCACTTAAGAACTTTTCATGATTGAAAGTCATTGTAGGGTCGTCAGAGGCGTTCGGCAAATTTTTTTATTTTTTGAAGTGGTCTCAAAAATAGAATTCGAGTTGGCGCGATTGCAGGTGGGTCAGAAAACATTCATTTCAGTCCAATTAACAACTTTTCATGATTGAAAGTCATTGTCGGGTCGTCAGAGGCGTTCGGCAATTCTTTATATTTTTTGAAGTGGTCTTAAAAATAGGGTTCGAGTTGGCGCGATTGGTAGTGGGTCAGAAAACTTTCATTTCTGTCCAATTCACAAGTTTCCATGATTGAAAGTCATTGTAGGGTCGTCTGAGGCGTTCGGCAAATTTTTATATTCTTTGAAGTGGTCTCAAAAATATGATTCGAGTTGGCGCGATTGCTGGTGAATCAGAAAACATTCATTTCAGTCCACTTAACAACTATTATGATTGAAAGTCATTGTAGGGTCGTCAGAGGCGTTCGGCAAATTATTATATTTTTTGAAGTGGTCTCAAAAATATGATTCGAGTTGGCGCGATTGCTGGTGGGTCAGAAGACATTCATTTCAGTCCACTTAACAACTTTCCATTATTAAAAGTCATTGTAGGGTCGTCAGAGGCGTTCGGCAAATTTTTATATTTTTTGAAGTGGTCTCAAAAATATGATTCGAGTTGGCGCGATTGCTGGTGAATCAGAAAACATTCATTTCAGTCCACTTAAGAACTTTTCATGATTGAAAGTCATTGTAGGGTCGTCAGAGGCGTTCGGCAAATTTTTTTATTTTTTGAAGTGGTCTCAAAAATAGAATTCGAGTTGGCGCGATTGCAGGTGGGTCAGAAAACATTCATTTCAGTCCAATTATTAACTTTTCATGATTGAAAGTCATTGTCGGGTCGTCAGAGGCGTTCGGCAATTCTTTATATTTTTTGAAGTGGTCTTAAAAATAGGGTTCGAGTTGGCGCGATTGGTAGTGGGTCAGAAAACTTTCATTTCTGTCCAATTCACAAGTTTTCATGATTGAAAGTCATTGTAGGGTCGTCAGAGGCGTTCGGCAAATTTTTTTATTTTTTGAAGTGGTCTCAAAAATAGAATTCGAGTTGGCGCGATTGCAGGTGTGTCAGAAAACATTCATTTCAGTCCAATTAACAACTTTTCATGATTGAAAGTCATTGTCGGGTCGTCAGAGGCGTTCGGCAATTCTTTTTATTTTTTGAAATGGTCTCAAAAATAGGATTCGAGTTGGCGCGATTGCTGGTGGGTCAGAAAACATTCATTTCAGTCCATTTAACAACTTTTCATGATTGAAAGTCATTGTAGGGTCCTCAGAGGCGTTCGGCAAATTTTTATATTTTTTGAAGTGGTCTCAAAAATATGATTCGAGTTGTCGCGATTGCTGGTGAATCAGAAAACATTCAATTCAGTCCACTTAACAACTTTTCATGATTGAAAGTCATTGTAGGGTCGTCAGAGGCGTTCGGCAAATTATTATATTTTTTGAAGTGGTCTCAAATATATGATTCGAGTTGACGCGATTGCTGGTGAATCAGAAAACATTCATTTCAGTCCACTTAAGAACTTTTCATGATTGAAAGTCATTGTAGGGTCGTCAGAGGCGTTCGGCAAATTTTTTTATTTTTTGAAGTGGTCTCAAAAATAGAATTCGAGTTGGCGCGATTGCAGGTGGGTCAGAAAACATTCATTTCAGTCCAATTAACAACTTTTCATGATTGAAAGTCATTGTCGGGTCGTCAGAGGCGTTCGGCAATTCTTTATATTTTTTGAAGTGGTCTTAAAAATAGGGTTCGAGTTGGCGCGATTGGTGGTGGGTCAGAAAACTTTCATTTCTGTCCAATTCACAAGTTTTCATGATTGAAAGTCATTGTAGGGTCGTCAGAGGCGTTCGGCAAATTTTTTTATTTTTTGAAGTGGTCTCAAAAATAGAATTCGAGTTGGCGCGATTGCAGGTGGGTCAGAAAACATTCATTTCAGTCCAATTAACATTTTTTCATGATTGAAAGTCATTGTCGGGTCGTCAGAGGCGTTCGGCAATTCTTTTTATTTTTTGAAATGGTCTCAAAAATAGGATTCGAGTTGGCGCGATTGCTGGTGGGTCAGAAAACATTCATTTCAGTCCATTTAACAACTTTTCATGATTGAAAGTCATTGTAGGGTCCTCAGAGGCGTTCGGCAAATTTTTATATTTTTTGAAGTGGTCTCAAAAATATGATTCGTGTTGGCGCGATTGCTGGTGAATCAGAAAACATTCAATTCAGTCCACTTAACAACTTTTCATGATTGAAAGTCATTGTAGGGTCGTCAGAGGCGTTCGGCAAATTATTATATTTTTTGAAGTGATCTCTAAAATATGATTCGAGTTGGCGCGATTGCTGGTGGGTCAGAAAACATTCATTTCAGTCCACTTAACAACTTTTCATGATTGAAAGTCATTGTAGGGTCGTCAGAGGCGTTCGGCAAATTTTTTTATTTTTTGAAGTGGTCTCAAATATAGAATTCGAGTTGGCGCGATTGCAGGTGGGTCAGAAAACATTCATTTCAGTCCAATTAACAACTTTTCATGATTGAAAGTCATTGTCGGGTCGTCAGAGGCGTTCGGCAATTCCTTTTATTTTTTGAAGTGGTCTCAAAAATAGGATTCGAGTTGGCGCGATTGGGGGTGTGTCAGAAAACATTCATTTCAGTCCAATTCACAAGTTTCCATGATTGAAAGTCATTGTAGGGTCGTCTGAGGCGTTCGGCAAATTTTTATATGCTTTGAAGTGGTCTCAAAAATATGATTCGAGTTGGCGCGATTGCTGGTGAATCAGAAAACATTCATTTCAGTCCACTTAACAACTATTCATGATTGAAAGTCATTGTAGGGTCGTCAGAGGCGTTCGGCAAATTATTATATTTTTTGAAGTGGTCTCAAAAATATGATTCGAGTTGGCGCGATTGCTGGTGGGTCAGAAAACATTCATTTCAGTCCACTTAACAACTTTCCATGATTAAAAGTCATTGTAGGGTCGTCAGAGGCGTTCGGCAAATTTTTATATTTTTTGAAGTGGTCTTAAAAATAGGGTTCGAGTTGGCGCGATTGGTGGTGGGTCAGAAAACTTTCATTTCTGTCCAATTCACAAGTTTTTATGATTGAAAGTCATTGTAGGGTCGTCAGAGGCGTTTGGCAAATTTTTTTATTTTTTGAAGTGGTCTCAAAAATAGAATTCGAGTTGGCGCGATTGCAGGTGGGTCAGAAAACATTCATTTCAGTCCAATTAACAACTTTTCATGATTGAAAGTCATTGTCGGGTCGTCAGAGGCGTTCGGCAATTCTTTTTATTTTTTGAAATGGTCTCAAAAATAGGATTCGAGTTGGCGCGATTGCTGGTGGGTCAGAAAACATTCATTTCAGTCCATTTAACAACTTTTCATGATTGAAAGTCATTGTAGGGTCCTCAGAGGCGTTCGGCAAATTTTTATATTTTTTGAAGTGGTCTCAAAAATATGATTCGAGTTGGCGCGATTGCTGGTGAATCAGAAAACATTCAATACAGTCCACTTAACAACTTTTCATGATTGAAAGTCATTGTAGGGTCGTCAGAGGCGTTCGGCAAATTATTATATTTTTTGAAGTGGTCTCAAATATATGATTCGAGTTGGCGCGATTGCTGGTGGGTCAGAAAACATTCATTTCAGTCCATTTAACAACTTTTCATCATTTGAAAGTCATTGTAGGGTCGTCAGAGGCGTTCGGCAAATTTTTATATTTTTTGAAGTGGTCTCAAAAATATGATTCGAGTTGGCGCGATTGCTGGTGAATCAGAAAACATTCATTTCAGTCCACTTGACAACTTTTCATGATTGAAAGTCATTGTAGGGTCGTCAGAGGCGTTCGGCAAATTATTATATTTTTTGAAGTGGTCTCAAAAATATGATTCGAGTTGGCGCGATCGCTGGTGGGTCAGAAAACATTCATTCAGGTCCACTTAACAACTTTTCATGATTGAAAGTCATTGTAGGGTCGTCAGAGGCGTTCGGCAAATTTTTATATTTTTTGAAGTGGTCTCAAAAATATGATTCGAGTTGGCTCGATTGCTGGTGAATCAGAAAACATTCATTTCAGTCCACTTATCAACTTTTCATGTTTGAAAGTTATTGTCGGGTCGTCAGAGGCGTTCGACGATTTTTTTATTTTTTGAAGTGGTCTCAAAAATAGAATTCGAGTTAGCGCGATTGCAGGTGTGTCAGAAAACATTCATTTCAGTCCAATTCACAAGTTTCCATGATTGAAAGTCATTGTAGGGTGGTCAGAGGCGTTCGGCAATTATTTAAATTTTTTGAAGTGGTATCAAAATTAGGATTCGAGTTGGCGCGATTGCTGGTGGGTCAGAAAACATTCATTTCTGTCCAATTCACAAGTTTTCATGACTGAAAGTCATTGTAGGGTCGTCAGAGGCGTTCGGCAAATTTTTTTATTTTTTGAAGTGGTCTCAAAAATAGAATTCGAGTTGGCGCGATTGCAGGTGGGTCAGAAAACATTCATTTCAGTCCAATTGAAAATATTTCATGATTGAAAGTCATTGTCGGGTCGTCAGAGGCGTTCGGCAATTCTTTTTATTTTTTGAAGTGGTCTTAAAAATAGGATTCGAGTTGGCGCGATTGGTGGTGAGTCAGAAAACATTCATTTCAGTCCAATTCACAAGTTTCCATGATTGAAAGTCATTGTAGGGTCGTCAGAGGCGTTCGGCAAATTTTTATATTTTTTGAAGTGGTCTCAAAAATATTATTCGAGTTGGCGCGATTGCTGGTGAATCAGAAAACATTCATTTCAGTCCACTTAACAACTTTTCATGATTGAAAGTCATTGTAGGGTCGTCAGAGGCGTTCGGCAAATTATTATATTTTTTGAAGTGGTCTCAAAAATATGATTCGAGTTGGCGCGATTGCTGGTGGGTCAGAAAACATTCATTTCAGTCCACTTAACAACTTTCCATGATTGAAAGTCATTGTAGGGTCGTCAGAGGCGTTCGGCAAATTTTTATATTTTTTGAAGTGGTCCCAAAAATATGATTCGAGTTGGCGCGATTGCTGGTGAATCAGAAACCATTCATTTCAGTCCACTTAACAACTTTTCATGATTGAAAGTCATTGTAGGGTCGTCAGAGGCGTTCGGCAAATTTTTTTATTTTTTGAAGTGGTCTCAAAAATATGATTCGAGTTGGCGCGATTGCTGGTGAATCAGAAAACATTCATTTCAGTCCACTTAACAACTTTTCATGATTGAAAGTCATTGTAGGGTCGTCAGAGGCGTTCGGCAAATTTTTATATTTTTTGAAGTGGTCTCAAAAATATGATTCGAGTTGGCTCGATTGCTGGTGAATCAGAAAACATTCATTTCAGTCCACTTCACAACTTTTCATGTTTGAAAGTTATTGTCGGGTCGTCAGAGGCGTTCGGCAATTTTTTTTATTTTTTGAAGTGGTCTCAAAAATAGAATTCGAGTTGGCGCGATTGCAGGTGTGTCAGAAAACATTCATTTCAGTCCAATTCACAAGTTTCCATGATTGAAAGTCATTGTAGGGTGGTCAGAGGCGTTCAGCAATTTTTTAAATTTTTTGAAGTGGTATCAAAATTAGGATTCGAGTTGGCGCGATTGCTGGTGGGTCAGAAAACATTCATTTCTGTCCAATTCACAAGTTTTCATGATTGAAAGTCATTGTAGGGTCCTCAGAGGCGTTCGGCAAATTTTTATATTTTTTGAAGTGGTCTCAAAAATATGATTCGAGTTGGCGCGATTGCTGGTGAATCTGAAAACATTCAATTCAGTCCACTTAACAACTTTTCATGATTGAAAGTCATTGTAGGGTCGTCAGAGGCGTTCGGCAAATTTTTATATTTTTTGAAGAGGTCTCAAAAATATGATTCGAGTTGGCGCGATTGCTGGTGAATCAGAAAACATTCATTTCAGTCCACTTAAGAACTTTTCATGATTGAAAGTCATTGTAGGGTCGACAGAGGCGTTCGGCAAATTTTTTTATTTTTTGAAGTGGTCTCAAAAATATGATTCGAGTTGGCGCGATTGCTGGTGAATCAGAAATTGAAAGTCATTGTAGGGTCGTCAGAGGCGTTCGGCAAATTATTATATTTTTTGAAGTGGTCTCAAAAATATGATTCGAGTTGGCGCGATTGCTGGTGAATCAGAAAACATTCATTTCAGTCCACTTAAGAACTTTTCATGATTGAAAGTCATTGTAGGGTCGTCAGAGGCGTTCGGCAAATTTTTATATTTTTTGAATTGGTCTCAAAAATAGAATTCGAGTTGGCGCGATTGCAGGTGTGTCAGAAAACATTCATTTCAGTCCAATTCACAAGTTTCCATGATTGAAAGTCATTGTAGGGTGGTCAGAGGCGTTCAGCAATTTTTTAAATTATTTGAAGTGGTATCAAAATTAGGATTCGAGTTGGCGCGATTGCTGGTGAATCAGAAAACATTCATTTCTGTCCAATTCACAAGTTTTCATGATTGAAAGTCATTGTAGGGTCCTCAGAGGCGTTCGGCAAATTTTTATATTTTTTGAAGTGGTCTCAAAAATATGATTCGAGTTGGCGCGATTGCTGGTGAATCTGAAAACATTCAATTCAGTCCACTTAACAACTTTTCATGATTGAAAGTCATTGTAGGGTCGTCAGAGGCGTTCGGCAAATTTTTATATTTTTTGAAGTGGTCTCAAAAATATGATTCGAGTTGGCGCGATTGCTGGTGAATCTGAAAACATTCAATTCAGTCCACTTAACAACTTTTCATGATTGAAAGTCATTGTAGGGTCGTCAGAGGCGTTCGGCAAATTTTTATATTTTTTGAAGTGGTCTCAAAAATATGATTCGAGTTGGCGCGATTGCTGGTGAATCTGAAAACATTCAATTCAGTCCACTTAACAACTTTTCATGATTGAAAGTCATTGTAGGGTCGTCAGAGGCGTTCGGCAAATTTTTATATTTTTTGAAGTGGTCTCAAAAATATGATTCGAGTTGGCGCGATTGCTGGTGAATCAGAAAACATTCATTTCAGTCCACTTAAGAACTTTTCATGATTGAAAGTCATTGTAGGGTCGTCAGAGGCGTTCGGCAAATTTTTTTATTTTTTGAAGTGGTCTCAAAAATATGATTCGAGTTGGCGCGATTGCTGGTGAATCAGAAAACATTCATTTCAGTCCACTTAAGAACTTTTCATGATTGAAAGTCATTGTAGGGTCGTCAGAGGCGTTCGGCAAATTATTATATTTTTTGAAGTGGTCTCAAAAATATGATTCGAGTTGGCGCGATTGCTGGTGAATCAGAAAACATTCATTTCAGTCCACTCAAGAACTTTTCATGATTGAAAGTCATTGTAGGGTCGTCAGAGGCGTTCGGCAAATTATTATATTTTTTGAAGTGGTCTCAAAAATATGATTCGAGTTGGCGCGATTGCTGGTGAATCAGAAAACATTCATTTCAGTCCATTTAAGAACTTTTCATGATTGAAAGTCATTGTAGGGTCGTCAGAGGCGTTCGGCAAATTATTATATTTTTTGAAGTGGTCTCAAAAATATGATTCGAGTTGGCGCGATTGCTGGTGAATCAGAAAACATTCATTTCAGTCCACTTAAGAACTTTTCATGATTGAAAGTCATTGTAGGGTCGTCAGAGGCGTTCGGCAAATTATTATATTTTTTGAAGTGGTCTCAAAAATATGATTCGAGTTGGCGCGATTGCTGGTGGGTCAGAAAACATTCATTTCAGTCCACTTAACAACTTTTCATGATTGAAAGTCATTGTAGGGTCGTCAGAGGCGTTCGGCAAATTTTTATATTTTTTGAAGTGGTCTCAAAAATATGATTCGAGTTGGCGCGATTGCTGGTGAATCAGAAAACATTCAATTCAGTCCACTTAACAACTTTTTATGATTGAAAGTCATTGTAGGGTGGTCAGAGGCGTTCGGCAATTTTTTAAATTTTTTGAAGTGGTATCAAAATTAGGATTCGAGTTGGCGCGATTGCTGGTGGGTCAGAAAACATTCATTTCTGTCCAATTCACAAGTTTTCATGATTGAAAGTCATTGTAGGGTCCTCAGAGGCGTTCGGCAAATTTTTATATTTTTTGAAGTGGTCTCAAAAATATGATTCGAGTTGGCGCGATTGCTGGTGAATCAGAAAACATTCAATTCAGTCCACTTAACAACTTTTCATGATTGAAAGTCATTGTAGGGTCGTCAGAGGCGTTCGGCAAGTTTTTATATTTTTTGAAGTGGTCTCAAAAATATGATTCGAGTTGGCGCGATTGCTGGTGAATCAGAAAACATTCAATTCAGTCCACTTAACAACTTTTCATGATTGAAAGTCATTGTAGGGTCGTCAGAGGCGTTCGGCAAATTATTATATTTTTTGAAGTGGTCTCAAAAATATGATTCGAGTTGGCGCGATTGCTGGTGGGTCAGAAAACATTCATTTCAGTCCACTTAACAACTTTTCATGATTGAAAGTCATTGTCGGGTCGTCAGAGGCGTTCGGCAATTCTTTATATTTTTTGAAATGGTCTCAAAAATAGGATTCGAGTTGGCGCGATTGCTGGTGGGTCAGAAAACATTCATTTCAGTCCATTTAACAATTTTTCATCATTTGAAAGTCATTGTAGGGTCGTCAGAGGCGTTCGGCAAATTTTTATATTTTTTGAAGTGGTTTCAAAAATATGATTCGAGTTGGCGCGATTGCTGGTGAATCAGAAAACATTCATTTCAGTCCACTTAACAACTTTTCATGATTGAAAGTCATTGTAGGGTCGTCAGAGGCGTTCGGCAAATTATTATATTTTTTGAAGTGGTCTCAAAAATATGATTCGAGTTGGCGCGATTGCAGGTGGGTCAGAAAACATTCATTTAGGTCCACTTAATAACTTTCCATGATTGAAAGTCATTGTAGGGTCGTCAGAGGCGTTCGGCAAATTTTTATGTTTTTTGAAGTGGTCTCAAAAATATGATTCGAGTTGTCTCGATTGCTGGTGAATCAGAAAACATTCATTTCAGTGCACTTAACAACTTTTCATGTTTGAAAGTTATTGTCGGGTCGTCAGAGGCGTTCGGCAATTTTTTTTATTTTTTGAAGTGGTCTCAAAAATAGAATTCGAGTTGGCGCGATTGCAGGTGTGTCAGAAAACATTCATTTCAGTCCAATTCACAAGTTTCCATGATTGAAAGTCATTGTAGGGTGGTCAGAGGCGTTCGGCAATTTTTTAAATTTTTTGAAGTGGTATCAAAATTAGGATTCGAGTTGGCGCGATTGCTGGTGGGTCAGAAAACATTCATTTCTGTCCAATTCACAAGTTTTCATGATTGAAAGTCATTGTAGGGTCCTCAGAGGCGTTCGGCAAATTTTTATATTTTTTGAAGTGGTCTCAAAAATATGATTCGAGTTGGCGCGATTGCTGGTGAATCAGAAAACATTCAATTCAGTCCACTTAACAACTTTTCATGATTGAAAGTCATTGTAGGGTCGTCAGAGGCGTTCGGCAAATTATTATATTTTTTGAAGTGGTCTCAAAAATATGATTCGAGTTGGCGCGATTGCTGGTGGGTCAGAAAACATTCATTTCAGTCCACTTAACAACTTTCCATGATTGAAAGTCATTGTAGGGTCGTCAGAGGCGTTCGGCAAATTTTTATATTTTTTGAAGTGGTCCCAAAAATATGATTCGAGTTGGCGCGATTGCTGGTGAATCAGAAAACATTCATTTCAGTCCACTTAACAACTTTTCATGATTGAAAGTCATTGTAGGGTCGTCAGAGGCGTTCGGCAAATTTTTTTATTTTTTGAAGTGGTCTCAAATATAGAATTCGAGTTGGCGCGATTGCAGGTGGGTCAGAAAACATTCATTTCAGTCCAATTAACAACTTTTCATGATTGAAAGTCATTGTCGGGTCGTCAGAGGCGTTCAGCTAATTTTTTATTTTTTGTAGTGGTCTCAAAAATAGGATTTGGGTTGACGCGATTGGTGGTAGGTCAGAAAACATTCATATCAGTCCAATCCACAAGTTTTCATGATTGAAAGTCATTGTAGGGTCGTCAGATGCGTTCGGCAAATTTTTATATTTTTTGAAGTGGTCTCAAAAATATGATTCGAGTTGGCGCGATTGCTGGTGAATCAGAAAACATTCATTTCAGTCCACTTAACAACTTTTCATGATTGAAAGTCATTGTAGGGTCGTCAGAGGCGTTCGGCAAATTATTATATTTTTTGAAGTGGTCTCAAAAATATGATTCGAGTTGGCGCGATTGCTGATGGGTCAGAAAAAATTCATTTCAGTCCACTTAACAACTTTCCATGATTGAAAGTCATTGTAGGGTCGTCAGAGGCGTTCGGCAAATTTTTATATTTTTTGAAGTGGTCCCAAAAATATGATTCGAGTTGGCGCGATTGCTGGTGAATCAGAAAACATTCATTTCAGTCCACTTAACAACTTTTCATGATTGAAAGTCATTGTAGGGTCGTCAGAGGCGTTCGGCAAATTTTTTTATTTTTTGAAGTGGTCTCAAAAATAGAATTCGAGTTGGCGCGATTGGTGGTGGGTCAGAAAACATTCATTTCTGTCCAATTCACAAGTTTTCATGATTGAAAGTCATTGTAGGGTCGTCAGAGGCATTCGGCAAATTTTTTTATTTTTTGAAGTGGTCTCAAAAATAGAATTCGAGTTGGCGCGATTGCAGGTGGGTCAGAAAACATTCATTTCAGTCCATTTAACAACTTTTCATGATTGAAAGTCATTGTCGGGTCGTCAGAGGCGTTCGGCAATTCTTTTTATTTTTTGAAATGGTCTCAAAAATAGGATTCGAGTTGGCGCGATTGCTGGTGGGTCAGAAAACATTCATTTCAGTCCATTTAACAACTTTTCATGATTGAAAGTCATTGTAGGGTCCTCAGAGGCGTTCGGCAAATTTTTATATTTTTTGAAGTGGTCTCAAAAATATGATTCGTGTTGGCGCGATTGCTGGTGAATCAGAAAACATTCAATTCAGTCCACTTAACAACTTTTCATGATTGAAAGTCATTGTAGGGTCGTCAGAGGCGTTCGGCAAATTATTATATTTTTTGAAGTGATCTCTAAAATATGATTCGAGTTGGCGCGATTGCTGGTGGGTCAGAAAACATTCATTTCAGTCCACTCAACAACTTTTCATGTTTGAAAGTCATTGTAGGGTCGTCAGAGGCATTCGGCAGATTTTTTTATTTTTTGAAGTGGTCTCAAATATAGAATTCGAGTTGGCGCGATTGCAGGTGGGTCAGAAAACATTCATTTCAGTCCAATTCACAAGTTTCCATGATTGAAAGTCTTTGTAGGGTCGTCTGAGGCGTTCGGCAAATTTTTATATTTTTTGAAGTGGTCTCAAAAATATGATTCGAGTTGGCGCGATTGCTGGTGAATCAGAAAACATTCATTTCAGTCCACTTAACAACTATTCATGATTGAAAGTCATTGTAGGGTCGTCAGAGGCGTTCGGCAAATTATTATATTTTTTGAAGTGGTCTCAAAAATATGATTCGAGTTGGCGCGATTGCTGGTGGGTCAGGAAACATTCATTTCAGTCCACTTAACAACTTTCCATGATTAAAAGTCATTGTAGGGTCGTCAGAGGCGTTCGGCAAATTTTTATATTTTTTGAAGTGGTCTCAAAAATATGATTCGAGTTGGCGCGATTGCTGGTGAATCAGAAAACATTCATTTCAGTCCACTTAAGAACTTTTCATGATTGAAAGTCATTGTAGGGTCGTCAGAGGCGTTCGGCAAATTTTTTTATTTTTTGAAGTGGTCTCAAAAATAGAATTCGAGTTGGCGCGATTGCAGGTGGGTCAGAAAACATTCATTTCAGTCCAATTAACAACTTTTCATGATTGAAAGTCATTGTCGGGTCGTCAGAGGCGTTGGGCAATTCTTTATATTTTTTGAAGTTGTCTTAAAAATAGGGTTCGAGTTGGCGCGATTGGTGGTGGGTCAGAAAACATTCATTTTTGTCCAATTCACAAGTTTTCATGATTGAAAGTCATTGTAGGGTCGTCAGAGGCGTTCGGCAAATTCTTTTATTTTTTGAAGTGGTCTCAAAAATAGAATTCGAGTTGGCGCGATTGCAGGTGGGTCAGAAAACATTCATTTCAGTCCAATTAACAACTTTTCATGATTGAAAGTCATTGTCGGGTCGTCAGAGGCGTTCGGCAATTCTTTTTATTTTTTGAAATGGTCTCAAAAATAGGATTCGAGTTGGCGCGATTGCTGGTGGGTCAGAAAACATTCATTTCAGTCCATTTAACAACTTTTCATGATTGAAAGTCATTGTAGGGTCCTCAGAGGCGTTCGGCAAATTTTTATATTTTTTGAAGTGGTCTCAAAAATATGATTCGAGTTGGCGCGATTGCTGGTGAATCAGAAAACGTTCAATTCAGTCCACTTAACAACTTTTCATGATTGAAAGTCATTGTAGGGTCGTCAGAGGCGTTCGGCAAATTATTATATTTTTTGAAGTGGTCTCAAATATATGATTCGAGTTGGCGCGATTGCTGGTGGGTCAGAAAACATTCATTTCAGTCCACTTAACAACTTTTCATGATTGAAAGTCATTGTAGGGTCGTCAGAGGCGTTCGGCAAATTTTTTTATTTTTTGAAGTGGTCTCAAATATAGAATTCGAGTTGGCGCGATTGCAGGTGGGTCAGAAAACATTCATTTCAGTCCAATTAACAACTTTTCATGATTGAAAGTCATTGTCGGGTCGTCAGAGGCGTTCGGCAATTCTTTTTATTTTTTGAAGTGGTCTCAAAAATAGGATTCGAGTTGGCGCGATTGGTGGTGTGTCAGAAAACATTCATTTCAGTCCAATTCACAAGTTTCCATGATTGAAAGTCATTGTAGGGTCGTCTGAGGCGTTCGGCAAATTTTTATATTCTTTGAAGTGGTCTCAAAAATATGATTCGAGTTGGCGCGATTGCTGGTGAATCAGAAAACATTCATTTCAGTCCACTTAACAACTATTCATGATTGAAAGTCATTGTAGGGTCGTCAGAGGCGTTCGGCAAATTATTATATTTTTTGAAGTGGTCTCAAAAATATGATTCGAGTTGGCGCGATTGCTGGTGGGTCAGAAAACATTCTTTTCAGTCCACTTAACAACTTTCCATGATTAAAAGTCATTGTAGGGTCGTCAGAGGCGTTCGGCAAATTTTTATATTTTTTGAAGTGGTCTCAAAAATATGATTCGAGTTGGCGCGATTGCTGGTGAATCAGAAAACATTCATTTCAGTCCACTTAACAACTTTTCATGATTGAAAGTCACTGTAGGGTCGTCAGAGGCGTTCGGCAATTTTTTAAATTTTTCGAAGTGGTATCAAAATTAGGATTCGAGTTGGCGCGATTGCTGGTGGGTCAGAAAACATTCATTTCTGTCCAATTCACAAGTTTTCATGACTGAAAGTCATTGTAGGGTCGTCAGAGGCGTTCGGCAAATTTTTTTATTTTTTGAAGTGGTCTCAAAAATAGAATTCGAGTTGGCGCGATTGCAGGTGGGTCAGAAAACATTCATTTCAGTCCAATTACCAACTTTTCATGCTTGAAAGTCATTGTCGGATCGTCAGAGGCGTTCGGCAATTCTTTTTATTTTTTGAAGTGGTCTCAAAAATAGGATTCGAGTTGGCGCGATTGGTGGTGTGTCAGATAACATTCATTTCAGTCAAATTCACAAGTTTCCATGATTGAAAGTCATTGTAGGGTCGTCAGAGGCGTTCGGCAAATTTTTATATTTTTTGAAGTGGTCTCAAAAATATGATTCGAGTTGGCGCGATTGCTGGTGAATCAGAAAACATTCATTTCAGTCTACTTAACAACTTTTCATGATTGAAAGTCATTGTAGGGTCGTCAGAGGCGTTCGGCAAATTATTATATTTTTTGAAGTGGTCTCAAAAATATGATTCGAGTTGGCGCGATTGCTGGTGGGTCAGAAAACATTCATTTCAGTCCACTTAACAACTTCCCATGATTGGAAGTCATTGTAGGGTCGTCAGAGGCGTTCGGCAAATTTTTATATTTTTTGAAGTGGTCCCAAAAATATGATTCGAGTTGGCGCGATTGCTGGTGAATCAGAAAACATTCATTTCAGTCCACTTAACAACTTTTCATGATTGAAAGTCATTGTAGGGTCGTCAGAGGCGTTCGGCAAATTTTTTTATTTTTTGAAGTGGTCTCAAAAATAGAATTCGAGTTGGCGCGATTGGTGGTGGGTCAGAAAACATTCATTTCTGTCCAATTCACAAGTTTTCATGATTGAAAGTCATTGTAGGGTCGTCAGAGGCATTCGGCAAATTTTTTTATTTTTTGAAGTGGTCTCAAAAATAGAATTCGAGTTGGCGCGATTGCAGGTGGGTCAGAAAACATTCATTGCAGTCCAATTAACAACTTTTCATGATTGAAAGTCATTGTCGGGTCGTCAGAGGCGTTCGGCAATTCTTTTTATTGTTTGAAATGGTCTCAAAAATAGGATTCGAGTTGGCGCGATTGCTGGTGGGTCAGAAAACATTCATTTCAGTCCATTTAACAACTTTTCATGATTGAAAGTCATTGTAGGGTCCTCAGAGGCGTTCAGCAAATTTTTATATTTTTTGAAGTGGTCTCAAAAATATGATTCGTGTTGGCGCGATTGCTGTAGAATCAGAAAACATTCAATTCAGTCCACTTAACAACTTTTCATGATTGAAAGTCATTGTAGGGTCGTCAGAGGCGTTCGGCAAATTATTATATTTTTTGAAGTGATCTCTAAAATATGATTCGAGTTGGCGCGATTGCTGGTGGGTCAGAAAGCATTCATTTCAGTCCACTTAACATTTTTTCATGATTGAAAGTCATTGTAGGGTCGTCAGAGGCGTTCGGCAAATTTTTTTATTTTTTGAAGTGGTCTCAAATATAGAATTCGAGTTGGCGCGATTGCAGGTGGGTCAGAAAACATTCATTTCAGTCCAATTAACAACTTTTCATGATTGAAAGTCATTGTCGGGTCGTCAGAGGCGTTCGGCAATTCTTTTTATTTTTTGAAGTGGTCTCAAAAATAGGATTCGAGTTGGCGCGATTGGTGGTGTGTCAGAAAACATTCATTTCAGTCCAATTCACAAGTTTCCATGATTGAAAGTCATTGTAGGGTCGTCTGAGGCGTTCGGCAAATTTTTATATTCTTTGAAGTGGTCTCAAAAATATGATTCGAGTTGGCGCGATTGCTGGTAAATCAGAAAACATTCATTTCAGTCCACTTAACAACTATTCATGATTGAAAGTTATTGTAGGGTCGTCAGAGGCGTTCGGCAAATTATTATATTTTTTGAAGTGGTCTCAAAAATATGATTCGAGTTGGCGCGATTGCTGGTGGGTCAGAAAACATTCATTTCAGTCCACTTAACAACTTTCCATGATTAAAAGTCATTGTAGGGTCGTCAGAGGCGTTCGGCAAATTTTTATATTTTTTGAAGTGGTCTCAAAAATATGATTCGAGTTGGCGCGATTGCTGGTGAATCAGAAAACATTCATTTCAGTCTACTTAAGGACTTTTCATGATTGAAAGTCATTGTAGGGTCGTCAGAGGCGTTCGGCAAATTTTTTTATTTTTTGAAGTGGTCTCAAAAATAGAATTCGAGTTGGCGCGATTGCAGGTGGGTCAGAAAACATTCATTTCAGTCCAATTAACAACTTTTCATGATTGAAAGTCATTGTCGGGTCGTCAGAGGCGTTCAACAATTCTTTATATTTTTTGAAATGGTCTCAAAAATAGGATTCGAGTTGGCGCGATTGCTGGTGGGTCAGAAAACATTCATTTCAGTCCATTTAACAACTTTTCATGATTGAAAGTCATTAGAGGGTCCTCAGAGGCGTTCGGCAAATTTTTATATTTTTTGAAGTGGTCTCAAAAATATGATTCGTGTTGGCGCGATTGCTGGTGAATCAGAAAACATTCAATTCAGTCCACTTAACAACTTTTCATGATTGAAAGTCATTGTAGGGTCGTCAGAGGCGTTCGGCAAATTATTATATTTTTTGAAGTGATCTCTAAAATATGATTCGAGTTGGCGCGATTGCTGGTGGGTCAGAAAACATTCAATTCAGTCCACTTAACAACTTTTCATGATTGAAAGTCATTGTAGGGTCGTCAGAGGCGTTCGGCAAATTTTTTTATTTTTTGAAGTGGTCTCAAATATAGAATTCGAGTTGGCGCGATTGCGGGTGGGTCAGAAAACATTCATTTCAGTCCAATTAACAACTTTTCATGATTAAAAGTCATTGTCGGGTCGTCAGAGGCGTTCGGCAATTCTTTTTATTTTTTGAAGTGGTCTCAAAAATAGGATTCGAGTTGGCGCGATTGGTGGTGTGTCAGAAAACATTCATTTCAGTCCAATTCACAAGTTTCCATGATTGAAAGTCATTGTAGGGTCGTCTGAGGCGTTCGGCAAATTTTTATATTCTTTGAAGTGGTCTCAAAAATATGATTCGAGTTGGCGCGATTGCTGGTGAATCAGAAAACATTCATTTCAGTCCACTTAACAACTATTCATGATTGAAAGTCATTGTAGGGTCGTCAGAGGCGTTCGGCAAATTATTATATTTTTTGAAGTGGTCTCAAAAATATGATTCGAGTTGGCGCGATTGCTGGTGGGTCAGAAGACATTCATTTCAGTCCACTTAACAACTTTCCATTATTAAAAGTCATTGTAGGGTCGTCAGAGGCGTTCGGCAAATTTTTATATTTTTTGAAGTGGTCTCAAAAATATGATTCGAGTTGGCGCGATTGCTGGTGAATCAGAAAACATTCATTTCAGTCCACTTAAGAACTTTTCATGATTGAAAGTCATTGTAGGGTCGTCAGAGGCGTTCGGCAATTTTTTTTATTTTTTGAAGTGGTCTCAAAAATAGAATTCGAGTTGGCGCGATTGCAGGTGGGTCAGAAAACATTCATTTCAGTCCAATTAACAACTTTTCATGATTGAAAGTCATTGTCGGGTCGTCAGAGGCGTTCGGCAATTCTTTATATTTTTTGAAGTGGTCTTAAAAATAGGGTTCGAGTTGGCGCGATTGGTAGTGGGTCAGAAAACTTTCATTTCTGTCCAATTCACAAGTTTTCATGATTGAAAGTCATTGTAGGGTCGTCAGAGGCGTTCGGCAAATTTTTTTATTTTTTGAAGTGGTCTCAAAAATAGAATTCGAGTTGGCGCGATTGCAGGTGGGTCAGAAAACATTCATTCCAGTCCAATTAACATTTTTTAATGATTGAAAGTCATTGTCGGGTCGTCAGAGGCGTTCGGCAATTCTTTTTATTTTTTGAAATGGTCTCAAAAATAGGATTCGAGTTGGCGCGATTGCTGGTGGGTCAGAAAACATTCATTTCAGTCCATTTAACAACTTTTCATGATTGAAAGTCATTGTAGGGTCCTCAGAGGCGTTCGGCAAATTTTTATATTTTTTGAAGTGGTCTCAAAAATATGATTCGTGTTGGCGCGATTGCTGGTGAATCAGAAAACATTCAATTCAGTCCACTTAACAACTTTTCATGATTGAAAGTCATTGTAGGGTCGTCAGAGGCGTTCGGCAAATTATTATATTTTTTGAAGTGATCTCTAAAATATGATTCGAGTTGGCGCGATTGCTGGTGGGTCAGAAAACATTCATTTCAGTCCACTTAACAACTTTTCATGATTGAAAGTCATTGTAGGGTCGTCAGAGGCGTTCGGCAAATTTTTTTATTTTTTGAAGTGGTCTCAAATATAGAATTCGAGTTGGCGCGATTGCAGGTGGGTCAGAAAACATTCATTTCAGTCCAATTAACAACTTTTCATGATTGAAAGTCATTGTCGGGTCGTCAGAGGCGTTCGGCAATTCCTTTTATTTTTTGAAGTGGTCTCAAAAATAGGATTCGAGTTGGCGCGATTGGGGGTGTGTCAGAAAACATTCATTTCAGTCCAATTCACAAGTTTCCATGATTGAAAGTCATTGTAGGGTCGTCTGAGGCGTTCGGCAAATTTTTATATGCTTTGAAGTGGTCTCAAAAATATGATTCGAGTTGGCGCGATTGCTGGTGAATCAGAAAACATTCATTTCAGTCCACTTAAGAACTTTTAATGATTGAAAGTCATTGTAGGGTCGTCAGAGGCGTTCGGCAAATTTTTTTATTTTTTGAAGTGGTCTCAAAAATAGAATTCGAGTTGGCGCGATTGCAGGTGGGTCAGAAAACATTCATTTCAGTCCAATTAACAACTTTTCATGATTGAAAGTCATTGTCGGGTCGTCAGAGGCGTTCGGCAATTCTTTATATTTTTTGAAGTGGTCTTAAAAATAGGGTTCGAGTTGGCGCGATTGGTAGTGGGTCAGAAAACTTTCATTTCTGTCCAATTCACAAGTTTCCATGATTGAAAGTCATTGTAGGGTCGTCTGAGGCGTTCGGCAAATTTTTATATTCTTTGAAGTGGTCTCAAAAATATGATTCGAGTTGGCGCGATTGCTGGTGAATCAGAAAACATTCATTTCAGTCCACTTAACAACTATTCATGATTGAAAGTCATTGTAGGGTCGTCAGAGGCGTTCGGCAAATTATTATATTTTTTGAAGTGGTCTCAAAAATATGATTCGAGTTGGCGCGATTGCTGGTGGGTCAGAAGACATTCATTTCAGTCCACTTAACAACTTTCCATTATTAAAAGTCATTGTAGGGTCGTCAGAGGCGTTCGGCAAATTTTTATATTTTTTGAAGTGGTCTCAAAAATATGATTCGAGATGGCGCGATTGCTGGTGAATCAGAAAACATTCATTTCAGTCCACTTAAGAACTTTTCATGATTGAAAGTCATTGTAGGGTCGTCAGAGGCGTTCGGCAAATTTTTTTATTTTTTGAAGTGGTCTCAAAAATAGAATTCGAGTTGGCGCGATTGCAGGTGGGTCAGAAAACATTCATTTCAGTCCAATTAACAACTTTTCATGATTGAAAGTCATTGTCGGGTCGTCAGAGGCGTTCGGCAATTCTTTATATTTTTTGAAGTGGTCTTAAAAATAGGGTTCGAGTTGGCGCGATTGGTAGTGGGTCAGAAAACTTTCATTTCTGTCCAATTCACAAGTTTTCATGATTGAAAGTCATTGTAGGGTCGTCAGAGGCGTTCGGCAAATTTTTTTATTTTTTGAAGTGGTCTCAAAAATAGAATTCGAGTTGGCGCGATTGCAGGTGTGTCAGAAAACATTCATTTCAGTCCAATTAACAACTTTTCATGATTGAAAGTCATTGTCGGGTCGTCAGAGGCGTTCGGCAATTCTTTTTATTTTTTGAAATGGTCTCAAAAATAGGATTCGAGTTGGCGCGATTGCTGGTGGGTCAGAAAACATTCATTTCAGTCCATTTAACAACTTTTCATGATTGAAAGTCATTGTAGGGTCCTCAGAGGCGTTCGGCAAATTTTTATATTTTTTGAAGTGGTCTCAAAAATATGATTCGAGTTGTCGCGATTGCTGGTGAATCAGAAAACATTCAATTCAGTCCACTTAACAACTTTTCATGATTGAAAGTCATTGTAGGGTCGTCAGAGGCGTTCGGCAAATTATTATATTTTTTGAAGTGGTCTCAAATATATGATTCGAGTTGACGCGATTGCTGGTGAATCAGAAAACATTCATTTCAGTCCACTTAAGAACTTTTCATGATTGAAAGTCATTGTAGGGTCGTCAGAGGCGTTCGGCAAATTTTTTTATTTTTTGAAGTGGTCTCAAAAATAGAATTCGAGTTGGCGCGATTGCAGGTGGGTCAGAAAACATTCATTTCAGTCCAATTAACAACTTTTCATGATTGAAAGTCATTGTCGGGTCGTCAGAGGCGTTCGGCAAATTTTTTTATTTTTTGAAGTGGTCTTAAAAATAGGGTTCGAGTAGGCGCGATTGGTGGTGGGTCAGAAAACTTTCATTTCTGTCCAATTCACAAGTTTTCATGATTGAAAGTCATTGTAGGGTCGTCAGAGGCGTTCGGCAAATTTTTTTATTTTTTGAAGTGGTCTCAAAAATAGAATTCGAGTTGGCGCGATTGCAGGTGGGTCAGAAAACATTCATTTCAGTCCAATTAACATTTTTTCATGATTGAAAGTCATTGTCGGGTCGTCAGAGGCGTTCGGCAATTCTTTTTATTTTTTGAAATGGTCTCAAAAATAGGATTCGAGTTGGCGCGATTGCTGGTGGGTCAGAAAACATTCATTTCAGTCCATTTAACAACTTTTCATGATTGAAAGTCATTGTAGGGTCCTCAGAGGCGTTCGGCAAATTTTTATATTTTTTGAAGTGGTCTCAAAAATATGATTCGTGTTGGCGCGATTGCTGGTGAATCAGAAAACATTCAATTCAGTCCACTTAACAACTTTTCATGATTGAAAGTCATTGTAGGGTCGTCAGAGGCGTTCGGCAAATTATTATATTTTTTGAAGTGATCTCTAAAATATGATTCGAGTTGGCGCGATTGCTGGTGGGTCAGAAAACATTCATTTCAGTCCACTTAACAACTTTTCATGATTGAAAGTCATTGTAGGGTCGTCAGAGGCGTTCGGCAAATTTTTTTATTTTTTGAAGTGGTCTCAAATATAGAATTCGAGTTGGCGCGATTGCAGGTGGGTCAGAAAACATTCATTTCAGTCCAATTAACAACTTTTCATGATTGAAAGTCATTGTCGGGTCGTCAGAGGCGTTCGGCAATTCCTTTTATTTTTTGAAGTGGTCTCAAAAATAGGATTCGAGTTGGCGCGATTGGGGGTGTGTCAGAAAACATTCATTTCAGTCCAATTCACAAGTTTCCATGATTGAAAGTCATTGTAGGGTCGTCTGAGGCGTTCGGCAAATTTTTATATGCTTTGAAGTGGTCTCAAAAATATGATTCGAGTTGGCGCGATTGCTGGTGAATCAGAAAACATTCATTTCAGTCCACTTAACAACTATTCATGATTGAAAGTCATTGTAGGGTCGTCAGAGGCGTTCGGCAAATTATTATATTTTTTGAAGTGGTCTCAAAAATATGATTCGAGTTGGCGCGATTGCTGGTGGGTCAGAAAACATTCATTTCAGTCCACTTAACAACTTTCCATGATTAAAAGTCATTGTAGGGTCGTCAGAGGCGCTCGGCAAATTTTTATATTTTTTGAAGTGGTCTTAAAAATAGGGTTCGAGTTGGCGCGATTGGTGGTGGGTCAGAAAACTTTCATTTCTGACCAATTCACAAGTTTTTATGATTGAAAGTCATTGTAGGGTCGTCAGAGGCGTTCGGCAATTCTTTATATTTTTTGAAATGGTCTCAAAAATAGTATTCGAGTTGGCGCGATTGCTGGTGGGTCAGAAAACATTCATTTCAGTCCATTTAACAACTTTTCATCATTTGAAAGTCATTGTAGGGTCGTCAGAGGCGTTCGGCAAATTTTTATATTTTTTGAAGTGGTCTCAAAAATATGATTCGAGTTGGCGCGATTGCTGGTGAATCAGAAAACATTCATTTCAGTCCACTTGACAACTTTTCATGATTGAAAGTCATTGTAGGGTCGTCAGAGGCGTTCGGCAAATTATTATATTTTTTGAAGTGGTCTCAAAAATATGATTCGAGTTGGCGCGATCGCTGGTGGGTCAGAAAACATTCATTCAGGTCCACTTAACAACTTTTCATGATTGAAAGTCATTGTAGGGTCGTCAGAGGCGTTCGGCAAATTTTTATATTTTTTGAAGTGGTCTCAAAAATATGATTCGAGTTGGCTCGATTGCTGGTGAATCAGAAAACATTCATTTCAGTCCACTTATCAACTTTTCATGTTTGAAAGTTATTGTCGGGTCGTCAGAGGCGTTCGACGATTTTTTTATTTTTTGAAGTGGTCTCAAAAATAGAATTCGAGTTAGCGCGATTGCAGGTGTGTCAGAAAACATTCATTTCAGTCCAATTCACAAGTTTCCATGATTGAAAGTCATTGTAGGGTGGTCAGAGGCGTTCGGCAATTATTTAAATTTTTTGAAGTGGTATCAAAATTAGGATTCGAGTTGGCGCGATTGCTGGTGGGTCAGAAAACATTCATTTCTGTCCAATTCACAAGTTTTCATGACTGAAAGTCATTGTAGGGTCGTCAGAGGCGTTCGGCAAATTTTTTTATTTTTTGAAGTGGTCTCAAAAATAGAATTCGAGTTGGCGCGATTGCAGGTGGGTCAGAAAACATTCATTTCAGTCCAATTGAAAATTTTTCATGATTGAAAGTCATTGTCGGGTCGTCAGAGGCGTTCGGCAATTCTTTTTATTTTTTGAAGTGGTCTTAAAAATAGGATTCGAGTTGGCGCGATTGGTGGTGAGTCAGAAAACATTCATTTCAGTCCAATTCCCAAGTTTCCATGATTGAAAGTCATTGTAGGGTCGTCAGAGGCGTTCGGCAAATTTTTATATTTTTTGAAGTGGTCTCAAAAATATTATTCGAGTTGGCGCGATTGCTGGTGAATCAGAAAACATTCATTTCAGTCCACTTAACAACTTTTCATGATTGAAAGTCATTGTAGGGTCGTCAGAGGCGTTCGGCAAATTATTATATTTTTTGAAGTGGTCTCAAAAATATGATTCGAGTTGGCGCGATTGCTGGTGGGTCAGAAAACATTCATTTCAGTCCACTTAACAACTTTCCATGATTGAAAGTCATTGTAGGGTCGTCAGAGGCGTTCGGCAAATTTTTATATTTTTTGAAGTGGTCCCAAAAATATGATTCGAGTTGGCGCGATTGCTGGTGAATCAGAAACCATTCATTTCAGTCCACTTAACAACTTTTCATGATTGAAAGTCATTGTAGGGTCGTCAGAGGCGTTCGGCAAATTTTTTTATTTTTTGAAGTGGTCTCAAAAATAGAATTCGAGTTGGCGCGATTGGTGGTGGGTCAGAAAACATTCATTTCTGTCCAATTCACAAGTTTTCATGATTGAAAGTCATTGTAGGGTCGTCAGAGGCATTCGGCAAATTTTTTTATTTTTTGAAGTGGTCTCAAAAATAGAATTCGAGTTGGCGCGATTTCAGGTGGGTCAGAAAATATTCATTTTAGTCCAATTAACAACTTTTCATGATTGAAAGTCATTGTCGGGTCGTCAGAGGCGTTCGGCAATTCTTTTTATTTTTTGAAATGGTCTCAAAAATAGGATTCGAGTTGGCGCGATTGCTGGTGGGTCAGAAAACATTCATTTCAGTCCATTTAACAACTTTTCACGATTGAAAGTCATTGTAGGGTCCTCAGAGGCGTTCGGCAAATTTTTATATTTTTTGAAATGGTCTCAAAAATATGATTCGAGTTGGCGCGATTGCTGGTGGGTCAGAAAACATTCATTTCAGTCCATTTAACAATTTTTCATTATTTGAAAGTCATTGTAGGGTCGTCAGAGGCGTTCGGCAAATTTTTATATTTTTTGAAGTGGTCTCAAAAATATGATTCGAGTTGGCGCGATTGCTGGTGAATCAGAAAACATTCATTTCAGTCCACTTAACAACTTTTCATGATTGAAAGTCATTGTAGGGTCGTCAGAGGCGTTCGGCAAATTTTTATATTTTTTGAAGTGGTCTCAAAAATATGATTCGAGTTGGCTCGATTGCTGGTGAATCAGAAAATATTCATTTCAGTCCACTTAACAACTTTTCATGTTTGAAAGTTATTGTCGGGTCGTCAGAGGCGTTCGGCAATTTTTTTTATTTTTTGAAGTGGTCTCAAAAATAGAATTCGAGTTGGCGCGATTGCAGGTGTGTCAGAAAACATTCATTTCAGTCCAATTCACAAGTTTCCATGATTGAAAGTCATTGTAGGGTGGTCAGAGGCGTTCAGCAATTTTTTAAATTTTTTGAAGTGGTATCAAAATTAGGATTCGAGTTGGCGCGATTGCTGGTGGGTCAGAAAACATTCATTCCTGTCCAATTCACAAGTTTTCATGATTGAAAGTCATTGTAGGGTCCTCAGAGGCGTTCGGCAAATTTTTATATTTTTTGAAGTGGTCTCAAAAATATGATTCGAGTTGGCGCGATTGCTGGTGAATCTGAAAACATTCAATTCAGTCCACTTAACAACTTTTCATGATTGAAAGTCATTGTAGGGTCGTCAGAGGCGTTCGGCAAATT
The DNA here is from genome assembly GCA_958502065.1 of Chrysolina americana. NCBI lineage: Eukaryota > Metazoa > Arthropoda > Insecta > Coleoptera > Chrysomelidae > Chrysolina > Chrysolina americana. Next base: position 88,200,016 of record OY293414.1, read on the forward strand.
TTTATATTTTTTGAAGTGGTCTCAAAAATATGATTCGAGTTGGCGCGATTGCTGGTGAATCAGAAAACATTCATTTCAGTCCACTTAAGAACTTTTCATGATTGAAAGTCATTGTAGGGTCGACAGAGGCGTTCGGCAAATTTTTTTATTTTTTGAAGTGGTCTCAAAAATATGATTCGAGTTGGCGCGATTGCTGGTGAATCAGAAAACATTCATTTCAGTCCACTTAAGAACTTTTCATGATTGAAAGTCATTGTAGGGTCGTCAGAGGCGTTCGGCAAATTATTATATTTTTTGAAGTGGTCTCAAAAATATGATTCGAGTTGGCGCGATTGCTGGTGAATCAGAAAACATTCATTCCAGTCCACTTAAGAACTTTTCATGATTGAAAGTCATTGTAGGGTCGTCAGAGGCGTTCGGCAAATTTTTATATTTTTTGAAGTGGTCTCAAAAATAGAATTCGAGTTGGCGCGATTGCAGGTGTGTCAGAAAACATTCATTTCAGTCCAATTCACAAGTTTCCATGATTGAAAGTCATTGTAGGGTGGTCAGAGGCGTTCAGCAATTTTTTAAATTTTTTGAAGTGGTATCAAAATTAGGATTCGAGTTGGCGCGATTGCTGGTGAATCAGAAAACATTCATTCCTGTCCAATTCACAAGTTTTCATGATTGAAAGTCATTGTAGGGTCCTCAGAGGCGTTCGGCAAATTTTTATATTTTTTGAAGTGGTCTCAAAAATATGATTCGAGTTGGCGCGATTGCTGGTGAATCTGAAAACATTCAATTCAGTCCACTTAACAACTTTTCATGATTGAAAGTCATTGTAGGGTCGTCAGAGGCGTTCGGCAAATTTTTATATTTTTTGAAGTGGTCTCAAAAATATGATTCGAGTTGGCGCGATTGCTGGTGAATCTGAAAACATTCAATTCAGTCCACTTAACAACTTTTCATGATTGAAAGTCATTGTAGGGTCGTCAGAGGCGTTCGGCAAATTTTTATATTTTTTGAAGTGGTCTCAAAAATATGATTCGAGTTGGCTCGATTGCTGGTGAATCAGAAAATATTCATTTCAGTCCACTTAACAACTTTTCATGTTTGAAAGTTATTGTCGGGTCGTCAGAGGCGTTCGGCAATTTTTTTTATTTTTTGAAGTGGTCTCAAAAATAGAATTCGAGTTGGCGCGATTGCAGGTGTGTCAGAAAACATTCATTTCAGTCCAATTCACAAGTTTCCATGATTGAAAGTCATTGTAGGGTGGTCAGAGGCGTTCAGCAATTTTTTAAATTTTTTGAAGTGGTATCAAAATTAGGATTCGAGTTGGCGCGATTGCTGGTGGGTCAGAAAACAATCATTTCTGTCCAATTCACAAGTTTTCATGATTGAAAGTCATTGTAGGGTCCTCAGAGGCGTTCGGCAAATTTTTATATTTTTTGAAGTGGTCTCAAAAATATGATTCGAGTTGGCGCGATTGCTGGTGAATCTGAAAACATTCAATTCAGTCCACTTAACAACTTTTCATGATTGAAAGTCATTGTAGGGTCGTCAGAGGCGTTCGGCAAATTTTTATATTTTTTGAAGTGGTCTCAAAAATATGATTCGAGTTGGCGCGATTGCTGGTGAATCAGAAAACATTCATTTCAGTCCACTTAAGAACTTTTCATGATTGAAAGTCATTGTAGGGTCGACAGAGGCGTTCGGCAAATTTTTTTATTTTTTGAAGTGGTCTCAAAAATATGATTCGAGTTGGCGCGATTGCTGGTGAATCAGAAAACATTCATTTCAGTCCACTTAAGAACTTTTCATGATTGAAAGTCATTGTAGGGTCGTCAGAGGCGTTCGGCAAATTATTATATTTTTTGAAGTGGTCTCAAAAATATGATTCGAGTTGGCGCGATTGCTGGTGAATCAGAAAACATTCATTTCAGTCCACTTAAGAACTTTTCATGATTGAAAGTCATTGTAGGGTCGTCAGAGGCGTTCAGCAAATTTTTATATTTTTTGAAGTGGTCTCAAAAATAGAATTCGAGTTGGCGCGATTGCAGGTGTGTCAGAAAACATTCATTTCAGTCCAATTCACAAGTTTCCATGATTGAAAGTCATTGTAGGGTGGTCAGAGGCGTTCAGCAATTTTTTAAATTTTTTGAAGTGGTATCAAAATTAGGATTCGAGTTGGCGCGATTGCTGGTGAATCAGAAAACATTCATTCCTGTCCAATTCACAAGTTTTCATGATTGAAAGTCATTGTAGGGTCCTCAGAGGCGTTCGGCAAATTTTTATATTTTTTGAAGTGGTCTCAAAAATATGATTCGAGTTGGCGCGATTGCTGGTGAATCTGAAAACATTCAATTCAGTCCACTTAACAACTTTTCATGATTGAAAGTCATTGTAGGGTCGTCAGAGGCGTTCGGCAAATTTTTATATTTTTTGAAGTGGTCTCAAAAATATGATTCGAGTTGGCGCGATTGCTGGTGAATCTGAAAACATTCAATTCAGTCCACTTAACAACTTTTCATGATTGAAAGTCATTGTAGGGTCGTCAGAGGCGTTCGGCAAATTTTTATATTTTTTGAAGTGGTCTCAAAAATATGATTCGAGTTGGCGCGATTGCTGGTGAATCAGAAAACATTCATTTCAGTCCACTTAAGAACTTTTCATGATTGAAAGTCATTGTAGGGTCGTCAGAGGCGTTCGGCAAATTTTTATATTTTTTGAAGTGGTCTCAAAAATATGATTCGAGTTGGCGCGATTGCTGGTGAATCAGAAAACATTCATTTCAGTCCACTTAAGAACTTTTCATGATTGAAAGTCATTGTAGGGTCGTCAGAGGCGTTCGGCAAATTATTATATTTTTTGAAGTGGTCTCAAAAATATGATTCGAGTTGGCGCGATTGCTGGTGAATCAGAAAACATTCATTTCAGTCCACTTAAGAACTTTTCATGATTGAAAGTCATTGTAGGGTCGTCAGAGGCGTTCGGCAAATTATTATATTTTTTGAAGTGGTCTCAAAAATATGATTCGAGTTGGCGCGATTGCTGGTGAATCAGAAAACATTCAATTCAGTCCACTTAACAACTTTTCATGATTGAAAGTCATTGTAGGGTCGTCAGAGGCGTTCGGCAAATTATTATATTTTTTGAAGTGGTCTCAAAAATATGATTCGAGTTGGCGCGATTGCTGGTGGGTCAGAAAACATTCATTTCAGTCCACTTAACAACTTTTCATGATTGAAAGTCATTGTCGGGTCGTCAGAGGCGTTCGGCAATTCTTTATATTTTTTGAAATGGTCTCAAAAATATGATTCGAGTTGGCGCGATTGCTGGTGGGTCAGAAAACATTCATTTCAGTCCATTTAACAATTTTTCATCATTTGAAAGTCATTGTAGGGTCGTCAGAGGCGTTCGGCAAATTTTTATATTTTTTGAAGTGGTTTCAAAAATATGATTCGAGTTGGCGCGATTGCTGGTGAATCAGAAAACATTCATTTCAGTCCACTTAACAACTTTTCATGATTGAAAGTCATTGTAGGGTCGTCAGAGGCGTTCGGCAAATTATTATATTTTTTGAAGTGGTCTCAAAAATATGATTCGAGTTGGCGCGATTGCAGGTGGGTCAGAAAACATTCATTTAGGTCCACTTAATAACTTTCCATGATTGAAAGTCATTGTAGGGTCGTCAGAGGCGTTCGGCAAATTTTTATATTTTTTGAAGTGGTCTCAAAAATATGATTCGAGTTGTCTCGATTGCTGGTGAATCAGAAAACATTCATTTCAGTGCACTTAACAACTTTTCATGTTTGAAAGTTATTGTCGGGTCGTCAGAGGCGTTCGGCAATTTTTTTTATTTTTTGAAGTGGTCTCAAAAATAGAATTCGAGTTGGCGCGATTGCAGGTGTGTCAGAAAACATTCATTTCAGTCCAATTCACAAGTTTCCATGATTGAAAGTCATTGTAGGGTGGTGAGAGGCGTTCGGCAATTTTTTAAATTTTTTGAAGTGGTATCAAAATTAGGATTCGAGTTGGCGCGATTGCTGGTGGGTCAGAAAACATTCATTTCTGTCCAATTCACAAGTTTTCATGATTGAAAGTCATTGTAGGGTCCTCAGAGGCGTTCGGCAAATTTTTATATTTTTTGAAGTGGTCTCAAAAATATGATTCGAGTTGGCGCGATTGCTGGTGAATCAGAAAACATTCAATTCAGTCCACTTAACAACTTTTCATGATTGAAAGTCATTGTAGGGTCGTCAGAGGCGTTCGGCAAATTATTATATTTTTTGAAGTGGTCTCAAAAATATGATTCGAGTTGGCGCGATTGCTGGTGGGTCAGAAAACATTCATTTCAGTCCACTTAACAACTTTTCATGATTGAAAGTCATTGTAGGGTCGTCAGAGGCGTTCGGCAATTTTTTTTAATTTTTTGAAGTGGTCTCAAAAATAGAATTCGAGTTGGCGCGATTGCAGGTGGGTCAGAAAACATTCATTCCAGTCCAATTAACAACTTTCCATGATTGAAAGTCATTGTCGGGTCGTCAGAGGCGTTCGGCAATTCTTTATATTTTTTGAAATGGTCTCAAAAATAGGATTTGAGTTGGCGCGATTGCTGGTGGGTCAGAAAACATTCATTTCAGTCCATTTAACAATTTTTCATCATTTGAAAGTCATTGTAGGGTCGTCAGAGGCGTTCGGCAAATTTTTATATTTTTTGAAGTGGTCTCAAAAATATGATTCGAGTTGGCGCGATTGCTGGTGAATCAGAAAACATTCATTTCAGTCCACTTAACAACTTTTCATGATTGAAAGTCATTGTAGGGTCGTCAGAGGCGTTCGGCAAATTATTATATTTTTTGAAGTGGTCTCAAAAATATGATTCGAGTTGGCGCGATTGCTGGTGGGTCAGAAAACATTCATTTAGGTCCACTTAACAACTTTCCATGATTGAAAGTCATTGTAGGGTCGTCAGAGGCGTTCGGCAAATTTTTATATTTTTTGAAGTGGTCTCAAAAATATGATTCGAGTTGGCTCGATTGCTGGTGAATCAGAAAACATTCATTTCAGTCCACTTAACAACTTTTCATGTTTAAAAGTTATTGTCGGGTCGTCAGAGGCGTTCGGCAATTTTTTTTATTTTTTGAATTGGTCTCAAAAATAGAATTCGAGTTGGCGCGATTGCAGGTGTGTCAGAAAACATTCATTTCAGTCCAATTCACAAGTTTCCATGATTGAAAGTCATTGTAGGGTGGTCAGAGGCGTTCGGCAATTTTTTTAATTTTTTGAAATGGTATCAAAATTAGGATTCGGGTTGGCGCGATTGCTGGTTGGTCAGAAAACATTCATTTCTGTCCAATTCACAAGTTTTCATGACTGAAAGTCATTGTAGGGTCGTCAGAGGCGTTCGGCAAATTTTTTTATTTTTTGAAGTGGTCTCAAAAATAGAATTCGAGTTGGCGCGATTGCAGGTGGGTCAGAAAACATTCATTTCAGTCCAATTAACAACTTTTCATGATTGAAAGTCATTGTCGGGTCGTCAGAGGCGTTCGGCAATTCTTTTTATTTTTTGAAGTGGTCTCAAAAATAGGATTCGAGTTGGCGCGATTGGTGGTGTGTCAGAAAACATTCATTTCAGTCCAATTCACAAGTTTCCATGATTGAATGTCATTGTAGGGTCGTCAGAGGCGTTCGGCAAATTTTTATATTTTTTGAAGTGGTCTCAAAAATATGATTCGAGTTGGCGCGATTGCTGGTGAATCAGAAAACATTCATTTCAGTCCACTTAACAACTTTTCATGATTGAAAGTCATTGTAGGGTCGTCAGAGGCGTTCGGCAAATTATTATATTTTTTGAAGTGGTCTCAAAAATATGATTCGAGTTAGCGCGATTGCTGGTGGGTCAGAAAACATTCATTTCAGTCCACTTAACAACTTTCCATGATTGAAAGTCATTGTAGGGTCGTCAGAGGCGTTCGGCAAATTTTTATATTTTTTGAAGTGGTTTCAAAAATATGATTCGAGTTGGCGCGATTGCTGGTGAATCAGAAAACATTCATTTCAGTCCACTTAACAACTTTTCATGATTGAAAGTCATTGTAGGGTCGTCAGAGGCGTTCGGCAAATTTTTTTATTTTTTGAAGTGGTCTCAAAAATAGAATTCGAGTTGGCGCGATTGGTGGTGGGTCAGAAAACATTCATTTCTGTCCAATTCACAAGTTTTCATGATTGAAAGTCATTGTAGGGTCGTCAGAGGCATTCGGCAAATTTTTTTATTTTTTGAAGTGGTCTCAAAAATAGAATTCGAGTTGGCGCGATTGCAGGTGGGTCAGAAAACATTCATTTCAGTCCAATTAACAACTTTTCATGATTGAAAGTCATTGTCGGGTCGTCAGAGGCGTTCGGCAATTCTTTTTATTTTTTGAAATGGTCTCAAAAATAGGATTCGAGTTGGCGCGATTGCTGGTGGGTCAGAAAACATTCATTTCAGTCCATTTAACAACTTTTCATGATTGAAAGTCATTCTAGGGTCCTCAGAGGCGTTCGGCCAATTTTTATATTTTTTGAAGTGGTCTCAAAAATATGATTCGTGTTGGCGCGATTGCTGGTGAATCAGAAAACATTCAATTCAGTCCACTTAACAACTTTTCATGATTGAAAGTCATTGTAGGGTCGTCAGAGGCGTTCGGCAAATTATTATTATTTTTGAAGTGGTCTCAAAAATATGATTCGAGTTGGCGCGATTGCTGGTGGGTCAGAAAACATTTATTTCAGTCCACTTAACATTTTTTCATGATTGAAAGTCATTTTAGGGTCGTCAGAGGCGTACGGCAAATTTTTTTTATTTTTTGAAGTGGTCTCAAATATAGAATTCGAGTTGGCGCGATTGCAGGTGGGTCAGAAAACATTCATTTCAGTCCAATTAACAACTTTTCATGATTGAAAGTCATTGTCGGGTCGTCAGAGGCGTTCGGCAATTCTTTTTATTTTTTGAAGTGGTCTCAAAAATAGGATTCGAGTTGGCGCGATTGGTGGTGTGTCAGAAAACATTCATTTCAGTCCAATTCACAAGTTTCCATGATTGAAAGTCATTGTAGGGTCGTCTGAGGCGTTCGGCAAATTTTTATATTCTTTGAAGTGGTCTCAAAAATATGATTCGAGTTGGCGCGATTGCTGGTGAATCAGAAAACATTCATTTCAGTCCACTTAACAACTATTCATGATTGAAAGTCATTGTAGGGTCGTCAGAGGCGTTCGGCAAATTATTATATTTTTTGAAGTGGTCTCAAAAATATGATTCGAGTTGGCGCGATTGCTGGTGGGTCAGAAAACATTCTTTTCAGTCCACTTAACAACTTTCCATGATTAAAAGTCATTGTAGGGTCGTCAGAGGCGTTCGGCAAATTTTTATATTTTTTGAAGTGGTCTCAAAAATATGATTCGAGTTGGCGCGATTGCTGGTGAATCAGAAAACATTCATTTCAGTCCACTTAAGAACTTTTCATGATTGAAAGTCATTGTAGAGTCGTCAGAGGCGTTCGGCAAATTTTTATATTTTTTGAAGTGGTCCCAAAAATATGATTCGAGTTGGCGCGATTGCTGGTGAATCAGAAAACATTCATTTCAGTCCACTTAACAACTTTTCATGATTGAAAGTCACTGTAGGGTCGTCAGAGGCGTTCGGCAATTTTTTAAATTTTTCGAAGTGGTATCAAAATTAGGATTCGAGTTGGCGCGATTGCTGGTGGGTCAGAAAACATTCATTTCTGTCCAATTCACAAGTTTTCATGACTGAAAGTCATTGTAGGGTCGTCAGAGGCGTTCGGCAAATTTTTTTATTTTTTGAAGTGGTCTCAAAAATAGAATTCGAGTTGGCGCGATTGCAGGTGGGTCAGAAAACATTCATTTCAGTCCAATTACCAACTTTTCATGCTTGAAAGTCATTGTCGGATCGTCAGAGGCGTTCGGCAATTCTTTTTATTTTTTGAAGTGGTCTCAAAAATAGGATTCGAGTTGGCGCGATTGGTGGTGTGTCAGAAAACATTCATTTCAGTCAAATTCACAAGTTTCCATGATTGAAAGTCATTGTAGGGTCGTCAGAGGCGTTCGGCAAATTTTTATATTTTTTGAAGTGGTCTCAAAAATATGATTCGAGTTGGCGCGATTGCTGGTGAATCAGAAAACATTCATTTCAGTCTACTTAACAACTTTTCATGATTGAAAGTCATTGTAGGGTCGTCAGAGGCGTTCGGCAAATTATTATATTTTTTGAAGTGGTCTCAAAAATATGATTCGAGTTGGCGCGATTGCTGGTGGGTCAGAAAACATTCATTTCAGTCCACTTAACAACTTCCCATGATTGGAAGTCATTGTAGGGTCGTCAGAGGCGTTCGGCAAATTTTTATATTTTTTGAAGTGGTCCCAAAAATATGATTCGAGTTGGCGCGATTGCTGGTGAATCAGAAAACATTCATTTCAGTCCACTTAACAACTTTTCATGATTGAAAGTCATTGTAGGGTCGTCAGAGGCGTTCGGCAAATTTTTTTATTTTTTGAAGTGGTCTCAAAAATAGAATTCGAGTTGGCGCGATTGGTGGTGGGTCAGAAAACATTCATTTCTGTCCAATTCACAAGTTTTCATGATTGAAAGTCATTGTAGGGTCGTCAGAGGCATTCGGCAAATTTTTTTATTTTTTGAAGTGGTCTCAAAAATAGAATTCGAGTTGGCGCGATTGCAGGTGGGTCAGAAAACATTCATTGCAGTCCAATTAACAACTTTTCATGATTGAAAGTCATTGTCGGGTCGTCAGAGGCGTTCGGCAATTCTTTTTATTGTTTGAAATGGTCTCAAAAATAGGATTCGAGTTGGCGCGATTGCTGGTGGGTCAGAAAACATTCATTTCAGTCCATTTAACAACTTTTCATGATTGAAAGTCATTGTAGGGTCCTCAGAGGCGTTCAGCAAATTTTTATATTTTTTGAAGTGGTCTCAAAAATATGATTCGTGTTGGCGCGATTGCTGGTGAATCAGAAAACATTCAATTCAGTCCACTTAACAACTTTTCATGATTGAAAGTCATTGTAGGGTCGTCAGAGGCGTTCGGCAAATTATTATATTTTTTGAAGTGATCTCTAAAATATGATTCGAGTTGGCGCGATTGCTGGTGGGTCAGAAAGCATTCATTTCAGTCCACTTAACATTTTTTCATGATTGAAAGTCATTGTAGGGTCGTCAGAGGCGTTCGGCAAATTTTTTTATTTTTTGAAGTGGTCTCAAATATAGAATTCGAGTTGGCGCGATTGCAGGTGGGTCAGAAAACATTCATTTCAGTCCAATTAACAACTTTTCATGATTGAAAGTCATTGTCGGGTCGTCAGAGGCGTTCGGCAATTCTTTTTATTTTTTGAAGTGGTCTCAAAAATAGGATTCGAGTTGGCGCGATTGGTGGTGTGTCAGAAAACATTCATTTCAGTCCAATTCACAAGTTTCCATGATTGAAAGTCATTGTAGGGTCGTCTGAGGCGTTCGGCAAATTTTTATATTCTTTGAAGTGGTCTCAAAAATATGATTCGAGTTGGCGCGATTGCTGGTAAATCAGAAAACATTCATTTCAGTCCACTTAACAACTATTCATGATTGAAAGTTATTGTAGGGTCGTCAGAGGCGTTCGGCAAATTATTATATTTTTTGAAGTGGTCTCAAAAATATGATTCGAGTTGGCGCGATTGCTGGTGGGTCAGAAAACATTCATTTCAGTCCACTTAACAACTTTCCATGATTAAAAGTCATTGTAGGGTCGTCAGAGGCGTTCGGCAAATTTTTATATTTTTTGAAGTGGTCTCAAAAATATGATTCGAGTTGGCGCGATTGCTGGTGAATCAGAAAACATTCATTTCAGTCTACTTAAGAACTTTTCATGATTGAAAGTCATTGTAGGGTCGTCAGAGGCGTTCGGCAAATTTTTTTATTTTTTGAAGTGGTCTCAAAAATAGAATTCGAGTTGGCGCGATTGCAGGTGGGTCAGAAAACATTCATTTCAGTCCAATTAACAACTTTTCATGATTGAAAGTCATTGTCGGGTCGTCAGAGGCGTTCAACAATTCTTTATATTTTTTGAAATGGTCTCAAAAATAGGATTCGAGTTGGCGCGATTGCTGGTGGGTCAGAAAACATTCATTTCAGTCCATTTAACAACTTTTCATGATTGAAAGTCATTAGAGGGTCCTCAGAGGCGTTCGGCAAATTTTTATATTTTTTGAAGTGGTCTCAAAAATATGATTCGTGTTGGCGCGATTGCTGGTGAATCAGAAAACATTCAATTCAGTCCACTTAACAACTTTTCATGATTGAAAGTCATTATAGGGTCGTCAGAGGCGTTCGGCAAATTATTATATTTTTTGAAGTGATCTCTAAAATATGATTCGAGTTGGCGCGATTGCTGGTGGGTCAGAAAACATTCAATTCAGTCCACTTAACAACTTTTCATGATTGAAAGTCATTGTAGGGTCGTCAGAGGCGTTCGGCAAATTTTTTTATTTTTTGAAGTGGTCTCAAATATAGAATTCGAGTTGGCGCGATTGCGGGTGGGTCAGAAAACATTCATTTCAGTCCAATTAACAACTTTTCATGATTAAAAGTCATTGTCGGGTCGTCAGAGGCGTTCGGCAATTCTTTTTATTTTTTGAAGTGGTCTCAAAAATAGGATTCGAGTTGGCGCGATTGGTGGTGTGTCAGAAAACATTCATTTCAGTCCAATTCACAAGTTTCCATGATTGAAAGTCATTGTAGGGTCGTCTGAGGCGTTCGGCAAATTTTTATATTCTTTGAAGTGGTCTCAAAAATATGATTCGAGTTGGCGCGATTGCTGGTGAATCAGAAAACATTCATTTCAGTCCACTTAACAACTATTCATGATTGAAAGTCATTGTAGGGTCGTCAGAGGCGTTCGGCAAATTATTATATTTTTTGAAGTGGTCTCAAAAATATGATTCGAGTTGGCGCGATTGCTGGTGGGTCAGAAGACATTCATTTCAGTCCACTTAACAACTTTCCATTATTAAAAGTCATTGTAGGGTCGTCAGAGGCGTTCGGCAAATTTTTATATTTTTTGAAGTGGTCTCAAAAATATGATTCGAGTTGGCGCGATTGCTGGTGAATCAGAAAACATTCATTTCAGTCCACTTAAGAACTTTTCATGATTGAAAGTCATTGTAGGGTCGTCAGAGGCGTTCGGCAAATTTTTTTATTTTTTGAAGTGGTCTCAAAAATAGGGTTCGAGTTGGCGCGATTGGTGGTGGGTCAGAAAACTTTCATTTCTGTCCAATTCACAAGTTTTTATGATTGAAAGTCATTGTAGGGTCGTCAGAGGCGTTCGGCAATTCTTTATATTTTTTGAAATGGTCTCAAAAATAGGATTCGAGTTGGCGCGATTGCTGGTGGGTCAGAAAACATTCATTTCAGTCCATTTAACAACTTTTCATCATTTGAAAGTCATTGTAGGGTCGTCAGAGGCGTTCGGCAAATTTTTATATTTTTTGAAGTGGTCTCAAAAATATGATTCGAGTTGGCGCGATTGCTGGTGAATCAGAAAACATTCATTTCAGTCCACTTGACAACTTTTCATGATTGAAAGTCATTGTAGGGTCGTCAGAGGCGTTCGGCAAATTATTATATTTTTTGAAGTGGTCTCAAAAATATGATTCGAGTTGGCGCGATCGCTGGTGGGTCAGAAAACATTCATTCAGGTCCACTTAACAACTTTTCATGATTGAAAGTCATTGTAGGGTCGTCAGAGGCGTTCGGCAAATTTTTATATTTTTTGAAGTGGTCTCAAAAATATGATTCGAGTTGGCTCGATTGCTGGTGAATCAGAAAACATTCATTTCAGTCCACTTATCAACTTTTCATGTTTGAAAGTTATTGTCGGGTCGTCAGAGGCGTTCGACGATTTTTTTATTTTTTGAAGTGGTCTCAAAAATAGAATTCGAGTTAGCGCGATTGCAGGTGTGTCAGAAAACATTCATTTCAGTCCAATTCACAAGTTTCCATGTTTGAAAGTCATTGTAGGGTGGTCAGAGGCGTTCGGCAATTATTTAAATTTTTTGAAGTGGTATCAAAATTAGGATTCGAGTTGGCGCGATTGCTGGTGGGTCAGAAAACATTCATTTCTGTCCAATTCACAAGTTTTCATGACTGAAAGTCATTGTAGGGTCGTCAGAGGCGTTCGGCAAATTTTTTTATTTTTTGAAGTGGTCTCAAAAATAGAATTCGAGTTGGCGCGATTGCAGGTGGGTCAGAAAACATTCATTTCAGTCCAATTGAAAATTTTTCATGATTGAAAGTCATTGTCGGGTCGTCAGAGGCGTTCGGCAATTCTTTTTATTTTTTGAAGTGGTCTTAAAAATAGGATTCGAGTTGGCGCGATTGGTGGTGAGTCAGAAAACATTCATTTCAGTCCAATTCCCAAGTTTCCATGATTGAAAGTCATTGTAGGGTCGTCAGAGGCGTTCGGCAAATTTTTATATTTTTTGAAGTGGTCTCAAAAATATTATTCGAGTTGGCGCGATTGCTGGTGAATCAGAAAACATTCATTTCAGTCCACTTAACAACTTTTCATGATTGAAAGTCATTGTAGGGTCGTCAGAGGCGTTCGGCAAATTATTATATTTTTTGAAGTGGTCTCAAAAATATGATTCGAGTTGGCGCGATTGCTGGTGGGTCAGAAAACATTCATTTCAGTCCACTTAACAACTTTCCATGATTGAAAGTCATTGTAGGGTCGTCAGAGGCGTTCGGCAAATTTTTATATTTTTTGAAGTGGTCCCAAAAATATGATTCGAGTTGGCGCGATTGCTGGTGAATCAGAAACCATTCATTTCAGTCCACTTAACAACTTTTCATGATTGAAAGTCATTGTAGGGTCGTCAGAGGCGTTCGGCAAATTTTTTTATTTTTTGAAGTGGTCTCAAAAATAGAATTCGAGTTGGCGCGATTGGTGGTGGGTCAGAAAACATTCATTTCTGTCCAATTCACAAGTTTTCATGATTGAAAGTCATTGTAGGGTCGTCAGAGGCATTCGGCAAATTTTTTTATTTTTTGAAGTGGTCTCAAAAATAGAATTCGAGTTGGCGCGATTTCAGGTGGGTCAGAAAATATTCATTTTAGTCCAATTAACAACTTTTCATGATTGAAAGTCATTGTCGGGTCGTCAGAGGCGTTCGGCAATTCTTTTTATTTTTTGAAATGGTCTCAAAAATAGGATTCGAGTTGGCGCGATTGCTGGTGGGTCAGAAAACATTCATTTCAGTCCATTTAACAACTTTTCACGATTGAAAGTCATTGTAGGGTCCTCAGAGGCGTTCGGCAAATTTTTATATTTTTTGAAATGGTCTCAAAAATATGATTCGAGTTGGCGCGATTGCTGGTGGGTCAGAAAACATTCATTTCAGTCCATTTAACAATTTTTCATTATTTGAAAGTCATTGTAGGGTCGTCAGAGGCGTTCGGCAAATTTTTATATTTTTTGAAGTGGTCTCAAAAATATGATTCGAGTTGGCGCGATTGCTGGTGAATCAGAAAACATTCATTTCAGTCCACTTAACAACTTTTCATGATTGAAAGTCATTGTAGGGTCGTCAGAGGCGTTCGGCAAATTTTTATATTTTTTGAAGTGGTCTCAAAAATATGATTCGAGTTGGCTCGATTGCTGGTGAATCAGAAAATATTCATTTCAGTCCACTTAACAACTTTTCATGTTTGAAAGTTATTGTCGGGTCGTCAGAGGCGTTCGGCAATTTTTTTTATTTTTTGAAGTGGTCTCAAAAATAGAATTCGAGTTGGCGCGATTGCAGGTGTGTCAGAAAACATTCATTTCAGTCCAATTCACAAGTTTCCATGATTGAAAGTCATTGTAGGGTGGTCAGAGGCGTTCAGCAATTTTTTAAATTTTTTGAAGTGGTATCAAAATTAGGATTCGAGTTGGCGCGATTGCTGGTGGGTCAGAAAACATTCATTCCTGTCCAATTCACAAGTTTTCATGATTGAAAGTCATTGTAGGGTCCTCAGAGGCGTTCGGCAAATTTTTATATTTTTTGAAGTGGTCTCAAAAATATGATTCGAGTTGGCGCGATTGCTGGTGAATCTGAAAACATTCAATTCAGTCCACTTAACAACTTTTCATGATTGAAAGTCATTGTAGGGTCGTCAGAGGCGTTCGGCAAATTTTTATATTTTTTGAAGTGGTCTCAAAAATATGATTCGAGTTGGCGCGATTGCTGGTGAATCAGAAAACATTCATTTCAGTCCACTTAAGAACTTTTCATGATTGAAAGTCATTGTAGGGTCGACAGAGGCGTTCGGCAAATTTTTTTATTTTTTGAAGTGGTCTCAAAAATATGATTCGAGTTGGCGCGATTGCTGGTGAATCAGAAAACATTCATTTCAGTCCACTTAAGAACTTTTCATGATTGAAAGTCATTGTAGGGTCGTCAGAGGCGTTCGGCAAATTATTATATTTTTTGAAGTGGTCTCAAAAATATGATTCGAGTTGGCGCGATTGCTGGTGAATCAGAAAACATTCATTCCAGTCCACTTAAGAACTTTTCATGATTGAAAGTCATTGTAGGGTCGTCAGAGGCGTTCGGCAAATTTTTATATTTTTTGAAGTGGTCTCAAAAATAGAATTCGAGTTGGCGCGATTGCAGGTGTGTCAGAAAACATTCATTTCAGTCCAATTCACAAGTTTCCATGATTGAAAGTCATTGTAGGGTGGTCAGAGGCGTTCAGCAATTTTTTAAATTTTTTGAAGTGGTATCAAAATTAGGATTCGAGTTGGCGCGATTGCTGGTGAATCAGAAAACATTCATTCCTGTCCAATTCACAAGTTTTCATGATTGAAAGTCATTGTAGGGTCCTCAGAGGCGTTCGGCAAATTTTTATATTTTTTGAAGTGGTCTCAAAAATATGATTCGAGTTGGCGCGATTGCTGGTGAATCTGAAAACATTCAATTCAGTCCACTTAACAACTTTTCATGATTGAAAGTCATTGTAGGGTCGTCAGAGGCGTTCGGCAAATTTTTATATTTTTTGAAGTGGTCTCAAAAATATGATTCGAGTTGGCGCGATTGCTGGTGAATCTGAAAACATTCAATTCAGTCCACTTAACAACTTTTCATGATTGAAAGTCATTGTAGGGTCGTCAGAGGCGTTCGGCAAATTTTTATATTTTTTGAAGTGGTCTCAAAAATATGATTCGAGTTGGCTCGATTGCTGGTGAATCAGAAAATATTCATTTCAGTCCACTTAACAACTTTTCATGTTTGAAAGTTATTGTCGGGTCGTCAGAGGCGTTCGGCAATTTTTTTTATTTTTTGAAGTGGTCTCAAAAATAGAATTCGAGTTGGCGCGATTGCAGGTGTGTCAGAAAACATTCATTTCAGTCCAATTCACAAGTTTCCATGATTGAAAGTCATTGTAGGGTGGTCAGAGGCGTTCAGCAATTTTTTAAATTTTTTGAAGTGGTATCAAAATTAGGATTCGAGTTGGCGCGATTGCTGGTGGGTCAGAAAACATTCATTTCTGTCCAATTCACAAGTTTTCATGATTGAAAGTCATTGTAGGGTCCTCAGAGGCGTTCGGCAAATTTTTATATTTTTTGAAGTGGTCTCAAAAATATGATTCGAGTTGGCGCGATTGCTGGTGAATCTGAAAACATTCAATTCAGTCCACTTAACAACTTTTCATGATTGAAAGTCATTGTAGGGTCGTCAGAGGCGTTCGGCAAATTTTTATATTTTTTGAAGTGGTCTCAAAAATATGATTCGAGTTGGCGCGATTGCTGGTGAATCAGAAAACATTCATTTCAGTCCACTTAAGAACTTTTCATGATTGAAAGTCATTGTAGGGTCGACAGAGGCGTTCGGCAAATTTTTTTATTTTTTGAAGTGGTCTCAAAAATATGATTCGAGTTGGCGCGATTGCTGGTGAATCAGAAAACATTCATTTCAGTCCACTTAAGAACTTTTCATGATTGAAAGTCATTGTAGGGTCGTCAGAGGCGTTCGGCAAATTATTATATTTTTTGAAGTGGTCTCAAAAATATGATTCGAGTTGGCGCGATTGCTGGTGAATCAGAAAACATTCATTTCAGTCCACTTAAGAACTTTTCATGATTGAAAGTCATTGTAGGGTCGTCAGAGGCGTTCGGCAAATTTTTATATTTTTTGAAGTGGTCTCAAAAATAGAATTCGAGTTGGCGCGATTGCAGGTGTGTCAGAAAACATTCATTTCAGTCCAATTCACAAGTTTCCATGATTGAAAGTCATTGTAGGGTGGTCAGAGGCGTTCAGCAATTTTTTAAATTTTTTGAAGTGGTATCAAAATTAGGATTCGAGTTGGCGCGATTGCTGGTGAATCAGAAAACATTCATTCCTGTCCAATTCACAAGTTTTCATGATTGAAAGTCATTGTAGGGTCCTCAGAGGCGTTCGGCAAATTTTTATATTTTTTGAAGTGGTCTCAAAAATATGATTCGAGTTGGCGCGATTGCTGGTGAATCTGAAAACATTCAATTCAGTCCACTTAACAACTTTTCATGATTGAAAGTCATTGTAGGGTCGTCAGAGGCGTTCGGCAAATTTTTATATTTTTTGAAGTGGTCTCAAAAATATGATTCGAGTTGGCGCGATTGCTGGTGAATCTGAAAACATTCAATTCAGTCCACTTAACAACTTTTCATGATTGAAAGTCATTGTAGGGTCGTCAGAGGCGTTCGGCAAATTTTTATATTTTTTGAAGTGGTCTCAAAAATATGATTCGAGTTGGCGCGATTGCTGGTGAATCAGAAAACATTCATTTCAGTCCACTTAAGAACTTTTCATGATTGAAAGTCATTGTAGGGTCGTCAGAGGCGTTCGGCAAATTTTTATATTTTTTGAAGTGGTCTCAAAAATATGATTCGAGTTGGCGCGATTGCTGGTGAATCAGAAAACATTCATTTCAGTCCACTTAAGAACTTTTCATGATTGAAAGTCATTGTAGGGTCGTCAGAGGCGTTCGGCAAATTATTATATTTTTTGAAGTGGTCTCAAAAATATGATTCGAGTTGGCGCGATTGCTGGTGAATCAGAAAACATTCATTTCAGTCCACTTAAGAACTTTTCATGATTGAAAGTCATTGTAGGGTCGTCAGAGGCGTTCGGCAAATTATTATATTTTTTGAAGTGGTCTCAAAAATATGATTCGAGTTGGCGCGATTGCTGGTGAATCAGAAAACATTCAATTCAGTCCACTTAACAACTTTTCATGATTGAAAGTCATTGTAGGGTCGTCAGAGGCGTTCGGCAAATTATTATATTTTTTGAAGTGGTCTCAAAAATATGATTCGAGTTGGCGCGATTGCTGGTGGGTCAGAAAACATTCATTTCAGTCCACTTAACAACTTTTCATGATTGAAAGTCATTGTCGGGTCGTCAGAGGCGTTCGGCAATTCTTTATATTTTTTGAAATGGTCTCAAAAATAGGATTCGAGTTGGCGCGATTGCTGGTGGGTCAGAAAACATTCATTTCAGTCCATTTAACAATTTTTCATCATTTGAAAGTCATTGTAGGGTCGTCAGAGGCGTTCGGCAAATTTTTATATTTTTTGAAGTGGTTTCAAAAATATGATTCGAGTTGGCGCGATTGCTGGTGAATCAGAAAACATTCATTTCAGTCCACTTAACAACTTTTCATGATTGAAAGTCATTGTAGGGTCGTCAGAGGCGTTCGGCAAATTATTATATTTTTTGAAGTGGTCTCAAAAATATGATTCGAGTTGGCGCGATTGCAGGTGGGTCAGAAAACATTCATTTAGGTCCACTTAATAACTTTCCATGATTGAAAGTCATTGTAGGGTCGTCAGAGGCGTTCGGCAAATTTTTATATTTTTTGAAGTGGTCTCAAAAATATGATTCGAGTTGTCTCGATTGCTGGTGAATCAGAAAACATTCATTTCAGTGCACTTAACAACTTTTCATGTTTGAAAGTTATTGTCGGGTCGTCAGAGGCGTTCGGCAATTTTTTTTATTTTTTGAAGTGGTCTCAAAAATAGAATTCGAGTTGGCGCGATTGCAGGTGTGTCAGAAAACATTCATTTCAGTCCAATTCACAAGTTTCCATGATTGAAAGTCATTGTAGGGTGGTGAGAGGCGTTCGGCAATTTTTTAAATTTTTTGAAGTGGTATCAAAATTAGGATTCGAGTTGGCGCGATTGCTGGTGGGTCAGAAAACATTCATTTCTGTCCAATTCACAAGTTTTCATGATTGAAAGTCATTGTAGGGTCCTCAGAGGCGTTCGGCAAATTTTTATATTTTTTGAAGTGGTCTCAAAAATATGATTCGAGTTGGCGCGATTGCTGGTGAATCAGAAAACATTCAATTCAGTCCACTTAACAACTTTTCATGATTGAAAGTCATTGTAGGGTCGTCAGAGGCGTTCGGCAAATTATTATATTTTTTGAAGTGGTCTCAAAAATATTATTCGAGTTGGCGCGATTGCTGGTGGGTCAGAAAACATTCATTTCAGTCCACTTAACAACTTTTCATGATTGAAAGTCATTGTAGGGTCGACAGAGGCGTTCGGCAAATTTTTTTATTTTTTGAAGTGGTCTCAAAAATATGATTCGAGTTGGCGCGATTGCTGGTGAATCAGAAAACATTCATTTCAGTCCACTTAAGAACTTTTCATGATTGAAAGTCATTGTAGGGTCGTCAGAGGCGTTCGGCAAATTATTATATTTTTTGAAGTGGTCTCAAAAATATGATTCGAGTTGGCGCGATTGCTGGTGAATCAGAAAACATTCATTCCAGTCCACTTAAGAACTTTTCATGATTGAAAGTCATTGTAGGGTCGTCAGAGGCGTTCGGCAAATTTTTATATTTTTTGAAGTGGTCTCAAAAATAGAATTCGAGTTGGCGCGATTGCAGGTGTGTCAGAAAACATTCATTTCAGTCCAATTCACAAGTTTCCATGATTGAAAGTCATTGTAGGGTGGTCAGAGGCGTTCAGCAATTTTTTAAATTTTTTGAAGTGGTATCAAAATTAGGATTCGAGTTGGCGCGATTGCTGGTGAATCAGAAAACATTCATTCCTGTCCAATTCACAAGTTTTCATGATTGAAAGTCATTGTAGGGTCCTCAGAGGCGTTCGGCAAATTTTTATATTTTTTGAAGTGGTCTCAAAAATATGATTCGAGTTGGCGCGATTGCTGGTGAATCTGAAAACATTCAATTCAGTCCACTTAACAACTTTTCATGATTGAAAGTCATTGTAGGGTCGTCAGAGGCGTTCGGCAAATTTTTATATTTTTTGAAGTGGTCTCAAAAATATGATTCGAGTTGGCGCGATTGCTGGTGAATCTGAAAACATTCAATTCAGTCCACTTAACAACTTTTCATGATTGAAAGTCATTGTAGGGTCGTCAGAGGCGTTCGGCAAATTTTTATATTTTTTGAAGTGGTCTCAAAAATATGATTCGAGTTGGCTCGATTGCTGGTGAATCAGAAAATATTCATTTCAGTCCACTTAACAACTTTTCATGTTTGAAAGTTATTGTCGGGTCGTCAGAGGCGTTCGGCAATTTTTTTTATTTTTTGAAGTGGTCTCAAAAATAGAATTCGAGTTGGCGCGATTGCAGGTGTGTCAGAAAACATTCATTTCAGTCCAATTCACAAGTTTCCATGATTGAAAGTCATTGTAGGGTGGTCAGAGGCGTTCAGCAATTTTTTAAATTTTTTGAAGTGGTATCAAAATTAGGATTCGAGTTGGCGCGATTGCTGGTGGGTCAGAAAACATTCATTTCTGTCCAATTCACAAGTTTTCATGATTGAAAGTCATTGTAGGGTCCTCAGAGGCGTTCGGCAAATTTTTATATTTTTTGAAGTGGTCTCAAAAATATGATTCGAGTTGGCGCGATTGCTGGTGAATCTGAAAACATTCAATTCAGTCCACTTAACAACTTTTCATGATTGAAAGTCATTGTAGGGTCGTCAGAGGCGTTCGGCAAATTTTTATATTTTTTGAAGTGGTCTCAAAAATATGATTCGAGTTGGCGCGATTGCTGGTGAATCAGAAAACATTCATTTCAGTCCACTTAAGAACTTTTCATGATTGAAAGTCATTGTAGGGTCGACAGAGGCGTTCGGCAAATTTTTTTATTTTTTGAAGTGGTCTCAAAAATATGATTCGAGTTGGCGCGATTGCTGGTGAATCAGAAAACATTCATTTCAGTCCACTTAAGAACTTTTCATGATTGAAAGTCATTGTAGGGTCGTCAGAGGCGTTCGGCAAATTATTATATTTTTTGAAGTGGTCTCAAAAATATGATTCGAGTTGGCGCGATTGCTGGTGAATCAGAAAACATTCATTTCAGTCCACTTAAGAACTTTTCATGATTGAAAGTCATTGTAGGGTCGTCAGAGGCGTTCGGCAAATTTTTATATTTTTTGAAGTGGTCTCAAAAATAGAATTCGAGTTGGCGCGATTGCAGGTGTGTCAGAAAACATTCATTTCAGTCCAATTCACAAGTTTCCATGATTGAAAGTCATTGTAGGGTGGTCAGAGGCGTTCAGCAATTTTTTAAATTTTTTGAAGTGGTATCAAAATTAGGATTCGAGTTGGCGCGATTGCTGGTGAATCAGAAAACATTCATTCCTGTCCAATTCACAAGTTTTCATGATTGAAAGTCATTGTAGGGTCCTCAGAGGCGTTCGGCAAATTTTTATATTTTTTGAAGTGGTCTCAAAAATATGATTCGAGTTGGCGCGATTGCTGGTGAATCTGAAAACATTCAATTCAGTCCACTTAACAACTTTTCATGATTGAAAGTCATTGTAGGGTCGTCAGAGGCGTTCGGCAAATTTTTATATTTTTTGAAGTGGTCTCAAAAATATGATTCGAGTTGGCGCGATTGCTGGTGAATCTGAAAACATTCAATTCAGTCCACTTAACAACTTTTCATGATTGAAAGTCATTGTAGGGTCGTCAGAGGCGTTCGGCAAATTTTTATATTTTTTGAAGTGGTCTCAAAAATATGATTCGAGTTGGCGCGATTGCTGGTGAATCAGAAAACATTCATTTCAGTCCACTTAAGAACTTTTCATGATTGAAAGTCATTGTAGGGTCGTCAGAGGCGTTCGGCAAATTTTTATATTTTTTGAAGTGGTCTCAAAAATATGATTCGAGTTGGCGCGATTGCTGGTGAATCAGAAAACATTCATTTCAGTCCACTTAAGAACTTTTCATGATTGAAAGTCATTGTAGGGTCGTCAGAGGCGTTCGGCAAATTATTATATTTTTTGAAGTGGTCTCAAAAATATGATTCGAGTTGGCGCGATTGCTGGTGAATCAGAAAACATTCATTTCAGTCCACTTAAGAACTTTTCATGATTGAAAGTCATTGTAGGGTCGTCAGAGGCGTTCGGCAAATTATTATATTTTTTGAAGTGGTCTCAAAAATATGATTCGAGTTGGCGCGATTGCTGGTGAATCAGAAAACATTCAATTCAGTCCACTTAACAACTTTTCATGATTGAAAGTCATTGTAGGGTCGTCAGAGGCGTTCGGCAAATTATTATATTTTTTGAAGTGGTCTCAAAAATATGATTCGAGTTGGCGCGATTGCTGGTGGGTCAGAAAACATTCATTTCAGTCCACTTAACAACTTTTCATGATTGAAAGTCATTGTCGGGTCGTCAGAGGCGTTCGGCAATTCTTTATATTTTTTGAAATGGTCTCAAAAATAGGATTCGAGTTGGCGCGATTGCTGGTGGGTCAGAAAACATTCATTTCAGTCCATTTAACAATTTTTCATCATTTGAAAGTCATTGTAGGGTCGTCAGAGGCGTTCGGCAAATTTTTATATTTTTTGAAGTGGTTTCAAAAATATGATTCGAGTTGGCGCGATTGCTGGTGAATCAGAAAACATTCATTTCAGTCCACTTAACAACTTTTCATGATTGAAAGTCATTGTAGGGTCGTCAGAGGCGTTCGGCAAATTATTATATTTTTTGAAGTGGTCTCAAAAATATGATTCGAGTTGGCGCGATTGCAGGTGGGTCAGAAAACATTCATTTAGGTCCACTTAATAACTTTCCATGATTGAAAGTCATTGTAGGGTCGTCAGAGGCGTTCGGCAAATTTTTATATTTTTTGAAGTGGTCTCAAAAATATGATTCGAGTTGTCTCGATTGCTGGTGAATCAGAAAACATTCATTTCAGTGCACTTAACAACTTTTCATGTTTGAAAGTTATTGTCGGGTCGTCAGAGGCGTTCGGCAATTTTTTTTATTTTTTGAAGTGGTCTCAAAAATAGAATTCGAGTTGGCGCGATTGCAGGTGTGTCAGAAAACATTCATTTCAGTCCAATTCACAAGTTTCCATGATTGAAAGTCATTGTAGGGTGGTGAGAGGCGTTCGGCAATTTTTTAAATTTTTTGAAGTGGTATCAAAATTAGGATTCGAGTTGGCGCGATTGCTGGTGGGTCAGAAAACATTCATTTCTGTCCAATTCACAAGTTTTCATGATTGAAAGTCATTGTAGGGTCCTCAGAGGCGTTCGGCAAATTTTTATATTTTTTGAAGTGGTCTCAAAAATATGATTCGAGTTGGCGCGATTGCTGGTGAATCAGAAAACATTCAATTCAGTCCACTTAACAACTTTTCATGATTGAAAGTCATTGTAGGGTCGTCAGAGGCGTTCGGCAAATTATTATATTTTTTGAAGTGGTCTCAAAAATATTATTCGAGTTGGCGCGATTGCTGGTGGGTCAGAAAACATTCATTTCAGTCCACTTAACAACTTTTCATGATTGAAAGTCATTGTAGGGTCGTCAGAGGCGTTCGGCAATTTTTTTTAATTTTTTGAAGTGGTCTCAAAAATAGAATTCGAGTTGGCGCGATAGCAGGTGGGTCAGAAAACATTCATTCCAGTCCAATTAACAACTTTCCATGATTGAAAGTCATTGTCGGGTCGTCAGAGGCGTTCGGCAATTCTTTATATTTTTTGAAATGGTCTCAAAAATAGGATTTGAGTTGGCGCGATTGCTGGTGGGTCAGAAAACATTCATTTCAGTCCATTTAACAATTTTTCATCATTTGAAAGTCATTGTAGGGTCGTCAGAGGCGTTCGGCAAATTTTTATATTTTTTGAAGTGGTCTCAAAAATATGATTCGAGTTGGCGCGATTGCTGGTGAATCAGAAAACATTCATTTCAGTCCACTTAACAACTTTTCATGATTGAAAGTCATTGTAGGGTCGTCAGAGGCGTTCGGCAAATTATTATATTTTTTGAAGTGGTCTCAAAAATATGATTCGAGTTGGCGCGATTGCTGGTGGGTCAGAAAACATTCATTTAGGTCCACTTAACAACTTTCCATGATTGAAAGTCATTGTAGGGTCGTCAGAGGCGTTCGGCAAATTTTTATATTTTTTGAAGTGGTCTCAAAAATATGATTCGAGTTGGCTCGATTGCTGGTGAATCAGAAAACATTCATTTCAGTCCACTTAACAACTTTTCATGTTTAAAAGTTATTGTCGGGTCGTCAGAGGCGTTCGGCAATTTTTTTTATTTTTTGAATTGGTCTCAAAAATAGAATTCGAGTTGGCGCGATTGCAGGTGTGTCAGAAAACATTCATTTCAGTCCAATTCACAAGTTTCCATGATTGAAAGTCATTGTAGGGTGGTCAGAGGCGTTCGGCAATTTTTTTAATTTTTTGAAATGGTATCAAAATTAGGATTCGGGTTGGCGCGATTGCTGGTTGGTCAGAAAACATTCATTTCTGTCCAATTCACAAGTTTTCATGACTGAAAGTCATTGTAGGGTCGTCAGAGGCGTTCGGCAAATTTTTTTATTTTTTGAAGTGGTCTCAAAAATAGAATTCGAGTTGGCGCGATTGCAGGTGGGTCAGAAAACATTCATTTCAGTCCAATTAACAACTTTTCATGATTGAAAGTCATTGTCGGGTCGTCAGAGGCGTTCGGCAATTCTTTTTATTTTTTGAAGTGGTCTCAAAAATAGGATTCGAGTTGGCGCGATTGGTGGTGTGTCAGAAAACATTCATTTCAGTCCAATTCACAAGTTTCCATGATTGAATGTCATTGTAGGGTCGTCAGAGGCGTTCGGCAAATTTTTATATTTTTTGAAGTGGTCTCAAAAATATGATTCGAGTTGGCGCGATTGCTGGTGAATCAGAAAACATTCATTTCAGTCCACTTAACAACTTTTCATGATTGAAAGTCATTGTAGGGTCGTCAGAGGCGTTCGGCAAATTATTATATTTTTTGAAGTGGTCTCAAAAATATGATTCGAGTTAGCGCGATTGCTGGTGGGTCAGAAAACATTCATTTCAGTCCACTTAACAACTTTCCATGATTAAAAGTCATTGTAGGGTCGTCAGAGGCGTTCGGCAAATTTTTATATTTTTTGAAGTGGTTTCAAAAATATGATTCGAGTTGGCGCGATTGCTGGTGAATCAGAAAACATTCATTTCAGTCCACTTAACAACTTTTCATGATTGAAAGTCATTGTAGGGTCGTCAGAGGCGTTCGGCAAATTTTTTTATTTTTTGAAGTGGTCTCAAAAATAGAATTCGAGTTGGCGCGATTGGTGGTGGGTCAGAAAACATTCATTTCTGTCCAATTCACAAGTTTTCATGATTGAAAGTCATTGTAGGGTCGTCAGAGGCATTCGGCAAATTTTTTTATTTTTTGAAGTGGTCTCAAAAATAGAATTCGAGTTGGCGCGATTGCAGGTGGGTCAGAAAACATTCATTTCAGTCCAATTAACAACTTTTCATGATTGAAAGTCATTGTCGGGTCGTCAGAGGCGTTCGGCAATTCTTTTTATTTTTTGAAATGGTCTCAAAAATAGGATTCGAGTTGGCGCGATTGCTGGTGGGTCAGAAAACATTCATTTCAGTCCATTTAACAACTTTTCATGATTGAAAGTCATTCTAGGGTCCTCAGAGGCGTTCGGCCAATTTTTATATTTTTTGAAGTGGTCTCAAAAATATGATTCGTGTTGGCGCGATTGCTGGTGAATCAGAAAACATTCAATTCAGTCCACTTAACAACTTTTCATGATTGAAAGTCATTGTAGGGTCGTCAGAGGCGTTCGGCAAATTATTATTATTTTTGAAGTGGTCTCAAAAATATGATTCGAGTTGGCGCGATTGCTGGTGGGTCAGAAAACATTTATTTCAGTCCACTTAACATTTTTTCATGATTGAAAGTCATTTTAGGGTCGTCAGAGGCGTACGGCAAATTTTTTTTATTTTTTGAAGTGGTCTCAAATATAGAATTCGAGTTGGCGCGATTGCAGGTGGGTCAGAAAACATTCATTTCAGTCCAATTAACAACTTTTCATGATTGAAAGTCATTGTCGGGTCGTCAGAGGCGTTCAGCTAATTTTTTATTTTTTGTAGTGGTCTCAAAAATAGGATTTGGGTTGACGCGATTGGTGGTAGGTCAGAAAACATTCATATCAGTCCAATCCACAAGTTTTCATGATTGAAAGTCATTGTAGGGTCGTCAGATGCGTTCGGCAAATTTTTATATTTTTTGAAGTGGTCTCAAAAATATGATTCGAGTTGGCGCGATTGCTGGTGGATCAGAAAACATTCATTTCAGTCCACTTAACAACTTTTCATGATTGAAAGTCATTGTAGGGTCGTCAGAGGCGTTCGGCAAATTATTATATTTTTTGAAGTGGTCTCAAAAATATGATTCGAGTTGGCGCGATTGCTGGTGGGTCAGAAAACATTCATTTCAGTCCACTTAACAACTTTCCATGATTGAAAGTCATTGTAGGGTCGTCAGAGGCGTTCGGCAATTCTTTTTATTTTTTGAAGTGGTCTCAAAAATAGGATTCGAGTTGGCGCGATTGGTGGTGTGTCAGAAAACATTCATTCCAGTCCAATTCACAAGTTTCCATGATTGAAAGTCATTGTAGGGTGGTCAGAGGCGTTCGGCAATTTTTTAAATTTTTTGAAGTGGTATCAAAATTAGGATTCGAGTTGGCGCGATTGCTGGTGGGTCAGAAAACATTCATTTCTGTCCAATTGACAAGTTTTCATGACTGAAAGTCATTGTAGGGTCGTCAGAGGCGTTCGGCAATTTTTTTTATTTTTTGAAGTGGTCTCAAAAATAGAATTCGAGTTGGCGCGATTGCAGGTGGGTCAGAAAACATTCATTTCAGTCCAATTAACAACTTTTCATGATTGAAAGTCATTGTCGGGTCGTCAGAGGCGTTCAGATTTTTTTTTATTTTTTGAAGTGGTCTCAAAAATAGGATTCGAGTTGGCGCGATTGGTGGTATGTTAGAAAACATTGATTTCAGTCCAATTTATAAGTTTTCATGATTAAAAGTCATTGTCGGGTCGTCAGAGGCGTTCGGCAATTTTTTTTATTTTTTGAAGTGGTCTCAAAAATAGGATTCGAGTTGGCGCGATTGGTGGTATGTCAGAAAACATTCATTTCAGTCCAATTTACAAGTTTCTATGATTGAAAGTCATTGTAGGGTGGTCAGAGGCGTTCGGCAATTTTTTTAATTTTTTGAAGTGGTCTCAAAATTAGGATTCGAGTTGGCGCGATTGCTGGTGGATCAGAGAACATTCATTTCTGTTCAATTCACGAGTTTTCATGATTGAAAGTCATTTTAGGGTCGTCAGAGGCGTTCGGCAATTTTTTTTATTTTTTGAAGTGGTCTCAAAATTAGGATTCGAGTTGGCGCGATTGCTGGTGGGTCAGAAAACATTCATTTCAGTCCAATTAACAACTTTTCATGATTGAAAGTCATTGTAGGGTCGTCAGAGGCGTTCGGCTAATTTTTTTATTTTTTGAAGTGGTCTCAAAATTAGGATTCGAGTTGGCGCGATTGCTGGTGGGTCAGAAAACATTCATTTCAGTCCAATTAACAACTTTTCATGATTGAAAGTCATTCTCGGGTCGTTAGAGGCGTTCGGCAATTCTTTTTATTTTTTGAAGTGGTCTCAAAAATAGGATTCGAGTTGGCGCGATTGGTGGTGGGTCAAAAAACATTTACTTCAGTCCAATTCACAAGTTTTCATGATTGAAAGTCATTGTAGGGTCGTCAGAGGCGTTCGGCAAATTTTTATATTTTTTGAAATGGTCTCAAAAATATGATTCGAGTTGGCGCGATTGCTGGTGGGTCAGAAAACATTCATTTCAGTCCATTTAACAACTTTTCATGATTGAAAGTCATTATCGGGTCGTCAGAGGCGTTCGGCAATTTTTTTTATTTTTTTAAGTGGCCTCAAAAATAGGATTCGAGATGGCGCGATTGGTGGTGGGTCAAAAAACATTCATTTCAGTCCAATTCATAAGTTTTCATGATTGAAAGTCATTGTATGGTCGTCAGAGGCGTTCGGCTAATTTTTTTATTTTTTGAAGTGTTCTCAAAAATAGGATATGAGTTGACGCGATTGGTGGTAGGCTAGAAAACATTCATTTCAGTCCAATTCACGAGTTTTTATGATTGAAAGTTATTGTAGGGTCGTCAGATGCGTTCGGCAAATTTTTTTATTTTTTGAAGTGGTCTTAAAAATAGGATCTGAGTTGGAGCGATTGGTGGTAAG
The DNA here is from genome assembly GCA_958502065.1 of Chrysolina americana. Taxonomy (NCBI): domain Eukaryota; kingdom Metazoa; phylum Arthropoda; class Insecta; order Coleoptera; family Chrysomelidae; genus Chrysolina; species Chrysolina americana. The sequence goes on from OY293414.1 coordinate 88,227,631, forward strand.
TCAGAAAACATTCATTTCAGTCCAATTCACGAGTTTCAATGATTGAAAGTCATTTTAGGGTCGTCAGAGGCGTTCGGCTAATTTTTATATTTTTTGAAGTGGTCTCAATAATAGGATTCGAGTTGGCGCGCTTGGTGGGGGGTCAGAAAACATTCATTTCAGTATAATTTATAAGATTTTATGATTAAAAGTCATTGTCGGGTCGTCAGAGGCGTTCGGCTAATTTTTTTTTTTTTTGAAGTAGTCTCAAAAATAGGATTCGAGTTAGCGCGATTGCTGGTGGGTCAGAAAACATTCATTTCAGTCCAATTAACATTTTTTCATGATTGAAAGTCATTGTCGGGTCGTCAGAGGCGTTCAGATTTTTTTTTTATTTTTTGAAGTGGTCTCAAAAATAGGATTCGAGTTGGCGCGATTGGTGGTATGTTAGAAAACATTCATCTCAGTCCAATTTATAAGTTTTCATGATTAAAAGTCATTGTCGGGTCGTCAGAGGCGTTCGGCAATTTTTTTTATTTTTTGAAGTGGTCTCAAAAATAGGATTCGAGTTGGCGCGATTGGTGGTATGTCAGAAAACATTCATTTCAGTCCAATTTACAAGTTTCCATGATTGAAAGTCATTGTAGGGTGGTCAGAGGCGTTCGGCAATTTTTTTAATTTTTTGAAGTGGTCTCAAAATTAGGATTCGAGTTGGCGCGATTGCTGGTGGGTCAGAGAACATTCATTCCTGTTCAATTCACGAGTTTTCATGATTGAAAGTCATTGTAGGGTCGTCAGAAGCGTTCGGCAATTTTTTTTATTTTTTGAAATGGTCTCAAAATTAGGATTCGAGTTGGCGCGATTGGTGGTGGGTCAAAAAACATTCACTTCAGTCCAATTCACAAGTTTTCATGATTGAAAGTCATTGTAGGGTCGTCAGAGGCGTTCGGCTAATTTTTTTATTTTTTGAAGTGGTCTCAAAATTAGGATTCGAGTTGGCGCGATTGCTGGTGGGTCAGAAAACATTCATTTCAGTCCAATTAACAACTTTTCATGATTGAAAGTCATTGTCGGGTCGTTAGAGGCGTTCGGCAATTCTTTTTATTTTTTGAAGTGGTCTCAAAAATAGGATTCGAGTTGGCGCGATTGGTGGTGGGTCAAAAAACATTCACTTCAGTCCAATTCACAAGTTTTCATGATTGAAAGTCATTGTAGGGTCGTCAGAGGCGTTCGGCAAATTTTTATATTTTTTGAAATGGTCTCAAAAATATGATTCGAGTTGGCGCGATTGCTGGTGGGTCAGAAAACATTCATTTCAGTCCATTTAACAACTTTTCATGATTGAAAGTCATTATCGGGTCGTCAGAGGCGTTCGGCAATTTTTTTTATTTTTTTAAGTGGCCTCAAAAATAGGATTCGAGATGGCGCGATTGGTGGTGGGTCAAAAAACATTCACTTCAGTCCAATTCACAAGTTTTCATGATTGAAAGTCATTGTAGGGTCGTCAGAGGCGTTCGGCAATTTTTTTTATTTTTTGAAGTTGTCTCAAAAATAGGATTCGTGTTGAGGTTAATTTATTTTTCAAATTGCTTTAGTTATAATATTTTCCATATCAGATGTCGATATCACAGTGGAAAGATTCCTTGAAAACAAAGTATCATTTTTGTTTTTGTGTTCAAGGTATGTCTACGTAAATTGTAAGTCTTAATACTGACCCCTGTGGTCCACATTTTCGGCATTCACCACTTGAAATCTATTCGACAGATACGGTTCGAAGAATTTAACGAAGTCATAGAAAATCTAGAATAAACATTGTGGTGTGGCATTTCCTTTGCTCCACCACTGCCTCTTGGTTGTAATTAGAAGTTCAATAACTTGGCTGGGAAATATCTTCAGTAATACCTCTCGTAGTTTTTGTTAGTAAAGCACTAAGTCGGTGAGCAAATAGTAATGCCTTATGGAGGAATTTCGAGATTATTCAGTAGCCTTCGCATACTGGGTATAATAATTATGGATATAATGAACGCATATTCGATGTTCAGGATTAATTAAATCGTTCGAATAGTTCGGGTTAATTGTTGGGAAAATGTATTCGTAATGATGGATGTGCTTGCTTCGTTTTTATCGACAATTAGCTGAATACGGAATCTCAAGATTATTCACAATTGCCGACAGATTCATGAGTTATACAGAAAAAAATCGCAATTAACGGAAAAATCACGACTACTTTTTTTTTTTTCGTTTGTCACACGAAAAAACAAATCCTCAGATCCGAAAATGTTAAGGAAACATCGATGGAATTAAATGAGCATGACTGTTTCTTGAAACGATCAGTGAGTGCAATATAGTTGATTGACTCTAGTGACTACACTCAACTTATTAATAACTGGCGAAAATCATGGCAGATATTCATATTCCTGAAAATATTATATTACTAAAACTGTAAGTTTAGATTTGCTTCCGGATAAATCAAAAATTCAATACGAAATAGAATACCTTCAGTCAGAAAAACAAACGGCAAACAAAATGAGTTGCTGTAAGGCGTTGAATATATCAAGAACAGAAAAGCAACGTGTCCTAATGGCATTTAATAGCAGTAAGTAATGAATAGACAACTTTGTTATCCAGAATAATCCTCATAGTGCCAATAATATGCAAATCGGTATGTTCACTGAACACCCAGATTAAACAACATTTTAATCAGAGTTGAGGTGAAGGTAATGAGGTCAAGAGGATCGTCTACCCATTAATATGGATTCTGAAGAGGGGGGATGAACAATTTGGGCACCTTCTCGCCTCAGATGCACGTTAGTTAGCGTAAATGTTGATAAAATAAAGAAAAAAAAAAAGAAATTGGCAGATCTCTGTTCACTACAGTCTTGTTTCAACAATAGCATCAATGGCATCAATGGCACATTATATATTTTTAAAATCGATATGAAATTTGTTATTGGTTGCATATTGTTACGTTTTCCTAAATAATAAGCCGAGCACACTTCAAACTGTTTATTTCTAACTTCAAAACATAAAACTACTTCACTGACTGATAAAACACTTAGATCTATACAACTAAATATTCCAAACACTTATACACTTCTTCAAAAAGCTGCTTATCACAACTTCTCAATCTATGCAGTGATATGTCTCTCACTTTATATAGTCGAGCCATGCAACCAGATGCTTCGGGATTCCGCTCTAGATTACTCACGACAGAATTCCACCCTGACCATAATTTCTTCTTGGAAATAATTATCAACGATACGCTTGCGAGTCGACTCAGCGGCGCAGCTAGGGGGCTTTTATCAATCTCGTAACAATATTAAAGTTTTGAATTATTCAACCCATTTACACCACTCTGCCACGCCCTACTTCTATTTTTTTTATAAAATTATATGGTCACCAGATCGAATAAAAAATCTGGAAGCCGAATGTTCGAATCCGTTTTTCTGAAAATATATGATTTGTGTATGCTCAGAGGGAAATTACTCCTTCCCACTCCAGATGAACCTTTCAACTCGGGAACGGTTGAAGATAGAGCCATTCTGCGAACGGCAATCGATTCAGGATGATGAATTTAGTATAGTCTGTGAATTTAGAGTCGATCGACTTGAAAATTAAAATTATTCGAAAAATCGAAAAAAATCCGAAAAATAAAAATAATAAATTGACAGATTTACCTGCAATCCGAACTATATAGGCAAAATTTCATGCAGAATTCGAAAATATATGATTTGTGCTCAGATACAGGGTGTGGTATATGAAAGGAATACAACGTCAAAATTTTCAGGAATTGAAGTAATTTACAAATTTCAATGAAACATGTGAAATTAACTATTTATTTTGTTAAATATTGTCCGTTTCTAATTACATAAACAAGATAAATAGAACTATATTTTATTTATTTTGTACGAGAATTAATTTTTACAACAGTGAACTCAGGAAAAATAAACTATCAGAAGAAGTTCAAAAGAAAGATAATTTAATAATTTGAAAATCAGGACCGACTATCAGCAAATATATTTTCTGGTCACCTACAGTAAATAATAATAATAGTAATAATAACCGTCCTCTAAACGCACAGAATATGCAATTGGGGAATATTATCATTAAATCGGACAGAAAAAAAGGGCGCTATGGCTTGGGGCATTTTTCGTTAGTCACTCTTAAGCTTTACAACGAACAAAAAGTTATTGAGGGACTCCTCCAATTGGGGGGCCCTATTCGTGAATTACCCGGCAGGGCCCCTTGACAAAAATCCGACGCTATTCCTGTCAGAATGCAAGAACACATCTCTAGTAACTGTTGATAATTTTCACTTATAATCTCCCTAGAGCATGAATTATTTCCGAAAATTTTCTCGGAGTATTCTCTCTGAGGAAAATTTCCGGAATATTAATTCATGCTCGCGGGAGATTTGGTATGAAAATTTTATACCAAAACTTTTTCAAATTTGGTAAGAAAATTTTATATCAAAACTTTTTCAAAATAGAAATTAAATTGGTGACATACTTGGGTGACATATTACAATAGCAAATCACGAATGATTTTTTTTGCGGATTTAATATCAAATATTTTAATTTTCCTATGCTCTAGTGAAAAGTGGTTTAAATAATTAAATAGAGAAGCAAATATGGTGGTACTAGAGGAAAGGGAAAAAAAGTTAAGGTCTACTTCTATCGGACGCTAATGAATTACATCGGCGACACCTTCATTAATTTTATTAATCTCGGATTTGTTGTCAAAATATTGTAATTTCCCTATGCTCTATCAAAATGTGGTTTAAATAATTAAATGACAGATAATAACATGTCCCTATAATTAAATTATAAATAAATATCTATCAAAAATAATTTACGCCACTGTGTTTATGACAGCTGTCAAGCCAGAGAGAACTTTCCACTTATTAATTTCCCTCTACGCAGGGAAATTTTCGGGAGTAATTACACAAGTGCTTCAAAATTACCGATAATTTTCCATGAAAGCATGTTGTCTAAAAACTGCATGAGTTTATTTTCATATTTTGTCGACAAAATATGAAAATAACCGAATGCAGTTTTTTTACTGACAACATGGTTGAATGGAAAATTATCAGGTTTATTTTGATGCACGAGTGTAATTCGGTAGAATATTTCCGGAGTCATTAATGAAATCCATAAACTGTTTCCATATATATTGATGGTTCAACATTGTATTTTTTGGTTTGCTCTTGATGATTTTGCTTGAATTACAGTTATCGAATCATTAACAATCGTTACTATAGATACACGCACCGAGCGGGTAATTTTCGATACCTATTGGGTAATTTTCAGCCTGAAAATGTCCCGCCGGGAATTTTTCGCTGTAATTGACCGAAAATGTCCCGCTTCATATGGGATTTTTAACATACGATGGAAATATTCGAAGAAATTAGGTTATTGTCCTAGCAACAAGTCAAAATGCAGGCTTCTTATTGACTAAAATTAACTGGTATAAAACCCTACCCTAATTATCAAAAAATAGTATTTCCTGCTTCCTGTAGTATGTCCCGGCCATGATTCCCGAGTGAACCGATCCTGTCTAAGTGACCCGCAATGTCAAGTTGTCCCTCCGAGGGTGACCGCACTCTTTGCGAGATATCATCTCGTACGGTAGAGAGCTGTTCAATTTATTCCAATATGGAATCGGTATAACGTTCTACATTCTTTGCATACTGTACAAGGCTCTTCTGTCTTTTGTTACTGCTCATTACTGGTTTGTTCCTGCTGCTTTTGTTTCGCGATAACTACCGAGTGTTCCGTTCCGCATTGTCAATGAGGATGCATATGAAGCTATCAGATCTAGGAAAAGCAAATGTTTGTTCTAAATTGAACTGAAAACTCACATAATTGGTGGAGGAATGAAAAAAGTAGTACTGATTTCTGAAAAAACTTATTTTGTGGCCTTTTTAGTAAACTAATAATTGTTTCAGAACAAAAAGTATTTAACTCCTTCACCACACAAGTACCTAATTTATTTCCTAGATGCGCATTTCGATATAAAAGTTATCTTCATCAGTAGGAATTACTAAACTAACTGTAAATCGGCATACCAGTCTCATTTATATCAAATAATTAATTACCATGGGTTAATTAACCCATTCCTAATAGTTTATAAATTATGAGTACTGTATAGTTGTACTTCTTGATAGAATAAGCTCTATCATAATTACTACGAGTGTCAAGAAAATCAGCAACAAGTGGAGTTTGCATGGCAAAATTACGTTACTACGTACCAAGTTACTTGTATATTGAATTTTACTCATGCATCGTTAATAAATTTCATTAAAAAAAACTTTTTTTGAAGCGATCACAGCTGATTGAATTCCATTTTCCATCTTCATATGATTTAACGAGCCGTGTCTGACACCGTAGTTAATTCGTGAAATATTATTGAATGCTTTTTATTGGTGCCAAAAGAAAACAGGGCCGACCAAGATGGGCTTATCGAAATCTGACAGTCATCCTGATTGTTAGAGAGGAGAGAAAAAATTATTATAGCTCTAATAAAGTATGTGATCCAATTAAATTACGAAAAAAGATTCCGATGGTCGTAATGCTTCAATTGTTTTTAATATCATTACCGAAATGAGATCGTAACTGTGTGGTAATAACTTTTTTCGCATTTCAACTAATAATGTGCTGAAATATTTCGAACGAGTTCGAAATGTTGTGTCGGAGAGGTATCAACAAAGTGAAATGCATGTGTGCAGGTGGTCATTCCCAGCCAACTGAAGGATAATCTTCTGTTCAATTACAAGACAATCACTTGCATTTTGGTCTTCTTGGAAGAACGTTGCACAAATATCTGTCAGATGTACTTCAATATCCGTCGTGCTATTAGCCGGGGAGGTAGTTGTTTTCTGACAGATGTTTGCCTTTAATTCTCCACTCGGTGGAAACGCTTAGAGAGAAGAGTACCCCGTATTCTTTCACAAAGAGAAATGAATCTATCTATCTGTCTATCTCCAAAAAGGCAAACATCTGTCTGAAAACGACTACTTCCCTGGCTGATACCACGACGGACATTGAACTGCATCTGACAGATATTTGTGCAACGTTCTTCCAAGAAGACCCAATTGCAAGTGCTTGTCTTGTAAATAAACAGGAGATTATCCTTCATTTGGCTGGGAATGACCACCTGCAAACATGCATGTCTTGAGGTTTTGCCTCTCATCAGTGATAGGGTAGTTTGTTGGCTCGTCCTGATTGTAGAGGATATTGATAATTTTCACCGGGGCTGTACATGTTTATTACAGATTTTTCACAGGATGGGTGTTGTGGTATCTCTATCATTATTTTATATTAAATGTAAAGTCCTTCTATTTGGAATGTAAAATAAACGATAACGCTTGGATAACTCTCAGTTTTCGATATACACCCGGTTCCGGTTCCCCTGTGAGATCACAACTAAATCCTTCGACAAAATCAAAACTTTTCACAACAAAGGAAATAAAACATCGTTCCCGCCTAAAATTTCACAAAAAAATGAATACTCCATTATCATCAATCCATGATAAAACTCGCTGTGGTATCGTCAAACATGTCGATTTAAAGCAATTCCAGTTCTATCATTGGTCACAATAAAACAATCTTCCACCTCGCTCCGCTTGATTCAACAACATCAAATGGATTTCGTACCGTAAGATCTGAAGAATCCGAGCACCTGAATTCAATGACCTTCAATTTCCGCTTATCAGCTTCATTCCTCATCAGCATGTGAAAACATCTGCGAAGTTCGAGAAAATATGATATCATAAAGTAGCGGTAGATGTTATGCTATCATTATTATTATGATAATGTTACAGATATGTATCTGATGGATCAAAAATCGAGGATCGTCGATTTTCTGGTCACGAACAGGTACAGGGTGTTTCGAAATCGATTCTGAGCATTGAGATCTCAAAAACTATAAGAGATATAAAGTTGGTTGGGTTCTCATGTTTGTGTCTAGCAATATGTCGTTGAGGGAGCTAAAAAATTCTTTGCATATATGCAGATATCCGAAAAAACAAGTCAGGATAATCGGTTTTTATTTTTCCGTCGCCACTTTCTTCCCGCTACACTTGCTGTCATTATTTCGTCTTTCGGCCATCATCATCATCGATTTATTTTTTCCTCATTTGATGATTCGTCATCTATTGGATATTATATAATAAAACGCTATTAGTTTATGATAAATCTGAACCCAAAACTGAAGTCTTTGTTTTATACGTAGCGCCATACCACACAATTCAAAAGTACCTCTCTTACCTAAACAGTATTTCACTCTGCAAACCATTCCAGAAAGCTGTAACGATCTCCGCTCACTCACTACGTTCCAATTAACCAACCAAGTCAATTTATTATTATTACCAGCAGTTTTTTCATTGCAATTTGTTCGAATATACTTCTCAAATCATTGGTATTGGTAGGAATGGATGGTGACTGATGCGCTGTTCTCGTTCACAGCAGCCCCTCAAGCCCCAATTTCTTGAGGAATTTAGGGATTTTGAGGGGGTCGATTCGTGGTATTTCTCCCTCAATCAGCTGGTGTGATCCCAGTATATTACACAGCATAACACTCCATCAATATATGGTGTGGTGTTTCTGAATGTTCCCCACAGAATCTGCAGGTGCTGTCCTCCTCCAAGCCTAGCTTCCTTACGTGTTCTTTAAGTCTGCAGTGCCCCGTCAGAAATCCCGTGATTGTCTTTAGACTAGTTTTGCTGAGGTTAATCAGTGTCTTCGATCTTGCTCGGTTGAAGTTGCCGAGGAGATCTTTGGCCTGCCTTATCCCTGGAAGTCTTTGCCAGTATGTTGCTCTCTCTCATTGCTTCTTCTGTTTCATTGAGTTCTTCTTGACAGTACGATTTTTCAAGTCCGCAGAATAGTTCTGGCCCGATCAGTGACGTTGATGCCCCTTTTCGTGCCAGGGTATCTGCTTGTTCATTGCCCTCCACTCCGACGTGCCCCGGCACCCAGAGGAAGATCACCATGTTGTTCCTGCCTAGATCATTGAGTTTGTCTAGGCAATCCCAGACCATCTTTGAGTTGATGTTATATGAGCTCAACGCTTTGATGGCTGCTGGACTATCGGAGAGGATTGCGATTTCCTTGTTCCGGTATTTCCTGTCGAGGTTGAATTGAATGCACCTTTCTATGGCGTGAATTTCCGCTTGAAAAATACTGGGGAACTGGCCTATGGGTTCGGAATATTTGGTGCGAGGCCCAAATACTCCTTCTCCAGTTCCCTCGGGAGTTTTGGACACGTCCGTGTACCATGTTATGGTATTTTTTCCCAGTGCTTTCTCAAATCATTATTGATTGATTTCTTGACTGACGGTCCTGATAGAATCTAGGATTCTACAAGTAAACACAATTTGGCTATGAATTGATTATTGTACCGAAAACAAAAAAAAACGTTGAGAATAAGAAAAGGAGTATTAACTGTAAGTACTCTAATATATCATCATATCCAGCTAGAATCAGTTCATAAAAAGAAATGCTGATATAATTACGTTATTATATAACTGAAAATTTTTGAAGTGAATTTAAGAGCTCATGTTTTCGATTCAATTCCAAGAGCTCATCATACGTGAACAGCTGTTTCGTAGTTTCCTACTCATCAGCACGGCTGTATGGGGTAACACCCTGTAGCGACTTTACGTGGAGATCTTTATGTTTCGAAGAAGTACCAGATTATAGCTGAAGGACAGGACTAGCGAACAGTGTGAACAGAATTCAAATTGTTCAAAGCAGAAAAAAGTTATCCACATTTCAACAGGGGCAAAATTTTGGAGTGCGACGAAATTAGTGTTGAGTTATACTTGTTTCCTTCATTTTAGCAATAGTTTCAAAATAAAACTAGAAGAAAAAAAGAGAATCGCCTCGTCGGTGATGAGTCGTTTACGAACTCATCAATTTCTTTGGAACATCGCAGAAAAGGATACCAATATGTATTTTCATTGCTGCTGCTCTTCTGGTATTTCATCAATCGTTTCACCATATCAGTTTCATCACTATGTGCTGTGGCCTGGAAACATTATTGAAGCATCCTTGGATTGACTGTGCTATGCAGGGCATCTGCCAATGCCGTCTCGTAAAACATCGATTGTTGCAAGATATTCAAATTACGGTAGAGACCGATTATTCGTGGAATTTCAAACGAATTCCCGTGGCTAGAAGGTGAACAGTTTTTCGTGACTCCTTCGCCAGCCTTACACATCATTTCCATCTCATTAAAGTGGAATTTTGTGTTCAGATGTTCTAAAGACGTGGTTTCTCCGTATATGCAATGATCATTTTGGATTGGAACATAACTGAATTATGCCGTGCATGGGAAATTTCAACGATGATATTAAATATTCAGTTCCGATACTTGAGATACTTGGAATTCCTCGGATATCCACTTCGATTATTCACATAAAACACAAGTATTCAAAAAATGTTTTATTATCTAGGATGGGGTCTATTTTTTCCTATCCTTTAGTCGATGAAATAGTTGAATGAGCCGATGAACAATTATATACAAACTTCATAAATTCTTGTTTTATTTACTTACTGTTCGCTCTTTTTCCAATATCAATTTGGATTGTTTTCCTGCTTCATCAACAAAACTGAAATGACCTAACAAACTGTTTATTGAATACGGCAATGTACAATTTATCTTGTCTCATAGTCCTGGCAGGAGCAAATCTCAATTTGGTGGCTATGATTTCGATGGCAAAGCATCAGAAAGCTGGTATTTTATGCACAGCTGTCGAATGGTCGATAAAAGCAGTTTATTAATAATAATAATTCTAGAAACCTGGTTGATCAATTATTTTAAAATTTCCTCATTACCGATCTAGGTTTGGTCAGGATATTGTTTTCTCAAGAAAGTAAATTTAATTCAATCCTAATTTCAATAACCTGCATTATCTTGAAGAGTAATATCGTGTCATTATTTTCTTGACAGAAAATAGTGTTGTCATCAGGAAATAATTTCACCTCTGATGCCTAGAAAAGCCATATCATTCGCACAAAGTAGAAATAGGAGAGGTCCAAGGGCTGATGCCTGTGGCACACTATGTTTTTTAAGTCTGATCTACGATTCACTGTTTAAACTGCTTCTTGATGATCTATCACATGCTGGGATGCAAGGTTTCGCATCGAAAAGGAATACAACGTCAATAATGTCACGTATAGAACTGAAAAGAAAAAAATAAGGAGAGTAGTCACTCCTTTCCATTCCAGATGAACTCTTCAACTCGGGAATGGTTGAAGATAGAACAATTCTGCGAACACCAATCGATTTAGAATGATGAAATTAGTATACTGTGTGAATTTCGAATCATTCGATTTGAAACAGAATTATTCGAAAAATCAAAGAAAGTCCAAAGGGGTAGACCCCTAAAAATCATGAACAATACAAAACCAGCAGATTCACTCGCAATCCGCACTAAATACGCCAAAATTTCATGCAGACTCCAAAAATATATGATTTGTGTATGCTGATGATTCAGAATGATCAAATTAGTATAATCTGCGACTTTCGAGTCAATCGATATGAAACTAAATCATTCAAAAAATCGAGAAAGTCCACAGGGGTAGACCCCTGAAAATCACGAAAAATACAAAATTGACAGATTCACTTGCAATCCGCACTAAATACGCCAAAATTTCATGCAGACTCCGAAAATATATGATTTGTGTATGCTGAGATCCAAGATTTGGCATAGAAAAAAAATATGGAGGATAATTACTCCTTCCCCCTCCATATGAACTTTTCAACTCGGGAACGGTTCAAGATAGATCAATTCTGCGAACGCCAATCGATTCAGAATGATCAAATTAGTATAATCTGCGACTTTCGAGTCAATCGATGTGAAACAAAACTATTCGAAAAATCGAAAAAATTCCACAGGGGTAGACCCCTGAAAATCACGAAAAATACAAAATTGACAGATTCACTTGTAATCCGCACTAAATACGCCAAAATTTCATGCAGACTCCAAAACTATATGATTTGTGTATGCTGAGATCCAAGATTTGGCATAGAAAAAAAATATGGAGGATAATTACTCCTTCCTCCTCCATATGAACTTTTCAACTCGGGAACGGTTCAAGATAGATCAATTCTGCGAACGCCAATCGATTCAGAATGATCAAATTAGTATTATCTGCGACTTTCGAGTCAATCGATATGAAACTAAATCATTCAAAAAATCGAGAAAGTCCACAGGGGTAGACCACTGAAAATCACGAAAAATACAAAATTGACAGATTCACTTGCAATCCGCACTAAATACGCCAAAATTTCATGCAGACTCCGAAAATATATGATTTGTGTATGCTGAGATCCAAGATTTGGCATAGAAAAAAAATATGGAGGATAATTACTCCTTCCTCCTCCATATGAACTTTTCAACTCGGGAACGGTTCAAGATAGATCAATTCTGCGAACGCCAATCGATTCAGAATGATCAAATTAGTATAATCTGCGACTTTCGAGTCAATCGATATGAAACTAAATCATTCAAAAAATCGAGAAAGTCCACAGGGGTAGACCCCTGAAAATCACGAAAAATACAAAATTGACAGATTCACTTGCAATCCGCACTAAATACGCCAAAATTTCATGCAGACTCCGAAAATATATGATTTGTGTATGCTGAGATCCAAGATTTGGCATAGAAAAAAAATATGGAGGATAATTACTCCTTCCCCCTCCATATGAACTTTTCAACTCGGGAACGGTTCAAGATAGATCAATTCTGCGAACGCCAATCGATTCAGAATGATCAAATTAATATAACCTGTGAATTTCGAGTCAATCGATGTGAAACAAAAGTATTCGAAAAATCGAAAGAAGTCCACAGGGGTAGACCCCTGAAAATCACGAAAAATACAAAATTGACAGATTCACTTGCAATCCGCACTAAATACGCCAAAATTTCATGAAGACTCCGAAAATATATGATTTGTGTATGCTGAGATCCAAGATTTGGCATAGAAAAAAAAATATGGAGGATAATTACTCCTTCCCCCTCCATATGAACTTTTCAACTCGGGAACGGTTCAAGGTAGATCAATTCTGCGAACGCCAATCGATTCAGAATGATCAAATTAGTATAATCTGCGACTTTCGAGTCAATCGATGTGAAACAAAACTATTCGAAAAATCGAAAAAATTCCACAGGGGTAGACCCCTGAAAATCACGAAAAATACAAAATTGACAGATTCACTTGCAATCCGCACTAAATACGCCAAAATTTCATGCAGACTCCGAAAATATATGATTTGTGTATGCTGAGATCCAAGATTTGGCATAGAAAAAAAATATGGAGGATAATTACTCCTTCCCCCTCCATATGAACTTTTCAACTCGGGAACGGTTCAAGATAGATCAATTCTGCGAACGCCAATCGATTCAGAATGATCAAATTAGTATAATCTGCGACTTTCGAGTCAATCGATATGAAACTAAATCATTCAAAAAATCGAGAAAGTCCACAGGGGTAGACCCCTGAAAATCACGAAAAATACAAAATTGACAGATTCACTTGCAATCCGCACTAAATACGCCAAAATTTCATGCAGACTCCGAAAATATATGATTTGTGTATGCTGAGATCCAAGATTTGGCATAGAAAAAAAATATGGAGGATAATTACTCCTTCCCCCTCCATATGAACTTTTCAACTCGGGAACGGTTCAAGATAGATCAATTCTGCGAACGCTAATCGATTAAGAATGATCAAATTAGTAGCATCAGTTTGTTTACCAAAATTAACTGAATCATGAACTTTTTTTTTCGTTTAACGTTCTGAACTCCAATCATTCTGCGATTTTTCATTGACAAAATCCCACAGAGAAGTTATTTTCCAAGTGCGATTCTAGAGTACCTCCCGATATTAGTTGTCGGTCCACTTGTATCTCGTTTCAATCCAAACAAGCGATCCAAAAATACTAAAAGCTCTGCGGTCACCCAGTTGGGAATTCAGTAAATCAGGGTCCGAATGGTGTCCCGTCCCCTTCCATTAGGAAACCGACATCGTGGATTCCCAGTAGGAAGTAACGTCATTTCCGAACAGTTCAAGGCTTTTGGACGACTAGTTTTTTAGGGCAATGCCGTCTGTGACCGTCTGTATGAATGCGTTTTCACATTCCTGCTTTACTGCTTCATTGAACAATTCTTTTCAATCAACGCAGAATAGTTGTTTCCATGGTCTAAAAAATAGATTTTATTTGTTTTCTTCTTGTTACACACTCTAATGTCAGTGATCCGCGGTTTGGTTCGTCTAAAATTTTATGGAGTATGAAATGTACCTCCAAACGTTTGGCTCTTGTGATACATTGATTTTGATTGGACTTGATTATGATTTCAGTTCGCTTTGAGAATCTTTTGGATAGGAAGACCAATTATTTTAATAAAAAATGTATCCCGATACAAAACTACAGACTTCGCAGCGAGACTAAGGAAAGAATGTTCAAATCATTGAAAATACGTATGACTTCAGAAAATAAACAGAACATTTTATAGTTTATTCTATGTAGTTTTCGAGAACGCCCTATATAAAAAGGAAGGTGAAACACTGAAATATTTGACAAAATTTTCAAAAAATGTACCAGGTGTTTCATTTGAGAAAATAAGTTTCTGTCACTTTCATATGTACACACCCGAATAAATTTCTGAGGTCCCCGTATGCGGAGATCTGCTTAATCGGCAGAATGCGTAATGGTCTCATGTAACTGTTACTCATTGCAATATTTATAAGACACAGATCTGATCCGTCGCTTACTTATCTGGTACATTACAAATAGGATTGCGATTTATCTCTGAATCAAATAAAGTGCTCATGACCCTCTGAGATGAGTAACCGTAAGACCCATAATAATCCCCGATCCATGGAACTAGTAACGGTACTAGCGTCGAGACTGGTAACGGGACTAGCGGCGACTACTGTGAAGGGACTAGCGATGAAAATAGTAACGATATTAGCGATGAGACCAGAAAATAGTAACGGAACTAGTAAGAGGACTAGCAACGAAACTAGCGACAAGACTGGCAACGAAACCAGCAACCACACTCATCACCAGACTAGTGATGGAACCAGCGACAAAACTACTTGCAAGACTAGCGACAAGACTTGTTAATGGGCTAGCAACGAGACAAGTAACGATACTAGCGACGAGACTAGCGAAGGAACTAGCAACGAGAGTAGTAACGGGTCTAGCGACGAGACTAATAAAGAGACTGTCGACAAATACGTCAACGAGACTGGCGATGAGTCTAACGACAACACTAGTTACGATACAAGTGATGAGACCAGCGACGAGACTCGTTACAGAACTAGCGATGAGACTAGCGACAAGACTAGTAACGAGACTAGCAACGACAGTAGTAATGGAACTAGCGACGAGCTTAGTAACGAGATTAGCGCTGAGATAAGAAACGGGGTTAGCGACGGGGTTAGTGACGGAAATAGTGACGGAACTAGTAACGAAACTGGTGACGGAACTAGTAAAGGAATTAGTGACGGAACTAGTAACGGAACTAGTGACGGAACTAGTTATGGGACTAGTAAATGTACTAGCGACGAGAGCAGTAACAGGACTTGCGACGAGACTAAAACGGGACTGGCGACAAGTATGGCAGCGAGACTAGCGACAAGACTGACAACGAGACTAGCGACGAGACTAATAATGATACTAGCGACAAGATTAGTAACGAGTCTAGCGACGTGACTAGTAACGAGAACAATGGCGAGACTAGTTACGAGACTAGCGCCAAGACTAGCGATGGGACTAGCGATGAGAGAATAGTAACGAGACTCGCGACGACATTAGCGACAAAGCAAAAACTTTTAGAAAGATTGGAGCGTATCTCACCTCTTTATCAACCATTTTAGGTATTCGGAGCTGTTTAGAGTTCATTATGTCCACTTCTGTCACATTGGGTTGATTATTGTAGCCGGGTTTAGGTCTCCGTCCTTGGAACTTCTGCTCGCATTGACCAGAGATTCGAGACCGCGGTACTAGAATTTTTCTCAATTGCAACGGTTTCTTCTAGCGGCCACATGCCTTATGGTGAAGCAAATAAAGTGTTTTTCCTATATTCCACCGGGGTGGTGCTGAAGGTTTTCCGGGATTTCCCACAGCTAAAAAGGTAATCAACCACCAAAATGAGTACATCGCACCGGAACTCTATTGGGTACACTCTAAATATTCTACTAGAATAGTTGTAAAAAATTTAAACCTAACCAATAAAGAGCAATCCTGCTAGTTTCTGCTGCGCTGCGCTGTACTAAATTGTTTCCAGAATATTCAACAAAATTCATTTTTAATTCAAGGTTCTCTCGCAAACACGCACTTCGAATTTTGAAAGTAACTGTTCATCTGAGACTCCTTCCATCCTATAATTTCGTCATAGCAGTTCCAGAGATGCCTATCTGCGATGTAATTATTGTCGCATCGAACACGGCGTATGTACTCTTACTCGGGTACTCATCGAGAAAATTAATTGAGTTACCGTAACAAAAACCTCTATGAGACACTGACATCTCTCGGTCGTCTTGATGCAATGACACCGTCCGGATCGCGAACCGGAAAAGATTTAGCGGATGGAATGAGATGGTGGGTCGTTTGCTCGACACGTTTTTATGACTTTGATGTTATTCCATTTATTACGAGTTATTCAATATTCCGTTTTTTTGATCGATATTATGTATGGATTGGATCCTGGGCAGATCATTACAGGAAGGAAACTGCTTTACGGTATGCAAATATACAGAGTTTTTCAAGGAATGTGTCTATTTATGGTATCTCGAGAGCTGTTTATGGGAAGAACTGTACACGGACTTTTTTGATAATACATTGTAAAATTATTGCCTATTATTCGAATATCAAAACTGTTTTGTTTGAAAATCAGGTGGTTTCCTTGGTAACAAACGTCATTCTCAATGACTGTTAAACAAACTCATCTAGTCATTTCAGAAATATTTCTTCTGCCAGTTCAGCTTCGTGGAAAATTGATCTAATCCAATTGACAAAACGGAAGGAAGGAAAGGTGAGCAGTCCTCCACAAACAAAAATGATCGTAAGAGAAACCCCAATGGGAAAAATCAATCCATTATGGAAGGTGCATTTCGAACCAGAAAGCGTAGAGTTTTGTTATCAGGTGATAGTAAATCCATCACGAACAAACTACTAGCAACAAGATTCGTAATGAGACTAACGACGAGACTAGTAACGGGACCAGCGACGGAAGTAGTGACGGGATTAGCGACAAATCTAGTGACGAGACTGGAAACAAGACTAGTTATGAGACTAGCTACGAAACTAGCGACGAGAAAAATGACGGAAACAAATATGGCAACGATACTAGCGATGAGACTAATAACGGAACTAGCAATAAGACTGGCAACGAGACTAGCAACGATACTAGTTATGGAAAACGATTAGACCAGCGAGACTAACAACGAGACAAGTAACGAAACTGGCGACGAGACTAGTAAAGTGGCTAGCGATGAAAATAGTTACGGGACTAGCAATGGGACCAACGAGACTAGCGACGACACTAGTAACAAGACTAGCGACAAGACTTTCGATGAGACAAGGACTAGCGACGAGAATAGTAACAAGGCTAGTAACAAAGCTAGTAGCGAGACTAGCGATGAAACCAATAGCGAGACTAACGAAAAGACTAGTAACGGGACTAACGACGAAACTAGAGACGGAATTGCAACAAGAATAGGTATGAGAATAGCAATGAAGCTATAAAATTAGCGACAAGACAATTTTCGGATCTATTTATTCGTATGACAACGACATTAACGATCGGGCTGATAACGGCAGAAATAATACTGGAAATGAGACTAGCGATGATATTAGTTATAAAACCAGCATAGACCAGCCATGAGACTAGTGACGAGATTAGCAACGAGAACAGTAACGAAACTGGCGACGAGACTAGTGAAGGGGCTAGCGACGAAAATAGTTACGGGACTAACAACGGGACAAATTACGAAAATATCAACAAGACTAGCGACGATACTAGATATGAAAGACGATTAGACCAGACACGAAACTAATAACCAGACTAGAATAGTAAAGGGACTAGCGACGGAAATAGTTACGAGACTAGCAAGTGGAATAATGAAAATAATAGCAGCGATACTAGCGATGACACTAGTAACAAGATTACCGACAAGACTACCGACGAGACAAATAACAGGACTAACAACGAGAATAGTAACGAGGCTTGGAGAAAGGCTAGTAGCGAGACTAGCGAAAAGATTAATTAATAGAAAGACTAACCACAAGACAAGTAATGGGATTAACGACGAGACTATAGTGACGGAACTAGCAACGAGACTGGTTGCGACACTAGCAACGAGACTCGCAACGAAACTAGCAACGAGACAAATGGCGGGACTAGTGACAAGTATAGAAACGAAATCAGCGATGGGACTGATAACAGGACTAGCACTAATACTGACAACGAGACTAGCGATGATACCAGTTACAGAATTAGCGATTAGACCAGCCACGAAGATAGTAACCAAACTAGCAACGAAATTAGTGAAGGAACTAGTGACAAAAAAAGAAAATGATACTAGCAACGGGACTAATGACGAGAATAGCGACGACACTGGTAACATGACTAGTGACAAGATTATCGACAAAATAATTACCGGGAATAACGACGAGACTAGTGAAAGGGCACGAGGTTGAGAGCGACACTAGCGACGAGACTAGTAATGTGACTAGCATCGAAACTAGTAACGAGACTACAAATCTGCACTGAAAACTGAAATGAAAAGCGTGTATCATTGTTAGGTAGGAGAAATCCATCACGAATAAACTGTCATTCAAACAGGGTGCCAACACCTCTCCAAAGGGGACGAAAGCAAACCGCCTTTCGAGCAGGATGGCGGACCGCCATACGCCAACTTGCACTTGAAAATGGATTTTTGCTGACCAAGTAACGACTAATTCCATCACCCTGTACAATCGAACCTCAAATTCGCTACACGTTCTAACGGCTTCTATTATATTAACCGCTACAAATAGCTTACCAGCTGGCTAACTATCCGAATTTCTCATACATTTCGATGGAATTCCATTGTGTGAAATGCCCGCCATTGTTTTGGCTACCAGGTGCAATTTGGCCGAGACTGAGATATGTCATTCGGAAATTGTGCTCTGATATCAGATAATTATTCCGCCAGTTTCGTGTCTTGAAATAGCGGCTTTTGCTTTAATTGGAAGTCTTCATGGGTCGAATTTCTGTTGGGTTTAATTGATACCAATACCGGTCGTTAAAACAGATCTTGGAAATTGTTCTATTACCGATTTTACCGACGAAGATGTCATTACAGCTCATTAGGATTCGGGACGTGCAATCACGCAATTATTCCACTGAATTATAAGATAATTATTTGGTAATTCTTGATATGTTAGATTGATCTAATGAGCGGGACGACGAATCGGTAATCGGATATTCATTTCCTTACCGAATGCTTATATCAAGTGCACCAAAGGCTTTTTTACTTATTTTATCCACTTCTTTCATTCATTTTGCTCAGGTTCTATTGATCGTGCATGAAGGAATGAGCTGAAAATGGTCTGTATTCTGAGTTGAGAGTCAAATATATACTCGAAATTTATGGAGCGAAATAACTCCATCCCACTCCAGATGAACTCTTCAACTCGGAAACGATTGAAGATAGGTTCCCTTGCCGACAATTCGACGCTACATATGCTTTTCTCGTTAAAATGATCTTGGGAACCACCCTGGGCACCCAGTTTGGAATGAGATTTAGGAAGCTCAAATCTCCTGATGATGCTAACTTTGCGAAACACACGCCAGTGGAATTGTTTTGGTGTTTAAGTAGTTGCATAAGTTTCCGAAATGACATTCACCTCTCTCTCTAGTTCTTGGCTCTTGCTTCCATATAGGCGCATTCATCCAGTAACATCCACCTCATAATGAGGTGGTGCAAAATTAGTATTTCGTGCGAATCGTGGAGCCACGATAAAATGCCACCAATTCCGAACGGTTTCGTTGCACACTGCATTCAGTCCGTTGCATGGCGCCTGAAATATCATCTCTACGAACGCCAGAAGCGATTATGCATGCGGTAATCGTATCTCAGCGATTCATGCAAGAGAGGGCGACCAGAGAATACTAAGAATCTAAACCTGGATACAAGGCGGGAATGGAAATAGAAATGCTCATACGATGCCATTCTAACTGCTTTACTACGTGCTCGAATTGAGCAATCATGCTTATTCGAATGGAATTGACTTTTAAAATTCAATATTGTTTTAATGGCGCAAAGAGCTGGCATCCGGTGCCATGGTCGAGCACTCAGCCACGTTTAGATGATACGAGAATGATGGTATTGTTTTCGTTGGTGAGGATAAATGGACGTTATTTCGGTAATTGGTGGTACCGTTGGGATTTTTCTCCAGTATCTGATGTCTATTTGTTGCCGAATACAATCAGACATTTTTGGCTTTACCAGTGATATCTCTATAATCATAAATAACACTGTATGGTTCATACAGGAAATAAGATACACATTCGATATGTACTGCTCTACTATCATACATTCATTAACTCATATCCGTCCGAATTCATTATATCGCTCTGTTACATGCTTCAGATCACACATTGGAAGGTGGAGTTTGTGGTGGGTCAGAATACATTCATTTTTGTCCAAATAACAACTTTCCATCATCAAAGGTCAAGGGGGTGCGGTCGTATTTTATATATTTTCCATTGTGTTGATTCCACAGCTTATTTCAGTTCAAATCTGATGAACGTAAATGATTTTCTTAAATTTCGAGATATTTCTTAACTCAAATGAATGGAAAATATTTTTTCTTATCACCCTTTGATCTCCGATGAGCTTACCATTCAAATGTTCATTATGAAAATACATCGCAAGCATACTGTAAAAAATGTTCATTGCACCAAAAACATTATAACTCTCTTTCTGTCTTTCTCAAAATTATTGCAGTTGAAAATCGCATTTTTCATAAATTTTGCCTGATCTCTCCAAATCAAATTTTGTGAAAAATTATGGTCTTCCTGAATATTGATTGATACGAATTAGCAAAAATCATTCCTTTCTTGATCGTTACGTGCTCCTAAATTCTGAACTAATGAGAATCAATACAGATGGTACCTATGTTTTTTCATCCTCTGAATACTTACCACAGGTATTCCCATTCCACATCTACTAAGGAATTTTCCTGGATACGCTCTGAAGGATGCCAAGACTGTAATTCCATTATCTATGACAGGCTTATTTTTTCTTTCTTTTTCTTTGGAATTGAAAAGTGCACTCTAGTCTCTCGATTTGTAATTCAATCGAATATTCAAAAGTATCTATGAAAGTGCGCTGATGCATTACTTCGAGAGAAGTAGATATAGTGGATATCGAAATTTTTGTCTTGATGAGGAACGAAGAGAAATAAATAATAACTGAAACGTGATACATTTGAATATATCCACTAACAGCGCCATAAATATTATTTACTATCGTTTGAAGCTAATAACTTATGAAACGGATGTAGCCCTACAAGGTACCACAAACGACAATCAATCGTTTGTCCAAGAAGTATTGCTGATGTTCGTACACAATACTAAGTATTTTCTTCTCGAAATTCCAAGAAGAGAGGATCTCACAGAGGATGCAAATTTGTCTCTTCTCACCTGACAACTGGCCTGTTAATAATAATAGAGCTGAATAGATATTCTGGCAATTTATGATGAAAAACGGTGAAATGATGTTGCAATAGTTCCACTTCGTTTTCACGATGGAGGATGGTATAAATCAGCTTTCCAATTACCTTTTTCTTGATGGTGTCTTCCAATCGATTCGCCACACCAAAAAGTTCTCTTAGAGCCTTCTGAGTTTTGTAGAAGCGTTACTCCTGGATTTTGCGAATTTTCTTGACGCTTTTTTTCTAGATTTTTCTAATTCTCTGGAAGCTTTTCTAGAAGTTCCCCTCTCAGACTATTCGAATGTTTCAGAAGTTCTTTCTGAGTATTCGAATTTTCTAGAAATTTATTTTTCAGATTTTTCTAATGTTGTTGAAGTTCTTTCTTTGAGCTCACAGAGTTTTATTGAAGTTCTTCTTTCAGAGACTTGGTGGCTCCTTCAAGTTTATCCATTATCGAACTCAAGTCGATTCCTGAAACTTCGAAAAAAAAAACATTTCGGGGTCTTCTCCTTCTTCTGCAAGTCTGAAGTACAGCCTTCTTCCCGGTTGTTTCTAATTCTCTTTTCTCTTTCTTTTGCTTCAGTTCATCGACCTTCAAATCAACTAGGCAAACTCTCCTCGAAAACATTTTGTTTATAATCAAGATCAGTCTATTTACTTCACCCAAAAAGTTGTCAGTTCACTTATTTATTTTAGACATCCGACTTCTGACACCAAATGTAGTAAAAATGCACTTAACCATAACTAGCTATTTTTCATACTATAAACAGTAACTAAATTCATTCACAATATTCATAGTGATCACTGTCGCTACTATGCCTATTTGCGAACTCTCGAATTAACTATATCTCCGCAACTGCAACCGCCTGCCATCTCTCGTTGAGCGTCTTTCATACCTAAAAAATTTCGAAAACAAGAAAAATGTTCTGGGTTGTATTGAATATTAAAACCTACATCAGTTTGAATATTAATATACAGGTAAATTCAATGAAATCTAAATATATATATACAATGCTTTGTTAGTACGAATACACAGTTTTCTCAATCACCACCAACCCTAATCAACTTCCCGTTGGGGTGGTAAATACCCCTTGGTATCCAGGTGGTAGTAAGGGAGTTTGGTCGCGATAGATGGTTGTGGGTGGTGAAAATGTTCTAGTGCATGAGGACTTCTGAAAAGATCTAAAAATTTCTTGAATTGTCTAGAAAGTTCCAAAATGTGTAAAACATTGATCTGGAATGTAATAGAAACTTCTAGAACTATCTGGAACGATCTAGAGTATTCTAGAATGAGTGCAAACTATTTAAATCGATATAGAATGTTTGAGAAAGTTTTATAAATTTCTGGCTTCATCTAGAAAGTTCCAAAATGTCAAAATATCGAGTTGAATGTTCGAGAATGTTCTAGAAATGTCCCGAATGATCTGGAAAGTTCCAAAATAAGTGCAATTTATTATGATCGATTAAGAATATTCGAAAGAGTTCTAGAAATTTTCCGAATGATCTGGAAAGTTCCATAATAAGTGCAATTGATTATGATCGATTTAGAATGTACGAGAAAGTTCAAGAAAATTCTAAAATAAGTGCAATTTATTACAAGCGATTTCAAATGTTCGTGAAAGTTTTATAAATTTCTGGCTTCATCTAGAAAGATTCAAAATGTCAAAAACTGATATTATCGAGTTAGAATGTTCGAGAACGTTCTAGAAATGTCCCGAATGATCTGGAAAGTTCAAAAATGATTGAAATTTATTATGATCGATTAAGAATGTTCGAGAAAGTTATTTTGAAAATTCTAAAATTAGTGCAATTCATTATAAGCGATTTCAAATGTTCGAGAAATATTCTAGAGTGATCTGGTACTGGAAACGTCGGTGTCTGATGTTATATAAACGGAAATTCAGTGACTTTTTGTCAGTTCAATTTTAATTACAGTCGAATAAAGATCAATCAGAATCACGAGTAAACAGTTACAAAAAAAATTCAAGGGATTTCCACAAGTGAAAAAGAAAAAACTATTTGAATGTTCTAGACTACTCTAATACTAAAAACTTCGGTAAAAAAACAAACTATTTGAATGTCATTTACTAAACTTTTTCTTAAAATTATTTTAATTCGTTAATTATTTTACTCTATTAGATATACTCTTATATACACCACATGTTCAATATATCGAAAATAGAAATCTATAATATCTATGTTGAAAAATATATCCTTTTATATTTTTTATACCATTAAACATGCGATGTATCTCAACCCGAGAAAAGTCGGATTTCGCTGCTATTGTACATATAGTAATGTAAAATTGACATATTTTACTTCCCGCACTAGTACTAGAAATTGACACTTTCAAAACTAAAATGCGTGCGGGAA
Organism: Chrysolina americana; assembly: GCA_958502065.1. Lineage (NCBI taxonomy): Eukaryota > Metazoa > Arthropoda > Insecta > Coleoptera > Chrysomelidae > Chrysolina > Chrysolina americana. The sequence goes on from OY293414.1 coordinate 88,251,700, forward strand.
AGTGGGTAAAAAAGCAAGGTCGTAAAAAAATCATTTGAACCTCAACCGCCAGTCCCAGTATACCTCCTGATCTACCTGGAATCCACGCCAAATCAGTGCAAAAACGCGAGATGAGATGCAGAATCCTCTACGGAGCGGCTACTCGGAGAGAACGTACTCGCAAGGTCGTCTAGTCAACGACCGCATTGGCCACTTCCTTGAACTTGGAAGAAAACTGGATTCTATCTGCATAAGTAGATTGTCCTCGCTATGTAGAATATGCTCGTTGTAATAGTAGTATGAATAATACCCGAGATGTAGCTCAAAGTACTATTCGCCGTCATATTCGAGCCAGAGGAGGTTTCATAAGGAAACCGTGGGGTTCATACATACAGTGTTAGTGAAGAGTAAGGGCTGACTTTCCCGCACTACTCGATTTAACGTCATTATATGTACATTTCATTGATTTTACCTGTACATTACTATTCAAACTAAGGTTTCAACATTTAATACAATTCAGACAATTTTTTCATAATTTTCATTCGTTAGAATTAAATAAAAATCAATAATATACTTTTATTTATCTACCCTATACATTTCTGAAAATCAATCCACATAACAATTAAACTAAGCTGAGTCAAGTGGTTTGGTATCAAGTTGTCATCAAGACGTCAAAGTTTCAAATTGAAGCGCTATCGAAGTGACAGATTCTGCATTTTTCAAATAATTTTCTATAAAAGCAATATTTTTATTTCCCACATGTCCATTACTGCTTTATAATACCTTGGCAACGGTTGCTATTAACAGACCCATAACGCCTGGGGTGTTATAGAGGGCATTATGAATCATAACGCCCGCTAAATGTTTTTATCTGTAGTTCAATAAATTATTTACTCATTCATAAAAAAGGGACTAATTATTTCCTCTCAAATAGAATTTACAATTTTCAAATGTGCCTGAAAAATTAGTACCAAGTTTGAAGTTCTGTGAGTTGACCGATGATGAACAATGTGCATCCGGAACGTTAACATTTTCTTTTTCGGAAACGGAATGGGCTATCATTGTAGCAATTTTGTTCTTAGAGGAGATAATTTTTTCCTCCGCTACCGTACTACTATTCCATTTTCCATGTAATTTTAGTGTTTCAAAGGAAGCACCACCTTGAAGAAGAAGCGTTGAAGACGTTCGGCGTAGACAATGTCCGGTATAACCTTTCGGGTTTTCCAAATTAAAGTATTTCGCTATGATAGAAGGAACACTTCCTATAGTATTTTTACTTACAGGTAACTCATTGCATTCATTATTTCTGTAGGTTAAAAAAACCTACGTTGTTTACATCCTTTTGGTCGTACTGCAATATACTTTTTAACTAAGTTCAAGGCTCCTATTTCGCTTTCTTTAACAATGGTGAAACTTTTTGAGGTGCAGGTCTTGATCAGTAAAACGGTTCCTCTGTCTTCAATGTCATCAATTGTCTTCTTGGCCATTTCATCACGTCTTAAGCCTCCAAATACGCACTTCATGTAGCAGAAAAGTATCATCTGGAGCTTTTCTTATGAAAAGTAATACTTGTCCACCTTCCAACACCTTTGATTTTTTAGGAATGTATCCTTTTAAATTTACTTTCAGAAAGGCCATCAGTTGACCGAATGCTGATATATTAATGCTTTCTTTAACAATCAATGTTGATATCAGCTGTGAGTATTTGGTCCGTAGAATATTTGCACTATATTTTTCAGACTGAAATAATGTAGAATAAATAAAAAATATTGTTATTTTTCATGAGATAAACTTCCAGTTCCTGAAAGTATGACATTAAGACAGTTCCATTTACGGTATTCACTCTGTTTTCATGTTTCCATTTCAAGAAATTGTCATACTTCTTCTCATATAAGTATTTGGATTTCACAGGCAGTAAATTTCCTAACGCTTTTTCAGCTTTGAGCGTCACATTCTGTGGAATCTCCATAATTATTATGAACACAACTTTTTTAGTTTTCTTCACTAACAAGCTTGTCAAATTTTACAAAAATGCAGCGTCATTTTATTAAATAAACAACCCTTAGCAACCTCTTCAATATTTCCATGGCAATTGCATAGATGCTCACTTATGCGCTCAGTTGTCGACCAGAACGCAGTGAATACTATGAGAAGAAATTTATGAAGTAAACAACGTCGTTTAAGATGATAGACCTGTTTTTTTTTTTTTTTTTGTAACGAGTCTTCCAGGTTTCCAGATAGAGAAACCCCTCAGAAGCTCCTAGGAGCTTGTGCGAGCAAGGAAAAGATCCGGGACCAATGTTCGTGCTGGTCTTTGAACCCACGACCTTATTTCAAACTGGTGTAAGGAAAAAGGAGTGAATTTCTTTCTTCAAGTGAAGAATTGCAAATGTATTTTTAGCAAGCTTATTGGATCATATCTTGATAAAACTATGAAACAACAGATTACTCTCGATGATAGTTCCATATCCTGTTTCCGCATTTAGTTGAAGAAGTGATAGTCGCAGTAAGTGGCAGGGAATTCAATTAAATGTCTCTATATGGATCAACAATGCGATTTCACAGATAAGTACCAGCGATTTCGCTTTGCGGACAATGATATGCAATAAATATTAACCTTGTGATTTCGCAAAATACCATTCAAAAGCAGTTAAAATCAATGCGATCTAGAGAAGTCCTCACAACTTTCACAAAGTTACCACCATGCTACATATTTTTGACTATTTTATATTAACATTCATTTCGTGATATTTATTTAATTTTCAATAATATATTACTCGAGAAGTTCCATGGATTATGATCGGGCGACTTTTTTGAGAAGTGAACAGCGCCTATTTCGACACTAGCGGCAGAGGATATCAACTGGCAACGACCGGCCCATGGCAGACATTTTGACTTTGTCATTTGATGTTGATGAACACCTTGTAGCGCTATTGTTTGTTTAGTTTTAGAATTGTAAGTTGCTAAAAAACTTAATTATTATATCGGTTCTTTAAAAAGTTGTGTATTTTGTAGGTATTTGTGCATCGTTCAGTCCCTTGGTGTAGAAAAGTTGCAAATTTTCTAAAGGTAAGTGAAACTTTTTGACTTTGTTTCATAAAATAAACAAAATTATAAACATATTCGATGAAAAATTACGCGATTCATCTTCAAGTGGAAGGTGAGTTATCAGCAGAGAAAATCTATACTGAAACAACTATAAATAACTGAAAACGTTATTGATTATGATTAGGTTAGATACAAAAATGTACTGATGGGCCATGGGCTTCTATATGCAGATGCAAATCAAAATAATAGAGGAAATAATTATAATAATATTTGATATAGACAGTTGTGTGATATTTTTTATCCATTCTCATGCCCTCAAATTATACAGGGTGGCTAAAAATGATTTTAGTGAAAATGAGCAACTGAAAATTATAAATATTCAATAGTTGTTTTCTGTTGAATACTTGCAAACGAAAAGTGTAAAGGTCTATGCGGATATAACGTCAAGTAGGGTCGTTCACTCTTCTTTGATAAAAGTATTCAATAATTTTTCCACCCCCACTTCCTAATATTTGAAAAAGCTCCATTTTCTGATTTCTGATATGCTGTGTTATCTAAATAATTATATTTTGTACTCATATATTCTATTTGAAGAGTAAAAATATTGAAGATTATGTAGTGGTGTAGAAGGGATGGCTTTACAGGCAGTGCCTGCATTAAATGTATTTCCCAAACTACTGTCTTAAAATAGCGCTGCAACTTATCCTCAACTTTTCATTTCAGGTTTGTGGATGCTGCATGTAATGAAGAAAGATTTTGTTTAAGTTGCGTCGATTCCTGTGATTAGCCACCATTGAAAATTTTGTTTGTTTTCGTTATATATATAAATATATTTTTTTTAAGACTATGTTATTATTTTGTTGTTTTATGTTCTTTATATTAGTTAGCGTTAATTAATATGTTGAAAATTATATCAAATTGCTTTCCATTTATTCATTCCAGAGAAATCCCAAACCTACATTTATTTCACCAATTTGGTAAATATAAAAGGAGTGCTTTCAAAAGTTCTTTCAAAAGTTCAAAAGTTCAATGCAATGCAATTTAATTTTTGTGAGAGGTACATTTAAATTCTTTCAAAAAACCGTTGCTTTGTGAATTCGCTTTGAGGCTGTCTATGGAAATTTAAAAATGTACGCGATGAGCGTGTTTGCGGACATTAAGCACTCGCAAATAATAACTAGTGCCTCTATTTTGTATCCACATTGCGAAGTCGCAGATCCCAGCAGTAACTCTTTGCAACTTCTATGCGATGGATTCTGGTTCACTGGGAAACGACAAACGCATGTTTATATTTTTTCAGCTCATAAAAGGAGTACTCATAATTTCATTCCTATTATTAATTTTGAAAAATGATGTAAAAAGTGTTTGCTCCATTTTATAAAACTATATCTATATCCGTTTCGAAAACTTTATGAAAGTTCTATTGGTATTCTGTTTGTAGATGATAATATTTTTATTTGACAAACTCATGTTATTGGATATCTGCCAAAGAATTCTTCAGGAGGATATTTCTGTCTTAATACAAAAAGGGTGATCGGTATCAGTAAATCAACATACTGTTATTTCTAACTTCTTTCCTACCCAGAAATTACTACCCAGATATTTATTCCTACCCAGAAATGTCTATACCAACTCAATATTTACTGATTTTCCCAATTTTCATACACCATCTATTACTCGAATACTGAACTAATCTACTGAAATTGAAAACCAAACCTCAATAAATGAATGCAAATGCCACCAATCAGTGAATAATTATTCAATTTTTGTATTTTTCGGCTTTGGCGTGTACCTACTATCTTCTTACCTCCAAAATTGTCTAATTTTTATTCGACGTTAGCTAACAATCCCAAAGTATAGGAAAGGCGAAAGGTTAGATTCTTCATAGGTAATGAATTTTCATTTTAGGAACTGATAATTTTGTGAATTCATTTTATTATTCTAATTCCTAATTTCGTGCGTGTTACCCCTGCGTTTTTAATGCACACCGACATGCATTCATTTGTCACGAAGGGGTAAAAATGCAGGGTGGGCACCCGTGCATCTGAATCGGCCTTAATTAGTTGAAGTGTAGATTTTTTCGTCATCAGCTGTCAATAACAAATTCAATATGAAATCGAGAATGGCTGGTGTAGAAAACTGCATAATTTGCTACTGGGGACATTGTGAGTGTAACGTGTGGTTTGTCAGACTGACTCACGGAAAATTATTTCGCGAGAGAAAAGTCTTTTGTTTCACCGATGACAATGAATAAAATGTGTTATTGCTAGTGTTGGTATTCCTATTACAATCGTAATATCACTGTTATATTTATATGTGATTTATTGCGCCAAAAACAGCTATGATCTATTAAATTTCGACTCATAGGTAGTTGAAATTACTTCACATCCAGTCATTTATCCTACGTTCACCCTAAAGTCTCACCTTCCATCATTTTCTAACATACCTGCCTAAGAATTTTATTAAGTTTAGTTTTAGGAGTAGACTGATTTTGAGTAAAATTTTCATGTAGTAAAAATTGTATGTTAAATTTTTTATGGTTGAAATCTCTTTGTGAAAAAGAAAAAAATTACGGCCTAATCAAACATACCTAGTAGTTCTGTATTTAAATTTAGCGCCTTTTACGGTCGGTTTTTCAATCGAGAGTTAAAAATCAATCCATGAACTCGACTAGACCTGATTTTCTAGACGGGTGGTGACTCTAGATCGAAAAAGCGGTTCGAATCGAGCCCTCAACCTTACTTTTTTGAATCTATTACTTTCTCAGTCTATTACATTTTTCAGTTGACATTCAGTACAAACTGGTGATGTCAAAATCCCAACACTGGCAACTTGTTGCTATTCGTGTGTCGTGTGAGGAAATTTTTCCTTGTGACTCGTGATGTGGAATTTCAATTTAATGTGCTCAAATGTGTTATTGGGACTGTACGATAGCTTATTTACTTTCAATGATGTGTATAAGTGAAAATTTCACCATTATTTCTGATTGTTTCCAGGTAGCGTTTGCCTGACTGAAAATGATAATACAATTTTCCTGGTAAGTTGTCAGTTTTTATAGTTTTTTTCATATAATTCCTTTATTTACATTTAGCTGGTTGGTTTTATAACTCTGTTGGTTGAAGTACACCAAAAATGTAATTTTACTCCTATATTTTCTTCGTGGATGCTCTTTCAAAACATATTTTTGTTTTCTTTTGTCTCCGTGGATAGATATGCTTTTTACAATTTTATTGACGATCCGAAATTTTCATATACCTTCCTATGCTTTAATTTAAGATACTTAACATGCTAATGATAATGTTCCTGCCTACAAATGATTTCTGATCGTACAATGATTATACATTGAATATTTAATTTCCATCTATCAATTTGAAGGTAGAATTCCATTTACAGATAGCCACAAGCTAGTGAAAAAATTTGTTTGGGAACTTACCTGAACAAAAAATTCAAATAAAGTTTTTGGCGGTCTCAAGTAATTTCGGTGTTATGGGCCTATTTTTGAGTGATGACACCCGAATTGCTCTTTAAATTTTTTTTCCATTTAAAACGACACTTTTTTGAAAAAACTTATCTTTCATCCATGACTACATGAACAACAGATTTGGGCAAAATGGTTAGTGAATTTTATTCATGTCAAGTTGGTATCTGGGAAAAAACGAGAGTGAATAATTTATTGATCATGTTGAAATTGAATAGCTCGAATAGTTGGCCGTGCAAAATGCAAAGATCAAAGATACCAACCTGACATGAATAAATTCACTAAACATTTTGCATAGATTTGTTGTTTTTGATGTTTTCTTGAATTTTTGTATAAACAAAGCCGTTTTTCATGAAAAAATAGTGTAAAACAGATGAATTAGGTTGTGTACATTATGCTAGTGTAGAGAAGGGAGAATTTTGAATGTTTTTTTTGCTGTAGAAAATAGAAATGTGTCCTAAAAAATGACTCATCATTCAAAAAAGGAGGGAATTTTAACATCAGCCTTGTTTTCTTATCCTTGTACAGTGTGTTATTTATTTTCAGCATTTATGAAGTTGAATATTTGCGAAATTATCTAATTTAAACTGCCTGCTTGTCAGGTTTTGTCATAAATTTTCTGCTGAAAAGTATATTGTTGCTTATAGGTATGTAGGTATTTTTATTTCACTTTTATACATTTTCTTCTCACAAAATCAAGCAGACGAGCTAAAAAAATCTCTTGTTTATGTGAAAGTATTGAAAAACTTGGAGGGAGGAAAGTTTTTGTTCTCAGGGGGGAAAAATGTTTTTCTTCCGGAGGGGGGAAGAGTACCATTTTCTTCCCTTTTTTAAGGGTCAAAAATGAAGTTTTTCAGTGAGGTAGGTAACAATTTATTTTCTTTTTTTTTATAAATTTTTATTTTATCCTAATATTTTTGCGAAAATCCCGACACTTAACCCAAAGTGAATTCAGTTTCACACCAAATATGTGAGATTTTCCATGCGCCCGCAATTCCAAAGCTACAAATCCTTCCGCCACGAAAGCACTGCTGAAGATTCCATTTTCGACCGTATCGGAGCTCTTCGCTGAGAAAATTACGTGATTTCCTGCCAACTTTGATGATAAAGGAACATATTACAGGCGTTCCTTAGTTTCTGGTTCTTTGCAAGAGTTTTATGGACTATTAGGCTTCACTGCGGGAGTTTGCTCTCAATTTGGGTCTTGATGTATGTTGCACCTTTGTGGAAACGATATCGCTGATTGGGGTTGGTATTTATTGCTTTTTTCAGGTTTACGTCTCTATTATCTAGAGTGTTACGAAGAGCTATCAACGGTTTTCTTTCGTGTTGAAGGGTTTTGACGTCGTTTTAGGCAGACTTATTAGCAGTAGCCTTCATTTTCGATCGTCAAAAATGCCATTGAGTCCGACTTTACAACAAACTTTATTAATCAGAGACCGTCAGAATTCTTTACTTGTTTCTTGAAAAATCGTTTGATTCTAGTAATTATTTCTAGATCAAAATAGACCACCCAAACTTCTGTCTTTTTATTTGAATACAGGGTATCCCAGGGCTTGCTCTTTTTCTCTCAGGAATCTATAGATAGTGTCAAAATATTAATATTGAAATATCGGAACGTACCGTTCATATAAATGTTTAAAAGTGTTGCTCCCAAGACGGTACCTTGTGGAATTCCATACCGTATTTTCCTTCGGTCACTTAGATAGTTTTAGACAATCCTCGATTTCTATATGTCTTCTAATGTTTGCAAAAGAAGACTGACTTACAGTATCGAATGACAACGTTCAAGACCAATTGAGTCAATGGAAGTTCAAGTCCCACTAAAAACCAATCACGCACCTTTTTTTACGCTTGTGCAATTACAACTCAATCGTACACCGTTAATAGTGAAAATAGAGTCGACAAGCATGTGTTTAACAGTAATATCGAGAGATGGTTAGACATTGTGTGAACGGAAACCACAACGAACAAAATGCGATTTTTAATGAGAAGCTTTTTATAATATTATATCATCGATCTTTTGAAAAGATTTTTAATTACATTATTGTTCGCCTCAACAATGGGACCGCTTGAGATTTTACCGCATCTTCCCAGTGAAAATGTACAAATACCCGATGCAAAAAGTCGGAATGTCAGAGAAGATTGTTCACGGTCGAGGTCAATGTCTTGTAGGAGTCTCTTGCTAGTGACGAAAAGAAGTTCGATAAAAGTGACCGGAAGATCATGAAATTTACGATTGGTCTATGAAAGATTGTTTGTTGTGTAGTTTAGCGGCAGTAAAATGGCTGTTTACATGCTAGTAAAATAATAATAGTAATTTTATAGTGATAATCGGTTCATTAATCATAGTAAAATGACGCGAGATATTGCTGCTGTTAAAGAATGGTGCGATAGTAATCTGCTGTCATTCAATATATCCAAAACACATCTGGTATCCTTTCAGTGCACTATACCAGACCTTCCTCTTGGGAAAGATACCATCTCATCTACTTATAACAGCACATTTCTGGGAATTCGTCTGGACAATGACCTAAACTTCCGAATCCACGTTGAGGTGTTGAGCAAAAAACTCTCCTCAGGATGCTATGCCTTACGGGTGGTGTCTAACGAATTGGGTATGACCACTGCCAAAATAGTGTACCATGCGCTAATCGAGTCGCACATTAGGTATGGGATTCCTTTCTGGGGAACTTGTAGTAATCAATGCTTGAAGGTGATTTTCACTCTTCAGAAGCGTTGGGCCAAGAGTTTCTTGCAAGGAACTGTTTAGAGAACAGAAAATCCTCACCCTCCCCTCTCTTTTCATTCTTGAAACGGTTTGTCTAGTGCAAAAGAATCTATCAATGTACAATATCACCACTGGACCTACCCGCCAAAATAACAACATAAGGCTACCCATCCCTACTTCAAGTCTGATAAAAAATTCGCTAATTTATAATGCCGCTAAACTATACAACCTTCCAGCGAGCATCAGAGCCATCGAGTCATTGGCGTTATTTAGGAGATCAGTGAAATTGATTCTAGTGAAAGAGGTATTCTACGATGTCAGTGAATACTTGAACAAAAATATGGGCGACACATGACTTGCTCAATGATTGTAATTGAAGTTGTATTTAGTTATTTATTTTTTGACTCTGTCTATCGCTTCTCGCTTCTTGTAGTGTTTTTATTGTTAAAGTTTTCCCTGTGTGTGTTTGTTTGTTACATGAATTTGTTTTACTGTTATTTTTCAACTTATTATGTCATGATTGTTTTATACTTTGTCAACGAGATGTGAATCTTCAGGCAATAAAGAATATTTTGATTGATTGATTGATTGATTGATTGATTAATCGTTGAATCTTCGCATAACACACAACAACAAAATAAAAATTAATTTTTATGTCAGGTGCAATGATACCCATTGATAGCGTAAGGGCCGAGTTTTTGGTATAGAAACAAGAATCAAAAACAGCTTCATAGTGCAAAATCCCGAAACATAATTTTTTTTTTTGAGTACACAGAAGCTATTCAGCAAAGTTTCTTAGTAATATGTTCCCCAACACATTACCCGATTTGTCAGATCACACTGTCCGATCCATAAATGAAGATGTCAATTCAACATGACGACATAGTGACAAAAAATTATTTTAAAAAGGAATTTAAATAATATAATATTTCTTGAAAGCGTATACTTACATCATTAGTCCATGAATATTTTCTATAAAAAAAATATCCCCAGAAATTATCCTCCAGATTTTTTTAACAACAATCTATACGTCTGAAGAGAGACACAGTATCGTCTCCTGAATTTTTGACACCCTCTTGATCAACTGGCCCATTCGAAATACAAAACTACCATGTGGGAAAGATGAAAATTGCCAAAAAAAAAACAAAATATTTAGAAAATTAAAATTTCCTGATGAATTCTATGATTCAGTTTGTGACGTTACACAAAATATAATGTAAGTATTCGTTATAGATGATCTTTTAAAAAACCTCTCAAATCCCAAAGAAACTTTTTATTTTTCAACTTTTACAGTAACAAAAATGGGAACTGATTAGCATTAATTTTGCGATAGATTTAGAAATATACAAAATCATTAGATTCATTTAAAATTCGCACTACATACTCAAAACTTCACGCTGAATACGAAAATATATAGTTTGTATATGCTTAAACTCAAAGTTTAGCATAAAAAATTTATAAATCGTTAAAAATATCTTACAAGATCAAAATTACGGAGGTGTCGATAAAACCCCTTTAAAATCTTTAATGGACTTCAAAGTTGGTGTGCATATTCAGAAATGATTATTCATCACGACTAGGTCTTCAAAAAAAATTAACATTTCTTTGGAGGGAAATACCCCCTTTCAACTCTGGATGGACTTTTCAACTCGAGAACGGTTGAAGATAGAGCAATTCTGCGAGCGCCAATCGATTCAGGGTGATGAAATTAGTATATTTCGTGCAAATTTTACGTCTATGAGCAGAAAAAATACTCGAAATAAGTCCTAAGTGGTAGACCCCTAAAAATCATGAAAAATTCAAAATCAGCAGATTCACTTGAAATTCGCACTACATAAGCGAAATCCCATCACTTCTTTATGACTTGGTGAAGGTCTCATACCAGAACTTGTTCTTTCTGGAAGCTATTGCATTTAATAATAATGAATATATTGGCTGCGTCCGATAATTTTGCCTGATAAAACTGCCTGTCTTTGATGAAGCGTTTTCAGTCTACCTCCACTCAAATTTCAATATCCAAACTCAAAGTGTGTGCCATTAAAACTTCCGCGTTGTTCTTCAACTTCTTCCGTTCAGGTCGTTGTTTTTCCGCATCAGGTAAAAGTTCGGGAAGTTGCCGAAGCACTAATTGGCAGTAGGCATTCCATTTTCTTTTGCATTCACTGCATTGCACCAATCGTTGCCAGTCAAGCCGTAATATTTCCCTTCGGGAAACAATTTCCGAGTGAAGTTTGAACATAGAAACATGTGCACTTTATTCCTAAAGTTTTGGAACTGGGTGCATACAATATAATATCTCTCTCACGGAATGGATAACGTTTGAATTTGAAGTTGAGGACTTTATCAGAACTTTTGGAGGGAATTGATCCTACTCAGCAAGGAGTCGTTTACATTAATTTCGAAAACTTTTGTATTTTTGGGTGAATGTGTGATTAGTTATCTTCATTTTTGGCTCTACAACTTTGTCTTGGCTTGTTTCAAGATTAGCTTTCGTTGGTTCTTGTTGAGGGCACAGCTAAAGGGGAAGGAGACGGAGTCTTCGGACCAATATCAGAGATTTAAACTTTTTCGTTGAGATTTTTTCAGCCACTAACGAGTAACTTCATTTCATAAAATCTGCATATACAATGACAAAAAATTGTTTAATCACTCGGCAAATTAAATTAAAGGTGAATCCTGCCCAACTAGATTTAGAAACTCTGTGAAAAAGCTCTTGATTTCATTAGACAAATTTTGTTTAGTTAGAAATATCAACAAGAATTTTACTTAAACTCTTTTGTTCACCTAGATACTTTAACTTTTGTTCCAGAAGCAATAAAATATTTTGTTTTTATAATGTGTACGTATTTTTTCTTTAGTTTTTATGATTTTAATTTTAAATTGTGACTGCTAGTATACCTGGGTGTATATGTTTTATATGTTCATATACTTTTATCCTGTAACTTTGAATATTTACTTTATTACCGTGATTGTGACTTCTAAAGTTCATTCCCCCCTACTAATTTTTTAACCACGTGGTATATCGCAACAAAATTTGGAGTGCTTGAATAGGAGATAAAAACATAATTCTTCATTAAAAAATTACAACTAAAAGTTTTGAAAAGGTGGCTGAGTGCCATATTCAATAATTGTTTTGAATTATTAATTATTATTTAATTTTCGAAATCTGCTCATAATTCTTTCTCTAATATACTTACTTCACTACTGAATTCAATCATTTTCGAAATATTAACGTTTGAAACATAATCATTTTATGAAAAGTGTGACTATGAAACTGAAATTGAACCTCGAAAAAGAAAAATTGTATTAAACAATCAGGAAGAGTTCGTAAATTCGTGAAATCATATATCAACAAGATGGGGCACCTCCCCATTTCATCGCGTGGCTAGAAAGTTTCTCGATACAAACTTTCCTAGACGACAGATAGGTCGAAGGGAAGTACAGAATGGCCAACAAGTTCTCCGGATCTTACACCTCTAGACTTTTTCCTATGGGGGTATCCGAAGTCAAAAATCTATGCCACTGATTGCAAAGCAATAGAAAAATGTATCAGACAAAACTGTTGAGAATTATAAGCAGATTTCGAAAATGGAATAATATAGAGAGTGTTCTATTAAAAATTATTATTGAAGATGGTGCTCCGGTGCCATTTTAAAATATTTAGCTGTGAGTTTTCCATGAGAAGGCAGGTTTTCATCTCCTATCCAACCCTTCCAAATTTCGGTGCTATATACCAGGTGGTTAAAAAATTAGAAGGGGGTGAACAGACTTTAGATGGGCACTGTATATACATTTTGTTCAGTTATTTACATGTTTATATCCACTTTGAACTCACTTTGTCAATAAAAATAAAAATTTTCTACAATAAAGCATTATTGATTGATTATTCGGACATATCTGGATATTGAAATTTTTATGGCTTTTTGATTTTTTGAAGATCTCAGACAATTTCCAAAGCGTACACATTCTCTATGAAAACCAGAATTTGTTACCTTTTTGTAAATACACCCAAGTATTTATCGGCGAAAGCCTTCACTATTTGTTATTTTTTTTTTCGAATGCCTCATTGTTTACCCACTTCATACCACGGAATCACCAAAGATATCTGAGATTAATTTATGTTTTGCATAGTTTCTATAATAACTGGATGAGATAGAAATTCATTTTTTGAGACACCCAGTATGCGAAATTCTTCACACACGATATGACTTATATAGACGGCAAACGCGTTATGTGATATCCCACATCGGCCGAGTGAACAAATCGAGCCACATCCATCCATTACACCATTTTTCCAAGATGTCCCCGATAAAACATTAATGAGATGCAATAGCCGCGGGATTCACCGCACCGCATCACCGATACATCTCGTATATGCAGCATCATTAATGCGCTCCTGACCTTGCTTCAACGCCAGCAGGTTGGCATGGCGAATGGCCACACATTTATCGCATCGCACAAGAAAGGTCTCAGTGGGCTAGGTTAGGTCTGAGTTATGGATGTTGTCTGGCGGCTCATATGATGGCCGATTCCTAATCAGATCAGTAAAGTGTGAACGAGCTGAGCCTGGTCGTCGATCTTCCAGCCGTCGAGGTTTGAAAGGCGGAGAAGTGAAGGTTCGTTCGATATTTTCTAATCACGATTGGTGTGAACAATGTACGCTATAAGATTGAGAATCGCTTTATTCGTTCCTTGGATTCAGAAGTCACATTTATTATCTAATTTATATATTGCTGACCGGGATATTACCAGCTTATATCGTCATAATTACGCTATCAATGAAGAGGGGCATAACTCCCTTAGGACATTATAGATTCTATAATTCCCTCTACCTTTCCCAAGTAGAAATGAAATAATAAATATATGTGTATAACTAGCAGACCCGGCCACGCGTTGCTATGGCTAAGATTTTTATTATATTATATAGTAGTAAATTATTCAAGTGAAACGGTAGGAGAACACCAGTCATGGGGACTACCATGCTTTTTTACAAAGATGCCATTTGTTAAAATACATGGCGACCGCCATCATTGATTTTCTACTACCGTTGATATTGATTCTGGAGCCTTGAGTACCTCATAATCATCAAAATACATATATCGTACATCGTGATTTGATGTATAGCAAATATATAATAATATAACTACGTGGTAATACTTACATGTATATACTTCAATTAAAGATTGTTAAATAATGAAGCACTAATAATTAAAAAGCAAGAAGGATTCAACTGTATTACTTTTACTATAATATGAATTCAATTTATAATTCAGTCTAAATAACACGTGGCCGGCTATGGTAATACCAAAAATTAAGAACGTAAGAACAGTTGAACTTCACTGTATTGCGTTTACTGCGAAATAAATTTAAGTTATACTTTAGCCTCAGCAACACGTGGTGGTTATGCCATTAAATTGTAACTTATGTGAAACATTAGTACTTTTAACACTGCGCCATCTGTTAGAATACTTACTCAATCCAGTCAGCAGATACCGCCATCTGTTAGAATCGTTTGGGACTGACAGATAATTCTGACTGTCGAATGATAAACAAATAATGCTTAGTAGTGTGGAAACTACGAAGCATCGCACAAAGAGGAGACCGAGAACGTGTAATGTGTTCTGTCTCACTCTCTCGCCATCAACAAATAATTTGCAATAAAATTATATTGCGGCTATAAATTGAGATGTGAGCTGTGCTATCTGTTAAGTTAGATCGAACTGCACACGGTGTGCAAATTTGATTGAAATCGGTTAAGTATTTTGGGAGTCTATAGCGGACAAACAACGTGACACGTAATTTATATATATTAAGATTTATGAAATGAAAACTGAACCATATTCTATTTATTCACGTCATTTCAAATAATAAATGTAAAATTTTTAAATGTGCCCTGAAAATTACTCCGCCACTGGAAACAATTCCTTCTTTTGTATGGCTGCAGCTTCTGTTCACTATAGGCCAGGAGCTAGTGACAGGTGACGTTCTCCCATTTTACACTGCATGCCTTTTCAAGGATTGATAATTAACCCTAAATTATAAAAAATAGACGGGTTCCTGGCCGCCCCACGTGTGCACTTTATAAGGAAAACCTCTTTTCTTTTTGTGTAGAATTTTCGTGTTTTTTTCGCGATATTATACTGCCTGCCGTTGTAATATGCGGAAGTTCAAACAAATTGAAACGCTACTAATTAATAGCATGCAATCCGCAGCGGACAAAAGGGCTCAAAGGGTTACGAAACACTGAAAAAAATTAAAGGGAACTTCCGTGATTTAAAAATGCATGCCGATGTAAAGAATTGAAGTTTCAGTCATAAAAACACTCTGGAAAAATTGGCATGCGCCCCTCGTCTTACCAACGGTGGAAAGTTGCAAGAAAACTCTATGAAACGTTAATACAGGTTTTACGTGATTCCAAACTGCATGCTATAAGAAAGATACGTCATTTGTATAATTAATTAATAGTAGGCAATTTGGCATGCAAGAAAAAAATTACGGCACTCAAACATTCTGTTACTAATTAACCCCATCTGATGTGGAGCGTCCTCCGTTTACACTCGAAAGTAGATTTCCCCACCATTCCGGAAATGCCCTGAAACACTGTGTGTCTCGTCTAGATGGCTCTTATCTCTTATTCGGTGTGATGATGTCATGCATGCGAGCTCAGCTTGATTATTCGAACAGATACGGTCAGGTCCGGCTCCAGGATTGTTGCAATAGAAACAGGAGTAGCCCAAAAAGTATCCAGTTTTCTACATATAATTATGATTAAAAATACCTACGGAAAGCTCCCGGATACAACTCGTCTGTTTCATATGAATGGCCTCAAATCATATGGATAGATAATAAAAATAATAATATTTCCTCATAAGCACTCATAGAGTGTACCCAAAGGCATGGCCTGTGCGAGTAGAGGACGGTTATAATTATTATTTGCCGTGGCGCTCCGGGGCGTCTTACTGATGTTTGGTGGTGTATTTACTTTTCAGCTGTAGAAAAGCCTGGAAAATCTACTTTTAAATAGGTTGATTTTTTCTTCAGAATTTTTCCCAAAACCTGCAAATGGGTTATGAGTGACATGGGTCTATAATCAGTCTAGCATCTTCTTCGGGTTAAGAGTTTTCACGGAGATAGAATCAATTTGTCATGTACTAAAAGCTACACCAGCATTTATGGCACACTCCAAAAAAAACTATTATACAATTTTGTACACATTTATTACAAATTTGCGTCCCATCCAAAAAATTACGGCATTTCTCTCTATTACCGAATTCCTATTTTTTGACTCTACTCGTATACAGCTGACAAGTTTCACGATTTGATCATTCAAAATTAAGTACTAGAATTTTCTGAACATTTGAAGGGAATTAAATTTTTTCCGAAAGTGAATAATAAAAATGTTTTCCGTTTGTCGCCAACTTGAATGGACACACTGTATACAACTTGGGGGTCCTCCATTTTGTAATTCTCAACTCTTCGATAGTTTGCAGGACAATTTTAAACAATCTTGTGAAAAATGCTGGCACTGGCCACGTTGGGTCCATATTTATTGGGGATTTATTTATAATTAAGGGGTATTTAACCCTTTGGGGATCAAAATATTGGAACTTTCAACACGTCATTGATTTGTAATTAATGTGTAAGAAATTTCAACAGCCTTTCAATCAACAATAATTGCGTATTTTAAAAAAATACCAAGTGCGTTGTGCAGTTTTAGTTTAAAGTTAGCCCACGCCCATTTCCCAGAAAACGGGGAGTGTAAAAAATTTTTTGGATGTGTACAAAATTGTATAATAGTTTTTTTTGGAGTGTGCCATAAATGCTGGTGTAGCTTTTAGTACATCAATTTGTCTTTGATAACACTCGTAATTAATTTTTCGCATCAAATTAGTTAATTGTTTTGGAATGTTTCGATTTCGATTTTTTGTGTACGTTTGTAGGATCATTACGAGATCTCTTGTATGATTCATTATTTGTATCTACTGATACACATAAAAAAATAAAAGTAGCCATTAGTTATGCCCACTATATGAAATATCTGCTCTAGATCCAATTCAAAAATGAATAATAACCTGGCGTGTTTTGGTTTCGTTCCTTTTTTGGACGCAGATGATTTCCCGTTAGACAAAAACGGTGTTGGATGGCTGTCTCATTTGAAGTATGTTAGCCAACAAAAACACGTGTAAACAGTTATCGCGTTTTTTGCATGTCAGTTTACAGTACCCACGTATGAATGTGGTACACAATAATCCTGTACTCGAATCGATAAATTCAATACCAGGTGCATTTCAAACGCCTACTGCGCTATAATTATACAAACAATCGACAAGGCAGCTGTTGATCCAATGGCGGAATGTGGAGAGTCAATTTTAACTGTAACAGTTTTGAATTATTGGTACTACTTATTAATCTACATATCAGGTATTTAAGAGAAAATAGTCTCAATCGCTTAGCTTGAGAAAAAACGGGGTTGCTATTTGAACAAAATGAGTTACAAAATTTTCGACGCCAATTTCTGAACACTTTTTATAATTTTATCGAAGTTTTCAAAGATTTGGGAAGTTCCAGGGCTTATTCAAACAAATTCTGACAATTTTTTATCTCTATAAGGACAATTGAATGGCCAGCTAGGTCTCCCGATATATCTCCACTTGACTTTTTTCTTTTTGGTCACATAAAACGTAGCCTACAAAGATAGACCGCAAAATATCGAAAACATTTCTGAAACTAAGGTATGTTGTTATACTCGACCAAAAGAATCGAAGGGCTCAACTTGATCCTACGACTAGTTTTCCAGATACTGGGTGTTGAAACTGAAAATTGCCCAGATTTTGAGTTTTTTTCTGTTAACTTGCGAGCTAGATTGAATTTATGTTGCATAAACACGTTTACTACTTGTTTCGGTAAAACAAACGTGAATGTATAACTGAAAATATTCATATACTTACAAATAAATGATAGTAGTTTTTTGCAAAATCTCAATTTTTCTACTGTGACCTTGGGAAAGCATATTTCCGAAAGGTACCCCTCAATTTATTATTCTGAGGAAAAAATATCGCATAATACACGTTTTTTATACAAGGTGTTTCATAGAGAGAACCACAATGCAAAATAACTTTCCTGAAGGATTTTTTCAAATTCCTATACTTATGGTTTGATTTGTTAATACCGCTGATACATGAATGTCTCTGAGCTTCAAGATATACAAGGTGATATATTTGTCACGAGGTATTCTAGTATTCTATTTTGGGATGAATACAAAAACTGCAAACACTCAGTATTATAAAATTCCCCTTACCAAATGTAACCATTTTCTCAATACAGGGTTATGATAAAGTAATGCACAAAATTCATAAAACGTACAACGATCACTTTTGAAAAAAATGCAAAAACACGTCAAACTGTTTTTTTTATTTCGCATCTTTTGACATAAGTTACAAAAATAACACGTCAAAGTTGTCAAAGTTATGACGTCATCAACAAATGTTTTTAATGGGAAGCTAAGAGTTTTATTACATTATGTGATAGAGCTTGTGTTTTTACACAAGGGAAAAATAGTTCCAGTAGGGCTCACATAAGAAAAAAAACGAGAAAATGAATAAAAAACGAAATATCAAAACCAATTATAAAAAGAGGTCAAACTTAAACTTATCTAGTTAGAACATGTGTTCTTATAAATTTTTTCAATTGTTTTACTAAAACAACGGTTTGTCAGTGTCAGTCGTACAATTAGTGTCACCACAGTTTTATTATTATGGCTCGTTTAACCGAAAGAGAAAGGATAGAAATTCTAATTATGGTAGGTTGCGGCGATCGCCTTCGAAGTCATGAAGAAGCATGTGCTTTATTTAACGCAACACATTTTGAAAAACCTCCAATTGCTAGAAGCACAGTAAGCAGAATTGTTGTAAAATTTGATGCAACGGGAAGCGTGAGGGATGCTCCAAAATCTGGACGACCAGGAATAAGCGACGATGTAAAGTTAGATATTTTGCTGTCAGTAGAAGAACACCCTCCCGCAACTACAACAGAAATTGCCTTACAAGAAAATGTTAGTCAGTCGTTTGTAGTAAAGATGTTAAAAAAACAAAAACTACACCCATACAAAGTTCATCTTGTTCACGAACTCTCAGAAGATGATCCGGACAGACGTTTGGAATTTTGTGAAATCTTCATGCGGCATTGTGACGAAAATCCAAATTTTCTTAATAATGTAGTATTTTCCGATGAGGCAACGTTTTGTCTAAGTTGTTCTGTAAATCGACACAATTCTCGCTACTTAGCTCGGGAAAATCCCCACTGGATGCAGACATAACACACCCAGCGTCCCCTAAAAATTAATGTTTGGGTAGGAATCGTCCGGGGAAGATTTATTGGTCCTTATTACTTTCGCGGGAATTTAACAGCTGAACGATATTTGGAACATCTTCGTATGGCAGTGCTTCCGAACCTACTTGCGGCATTTCCGGATCCAAATAATGGGGACAACTTGGATCCCAGTATTTGGTTCCAACAAGATGGCGCACCACCACATTATGGTCATACTGTTCGAAGGTTTCTGGATAACCAGTTTGAAGGATGGTGGATTGGAAGACGTGGACCAATGGAGTGGCCACCTAGGTCACCTGATTTAACCCCCCTTGATTTTTTTCTGTGGGGACATTTGAAAAGTCGGGTCTACATTAACCGGCCAGACAATTTAGATGACTTAATGGAAAGAATTAGACACGAAATGACTCGTATAACTCCGCAGATGATCGAAAACTCTATAAATGCGGTCTACCATCGTCTTGGCCTATGTCAGTTAGTAAACGAGACACAGTTTGAACAATTTCTATAAGAAATAGTTTTGGTTTAATGGACTGTTTAGTTAATTGAAAAGTTATTATGAAACTTATATTTATTTCGTTTTTTATTCATTTTCTCGTTTTTTTTCTTTTGTGAGCCCTACTGCAACTATTTTTCCCTTGTGTAAAAACACAAGCTCTATCACATAATGTAATAAAAATCTTAGCTTCCCATTAAAAAAATTTGTTGATGACGTCATAACTTTGACAACTTTGACGTGTTATTTTTGTAACTTATGCCAAAAGATGCGGAATAAAAAGAACAGTTCGACGTGTTTTTGCATTTTTTTCAAAAGTGATCGTTGTACGTTTTATGAATTTTGTGCATTACTTTATCATAACCCTGTATATAATTATTTTAATGATCTATTGAGAGATATGATTTCTACTTCAGATCCTATGACCAGTTTTCTAGATACAGGGAGTTGAAGTGGAGAAATGCTACTTTCGTCAGTTTTTTTCTTCGAATTAAAAAACTGCATTGACGTATATTGCGTATGTCAGTTTGGTCAGATGTACATTGAAAGGAACAGCTAAAAATATTTAATGCTACAGGGTGATTCACGAATAATTCACAATACGTTCGGACTTCTCTAAGCAGGCCAAGATCTTTTCTGTACCAGTGTTAGCGTTCTATTGTTCCAAAAATTCGTTCAATAATAATTGGTGTCTCCTATGATCTTGATATGTGGTGTTGAGTTCAGATCAACAAAACTGTTTTAAAGCTTTATCAGCTTATCAAACTTGGTGATTTTATAAAGCTAGAATAAGGGCCCCGAAGACATACCCTGTGGCACCCCTAGGCGGTTCTCTCACCAGAAGTGACTCACTGTACAGGAATTTCACGAAGTTAATCGCAGAACAAACATACAAGCCCATGACGAATACCCGGCAATCAATTGATATTTTTCACGGTCGTTAAGCGAATTGAGAGGCTGCTCATAAATTACGAGATTCGCGATCTGCGCTTGTCTCAGGGATAGGATCGGCCGATAGGCAATTATTCCATTAGGATGCTTGCCATGGAAGATGATTTATGAGAAACTAATGTGCATTGACAGATTATTGAATAAGATTCGATAATTGCTGGTGGATGGAATTCTGCAGATCGTAACGGGTAACGGCAACTGCGGTATTTATGAGTTTGAACAGCCGTCGTGGGTATGGAAAGCGCTGTCATGGGCGCTAAATTTGGCTATTATTGCATCATCGAGAAACATGAGTGTTGATTTTTAATATCCACAACGCAATATTTCGATTTATAAGAATTTTAACAGTGAATGTTGCTCTTGTGATAATATATTGATTGAGCTTTCCGAATTTCAGCAGAAATATTAAGAAATTAAAAAAAATTGAAAGATATGATCCTTTCCAACTCCAGATGAACTTTTCAACTGCAGAACCGTTGAAGTTACACCAATTCTGCGAAATGAAAATATTGACAGATAAAAATTTCAGAATGAACACTATACCACATTTTTGTAAATCATGTCACAAAAATTAATTTCGATTACTGATTAATTCAACGAACTATTTCAAAACTAAGTTGCAGAGATTCCGTGAAAAGTCTATGGAATCTGAAATTGACCCAGGGTGGTGCTGTAGGTTTTCCGGGT
This sequence comes from Chrysolina americana, assembly GCA_958502065.1. NCBI lineage: Eukaryota > Metazoa > Arthropoda > Insecta > Coleoptera > Chrysomelidae > Chrysolina > Chrysolina americana. The sequence continues at coordinate 88,273,399 of OY293414.1, forward strand.
TTTTCTACAGTCGAAAAGTAAATACGCTACCAAAAATCAGTAAGTCTGCTCGAAGCGCCACGGCAAATAATAATAATAGCCGTCCTCAACCCGCGCAGGCTATGCCTTTGGTTACTCTCTATGAGTATTTATGAGGGAGTATTATTATTATCAATTCGGTTTGACATTTCGAACAGTTTGTATGATAAATTTGACGTGTACACCTGAGTATTGAACTTGAACTTTTCGTATTTTTATTAAGAAAACAATAGTCTATTTCCAAGATTTTGACAAACTGTCATTTCGTTGTCGACGAAAATATTAGGTCAAAATTATATTTTTTCATTGTCAAATACACCCTGTTGTTTGTTGACTGAAGTGAATTATATTTTCAGTCGGCCCATTGTCAAAAGTCGATATTTATGTCAGTGGTTACTGGTTACTTTGTCAGGCATCCTTGCTAGGCGGCTGGGGCTTTGATCTGCGCTAAATTGGATAATCTCGACGAGTTTATTTTTTTTCGAGACACTTATATTGGATTCCGAATACAAATTGCCATGTTTCCCTTATAATAGGAAGAGATAGGATGAGAATTGTCGCAGTAATACTCGATAATCTTTTATTCAGTCGGACTATTTCAGAGAATGTCTCTCGATATAGCCTTTCGTTTTGTAGATACAGATGTAGATATATCACTGGATTTGCAGGGAATGTCCACAGGAATGATGAAAATAGCACTGGCTTATAAGTTTCAACTGCACTCAAATCAAATAAACTAATTCTATTGTATTTCACAACAAAAATTGATTTCGATGGAGCAGTAATAAAGAAACGAATATTTTCAACTCGATTTTTCAGATATTTCGTAAAAAGCCTATAAAACCTCCAATTGAATTGGAATCGACTTCAAATTCGGTGAGCACAATGAAAAATTACTGAATATTTACGGAAATTTATAAAAAATTATATAGGAAAGTTTTGGAGGGAAATTTTATAAAGCAGTAACCAAAAAACGAATATTCTCAACTTGAATTTGCAGAGGTTTCGTAAAAAGCCTATGAAACCTTCAATTGAATTGGAAACGACTTCAAATTCGATGAGTATAATGAAAAAAGATTGAATATTTACGGAAATCTATAAAAAATATTCAACAAAGTTTTGGAGAGAAATTTTATGAGGCATTAAGTAAAAAACGAATATTTTCGACTCGAATTTACAGAGGTTTCGTAAAAAGCCTATGAAACCTTCATTTCAATTAGAATCATCTTCAAATTCGGTGAGCACAATGAAAAAAGACCAAATATTTACGGAAATTTAAAAAAAAATATAAAAAAAGTTTTGGAGGGAAATTTTAATAGAGCAATAACGAAAAAACGAATATTGTCAACTCGAAATTGTACCAGTTTTGTAAAAAGCCTATGGACCTTCAGTGACTCCAAGCAGCCAGTCTTAGCAAACTGGCCAGTTTTCCTCTGATTGTAACTTATTTTGCCTTTGGCCACCAAAGCAGGGCCCCATAAGTTATCGAGTGCCTTACTATCGCTGTGAATAGCTAGCCAAAGCGATTGTTTGGGTTGAAGTCTCCATGTTTTGCCGGAGAACCTCCTGGCCATCATTAGTGTCGTCCTTGTCCCTCTCAGCACTTTTTCCAGATGTTTGTTTCAGGCGAGCTTCTTGTCCAAGTTCATCCCCAAGTATTTCGACTCTCCTGACATCTGTAAGCTTTTATTGAAGATTCGAAGAGCTCTGTTGGGCTCAACGTTCATTCTTCTGGTGAACGAGACAATCGTGGTTTTTTGAGGGTTGACCTTGAGGTTCTCCCTCATGCACGTTTGTACGTCTGTGAGGGCTGATTGCATCAGATCCACACAAACCCCCATATACTTCCTCTATACTCCTCCCCGATTAAGGTCTATAAGGAGGCTGTCTATCACGAGGTTCTACAAAAGTGGGGATAGTAAGTACTCCCCCCTTGAGCGGATGATTATTTTATTGTACGTTTTTCTTTAGGATAGCAAGGAATCATTAAACTTGGAACTTTTTATTCTAGATGGCGTACTCGTCAACTCTTGAAGAAACAACTGCGAATCGCTCTTCTTACATCATTACCTACAGTCCGTAAAACAATAATATACGTACATTCTCGTAATGCCTGAATAGTTATACCGTTTTCGCTGAAATTTCATACATCCGCTATTTCTGTAATCAAAGATGAAAATGGCGCGTAGTTAACAAGGATTTATCTGTACCGAACAAAGAATGTGGATTTGATGACCACAGCTTCCGAAACCGGATTATGTCATCGACTGTTATGGTCGCAAATAGGATGAAAATATTCAACCATTTTATACAGGGTGGCCCATCGAAAACGTGTACGTCTGGATGTCGATTATGACTGTGGCATTTCCTTTGTTTGCAGAGAGAATTTTGATGGGGGTGTCCATTTGCAGGATTTTCAGGATCTTCTTTTCTCTAGCACTGATGTTTTTTCGGGGGTTTCGCTCCTTCTCCAAGATTCCTTTCATTTTCCAGTATATTTTTTGAGTTTGCCCAATATCACTTTTCTATCGCCCCCTCTGTATGTTTTCTCAGGATTTGTTGTTGTATTTGTATTTCTCTGGGACAATCCTCATTCATAAAATTCGTTTCTGTTAGCTTTAATGTTGATTCTATTCTTTGTTTCCATTCCTTCAGTTCGATTAGTAGGGGTTGGTTTTGCTTTATTTTTCCTGCCATATTCTTCTGATTTCGGTGTTATCTTCATTTCCATTGATATTTATTTCAAGTATTTGTATCACCTATTCGCAAAAGTTTTTCTAGTTCGTTTTCATTATCCCCTTCTTCAATTGTGAAGATGAAATAATTTTTTTTTTCCAGATTTCTCTCTCTAGAACATTGATTTTTCTCTTGCCTTCTCATTTCACTTTTTATTTATCTGTTTTCTGCTCAATTGTCTTGACTATTGGGTCTCTTCAAAGACATCCTAGTTAATTTTCTTCGTTTTGTTAAACAAGACAACTCTAATCCTCTAATCCTAGGCAAAGTCATTTCCAACCACCAGTAGGTAAAGTACCTGAATACTCTTAGAAAAGTTGGTACTTTCTTCCTGAAATATTTGGTGGACGTTCCTATCTTCGTTCATGGAATTTTATTCAATCGAACCACAAGATCACAAAAAAACCTATCTAGTTCATCTGCGAATTACTATAATAGAATGAATTCGAAAGTATATGGCACGTCGCAAAGTGTGGGCAGCGGTTTTTAATTGTTCGATGTCTTTGACCTCAGATGAAAATCCTACTTTCGTCGATGACAGCAGAGGTATTCAGTATAACTCAGACGGGTTGAATAATAACATACAATGGTGGATTACTAGTGTATTATGTAAATTTCGTATAGCAAACCGTCGACCATATGGCGGAAATTCAGAATGGTCTATCGATCGAGAGATCGTCCACTTCTTGTATAAATGAGTACGGAAAAGAACTGTTATTTTTGGACTAAACACATACACGGTGTATTGATTTGAAAACGATTGAACGATGTATCGAATTGTGTTTTTTCCATACGGGGTTCTCAATTATAAATTATTTAATTTTATAGTTGGTTTTCACAAAATTACTTTCGAGTATCGAGTTTGTTTTCTGACAGGACATATTCATTCAATAAATATATTTTCTATGCTATCCCTGACTCATATCAATCACTTTTTCCCAACATAGTCACGCATATTTTTACGTAAAACTCTTCACCGACAACATTAAACGAGATTCCTGAAGATAGTGAAAAAATCAAGGAAATTGAAAGGAAAGATAATTATTGCCGAAGGCTCAAACAAAACAATCACAGTATGAGAAGAATAAGAGACAGACAGAAAAGAGGAAATAGAAATGATGATGTCGACGATGAAGATGACGACTAGGAAGATAGCGACGATGACGATGGAGACGATGAAGACGATGAAGACGATGGAGACGATGGAAACGATGAAGACGATAAAGACCATGAAGACCATAAAGACGATGAAAACGATGAAGACGATAAAGACAGACGATAAAGATGATAAGAGGATGAAGACACTGAAGATGGTGACGACGGTGACGACGGCGACACGATGAAGACGATGAAGACTAATAAGTATTTGAAAAAATGTACCAATATTTTATTTGCATTACTTGACAAAACAACAAAATCAAAAAATGATAAGTATCTCTGTCACATTAGTCAACTTGACTGGGACGAACAAAATTAGTACAAGGGTTTCTATATAAATGTTGAACATAACAAAGACGATGGAGACGATAAAGATGATAAGAGGATGAAGACGCTGAAGATGGTGACGACGGTGTCGACGATGAAGACGATGAAGACGATGAAGATGATGAAGGTGGTGACGACGGTGACGACGGAGACGATGTGACCATGTGACGATAAAGACGATGAAGATCATTATACGAACTAGGACATACATCAAAACAGAGCACAAAACTAAAACGACACCAGCGCTTGGCTGACACAAACTAAAACGAAACTACGGCGAACTAAATCGACTATAGATAACCTGAAACAGACGAACTGAACGAACTACTAGGAGTATAACTAGCATGCGAGAGAGCATTCTGGAAAATCTTTCCAATGAAGAATTGCAGAACAAAACAACACAAAATCTGTTGTTGTGAAGAACTAGCAGCACATATAAACGACACCAACGAACATGAAAACGGGACTGATGGGACGAAACCAAAAGACAACCCTGCGAAAATAGAAAGAGACAAAATACGACACTGCAATAAAAGACACAAAGACACGAAATAGCCAATCAATAGAACACTTACTGCTCAGATACAAAAAAATACACAAGTAAACATCATACAAAGGCCCTTCTTCCTATTAATTTTCATGATTTCTCAGCTTGTTACCATGAAGAACAAAAAAACAGAATGTGAATTCATCTCAAAGTAGGACTTCTGGTCTGCTTCAATCTTTTGCTCCTAATTTTTTAACTGAAACTGGACTCTCTTCATGTTTGATCGGTATCACATTACAGAATAACTATATGTATTTCACGAAGACCAGATAAAAATCCGTGAATCGTTATACTAGCCATCATTAAATCATGATTTTTCTTGTTTCTCAATTAACGGCCTTGATGGTTCATTCTGGTGCAATGGTTCGTACGTACAGGGAGAGCAGAGATTTTGTTATGTCAATTACTAACTATATCACTGAGTTATGAATAATTCAGAAGTTTTTATCGAGTCCAGTGAATCGCTTAAGCAATACTACGTGTTCTAGTTTGAGTGGTGAAACCGGCAATGTTAATTGGAATTCATTACAAAAAAATACTTTTGACGGTTCTAGAATTTTTTCACTATTTTTCCCGTATTCTACGCCATTGATTCTACAAGATATGGGTTTGAAAAATTGCAAAATATCAAATTTAAAATTCGACATATTTGAAGAGGCAGAAGTTCGTTGAAACGCCAGCAGAAACTATGTTCGACCAATGATCGCCATGAAATTCAGTGGAACTATAGATAAAACATTGCATATTACGAATATGATGAGGAAAAAAGTAAGAAAAATTTTTGACGGGCGCAGGTCATCTCCGAACGGCTAATACGGTATCCTAACCCATATAACCGCAAAAAAAAATACTTTAGAAAGTTTTAGGAATTTTTCACAATTTTTCCCGTACTCTACACCATCGATTCAACACGATACATTTTTTAAAAATTGACAATAATCAAATTTTAAATTCGACCTGTTTGAAGATGCAGACTTTCGTTGAAACACCTACAGAAACAATGTTCGACCAGCGATCGCTCTGAAATTTGGTGAAACTATAGAAAAAACATTACATTTTACGAATATGATATGGAATTTTTTTTTTAATATCTGGCGGGCGCAGTTCTCCTCCGAACGGCTAATCCGGTATACTAATCCATATAACTGCACCAAAAAAATTCTTTAGGTGGTTCTGGAATTTTTTCAGTATTTTTCCCGTATTCTGTGCCATTGATTCTACAAGAAACAGTTTTGAAAAATTGCAAAAAATCTAATTTTAAATTCGACATATTTAAAGATGCAGAAGTTCGTTGAAACGCCTACAGAAACTATGTTCGACCAGTGATCGCCATGAAATTTGGTGAAACTATAGATAAAACATTGCATTTTACGAATATGAGGAGGAAAAAAAATTAAAAATTTTTGGCTGGCGCAAGTCACCTCCGAATGGCTAATCCGGTATACTAACCCATATAACCACCCAAAAAAAATACTTCCAACGGTTCTGGAATTTTTTCATTATATTTGCCGTGTTCTGCGCCATTGATTCAACACGATTCATTTTTGAAAAATTGTAAAAAATCAAATTTCCACTTCGACCCGTCTGAAGATACAAACGTTCGCTGAAACGCCTACAGAAACTATGTTCAACCAGCGATCGCTTTGAAATTTGGCGAAACTATAGAAAAAACATTGCATTTTACGAATATGATATGGAAAAAAATTTAAAGAATTTCTGACGGACGCAGGTCACCTCCGAACGGCTAATACGTTATCCTAACCCATATAACCGCAAAAAAAATTAACTTTCGACGGTTCTGGAATTTTTTTGCAATTTTTTTCGTTTTCTACGCCATCGATTCAACACATTACAATTTTGAAAAATTGAAAAAAATTAAATTTCAATTTTGACCCGTCTGAAGATGCAAACGTTTGTTGAAACGCCTACAGAAACTATGCAGCCACTAGCATTCGTATCCTATTGAGACATTGCTGTTTGATAGCAAGCAGCATGCCTTGATTTAGTGTGGCCGCCACCTAGTCCGCCACACACTGGATACGAGGAGCATGTTGTCTCGTCGACTCGATCTCAGCTTCCATCTTGTGAATGCGTCGCTCATGCCTCCCAATCAGAGGGGGGTATCCCTCCTCTCTGTTCGAGACAGAATCTGAGCAGCATTATAGACGACAGATTTGCCAGATGTCAGCGTCTTCTGAAAGACTTTTGTGAATATTTGCAACCACCCGTAACAGTTGTTGTGGCTTCAGGGGCTTGATGTTGTGAAGAGTTCTACGGCTCTGATGCTGGTGATATGCAAGCCTCCTCTATAGCCAGACCGACCAGACTTCTCCGTTCTGCATTGCTATGGCAAATCATCGTTATCAGTCCCACCACCTTGCCTTTGACTCCTAATTCGTGGGGGTAGGTTATGGGAAACTAAGTAATTAGGTGGGGATAGCCTAGTCCTAGTATATCCACGGCCGTCATCAAAGGCAATGAATCATCTTTCCCTCTAGGGTGCGCCTGGGCTGCCAGTCCGGTTGTGCACGTGTTGGTCAGGAAAGTGGTGTCGTAACTTGGATGATGATTTGCCCCTCTGCGATAATAGTAATATCCAAAACGTGTCGATATTTGCCCCCTGTAGGAATCCTATTACACAAAATGTGGCACTGCAACAACGAGCCGGCAATTATGCCTGTATTATGTAAATTACGATGCCCTGCAATACCCCTATTATCCAATAAAATGGAATTTTTTCTTGTTATTGACATGGATTTCGCAAACTAGATTACACAGAGCGAGAAGCATGACATTATTCGGTTTTAATTCGAGATGAGATAAAAAGTAATGGGTATCTTTGCGTAATTATGGCGTGGCGAATCTGAAGATGCAATCGCTGTGAGAAATGATCGAATTCGCTGGCGTAGAATGCTCGGGAGTCCGTTTGATATTCTGCCGGGATCTTGTGCGGACGGGAGTCTAACAACTTCACCTATTTTTTTTTTTTTTGATGAATCAGTGGATTTAGGACGGGACGACCAGACTTGCACAGCGAAATGATGCAATTACGTTGGGCGTGATATTTTTGGATTGTCGTCCAGAGTATTGAATTACTATTTGGTTTTTTCTATTATTTTGTCCCGCGATACAAGATGAAATCGAATGGAAACATACGAAACAAAAACCTCTTCGAGTACGCAATAAATTCACTAAATCATCTCCACCACTCTGTATTGGTGACGAGTACCATTGAGGGCAGTACATGTTTTGGATTCAGTAGCATCCATCATCAGCCTGTTAGAGAGATGGCCTGTTCTTTTCAATGGTTCCCTACAGGAGTTTGTTTCTTTGCTCGTATTTCTAATTTATTTTCATTCAGCGATCAAATTCATCTTTCTGCATTCAATTATTCATTAGTTTACATAGGAATAACTATACTATGTGAACTTCAAGTCATCTAAAAATCGTGAAAAGACACAATTGGTAGGTTTATTTGAAATTGCATGTGTGCATGAAAAAAATATTGAATTTTACGAAATTTATTGAAAAAATCACGAATCAAAATTTTTGAGAGAACTGGGGTAGACCCCTGAAAATCGTGAAAAATACAAAATTGTCAGGTTTACTTGAAATGGCATAATCGTACTTGTGTGCATATGAAAAAAATGTTAAATTTTACGAAAATTATTAAAAAATTTACGCAATAAAATTTTTGAGAGAACTGGGGCCTCTTTCAACTCTAGATGAACTTTTCAACTCGAGAACGGTTGAAGATAGAGCAATTCTGTGAACGCCATTCGATTCAGAATGATTAAATTAGTATACTCTGTGAATTTCAATTCGATCGACGTAATTAAGAAATTAATCGAAAAAAAAGCCCAAGGGGTAGACCCCTAAAAATCGTGAAAAATACAAAATTGTCAGGTTTACTTGAAATGGCATACTCGCATTTGTGTGCATATGAAAAAAATGTTAAAATTTTGCAAAAAATTTTGGATAAATTACAGAATAAAATTTTTGAGAGAACTGAGGCCTCTTTCAACTTTAGATGAACTTTTCAACTCGAGAACGGTTGAAGATAGAGCAATTCTGTGAACGCCATTCGATTCAGAATGATTAAATTAGTATACTCTGTGAATTTCAATTCGATCGACGTAATTAAGAAATTAATCGAAAAAAGGCCTAAGGGGTAGACCCCTAAAAATCGTGAAAAATACAAAATTGTCAGTTTTACTCGAAATGGCATACTTGCATTTGTGTGCATATGAAAAAAATGTTAAATTTTGCAAAAAATTTTAGATAAATTACAGAATAAAATTTTTGAGAGAACTGAGGCCTCTTTCAACCCTAGATGAACTTTTCAACTCGAGAACGGTTGGAGATAGAGCAATTCTGCGAATTCCAATCGATTCAGATTGATTAAATTAGTATACTCTGTGAATTTCAATTCGATCGACGTAATTAAAAAATTAATCGAAAAAAGGCCCAAGGGGTAGACCCCTAAAAATCGTGAAAAATACAAAATTGTCAGGTTTACTTGAAATGGCATACTCGCATTTGTGTGCATATGAAAAAAATGTTAAATTTTACGAAAATTATTAAAAAATTTACGCAATAAAGTTTTTGAGAGAACTGGGGCCTCTTTCAACTCTAGATGAACTTTTCAACTCGAGAACGGTTGAAGATAGAGCAATTCTGTGAACGCCATTCGATTCAGAATGATTAAATTAGTATACTCTGTGAATTTCAATTCGATCGACGTAATTAAGAAATTAATCGAAAAAAAGCCCAAGGGGTAGACCCCTAAAAATCGTGAAAAATACAAAATTGTCAGTTTTACTCGAAATGGCATACTCGCATTTGTGTGCATATGAAAAAAAATGTTAAATTTTGCAAAAAATTTTAGATAAATTACAGAATAAAATTTTTGAGAGAACTGAGGCCTCTTTCAACTTTAGATGAACTTTTCAACTCGAGAACGGTTGAAGATAGAGCAATTCTGTGAACGCCATTCGATTCAGAATGATTAAATTAGTATACTCTGTGAATTTCAATTCGATCGACGTAATTAAGAAATTAATCGAAAAAAGGCCTAAGGGGTAGACCCCTAAAAATCGTGAAAAATACAAAATTGTCAGTTTTACTCGAAATGGCATACTTGCATTTGTGTGCATATGAAAAAAATGTTAAATTTTGCAAAAAATTTTAGATAAATAACAGAATAAAATTTTTGAGAGAACTGAGGCCTCTTTCAACCCTAGATGAACTTTTCAACTCGAGAACGGTTGGAGATAGAGCAATTCTGCGAATTCCAATCGATTCAGATTGATTAAATTAGTATACTCTGTGAATTTCAATTCGATCGACGTAATTAAGAAATTAATCGAAAAAAAGCCCAAGGGGTAGACCCCTAAAAATCGTGAAAAATACAAAATTGTCAGGTTTACTCGAAATGGCATACTTGCATTTGTGTGCTTATGAAAAAAATGTTAAATTTTGCAAAAAATTTTAGATAAATTACAGAATAAAATTTTTGAGAGAACTGAGGCCTCTTTTAACTTTAGATGAACTTTTCAACTCGAGAACGGTTGAAGATAGAGCAATTCTGTGAACGCCATTCGATTCAGAATGATTAAATTAGTATACTCTGTGAATTTCAATTCGATCGACGTAATTAAGAAATTAATCGAAAAAAAGCCCAAGGGGTAGACCCCTAAAAATCGTGAAAAATACAAAATTGTCAGTTTTACTCGAAATGGCATACTCGCATTTGTGTGCATATGAAAAAAAATGTTAAATTTTGCAAAAAATTTTAGATAAATTACAGAATAAAATTTTTGAAAGAACTGAGGCCTCTTTCAACTTTAGATGAACTTTTCAACTCGAGAACGGTTGAAGATAGAGCAATTCTGTGAACGCCATTCGATTCAGAATGATTAAATTAGTATACTCTGTGAATTTCAATTCGATCGACGTAATTAAGAAATTAATCGAAAAAAGGCCTAAGGGGTAGACCCCTAAAAATCGTGAAAAATACAAAATTGTCAGTTCTACTCGAAATGGCATACTTGCATTTGTGTGCATATGAAAAAAATGTTAAATTTTGCAAAAAATTTTAGATAAATTACAGAATAAAATTTTTGAGAGAACTGAGGCCTCTTTTAACTTTAGATGAACTTTTCAACTCGAGAACGGTTGAAGATAGAGCAATTCTGTGAACGCCATTCGATTCAGAATGATTAAAGTAGTATACTCTGTGAATTTCAATTCGATCGACGTAATTAAAAAATTAATCGAAAAAAGGCCCAAGGGGTAGACCCCTAAAAATCGTGAAAAATACAAAATTGTCAGGTTTACTCGAAATGGCATACTCGCATTTGTGTGCATATGAAAAAAATGTTAAATTTTACAAAAAAAATTAAATAAATTACGGAATAAAATTTTTGAGAAAACTGAGGCCTCTTTCAACCCTAGATGAACTTTTCAACTCGAGAACGGTTGGAGATAGAGCAATTCTGCGAATTCCAATCGATTCAGATTGATTAAATTAGTATACTCTGTGAATTTCAATTCGATCGACGTAATTAAAAAAATTAATCGAAAAAAGGCCCAAGGGGTAGACCCCTAAAAATCGTGAAAAATACAAAATTGTCAGGTTTACTCGAAATGGCATACTCGCATTTGTGTGCATATGAAAAAAATGTTAAATTTCACAAAAAAATTTAAATAAATTACGGAATAAAATTTTTGAGAGAACTGAGGCCTCTTTCAACCCTAGATGAACTTTTCAACTCGAGAACGGTTGGAGATAGAGCAATTCTGCGAATTCCAATCGATTCAGATTGATTAAATTAGTATACTCTGTGAATTTCAATTCGATCGACGTAATTAAAAAATTAATCGAAAAAAGGCCCAAGGGGTAGACCCCTAAAAATCGTGAAAAATACAAAATTGTCAGGTTTACTCGAAATGGCATACTCGCATTTGTGTGCATATGAAAAAAATGTTAAATTTTACAAAAAAATTTAAATAAATTACGGAATAAAATTTTTGAGAGAACTGAGGCCTCTTTCAACCCTAGATGAACTTTTCAACTCGAGAACGGTTGGAGATAGAGCAATTCTGCGAATTCCAATCGATTCAGATTGAATAAATTAGTATACTCTGTGAATTTCAATTCGATCGACGTAATTAAAAAATTAATCGAAAATAGACCCAAGGGGTAGACCCCTAAAAATCGTTAAAAATACAAAATTGTCAGGTTTACTCGAAATGGCATACTCACATTTGTGTGCATATGAAAAAAATGTTAAATTTTACAAAAAAATTTAAATAAATTACGGAATAAAATTTTTGAGAGAACTGAGGCCTCTTTCAACCCTAGATGAACTTTTCAACTCGAGAACGGTTGGAGATAGAGCAATTCTGCGAATTCCAATCGATTCAGATTAATTAAATTAGTATACTCTGTGAATTTCAATTCGATCGACGTAATTTAAAAATTAATCGAAAAAAGGCCCAAGGGGTAGACCCCTAAAAATCGTGAAAAATACAAAATTGTCAGGTTTACTCGAAATGGCATACTCGCATTTGTGTGCATATGAAAAAAATGTTAAATTTTACAAAAAAATTTAAATAAATTACGGAATAAAGTTTTTGAGAGAACCGAGGCCTCTTTCAACCCTAGATGAACTTTTCAACTCGAGAACGGTTTGAGATAGAGCAATTCTGCGAATTCCAATCGATTCAGATTGATTAAATTAGTATACTCTGTGAATTTCAATTCGATCGACGTAATTAAGAAATTAATCGAAAAAAGGCCTAAAGGGTAGACCCCTAAAAATCGTGAAAAATATAAAATTGTCAGGTTTACTTGAAATGGCATACTCGCATTTGTGTGCATAAGAAAAAAATGTTAAATTTTACGAAATTTTTTAAATAAATTACGGAATAAAATTTTTGAGAGAACTGAGGCCTCTTTCAACTCTAGATGAACTTTTCAACTCGAGAACAGTTGAAGATATAGCAATTCTGCGATTTCCAATCGATTCAGAATGAGTGGATTGCCAAAAATAAATTTACTCTAATTAACAGTACTCAAACAATTACACTCATCCTTTGTATGTATAAAAGGATTCCATTGGGTCATATCAAATTTATGCTCCTTCTGAGGAATGAGGATTTATTGGAGCATCGATATATCCTTATGCATGAATTGCCTGATGCCGATAAGGTCTGATTCAAAATTTGATTCATAGACCATTCCCGCCAACTTATAGCTCACGATTATCAATTTTCAATTTGTAATGCTGTTCTGCAGGATATGCCTAGTTAGAATTTCAAAACAGGCTCGTGACGTTCTGCGTCAGGTATAGGAAGAGGAACTAATCCGATGAGAATATTTTCAATATCCAATAGGAACTCAACAACATAATTCTGACTACAAATTCAGGGGTGCAAAATGAAATAAAAGGCAGAAGGGCATTTTTCAACATTTTCAAATACTGATGTTCCAAAGTCAGTTTAGTCCAAATAATCCAAAAGTGAGTTCTGAATATTCTTTGTATACAGTTAGTTACTGAATTCAGTGTTTTATTTTATGGTTTTACCTGTGATAGTTCTTGTACTTGTATCCCTTTTATTCACTAAATCATAAAAAAAACTCAATATTTCTTGTTGATTGACAGTGACCTCTTACACATATCACATAAAAATCAAAAGGAGAGACATTAACTTTTATTGTAAAACCGATACAAGTGCCACTTGTACCTCTCTTAACTATAGAAAATTAAAAAAAACTTGACTTTCATCCCGTGGGCCATTCTAAATTTATATTGCAAGTATTAAAACTCTTTTAACTAGCAAAATGAAAAAAAAAAGTTCATTCATTCAACTCTGTTAAGATATCTCTCATTCTTTTGTTCGAAGTCACTCATGGACTGCATAATTTCGTCCAGCTAATTTCGTATTCTTAAAGTCAACGACATTCGCTAAGTTTTAGGCACCAACTCGCGTATATATCAGGAACTGTCCAGATCCGAATTAAACGAAATACACAAAGTTAGCTCGACTAAATACATCGACAATTAGATCCGCCAAGTCCACACGACAAGCCCGAAAGTGTCGAAGAAAACGGTAAGTGTACAGTAAATATGTCACGGAACTTGTTCTCCGGTTTCTTGTCCTGTCAGTGAGCAGCGCTTGGAAGATTTAAAAGCGAGTATTCGTTATGACATGTCTCTAGAAAAAGTGGATGTCCGATGATGCATCAGATGTGCGATTTGCTTTTCATAACCTTGCGATTTACTTTCTGCTGATTCCTTTCTATCCGGAAGCAAAGGAGGACTAGTGTTAGAAGGATTGGTAGCAGACGAAGGTCATTTTATGGTTGAACTTTTTTGTGTCTAATAGCGATCTGTTTAGGACTTCTATATCTCACGGTTTGACAGTTTTGCACAACTAAGAAGCAGGAATTTACGTTCATTGTTTAAGATTATGTATCACATCAGCAAGTACAATCAAGTATGACTGACCAACAATGAAATATTGGAAAAGTTAGGATAGGTTTGAATGTGAGTGGCTCATGGTTCATTGTTGAGTGGCTCATGGTTCATTGTGGTCCCTTAGAATAGTACTCAATATATGTGATGTGTTACAAATATTAGATACATCGTTAAAAATCACTAATTATAATAACCCCACACCTGACACCATATGGTATACATCTCAACTGAATGAATGAATCCCTTTCAATTCGGTTTTCAAGTAGAAGGTTTCACATTGTTTGCTGTCAAGAATGCTCGTATGATCGAGACAGCCTGTAAAATCAGTCGTTTCAATATTTCTATTGAACAACTTTACTTAAGTCAACTAAAAAAATCTGATAAATTGATGAGGGATGTTGAGTACTGTCAAGAGGTTTGATGTGGCTATGGTGTTTAATATAAATAAGTCGCGATTTTTCAACAAATACATCAAACATTCAAGAATGTTGATTATGGTGGTAATTTTCTCAAAAACTATTCGACAAGAATACTTTTAACGTTTGCAATTGATTATTTTCATTACTCTCTTTTGACTAACAAATATTCTATCTGTATTCTAATCAGAGCCCAAAAAATTATTTCATATTATCTTATGACAAATTCAAAATTTGCAAAATAAAGAAACAAACTGCTTGCTTTCCTAAATGCTTAATTATTCTAAGCTTTCAAAAGAATAGTGATTTGGTGTCTAATTTCTTTTGGCTACTGCAAATATATGCACGATCGGCAATCTCCCGTAGTTTTTTTATTCATAAAATTCATATATTCCCGATCGTAATGAATGTGATGAAATTTGGAATTCATGAGTTCGGGGCCTAGCGGATTTTTCGATTTTAGTGTGCATTGTTTCTTTACCGTTAAAATCGTCGTAGCTGATTATAAAATCTGTATTCTGGCCCGACATGTCCAAAATAGAACGATAAACGTAATTTTGGTTCTTTATTTACGATGGTTGTATAACAATGAAGATTCGACAAGCATTGAAATGTTTTTTCAAGAAACAAAATAAGTTACCGAATGTGAAGAATTAGTGAATGTTCAGTACATGGACATCAAGAGAAGGGTTTGTTGTTGTTGACTTTGTGGAAGTTGTGAGCTTCAGGAGAACATTTATAATTTTTTTTCACAGAATCGAACACTATGTAATGATTTTTTCCACCAATGCGATACTGATGAATTTTTCATCGAATAATATACCAAAAACTGTTCTGCAGTTGTATAGCAATTTGTTATTCTATCAAACGAATGAGGAAATAATCTACAAAAGGTATTCATGGTGACAATTTCTTCATGAAACTTCATTAAAAATAATGAATGATTATGTTAACGGTTGCTTGAAATAACACTTCTCATCTCCGGATAATTTATACAAAATGACAAGATGCAACTGAAAGTAATCATCACTGTAATGTAATGAAATAATAACCATGAAATTGAATAAAACTTGCCGGAAGAGAAAATATCATGCAAATGCCTCCGATACACCAAGGCATCCATAATTCTTCAACAAATTTATAAATACTAAACTAGATTTGATAGTTCTCTTCCTGAAGCAACGTTCGCCAATGAAGGAAGGAGTCTGTCTCATTAAAGAAAAATTCAAAAAGATGTTGAAAGATGAACTTGTCAAGAAACTGTACCTCAAGAAACTGTACCTATCATTTAATTTCAGTATAACAAAAATTCCATTTTCGGAGGGGAGGGAGGAGCGAGAGGAGCAAGAGGAGAAAGAGAAGCAAGAGGAGTAAGAGGAGCAAGAGGAGTAAGAGAAGCAAGAGGAGTAAGAGGAGCAAATGGAGCACGTGGAGCAAAATGAGCACAAGGAGCAAGAGGAGCAAGAGCAGCGGGAGAAGCGAGAGCAGAAAGAGGAGGGAGAGAAGAGGGATGAGAAAAGGGAGAGAAGAGGGATGAGAAAATGGAGAGGAGAGGTATGAGAAAAGGGAGACAAGAGGTATGAGAAAAGGGAGAGAAGAGGTATGAGAAAAGGGAGAAGAGGTATGAGAAAACGGAGAAGAGAGGGATGAGAAACGGGAGAGGAGAGGGATGAGAAAAAGGAGAGAGATGAGTAAGAGGAGAGAGATGAGAAAAAGGAGAGAGATGAGAAAGAGGAGAGATATGAAAAAGAGGAGAGACATGAGAAAGAGGAGAGATAGGAGAGAGAGGAGACAGAGGAGAGAGAGGATAGAGGAGAGAGAGGAGAAAGAGGAGAGTGAAGAGACAGAGGAGAGAGAAGAGATAGAGAAGAGAGAGAGGAGAGAGAGGCTAGAAAGGAGCGAGATGAGAGAGAGGGGAGAGGGAAGAAAGAGGAGAGGAGGAAGAGGATAAGGAGCGAGAAGAGAGAGGAGAGGTAAGTTCGAGAAGAAAAAAGGTTATGGGCCATGTATGCACTCCTCTAAAGTAACATATTTTTCAGTTAAAAATAATGAAAAGTGAACCTGCGTTGTATCAGTTCAATCGTGACTACCGCTTGAACGTACCCGAGACAATTCAGCCGATGTTATTCATTTTCAATTATTATCATCGCTGTAAGAGTACGGTCCATTTTGATATTCTCTTCGAAGTACTCGTTGTTATTCACGCATCAACAGATCGATGTCATTCTCGTTTTTACATTAGGCAAAAACAATAACCCACTTACCAATTATCACGATAGAGAGTGAACTCAATACACGATGAATTAGGTGATTATCAACGCCATCTCCGTTGCCGTATTTGTTTTCATTCACTGTGAACTTGATGGTTATTGAAGTGGGCGAAAAAATAATGATGGATGTGGAATGTAGAATTGGGAACAACGCAAAAAACTTGGATGAATATAAGTTTACAATCACTATAAACACGAGGGACGAATGATTATTATTATTCGTTTGGTACAGAAAACGAGTGTAATACATACTTTTCCCAGCAGGAGGCTTTGCAGCCAAAAAGTCTTACTGTAGTCCTTATAGAGACGCCAACATATACAGATGATGATCATGATTCAATTACAATATATAATAGAAACAATATAAATGATAATAATAATAATAGGTACAGGTATTTGGGGTGGGGATGGGAAGAGGGAAGCAAGGTGGAAAAAGGAAAATGGAGAGAGAAGACAGGAGAGGAAAATGAAGAGAGACGAGAGGAAAATGGAAAGGGAGAAATGGAGAGGAAAGAGAGAGAGGAGTCAGGGGAGACAGGAGAAAGAGAGAGCAAAAGGTGCGAGAGGAGAGAGAGAAGCGAGAAGAGAAAGAGGAGCGAGAAGAGAGAGAGGAGCGAGAAGAGAGCAAAAGGAGGGAAAGAGGAGCGAGAAGAGAGCGGAAGGAAAGAGAGAGAAGCGAGAAGAGAGCGAAAGGAAAGAGAGAGGAGCGAGAAGAGAGCGAAAGGAAAGAAAGAGAGGAGCGAGAAAGAAGAGTGAGAGAAGTGAAAGGAAAGCGAAAGAAAAGCGAAAGGAGAGCGAAAGAAGCGAAAGGAGAGAAAGGAGAGGAAGGAGATAAAGGGAAGGAAGGATAGGAAGGAGAGGAAGGATAGGAAGGATAGGAAGGATAGGAAGGAGAGAAGGAGAGGAAGGAGAGGAAGGAGAGGAAGGAGAGGAAGGAGAGGAAGGAGAGGAAGGAGAGGAAGGAGAGGAAGGAGAGGAAGGAGAGGAAGGAGAGGAAGGAGAGGAAGGAGAGGAAGGAGAGGAAGGAGAGGAAGGAGAGGAAGGAGAGGAAGGAGAGGAAGGAGAGGAAGGAGAGGAAGGAGAGGAAGGAGAGGAAGGAGAGGAAGGAGAGGAAGGAGAGGAAGGAGAGGAAGGAGAGGAAGGAGAGGAAGGAGAGGAAGGAGAGGAAGGAGAGGAAGGAGAGGAAGGAGAGGAAGGAGAGGAAGGAGAGGAAGGAGAGGAAGGAGACGAAGGAGAGGAAGGAGAGGAAGGAGAGGAAGGAGACGAAGGAGACGAAGGAGACGAAGGAGACGAAGGAGAGGAAGGAGAGGAAGGAGAGGAATGAGAGGAATGAGAGGAATGAGAGAAAGGAGAGGAAAGAGAGGAAGGAGTGGAAGGAGAAAAAGGAGAGGAAAGAGGAAGGAGAGCAAGGAGGGGAAGGAGAGAGAGGAGGCATTGTGTGATACATAATGCATTCATTTTAGCTTTTTCTGATTATGAACTATTTTGCACGACGCAGAAGTGAGAAAAACCGAAAATCAATTAACTGTTTAAAGAGATGCAGCTTCAGTGGTAAATGTCCTAGAAACTTCATAAACAATAATTGTCGACAGAAAATAATTTTCTGCAATAACTCTGCTGACTTTTTCCACTAGTTAAAAAGTTTATTCAACTAACTGAAACAAAAATAACTTTGGAAATATTCCAAGCCGTAATAAATTTCTGTAATGTGCTTCCCATGTTTATGAATCTGTTCACTGTTTGTGACGGACTTTTACCACGGTTTCAACAAATACAGGGTTGAGTATGACAAGATTTGAAAGACACAATGGTTGGTATAAAGAGGCTAATTACAATTCATCTCGAAATAATGACTGTTTTAACTCTCCTTCAAACTTTTCTAATTCACCTAACTTTTCATCTGATGCCAATATTTTCCGCATCACAATTTCCAGCATAGATGGCTCCTTACAGTTCTTAAACTGTAAAAATTTCCATCTGAATGAACTACTCCTACATATTTGAACCACTTAATAGTAATTTATCTAGCACTTGAATGCTATCAATTCTTCCTATATGCCGTTCTTCCATCAGACCCACTCCCGCATCAAACCGATCAGTGCCAATATCCAGCAGGAGGACAATAAAAATCCCGACTGCGACCTCAAAATCTAACGCAACATCCATCTTGGCCGGCTCGCAACACCACCGTCGCATCTAACTGTTCAAGAAATCCAGCAAGCGTGAAAAAAAGCGCGTCTTCGCCAATAGCCGTCGAGGAATCTTCTTCTCCACCAATGACCATCCTTGCATAACGTCTATAAGACCGGACACCTGCATGATGAACTCATTTCGAAGTTCTTAGTCTCAGTAGGCGCTGAATCGTACTTCTTCCGTTGTTTCTTCTTCTCCTTCGGTTGAACTTGCAGTTGGTTCCGTTGCGAGAGAGTGACTTTGACTTTGACATCGAAGTGTGTCGGTGCGTGTGGTGAAACAAGTGAGTTCAACGCCTGCTAGCTTAGCTGTGACTTCTGTGGAGACGACGTCGACGAGTTGGGAGAATTTTTCGAGGTAGGTGATCGGTTTAGTGAAGGATTTCTGGGTACGGAATATATTGGTATCGGCAATAACGTTGAAAACTCGAGAGAAATATGTATTTGCCGTAATTGGATCACCCTGGAGGCTAATAACGATTGTGTGACTAAATATTATACATTCGGTATTATCCATAAACCAATTCACATATTTTTGGCATAGTAGATGGGAAAATGTATCACCATAAAAGAGAGCGAACATGCTCGAAATCAATTTTCTTGCGGTTTTGTCTTCACTTGAATGGATTCAGTTTATGTTTCCTTCCTCAAATTGGACGTAGATTCTTTCAAAAATGATGAATAATTTTGTGATGGATTGGCCTAATTGAAACTTTTGTGAATTCGTCATATGATATTATCGATGAAATTAATAAAGACACTGTTATCTGGGAAAACTTTGTTTTCAATTTGATAAAAATAGGATGTATATTCTACACAGGTATCAGTAAAGATGATATACTAAAGTTCCCAATGCTGTTTTTCAACACTTCCAAACGTTTTGATACCTATCTTGTTGAAATTTATGAATAACCGACTGCGAGCAATTTTCAGAAGACGAGTGGTATTTTTTTTAATTCTTCGTTCAAGCTTTCCATCCAGTGCAACACATATTGAAAAATATTGCTAAAATAGTTATTCAATATGAATGGGTCGTATCATGCCTTTCTAATCGTTTCCAGACTGTCAAAATTAAATAATTCAATGACAATTGGAATACAACTTCCTTGATACGTGAGACAGAATTGCCAATTGAGGACTTATTTTTTTATTAATTTTTATATTACTTTTATTGTTTCGTTTAAAATTTTATGGTTTTTCAAATAAGTACTTTTGAATTTCATAAAATCGTTGGATCAATCAAAAATCATCAAAAAAATCACTCTCAAAGAAGGTTTGATGGTGATATAGCATCTGAAGTTTCTTTCAATCCAAAAAAAAAAGAAAATAATTATCCTTAAAAAATCAAAAATCAATTTCTTTTCTCTAAATAAAATCGAATGATTTTGATTGAATATTGCCTTATAATTGATTTTAATCACGTATTGATCATATCAACTCTATATTTTCAATCGAATGTACAAAATCAATCAACTCTCTCCTATTCTTCCTGTTCTGTTCTAATTATAACGCTGATTAGTTTTTGATATCATTTGAGTTATTGGAAATATTGAACTGAACCGTATAAGGGAAAAAATCAAACTCTCACTAAGGCTCTTGAATTATCGACTGACAGAAGATAATATCCATCCTTGCTCACTTCTCTGAAGCACAATTTGGTGGTCTGCTTCTATCTATAGAAATGTTCATAGCAGTTGATAAGGATACGCTCGACAGCAAAGAATTCCCACCTTTGTCGTCAAGCTACTTACCTGCTGGACTATCTGTAATAATTCTCTCAATCAATCAAGCTTACAACCTCATAATATCAGGAGTATATTCTCCCTGCCCCTTTTTCTTGATGTGGTGAGAAAGTTTATCGATCCTTCGTGGCAAGATTAATTTCAATTCTTTGAACAGCTTCAATAGCATCATCAGCTTGAAATTGTCAGCTAGCTAATTACTCTTCTTTTTATCATTAGCAATATTCCCGAGTGGATCGTATTTTATCTCTATGAGAGTCTCATAAGGAAGTTGTTTTTTACATCCTGTACGCTTACTGATAGTTCGATGGGAGAATAATATTATTTTTCTACGGAATGAGTGGAGATTGCATATAACTTCTTGTGGAAAACTTGATGTTTTCTCGCTCTTATTCACGACCACGTTGGTGCTTGTATGAAGAAACTCGATTAATTAATGTTTTTGTTTCTGATCCAAACGATGAATCAAGTCGTATAGATGTTGTACTTATATAACTAACTACACATGAAAATGGTCGATTTGGTTTCCTTCCACTTATTTTCCATTTCAATGCTACTGAAGTACTACATTTTCTAACCTTTATGATACCGCTAAGAATTTTTTAGATTATTGGCCTCTGTTTTACAACGCGTTTATTATAGTCTTGATGAATGGTTTTTGCTCCGAAATAGTATATCACCGAAGTCTAATTCAATTGTTTATCAAAGAAACTTGAAATTGCCATGCCAACTTTTCTCGCTGTGAATAAATCACCGAGATGAAATTTATGTTTGGTAGGGAAAAAAGTGCTGTGGTAAGGCGATTACGTGGGATATTATTTATCCCTTTGGGGCTCACTTGAAGTCATCCTTCTTGTCGGGACGCAGACGGCACTGGATTCGCTTGGTGATTTATCATATTCTCATAAGAAACGCGGCAGGATCGCCATACGAACAAACTGGTTTGTTTGCAAATACTTCATAATGAATCAAATTCAAGGTGTGATGTAAATGAAACCGTCAATTTTCTCGCGTTGAAGATTTACAGGTAATAATTGCATTTTTGCTGGTGAGTGATTTTCAAATCTCAGTCTAGGATATCTTGTTCAATTATTTCAATTTCCCCAACCCTCTAGATCCTTTTTTCGATCTAAAGTCTCCTGCATGCCTTCCCAAGAGCAGGAAGATCACACGCATACTTTAGATGTACCGATTCGTGTCGAAAGAAAAGTGCGAATTTTTTTTTGCAATATTAGGCTCCTTGCGCAGCTGGTACAACACAGAGTTATAGCGACTGCGGGGTATTTTCCAAATACTTTTATGAATACATTCTCAGTTTTGAATTGAATCCACAGTCTTGTCAAAAGACAGAGTTCAAACTTTTTGTGGAAACATGAATTTACCATTTCACTCTACCATAAAAGACTACATCACTTTCTTGATGAAGAATGTGTACATGAATGAGTATTTTGTCCCCCATATCCAGACTTACAAATAATTTTATTATTTGAGTTGCAGTACCATTTTTTAGTCCAAAAGGCAGCTTGTAGGTTGATTTCATTAAAACAATCAAATTTCAATTTCATAGAGGATTGCATTACTTTTTTTGATAAAGAATGCTTACATCAACGAGTTTTTCATCTTCCATATTCAGTCATAAACAGATAGATAGGTTCTTATTCATCTTTAAGATCACAATAGTGATATTAGGTAAGTCATATAATAGGATTTGTATGAAACATCACTAGGAACCTAAAATTGATTTGATGAATTGGGTTGCAATACCATTTTTCACTCCAAAAGGCAGCTGTGTGCAATAATCTTTATTTTTATTGTAGGTTGTTTTCATTAAATAAATCAAATTACAATTTCCATTTGAGAATATTCCTTTTTTCAATCTCGAACTCGTTTTTGTATGAAAAACAAATAAAATTAATTAGTCATTTCACTCTACCATAGAGGACTGCATTACTTTATTTGACAAAGAATGCCCATCAACGAGTTTTTCATCTTCCATATTCAGTCATAAACAGATAGACAGGTTGTTTATTCATCTTTAAGATCACAATAGTGATATTAGGTAAGTCATATAATAGGATTTGTATGAAACATCACTAGGAACCTAAAATTGATTTGATGAATTGGGTTGCAATACCATTTTTCAGTCCAAAAGGCAGCTGTGTGCAATAATCTTTATTTTTATTGTAGGTTGTTTTCATTAAATAAATCAAATTACAATTTCCATTTGAGAATATTCCTTTTTTCAATCTCGAACTCGTTTTTGTATGAAAAACAAATAAAATTAATTAGTCATTTCACTCTACCATAGAGGACTGCATTACTTTATTTGACAAAGAATGCCCATCAACGAGTTTTTCATCTTCCATATTCAGTCATAAACAGATAGACAGGTTGTTTATTCATCTTTAAGATCACAATAGTGATATTAGGTAAGTCATATAATAGGATTTGTATGAAACATCACTAGGAACCTAAAATTGATTTGATGAATTGGGTTGCAATACCATTTTTCAGTCCAAAAGGCAGCTGTGTGCAATAATCTTTATTTTTATTGTAGGTTGTTTTCATTAAATAAATCAAATTACAATTTCCATTTGAGAATATTCCTTTTTTCAATCTCGAACTCGTTTTTGTATGAAAAACAAATAAAATTAATTAGTCATTTCACTCTACCATAGAGGACTGCATTACTTTATTTGACAAAGAATGCCCATCAACGAGTTTTTCATCTTCCATATTCAGTCATAAACAGATAGACAGGTTGTTTATTCATCTTTAAGATCACAATAGTGATATTAGGTAAGTCATATAATAGGATTTGTATGAAACATCACTAGGAACCTACAATTTATTTGATGAATTGGGTTGCAATACCATTTTTTATTCCAAAAGGCAGCTGTGTGCAATATTCTTTGAACTCGTTTTTGTAACAAAGAACAAAAATATTATCAATTTGCCATTTCATTGTATAACAGATGAATCTGTCACATTTTTGATAAAGAATGCGTACATTAATGAGTTTTTTATCTTCCATATTCAGCTTTAAATAGATAGATAGTTTATTCATCTTTGAAATCAAAATAGTGATATCAGACAAGTCAGAATAGAATTTGTATAAAACATCACTAGGAACATAATATTTATGAAATTATTAATTATTTTATGAAATGGGGTGCAGTACCACTTTTTAGTTTGAAAGGCAGCTTTGTGCAATATTCTTAAACTCGTTTTGGAACAAAAAACAAAATAAAAAATTTGAATTTCTCATCACATTCTACCATCATAGATGACTCCAAGCTCTGTGACTAATACATCGGTGGGCCACTATAGCAAACTTGTATGCTCGAACAAAAATAAAATTTGTATCTAGACGTCCGATCATGCTTTTCACACCGGTACTTTTTGGTACCACTATTAATATTCAGCGTTTCGCTGGAGGCATTTTTCGAATTCTAACCCAATTTCCACAACCAGAAGGCCATCATATAATCTCGTATGTGCGCAAATTCTGTTATTTGTTACGCGATTCTGGTATGAGTGGTACGGTTGTAGTGAATTTATGATAATTAGAAATTACAATTTCAATAGTCGCGACGACCAGCTCTTAATGATAGCGGTACATAACCGTTCACTTGTGCTATATAAGTTCGATTCAAAGATCGTTCACATTCTTGATGTGTACCATATGCTGGTAACGATGATGTTGCTGGTATGAAACGAACATCATGTTTTCGAAGAGTTTAACATCACTATTAACAGATTAAATATCACATGAAGTAAAGGAATGCTCCTCATCGTCAATTTATCCAGTTTCTCAGACCATGGAGGTTCGTAAAGACTGTACCCTACCACAAAGGTGTTATATTATATAAGGTCAACAGTCATCACGCTTTTATAAATTTTCGATCTAGCTCCAACCCGCTTGCCTGGCGGCTACGAATTATTCTCGAT
This sequence comes from Chrysolina americana, assembly GCA_958502065.1. Classification (NCBI taxonomy): domain Eukaryota; kingdom Metazoa; phylum Arthropoda; class Insecta; order Coleoptera; family Chrysomelidae; genus Chrysolina; species Chrysolina americana. The sequence continues at coordinate 88,298,241 of OY293414.1, forward strand.
ATTTCTTCTTCTTCTGCAAAAATGGACACCAGAGGCCGGACGTTTTAGTGGACCCGTTACGTGCATACACTTGACCCAATATCGAGTAGGCCATCTCGGTTGGCGTAGGAGTTGTTGGTTTCGAGGTAGGTAACTGTAAACAATGTGTCGGCGATCGTACATTTTTGTGATGGTCATTTGCATAGAAATACGAGAGAACGGAGATATGAGAAACTCTGGTGCTCTGAGAGTTCCATTCTTGGGTTTCGAAACTTGAAGAGTAAAAAGTAAGAACGTGTGTATCGCCGAAATAGGTGGGTTTCATGGTGGCACATGAATATCACGCTGTACGCGTCATTTTTATATGGTATGTGAACCACGTCTGCTAAATATGGATAGCTGAGAATCTAACGAGTTCAATTACACACAGCGGACTTTTGTATTAAAAAATGGTACTGCAACTCCCTAATTGACAGAATAAGATTCGTGGTCGAATATGGAAGATAAACTGCACTCGTTTTCAAAGAAGTTAAACCGCAAATTCATGTTTCCACAAGCTGCCAGATGTAGCTCAATGTCCGTTGTGGCATCAGCCAGGAAAGAAATTAATTTCGGTTAGACGCTTTCTTCATATTTTCAAGTCTAATGCACACAGCTGCCTTTTGAACTATCAAGTGGTACTGCAACCCAATTCATAAAACAATTTGTATGGATGAATATGGACAAAACTCATTCATGTACGCCCTCTATATCAGAAAAAGTGATGGAGTCATCTTTGGTAGAATGTAATGACAAACTCAAATTTTCCATTTTGTTTTTTGTTACAAAAACGAGTTCAAGTATATTGCACACAGCTGCCTTTTGGACTAAAAAGTGGTACTGCAACAAAATCCTTGAAATAATTTGTATGTTCCTTGTTTTATAGAAATTGTATTTCATAACTTGTTGGATATCACTTTTATGATCTCAAAGATGAATTGATAGTACTTTCGTTACAAGGTAGAATTATGATTTTAATTATGATCGATTTGTCATTTAAGCTGCTTAAGAATTATCATATTTTAAGATGCGTTGATCTTGGACTAATGTCTGATGACATTGGATGTTTTCTGTGGGAGTCCCCAATTGAAATACTTCGAAATCAAGTGTACCCCTTTGGAAAAGCTATAGTTTTACAACTACAGCAGCCTGTATCTCCGAAACTCCTCATAGGATAAGCCAGTTGACCCTGTTGTTGTGATATAAGAACCATTTTGCTTAAAAGAAGGGTAGAGTCCTTCCAGAAAAATCTGGAATAATTGATGCACCCTTTTTGAAGAATCTGTATATGGTTTCCCACTGCAACTACTATGAATATTTCTATCTACATAAACCTGCCCCCACAACCCATTAATAACTTTGCAACATCGCATCGATATATCATCCCGATCGTGAACTGCCACTACTTCCAATTCTGAAACTGATCTAGATTTCCAGTCATCCGTCTTTGTGGAAGGCTTTCATCAAGGATACGCCATGTCCGATGTCTGAGATTTAACTCGTCTTGTCTCTGTCAAGCAGGAGGAAATGTTGACGTGTATTCGATCCGAGAACCGTATGTCATCCATTATGATGTCTCGTTGTTGCTGCCCGTACAGCTTATTCTGTCAGGCTTGTGCTTTGATATTCGAACTCGAAGAACGTTGTTCTTGATTGATATTTGTTGCTGGTCAGGATTACAACGCCCTTTCAAGATACAACGGGAATGGATGATTCAGGATGATAAAATGAAGATGGTTCTGAAACGTTTACAAATAAAAGTAGAACTTAAATGGAAGCTCGTCTGATGATTTATTTGTTTTGTGGAACACCTCCAAAGAAAAATACTTCTGAAACTTCTGAAATTTTTTCATTATTCTTCCCGTATTATGCGCCATCGAATCAGAATGAGAGTAATTTTTCGAAGACTTTTTACACGAAATTTTTTTGCGTCCGCTATCACTACCGAGAAGACTAATATTATGTCCAGTCGAACTTCGACGACGTAAAAATACCGTAATACCAAGGAATTTTCGCGACTATTCCATCATCTTGTAGGAAATTTTCTCAGCTTTTTTTCTATATGAATATGTGTTTGATGAATGTGTTTCCGTATGTTAGGAAACAGCAGAAAATGTAAAAGGTGCACGGAGTTCGGCATTTTAGCATGTACAACCGCCAAAGAAAAATACTTGCGAGAGTTCTAGAATTTTTTCACTATTTTTTACGTATTCTACGCTATCGATTCAGTATGAGAGCAAGTTTTCGAAGACTTTTTACACGAAATTTTTTTGCGTCCGCTATCACTACCGAGAAGACTAATATTATGTCCAGTCGAACTTCGACGACGTAAAAATACCGTAATACCAAGGAATTTTCGCGAATATTCCATCATCTTGTAGGAAATTTTCTCAGCTTTTTTTCTATATGAATATGTGTTTGATGAATGTGTTTCCGTATGGTAGGAAACAGCAGAAAATGTAAAAGGTGCACGGAGTTCGGCATTTTAGCATGTACAACCGCCAAAGAAAAATACTTGCGAGAGTTCTAGAATTTTTTCACTATTTTTTACGTATTCTACGCTATCGATTCAGTATGAGAGCAAGTTTTCGAAGACTTTTTACACGAAATTTTTTTGCGTCCGCTATCACTACCGAGAAGACTAATATTATGTCCAGTCGAACTTCGACGACGTAAAAATACCGTAATACCAAGGAATTTTCGCGAATATTCCATCATCTTGTAGGAAATTTTCTCAGCTTTTTTTCTATACGAATATGTGTTTGATGAATGTGTTTCCGTATGGTAGGAAACAGCAGAAAATGTAAAAGGTGCACGGAGTTCGGCATTTTAGCATGTACAACCGCCAAAGAAAAATACTTGCGAGAGTTCTAGAATTTTTTCACTATTTTTTACGTATTCTACGCCATCGAATCAGTATGAGAGCAACTTTTCGAAGACTTTTCACACTGAATTCTCCAAATTCTCTCTAAAAAAGTCAATTAGATTGAAATGAGGAGACCGTTAGGGTTCAAATCATCGATGGGGAATCTTTTGGTCTACGTCTAAGTGACCTTCAACTAGAAAGTTGAAATGATAAGATGCTCAAACATTATACCATATTGAGTACTATTCCATATAGCACATGATCAAAAGTACTGGAATAGGATCAGAACGGCAAGCATGTTTGTGGCAGTAACTTTGTTTTTATATGCATGACAGTCTGATGATCAGGTCCATCAGAGTTTTTAGCTATGACTATCTACCTCGTGAAAGCGATGTTATGTTGTTATGTGAGTAATTATACGTTTTCTCGGCATAAGAATGATATGTGACGTTTTGGTCTACGAGCTGGGTGTCCTACCTAAATTTCTAACATCACATTCCGATACCACCCTCTGGGACCAATATAGACATGATGATTATAATCATTTTTATCATTATCATTCACGGTCAACACATGCATTACGAAAGTCCCGTAATCTTTCTCAATTTCTCTACGATCATAACGTAATTATTCATCTTTTTCCTATCATCCTGCTATATAATTATATCAATTCCAATATCCTACGTAATAAATCATCTCCGTTTTGATTTATTCGAGATTCATTCGTTTTTTGTTCCCGTCCGATTCCAAGTTTTTAGTGCGCAATGACGTAACATTATTGAGTCATTAACGATTCAACCAAAGCGAATATCAGAGCTGCTTTCGATCTCGCAAACGGTCCACGATAACGACGTTTCCTGCACTTTTTCTGTCGCAGACCACACAACTGGTCGCTTACCAAAAACTTTGCGGTTACCAAGAAGGCAGATCTGTTTTGCCTCAGGGAGTTTTGATCTCGTTTTCGGTTTCAATTTGTCAGTTGGGAATGAGGCATTTTTTGTCGAGTATTGCCTGGTTAGCTACAAGTTTTCCAATTGCTATATTCTCGACAGTATTATCTCCTAGCTTACCAACCAATCACTGGATTTTACCTTTTGGATTTCAGCCAATAGAAACGATACCACGGTGAGAATGCACTTTTATTTTTGTTTTACTATCTATCACTTCCCTCAAGTTAAATCTTAATTACTAATAATTTCCGTCGACCGTTTATTTACGATGTATTTTAACGCACTCAAAATCGTTGATTGATGACCCCTGTTAATGAATGATTTTTTTTAAATCAACGATTCACTTATAATAGCTAGATAGTCACGCAGCCGGCTGGTAAAATGCTGGTTTGAGTCCTGAGGTGATGGCAAGGTCGAGGGTTCAATCCCCAAGCGGTACCATTTTTTTTTTTTGAAAATTATGGTCAACGGAAAATTTGGTAACGAACTCGTGAATCAAAATGGCGATTAACAATCTCGAACATTAACTCAATTGTTAATCGCCCTTATTAATACACTTACTTTGCCACTTTCGTACATCCCCTCCGCACTTTCAAATCCCGTGAAAAACAAGAAAATGTTCGATGAGTCACTATCTACAATTTAGGAACTAGACTATAGATACCAATTTTTCTTTCAGTAATCTGCTAGAGAGGACTATTCTACGTATATTACAATTAATTATTTACTAACCACAGATAGAAGATAATCGATGTATAGGCTTTGTAAGTAAATATCAACAATATCAAAAATGTTACTGAAACAGGAAGTGATATCGATTTGGCCATGTCAAAATTAACCGCAAAAATATTTCAACAAGATTTATTGTCCCAATTTATACTCGAGAACAATATCCGGCTTGAAAGAAGAAAAGAATGATATTTCTCACGCGAAAATGATACAGCTGCGTGCAACTTTTTTGAGGAGAATTTAATTTCATGCTGGCACAACAGGTCTAATTTAAATTTTTTAATATGTGTCCGCTGAGAATGAGAAATGCTGGGTACAGTAGAGTTCCAGTGTCGTATTCAGAACAAGTGCTCAACGATGGAAAATGTAAACAAGATGAATTGCACGAAACATTAAATTTTGGAAATATGTTTGAAATTTCTGTATGGTCGTTGGCAAGTATTTTTCGGGAGTAATTACACAAGTGCTTCAAAATTACCGAGTTTATTTTCATATTTTGTCTCGAAGGAAAGTTTTTTTGAGTTGTACAAAAAAAATATTTTTGTTTTTCATTTCATTTGCTCCTGGAGAGTTCTGGTGCGAATTATGTCGTGAATAATGAATCTATGTCATCCATTTCTTCAATTCCTCAACGTTATATTGTTTTTAAATCTTCTATATCACTAGAAAATGCGCAAATCTCACTCAAAATGTTTGCAAGCTAGAAATATTTGAAATGAAATATTACTTTCCGTGGTCGTAATTCTATCGATTGGAAATATTACGTACAAATTAGTTCAATTATATAATTTTGATACAGCATTCCTCCAAGACGACTCTGTCGAATGAAAAAACTACATCACCAGCATGGCGAGATATGAAGCAATTAATCATTCTGGAGAGCAGACCATCTCGGATTGATATGGTAAAAAAGGCATTTAGAATGAAATTTCTGGCACGATATAACGCGGAATCGGATAACTGTGATGTCTGTGAGATTTCTCAACTCGTGATGAGTGTGATTTCACAGGGTGTCGGTGATGCGATGTGCTAATAAATTTCAACATGTGACGTGGATGTTTAATTGATGGTTCAATACAGCGATGTACAGTTCACTCGGGTATTTGTTGAAATTACGTAGGTATGAGAATTATATTTCGATGGCAACCGTAGTGATAATCTTATACTAATAACACATCAAGTTGTTGAAAAACTCAAATAAAAGATCTACACGGTATTATGAAACTCCAATATATGCTGACAAACACTCCTGAGATCAGTTGCAATAATTGTACTGTACAAAAAACATGATTCCAGTTAAATCGATATTTATTGACTTATTCACTGACATTGAGGAAGAAGTTTATAACAAGGAAATGAGGAAATGTACATAGAATGTACTACTATGAAAATCTAGGAAAAAATCAATGAAACTTCCAGAGAGATACTAATCCTAATGTATGAAGCCGAGCATGAATTGAAAGAAAAATTCAGAATCAAGGCAAAAATAGAACTTCATGAGCTCAGCTTCAAGTCGGAAATCGAAGATTACACAGAAGGAGACAATGAAGGAGAAAATGAATAAAAGATTTTTTTCTCGATGAGACACTCGGAGACCAAATAGAATAAATGAATTAGCAGGAGAGAGGAAAAATCCCACAAAACTCCAAGAAAACATACAGGAGAAATCACATAAACTGCTATAGCAATAACATAAGACCCGCGAGTCAGCCTTACTACAGGTTTTTTTTTTTATTGTAGGAGAGATGAACTCCTCAACTCGGGAAAAGTTTAAGATAGAGCAGATCTGCGAACGCCAATCGATTCAGAATGATCAAATTAGTATAATCTGTGATTTTCAAGTCAATCGATGTGAAACAAGATTATTCGAAAAATCATGGAAAATACAAATTCAGTAGATTCACATTAAATTCGCACCATTAAGGTAAAATTTCAAGGTGATTCCGACTATACCAGCATCAAAAAGGAATAAAACGTCAATAATTCCCTTACACGATCTAATTTACTCAAATTCTCATTCTCCACTTTTCAAAAAATCGCAAATGTCCTTCAAAGTTATCTCGATAAGCTAACTTCGAATTATAACACAAACATGAATTTTTATAACGAATTGAAACTATTTCAAAATCAACATTTTCTGGGTGAAATTGCGTTTTAATTCAAAAATACGATCTGATTCCGCATTTTTGAGAGACAGAACAAATGAAAGAGAAAGAGAGGGAAAAAACAATTGAACTAAGAAAAAATACAGAAGAAACTACAAATACCAGCTGAGCAATAAAAAGAGGCCCTCGAGACCTTCTCGGCACTGTAAAAACTACTAGCTTTGTATACTGTAGGCCAGTATACAAATAAAGTAATAGAGATCAGTAAAGAAAGCCTTGAAAACATTTCCATTGCCTTGAACTCTTTAGGAAAAGAAACGATATGAAGAAGAAAAGAAGCATAGCAAACGTTTCTGACTAAAAATGCCGAATTAGAGGATACATTCCAAGGCAAACAACAACAGAGGTCATACCTGAAATAACAACACAAAACGAGGCCTGGATATATCTTCAGATAAATCGGAACAACAAACAACAGCGTGGCTTCTTGAAACGAACAACAGTCGATTTTCAAAACATAAAAACCATATCGCTGCTGTATAAAACACTAATCCGAACCAAACTTGAATTTGCCTCCATCATCTGGGACCCAGGAAAGCTCCACCTCATCAAGAGTCTCGAAACTATAAAAAATATCGAAGGTGTCCTGATCGCTCATCTTTTGAGCCACTACTTAAAGAATTCATTACTCCAAAACTAGCAAATAGAAGGCTTACTCAGAAGATGTTGTTTATATTCAAAATATTAACAAAGTGAAAGTGAATTTTTACTTTCCTTAATCAAAATACACGTTTCTAACCCGAATTTACGCCCTGCGCGCTTATTATTTCAAAACTGGCCTACGCAAGGTGATGTTGGAACTCTGATACATCTTGTATAAAGTTAGAACTATATATTTATTTACCAATCAGCTCAATTATCGTTATTAGGTTTATTGCATGGTTTAATTCTTATTATGATTATTACGATTATTATTAGTTAAAGAATCTTACAAATGTTTAGCAATAAGTTGAAGATGCCTGTAATAAGGTTTCTTGTAACCTGTTTGTAATCTTTTCTAAATAAATAAATAAATAAATAAATAAACAGCATTGAAAAAAGAACAGACACCACTAGTAGAAGAGGACTGTAGCAGTAGGTAGTAGGTAGCGGAAACAGGAAATCTGCGGTATTTTATCTAGCAAAGACAAAATCACTTTCCAAAGGGCCATCCTTGAGATAAAAGGTCATTCACAAAAAAGGCCAAAATACGTTCACAGAGGAAATGAACATCATGAAGAAGATAAGAAGAATAACAGGACATGGAAGAAAGGAGAGGCTCAGTGGTAGACAAACAAACCACCACCAACGTTATTGAGGTCACTGTTCCAATTTTTAATATTTCTCAGTCTGTCACTGTTGTAGATCTCTTCGAAATACGAGCCAAGGTGCATAAGGGAATTGAGAAAATCGTGGTGCTTTAGGGTCTTAGAGATGGCGCTGTAATGATATTTCCAAATGCATTTTTAGACTCCATTGGATCAGCTAGCCACCAGTAATGACTGATAGTGAGATTGTATATAGAAGCTTCACCAATAGGCTAGCAGAAATGGTTCAATGGTAGTAGAGGACAGTGGTTGTTTCACGTGAAGACTTGCTTACAACAGTTTCCCTCAAGTCCGATTGTTTATAATATTGTTATTTCCGTCAACCAGCTGCACATCCTTAAGAGTACAACCCTCAAAAGTCTTCGAAAGACTTGTCTGAGCTAGGCAAGACGCAGCCCTTACCTTTTAACGTGTGATGCCATGCACGAGACCGATGACCATGCTGGGAATAATTGAACCCATGATCCTTAGGTTAAGAAACAAGCGATCTACCATCATGACTATCACGGCCCGTATGTTTGTCTTCATCAGTTGTATCGTCTATTGAAATCCACAAATTTCCCCAGTCAATCCATCCCACGTGGCGCCACTGCTTCCAAGTGGAGTAAAGACCTCAACAAGAAACTAGTTGAGGACGACGACCATAAAAAATATCGCGTGTCAGATGAAGCTAATGCGATTATCTTATGCTTTCCGTAATAAATTTCCAGCTCGGCGTTCAACATATCGGCCGGAATTTATTGGTCATTCGAAAAGGCAGTTAATGAAAACGGAAAAAGCGGAATCACTGCCAATTAAAATCGGGATATTAAAACTTAGAACGTTGTGGTGGGATTTCATGGCGCTCTACGACCAGACCCACTTGTTTGTTATCTATAGCCGGAATGGGTCGTAAATTCGTCTCGGCGTTAGCTGGGATGCGAAGGAATGAGGAGGAACACTTGAGATTTGCATAGGGGGGTGGTTAACTCCTTGAGGGGCAGACATTTTCGAATAATAACTCCCTGATGGGACACGAAATCCAAAAAACATCTGTGGTAGTTTCTAGCCCATTTAATTGTAGAAATTTCAATATAATTCCATATGAATATAAAGGGAAGCATTTGAAGAAGAAAATAGGAGGATCGCATGTGAACTTGACAGGCGGTATGAAAAAGTTCGTAACAATTCTTATTTATGGTCAGTCAAAGTGCCACTAGGGAAAAATCTTGTGTAATAGAATTACAAAAGAAGATGACAAAAAAAAATCATGGAAAATATAACCAAGTTGAAAGATATAAGAGGAGAAAGAGTTTTTATAATCAACGATTTGACCAAACAGGAAAGGGAAAACAAAAAAAAAGAACATTTGCGTAACAGGAAAAGCAAAAAGGCAACGAAAAAAACATAAAATACAATAAGGTAGTAAACGGAGAAGAGTGGAGATGGAATAAAGAAATAAATAACATCAAAAAAATGGAGAAGGCAATTCCAAAAAACTAGATATCAAAACAAAAAGTACAAGGAACGGAAAAAACGACACAGCAATGAAATGGACTACGAGTTGAACAATAAATAATGAAGAAACAGAAGTATTTGAAATTGGCACTTGGAGTTTTAGAAGTATGTTTGGGAAAGAGAAAGAATTAGAAGAACAAATCTGAAATACAGAATTGAGACTACTAGCTATAACAGAGACCAAAAAAAGGGACAAAAAACGATACAATTGGATAATGGAACAATTATTATTAGTATTGGAACTCAAAGATAGGGATATAATTTCCAAAACTATAATAGTTCTATATGGGCGTAATGGAGACTAGATAACAAAGAAACATTCTGCTGGGATTCAACTAGAGCCACAGAAGATGCCGAGGAAGAACTAATTATACTAGGAGACATGGAGTTTGAAAAACTGCGTCGAACGCCGCTAACCGTGTGAAAATTGGTTCCTTTATTCAAAAGTTATCGCGGTTTGAAAATTCAAAAATTGTATAAACTTCTATCAGACTTTTGAGCTCGGAGAGCACATAATGACACAAAAATCATATTTTTGAGCTCGAAGAAATAAGCGAAATGTTGAGCGCTAAGGTATAGAGTTAGCGAGAAGTTGCAGGGATGGCCTTTAGAGTCAACCGTTTTCCTAATTTGTTTTTGTCAGATTAGGTGAATTCCTCTAGATAATCGTCAGCTAGGAGACAGCAAATCTAGGAAATAAAGATGAACCATATATATCTTAATCTGACGTGCTTGAGTATTTCAAACTGGCGATTTTTTTTTTATATTATAATAATGGCCGCGAGTTTGCATCGTTGGCATCGTGGGCTCCCCTACTATAATACATTTTTCTAGCATAAAGATATACACAAGTCAACACGATAAATGAAAAGCATAAATGAAAAATCGATAATAGATTATGTATTATGATAACATGAATGAAATACTAAATATTTTCAATAAAATGTGAGAGCAGAACTAGCAAGCGAAATTTAAAGAACATCGAGTTATCAATTCGAAAACTTTAAAGAAAACTCTATCGTTTGCAATCACAACAGAAGTCATGAATATAAAAAAGGGGCTCAAAAATCATAACACACTTAAAATTGATGAGATATAAAGCTAAGTAAATATCAATACTTCCTTCCTTTTACTTGTTACAGGGAAATAAGTTGCCAAAGAAATTACGTCGCAAGTAATTGAAGTATCTGTGGTTCTCTCATCATCCTGTTGAAATTTTATTCAAAATTCCTTTTTTGCTCAGTCCAGCTCGGCAACAGTCACAAACATTGGGGGCGTTTTCCCTTTGAAGAGGCCACTGATCTCACGTTGGAATTTCTATTAGGAATCTCATTCGGGTTTTTCATCACGAGCGCTGTAAGAAAAACGTTTCAACTGAAAGGTGTGAAATTTTCATCCGCATCCCAGCTAGCGCATTCCGAATGTTCCACGCTTCTTCTTTTGTTTCTGCGATTCTCTCCTCTCGCCGGACCGAGACGGAGCGGAGCAAGAACTACTTGATTTAGCATCTCCCGGAGCGGTCTCCGGCTTTTTTCCTCTCACCCACCATAACAAATTGTGGCAGAGATGTAATAGAGTAAAATAAGTGAGTGTATAATACTAAAAACCAGTTTATCTACGGCTCCCATCATTGATATTCCTCGTGGTCGGAGCCGGAGTTCTATTAATAATCGTCTTAGACGACCTTGAGAGTTCAGCGTAGGTCAGTAACATGCCCTCCGAGATGGTCTTGTTTTTTATCTTTCTTCGGATGCATCAGTGACCAGCGCAAGAAGTAGCCGAGAGAGTACGTACTTGTACAGGGTTCGAAATTACGTGTCGCTGGTACAGCGTTTGGAAATTGCATATTCTGCCTTGTTTGTGCACTGGAAATGTTCGGATTTCACTTTTATTAAGAGGAAGTCTGCCTTTTACTTTTATGCAAATAAGATAGAAACTGGGAACATCCGCTTGCCACAGAATACAATGGATTCGATCACATTTCGTGAATTTATTATTCGTTCCGACAGATTTTGAATACAAATGCCAAGCAAACCTGTCTGAAATTTCTGAAAAACTTCTATCTATAGTAATATCTCTAGGACATTAATAATAAGTATATTTTAATGTACGAGAGATATTCGGCGTAATATTTTTTCTTGATCGAGATTTAAGTATGATTTTATAGAATTTTTATTGGTATGACCAGTAATTTTTTCAGTAATTGTTGTTCATCTACACCAATTTTTGAAAATTCGCTAACAGCAGTTGATCTGTGATTTGGTATCTTGTTGTCCTTTACATTAAAGCCAATTGCCACCGCAGCACATTTAGTCCATCCATTTATTGTATTTCTTCCAACAAGTACCTAGACTATCGTATCTACCATTTGTCAGTTTCATTTTTCCAGTGTCGATTTAGGTTTAAGAACAGTCGAGGTGAGGTAATATTGTGGCCTAGTTTTAATATCAGTTTATGAAAAAGACGTACAGGGCAAGTTTGTCTTTCACATTTGGAAACAGACCATTAACTACTTGTACAGCTTTTAGAATCATCTTGGCACGTTTTACTGAACACCGGATTGCAATTTATTGGAGAGTCATCGTTATTTTTCTCGATTTGAAAAAAAAATCCCTTACAGAATCAAAATTGCGAAGGTGTTGTAAAAAACCTATGAAATCTTCAATTAAATCGGAATCGACTTCAAATTTGGTGGGCATGTTCAGAAAGGACACCAATTCATGAATTAGTTTACAAAAAAATATATATTTTGAGGAAAATTACCGCTCTTAATTCTAGCTGGACTTTTCAACTCGAGAACGGTTGAAAATATAGCAATTCTGTAAACACCTATCGATTTTAAATTGTGAAATTAATATAGTCTATGAATTTTAAATGATAATATGGACAAACAAAAATTGTAGAACGAGAACATAACTTGAAATTACAGAGGTTCCGTAAAAATACTATGAAATCTGTATTTGACTCAAAATCGACTTCAAATTCGGCATGCATTTTCAAAATGGATTGAATTTCACGAAATTCAATAGAAAAATGATGGAAACTCTCGATGAACTTTTCATCTCGAGGACGGTTGTAGATAGAGCAATTCTGCGAACGCCAATCGATTTAGAATGATGAAATTAGTATACTCTGTGAATTTGAACTGAAAATATGTTTTCCTAGTCATACCACACAAAGTAATTTCGATAACTAACGAATTAACGAACAATTTCAACTCGAAATTCCAGAGGTTACGTAAAAAGCCTATGAAATCTGTAATTGACCCGGAATAGACTTAAAATTTGGAGGGTTTATTCAAAAAAGAAATAGAATTTCTCGAAATCCTATAGAAAAATGATGGAAACAAAAATGTTGACAGAAAATACCGTTCTTAACTCGAGATGAACTTTTCAACTCGAGAACGGTTGAAGATAGAGCAATTTTGCGATCGCCAATTGATTCAAAATTATGAGATTAGTGTATTCCAAAAAACAAATACTCAAAAAAAGTCCTAAGGGGTAGACCCCTAAAAAACATGTAAAATACAAAATCATCAGTTTCACTTGAAATGCACACTTCATATGCAAAATTTCATGCTGATTCCGATAATATATGGTTTTTACATGTTCAGATTCAAGGTTTAGCTTAAAAAAGGAATAAAAGTCAAAAATTCCCTTGCAAGATCATGACTGCGGAGGTGTTGTTAAAAAATCTATGAAATTTCAAGTGAATTGATTTCATATTCGGTGTTCATAATCAGAAAAGATAACGATTCACGAATAAATTTACAAAAAATAATATAAAAATGTTTTTGATGGAAAATGGCCCCTCTCAACTCTAGCTAGACTTTTCAATTCGAGAACGGTTGAAGATAGAGCAATTCTGCGAACGAAAATCGATTCAAAATGATGAAATTCGTGTATTACATGTTAATTTTTAGTTGTAGGGGGCAGTAGTTGTTTTCTGTTGGATATATTGTCGACAAAAATATCCATTATATGGGATTTTTTAATCTTATTCTATTTTCACGATGAATGAAGTCTATTCTAGTTTATTTCCTTCTATTCTTCGACACTATTTTCCTGAAATCATGGTCCTGAATCAATTATCACAGTGTAAATGTCCTCGATGAATAATTATCCGCCTTGTCTCCATCCCAATATGGCCCAAGCGACACTTCATGAATAATGCATCCACTGATACCGAAAGTGCTACACAATTCCGGAAAATAAATAATTAACCATTTCCGTACCACTTTTCTCCCCTCTCAGCAATTTCAGCAATTCCAAGACGAGACTTGTACGGAGAGGAATGTTTTTAATGGAATTTTAATTCAAAACCGCATTGTATGCTGTGGTAATACTCGGTAGAAATGACACGATGGAGTCGGTGGATTCGTCAACTAGTCTTCAAGAAGTAATAGGAATACTGGAGAAATACAGTTATTTTCCTAAGACACTATGCTTGGCTTTGAAATATAAGATTTATGTCTGAACAGGAAAACTCGCAATTACAAGGCTGCTATATAGAAGGAGCACAAAACGAAACCAATAGTAATAAAAGAAAAAAGATAGTAATATGGTATCCATAGCAGAAAAACCTGACATTCTTTCACGACCGCGACGTGAGAAACAAGCGAAAGCCGAGACAAGCAACATCAAGACCAAAAATAGGCATTTTTCTATGTATCACGATCGTGAAAATTTCATTAGAAAATCTTTGTTTTTATTCGACTTATATTTGTAACAAAGATTTCCAGGGCTGAGGCAGGTCAAAGATCTCCTCGGCAATTTCAACCTAGCAAGATCGAAGACACTGATTAACCTCAGCAAAAGTAGTCTCAAGACAATCACGGGATGTCTGAGGGGGCACTGCAGACTCAAGGAACACTTTAGAGGAGGACAGCACCTGCAGATTCTGTGGGGATCATCCAGAAACACTCCACCATATATTGATGGAGTGTTATGCTGTACATCACAAAAGACTGAATATACTGGGATCACACCAGCTGACTGTGAGAGAAAACCACGAATATACCTCCTTGAAATCCTTGAATTCCTCGAGGAATTGAGGCTTGAGGGGCTGCTGTAAACGAGAACACCTTGAAATAGCAGAAGAAGATGGGGCACAATAGATCTAATTAGGTCGCAGGGCATCAGTCACCATCCATACTTATCGTTACCATTACTAGATAAATGCGTGCCCATGCAGGGTTATTGAAGCACGTGCGATTATTACGCGTATGTACTTTTAACCCGCGTGCCTGAAAACTGACAAGTCACATATTATTATGTGCCTTTCACTTATGTTTCTATGACAAGAGATTAGATCAAATTGGAGCTATCGTGCAACAAGCCTCAGATCTATTATGGAAGCACACTAAATCTTTTAGAGTTCTCTATCTAGCCCTATTTTCGTTACGATAGTTGTTTTTACAAACCTTGTGTTTTCTTCTCACGGCGTTAGCTTTGACAAGCCCTCGCAGTGTCATGGTATGTGTACTGGTGTTTCCTCTTCTTCCTGGTAGAACCTGCATAGCTTTCTTCCTGACGACTGATTATACTCAGAAATGTCTTTTCCTCCTCGTATGCTAGAGGAAAAGTGACATTTTTCTCCCTGGGTAAACTAATAACTATTTTTCCATCAAGATTAAAGAAGTATTCTTTATCCACAAAAAATCTTTTTTTGGTGGCTATAGAAAAATAGTTAACTCATTGCTTGGGAGTTTTTTGAATATTTATTAGATATTTAGTCCGACTTTGGCAATACATTTACCATAATTTGTGCACTATGATTAGTTTTTCTAGGTAATAATTACTCTGACATGCTGAAAAGACTGTTGTCTATTGTATTGCAACTAAAGATAAACACTTATCCTTATTTGCTTGCTCTTTTTTTACAGCAATGCCTATGAGCTGCTCAGATTGTTACGGGAGGTCGTGGGTATCGTTATCTGCTAGTACGACAGATATATCCTGTGACAAATGTAAGGTATAAAGATAAAAGATATTAGGTATGCATGGGCACCAGGTTCTTTTTTTATTAAATGAAAATACCAAAAACAACGTTCAGTGGAACTGACAAGCAAAATAATGATAAGAAACTTGATCTATCTCATCAAGGATGAAAAGGAAATGTGTATCTCCTGACTGAGGAGAAACAGAGAGAGAGAAAGCAAGAGGGTTGAGATAATGCTTTCTTATAAAGTCACAAAGAAAGCAGATGGCTTTATTTGTGTCCAGAACTACTGAAATCGAAAGGATATCAAAATATATCAAACTTCTTTTGGCTAGGCATCTAAACATGGGTAGTGATGTAGAAGAGAGCGAAAGATCTTACCAAGAGCTCAAAGCTTCATGAGTGAGTGTAGCTTCTTCTGATTAAGATATAGAAATGAGGAATTCAAAGCATTTACTCACCCATGAATCCTGTTCTCCAAGCTGCCAGATCAGACTTTCTCACCGATCACCATCCAGGTTCAGGAATTTAGATCCTAGTTTACTGTTCTTGCCTTTTAAGCAGATTGATAACTTCTGAACATTCAGGAAAAACTTGTGGAAACACTTGTATCACTGAAAACCATAAAGCACAAACAGAAACAGATCTAATTCATAATCTTTTAACTTCAAGATTGATAGAATTAATTAAAATTTTCTCGACTTTCACAGGTTAGAATTTATTTCAGCTGTGAGCTGTGACATTTCAGGATTCAGCCGATTCGTCAAAAGAGGGTACGAGTACAAAATGACATTCGATTATGATCACGCATAATACTCAAACTTTGAAGATTTTCAAATTAATCATGAAATTCATGAGTGACAGAGTGACGCACATACAATGTATCAAAATCGAATTTTCAAAGTTCAAATTAAACGTACCAAAAGAATATCGATTTGTATATCGATTCGATCAGTAAAATAGATAAAAGTTAATTGCGTTTAAGTTAATTATTTAAAGATTTGGAGATTTCAAAGATAATCATGAATGACGCACTTACGGCCATTTTGCATTCATGTTAGAAAGTAGCAAAATTGAATTTTAAATTTCAAATGAAACGTGCCAAAAGAATATCGATTTGATTAACGAATCAGATAGAAGTTAATCATTTTAAAGATAATAATATATACGACCTTTCATTTCCTCGCTCTAGAAAAATTTTAAATTTCCCGATGGGAAAACTGAGAAAACAAACCACCGCTTCGAATGCTCACTTCAGAAAGGGGTGACAGAAGTTCTCCAAGGGAGGAAATCAATCTCTCTCACTCTGTCTATCGTCAGTGTTACCAATCGCATAGCACAATTGAATAAATTGGAACAGCTCAATGAGATGGTGTTACCAACATAATATTCAACAAACCGAAAAAATGGTAACGCAATGTTTTACATTTCGTTACAGTATTTGTTGACAAATTACCTATATCGGCGCAACAATTACTCCAAAAGCATATATCCCCACTCAAACAACAAGGTCATCCTAATTAATTTAATTTTTTTTCTCCTAAAAACGCAATTTGGGTCGACATTCAGTTATCTTTCACAGTAATCCATTATTCACTTCCATTAATGGAGCCCGTTTGAAGCCATGAGAAAGAATACTCGACTCTTTGAATGCATAACAGTAAAAAGTGACGATTTCGCTTCGGTGATTCACTAGCCGTAAAAGAATTGGGTTTTTATAGAATCTCATGATTAAGAGATGTCATTATACTTTGCTCTAACATTAACATAACTTTAACGGCGAATGGTGACCATTACAACTGGTCGTAAGTGGTTGGGTAAATATTTGATGGTCTCACACGTCCGAGAGTTGAGTAGTTTTACTTTTATCCATGAATGCCGGGCTTGTTTTCGTTTTCATGTTTGAAAAAAAAGTGTACCTACCTGTGATGTTCAAAAAACGACAAAACAAAAGAGTCAAAGAGATGAAACAGCGTGAGACAACACAAAACCTGGTTCATTGATAACTGAAGCTTTTCTTTAGTTGTCGCTAGGCAGATTGGATCAAATTACGCCAGAGCTAGAAACATATGCAATGTTTCGAAATAATGGTAACATTTTTGTTTGACAAACTGAATTTTTAAGTTGGCCGACGTTCATTACGAGTTGAACTCGACGTTTCGCCAACACGAGTAATTGGCATTCTCAAGAGTGATTTTTGCAGTTTAACAGTGGTATCATAAATTATCATTTTTTTTTTTTGAAAAATCGAAAATATTAACAAAAAATCCCATCGTCTAGTAAAATGGAGACAAACTGATGCACCGAACTGCACCGAACTTCTAATGCCCTCTTGTAGGAATAATTCATGAGGTATTTTCCGAAGCCTCGCAAGTTGTAGGTGTTGACTGGACGTGATATGCCCCATGGTGGATTGTTAATTATTTGTGAAATGTTGAAGGGTATCCATGTGGGCTGTAGGAGCTGTCTTGTTCGTTTCAATTTGTAGCCGAGCTAGCAAGAAATTTATTCAACGTTATTCCGACGTCTGACACCAACGGGACGTTGACAATCGTATATAATGAGATGATGTTTGAGTAGTAGGATATACAGAGTGGCAAGGAGCAATGAGCTGTAATTTTATAACAAGGAAATTTATTCAAAATTGCAAAGAAACTTTTCAGCAATTTTGAGATGGACGAATATCTATATATCGCATAGGCCATAGTTTCAGTCTCCACCGCTCCCCTTCCCCCGCAGGTTTATTAATTTTCCTTTCTACTCTTGTGACAGAAGAGAAGAGCAGAACAAACTCTGAAAGAATTTTACCTTGAAATATAATTTTATGTTGTGCTGTTTTTGATAAAATCAATGCTTAGTAAACAT
The DNA here is from genome assembly GCA_958502065.1 of Chrysolina americana. Taxonomy (NCBI): domain Eukaryota; kingdom Metazoa; phylum Arthropoda; class Insecta; order Coleoptera; family Chrysomelidae; genus Chrysolina; species Chrysolina americana. The sequence continues at coordinate 88,316,578 of OY293414.1, forward strand.
TTTCATTGATTCGTTCACTATGCACAAAATTAGTAATGATGCATTACTACTAACAGGCTGTTGAATACGTGTGATTTTATTTGAATGAAGAATAAAAAAAATATAAGAAAATTGTACCTACTCAATTTTAATTGTTCCTTTTTCTATTCCAGGTTAGTATTCGAGATGGCCATGGTGATGTGACCCAAAAGGTAAAATTTTTCAAATTATTGTCTCCCATACACAATATACTCCAAAACATAGGGAGCATAGAAAGCAAGTACCTACTAAACAAATTCATTTCATTCATTTTGTGGAAATTCATGATGAATGTAGCATAGAGAAGATAGTAATAACTTTTGTCCAATTTTCACTTTGATTTTTTATTGTTACGACCGGTTTCGGTTTGTTGAACCATCATCAAGTAAACTGATTGGTAGATTGAATTGTAAAATCCATTTTTGAAGAAGTAATTCAGTGGTCTTCCGTCAAGTAATCTCGTCCATTCTTTGTCATGAAATCATCCATTAAACGGATCTGACAAAGAATTTTCGTTTAAGTAATTAATCGTATACCTGACCGAAACATAAATGCTTCGTGTTTTCCCCAAAACCCTTTCTTCCCTAACATACCCGGCAATTATTTCGGTTCGAATACCACCCTTGAAAGAAACATTCGAGATCATTAAAACGTCGTAGCTTTATGTGATCTCGAATTTCGCGTGACTGAAGTAATACAGATTCTAGGAAGGCATCTGGGCGAATTATAATACGATCTCGGTAAAAATAAGTGACCTTTCAATGTGTCTCAAAAGTTGGATTGGACGTTCCAATGGAAAACGTTAGAGGTTTAATAATTATAATCGACTTTATTCACCAATTCAAAATAAAATATGAAGAGCTGAGGATGTTGAATCATTTGGCATGAGAGTGATACGAAAAGAAAAAAAGTTTTAGGCAGATTCGACAACGATCAGTTCCATCCTAGAATCTGCAAGAATTGATTTTGAGGAAAATTCTAAATAAATTTGTCTATCGTCAGCAAATTGGTGAACAGTGCAATTCTTAACATACTCATGACATTCGGAAATGTAAATCGAGGAAAGAAGAGGCCCCAGAATTGATCCTTGCGGTACTCCACGCTCAAGTGACGAAGCATTTGACCTGGAAGAGCCCATCAGGATGATATCGTTCAAGCAAATAGCCGAGAATGAGATCAGCTGCATCGTAGGAAAATCCAAAAGTCATTAGTTTGTTAATAACCCATCATGGTCTATAGTACCAATCGCCTTGCTGTAGTCTGGAAGAACTATTCGAAGAAGTCCAATTTGTTCATATTGACTGCCTTGAAAATATCGTCGTCGATATAATCAGTAAAGCTGCGGTGATACTTTCAAATTTACGGAAACCAGGCTATAAGTAAAGAAGTTATAACGTTTTTTCCATAGAGTTCAAGAAATAAAGAAAGGAACTATATAGATTTTCAACGTCGATGAAACGAATCATTTCGACGATGTTGAAATCATATTTTGTCCACAACCGTGAAAACTTTGGGGCAAGCAAACAACTGTTTCTCTGATTATTACCTGACAGACATTGAACGACACCTGACAGAATTCGTGCGCAAGTACTTATTGTAATAAAATAACAGAAATTATTCTGTATGAGACTTATCTTGTATAATATTCATATTATAATAAAAATAAATTTATTGATCTAATTCTCGGCGTTTACCTATTTTTGTCTGTGTATCTCCAACAGAAAACAATGAATGTCCTTTACGACCGTGCGAGTTATATCTAATAATAAATTATGGTGGATTACGTAATATAGTCAGCTTTGATATTTGAAATGCATTGCAAAGTGGTTCTTGTAGAAAACTTTGCCAAGTATTAAACAGATATAATTCAATGGTCGCAGGGGGCAGTAGTTGTTTTCTGTTGAATACTTGCCGACGACCATACCTATTGTATAGGTTTTTTGCGGAAGATTGGATTACGTAATCCACCATAATTCATTATTAGTTTTATGATCTTCCGTCAAGTAGTGTCGCCCATCTTTCATGAAGTTTCTGGCTTCATATTGAAGTCGACACGTAGTCGGAGTGCATTTTGATCTGGAACCCAGAGATGGCGCTGAATTCATACTTCAGTGTTTGTCTCAGGGATTTCCAATTAGGATGAAAGGATTTTTCGATTCAATTGGGTCGAACTAGCCTTCGCTGATGATTGGCAATGACCATGAAACCGGTACGGTGGTGTTCCCCCAATTAAATCGAAAAATAATTTCAGCTTTGATATTTGAAACGCATTGCAAAGTGGTTTTTGTAGAAAACTTTGCCAAGTATTAAACAGATATAATTCAATGGTCGTAGGGGGCAGTAGTTGTTTTCTGTTGAATACTTGCCGACGACCATACCTATTGTATAGGTTTTTTTGCGGAAGATTGGATTACGTAATCCACCATAATTCATTATTAGTTTTATGATCTTCCGTCAAGTAGTGTCGCCCATCTTTCATGAAGTTTCTGGCTTCATATTGAAGTCGACACGTAGTCGGAGTGCATTTTAATCTGGAACCCAGAGATGGCGCTGAATTCATACTTCAGTGTTTGTCTCAGGGATTTCCAATTAGGATGAAAGGATTTTTCGATTCAATTGGGTCGAACTAGCCTTCGCTGATTATTGGCAATGACCATGAAACCGGTACGGAGGTGTTTCCCCAATTAAATCGAAAAATAATTTCAGCTTTGATATTTGAAATGCATTGCAAAGTGGTTCTTGTAGAAAACTTTGCCAAGTATTAAACAGATATAATTCAATGGTCGTAGGGGGCAGTAGTTGTTTTCTGTTGAATACTTGCCGACGACCATACCTATTGTATAGGTTTTTTTTGCGGAAGATTGAATTACGTAATCCACCATAATTCATTATTAGTTTTATGATCTTCCGTCAAGTAGTGTCGCCCATCTTTCATGACGAGTTATATCTGTTAGATTATTGGTATAGTTTTCTACAAAAACTATGAAATTTTATGGAATGTAGGATGAAGATAAATTTTTTGTCTGAAATAACTTTAGTAAATACGATCACAGTTTCTGCTTTTACACCATTTTGAAGTATTACTTACTTCTGACTACATAAATTCCTTGATGTACCTATATACACGAAAATAATTATGTTCGTATGCCTGCTGAAAACGTGAAAGTACCTGCGAAAGACAATAACATAATTGATCCAACCTATTGATCAAAATTCACAAATTCAGAAGTGGAGAGGTACACAGTTATAATTAGTCATTGAGGGTTTAAACATTTTTTTTCCAACGCTTCCAAAAAGTTCATCTCTTCCTTTACTGCAAGTATGAAGGATTATCATGTTGTCTTTATTTATTGTGTAGTTTTTCTCTTTTAGACGTCCATACATACCCGATTTTTTATCTAATAAACACATGTTCACGGTACCTTTTGATGAAATTTCTGCCCGTTTGGCTTGTATGAGTTGCTGAACAATCACCACATTCCAAATGTCTCTAAAAGGTTGATTTCGCTCTGGATACTTCTCGTGGAACAAATTACTTGCTACTTTTGCATTTTTCCTGTTGAATTGAGGAGCGTATTTACTACTCATATCAAAATTTGACAGTTACCAGCAAACATTTGCATTTCGTTTGCATCCAAAGCCTTCTTGTTCAAAGTGTGCGTTTCAGAGTCTACATGAAATGAAAAAGAACCTGAAAGCTTGGTAAAGATGATTCTAGCAAAACATCATGTGTGCTACAATTTTGGAATAGTAATTTCTAGCTCTATTGAAATATTCAGGAACCTACAGGTTGTCCTATTCAGAATAGTGATTTTTCCATTACTAGCCATTGATTCGATTGATTTGAAAAAATAAATTACGTAGACCGTTGAATTCTACGTAATCCACGCTACACCGTAGACAATTGATTACGCAACGACACAACGATAACGAAAAATATTAAAAAAGACCTTGACAAACTGCTGGACGGAGTTCAATGGCCTGTTTTGACCTTCGCGCAACCCGCCGTCGCCATTCGTTTCGGCATTACGTAGAGTGCACTTCCGGTGGACCCCCAAACCCACATTCGCCATAATGTGGAATTTGGAGAACTGGAACTGTGACGTCACATGCCCAGCCACTGCCATGCCAGCACGTAGCGGACTGGAATTCGTAAACGATCTTGTTTTTAGCGAGAAAACGTTATTTTTGAATACAGGTGTTTCCAAAAGATGGTGTTTTGGTGGAGAAAACACGTCACGAGGTGTTAAAAGTATAGGCGTGGTGTTGAGAAACTTTTTTTGTAAAAGCGTGCGTGACGTGATTAACTTGACACCCACACACAATTCAGTTTTATAAGAAAATGCCAATACAGTAGATGTCCCCAAGGGATTTGCCTCTGTAAATAAGCACTTTCAAACCTTTTTTTTTTTCTTCAATTGTACCTTGATTTCCACTCAACCCACGTAGTGTAATTTTTCACGAACTGAATAAAGAACCACACTGGAATATCCATCACATTATAAATTCCTGCCTTTCAAGAAACTCCGTAGCACATCAAATGTTCCCCATCAAAACGTCAAATCCCACTCCTGAAATACACGAATCGAAATGAAAGGTGATATTTAGCGTCACATTGTTATCTGGGCTCCTATAATATTATAATTTCCCGAGATTCTTTCCTAGAAACTGCATTCTCGATTATATACAATCACGCCGAATGCGAGATAAGATAAAGGCGCAAATCTTAGAGGAGAGGAAGCCACGACGTTTTAATGATCCCGAATGTTTCTGTTTATTACAGAGCGTAATTTGTGAACTTAGATAATTGCTGAGTATGTTCGGGGAGCAGAGAGTCAAAGGGGAACACAAAGCATTTCTGTTCGTCTCATATTCCTATCAAGTGACAGCAAAATATTCATATATCATTCAGATCTATTCGATTTTTTCAATAACTGATTGATTATTGGCATACTCTCAGTCAACATATAATTCAAATTTTTAATGGACAAAATGTTGACAAGGTGTTTTTTATTTTGTTTGTTTGTTTTGTTTTTTTTGTTTTGTGAAACATCGATTTATCATTCAAAGAAATTGCATACGCCATCACGAAGGCGACAAAAAAATCCTGTGGACTGTCGTTTTCGAAATGGGATTAATTTTGAGGGGTCGCATCCGCCAAAAATTGCAATATATGGCGCGGGGCAAGCGTTTTGTTGTGAAAAGTACTGCATTCCATATGAATTGCAAGTATTGGTTGTATTTTGTGAAGACGCACAATTTTCCTAAGCCACTATACTGGGTGGTTCAATGTCTCATCAGAGAGTGATTTGTGTGTGATCAGAGGTTTGAATTGTATTATGTTTTACCAAGATGGAGCATAAATTTCCAAAGGAAATAGTAGGCTTATTGTGTCCAAGGATTCATTTCTCATCTGGGGATGTTATATATAGGAATTACTTCATAAATGTCTGAATTTATGTCTTTCGTTTCCGAAAGTACCGTCGTTTTGCCTCGAAAAACGTCCATGTCTTCTGGCATTTTTCTGGTATTGTCACAAGTTCTTGATAGTTCAGACATTGATGGACAGATGGCGTAAGTTTGGTTGTCGAATAGAAGACAGAGAATATTCCCATCTCAAAAAATATCCCGCGTACCAAATTTCGTGCAAAATACTTATTCGTTTTCAAAATTTATTTAAAAAAACGAAAAACAATTTTTATATCTTGTATATCCTAAATGAAGCATTTGCGGACAGTGGTTTATATACATTTTTTTCTTGAAAAAATAAATTCATTCAACAAAGAAAGAACCCTTGTATTTTTACTGTTGATACAAATATTGTCATGTTGCTGATACTGACATTGATTCTGTTTAGATCCACATCAACGGTAGTCTTCAAAATATTTTCGAAATTTTTTCATGTTATGAATTCTCAACTGAACTACAACGAGGTGATTTCTTTTTGATAAAAGCCATCCAGTATTGAGAAACATTACTATCTCTCAGTTCCAAATAAATCCCTCTCTACTCCTCAAAGATACGAATCTACATTAAAAATTTACGGTGAAATCGAAGTCAATTCCCGACCGCATATGTGTTGCGCCACAATTCTAGAAAATCGTACAATAAATCCAAGCTACACTCGTGTACCTAAAGTATCTCTGAAGATGTAATTTATTTAGAGAATGCCTGAAATGAGAACAAATGAATCCCCGTTTTGTTTGCTTGTGAAACGCTGCCTTAATATACGTCTGTAGAGCACGCTGAGTTTGAGAAGGGTTAGAGATTAATGTCACAAATTGAATGGCACTCTTTGGGGTTGACAAATATTCGCCTCATGGAAAAATAAAGGGGGGATCATTAGAGATATTTCCTTTTTATTCGGATATGTTGTTTGATACCATTCCTCAGTTATTCTTTGGAATTGTATCACCATCATTAGTATCATCTCCGATATCAAGTTCCACAGGAAACTGCTTGATGAATTAGACAAATATGAGATAAGAAAAAATCTTTACGGAATGTTGAAATGTTTCCTAATAGATCTTAAGCAGAGAGTGAGTATTGCGGGAGAGTAGAGTGATAGTAGATATGTGACATACGGAGTTCCACAAGGAACTGTACTCGGCCCACTCTTGTTCATGATCTATATAAACAGTTTACTTTAGACTGACACACAATGGGAGTTTTATGTTTTTAATTTCAATTTTCATATTTTTGGATTTTTTTTAACGCAAAACCATCATTGCCATTATTGTTCTAATCACGCCTCATAAATAATCTTGTTGTTAAAATTCAAGCTTCATTTTTCAGTACTGTTCCGCATCCTGTTTCATTCGTAAAATTGATATCCAAAATCCTAAAACTTGAAACCAATTACATTAAACATCCATTGTGTCTACAGCTTTACTGTAGAAATCAGAGATGGAATCCTGAGCTTTGCAGATGATACTACTATATTCTATGAAACAAAATTATTGGGACACTTCAAAATCACAAGTGGAGACTATTGGGTTAGAGAATCATGTGCTCTGAGTAGGCGAAGTGAACCAAAGATGACGGCCTTCCGCTATCGTCCGCCTAAGATTTCTGCCATATGACGGCAAGCCGGTATGATTTTTAGGTTTGAGAGCATTGTGTCCATATCATTCCACTAAGGACCCCGATTATCAGAACCACCATTTTAACATAATGATTTGGGTAAAACCTTCGGAGTTCATAGAGTAGATCTCGATATTTAAGTAGTCCGTTTTTCCTCCTCTTTTCGAACAATGTTCGTTTCGCCAGGAGCCGAAAACTCTATGACGAAAATCGTCCTACTTTGATGGTCGAGGAGGCTTATTGGCTCGAATTTTCCTGAAGGTGGGGAATGAATAGTTTCAATAGATTCGGGACTTCTCATTTTCCACAACGGATTCAATATCCCCCCGAGATGTAGAATGCTTTCGTCTACGAGCTGAATGTCCTCTCTATATTCTTCTTTTGTGATGAACCGAGGCACATTTGTCGATCCCAAACTCCATTTCGATAGCATGCGTGTACTCTTGCAGTCCTCTGAAAGACTGATGGAGATCCTTTTCTCCGGAGGCATATAGTTTGAGATCATCCATGTAGAACAGATGGATGATCTTATGCCTCCGATTGCTGGGGGTGCCGCAGTTTTATCCGCGGGTTTTCCATAGTGCAACGGACAATGGCAATTATGAGATGCAGAAGAGAAGATGGCTGACGGAGTCTCCCTGAAATACGCCCCTTCTGAAGATAACCTGCATCTGTTTGGATCCTGACTTGACCAGATGTTATGGTGAAGCGGGTCCTCCAGAGCAGCATCAGTTGTTCAATGCATCTCACTTATTGATCTGGTGCGATGTTGTAGCATCGTGTTGTTCTTGAGTTCAGACAAATCTCCATTTTTAGGGATTAGCACATTTCGTTCCTCGTCAAACCATTCCGGAATTTGCTGCTCCCCATGCCGTGAGTTATAGAGTCTTGCCAGATGGATTTTTATTATAAATACTTGATAGCGGAAATTCTTCAAGCTTACATTTCATCTCGCCTTTTTCATGACATTCACAATTCACAGTAGGACACTCAAAAAGTCACTGTTGTGCCGTTGGTGAATCCAGAAATACGGATGCAGACGTATAAGTAGAGAATTATTCCCGAGTATAATCCTGGAGGATTCGTAAATGAAAATGACGATGCTCTCCGAACCAGAAGTACCATAAACACTCATTTCACCGATTACTTGGGATTAAACCGAACTAAAATCCGTTCATATACGGGTAACACATAGGATTGCGCTGGAGAATTTGGTTACAGTTATTACGTTTAGATTCCCGGAAATGTGCATGGAATATAGCCTTTTAGTCTGGAAAGTTACACTATATATTTCTAATGTCGAGTTTGCAATATGTAACCCAACACAATTAGTTAATTCGAATGAATGGAGGTATTCAACGAGGATTATTAGTAGCTTGGGGTGAAGATTAAAGATTAATTAATATTAATGACTGATACGCTTCAAGAACATCTCCCCTGTTACATAAGCAGATCTATTGTGTTTGCCCTCATGTTATGAGAGTTCCTTGATTGAAATTGTTTGTACTTCCATTTACTTAAAAAATAAATGGAAAAGGAACCATATCTCCGTTAGAGTTCATTGTCTAAATCCTTCCTTATATAAGTGTTTTGAAGTTCTTCCCGAAGCTATATATGGAAAGCATCTCATCCGATGATTTATCTTCAACAAATATATATATGTATATTTTTTTTTATTTGCTAATATTCGTGAAATTCGATCTTTCCTGAATATACACACAATTGTTGAAGTCAATTCCGAGTCAGTTGAATATTTCATAAGCTTTTTAAGAAAAATTGGCGGATATTACCGCTCTCAACTCCAGATGAAGTTTTCAACTCGAGAACGGTTGAAGATAGACCAATTCCGCTAACGCCAATTGATTCAGAATAATGACATTTCTATTTTCAGTGAATTTGAAATCAAAACATCGATGGACAAACATTTTTGAATGAACACATTAGCAAATTTTCGAAAATTCGGTCATCATCTGTGAATCTTTTGAGAATGCGAATATCTCGCGAATTTTACTCTTGCTGATAGGAAATTTCCTTCTGAATCCGAAAATACAATTGTTTTTTAATTCGAATGCCTTGGACTTAGACAAATTTGATTTTCTGAATAGGTATATTTTTTTTCAAGGAAAAATCTTCCGAAATTTTCTCAATTCGTCATGGAACCTCATTTTTGTGGTATGATTTTAATAACTTTTGTAATACTCAACTTTGTTTTCATATGCAGACATAGGCGCTATGCAATCTCAAGTGAATCTGATGGTTTTGTATTTTTCTTTTTTTTTTCTACCCCTTTGGACTTTTTTCGAGTATTTTTTTCGTTTTCGTCGATAGACTCTAAATTCACACATTATAATATTTTGATCATTCTGAATCGATTGGCGTTCGCAGAATTGCTTTTAGTGAAGCGATATATCCGCAAATGTTGTCTAAAAGAAATATAATCTACAGCAAAAAAAGTGCCGGCCCCAGAATTGATCCCTGTGGAACACCGCCGTTTGTAGTGTGAGAACTAAAATGTAATCCTACTGTAAGCTACGAACGATTAACTTCCAGCTGTTCCATGGACGGTCTCATTTCTGCATTAATTTCGCCAATTTCCCATTCCATGCCCATTTCTGGACGGATCAGCATGCAATCACATTGGACGCACATAAATTTTATTACGCGACCGATATGAATTACAACGCGATTACGAGCGGTTATTTCAGCCTTTGAGTTGGCCGAAAACTGAATTAATCCGTTTCGATCGAATGTTTATCGCCGCTTTATTGCTAGCAAATAATCAGTTTGATGTGCATGTACTGTATTTCCTTCAACGGGATTTGTATCAACTGTTATTATTGTATATGATGACATCGATTACCTTGATGATACGATGAGTATGTTCAGAACGGGTCTTGTGAATGGTAGATAATTCGTCGACTTTAGAATGGGGTCGCCCAGACCTCCCAAAATACAACGAGACGTTTCGATTAAAGCCATATGGATTTCAAGTAATTCTTCTGTTAAAATTCAAGTGTCGTTGCTACAAATGTACAAATGCGAGCGTTTTTCGATTATGTTTGTGGAATAATAATCTGAAATACTTGTATAAACTATTTTTTGTCGTATCATTCAGTGCTTACAGTACTTTTGTCAGAATCGATTAGTTTTTATTACTTTCAGCTCATCGTCAAGTTTGAGCTCTAGGAGCGTAAAAAAATGTTAGAGGCTTGACCTGCCCATTGCTTCGAAACACTGCCTATTTTTCTAGTTACTGAATGCAATAAACACTTCAATCGGGCTTATTGAAAAAATGTAATTTTTATGAATTTTCTGCAACCACACTAGTTTACCGTGGGCAGACATCACATATGCATTCCAGATAGTACACATTGTCAACAGGAATATCTGTTTCAGTCATCAATCTCTACCACTTCAGTGAATTTGCATTCTATATCAATAAATCAGTACATGAATGTGGCAGAAACAATAAAAAAAATTCCCCTTTTAACTCCAGATGAACATTTCAAGTCGAGAACGGTTGAACATATATGATTTGTTCATGCTCCGATACAAGGGTTGGCATGTTAAGGAATACAACGTCAAAAATGTTTCGAATAAACTCTTCAACTCGGGATAGGTTCAAGATAGAGCAATTCTGCGAACGCCAATCGATTCAGAATGATCAAATTAGAAATCTCAAATTATTCGATTTGCAACAAAATTATTCGAATAAACAAAAAAATCGTGAGAAATAAAAAATTGGCAGATTCATTCGCAATCCGCACTGTATACTCAAAATTTCATGCTAAATCCGAAAATATATGATTTGGTGATGCTCAGATTAAAGATTCGGCATATAAAAGAGCATAATAGAGGAAAATTACTTCTTCCTCCCTTCCAAATGAACTTTCAAGCTCGGTTACGGTCGAAAATAGAGCAATTCTGCGAACGCCAATCGATTCAGAATGATCAAATTAGAAAACTTGAATTATTCGATTTGCAACAAAATTATTCGAATAAACGAAAAAAATCGTGAGAAATAAAAAATTGGCAGATTCACTCGCAATCCGCACCGTATACTCAAAATTTCATGCAAAATCCGAAAATATATGATTTGGTGAAGCTCAGATCAAAGATTTGGCATATAAAAGAGCATAATAGAGGAAAATGACTTCTTCCTCCCCTCTAAATGAACTTTCCAGCTCGGGAACGGTTGAAGATAGAGCAATTCTGCGAACGCCTATCGATTCAGAATGATGAAATTAGTATACTCTGTGAATTTCGCATCATTCGACTTGAAACAGAATTATTCGAAAAATCAAAGAAAGTCCAAAGGGGTAGACCCCTAAAAATCCTGAAAAATACAGCATTGGCGGATTCACTAGCAATCCGTACTATATACTCAAAATTTCATGCAAAATCCGAAAATATATGATTTGGTGATGCTCAGATTAAAGATTCGGCATATAAAAGAGCATAATAGAGGAAAATTACTTCTTCCTCCCTTCCAAATGAACTTTCCAGCTCGGTTACGGTCGAAGATAGAGCAATTCTGCGAACGCCAATCGATTCAGAATGATGAATTTAGTATACTGTGTGAATTTCGAATCATTCGATTTGAAACAGAATTTCATGCAAAATCCGAAAATATATGATTTGGTGAAGCTCAGATTGAAGATTTGGCATATAAAAGAGCATAATAGAGGAAAATTACTTCTTCCCCCCCTCTAAATGAACTTTCCAGCTCGGGAACGGTTGAAGATAGAGCAATTCTGCGAACGCCTATCGATTCAGAATGATGAAATTAGTATACTCTGTGAATTTCGCATCATTCGACTTGAAACAGAATTATTCGAAAAATCAAAGAAAGTCCAAAGGGGTAGACCCCTAAAAATCGTGAAAAATACAGCATTGGCGGATTCACTAGCAATCCGTACTATATACTCAAAATTTCATGCAAAATCCGAAAATATATGATTTGGTGATGCTCAGATTAAAGATTTGGCATATAAAAGAGCATAATAGAGGAAAATTACTTCTTCCTCCCTTCCAAATGAACTTTCCAGCTCGGTTACGGTCGAAGATAGAGCAATTCTGCGAACGCCAATCGATTCAGAATGATGAATTTAGTATACTGTGTGAATTTCGAATCATTCGATTTGAAACAGAATTATTCGAAAAATCAAAGAAAGTCCAAAGGGGTAGACCCCTAAAAATCGTGAAAAATACAGCATTGGCGGATTCACTAGCAATCCGTACTATATACTCAAAATTTCATGCAAAATCCGAAAATATATGATTTGGTGATGCTCAGATTAAAGATTTGGCATATAAAAGAGCATAATAGAGGAAAATTACTTCTTCCTCCCTTCCAAATGAACTTTCCAGCTCGGTTACGGTCGAAGATAGAGCAATTCTGCGAACGCCAATCGATTCAGAATGATGAATTTAGTATACTGTGTGAATTTCGAATCATTCGATTTGAAACAGAATTATTCGAAAAATCAAAGAAAGTCCAAAGGGGTAGACCCCTAAAAATCGTGAAAAATACAGCATTGGCGGATTCACTAGCAATCCGTACTATATACTCAAAATTTCATGCAAAATCCGAAAATATATGATTTGGTGATGCTCAGATTAAAGATTCGGCATTTAAAAGAGCATAATAGAGGAAAATTACTTCTTCCTCTCTTCCAAATGAACTTTCCAGCTCGGTTACGGTCGAAGATAGAGCAATTCTGCGAACGCCAATCGATTCAGAATGATGAATTTAGTATACTGTGTGAATTTCGAATCATTCGATTTGAAACAGAATTATTCGAAAAATCAAAGAAAGTCCAAAGGGGTAGACCCCTAAAAATCGTGAAAAATACAGCATTGGCGGATTCACTAGCAATCCGTACTATATACTCAAAATTTCATGCAAAATCCGAAAATATATGATTTGGTGAAGCTCAGATTAAAGATTTGGAATATAAAAGAGCATAATAGAGGAAAATGACTTCTTCCTCCCCTCTAAATGTACTTTCCAGCTCGGGAACGGTTGAAGATAGAGCAATTCTGCGAACGCCTATCGATTCAGAATGATGAAATTAGTATACTCTGTGAATTTCGCATCATTCGACTTGAAACAGAATTATTCGAAAAATCAAAGAAAGTCCAAAGGGGTAGACCCCTAAAAATCCTGAAAAATACAGCATTGGCGGATTCACTAGCAATCCGTACTATATACTCAAAATTTCATGCAAAATCCGAAAATATATGATTTGGTGATGCTCAGATTAAAGATTTGGCATATAAAAGAGCATAATAGAGGAAAATTACTTCTTCCTCCCTTCCAAATGAACTTTCCAGCTCGGTTACGGTCGAAGATAGAGCAATTCTGCGAACGCCAATCGTTTCAGAATGATGAATTTAGTATACTGTGTGAATTTCGAATCATTCGATTTGAAACAGAATTATTCGAAAAATCAAAGAAAGTCCAAAGGGGTAGACCCCTAAAAATCGTGAAAAATACAGCATTGGCGGATTCACTAGCAATCCGTACTATATACTCAAAATTTCATGCAAAATCCGAAAATATATGATTTGGTGATGCTCAGATTAAAGATTTGGCATATAAAAGAGCATAATAGAGGAAAATTACTTCTTCCTCCCTTCCAAATGAACTTTCCAGCTCGGTTACGGTCGAAGATAGAGCAATTCTGCGAACGCCAATCGATTCAGAATGATGAATTTAGTTTACTGTGTGAATTTCGAATCATTCGATTTGAAACAGAATTATTCGAAAAATCAAAGAAAGTCCAAAGGGGTAGACCCCTAAAAATCGTGAAAAATACAGCATTGGCGGATTCACTAGCAATCCGTACTATATACTCAAAATTTCATGCAAAATCCGAAAATATATGATTTGGTGATGCTCAGATTAAAGATTCGGCATATAAAAGAGCATAATAGAGGAAAATTACTTCTTCCTCCCTTCCAAATGAACTTTCCAGCTCGGTTACGGTCGAAGATAGAGCAATTCTGCGAACGCCAATCGATTCAGAATGATGAATTTAGTATACTGTGTGAATTTCGAATCATTCGATTTGAAACAGAATTATTCGAAAAATCAAAGAAAGTCCAAAGGGGTAGACCCCTAAAAATCGTGAAAAATACAGCATTGGCGGATTCACTAGCAATCCGTACTATATACTCAAAATTTCATGCAAAATCCGAAAGTATATGATTTGGTGATGCTCAGATTAGAGATTTGGCATATAAAAGAGCATAATAGAGGAAAATTACTTCTTCCTCCCTTCCAAATGAACTTTCCAGCTCGGTTACGGTCGAAGATAGAGCAATTCTGCGAACGCCAATCGATTCAGAATGATGAATTTAGTATACTGTGTGAATTTCGAATCATTCGATTTGAAACAGAATTATTCGAAAAATCAAAGAAAGTCCAAAGGGGTAGATCCCTAAAAATCGTGAAAAATACAGCATTGGCGGATTCACTAGCAATCCGTACTATATACTCAAAATTTCATGCAAAATCCGAAAATATATGATTTGGTGATGCTCAGATTAAAGATTTGGCATATAAAAGAGCATAATAGAGGAAAATTACTTCTTCCTCCCTTCCAAATGAACTTTCAAGCTCGGTTACGGTCGAAGATAGAGCAATTCTGCGAACGCCAATCGATTCAGAATGATGAATTTAGTATACTCTGTGAATTTCGCATCATTCGACTTGAAACAGAATTATTCGAAAAATCAAAGAAAGTCCAAAGGGGTAGACCCCTAAAAATCGTGAAAAATACAGCATTGGCGGATTCACTAGCAATCCGTACTATATACTCAAAATTTCATGCAAAATCCGATAATATATGATTTGGTGATGCTCAGATTAAAGATTTGGCATATAAAAGAGCATAATAGAGGAAAATGACTTCTTCCTCCCCTCTAAATGAACTTTCCAGCTCGGGAACGGTTGAAGATAGAGCAATTCTGCGAACGCCAATCGATTCAGAATGATGAATGTAGTATACTCTGTGAATTTCGAAACATTCGATTTGAAACAGAATTATTCGAAAAATCAAAGAAAGTCCAAAGGGGTAGACCCCTAAAAATCGTGAAAAATACAGCATTGGCGGATTCACTAGCAATCCGTACTATATACTCAAAATTTCATGCAAAATCCGAAAATATATGATTTGGTGATGCTCAGATTAAAGATTCGGCATATAAAAGAGCATAATAGAGGAAAATGACTTCTTCCTCCCCTCTAAATGAACTTTCCAGCTCGGGAACGGTTGAAGATAGAGCAATTCTGCGAACGCCTATCGATTCAGAATGATGAAATTAGTATACTCTGTGAATTTCGCATCATTCGACTTGAAACAGAATTATTCGAAAAATCAAAGAAAGTCCAAAGGGGTAGACCCCTAAAAATCGTGAAAAATACAGCATTGGCGGATTCACTAGCAATCCGTACTATATACTCAAAATTTCATGCAAAATCCGAAAATATATGATTTGGTGATGCTCAGATTAAAGATTCGGCATATAAAAGAGCATAATAGAGGAAAATTACTTCTTCCTCCCTTCCAAATGAACTTTTCAGCTCGGTTACGGTCGAAGATAGAGCAATTCTGCGAACGCCAATCGATTCAGAATGATGAATTTAGTATACTGTGTGAATTTCGAATCATTCGATTTGAAACAGAATTATTCGAAAAATCAAAGAAAGTCCAAAGGGGTAGACCCCTAAAAATCGTGAAAAATACAGCATTGGCGGATTCACTAGCAATCCGTACTATATACTCAAAATTTCATGCAAAATACGAAAATATATGATTTGGTGAAGCTCAGATTAAAGATTTGGCATATAAAAGAGCATAATAGAGGAAAATGACTTCTTCCTCCCCTCTAAATGAACTTTCCAGCTCGGGAACGGTTGAAGATAGAGCAATTCTGCGAACGCCTATCGATTCAGAATGATGAAATTAGTATACTCTGTGAATTTCGCATCATTCGACTTGAAACAGAATTATTCGAAAAATCAAAGAAAGTCCAAAGGGGTAGACCCCTAAAAATCGTGAAAAATACAGCATTGGCGGATTCACTAGCAATCCGTACTATATACTCAAAATTTCATGCAAAATCCGAAAATATATGATTTGGTGAAGCTCAGATTAAAGATTTGGCATATAAAAGAGCATAATAGAGGAAAATGACTTCTTCCTCCCCTCTAAATGAACTTTCCAGCTCGGGAACGGTTGAAGATAGAGCAATTCTGCGAACGCCTATCGATTCAGAATGATGAAATTAGTATACTCTGTCAATTTCGCATCATTCGACTTGAAACAGAATTATTCGAAAAATCAAAGAAAGTCCAAAGGGGTAGACCCCTAAAAATCGTGAAAAATACAGCATTGGCGGATTCACTAGCAATCCGTACTATATACTCAAAATTTCATGCAAAATCCGAAAATATATGATTTGGTGATGCTCAGATTAAAGATTTGGCATATAAAAGAGCATAATAGAGGAAAATTACTTCTTCCTCCCTTCCAAATGAACTTTCCAGCTCGGTTACGGTCGAAGATAGAGCAATTCTGCGAACGCCAATCGTTTCAGAATGATGAATTTAGTATACTGTGTGAATTTCGAATCATTCGATTTGAAACAGAATTATTCGAAAAATCAAAGAAAGTCCAAAGGGGTAGACCCCTAAAAATCGTGAAAAATACAGCATTGGCGGATTCACTAGCAATCCGTACTATATACTCAAAATTTCATGCAAAATCCGAAAATATATGATTTGGTGATGCTCAGATTAAAGATTTGGCATATAAAAGAGCATAATAGAGGAAAATTACTTCTTCCTCCCTTCCAAATGAACTTTCCAGCTCGGTTACGGTCGAAGATAGAGCAATTCTGCGAACGCCAATCGATTCAGAATGATGAATTTAGTTTACTGTGTGAATTTCGCATCATTCGATTTGAAACAGAATTATTCGAAAAATCAAAGAAAGTCCAAAGGGGTAGACCCCTAAAAATCGTGAAAAATACAGCATTGGCGGATTCACTAGCAATCCGTACTATATACTCAAAATTTCATGCAAAATCCGAAAATATATGATTTGGTGATGCTCAGATTAAAGATTTGGCATATAAAAGAGCATAATAGAGGAAAATGACTTCTTCCTCCCCTCTAAATGTACTTTCCAGCTCGGGAACGGTTGAAGATAGAGCAATTCTGCGAACGCCTATCGATTCAGAATGATGAAATTAGTATACTCTGTGAATTTCGCATCATTCGACTTGAAACAGAATTATTCGAAAAATCAAAGAAAGTCCAAAGGGGTAGACCCCTAAAAATCCTGAAAAATACAGCATTGGCGGATTCACTAGCAATCCGTACTATATACTCAAAATTTCATGCAAAATCCGAAAATATATGATTTGGTGATGCTCAGATTAAAGATTTGGCATATAAAAGAGCATAATAGAGGAAAATTACTTCTTCCTCCCTTCCAAATGAACTTTCCAGCTCGGTTACGGTCGAAGATAGAGCAATTCTGCGAACGCCAATCGTTTCAGAATGATGAATTTAGTATACTGTGTGAATTTCGAATCATTCGATTTGAAACAGAATTATTCGAAAAATCAAAGAAAGTCCAAAGGGGTAGACCCCTAAAAATCGTGAAAAATACAGCATTGGCGGATTCACTAGCAATCCGTACTATATACTCAAAATTTCATGCAAAATCCGAAAATATATGATTTGGTGATGCTCAGATTAAAGATTTGGCATATAAAAGAGCATAATAGAGGAAAATTACTTCTTCCTCCCTTCCAAATGAACTTTCCAGCTCGGTTACGGTCGAAGATAGAGCAATTCTGCGAACGCCAATCGATTCAGAATGATGAATTTAGTATACTGTGTGAATTTCGAATCATTCGATTTGAAACAGAATTATTCGAAAAATCAAAGAAAGTCCAAAGGGGTAGACCCCTAAAAATCGTGAAAAATACAGCATTGGCGGATTCACTAGCAATCCGTACTATATACTCAAAATTTCATGCAAAATCCGAAAATATATGATTTGGTGATGCTCAGATTAAAGATTTGGCATATAAAAGAGCATAATAGAGGAAAATTACTTCTTCCTCCCTTCCAAATGAACTTTCCAGCTCGGTTACGGTCGAAGATAGAGCAATTCTGCGAACGCCAATCGATTCAGAATGATGAATTTAGTATACTGTGTGAATTTCGAATCATTCGATTTGAAACAGAATTATTCGAAAAATCAAAGAAAGTCCAAAGGGGTAGACCCCTAAAAATCGTGAAAAATACAGCATTGGCGGATTCACTAGCAATCCGTACTATATACTCAAAATTTCATGCAAAATCCGAAAATATATGATTTGGTGATGCTCAGATTAAAGATTCGGCATTTAAAAGAGCATAATAGAGGAAAATTACTTCTTCCTCTCTTCCAAATGAACTTTCCAGCTCGGTTACGGTCGAAGATAGAGCAATTCTGCGAACGCCAATCGATTCAGAATGATGAATTTAGTATACTGTGTGAATTTCGAATCATTCGATTTGAAACAGAATTATTCGAAAAATCAAAGAAAGTCCAAAGGGGTAGACCCCTAAAAATCGTGAAAAATACAGCATTGGCGGATTCACTAGCAATCCGTACTATATACTCAAAATTTCATGCAAAATCCGAAAATATATGATTTGGTGAAGCTCAGATTAAAGATTTGGAATATAAAAGAGCATAATAGAGGAAAATGACTTCTTCCTCCCCTCTAAATGTACTTTCCAGCTCGGGAACGGTTGAAGATAGAGCAATTCTGCGAACGCCTATCGATTCAGAATGATGAAATTAGTATACTCTGTGAATTTCGCATCATTCGACTTGAAACAGAATTATTCGAAAAATCAAAGAAAGTCCAAAGGGGTAGACCCCTAAAAATCCTGAAAAATACAGCATTGGCGGATTCACTAGCAATCCGTACTATATACTCAAAATTTCATGCAAAATCCGAAAATATATGATTTGGTGATGCTCAGATTAAAGATTTGGCATATAAAAGAGCATAATAGAGGAAAATTACTTCTTCCTCCCTTCCAAATGAACTTTCCAGCTCGGTTACGGTCGAAGATAGAGCAATTCTGCGAACGCCAATCGTTTCAGAATGATGAATTTAGTATACTGTGTGAATTTCGAATCATTCGATTTGAAACAGAATTATTCGAAAAATCAAAGAAAGTCCAAAGGGGTAGACCCCTAAAAATCGTGAAAAATACAGCATTGGCGGATTCACTAGCAATCCGTACTATATACTCAAAATTTCATGCAAAATCCGAAAATATATGATTTGGTGATGCTCAGATTAAAGATTTGGCATATAAAAGAGCATAATAGAGGAAAATTACTTCTTCCTCCCTTCCAAATGAACTTTCCAGCTCGGTTACGGTCGAAGATAGAGCAATTCTGCGAACGCCAATCGATTCAGAATGATGAATTTAGTTTACTGTGTGAATTTCGAATCATTCGATTTGAAACAGAATTATTCGAAAAATCAAAGAAAGTCCAAAGGGGTAGACCCCTAAAAATCGTGAAAAATACAGCATTGGCGGATTCACTAGCAATCCGTACTATATACTCAAAATTTCATGCAAAATCCGAAAATATATGATTTGGTGATGCTCAGATTAAAGATTCGGCATATAAAAGAGCATAATAGAGGAAAATTACTTCTTCCTCCCTTCCAAATGAACTTTCCAGCTCGGTTACGGTCGAAGATAGAGCAATTCTGCGAACGCCAATCGATTCAGAATGATGAATTTAGTATACTGTGTGAATTTCGAATCATTCGATTTGAAACAGAATTATTCGAAAAATCAAAGAAAGTCCAAAGGGGTAGACCCCTAAAAATCGTGAAAAATACAGCATTGGCGGATTCACTAGCAATCCGTACTATATACTCAAAATTTCATGCAAAATCCGAAAGTATATGATTTGGTGATGCTCAGATTAGAGATTTGGCATATAAAAGAGCATAATAGAGGAAAATTACTTCTTCCTCCCTTCCAAATGAACTTTCCAGCTCGGTTACGGTCGAAGATAGAGCAATTCTGCGAACGCCAATCGATTCAGAATGATGAATTTAGTATACTGTGTGAATTTCGAATCATTCGATTTGAAACAGAATTATTCGAAAAATCAAAGAAAGTCCAAAGGGGTAGATCCCTAAAAATCGTGAAAAATACAGCATTGGCGGATTCACTAGCAATCCGTACTATATACTCAAAATTTCATGCAAAATCCGAAAATATATGATTTGGTGATGCTCAGATTAAAGATTTGGCATATAAAAGAGCATAATAGAGGAAAATTACTTCTTCCTCCCTTCCAAATGAACTTTCAAGCTCGGTTACGGTCGAAGATAGAGCAATTCTGCGAACGCCAATCGATTCAGAATGATGAATTTAGTATACTCTGTGAATTTCGCATCATTCGACTTGAAACAGAATTATTCGAAAAATCAAAGAAAGTCCAAAGGGGTAGACCCCTAAAAATCGTGAAAAATACAGCATTGGCGGATTCACTAGCAATCCGTACTATATACTCAAAATTTCATGCAAAATCCGATAATATATGATTTGGTGATGCTCAGATTAAAGATTTGGCATATAAAAGAGCATAATAGAGGAAAATGACTTCTTCCTCCCCTCTAAATGAACTTTCCAGCTCGGGAACGGTTGAAGATAGAGCAATTCTGCGAACGCCAATCGATTCAGAATGATGAATGTAGTATACTCTGTGAATTTCGAAACATTCGATTTGAAACAGAATTATTCGAAAAATCAAAGAAAGTCCAAAGGGGTAGACCCCTAAAAATCGTGAAAAATACAGCATTGGCGGATTCACTAGCAATCCGTACTATATACTCAAAATTTCATGCAAAATCCGAAAATATATGATTTGGTGATGCTCAGATTAAAGATTCGGCATATAAAAGAGCATAATAGAGGAAAATGACTTCTTCCTCCCCTCTAAATGAACTTTCCAGCTCGGGAACGGTTGAAGATAGAGCAATTCTGCGAACGCCTATCGATTCAGAATGATGAAATTAGTATACTCTGTGAATTTCGCATCATTCGACTTGAAACAGAATTATTCGAAAAATCAAAGAAAGTCCAAAGGGGTAGACCCCTAAAAATCGTGAAAAATACAGCATTGGCGGATTCACTAGCAATCCGTACTATATACTCAAAATTTCATGCAAAATCCGAAAATATATGATTTGGTGATGCTCAGATTAAAGATTCGGCATATAAAAGAGCATAATAGAGGAAAATTACTTCTTCCTCCCTTCCAAATGAACTTTTCAGCTCGGTTACGGTCGAAGATAGAGCAATTCTGCGAACGCCAATCGATTCAGAATGATGAATTTAGTATACTGTGTGAATTTCGAATCATTCGATTTGAAACAGAATTATTCGAAAAATCAAAGAAAGTCCAAAGGGGTAGACCCCTAAAAATCGTGAAAAATACAGCATTGGCGGATTCACTAGCAATCCGTACTATATACTCAAAATTTCATGCAAAATACGAAAATATATGATTTGGTGAAGCTCAGATTAAAGATTTGGCATATAAAAGAGCATAATAGAGGAAAATGACTTCTTCCTCCCCTCTAAATGAACTTTCCAGCTCGGGAACGGTTGAAGATAGAGCAATTCTGCGAACGCCTATCGATTCAGAATGATGAAATTAGTATACTCTGTGAATTTCGCATCATTCGACTTGAAACAGAATTATTCGAAAAATCAAAGAAAGTCCAAAGGGGTAGACCCCTAAAAATCGTGAAAAATACAGCATTGGCGGATTCACTAGCAATCCGTACTATATACTCAAAATTTCATGCAAAATCCGAAAATATATGATTTGGTGAAGCTCAGATTAAAGATTTGGCATATAAAAGAGCATAATAGAGGAAAATGACTTCTTCCTCCCCTCTAAATGAACTTTCCAGCTCGGGAACGGTTGAAGATAGAGCAATTCTGCGAACGCCTATCGATTCAGAATGATGAAATTAGTATACTCTGTCAATTTCGCATCATTCGACTTGAAACAGAATTATTCGAAAAATCAAAGAAAGTCCAAAGGGGTAGACCCCTAAAAATCGTGAAAAATACAGCATTGGCGGATTCACTAGCAATCCGTACTATATACTCAAAATTTCATGCAAAATCCGAAAATATATGATTTGGTGATGCTCAGATTAAAGATTTGGCATATAAAAGAGCATAATAGAGGAAAATTACTTCTTCCTCCCTTCCAAATGAACTTTCCAGCTCGGTTACGGTCGAAGATAGAGCAATTCTGCGAACGCCAATCGTTTCAGAATGATGAATTTAGTATACTGTGTGAATTTCGAATCATTCGATTTGAAACAGAATTATTCGAAAAATCAAAGAAAGTCCAAAGGGGTAGACCCCTAAAAATCGTGAAAAATACAGCATTGGCGGATTCACTAGCAATCCGTACTATATACTCAAAATTTCATGCAAAATCCGAAAATATATGATTTGGTGATGCTCAGATTAAAGATTTGGCATATAAAAGAGCATAATAGAGGAAAATTACTTCTTCCTCCCTTCCAAATGAACTTTCCAGCTCGGTTACGGTCGAAGATAGAGCAATTCTGCGAACGCCAATCGATTCAGAATGATGAATTTAGTTTACTGTGTGAATTTCGCATCATTCGATTTGAAACAGAATTATTCGAAAAATCAAAGAAAGTCCAAAGGGGTAGACCCCTAAAAATCGTGAAAAATACAGCATTGGCGGATTCACTAGCAATCCGTACTATATACTCAAAATTTCATGCAAAATCCGAAAATATATGATTTGGTGATGCTCAGATTAAAGATTTGGCATATAAAAGAGCATAATAGAGGAAAATTACTTCTTCCTCCCTTCCAAATGAACTTTCCAGCTCGGTTACGGTCGAAGATAGAGCAATTCTGCGAACGCCAATCGATTCAGAATGATGAATTTAGTATACTGTGTGAATTTCGAATCATTCGATTTGAAACAGAATTATTCGAAAAATCAAAGAAAGTCCAAAGGGGTAGACCCCTAAAAATCGTGAAAAATACAGCATTGGCGGATTCACTAGCAATCCGTACTATATACTCAAAATTTCATGCAAAATCCGAAAATATATGATTTGGTGATGCTCAGATTAAAGATTTGGCATATAAAAGAGCATAATAGAGGAAAATTACTTCTTCCTCCCTTCCAAATGAACTTTCCAGCTCGGTTACGGTCGAAGATAGAGCAATTCTGCGAACGCCAATCGATTCAGAATGATGAATTTAGTATACTCTGTGAATTTCGCATCATTCGACTTGAAACAGAATTATTCGAAAAATCAAAGAAAGTCCAAAGGGGTAGACCCCTAGAAATCGTGAAAAATACAGCATTGGCGGATTCACTAGCAATCCGTACTATATACTCAAAATTTCATGCAAAATCCGAAAATATATGATTTGGTGATGCTCAGATTAAAGATTTGGCATATAAAAGAGCATAATAGAGGAAAATGACTTCTTCCTCCCCTCAAAATGAACTTTCCAGCTCGGGAACGGTTGAAGATAGAGCAATTCTGCGAACGCCAATCGATTCAGAATGATGAAATTAGTATACTCTGTGAATTTCGCATCATTCGACTTGAAACAGAATTATTCGAAAAATCAAAGAAAGTCCCTAAAAATCGTGAAAAATACAACATTGGCGGATTCACTTGCAATCCGCACTATATACTCGAAATTCCATGCAAAATCCGAAAATATATGAATTGGTGATGCTTAGATTAAAGATTCGCCATATAAAAGGGCATAATAGAGGAAAATTACTTCTTCCTCCACTCAAAATGAACTTTCCAGCTCGGTTACGGTCGAAGATAGAGCAATTCTGCGAACGCCAATCGATTCAGAATGATGAATTTAGTATACTCTGTGAATTTCGAATCATTCGATTTGAAATAGAATTATTCGAAAAATCAAAGAAAGTCCAAAAAATCGTGAAAAATACAACATTGGCAGATTCACTCGCAATCCGCACTATATACGAAAAATCTGCGAACGCCAATCGATTCAGATTGATGAAATTAGTATAATCTGTGAATTTCGAATCATTCGACTTGAAACAGAATTATTCGAAAAATCAAAAAAGTCCAAAGGGATGGACCCCTAAAAATCGTGAAAAATACAAAATTGGCAGATTCACTCGCAATCCGCACTATATACGAAAAATCTGCGAACGCCAATCGATTCAGATTGATGAAATTAGTATAATCTGTGAATTTCGAGTTAATCGATGTATTCAGATTCAAGGTCTGACATATAGAAGGTCAAAAATGTCACGAATAGAAGTAGAAAAAAAATATGGAGGGAAATTACCCTCCCTCCCTCCAAATGAACTCAATAAAGTCAATCAACATAATATTTTCGTTGTATGTTTCATTAATACATGGATGTTACTTACAAATTTCAACAATACATGTGAAATTAACAAATTATTTTGTTTTAAATACCTATCATCCATTTTTCATTACAGAAGAAATTGAAAGAGAAAGATGTTTTCATTTATTCTGCACGATAATCTATTTTTACAATAGTGAACTCGGGAAGAAAAAACTATCACAAAAAGTTCAAAAGAAAGATTTATTTGACAATCAGGGTCTATTATCAGCAACTATATTTGCTGGTCACCTACGTAAATAATAATAATAATAATAATAATAATAGTAACCGTCCTTTACCCAAACAGGCTAGCCATTGAAGAATATTAGAGAGATATTGCAGTTCATAATAACGTCAGGCAGTAATAAAGTTGTCCTTATTTTGAAATATACGCACGCGTAATATGAATCTGGAATAAGGACAACTTTAATAAACTACTGCCTGCCTTTATTAGAGGACGGTTAAGGCCAGGATTTACGTTCTTTTATTTTCACGACACGACACAACTGGGTAATGATTATTGAAAAGGAGCCAAGTGCCAAATTGCAAAACCTGAGATAAAGGGTCCAAACGACAGTTTGAAATTCATTTGGTATGTTTGGCACTAGAAATCTGGCGACATCTTTTTACTCATGATCTAAGCGACTTTGAAGGAAAAGCAGTTTCCTATTACCTGTTTCCCATACTGTTCATAGAATATGGTCCAAGTCGCTTGGTTCCTTTTCAATAATCATCATCTAACTTATGCCTGATAATTATATGATTTTTTCAACACAAATCGATATCGGAGCCCCCTTTAGCCATTTTATCATCACAATAATTGCATCTTAGTATAAAATGAATTATGTAGAACGAAAACTCTGAGAAATTAGATTTCATTTATAGGTTATGAATAACGAACGCGTGGGTAAATAAGGGACTAACAGACAAAACTGCAATACCTCTGTTCTTAATCACACAATAGTGCCAGTCACTATTAAAATAAAGTTGCCTTCAATACTGGCTGGCGTTATTGCAATATTATCATCAAATCGGACAGAAAATTGGGGCATTTTTCGTCAGTTACTCTTCAGCTCTACAACAAAGGAAAAGTTATGGAGCAATTTGTAGTGAAAGCCCAATTGGGAGACCTTATTCGTGAATTTCCTGGCAGGCCCCCTCGCCAACAATCCGACGCTGCATCCACAATCCGCACACCCCGTATACGTCGACGCGTTTCGTAGATTTGTATCTGCGGCCAGTCGATGTAAAAAATGCAAATGATCGTAGACCGTAACCGAGGCATGTTGTTCATTTGGCACCTAGCCTGACCACATCATCGATCTAAGTTGCAGCGTCGTCGTGAGCTTTGTGTGAATCCCACGATCTGCTGTTTTTTCAAACGGGTTTTCTGTGCGCCCGGCCAACTTATTTCTATTGTCATCTGTTCTTTTTGCGTGTCGGAATGCCAAAGTACGTTGTCTGCTTGCTGGCTGCCCTCGGCTGTCGTCGGCTTTGGCTTTCATTTCGAACTTCTTGCGGATTAACAATGCAGTGGTGGGTGTTTTGGAAGAGGTCCAAGCACGTCATGGTTGGTGAATTTTCATAAACCAAGCAGCTAAAGTAGGGGTGTCAATAATTGTCTTGCTTGATATCTCCGGGGCCTCTTTTTTGGTTAACCGTTATCGAATAAATAACAAGAAGGATGTCAAATCCAATGTATCGTCTACGACTTCCCAGTCAACACTGGGCAAACATCGACATCTCAGGGATGTCAATATCGTCAATAATGGGATTTAGATGTCCTTGTGATATCATATCTTTGACATTCCTGCGATATCACACCGCGACATCCCTTAGATATCAAAATCAATAATAGCTGGATTTAGATGTCTCTGCGATATCAAATTGTTACTTTGCCATAGACGTCATACTGCGATATCATTTAGACATCAAAATCTATACTTAGATATCTCTGCTACTATCTTTTTATTGAGTTATCTCCAGATCAGCTGATAATAGGACTTTCACACACATTCACTTGACTGCCGACCACAAGGACGCCATCTGTCCACCACGGTCGAAAAGCGAATCCTCAATTTGTGTTAAATGTTTATTTTGAAGTAACGCGGTAAGTTGGCAAGAAGTTGGCAACACAGATCGTATTCATTGTTGGCCAACCTGAAAGCGGGAGGCGACTACGTGACCGGCTGTTATTGTATTGTATAATCATATTTAGTTCTAGTTCTTTGTATCGATGCATTGATCGAAGATCGAAGCTTTGTTGCTTTGAATGCTTTCTATACTGTTCATGTTCTGATATTTCCAACTGGATTGATTGCATTTGCGAATTTTAGTGTCCATAAAACTGAAAGTGAAAAGTGAGCATCGTTGTTGAGTATCAACAAAGTGAGATTCCATTATTTCTTTCCCTACTATCTGGTATTGTAACTTTCAGTGGTCTCATATTGTTTCATTGATTTCCAGACGTGGTGATGAGCCTTCACGTAGAGAACGAAAAAAATGTGGATGCAGCCTGTTCCAATTGGTTCAGGCATGCCAAACAAAGGAAAAGGAACCAAAGCAATTGACTTCTAGTTTTTTAATTGATTTATTTCATTTTTTACTTCGTTAATTTTGAATTTTGTTCTTTGTTAATGTTGTACCAGAATGTTTTAATTTTTTAAGTTTTTTTTTATTTATACTTTTGTTATATTTATTTTTTTCATATTGAAAATATATTTTCTTTTTCTATTTGTTTCTATCTGGAATATCGCATAGACGTTGACGTCTCTTGAATATAGCAGTGAAGAAATCGCTGCTATGTCGCTCTGTTACATCCCTGATAGGTTATTAGGAGGCATCTTCGCGGCGTCTCAGAACAACATCGCAAAGACGTCTCAGAATTACATCGCATAGACGTCGCCAGCATGCATCATGAGTGTGACAAAAGTGAGTCGCTGGGACGTCTGTGCGACGTAACGATGCGAGTCGCAGGTCACGAAGAGACATCGCAACAATATCTTGGAGATATATCTGTGATGGTTGGTTTGATATTCATATATTAATCGAAAGATGTTTGGTGTTTATTTCTTTTTCGCCAATCAGTGATGGACATTTTTTCGGCGGGCAGCACTGGCGAATAATTGAAAATGATAATTTCAGTAATAGGGAATTACACTTTGTGAAAAGATAATGTTACGATATTTTCTAAATAATACGCCGATCACACTACTAAACTGTTTTTATTACCTTCGCTGTACACATTCAACTACTTCACTGACAAATAAAAAACTTAGATCTCTTCAACTATAGCTAATTATTCCAAACACTTATTAACTTGTTCAAAAACTTCTTCACTTCCTTATCACTTCTTCATAAAACTTCCCTTCCAAGTGAAATGTGTCGCCTTATATACTCAATTCGCCTAGCCCAGACTTTTCAGGATGATTTCGAGATTGTTCAATACAGAAAAACCTACACACTTCCAAGAACTAATTATCGACGAAATTTAAACGCTTGCGACGTCGGCTCCGTTGTTATGCAAATGAGTTACGTTTTTATGGTTGGCACTCAGCGGCGTAGCTAGGGGATTTTTATCAATCTCGTAACAGGAATGGTTTTATTGTAAAAAATTATTTTATCTGTCTACATGACGCATGTAGAATCACTCCACGAACCTTACAATTCATTTCATATCGACTGCAACCCACTTCAAAACTGTTCCGAACTGAGAAAGATTCAAACGCCATATTTACGCGGGCTGGTACGAAGGCGTAGAAGGGCCAACAACAAAATATTTTTCAAATCAGTTGGAATTGCCACTTTGATCTGGCAATTGTAACTTTGATCTGGCAATTGTCACTTTGAAATGGAAATTATCACTTTGAACTGGCAATTGTCACTTTGAACCTCGAACTCATCTTGTTTAATTTTTTTATTCCTCAGTACTAGGTCAAGACAATACATTCCTAGTTATACAACACCATCGAACGTTATTCCGCTAATGTCTTTCAAATACAATAGAGCTCATGTTGTGTTAATATTAAATTCCTGAAACAATATACTCTCGTTAAAATGGCCATAATAATATCCCGCTTGAAAATTTATAGCCTCGTTTACTCCACAACGTAAGTCAATTTTATAGTCTTACAATGGCATTAATAAAATTCTAACGGAACCCGTTTTTATTACCCCTTTCAATGTGCATTTCGAATGGCATATTTGCTATTTATATTTTCAAGTCCTAAAACGCGATTTCATCGTCTTTTCATCTTAATGCGAATCCAATTCGATGAAAGCTCCTGACAACTTCGTTGAAAACGTTAATGTTGACAGGAAACGATTATAGCTCAGTAATTTATTTTATCCACATTTACCTTATAATTGAAGTTTTATCCACATTTATGAACAAGGAGCAAGGTCTTTGGGCCTCGCAACAAATACTCCGAATTCATGGGCCTGTTCCCCAGTATTTTTCAAGCGGAAATTCACTTCATAGAAAGGTGCATTCAATTCAACTTCGACAGGAAATACCGGAACAAGGATATCGCAGTCCTCTCCGATAGTCAACTCAAAGATGGTCTGGGAATGCCTAGACAAACTTAATGATCTAGGCAGGAACAACAAGGTGATCCTCCTCTGGGTACCTGGGCACGTCGGAGTGGAGGGCAATGAACAAGCAGATACCCTGGCATGAAAAGGGGCATCAACGCCGCTGATCGGGCCAGAACCATTTTGCGGACTTGGAAAATCTTACTTTCAATACAATCTCAAGAAAACTGAAGAAGCAATGAGAGCAACATACTGGCAAAGACTTGCAGGGCTAAGGCTGGCCAAAGATCTCCTCGACAACTTCAACCGAGCAAGATCGAAGACACTGATTAACCTCAGCAAAACTAGTCTAAAGACAATCACGGGATTTCTGACGGGGCACTGCAGACTCAAAGAACACCTTAAGAAGCTAGGCTTAGAGGAGGACAGCACCTGCAGATTCTGTGGGGAACATCCAGAAACACCACACCATATATTGATGGAGTGTTATGCTGTACATCACAAAAGATTGAATATACTGGGATCATACCAGTTGACTGTGGGAGAAATACCACGAATAGACCCCCTCAATGTCCTTTAATTCCTAAAGGAATTAGAGCTTGAGGGGCTGCTGTAAACAGGAACACCTTGAAATAGTAGAAGAAGATGGAGCACAATAGATTTAATTAGGTCGCAGCGCATCAGTCACCATCCATATTTACAATTAGTATCATTAATAACTATTACCTCCACGAATCAATGATACAATTAATTTAGTATTCATTTTCTATATTTCAAAATCTCAAATCCTGTTGTTCGCCTCTTTCGATCGGCAGCATCTCCTGGGGGTATTTTCAGACCGACCCTACCGCTCGCTAGTGGATAATGTACCCTCACACCAAATTGCCGTGTTGAATATCTAATAGTCAAAAATCCGTCTAATGGCCTTTTATCTGTTCAATTTCCTGGCGTAATTGTTGGCTTGTTCTCCTCCTCACGTTTCCCATAACATTGTTTTACTCGATCTCGGTACAAGAAGCAAATTGCCAGTGATACAAATTGAACATGCTCTAATCGTTTTTATCTAGGAACACGCTGTATACAACCGACTTTCAATTACAGTGTTTTGTTTTGAAGGGAGTGCAGTCAATGGCACTGGGGTCTGTGAACTGTGAACTGCGACCGAGATCACTATCGACATGTGTAGTTTCATACGCGTGCAACGTTGCTAGTGGAAAACATACGCATCGTTTTATTTCTTGATTCGATGCTATCCTTCAAATACTCCTCCGCCATCGTGGAACTTTTTCAACCTCTGTGTCTTTTTAAGTTAGTCACAGTTGCTCCTGCATTAGTTAGTGCAGTAGCAGGAGTGCGACGAAGGCGATGTCCCGTATAGGAAGATGGATTTGGCAGTCCTAAATATATTGCCATTTTGCTGGGAATTTTCCCTAACATATTTTTTCCAATTGGCTGAGATGTACGTTTATTTTGTCGGAAGCTCAAAAAATATCGTTCAATACCTTCAGGACGCAAAGACATAAAGTCTTAATGAAGACATAGCGGAGAACTATTTTTCATCCACAATTATAACTTTCTTGGATGCACCAGTTTTACTTTCCGGTACGTTCACTACCATAACGGAATCCTGGTCCTCTATATCCGGTATCTCCATTTTCAAAAGTTCCTGACTGCTGCATCCTCCCTAATAACCCATAATCAAAACAACCTATATCGAAAAAAAAAGAAAATTAGTACACACAAAAAGGAAAATAAAAAAAAACTTATGCAATAATGAATTTCAGTAGGAGCGTTCTTAGGAAATATGATGACATCTATCAGAATTTCTCTATGTTCTTGAAGTTGCATTGTCGATATCCGTCTCAAAAAAGACTTTTTCCTAAACCTAGTGTTGAATGGATTCATGATTTTGAAGCTAGGTAATCGAAAATGTAATGGTTTTGATACAATATTTGCTCAGATGTGAGGTCCTGACAGGTTTCTTCACAACCAACTTCAGAGAATCACTGGAATATCCCCTTGCTTTGCTACAGGGAAAAATCAGAGTCGCCGTATCACCATATCTTCATGGAATGTTGCATCGTATATGCATCATAAAAGCGTGAAGAATCTGGGATCATATCAGGTGACAATAAAAGATATTTAACATGTAAATCCTCTTGATATGTTCAAAATCTTTGAGAAATTTAGTTATGAAGAAGCAGAAGAGGTGGGGTACAACTAATCTAATTTGGTCACAGCACATCACTTACCATCTACCACAACCAATAATGTACCATATGGTGTCTATCAAAAATGTACAGCGTATGAAATTAGAGTTAACTAGTTATACTGATCCACTTGAAAAAGCTTCAGTGTACAAAACATATTGTATTCAGTGAAAACTTATGGAATTCAAATCGTCCATACTTTCTATGAATCTGGTTTGATTTTTGCCTCTATCAAATATTCCTCTGTCAACTATAACAATATTAGCTATAATTTGAGATAATCCGGAGTCTGTGTATCCAGTTGTGTTAATTTCTTCATTACCAACCTCCATTAGGACTATACTTTCGTGTTCATATCAGGTAATGGGAGTGATTCTTTCTATGTTTGATACCTCCTCTTTGATGAGTCAGTTCCACTCACGATAACGATATCACTTCATTGATATCACATCAACACCCCTACATGAACTAAGCATGAATCATTTTTCCATTTACTTGAAAGATTAATTTTCAACTGTCTTCAACCAAATTATTGATGATTTGGAAGGAGTTCAACTTTTTACAAACTTGCACTTCTCATAAACGATGCCAACTAAACCTTACTTTTTATTTCAGGTGAGTTTCAACAAACAGAGGATCACGTTTCGGTAAGCTCATCATTACAATGAAATTAATGATAGTATACTGAGAAAGAAGTAGATGAAACAGAATTGTCACTGTTATTGTTATTAATAACAATTAACAATAACACTTATTTTGTTATATTGATATGGTTATCGCAGGAATGTGAATCTACAACAGAAATTCAAGCAAAATATAATGGTAGGCCCCAGAACCTATCCTCGGGAATACTCGCCGACACGAAAAGTCACATAAAGTAATTGAAAATTGTCGCGTAAAATAAAAAACTCCGTTTGAATGAG
Source organism: Chrysolina americana (assembly GCA_958502065.1). Taxonomy (NCBI): domain Eukaryota; kingdom Metazoa; phylum Arthropoda; class Insecta; order Coleoptera; family Chrysomelidae; genus Chrysolina; species Chrysolina americana. The sequence goes on from OY293414.1 coordinate 88,348,872, forward strand.
ATTGAAAATCGTTACTGATTGTTTTTTTATATATATATATATCGTCTTTGGTACACTTGATTCAAAATGCAGCAGGCATGCTCTTCATTCAAAAAACTCGATCTACGGACTTGTACTGATTGTTCATTATTTTTTGCTGCTATTTCTTAGATCGGCCCCGTGCATGGTCTCCTTAAGAGGAATCCAACTGCAGAAGAAACCAACTAACAATCCAATAAAGAGTTGCTGCCAAGTACGGCGACATGTGCATTACGCGCAGAATATCTTATCCGCCCACACAATGATAATAGTAGTGTAATACAAGTCGGCTATGGAGAGCGAGCGCTCAAAATGCAGAATGCACCCAGACTGCTTGATTTATATTGAGATTTGAGAGCATTGACGTCCCTATATGTAGTTCTCAGAGGATGAGAACTTGAGATTTGTGTTTCGGTGTCCAAAGCGTTAGACTGCTTGAAGCTGCAATATTTTTAGGGTAAATTGGTTAGTCTAGGGCTCAGAGCAACAAAATATAAGTCGAAGTCTTTTGCCATTCATGATGGTGTGCTGCAGGGATCCATTATAGCACCAACACTGTTTCTTCTTCACATCAACGATTTGTCACAATAATGGGTTGCCTACAATTGCTCTAGACTTCTGAATTTGATAAGCATATCCTCGTGACAGGTAAAAAACCCGTCAAATCAAGATTTTTCATCGAGATTTCATGGGTCTGGTGCTTATGGCTCCCAACGTGAGGCTACCGTAGCTATAATGAAAGAAGTCTTCTGTTTCTAATTCTCATTAACTGCCAGTACCGTCATAGACATCTACGCATGCGAGGATTGCATTGAAATTGTTAGGCAAACACCCTAATGGAAAGTCACACGGAAATATAAGCGGTGGGGTCCATTGTGATAAAAAAATCGGGGACATTTGAATCGAAATAATGAGTTGATGAATTGCATTGAACTCGGTGTATCAGAGTTCGTTGGCGCCCAACGTGAGGCCACTGTCGCTATAATGAAAGAACTCACTCACAGACTACTAGGAAATTTGAATCGATGGGGTCCATTGCAATATAAAATTCAGGGACAGAGGCAGCCGAATCATCTAAAAATTCCATAACAATATTATCACTGCTCGAGTTGTTAACAAAGCTCAGTTATTTTCGTGCTGGTGCGTCTTATACAACTTGAATACAATTACTCCTACATCTAGTTCTGTCATCATTTCGACATATCTAAACTAATTCGTTTTTCATTAAAGTATTATAATGTTTGATTGGTACAGTATAAGTCTGAGGAAATTCAAAAGCTTGAATAAAAATGTGAGTGTCTGGGAAGCTTTAAACGAAGATTGTTCTCGTTAGTGATCACAAGTCTGCCCGACATTTTTTCAACTGCGGAGTGGATGATCGAACTCAATTCGAAAATGCCTTAATAGAGCTTTGATGAGGATGATTGCGACTTTTGTAAGACGCATAATGCATGTGCTCCAATTATCTTGCAGCATTCGTACGGATGATTTATGTGTAGTCCTTCACGAAGTAGCTCGCAGCAATAATGCAAATAGAGCGGTTATAAAAACGAGTCATTAGGCCCGAGTTGTCTTCGGGTGTTCTCCAAAGTAACGACAGTGGAGACAATGGTCTTTTGCGATGTCAGAAAGTACCTGTAAGTACATACGCAGACATGGTCTAGACACAGAATAATTGCCCGCATAGTGTGGATAAAGTATGTATTTGCAGGAAATGTATTGAGTTTTCTATTTATTTAGGTGTTTGACTTCAGACATATTGAAATAATTTAATATTAATATAATGATGTACGATTAATAGAAGTGCTAAATAAATCCATGAAACAGATCATTCAGAGAGTTTCTACGCTGGATATCTTTTCATTAATGTGCCCGCTGACAAAATTAGAGAAATTACAGAAAGAAATAGAGAATTCAAGTTCTTTGAACGCTATAATATTGAAGTTTAGGAATGTGTAACAATTTTCAGCTTGAAAATGGGTATTATCAACATTGGTAAGGCTATAAGCTTATCTTTGTCTGCTATTCACAGAAATATTTATACTTTCATTTTACTACGAAACTTTTCAATTACGGAATCAGGAATTGCCTTGGATCTCTTAAACTCCCACCCAAGTAACAGAAAACAATCAAAAACTATGTAGTAGGCAACAAAATATTCAGTCTTATTGAAATCGAAAACTTTTGCACACTATGCCAAATGCGCAAATCCTTATCGTCTGCTTGAACTGCTCGATTCACATACAATCAAACCACTCTGCTAATCGTTTCGTCCAAGACAAATTACAAAGCCGAGTCATTCTCAGTACCTTATTTTACAACAATATTCCGCCTAATTACTTAATCACACACCTCCGAGTACGGGGAATGCTCAAGAAGCCATAAAACACAAAGACTTTGTATGTCGCCAGAACAAAAAAACGCACGACCTTGATTCCGAAGGAGTACTTCAGATTCTATCAATTTCATCCCGTCAAGTGGCGATTACACGCAGCCTCAGAGCCCAATTATTCGATTTTTTTTTGGTCTGAAAATAGCCTCATTATCGGAAGGTAAAAGCCATCGGTTAATGACCATATGACTTGAGAGCGGCAGTCAATACTCGAAGTCTACAGTTACTGACTCGGTCTGTTGCTTTGGCCGTAGATAATTTAAGAGTTGTGACTTGGGAAACACAATACACTCAACACGCTGTTGATAATGTTGATACTGTTGATGATATTGATAATGTTAGGGGTGTTATTGTTGGAAAACGTTAAAAAAGTTATGAAATTTTTGAAAAACGGCATTAAAATGCCTCTGGGAAAAACAAGTAACGTACAAAAATTATTGATTCTTACATCTGACAATTGAAGAAAAGGCATCTGACAAACCACTGTCTGATATAAAACGTCTATCAAATGACTTAGGAATACCGCAAAATATCTAACAACAAACAGAAACGGTGAAAATCAACATGAAAATTAGGACAAGTAGAGGTCTTCAGCATTAATGATATAACAAGCACCATTAAAATTCAATTTTCTTCATTTAAAAAGAATTTTCCTGCTACTAATTCTAACTTGTGCAAGTATTTTGATAAAGCAAATTGGACAAGATTTCTTTGGGTGTTTGACCCATACTTTGGAGCCGTTTTTCAGTTTTTCAGACTGTTCAGAATATTCTAGGAATTTTTCATTTCAGTTATGATTTAAAATATAAAGTTGTGAAGTCTTTAATGAGGAATATCCCCTTGCTGCGAAAAACTCACCTCTTTACGAAATTTTCCCATATTGTTGATTTTTCTGATGGGAAGAGGTAGATGGTTGAACAACTACTTCCATTCGAGAAGATAAAACAATGCATCATTTGTACTTATCGAAGTTTGAAAACCAAACTGTTTAGAATTTATTAGTTTATTTGGTTCAAGAAAGCACAAGAATATTTTCTTCAGTTTTTTAATAATCTGGATAAAGTTGATAACAATGAAGTAGGTCTGAAGATAGCTGGTGAATTATGATCACCCCCTTTGAATGAAGGAATAACCTTGGCAAGTTTCAGGCCTGATGGAAAGATACCATTTAATACAAATGTATCTATAACATCTGCAATAATATCTAAAACGTTATCAGGTACACCCAAGAATATTTTGTTTTTTTTTTATTTCTGATTTCAGTAAAAAAAAAAAATTATTTCACTTGCATACGTTGGTGAATATCCAAAAGATTTCAATAGGGAGATGTGACTCATGTGGTCAATGGGATTTACATCAGGGAATTATTGCTTTAGCTAGATTCTGAAAATCAATGTAAGCAGTGTTCCCTATAATTTTGTTGAACTTGCCAATCCTGAAAGATTCTATAGACGTGTCAACTGCGCAAAGACATATTTTTCCTCAACTCTATTACGGAAAAAATCATTCACATGTAAGTAGAAAAAATATAAGCAGTCCAAGAACGCTACCATGAGGGGTCCCCAGTTTCGTGGCAAAATATGAACTTGGGATGGGGGGGGGCAAGTTGTTTCCCTCGTCTTGGTCTTAGCACGGTATTTCTTGAGCAAGCTGGGCAACTACGGTATTCAACGTTTAGCATTGAAATACCTCAAGGAATGCTCCTGGGTCCCTTACTGTTCAACAACGTTTATTTCAACATTTACTTCCAACAAATTTCTACAGCAAAATTTTGAATAGCTTCTGGACTTTCATAAATTGTGTTGAAGTATGTAAAACTTCACTAACTCAACCACAAAGAATAGAGGGCCCAGAACACTACCTTGCGGTATACCTGCGTTATTATCCATTATGTCAGATGGTAATTGTTACTATCCATCCTCTTATCAAGAAGGATGTGCTTTCTTCTGACACTAAAGAATATTGATTCATTGTTTGATGTATGTCTGTTACACTGAAAGAGACTGCTTCAATCGTGATCTGCGATCAATTCCATGGTGGATTTTCGAACCCGCCGTCAGCAAATCAGTGGGCAGTGGGACTGAAGTGGATTTATGGCACAAATCGGCGCATTTTCCATTCAGTTATTCAAATGTATGGTTAGTTATTCACATTCGGCTGTAACTTGGAAAAATCCCAGACTACTTTATGTAGTGGAAGCTGTAAGGAGTGCGGTATAATTTCAAGAGTTTGTAGAAAGATTCCGTAAACGGAATAAATTGTTCATATGCGTGCCACTGGAATACTTATGGCGTAATGGTTTGTTGTTTGTCGTTGTATGGGAGAGGCGGATACGTTTTTGTGAATACACTATTTCCATCCTTAGCGTTTGGACCGTGGATCACAATTCAAGTGCTTTTTTGAGTCGATCCTGAACGTAGAAAATAATTCCAGCGATCCTCTCGTTAGTTTTTCCACTAAAGAAGAGGGAATTTTTGTTCACAATCGAATTTTAGAGTGAACGAAATCAGGATGTTCTCTGATCTTCAAGGCTCTTTGCATTTCAATTGTACGTGAAATAATTTTCAATTAAATTTTTCCGTATCGAGAATGTATTAAATCCATTCTAATACAGTCCCATTCAAGAGGTAACCAAACAGATTTCTTTTTCATGATTTTTTTGAAATGCACACATATGCAATTTCTAGTGAATCTGATGATTTAGTATTTTTATGATTTCTACACCCCTTCTGACATTTTTCGAGAATTTTTTTGTTTCTGTCAATCGCCTCACAGAGTATACTAATTTCATCATTTTGAATCGGTTGGCGTTCGCGGAATTGCTCTAGCTTCAACCGTTCTCGAGTTGAAAAGTTCTTCTAGAGTTGAAAAAGGCCATTTCTTTCCAGAATTTTGTTCTCCTACTTTTTTTATTAATATCCTTGATATTCAACTTTATTTTCATATGCACACATCCGCATATACATTTTCAAGTGATTCTGATGATTTCATGATTTTTAGGGGTCTACCCCTTCGGCCTTTCTTCGAGATTTTTTTTATCTATTCGAAATTCACAGAGTATATTAATTTCATCATTCTGAATCGACTGCCGTTCGCAGAATTGCTCTAACCGTTCTCGGTTTGAAAAGTTCATCAATACAATACAAATTTATTTTTCATCACTGAAATTCTTGTACAGAACATAAACATATTATATACAAAAGCTTATCGGACTAGTCGAAATCAGAAAATGGTGTATAAGATACAATACAAAATTAGAGTTGAAAGAGGTCATTCCTCTCCAGAATTTTGATTTCCCAATTTTTTCAATAATTTTCGTGAAATTCAACGTTATTTTCATATGCACACATATCCGCATTTGCATTTTCAAGTGAATCTGATTTTTAGGGGTCTACTTAGGACTTTTTTCGAGTTATTTTTTTATTTATTCGAAATTCACAGAGTATACTAATTTCACCGTTCTAAATCGACTGGCATTCGCAGAATTGCTCTATCTTCAACCGTTCTTGAGTTGAAAACTTCATCTAGAGTTGAAAGAGGTAATTTCTTTCTAGAATTTTGTTTTCCAAATTTTTTTATTCAACTCTATATTTTCATATACACCCATATCTGATAGAATCGACTACCATTCGCAGAATTGCTCTATCTTCAACCGTTCTCGAGTTGAAAAGTTCATCTGAAGTTAAAAGAAGTCAGTTCAAAAATTACCCCATTTTTTTCAAAAAGAAATTTTTGAAATTTGTATTGGGCAGGAAAGTTGTCATTTCGATAAGTAATAACATTTTCGAGACTACTTTGAAAAAATGATACCCAATAATAATGAAGATTTCCAGATTTGAAAAAAAAAAAAAAAATTCTCAATCTTTAAATCGTGAAATCTTTGCTTGGGCGCCAATGATCGCGTAACCTGGTAAAGTCTCTCTCTCCAGATGACTTGACAACCAACTAATTACGTAAAGAAACGGTATTCCGAAAGTCGTCCTGGCACTTATAAGCTGCCACAGTGCCGTCTGATGTCTGACCTCAAACTTCTGGTTTTGGTACCGTTTGGAGTATTTTCCTCGTTTTGATGCACACCTTGAAATTCTTCGTTCGAGATCTCATTCATGGTTTTCAATGTGTCACAACTGTGTCAATCGTCAGATTCGAAATAATGTATTTCGATATCAACAACTTCAAAAAAGATGGAAGTAAAGATGACTAGATATGCGAGGATGTATTGAAAAAATATTTCATTATTCAGCATACTCTCCTCCTAATCAAATCATTATAAAAATGTTATTAATTACCAAAATATTGATTAGATGTTGTTTGATAGTGATGTGAAATGCAATAATGCTTATTAACCAAATCAGTACCTATAGCAAACAATATTACTCTCAAAATCTCTAATATGCTGTTAATATAAAAATAGCATTGGACCCAAAATTGTTCCCTGGGCATATTAACAGACCATTCGACTGTCTATCGAGTTTTTCGGGATTATAAAGTACTCCAAATTGTGCAACAATCACGTAATATTTCTGAAATCATTGTTTCAAAAATCATGCTCACTGTTTCTGCAGTGGTTCAAATCACACCTTGTAGAAAACAATATCTAAAACTGTTATGTGAAGAATACAATAATATACTTTTTCTGAAGTCGTTCAAGAATGCCCACTTTCTCGGAGCAACTTTAGGCCTCAAAATACGCTAATCTAGTATTTTAGTCCGTTGCTAAGCAACGAACTTTCCCAGACCGTTTTCGGTACTAAACTGTACGGGAAAGTACTTTTTCTGAAATCGTTCAAGAATGCCCACTTTCTCGGAACAACTTCAGGCCTCAAAATACGCTAATCTAGTATTTTAGTCCGTTGCTAAACAACGAACTTTCCCGGACCGTTTTCGGCACTAAACTGTACGGGAAAGTACTTTCCCGTATCGTTAACGATCCGGGAAAATGTTTGACGGCTTGTGTACATTTTAGACAGTAAATGAATGCAATTTATGATAATGGTGATTGCGATTTCAGAAAAAATAGTATGTGTACCTCGTAGTAAAAGCACATTCCCAGACTTCAATACTTGTTGGCCTCGGCCAACAATTTACATTGTCGTCCGGGAATGTATTGCTTTTACTACTAGATACACAATATACTATTTTTGTACAATTTTCAAAAACAAATGACATTTCTGCATCTCTATATTGATGCGTAAATTCAATTTATTTGTAAGAAGATGGACAATTCATTATGTAGTTAGAAATCTCAATTTTGTTATTCAAACTATATTCTATATATGCTTCAGCTACGGAGGCAGATTTCCAGCCAACGTGACGTTTTATGAATGTAATATTGCCCCCTGCATTGGCTAGAAGAGTTACAGAGCTTTTTTTGAAATAGTGATCTGTGTAGTTCTTATACATGTCTTTTCCAAGCCAGTTTGCAATCAAGATGAGAATTTCTTCTATTTTATTGTTACAACATTGATAAAAATCCCCTAGCTACGCCGCTGGATAGACTTGCACGTGTATCGTCGATATGGTTTCCGAGAAAAAGGCAAATAGCTGCCGGTAATGAATATTCGGGATAACCGAACCGTCGCGTCGCGATGATTCTGATTACATTTGAGTACCTATATAAACGCGAGACATTTGACTGGGAAAAAAGTTTTTATGAAGAGAATTATTTAAGAAGATTAGAAAGTGATAATAAGCAGAAGTGTTTGGAATATTTAGCTAGTTGTATTGTTGAATGGATCTAAGTGTTTTATTAGTCAGTGAAGTGAGAACAAAAAGTATTTAACCCCTTCACCACACAAGTAATTTATTTCCTAGATGCGCATTTCGATAACAAAGTTATCTTCATCAGTAGGAATTACTAAACTAACTGTAAATCGGCATACCAGTCTTATTTATATCAAATAATTAATTACCATGGGTTAATCCGTGTACCAGGAAGTGACCCTCCTAATGGGCAGGTGCAAACCCAATAAACAATACAACAAAAGCACTTGATTGTTCTTTTACAGGTATCAAGTCGAATAATTTGGAATTTAATGGACCGTTATCATTATTAAGCAAGGGTTTCGAGCCTCTTTTTCTAATAGCAATACTCTCATAACAATCTAATTTTCTGTAATCATCAACAGGTTTCATTAATTTTAAATTTTGGATATTAATTTTGTGATGAGTTTGTAATAAATGATCCGTAACAATCTCGCGAGAAAATAAATCGGGATTGATGGGGTATCACTACCACCATCATAATCAACATCCATCTTATTGAAAATAACTTGAAATTGAAGCAACTACGAGCGAACACAGTCAAAAAACCGTTTTTATTATAACAAACAGAAAGATCACTGGATGTTGTGAAATTGTATTGGAAGTATTGATAACATAAAGGACAACATGTATGAAAAAGAGAAGTATTATTTATTAATTTTGGACTTATTCTAATCTAATCTAATTGAGGTCATATTTAGAGTATAGAGGAGTTTTTCATACTATGTGGTATATATTTTGTTCCCATTTCGCCCACATGAAAGCAATAGCTCGTCTGACATTCATCATCTCTTGAACATCCAATTATTGTAGTGGATTGAAGCACAGCAAACACACCACACTCGAAAATATTATGTTTCCATCAAGATTGCGGGGTCTCATTGTTTGACATTTTGTGTTTCGTTGAGATGAATCCAGCGAGTAGGGCAGATATGAGGGAATATTCGTGTTTGTCGTAATAATATACTCATTTGCTTTCGGAGTTACTGGAGCGGTTCACAAAAGCCCGCTGTAAGTGGTTTAGAAAATGTCGGGAACACATCTTATCAGAGCTGATTAGGGTATTTCCAGCTCGACGAATCTCGGAGATAGGCATATAAAAAATGCGGGGAAGACAAACACAAAAGAGCGGAGATGTCTATATTATAGATAATTGTTTGGTCTGATTTTTCGTCAAACGAGAGTAATAATATGCTAATTGTAATAATATTCATTCAGTTTAATAAACTGAAATAATTTTTAAAATTTGCTAAATAAAGTAATTTTCAAAAGTGTTCCGTTTTACCAAGGTGGTGTTTGGTTGGTTTGAAGCTGACGGGCCTGATACAGAGTTTACCCGTGAGGATAACCCTTATCACTGAGACCTGCAGGGATCTTTTGTATTATTCTGTCCTCAGTGGTTCCTAGTTAAATAGGCCTGTGTCCTTTACCAGGTTCGATAGTTTATTCACTAGGTGTTTCGGATTTATGCCTATTTCTAGGTTGGTCTGTTCGAATATTCTGAAGCGCCTGTTGTCCAGAGTGTCCAGGTGTTTCCTAGGGCCGCAATATCTGGTTAGTAAGCTGGTAATTGTGTGTAGGTATCTTAGATCTGTTTAAATTAGAAACAGCCCTAAGTATTCAACATGATCAGCTACTTGTAGTGTTTCTCCATAGAATTTGGGTAGTTTCATGCCCTCCAGAATTATTTTGCGTGTGAAGGGAATGAGTGTGGGTTTTGCTGGGGTTTTCCCTCGGTTCTTTTCTTTTGAACCATTCCTCTACGGTCCTCATTGCATTTTGCATTAGCTCAGAGGATATTCTGGCGTGATTCCCCTGCACGACGACCACTATGTCGTCCGCATAACCTTGGGTATATAGTATCCCTGATTGTTCAAATATTCCAGCAGTTCGTCAACTACCATATCCCACAGTAGGGGTGATAAAATCCCGCCCTGTGGGGTTCCCCTGGCAATTTCTAGCTGCGCGGAGTTTTCGAACATCTTGGTCTGCAGGTGGTTTCATCAACGCTTCTGCTCCTGACAAAGGCTCCTTCGATTTCTAGAATTGGTGGTGTTTGCTCCTTAAGCAATTCTGAAGTTGGTTATTAGAACTATTTATTACAGTTGAATGACGAATAATACGTTTCTTCAAAATTTATAGCGATTGTATTGTATTATAGTGGGTAATCGAACTCCACAGTAGAGCTAGGGTTTCTCCAAAAGTATTCGCCTTCGGGAATCTTGAGTTATCATCTGCAAATTTCAGTATCAGCTGTGAAGTGAGATTATGCCATTGATATAGATATCAAATAAAGTGGGACCTACGACTGTACCTTGCGGGATCCCAAATTCAATCCCTTTCTGATCGCTCAATACATCATCCACTCTCACATTGTGTATTATTTTGGTTGCTTCTTTTGGTGATTTATGTAAATGAATAACCTCTTCTCTATACAGTGTCACCTTATTTGTTTTTCGAGGAATGATATACGATACATGTTTGTTGGTGACCCTGTAATGAAACACCGACCGAACTTTGTTCCAGAACGAACAAAGCCCTCCTCGTTCATTACATCCAGCACGGCAATAGCTCAGAGCGTTCCTCGACTGGATGACTATATACCATAGTTGGTATAAATTCAGCCGGAACAACTGAGGTGAATACCGTCATTGTTATGTTGTAACGCGCACTTTATCATAAAGCCTAGAGCACTCTATTACGTACGCTAGACCTTGCCATTGCTAGGCGATGCATGGCGCAAAATACCTACAGGGATTCATCACGCCTAGGCTAGGAAGAGCGTTTCCGTAAGTGGTGCACAATATTCCGCTTCACGTCTTATTATTTGTTCTCAGGGACGGACTCTGAATTTTGTGTATACTTGTACCAATAAACATAAATCATCAATCAAATAACTAATTACAACTGAGGACCTCTGATAAAACTCTTTTTTGAGTGTTGATTCCGGTGCACAAAAATTCCCAGGTCATGCAGATAAACCTACATTTCATTTACAATGTTTCTTATACTCCTCATTTTTTCGTTCAGTTCACAGCCCTTCGCGAATAAAAGTACTCTTCACATCGTTTTCTGAACTCTAATGAATAAGAGGCCCAAAATGGGACCTTGTGTAACTCCATATCTGAATGCAGTGTTGATTAACTTAACCGAAATGTCAAAGTCATTGAAAAAATAAAAATAAATACCTTAACTTCAAGTAACCTTTTTTCCGTTCAGTTCAAAGCCCTCTGCAGATAACAGTACTCTTCCCATCGTGTTACCTGAATATCAAGTTAGCCTCTTTTGATAACTTTTCCTGATATAGTTTTTTATTAACAGCAAAAGATTTATAAGCAGTTCAGTACAGTGCAGTATAGCAAGAAGTGTGATCCTCAGTCCCTATTTAACTATAATAATAATAATATAATACCTCAATGCATCAAAAGTTCTGAGTAAATCGGTATTTTTTATTGTACTGTAGTGACTCATTGTATTTCTGGTTATCAATGAATTATGATTCAATCTTTGTTCACTTTTTATTTTCGAAATAGATTGTCTCGTAGATCTTTGTATTCATGGGAGATTTTTGGTCGCCAAAAATGAGACTGGATCAGTAAAATACATAATATACTAACGATAGTTGCACCATTGTTCAAAGAGAAATAAGATAGTTAGTCAATGTCTATGGAATAAGTATTGGAGCAAAACGCTAATGCCATCTAGCGTTTTTAGTTGAAAATTGAGAGGAACTACGAAAAACTATAGAAGGTGTCTACTTGATACAAAATATTTCATGAAGTTTTCTTCGCAATTTCAACATATTTCACAAACTGAATCGAATCAAAATTAACCAAAAAAAAATTTTATCGGAAAACTATCCTTTTTTTTTGCTCCAGACCAAACAACAGAATCCGAATAGATAATTTCATTCACAATGTTATTTATAGACGGTAATTTAAAATTATGAAACAATTTCTTCCTTCCTCAGTATGACTGGAGCTTAGAATGGATGGAGCATAGAATCCATTCGAGCACTAGGAAAGAATATCATAACATGGTACCCGGAACAAAACTCCCGACGGAACTGAAGCAGGAGTCTTTGGGCTTCGCACCAAATACTCCGAACCCATGGACCAGTTACCCAGTATTTTTCAAGCAGAAATTTACGCCATAGAAAGGTGCATTCAATTCAACCTCGACAGAAAATACAAGCAGCCATCAAAGCTTTGAGCTTATATAACATCAACTCAAAGATGGTCTGGGAATGCCTAGACAAACTTAATGATCTAGGCAGGAACAACAAGGTGATCCTCCTCTGGGTACCTGGGCACGTCGGAGTGGAGGGCAATGAACAAGCAGATACCCTGGCATGAAAAGGGGCATCAACGCCACTGATCGGGCCAGAATCATTCTGCGGACTTGGAAAATCTTACTTCTAAGAAGAACCCAATAAAACTGAAGAAGCAATGAGAGCAACACACTGGCAAAGACTTCCAGGGCTAAGGCAGGCCAAAGATCTCCTCGGCAACTTCAACCGAGCAAGATCGAAGACACTGATTAACCTCAGCAAAACTAGTCTAAAGACAATCACGGGATTTCTGACGGGGCACTGCAGACTCAAAGAACACCTTAAAAAGCTAGGCTTAGAGGAGGACAGCACCGGCAGATTCTGTGGGGAACATCCAGAAACACCCCACCATATATTGATGGAGTGTTATGCTATACATCACAAAAGATTGAATATACTGGGATCACACCAGCTGACTGTGGGAGAAATATCACGAATAGACCCTCTCAAAACCCCTAAATTCCCAAGGAATTGGGCTTGAGGGGCTGCTGTAAACGAGAACACCTTGAAATAGCAGAAGAAGATGGGGCACAATAGATCTAATTAGGTCGCAGCGCATCAGTCACCATCCATACTTACCATTACCATTTAGATTTACATCAACCGGCATTACTGGATGTTTTCAGGGTCTACTTTGTAAACAAGTTTCCTAGCAACTGATATTCACTTTGTCATTGTGTTACAATTATATATAATCAAGTAACGGATATGTTTGTATTGTACAGGGTGATTTTATTATTTTTGCAGAAGGCATTGAAGAATTTGCTTTTCAACTGTGTGCTTCCAGTTGAGTTTTCAATAAAACATTTCAATAACTTCAAATTTTTTTGTTTGCCAAGGTGTTCATTTCTTTATTTGTATTCATGGAAAGTTAACTCCAATAATCACTTCCATTTCATTTATCTTTCAATATGTTCCAAATTCCTTTATACTCGAGGGTTAATTAATGAATATATGAATTTAATCGATAAAAAAATCCACACAATTTGTATTTTCAATGTCAGGTGTGTGTATAGTCGAAAACATTTCAAGTGATGTCAATATTAATCCGTTTTCAATTGGCCACCCTGTATAAAAAAAATCCACGTTTCACCATTCTCGAATTGATCGAAAGAAAATTGCGTTTCCGAAGCTAATATGAACCCGGAAAATCGTCGAGTCCGATCCTCAGAGCTATGAGTGGAGGAGCATCTCCCAGATTTGAGTTCGTGATTTAATTGGTGCTGTGGGGGGTAGAATCCATTACCAGTCAACATAGCTCGGGTATTCTAATTATGACGCCGTGGATCGGCAGTGTTTTTCATTACTCACTCACAAACTACATTAGTAGATTGTAACTGTGCCAGGAATTTAATATGAGAGAATTGAGGGAAGGTGGAGGATGCTGAGGTGGTTGTTCTCAATCACAGTGAGAATTGATTATAGCGTATATGAAGAGACATTGTATTATTCGGTATTGTTTTTATTGAATTCACTTCACGAGGTTTTGTTGTGCCTTTAAAAAACCGCCATTTTAATAAAATTGATTTTAATAAGACCATGGAAAAAACGTTTTTTTGGAAAATATTGCACTTGAAGTTTTCGGAAAACTCTGTAAAACTTTTGGGAACCTCTGGCCAGAGATCAACGGCCCCTAGATGTAACCGAAACGGTGACAAAAAAAGGCCGGCGTTAAAAAATGTTGAGAGATATTTTGATAAACTAACGATATTCTTTCTTCGAATAGTTCCCCTTTGAGCTGTAGTGGGTCGCTGAGTTGGCTTGGCCTCGTCCGCAACAACCCTCATCATCATCAGTTCCCCTTTAAGGGCAAAGCTCGCGAGCTAATCAATTTAGAGTCTTATATTGTTTGTCGTGGTATTCTTCGATCATATCGCTTCTTGCAATCATTAGGATATTGTGTGACTATTTTACGTGCATATCAAAGATGCATTTTGGTGTAATCATTTGACGAATCCATACGTCTTATGTAGGTAGGTACCTAGATTCTTGTGTTTCGGTATTCGACTGCATTCGTATTTTTTTACCCATATCTCTGTTTTTCGAAATTCTTACAATCCGTATTGGCTCACCACTATGGAAAAGGTCAGTGTTGTTAGGAATTACGCACACGTTACTTGCAATCGCGGTACTTTTCCAAGAACTCGATATTTCAATCGGATAATAGACGAAAATTTCGAAGCAATTAGGTAGGTAGTTGGAGCCTAGGTAAAATAACAACGCCGTTCGACAGATGCGACAACAAGGTAGTTTTCAGCGTGCTTGTGACTTGTTACTTCGTCGTGCGAGACTGCATAGAAAGTGGTGGCGGTCATTTCGAACACCTGTTGTGAATTCAAACTCAGTTTATTTTCAGTAACTTTTTGATCCCCTGTTATGAAATGAGAATGCCTCAAGCACTCATTTTGATTTAAGTTTTAAGAAATAATAATAAACCACTTCAATATAGCTTAAATTATCATCTGGTAAAATGAATGTTCCTACCAAACTAGGGTAATGTGAATCCGATTATCTGTTCAGAATCTCCTCGCTAATAAAATGAGGTAATATTCCTGTTATAATCACTCGTACATCACTGTCCACCGTTATTCTTTTATATTCGGGAATTGAATCGTTTCGGAGATTTCATTGTTTAAAACTTCGCGGTCATTAACGGTATATTTCGGCGGTCCGAATGCCATACGAAGTGATACCAACGAAAAGGCCCATTAGCGTAGGCACCGAATTAATCTCCTGCAAAAAATTTGAGGTTAAGAGTCAAAATGTCTTTTTATTTACGGCATATTTTGCACACATTTCAAAAATAATTGATTTTTCGAGAAGATCGTATGAAGCCTGTTGGCCAAAAGACCTCGAGAACATTCCTTCTCGTTTTGTTAACCCCAATTTTCACATGACACCCATTCCATCGAAAAATCGTCCGAGGAGCGGCAAAAACAACATGAACCAACACAACTAACGTGCCCGCTATGGACTATAAAGCCATTTCACAGTGACTTTATGAAAAATGCAACAGTCTCTCGGGTCTAAGGTCACATCGTGGCCTCCTCTGATATTATCTCTAGAGCAATAACGGTACGACACACTGTTCCATCTAGGTATCTGAATAACGACGAAAGCGTCTGTCTTTTGTTTACGTATCACCGACGAATCCATCACTGTAACTCATGGGAATAGATCGGGCAGACAATAATGAATGATTGTCTTCATTTGTTGATTGCTTTGTGATTACTTCCAACGGTATTTTTTGTCAGCAGTCGCTTTTGGACGGGAGTTGTGGAAATGTTCCACAAGGTGCTACACTAGGGCCACAGATAGTTAGATTTTTATCTGGAAATTCAATAAAAGTGTGTCAGCAGAGAGTAATCGAATGAATGAAACTTCAGTCGAAAGTTTTTGTTTTCGTTACGTTATCATTTGAATCTAACCCAACCCTGGACCTCTTTTCCAGTTTTGTCACTAGTTCTGTCCTTCAATTTTCCAACATTAATCGAAATACTGAAATTACCTCGGATTTATCGTAGCTACATGAAGAATGAAACTGTGTAAGGCCCGAAAATCTAGCTGGACATTCAATTGATACAAAAATGCATTTCATTTTTCATTTATTTTGTGGTTTCTATGAAGAAAAAGCCTTCATAGTCCAAGTCAGTGGCGTCGCTATGCCGGTTGAGTTCTTACGCAAGGCTCAACTACTATCTAGTTGAATTCATTTCACCGACATACAATTTTCAACGACCATCAGTCTTGTATATCTATTTCTATGCCTAAAAAATCCCATTAACGAGACAAGCGGAAGATTTAGTGCCTCGAGCCTTTGTCACATTGTAACTCGAGTACATAAATACCAAATTGACAATATGCACGGAATCAACGTACTTACTCGATGTTATTCTGCATCCACTATGAAAAGATGACGTTATCTGCTTTGTGCCTCCATATTCGAAAAACAAACGAACATCTCGACTGGCGTCGAGCTGGAAACAATGTTGACTTGATGACATAAATTCCATTAGTTCGTGTTTATCATACGCGAAAGCCTCATTATAACTGTACAGCGCGTTCTCTACGTATAGTTTCCCAACATTAAAAACAACATACATATTCAAATGTGGTGCGGAGTATGATTTGGCCAGGGATTGACATTCGAATGCAATAGCTTTTAACGAGGAAATTGTTTGAAATTGTTCTGCGGGGTTTGTTCCATATTCTGTTCGTTCCTGATTATTATCATCAAATCGATATTATAACATTGGACAGCAGCGATATCCTGATATAGGATGATGAAAACAAGCATACATTTTGCTAACATTTCCTCCATGTGGAACTTGGCAAACTGTGAGCTTCCAAAAACAATACAATACATACATTTTTCGGAAAGAAACTCTTAGCAGAATCGTTGAGAATCTGAAAAAGAGACAATCAGAAACGATTTTTTTATTAAGTATTAAACGAAGTTAAGTAGTTGAACGTCATTCTAATTTTTGTTCAATTGACTTCGAGTACTAGAAGGACCAGGTCGGAGCTGTCAAATCTCCGAACGTAAATAATTCAACAAGAATGTGTTGATTTCGCGAAAGGGACTCCTTTTCGATATCTCTTCACTTCAGATTCTGTTTTACGCTTTTGGTTGGTCAGAACAGCAAAATTGTTGGCTGCCTTTCAATGAGTAGACAATCATTTAACTTTGAATCCCATGGTTCGTTTCAAATTAGGTTCCAACCAGTGAATTTTGTGGTAAAAAAAGAACTGTAATCGTCCGATGGAAAAGGGACCGTCACAATTCCGAAATTACAAGTCTGTAGGGCGGATGTTCCCTCGATAATTCAACCAGTTGGCCCATAATCGCACCACTAATAGAATTTAATATCTCCATTAACGATGGTAATTATTCTCGACAAGGATAAAGTTTCATCGATGGACCACTTGCCACCAGCGGTTTTGTTTTATATACATGCCAGCAGGCAGAGCTGAAACGGATTTGAAAAGCAGTGGGGGTTTGCCAATTTATAGCAAGAAATGTCAGAGGGACTTTATTATCTTAGCGGGGACCGATTCCCCGAGCATTATTGAATATATTATGGAAAATGAATGAAACTGGATATTTTGAAGCACTAAGCAAGATCGTTCGTTTTTAGTTCAGGAATTTATATTTTCATCGTATCATTGAAAATTAAGCTTTCTTTGAGTTGAATCTTTATTACAATAAAATCATAACATTACAACAACACATTACATTAGTTACAAAACATAATACGTTAGTTACTTCTTAATACCCTAGATACCAATTTTGCAGCCGACTCGGTGTGAAGCGCCTCGTCACCTGGCAAAGTCCTCGATTAAGTTTAGTCGCAAAACAATCTCTTTTTAATAATAGCTATGATGAATCTATTATTATGTAGGAATAAGGATCAAATTCATTTCCACAAATTTATTAAGTAAAGTTAAAATTCCAAAAGAGGAAAACATTGTTTAGACTTCGTAAAATCCATCTTTACTCAAAGAAAATAAGAATATTTGTAAATATGTATGAAGACATCGAAGAAGATGGCGTATAGCAGTAATCACTCGAAAAGGAAATGTATTTGTTGCAAAATACCTTTGTGACTTCATAAATAATTTTTAATTTATTTTTAAATATTGAAGACCATTTTGTCCGACCGAAGATGTTTTTTTTTTACATGTATCGCTCTTTTAGAAGCTCAACTCTACTCAATATCTTCGTGGGGACTCGTTCCTACATATCTATCCACTGCAGATATGGTCATTATTCATTCGTGTTTGGTTTTACTAGTTTTCATCATCTTTCTTTTCTTCTCATTAAATCCTTCTTCGTCTTCTTTTACTCCTTCTTCGCCTTCTTCTTCTTTGTTTTCTTTCCCTTTTCCTTTTCTTCTTTCTGTTCTTAGCAAATGAGAGATCCTCTACTGCCTTTTGATATCATCGTAACTTTGGCCTAGAAAAAAGAAAAAGTGATGGAAAGTGATAAGCGAGAAGAATACTTATATAAATATGAACCAGATGGATTGTCTGTAGAATTAATTTGTCAAGCCGGATCAAACGGTAACATTAGATAAACAATGGAGTCTTCGGCTGAGTTTTTACAGGAATGGTGGACCCGTGACAGATTCTTGGGGTAGGTAAGCCCGAGATGGAACAGAGTAGTTTGGCGTCTTCTTAATCAAAAATTCTTGAAAAACCAGCCCGCCTCCGATCAGATCCGGTTGAAATATATCGCGAAACTTCCTGCGGAATTTATTCGAACCGCATATAGCACAATATTCCAGATTAAAATGCCAGCTTTACAACGATGTATCCCCGAAAATATGCGGAGAGCTTATGTGGAAATGGAAAACGGAACATTCTGCTCCATTGTTCGCATAATTTGAAATATTCGCTTCTAGCCGTCGCAGTCCTATATCAATAACGTGTGTTCCCTTCATTTGGCCCCATTCTGTTCAATTTGATAGCGTTTGCTGTCGAGTTATGATACGTTTCGGCTGGATTTATTGTCTTATAAATGAAACTCATCGGATTCCATTAGAGCGCCGTCTGACTTAACTTCAAAATTTATGAGAACCTCGCCTTAGGGATTCCGATTCGTGCCTCGATTCACGAAATAAGTCAGCCAATCTCGAAGGAGATCCTGCGAGTTCAAAGGTGGCGTGTTGGCCGATAATTAAGCCGAACAAAGGTGTGTCCTACCCACTAACCCAGATCATCATTAGTGCAAAAGTGGAGGTACACGCTGCTGGAGGGAATCAGATAGTCCGTGGGACGTGGCGCGTTTTTAATAGACCTACACAAGTATGATGGCGATTATAACTTCGGCAACGACAATTTTACAAGAAATATCAATACAATAGGGATGAGTGGCATAGTGGATTCATATACAAGGTGATTTAACACAACTTGCACATAATTTAATGTCGTACTGGTCTATCATGTCCGATAGCAGAGCTATCCGAGATGATTGATCCAATTTTTTTGTACGTCAACCACAATCGAAACGCCACTGCAGAAACGTGAGAAGACGTGGCAATGGTGTACGTATGTGTCACCCGTGAAAGAAAATGCTCCGAACTTGTGTTCGAGAGTTCGCGGGAAAATTTCCAAATAAACGCCATCCAAACTTACGAACAATTTTGGGTGCAGTGCAAAGACTTCTTGATACCAAGCAACATTCGCTTTAACGTGATACCATGTAATTATGATATGCTATGTTATGGTTGCAACAACATTTCATTTATTTTGTCATGTTGTGATGTGAGTAACATCCCAATATCACTTCAAACCCCAACATCTCTGCTGTCAGTCCCAAATCTGATGAAGGGAAAGGTAAAGTGAGCCTGCATGGTACTTTCTATCCAATGGCGGCGTGTTCCTACCAATTAATCAGGTAATTTTCCCGTTCAATTTTTGTGATTTCTCTTGGTTTTCAACTTCTCTTGGTGGGGAGAGCACATTGTTAAATTTTGTGTAAGTGGTGGTAAATCACCCTGTATATTTAGTGGTGTAGGTTTACTATTTACAATGTATTATCACTATACTGATGTTCGTAACTTCGCCAATTCTTTCCTGTTTCTTGCTTAAGTTCTTGTATCTTCGTAAGATTTTCCATTTTTCTTTAAAATTTTCACGCTTACCCCATCCTACTCTTTTCTTGCTGTTCCTTTTTTTCTCTTAAATCTTCGTCTGCCATATTTGTTTCACTGGGCTTTCGTTACTCATCCTCTATAAATGTCCCCACCAGCTTTTCAATAAACTTCAATGTTGGTTGTATTTCTAAATCTTCCCTTATCTCCGTATTTTTCAATTCGTCCATTTTTGTTATTACTTTTACTCTTTTGAAATTCTTCATTTCAATGGCCTGGATTCTGCTTTTTTGTCTTTGCGAGAGTACCCAGAACTCGCAACCAATTATTAAAATCGGTCTAAATATTGTTTTGAAAACATTTATTTTGATTATCTTGGAAATTTCTTTTTGATTTATAAATGTTTTATTCTTTGAGTAGTATAGATTAAATGTATTTTGTATTGATTTCTAATTCTTGTTTTCAATTTCCTTCTATTTCTATTCCTAAATATTTGTAATGTTCTACTTGTTCTATATACACTTCTCCAATTTGTATATTTATCGCTTTTCTTTCTTCTTTAGAAATCGCCATCACTTTTGTTTTGTTTTTTGTTCATTCTCTTCTCGTATTCTTCAAAAGTTTCATTCCATATCTATAGATTATTTTGTAGATTTCGTTTATACCCGATCATAATAACTATCAAATCATCTGCAAACGCACCCTCTGATATTTCTATTCTCTGTAGGTGCCTATATCCAATATGTAGTTTTTTAACTCTTTGTGAACATTTTTTTATTATCTCGTCACAAATATGGTGAACAATAATAGACTTAGTCTTCGTCCTTGTCTTAATCTTTCTCTTGTGAATTTTTCTTACATTTTGTTATGTCGAATCACACAGTCAATGTTATTCTTATTCATTTTCTTTATTATATTGGTTTTTTTCTTAAATTTCTCTATATTTCAAGATTTCCCATACTTTCATCCTTGGCACCTTTTGTCGAACGCTTTTTCGAGGTCAATGAATCCTAAAACGTCTTGCTCTTGTTAGAGTTTTTTTTTCTGCAATTATCTTCACTGTAAATATATAGTCTTGTGTACTTCCACCCTTCCTAAAACCGCTTTCTAATTCTTCTTGCGTTGTCTCTACTATAGGTCGTATTTTTTCATCCATAATTATGACCATTGAATTATATCTGATTGATACTTGGTTTTCTATGTTCATTGTGAAAAACTTATGAATAAAACTATTCTCACTTGACAGATGACAAGTGATGGATGATAAGTGACAGCTGGCGTAACAGCTGACAGATAGCCGTAGCTATGGCGTCGCTTCTGACTACTTCTACCACTCCTACGTTTAGCCACCCCTATCGACCAATCACAGTGCGCTAAGCTGTCACGTGACCCTACCCCCATCCACTGTCACTGGTCATCCGTCAGAAGTCATTCACCATCTCTCTCCGCCACTCCGAACCCTTCATTCCCCACCTATCATCTGTCAATCAGTATTAATTCGTTTCTCTATCTATCGCGAGTATGTTTTTATTGAGATATGTACTGATACATGCAGTTGTCGTATGGTACCTCTGTAATAGGTATCATTTGAATTGAGATTTTGTCTATAATAAAGCTAAGGGATGACTCGGCCCATTGACTACAAGTCGTTATATTTTTTCGTCAACTTCGTCGCTCAAAGTGCGTGTTTGAGATTTCTTGTGAGACACACAAGACCGCCATAATAGCGTTTACGTGCGAGAAGTAGCTTAGAATTCCCTTGTTAACGCTAACATTGCTTCCAGGTAGTTGCCAACCCTCATAAACAACTGAAAATAATAATAATATTTCAATAACTATTATTCACTTCATCCTGATTTCAGTTTTTTATTTATACCTTCGTTAAAACGCCTATATACGTGTAGCGATTTCTGTCAATGCCAAAGACTGAAAGAATGATAAGAAAAAAAGGTGGCGATGGCGAGAAAAATGCAGGAGATCGTTTTCATAGAGAATTTATAGGCCGATTCAGATTATATTTGTTATCAAAAAATGTTCACACAACTGAAGCTTCTGATATCCAGTTTTGGTTGCATTATTTTCATATAACTGAATCTTGATCGAACCGAAAGTGCTTTCGAGTTACAGCTTCATCTAGCGACAATTTGAATTCGTTATTATAAATAATCACAAATGAAGCGTAACATCGAGGCTTCGTAGATAAAATCAGCATATACCTTTTACTATAATTTACCATTTTATATACGGACTCGCGATCAATAACGTCTTGTATATAAATGGATTTCTCGAGATAATTGCCCAAAGAGTTGTTAATCTTCCATGATAGGCGGTCGCGACAAGATGCGAACATAAAACTAGATGCGTTCGAGGGGAGGATTTGCATATGTTCAAGACCAGATTCGGTATAATTCACTGCTTTATAAGTGATCTCACTAGTGATAACTTCGTGGATATCGAGAGGCAATTACTAGAGCAGCTGTTCATCTTCGGTAATACTGACAGCTAAATTATGGCATGAAATGAGATGTAATGGACTGTTAAATACGTCTCTTGACAAGGGATTTGGTTAGTTCCTAACATGCATTCGATTTTTTTTCAATTCAAGCAGCATGTGGCATCCAGAACTGGACAAGTAGAGTCAAATCGTTTATCCAACTACCTACGTTACGCAAAATACATAAATTTGTAGCCTCTCGTCGAAATTTTATTGCAAATGTCTACTATGGTGAAATATACAATATACAAGAAGAAGGTTATCAATCTAACCTGGAACGGATATTAATTTCGTTTCCTTAGGAAACCATGTCTTTTCATTCCAATTACAGTTTGAAAGGAACTTATTTCTGTTTTTTGTTTCAGGTAAACATCAGCTACAACTAGAATAATCAAGAAAGAAGGTATTACAATTTTTCTTGTCAAGTATTCTAAACTCCCATTTGAAGGTAATGAAATTTTTTTCGATATTGTATTCCCGAAACGCTAACGTGTTCACTACCTATCGTTCTCTGATCAGAATAGTGCAAGAAAACGTTCTACTCCATCGCAGTCTTTCTTGTGCATATATCGCTCTGTGGGTAGAAACAGGAATCTCCTCTCTGCTCATTTAGCAATTTTCTTGTGACATATCGTCACTTCTTTCTTTACCTAGACTCCCGAGTCTCTCTTCCTCAAATCGGTTGCCAATGCTGACCCATATTTGTCTGACGACTAACGTGCACTGCCATTGCCTAATCTCTAGATTGAATCCTCAATCTTTCCTTTCCCTGTCCCCAATTGCCATAGAATTGCCACCGCCTTTTGAACAACTCCTTCTTCATGCGGTATCCTTGATACCAGGAAATGTACCTACAGCAGATGTTTAATCGAATCTTCCTCAAGGTTGTTATGAAACCTTTCGCCTCGTTGCCCATGATTCTCATGAGTCCGACAAGAGTTGATTTTCCTACAGACTATTTACTTTCTCTCAGTTCCTGTTTGAGCTCCATTACCGCATTCTTTAGCTTTTCTAAGCTTCCTCGTATATCCTTCCTAATGTCTTCATTACGAGGGTTTCTGATCGTTTTTCTAAGGATCTTCAACGGTTGGTTGTACCAGCGAACCGTATGCTTTGGTCATGACAAAGGAATGTTTCTTGAAATGCCTTGGTCATCGTGTTTCCTAATTTTTTTACTTCGTCGTCTAGTTGCTCATCTGACAGTAGGTATATCTGCCTAAGATCTCGAGAGCCCTGAGAGACCTTAAGGCAGCCAGCACACTGAGCAACCATGATCGCAGTCCACGATCGTCCACCTACGACCAAAATTTCTAACACGTGTATTCTTATCGAATAACTCACACTGAATGATCATCCTCGACCAGTTTTCAAAGACCATGTTTGAAATTTCAATCTCCTGAGAATTTTGGTCGATCAGTGTGAGTTTGAAGGTTTTTATTGGTCCCTTTCAATTTTTGATCGTTGCTGGACGGTCTCGTTACCAACGTAATGTCAATCACCTTCTGTCGAATAATAAAAATAATAATACTCCCTCATAAACACTCGTTGAGTGTACCCAAAGGCATAGCCTGTGCGGGTAGAGGACGGCTATTATTATTATTGCCGTGGCGCTCCGGCACATCCAATCTCAATGAACTTTGATCGGCACACAGTGACCTTTGATTCGCCTTCATACATTGTTGATGCTGTGTTGTTAACTTTCCTCCCAAATGTCTCTCCACCTGAGAAAGGATCAATTAGTCTCGCTGCATTTTGAGGTATGCCTGCTCATAACACTTTGGTGATAAGACCTTCAACTCAGGAAGTGTCGAATGTTTTTTGTTCAAGTCCAATAGATCAATAACTGTATTTTGTTAATTGTGGAAGGCGTCCTTGATATAATGTACAATCCTAGCCACTTGGAAGACTCTATTATGACCCTCTAAGTCTGACTGCCTATCCAGAAACACTTTCGGTCGCCTTCAATCTGTGATCTTAAGACACGTATCCACAAAAGGAACAAACAGGAACATTCATGTTTCTGTTCCATATTTCCGAAAATGTTTACAAATATTCCAGTAAGTTGCTCAATCTTTCTTGATGTTGATAGTAGGAGTTGATCCTTGTTGCGTGTTGCGACTTGTTTCCGTTTGAAGCGGTGACATCAAATGAAAAAGAGGAACATGCGTCAACAAATTGTAGTTGGAACTTTTTGTTTCTGCGGTGGAGACAGACAGTGACAGTATTCAGGAAACACGGGGTTTCAGTTTGCCAGTGCAACATGTTTGAATGGAGTAATAACTTGCTAATAGAATCAATTGAATCCTATAAAAGTTTTGATTGCATGCGTGTTCATCAGTTAATTATGTGTCACGATAGTATGTCGTCTTTCTTAAAGTCCTCCAAAAGCTGCAATCCCCTACACTCTTTTCTCTTTCGAAGGCTTGGCCGTACCCAAATTTTATGTTTCCATTTTTTCTTTTTATTTTTATTAGCACTCAAAATAATATAGACCGCTGTTGCTAATGCAAGGTCTTCGTCCACATCCATGTACATCGTGAACACAAATGATGTTGCTTTAGTGGATATAGCATGTTCCCGTAAAATTTGAAACAAACAATTAGAAACAAAACTGAAATTTACATCGATTTGGTGGAGACGAAAAGTTTATTCTTGTTTCTTCAAGTTCCTTTAGTTTGAAACAAAAAGCAACAAATGGAAACAAAAAGTTCCTCGTTGTTCCTTTGGTGGATAGGCACCTTTACGCTCAACATGCTTCAGCAGTGAGATCGGTCAATAGCTATCAAGTATGTGTTGAGGATCAGTATTGACATTGAAATGTTTTCACGGATTTCCCAGGTTTGCGAAAAGAATCTTCAAATGCTCATCTAAGAGCTTGTACAAGCAAGGGAGATCCAGGAACAACAGCTCACGTGAGACACTTCAGCTCAGTGACAGATGGTGAGATGGATTCTTCGTCATCTGGGTGAAAGAAAAATGCTGATAGACGACTAGAAGGCGCTTGAGCAGAATAATTGCATCCAAACCAGCTTTTTGTAGCTTGTCAAGATATTGGCTAGTCACAAGCTGATATTCATCCTCGTATGTTCAAAATGTTCTGGGCCCATCTGCAACACCATATCTCACTAAGTGCAGTTTTTTTAACACATTCTTAGCACACGAAACGTGCCGGTCAAGTTCATATATATCCTCCTTTTTCAATATCTATTCACCGAAACCAAAAAACGCCGGCGCATGCAATTTGCTCATTTCCTCCTCAAACACATCGTTAGTGTTGATGGATGATATGACTAGAAGAAGACGTGGGGAAGTAGGCATGAGGTCGTGTCTGCTGGTAGGACAAGGTAATTGTGAACAATTTACGTGGTTCGGTTTCCAATGTAATAATTCCGAGCAATTCACACGATGTTTTTGCTTGGCTGACCTAAATATTGATCCGTGAATCTCGACATGGTTCGGACGATATTGGTTAGAACGTTGATAAAACTTGAACCCATTTTAATATGACGCCAAGACATCAGTTTCGACAGCATTATATTGTGATCGATACAATGGAACTGTTTCACTACCATATCAATTTTGTTTCTTCAGTAGGAAGAAATTTGAATTCGCATTGAAAAAATTGCATATCTGAATCGTACGTTGCTTGAGATGGACATTTCACAAAACAGAAACGTCAAGGATGCCTTTTCTCAACAATTACTTCAACAAAATTACCCCAGGCTCCCTGGAATATTTCTGTGTAAGGCGTTTCTTCAGTCAGTCTCCACAGAGTAGTGTTAATTACTTTCGATGATTAGAAAATCCCTCTTCGGGGTATATTTCAGATGAGTTATTAGTAAAAAATGATTGATGATGATGATACGACACCCGTGGCGTGGGAGATAGGCGGGTCTTCTGTGTCTCATCAAATACCATGTATAGGTGAAAGAGCAGGTGCAATGTCCTTTGTCCACTGGCGTAGCGAGCAAATGTATCGATGGGTGATTGATTTCTATTCAGAGAATCAGTCGCATATCATTTACATATTTCTGTTCATACTTGCTCTGATGAAGAATATTTTGTGGTTTCGCAAACAGGCCGTCAGTTAATCTCTGATGATGGAACAATTTCGTCGATCATTCACAATTCCTAGCGGTATGTCATGAGCTCGTAGTTGATGGCTTTTTCCATGACCTTCGTAACAGCTAGAAGTACTATATGTCTTTTGCTAGGCATGGCATTGTTCCGTCTAAAAACTATATTTTAAAAAGTAGCATAGGTTATTTGCACCTTTTGGTTGGCCTAGCTGCTTTTTTGAAGGCGACAGCTATAGAGCACTTTTTGCTGACCCAAGGTTTATGAGATGATTATATAGATATTTTCTACATTACCAATATTAGAATTGGTGTACCACAAGGGTTCATTTTGGGACTCATAATCTTCCTTATTCATATATTCAAGAGGATGAAGTGAGATTTTTCTAGACACACCAATTTCATACCAAATTTCATTAATCACTATGTGAGTGTTGTTTTTGAGTGCGAATGTTCACAAACAGTGTCTTGTTACCTCTTTGAAGGGCTGTAGTTGACAAAGTGTACCACTGAGAATTTCGGCTATGTGCGCGGTGGTACTATAGGTAAAACATCAGTTTATGATTTCCTCTCAAACAGATAGCCAAACATAATAATGAATTATGGTGGATTACGTAATCCTTTCATCTTCTTTTCGCACCTGTTTCACAATAAACGACTGTGCTGTCAAGTTTTAGTGTTCGTTCTAGTGGCAAGTGAATTCTTAAGATTTGTTTTATTTTTTTTATTATTATTTTCGGAGAAAAATTACCTCTTTTAATTACGGATGAACTTTTCAACTCGAGAACGGTTGAAGATAGAGCAATTCTGCGAACGCCAATCGATTCAGATTGATGAAATTAGTATATTTCAAGGCAATCGACAATAAGGGGTAGACCCCTAAAAATCATGAAAAATACAAAATTGTCAGATTTACCTGAAATTGCATATGCGCATTTGTGTGCATATAAAAAAATGTTGAATTTTGCGAAAATTAATGGAAAATTACGAAAACCAAATTTTTGAGAGAAATTACCTCTTTCAACTCTAAACAAATTTTTCAACTCGAGAACGGTTGAAGATTGAGCAATTCTGCGAATGCCAATCGATTCAGAATGATGAAGTTAGTATATTTCAAGACAATCAACGATTTCAAAAAATTACTCGTAGACCCCTAAAAATCATGAAAAATACAAAATTTTCAGATTCACTTGATATTGCATATGCGCATTTGTGTGCGCAGAAAATCAACTTTTTCCAAGTGAAATATCATTCTATTTCAAAAATACGAGCTGATACTTTGGAAGAAAAGGGAGAAGCAACCATAAATAATATGCCCTTGAAAGTTGCATTACACGAAATAACAAGAATTATTCAAAGATTAGAAAAATTGAGATAACAGGCATTAGCAAAATAGTAATGCAGGCTTATTTCGAAAGTTTGAGTGAAAAAAAGTATCACTAAGTTATGAACAATAGATTGCTAGTGATTTGTGAATTATATCTCGATTTCAATTGAATTAGATCACATTACAAGTCAAAAACTGTTATAATGAAATGAATGTGTAAAGAGTAATTGCTCTTGTAGTGAAATACTTGAGAGGCCCGGTACGATTGATTGTTCAAGATAAAAAAACAGTTATACTAATCGAAAAAAAATCAAAGGAATGCTCTGTAGTCACACACTCAAATCGATTCGTCACAGAACAGCGTACCTGTGATAAACAATCTCACGAAGCGCAGAACGTAATAGAAAACGTCAGGTGATCTAAATTCAGTTACGGCTTTGAAGTATTCGAGATTCTTGTCGGACGAGTTGTTGAAATCGGGGATTATGGTTAATTTAATTGAACGCAGTTTGAAGTGGATTAGCTTGCAGTCGAGCATATCGAATGCATCAAGAGAGCGTGCAGCATCAGTTTTATGAGCCGGGGACTCACGCTGTACATATTAAATGGCAGGTAGACTGGGGAATGAATGCTCTCTAAAGTTCGAGGAAAGTTCCAAGCATCATGAAGGCTGATGAGGAAATGGGAGTTTTCGTTTCTGAATATTCGGTGTGAAACAACGTGAAATATGTTTCAAAATGTCTGTCCAGTTGCTCTTTTGTTTTCAAACCTGGAGCCAAGAATTTCGTACGGCACAAATTGAGCAGTCCCTTAGATTTCGAAACGAACCTCCATTTTATAGAGTTTTGTCAGGAGTGGGAATACTGGACCCACGCTGTTAAAGAAGATTTACAATAATTGGTGTCAGAGGTGGGGCTTAGTGGATGAAGAAAATTTCTTAAGAAGTTTTGGAAGGATTCGAGGAACTCAAAAAAAAGTTTTGGAGCCAAATAGATTTTTTCAATAACATACAGGGTTATAACAGCCATATTATTCAGTTTATATTAACTCTCAGGTTATTGAGAATCCTGTGAAAAGACAAGGTTTTATGTTTGCATTTTAACATAGCCTTGAGACCCTTCATAGAAGTGAGCACTCGTTGATACATGGCAGCTCCATAGAAGTTTTCTAGATGTTGTTACAGCAACAAGGAGGACAAGAATTGTGTGGGCCTCAAATTGGGCAATATCTTGAATTTCGAAGCGAACCCTCATTTCATAAGAGTTCCGTCAGGAGTAGGATTATTAGCCCCAGGCTGTTGAAGGGGATTTGCAAAAATTGGTGTCAGAGGTGGGGCTTAGTGGATTGAGGAAGTTTTTTGAAAGAGTTTTGAAAAGGATTCGCGAAATTCGCTACAATTCGCGTAGATTGTTAAAGTTATCGGACTAGTGAGCGAAAACCTTACGAATAATAACTACTTTCCTGGCTAATACCACGACGGGACTCGAATTATATCAAACATATACTTGTTCAATGTTTATCACTTTTCCAAGTGCTCTCTGTTACCAGCTAGTGGAATTTTCTTCTTATTCAGACAAGAGGGCAACGTTTTCTTCTATTGTTCATCGTACCCCAAGTAACAATTTGAATTTTATTTGGATTTGTCCTAGTTTTATGAAAGTATTACGATGATTAGGTAATAGCTAATTGGATTTATGCACCATTTCGTGAGAGTTTCATTAGGATTATTGACCACAGACTCTTGAAGGGGATTTGCAAAAATTGGTGTCAGAAATGGGACTTAGTGGATAGAGGAAGTTTCCTAAGGAGTTTTGTAAAGGATTCGAGGAATTCGCTACAATTCGCGTAAATAGCGAAAAATCTGTCAAATAACAACTACTTTCCTGGCTAGTAGCACGACGGGACTCGAATTATATCAATCAGATATTTGTACAATGATTCTCGTTGCAGAGAGCACGATTCCAATTGTTTCCTGTAACTGACCAATATAATTTTGTTTTTATTCGAGCAAGGGGACCACGTTTGCTTTTATTGTTCATCATGGAAACTTTACGGTGTGGTTGATTTTGGTTTCAATGCCTACCACAGTTTTTTCGTAAGGTTTATCATCTTTTGAACTTTGGAAAGGCAATTCTGACTGTCTTTTGCGTTTCTGACGGCTTCGTGTTGAGAATTATCAAAAACGCTTTCTATGTCTATGTATAAAACCATTTGTTCATCAGTTCGACATCCCATCTTTCTATGACCTACGCCAATGGTGCCATCTCGTGTATTTTAAATAAGTCATAAATGAAAAGGCAATTCACGTGAATGTCAAAGTTCCTCGACGGTATCTCGTGGCGGCAATAAGCCGTGTCTGCATCGCATGCGGTCAAAGGTGAAAATGTATGTATGGAATCGTCTATAAACCACGGGCTGCTCTCAGGGGGAGAGCGGACGCATAGTTCCTTTGTTGCAGATTTATTGGCATGTGATTCTCGCTCTTTCGCCTTGAATTATGCGCAGATTTCGTCCTGAGAAGGTGCTTGGAGTTGAAATAAACGGCGAAGGAATATAAGGAGTGGAAAGGCACTTATTCTCCAACTTGATAGATGAAAAAGGGGTTTCCTCAATATTGGAAATCAACCAATATCTGGCTATGACCAAAGAGAATCATCAATAAAAAGTAGTGTGCATTTGAGAAATTGACATTATATCGACGTATATTCCAGAACCAAAAATGTATACAATGTTCCAAACTTTTTTGAAAATAAACAATAATAATACATCAAAAATATCAATTTCTCATACACCACAGTATATTTGCCTTTTTATAGTAGTTGAAAATTTTGAAAACAAAGTTCAGTTATTAATTGGTTGAAAAGGGAGTACCACAAGGTTCAATACTTGGTCCCTTTCTCTTTGTTTATATATCATGCAATCTGAAAAAACTGCGAGTGACTGTTCCATTCACTAATTTGATGTTGTTACAAATTGCCTACAAGTTTTTCACAGTGTTTTTTTTTACTATGCATACGAGCTCATCCCATCCATTTTTTGTCGACCCTCATCAGGTAATTACAACCCTGTATCCGTTGAATGAAGTAATTACTTGCGAAACAACTTCGTTTTCAGAATTTTTTTCCCAACGTGAACATTAACTGGCAGTATTCGACAAGGGAATTTCGTTCTTACCCTGCGTGTACACGCCCAGTTGCATGTTCTCCTCTAACTGATCATGGGTATGCCCTACGGAATTACCTCTAAGTGCTTTTTTCATAATGATGAACAACAGTGTGTTGCTGAAAGGAAAACTTAATGTGGTAATTCTTTGAATGGTTAGAAGAATGAAGTCAATGAAGAAACTTCCACATTTCAATAAAATTTGATGGCGAAACAAGAAGAAATGAGACCAGCGACCTTTGTTTTTTCCTGTTTGTGCATAGACGTAGGCGACGCCTCGATTTAGTGACCTTCCCTAATGAACGTAATAATCAACGCGCCGCTTAATTTCAAACCTTCGCCCCATTAAACCCGCTAATAGTTATCCAAAGTTGGGATCTCACATCTCACATAAACTCATTAAACAAATTATAAATGGAGCTTGAAGTTCAGCCAACGAAATAAAAAGAGAATAATTACTGATTATAGGTACTCTGCTCTTCCAGTCGTAAATCGTCCGAGATTTATAATACTGTTGCTATTAAAATGAGCTTGTTTATCTCACTTATTTATTTAAAAAGTCGAACGATTTACCCATTTTCGAACGCTCATTTATATTCAATTATTACTTTATATGCAGAAATAAATCAGCTGCAGGTCTTTAAACGATCACATCCTGCATTCGTTCGTTTTTTCTGAATCCTAATGGTGGGTACTACTGGCTAATTTCACAGTTATACAGGTTCATAGTACCTCAAAGGTATATTCAGATTAACGCAATATCAGCATTATTATGTAATATATATTAATTGTTGATGCCAGATCGAGAAACATCTCGTATGCGAACAATCCTCTTTCTTCTCTCCCATGAGGGGTCAAGCATCGATCAGGATGTTGATTATTACGTCCATTTGAGGTTATAAAAACATCATGGAGGCAGTGAACTCCCAGTTACTTTCCTTGGATCAAAATGTAACAACTTTTATTTACAAGGCAAATAGTCATAAAAAATACCAACTTGTTGATATTCGGCCGTTCTGAATAATATACGGATATGATATACAAATCCCAGGTCATACTTCAGGAATATATGAGTGAAAATAATGCGATATATATATAAACATTGGCGCCTTCGCCATATTTTAATGTCGGTAGTTCCACCTGTATTTATTTTTTATTGTCCTTGACAATAAAAACCAGTACAAATGTGTGGTGCGATTTTTCAATGCCAAATTAATAGGGCAGTTTTATTTTCATCCAAACCTCACTGGTGCTAGGTACCTATTATTTTTAAGATTTGTACATGATGGACGTCACGCTCATTCCACTACAATTGTTTTTGAATGGTTAAATGGCGAAAGTGGTGATGAATGATTAGGACGAAATACTGATTTTCGGTGGCCTCCTCGCTCGCCAGATCTTACCCCATTATTTTTTTATGGGGATATTCAGAGCAAACGCTCGAATAACTTTGCGGCTGATGGTCTAAATAATTATTGGTGGAAAAAATTCCAAAGTACCCACCACGTTCTCGATTTTCTACACACTCTTTTGAAAAAAAAATCTCGTGCACCTTGCTTCGAGCTAGGGTCCAATCCTAGCTGAATCTTTAACGGCCGACACCATGACAATTTAATCCAAATATTGTATTTCCCAATATTCAAATTCCTACTGAATGACTATTTTTTTTTGCAGATGACGAACCACAACAGACATGTGATAGTCTTTATTCTAGTCTTAGCGAATGTATACGGAAGTTTAGGTGAGTAAATATTATAATTCTGTATTATTTGAAATCTCATCTGTTAGAATCTGAATGCTGGGTTATCATGAATCATACACCCTGATAACTTTATTTAAGTGAATTGCGGTAGTAGATAATTCGTTAATTGAAAACATTGTAACAATTTGAAACTTATGCCATATTTTTTAAGGGGCTAAGCTGAATGGTAATCAATTTGTGTTTCCATTTCTCTGATTATGAAGCCTTGGACAGGGATTCAATCATTGAACTCTAGAAAAATTTGCCGAGTTCCCACTAGGAAAATTTTCAACGTATTGTCAAATGTTCAATACCCCTTCCCATCAACAAAATTCCCAAAAACGCGCGGAAACGGTTACCTAGTATATGACCATATAAAACGCAAATTATGGAGGACATCCATCACTCACTTCGGCTGGAACAACTGCCAAATTACCGCCCTGTAATGCGCCCAATGGGCCGTAAATCAAACCGCGCCTCCTCTAACCGAATAATTAACAATCGTGCTGCAATATCAAACGCAAAAATGCTGCAATTTATATTCGAGCAGTTTGTGACTCGCGGTTTGCATTTGCGCCGTCGCATCCCAATTTCCAATTAGCGGCAAGAGGTTCATTAATTTCGGGAGAGGCTACTGAACCGAATGGCCGGTGCGTCACTATACATGACCACGACCGTCTTAATTCTCAGAGCCGTTGTGAGAAAATCGACAACACCGCACGCTAATCAATTTGACGACCGATTCATTTATTCGTTAACAAGGGCGGATCTGAGGAGGGGTAATTGGGGTAGTTACCCCCCCCAGACTAATTCAAAACATAATAAAGAAAGTGTTGTAATTTTAATGGGGAATTTTAAAATCGGGAAAACAACAGAATTGAAAATATGATCGTGCTCTCTCAGATGCATCCGGAGGGAGGAAAAGTGATATGCTATCTAGGCCGATCCATGACTCACAGAAAGGGAGTGCCTGGCGGTCATCTTCGCAATTGAAAAGTTAAGATCCTATTTGGAAGGAGTACATTTTAATGTTGTTACAGATCATTATAGCTTAAAATGGCTTCATTCAATACGAGAGTAGGAAGGATCGCAAGATGGTCAGTAAGACTTCGAGGTGGTGCATTGGGGCCGCGATCATCTCGTGTCCGATGCTCTTTCTCGAGCTGTACCGGCATGTAGTATCGATTCGGCAGAACTGGATACTGATGTCTCGACTATAAGAGACCGACGGTACCAAAGTGTCGAAGGAGCCTATATGTTTTCCGTTATGGCAAAATATAGGCGCAGAATTATTCAAGTGGGTGGATAGACGATATCCTGAGCTGTTTGAGGAGGATAGTTGGCTACAAATGATCTAATCCGTCGACAATATGATCTCTCATGCGGACATGCGGACCCTCAATCTGTTGGCGAAACGCACGTCGAGTAAAATTGACGTGTATTTCAGTATACACAGTTGCATTTTTCATTCTCGTATCACTACTTGCACTTGTGCCCCCGATCAAGGCCACCCGTCGCTCGGCGCAGTAGCCACTCCCATTAATTTAACGGTTGAATGCTGCTGTTCTGGAAATCTGGTTCCGTTTCGCACATAAACAACCAAAAAATCATCTTCGGAACGGCATAACGACCTCGAAGAACTGTTATGTACTTATTCGCGTGCACGTAGTCGGTACGGTTCTTCGGCGTTTTATAGAAATTAGAAATATGCGACGGCATAAATGGAGTCTCTCTCAGATGTATGTATGAGAGACTGATTAAGTGCAACGCATGAGAAAGAGTCCTTCGGGGACACAATTTGCACAACAATGAGAATGTTACGATAGTCGTTGCCGACGTTGTTTTGTCGCTTCCACTCACATCCACCTACCGGGTGTCCGTAAAATTTGCCGCTATATCTTTTTTGTTATTTGAAATAATGGAATAAAAGTTGGAGCTCATGAAACTTTGGAGCATTTGTATACGAGATGAAACTGCATAAACTTTCGATATGGGCCGCGGTGGCCTGTGGGTTCAGTTCTCGTTCCATAAGCCAAAGAGCACGAGTTCGAATCGCAGCATTGCCACCGGTCTCGCGCATGGCATCACACGTATTAAAAGGTAAGTGCTACGTCTTCCCCTAGCTCGCACATGTTTCTGACTTCTGAGGGTTGCACGTAGAGGTGCAACCGGTTGACGGATATATCAATTCAACATTTTTTTTAAACAACAATATATATGGACACCTGATATATTTTCTTTCTCTTTTCTCCATATTATGACATTCGGAATACATTCGCATTAGTTGTTACTTTGTGTAGACACTTTTTTTCATTTCAAAATTTATTTTTAAATCTGAAGGGCTACTGTCGAATCACTAACATCAGTATTAAAATTTTGGGAAGAACGCATCTTTATGCTAACGAGCTGGCATCGGATTTTCTACCAAGCTTAGCTCAAGTCAGAAGAAGGTAAATGAGATGGTTTTTTGAAGACAATGCTTAACAATATGGATTTTTCTCATAATAGTCTTGTATTGGAAAAGTCTCCACGTACATTCTTATGTCATTCTTGGACAAACTCGCACACTCTTACTAGCAACCCCCGAATTCGTTGAGACATGTTCGAGAAATCAAACTAGATAAGACCGTCCAAGTGATAAAGGTTGAATCACGCACGCTTGTAGAAAATTTTTTTTCTACGAGCGTATTTATAAAGAGTGCTCGTAAGAAATCTATAGTGTTCACCAACTAAAAGCTTCAGCGACACATATTCTGTGAGAAATGCGATATGTCCAGGATTGAACAGGATAATATAATTCCCTGTACGTCAGGGTCACCGAAATATTTTAACTCCAAAAACCAATACGCTATATCGTATTGAAAACCTGCTCGGACCGATTGCACCAGCACCGAGATGAATTCAGTCGTTCCCTTTGCCTGATTGAATTAATTCGACTGTTGTCCATCAGCTGAATGAATGAAAAAGTTAATAACTCCACCATGGAATCGGAAACTCAATTTTGAGCTTGGTTGGAGATAGGCAAGTGGGAATGTCTGCAGTTAATTGATTATTGATTATGTGGTTATAGTTGAAGCTGCAACCAGCGCTTTCTTGCTTGAGACAGCGGTGATAAATTTTCATTCGGAGATTGAATTGAATCGGAATTAGGTCGATATTACAATAAGTACCTCTTGGATATGGGAAAACCGTTTGTAAACTGTCTTCAAAACTTTTTTTTATTGAAAATAGCACCATTCAAGATACAAGAATCAATTTGACAACGGCGAAGTTTTACGAACTAATATCGGTAGAAAAATCGTGTGATAAAATTGCAAAATTTTTCGAAAGAGTAATAAAAGACTGAATCAACACGGTGTCAGGGAAAATAGATAGACGCAAAATGCAATGGTCACATTAACACCAACAATCTATAGCTCTATGGATGAAAAACGCATCAAAATATGGAGTGCCTCAAGGAACAACATTGCGGCCAATCCTTTTTAGCATTTATATAATGAACTTTTTAATTTAGCTTTGCGCGGAGAGACTGTCAATTCTGCTAATGTTAGCAGTGTTTTATAAAGATAGCATTTGGTCAATAAAATGAAAGTACAATTTGTTTTGTTATCATTGTATAGTTTGCAAACAACCTAATAAAAATTGGTGGGTTTTTCGAGCATACGAATTTCAATTTTTGATCCCAACAATAATGCAATTCTCATGAAAAAATTCACTTTGGAAACAGGTCTAATCAATATAATTGATTTTTTTTCAGGGAGGATAGCCTTCGAAAAGCTCACAGACTACGACTACCGAGGCAACACCTACTACACCGTCAAGAACCTCAGCCTGTACGAATGCCAGGGCTGGTGTCGCGAGGAACCCGACTGTCAAGCAGCCGCGTTCAGCTTCGTCCTCAACCCGCTCATTCCCGTGCAGGAGACGATATGCCAGCTCCAGAACGAGACGTCGTCCAACAACCCCTCGGCCACGCCCCAGCGGGCGGCGAACATGTACTACATGACCAAGCTGCAGGTGCGGTCGGAAAACATTTGTCTGCGGCCGTGGTCCTTCGAGAGGGTGCCCAACAAAATGATCAGAGGGCTGGACAACGCGCTCATCTACACCTCCACGAAGGAGGCTTGTCTGGCTGCGTGTCTGAACGAGGTGAGTAAATATTTCGTAAAGTCTATTATTCAACTATTGTGAATCAATGCAATAACTCAGTTTGAATACATGCAGTTTTTTTTTTTCGAACTCTAACCAACTAGCGGATAGTTGTGATCCTCATCGTCATTGTAAGTCTGCAATTCCTCTAATGGTGATAATCCTAGTCAAAAGTTACGGTTTCATCACGATAGGGCTTTAGTCTTTTCAGATGAACAACTTTTGTGTTAATCCTAGGCCTGTGTTGGATTACGTGAACCATATTGTTGCTCCATTCATTCACCTCGTAAAATCCTTTCCAATACTATGTCAATTTTGACGACACACTTCCCTTTTTTAGAAAAATATAGAGATGCACTTGATCCTTCTAAATAAGCTTTCATATTATGACGAGCATTCATACTGCCATATGCCAATTACAACTTTCTTCAAGCTCTCCGTCATCTTCTGTACCAGTTTCCTCCAGTAGGCCTTATACAAACTCCTAATTCATCTTCAGTAATCTCCTTCAAGACTTTACCTATCTGATTCCTGGGTTAAATACAAATAGCTCACCCACAGACCTGCTTTCCCTTTCCCAGAGCCAGATCATTGACACGATGCCCATATATCTCGAGTTTAGTTTACTTTCCAATTCAAGTTCAAGTCTTCAATGCGATTGACTTATTGATCCTGTCTAATGTGTGCAGTAGTTTATTCATCGTCAGTTGATAGCGGTGACTTATGCATGGCATAAAAATCGTTGGCGGTGCTCACAAGCGTCCTAACACGGTCTTCTAGATAGGGCATCTATATTATTATGAAGACATCATTGGTGATGTTTGGCACTGAGCTTCTGTGTTCATCCAGCTACTTGCGCCTCCAGGGTGTTAACAGTAACTCTTTTTCGTCTCAAACATGACACGATAACCTTTTCTTGATTATCTCGTGCTTGTGGTAATACAGCCCCAAGCCCGGTGTCACATCTGTATAATTCATAAACTGTCCTTTATATTGTAAATGGGGCAAAATTGGGCTTGTGCAGGATCGTGATGATACTCTAACACTGCACTCTTCCTTTCGAAGCAGTTTCCTCTGAATTGCTCTGTATTGTTGTTATTCCTGAAATATCCGTAGCTGCAGAACACACGTTACACAAGACACCGACGAAATTAAATTCACCAGACGCACTATGTGCTCTCAACTTGAATATGCCCGTTCGCCATCTCCGCGACTATTCGACAAAACGAGTCGGAGAAAAGAAGAATAAAAAAGTCAATTCAATTATGAGGCGGTCGTCCAGTACACAGAGACTTTGTTAATGGACCGCAAGGCAGACTTTCATGGAAGTGTAAATGGGACGTTAGCCAACCCTCTAATCATCTTGTTCGGGACTGTTTTGTACTCTTTGGCCTCGAGGCGCCTGTTCCGAGGTGTAGTCGCAATTTAATAACAATGGAGTTAGTCGATTGAATGTTTTCGAAATGGACTCGGTTGAGACGGAATAGAGTAGTTTATTTGAGCAAACTACAGTTTTTTTTTACTTATAAAAGAGACGACAAACATTTAGATCTGATGCATCGAATAATGGCATTATTCAACTTAAATTGGTGATGTACGGCTCCTATATGGAGAGCTGACACATCTAATCATAAACTGGATCTCAATACTTGTCCCTCTACCGAGAAATAGAGCAAAGTACGTGATTTGAGAAAGTAGAAATTCTCCAGAGATACTCCTAGAATTCCCTTCATTGAATGACAGTACTTCTACTTTGGCAAAGTCATTATTCAGGTGAGATTGATGAAGTAAGGCTCCTTTAGCGAGAGCTGTGCATCTAATGATAAACTGGATCTCAATACTATATCCCTCCACTGAGGAATAGAGCAAAGTACGAGATCTGAGGAAGTAGAAATTTTCCAGAGATACTCCTTGGACTTCAAAGAATAAGAATACTTTTCCTTTGGCATATTCATTATTCAACTCCTATTGGTGAAGTATGGCATCTACAGCGAGAGCTGATGCATCGAATGATGAACTGAACTTTCCTCTATATCACTCTCTTGATAATAATGTATAGTGAGTGATCCGAGCAAGTAGAAACTCTCCAAATACTCTCCTAGAACTCCTTCCATCGAACGAAAGTACTTTTTGTTTGGTATATTCATTATTCAGCTGAGATTGGTGAAGAATGGCGCCTAAATCAAGTTCTGATGCATCGACCCTGGACACCTCTTCGATTCTCCCCCATTGTATCTCCTTCAAAACTTCCACAAAGTCCGCTTGACGGTCCGTACGGACGTTGTAAATTCCGCTAATTGCTAGTTAACGAAACGTGTCATCTGAAAAAGAGTAAAGCGACAAATCGGTCCGCTTCCCATAATCGCCTCGCGAAATCTAATCTCGTTTTTGTTTCAGCATCGCTTCACGTGCCGCTCTCTCGAGTACAACTATGTGACGTTGCAGTGCCAGCTCAGCGACACTGACCGTAGATCTGCCGGTCAATTCGTCCAGTTCGTCGACGCACAAGGAGTCGACTACTTCGAGAATCTTTGTCTGAAGGGCAATCAGGCGTGTAAAGGTGAGGGTTGACAATATCGCAACGTCAATTGGAGCGAATCGATATCTGAAAAATAGAAAAATCGTGTGAAAAATTGTCTGTTATCAGTTCAATAAATCCACAGCTTCATTATTCAATATAAATCATTTGAATATTTTCAAATTATAAAAGGCACGTCACCATTTTCTAACACTTCTCTAGTTTCATCCCAAGTGATGGATTAGTTTGATATAAATCGAAAATAGCAAAGGGCCAAGAACATAGCCCTGTGGAACTACGCTATTATTTGACAGTTCTGGGTAAACGTTAAAATACCCGAGACAATAAATGATTTCTGTTATATACCAGCCAATAAAAAATTGTTTTTAAATTCGCATCTTTGTTTCCAGGCAACCGAGTCTTCCAAACTCCGAGACTAGGAGTGGCCGACGACAAAGTGGCCCAATACGCCAGTCTCCATTACTACACGGACAAAGAACTGCAAGTGACCAGCGAGGCGGCTTGTAAACTCGCGTGCGAAATCGAAAATGAGTTCCTCTGCAGGTCGTTCTTGTACAGGTAATGCGAAATTATTATTCCCACAGACGGAGTCGCGTGATGCGTTTGTAGATGGATGTGAAACGAGAATGAAAAAATTGGGAACGTGTGTTATGCTGCAGGAATGTTCGAAAGAATGCATGAGGAAACGAATACGCGATGTGAGTTTGTACTGTAAAGAAAATAAGGATCAAGTCAAAGTATGCTTTATTATAAGAATGTTTCGAAAAACATCGATCAAATATATCAATAAACTAGGTTTAATGACATTATTAAAATCAGTAAGTACAATGTGACCCTTAATTGATTTCAGGGGAGCACCACTAGGAACGCAGTACAATTGCCAACTGTTCCACCTGGATCACAAGACGCTACCCGATGGACCTAGTTCCTA
Source organism: Chrysolina americana (assembly GCA_958502065.1). Taxonomy (NCBI): domain Eukaryota; kingdom Metazoa; phylum Arthropoda; class Insecta; order Coleoptera; family Chrysomelidae; genus Chrysolina; species Chrysolina americana. Next base: position 88,389,389 of record OY293414.1, read on the forward strand.
CCTTAATGCTGAAAGACCGCTGATTGATAACGGAGAAAGAATTGGATCGTACTTTGAGAACAACTGTGAAAGTGAGTAGTTTATTTTCGGTCCAAAAAAAATTATATACAATTTCCTTAGAAAGGGCGATTATTATACAGAGTGGGCTCTTGAACAACTGTTCATTTGAAACATTGACTCCACAATTTCAATTTATTTCCACTGTCGCTGTCTGTCTGCGGACTCTCGAACTATATCTGTAACTACGATTCTGCGACTCTGCCCGCCCTCTCATATCGAATGTCTTGTATACCGACAAGTTTTTTTTTTTTTTTTTTGTTTTCGACTGAGGACGACTCATTCAGATGGCTCTCGAATGCGGATAGGAGCGATCGATTTCATTCGAGCTAGTTCTCGGCGATGACTCATAGATGAACCGTAAACAAGCATAGGTGACACCACCCGAGCAGGATTAACGTGGTCTTCTAAACAGAAGTGGTCAGTCAAGTCTGGCCTCAGTTTTATCACAATAAATAACACCCTCGATTCTGTATTTTTTAAACATTTAAAAAATTTACTGCGAGTGAACAATATATAATTTTCGTTTGGAGAAAATGTCAGACCTCTCATAAAACGACTAATCACGCCACTGGTATTCATAATGATGTTATTTTGCCAATTAAATCGAATTACTACTCTCTCATTACGCTAATTTCCCCCTCAAGTCTCTCTACTTTTGAAAAAATATCTCGTTCTCATTTCTGAGAAAAGATAAAATCGCTCCTGCATTTAAACGTGTCAGAGCAGTTCTTCTGCCTACGTGCGTCTAGCTTGATTACTCGGTAATTAGGAAAATTAGAGGTTATTGTTAATTACTGCGAAACGCGGCCGGCCATCGACAGCATTATTCATATTCTTCTCCTCTTCTCTATGCTAATTGCCGATCGATATGGTGTTGCTTGCGCAGGTGGAGAATACTTTTCTATCGTTGATGTTCATTAATTTCTTGCTAGAAAGGAATGTGTGCTTTATGTTCTTTGAAGCGAGTGCGCTATGTGCGCCAAGTTTGACCCGACTTTCAAGTGGTTTCCTCCAGTTCAGCCCACTTTCAAGGAATCGATTGGCATCAAAGAACATCTTGATGAGTTTTTCATCAGCCTGATCGATCTGCAAAGTGTTCGTTTATTCGTTCTTTTGTTAGTCCAGTATGAGATGATTCATTTCTTCCTGTAGATATTCTGGCTCACAAATTATATTGTTTCAAACAATGCTAGAACCATAAAATTCTCACACTTCTGATCTCTCTTTAAACAAAGTATATTTTCAGTTTTCTGCCATTATTTTTATAGAAAACTCCAGTAAAAGCGTACTTTTTATGCTCCTGACGATGCCAACTTTGTTGGCAAAATGCGCGTCAATTTGGGTAGTTCATATTTCTTGATTCAATAAGAATAGTTTGAACCAAGGCACTAGGATCTTCGTTGGGCAAATAAACCGTAGTATCTATCGTAAAACTATACGGTATCCGGTAATATCTAGGTGGCCTTAACGTTAATGTAGAGCAGAAACAGAATGGGACCCAACACTGAGCCCTGGGAGACACCACGTAAAATTTTATCCCGTTAGAGCAATAATTATTCAGTATAATTCTTTGATTTCGATCAGTAAGGTGAAATCTGATTCAGGAAACGGCATTGTGAAAACTGTTTCATTAGAATTTACATCGGTGCTGCCGCCTCGAGTTTGTTAAACTCATGTACAAAGTGAGCCAAGTTGGACACTTTTGAAGGGAAAGTCCTATTTTCAAAACTAGATAGATGAAATCTTATGGCTGTGTCTGGGAGTCAGATTTAATGACAAACTTAATGGTGCTCTGTATTTCAAAGATGACTCTAGCAAAACATCAAGTGTGCTACATTTTTGGAAAGGTAATTTTAAGCTCTATTGAAATATGCAGGAATATACAAGGTATATGAAAAAAATATGTTTACATCAATAACTATGGATATCGCATTTGAAAAAATAATTGCTATGGAAATATTTTCATAGAAACGAAAAATTTTCAACAAGAAAAAAGTTACAGCAACTTTTCGAAAAACATGCTCTTACTTCGAAACGATGATAGATATCGATATGCGGTTTTCACCATTGAGTTTGGTTTCCACCTCTATAGTTTGAAAACAGGAATTTCCCTATGAAAGTGTCAAATTTGGCCCACTCTGTACATATTGACACAGCACCTTGCGATTGACCCCGTATGATCTAAAGTGGGTAATATCGGTACTAAATTCAATTATTATCGAAAATCGTCGGCTATTTCAGCGATCCCATACTTCTGTCTCGCACTGTATCAATTCCACGCGCGAAGAATTCCACATAATCTCGTTACTTCATCCGGAGAAAATAAAATCACCACGAAACCTCCGACCGTAACATAACTATTTCGCCATGCAGCGCGTGCTGAGGGTACTCACGGGAAATTAGAATTGAATAATGGATAAAAGCCGCCCCTCCGAGTCCATCGGTGCACAACTACATATATAAATGCATGAACAACGTCCAATTTACAGAAGCGACGGCTGCATCCGGCGCATCATCAGATAACATCCTTCCCGTGGTCTTCGAGACCACTGAAGACGCCACTCTGAACAACCTGACGAGGAGCGACGCCAACTGCGACAAGACCGGAACCTGTTACGAAGGTGAGTTTTTCTCAAACTCGAGTATTATTAGCTTAAGGACACTTTAGGCATGTTTTTTTCTGGGGTACTTGACCGAAATATTACAAGTTTTGATAGATAATATCGTCCGAGGTCATAACAGGTGTACCACAAGGAGCAGTTCTAGGGCCCCTACCTAATATAATATATGTGTCAGAAGTTCCTCACAGTTCCTAAATAGAATTTGCTTAAATGATTCGGAGATAGTTTGTTATCGTGGACCATATTCGTTTCTTGACGTAACTTTTTGGGAATTTCAACGTTCCGCAGTCTGAATTAAAATTGTTGATTCAAAGTTATCTGTACACAAGTGAAGAAGGTTAAAATTCCCAAAAAGTTCAGAGAAATTTTACAAATCTAAGTTGATCGGACAAGCTGAATAATAAATTGCCCAATGGTCACTAACGCTCTACTTTGTTCATTAGTTTTTGTATGTTAATTTCACAACATTTATCACTTTTTCTTTTTGCAGACATATGTTATTAATATTTTTCAAGGTTGTTGACGATGTAGTAACTTGATTACTCACGTTTCCGACGTTCATCGTCTCAGTGGATTGAAAAATGTTTGACTTCTTTCACTTTCTCACAACGTTTCGATTGTTTGTATCCGCAATCGTCTTCAGGTGAATACTGACAAGTTCAGATGCTATGAGGTCTTTAAAGGACTGTTGATGTGGTGTAATTATGGCGGTGTCACGTCGCATGCTGGTTCGCGCTTTCTCTTTCCTTCAACGCGGTCTATGAGCGGGTTCCATACGTTTTTGATTTCCACGCTCGGCTTACTGAAAGCGCCATTGGCTTTGATATACGCAGTTTGAGCCAATGTTCTTCTATAGTGTTGTTCAACGCACAGGCCGTTCAAAACTCCAGCATAGCGATAGTCGGTTCGAGCCCGACGTATGTACAAGAGATTTTTTCTCAAATACTTTATATCGGATCGATAGGCGACCGCATGCCTTGTTGAGAAGCAACTATATTGTGAGTTGTCTCGTCTAGTAGCTTGGCGTGCACACCGACCACCCGAAGTGGTGCTGTAGGTTTTCCGGGTTTTCCTACAGCTGAAAAGTGAATACATCACCTAAAACATCGGTAAGTCGACCCAGAGCGAAACGGCAAATAGTAATAATAGCCGTCCTTTACCCGCACAGGCTATGCCTTTGGGTACACTCAACGAGTGTTTATGAGGGAGTATTATTATTATTATAGAGAGGAACATTGGGTCAAACCAAAATTCATCGAAACCACCTATATCAAAGCCACCTGGCGCCATTATTACAGACCCATAAAGACCTCATAGCATCTGAAGTAGTCAGTATTCACCTGAAGACGATCGAAGCAATCGAAACTTTGTGAAAAAGTGAAAGAAATCCAACATCTTTCATCCCATTAAGACGATGGACTTCCGAAACCTAAGTAAACATCTTCATGCCTTATTATTTAAATATATTTCAAAGATGTCACTCTTCAGTGGTCTAGTTATCGACAGACGAAACCTCTGTTAGCATTGGACTTGGTAAGAGACCAGTGCGGGAGCAAAATGGTTCTCAAGTACTTTTGCTTCGATGGGCATGTCTTGTTGAAAAGCGAGCGTGATGTGAATTGCCTGGATTTCAATTCCGATGCCTTTGGGCAAACAAATAATGACGGCTTTTCGCACTTGTCAGTCTGAGATTTCTGCCGCATCACGGCAAGCCCGTGAAATGTACTGATTTCAAGTACCCCTATAATCAAAAACCCTATTTTAACAGAGTGGTTTGGGTAAAGCCTGTGAAGTTTATAGATTGAGTCTAGATATTTAGACTCTTTCTTCTCTCGTCTTGGACGATGTTTTTTTTGTCACAAGCTGAAAAATTCATAACGAAAAAAATGGTTTGATTTCACAAGTGATCTCCAAAAGCCATTTATTCGAAAGGATCTTCTTATGAGAGTTAGAACGTCATGTTCGGCTATTCCGCTTTGGCGCAATATTTATGTCCTAAATTGTACTGTCTTGAAGAGAATTAAAAGACGTTCCGAATGAGGTACGAATACCATCAATTCATTTATCGGTAGTATTATATCTTGTTCTCCAAATGACCGTACAGATAAAAATCTGGGGGTGTCAAGTCTGGACTCCTAGGCGGCCAACGAATTGTTCTATTCCTACCGACCCAGGTATCATAACTACGAATCAAAAATTCCTTGCAGTCAGAATAATCTCCTGAAAAGCGCCATCTAGTCGCTATACCAAATTTTTCCAATGAGCTAGGTGTAAATTGTCGTGAAAAGCTTCCATTTGCTGTTTTCAATATAAGTATGAAATTAGCTCTTAACTAACAAGATGAGATGAGACATTCTTGAGCAGAAGGAGGAACATGACACTCTATTCTCTTTCCTGAATACGGTTCTGGAGGCACGAAATGGACGTATTGACCCTGACTTCTCGAAGTTACGACGTCCTTCGCCAATTATTAAAGAAAAACGCGCTCGCGCTCCTTTAGAGATTCTAAATGTTAATCGGTTTGATTTCTAACATGACTCTCGAACGCTAGGAGCATCAAAAATACAAACAGACATCATTAGAGCTAGTTCGAGCTTGTTACTGCGAGCAGCGGCGATAAATCGGCCAGGGCGATAGACCAGTCAACGGGGTACAAAAGTAATAATGCATTACACGACAAAAAGAGGTAGTGTTACGTAAAGTAAAGTAAAAACTGCAGTTTTTTTGTCTCATTATATAGTAACAACTTTGAACAAGCCAAATTTGGTGATTTTGAAAATCCTGCAGGTACTTTTGGTAACTCTTCAAAGTTGAAATCAATTCCTTACTTCATTATTCCTTCATTTTGCCATTAATTAGTTCTTTTTACTTGTATTGACGTTTGTCTACGTGGTTTCTAGACGAATTTGGTTTATAATCAATATGTCTCCTGTAACAAATAGCTATAGACAACGTATATTCTGTTCTCCGGACACGAATAATCACGTCTATTCCCAAACTCCCCACTATGTCGTCTCCCTTGGTTCCAATTGCTACCACGGAACAATCATTTACCCATCGCTCTCCCTCATCGAGAAATACTTCCTCGTCGACCGGTCTATATCGATAAATCGCGTAACTGCCATCTCGCCATAAGTTTAACCGGCATTATTCCAACTTCCAGTCGCGGTCAACTGCAAAGACACCAAGATAGCCGTGCAAGTAAGAACTAATAAGCCTTTCAACGGCAGGATTTATGCTCTCGGACGATCCGAAACCTGCAACGTCGACGTTGCCAACAGCGACCTCTTCCGGCTGGACTTGACCATGGTGGGTCAGGACTGCAACACCCAGTCTGTCGTAAGTATGGGAATTCAAAAATGAATTGTTATTGAAATAAGTGAGGATTTCAAGCTGAGCCTTCTGAGTAACTTAATAGTAGTTGAAAATGTGTTTATGCACTTTAGGAAATAAAAGGGTGCTTCTGATCCCTTATTTGAGGAAATAAGTGATAGTTTTAATCCTTTATTTGAGGATCTAAAAAGGCACTTTCAATCCATCAGGGATCCTTGAGGGATCAAAAGTAGAAAAGAATGTATTTATTTTTTCGTGCCCTAAAGTACATAAAATAGTATGTAAACCACGGGACTAAAGTGGCACTTCAAATTCCGAAGTGAAAAGTTTGTACAATTCGCTGAGGTTTATAATCTACTATAGTGCACTTCAAGGGTCTCAAGTGACACTTTTAATCCCTCAGAAATTTTCAAATTCAGCTACGACTACGAGAGTACTTACTGTCTTCTATTATTTTCTTGATTATTGTCATTTGAGTTTCAGTTTTCCAGTTCTTAAGGACTTAGAATAGTATATAAACCACGGGACTAAAGTTCTTCTCGCCTCAGGATTAAAAGTGCCACTTTTAGACCCTAGCTTTATAATCTACTATTTTGCACTTACTAGATTAAAAGTGCCATTTGAAATCTAGGAAGTGCAAAATAGTAGAAATTTTTCTTTCACTCCTAGAATATCAGAAACATATCGATCTTTTCGTGAATACATTTTTAGTCCCCATGCAATGATAAGATGCCATATTAATCAGCAAATATTAAAGACAATCAGCCCTATTCTGTATCACTTCCGTTAAAAATAACGTCACTGTTATTCGCCATTCCCGTTATTTTGCTTTTACCAAGCAATAGCAAAATAACGGAAATGGCGAATAACGGTGACGTTATTTTCAACGGAAGTGTTTCAGCATAGGGCTGAATATATATGAAAAGTAACTCGTGACATCTACAGTCACTAGTTTGAAACTTACTTTGAAACAAGCCATGGAATCCAAAGGCAGCATATTATCTGACATTGGCAGGTCATAACAACGAATTCTGTTGGCTGCCTGTCAATGTCGTAGATAATTATGTACCTTTGAATTCCATGGCTCGTTTCAAATTGAGTTTCAAACTAGTGACTGTAGATGTCACAAGTAACTATTCATTTATATTGTCTTTGCCTGGAGTACTAATTCAGGCTGCATTCGTTTCAATTCCGAGAGACCTCATAAAGATGAGTAGGAAACTACGAAACAGCGCTGTTCAAGGATGATGACCTCTCGTAATTGAATTGAAAACACTCTATTTACTTCAGACTGAAGACGATGTTGTCAGTTATTTTCGGATGTTTTTTCTTGAATCAAAGAAGTTATTGTTTGGAGGTTATAAACGATGTAGTAACTTGATTACTTAGGTATCGGACGTCCATCGTATTGATGGGTTTGAAAGATATTTGACTTTTTCCATTTTTTTAACAACGTTTCGATTGCTTGCATCCGCAATCGTCTTCAGTATCCACTGAAGTGAAGTGAATATCATTCAAACTCATTAAGACGATGAACGTCGGAAACCTAAGTAATCAAAGAAGTTATTGATTAGTCTGGGTATGGATGTATTTAAAATAATATCGATTAACTAATGATTTTCAATTTCAACGCCTACCAAGAATCATCATCATGGTTGAATGAATGAATCTACGGCAATTAAGATAAAGTAGAGAAATGAACAAGGTGATAGTTGAAAACAATTTAAAGGGGTTACTTCTGGTCAACCAGGTGACTGAAAAATATGTCGTTCTGTTCAAAGAAAGTTCAAAGAATTTCAAATTTTTATCTTCGAAAATTAAGAAACTACAGGCTGCTACGTATCTCCTGTGCCATCCGCCGATATATTCGATAATATTGACTGCTGTAATGATGACGAAATTATTGGAAGAAGTAATTCAATAAAAGTTGAAATCTGGTGTCGAATATTCACATTCGTCAATCCACTGCCTACTGAATGCAAAACGTATCTTTTCAGACTGGCGTATACAGCAACACAGTGGTTCTACAACATCACAGCGTTGTCATGACCAAGGCTGACAAGATCTACAAAGTCAAATGTACCTACGACATGTCATCAAAGAACATAACCTTCGGAATGATGCCAATCAGGTATGTGAGCCGGTGTGAATCAACAGGGATAAAAACAGGCGATCCATACTTCCCCTCCATCCATTACTCATTGCTTCTATATTTCAGAGATCCAGAGATGATCAGCATCACCTCCGCCCCAGAAGCACCCCCACCAAGGATCAGAATCTTGGACAGTCGTCAAAGGGAAGTCGAAACTGTGCGCATCGGAGATAAACTCACGTTTAGGATTGAAATCCCAGAAGACAGTATGTATTAAGTCTCAGTTATATTATTCTCCCATTTTTCCCTTTCTTTTCCTTTACGTTCTCATGTTGTATAATTGTCTGAAGAATTATAATTGCTCCATTCCTTTCTATTACAAACAATTCACTGCCATTCCAACATCGTTTTCCAATTATTTCTACAAGATTTCTTAATTTCTTCTATCTTCCTTCTAGGCTTTCCAATGTTTTTTGCCCATTTCGTTTCAATAATTACCAATCCACCAAAATATTTACGTTTCAACATCGATTTCAGCTCCTTACGGCATCTTCGCAAGAAGCTGCGTCGCCATGGCCAAAGACTCTAAGAGCACCTTCCAGATCATCGACGACGAAGGGTGTCCCGTTGACGCAACGATCTTTCCCGCTTTTATCCCCGATGGAAACGCACTGCAGTCGGTCTACGAAGCCTTCAGATTCACGGAATCGTACGGAGTCATCTTCCAGTGCAACGTTAAATACTGCCTGGGACCATGCGAACCTGTGAGTATTTTTCATGGAACGTCCCAAGGTTCCCTCCTTGGGCCGTTTTCTTTCAAAATTGTATAGTTGTACCGTTGCTGACTATTATTGATTTTTGTGTTGTTTTAGGCTGTTTGCGAATGGGGCAGAGACTCTTTGGAATCGTGGGGAAGGAAGAAGAGAAGCGTCAGTAATCAAACCGACGAAGAGAAGGAAGAAGATATGACGCTCAGTCAAGAAATTCTCGTGTTGGACTTTGGAGATGACAAACAGTCGGAGTATTTGAGGAACGATTTGTCTAGCGCTGATTTTGGAAAAGGTAAGAGTTTGCATTTATTATTTTGTATCAGGTCATCGGATGACTCAATTTTATCGGAGTCGATAGACGACGTGAATTGTCTGAACACCAATCTCCAACGCCAATTCCGACGTCTGGTGCTTGCAAAAAATTAGTAAGTCGCCACAGAGCACCATGGTAAATAATAATAATTGCCGTCCTCCACCCGCACAGGCTATGCCTATGGGTACGCTCTACGAATATTTATGAGGGAGTTTCCCAAAGCCCGAAACTTCCGGAGGGCACGACGGATCATTTTCCCCAACAAGCACTCTCCCCGCCGTGGAGTAAGTGACTATTGGGTCCAAGAATCATGTGCTCTGAGCAGGCGGAGTGAACCAAGAATAACGGCCTTCTGCAATCGTCCGGCTAAGATTTCTGCCATATTACGGCAAGCCGGTATAATTTTTGAGTTTGAGAGCAGTGTGTCCCATCATTCTACCAAGAAGCCCTATTACCAGAACAACCATTTCAATAGAAAGGTTTGGGTAACGCCTGCGGAGTTCAAATAGATCTCGATATTTAGTCCATTTTTCCTCCCATTTTAGGACAACATTCGTTTTGCCAGGAACCAAAAACTCAGTAATAAAAAATGTCTCTGCCTGTTTTGGTCGAGGAGGACTACATCAAGCTTATTGGCTTGACTGAGGGTGGGGAATGAGTAGTTCGAATAGATTCAGCACCTTTCATTCTCCACAATGGACTCAATATCCCCCGGAGCTCAAGGCAACACTGATGTCTCGTCTATACCGTACGAGTATCGTAGATGTTAGTACAACACTTGTAGCGCCGCGTGAATATATTTTTACTACAAGCGTGCGTGATTCACACTATATCCGCACGCAATTTAGTTTGAGAGGTGTTATTTTTCCGTACTCTAGTGCTGAAAAAATTTTCCCCCACCCTCAAGTCACTTCAAGTGAGTCATTCCCGTACTAGTTGCGGGTAAAATTTTTTCTGCACGCGAAAGTTTGTTCAAGAGTGCAACATAATTTTTGTTAAATCGCTTGTAGAAACAAAATATTGAATCTAAATCGTACGGAAAGGTACTCTCCCGCACTCGACTGCTTACCCGAACTCCGCTTCTCGGTAACTCGGGTAACGGCAGTCGCATGCGGAAAAGGTACTCATTACGTACTTGTTAGAATAATGACTATTCAACCGTTCGAACTGAATCCCACCTATTCTCGCTCAGACATCTCACAGTAAGAACTATTTGCTACTATTTGAAATAATTCTTCAATTTACAAGGTGTAGCATAAATCAGAGAAATATTTAGTTGCTTTTCAAATGGATCACCCTGTACATTCTGTAATTTTTGGAATCTGCGTTATATGGGCTTCACAAATCAAAGTCAAAGTCAAAATATACCTTATTGTCGGAATTTATAAAAAAACTTATAGAAAAAGATTTTTGGTTTTAGATTAATATTAAAAATTAATTTTCGGCAATCACATGCAATGTTACCAAATTATTCACATTTCAATCAAATTTAACGAGCTACCATGGACAAGGAAAAAAAATCAGTGAAAGTACCTGGGAATGCAAGTACCCAAGCTGTGTCAGAAAGTAAACAACAAATTATACACAGGGTGTTCGGAAACAACAACCAAATTTTGCTGTGAAAGAATCTGGTTATGCAAGTACCCAAACTCTTTCACTGATCTTTTGTCGAATTATTTTCCTCGTCTGCGATTTTTCTTTCTTCAATACCAATTGACAATATTCCACAGGCTATCGGTGATCGTTTTTTTGCTGTCAGATTGGTAATGAATTTTTGTTTTTATTATTTGAAACACTGTATTTTGATACACTGACATGTGCCATGTGTCAGCAATGACAAATGTCAAATTATTATTGGTCAGTGTATCAAAATACAGTGTTTCAAATAATAAAAACCAAAATTCATTACCAACCTGACAGCACAAAAAAGGTCACCGATAGCCTGTGGATTTGTCAATTGAAATATCCAAAACTTTATTTATTTATTTATTTATTGAAAGAATAACTTCCAGACAGAACAAGTTCTGGTATGAGGAAGTTGTACATATGTTCAAAAAAAAATAATAATAAATTAACAAATGCAATTAAAAATAAAAATCATATATCATAATCACTGATGAACAATTAACTTGCATCTGATGTCTGAAAATTAAAATGATTGTTGAAACCAACATGAAGCAGGCTCTGAATATAAAAGAATATACAGGGTCGTCCAATTGACAAATAAACCAAAAGTTTATTTTTCGGATTTATAATGCACCCTGTAGACTCGAAAACTATTCCATGAAGTGGTACAAATATTTAACAATCTTCAATCAGGTGTTTTAATTTTCATCAGCAAATGAATGGTCTGAGCGAAAATAGAAGGCCGCATTGATAAATTATTATTTTGTTGTTGAATTACCGTAATTTTTTTTTTTTTTGTTTCAGACAAAACCGTAACCATCATCGAGCCGTGTCCGACCAAAACTTCGGTTCTAGCGCTAGGAGTAACATGTGCCTTACTAGTATTACTGTACATCAGCACGCTCTTCTGCTACTACATGAAGAAGTGGCTGAATCCGGGAAAACACATCGCCTGAATAATAGTGTGAAACAAAATTACAGACTCCATATTGGTGCTTTTCGAAACCGACGCGATACCCCGTATCTGACGGGGCTTTGATGATTTTCTCGATTGTACGAGGGACGGTCAATAATTACACATTGAAGTAACTTTCTGGCTGTCCCTCGTAGCGTAATTTAGGAAAGGAAAAGTTGGACGGGATTCTCCCAGTTTAACAAACATCTCGCAATAATTAGACATAAGTAACTGAATTCTTGGGGCGGTGGCGGTCTGGTGGTGGGACAGCTTCACAAATCTGTAGTGTACAGGGTTATTCGAAAATACAAGTCTACGTGAAAGTTTAATCGAGTAAAGGAAGGGCAAAGCACTTTGACTTGCTCAAGAATTTGTTTATCGTCGTTGTTTTGGAATAACCCTATATGAGGATCGAGATTATTTTACCGTTGCAAAAAATCATACCTATTTATTTTTTTGATCTCTTTTCACGGGAGCTCCTCTTCGAAGCGCTGTTTTTTTGTTCTTCCAGAACGAATTTTGTGACGGTGAGATTTTAAACTTCACTCTTCCTGCTAGTGATCTTTTATATTAGGATTATTTATTGTAGTATTTATTGTTCTTCGGGTTTTTTGTATATATATGGAATTTTAAGTTTTTTTTATTTATATTAGGATTTTTTATAAAATAGTTCGTATAACTCATTTTTTATCGAAATAAAGAATACTCAATTCATTATGTATTATTTCTTGGAAATCATCCCGTAGATTCCGTCCTTATTTGCATATGCTAGGTGTGTACAAATACTAGGAGAGCATATCTGAGTAAAATATAAAATATTTTCACTGGCAACAGCGCGAATACTAAATTTCCATTGGCAACAGTGGGTATACTGTGTCCATTGGCAACAGTGTATATACTTCATTTCCATTGGCAACAGGTGTATACTTCATTTCCATTGGCAAGAGTGGGTATACTGTTTTCATTGGCAACATTGTGTATACTTGATTTCCGTTGGCAACAGTGTGTATACTTCATTTCCATTGGCAACAGCGTGTAAACTGCATTTCCATTGGCAAAGTGTGTTTACTTCTTTTCCATTGGCAACAGCGTGTAAACTGCATTTCCATTGGCAACAGTGTATATACTTCATTTCCATTGGCAACAGGTGTATACTTCATTTCCATTGGCAAGAGTGGGTATACTGTTTTCATTGGCAACATTGTGTATACTTGATTTCCGTTGGCAACAGTGTGTATACTTCATTTCCATTGGCAACAGCGTGTAAACTGCATTTCCATTGGCAAAGTGTGTTTACTTCTTTTCCATTGGCAACAGCGTGTAAACTGCATTTCCATTGGCAACAGTGTATATACTTCATTTCCATTGGCAACAGGTGTATACTTCATTTCCATTGGCAAGAGTGGGTATACTGTTTTCATTGGCAACATTGTGTATACTTGATTTCCGTTGGCAACAGTGTGTATACTTCATTTCCATTGGCAACAGCGTGTAAACTGCATTTCCATTGGCAAAGTGTGTTTACTTCTTTTCCATTGGCAAGAGTGGGTATACTGTTTTCATTGGCAACATTGTGTATACTTAATTTCTATTGGCAACAGTGTGTATACTTCATTTCCATTGGCAACAGCGTGTAAACTGCATTTTCATTGGCAACAGTGTATATACTTCATTTCCGTTGGCAACAGGTTTATAATTCATTTCCATTGGCAAGAGTGGGTATACTGTTTCCATTGGCAACATTGTGTATACTTGATTTCCGTTGGCAACAGTGTATAAATCATTTCTATTGGCAACAGTGTGTAAACTGCATTTCCATTGGCAACAATGTGTATACTTCATTTCCATTGGCAACAGCGTGTAAACTGCATTTCCATTGGTAACAGTGTATATACTTCATTTCCATTGGCAACAGTGTATACTTTTTCCGTCGGCAACAGTGTGTATATTTCATTTTCATCGGCAACAGTATGTATTCATTATTTCCATTGTCTTAAGACTATAAACTAAAATGCACGAATCGTACGCTTCGATTATATCTCAGGAAAGACTTTTTGATAGCAATTTTGTCTACGTCAGGTTAGGTCAGATTAGATTGGCATAACTCTAGTTCATACCCTCGCGAATTTCACAATTTTTCTGCGAATAAAATGGCTGCCGACATGGTTCTGCATCAACGATTGGTCCGGCATGGATGGGAGCCATTTTAAGTCCAGTTCATACCCTCGCGAATTTCGCAATTTTTCTGCGAATAAAATGGCTCCTAGTCATGCCGGACCAATCGTTGATGTAGAACTACGTCGGCAGCCATTTTATTGCAGAAAAATTGCGAAGTTCGCGAGGGTATGAACTAGACTTTATTCGCAGGAAAATTGCGAAATTCGCGCGGGTATGGACAAGACTTTACAATGTATGCATTCTCAACGGTTTGCATGCAGGTACCATGTCATTTAAATTTCCCGCGTTTATAGTAACCAATCACAGACCGCTAAATGTCGTGCAGTTTACAGTCGTCTGGAAAAAGTGAATTGAAGCTACGCCACGAAATCTCTCGATTGTCGATATCTGTATCAGTTCATCTTGGAGTCAATACCGCCAGAGGGCACTAGCAGTATCTCACACAGTCGTATTATTGGCCGAAAAAGCTGATGGCTCCGCCAAAAAATGAAAGGTGAAAATCGCGGAATCATCGGGTTTCAAGAAGTCACGCAAATTTGGGTTGTGTGAACAACCCAGTTCGCTACTCAAATACGTGCGTGCCCACCGAGAAATGCATGCCTGTCAACGTTCACACCTAGGCGATCAGCCTGTTTATCCACATTCTGTATTTCATAGATTACCTACCCTGCTTAGCTTCACTAATACTGATAATTTGAACCTGCAATGAGTTAAATATCGCTTGTGATGGAACTGTCAATTCGATAGCCGTGCTCAAAGCCGCTTTCCAATTGCCTCAGGGAGTAGCTCTGAGGAGCTCTGGGTAGCTCCTGAAGTGATTTGACAGATCACGACAAATTATGTTCCAATTAAAACCCATTTATAAAGTCAGGTGCGGTTCACTTCAGGTTCAGTTCAGGGGTGACAAGCTCCACTGGGGGCTACTACCCCTGGCAATTGGAAAGCAGCTCAAGCAACATACAGCTGCTTCCATTCGAAGCATAGACGCAGTTAAACTTAAGTTTTCACAAGTATATATTTCCCAATCCTAAGAACCTTAATTTTTCCGCAACACCGCAACATTCTTATTGGCTGATGACTTTAGCAGCCTCAGCCACCCAAACCATGAGAAGAATTGTCAATTGTCAGTTTTTCCGACTTGTTTTGACAGTTCGTTGATTTGATTTTGATAACAAACCTTCAAAAACGAATGATATGTTGGCACGTATCGATACGTTTTAGTAAAGCGATATCATAACCGAAAACTAGTTCATGTAATGAAAAAAATATCTCATCAATGATGTATTTGCCAGGTATTTTGTTGCTTGCTCTAATTTGCCATAAAACCGTCCAAAACGATGTGGGAGGCTTCGACGACTCTGTTCTGTTCAGCCTGAACTGGCCAGGGCAACTGCTCCCGGAAGATATAAACGCCGAACACGAGACTATAATCGTGACATCTCATCACAAAGAGCAGTACAAGTGCTACATTCCCAATATAAAGGAGAAAGAGTCGAACCTCGATGAAAAATACGACGGCCTCACAGCTCTAGAGCTCATTTCGCCTCTGTTCAAGCAAACTACGTGTTCCTTCAGGCTTGAATCTTATTGGACGTACGAAGTATGCCACGGTAGGTACATCAGGCAGTACCACGAGGATCGAGAGGGTAAAACTATGAAAATACAAGAGTACATCCTGGGCAAATGGGAGGACAATTACTTCGAGAAGCTGCTGTTGAACGCTAAGGAGGAGGAGCTGGACACAACTACCCCTATCCCAGTCAAGAAAATAGATAACGTGAACCTGCCCTACTACGAAGTCATAATGGACAACGGGACTCTCTGCGAGTTGAACAACAACAAACCGCGTCTAACGAAGGTACTCTACGTCTGCTACATACACGGTAAACACGAAATGTACTCTCTCAAGGAAACCTCGACTTGCGTATACGAAATAATAATTCTGTCTCCGTTTCTCTGTACGCATCCCAGATACAAACCGAAAGAGTCGGGGGAACACAAAATCAACTGCGTACCGCAAGGTGACAGCTACAAGATGCCCTACAGTCTCGCCAAGCTGATGTACGATTCGGCAGAGTTGCGTAAGAAATCGGATCTGGATCGATTCCGTGTGGAGCTGATAAAGTTGGAGAAAGATGAACCTGTTACTGTGGCTGAAACAAGCTTGCACGATACTTCTCCAGTGGAAAGTTTCTTGAGAGGTAAGAATTTTATTACTAATCGATTGATATGCACTAGAAGCACTCCTGAACCATGCTGATTTTTTTTAGTTGTCTGTGTTTCTTCATTCAACATTCATTCACGAAAGACAGAATAATAATAACACTCTCCATAAATACCCTTAGAGAGTACATAGCCAGTCCTTGTAGAGGAATTAGTGCCTCTGCACTAAACTGTTTTTTTTTCTTTATCTAGTAATATAATACAGTGTGTGCGATTTGAAACCTCAAAACTGTATTATTTTGTTATTTTATAGTAATCAACAAGCTCTACTCAAAGATGTTGACAAATATGAATTATTCTTATTTTCAAGGTCTACTATGCTCTGCTTAATGGTTTGAAATTTTGAAAATGCCTTTTTTTTTTCTTAAAAAAGGGATAGCCTATTCGATATATTTTGAACACCAATGCCAAGTTTCAACCCAGTATTTTTCAATATAGGGTGTTGGTTATATGATGACAAATTTCTAAATCCATGCTTTTTTGACTGGCCCTGTACATTACCTGTACAGATAGATGTCCCCAGTTCAACCAAAAATTAAAAGTTGAATAAGTATATCGATAGTCAATCAACGACAGTGGCGTAGCCAAAAAGGGGGCCCAAGTGTGTCGATTTGGCAAATCAAATTGCTTTATTCTCAGATTACCTTTATTTGAGAGTACTTATTACATACACGTCAAATAACTTAAATAAATATTCTTGAACATAAACAAATACCGGGTGACGACGAGGTGAGGTACGCCCCTCAATTTTTCTATAGTTTCAAAGATACAGGTTTCAAATTTGGTACGTCGATATATTACTCCAATACGCATATTTTGACTCCTTTACCGAAAATTCACCACTTCCGGTTTAACCGGAAGTGTCCCTAAACTTTTTTTTTCAAATGACACCCTGTGCATTTGTTTCATTATCTGGAACAACAGTTTTTCTGAACGTTCCAAACAGTTGTCTTTATTTATTTCTTAAACAGAATTTCAGTTCACCGAAAGCTTTTAGAAAAATATCATTTATTAGACTTCTTACTGTAGCCCCCCCAAAGAAAATTCCTGGCTACGCCACTGATCAAAGATTGTGGAAATACCCCTTCAAGATCTATGCTTTGTTCTAAACATTTTTTTCAACCCCGTGACAAATTTTGGCAAAATTCTCATGATTTCATTTCATACGTTCAATTCATCAGATTGGATCAAAGTCAGACACTATGTTTTTCATAACAGTCTTTGAAAATAAGTTGTCTCTTCTTTCTTTGACTCTAATTTTGACAATTATCCTCAAAACACTTTTCACGAGTATTTGGAGAAGTGAGTTATAAACGGGTTTTGCCAGTTTTCAAAATGGTAAATCTCAACTTAGCTAATTGAGATTTTATTCTACAGTATGTGCAAGACAATCCGAAAAATAGTTTGAGACAGATTTCACAAAATATGCATGTTAGCGTTTCTAAAATAAGTACGTAAAAAAATAAACTTATTCATAACTTGACAAACAGCGCATTTCCGCAAAACAAAATTGGTACCATATAAAAATTTACTGAGGGCTCACAATCCCGACGTTCAACTGTTTCTTCCCTATTAGATTCCCAGTAATCTGAAGTGAGCATAACTTGGCAACAGTGCATTTCCGCAAAACCAAAATGGTACCATTAGAATTGGCTGAGGGCCCACAATTGCGTCGTACATTTTTAATATCAGATTTTCAGTAAACCAAAGGTTTAGCTCTGTTATTTTTTTCATGATAACTAGCAATTTATAATATATCACAATTTTCCATCGGTAATATTTCTTCAATTTCTGCCCCACCAGGTAAAAACTGCCTGAACGGCGGCACCGGCTGGTGGAAGTTCGAATTCTGCTACGGCAAATCCGTCGAGCAGTACCACATCGACAAGGACGGCAGACGGATATCCATACACTTGGGCCTGTTCGACAAGCAAAAACACCTCGACTGGATCAAGGACAACCCCACCAAACGCCCGAAACCGATCGACCAGCGGAAACAGCTGTCGCATTTCTATTCGGGGGGTTCCGTTTGCGACAAAACGGGCAAACCGCGGCAGACCGAAGTCAAGCTAAAGTGTCTGCAGAACCCTCCGAGTCCGAACGCCGTGTCGCTGTATCTGCTGGAACCCAAGTACTGCCAGTACATTTTGGGGGTGGAGTCTCCGCTCATCTGCGATATTTTGTCGAGGGCCGACGAAAACGGACTGGTTGATGTTGCTGGGAACGAGCTTTTGGATAGTGAAAGCACTACTACTTTTAACATAAGGCTCTAGGGTGACAGGGGCGTCGTGATATATTGTATTGGGATCAGCTTTCTCTAATTTATCACTGAAACTTTGGCGTAGAAGTAAGAAATTTCATCCGTGGTAGATGTGAATGTTGTGTTGAGGGTATGACTGTTACCAATAAGTCAACAGATGAACTAAACCAAGAATTATGTACAAAAACAATGTACCCAGTAAAAAACTCCTAACGACCACTAGTCGAAACATTTCAAGTCCAAAATCCTAATGCTAAAAAAAAATTGGATCAAGTTTCTTATGAGTTGCCCTGTATAATTCAGGGTTTTTATTTATATTATTTCAAGAGTAATACATTGTTTTTGAACGGGGTGACTAGGATCGGAGTTTTATCTGAAAACGATGAATTTTTGACTCTATTAAAAGCACCATAATTTTAAAAAACTTGATTTCTGGTCTAAAATATTGATTTTTCTGTTGAGGCAAAATTTAGTGATTAGTTCTTATTCGATCTTCAAAAATAATTGTTTGAATCATGAGTGAGTTTGAAGCAATAACAATTGAAAGTGTTTATTTTAGGTGAAAATACTAGGTACTTCAATTTTTTTCAAACTAATTTCCTTCATCCCAAAAGTTGTTTATTTTGTTGTGATATTTCGTATGTTAAAATAAAAGTTAGTTCATAAAATTTTGGTATTTGTTTTCATTCGAATAACGAACAAAATTCTTCTGTAATTTTCAAGAAAACAAGAAAAAGAGGTATAGGAATTATTAAGTTTCAATAAAAAAAAACCCTAATGTTGATATGACAAGAAAAAAAACGCCTTCTAGCGTATCGTCGAATTGTGATAATTAAACAATGATTATATAATGTAAATGAACATTCGAAAGTCGTAATTCGGAAAATTATTTTCCGCTAGATGGCGGGAAAAACGTTTATCAAGCATTATCACCAACGCAGGCATTACACTGTTAATGCATAACTTTTTTTCAGAAAATTATGCAAATGAACATTGAAGTATGACTATGGCATTGGGACATTGACAAAATGAGCCTACCAATGGAATTTTTTTATCCACGAATTTCCAGCCACAGTTTATGACAATTAGGCAACATTTGCGTGCAACGTTGCCAAACTTCCATATATTTCCTATCCACGCTTTTTACACATTTTCATGTATATCTTCGCTTTTATATTGTATTGTGGATGATTCCTGGCCTATAACTGCTCTCAACGGAGTACCCAATTCATATAGGGCCTCAAAATAATTAAAGTTAGCGTTGCTGGAGATATTTGAAAAGACATTTCACTTATACCTCACTTGGTTTTGTATTGATGAACTTTTCACAGAAATGATAAGAATGACGAGAGGGATCGAAAAAAATATATCGTCGAATATGTACTACCGTAAGAAATTGAATTCGGATTTTTTCATAATTTCTGTGAAAAGTTCATCAACGAACACGCAAAAACAAATGAAATACATAGGGAAATGTAAAAAAAATCTGAATTTAATTTCTCCAGTTTTTCCCACGATGGAAAATATTCAACAACTTTTTTTTTCTTGACCTCTCATTCTTATCATTTCTGTAAAAAAGTTTATCAACGAACACTCAAAAACAAGTGAGATACAGAGGGAAATGTCTTTTCAATACAATAAAAGCGAAGGTATACGCGAAAACGCGTAAAAAGCTATTAAAAACACCTTAAGAACCCCAAACTGATTTTAAAAAGTGCGAAAATATGTAAAATCGTAGATATATCACGAAACATAAAAGTGACGGAACTAAGGTTGGTATTTCATGATATATCTACGATTTTACATAATTCTGCACTTTTTAAATGTCAGTTTGAGGTTTCTTTATGGGGCGCCGTTAGTGTCAAAAGTAGTTGTTCTCATATATTCAAATATATTTGTTGATGACCATATATTTATTAGTTGACACCAATATATATTGAAACTTAACAAATATTTCCATTTTAGCGTTCATCCATTCATAAATATATCGTCAAAGCATATTAGCAGTGAAGAGCAATATATTTATTACTTGTTACCTACCAATCCATATATAAAAATGAGCTTTTGAGTACCACCACTAGATAGCGCCATGTAAGCGATTCATGCCATTTCTTCGCAACGCGTGCGCTATGTTGAAAATAATCGAAAGATTGTTCGAGTTTTCATCATTGCATATCTTCAAAAAGTATGAATGCAATGCATATCAACATAACAGGCTTGCAAAACTAATTATATTCCAAAACATGATGTGAGCGCCACCTAGTGGTGGCAATCGAAAGCTCATTTTTATATATGGATTGGTAACAAGTAATAAATATATTGCTCTTCACTGCTAATATGCACTGACGATATATTTATGAATGAATGAACGCTAAAATGGAAACATTTGTTCAGTTTCAATATATATTGGTGTCAACTAATAAATTAAATATATGGTCATCAACAAATATATTTGAGTAAAAATAAAATATACGAGAACAACTACTTCTGACACTACCGGCGCCCCATATTTCTTGAAGTGTTTCAAATGTGAATATGACAAAATAATGTTGATAAGTGTCAGTAATTTCAACCGAAAATGACAGATGGCATCACTGAATTCGCTAAGTTTTCATGTACACGAATTATTCGTTTTTCGTACGAAATCTGTCAAAAGCTGTTCAAATATATTTCGTGGCGGCAAATTTTAACTGATGGTACGAATAAATTCAAGAAGTTGAATTAAAGTCAATTTGTCCGAAATTTCAAAGGGAAATAATGATCAGTGCGGTTATGTGTGTTTGTTTCCAGGCATATTAAAAATTTTAATGTTAAACATGGACAGCAATCTCATGATTAATAATATAAGGATAAGAACAGACATTTTGTTAACGTATTGGAATTTTGAATTGAAGAAAATAAGAAAAAGGGCTCTCAAACGTTTTTGGGTGAGACCTATTTTCAAACTGCGAAAATTACATGGCAGTTACCACAGCTTCATTAACGAGCTGAGGAATTTACTTGAGAAAATGGATGGTAAATTAGGGGTTGACGTTTAATATTTCATTTATTCCTTGAAGGCATTTCGCACAAATGAAATCCGCTCAAAATATCATTCGTAGGAAAAAGTGACATTTCTTTCAAATTTCCTACGAAAAACCGAAAATTCGTATGCATGAAAACTTGGCTGAAGTCATTAGCTGCTTTCCAATTGCCAGGGGTAGAAGCACCCAGTGGAGTGTTGTTACCCCTGAACTGAACCTGAAGTGAACCGCACCTGACTTTATAAATGGGGTTTAATTGGAACATGACAGCCTGGTTTATCAGATCACTACAGGAGCTACCCGGAGTTACTCGGAGCTACTCCCTGTGGCAATTGGAAAGCGGCTCTTTATCATTATACTGACAGGTGACAGCATTACTTTTTCTTTATTTTATATTTTCGATTTTTTGACACATACCAAAAACTACTTCATACTATTCAATTTATGGAGAATTTTGCGCGAAGTATATATTCATGTTTTGGGAATAAAACATGTACCAAACTACCAAGGGTATGGTCCGTATATCGCCGAAAATTTCACATAAACAGACTCCATAGTCCTTGTCATTTGTCTTTAGTCAATAGTTATTTCGAAAGTTTTGAAAACAATTTGTTACAAAAATGTTTCTACTCACATGACTAAAACGATTAATCACAGATTCAATATCTGTCTGAAGCAAACTTTCAAAAACAATACCATGGCAACTCCATTCTTTGAATACATTACTATGATTATTGTTTGATTTCAGTGATTGAAAACCAAACGTGACGAAGTGTGCGTCTTGTCATGATAACCTGAAAGAAATCAACTTGATAAAATACACTTTTGTTGTTTTAACACGACTTCATAGAACTTGTTGTTATAATAAAAGTTTGTTACATCATTTCAATTCTGATTCAAAATTTCAAAACTGTCAATTTATAGAACTAGTCAAATTGACAAAAGACACACGCTGGTTCCCGAAACAACGGTAAAAAACACGAGCTTTTTTTATCGGATGCACTTTTTTTTCAACGAAATAACTTTGCCAATCAGTAAAGTTAACGACATAAACCGAAGGTCGACCAATTTTGTCTTTTATCAGTTTGTCGAGTAAAATTATGAATGGAAAATTTTGAGTTGGAAGAAATCTATCCGATACAAGAGAAGTTCGAGAGTTTTTTTTTGACAAGAAAATCTATAAATGCACTACAATAATAGTTAATTACCTTCTTCGAAACGAGTATTTGAAGCAGTTACTTGATGTAATGTTTTTGTTACGATTTTTCCAGACAAAACTTCCTCAACACGACTGTATCAAAAAACTAAACCAACTAAACTCTCAACAATTGAGAATAGGGAAAATTGACGTGACGGTCGCTTACTAGATTTGAGGAACAAGGAAGAAAGGTACGATTCCGTGTACCATAGAATTCTACTTTGCATCAAATGAAATAAGTGAGAACTGACATCGATGGAATTCATGGGAGAGACAGAGACAAAACAGTCGACACACTGAACCCCACCACAGGAATTTTTCTCGCTATAGAAACGATGAATCTTTTCCCTTCTTGCTGTCAAAGCGAGGGTTGGCGGGAATACCCTGACTTTTTAAATTTGCGATTTGGGGCATTTGCTTTAGAAATGAAATAATACTGGTTTCAAAACATAATTGGGAAATAAAACTCAAATTTTATCAACAGGATTGTTTGTGCGGAAAGATAAAAATAATAAGTGTTAAAAGGAAATCTAAAATTATAAAACAATGCTAAAAACAAAACATCCATTTCTTTCTACAGGACTTGATTTAGTCATTTTTACTAGGAGCATGCCAAAAATAAACAATCAAGGTCTCATTTGCATTGAAATGCATGGATTACCATTGACAACGCTCGAAAAACATTTAAAAAGTTGAAATAGAAGATGACTGGAAGTGAAAATAGAGACGAAAATCGGTATTCGGTGTTTATTTGGGAAATGTGTGATTGAATTTGAATAAACTGGAAAGAATAAGAAATTTGCAATGAAGTACAAAGTATAGTAATCCAAACACATTGCAGGACTGTAAAACCAATTAAAGTAAAATGAAAAGATTAAATATAAGTATATATCAAATATGAATGTAGCACACCACTGCTCAAGTACACATTAAAATGAGGTGGTAAACCAGAATATACAGAATTATATATATCAAGGCTAAAGGTAAGTTTGTGAGGCTTTAAAATGAAAATAAAAGTAACTCAACTAAGTTTTCTCCTGAACACGAATCCGAAGAAAATTCAAGGGGTCTCAGCTAGTTACGCCCTTCTGAAAATTTGAATAGTCGGCCGCGCATATTCCAAGTGACCAACCTAACGTGACAATAAAAATGAGGTTATGTTTGTAATTCTAAAACGTCGAATTTTTGTGTGAAACGGTTGTTTTTGGTGCTTGTAATTATGAATTCAGGTAGATTAACTTCTAAAATAGATAAGGTTATGTTTGTAATTCTAAAACGTCGAATTTTTGTGTGAAACGGTTGTTTTTGGTGCTTCTAATTATGAATTTAGGTAAATTAACTTCTAAAATAGAAGAGGTTATGTTTGTAATTCTAAAACGTCGAATTTTTGTGTGAAACGGTTGTTTTTGGTGCTTCTTATGAATTTAGGTAAATTAACTTCTAAAATAGAAGAGGTTATGTTTGTAATTCTAAAACGTCGAATTTTAGTGTGAAACGGTTGTTTTTGGTGCTTCTAATTATGAATTTAGGTAAATTAACTTCTAAAATAGATGAGTTCATGTTTGTAATTCTAAAACGTCGAATTTTAGTGTGAAAC
The DNA here is from genome assembly GCA_958502065.1 of Chrysolina americana. Lineage (NCBI taxonomy): Eukaryota > Metazoa > Arthropoda > Insecta > Coleoptera > Chrysomelidae > Chrysolina > Chrysolina americana. Next base: position 88,413,638 of record OY293414.1, read on the forward strand.
GGTTGTTTTTGGTGCTTCTTATTATGAATTTAGGTAAATTAACTTCTAAAATAGATGAGTTCATGTTTGTAATTCTAAAACGTCGAATTTTAGTGTGAAACGGTTGTTTTTGGTGCTTCTAATTATGAATTTAGGTAAATTAACTTCTAAAATAGATGAGTTCATGTTTGTAATTCTAAAACGTCGAATTTTAGTGTGAAACGGTTGTTTTTGGTGCTTCTAATTATGAATTTAGGTAAATTAACTTCTAAAATAGATGAGTTCATGTTTGTAATTCTAAAACGTCGAATTTTAGTGTGAAACGGTTGTTTTTGGTGCTTCTAATTATGAATTTAGGTAAATTAACTTCTAAAATAGATGAGTTCATGTTTGTAATTCTAAAACGTCGAATTTTAGTGTGAAACGGTTGTTTTTGGTGCTTCTAATTATGAATTTAGGTAAATTAACTTCTAAAATAGATGAGTTCATGTTTGTAATTCTAAAACGTCGAATTTTAGTGTGAAACGGTTGTTTTTGGTGCTTCTAATTATGAATTTAGGTAAATTAACTTCTAAAATAGATGAGTTCATGTTTGTAATTCTAAAACGTCGAATTTTAGAGTGAAACGGTTGTTTTTGGTGCTTCTAAGTATGAATTTAGGTAAATTAACTTCTAAAATAGATGAGTTCATGTTTGTAATTCTAAAACGTCGAATTTTAGTGTGAAACGGTTGTTTTTGGTGCTTCTAATTATGAATTTAGGTAAATTAACTTCTAAAATAGATGAGTTCATGTTTGTAATTCTAAAACGTCGAATTTTAGTGTGAAACGGTTGTTTTTGGTGCTTCTAATTATGAATTTAGGTAAATTAACTTCTAAAATAGATGAGTTCATGTTTGTAATTCTAAAACGTCGAATTTTAGTGTGAAACGGTTGTTTTTGGTGCTTCTAATTATGACTTTAGGTAAATTAACTTCTAAAATAGATGAGTTCATGTTTGTAATTCTAAAACGTCGAATTTTAGTGTGAAACGGTTGTTTTTGGTGCTTCTAATTATGAATTTAGGTAAATTAACTTCTAAAATAGAAGAGGTTATGTTTGTAATTCTAAAACGTCGAATTTTTGTGTGAAACGGTTGTTTTTGGTGCTTCTAATTATGAATTCAGGTAGATTAACTTCTAAAATAGATGAGTTCATGTTTGTAATTCTAAAACGTCGAATTTTTGTGTGAAACGGTTGTTTTTGGTGCTTCTAATTATGAATTTAGGTAAATTAACTTCTAAAATAGAAGAGGTTATGTTTGTAATTCTAAAACGTCGGATTTTTGTGTGAAACGGTTGTTTTTGGTGCTTGTAATTATGAATTCAGGTAGATTAACTTCTAAAATAGATAAGGTTATGTTTGTAATTCTAAAACGTCGAATTTTTGTGTGAAACGGTTGTTTTTGGTGCTTCTAATTATGAATTTAGGTAAATTAACTTCTAAAATAGAAGAGGTTATGTTTGTAGTTCTAAAACGTCGAATTTTTGTGTGAAACGGTTGTTTTTGGTGCTTCTAATTATGAATTTAGGTAAATTAACTTCTAAAATAGACGAGGTTATGTTTGTAATTCTAAAACGTCGGATTTTTGTGTGAAACGGTTGTTTTTGGTGCTTGTAATTATGAATTCAGGTAGATTAACTTCTAAAATAGATAAGGTTATGTTTGTAATTCTAAAACGTCGAATTTTTGTGTGAAACGGTTGTTTTTGGTGCTTCTAATTATGAATTTAGGTAAATTAACTTCTAAAATAGAAGAGGTTATGTTTGTAATTCTAAAACGTCGAATTTTTGTGTGAAACGGTTGTTTTTGGTGCTTCTAATTATGAATTTAGGTAAATTAACTTCTAAAATAGATGAGTTCATGTTTGTAATTCTAAAACGTCGAATTTTTGTGTGAAACGGTTGTTTTTGGTGCTTCTAATTATGAATTCAGGTAGATTAACTTCTAAAATAGATGAAGGCAGTTTGTGTAATTTTTTATTGAAAAATTCAAGATTCAAAAGGGCATAACTCAAAAATTATTTGAGACCTCCTCGAATTTTCTTCGGATTCGTGTTTAGGAGATAAAACTACGTAAATTAGGTCACTTTTTTGTATTGTAAGACAGAGCCCAATAAACATATTATTACCGTTTAATCAAAAGAAGCATTACAGTGGTCTTGAATAAAACACTGTGCAAGTATCTGTCTGATATTGTAATTTTATGTCTGCTGTTTTCTGTGAAACATTTGCCTCATCAATAGTAGAGAGAAGTGATTTTTGACTTGGTTGAATATTGCTTTCTCCTAGATCTTTAGTACCTTCAAAAGAAATCTCGTTTACAACCCGTATCGAATCTTCTGGCGCAAACTCAGGTGATTTAATCAGTCTCCAGCATATGTAGCCTGTGCTGCGTCAAACAAGCTACATCAAACATAACTTCCGGCAGCAACAGTTCAGCCACATTATATTTGAGAGACTCCTCATAAGAAAACAGTATGCTCGTATCGTAGAGCATCATTTTACTCTGAACGAGAGCTAAAATACAGTTGCGAATCCTAGCAATAGTTTCACGGTCTTGTCTGAGAACAACCTGAAACAAACAACACTAAAAATTCAGACATATTCAACAACACAAATCCTCACCTCTGTTAAATTCTGTACGAACCCTCCCACACTATCTTCTGAAGTACTGATGGTGGGGCATATCCAGATGAAGCCGTTGTTTCCCAAGATGACACTAGCTCCGATAGGCAGGTTGTGGAAGTGGGTCTTACTCCTTTTAATCAGAGAGGGAAATACTTTGACCAACACTCCCTGTGATAACTGGAATGCAAAGCGTTCGTCAGATCACACTTGTTGAAAAATAGCTGAAATCATACTTTTCCATATCGTAAGCTCCTTGTGTGGAGCGATAAAGACCCATCAGAGTGGACACTCTGAACCTCTGCACTGATGAGGTCGCCTTCTTGGAGGAACTGGCGCATCATGTGTTCGTCTTCTACGGATCTACGCCTCTAGAAATCAATACACATTTTGAAATCAAACGTTGAGTATCCATATCATTTTCGACGCCTTATCTCTATGTACTTTGGCCTTACCAATTCCCCTCCCGGTAGATTTACTGAAGACAACAACAGTGACGAATCCAACCTGGAATTCGTTTCAACCCTCCACCTCTTCTGTTGTACCTCTGTGATTCTTCCGACCACGACATCCCCAATTTCGCCATTATATCTGCTTTTCAACGGCTTCACGGATATCAGATTGTTGACTTGTTCTCTCACGCCCGCTACTGAAGCCTTCAAGATTCCATTTTCCTCATAAGTGCCGTGTCCCCTTGAAAAAGACGAATCAGCTTCACCTCAATTCATTTTAAATACAAGAAGGTATATGGTCAATAGAGCAAGCTACCTCATGAAATCATTCTGACTGGTGATCACTTCTCCTGGAGTGAATATTTTGGGACATCTTTCATTCACAGCTACAGAAGGGTTTACTCGTCGAGATGCTAAGCTGATACGGATTTTATGCGGCATATTCAACAACGAAAAAAATGAGATGTCTATAACCTTCTTAACCTAAAAACCGGTTCTTTCTCTCTGTAGTTTTTTGACCTTGCTTCCGATTAGCGAACTTGTCCAGCTCTCTCTATATTTATTTTAACTTGTTTCCAATTGACGCACTTGCCCAGCTCTCCCCCACTATGTAGGAATCCGCCTCAGCCTGGTTACTGGCTAAATAGTTAAAGCTTTGTCGAGGTCTTACTCGCCCTAAGAAATCAATATGCTTTCTTGTTTTTGCTTGCATCTAATACGGCGGACTTCACAAACACCTAAACATTTGGGAATTATGCCCTAACTATACGGCGGACATTACCAACACAAAAACAAGTTTCGTGGATGAAATACACGTCCGATTACTGCCACTCCAGAACGGAATTAACGAAAATGATGATGACAAAAAGCAGAGGTTTGTCAGAAAAACGACACACCAAATCCAATGCACAGTATTCCAAGGTGATTCAACGTTGCATCAGTTGCCTCCACAGCGCCACTTCGGCATTTATAAACATAAACAGAAGTCAATTCAGTCTCAGTTGGTGCCGTTGATATGTTTCGGGTTGTGGAGTCGTGACGTTATTTTTTGCTGGCAAGAGGGGTTGACGGAAAGTCATTCTGTCACAATGTCTCTCACGCATAAGATTAATTTGGTTGCGCCATAGATCCGCTAAGTGCGAGTCCCAATGAAACGCTAGACCCTGCTCGCCATTCAGAATGCGTGAAAAAGGCGTTCGCGCGACGCAAGAAAACGAAAAAGATTCATTGGGAACTCTTCCTACCAAACAACAGTTGTATACTTGGGAAGTTGCGGCATCACTTACCTGAATGAATGTATTTTTGTGTATTTATATTAATTTATTTCGGACTTTTCAAAGTTACCCATTTTCTTTTCCTTGCAAACGACAATATATCATCCGATAAAACGTGCAACCCAGCGAACACATCTGTAACATGACATCTCTGAAATGTCGCAATGACGTAACACTGCGATATCGATGCGATGTAAAAAAATAAACACACTTGACATTTGTGACTTGTCATTTGCGATTTCACATATTTCACATCGTTGCAATGATGTTACCGTTACACGTTTTTTGCGATGACAACAAAATAAACGCCATTGCACATGTGTATGAGGTTTATGCTTATTTTTTATCGTGTTTCGATAATTTTCCACTCGAAACCATTGCAAAGCGTTCATTTTCATCTTTCTCTTATCGTTATAAAAGACAAATGATAATGGAAGCATCCGCTACTTTGAATATAACCGTTCACGTCAGTCCAAACTATACACATCTTCGCATACCTGTGATGTCAAAATGAAATCATCTCGTATACATCGCAGTTTCATCACCAAAAACGCATTGTTGTTACATCGCAGGGATGTTGCATGTATGAAACTTGAGTGGGACAAAAAAACAACCCTGCGATATCGCAGCGACGTCTATGTGACATAGAAGGCGATATCGCAGAGGTCACATTGTTACATCGCTGCGATATCCCTATGATGTAACTGTGTTTGCTGGGAAGCATGTCGAAACTCATGGTTTTTCCACTATTCCATCATAAACAGCACCTTTTCCCCGCTCATTTCCTACCATTGCACGATGCATCTCGACAAACATTAGCCACACTTTTTTGGATCCGGTGGAGGGATGAACTTTATTATTACCAATAATGAAATATGATTTAATTTCACGATACTAGTTCTGTATTGCATATGAGTCAGCCTGAGGTTTATTTGAGAGATATCCGCATATATGGTACCCACGTTGGGCGCCAATTCAAAATGACCCAATAGAATTGCAATCTATTACTTTATATAAATCTTTTCCGAGAAGTCAAAATGTATATAGTGAATTAAATCACGAGTACTCACCCTCAAGTAGCACCAAGTATATGGAAAATAACACCCTGATAGGTGACCAAGTAGAACAATCTGAATATTCATATTGGAGCTACCACAACTAGAGACCATTTGAATTCCAAGCTCTCTGGGGAGTTCCCAGGGCTACAGAATTCAGTTGAATGTTTGATTTATTCTACAGATTTGGAGTTGATTAATACGCTCGATGGAGAAGTGTTTATTTTCAAGGAAGGAGGTAAAAATGCGGACCAAAATAGTGTCAAAAGGACTTGAGATTTGGTAATACAAACAATCTCAAGTTTATGTTCAGTATATTAAAAATAATTATACCTACAATTCCTTTATTAATATTTCAGATTTGACTGCTTTTGCTTTGCTTTGATTTGATGTTCTTATATTTCATAGATTATTCTTATCACTCTTTTTCACTCAATTCTTTGGATTCTCCCAAATTTTTGCTTCATACGTATTGCCACTATTAAATTTATTCATATAATTTTTCATCCCCCTAAAAAGCAATGTTTCTTGGGATCAAAAAGTGAATATGTTGTAATTGAAATTGCATCAAATAATTCACGTATATATCTACTGACTAAATATTTTGTAAATATTACGATTACCCATGTTTTCTAAAAATAACACTTTGGTGACTAATTGTGAGCAGTTAATTGACTCCTGCTCTATATCACAGTTGGCTTGGCTGGTATTACACAATAAATACACCGTAATGATGATTGGACGGATTCGCCGTTCTATCCTCATTTGTTTTTCTTCCCGAATATCTTCATCAGATTCTTCGACATGTAATACGGCTTCTCTGATGATCCGTCGTTCCTTTCACAGTCTTCCACTAAAAAAAGGATTAAATAAGCGAAAGATCATACAATTTTAATTTCCAAACGACTAGATATACCTTGATAGACAGTTCCAAAATTCACTAATATCTCGCAACAAAATTTTGCAGATGGAAAACCCGGGTTCAGCAAACAAACCGATTGCAGTAAATTATGTGACGAAATGAATTTTTGTCGCCTAATTTGGAACGTTGCAATTTTCGATAGATGAAATTTCCCTCCAAAATTTTTTTATGTATAATGCAGCTCATTCAATTTTGGGCATAACTGCTGACATTTTCAGTAACAACCGCGATATAACTTGTTTATTGTGTTTGAGCTGTTAGTGGCATGACAGTATTGCTACGACTGTCAAAGATCTATAAAAAACTCGTGCTACGAGTATAATTCAGTAAAAATATCTAGACGTTCTTCAAATACTTGTAAAGGTGATTCTAGTTAGTCTTCCAAACACGCAAGTTCCTTGAAACTATCTGGAATATCTTCTGGAGGTGATATTATTGCTAGAAGAGAGTCTATAGCAGTCAATTCAAAGGACTCTGCTGCCATATTCAGTAACAACCGCGATATAATTTGTTTATTGTGTTTGAGCTGTTAGTGGCATGGAAATATTGCTACGACTGTCAAAGATCTTTTAAAAAATCGTGCTACGAGTATATATCAGTAAAAATATCTAGACGTTCTTCAAAAACTTGTAAAGGTGATTCTAGTTAGTCTTCCAAACACGCAAGTTCCTTGAAACTATCTGGAATATCTTCTGGAGGTGATATTATTGCTAGAAGAGAGTCTATAGCAGTCAATTCAAACGACTCTGCTGCCATATTCAGTAACAACCGCGATATAACTTGTTTATTGTGTTTGAGCTGTTAGTGGCATGGGAATATTGCTACGACTGTCAAAGATCTTTAAAAAAATCGTGCTACGAGTATAATTCAGTAAAAATATCTAGACGTTCTTCAAAAACTTGTAAAGGTGATTCTAGTTAGTCTTCCAAACACGCAAGTTCCTTGAAACTATATGGAATACCTTCTGGAGTTAATATTATTGCTAGAAGAGAGTCTATAGCAGTCAATTCAAAGGACTCTGCTGCCATATTCAGTAACAACCGCGATATAACTTGTTTATTGTGTTTGAGCTGTTAGTGGCATGGGAATATTGCTACGACTGTCAAAGATCTTTTAAAAAATCGTGCTACGAGTATAATTCAGTAAAAATATCTAGACGTTCTTCAAAAACTTGTAAAGGTGATTCTAGTTAGTCTTCCAAACACGCAAGTTCCTTGAAACTATCTGGAATATCTTCTGGAGGTGATATTATTGCTAGAAGAGAGTCTATAGCAGTCAATTCAAAGGACTCTGCTGCCATATTCAGTAACAACCGCGATATAATTTGTTTATTGTATTTGAGCTGTTAGTGGCATGGAAATATTGCTACGACTGTCAAAGATCTTTTAAAAAATCGTGCTACGAGTATATATCAGTAAAAATATCTAGACGTTCTTCAAAAACTTGTAAAGGTGATTCTAGTTAGTCTTCCAAACAGGCAAGTTCCTTGAAACTATCTGGAATATCTTCTGGAGGTGATATTATTGCTAGAAGAGAGTCTATAGCAGTCAATTCAAACGACTCTGCTGCCATATTCAGTAACAACCGCGATATAACTTGTTTATTGTGTTTGAGCTGTTAGTGGCATGGCAGTATTGCTACGACTGTCAAAGATCTTTAAAAAAATCGTGCTACGAGTATAATTCAGTAAAAATATCTAGACGTTCTTCAAATACTTGTAAAGGTGATTCTAGTTAGTCTTCCAAACACGCAAGTTCCTTGAAACTATCTGGAATATCTTCTGGAGGTGATATTATTGCTAGAAGAGAGTCTATAGCAGTCAATTCAAAGGACTCTGCTGCCATATTCAGTAACAACCGCGATATAATTTGTTTATTGTGTTTGAGCTGTTAGTGGCATGGAAATATTGCTACGACTGTCAAAGATCTTTTAAAAAATCGTGCTACGAGTATATATCAGTAAAAATATCTAGACGTTCTTCAAAAACTTGTAAAGGTGATTCTAGTTAGTCTTCCAAACACGCAAGTTCCTTGAAACTATCTGGAATATCTTCTGGAGGTGATATTATTGCTAGAAGAGAGTCTATAGCAGTCAATTCAAACGACTCTGCTGCCATATTCAGTAACAACCGCGATATAACTTGTTTATTGTGTTTGAGCTGTTAGTGGCATGGGAATATTGCTACGACTGTCAAAGATCTTTAAAAAAATCGTGCTACGAGTATAATTCAGTAAAAATATCTAGACGTTCTTCAAAAACTTGTAAAGGTGATTCTAGTTAGTCTTCCAAACACGCAAGTTCCTTGAAACTATATGGAATACCTTCTGGAGTTAATATTATTGCTAGAAGAGAGTCTATAGCAGTCAATTCAAAGGACTCTGCTGCCATATTCAGTAACAACCGCGATATAACTTGTTTATTGTGTTTGAGCTGTTAGTGGCATGGGAATATTGCTACGACTGTCAAAGATCTTTTAAAAAATCGTGCTACGAGTATAATTCAGTAAAAATATCTAGACGTTCTTCAAAAACTTGTAAAGGTGATTCTAGTTAGTCTTCCAAACACGCAAGTTCCTTGAAACTATCTGGAATATCTTCTGGAGGTGATATTATTGCTAGAAGAGAGTCTATAGCAGTCAATTCAAAGGACTCTGCTGCCATATTCAGTAACAACCGCGATATAATTTGTTTATTGTATTTGAGCTGTTAGTGGCATGGAAATATTGCTACGACTGTCAAAGATCTTTTAAAAAATCGTGCTACGAGTATATATCAGTAAAAATATCTAGACGTTCTTCAAAAACTTGTAAAGGTGATTCTAGTTAGTCTTCCAAACACGCAAGTTCCTTGAAACTATCTGGAATATCTTCTGGAGGTGATATTATTGCTAGAAGAGAGTCTATAGCAGTCAATTCAAACGACTCTGCTGCCATATTCAGTAACAACCGCGATATAACTTGTTTATTGTGTTTGAGCTGTTAGTGGCATGGCAGTATTGCTACGACTGTCAAAGATCTTTAAAAAAATCGTGCTACGAGTATAATTCAGTAAAAATATCTAGACGTTCTTCAAAAACTTGTAAAGGTGATTCTAGTTAGTCTTCCAAACACGCAAGTTCCTTGAAACTATATGGAATACCTTCTGGAGTTAATATTATTGCTAGAAGAGAGTCTATAGCAGTCAATTCAAAGGACTCTGCTGCCATATTCAGTAACAACCGCGATATAACTTGTTTATTGTGTTTGAGCTGTTAGTGGCATGGGAATATTGCTAAGACTGTCAAAGATCTTTTAAAAAATCGTGCTACGAGTATAATTCAGTAAAAATATCTAGACGTTCTTCAAAAACTTGTAAAGGTGATTCTAGTTAGTCTTCCAAACACGCAAGTTCCTTGAAACTATCTGGAATATCTTCTGGAGGTGATATTATTGCTAGAAGAGAGTCTATAGCAGTCAATTCAAACGACTCTGCTGCCATATTCAGTAACAACCGCGATATAACTTGTTTATTGTGTTTGAGCTGTTAGTGGCATGGGAATATTGCTACGACTGTCAAAGATCTTTTAAAAAATCGTGCTACGAGTATAATTCAGTAAAAATATCTAGACGTTCTTCAAAAACTTGTAAAGGTGATTCTAGTTAGTCTTCCAAACACGCAAGTTCCTTGAAACTATCTGGAATATCTTCTGGAGGTGATATTATTGCTAGAAGAGAGTCTATAGCAGTCAATTCAAACGACTCTGCTGCCATATTCAGTAACAACCGCGATATAACTTGTTTATTGTGTTTGAGCTGTTAGTGGCATGGGAATATTGCTACGACTGTCAAAGATCTTTTAAAAAATCGTGCTACGAGTATAATTCAGTAAAAATATGTAGACGTTCTTCAAAAACTTGTAAAGGTGATTCTAGTTAGTCTTCCAAACACGCAAGTTCCTTGAAACTATCTGGAATATCTTCTGGAGGTGATATTATTGCTAGAAGAGAGTCTATAGCAGTCAATTCAAAGGACTCTGCTGCCATATTCAGTAACAACCGCGATATAACTTGTTTATTGTGTTTGAGCTGTTAGTGGCATGGGAATATTGCTACGACTGTCAAAGATCTTTAAAAAAATCGTGCTACGAGTATAATTCAGTAAAAATATCTAGACGTTCTTCAAAAACTTGTAAAGGTGATTCTAGTTAGTCTTCCAAACACGCAAGTTCCTTGAAACTATCTGGAATATCTTCTGGAGGTGATATTATTGCTAGAAGAGAGTCTATAGCAGTCAATTCAAAGGACTCTGCTGCCATATTCAGTAACAACCGCGATATAACTTGTTTATTGTGTTTGAGCTGTTAGTGGCATGGAAATATTGCTACGACTGTCAAAGATCTTTTAAAAAATCGTGCTACGAGTATAATTCAGTAAAAATATCTACGTTCTTCAAAAACTTGTAAAGGTGATTCTAGTTAGTCTTCCAAACACGCAAGTTCCTTGAAACTATCTGGAATATCTTCTGGAGGTAATATTATTGCTAAAAGAGTAACTATAGCAGTCCGTTCAACGTACTTTACCAACCAAGAACACAAATATCTTCGAATGTAGAGTAAATATACTTACAGAAGCACAGGAATAACGTATCGACAGCCATGCTGTAGACTCCGAAGAAGAGCGACGAGATCAAAAACGTACAGATCATGATAATGGTAACGGGCACGATCCCGTAGTGCATTTTCGAATTGTCTATAAATCCGGGAAGTAGCTCCGTTGCGAAGAAAACATAAGAGACGGCTCCCACTCCTAGAGTGAGCAAGACTCTGCTGAGGAAGAATAGAAAATCCGTCACCTGTAAAACAAATGCAACTTATACTCATCGATCTGACTTGTACTTTGGCCTCCACGTTAACCTGATTTGTACCCAACTGAATGAGATCATATACTTATCCTCACCTTATCGAGCACGTACACTCTGATGATGTTCCTCATGAGCAGCATGAACGCGTCCTTTGCGCTTGCGCAGAAATTTTTGCCGTGGACCGCACACATGATGTAGGCGTTCTTATTGATGAATTTAAGGAACTTTTCCAGGCAATAGAAGAAGCATTTCAGTACACAAAGGATGGCTTTCGTCAGTTCATTATCATACTTCTTCAGTTTCTGGTCTAAGTACTCGAGAATTACTCGAATCATCCGGCAGATGGCGATTATAAGAGAGCCAAATGCCAAAGTGCCGATGTGGTATCTGAAAAAACGCAATAGGACGTACAAAACCAAAAAATTAGGCATGCACTTCGAGAAGGTTTGTTACAAAAAAATCTACCTATTTATAAAATAACTAGCAGACCCGGCCACGCGTTGCTATGGCTAAGATTTTTATTATATTATATAGTAGTAAATTATTCAAGGGAAACGGTAGGAGACCACCAGTCATGGGGACTACCATGCTTTTTTACAAAGATGCCATTTGTTAAAATACATGGCGACCGCCATCATTGATTTTCTACTACCGTTGATATTGATTCTGGAGCCTTGAGTACCTCATAATCATCAAAATACATATATCGTACATCGTGATTTGATGTATAGCAAATATATGATAATATAACTACGTGGTAATACTTACATGTATCTACTTTAATTAAAGATTGTTAAATAATGAAACACTAATAATTAAAAAGCAAGAAGGATTCAACTGTATTACTTTTACTATAATATGAATTCAATTTATAATTCAGTCTAAATAACACGTGGCCGGCTATGGTAATACCAAAAATTAAGAACGTAAGAACAGTTGAACTTCACTGTATTGCGTTTACTACGAAATAAATTTAAGTTATACTTTAGCCTCAGCAACACGTGGTGGTTATGCCATTAAATTGTAACTTATGTGAAACGTTAGTACTTTTAACACTGCGCCATCTGTTAGAATACTTACTCAATCCAGTCAGCAGATACCGCCATCTGTTAGAATCGTTTGGGACTGACAGATAATTCTGACTGTCGAATGATAAACAAATAATGCTTAGTAGACGATAGTGTGGAAACTACGAAGCATCGTACAAAGAGGAGACCGAGAACGTGTAATGTGTTCTGTCTCACTCTCTCGCCATCAACAAATAATTTGCAATAAAATAATATTGCGGCTATAAATTGAGATGTGAGCTATGCTATCTGTTAAGTTAGATCGAACTGCACACGGTGTGCAAATTTGATTGAAATCGGTTAAGTAGTTTGGGAGTCTATAGCGGACAAACAACGTGACACGTAATTTATATATATTAAGATAACGCAATTTATTAAAATTTTACAGAGCTGAATGTGTGAACCGTTTTTTGTCCAAAAATTGAGCTAGCAGGATCAATATATTATAACTAAGTAGTTCAAAAACATTTTTAGTTAGTATGAAGTTTGATTTAGCGTTTTTATTCAAATCTAAAAAAAAACCCGGAGAAATACCCCCGAAAAAAACCCCTGGAAAAAACAACCCCGGAAAAAAAATCCCCGGAAAAATACCCCTACATGCAATAACACTGGCCAGTACACAAATAGTAATGAAATTTCAACTGTGTATCATGTTAAAGAAACTAGACCATATTTGATTCATTTTACAATACCAATAAAAGTTTTAACCTATCCTGTTCATCGTCGACGACCAAAAAAGACGATTTTTTATATTTTTATGACTCGATTGTTCCTGAACGAACTAACCTGGTGACAGATTCGCCTTTTTGCAAGGCTGAAAAATCTGTTGTTCCACTCCTCTCTATTGTAAAATGGATCAAATATGGTCTAGTTTCTTTAACATGACAAACAATTAAAATTTCATTACTTTTTGTGTACTGGCCATTGTCATCGCATATAGGGGTATTTTTTCCGGGTTTTTCTTCCGGGGTTTTTTTTTTTCGGGGGTATTTTTTACGGGTTTTTTCCCGGTTTTTTCTTCCCGTTTACCTTTTTATTCATGATATTGACAGACATTTCGGAAGTTTCTATTTTACAGAGTTTTTCTAACGAAAATTTTTGTGATATTATGTGGAGCTGACTCGTAGTGCATCATACGAAAGACGATGCAAGACTTTCAATGCTTTTTTTATATACAGGGGAAATTTTGTTGAAATTATTTTTAAAACATGTTTCCCGAATGTTTATACACTTCAATATGTTTGTCCAAATTGAAATTTTCATCGATTCATATTTCCAGATACCTCATCTGCGAAGTTTTCTTTGAAATATCTGTTTTTATTCACAAATTGAGATTGTTTTTTTTTATTTGGTGGAAAATAATGTAGTCAGATTTAAAAATAAAAATTTTTAATTGTTTGTTCCGTTAACCCCTACGAACGACAGCCCTCAGAAGTCGAAACTTGTGCGAGCTAAGGATTAACGAGGTCTCACTTTTAACGTGCGATTCCTGATTTATTTGTACTTAACGATAAAAGATTAAAATAAACAACTTTTTTGCAGAACTGGATGACTACGCGATATCATTGCATACCTACGTTGATATAATAATAATAATAATAATGAAAATGTTTGTCTGTTCGGTGTAAATGTTGAAATCGGTTTTGAACTAACTTCCCAGAAACAAAAAATCAGAAAATGATTATCTAAATGAAAGTCTTTTTTAATATACCGTCAAACGGGGCTACTTGGGACAATTTTCAAGTTCTTCAAATTGCCTGTGTCACACGATACGTCCCTTCAATGATGTATTGATTTCAAAACTCGAGTAACTATTCGTACTAGACATTTGTCATGGTATTACACCGAATAAAAAAAAAACATTTTTTTTTTATTTTTTTTTCGGTGTTCCATGTTACCCGCAAGATGGGGTAACATGAAACCCATCGCTTTTATTCCCGTTATATCATTTTAAACATGGCTAGGGCATCATAGGACACTTTTCAAACTTTTTAAAAAATACCTGAGGGAGAATTTCCCGGAATAGTCAACAAAAAACAAATTTTATTCGAAAAAAAAAACTCAAAATTAACAATGGTTCTTTACATGTAACAGTATGAACTTCGATATAAACTCATCTATTCATATAAAAATATGCCGGCCTCGGACAATGCTCTTTGGTTGCAAAATTTTCATAATTCGACATAGTTCAACTACGTCTTCGTCATTAACTAAAGGAAAAGTGAAAATATTTGGAAAACTCGTGGATTCACGTAGGAATCTCAATGTGACTTTGTCAGGAGGCGTAATGGAGATAATTTTTCCAACAAATTTTTTTTTTGGCTCTTTTTTAGTGTTCTGGTTATAAATATATTCGACCAATGCAAACTGGTCAATTTCTATATTTTCTAAGCAAATAGCATTTGTGAACGTGTTTGACACTGCACCACCAGTCTCATTATTGCATGGTTCTACATCAGTCTCATTATTTGTAGGTTCTATATCAGTCTCATTATTTCTATGTTCCATAATAGTCACCTCGTCTGTAGGATCAGTTTCAATATTATATTCAAACTGGTCAAAGTCTCGTTCAAAATCTGAAAAATTAAGTTCAGACTCTCCAGAATCTCGGAGAGAGTAATTTTCAGTATAAGTTTCTTCGTCCGATGTTACAATCGTTGTTTTCCTTTTCTTTTTCTTCTTCTCTATATTCAATTCAGATATGCCTTGTTTCTTTGTTTTCTTCTTAATCTGTTTACTTGGCCCTGGTTCTTCTTCTGGTTTAAGCATTCCCTCAACTACACTCTTTCCTGGGGGCAAATCTAATTTTTTTTTTTCGTTTTTTTAATGGCACTGTCTCAGCAGTTCGCGTTCGTTCTAAAAATAATTGGAAACATTCAACCAATTCCGTCGTTTCTCCTGTTCTATTCGGCTCGATAATATTAAGTGAAGTGGGCAATCTCTTCAATACCTGCTCTTTATCTAATGGATAGATTCCAGAAGCTTTGAAACCTGCTAAGACATTTTTTTTTGTATTCTCATCACCCATTTCCGTTAAACATCTGTTTAGGAGTCGTGGAAATACATATTTGGGAACAGTCCCTCTGTTTTTGGTTTTCCAGTCTGCCAGAACTTTGCTCCATTTACTTTTCAGTGGCTTGAAATAAGCAACATCCAGTGGTTGGCATATCCCTGTACTATCAGATGGCAGCAAAACAAATCTAATATTGTATTCTTGGCACTTTCCTATCACTGTTGGTGAAACGTGGCTTGCCAAATTGTCACCAATCATAATTTTCGGTTCATCATCAAACTGTCGGAAATAGGGCAATACGATAACTTTAATATTGAACCATCCATTCTTTGATCTATTGTAAGCCGTCCCTTTTGGTCCCCCTTCGGTCCAAGTAGTGTATTGGTGTTCGGATCTATAAACTATATATGGCGGCAGCAAATGCCCTGATGCAGTAGTTAAGAACATTACAGATGTACTACTCTTTGTAGAGTCAACAATTCTGTGCGGGTGACGACAGCCTCTGCGGACAATGACATTTGTTCTCTTCGGATCGTCAGTCATGTTAGTCTCATCATAATTTATTATCAGTTCAGGATTAATACCTTCAATGGTGGTAGCAAGTTCTTCAAAGTAATTATTGATAATATCACGGTCAACGCCTGCTCTTGCACGTTTTATATTCTGACTTAAGCGTTGGGTAAGTCTATCATGATGTCTGTTGAAGAAGGAACGAAACCAATCTGGACTTGGTAAGTTATTATTGAATCTTTTTTCAGTCATACCACGTCTATCGAGGAATGATTTTACTATTAGCCGTATATCGTAGCTCCCTAAGGGAAATCCCCATTCGCCACAGAGGACAATACAATCTACAATCGCATTTTCATGCTCACTTGTAAAGACGCAAGGTCTGCCATATTTGGACGTTTGTTTTCCACGCAAATGTCGACTGAGTGTAGATTTTGGAATTTGATATTGCTCTGCAACCTTTCGTATCGATTGACCCCTTTTAACTTGAGCTATAGCTTTCTGCAACTGCTCATCTGTAAAATCCCTATACTTTAATAAAGGGAACTTCCATGTTTTCAAATTGCATGCCGATGTAAAAAATTGAAGTTTAAGTAATACATACACTCTGGAAAAATTGGCATGCGCCCCTCGTTTGACCAACGATAGAAAGTTGCGGAAAAACTGCATGCCATTAGGAACATAAGTCATTTGTATAATTAATTGATAGTAGGTGATATGGCATGCACACCAGGATTTCGCAAAATAAAGTCACAGTGTTTTTTGCAACTTTCGTCATGCATGCCTCTATTTTGCGAAGTTCTGGTGTGCATGCCAAATTACCTACTATTAATTAATTATACAAATGGCGTATCTTTCTAATGGCATGCAGTTTGGAAAACCAGTAAGGGATTATTTCATCATAATTTCAGGTTTCCATTCCATATTGGGTTTCCATTATTTCTATTTTATTGAACCTCGATATTTCTGTAAACAACGCACGACACTGCCGGTGAGGGAAAAGGCTATTGTTATCTTCGTCTAAAATAGGCCTCCCCCTTAGATGTCCCTTACAAACAAAGTTTAAGGCGTGAGCGGCGAGTAACTCATCTAGGTTGTGTTATTTAATCGGAGGCTCAGACGAAATTTGTCCAAAACGATTCAAATTGTGGGTTTTTCTATCAATAAAACTCCAAAATCTAGTGGTCAAGACAGAAATAAAAGTGATGGCCGCTTACTAGATGTAGTCCGGTTTTGAGAAACAGCATTTTTATCGCGATAAAAAAGAATGCACCTTGATGCAGTAGTTGAAAACATTACAGAATTATTCAAGAAATTGGGGTGAATTGTCCCAAGTTAGACCCCTGGTCTAAGTAATCCCATATGACGGTACTTACTTGGTAGGTATAAAAATACTTGTAAGATTTAGAACGAAAATAATGGGGAGCATGCAGTAGATAATAGTAAGAAGAGTAGCTGTCGTTGAGAAAATCCAAATTAAAATTTCAAAATCACAAATTTTCAAAAAACTCTAAAGTAATTTGTTCCATTCAATAACGTACTAAGTATAAATATTTAAATATCTTTTGTGAGTTTTTCGTTAGCATGATATAAAAAATATTTTCTGCAGCTCGAATATGAATTACAGGGTAATGCTCAAAATTTCTCACCTTAAGGTTCTCAAAAAAGCAGAGGTCACAGCAAAAAAGGGCAGTCTCCTCTTATTGAATGTCCAATACCACTGCGCGAAAACACTGGCCAGAACCATCTGACCCAGCGCGCTGACAAAAAATGCCAACCAGAAAAACCCGAAGACGTTGTAAGCTGAAAAGTTCAAGGGATAAGTGTACAAAAAATGTACAGAAAATTACGAATATTTGTGAAATGGTCAGTGAATCTTATGAATAAACGTTGAGGGGGCGTCTCCGTCAAGTATGGCAATAGATGGCGGGGCAATCGATTTATTTGGAAATGCTAGGATATTTATTAATTTGTGATCAAAGGTTTCGATGGTTTTGTGTTTTATTGAGGTGAAACACAAATTTCCGAAGGAAATATTAGGCTTATTGTGTTCAAGAATCAATTCCTCATCGAGTGATGTTATAAATATTACTTCAAAAACCCCTGAATTCGTGCCTTGCATTTCCGAAAAAAAAAACGTCAGTTGGCCAAAAAAAAAAAAGTGTTGATAATTTAGATAAGTTCAGTTTTCTAACAGGGAATATTGTTGATTTCTCCTAGACCTAGATATGACTAATACTCAAATAGCACTGAAGGTAACATCTTTCCATAATGTTATCCCTCAATTCATAATATTGTTGCCATGTCGCAATTTTTCAAGAATACAATAAGCACTTCAGCTAGATTTTGATTTTTGTCGGGTATATTTATGTAGACCAGGAGCTGGTGACGTTCTCCCATTTTACATTGCATGCCCTTTTTATGCTTGATAATTAACCCTAAAATATGAAAAATAGACGGGGTTCCTGGCCGCCCCACGTGTGCACTTCGTAAGGAAAGGCGTTTTTCTTTTTGTGGAGAATTTTCGTGTTTTTTCGCGATATTATAGTGCCTGCCGTTGTAATATACGGAAGTTCAAACAAAAGCAGCGGCCAAAAGGGCTCAAAGGGTTACGAAAAACTGAAAAAAAATAAAGGGAACTTCCATGTTTTCAAATTGCATGCCGATGTAAAGAATTGAAGTTTAAGTAATAAATACACTCTGGAAAAATTGGCATGCGCCCCTCGTTTGACCAACGATGGAAAGTTGCGGAAAAACTGCATGCCATTAGGAACATAAGTCATTTGTATAATTAATTGATAGTAGGTGATATGGCATGCACACGAGGATTTCGCAAAACAAAGTCACAGTGTTTTTTGCAACTTTCGTCATGCATGCCTCTATTTTGCGAAGATCTGGTGTGCATGCCAAATTACCTACTTTTAATTAATTATACAAATGGCATATCTTTCTAATGGCATGCAGTTTGGAAAACCTGTGAGGGATTATTTCATCATAATTTTAGGTTTCCATTCCATATTGGGTTTCCATTATTTCTATTTTATTGAACCTCGATATTTTTGTAAACAACGCACGACACTGCCGGTGAGGGAAAAGCCTATTGTTATCTTCGTCTATAATAGGCCTGCCTCCCTCTTAGATGTCCCTTACAAACAAAGTTTAAGGCGTGTGCGGCGAGTAACTCATCTAGGTTGTGTTATTTAATCGGAGGCTCAGACGAAATTTGTCCAAAACGATTCAAATTGTAAGTTTTTCTATCAATAAAGCTCCAAAATCTAGTGGACAAGACAGAAATAAAAGTGATGGCCGCTTACTAGATGTAGTCCGGTTTTGAGAAACAGCATTTTTATCGCGATAAAAAAGAATGCACCTTTTTTGTCGCTGTTCGAAATTTCATCAACTGTTTCACATATCCTAAAAAAGGAGGTGAAATCTTACCTTGAAGATATGGATACAGAACATCATTCTCCATTTTCACGAATCTGCATGAGGCATTTTTGCAGTCAGGTATTATCGAACCGTCTGTGGAATTGGGCAATTTCTGTCGAAATTGACTTTGGTCACAAACAGAATTGAACTGAGAAAAAAAAAAGAGAAAATTTCAGAAAAAATGGGATAAAATTGTGGCTGTATAAGTTTCCGAATAAACTTGGAAGTGAGTCTAGCTTTGGTGTTTTTTTTTTTTTTAATAAATCACAATGGTAAGAACTCCGTTGGTCTCTACTCACCGCAATTTGGGTCTCTTTCTCA
This sequence comes from Chrysolina americana, assembly GCA_958502065.1. Taxonomy (NCBI): domain Eukaryota; kingdom Metazoa; phylum Arthropoda; class Insecta; order Coleoptera; family Chrysomelidae; genus Chrysolina; species Chrysolina americana. Next base: position 88,433,162 of record OY293414.1, read on the forward strand.
CACTCTGGCGTCAAATCTGCTTTGAAGAGAGGTTTTCCAGTACTGTAAAGGAAGACCGCGACAGCTATGGCATAAGCTATCACTCCAAGTTGTAGAATCCACGGTAAAATCGGGAAAAATAGTGATGCCGTGACAGAAGTGACCGCTCTACAAAAATAGCAGCGTTATTATCAAAGTTGAGTTGTGGTATACACTGTATACGGTGTGTCGATGAAGTGAGGAACAAAGTCAACACCTCGTTGGAAGCCATAAAAAATGTGCAGACAGTATCGTTTTAAATAAAAGCAGAATCTCAAGAAGGAGCCACGCCCTTTCAGCATTAAAGAGTGGCCCATTCAAAAACGGACCACCTCTCTGAAACTGTTATTTATAATCCGATTGAGAAGTTTATTTTTTCAATAGACGCCACTGGATTTGTGATGCTTTCAAACGGGTGTGACTGGAATTTGTGATGTAAAATACAATTAATTGAATTATTTTGATAGTGACATATTTTATTCCTGTTAAAAAAATTATTTCATTGTGGAATTTCAGTAACACCCATTTGAAACCATCACAAATCCAGTGGCGTCGTCAAATTTTATTTAAAACAATCGCCAGTATGTTTTTTGGATTTTCGAAATTCGAAGTAGGCCTTGAAATTTTTATTTTTATTTCGAATTCATGGCACTCAACTAGAACTATCGATGCTCTATCCATTGAAAAAAATCTGAATCGGATAATGAATAACAGTTTTAGAGAGATGGCCAGCCTTCAAATGGGTCACTATGATCTGTTATTCTTTATTGGATGGAACTGAATTGCCAGAGTACCTGGAATATTGCTACATTATTATAAACTTCGACTATTAACCTGATGACTGTAGACAATGTGAGATCAGCTTCACCGTGAAAGTCAAAAATAATTTCCCTAGATCTACGGAAACACCTCCACATACTTACTATGTAATTCTTGAGATTTGTGACGTTTTTCTGTAGATTCTAGGGAAAATTAAACAGATTTTCTGTAACCATCATTACTTGAAACTGGGCTCAAAAATTGGGGAATTTCCGGTTTATGCGATAGCTCACGTTGCGACAGCAACATGGCACTATGATATCAGCTGGTCATCTTGCCGGTCATCCTCTGGAGGGGAATCAACAAGTTTTTCAATGTTACCGTATTCTTATTATTATTACTTTCGAAAAGAATTGATCAGTTGAGCCCGGAGGTTGCGTTGATGTCATTCATCCCGGTAGCCACTCCTTATGTTAGTGAGGCGAGTTATGACTGGACCCGGTAAGCATGTGCCCTGAGTAGGCGAGGTGAACCAAGGATGATGGCCTGTTGCATTCGTCAGGCTAGAATTTCTGCCGCGTTACGTAAGCCCATATGATCAGAACTATTTTAACAGAATTAGACCAGAAGCTGGTGACAGGTGACGTACTACCATTTTACACTGCATGCTTTTTTAAGGCTTGATAGTTAACCCTAAAATATGGAAAATAGACGGGTTCCTGGCCGTCCCACGCGTGCACGTCATAAGGAAAAGCGATTTTCTTTTTGTGGAGAGTTTTCGTGTTTTTTCGCGATATTATACTACCTGCAGTTGTAATAAACGAAAGTTCAAACAAATTGAAACGCTACTGATTAATGGCATGCAATCCGCAGCGGCTGATAGGGCTCAAAAGGTTACAAAAGGGGACTTCCGTGTTTTCAAATTACATGCCGATTTGAATAATTGAAGTTTTAGTAACGAAAACACTCTGGAAATATTGGCATGCGCCCCTCGTCAATACAGGTACGTGATTCCAAACTGGCATGCCATTAGAAAGATACGTCATTTGTATAATAAATTTAGAGTAGGTAATTTGGCATGCACACCAGGATTTCGCAAAACAAAGTCACATACATTTTCAGTGTTTTTGCAACTTTCGTCATGCATGCCTCTATTTTGCGAAATCCTGGTGTGCATGCCGAAATACCTACTATTAATTAATTATACAAATGACCTATCTTTCTAATGGCATGCAGTTTGGAATCACATAAAACCTGTATTAAATTTGTGCACAGTTCTCCCGCAATTTTCCACCGTTGGTCAGATGAGGGGCGCATGCCAATATTTCCAGAGTGTTTTCGTTACTAAAACTTCAATTATTCACATAGGCATGTAATTTGAAAACACGGAAGATCCATTTAATTTTTTTCAGTTTTATGTAAGTTTTTGAGCCCTTTCGGCCGCTGAGAATTGCATGCCATCAATTAGTAGCGTTTCAATTTGTTTGAACTTCCGTATATTACAACGGCAGGCAGTATAATATCGCGGAAGATCACGAAAATTCTTCACAAAAAGAATCGAGCCTTTCCTTATGAAGTGCACACGTGCGGCGGCCAGGAACCCGTCTATTTTTCATAATCTAGGGTTGATTATCAAGCCTTAAAAAGGCATGCATTGTAAAATGGGAGAACGTCACCTGTCACCAGCTCTTTGTCTAAATGGTTTGGATTGAGCCTGAGGACTTCAAAAGTCTCGATATTAAGTCCGTTTTCTCTCCACTTTTCAGGCGATGTTCGGTTCCTTAGAATGTGAAAACTCTCTGACCAAAATCGTCCTTATCTGACGGTCGAAGGCGATCACATTAGGCATATTGACGTGAATATTGTCGAGGGTGGGGAAATAGTATTTCCAATAGATGCGGCACTTCTCATTCTCCATAGCGGACTCAATTTCCCCAGGAGCATAAGGCAACAACGGTGTATCGTCTATACCGTACGAGCTGGACAAGCTTACAGCAAATGTATTTTGGTCTCGGCTGCCCCACGACACGCTCTGCATCTAGTGTCAGGGACGATTTAGGATGCAAGCTCCTATGAAGATGCTTAATTTTTTTACGTCGAGTTGTCGCAGCTCTTCCTGAGTCCATTTCATCACTCCAAAGGAGTAAAGTACTGATACTTGCCGCGGAGAGAGTTTTTAACAGTAGTTGAAAAAAAGTAGCTACATTTCAAAACTTTTAAATGCGATTCCCAATGAAAAATGTCAGAAACTGAAGAACTGATAATGAAAATGACTTTGTACATTATAATATTGTAACGATTTCGAGACCGGCCCTGATCATCTAATTAATTATTCACCCCAGACAAGTAAACATTCCTAAGCTCGCAAACACATGAGTCACACGTAGAAGAAACGCGAAGATTCGAGGGACATCTAAGAAGTCGCCGGATAGACTCGACTGATCGAGAACTGTGGATGGAATCTGCTTGCGGGTGTATAAGGCGGTCGACGGAAGATGGCAGAGATAGTCACAGAGAGTTGCAAATATAGTTCCAGAGTTCGCAGATAGAGAGCCACAGTAGAATTAAATTGAAACAGTTAGTGAAATCTATGTTTGAGTTGAATAATTGTTAAAGTGCTGTTTTAAATGAATTAGCAAAATTAGTTTAGTGCATTTTTACTACAATATATTGAGTTTGTTTTTCACTTCAACCACCCAATGCAAGATGTATGTCTTACTTGCTGCCTTCTTTGATCAAAGCGATGGCGAGAATTATCCTCTTCCTCAGAAAAATCAGCATGAGAAGTATGATGGCTAGGACAACGGACAAAATGACAAGTCCCGCTAGCCATAAATCTCTCTGAGTTGTCAGTCCAGCTTTATCTGCGTCGAAAACTCTTCCATTGACCTTATCCTTGTACTCGATATATTTCACCACAGTGAAATATAACCCTGAAACAGAAAAACAAACGCGAGTATAGTTGCATCTCAAACGGTTGGATGATATGAATCATTATGAATTAACGAAATCAAAAATTTACTGGAGAAAAGTCCTAAGGGGTAGACCTCTAAAAATTACAAAAAATACAAAATTATCAGATTCACTAGATTTTGCATATGCGTATGTGTGCACATGAAAAAAAAGTTGAATTTTACGAAAATTAATGAAAAAAATATGAGCACGATATTTTGGAGAGAACTGGCCTCTTTCAACTCTAGATTAACTTTTCAACTCGCGAACGGTTGAAGATAGAAAAATTCTGCGAACGCCAATCGATTCAGAATGATGAAATTAGTTTACTCTGTGAATATCGAAGAAATAAATGAATCAATCGGAAATAGTCCTAAGGGGTAGACCCCTAAAAATTACAAAAAATACAAAATTATCAGATTCACTAGATTTTGCATATGCGTATGTGTGCACATGAAAAAAAAGTTGAATTTTACGAAAATTAATGAAAAAAAATATGAGCACGATATTTTGGAGAGAACTGGCCTCTTTCAACTGTAGATTAACTTTTCAACTCGCGAACGGTTGAAGATAGAGCAATTCTGCGAGCGCCAATCGATTCAGAATGATGAAATTAGTTTACTCTGTGAATATCGAAGAAATAAATGAATCAATCGGATATAGTCCTAAGGGGTAGACCCCCAAATATTACAAAAAATACAAAATTATCAGATTCACTAGATTTTGTATATGCGTATGTGTGCACATGAAAAAAAAGTTGAATTTTACGAAAACTAATGAAAAAAAAATTCGAGTACGGTATTTTGGAGAGAACTGGCCTCTTTCAACTCTAGATGAACTTTTCAACTCGCGAACGGTTGAAGATAGAGCAATTCTGCGAGCGCCAATCGATTCAGAATGATGAAATTAGTTTACTCTGTGAATATCGAAGAAATAAATGAATCAATCGGATATAGTCCTAAGGGGTAGACCCCTAAAAATTACAAAAAATACAAAATTATCAGATTCACTAGATTTTGCATATGCGTATGTGTGCACATGAAAAAAAAGTTGAATTTTACGAAAACTAATGAAAAAAAAATACGAGTACGGTATTTTGGAGAGAACTGGCCTCTTTCAACTCTAGATGAACTTTTCAACTCGCGAACGGTTGATGATAGAGAAATTCTGCGAACGCCAATCGATTCAGAATGATGAAATTAGTTTACTCTGTGAATATCGAAGAAATAAATGAATCAATCGGATATAGTCCTAAGGGGTAGACCCCTAAAAATTACAAAAAATACAAAATTATCAGATTCACTAGATTTTGCATATGCGTATGTGTGCACATGAAAAAAAAGTTGAATTTTACGAAAACTAATGAAAAAAAAAATACGAGTACGGTATTTTGGAGAGAACTGGCCTCTTTCAACTCTAGATTAACTTTTCAACTCGCGAACGGTTGATGATAGAGAAATTCTGCGAACGCCAATCGATTCAGAATGATGAAATTAGTTTACTCTGTGAATATCGAAGAAATAAATGAATCAATCGGATATAGTCCTAAGGGGTAGACCCCTAAAAATTACAAAAAATACAAAATTATCAGATTCACTAGATTTTGCATATGCGTATGTGTGCACATGAAAAAAAAGTTGAATTTTACGAAAATTAATGAAAAAAAATATGAGTACGATATTTTGGAGAGAACTGGCCTCTTTCAACTCTAGATTAACTTTTCAACTCGCGAAAGGTTGATGATAGAGAAATTCTGCGAACGCCAATCGATTCAGAATGATGAAATTAGTTTACTCTGTGAATATCGAAGAAATAAATGAATCAATCGGAAATAGTCCGAAGGGGTAGACCCCTAAAAATTACAAAAAATACAAAATTATCAGATTCACTAGATTTTGCATATGCGTATGTGTGCACATGAAAAAAAAGTTGAATTTTACGAAAATTAATGAAAAAAAATATGAGTACGATATTTTGGAGAGAACTGGCCTCTTTCAACTCTAGATTAACTTTTCAACTCGCGAACGGTTGAAGATAGAAAAATTCTGCGAACGCCAATCGATTCAGAATGATGAAATTAGTTTACTCTGTGAATATCGAAGAAATAAATGAATCAATCGGAAATAGTCCTAAGGGGTAGACCCCTAAAAATTACAAAAAATACAAAATTATCAGATTCACTAGATTTTGCATATGCGTATGTGTGCACATGAAAAAAAAGTTGAATTTTACGAAAATTAATGAAAAAAAATATGAGTACGATATTTTGGAGAGAACTGGCCTCTTTCAACTCTAGATTAACTTTTCAACTCGCGAACGGTTGATGATAGAGAAATTCTGCGAACGCCAATCGATTCAGAATGATGAAATTAGTTTACTCTGTGAATATCGAAGAAATAAATGAATCAATCGGAAATAGTCCTAAGGGGTAGACCCCTAAAAATTACAAAAAATACAAAATTATCAGATTCACTAGATTTTGCATATGCGTATGTGTGCACATGAAAAAAAAGTTGAATTTTACGAAAATTAATGAAAAAAAATATGAGTACGATATTTTGGAGAGAACTGGCCTCTTTCAACTCTAGATTAACTTTTCAACTCGCGAACGGTTGAAGATAGAAAAATTCTGCGAACGCCAATCGATTCAGAATGATGAAATTAGTTTACTCTGTGAATATCGAAGAAATAAATGAATCAATCGGAAATAGTCCTAAGGGGTAGACCCCTAAAAATTACAAAAAATACAAAATTATCAGATTCACTAGATTTTGCATATGCGTATGTGTGCACATGAAAAAAAAGTTGAATTTTACGAAAATTAATGAAAAAAAATATGAGTACGATATTTTGGAGAGAACTGGCCTCTTTCAACTCTAGATGAACTTTTCAACTCGCGAACGGTTGAAGATAGAGCAATTCTGCGAGCGCCAATCGATTCAGAATGATGAAATTAGTTTACTCTGTGAATATCGAAGAAATAAATGAATCAATCGGAAATAGTCCTAAGGGGTAGACCCCTAAAAATTACAAAAAATACAAAATTATCAGATTCACTAGATTTTGCATATGCGTATGTGTGCACATGAAAAAAAAGTTGAATTTTACGAAAATTAATGAAAAAAAATATGAGTACGATATTTTGGAGAGAACTGGCCTCTTTCAACTCTAGATTAACTTTTCAACTCGCGAACGGTTGATGATAGAGAAATTCTGCGAACGCCAATCGATTCAGAATGATGAAATTAGTTTACTCTGTGAATATCGAAGAAATAAATGAATCAATCGGAAATAGTCCTAAGGGGTAGACCCCTAAAAATTACAAAAAATACAAAATTATCAGATTCACTAGATTTTGCATATGCGTATGTGTGCACATGAAAAAAAAGTTGAATTTTACGAAAATTAATGAAAAAAAATATGAGTACGATATTTTGGAGAGAACTGGCCTCTTTCAACTCTAGATGAACTTTTCAACTCGCGAACGGTTGAAGATAGAGCAATTCTGCGAGCGCCAATCGATTCAGAATGATGAAATTAGTTTACTCTGTGAATATCGAAGAAATAAATGAATCAATCGGATATAGTCCTAAGGGGTAGACCCCTAAAAATTACAAAAAATACAAAATAATCAGATTCACTAGATTTTGCATATGCGTATGTGTGTACATGAAAAAAAAGTTGAATTTTACGAAAATTAATGAAAAAAAATATGAGTACGATATTTTGGAGAGAACTGGCCTCTTTCAACTCTAGATTAACTTTTCAACTCGCGAACGGTTGATGATAGAGAAATTCTGCGAACGCCAATCGATTCAGAATGATGAAATTAGTTTACTTTGTGAATATCGAAGAAATAAAAATATTAATCGAAAATAGTCCTACGGGGTAGACCCATAAAAATCCTAAAAAATACGAAATCATCATGTTCACTAGATTTTGCAAATCCGTTTATATGTGTACATAAAAAAATTTTAATTTAACGCAAATCAATAATACAAAAATCACGAAATCGAAATTTTAGAGAGAACTGGCCTCTTTCAACTCTAGATTAACTTTTCAACTCGCGAACGGTTGAAGATAGAGCAATTCTGCGAACGCCAATCGATTCAGAATGATGAAATTAGTTTACTCTGACCTCTTTCAACTCTCTGTGAATATCGAAGAAATGAAAATATCACTCGAAAATAGTCCTAAATCAGATTCACTTGAAATTGCTTATGCTCATATGTATGCATATAAAAAATGTGGAGTTTTACGCAAAATAATAGAAAAATTACCCCATTTTATGGAATTCGCGGATACGAGAAAACCAAAAACTGTTTGACTTACCAGCTCCTAGACCAACTAATACGCCAAATATGGAGAACCATACCATAACAGTAGCAGTCCATCTCATAATCAAGATATACACAATACATGCCACTAACGCCAGAACTACCCCAGTCAATATTTTCCACCAGGAGTTTTTGATATCTTCGACGACCTGGAAAGTATTATTTTTCATATTATTCACGAATGGTTACTTTTAGATACGGTATAAATTGTCCGTCAAATATAATGAATCAAATAAAGGCAAAGACCAATTTTATGACGAGGTTATGTTATACCGTATCTATCAGGTACTGTTTTAATATTAGTAGTCGATCTACAAACAGGAGAAAATAAGCGAGAAGCATGCAAGAAAGACGCAGCAACTACCAGAAGATCTACAAGCTGAATCCGTTTCCATGTGCATTCCGGCGTACACATCTACTACAGTGACTAAACCACAATACAATCCAAGCGTGGTTTATTTCAAAACCTTTACAACGAACAGTTATGACACATCAACAACAAATAAAAATATCCACATCGAATTTACAATCATTAATAAGGTGAGTATTGAGGTATGTTCTATTTTCCACTGACAGTTATTGACAAACTCCAGATATATAGACGTAATCATACCACCGAAATCTCTTGAGGTGGTTGAACAAACCGAAACGTTGAAATCCCCAAGTTGTTAAAGAAAAACGTATATAATATTGCTGAGGAATATGTGCAAACTCAATGTGAAATTTTGGTGACAAGTTGTTCTGAAGTTATGCACAATGTTTCATACGTATACTGTCAGAAAATTTCCCTTCTTAAATGTCACAGAAATATCTCGAAGAACAGTATTTCTGAACACCCTGTGTATAACTTCAAACATATTTTTTTTGTCAAGTAAATAGCAAAAAATCGAAAACGTATCACTTTTTGTCATTTCGTTATATTGAAGAATGATTATTAATATTTTGTGGAAAATTCAAAAAAAGTTTTGCACATTGAACAATCCTCTTGCAACTGGTGTGACACAAGTAGCAACACAAGCGTTTCATTCATTTACGAGTGCTGTTCAAAAAATAATGGAACTGAAACCTATCCACCCACATTCCTATTCAACAAATTTTTTGCGGAAGACTGGATTATATAATTCATTTCTTTATTATTATATTCCTATTTTTTTTTCGGAATGTTTACTGCTATGTCCATTCCATTACAAGTTCTCAAAAGTAAATTTAATCTTGATGATATAACGATATCAATACTGAAGTTGTCGCAGCACCATCTGCATGGAAAATCACACAACTATCTGTCAGATGTAGTTCAGTGTCCGTCATGATACTTTATTCCATACTTTGAAATAATCTCGTCCATAAGACATGTACGCTTATAACTTTTTTTTGGAGGTTTTCAATTCTTTGCAATATGACCTCGTTTACCGCAATTATAACAATTTCATTGAACTTTCTGCCGAGACTATTCATATTTTTTTTAGTGAGACCGTTGTAAGTGCTGTTTTCATTTCTTCTTGTCCAGTTGAACTAACTTCTTCATCAATGAAAAGTCAAGTTTGTTATTGTTTGTTTTTTTTTATCGAGGTAAAAGCCAGGTTTGTCGAATACTTCTGCACTTGAACGGTAATATGCCCAAATTTTTGGGTTTATGTGCATCTTTCAACTGTTCATCTAGTTTCTCGTGATGTTGATTGGTGATACTCTTCGTATTGGTATATTATGTGTTACGGACTAACATTTTGTTACTTGTCGATTTTTGTTGGTATATCTACAAAGTTTAGTATACCTTTGAAAAGTTTATGAAAACTCCTTAGAAAAACCATCTGACAGCATTTAAAATTCTGTGATATGACTCAAAAATCTAAACGAAATCAAATCAGTAGGATACACCTATAGCAGATATTATTATCAGCTTCAGTTCCATTACATGATGAACTTTCCCCATATCATACCTCATCTGCTATGGCAAGCCACTTAATATTGGTAACCGAATTTTTCAACTCGCTCAAAGACGTATTCATTTCCTTCCATTCTTCGGGAGTGATATTATCCAAATTAGGTATAGGTATACATCTTTTTTGAACTGTAGACAAAGAAATACAAATTTCGAAAGGATTTTAACAAACAAGTCTCCGATACAAGTCTCCGAAATAGCATAGTTTCAAACAGATTCGAAATAAAATTCACGGTATTCCACAGGGATCGAAGATAGGTCTCCTACCATGTGGATGTATTAATGCTGTATACGTATGGAACCTAGAGTTTATCGTTAGTAATGAGGTGCATAGTAATGATTCTTAGAAAGTTCTAGCAGGGCATATTATACGGTTCTGAAACTACAAGAGGTCAAATCAAAGATATACTAGGCGATGACATAAAGAGAAGGTGTCAAATGTAAGCCAATGTTTGTCTTGAGACCACTTATTAATGCCCATCCATCTGTTGAAGAAGGGAAACTGAAATGCAACTTTAGTTCAAATGAAATCAATCAACCAATTCCATTCAAAGTAAATTCCACATTACAAAAAATATCTAAATACGCCGGAAACGGGAACAAGGTGGTTCTTGTAGAAGCGCTGCCGATAATCTAACATACCTAATTTGCATAATATATAACAGCTCTACCACAGAAACATTCGTAATCAACTATGCGTCACCGCTTCTCGAAACTACCAGACAGAGAGATACATCTGTGTTCCAGAAGATGCGTCGAACGCTCTCGAGTGCTACTGGATATATAAGAGAAGCGAGAGGCAAGGATGATTCCGGACAGAACATTTGCAGTCAGTTTTAGCGGGAAAATTGAATGTTCAGATAACTTAGTTTGTGATTGTGTTGTTGTAATAGAAGAGTTTTTGTTCTGCAAACCACTTGAATCAACCACAGCGCAAGTCATTTTTAAGGTAATTGATGAATATGTGCTCAAAGTAGGCATTCTCTGGTCCAAGTGTATTGATTTGTGTACAGATGGGACCAAAGCTATGTCAGGAATAATGACAGGGCTAGCAGCAAAAATAAAGGAAGTCGAGAAACATTAGCTGCTAAAAGTATGCCGAAAAATCACAACTCCGTTCTAGCAGATGTTGGGAAAGTTATTATCTTCATAAAGGCTTGGGCTCTAAACACAAGATGATTCTCCTTGATGTGTGAAGAAATGGGGGGCAAGTTGAAGACTTTAGTCCTGCATACAGAATTGAGGTGGTTATCTCGGGGAAAAATTTTGAACCGTCTCTTTGAACTGAATTCAGAAGTTTTTATGTTTTCAAACGAAAAAATCATGACAGAAAAAAACTGTTTGCTGATATAGAATGGTTGTCAAGATAGGCTCCACACACTGAACTTAGGACTTCAGGGACCAAACACAACAGCTTTCACAGACAGTGACAAAATCAATTCCTTTAAGAGAAAGTTGGTCCTGTTTGGTTCACAAATACAGGAGGAAAATTCACCTGCATTTCCCACTCTATCCTAATTTATTGAAGACAATGAAATATCTCCAATGCCAGATGTGGTTGCAGATGTAGTTGTTCACTTGGAAGGCCTTCAAAAAAGCTTTAAGAAGTACTTCTCTGAAGATTATTCAAAAGTGGACTGGATCAGCAGTCCTTTTTCGGGAACCTCACCAAATGAATTAGAACTGGAAGGAAGTTTTATCGATTTTACAGAAGATAGTTCCTTGGAAGATTATTTCAAAAAGAAATATTTAATTAACTTCTGGATCGGATGTAAAACCGAATATACTTTGATCTTCCGGCTATTTTTGATGCCATTTGTTACGAGTTACTTGTGTGAGAGTGGATTTTGTGATCTCTTGTACATAAAAAATAAACATATAGAAGCAGAATAGGTGTTGAAGAGGACTTAAGAGTGGAGAAAAGTTCCATTGCTCCCAATGTTGATATTTTAATCACAGGCAAACACAAGTTCGCACAAGTTTTGCCGAGTTTGTACTAATTTTTTATTTGTATGTTTTTAGACCTATGAGTAATAAACTATTACCATTTTGATCTTTTTATTTCTCTTTTATCACAAGCATGTTATGAATAAACAAATATCTAACCATTAAATAATATGTAAGATTTCTCAGGAATTTAATTCAAAAAGCCTTCGAGCACTTTTAGAAGAGTAAATATTATACGTTTATTAAAATATTTACGTCTTGTGGTTCGCCAAAGTTTCTGAAAAAATCGAGTGGTACGCAGGTGCAAAAAAGTTAGGAATCCCTGGAGTAACTCTGGATTCCATGGCTCGTTTCAAAATAAGTTCCAACAAGTTAATTTTTATGTAAAACTTACACTGAGTGGAACTGATTGATTGATAATTCGGTAATAGAAAGGCTCTACGAAAGTAGCTACTTAGTGTAATGGGAGGAGTTCAGTGGCGTGCCCAAGGGGGGTTTTTGGGGTTTGATCCCCCCCAAGATCCGACCCATAGAATATTTCACGACATCTTTAGATCTGGAAGCATCGTTTCCTCTCGATAGTTATCGTGCTGTAGGGCGTTGTCCCCCCCCCAGAAAAAAATCTTGGGCACGCCACTGGAGGAATTTCCTGTAGTGTCGACGGTAATACCTGTAAAAAATTCTCATTTTTGGTGAAAAATTCCACGGCCTTCCGTAGGGCTGTGGACGTCCAGTGACGATGAGAAGTCAGGGTGCGTTTTATAATTGATATTTCGTCATCTTTGTCATCTCGGTCCGAGTCTACCAGCTTTTCGTGATCGACTTCGTAGTAAACGCATCTGTTCAACACTGCACAAAATATTCTGATAACGTTTTTGGGTCAAGGATATCTATGTTTCGTGTTTCGCATTTACGGAACGGAAACAGATAGGAGAGAATTGAGGTCAGTGTCGAAAAACTGTCGGAAAAATACGATTACAACAATAAATGAAAAAAAAACGAACCGAAGAATTCACATAAAATTTCAATATTTCTGCATAGTATTTTTTCCAGAAATTAGAAGCACTGAAAGAACTTGGTTAGTTCATTACACAGCGTGTTAGATTTAAAAGTTGTCAGTAGAAATATCTCGGAAATCCTGACACTTGCATTTAATGAATTAAAACTATCCAAGACAACGTCAATTTCCCTCAACGCACGTACTACAACTTTGGAGTAGACAGAGTTCTTCTTTGGGAGGAGGGGGCTAGTAAAAGCCCCCTGGCTACGCCACTGCTATACATGTAGATAGTAGTTTATAAAAATGTATAGAGTAAATCAATGAATCTTATATTCACATCTAGTTGATGAAACTTTGTATATTGTTAATCGTAAAACTTCTATACAGGGTGTTTCAAATTCGATCCTCCCCATTGGAATCTCGGAAACTATAAGGGATACGGGGATGGTTAAACTGGGGCAAAGTTGCGCATTTATCCGACTAACAATATGCCGTTGAGAAATTTCTGAAATTCCGAGTATATCCGGAGATATGCGGAAAAAACAGAAATTTTGGAAAATGCTTTTAATTTTTTCTGGCTTTAGTTTTCGAAAGATTCGAAAATATCTTGCACTTCCACATAGCCACTTTTTCCCTGCTACATAATGGTATTTTCAGATTTTTTATCGGACGTTTCGTCTTCCGGCCACCATCATCAACTTTTTTTTCATGGGCGGGAAAAATAAAAACCATTTTCCAAAATTTCCGTCGGATATGCTAGTAATTTTGGAAGTTTCTCAACGGCATATTGTTAGCCAGGTAAATGCGCAACTTTGCCCCGATCTAACCATCTTTGTATCTCTTATAGTTTCCGAGATCCCGACGGTGAGGATCGAATTCGAAACACCCTGTATATTTCGACTTTTGAAGTTTTTAGATTATCTCAGAAGAAGAGCATTTCGTGTCGCCGGTGATACCTCCCTCACGAACTCTCCCACTTTTCAGGAACACCGCAAAAAATCGGAGACGTATGTCCCCCTCTCTCTAGATACCTACAGGAAATATTCATTTTATAAATCCCTCAGTGCGTCTCAATTCTGAACACTTTGCAGTTTTGAGTTGGGAGACGTGATAGATCCCGTAACATTAGTTCAGCAACTAGTCACAAAATATAGAAAGGTGTCAGAGCTTTTTTCTCAACTAGTCATCAAGATAATGAAATTTCAATGGACGAAACTACTTACAAGGTTGGCTCGGCAGTATCCAGACTGGACAAGTCATAGTTTCATCGTAGTGAGCGCAAAATTCAAGATGATCTTTCGATAGTGTAGAACCGTCAGTTGGATACACGAACAGTTCCGTAGGACACTGTTTTACACAAACCTAAAAGCGAAAAAAAAAACATAATCTTGAAATTTCGAGAAAACATGAAACCACTATCTTTAAAACATAAACAGTGACCATCTTATGGAGAAAGACTGAACCTCCTTCATCGTTATCCTAGAAAATTAGAATGAGAAAGTAGTGCAAATAATAGTAGACACGAATATTGGAAACCGATGAAAATCATAGCGACCATGATTTCTCTTTCAGCCAAGGCCCAATAGAGTGGCCTGCTAGTTCACCAGACCTGAATCTTTTAGATTGTATACTATGAGAAGGGTGTATATGCCCTGTATGTAATTCGCAATTTCTTCGACTGAAACAACTCACCTGTTCTGTCAAACAGCCTGTGAAGGGAACTTCTGGCCGAGCGCATCTCGTCAAATCATGAAACAGCAGAAACGGTTTGTCTTCAACGCCGGAGTCCATCCCGCATTTGCGATTTCGTGAATCCCTCGGCACCAGCAATGTACTAGGATCTCCGTTGGAAATTGCTGAAAAGAATGCTTGACGTAGTATACAACAGGTACGAATCGTAGCGGGATTGGCCGGCAAAATCTCCAGATCTGACTCAACTCGATTTTTTCTAGAAGACGGTTATATTCAAACAGTAAAATTCTGAGAACACTGGTCCGCCCAAAATATTTGTATTAATTATTGCTTTTCTGGAAAGTTCATATTCGATTAAGTTATATAATAATATTGTCAATACTGGAGTGAAGCCATTTGAGCTTTTTTTAAATAATCCCATAGTATTCTTCACTATATCATTTTTTATTCGAACTAGAACATTTCTTAAATCCGTGCGTGCTCACCCTGCGTTTTGCACGCACGTCGACAGGCACAGGTGTGACCGTCGACAGGCATGCATTTGTCATGCAGGGTGTGCACGCATGTATCTGAATCGGCTTTAAAATATCATCTATTGCTCTTCCAAACGTAGCTCGGGCATTCTTCAAACCAAATGGCATACGCCATAATTCTTCTTAGGTTTGACGGGCTTTTCACAGGACACTCTGTATACCACTGTGAAAATTGAAACGTCTTCTGTCACAACTGATCCCGATGCTATAGAAAAAAATGTAAAAAGAGAAGAAAAAATTAATTATCATACACACCATAAAAACCAATTCCTATCCAAGCTGCGATGAACAGAAGGAAGAAAGCTAGACATATGACGTCGGTGCAGGACCTTCTTTTCAACGGTCCATCGAAATCAGGATCGTATTGGAGTGGCTCTCCTGAAACAAAATCATCTTGTTCAAATCCCATTTCAGAATCGTTCGGTTAGAATTTCTAAGTATGCTAATGAATGAAAAACAAAGGCGGTATAGAAAAACGTGAACTGAGAAATGCAAAGTGGTCGAGGTTATTTCAATCACCTCAATAATAAGTACAGTGTCCTTCACAGTCATCTACTGTTATTGAAAAAGTAGTTTCTAGACAGCATTTTTATCCTAATATTATGTCCAATAGCCAAATATCTGCACTATAAGATGTTGGCAAAAACACCAAGCCATGTAAAAAAAGTAATTTTACGAAATGTTTTATATATACAGTGCATTCCATTTAAAACGAGCCACCCTGATTAACTGTTGATACAATGATTTTCAGGAAAAATAAAAAAACACGTCAACAATAGTATACAGAGGGACACATTTTGACATATTCACATTCGATGTTACTTCCCCTATCGCACCCCAGAGCATGTCACCATTTTTTTTAAATGCATCACCCTAAATTGTTTCGCATTATCAGATGCTCCATGATGAGCAGATTTCTCTAGAAAAATTGCTGTTCCACTGTCTGGTATTCAACGAATTCTGAGAAACGTAAGATTTCTCCTTATAAGTTAAGACCAGTGCAAACACTAGAACCTGGTGATCCTGAGAGACGATTGGGGTTTTGTCGGTGGTTTATGAATAAGTGCAGACAAGATCCAAACTTCTATAGAAATATTATAAGGAGCGTTGAGGCTAATTGTTCAAATCGTGAAATAGAAATAATTTTCATTGTTGGAGTAGACATAATCCATTTCTAGTCCATCCCCACAATCCGCAAAGACGATTTAGTACTAATGTTTGGTGTGGTATAGTTAGAGGCAGAATCATCGGTCCATTTTTCTACCATGGTTCTTTGAACGGACCCCGTTACATTTATTTATTAACAAGAATGTTGCAAGATCTTGATCTTGATCTAGAGGCTCGTCAGATGATCAATTTTCAGCAGGATTGAGCACCAGCACATAATGTCAGTGGCGTAAAAAGAAAGCTGCAAGGCTGTTTTGGAAACAGATGGATTGCTATAAATGGTTCTGTTAAGTGGCCCCCTCGTTCACCAGACATGACACCTCTAGATTTTTATTTTTGGGGATTTCTGGAAAATGAGGTGTACAAAATGAAACATAATTATGTAGATGAACTCAAAATTATATTGAAACTATAATTAATAGAATTGATGGCCGAACTGTGTTGAATGCCACACGTAGTGTCAATAGAAGGGCCCAAATATGTATTCAACAAGAAGGCGGTGTTTTTGAACATTTACTCGATATTTTATAGCGCTTTATCAAATGCTTTGTTATAAATGTTTCCTATTGATAAAATTGTCTTATTTTCATCTTTACGAAAAAAAAGTCAAATGAAATTTGTTGTTGAGAATGTTATTACGAATCGAAATGCATGAAAAAATATAGGGTGTTCTATTGAAAGAAATATAATTTTATGAAATATTCTGAAAACGCGACTGTCAATTTTTTTTGTTTTCGGCATCGAGAAGGCCATTAAAAATGCTACTAGTTTGCCCATTTAACCGAATTCGTAGCATCAATAATAACGGAGTTGGCAATGGTGCCGACTTAATTTGGAACTCCCTGTATATAAAAAAATACATGTTGTTTGAAAGCAGCTCGGCTAAACCCAACACAGAAAATTCAATTATCGGACAATCCGACATATGGCGTTGATGCTTCATTCTGAAATAATTTTCATTTTCCGTGACTCGGAAACAATCATAATTTTCCTCGTATATTGTTTTATAAAAGGCTTCCAAAAAAATATACTGTTGCACTGGCAAAGTGTAATAGGCACTGTGGTGTTTATAAAAAACCTACTGATAATTTTGTGATATTACCACCTATTAAGTTATGTTAAAAATGGCCTGAAAGCGACATTTTACAACTTCAACACTCTGTATCTCGTAGAATATACATAGAATGTTTGTGTGCCCACGGTAACTTCTGTTTAGAAGCCCGAGTTTGACAACATATTGAAATTTTGGGCAATTTGACCGAAAGACTTTTTTCATAAGATGGAATTAGGTTCTACCAACATCCCCCGTCAAAAATGCAATTCTGTCAGTTGTGTACTCATAAATGAGCCTACCGACGACATCACAGGTCAAGCCAAATGTTGGAAATTTCCATTCTATTATTCAATCAGGCAGGCAACAATTCTCACTAAATTTTGAAAAAGGTTGGGTTGTGACCATAATTTTAGTTTTTTCTTCATTTTCTTCATTAACTTCCCTTCCAAATTCTTCACAAACTGTATTCCTGTGAATCCTTTGCTTTTTCTGCTATAATTATTACATCATCAGCTGTAAAAGCTCTTTCTGATATATCTACTCTTCTTGAATTCCACTATTCTCCAACGTGTAGTTTGCCATTCTGCTAGTAGACTTTTTTATTATTTCATCAATAAAAACTGTAAAAAATAATGGACTTCTTTTCCTTGCCTTTAAGCTTCTTGTGTTGGAAATGCTGCTAATGTTTTGTCTCTGTACATTACACAATTTATGTTGTTGTTGATGGTTTTAATTATTACTATTATTTTATTGTCGACTTCCCTCTTTTCTCATATTTTCCATAGCTTGCATTTTTCCATACCAAATCATCTGTCGTGTGAGTGAATCATTATGGTGTAAAGAACAAAATGATTGTGGATTTCGACAATGTTATAGAAAAATATCCATCACAAAGGGTATTTCTCCTTTAAAAATTTAAATGAAAGTTTTAGTCATTTCTAGTAAAGTAATTTCAAAATTTCAAATGCAGTTGATGAACAACAATCTAGTGATTTTATTTTAACGTTCCCGATACTAAAAACAATTTTGTTAGTTCCTTTCTTTGGTGGCAAGTTATTGTTTCCATAACTGAGTCAGATAAAAATGATAAATTTGTTTTATTCTGTCTACTGATCAATGTATGGAAATTCCTTTTTTAGAAACTGAACAATTGACCAAAACAGATGCATTTTAGTTTCTGTAATCACAAATGCACCTGTTGATTTTCTCTCAAAAACATCAAAACGTACTGTTTCAGGTATTTTTTTATCTACAATGCAACGAAAACAAAAGGTAGCCATCGGTTCATACGAAATATACAACAAATCCTCGCTAATACCTAACAATAATAGTAATTGACTTACGTTTAGTATTTTGGAAAACCATTTCCATTCAAACTACTAGCGAACCGACGAACCACCTTTACCTTGGTTAGAACTCGACTGAATAGGCAAACACAGCTTTGAGGATCATTGCCATTATCAAGTATACAGGAATATACAGGATGAGAGGCGGGAGCGGGAAGGATTTCCTACAAATTACGGTGTAGGTAGAAAGTTTAATTTACTTCAAGGGTTTTGTTTATTGCCTTAGTTTTACCTCCAATTTGACAGACAGGCATAAAGAGAGAAATTCCCTCAAAAGTGTCAATAATTACGGGATAATATTCTAGGGAAAATGAGATCTCAAAACCAAATTTTAAGAACTAGAATTTGGACCCTTATAGTATATCTATTTGCATAAAATGAGAAAAAAAACACTAAAATTAATATCGCCATATGCGCACTGATGAAGTAAAAATTAAACCAACTTTCAAAGAAAAACAAAATCCAATAAAAAACGTATTTGTTTTTTTTAATCGATACCATCAGTGAGTAAGAAAAACCACTCTGGTTATTATTATCACTCTGATATCTTATGCCAAATATACGGCAACAACTCGAAATATTTTCAAGTTTTTCTCGCATTCCAGTGGCTTACGTTTTTTAGTTTATAATTCCTAGTAACAAAACATTCTAGGGCTACCTCAAACATGTCAATTCTAGATTCACCGAATCTATTGCACTAAACAGGTATGTGAGTTTCCCACGACACGACAAAAGGAGCAACATATTTTTGTTAACTATATACATACTCTAATTTAAGCCAGTTTACATGATGTACCGCAAGGATCAGTACTTAGACCACTTCTGTGCATCATTTATTTCAGTCCTCGCCAGCTATACTTACAACACACGTATTAAATCTGAACAGAATAAAAATACTCGTCTCTGTAGAGATGTATATCATACCTTTCGGAGAAAGTGTTAAACGTAGTTCCTATAAAAATCAAAATAATTCCTAGAGTGCTCAAAATAAAATGTGGACTGAAAGAATGAGCAATTGTGTTAGATTAGATTGGGGTTTTCGTGCTACAAGCCTCTACTCCGCGACCTTTTAAAATATATTAAATTATTGAATCATAAGTAACAGTTTCAGTCCCGCAATGTCCATTTTTTTTATCAAGTTGCTGTTTTCACAGAGATACACAGTTACCTGAATTCTTGTACATTCCCAAAAATAAACCATGCATAACAAACGGTGTCAGCTTAAGTTGCCTTCCAAAATGTTCTGCTTAGTCAAAAACTGAAAATACCTCTGATATTTTCTTAAATTTAGGGTAGATATTTCACAAAACTGAAATAGTAATATTAAAATTATGAATGAATAGATTTTGTTTTTTGAAGTTTTTACGTATTATATTTTTGTTTAAACAATGTTTTCCGGAATTTTACAACCATTAGAGAATAATTGAATGTAAATGACATTATATTACATGAAAATTAATCATTTTCCATAGGAACAATATATTTTCTTTATATCATCTAAAAGAAAAAGCTTTCGATATAGTTAGAAGGAAAAAAAATAATAGAAAAGAGAGAAGTCGACAACAAAATAATAGGAATAATTGAAAACGTCTACAATAACAACATAAATTGTCTAATATACAGAAAGAAAACATCAGAAGCTTTTTTAACACAAGGAGGACTGAGTAAAATGGCAAAATTACACGTAGGACATTGGAACTTGAGAAGAGTAGATATATCAGAAAGAGCTTTTGCAGATGAAGATATACAGAAAAACTTGGAAATTTGAAATGCAGTTTACGAAGAATTTGGAATTAAAGTGAATGAAGAAAAAACTAAAATTATGGTCGTAGGGGAAGAACAAAAAGAGATAAATGTACAAATGAACAGAGTTGAAATTGAAAGATTCAAATATTTGAGGGTGGAAATAGAAGACAATGGAAGGCAAGAAACAGAAATCAACAATAAAGCAGAAAAACAATAAACTTGTAGTACACAATAGATGATAAAAATAAATATTTTGCGTCAAAATTATTACACCTCATTTAAACACAAATAACGTTTAATAAAAAATAAAGAATTACGAGCAAAAATTATACACAAAAAAGTACGGTTCTTAGCGTTTTCTTGTTAATTTCGAGGCATTATTAAAAAATTATTGACACCACCTTCCAACCTTTAAAACGTATATTTAGCTACCCCCAGCCCCCTTCAGGAACTTCTTCTGAGTCGACTTGATTTTTCTCAATACACTAATAATTTACCATAAACTTTCAGACAATCAACATACTGCTGAGAATTTTTCATGATTTCGGGTATTTAAAGTCTATTAATTGGTGCTGGTGTATTTGACACTACGAATGGAATGAACGTAAACTGATTGAGATTTCAATCTGTTAAAGTATGTTAACTTCCCGTTAATGATTTGTTAACTGCATTATAATTTCGAGGAATATTGGGTGACGAATACAAAAGTTGTTTTCGTGATATTCTGTGAATAACGATAATGTCTATCTTCACGATTTTTTACGGAAAACGTTTAATATTTAAGTTCTTATCTTCAAGATTCATCATCGCAATAAAAATAATCCACGAATGTTATCACATAATCCAGAAATGTAGTAAAATATACCTATGAATGGGGAAATTTATCTAATTGCTGCACTAATAATGATAGCGTAGCTAGACTGAAAAATCGTAACGAAGGGTTGTTAGTCAGACATTACAATTAATTTTTCGTGATAAAAAAAGTTCTATAATGTCTACCCACCCTCACTATGAATACTAGTACATATGTGACAGCTGTCTGAAATCAACACTGAAGATTTACGTGGACCGCCCTATACATCAGGCCTGAAATTCTGTTTAGTGAAATCAGCTGCTCACAGTTGCTGGCTTTGTTGAAGGATACCCCTGTGTTTTGATATTTTCACAGGTCATTGCCCGAAGTTTTCCCAACTATCTAATACCCACCTAATAACGATTAGAGGTAGGTACCACCACCTAAGCCATTAAAATTCGTAATTGCGCCAGCATATTGTATTACCTACCTGTATAATACGAGGAATAGTCCGAATATGGACATTCAGGACATTATTGATTATAGAAAGGGCAACTTTTTGAAAACAGTGTAGTAAAAATGCACTTAACTGATTTTTCTAATTTATTTAATCACTACTTAAACAATTATTCGACTAAAACATAGACTTCACTATTTCAATTTATTTCTACTGTGGCTATCTCTGACTATCCCTATCGCCCTCTGCTATCCAGCTTGTATACTCGCGAGCAGACTCCATTTACGGTTCTCGATTGGTCGGGACTATAGAACGATTCATCTAAATGGCTCTCTCTCGAAACTTCGGTTGCTTAGAACGTTCGCGTTTCTTCTACGCGGAATATTTGTCAGATGTAGTTCAATGTCCGTCGTGGTATTAGCCAGGGAAGTAGTTGTTTTCTGACAGATGTTTACCTTTTATTTTGCACTTGGTGGAAACGCTCAGAGAGAAGGGTACCCCGTATTCTTTTACATTGTTGATACCTCTCTGGCACACTCGTTCGAATTTTTACAGATTTCTCTTCCCGGAGACTGTGCTACTCGGGAGTGTTTTGTCTTGTTCCGTGGGATGGCGCTGCGATCAACTTTGTTGTAGTTCGTAGTGTCATCCGTGGGGAAATATTAGTTAAACAGTTGATTATTATTCATTTGGCAGGGACAGGAAAATTATAATGTTGTTCGACCTACCCTGTCACTGATGAGAGGCAATAGACCTCGAAACATGCATTGTAGCAGGTGGTCATTCCCAGCCAAATGAAGGATAATCTTTTGTTTAATTACAAGATAAGCACTTGCAATTGGGTCTTCTTTGAAGAACGTTGCACAAATATCTGTTAGATGTAGTGCAATGTCCGTCGTGGTATTAGCCAGGGAAGTAGTTGTTTTCTGACAGATGTTTGACTTTTATTTTCCACTTGGTGGAAACGCTCAGAGAGAATTCTTTCACATTGTTGATACCTCTCTGGCACAATATATTCGAACTCGTTCGAATTTTTATTTGTTTACTTGTCAAGTGTGCATTATTAATTAGATGATCAGGGCCGGTCTCGAGGCTGGTCTCGAAATCGTTACAACAAGTAATCGGTTTCTTCAGAAAATATTCTATGGATTGCGGTGAAGTCTAAGCAAATATAAATGAATGTGTATGTCGGGCTGAATTTTTAATATCGATGTTTTTTCCTTCTTCAACGTATACCAATTGTATCTTTTTCCTGGGCCGTAATCTGTCTAGTTTTTCTACGAACTTCCATAAGATGTTCATTCTTGGATTCGTAATGAATATCCATTAGAAGATATCCATATGGTTATGAATATCCAAAGCAAATATCAATTTTCAATATCAATATATTTAAATCCCTATTTTCATCCCTAAAAGATATCTTTTAGATATTTGCGAGCAATTTCTTATGGACATCAAGTAACAAAAAGGAACCGAAACACTCGAAACATTCAATTTATCTCCAAGATTACCCATTAATGCAATCAATATTCTCAGTAGACCATAATATCACAAACAAAAATCGCTAATCTTCCATTTCTATTCGCACTTCGATTTTATCACGAGGACAGGAAGTTCAGTAAATACCATTTGACGTGTACTAATCAAACAAGCTTAAGTGATAAGTTTCAAGTGAAGTGCTAACAAATCCTGACGAAAACATTGCGTCCTAAGTATAAACATGAAGCAAATGCTTTTTTATGCTTTTACTCGGATTTACTAAGCCCTATTCATCATGTTTTTTTTTAATGAATCTTCCAGGTTTCCAGAGAGAGAAACCCCTCTTTTGTGAGCCAGGATAAGATCCGGTACCGATAGGCCGTGCTGGGCTTTGAACCCAAGACCTTATGATTGTAAGGCGAGCGCTCTACCATCAGAACCACCACGGCCCATATGAGAGTATAAGCATTTGCTAGCTTTGATGAAAACCACCCATTGAATATCGTTATTTGCTTTATCGTATCAATTAAAATTAAGTTTCTTTTGCAAATCTTTGTTACAAGTTATTAACAACATAACATCACAACAACAAATAATACATACGGCCCGGTTCGCCGGGCGTAAAGTAGCACTTTACCGCCCGTGGGCGCATCATGGCCCGCGGGCGGTAAAGTAGACAATATACTAAAATTTAACAACTTTTATTTATAATCTATATTTTTGCTCCATAACCCTGAAAATTAGAATTTTATATTAACTATGCAATTGTTACAATTTTGAATATTGAGGGTGGGATATTCACTTTTCTCTTGAAAATAATTATTCCCTTTTGAAACATCCTCACCACTCATTTTTGATGTGGATGGTAGGTCCAAATAATTATTATTTGGTATCGGTCCATCACCATCGCCGGCAATTTTTTTGGCAATATTCAATTTATTTGAAATCGATTGTTCAATGATTTCCAACCAGCGAGTCTTGATATTGGTGATACTTTCCCCAGCATCAGCCAATAAAGTGGCTGAAGAACGCCTGAAACAATGACCCGTATATTCTTCTGGGCCTGGTAGCTTCAAAAATGCTGCAATTTTTCTTGGAATTTGACCGAGGATATTCTTCCCAACAACTTGTTTTGTACATTTGTTGTTCTTATAGAATATAAAAAAACGCCCATGTTCAGTATTTGCGGGACGTAGACTAGCATATCTTTTATAAATATCCAAATAATTAACTGACTGGTTTTCAGTACTGCAGATGGTAAATGTTCGTTGTATTTTAGTTTTTGACTCTCGAATTGTAATCAATAAAGCAAAAGTTAGGTCTTGAATGTCATCAAGCTTGAGATTTGTTAATTCTTCTCTACGACAAGCACCATGTAGCCCAAATATTAACGCAACCTATAAAAGAATCAATAAGTATTTTAATTACTTAATAAATATAGGTAGGTATAACATACCTTCATCATCAGATATACATTATCTGGATCTTCTTTTAGAAAAAGTTCGATTTCATCCCTATTCAATATTTTGGATATCTTCGGCTTATATCCATCATTCTTTCGTTTCAAAAATGCTATCAATTTTGGAAATAAATTTGCTTATGTTTATATTATTATACAAATTCAAAGTAGACTTTAACATCGAATAGTACGACCATAAAGAAGATGGTTTTCGATTCTTGGACTTCTCAAAAAAATATCCCAGTAATATATCTTCTGTAATCACCTTCACATTATTTTCATTGCGCCCTTTTATGAACTCATTATACGTCTTTTCTTAAAGTTTCTTTGACTTTGTTGGTAGCAGTTCGAGTTTGGCACTCTCAGCCGATTCCAAAATTTCCATTGGTATGTATACAGTGAGGATCAAAAGTCCGTCGCCCCCCCTGTAACTTCTTTATTCTACATATTACAAAAAAATGTTAAATACATAAGTTGTAGGGTTTCATTCGATCTCTTTAATGGTTTAAGTTTCATTCATACAGAGTGTCTCAAAAAAGCACGGTGATTTAGAAGTTAATTTTTTTTAATGGGATACCCTGTATTTCATTGCATTATTACATTCTACGTTGAATTCTGAACAAGTTTGATGAATGGTTTTCTATCAAAAAAGCTAATAGTTTTGGACTTATGAACACTTGTAAATAATTATTTCGACTACTTTTGCACCAGTTCACGAATAAATTAATGAGGTAGGCTATGCACGCTAGGCGCGTTTATTTTATCCATGACAACGAAAAAAAACTCTTATCTGTTTTTGCCAAATGTCATTGACATTTTGTAGGTTTTCAAAACTTTGTTTCAAACGGTTTTTAATTTCTCTTGTTGATTAATATGGCTCGTTCAGTAGCAGACAAAGTTGAAGCCGTTATCATATTTGGTGAAGCTAACCGAAATTATCACGCTGCTATTCGCATTTTCAATGAACGGTTTCCAGAACGTCCGATGTGTCGAAAATATCTGCAGAAATTGGTGGCAAAATTTAACCAAACTGGCACCGTGAAAGATGCTCCGAGATCTGGGAGGCCGAAAATAATTACGGAAGATGTTGAAATTCAAGTACTAGCCGAAATGGTAAATAACCCACAACAATCAACTAAGCAAGTAGCTGAGACATGTGATGTTTCTAAAACATCAGTAAAGAGGGTTTTAAAACAAAATAAATTCCATCCTTACAAAATA
The DNA here is from genome assembly GCA_958502065.1 of Chrysolina americana. Classification (NCBI taxonomy): domain Eukaryota; kingdom Metazoa; phylum Arthropoda; class Insecta; order Coleoptera; family Chrysomelidae; genus Chrysolina; species Chrysolina americana. The sequence continues at coordinate 88,459,061 of OY293414.1, forward strand.
AAAATTTTGCACCAATTGGTTGAAGATGATCCAGAACGGCGACTTGAATTTTGCGAGACCATGGCAGAAAGAATTGTTGCAAATCGACTTTATTTGCAACACATCTGCTTTAGTGATGAATGCACTTTTTACCTAAATGGAAATGTGAATACCCAGAATTGTAGATATTGGAGTGATGAGAATCCCCATGAATTCCGCGAGGGGCATACTCAATTTCCCCAGAACATTAATGTTTGGGCTGGTATTTTAGGTAACCACATTGTAGGTCCCATATTCTTGGAATAAAATTTAAATGCTCCCAGATACCTCCAAATGCTGCAAGACACAATAAGTCCCAGTATCGATGAGATCGTTGCGCAAAACCCACATGAATTTTACTTGGATGTAACATTTCAGCAAGATGGAGCGCCACCACACTATTTTCGGGAGGTGAGAAATTTCTTAGATGAAAGGTATCCAGGTAGGTTGATTGGACGTCAAGGTACAACAGAGTGGCCAGCTCGCTCACCGGACCTCTCACCGCTTGATTTCTTTCTCTGGGGCTATGTGAAATCCTTAGTTTTTAAGACAGTTTGTGGGTCGTTAGATGAATTATTGAAGTGTGTTCAGAAATAACACCTCAAACCTTGATTAATGTTAGGGAAGATACAACCCGACTATTTATGTGTCAAGAAATGCATGGTGGACATGTCGAACATCTTTTGAAATAGATAAAAACTCACCGTTTTTAGTTATAAATTAAAATATCTCTTCAGTTTTTAATGATTCTTGATCTGTATTTATGGACTACCTTATTTGTTAATAAAATGTTTCAACTTCATTTGTACTAGTTTTTCGTAAGATTCAACAACTCTAATAATTGTAAAATGGTACGACGAGGTAAGTTACACATGGTGCCATCAGCAGTTTGCAACATTGGATAGCTTTCAAAAAGTTAGGATAGGAAAGTGGAATACATTGTGATCCATTTGTTACGATTTTCTCATTGAACTGGCGCAAAAGTAGTCGAAATAATTATTTACAAGTGTTCATAAGTCCAAAACTATTAACTTTTTTGATAGAAAACCATTTATCAAACTTGTTGTAAGTCACCGTGCTTTTTTGAGACACTCTGTATGAATGAAACTTAAACCATTAAAGAGATCGAATGAAACCCTACAACTTATGTATTTAACATTTTTTTGTAATATGGAAAATGAAGAAGTTACGGGGGGGACGATGGACTTTTGGTCCTCACTGTATATTATGTTCTTCATCTGATGATTCCATAATTTTCGTGTTCACGCACTTTTTCAGATAAACATGAAGATGACCGTTTACCTTGTTTATTGAATTTGTTGCTAGACAACAACCAGCTTGCTTAACAACGTCATAATAAGGTGGGTATACAGTGTGCCCAAGATAAGAATGAACAGCATGGGGATATCGGAAACGGTAAGTGATACGGGGTCGATTAAATTAGAGAAAAGTAGCGCATTTATGTGCCTAATAATATGCCATTTAGAAAGTTTTAATATTCCGAGTAGTTTCGGAGATATCCGAGAAAAACCGAAATTTGAGAATTTCGTTTTTATTTTCTCCTAGCTTTATTTTCAAAGGAAATGTAAAACAAATAGCACTTTGCCATGGCCACTTTTTGAGGACTACACGATAACGTAAGCAGAATTTTTCTGCGACGTTTCGTCTTTTAGAAAACATCATCAACTTTGTATTTTTATATGGGCCGAAACTAAAGTATACCCTGTATACGACTCCATATTTCATTGTGAATACAGCAACGTATCAAACAATATGATTTCGGAACAATTTCTCGCGCAAAATGTAATTTAGTGATTACTTAATATGTTTTTCTTCAATTTTAGATAGTAGGCGCTGGAAAAAATGACACATATTGTTCCGTTGTCATAATAATACTGTAGTTTGGTAGAATTTTTGACACATTTTCGTTCCTACTTTTACATCTCGCTACCTACCTAATTTGTGTTAAAAATGGAAAACGGCAGCTTTTCGAATACTGAAAAATTTGATATGTTGTCATGTTACATTGTGTGCCAAAGAAATTGTGTTGATGCTGAACGTGCGTACTCTAATAAGTATCCAGAGAGGCGACAACCTGGTAAATCAATATTTAGACGGTTAGTTTTTAATTTAAAAGAATACGGATCATTTAAAAAACCTGTGGTTTCCCGACAAAAGCAATCTAATGAAGAAAGTCAGCGTGATGTGTTACAGGCCGTTGTTGAAAATCCTGAGATATCTACTCGCACCATTGAAGACAATACCGGAGTTGCCAAATCCACCGCTCACTTCATTTTAAAAAAAAATAAATATCATCCTTATAAATTTAGGATTTGTCATGGACTCAGGCCAGGTGATGATGCAAGGCGAAGAACCTTTTGTGAATGGTACACTAGAAAATGCCAAGACGATGAAAATTTCCCTTTCAAAATAATTTGGTCTGATGAAAGTATGATCACCAACAATGGCATTTTTAACAGGCGGAATGTTCATTATTGGTCACAACAAAATCCGCGGGTACACAAAGTGTCCAGACACCAACATCGTTTCGGTTTTAACATGTGGGTTGGGATTCTCGGTACGAATGTAATTGGGCCTTTTATCTACCGAAACAATTTAACAAAAGAGCGGTACATAAATTTGTTAGTAAATGATTTGGAAGATGCTCTAGATAATTTGCCTTTAGCGGTTACTCACAGCTGCTGGTTTCAACAAGATGGTGCTCCAGCACATAACGCTATAATTGTTCGTGATTATTTGAACCGTCGCTTCCCAGGACAGTGGATAGGTACTCATAGTGATACACCCTGGCCTGCAAGGGCCCCCGACCTAACCCCACTAGACTTTTTCCTTTGGGGACATATCAAGAATCAAGTGTACTCTAATCATAATTTTCAAAATGAAGAAGATTTGCTAAGATTGGTAACTGCTTCCTTTAACAATATTTGTCCGAATATGTTAACTCAAGTTTTAAATTCGTCTGTGAGACGAGCGTACTTGTGCTTAGAAAATAACGGCGGGTTATTTGAACACTTGTTATAAGTTTCTGTTTGTTTCCTGTAATACATATCAGCTCCTTGTTATTACATTACAATTACATTTATAAAGTAAACTTTTGATTTGGCGACTCATCTTTGTATTCAACAACGCAAAAATTCTGGAAAGTGGTAAGTTTAAATTTAGTATAAATAGGACTAATCAATTTATTTCATGTACCAAAATATGTCATTTTTTCCAGCGCCTACTATCTAAAATTGAAGAAAAACATATTAAGTAATCACTAAATTACATTTTGCGCGAGAAATTGTTCCGAAATCATATTGTTTGATACGTTGCTGTATTCACAATGAAATATGGAGTCGTATACAGGGTATACTTTAGTTTCGGCCCATATAAAAATACAAAGTTGATGATGTTTTCTAAAAGACGAAACGTCGCAGAAAAATTCTGCTTACGTTATCGTGTAGTCCTCAAAAAGTGGCCATGGCAAAGTGCTATTTGTTTTACATTTCCTTTGAAAATAAAGCTAGGAGAAAATAAAAACGAAATTCTCAAATTTCGGTTTTTCTCGGATATCTCCGAAACTACTCGGAATATTAAAACTTTCTAAATGGCATATTATTAGGCACATAAATGCGCTACTTTTCTCTAATTTAATCGACCCCGTATCACTTACCGTTTCCGATATCCCCATGCTGTTCATTCTTATCTTGGGCACACTGTATACTGGGTATTCTGTGTACAATTTGAATAAATGAATCTATTTCAGTATACAGAGATGATTATTGACACGATAATTGCGATATAAATATATATACAGTGTCCGCCAAAATCTTGGAACCATATGGAAAACTCTTTTATTTATTAATAGTTTCTCAGAAAATGTCATTCTTCATAAAGGTTAGTTTCCCATGCTGTTCCAAGATTTTGGTGGACACTGTATAAACCGCTAGTGCATTAAATTTTGTATGTATCACGTGCGTAAAATGCGTTTATGGCCTTCGGCGTGTAATGGCAATTATCCACGCCGCAGGCTATAAACGCCTACTTTACGCCCTTGATACATAAATAACTATTATGGCATTATAAAATGACAATAACGTAACAATAACCAAAGTTGTTGATTTTATGTTCACATCATCGTTGTCAACGATACAAAAAAGGTTAGAATGTAACTGAATTATAATGCAGTGTAAATAAATCTCGGAAATTACATCAGGTGACTCGGCATGAAGCGCCTTGTCGCGTGGCAACGTCCTCGATTAATATAAGTCGCATATAGCAATAATGCACCTAAAAACCAAGTCTTTCTCAAAACTATCATCATTATAGTTGGTGAGCTAAGTGCATATGTCATTGTGATGTTCCTGCATAAGCAAAGGTGCTACTTGTGTAAAAATATATACACGTACTGATTTCATATAATGAAATGAGTCATTTTATAAACGTTCCCGCCATAAAGTATGAAGATAGAATCCGCACATTTGACAGCCTAGAATTTTCAGATCCATAATCTGCTCTCGAAATAAAAATTAAACAAATACCCATCTTGATGTGATAAGAAGCTTTGTTGCTTCAAGATTATAACAATAGGTATGATATGATATCTTTAGTCTTGCGGACTACAGTGTCTATAACGAGTGTACAGAGTAGGCCAAATTGGACACTTTTAAAAGAAAAATTCTGTATTCTGGGGGTCAAATTTTATGACAAACTTAATGGTGCATGTCGATTTTTCAACCTTCCCCAGAGGTGAAAGTCCATAGGCGTTAGGTCCGGCGAACTGGCCGGCCAACGGTTGGCTATCCAATTATAATTAACAAAATTTGCGGCCAAAAAGTTGGTGGCAATTGCAGTGTTGAGAGCCGAAGCCCCGTCTTGTCGAAAATATATTTCTCTGAGCTCCATTAGTGGCAATTCATCAACGAGGAGTTCAATATTTTGCCTTAAAATTTCTACATACCTCTGAGATGTGAGAGTGCCATTATTAATGAACAAATCTAGAAAAAAAAAAGAAAAAAAAACGGAAAAATACCCCCAAAAAAAAAAACATGAAAAAAAAAACGAAAAAAATACCCCCGAAAAAAAAAACGGAAAAAATATCCCTATATGCGATAACAATGGCCAGTACACAAAAAATAATGAAATTTCTACTGTGCGTCATGTTGAATAAACTATACCATATTTGATTCATTTTACAATACCAATAAAAGTTTTAACCTCGACGACCAAAAAAAAAGATTTTTTATGTTTTTATGACTCGATTGTTCCTGAACGAACTAACCTGGTGACGCCTTTTTGCAAGGCTGGAAAATCTGTTGTATTATAAAATGAATCAAATATGGTCTAGTTTCTTTACCATGACACACAGTTGAAATTTCATTACTTTTTGTGTACTGGCCATTGTTATCGCATATAGAGGTATTTTTCTGGGGGGTTTTTTTCCGGGGTTTTTTTTTTCCGAGGGATATTTTTTCCGTTTTTTTTTCCAGATATTTTTTCCGGTTTTTTTCCGCGGATATATTTTCCGTTTTTTTCTCGGGGTTTTGTTTTCCGAGGGTATTTTTCCGGGTGGTATTTTTTCCGGTTTTTTTTTTCATTTTTTTCAGTTTTTTTTCCGTGGGTATTTTTTCCGTTTTCTTTTCTGGTTTTTTTTACGATTACCCGCTACAACCGACCCCCTCATATGAGGAATCAAAGGCAAAGTGGTGAGTCGATAAGGATGATTTGCCAAACAATAACAACGCTTTGAGTGGACGGATGCTTGAACCACTAATGGCTCTTATCGATAGACGTTTTGTTGGTGGCATTTTCCCAGAACTATTCAAAATTTCCAAAGTTTTATTTCTGTTGAAAAAAGGTGGCCCTGAAATTTTCAACAATTTCCGACCAACCTCCATAATAAATGTTGTCTCCAAACTCATAGAAATTTTACTGAAAGACAAAATTTCTCTGGAACAAATCCACCATAAAGGCGTTTTTTTGTTCGTTTGGCCTTCAGCCACCATAAAGGCGTTAATGAAAGTCTTTGAGAACGTTATCAGGGGCCTGGAAGACAAACACCATACCATCCTTTCAACGTGCGATCTATCCAAAGCGAATGATTGTGTCTTTCATAACTTCATTTTACTGAAGTTAACGTATTATAAGATCAGCACTCAATGAACAGGCAACAACTTGCTAAAATAAATGCCACAACACCCGACCTCAGAGCCACTGCATAAGGAGCACCTCAGGGTTCGGTCCCTGGGCCCCTACTCTTCATCATTTATATTAATGATATTTGTCAACCTATCTCACTCGATACTGCTACTAGTTTTTTGCAGACGATACTTCATTCATATTGTTACGTTTTTGCTGAATAATAGGCCGAGCACACTACTAAACTGTTTATTTTCTAACTTCACTATAAACAAATATACAACACTTCACTGACATAAAACACTTAGATCTATACAACAATACAACTAGCTAAATATTCTAAACACTTCTGCTTATTATCACTTTCTAATCTTCTTAATAAATTCTCTTCATAAAAACTCTTCTCCCAGTCAAACGTCTCTGTTTATATAGGCGCTCATCATGTGGAATGGATTAAACGCGAAGATTCGAGAATACTCAAAACGGAGAACTTCTACACATTTCCAGGAATTGAGCGATGACGCGGCGGCTCCGTTAGAAAACAATCCATCCAAATAAACACTTCTTGGAATTGATGTATCGAGGAATGGACTCAGCGGCGCAGCTAGGGGGCTTTTATCAATCTCGTAACAATATAAATACTTCTTCAAACATTTTGAACCAGAAGAATATAGCTATAAATTCATCAGATTCATAGACTTTTTTTGCCAGGAGGTCAACGGAGAACATTTTGACCTTTATTTTGTAATAACAGATAAGGGTAGTGTTAGTTCAGTTGCCTTCATGTTTGTGGTGTTTTGTTAGTTTCAAACATTAATAACACAACATACCTATGAAGAAGCATTTTTTTTACATTTTAAGGAATAATGAAGGATAACACATCCCTTCAGATGAGCAATTATCCACCACCTCATGCCATTCAAATTTTTCGAAAGGGTTGCTCCCATCCAGTAAACTATTCAAACAAAAGTCGACGTGTCTCGGCCATTTTTATAACAAGAGTCCAGTAACGAGTTATACAGGGGGGTAACACTTATGATGCCCACTGTATAGATATTCCAAAAATCTTAACACAACTGGTACCACTATTTCTCTTAGATAAAAAATTTGTCATGCAATTATGTTGCTCTAAAAACCATGCCTCTGAATCATAGTTTTTTCAATACATATTCGAAAAATGTTTTGGAGATAACACCAAGAAACTAATTAAAATTATCACTGAATGTACTCACCGTGATCGTCTATTTTTTTCGCCATATTATCATCAGTCTAGTGTTGCTGGAACAAAATGAACAGAAATAATGAGTGGAAGTTGATAACGAATTGTGGGTATATAGATTAACATATCGTAAAATGAAAACAAGATAGTGTTGATAAGAGATATTATCAGGAACGAAATACAAACAATATAAATAAATAAATAAATAAATAAATAAGGACTTGGGCAAAATTCTAGATCCAGGATCCAAGTAAGTACTTATAATATTTGAATGGGAAAAAATACTGTGCTGACTAGAATTTATTATTCCGCTTGGGGGTAGTTTATACTCGTAAGTTATTTATTAATTTTCGTAAAATTCAACTTTATTTTCATCTGGAGTGATTTTCCCATTAATTTGCGTAAAACTCAACATTTTTTTAAATGCACACATATGCGCATATGCAATTTCAAGTGAATCTGATGACTTTGAATTTTTTATGATTTTTAGGACCTTTTTAGAGTAATTTTTTTATTTCTTCAAAATTCACAGAGTATACTAATTTCACCGTTCTGAATCGACTGGTATTCGCAGAATTGCTTTATCCTCAACCGTTCCCGAGCTGAAAAGTTCATAGAGTTGAAAGAGGTCAGTTCTCTCCAGAATTTTGTTTTCCTAATTTTTCTTTTAATTTTCGTAGAATTCAAATTTTTTCATAAGCACACGTATGTGTATATGCAATTTGAAGTAAATCTGGGGATGGTTAAAAGTTTCTCTATGATGGCACAAAAAATATATTATGAGAAATTGTATTCTATTAATTTAGGGAAATATTTTCACTGAAAACCACCGGTCAGCAAAGTTTTACAAAAATTTGCAAGTACAAGTTACCCTTTATTATTTTCTCTATGTTGGCATAAACAGTATATTTTGAACTACTAATAGGCAAAAAAAAATCGGAACTTACGTAATTTGGTTCTTTTATCAAAAAGGCATTGTTTATCAAAAAATACCTATTTTAATCATCAAAAACAACATATGTATGCAAAATGTTTGGTGAATTCATTCATGTCAGGTTGGTATTGTTGATCTTTGCATGTTTGCACAGCCAACTTTTCGAGACACAACTTCAACATGAATAGTAAATTATTCATTCACGTCTTATTCCAGTTACCAACTTGACATGAATAAAATTCACTAACCATTTTGCCTAGATTTGTGGTCATAAAAGAAGATGTGTTTTTTCCCTAAAAAGTGCCGTTTTCAATAAAGAAAATGTGTGAAAAGGGTCAATTAGGGTGTTGACATTCTGCTAGCCATCATAAAAAGGAATTTTTAGTGTTTATACTGTTTTTTTCGCGGTAGGAATACGTGCTAGAAATTTTTTTGTTCAGGAGACCATATACTTATGGATATTAGTTAATGGAATTTCACCCGAATTTTTTAAAGTGAAACGAACATCTCCCTATAAAAAATTCAGTTCTAGAGTTAAATTCTACCACTTATTTCCTAAGTTTCTGTTCGGCAGAAATATTTTTAATAGTCAGCAAATTATTCACGATCTATTCAATTTGTACGCGATGTTATCGCGCGTCATATATTGGAGATGAATGCCCAATTTTTTAAATAATTCTGGTTAGGTAAATCGCTTGACTCGGTGAACAGTCAGGTTCGAGAAACCAAAAAAAATACTGGTCGAATTGAGAACCTTCTTTTTGAAAAAACTTATAATTGCGCTACTCACCAACTCGCCCAATCGCGCCATTTGAACAAACTGATCTCTTTCTCATTCTTTGCACTACTTCGTGTTTAATAAAACAATTATGATTGCTTCAACAATTTAACTCGCCTACAAAAACAAAACACCGCTAACAGACAACAATGATGACCTTGCCAGTTGCCAGCGAAGTGCCCCCGGGGGCTTCAAACTGAACAGCTAGAACGAAACATGCATGTTGCACAGGTCGGAAAAACATCGCATTTTCACTTTCTCCTCCGTTTTCTAGGACGTTGCGCTGACGCGAAACCGAGGAATTACATCAATTTAACTATCAATTTAAACTCGTAGAACGGTCGAGTGAGGCTAACAACAACTACATGCAGTGCATTCCATTTGAAACGAGCCACCCTGAATAACTGTTGGTACAATGATTTTCAGGAAAAATAAACAAAAACACGTCAACAATAGTTACAAGGGGACACATTTTGACATATTCACATTTGATCTAACTTTCCCTATCGCACCCCAAGAGAATGTCATAATTTTTTTTTAAATGGAACACCCTTTATTGTTTCGCATTATCAGATGCTTATTGAAGTCACCCAAAATTGTAGTAGTACTGGTCTTGAATGTTCTCTAAGCACTCAAGAAAAATGCATCGTATTCGTCAGCAGATGCGTTTGGGGGAATATATACAAGTATTATGATACTGACAAAACATCTATTTCATCAACGTGACAAATCAATTCAAGGCATTCGGATTGATATTTGTTACTATCGACTACCAATAATAATAATAATACGAAACACCCGAGGTGGTGCTGTAGGTTTTCCGAAAAGTGAATACATCACCTGAAACATTAGTAAGTCGCCCCAGAGCGCTACGGCAAATAATAATAGCCGTCCTTTACCCGCACAGGCTATGCCTTTGGGTACACTCAACGAGTGTTTATGAGGGAGTATTATTATTATAAAATAGGGTGATACATATAAAAAAAATGGTGACATGCTCTGGGGGTGCGATAGGGGAAGAAACATCAAATGTGAATATGTCAAATGGTGTCCCCCTGTATACTATTGTTGACGTGTTTTTTCATTTTTCTTGAAAATCATTGTACCAAAAGTTATTCAGGGCGGCTCGTTTTAAAAGGAATGTACTGTATAGTCAAATTGTATCAGAATTCGCGACCACTGTATGAAAAAAGAGATAATAGATGGTCATTATTCATATGATATCCATATGGGTACTTTCACCTTATAATTGCACGAGAGGTTTATATTTTGTCAAAGGTAATACCACGAATGCTTGAAATTGTATCGATAATTTGTGATTTTCCACGAAAACTCTTCGTTTTGGCAAAAATATTAAAACAAACCAATTGATAAAACCACGAGTCCTTTTAACAAAATTCACTAACAATTTTGCCTAGATGATTTGTTGTTTATGTGGTGTCATAAAATAAATAATAAGGATTAAATTTTTCATAAAAAGTGCCATTTTCAATAAAAAAAAAGTGTAAAATAAGTCAATTCAGGTGTTAACATTCTGCTAGTGATGAGAGGGGGTAATTTTGAATGTTTTTACTGTTTTTTTGGCGGTAGAAATGTGTGCTAGAAAATAGGACTGAAATTACATGAGACCACCAAAAATTGTATTTAGGTTTTTGTTGAGAAGAGCAAACTATAATATTAAGTAAGTTAAAAACAGCTTGTGGTACTTATACGGAATTTTACCATGATTTTACCTGTGTGTATCAACAAGAATTTATTGTTATGTACAAAATAAACATAGAAAAACATTATAGAACCGCAAAGAAATCGACTGCCTACATACAGTGTGACCCATTTAAGATGGAAGCACCCTTATAAAACTTACATTTTTCAACCGATTGGAATGATTTTTTTTTGTTAGGTAGATATTCAAAAAGTCTATTAGGACACCAAATATCATGAATAAATCTCAATTTCCAGGGCCAACTAATCTTATTTTTCAAGGTCAAAAATCTAAAAAAATTACTAGCGATTTTTTTAGAAAAAATCTGACTACACCACTGGATTCGCGACATTTTCAAATGATTTACATGTAAATTACGTTGAAATGCGTCAATCAATAAAAAAGTTATAAAGGAATGAAATTTGAAAAATATGCCGTTTAATCAATCCACCAATTCGAATTTATGAATTTTATGAAAATTCTGAATACACCACTGGATTCAGGATGTCTTGAAATATCACTGGTCACAGTTTCGCCGAAATCTGTTCAGTAATAAAAAAGTTATAAGGGAATGAAATTTGAAAAATATGTTGTAAAATGAAATTTTAACAACGTTCTTACTACACCACTATGAATTGCACTCATTTATTTTTCAATTCGGTATCTTCTTGGTTTCTATTTTTACATTGATTGTGAATAAAAGATTGTTTTCCGCTAGTTTGTAGCAATTAGAAAAATGTACTTACAGTTATTTTTTTGTAGATTCATTTGAAATTATTGACACTAAAGTTTGTTGTGATAAACTGATTGATTGATATGGTTCGACATACATATGAAAGGAAATTGATTCTCCCATAAACGTTTCATGAATTTTATTTGAATAATATTTTGTTGAATATTGCCCCTAATCCAGTGGTGTAGTAAGAACGTTGCTAAAATTCCATTGAACAACATATTTTTCAAATTTTATTCCTTTATAACTTTTTTATTACCGAACAGATTTCGATGAAACTGTGATCAGTAATATTTCAAGACATCCTGAATCCAGTGGAGTATACAGAATTTTCATAAAATTCCTGAACATGAATTGGTGGGTTGATTAAACGGCATATTTTTCAAATTTCATTACTTTATAACTTTTTTATTGATTGACGCATTCCAACGTAATTTACATGTAAATCATTTGAAAATGTCGCGAATCCAGTGGTGTAGTCAGATTTTTTCTAAAAAAATCACTAGTAATTTTTTTAGATTTTTGACCTTGAAAAATAAGATTAGTTGGCCCTGGAAATTGAGATTTATTCATGATATTTGGTGTCCTAATAGACTTTTTGAATATCTACCTAACAAAAAAAAATCATTCCAATCGGTTGAAAAATGTAAGTTTTATAAGGGTGCTTCCATCTTAAATGGGTCACACTGTATAATTGAATTTTGTCCACGCTATCTTTACGGCCGGTTTTTCAATGTACTTTAACTTCGAGCTAAATTTAACTCAGGGTTAGAATGTGAGTCGATTCCTTCATTTAGCAAATGTCATATTCATTCTAACCACGAGTCAAATTTAACCGGGAGTCAAAGTTCGCTAACACGACATTGATAAACTAGCCCTTAGTGAGGTACTTTATCATCAAGTAATCTGTGTTGCAAGGTATTGGATATTTTTTTTCATTTCTATGGTTGTTTTCTACAAAAAGTTATGCATTATTTTGATATACCTATCTCTGACTTTAAAATCAACAGCAATTTTCACAGAAAATCAAAGTTGTAAACGAAGAATATAACGAAAACGTAGTATATATTTTGTACTTTACCCACCTATTTGAATACAACCAGCACTAATGGTATTTTTGATAGGACTCTGGACTTCATCATGACATTGCTTCGCCTTCATTTTCCACTAGTACGTACACCACAGATAAAACTTATAAAGGCTTTAGTTTTTAGTTTACTTTAATAATTCTGCTGGTACACCACTCACATTATCCGCAAACCACGAGCATTCAAAGAAATGTTATTCCTACACGTCGCAAATTTTCACAACAGAAAACAAAAATCACTCGCTTCCAACAGCTATCATGGCTAGAGTGATTGTTCTGTTATTGAAATGGAACTTTGTTTACGCTTCAAGTGTTAACAATGTTTTTGTTGCATCAAAGCCAGCGTAGAACGATTTTAGGACGACTTGCGGTGGAAACCGCAAGGAATTACCGATGGCAATGGCATCGTGTGGTGAATCATGAAGTCGAATTGAAAAGGAAATTTTAAGAAAGCCCCGCGCTTGTTTGAACAATGAATAACAGTAGGCCATGGATAGATAGACTGTTTACAGTGTCGCAACAAAAACATGTGATGTTAAAAATAAAATATAAAGCTAAGGATGTTCAGATCAATTGTACCTATCCAGCAGAATATAACTTTCAGAACATGAAAAAGCCTCCCTGTCCCAAACTAGTTATGGGAAAGACTTTATGGCGCCGCAAAGTTCAGACAGGCTGACGACAAAGGGATACGCAGACAAGGAAAAAATAAATAAATTATAATGAATGGAGTTGCATTCGAGAGCACCGAACAAGAGGTGTATTTTAGATATATTGCTCTGGTGGCTTTTTTGAACGGCAAAGAGATACAGTAGAATAGTTTCTGTAAAAATATTACATACAGGGCGATTTACGTTCAAATTAGTAGTTAGTTTTTCAACTTGTAGTTGGGTTTGGAAAGATGAAATAATTCAGTAAGTCGAAATTAATGAAGAACGTTAAATTACTTTCAAATCTTCATTTATGTACAAGGTGTACGAAAAAGATCCGTTACAATTTCCTTATTTCGAATAGAAAAAATGTATCTCGATCATTCGTAAATCAGTTGAAATAAAAGAACTAAAATTATGGAGCTTCCGTATCAATATTCAATGAAAAGTTGATTTTGTGCAGACATTTTTTTACAGGCATGATTTTTTGGGGGTAGATTTTAACCTTCCGCAGTCTGAAAATAAAAAAAATCGGTAAAATTCCGTTTACTATGATAGCCACAGAAGCTATCAACAAAATTTCTTTTGGGAGTTACGTAATTTGATCTTCTGAACAAAAAATGCAAACGAAATTTTTGGCGTTCTCCAGTAATTTCGGAGATATGGACCTATTTTTGAGTGGTGACTGGCATTTTCTAGCTCACATTTCTACCGCGAAAAAAACATTAAAAACACTCAAAAATACTCGTAAAATGGCTTTTTTAAATAGGCACAATACTATTTTAATCCTACTAGCTCAATTTGGATTTCAAAGAGAAAAAGGAACAAAATGATGCGATGTTAAATTTAACCTTCTACAAAACGTTTATCTGAAAATGAATGATAGAGAAGTTGCTGCAGCGGTTTTTTGTGACCTGACAAAGGCCTTCGACTGTGTTAACCACAAAATATTACTGCAAAAATTAGAGGTAACGCAGAAATGTGGTTATCCAGTGGTTTGAGTCATATTTATCTGGAAGAACTATCTCTCCAAGGAACTACCTCAGGGGTCAGTCCTGGGACCAACAATTTTTTTATTTTATATAAATCATCTAACCTCAATTATATTTTCGGGGAGTTCACCCAAGTCGCAGATGACTCTCCAATACTTTGGCATGGTAAAAATGACTCAAAACTGCATCAAATTATTGAAAATGAGTAAAGTCACAGATTGCTGCGATGCTAGTGAACTATCGATCTTTTAATATATCAAAAACTAACGTCCTGACTCTCAAGTGTGATCAAGAACTTTATCTAGGATATCAAAGTGATCAGTTATAGGACAGAAACCAAATTTCTTGATTTATATATTGATGATTGATTGAAATTTGAAGATCACATTGAAAAATTCAGAAGAAAACTATCGACAGCGTATTTTCTCGTGATAATCACTTCATGGGAACTTGATGAAGATATGGCAAAAAGTGTGCGTATTATGCATTTTTCAGTCGACTCGCATCTAAGATTTGGAATTTGTTTTTGGGTATCATGTTAGTCAATATTATATCAATATTGTTTTTGTTGTGAAAAAAAAGAGAATTTAGGTATATGTGCTTGGCTACTCTCATCAGCTTCAAAATGTTACCACTATACCGTGCATTTTCATTTCAGAAACAGTGTGTCTCATTCACAGTAAATTTAGAAACGAAATGTATCAACTGTATCAACTGCGCATGATACTGATGTCCTGGAACGAGAAGTTCTTGAAATCAGATTGAGAAACAAACCTAGCTACTGTCACAAGACTATGAAAGTTGTAAAAGTTGGTACAAATGAGTATAGGTAGATGATATGAAAATAATATCAAACCTCCTCTCCTAGATTACCTACTATACCTTCAATTTAATATTATTAATGCAGATCTCAATCAACTCAAAGCGTTTCTTATAGAATTACAGAATTTCACACTTAAAAAAACAATCGACTGGTATATATCGGCAAGGATTATTTATAATTCACAAAATGGATTCTTCAACGCCCCCAGAGTTGCCACCTCGAACTGTTTTTTATCCAAAGTGGTACCTGGAAATGTTCAAACGGTAAGTGTTCCATGTTTTTTTAATTTTTTTTGGGGACTCATCAACTTCGATAAAGATAAAATGCCGCTTCCGATTTATGTAGGTTGGTTTTGTTCCAATATCTTCATCAATAATTAAGATTTCTTCGTTTTAAATTCATGAAAAATACTTTTTGTCTTTTCACAGTTGGCTACCATTGCATTCATTCGCCTATTTTTCCGAATCTGCGGCGGTATTAACAGCTAGACGCCTTTTCTTTACACAAATACCGTCTCGATACTCTCAATATTATTTTCTTATACAACTAATGATATATTTTCACAAAAAAGCATATTCCTTTGCGCCATCTACCGAAGATTCGATTAATTATGGCGAACACCGCCATGATTGATTAATTCAAATTGAGGGCGCCAAATTACGTGCCCATTGACACATTTTAGATTATTCACAAGTCTTCTGAAGGTCCAAAGGAAAACAGGAATAGGTAAAAAATAAGATAATTGAAAACAACTGATACATTGGTAATCAAATTTTAGTTAGATGGGCATTTATATACCCATGCAGTCTATATGTGACTAATACGAACAAAATTATAAATTATGCACTCAAATCTCGTGTCATTGTGGCTCCATCTACTGACTACCACCGGAAGCTTATTGTTTATAATTAACTTCCAATGTTCATAAACAATCATAAACCCATCTTTTGATTCGAATGGCGCAAAGGTCGTTTTGTGTTCGAAACATTGAAATGCAAACAAAACATGTTTTGATTAACTTGCCTAATAGATATATTAAAATATTGAAATGCGGGAACAATACGAATTATTATAATAAATAGGAAAACAAAAGCTTTCAAATCAGGTAATTGACATGGGTGGGAGGTTTGGATCAGACGACCTTTGGAATGCATTTTATACGAACTTGAATTCTAGAAGCATATTTTTCAATAATATTTCCCAACTTACTTGCTCATTCACTCAATAAACAGCCAGCCACCATCCGTATTTCACTTTTTTGAATTTACAAGTTATTTATTCATCGTATTCTGTTTTCAAACCAACCTTGAATTCCAGATTTTCACATTGCAATTTCTCGCTTTGTTTATATCTATTTATATGTTTACTTTATAATTTTGCTCAGTTGCGACGACCAGTAATTTTTAG
Source organism: Chrysolina americana (assembly GCA_958502065.1). NCBI lineage: Eukaryota > Metazoa > Arthropoda > Insecta > Coleoptera > Chrysomelidae > Chrysolina > Chrysolina americana. Next base: position 88,475,545 of record OY293414.1, read on the forward strand.
GTCGAGCCGATAAAAGGTTATGACATAAGTCAATCGTCGGATGTTAATCTAGTTCTTTAATTAAGAAATTTCATAAAATTTAAAATTTGCCCGTTCTGCGCCAGTTCAAATTTCCCACCAAATTTTAGTTCGAACGATTGTCGTGCAGATGACTACCGACAATCGAGTCGATTTACTCGATTTCCTTTTCGCGTAGATGAAGTTAACGTAAGCGTGGCTAATCAAGGTACAAAAAGGTAAAAATACATGAAAAATACTAAACGTAGACGCTAAATGAGGTTGTTTTCGAGTTTTACTGGGAGTATAGATCGTCGATTTGCTGTAACATCTGGAAAAAATCACGAGAGGTTCCAGCAAATGTCAAAAAATCTAATCTAAACATTGGCTTGTAACACCCATTTTTCGAGTTAATTTCCCGTTTAATTGCTGACTTTCCTAATTTGTAGGAAAATGAGCAGCTCAGAGGAGGTATCATGGATTTCGTGGTTCTGCGGTCTGAGAGGAAACGAGTTTTTCTGCGAGGTAAGTCGAAAATAAAAAAAAAATCACCGTAATTCACTCAGTGTTTCTGTTCAAGGTGGACGAAGATTACATTCAAGACAAATTCAATCTGACGGGGTTAAATGAACAGGTGCCGCACTACAGGCAAGCTCTGGATATGATTTTAGACTTGGAACCAGGTTAGTTTGTGTTTGAGAAAGCTCCCATCTCGGGTCATGTCAAATGAAGTTCTAATTCTTTTATGAATTTTAGATGATGAATTAGACGATAACCCTAATCAATCGGATCTAATAGAACAGGCGGCTGAAATGCTATACGGACTTATTCATGCTAGGTATATTTTAACAAATCGAGGAATAGCACAGATGATAGAGAAATACCAGTCGGGAGACTTTGGATATTGCCCAAGGGTGTATTGCGAATCTCAGCCCATGTTGCCACTAGGTGAGTTTTTGTCAAGTTCTTGGTTCAAATGAAAGTGTTGTGCTATAGTTTGTATAATGGCTTTTCTAAGGAAAATCGAAAGTTTTGAAATCTGTAGATTATTTGAGGCTAGTTTTAGTAGTTACCACTATATATTTATAAAAAAGGTGAGCACTGTTGCCTGAGATTGTCAAATCATGCTACTTGTTCTGGTGTTTCTAAATATGTCAGTTTCATACATGAAAACCTGTAATTGTGGTCTTACGAAAATTAAAACCTAAACATAGTATTTCTCAAAAATATAAGCAAGAAGTTGAAAATTTCTCAGCAACACTGTATTTAAATAACATAGCAATCCCTGCATATTTTATGACTTACGAGAGTTTCAAGTGATGCATAAAACTCCCAATTATATATTAGGATTATCCGATGTCCCAGGCGAAGCAATGGTGAAATCCTACTGTCCCAAATGCATGGATGTTTACACACCAAAGTCATCTAGACATCACCATACAGACGGTGCCTATTTCGGCACAGGTTTTCCCCACATGTTGTTCATGGTACATCCGGAATATAGGCCCAAACGTCCCACGAATCAGTTCGTTCCTAGGTGAGTGAAATTAGCCCGTTTAGGTAGTTGTTTCCAATGAACAGAGGTCCCCGATAACTAAATCTTGAATTTAGAAGTGAACAAAAAATCTTTCAATTCGGTGTACCACAAGGGTCAGTGTTGGGGCCACTTCTCTCCACTATCTATCTCAACGACCTTTTTTTATGTCAATGCTGTAGGTGAGATTTATAGTTTTGCAGATGATACAGTAATATATGGAGAAAAAACGTGATTAAATTACAACTAAGACCATATTCGATATTAAAAAGTTCAAAAATTGGTTTAATTTTAAGCTACTCACAATAAACTTCAAAAAAATTAAATATATGTCATTCATGTTTTGTAATAATGGCCTACCAGAATCAGGACCACTAATACCTGTTGATAATAAATATCTAGAATTGAAGAAACTAAAAGTATTAAACACCTAGTGATTATGCTTGACAGAAAATGGGACAAACAATTAGTATTCCTGTCAAGGAAATTACGAAGTTCAGTATCAAAATTCAAGTATCTCAAAACATTCTTGAACATAAAATCCCTTGACTGAAGTTATTGCAGTTCAATCTTTAATGGGTAGTTTCAAACTAGTATTTCAAAATAAATTTTGAAAACCCTTAAATACCCTCAAATCTACCTTAGTGTAATTAATCCCTTAAACACATAGATCACAATATCAATTAACTACAATTTTTGTACCTGTACTAATGGTCTGTTTTCATGCAATCATAACAAAGTTGATGACCCATCATTTTTTTTTTATTGGCTTTGACATTTCGTCATTCATGACCCATAATTGAATACAACGTTTGTATATGAACCCTGTCTATTTACAAACATTGCATTTTTTGAGTCTCATCGAAATTTATTTCACGATATCTTTCACTACAGTTAACTCATTCAAAAATGATAATACTAGAGATTCTGAATAGTTTATTTTTCAAATTTTTAAAAAAATTCGTGAGCAGTCTCTGAAATGATTTTCGGTATATATCCTTACAGACCCAGACCCAAGAAAGGTACATTGAAAGATGAATAATTTGGAAGCCTTCTAAGGATTGATTGATATTTTGAAAACTTTTCGAAAATTCGTGAGCCTGTATGATTTTCAGTATATATATACTATTTCAGATGATTCGAAAATAATATACCAAGAAATTAAGTAAAAACCACTGCTCGTAACTCTTTTATTTCTCAGTATATATTTTATTGAATCCTCGTGAAGTTTTTGTATTAAAAATATACTCGGTTATGGTTAATCTTGTTTCCAAATCAACCACTGTACCATATCTATTTTGCACCATCAACAGAACATTCAATTCAATTCGGAATACATTATTTGTGTACCTCAAGGTCTCATTTTAGGGCCTGTTTCATTCACAGTGTATGGAAATGATTTTCCTAGAAACATGAATAGTTTGCAAAATTTGTTGCATTCAGGATGATTTTTTTTCCTTCGACAAAGGAAATAGGATGTATTGTTATGGATTTTCAATATTACCACTTTATTTTACAGATATTTCAACTCCCATGTATATGTATATTAGATTACTAGTGCGGAAAAATCATTTTCGCACGAATAATGTACACTATTTTTCCTACGACCACATAATAATTTCACCAAATAACGTATAAAAATATTTTGACGTTTCACACAAATTTTTCAAAGCCTGCTTCTAATATACAATAACAAGACGATTACAAGATTGCCTGACTAAAGTAGAGTTTGACATATGAAACTATTTAACGAAAATAAACATGAATTTTGAAAATTCCTTGCTTTATTTAGATGATTCAGAATGCTTTTAAATAGATGTTTGTTCAAATGAAACTCCAAGAAATATAGATGATATTGACGAGAAAATCGATTGAATAGTCCGACTGACAACCATTCTGTCTTCATTTATTTTCAATAATTACTTTTAAATACAAAATATTTGAAGCAATCTATTTGAAAAGTGTAATTTTTTCAAAATGATAAAGAAAAAAAGTATCCGCGGGCGAGGATCGAACCCGGATACTCTTCGTCAGAAGTCAATACGTCCCGCTGCTTTACGAACGGAGCGTGCGGAAAATACCTCAGCACGCTTGTGATATAAGCCTCTTTCCTTGTAACTATACAGTGCGATATACGTTACTTTCCCATATGGTCGTAGGAAAAAAAAATTGATTTCCCCTCATCTCATATTGCTATAAACTGTGATATATCATTTTGAAAAATTAAAAATGATAATTTAACCGCCCTACCTGATTTTGTTACGTTGGAACTACTTGAGGATAGAATGTTTGTTTTTAAAGATCTGTGGGTGAATGTTTGTCTCTGTTTTGTCATTTGATGAAATCACTTTTCCGTTTATTCACTTTTTTGACTTTTTAGGTTATTCGGTTTCAAAATACACCCCCTGGCGTATCAGCTACAGCAACAGGCTGCCTCGACGTTTAAAACCCCCTTGAGAAGTTTGAATTTCAACAACGGAAAACGCTAAAAGTGGACTCTTCGATAAATTGTAATTAAACTGCAAAAATACCATAGTTTAAACGTGTTACGAAGGAATTATATTACTTTTTTCTCCATTGAGTGACCCTTTATAGTTGTATATTCTTTTATACGTGGAATTGAGCCAAACGAGCCGTTTTCGATCTGTCAGTTTCGTGCGCTGGGGCTCCTCCGAAAAATTCCGGGGTTCGATGAGAAGTTGAATCCGCAAAAGTTCCGCCAAAGAAATCAACGAGTTTTTGTGACATATTGCTGTCGACGAAATATAGAAAATCATGAACCACCAGAATGATTTCTGTATTTAATTTTCGCGTTGTTTTTTACGAAACAGTCTTCAATGATGGAGGAAGCTTGCAAAAATTCACCAAAAGTCATCTCATACTGAATCCTCATCAAAGGAATGAGTTTTTTTTTTCAATGCATCGCGAACTCTTTGGTTTTTTTGTACGACTTTTGTGGGCCCGTTTCAGCGAGATTTCCACTTCGGATCTCGTCATTTGTAATTGAATTGCCCGAAATCACTGTTTTTAATAGCTAAAACTAGGTTATTTATGTTATATACTACTCTGTTTATAAGTACAGGGTGTTATGCTTGTTGGCCAAAGTTAATTCCGAAATATTGTTTTTTTTTTCTAGTTTTTGTTTTCAATTGTATATATTTCCGTGGATTTTGGCAAACAACGGATACCTCTGTAATGCTACGGTTTTAATATTATTAAATTAGTGATTATTGATATCTTTTGTTTTATTCTTGGGCTAATTCAGTTGACTCGAAAATTTTATGGTGCGCGAGAACGGTTTATCGCTTTTTTATAGAGCATCTTGTATTTGAACATTACCAAATCATATATTTTCGAAATTCACGAGAAATTTCGCGTATATAGTGCGAATTTCAAGTAAATCTGATGAGTTTGTATTTTTCATCATTTTTAGGGGTCTACCCCTTTGGATTTTGGACTTTTTTTCGAGTAATTTTTTTTTTCGTCGATCGACTTGAAATCAACAGAATACACTAATTTCATCATTCTGAATCGATTGGCGTTCGCAGAATTGCTCTATCTTCAACCGTTCGCGAGTTGAAAAGTTCATCCAGAGTTGAGAAGGAATTTTCGACGTTTTACTCCTCTTTAATGTTAAATCTTGAATCTGAGCATATACAAATGGTATATTTTCGAAATTATCAAGAATTTTCGCGTATATAGTGCGAATTTCAAGTAAATCTGATGAGTTTGTATTTTTCATCATTTTTAGGGGTCTACCCCTTTGGATTTTGGACTTTTTTTGGAGTAATTTTTTTTTTCGTCGATCGACTTGAAATCAACAGAATACACTAATTTCATCATTCTGAATCGATTGGCGTTCGCAGAATTGCTCTATCTTCAACCGTTCGCGAGTTGAAAAGTTCATCCAGAGTTGAGAAGGAATTTTCGACGTTTTACTCCTCTTTAATGTTAAATCTTGAATCTGAGCATATACAAATGGTATATTTTCGAAATTATCAAGAATTTTCGCGTATATAGTGCGAATTTCAAGTAAATCTGATGAGTTTGTATTTTTCATCATTTTTAGGGGTCTACCCCTTTGGATTTTGGACTTTTTTTGGAGTAATTTTTTTTTTCGTCGATCGACTTGAAATCAACAGAATACACTAATTTCATCATTCTGAATCGATTGGCGTTCGCAGAATTGCTCTATCTTCAACCGTTCGCGAGTTGAAAAGTTCATCCAGAGTTGAGAAGGAATTTTCGACGTTTTACTCCTCTTTAATGTTAAATCTTGAATCTGAGCATATACAAATGGTATATTTTCGAAATTATCAAGAATTTTCGCGTATATAGTGCGAATTTCAAGTAAATCTGATGAGTTTGTATTTTTCATCATTTTTAGGGGTCTACCCCTTTGGATTTTGGACTTTTTTTCGAGTAATTTTTTTTTTCGTCGATCGACTTGAAATCAACAGAATACACTAATTTCATCATTCTGAATCGATTGGCGTTCGCAGAATTGCTCTATCTTCAACCGTTCGCGAGTTGAAAAGTTCATCCAGAGTTGAGAAGGAATTTTCGACGTTTTACTCCTCTTTAATGTTAAATCTTGAATCTGAGCATATACAAATGGTATATTTTCGAAATTATCAAGAATTTTCGCGTATATAGTGCGAATTTCAAGTAAATCTGATGAGTTTGTATTTTTCATCATTTTTAGGGGTCTACCCCTTTGGATTTTGGACTTTTTTTGGAGTAATTTTTTTTTTCGTCGATCGACTTGAAATCAACAGAATACACTAATTTCATCATTCTGAATCGATTGGCGTTCGCAGAATTGCTCTATCTTCAACCGTTCGCGAGTTGAAAAGTTCATCCAGAGTTGAGAAGGAATTTTCGACGTTTTACTCCTCTTTAATGTTAAATCTTGAATCTGAGCATATACAAATGGTATATTTTCGAAATTATCAAGAATTTTCGCGTATATAGTGCGAATTTCAAGTAAATCTGATGAGTTTGTATTTTTCATCATTTTTAGGGGTCTACCCCTTTGGATTTTGGACTTTTTTTCGAGTAATTTTTTTTTTCGTCGATCGACTTGAAATCAACAGAATACACTAATTTCATCATTCTGAATCGATTGGCGTTCGCAGAATTGCTCTATCTTCAACCGTTCGCGAGTTGAAAAGTTCATCCAGAGTTGAGAAGGAATTTTCGACGTTTTACTCCTCTTTAATGTTAAATCTTGAATCTGAGCATATACAAATGGTATATTTTCGAAATTATCAAGAATTTTCGCGTATATAGTGCGAATTTCAAGTAAATCTGATGAGTTTGTATTTTTCATCATTTTTAGGAGTCTACCCCTTTGGATTTTGGACTTTTTTTCGAGTAATTTTTTTTTTCGTCGATCGACTTGAAATCAACAGAATACACTAATTTCATCATTCTGAATCGATTGGCGTTCGCAGAATTGCTCTATCTTCAACCGTTCGCGAGTTGAAAAGTTCATCCAGAGTTGAGAAGGAATTTTCGACGTTTTACTCCTCTTTAATGTTAAATCTTGAATCTGAGCATATACAAATGGTATATTTTCGAAATTATCAAGAATTTTCGCGTATATAGTGCGAATTTCAAGTAAATCTGATGAGTTTGTATTTTTCATCATTTTTAGGGGTCTACCCCTTTGGATTTTGGACTTTTTTTCGAGTAATTTTTTTTTTCGTCGATCGACTTGAAATCAACAGAATACACTAATTTCATCATTCTGAATCGATTGGCGTTCGCAGAATTGCTCTATCTTCAACCGTTCGCGAGTTGAAAAGTTCATCCAGAGTTGAGAAGGAATTTTCGACGTTTTACTCCTCTTTAATGTTAAATCTTGAATCTGAGCATATACAAATGGTATATTTTCGAAATTATCAAGAATTTTCGCGTATATAGTGCGAATTTCAAGTAAATCTGATGAGTTTGTATTTTTCATCATTTTTAGGGGTCTACCCCTTTGGATTTTGGACTTTTTTTCGAGTAATTTTTTTTTTCGTCGATCGACTTGAAATCAACAGAATACACTAATTTCATCATTCTGAATCGATTGGCGTTCGCAGAATTGCTCTATCTTCAACCGTTCGCGAGTTGAAAAGTTCATCCAGAGTTGAGAAGGAATTTTCGACGTTTTACTCCTCTTTAATGTTAAATCTTGAATCTGAGCATATACAAATGGTATATTTTCGAAATTATCAAGAATTTTCGCGTATATAGTGCGAATTTCAAGTAAATCTGATGAGTTTGTATTTTTCATCATTTTTAGGGGTCTACCCCTTTGGATTTTGGACTTTTTTTCGAGTAATTTTTTTTTTCGTCGATCGACTTGAAATCAACAGAATACACTAATTTCATCATTCTGAATCGATTGGCGTTCGCAGAATTGCTCTATCTTCAACCGTTCGCGAGTTGAAAAGTTCATCCAGAGTTGAGAAGGAATTTTCGACGTTTTACTCCCTTTTAATGTTAAATCTTGAATCTGAGCATATATAAATCGTATATTTTCGAAATTATCAAGAATTTTCGCGTATATAGTGCGAATTTCAAGTAAATCTGATGAGTTTGTATTTTTCATCATTTTTAGGGGTCTACCCCTTTGGATTTTGGACTTTTTTTCGAGTAATTTTTTTTTTTTGTCGATCGACTTGAAATCAACAGAATACACTAATTTCATTATTCTGAATCGATTGGCGTTCGCAGAATTGCTCTATCTTCAACCGTTCGCGAGTTGAAAAGTTCATCCAGAGTTGAGAAGGAATTTTCAACGTTTTACTCCCTTTTAATGTTAAATCTTGAATCTGAGCATATATAAATCGTATATTTTCGAAATTATCAAGAATTTTCGCGTATATAGTGCGAATTTCAAGTAAATCTGATGAGTTTGTATTTTTCATCATTTTTAGGGGTCTACCCCTTTGGATTTTGGACTTTTTTTCGAGTAATTTTTTTTTTTGTCGATCGACTTGAAATCAACAGAATACACTAATTTCATCATTCTGAATCGATTGGCGTTCGCAGAATTGCTCTATCTTCAACCGTTCGCGAGTTGAAAAGTTCATCCAGAGTTGAGAAGGAATTTTCAACGTTTTACTCCCTTTTAATGTTAAATCTTGAATCTGAGCATATATAAATCGTATATTTTCGAAATTATCAAGAATTTTCGCGTATATAGTGCGAATTTCAAGTAAATCTGATGAGTTTGTATTTTTCATCATTTTTAGGGGTCTACCCCTTTGGATTTTGGACTTTTTTTCGAGTAATTTTTTTTTGTCGATCGACTTGAAATCAACAGAATACACTAATTTCATCATTCTGAATCGATTGGCGTTCGCAGAATTGCTCTATCTTCAACCGTTCGCGAGTTGAAAAGTTCATCCAGAGTTGAGAAGGAATTTTCAACGTTTTACTCCCTTTTAATGTTAAATCTTGAATCTGAGCATATATAAATCGTATATTTTCGAAATTATCAAGAATTTTCGCGTATATAGTGCGAATTTCAAGTAAATCTGATGAGTTTGTATTTTTCATAATTTTTAGGGGTCTACCCCTTTGGATTTTGGACTTTTTTTCGAGTAATTTTTTTTTTTTGTCGATCGACTTGAAATCAACAGAATACACTAATTTCATCATTCTGAATCGATTGGCGTTCGCAGAATTGCTCTATCTTCAACCGTTCGCGAGTTGAAAAGTTCATCCAGAGTTGAGAAGGAATTTTCAACGTTTTACTCCCTTTTAATGTTAAATCTTGAATCTGAGCATATATAAATCGTATATTTTCGAAATTATCAAGAATTTTCGCGTATATAGTGCGAATTTCAAGTAAATCTGATGAGTTTGTATTTTTCATCATTTTTAGGGGTCTACCCCTTTGGATTTTGGACTTTTTTTCGAGTAATTTTTTTTTTTTGTCGATCGACTTGAAATCAACAGAATACACTAATTTCATCATTCTGAATCGATTGGCGTTCGCAGAATTGCTCTATCTTCAACCGTTCGCGAGTTGAAAAGTTCATCCAGAGTTGAGAAGGAATTTTCGACGTTTTACTCCTCTTTAATGTTAAATCTTGAATCTGAGCATATACAAATCGTATATTTTCGAAATTATCAATAATTTTCGCGTATATAATGCGAATTTCAAGTAAATCTGATGAGTTTGTATTTTTCATCATTTTTAGGGGTCTACCCCTTTGGATTTTGTACTTTTTTTCGAGTAATTTTTTTTTTTCGTCGATCGACTTGAAATCAACAGAATACACTAATTTCATCATTCTGAATCGATTGGCGTTCGCAGAATTGCTCTATCTTCAACCGTTCGCGAGTTGAAAAGTTCATCCAGAGTTGAGAAGGAATTTTCGACGTTTTACTCCTCTTTAATGTTAAATCTTGAATCTGAGCATATACAAATCGTATATTTTCGAAATTATCAATAATTTTCGCGTATATAATGCGAATTTCAAGTAAATCTGATGAGTTTGTATTTTTCATCATTTTTAGGGGTCTACCCCTTTGGATTTTGGACTTTTTTTCGAGTAATTTTTTTTTTTCGTCGATCGACTTGAAATCAACAGAATACACTAATTTCATCATTCTGAATCGATTGGCGTTCGCAGAATTGCTCTATCTTCAACCGTTCGCGAGTTGAAAAGTTCATCCAGAGTTGAGAAGGAATTTTCGACGTTTTACTCCTCTTTAATGTTAAATCTTGAATCTGAGCATATACAAATCGTATATTTTCGAAATTATCAAGAATTTTCGCGTATATAGTGCGAATTTCAAGTAAATCTGATGAGTTTGTATTTTTCATAATTTTTAGGGGTCTACCCCTTTGGATTTTGGACTTTTTTTCGAGTAATTTTTTTTTCGTCGATCGACTTGAAATCAACAGAATACACTAATTTCATTATTCTGAATCGATTGGCGTTCGCAGAATTGCTCTATCTTCAACCGTTCGCGAGTTGAAAAGTTCATCCAGAGTTGAGAAGGAATTTTCAACGTTTTACTCCCTTTTAATGTTAAATCTTGAATCTGAGCATATATTTGTAAAAATTTGTAAAATTTGTTTTTACGAATCACCCAGGTTTTCGGAGAAAACCCCTCAAAAGCAGAGAGCTTGTGCGAGCAAGGGAGATCCGGGACCTACAGTTTAAATAAAAGTGGAATCCGAACCACTTTAGCTCAGTGGCAGGCTGTCCCGGGGATCGAACCCGGGCCGTCTGGGTGGGAGCAAATACTCTAGCACCACGACCAACTTCACTTATATAAATCGTATATTTTCGAAATTATCAAGAATTTTCGCGTATATAGTGCGAATTTCAAGTAAATCTGATGAGTTTGTATTTTTCATCATTTTTAGGGGTCTACCCCTTTGGATTTTGGACTTTTTTTCGAGTAATTTTTTTTTTTGTCGATCGACTTGAAATCAACAGAATACACTAATTTCATCATTCTGAATCGATTGGCGTTCGCAGAATTGCTCTATCTTCAACCGTTCGCGAGTTGAAAAGTTCATCCAGAGTTGAGAAGGAATTTTCAACGTTTTACTCCCTTTTAATGTTAAATCTTGAATCTGAGCATATATAAATCGTATATTTTCGAAATTATCAAGAATTTTCGCGTATATAGTGCGAATTTCAAGTAAATCTGATGAGTTTGTATTTTTCATCATTTTTAGGGGTCTACCCCTTTGGATTTTGGACTTTTTTTCGAGTAATTTTTTTTTGTCGATCGACTTGAAATCAACAGAATACACTAATTTCATCATTCTGAATCGATTGGCGTTCGCAGAATTGCTCTATCTTCAACCGTTCGCGAGTTGAAAAGTTCATCCAGAGTTGAGAAGGAATTTTCAACGTTTTACTCCCTTTTAATGTTAAATCTTGAATCTGAGCATATATAAATCGTATATTTTCGAAATTATCAAGAATTTTCGCGTATATAGTGCGAATTTCAAGTAAATCTGATGAGTTTGTATTTTTCATAATTTTTAGGGGTCTACCCCTTTGGATTTTGGACTTTTTTTCGAGTAATTTTTTTTTTTTGTCGATCGACTTGAAATCAACAGAATACACTAATTTCATCATTCTGAATCGATTGGCGTTCGCAGAATTGCTCTATCTTCAACCGTTCGCGAGTTGAAAAGTTCATCCAGAGTTGAGAAGGAATTTTCAACGTTTTACTCCCTTTTAATGTTAAATCTTGAATCTGAGCATATATAAATCGTATATTTTCGAAATTATCAAGAATTTTCGCGTATATAGTGCGAATTTCAAGTAAATCTGATGAGTTTGTATTTTTCATCATTTTTAGGGGTCTACCCCTTTGGATTTTGGACTTTTTTTCGAGTAATTTTTTTTTTTTGTCGATCGACTTGAAATCAACAGAATACACTAATTTCATCATTCTGAATCGATTGGCGTTCGCAGAATTGCTCTATCTTCAACCGTTCGCGAGTTGAAAAGTTCATCCAGAGTTGAGAAGGAATTTTCGACGTTTTACTCCTCTTTAATGTTAAATCTTGAATCTGAGCATATACAAATCGTATATTTTCGAAATTATCAATAATTTTCGCGTATATAATGCGAATTTCAAGTAAATCTGATGAGTTTGTATTTTTCATCATTTTTAGGGGTCTACCCCTTTGGATTTTGTACTTTTTTTCGAGTAATTTTTTTTTTTCGTCGATCGACTTGAAATCAACAGAATACACTAATTTCATCATTCTGAATCGATTGGCGTTCGCAGAATTGCTCTATCTTCAACCGTTCGCGAGTTGAAAAGTTCATCCAGAGTTGAGAAGGAATTTTCAACGTTTTACTCCCTTTTAATGTTAAATCTTGAATCTGAGCATATATAAATCGTATATTTTCGAAATTATCAAGAATTTTCGCGTATATAGTGCGAATTTCAAGTAAATCTGATGAGTTTGTATTTTTCATCATTTTTAGGGGTCTACCCCTTTGGATTTTGGACTTTTTTTCGAGTAATTTTTTTTTGTCGATCGACTTGAAATCAACAGAATACACTAATTTCATCATTCTGAATCGATTGGCGTTCGCAGAATTGCTCTATCTTCAACCGTTCGCGAGTTGAAAAGTTCATCCAGAGTTGAGAAGGAATTTTCAACGTTTTACTCCCTTTTAATGTTAAATCTTGAATCTGAGCATATATAAATCGTATATTTTCGAAATTATCAAGAATTTTCGCGTATATAGTGCGAATTTCAAGTAAATCTGATGAGTTTGTATTTTTCATAATTTTTAGGGGTCTACCCCTTTGGATTTTGGACTTTTTTTCGAGTAATTTTTTTTTTTTGTCGATCGACTTGAAATCAACAGAATACACTAATTTCATCATTCTGAATCGATTGGCGTTCGCAGAATTGCTCTATCTTCAACCGTTCGCGAGTTGAAAAGTTCATCCAGAGTTGAGAAGGAATTTTCAACGTTTTACTCCCTTTTAATGTTAAATCTTGAATCTGAGCATATATAAATCGTATATTTTCGAAATTATCAAGAATTTTCGCGTATATAGTGCGAATTTCAAGTAAATCTGATGAGTTTGTATTTTTCATCATTTTTAGGGGTCTACCCCTTTGGATTTTGGACTTTTTTTCGAGTAATTTTTTTTTTTTTGTCGATCGACTTGAAATCAACAGAATACACTAATTTCATCATTCTGAATCGATTGGCGTTCGCAGAATTGCTCTATCTTCAACCGTTCGCGAGTTGAAAAGTTCATCCAGAGTTGAGAAGGAATTTTCGACGTTTTACTCCTCTTTAATGTTAAATCTTGAATCTGAGCATATACAAATCGTATATTTTCGAAATTATCAATAATTTTCGCGTATATAATGCGAATTTCAAGTAAATCTGATGAGTTTGTATTTTTCATCATTTTTAGGGGTCTACCCCTTTGGATTTTGTACTTTTTTTCGAGTAATTTTTTTTTTTCGTCGATCGACTTGAAATCAACAGAATACACTAATTTCATCATTCTGAATCGATTGGCGTTCGCAGAATTGCTCTATCTTCAACCGTTCGCGAGTTGAAAAGTTCATCCAGAGTTGAGAAGGAATTTTCGACGTTTTACTCCTCTTTAATGTTAAATCTTGAATCTGAGCATATACAAATCGTATATTTTCGAAATTATCAATAATTTTCGCGTATATAATGCGAATTTCAAGTAAATCTGATGAGTTTGTATTTTTCATAATTTTTAGGGGTCTACCCCTTTGGATTTTGGACTTTTTTTCGAGTAATTTTTTTTTCGTCGATCGACTTGAAATCAACAGAATACACTAATTTCATCATTCTGAATCGATTGGCGTTCGCAGAATTGCTCTATCTTCAACCGTTCGCGAGTTGAAAAGTTCATCCAGAGTTGAGAAGGAATTTTCGACGTTTTACTCCTCTTTAATGTTAAATCTTGAATCTGAGCATATACAAATCGTATATTTTCGAAATTATCAAGAATTTTCGCGTATATAGTGCGAATTTCAAGTAAATCTGATGAGTTTGTATTTTTCATAATTTTTAGGGGTCTACCCCTTTGGATTTTGGACTTTTTTTCGAGTAATTTTTTTTTAGTCGATCGACTTGAAATCCACAAAATGTCTATCTAGGATGTGTACTCTGCGATGTTACAAGAGCTACATACTTGAAATTTCAGGCAAAAAAAATAAAATTCAAATCGTAGTATCAAATTTATTATTTTCAAAAGAATTTACAAAAATGTTGTGTCAATAATGATGATTAAAAATAACTCGTTCGGGGATATAAAATTTAACAACAATATACAATCACTATTAGTACAAGTCCAAATTGATCACGCATTGTTAACACTGCTACCACGTCTCCATTAAAATAATCATCTCGAAACTACAGCACGATCTGAACTCGAATCGACCTCTAAAATCGGTCCATGATCCCCCAAGAACAAATAAAAACGAATATGTGCAAGTTCTCTACGAACTACTGTACCGCACTAATGGGTATTCCACACGGTACATAACCGAGCCCACTACTGGTCCCTATGTATATCAAAGACATTATTTGAGCAGTATATTTCAAATCAGGCAAGATTAATCAATTGCTAGCTTCAACTAAACAATCACTAGGGTCTCAGATAAACAATCTGTTAGGAGGAAGATATTTCGGAGATTTAAAGAAGCTGTCACATCGGAATCGGCAAACGCGTTCAGCTCCGAAAATGTACAATATAATACAACGTCAAACGACTAGGAAGCTGAAAGGTCTAATGTTAAAATCCACAAAATAGTTCAAAGATAAAAATACGAGTCTAACGTCGACAATTCGGGGTTGGTAGGTAGCCTTTGCTTCGGTCGGACGATCTCGACGAAGTCGAGCATTTATCACCTTGGCTACCCTCGGAGATGTTTCTGCCTATCCCTCCCTCTCTGACAAGGATTTCGTCGTCTATAATCGCTTCTACAAGTCGTTCTTGTTCAGCTGGCTCTGCTGTTCTAGAAGCTGCGCTAGGGATTTGGGGCCGTGGCCGCTGAAGAGAGACTGCTGCGGCAACTGGTTAGTGGCGCTCTCTGGCGGCTTGGTGTTGCGCAACTGCCCCGCCAGATTCGGTGTCCAACTGTTGTTGAATAACGAATATCCGGGAGTGGTTGTTGGGTTTTGTGAGAAAGCGTTGTCTTGAGAGGGAGGCTGAAAATATAATCATTGATTCAGAATCATTAACGATGTATTTTGATAATAAAAATAATAATAATGTTTTCCGAGGATAGTAGGCGAGTAAGAGGGCTTCTAGGCCACTAGTACAAAAATCGCCGCTAGATGGCGCTGGTGGCGTTACAAGTTGAGAGGCGCCAGTGAGTTGGAAGGAGACGTGTGTCGTAATCGGTGCAGAGAAAGATAAACTAAGCATCGAAGCGATCCATCACTGCGCCTCCGATGCTTTGTCCGGTAGAGAAAAATTGCACGGCAAGATTTTTCTTGGTTGTAGTTGTTGGCACAAGATTCATCTGAACGATATTGGGAGATGTCAAATTTCATAGTCTTAACTTGAAAACTCATCAACCACCAGATTCTGAGAAGGCGACAAATTATTCATATTTTTGTGATATCTTCAATTCTTGATCAATATAACTCTCTCTTCAGTAGATTAATCTCCAATATCTCATTTGAATCGTTAGTACACATAAACATAACCCAACTTCCTGTCATTACATACTGCAACGCGCATGCGGGTCAATTTCTTATTACCAGACGTTAGCATCTGAACGCATAGAACGCGCCCGACGAAGGATCTGAACGCATTCCAAATGTTTCATAGCATCGAAATGTATCGAGAATGTGACGTCATATTCGAACGTTAGAAATGGGAAGCATAGTACCGATATTTCGAATATGACGTCACATTCCGATTCTATAAAACACTTCTAATCATCGGAGTTATTGTGGCGTCAGAGTTGGGGTAGGTCACGAAACTGAATCCAAACAGATTTGTTTCTTACGTAGTTTTGCACTGTACCAAGTGAGTTTTGATAGTCAGCCATTCTGAAAATAGCAAACTCATATATGCTTCAGAAATAATTAGTGTTTGTAGGTTATGCATTTTTAATTGATCTGTACCTATATTCGACCCTTTGTGCACAATCCACTGCTAGAGATGAGAACAATAATGTCCAGACCAACAGGGTATCAACAACTGAGGGGAATAGAAAATAATACCAATGCGATTCCGTGCCATGAGATTTCTCAACAAAATGACAGATGTATCGTCGACAGTAATTATGCGTGTTCAATCAAGCTACGTGTCATGAAGTTGACGTTTAAAAGTATGCAGATTGAGATGGGGTGTTGCCGGTTGTAAAATTAAGAATTGGGTTTGGGGGGATGGGGCGTTGTCGGTTGTAAAATTAGTCATTGGGGTAAAGGATGTGGGTAAATATAACATAAAAACAAACTGTGTTTCAAAAATAGTATATTGTGTATCTAGTAGTAAAAGCAATACATTCCCGGACGACAATGTAAATTGTTGGCCGAGGCGATAAGCCGAGGCCAACAAGCATCGAAGTCTGGGAATGTGCTTTTACTACGAGGTACACATACTATTTTTTCTGAAATCGCAATCAGCATTATCATAAATTAAGGAATTATACTTATTGTTTGCGTGAATTCATTTACTGTCTAAAATGCATACAAGCCGTCAAAAATTTTCCCGGATCGTTTACGATACGGGAAAGTACTTTTTCTACAAGCGTGCGTGTTTCGCCCTATTCCCGCACGCAATTTAGTTTGAGAGGTGTCATATTCCCGCACTAGTGCGGGAAATATTTTCCCGCACGCTAATGTCACTTCAAGTGAGTTTTTCCCGCACTAGTGCTGTAATAATTTTTCCCGCACGTGAAAGTTTGTTCAAGAGCATCACATAAGATGTTTCAATGCTCTTGTAGAAAAAATCTTGATCCTTACTCATACGGAAAGGTACTATCCCGCACTCGACTGCTTACCCGAACTCCGCTTTGCGTCGTTGGGGTAACGGCAGTCTCATGCGGGAACAGTACTCTTTCCGTACTTGTTAGGATAATAACTATTCCCGTACAGTTTAGTGCCGAAAACGGTCCGGGAAAGTTTGTTGCTTAGCAACGGACTAAAATACTAGATTAGCGTATTTTGAGGCCTGAAGTTGCTCCGAGAAAGTGGGCATTCTTGAAAGATTTCAAAAAAACATCATTTATGAAAAAAAAACATGGTAGTTTAACGGAGTCCTAACGTTTCAACGTGCGATCCCAATGAGGTAATACGGGATGTCTCAAAATACGTTGTTTAATAAAAAAACATGGCGGCGTCTACGTTAGTGAAGGAAAAATGTATACAGGGCGTTTCATTTACGTGTATTAGAGGAAAAACTGTTCAGGGTGTTGCATTAAAAAATATGCATAACGACCCATGGAAAAACGTATACAGGACGTCCCATTAACGTGTGTTGAAAGAAAAATATACAGTATGACTTAGTGAAAAATTATACAGGGTGTATCACTGGCGTCAGCACCATGAATCGTCGGGGAGCGTGGTGACTAATATATGGAATTAACGATGTTTCGGATCTTCACGATTCATCATAAAATAAGCACTTCCGGTTCGTAATGGTGAATTCGGATTGCCCACATCGAAGAGAGTCCAAATCTACAATAAAACGACCAATTCCGGCCGTCCGATTTCGATAATTTTGACATCAATGGATTAGTCTCGATGTCAAGAAACATAATTAAGCATTCTTTCATTGGATATTGAGAATATGATGAAATTTTGTCAGTAACAGCCCTATCCCCCAAACCCAATGTTCAATTTTACAACCGGCAACACCTCGTCTCAGTTTGCTTACTATCCACTTCATGACACGTAGCGCTCTCAAACAAACAAAAGCACCGCTGTCATACTGCACGGACGGATCACTATCATTGAACTGAATCGTTTCGATGCTCACTCTATCTTTCTCCGCACCGATTACGTCACAAATGTCTCTTTACCATTCACTGGCGCCCTCAACTGCAACTTGTAACGCCACCAGCGCCATCTAACGGTGACAGTATAAGTTTCTTGTGAGATCTACAGTCACTAGTTGAAACTTAACTTGAACCGAGCTATGTTTGCGTTATCACACTCAAAGCTTTGAGCTTTGAGTTGGTCGGAACAACACAATTGTCGGCTGCATATCAGTGAGTTGATAATCATCTGATTTTGGATTCCAATCAAGTTTCAACTTGTGACTGTTGATATCGCGAGTTACTTTCAGGATGCATTCGTTTTAATTTCGAGAGATCTCATAAAACCGTTCTGATAAGTGGGAAACCACGAAACAGCTGTCGGCGGATGATGGAACTCTCGGACTTGAATCGAAACCATTCTCTTCACTTTATATTCGCTGTAATTTTCGGTGATAAATATTATTACTTGAGCTCTACCGCCTCAAATATTCAGTCGACAGAAAAAAGTTTGGACAACTCTGGAGCCAATATTGAAACAACTGAAAACATGGTACAGTAAATTATTTCAACTCACATTCGACATCCTCGCCATGCTGCTCCGAGGGGGTCCGACAGCCGTGCACGGAAGATTCGCCTCTTTCAGCATGGCCTGCCGCATCGACATCCCCTGGTTGGTATTCTCGAAGCCCACGTTACCGCCGTCGTTGACGTACCCCCCCGAATAGCTGCCCCACGGCGACCCGAACATGTCACCGCTGCCCTGACTTCCCGTCGGCTTGCTCTGCATCATGGCGCCCCCTTGCGGCGGAGGCTGCAAGAAGCTGTTCAGATTACTCGGCGGCGGGTACGTGGGAAAGTTCACCGCGTAGTCGGATCGGTAGCTCGGCTGCGGCGGCGGCGGCTGCTGCTGCGCCTTGTTCTGCCACCAGGAGGCGTTCGGCATCAGCGGCACGTCTTCGCGCTTCCACGCGTTGAAGGGGTGCGACGACGGGAACGAAACGTTCTGGTAGGGCGTGGAGGCCGGCATGAACCCGCCCGGCTGCTGGGGGTGCGCCTGGTAGCCCAAAGGCGGCGGCTTCTGGCTCAAGTTGATCCCCAACGGCTTGTTCGGCATGTTCTGGTACGGCGGCATCATCTGCAGGCCCATCCCCGACAGTCCGGCGTCCTTCTTGGGGTACTGGTAGTTGGTCGCGGCGTCCCGTTGCATGTTCGGGACGTTTCGGAGGGCGGTGAGGTAGTCGGGTTGCGAGGGAGGGGGCACGGGGAAGGCGGGGTGGTTTTGGTTGAAGGACTGCGTCCTCAGGGATTGGTTGAGCTGTTGGTTTTGCTGTTGTTGCTTCTGTTGGGGCTGCGCGGATTCGAATTTCACGGATTTTTCCTTGTCCGTTTCGTCAACGGTAAATTTCACCTGGAAGGCAGGTAAATATTTCATTTATTCGTTATTTATGCAGCTACCTTATGTTCATTATTCATTTGTTTTTCTGGAATTTAGAAGACATCTTTTTATGTTATAAAGTTCACATTCAAAAATTGACGTTTTCGCTTATTTCTCAAAGACCAATCTCAACATTTTATAAAATTAATTACCTCAGCATTTGAAAAAAAATGTAAAATTCAGCTTTTCAAAAGTTTATGAAGAACAATTTTTCTAAAATGAACTCATAACTCTTGAAATTCAGATCCAAGTCTCTGAGTTTTATAAAAGGTAAGATTTAAATCAACAACAATTAGCTCTCAACATTTTATAAAATTTTTACTCGAAGTTTAACAAATCAGACCTTATAACTTAATTTTAATATTAATCCAAAACCAAAAAGCTTTGTCAATAAGTTTTTTATAACTTCCGATAATAAATTATATTTTGACGTTGACTTTGATTCACAATATATCATGAACTGTTACTTACATTTTAGAATGTTGAATTAAATTTTGACCTGTATCCAAAAGTTACAAAAGATCTAGTGATGACAATTCAATCACTACCTTAGGAATTTTTGGCTGAGGTATTTGTATAACTAAAATGTCCGCCAAACTCACAACATTTTACAGAGTTTCCATTTTAATTTGAATCCGGAAATTTCAGAATTTCAACCTCCTACTTTTCGAAATTAGATTAAATTTTGAATTCCTACCTAGTAAGTTATATATTTTATTAAATTTCTTTTAAAGCCTCTAAAATTCTTATTTGATTTTCATTTATCTTCAAAAAATTTAAATGTCAACTCAATATTTCAATTAATTACGTTATTGCTTATAACAGAAACATCATAAAATTATTACTTCCACATTTTACTAAAAGTGGAGTAATTACTAAATTTCATAAAATGATTTATTTACATCTGAAACTTTTCAAAAATTCTATATTAATCAGAGTGCTATAGAATTTTGTCAAACTTGTTTTATAAAACTGTCAACAATTTAGACAAAACATTTCATAACTTCAACTTGAACCACTGAATTTCATAAACTCAATTCAAGAAAAAAACAATTTCTAAAAAAATCTGGATAGAATCTTAGAATTTAAGGAAAAATCGAGAGCAGATTTTCAAGTATGGAGTTTTACTGAGGATGAATATAATAATAATAACAATGAGTTTATTTGCAATAATATATAGAGATTTTAAACAGACAAAAAGGAAGTCAACAGCAGAAAATCAGCTCCATATTTGTGGATATAATAAGAACATCTAATGACATCTGTTTTGGAACAAATAATTGAGGATAACAAAATAGAGAAAAAGGAATATATAAAAATTAAAAAAGACCAAACCAATGAACATACTCAATGTGACAATTTTGTTACCAATAATTTTCAAGTGTAATCATTTGTTTTGGCAATTTTGCATAATCATTTACCTGTTTACTTTCCTCAATCTTCTTGAAAATCGACTGAAGAGCGACATTCTGTTTCCCTCTCTTCAATTTCATCGCTTCAGCTTTGTTATTCAACTGCCCCACATTCACGATATTAGCAACGGACAACGTCGAATCGCTGGCATTTGACGTGAGCAACTCTCTCTCCTCCCTGGATTTTTCCAGAGAACCTTGAGGCTTCAGAATGCCGGCTTTCTTCTCGAAACCTTCAACACATAAACGAAAATCATATTATTGAGGTAAGTTTGGAATGTATATGGATTAAAAATAACAACGGCCCCAAAGCTGGACCTTGTGGAACAGCAACAAAATTCCCACCAAGCTTATCAGATAATAAAAATATATACGCAAGTTGCGATCGTCACTCACTCTTTCGTTGACCGACGTCATGCGTTTCCATCACACTGAATGATTTCATTTCTTCCAACAGAGCATTCGTGGGATCCGGTTGTATGCAAACCGGCTCGAAAATAATCTCACCATCGACCTCATTCCTAAAAAAAACGCTTTTTAGACCGAACGAACTACATAGGACAAACATGACAATTCTTCGACTGGGGAAAAACTCACTTGAGTATCAGTTTGTTACCGTTCACGTCGATTTCCGTCAACCACGAGCTCAGTCTCACCAGACGTTTCATTCTCACCAGCTTTTCGACTTTGGAATCCGTGATATCTTCCTTGAAGTCGAAATCTTTGAAATTCTTCGCCAGAGGCAGGAAACCCTGCAAAGCTTTGTCTTCCGGCAGAGGAATTTTCGCATCTAGAAAATAGTTTCTAAAAATTGAGTTCGTTTAAGATAAGCGTGAAGTTTTTGGAACGTTACTGAATAAACTGAACCGTGAGAAGACTTAGGATATACAGTAGGGTGAAGTAATTAGTTACGGATGAAAATAAAATGTACTTACATTTGTTGTAATTGAAACCCTTCAAGTGTTTCTGAACGTTGTTCAACAACTTGACGAGGCTAGGCCAAATTTGCAACCTGTTGGTGAAGACTTTTTCCTTAAGTACATCCGGATGATTTTGAATGAAATACAACAAAAATTTCACTGCAAGAGAAAAAACAAATGAACCGCTATCGAATATTAAACAAATTTGCCGTCATTCGTCACATCAATTGTATATTCTAACGAATATTTCAAAATTGTTTCTTCACGGTCAAATTATTAATATTTTATATTTTTTATTTTATTTTATATTTCATATATTCCATATTTCATATATTCCATATTCCATACATTTCATACATTTCATACATGTCATACATTTCATATTATCATATATTCCATATTTCATACATCATATATTATTCCATATGTCATACACTTCATATTGCATATTTCATACATCATATATTTCATACATTCCATATTTAATACATCATATATTTCATATTTCATACATCATATATTTCACATTTCATTTATCATATATTTCATATATTCCATATATCCCATATATTTCATATATTTTATATATTTATTTCATATACTTTATATATTGATTTCATATATTCCATACATTATTTCATATATTTTTTATATTTATTTGATATCGTATTACGTCGTATATTATATATTCTATAAACTGTCGCTTGTCATAAAATGATGAATTTCATATTTCATATATTTTATATTCTATAAACTGTCACTTGTCATGAAATGATGAATTTCATATATCATATATTTCATATATTCCATATTTCATATATTCCATATTCCATACATTTCATACATTTCATACATGTCATACATTTCATATTATCATATATTTCATAGTTCATACATCATATATTCCATATTTCATACATCATATATTTCATACATTCCATATTTAATACATCATATATTTCATATTTCATACATCATATATTTCACATTTCATTTATCATATATTCCATATATCCCATATATTTCATATATTTTATATATTTATTTCATATACTTTATATATTGATTTCATATATTCCATACATTATTTCATATATTTTTTATATTTATTTGATATCGTATTACGTCATATATTATATATTCTATAAACTGTCGCTTGTCATAAAATGATGAATTTCATATTTCATATATTTTATATTCTATAAACTGTCACTTGTCATGAAATGATGAATTTCATATATCATATATTTCATATATTCCATATATCCCATATATTTCATATATTTTATATATTTATTTCATATACTTTATATATTGATTTCATATATTCCATACATTATTTCATATATTTTTTATATTTATTTGATATCGTATTACGTCGTATATTATATATTCTATAAACTGTCGCTTGTCATAAAATGATGAATTTCATATTTCATATATTTTATATTCTATAAACTGTCACTTGTCATGAAATGATGAATTTCATATATCATATATTTCATATATTCCATATATCCCATATATTTCATATATTTTATATATTTATTTCATATACTTTATATATTGATTTCATATATTCCATACATTATTTCATATATTTTTTATATTTATTTGATATCGTATTACGTCGTATATTATATATTCTATAAACTGTCGCTTGTCATAAAATGATGAATTTCATATTTCATATATTTTATATTCTATAAACTGTCACTTGTCATGAAATGATGAATTTCATATATCATATATTTCATATATTCCATATTTCGTATATTTTATATTTTTATTTCTAATATTCCATATATTTTATATATTTATTTCATATATTTTATATTCTTGAAACTGTCACTTGTCATAAAACGATGAACCAACGCACAAGACAAAATAGTACATACCAGCCGGCAGAGCATAGTAATCCATCAACCCATCGTCCATCTTGAGCGTATGAACGGGAACCAACAAAGCGCACAGAGATCCGGCTATGAGCTCCAACACGAGCTCTCTAACTTTCTTTTCGTCCGCGGTCTTCTGGTCCGATCCCAGATGGCTCAGAGCGTACAAATTGATGATCATCATCTTTACGAGCATGTCTTTCGTGAAGCTTTGAGTGGCGACGAGGGCGGTCATTATGGAATTGAGGCTTTTGACCGACAGCTCCGCCTGTCTCAGCTCTGTGCACGTGTGAAAGTAACCGTGGGTGCACAGGAAGAGTTGGATGAATTCGTTTACCGTCATTTTCGTTTGGATTTTTTCGGACGGGCTGTAAATATTAACAGTCGAAAATTCAACAGAGGAATTAAAGTTTGAAGAATATACCTATCCATGGAAAACAAATGTGAGTATAATAACGAGATAGCTAACTCATAATAATGACTTATGTTATCTCATTCCTCAATTTTCCGATACCTCATTATGATGAAATACTGTTTTCAATTATAATGGCCAATGAGATAACTATGTCTTATTATAATAAGTTAGCTATCTCATTATTCTGAGATAGCTAACTCATAATAAGGCACCAAGCTCATGAGATATCACACTCATTATAATGAGATAACCAACTCATTTTAATGAAATCCCCAACTCATTATGATGAGAGGCTTGAGTCATTATGGTGAGATGCCCAACTCATTATGGTTAGACGACCAACTCATTATGGTGAGATGCCCGACTCATTATGGTGGGATGTCCAACTCATTATAGTGAGATGTCCAAATCATTATAATAAGATACCTAACTCATTATGATAAAATGCCGAACTCATTACGATGAGAGGCCCAACTCATAATGAAATGCCCAACTCATTATAATGAGAGGCTCTCTCATTATGGTGAGATGCCCAATTCATTATGGTGATATGACCAA
Source organism: Chrysolina americana (assembly GCA_958502065.1). Taxonomy (NCBI): domain Eukaryota; kingdom Metazoa; phylum Arthropoda; class Insecta; order Coleoptera; family Chrysomelidae; genus Chrysolina; species Chrysolina americana. The sequence goes on from OY293414.1 coordinate 88,500,200, forward strand.
CTCATTCTGGTGGGATGTCCAACTCATTATGAGATACCTAACTCATTAAGATGAAATGCCCAACTCATTATGAAAGGCACAACTCATTATGGAGATATGCCACACTCTTTATAGTGAGACGCCCAACTCATAATATGCCCATTATGGTGAAAGGTCCAACTCATCATAGTGAGATGTTCATTATAGTGAGATGTCTAACTCGTTATGAGATACCACACTCATTATAATGAGATGTCCAACTCGTTAAGAGATACCACACTCATTATAATGAGATGTCCAACTCGTTATGAGATACCACACTCATTATAATGAGATACCCAACTCATAATGAAATGCCCAACTCATGAGAGGCACACTCATTATGGTGAGAACCCAAACTCATTATAGTGATATGACCAACTCCTTATGGAGGGATGCCCGACCCATTATAGTGAGATGCCCATTATGGTGAGATGTCAGTCAACTCATTATAGTGAGATGTCCAACTCATAGTGAGATGTCCAACTCATTATGAGATGACTAACTCATTACAATAGATGCATGCGTGCCCACACTGCATTTTTAACCCTGTATGAGAAATGCATGCCTGTCGACTTATACACCCGTGCCTGTCGGCGTGAGTAAAAAACGCAGGGTGAGCACGCACGGAGTTGGGATGTTCTAGGTTGAATAACGAAAACCCTGCATGGGCACGCCTGTTTCTGACTCAGCCTACTGTATTATCAGAGCTCTTTAAAATTTTGATTACTGACATCACTGATGAAATATGAGAAAACGGAGGAGCAGTAGCAAAAATATTTTTTCAATGTTATCTTATTATGACGAGATACTAACTCGTTATGATCAGGTAACTGAGTCATTATAATGATAACATTTATTCTCTTGGGTTTGTTTACATCAAGTACAAAGAAAGTTTTCGTAAATTTCATTGAATGGATAAGGAATATTCCACAAAAAGCAAACCTTGAGAGAGGATATACACTTTTTAAACAAAAATGTAAAGAAATCCTTTTTATGAGTATTTGAGATATGGTGCAAAAACTACAATTATTTCGAATATTTTTTTTATAATTTTTTTTACTTTATTTTTTCAACTGGCAATTCTGGTGAGGCATGAAACAGACGAATTACTGCGTTATCTTCAATAATAGTAGGTGTTCTTCAGATCCACATTTGATGTATTTATAATGAAGGTCTCAGGAAGATGATTTTTTTTACTATATTTCTGATGAGCTTACATTAGTTGATTATTTTGATTTCCCTAGGTTATGAAGCTGAGTCTAAGCTAAATATAGTTTCTTTGTAATATATTTTTTCGGGTATTGGTACTACTTTCAGGCCCAACAAAGGATCCTTGAGGAGCATCAACGTTGATAAGCCTGGCTGCATAAGTAAATATTTACATTTTTCCATATCATTGCGATACTTCAAACAAACAGTGTGGCGTTCTTGTATTTTTAATATAATCCAGTTCAATTTACTCTAGTGAGATTGAACTGATAAGATATAAGTACCTAAACATCATAACAATAAAAACATATGAGTGTTATTTGACTCACCTCTCCTTATCAATGGCCGAGCTGAGAGTATTCAACAAATTTGTGGCAGAAGCGGGGAAAGGATTTTTCACAGCAATGCCCCTTACGTAGTAAAAAACCGTAGATAACTTATTGCCCTGACTAGCCTCCAGAAGGGCAAGCTGATTGTAAGGGTGGCCACTTGTCGTTGAAACCATAATAGCTTGCCTAAAACAAAATTATTACCAAAAAAAATGCTTGATAGAAATTTGTTTATATCCAACTTACTTATAAAAACTTTCGGCCTGTTTTCTCTCATTCCTGTACCTGGCGATATCTCCAAGATGCACCAGGCAGTACTGGCAAATATACAGACAGGAAGATGCTTGAGGCAAGTCAGGAAGCTCCGAATTCTGATTCGACTGGCCAAACACATTACCTCGTCTTCGGAATGGCAAATCAACGTCAAAAGTATTGCACAACTCCTGTAACAGACTGATATAAAATCCAGAGGCAGATTCTAGAGCCCAGGTTAGGAGGGCTTGGCAGTCTGATCGATGAGGGTTCTACAAAAGACAAACTGTTATTCAAAACACTGAATTTAGGATGATTGTTAACCTTTTTGTCTCTCGATAGTTCTTGTAAACATGATATATGATTTTTGAAGCCAATATTCCACAAGTCTTGCTCGACTTTTTTGTCGAGCGCGTATTCTAGATCGAGCACCAGCACTTGGTGGTAGATGGTCTGCAGCTTTTGTTGGTCAGTCCATGCTTCTGCATTGTTCAACCAGTCGCATTTCCTCGAGACTTTGATTTTCAAATCATCAGCTTGCCTGGATGTGAAAAAAATCATTATCAAATTACTTCACGAAGGAAATTCCGGTACTTACTTCAGAACCTGAACAGCTGCTTTGTAGCCCATAATAATTTGAGGTTATAAGTTGGCAGAGTTGGTGGGAAAAATGATCAATTCTTTTTCGATGCTCCTCAAATCATTTTGAAAGTTTGCTGGGAATTGCTTATCAAGAAAAAAACAACAATTTCTTTCACGATATCTTGAATACCATTTTACAAAAAACTTCACACCACACCTGTCAAAATTCTAATGTCACTTTTAATTTTTAAGTTCAATTTTCAAACCCGTCGGTACCACAGATCACTGTAATTTTTGCTGCAATCACAGATTTCAACAGAAACAAGTCTTAACGTTTGAAGTGACGTAAAGCGATATGCAGTGCCTGTTAAACATTTGAATTTGTATTAATAATAATAATATTGGAAATATAGAGAAGTCTTCTAGAAACTTTGTGGGTTGTGGAACATCTCGAAACCATCGAAGGATTCTGAAGAAAATTTCGACTACGGTCAAAAATACCCATCTCTCCACACATTTCCACAAATAATGAGAAAAATATCTGATAGAAAGCAACTATTTATTCCCCTATGGACATTGAATTACATCCATCCATTGAATATTATGCTTCCTTTGGTTGGAAATGACCATCAACACACTACACACGACCATATATAATTCAAGATTTTTTTCTCTCATCCTCGAATAATAATTCGAAAGTAGTTAAATAGATACGCTACTGATTTATGGCAATACAATACAATATACTTTGTATCAGTTCAACCAAATAAATATAGATGTCGCACCTTTTAGACAGTAGTTCGTTGCGTATTCAGCTTCTACTTGTATTTGAGGATATGAAAATTACAATGTGAATTAACAAAAAAGTAGAGCCACAATAGGCCATTGGCCGCAGTGGAGGGCCTGATATGGGCCCACTCACGTTCATACCTAACCTAACCTAACAGAAAAGTAATATTATTCAAAATCACAATAGCGTACTGTTTGTTACATGACGAAGTTTGAGAAGTTTTCATACGGTAGCCAATCAGAAAACTGATATCATATTATGGATGAGGAATGAGGAAATTATGGTAGGTAACTAAAACAACCGAGTTTGTTAACAGAAATTGCTTCTTGTCTCTAAAGTGACATGGCATTCGATCAATAGGTATTTAAAAAAAATCAAATAAAGGTCAAGTTTCACTACTGTTTTATGGATATACTGTCAATTGCTGTGGTAGTAGTTTGGATACTTGCACAAAGATGTCGCTCACTACATTTGGGTTTTCTAACCTAACCTAATTTAGTTGATTTTAGGTTAGGTATAAAGTCTTGCATATCAAATTTTGATACAAATAGTTTTCCGAAAATGCTAAAATCAAAACTATTAGCTTTAGAAATGAGATCAGTGGCTGTATCGGTGTGTATGGACAAACACGAATAATCGTTCAGATTCATGACTGAAAAGTTTTAGCTCAGGGCATGGTTTTCTTCTGCACCAAAGCAGGGAGAACTCAAGAAACGAAGGGAAGAACTAATGGCCAGAGGATTACCGAAACAAAGACCTATCGAGGGTGTGAAACACATAGTCCTAGTTTGTTCTGGAAAAGGCGGTGTAGGCAAAAGTACCACATCAGGTTAGCATCTGCGATACGTGAACATATTATTAACTTTAATGGTAAAAGATACTGGTTTTCAGTAAATCTAGCAGCCGCCTTGAAAAGAAACTACCCCAAAACAGGGGTGGGGGTGCTCGATACAGACGTATTCGGGCCGTCAATACCTCTGATGATGAATTTGAATGATACACCCCTACTAAACAAAGAAAATCTGATGGAGCCCCTCGTGAACTACGGGGTGAAATGGTAAGACTTGTCGAAACAAAGTGAAAAGTGGTCAAAGTTTGTTCTCCTGCAGTATGTCAATGGGGTTTTTGATCGAGAAAACTTCCCCGGTCGTATGGAGAGGTCTGATGGTGATGAAAGCGTTGGAGAAGCTGATGAGGCAAGTTCACTGGGGTGAAGTGGACTATCTAATCGTCGACACACCCCCCGGTACTGGGGATACGCTTTTGAGCCTCGTACAAAATCTGCCGATTGCAGGTACGGCGTAAAATCTTATACTCGATTAAAATATAATTACCGTGCTCGTTTTTATGTGTACAGGCGTAGTGCTTGTCACTACCCCTCAGACTGCGGCTCTGGAGGTGACCAGAAGGGGCGCCGCGCTGTTCAATAAAGTGAACGTTCCGATAATAGGTATAGTGGAAAACATGAACTACGTGAAGTGTTCAGCGTGCTCAGAGAACATCAATATTTTCGGACAAGGTACCTCAGCCCTAGCCGCTGATCTGCAGTGCGATATTCTGGGTAGTTTTCCACTCGATCCTGGGATATCTTCCAGTACGGACAAGGGTATTCCGATAGTTGTCCAAGATAGCGAGAGCGACGTTAGTAAGCGATATAAAATTGTAGCCGATCATATAGTGAACTTTTTAGAAGAATAAATTGTGATTTACAGAAATCTGCGTATCATTTGCTAGGGATCTACCTGTATTTATTTCTATCAACATTGAAAATAATACTTCGACTACTGGGAGATAGATGGCAGTAGCAATTGGAAACGAATGTTGAATAAATTCAACTCGTGAAACATTCAAGATCAGAAGAATCATTGTTCGAACAGAAAGTTCATCTCATTATTTCGACTTTATCAAACTCAATATCAACATAGCAACTAATGGATAGACTACACTAAATCGTGACACTAGTGCTGCTTTTCAATTGTCGACTTACTCTGAGTAGCTCTTGAAGTGGTCTGACAGACCACGAAAAATGTTCGAATTAAACCCCGTTCATAAAGTCAGGTGAAGTTCAGTAAGGTCAGTTCAGAGTTAATACTGGGCCGCTTTCCATTACCCTAGCTCAATCATTGACTAGAAAATGATATCTGTCATAATCCACCAATAGCAAGTATGGAGTGCACCTTCCTGTGGCCACTCAAAAGCGGCTATAGTGCTATCATATATTTTAACCAATGAGAGGTTTCGTCCAAGTTACCTATCAACCTAGATCTTTTTACGAAGGGCTCTTATCTCTTTCCTGTTAGGGAACAAGCATGCATTTATTTTTTGGCTTTACTGTTTCAATTTGGATCTCAAAAATTTCATTTCAAGATAATAATTCATCAAATCCTGTTTTTATCAGAAGTCTTAAGTTTATCGCTATCCGATTTAAACACATTTGACCTTGACGTCTACTATCTTTCCTCACCCTCAAATACTGACGCTCCTAGTAGTTATTTCCGGAATAATGAGTGAAAGGAGCCGTCAAAAACCTTCGAAGAAGCCCGTAGCGCTAGGGAGTGCTGGCAAAAAGCGCCGCAAAGACGCAATTGCAAAACTTTAAAAAAGAGGAGCCCCCAAACGGTGAAACTTTGAACCGTGTGAAGTAACATTACATACATCTGTCGCTAAGAGTACTTTTTCAAATGGGATGTAAAAAGTAGCATTTTAGCATTTTAAAATATGAATTGGGAGAAAGTCTACAAAAAATTTCAAATTCTAAATCTGTCACTTAGCTTCTTGGATGATAACGTTCATGTGCGAATAAAAATATTTCAGAACGGGGATACATGCCTGTCCCCTAATCCTGTGGTACCTATCGTGTATACAAATTAAAATTGCATCAGCTTTATGTCATAGTTTTGGCCATCATAAGGTTCCTAGATACATTTTTGCGTATTCGACGTCAAGGTTAAATAGTATTTAAATCGAAGAGCAATTTCAAACCTCAAAATATCGAATACAAAAAATGGGGTATAAGGAAAAAGTTTCGTGATGACAACAAAAATAAATAAATCACCTGTTGCTAGGCGCTTCAATTTGCGAACGCGCTAATGAACCATGCGTGACAGGTGACAGGCGTAGTTCCTTTGATAATCTTCACAGTAGCGTAGCATTTCCAGTGGCAGTCCTCACGATGGGAAATGGGTATGAGCAAATATAGCGAAGCCTCCTTACAGCGTCGTACTTTCGGCAATCGCATTAAAATCGTGGCTCAACATTTTCGACAAAGCCGCCTGGTTTCGACATTAGTTTTTAAATATTTTTCAAAAATACTTCTGTACAAAATAATATATAAAACGATGTCAAATACACTTGGAATTTATTCCTCGCGAATAAATAAACAAAGCCATAGTAAAAATATGTAATTTATTTAGACCTAATAATAACAACCCACTCATATAAAATAAAAATTTAAAGTACAACGAAATACATGGAAGAAATCTCATTACAAAGTTTGAGCGTGAATATATAAAAAATAAAAATAACATCTTTCAAGTATCCACTTTCACCTTATACACGATTGCACAGTCTGGTTAAATAAAAATCGGGGGCGTTCTGGAACTGATTACAGGGCGTTCTGGAACTGATTACAGGGAGTTCGAGAAATTAGGTACGAAAAAATTACAGCCAAAATTCTTTGCTGACCAAGCATAAAACTCCGTTAATCTGAACCACAAATATATTTATACGTTTTAGTTTGAAAATTATCAAAAGTCCTAAGTAAATCACAAGTTCCATAATATGCTTATGAATTCCATAAAAATTCACTGAAATGACATTCTACCGAAAAAAAAACAAACGGTTTAAAAATATTCAATAAGTAGACAATTTCAGAAAGGAAAATTTATGAATAAAATCATCAACACATAATTATAAACAATCCAGAAACTTTTATAGAAATTCCATACATATCAAAATTGTATTTATACAGGGTGGCTCGAAAATGTAATGCAAGGCATTAAAGTAGGAAAAAGAATTTTTTAGCAAAATCAAAAAAAAAATAGAAACTTCGAAAATATACCATGAAATTGAGATCATATTCCAGAAAATTCCGAAGACACTCCAAAACTTGTGTAAAAGATCCAGGAGTTGATGGAAAGGATATAAAATAGGATAGCACGTTGAAGTTTTTGTGTTTTTATTCAATGTCTAGAGAGTTTTAAATGTATTCCAAAGGTTCCATAAATATTCCCTGGAAACTAAGAGCAGTTCAAGAATTTTCAACGATATTATGGAATCCGCAAAATAATTGTCACACGAGTATATCCAGGAATTTTCATGACAATTCAAACAATTGATAGTCTGCCAATCATCAACAGAAAAACTATCCACGGAAACCCCAAAGCATTCCAGAACCCCATCGACCTCGAAAACATTCGAATCTTTGTCTTTTGACCGATAAACAACAGAGTGAAATATTTTTGCGACAACCTTACATAAAAATATATATACACACATTTTTGAATAAACGGCCCCAAATGGATCCGCGGCAGCTCAAAAAACGGCGCGTAAAGTTGATCCCACATCAATTTCAACGCGGTTTCGTACCGCGTAATATATAGAGAAACGGAAGGTACAGGAAAAAAACGGCTTGAGTTTTTGCGTCACAGAGTCCCACAAATTGTTCAGTTCAGTCAGTCGATCGGTCGAGACTACCATCTCTTCTTGTGCTCGTCCATTGAGACGCCCCCGGGGCCCAAATAAACGATCATCAGGAGACCTCCCACTACCGATAGCGTCTGGAAGCAACATAATTAGGTTAAGCCAGCGTGGAGTTAAGAACATTAAAAAACCACCAGAACACCAAATGTATATCGATATCACTTCGTACGAGTTTCGTCGCCGAAGTTGACATCCTCAGCAGCTGTAAGCTCACTAGTAGTAACTATACCGGTTAATTCAAATTCCGAGTGCCACCATTGTGACCAGACTATGAAAAAACACTAATCAGAAAGTATATACGCTAATATCACTTGGGATTTTTATTTATTTTTTCTGACCACCAGTTTTTCTATAAAATGAATAAAGAGGTTTCGTGACGTCACGTTCATCAAAATTAAACTTGGCAACGTCGTATAAGTTGTACGCAAGAATTCCTATCCACAACACTTCCCAATAGGCAATCCGCATGGTTCAATCAAAACTCTGTTTTAGTTGCGCGTGCGTGGTGTGCAATGTAATTTTAGGTTAAGTTGAGGATCAACTTGGATATCAAGGTCCAGTTTGGTTGGATTAGATCATGTTCCCTTATTTTTTAAGCCATTAAAGAAGGGAACATGATCTAACCTAACCAAACTAACCTTGCTACCCAAGTTGAATACTTGGGACTACTATACCGACTTCGCATCGATCCAAATATACCGCCTTGGCCAGGATAGTTCTGATTGGTTCATACGGATTGCCTATTGGGAAGTGTTGTGGATAGGAATTCTTGCAAGTTGTACACCATGGAATCCCAAATTATCGCTACATCTGGATTGTGTTCTATGATAGTTGTCATTTGATACCAGATGGGTTCGTTCGTCTGTTTCAAGGAGCAGATCAATACCAATTGTTTTTCTCTGTTTAACTCATTTGCTTACCTTATGTGATACAAGATAGATGCTAATAGATCAAATCTGTATGTTGGAAACTACAGACTCTTGAATATTTTATTCTCTAAGGTTAAAGCGGTTTTGAAATTCAAAGTTTTGTTGTTTGTGTTGAGTAGTTTCTGTATTCCCTATAACCGTGAAAATGTCTTAAAAGTACTTTGTACCCGGTTGTCTGAACACCAGTGAAAATTCATATAAACCCTGTGTTCTGTGGTAATAACAACTTCTGTTCCATGAGAACTGTCATTATAATTTGCGGTGTTGCCAACAATAGTTTTTCATCAAGACAAGTTCGTTCAGAAAATTTGAAAGTTTCAAATAATATAAAAAGTTCAATTATATCTGGATGGCTTATAATCAGCCAGTAGCTATATTTAATGGGAGAAAGATAATCCCTATTTCGGAACGTGGATTATGGTGGGGGATGTTTCCGATGAACGTGACGTCAGAGGCACACTATGAAATGCGATATTTCTCTTAAATAAAAATAGTAGAGTGGCACTCGTTGATAAATAGCCATTTTAGACTATTAATAATCGATTGAAACGAGTTTTACAAATTTTTTTTCTAAATGTAAAAGGTCTATTACTCGGTATACAAAAAAAAAATATTGAAAAGTATTGAAAAATTCGTAGTACGGGTGAATTAAGGTGTGTATATTGGGCTGGTGAAAGGATGGAGGCATTTTAGGCATTGTTACTGTTTTATTCGCGATAGGAACGAATGCTAGAATATACCAGTCATCATTCAAAAACGGGACCATATCTCCGAAATTACTTGAACCCCCCAAACATTTTGTTTGGAATTCGGATGGTGAAAGCACTTTTTATCATGATCTGGAATTGATAGACCGAAATTATGGCCACCACGACCTCCCGATTTAACTCTAATAGATTTTTCAATTGAACGGCATATTTTCATAGCCGAACTGAACTATGAGAAAAAAACAATTGAATATTTTCGTTTAAGAAGTTGAGATTTTCCAATTTTGTCATTCACTTACTGGGTCTCCTTTTTGAGGTACCCCGTGATTTAATCAGTGAATTTGATAACAGTGTTGAGTCGATCAACCTTGAATCTTGATGATCCAGTCACATCATATCATCAGAAATGCTAAATAGTAAAGTACAGTCTATTTTGCAGCCTTAGAAAACTCATTTTTTCGGAATGGAAAATAATGCATAGCATAACTTATCACTCTAATTTCGTATAGGCAATAATAATAACAATAATATTCATATAAACACCCATAGCTTATGCGGCTGAGGACGGCATTCATTATTTGCCGTGGCGCAGTATGTATGATACAATAAGTAAACTTATAGCTCCTGATTTTTTTTGTGCAGATTTTGTTTCTCAATTCCATCCGCACCAAAGGTTCCCATACAAAAATCTGATCAGGGTGAAGCTTCAGTTTTCTTGGCCAACTTACCTGGAAAAAGTCGTATTTCAGAAAGTCGCGCAGCGGCTTGTAATCAGGAATATTCCACCATGCGTTGTGGTAAAAGTTCAACGTCGAAAGCAGCAAGACTAGAATCAGAGCTGAGAGTTTTGTTTTGTAGCCTATCGTCACCAGGACCATGAGAGCTGATCCTAAAAGATCCAGTAAAATCTGAAAAAAAATTACATAATTGATGAATTATCTGTAACAGATTTCAAAAGACATGATGTTGCTGTTTTTAGGAAATGAAAAACTCATGATGAAGCTGCTGTTTTTTTATCTGAAAAGATAAGATTTACATTAACCTTGTCATTAGACTAGATAATAATGACAACAGATAGTATGTTTAGTGTTTGAGCACTTCAATAATTTACATTAAAAATAATAGAAACAGTTTGGAATTGTATAAATGAAAAGATCAAACTCATCAATAGAAATACTGAAATTACTTTGTATAAATTGTAGTTTTGACCTGGTTGGAAAACTACTTATCTATCTCAAAAAATTACATGTCAAGAAACTGTGGTGAACAATGGTGTACCACAAGGGAGTGTATTAGGGCCATTACTCCTCGACATACATCTGAATGATTCAAATTAGATTCTGGAATCCATACTCTGGATCCAGAACAATTACCAGCACTTTTTTTAGTTTCTAAAAACAACTTAGCTGAAAAAGAACTGCTACATATATTTTCACCTACCTGTAAAAAACTAAACTCGAACCGAATCAAGGTGATGAACATGAAAGCCAGCAATATGCGACCTGTCAGTTGCAGATAGTTCTTCGGTTTATTATCTCCCATAGATGGCACTCCTGCAAAAAGGCTTTTGGCCTCGCCCCTACTTTCAGCCAAGACGAGCAGAAGAGCTCCAATCAGAGCCAAATTTCTGAAAAGGAATTGAAGATCCCACAGAATGGAGTAGGCTAGAGTCTAGAAATAACATAAATAAACGTGAATACTGAACTTGAATATCACATACATGAAGAATGATAAGTGGCCCTGTATTGGTACCGTGAGGCATAACTACTTTTCCAGAAACTCACTCATTGAAGTATTTCTACATACCTGGAGCACAACAATGAAAAACAGCACCCCACAAGCAATGTTCACTTGGTAACGTACTATAACCATCGCACAGCCACCAAGCTGTCCAATTAGGTTAATGAGGACAAACAGGGTGGCTAGGACCTTCCCACAACCCCAAGACATGTCCATGTACTCTCTTTGCTCTGTCCATTGGAACCACATCCGTAAACCATCTTCAAAGAAGGTGGAAATTAAGCACAGCCTAGCAAGGGTTGGTAGTATGTGTTTCAATTTTCTTATTACCTGAAAAAAATGTTAAATTTAAGCCCTATAAAAAAATAATCGAGTGGACAGACAATTTTAGTTTTTCAATTGGTGATATCTTCAATTTATAAAAGGGTAGACTATGCTGCCTCACAAGCACTTTGACCTATTAGATCTTTTGTACATGAGGCCCAAAATGGAACTTTGAGGAACATTTCCATTTAATATAATCAGTTTGTGAAACCGTGAAGACAAAAATTTGTTATTCTTTCATACATTTGTGGAAAAAAAACAAGGTATACCACAAAAGGATTTTTATAAATTCATAGCTTGATAGCTGAACTGTTAAAAAAAGAATATGGAACTGAATATTCCACAATATTAAACATTGTATTGAATAGATATGATGACAGTTTTCATGATAATACCTACATCATTATGAGTAACATAATTGGAACAGCACATATATGTTTAGCCAATAACCTTCACATTTAGAGAATCATGTGTATGTGGCGAAAGCTTGAGAGTTGAAAGTTCAAGAACTATTATTTTGAAATTAAAACAGTCAACCATATGTTGCATGTGCCCTATTTTCAAAGTATAACCTATAAACGAAGAAAGAGATTATCGTTAATTTCAGAGTAATAAACCCAATTTTGGGAATTCAATTGCTATGAGATTATAAAACAGAAAATTATCATCATCTACTACAGCATTACAACTGAAGAATTCATAGGGTGACGTGACATTTTCGGTTTTTAAATAAAATTTGGAAATGGTACACTTTTTGAATAAAACTCATTCTATGATTTATGGAATCATTTTAGATGTATTGTCAAAAACTCACCCCATCAGCTAAATCTTCCGCTGTTGAAATATATTCGCTTGGTATATTCATTTTTCTAAAATTTGGGCCAAAAGCTCCACGCAATCAGAACCCCAGTCAAAGTCAAAGTCAAAAGTGTTTAAAAAATATAAACATGGAATACTGAATATAAAAACCATCACAGACAAATCTGTGATCTGTGTGTCATTGTTCTGTGGTGATGTTCCGTGTGACATGGAATTCTATTTTTCATCCATGATGTGATTACATAAGGGGATTCAGATACATTCGTGTCCACACCGCATTTTTAACTATGCATGATAAATGCATGCCTATCGACATTTACACGTGTGCTTGTCGGTGAGCGTGAAAAATGCAGGGTATTTGGGATTTTCAAATAATCCCCATGTATTTTTCACCCTCAGGCCGATTCAGATAGATGTGTGCCCATTCTTCACGAGATAAAAGATACAGTGAAAAAATAAAATACATCGGGATTATTTGAAAAACTCAAATAGCATTACTCCATCATTGACAGAATTATTACAGAACCAAATAAAATATGTTCTTGAGATAAAAACGTGAGTAAAAGGCGTTCAAACCGCTCGTGCTTCAAAAACCCTGCATGGGCACGCATGCATCTGAATCGATCCAATCCAACCTTTTAATTTCTATAAAGAGATGGCGCTACTCAATCCACAACGCCGTTTTAGCATTCGCGACCTGCGCGAATGGTGCGACACCTATAATTATTTCGTTGAACTGATGTAATGTTGCAAGGTCTTGTTTTGCCATAAGAGCTAGTGTATCTATTTGATCTGTTCTCTCATAATTAATCGAGTTTTGGATATTAAATTGAGTTTGGTGATATTCCTTCATGTTCATAGTTTCAGAATATAATAACTGAAATGGCGGCAGAATTAAGCAATCCAAACAATAGGCGTATTTGCTCAGTGCCCCAATGCTTAATGCAACATCAATAGTACCAAACACAAAGTTTCTTTACATAATTCTACCATTGAAAACATAGAATTAGGCAAAAAGTGGCAATGACTACATATATGAAAATGTTTGATTAACATATTTCAATTATCGACATCTTCAGCAATTTATTCAAATTTGAATGAGAATAAAATTGAACACTATGTATGGTCTCTTATGGAATTTGTAGGCTGATCACCATGACACAGTTTCGCGCCTTAATTCTGAGCGCCATCTAGCGGGAACGCATTTCGCGAATAGAGAAAAGAAGAAGACTAGAAGACGAGAGTTCCTTAACATTCCTAACTTCAGTCTGCAGTGTTCACTCTTCAGTGTTCAGTCTTTAATGTTTTTATTATTTGTGTTTGATAAATACTGAAAATAAGTATTACATTTTCATCTATTAATATTTACTAGTCAAACCAATCTTAAGGTGAGCTGCTAATGAATAAATTAATAATGTTTCTAGTATACATGGATTTATAAATATCAGATTTATTTACCTAACCTTGTTACAGAAATACCACAAAATGATTGAAATAACGTGTAATGATCGTTTGGGGAAGAAAGTCAGGGTAAAGTGTAACCCTGATGATACTGTGGGAGATTTGAAAAAGTTGATTGCAGCCCAAACAGGAACAAAATGGGATAAAATTGTTCTCAAGAAATGGTATACAACATTCAAAGACCATATACAGCTTCAGGATTGTATCCTTTTCATAAATAGATGAGTTGAATAACAATAACGCCAAAGTTTTCAAACTTCCATTCTTTTATCCATAAAAATTCCAATAGTAAAGATCTCCAGAATGTTTTCCTCCTCATTTCCCTCATTCTAAAACCTTCCTTCATACTAACATAATAAACAATTTCATGAAACATGCTTGCTTCAAATGACGTGCCCACTGATTTTCCTCTGATTGAATTGTCTCTTGTTTTCATGAACCATATGAAATAATTTCCTTAATTTAGTTTCCAAGATGAAATTCACGATGGAATGAACATTGAGCTCTACTACCAGTAAAATAAGGACAAAAACTGTAATTTAAGGATTTAAGTGTATTTTTTTTGTAAATTGAATAAATATAAAAAGTAAAAAATTGTGTTTGAACAGACAAGGAGTTCTAAAAAACGGGTTCTAGATTTATAATATTGAAAATATAAGTTATCCTCATTATGTTTCTTGTGGCAATAGGTGGAAAAGTAGGTACCGGACTTGAAATGGTACTTTTGTAGGTAAATATACCGAAATTTTCCCATTTGGGATAAAATTGTTGGTCATTATCACTCTGCCATTTAATGGCAAAAATACTTACGTGGAAATTCTTGGAACTTTCTTTGTATTAAACTTTGACCAACTTCCTCTGATTAACAATAATGTATGGCGTCAGTATGTCAGAACCTTTCTACATAATTCTCATTTGGTGAATGATTTCTATGGAGAACTTTTGGTGATCAGTGGATTGCCAATACTGTCTCATACCATTGGCATTGGCCACCACGTTTACCTGACATGTCACAATTGCCTTTTTTGGGACAATGAACAGAAATCTGAAGAAGTGGTGGATATTGGATATTATCATTCTTTACGATCAATGTTTAAATTGAAATAATGTCTAAGTGTGGATTCATGCAGCAACAATTAACAATTATCAAGTAGCAATTATCAATTAACCATTATCAATTAGCAAGTATTGAAAATGCTGCATTCATGCACCCAAATTAACAATTACCAAGGTACAAGTGAGCATGCGCACAAAGCAGATCCGTGCCATTTGAGTTAACCTCACTTTGTCGTAGAAACTGTTTAAACATTCAGATTCTATTCGTTTTCCAAACGTTTATAATCAATTTTGTGCATTCACGATTATCATTGAAATGGAAGCTACTCAAACATTTTTTTTGTTGATTTTCCATGCTTTCCGTCATTATACTGACCAATCCACGATCATCTGCGTACTAGTTGCGCACTAGAAGAAAATCTCGTTCAATTAGAGTAGAAAGATAAAAGTTGGCCAACTTCTACTTGTTACTTGATAATTGTTAATTGTCTGCATGAATGCATTTATTGTAATACAAGGAGTTCAACTTGTACTTGGTAATTGTTAATTGATAATTGCTACTTGATAATTGTTAATTGGTGCTGCATGAATCCACACTAACATTTATTCAACTATTTTTGCATGTGCGCGAACATGTATACAGATGCGCGAGCACATGTTCGTTAATATGCGCACACGCATGCGTAAGTAATGTTATTCTGTAAACGCAGAGAGAAATTCAGCGATCAGCTTCACAAAAATGAAGACTACTTTTTAAATAATAGAACGTAATTACTTTAATCCACATACCTAAAATGAGAATGGGATTGTTCCGGCTTCGTCGGGTCTAGTCGGTAAGCAAGGTAAAGGTAAGTTTATCGGCAGGTTGTGTGCGAGCACCTGCTTTGATTTCACTTTTTCATACCAATTACTGAACCGAAGATTTACCGAAAACAATTTCTCGCTTTCTTCGCCCTTATAACGCTGGCTTTCCTTGTGCCAATTCAGGTTGTGGCGTGATATATTCCATGAAGTTCACATCTTCTCCTGTTTTCAGAATGTTCGCAAATTATGTTTCTAATTTTTTTATTCTTGTTCTAAAATATTCCTATTTCGAATAATTCTGGAATTGAATTCTTACTTTGATAGTGTTTTTATCATGTTTTAACCCATCTGTGAAAATTTCGTACAAATCCGACTTTTAACCATATTCCCCACCATTGCCGTAATTTAGCAACAATAACCTCACCTCTACTCACTCAAATCAAACCACTCCTAACAGTCCAAACCTCGAACACAAACGATCACCATCGGTAAAGAATTATTGGCGACCTTATGGCTATTCTATCGTCATGCCGCAGGTCGTGGATAAAAAATTGGCACGAAAATATGAGCACCTTGTGTATAAACATAACTGAGTCGGCCCTCTGGTAGTGCATTCGGTACTAAGCCGTAATTGTCAAAAATAAAGCATAATCAAGTAGGCTGGTGTCTTCTGTTCGATCTCACAGTTTTACAGGTATAAGTGCAAACACCAGGGCTTTTAGACATCTTAATTATAGTCGAGCAGCGATGGATATTCTCATTAACAAATTTTCCACAAGGCAAAAAGTCAGTCAGCTTATTCACATTCCCAATAAATTCCTCCGATCAAATAAAACAACCTAGATGAGTAAATCGCCGCTCCGCCTTTAAATTCGTTTCTAAGGGACATCTTCGCTCACCGGCAGTGTCGTGCGTAGTTAAAAGAAACATTGCGGTTCAATAAAATAGACATAGTGGAAACCCAATATGGAAAGGAAACCCATCTGTGGAAATTTCGTATGAATTCGACAGTCACTCATATTTCCTACTCTTTCCGAAACTACAATAACTACACGAATTATATCACAACTATATCAGAAATTCAAAATTAAAATGTATGACAGCTTCAATAGTTTTTGAAGAAGCCAATAAGATAACAGAATAAAAATAAAAGTCGTGAACGCAAAACGCCGTTATGCGTAAGCTGCCGAACAGTTTTCTGTCAGCGATGTAAGCACAGCGTAGCGGAGAATCGGGAACTAGGACGTAATGCAATAGGTGGTGCCGTCCGAAAAGATCAAAACAAAATCGAATCATTGCAATCACCAGGGTTTTTAGATATCTTAACTATAATAGTATATAACGTCAAACTATCTTTTTGTTCCTAAATTTATTACCAAAATCCTAGGAAACCCCCTCAAAGATTTCACAGCGATTTTCAGTGGCTTTTTTTTAAATTTTATAGTGGGCAATACATTAATATATGTTGTGAAAACTAATGACTGCAAATAGAAATCCTATAAAAAATAAGAGTGATAGGTAAAAATGAACTATCTACTCGTATATGAAAATGGAGATGAACATTTTGTTCTGAACGAATCCAAACATAATGTAAACACACGTTAAAAAATTATGTGTATGCTCCATTTGGTAAATGTAACCTGGCTACAATTCCTCAAATTTTATGGCACTCAGAATTTTAAATTGTTGCCAAGTAAATTAAAAAAATGGTACAAAGTTGACTGTCTTCCAGAATTGAATGGAAAGAGTTTTTAACGTGTGATTGTTTTACGGTATTCAAGAACACATGGGCTTTTATATAGTTTTTTAAAATTCGTTTAAAAGTGTTTTGTGACTTTCTTTTTCTGCGGATACCGAATAGCAATTGTATTATATTTATCATCGGTATGAATCTTAGTGGCAGTGATCGCACATGTTTTTTTGTCCGTTCAAAAAGATTGTACGAGGATGTCCATCGTCTATTTTGTACGTTCATTGAAGAATTTTTATTTGTGTTTGTGAAGTCTACCGTTAAACGTGCGATCAAAAAAATAATCTTAGGTTTATATAGGGTGGAGTATCGCCTAGAGAAAGACGTTCTCTATTATCTCGACGAAACTCCAATTTCTTACGACCCTACCTAGGCTAGGGCGGGGCGGAACTCCGCAAATTGGGGGTGTGCTGGTCAAGTGCGCCAACAGAAAACAAAGTAAAAAAAAACAAGTCTATGCGTGCCCATGCAGTGTTTTTGAAGCATGGACGGTTTAAACGCCTTTTATTCACGTTTCTCAAGAAAATATTTTATTTGGTTCTGTAATAATTCTGTCAATGCTGGAGTAGTGCTATATTTGAGTTTTTCCAATAATCCCGATGTATTTTTCACTGTATCTTTTATCTCATGCAGATTGCAGAATGAGCTCACATGTATTTGAATCGGCTTTAAAGGCAGTGAAAAATACATCGGGACCATTTGAAAAACTCAAACAGCATCACTCCAGCATTGACAAAATTATTCAAGAACCAAATAAATTATGTTCTTGTCATAGAAATGTGAGTGAAGGGCTTTTAAACCGTACGTGCTTCAAAGACCCTGCATGGGCACGCATATATATCTGAATCTGCCTTTATAGGTATATTTTGCAGCTATCGTAGGTATATAAAAAAGTTTTTGATTAGTTTGGAAGTAGGGATATATTTTAGAAGTGTTTTATGAATATATTTTTGCAAAGGGCAAAAAACCTTTTTGCCAGCAGTGCCTCTGGAGTCACAATGCAAGAGGGACCTTGCGAAACATGCAAATTTATTAAAAATTTTCATATTTTTAGAGTACTCCTGTAATCCATATGCATAACTTATTTGCGATAAAATTCGCTAAATAATTGAATAAATTATAACTAATCAAAACAAAACAGTAAAGATTGAGGTAGCTGACCGAACTCCGTCGTACCGAGTAGGAAAAAAACCAACCAGAAATTCCCAGAACCCCGTAAATCGCGAGCAAGCGGCAATGCCGCTCGTCGTCCGCCGAGGACGACAACGAGCGGACCCTACCCCCCACTCCTGAATTCTGCGTTGTGCTTTTCCTTCCCGCCGCCTCGCACTATTCGAGTTCGAGACGCAGAGGTGAATGTGTAGCGTGTCGACTTTTTGAACCGCGCCTGTCATTTTTTTTTTAATTTCCATTGTCGCGAACCACCAATTCGCGACAAAGAAAACCACCCCGGGGCGGTGCAGTACTGCTGAACAACCTGCTCAGGGCGGCAGGTGAGTGACCAGTGATTTGTGCAAGTGTCGATCCGGAGCAGCGCAGCCTACTTTGTTGCAAGTGGATTTATACCTACTTTGTGTGTGAGTGTGTGAGTGCCGTTGAAAAATGTTTACATAGCGATAATCTCGCGATTGTGTTTTGTAGACTGCTATTTTCGTTGCTTTGCCACGTAGTGGGCATATGTAGTAGGTTATTTTCGGTATGGTACCGTTCTGGACAGATTGGACGTGTTTTGTGGCCAGTTGGTCGCTGTGAGGTCGCCAGCTCGGTTATCAGTTTACTGTCAGTGGTGGAAACAAATTTTTATATACAGTGTGTGGTAGAGTGCTGTGAGAACACGTGCCGACGGCCAGGAAGGCCGTGTTTTTGGATTATAAGACTTTTTCGAATTGATTTCTTAAGGTAAGCGAAAAAGCCTTTTTTCTTCCGAGCGAAACTGTCAAAATAGCAACCAATCATCAACTCTGCGAGATCGTCACAAAGTTTAGCTACGGATTCTTACCGGAATTCCCACTGAAGTTTTATCTGTATCTGTGATTTGGATTGAGATTTTGTGGTTTTGATGTATGATAATTGAAGTCAAACGAGTCAAACTACTTTAGAAATGATTACAAAACGAGACCATTAGTATCGTTGAGCGATGACAGTGGTACTAAATTTGTGTTGGTAATGTAATGCTGAAATAACGTTTTTATTTCCCTTGGCCCCATAAAAGAAATTTGTAGGGCTTTCTATTTCTCGGAGCCTGTTTTTTCGTATAACTCGATCTTAATTAATACCTAATTAACACTGTTCAATGTTTTAATTAATCTTGCGGTTTCATAAACGACTCGTAGAAATTTTAGTTTTGGAGGCTCTCACGGATTTCTTGAAATAAATTCGGCATACCTACACCTGTGCATAACAGGTTGATTTTGGAAATAAAACAGTCGCCTGGTGAAAGTGAATACACCGCATTTGAATAATTGTTTTAAGGCGGCTTGGAGTTTTAGGATTTTAGTGAAATCCTTGCTGGAGGCGAAATTACGGCTGAAAATATGCCGTTTATTAAATTCAAGCTAAATTTGGGGACGTCCTTTGTTAACATTTGGAATTGTTTGATGTTGAAATTTCGCCTAAAGCTTCAGTAAAGCTTGCACTGATTGAAAACCTATATATTATTCATAACAAGATATGGAAATATTTGCATTTGATAACTTCGTTACAAATATACTGGGTGATAAGTGTGCGTTGATCACTGCGAGATTTTCGAGTTCATGGGTGTAATGGGACTGACTAAATTACAGATTTGTTGACAATCGAATACTGAACACTAGGTTTTTTTGTGTTCTTAAATGCCTTTTCTCACAGCTTTCTTTCTGACGACAATAAAAATCAATAGAGTCGGAACCCTTGTAACTTCAAAGTCATGCCGGTATCAATTTAGAGCGCGATAGGGGATGATGTAATTAGGAGGAACATACTTGACATTCATTCGTCGAATTAATTAACTTATCGATAGGTAATTCTCCCGGTAATGGGACTAGAGCTTACGCAATTCACAAGTCTGGTACAAATGAAAATTTAAGTGAATTTGTAAAACAATCGCGGAATAGGAAATCCGTTATGAAAAGTGCGTTTTTTTGTATTGTCTCCAATGTGTGTTCTGTGTTCTGAAACTACTTCGTCTTCGTTTACGTATAGGTAAACTTTGGTTGATTTTTTCGTGTGTTTTTTTTGTAAAAGAGATTTGGTGGATAAAAACTTTGTGGACGCAAGAAACTCATGTATGTTTCCCTAGGTATGTGAAGATTTTATAATATGGAATACAAAATGAATTATTTATACAACCTAACCTCAAATGTTAACGACTCTGGTTGATTTATATGTATACTTGAATAATAATTTTCTCACTAATTTCCTCACTTACATTTAAGTTGTGTCAATAATTTTGACATTTGACAATTTATTTATTTTTTCTCTTATTGAATTTTGGTACTTACTTAATTCAAAATAAATGCGTGTGGGGTGCGGAATACTCAGCTTTATCAGCAGTTTTTCAAGAATCGTCAAAAGAAGGAATGGGTAAGTAAGAACCTGATATGATCTCGTTCTGTTTGGATATCTGTTGAGGTTATGTCAAATCCTGAATGCGCACAAATTCAACAGAATGTTTTTGAAATTTTAATTGACTTGTTTATTCCCATAGGCGCGGTAGAGTTTGTGTCAATGATGATTAACTTGACTTGAACATTTGATAATGAATAAGGTCATATTGAAATGATTGGCGATTTTTACGACCTAGAAACGTTTCAGAATTACTCTGTTCACACGTTATAAGTATACTCGAACTTGAGCCCCAAAAGTAATATTTTGAATCGTGCCAATTTTTCATACCAGTAATAATTTCTATTTGATGAGCTGGGTATTTCTATCAGTATTTTCAGAAATCCATGTTGAACTTACTCAAAAGGAAGGCAGTTTGCTCTTTTCGAATTTCTTACGTATTTATACTGCAACAAAGTGAAGTTTTTATCGTGATAAAGTTTATTGACCTATAAAAATCTAGTGTTCTCTTGGCCTGAATATTGTATTGCCGTATCACAATAAAGAATGCGTTGTCATATCGTACATTGAATGATATCACCGAAATATCTAAACAATTTAGATATGAAAATTAAAAATGAAACCCATAAGTAGTATAGTAAATATAAAATATTCCATAAAACAATTGGAATTTTATGAATGAATAAAAGTTCTCTTGGATGAAAAAGTGCACAAATTTAAGACGGTTTTAAAATGGATTCGAATTATTATCATTAAGTCGTTGCGGATTTGCATCATCTTAATGTGTTGCAGGTTTTGTTCATGACGTTGCAATTGTTCATATCTGTAATCATCTTCAGGTCAATATTCGATCACTTCATTTGTGATTTATGTAGTTTGCAAAGCCTCTTGTTGGAAAATCGATTAATTCTATTCAACCCATCCAAAAATCAATCGTTTAGCCTTGAAATTTTCATTATTTTTGCTTTCAGACGGCAATCTCGTGGGTCGAATGTATTTAGAACTTCTTGAAGACAAAATTAACCCCATGCTGACTGGCAATAATGAAAATGACCAAAAATATCTGGACGATCAGTTGATGTTCCAACAAGATGGCGCTTTCATCGCACTGTGCTCTGTCTGATCGCCAGTACTTGTATCAACACGTTCAAGTTCGCTAGATTGGGAGATGTTCCATTTAACGGCCAACACGATCACCAGATCTCACTCCTCTAGACTTTTTCCTGTGGATTCATTGCACCGCACCTATTTCATTGGATGAGTCAAAGAATTATAATCGAACGTCCTCTAATCAACTCAGAAATGCATCGGAATGTGCTGGAACGTTTTCAACAGAATTTGTATTATTTCATGGAAGTTGGAGGTGGGCCAGACGAGCATTCAGTAAGATGATGAGATGAGCAAGTAGCTAATCTTGCACCTCTTTTCCTTCAGCACATAGCAAAGATAATGCTGGCTGGGGTGAGCTTTGTGGAATCGTGCACAGATGCCCTATAGGCCACCAAGAATAGTGGAAGATGTCGGTCCCAGTTCTTTTGGTGCTCCATCACGACTTTGGAAAGATGTTCTTCCATAGTCCTGATGAACCTTTCATACATGTCATCAGACTGTGGGTGGAGGACAGTTGTTCTGATCTTGGTAATTCCCATCAATTCACAAACTCTCTTGAATAAGTTCGATTCAAAATACTTTCCTTGATTGGAATGTAGCATTGACACTTCAAACTTTGTTCAAAGTTCGATTCAAAATACTTTCCTTGATTGGAATGTAGCATTGACACTTCAAACCTTGGAAACATGTTATACACCAGAGCTCCTGCAACTGTGAATGCTTCTTGATTAGGCACGGCAACCCTTTTGCTGAATTACATCGATGGCGATTCGTTCGAAGGGAGCGCCTACATTGTATTGTTTCATCTCTCCTCTCGATATTGTCATGGGGCCTTTGCTGGCTTCACACTTCGGACATCTTTTGCACCATCTTTATACATCTTCACCACATTGGACCCAGTAAAACCTCTGCTGTATTTTATCCAAGGTCTTATTCACTCCAAAATGCCCACCTGATTTGCAGCCATGAATCTTCTCTAAGACATCACTTATTCTCGACCTAGGCACAACCAATTGAGAAATCATTTCCTTCCAGGTGGGTCGTTTCGCTCCGCTTTCCTTCCATCTTAGAATATCTGCAAGGCTT
This sequence comes from Chrysolina americana, assembly GCA_958502065.1. Taxonomy (NCBI): domain Eukaryota; kingdom Metazoa; phylum Arthropoda; class Insecta; order Coleoptera; family Chrysomelidae; genus Chrysolina; species Chrysolina americana. The sequence continues at coordinate 88,523,413 of OY293414.1, forward strand.
GGATAACTTTCTTGGTCTTGTCTCATTTTTGATGTGGTCAAATTGTCGTCAACCATTAATCTCACTTGGTTGATTCCTTCGCGACGTTCAATTCGATCACCAGTAGCATTTGCGTTGTTGTGTAATTCAGTTGTTATTTTTTCCCTCTTAACAGGGACGACCCTGGGGGCTCTATCATTTCTAGCCAGCATGCGCCCCGATACGCTGTCAAATTCTAGTTCTTCCTGCCGCCCATTTGAGGACTCGTTGGAAGACCTTGTCATCACATGTGATTGCGAACTTGGTGGCATTCTTACCCTGCAGTCTTTGATAATATGTTCCAATTTCCCACATCTATAGCACGCTCTGTTCTTCTGAGTGCTTGTTCTGCTTATCAACCGTTTAATCTCATCCAGATCCTTCTCGAATGAACTAGTAACTGTGCCAAATCGTTGTTCGGGTTCTTGTATTGATACCGCTCGTACTTTCGGACTCAACGGGTTGAGGGCCGCCTCCACTTCTAGTAGAGAACGTACCAAGGCATCACTACTTCCCTTGAAGTGTGTTAGTCGCAGAGTCCTTTGGATTTCGGTGTCTCTCAGTCCATCTATGAATAACTGCACCACTAGCTGTTTCTTGAAATATCCCGGTGCTTCTGTGTGAGCCAGCTAAATTAGGCGTCTCACATCCGCTTCAAATTCCTGCAGACTCTCACCTGATTCCTGAGTGCGCGTTTTCATTTGCCCGATATAGCTGTACTCGATGTTGATCGCCATACCGTAACTGTAATGCAATCAGGTCTTCATATTTATTTTGCTGTTCGATGAGTATCGTCTGCAACCCAACCAAATCTAGCCCTCTCAAAGCTACTATGAGGGCCTTAGCCTTTTTTCTTCGCCCCATTCATTAGTCACTGCCACAGCTTCAAATTGTCGGCGATACAGGGACCAAGAGGACTGTCCATCAAAAGTCGGTGGTTTTACGGAAATTCCTGATGTGGCAATCTTGTCTCGATGAACTTGGTTCTTGAGGAGAGCTATCTGGTTTTTGAGTCCTTTCATCTCCTCTCGCATCGTATCGAATTTCTTATTAACATCGTCGTCGATTTTTTCGACGCCTTCGTTTAGTTCTTCTTTCAGTTCCTCCATTTGTACTTCGGTTTTCTGTAATACATGTTGGAAGAACTTGTCTTGATGTTCTAGAACCTTCTGGAAGTGTGTGTGTGTGTGTGTTCCTTTGATTTTCTATTCGATCTTATTCGTTCTTTTGTAGTTCAAGAATTTGCTGGAGTGCCTCTTTTCGTTCTTTCCTCCTCTTCTTTTTTCTCCTGGCGCCGCTTTTCCACTTCTTGTTTTTTCTCCATCGAATCGTACGATGTACTCCGCTTATTCACCATAAATAGTTTTTGAATAGTTTCTGCTTTATACTAATATCCTACTTCCGACACCACTGCTACGATATTTCTCAATAATATTCCGAGCACACTAAACTGTTTTTATTAACTTCGCTATAAAAATACAACGACTGCACTGGCTAATAAAATACTTGGATCTTTTTAAACTGCAAGGCAACTTGCCGGAAAATCGATGAAACCAATTCCAGTAATTGTCGAATAATTGCCGAGAATTTGTCGTGAACGAAAAAAATTTGTCGTGGTTATAGTTTTTTTTCTATTAAGTTAGCACTGCCACTAATATAACTTGACAAATAAACATCAAATTTTATCACTGTGGTAACCAAAAATTGTCGAGTAAGTGTCTAAGTCTATTTGAAGTGAAAAAAATGCGAAAAATCTTTTCTTTACAGCCTATATTATGTATTTTTTATTGGAATTCTTGATTTTCGGGGAAATTTTGAGTAAGTGGCAACACCGACTGCCTATAAGGATAATTTGAGCTTTTTTCATTAAACTATTGTCAAATATGAATTGATTAGGCAGTCTTCTTGAAACAAATAAAATATTTATTGTGAAAAATAGGAAAACTCAGTGTGAGAGACCGGAAATAATTGAATTTTACTGATTACAGGTAGTTTTTCTGCTTCCGGAAATTTCAACGTTCCACGACAAAGATTTAGTTATTCGACAATTGATGAGTTGATTTTTAGTTACAGGAAAAATAATCCAACCAAATTATGTGTGTATATTACTATGAAAAGGGAATTTCTTCATTAATTAGCGTTTTAAAATAATTTTCCGGATTTTCAAGAATGAAAATTTCCACGACAAATATGTTTTCGTTGTGTTTCGTTGTGTTCCTCAAATTTCCGCCCAAAAAAATTATATCAAATCATCATACAGTGCGTTGGTTATACCGAGAGACTGGAAATAATTGAATTTTAACAATTACTGGTAGTTTTTCTGCTTCCGGAAATTTCAACGTTCCACGACAAATTAGATTTCATCATTCGACAATTGATGAGCTGATTTTCAGTCACAGAAAAAATCCAAACAAATTATGTGTGTATATTACTAATAAAAGGGAATTTCTCCATTATGTAGCGTTTAAAAGTAATTTTCCGGCTTTTAATATCTCCTTTTTCCACCTTTTGTATTTAGTTTGTCAGTTATAAAAAAGTAGGAGTTTTCTCGGCAATATGTTACAATTATTCGCCAATCGTTCAGTGAATTTGTGAGCCTACGAAAAATATAATCAAGTTTGATGAGTTTTTTCATTGAACACTGAGTCTTCCTATTTTTTACAATAAATTTTTCATTTGTTTCAAAAAGAATGCATAATCCATGCATATTTGACAATAGTTTGATGAAAAAAAGCTCAAATTATCCTTATGCGGTGTTGCCAATTACTCAAAATTTTCCCGTATATCAAGAATTCCAATAAAAAAACATATATATACATATAAACGAAGATTTTTCGCATTTTTTTTACTTCAAATAGACTTCGACAATTACTCGACAATTGTTGGTTACCACAGTGATAAAATTCGATGTTCATTTGTCAAGTTATATCAGTGGCAATGCTAACTCAATATAAAGTCAGCACAGCCACCCCATATAAAAAAAAAAAGTATAAGCGCGACATTTTTTTTCGTTCACGACAAATTCTCGACAATTACTGGAATATGTTTTATCGATTTTCCGAAAAGTGGCCTTGCTAACTTTATATACATTCCAAAAACTTCTCGTCCGAGTGAAATGTATCGCCTTATATAGTCAATTCGAGCAGAGTAGATTTTTCGGGATCATTCCGTTCTCCAGAATGATCGTAGGTATAGAAAAACATCAAAAAATGCTCCAAGAATGAAGAATTGTTTACAGCGAACGGCAGGTTTTTTTTGTTATGCAAATGCGTTACGTTTTATGGTCGGCATTTAACACCGGCGGGATTTTTTTCAATCTCCTAACAATATCGTGGTATCTTCTTCATCGATCGTTCAAAAGGCATTGATTCACTGGATCGAATGTAATTTTTGCTCAAGAGGACATTGTGTTCGCGTACTTTCGGTGGAGAGAGCACACTATATAATTTCTGTGATAGATCATAGTTCGCCATGAGTTTCACTTGAAAAGGTCTACAAGGCGAAACTACTGACGTGGTTTTGTGAACAAATTCTCTTAGAACTATTAGAGTTGAAGTTTTTTTCGATGGATCCGTATAGAATAAAACAAAAACTTCGGAGGACGAAGATATAGGAACGAGAGATGGCATTTATTGGGTATCGGACGTCTAGTAGCTTCCTTCCCGATCTCGAGCGGGTCTGAATTCGGAGCGATGACCTTGATAAATGGAAACTGTCGTGAAACTCTCGGATAATGGCCGCGGATTATGGAGCAGTCGGTTCGAGATAATTTTACAGTGCCGAATTGGATTGATTGGTTGATAAGGCACACGGCGACGACGACAATGGGAAACTTTTTTTTCTACTAGACACTTTCCCGCACGTATTTAGTTTTGAAAGTGTCACTTTCCCGCACTAGTGCGGGAGCGTAAAATACGCCAATTTAACGTTATTATACAGGGTGTCAATTTGAAAACTTCCCACCCTTAATATCTTCCTTCCAGTAAACAATATAAGGAATCTGAAAAACAGGTCAATTTTATTTTCAAGGGGGACACTTTCAAGGAATATTTGTAGCCCTCGTGGTTCAACCCCCTAGGAGGGGTATATGTTACTATTAGAATCTTAAATGGGAGGGGGGTCAAGTGGCACATCATTTTGATTGGGGTTCAGTTGTTTTTCCAATGATACCCTGACTTCAGGGTTGCCAGTGAGTCACTATCGTCACTATTGGTCACTATTTTAAAATCGTGTCACTTTTCTCACTATTTTCGAAATTTGGTCACTATTGTCACTATTTCAGAGCTTAGAATTGGTTAGAATAAGGTGCTCGTTAGAATACCTTGCATCATTAAAAATGTAAAACCAAGAGCACTTGCAATTACCAATCCAGAATACCATCAAAAAATTTAGAAATGATAAAAAAATACCTTTTACAAAATAATTACCAAACATCATTAGTCAAAAATAATACTAAGCGAAAAACAAAACACTAAAAAAACGAGTAGAACAACAAAATCGACGTATAACAAAATACCATATGTAAGAAATCTTTCAGAAAGACTTAGCGGTTATTAAAGATTCAAAAATTGCGTTTGAAAATAAAACACCATTGGAAGACATTTCTCTTCACACCAAAAAACAAAAACATCAAATATGGTTAACCAAATTAAGTGTGAGAATTGCCCTCAGGGTTACCTGTAACACATCACAAAAAAAGATCACAGTTTTAACATTATGACACCCATCGTTTTTGATACGCAACCCTTTTTATCTAAAAGACTACTATGTGAAATTATTCACCAGAAGGTATTGAAGGTTCAAACACAATATTTTTTAGTTTGAAGTTAATCATATATTCACGTCTTTGATGTTTTTATTTCCCCTTCTTTTTTAGTCCGTTTTATGAAATTTTCAGAAAAACAAAACATTTGTACTTGTCTCTCAGTATTCGTGTATGTGTTGATGTTTTAATTGTTCAAATAATCTTGAAATGTCTGTTTTTGAAATTATTTCAAGCATTTTAAGTAGAGGAAAACAAAATTTTCTTCAGTCCTCCCGAATATCCAAACTTTTATTCTCGTCGAATTTTAGTACATGGTGGCAAGTAGAACAAATTTTCAAAAAAAAAATCCGTTGTTACAGAACCCTGATGATGATTTAAATATTGTTCAAAACGTTGGCCCAACAAAAAGTTTTTCTTTCCAAAGCTTAACTTTGAATGATAAGTAGAAGTTTCAGTGAGTTTTTAAGTACAATTTTCAAAGTACAGATTACTTCAATTACTTTAATCTTGATAAATATTCTTATCCTCTTTTTATAGTATTTGTCTTGGCCTTCATTTACTTCCCATATCCTAAAAATTTCTCATTAAAATACTGCAAATGAGCTCTGGAATGATGAAGGAAAATATGACCAGCTTTCATAGAAGTTCCTCAATTGGTTGGGAAAATGTCACTATTTAGACAAAAAAGTCAATAAGTAGTCACTATTTCTGTGAAAATTAAGTCACTATTCTACTATTTTTCAACCTCTGAAACGCTGGCAACCCTGCCTGACTTATAATATTTTGATGAGCAGTTTTCGAAAAATAGAGTTCTAAACTACACATGTACTTAATTATAATTTGCCTGTTCCGAGATGCATTATTGTATTGACTCCTTTCAATAAAAATGGTTGGAAAAGTAAGTGGCACCCTTCCAACCCTTGAATGACAGGAATGAATTTATTACGCGTGGGATGTTTTATTTGTTGGATATTTTCCTTTTACAAAATGAAATGTAATTTGCGAGAAAGACATTGCAAACATAAAAAATATCGTAACAGATCCTCCTGCAAATGTTTATTACCTCCTGCATCAATTTGAGTTTCTAGTAAGAAGATCGATAGTCTCTTCAAGCATTTCAAGGTACAGATTGCCAGTCAAGTTTTCTTCCAGAAAAAATGGACCAACAATGGCATTTCCAAGAATACCAGCCCAAACATAACTTTTTCTTTTCCCCTAGCCGAAAGTACGCACTTTCTGGCCGCATTTCAGGCAGGAGAGTTCAATTTCCGTGGCCGGCTGACGACAGAATTTTTGCGGCCGGTGATATGAACATGAATTATTTATTCTGTGCTTGCTCGTGTCAAACTCTCGTGTCAAACTGTCGTGTCGCGAACTCGCGAAGGAATTCATTCAATTGTGTTGAAAAAAAGGACGAATCCTCATCTGAATGTTCCGCAAACGAGGAAGAGATATTGAGGAATTTTGACGAAGAGGCAAAAATGGAATCGTCTCGTCATTTTTACCGACTACTACTACTACTACTATTAAGTGTCCTTTGATGCGTATGTACTTAATAGAAGCTTGTGGGATACTGTAAAGAATTCTAATATTCTATGAAATGCAGTTCAAGTAGAATATCCCATCATATCGTGACATAACTATTTATTAACACAGCCCACTCGTCGAAATTTGAATGGACATGAATGCACATTTAAACGTGAGTTTCAATTCTTAACAATTTTTCATAAAAGCAGTCTCCGATATTGCCACAAATAAAAGTATTTCACTCTATTACCAAATTCATATTTTTTGACTCTACTCGTATACAGCTGACAAGTTTCACGATTTGATCATTCAAAATTAAATACTAGAATTCTCAGAACATTTGAAGGGAATTAAATTTTTTCCGAAAGTGAATAATAAAAATGTTTTCCGCATGTCGCCAACTTGAATGGACACACTGTATACACCTTGGGGGTCCTTCATTTTGTAATTCTCAACTCTTCGATAGTTTGCAGGACAATTTTAAACAATCTTGTGAAAAATGCTGACACTGGCGACGTTGGGTCCATATTTATTGGGGATTTATTTATAATTAAGGGGTATTTAACCCTTTGGGGATCAAAATATTGGAACTTTCAACATGTCAATGATTTGTAATTAATGTGTAAGAAATTTCAGCAGCCTATCGATCAACAATAATTGAGTATTTTAAAAAAATACTAAGTGCGTGGTACAGTTTCAGTTTAAAGTTAGCCCACGCCTATTTCCCAGAAAACGTGGAGAGTAAAAAATTTTTTGGATGGGACACAAATTTGTAATAAATGTGTACAAAATTGTATAATAGTTTTTTTTGGAGTGTGCCATAAATGCTGGTGTAGCTTTTAGTACATGATCTTTTCTCAAATACTCTTTGAAATATTTGCAAAAACCCAACCATTCTATTGTCTTTATAACTGTTGTAACTTTTGCCGGCCGCAATTTTCCTTCTCAACATTTTTTTGTAAACGCCATTTTGAATTTTTTAACGAAATTGAACTTGTGAATCGGACAATAAAGCATATCTATCTATCTGGATTATTGAAGGTTACAATTGAAAGATTTTTCACGTCCTATTAAACAACTCTGCGTAACGAACCAACGGTTTGATCTCAGGAATGTTTGGATAGTGACGTCACTGGCATGGAAGAATGTCATGAATGTAAGCGACTGCCGATGAAATAAAGGAAAGGGTTGGTGAAGAATGTGTTCTTAAGTAATAAAATAGTTTTAATATTTAAGTCAAGCGTTTTCGGCTGGTCTGATAACAACAGAGCGTATTCTAAAATACGAAATGTTGATAACAATGAGAAGTAGGTTATTATAATACTCAATCAGAGACAAGTGTTTACAAATCGAAAATATAAAACACACTCGATATACCACCAAGTTTGACAAACAAACAAAACCAAAAGTCACGATGTTTTGATTCAATTTCTTTAATCGTCCGTTTTTATTTTTATGTTTGTACGTATATAAAGCGATTTCTTTCGACCCGCGACGTAAAACCTACTAGTTTTAGAATCGTATCAGACTTCCCTTCGTCCCAAGCATCTAATCTGCTCGGGGATTATAAGAAAGAACCTGCTGCAAAGTTATAGCCCACTACCCACTATGATGCTACCGCGACACCTAGAATCTTCGTAGGGGAACCCAGCGTAGTCCTGGAAAATTAAGGCGAATGTCGTTCGTTTTCAGTAGAACGCCGAAGGTGGCCAACACGACGTCGCGTTTTTTATTGAAAATTTAATAATTAATATTGAAAATATCTATTAACATATCTTGTTGATCCATCTTGTTGCTTACGAAATCGAATTTTCTTATTGTTGCTTCTATGCCCCATTATGTCCAAGAGATATGGGCCGCAGTGGTCATGATGGTAAATGTCGAAGCAGCCTGTTCCAATTGGTTCAGGCATGGCAAACAAAGGCTTGACAGGAAAAGGAACCGAAGCAATTTTTTAATTGATATTTTTGTTATATTTATTTTTTCATGTTGAAAATATATTTTCTTTTCGCTGCTATGTCGCTCTGTTACATCCCTGATACGTTATTAGGAGGCATCTTTGCGGTTTCTCAGTACTACATCGCAAAGACGTCTCAGAACTACGTCGCATAGAGGTCGCCAGCATGCATCATGAGTGTGACAAAAGTGAGTCGCTGGGACGTCTGTGCGGCGTAACGATGCGAGTCGCAGGTCACGAAGTGGCATCGCAGCAATATTTCAGAGATGTATCTGTGTTTGCTGGGATTATATCCAAGATATGGACGGAGAAAGAGACAGAGAGATCGCGATAGATGGAAGATAATACCAACCGTGTGAATAAACTTTTGTTTGAACGGCTTGAATGAGTTCTCCCCTTTTAGCAGCATTCCTTTACAAATACATTCTATATTAGTTTGGCCAAAGTCCATTATATCCAAATACACACCTAATTGCGCCTCTTCATCTTAAAGTCGTGGATTATGCCCATTATGAGATATTTCAGAAGAATTTTGCACTGAATGAGATGGTGGGCATAGTTTGAATCTTGTTGTAGGTTAACCTGTAGAATGCTCCCTAAATCTGTTATGGAAACTGCAGGCTGTCTGACCTATATTCAACGCATCGCAACGCATATGATGCGTACTTTGGTGACACTGTATCTAGGTAGAGGAATCTTCCAGAATATCATCAAATCGGCTAATTTCGTTGGAGTATTCGAGCTCACGGGAGCCGACGGATCTCCCAACCCAACATCGTCGCATCGGTTGGGGAGACGGCAGAGCCGGCAACGTCGCCGACTTTTACCTCGCTCGAGTGAAACGATGGTAGCGCGCGCGTCCTCGTTGCCAGAGCCGAACGGGCGATTTCAATCGGCCGGCTCGACTCAAAAATGGTCACTGATTATAGCGAGATGAGAGAGGTTCCTTTGGCGTGCTTTGTCGATCTGTAATCGAGGTGGCGGGCGTCGATTGTCAGGCGTTTGGCGATGTTTTTGGTCGTGTTTGGTTTCGAGGGATAGATTAGGTATATTTTGTCCGCGATGTTCGTGGAATTGTACAATTCCAAAGTCATATTTGGCATTAGAAAGTTGACATTCTAGAAATATTTTAAAACATTTCATTCCAACACTTGTTATCGAAGAAATATTCTTCAACTCTTTGATGACAGTAGTTGAAATTAGTGTATCACTAAGAATTTCGGCTATGTGCGCGGTGGTACCAAAAGTAAACCATCATTTTGTTACGAGATTGATAAAAGCCCCCTAGCTGCGCCGCTGAGTCGACTCGCAAGCGTATCGTCGATAATTATTTCCAAGAAGAGATTATTATTTGGGTGGAATTCTGTCGTGAATAATGGAATATTTAGCTAGTTGTATTGTTGTACAGATCTGTTATACAGTTGTATGTTTTTGGTGAAGTTAGAAATAAACAGTTTTAGTTGTGTGTTCGGCATTATTATTTAGCAAATTTTGTAAAAAATTTATGATTTTTCTACCAGTATTGCCATCTAGTTCATGTCTACTTGTTCATCTCCATTTAAACAGAAAGCGACATGTGACATTTCTCGTCTTTTCACACCTATTTCACAATGTTGGGGCGAATATCTAGATATTTATTTCTGATGTGTGTTATAAATTTGGATGGCGGATTTACGAAGTAACGAAAATTCTCACCAATATGGGTAATAAGTTTTTTTTTGGATCTGAATGAGCCCTCTCAACTCCTGATAACTCTTCAACTGGAGAGGTAGACCCCTAAAAATCATAAAAAATACAATTTTGTCAGATTCACTTGAAATTGCATACGCATCTATGTGTGCAAATAAAAAAATGTTGAAACTCATACTAATTGATAGAAAAATTACGTAAACCAAATTTTGGAACTTCTAGATGAACTTTTCAACTCGCGAACGGCTGAAGATAGAGCAATTCTGCGAACGCCAATGAATTCAGAATGATGAAATTGGTATACTCTGTGAATTTCAAGTCGATCGGAATTAAAAATAAATTACTCGAAAAACGTCAAAAATCCAAAGGGGTAGACCCCTAAAAATCATGAAAAATACAAAATCATCAAATAAATTTAAAAGTCGCACTATATATGCAAAATTTCATGCTGATTCCGAAAATTTATGATTTGTATACGTTTAGGTTCAAGATTCAGCATTAAAAAGGAGTAAAACGTCAAAAATTCCTTCTGAACTCCAGATGAACTTTTCAACTCGCGAACGGATGAAGATAGAGCAATTCTGCGAACGCCAATGAATTCAGAAAGATGGAATTGGTATACTCTGTGAATTTCAAGTCGATCGGAATTAAAAATAAATTACTCGAAAAACGTCAAAAATCCAAAGGGGTAGACCCCTAAAAATCATGAAAAATACAAAATCATCAAATAAATTTAAAAGTCGCACTATATATGCAAAATTTCATGCTGATTCCGAAAATTTATGATTTGTATACGTTTAGGTTCAAGATTCAGCATTAAAAAGGAGTAAAACGTCAAAAATTCCTTCTGAACTCCAGATGAACTTTTCAACTCGCGAACGGCTGAAGATAGACCAATTCTGCGAACGCCAATGAATTCAGAATGATGGAATTGGTATACTCTGTGAATTTCAAGTCGATCGGAATTAAAAATAAATTACTCGAAAAACGTCAAAAATCCTAAGGGGTAGACCCCTAAAAATCATGAAAAATACAAAATCATCAAATTAATTTGATATTCGCACTATATATGCAAAATTTCTTGCTAATTTCGAAAATATATGATTTGTATACGCTCAGGTTCAAGATTCAGCATTAAAAAGGAGTAAAACATCAAAAATTCCTTCTGAACTCCAGATGAACTTTTCAACTCGCGAACGGCTGAAGATAGAGCAATTCTGCGAACGCCAATGAATTCAGAATGATGGAATTGGTATACTCCGTGAATTTCAAGTCGATCGGAATTAAAAATAAATTACCCGGAAAAAGTTTAAAATCTAAAGGGGTAGACCCCTAAAAATCATGAAAAATACAAAATAATCAGATTTATTTGAAATTCGCACCATATAAGCGAAAATATATGATATGAATATGCTTAGATTCAAGATTTAACATAAAAAGGAGTGAAACGTCAAAAATTCTCTCGCACGAACAATTTTTGTCTTTTCTTTTTTCAACAAATCATGAAAGTCTCAATTAAGTACGACTTTTTACAGTCGAATAAGTAATAATTTGTTTCCAACTATATTGGCAAGACGCGTGATAAAATTGACGTAAGTAGTGTTAGTGTTTGGGTAGTTTCTATTCCATAAATACTTTTAGATCCACCTTTTGCTGAATGTTATTCACCTGGCCCAGAAAATATAAATTTTTTGTGGAATTCAAGGCGTCCGAATTGTACTAATCGAAGCTTTTTGTGTCCAGTTGCTGTCTGGTACTCTTCATTATTACTATTAGTTTTTAACTGGCTGTTACATTTTTCTACGTAATATGTGCAATAAATTTATTATTATTATAACTTTTTTTATAGCACATGTTACATATTCTCGAGTATAAATGATTCGTTTGAAGTTTGCATGGACTTTTTCGATCTGCAATTAATAGATAATATTCATTGAAAGCGTTTACAAATCTGATTATAATAATAATTATAAACCCGAACAACAGTAGTTTCTCGTAAGACTTCTCTTCTTCTCTCAATATATGTCGTTACCCTTGCGTCACCGTTTGCTCGTGCGTTCTCATTCGAAATTATTATCATCATTAGTCACGCCGAATAACTGCGAATCCAACCAAGTGTGTGTGAGTGTGTGTTGCGGAATTATGAAACGGCAACATCAGCTAAAACAATTCGTGAATTCGGGTTAGTATCGACATGTACCTCGCTTGAAAATCGCCCGTTCCACGTGTTCCAGCTGCAAATGAGGCCACTGCCATCTTACGAATTTCAACTCTTCGATGGATACAAATTAGGTAACCGTTAGGTTGCTATGCTGACGTTAGAACTGCTAGACGCGGTGTATTGTGGAGCGGGGATTCGTTTTCGTGCCACCTCCGTCGAAAGTGACGGACATATTACCTACCACAAATGTATCGACGGTTCCGATGAGTTGTTCTGTCGAAATGTCGAGCAAGATTGATTATTCAATGTGTTACGATATTTTCAAAAAATACTCCCTGTACACTAAACTGTTTTTATTAACTTCGCTATAAAAATACAACTATTGCACTGGTTAATAAAACAATTGGATCTTTTTAAACTGCTCAACTAACTTCTACTGGCTAAATCTTCCAGAAAAAAAAAACTTCTTTGTATACTCATTTCGAGCAGAGTACATTTTTCAGGATCCTTCTTTCCTTCAGAATGATCAGTATAGAAAAACATCGAAAAATGTTTCAAGAAGAGGAATTGTCTTCATTATAACGTTTAAGCCTTTCTAGTTGAACGACCTTCATTTTTGCTCTCGGGCTGCGTTGAAGCCTATCGACTTCGTCGTTTAATTTTTTCACTATCGTATAGGGTCCTTCCCAAGATGGTGTTAATTTGGGAGCAACTCCTTTCTTTCGACGATAGTTGTACAGCCATACTCGATCTCCTGTAAATCCACTAGTATTGGCCTTAAGATCGTCGAGCCTTCATCCTATTTCTTGCAAATTCGTGACCCGAACACTAAATCACAAAACAAACGAAGATGTCTCCCAGAGATAACGCTGAGCTCGTGCACAGATGCCCTGTAGGCCATTAGGAATAGTGGAAGATGTCATTACAGTTTCTTTTGGTGCTCCTCTACTACTTTGGAAAGATGTTCTTTCATAGTCCTGTTGAACCTTTCAACCATGCCATCAGGCTGTGGGTAGAGACAGTTGTTCTATTCTTGCTAATTTCCGTCAATTCACAAACTTCCTTGCATAAGTTCGATTCACAATTTCTTCCTTGAACGGAATGTAGCTCCATTGGCACATCAAAAACCTTGGAAACATATTTTTTCTACAAGCGTGCGTGTTCCGCCCTATTCCCGCACGCAATTTAGTTTGAGAGGTGTCATATTCCCGCACTAGTGCGGGAAAAATTTTCCCGCACGCTAATGTCACTTCAAGTGAGTTTTTCCCGCACTAGTGCGGTAATAATTTTTCCCGCACGTGAAAGTTTGTTCAAGAGCATCACATAAGATGTTTCAATGCTCTTGTAGAAAAAATCTTGATCCTTACTCATACGGAAAGGTACTATCCCGCACTCGACTGCTTACCCGAACTCCGCTTTGCGTCGTTCGGGTAACGGCAGTCTCATGCGGGAATAGTACTCTTTCCGTACTTGTTAGGATAATAACTATTCCACTTGAGCTCTTGCAACTGCGGATGCTTCTTGATTAGACAGGGCATAAGCTTCAACCCATTTGCAAACGTAATCCATGGCAACGAGGATGTATTTATTGCCATCATTCGTCATCGGAAACTGTTTGGCTACATCGATGGCGATTCGTTCGAAGGGAGCACCTACATTGTATTGTTTCATCTCTCCTCTCGATATTGTCATGGGGCCTTTGCTTGCTTCACACTTCGGACATCTTTTGCACCATCTTTCTATATCTTCACCACATTAGACCCAGTAAAACCTCTGCTGTATTTTATCCAAGGTCTTATTCACTCCAAAATGCCCACCTCATTTGCAGCCATGAATCTTCTCTAAGACATCACTTATTCTCGACCTAGGCACAACCAATTGAGAAATCACTTTTCTACTGTCGGCTGCTTCCCAAACTCTCTTCAGTAGACCTTTCTCAACAATGCTCACAAGTATCCGCACACGGTCTTCTGGACGAGGCATCTGCGGTGTTGTTCAAATCAGTTGTTCTTCTTAGTTTGTTAACAGGGATGACCCTGGGGGCTCTATTATTATTACCCAGTATGTTCTAGTTTTCCTGATGCCCATTTGTGGACTCGCTGGAAGACCTTGTCCTCACAGGTAACTGTGAACGTGGTGGCATTCTTACCCTGCAGTCTTTGAGAAGATGTCCCAATTTCCCACATCTATAACATGCCCTGTTCTTCTGCATATCAAATATTCAATCTCATCCAGAACCTTCTCGAATGAACTAGTGACTGCGCCAAATCGTTGATAAGCGGAAAATTACTATTGTCAAATTGCAAGAAAGTTTTTACAAGGCCGATTGCCGATTGAGGAGATTCGGTCAACGGTTGAGAAAGGTTTTACCCAGTTTTTCCGGAATACACGATCCAGGTGAAACCTAATCGATTGAAAGGCAATTCAGTCTTTAGAAAAAATTAATTATTTATCAGTCATTTCGATAGGTTGAGTTACGGCGGTTATTTGTTAAAGTTTACCGGTACGTATATGATGTTGGTGTGGATTGCTATTCCATGTACTCGAACACAATGTTCTTTTGAGCACAAATGACATCGGAGCCATAAGTATCAATGCCTTTCGAACGATCGATTCATTTGTGATGTGCGTTGAACCAGTATCAAACTAGACATTGAATATCGAGAGATGTAGACAGAGAGTCAAAACAACTACCAAAGAGTTCTGGTAATTTTTTCTAAGGTTCATCCAAGAAAATTCTCAGAGAAACTCGTTCATTTTTCATTTAATTAACCACTTTCGGACGGATGGCTTCGAAATGTAACTAGACCGTGACGTAAAATTGTCCTATATCGTATCAAAAAAGTAGTGGATCCGCAAAAGAGACCGGTCCACTTCAATTATGGTTCGTCGTGTCGCAGAACATAATGTATGAGACTCGTTTATAAAGCGCCTTTTTTATTCGTATGTTAACAACGCTCGCTTCGTCGTGTACATAAATTTCCCACTCGTAAAAAAATACGTGCTTAATTATCGCGTTCGTTGCATGAAATAATAGTTGTAATAAATAGCCCCCTGATGACGAGTGAGCTTAGAATCGCCGAATTAATTGTGATTTGCAAAATATCCGACGTGGGTACGCCTTTCAGTCAAGCCGGCAAGTAAAAGACACGTCCGTCGGATCAGCAGAACCTTGAAATCGGCTCGAGGTCAATGCAGACCCTCATCTAGACGGAAGTTATTGAAACTCTCTCATCAGGCGCGATAATGATATGCCGCGATACGAACCTACGAACGATTGCGATCCCGTACGAAAGATTTCTCTTGTCGAGACGGTCTCGGCCGCCTCGATTCGAGTGGGCGGTTGGGTTCGGTTTGATAGACTTGGAGTGTTTGATTTTTACGTGAGGTGAAATCGTCGACATCTCGTTCATGCTTCGTTTGAATATCTTGTCGTAAATTGAATTGTCCCGGCTGATAATTGAACATTATATTATCACAAATATTGCTCAAGGAAAACATCACTGAACATTCTTGGAAGGATAAATTAATAATACTCCCGCACAAACAAACTTGGGCTTAGTTAATGAGAAATCAACGAAAAAAATATTTTCTTGTAGAATTTGCATCTTTCAAGTGTTTAGATAATAGCAGTTCTGTTGAAATGTTCAAGGTGATATTTGATAGTACAAAAATATGTTTCAAGTTGCCGCGGCAAATTAACGGGAGAGCGGACCACGCATTTTATCAAAAATCAGCGAAAACCATTTTTTTTTGCAAAATTTGCCTCTCTCAAGTGTTCACATAATATCACAGGTAGTTTTAAATGTTTAGGTTGATATTTGATATTACAATTTTTTTTAAATTGCCCTCTCCAGTTACGAGGCAACTAACGGGAGAGCGCTGACCACGGCAAGTTCAAGTTGCAGCGGCCGGTTACAAGGCAAGTTAACGGGAAAGCGCTGACCTCGCGGAGAAAAATAGCATTTTTTGTGAAAAATCAGCGAAAACAATTATTTTCCTGTGGAATTGGGCTCTTTCAGGTTTTTTTTAAGGTTTAAGTAGATATTTGATAGTACAAAAGTATTTCTTAAGTTGCCGCGGCCAGTTACGAGGCAACTTAAAGGGAGAGCGCTGATCTCGCAGAGACCTTTTTACAAAAATAGGCGTGTTTTATAATAAATGGCTGAAAAGAATTTTTTTCCTGCGTAAATAATTTCTTTCAAGTTTTTAGGCGATGATACAGTTTTTTTATAAATATTTAAGTTTATATTTGATGGTACAAAATATTTTTCAAGTTGCCGCGGCTGGTTTCGAGGCAAATTAACGGGAGATCGCTGACCTCGTTGAGACCTTTTTTCGAAAATAGGCTTATTGTATGAAAAATCGGTGCAAACCATTTTTATTGTTGCGGAATTAATTTCTTTCAAGTGTTAAGATGATAAGATTTAAGTTGCCGCGGCCGGTTCAAGGCAAGTTAAAAGGAGAGCGCTGATCTCGCAGACCTTTTTCAAAAATATGGTCATTATATGAAAAATCAGCGAATGCAATTTTGTTTCTTGCGGCATTCATTCGTTTCAAGTGTTTAGATGATAATATAGGTTTATATATACATTTGAGTTGATATTTGATGGTACTAAATAAATTTTAAGTTGCCGTGGCTGATTTCAAGGCAAGTTAACTGGAGATCGCTGACCTCGTTGAGACCTTTTTTCGAAAATAGGCTTATTGTATGAAAAATCGGTGCAAACCATTTTTATTGTTGCGGAATTAATTTGTTTCAAGTGTTAAGATGATAATACAGGTTTTTATAAACATTTGAGTTGATATTTGATGGTACAAAATATTATTGTTTAAGTTGCCGCGGCCGGTTTCAAGGCAAGTTAAAAGGAGAGCGCTGATCTCGTAGACTTTTTTCAAAAATAGGCTCATTTTATGAAAAATCAGCGAATGCAATTTTGTTTCTTGCGGAATTCATTCGTTTCAAGTGTTTAGATGATAATATAGGTTTTTATATACATTTGATATTTGATGGTACAAAAGATTTTTTAAGTTGCCGCGGCTGATTTCAAGGCAAGTTAACAGGAGAGCGCTGACCTCGTTGACACCTTTTTTTGAAAAATAGGCTTAGTTCATGAAAAATCAGCGATAACAATTCTTTTCCTATAGAATTTGCCTCTTTCAAAGTGTTTAGATAATACCGCAGGGTTTTTTAAATGTTCAAGTTGATATTCGATGTTAAGTTGCCGCGGCCGGTTTTA
Organism: Chrysolina americana; assembly: GCA_958502065.1. NCBI lineage: Eukaryota > Metazoa > Arthropoda > Insecta > Coleoptera > Chrysomelidae > Chrysolina > Chrysolina americana. The sequence continues at coordinate 88,540,770 of OY293414.1, forward strand.
AGGCAACGTAACGGCAGAACGCTGACCGCGCGACACCTTGAACGAAAATTATGAATGATAAAGATTTTTTTCTTCACCGTTAATAGTTATCGAGTTATTTACAAAAAACATATCACCGCCCCCCGTACCCGACCCTGCTCTTATCTAGTCGCACACAGCAGTGCCCCTAGCCGAGTCTATTCGCCTCGACAAGTGAAACACGCGCCCGGCCGCCTAGATCCACCCTACGCGAGAGGTCGACGATCGACCTGTCGTCCCCTAAACTGAACCCGACCGATCTGTCGGTCGGTCTGTGTGTGTGTGTACGATCGTGCATTATACGATGCGAGGGGGCTTCGGATGGCTCGTCTCGGTCTCCGGAGTCGCGTGCACGTTCCGCCGGGTAGAGTCGAAAGTTTGGCTCGAAGGAACGATTGTTGGAATTATTTCTTGAGTCCTTCACAGTACTGACTGATTCTTATCTCAACTCGTGTGACATATTATGTTCATTAATTTAATAAAAATAATTATGTACGTTGTGGAATAAATCTGAATCGATTGGCGTTCGCAGAATTGCTCTATCTTCAACCGTTCGCGAGTTGAAAAGTTCACCTGGAATGAAGGGTCATTTCTCTCAAGATTTTTGTTTCCATAATTTTTCTATAGAATTTCGTAAAATTCAATCTTTTCTGAATATGCACTCCGAATTTGAAATCGATTCCGGGTCAATTACAGACTTCAAATAATAATTCTAGTCGAAGTCGAGATACAAGGACTGAAAACAGCTTGTTGGTGTAGATGATGAACAGGATAGGTACCAAAACAGATTCTTGAGGAACACCAACAGTTTTTTTTTGTTGAATAAGTAGAGTGAGGATAAAAAGTATGTCGATTTTTCATTCATCTGATTATATAGAAATATTCCTCGTGATGAAAAAGAAAGCCTTTTCGACGTGTGGACGTTTCTAGAAAACAAACAAATTTGCGGACGCAAGTGACTTCTTTGTGAACCCGATGTTTTCTGACCGTTTTGTTCTGCGAATACGAACGTATCGGCCGGCTCATAAATTAAAATGAGGTTTTTGTGTTGGAGTTGTTGGCTCGGCTACCTGTAGGAGCTCTCATTGCGAATGTGACGTCCTCAATGGACTTTGACTGGGCAGTCAGTGACCGTAATTTCTTATCGATTAGGCACAGTGATGCCAATTCCTATGGAAGATAATGGACTCGATAATCTGGTTTGAGGTTATTGTTGGTGGTGTGGGGGTGGTATTGCAGTATTACCTAGTTTATTATTATTATCCCAGTTGATTTTTATTTATTTTTAGAATAATTTCCGTATATTATTCTGAAATAAATGAATAGAATATTCCTAATATTGTAATTGAGTTAGTTGACCAGAACTAAAATAGGTAGAATTTGTCTTATCGACATGTGATTAGTTTAGCGTCTATTATTATCTGTTGGAGGTTTAAAACTTGTATTTATAATTGTTTAAAGCTTCCAAAGGTGTCGACAAGGTTGGTTAAATGGAATTTGGAGGTAAATGATTAAAAAGCTGATAAAATTATTGTTGATTAAGGAATATACTGTGAAGCTGTTGGCCAGTAATATATTCATTCGAAATGTATGAAGCTGCCTGAAATGAACTAAAAGCTAAATGATTTTTTTTTGTATAAAACTGTCAAAAAACTAGACATTTCTGCATTTCTATTGATGCGTAAATGTTTACTTTTTTTCACTGCCATAATAATTCACAAAATTAACATGAAATATTACTTTTTGAAGGATTTATTGTTAACATTTTTCATCATATAACAATTTCATTTACTGGAATAAGTAAAGTTTGAACAATTACTTCCAACATAAATTCCCGAAGATATTCCATGTTGTTGCTGATCAGAAACGTTAGATATTTCTTGAAGAGTCGATTCCACAATTTTATCAGATATTTTCATTTGTTTGGAAGAAGATGGACAATTCAATATTTCCAGCAACCGTGACGTTTTATGGATGTAATATTGCCCCCTGCGTTGGCCAGAAGAGTTACAGAGCTTCTCCTGAAACAGTGACCTGTGTGACAATTTGCAATCAAACTGGGAATTTCTCCTATTTTATTCATCCCCACATTAGTACGGAAAAAACTCGATTGAAACAACTTTAGCGTACAGGAAAATGACACTTACTAAACTGAATTGCGAGCTGATGTGAGGTGAATCACGCACGCTTGTAGAAAAATTAAATTATTTTGGTTTGATAGATATACTTAGCCTCGTATCGATATTCTCAGTTACAATCCAATTGATTTCTATTTCTACTATTATCCATTCCGTTCGCTTTATCTTCATCGCATTCTTTTTTTTTTCATTTCCATTTCTGACAGCCGCCGATGTGATGGCTGCGTTTGGTTCTTGCTTCTCGCCGAAATCACTTTCACCTCTTCAATTTTGTTGACCCAGTGACACGGTTCTCCGATGATGACGTTTTAATTCACGTGAATTATTTTCCAGGTAACCGGACACTTGCCAACAACGAAGACCCGCTTATTTACGTAGTTCAGTTTCGATGACCTGAATTCGCCAAGGTTTCTGCCGTTATTCGAACAGTGGATTCGAATGCAGGCGAAATAAATAAAAGATTAAAAAAAAACAGTCGTTGAAAGATAACGGAATGAGAATGCTGTTCAAAACTATTCAAGTATAATATTTGTTGTGAATTTCTAATCTTAGTTCAATCGGGTGATCTATAGACTGCTATGAAATATGACCATAATTTGCCGCTTTTTTGTCGCTACTCAATTAGTTGTGGAAAAAAATAGCACTTCATTTTAAATATGCGATGTTTTGCTAACTTGGCGAAACATCCGCAATTTCTACCTTTCATCAGTTTTGAAGAATCGATAATTTGCCGCTTTTTTGCCGCTAATTAGTTGCGAAGAAATCAATGTGTCGCTCACTTTGCTAAAAAAAGTAAACGTTTCGCTAAGTTTTAAATAAAGTTAGCCAAACAACTTTTGCAATTTCTACCTTTTACCAGTTCGGAAGTATCCATAATTTGCCGCTTTTTTGCCGCTAATTAGTTGCGAAGAAATCAATACGTCGTTCACGTTGCTAAAAAAGTACACGTTTCGTTCACTTCATGTAAAGTTAGCGAAATAACTTCCGCAATTTCTACCCTTTACCAGTTTTGAAGTATCTATAATTTGCCGCTTTTTTTGCCATTAATTAGTTGCAAAGTAATCAATGTATCGCTCACTTTGCTAAAAAAATATACGTTTCGCTAACTCTTAAATTAAGTTAGCCAAACAACTTTCGCAATTTCTACCTTTCACCAGTTCTGAAGTATCCATAATTTGCCGCTTTTTGTCGTTAATAAGTTGCGGGGAAAACATGTCGCTTCCTATTAAAAAAGTATACGATGTTTTGCTAATTCATTTGAGGTTAGCGAAACAAATTCCGCAGTTTCTACCTTTAATTGGTTTTGAAGTATCCATAATTTGCCGCTTTTTTGCCGCTAATTAGTTGCGAAGTAATCAATGTGTCGCTCACTTTGCTAAAAAAATATACGTTTCGCTAAGTTTTAAATAAAGTTAGCCAAACAACTTTCGCAATTTCTACCTTTCACCAGTTCTGAAGTATCCATAATTTGCCGCTATTTTGCCGCTAATTAGTTGCGAAAATCAATACGTCGTTCACTTTGCTAAAAAAGTACACGTTTCGCTAACTTCATGTAAAGTTAGCCAAATAACTTTCGCAATTTCTACCCTCTTCCTGTTTTGAAGTATCCATAATTTGCCGCTTTTTTGCCGCTAATTAGTTGCGAAGTAATCAATGTGTCGCTCACTTTGCTAAAAAAATATACGTTTCGCTAAGTTTTAAATAAAGTTAGCCAAACAACTTTCGAAATTTCTACCTTTCACCAGTTCTGAAGTATCCATAATTTGCCGCTTTTTGCCAACAATTACCTGCGGAAAAAAACTGTCGCTTTGTTTTAAAATATAGGTACGATGTTTTACTCACTTCATATATGAAGTTAGCAAATCTATCCAAATATTCCTTTTACTAGTTTTTGAATATCCATGAAAAATTTCGAAATATTTTGTAAAAAGACCGAAACTCATTTCCCACAACTAATCAACGACAAAAAAGCGGCAAATTATGGATACTTCAGAGCTAATCAAAGGTATATGTTGCTAAAGTTGTTACGCTTTATTTCTTCGAAGTTAGCGAAACGTGTATTTTTCGCCCAATTAATTAGCGACAACAAAGCGGTCAATTATGGATACTTCAAAACTGATTGAAGGTAGAAATTGCGAACGTTATTCTATGAATATTTCAAAACTGATTAAAGATAGAAATTGCGGAAGTTGTTGTGTTGAATTTACGTAAAGTCGTAAGAGCGACAATTTTTCTTTTCCGCAACTGAATAGCGACAAAAAATTATTGTATGTTTGGAAATATTGAGCGGCAAATTTTCTTTCTCTACAGGTGAATAGCGACAAAAAAGCGGCAACTTGGATACTTTAAAGCTATAATAAAAGGTAGAAATTGCGAAAGTTGGTCGGCTGTCGTGAAGTTAGCGAAAGGAATATTTTTTCAACGAAAAGAGCCACAATTTTTTCCTCCTAATTAATTAGCGACAAAAAGTGGCAGATACTTCAAAACTGATTAAATAGAAATTGCACAAAAAATCGCAAAAGCGACAAGTTTTCTTTTCTGCAACTGATAAGAAACAAATTATGAATATTTCAAAGGAAAAAAGGTAGGAAAGAAAGCGGCAAATTTTCGTTCTCCTCTATTCATTAGCGACAAAAACGTTGCAAATTATGGATACAGACCTGATGAAAGGTAGAAATCGGAGAAGATTCGCTATCTTCTTACGTATCATCGTTTACACATTTAAAAAAAGAGCGACATAATTTTTTTCCACAGCTAATTAACGACCTAAAAGCGGCAAATTATAGATACTTCAAAGCTGCTCGAAGGTAGAAATTGCAGAAGATGTGTAGCTTACTTCATATCAATTAGCGAAACATCGTATATATATTTTTAACAAAATGAGCGACATTTTTTATTCACCGCAACTAATTAGCAAGACACTATAAATAGTTCAAAACTGGAAAAAGGTGGGAGTTCATATGAAGTAAGCTCGTATATTTTACGGTATTTTTTTTGCAACTAATTAACGACAAAAAAGCAAACTATGGAATATTCAGTTATTATTTTTTGAAGTTGTCACGCCAAGTTCATATAGGTCAGAACTTTTGCCAAAGACCTTTATTAAAAAATTGTCGACTAATATAAAGAATTGTGAAGTATTTGAAGACGTGGTTCCAAAAGTTTAGTTGGCAGTCGACATATCTACATTCTTAACCGGTCAAAATACTGGCCCTGATGTTGATAGCTGAAAAAAGTATTTTCGGAAATGTGTCGCTATTTTCTGCCAAAAGAATGAGCGTAGATTTGCTAGGATCAATATGCAGAATGTGTTTTTTGCGAATCTTTCTATGGAGTACAGATATCTTGATATTTCGACTCTTGCTCTCCAAGTCGGATGTATTTTTTTACAATTGTTATTCATTATCTGCGATAATGTTTCAATGTGTGTCTTCTCCTGTTGTATATCCGATGTCCTCAGTTTTTTTAGTGAATCATCCAGTGTCCGGATTCTTCCGTGTTGTCTTGTTGATCGTGTGTAATTACAAACGCCTTCTCGCATTTCCATCCAAGTTCAATGCCGTTCAAAACCAGGGTACTTTTCAGAAACGTCGCGAACAAGCGCATCGTCCCGAAGTCGTATTTTTACGCGCGCTAAAAGTTTTCTCGAGTTTTACAGACTTAAAAACAACATTACCCATATAATCTCCGGAAAACACTGCGGAAATGCGAGAGAATTTCGATGTAAAGTAAACCGTATAAATTCATGAATTATAAACACCAATTTAACGAACCGACTCTGAAAAGTGGAATCGCGCGAGATCCCTCTGCCCCAGAACGAGATGCGGCGCAAAGCAGAATCGGATCCGCTCGATTTGGGTATCGAGTAGTGAGTATAGTTGTGAATTAATGGATTTTTAATGAGACTTGGGAGCAAGCACCTACGAAATCGTCTGAGTGTGCGACGGAAGTCGGTAATGACGCAAGTGTAGTTATCTAACACTGTTCGGTACTCGAACGGAATAACATTTGCTGGTGGGTCTCTGTAAGGAATGGGGGGGATGCGAAATACGCGATTATATTCTTGTTCAACTGTTCTGAAGTTCCGCAATCGAAATAATCAATAGGGATCACAAGAGCATCGAAAATGAGCTGTATAACGACCATCATTGAGTCTCTTCTATTCTGCACTTGGCGATTGGAACATAAATTACGGAAGCACTTTTGTGCGAAAGCAAAGGCTGTATTTAAACCAATGTTTATAGCGTTTATACAATTCCATAATTCATTCGCGATTCTATGAGGGCTGTCGCACAAAAAATTGTATAAATCATCACGGATAGCTCTAAAATTTTACAGGTGCTTTCGCAAACGCTCTGGTTAGACGGTCAGTATAATTTATTAATTTCCTTATTATGAAAGGAGAAAGTAAATAGATATCTCCGTTTATTGAACAAATTCTGTTTGGAAGAGAGATTGAATTCCAACACAGTGTTTGAATTGTTGTACTCCGTATTAATGTCTTAATTTTCACATTATTCCAGTCTTTCAATTATTCTAATAACATTTTTTGGATATCTCAATGAGGAATTCAGAAAGTGATCTTTTGCTCAACTCTTGGTATGGTTATTAAATCCTTTTTTCTTCTTTGCCATAAGTATTTCTCCTAACTTAACTAGTATATATCCAAAATAAAATGATAAACAAAAAGAGCAATTGAAAAATGGCTCATCAGAACATTATCGCTTTTTGTTTCAGATATGATGTATAATCTCTAAAGTGAAATGGCAGAGCATCATATACCTATTTCATAGACGTTGAATTGAAATAGAATAATTTATGATAACTTGTAACGTAGTAGTTAATTTAGTCATTGCTTAAGTTTTGATAATCTTTCTTCACTCCATCGTCTCTTTCGCTTCTCTCATATTTCCCTTTTTTTTCCTGTTTACTGGCTACCTCCGTTCTCATCTATTCATCTATTTTTCCTTTGTTGTTCACTTCTCTCCTCTCTTCTACGTCTCCTGTTTTTCTTCCCACATCTCCTTTCTTTTTAATTTTGCTTCTTTCCTATACCTATCTTTTCTCTCGCCCCTATCTTTTCTCCCCAACTTTTCTCTGTTTTCATTTCTGTATCTATCCACAAACCTTCCTTTCCTATCTGTCTCTTTTTCTCCTCTATTTTTCACTGCCTTCTTTCTTTCCTCTCTCTTCTTTCTTTCCTCTCTCTTCTTTCTCTCCTCTCTCTTCTTTCTCTCCTCTCTCTTCTTTCTCTCCTCTCTCTTCTTTTTCTTCTCTCTCTCCTCTCTATCTCCTCTCTCTACTTTCTCCTATCTCTCCTCTCTCTTCTCTTTTTCTCCTTTCTCTCTCCTCTCTCTTCTCTCTCTCATCTCTCTCTCTCTCTTCACTCTATCCCTCCTCTCTCTCATCTCTCTCCTCTATATCTCCTCTCTCTCCTCTCTCCTTTCTTCCTCTTCTCTCTCTCCTATTAACCTCTGTCTCTCCTCTCTCTCCGTTCTCTCTCCTCGCTCTTTCCTCTCTCTCTCTTCTCTCTCCCCACTATATCTCCTCTCCTTCTTCTCTCTAACTTCTCTCTCCTATCTGACCTCTGTCCCTCTTCTCTCTTTTCTCTCTCCGCTCTCTCTCCTCGCTCTTTCCTCTCCCCTTTCTCTCTTCTCTCTCTTCTCTCCTCTCATTCCCCTCTTTCTCATCTTATTCCCCCTCTTCTCTCTGTCCCTTCTCTTCTCTCTGTCCCATCTCTTCTCTCTGTCGCCTCTCTTTTCTCGCTCTTCTTTTCTTCGCTCGTCTTTTCCTCGCTCTTTATTTTCTCGCTCTTTACACTTATTCAATTAGAGAACGAAAATTATTCTCATAATGTAGAAGTTCACATTTTTTTTGACTCCATCAAGGATTTCGAAATATTTGGAACGAAAATTCTGGCGTTCTCCCCCAACCATACCTCCGCCATTGTGCACAGAAGCGAACACTGATTGACTAATGTTTGTTTTTCTCTACCTCCACCTGCCACTTACTTACCTGGCGCGCTAGGAGTTCGTTCTCCCTCTTTTAAAAATCGAACTGACAGGTTAGGAATCTGCGTGAATAGATGGTGATTATAGACGGGCTCTGGCTGCAACCGTACTATATCACAAAAGGAGCGTTGGAGTCGGTGGAATTTTTTTTTGTTGGTTTCTTATTACGACCATAGATTTGCTGAACAGTGACGGAATCGAAGATAGGCACGGGTAAATAGTGTGAAACGGTGAATATGAGAACAAGCTGGAGCTTTAAAGTAGTTATGAAAAACATTTCACTCAAACTTGAGTTCAAATTGAATATAATAGTATATTTTTCAACAAGAGATAAAAATACTGTTTTTTTCGCTAGGTGAGGTTTGTCTCACCAACGAAAAAAACGTATTTCATCTCGAATATGAATATGATGTTGTCCGCTTGACGTTTACTAAGGATTGCAAGTGCCTCCTGTATTGAATGTGTACCCAGAGTTCCGTCAAAATATTTTCAAAGGCTGTCAAAATGAAGTGTAACTGTCAAATCGGCTTGAAACTCGCAGAGCATAATTATGATTCTGATACAGTCATAATTGCGATCTCACTGCCATCTATTGAAAATAATCTGAACATCCTTTCATTATCGTATGCATTAAACAACATCCACCTCCCACGTATAACTTTGCGTAGTAAATTTTCTCAGAGACTCATCATTCTGCATTTCAACAGACCTCTCCCAAATAAACAATATTGTTATTGTAACACTTTTGTTACTGAGATTGTGTCCCATCATTTATAAATCTTTTTCTCTTGTAGTATTTCTTGTTTCAGTGCTGTGGCTGTTACAAGTCCAGCGATTTCATAACATTTTTATGAATTTCCACGAACTTTAAAGGACTCCCGACCTCTGGTTCGTACCCCGCCCGCTCGTATTCCGAATTCATTATCCGTCACTTGACATTCACAATTCGTCAACATTGTGTAAATAAATATTCATTCTCTGTGTTTGCTGTGAGCGATAGTGCTTTCGTTTCAAGTTGTTTTCCTTCGGGGAATATGACGGAGCGTTGATTTATGGAGACGTTTAACCGAATCGGCGTATTCGTGGAAAACGAGGGAAACAGATGAACAGTTTAAGAGAACCGACAGGCGAGCGGGCGGGCAGGCCGCTGTGGAGCTGCAGAAGTGTGTCAGGGTCAGTCGGCGTCGCGGTCTTGCTCTTATTATTTATTCATGAAAAAAAATTATGGCAGCAAGTTTTCTTTCAGTTTTCTCTTTATGCGTTAGTAGGCTTTGATTATACTAGTGTTCGATGGTCCAACGTTTTTTTGTTGCGGGGTGATTTAGCAACTCACATCACCTGTGATCATATCGCTTCCACCACATTTCGCCTCATTTGTTTTCCATTAAATTCTGTTTTCTGAACACCAATTGTGATTTGTTATCTTATCAAAATGGTTGGGTTATTGTGGCTGTTATAATAGGTTCGTAAACCCTCATCCTTCACTTTTTAACTAGAATATGACAATTGCTTCACCTACTTCTACGATTTTACACCAGAATATGACAATTATTTTGCTTACATCTACGTTTTAACACTAGAATATAAATGCTTCACCTGCATAGATGTTTACACTATAATATAACAATTGCTTCACCTACACTTTTTACAATTTTACACTAGAACCTAAAGAGTGCTTCACCCTCATACGTTTTTACACTAGAACATAAAGAGTGCTTTACCCAACTACATTTTCAAACTAGAGTATGCAATTGCTTCACCTACACTTTCTACGTTTTTACACTAGAATTTGACAATTGCTTCACCTATTCTTTCTACGTTTTTACACTAGAATTTGACAATTGTTTCACCTAGACTTTGTACGCTTTTACACTAGAATATAATGCGTGCTTCACCCATCTACGATTTTGAATTGCTTCTCCACATACACTAGAACATAGGAGTACTTCACCCACCTACGTGTTCATACTAGAATATGACAATTGCTTCACTTACACTTTCTACGATTTTACACTAGTACATAAAGAGTGCTTTATCCACCTACATTTTCACACTAGAACATGACAATTGCTTCACCTGCTCTTTCTACATTTTTTACACTAGAATGTGACAATTGCTCCAACTGTACTTCCTACGTTTTTACACTGGAATATGATAGTTCTTCACCTATCTACGTTTTTCACTAGAACACGACAAGTGCTCAGCCAACACTTTATACGATTTTACAATAGAATATGACAATTATTTTACTCACATCTGAGTACGTTTTTACACAAGAATATAATTGTTTCTTCTGCATAGATGTTTACACTAGAATATGACAATTGCATCACCTACATTTTCTACGATTTTACACTACAATATGCCAATTGTTTCTCCTACACTTGATACGTCGTTTACACTAAAATGTGACAATTGCTTCACCTACACTTTCTACGATTTTACACTAGAACATAATAAGTGCTTCACCCACATACGTTTTTACACTAGAATGACAATTGCTTCCCCGTGAAGCATGTAGTTCGGCCATTAAAGTTTCAACTAGTTCTGAACGCTGGTTGATATCAGGTACGAGGGAAAATATTTCTTCCAATTTTATTATCGATAAACGACCACATGACCTAAAAAAAAAATTGATGTGAGTTGCCTGGATGCCAATGCCGACTACTAATGGTTCTGTAGGTTTTCCGGGTTTCTTGCCATTCTAAGCATTTTCTTACCATCAATCATGTGCTATGAGCTGAATAAGTAAACCTTCTGGCTAGGATTTCTGCCGCGTCACGGCAAATCGGTATAATTTTCAGAGAGCAGCGATTCCATCATTCCACCAAGTATCCCTATGAGTGGTTTAGATGAAGCCTGCGGAATTTGAAGAGTGAATCTCGATATTAGGCTGCAAAAGCTTGACAAGCTGATGACAAATGTATTACGGTCTCTGGGCTTCAACTAAACCGCGCTATAGCAGGATCACTAAGGGAGTAATGACAGTTTTTTACTAACAGTCCATAGCGACAACCTAAGAACGACAAATTTCAGCGGTAATAATAATAATTATAACAGTATGTTACAGGGCGGTGTAACCCCGAATCGGCGCCACTGACTGCCCGGAGAAAGTCGACGAGCCGCAACAATTTATACCGGTACTCGTAGGTACTTGTACGCCATATCGTTTCGACTTTATAAGGCTTAATGATACACCGCGCGCATATCCTTTCAGTTGTTGATCGCCGAGTACCAGATAATTATTTTCGAAAACAAGGAAATAAAAAGCGGCACGTAATTGCCCCGTAACGGTAATGCGAATATTTAAAAAAATAACGCGGATCGAAGAGACCGAGGATCTTTTCGAAATCGAGATCACGGCTAGTCACGATGTTATGCTCGTAAAGAGCGTGAAAGTAACGCGTATTAATCGAATTAAGATATGAATTTACGCGTTTCTTCGACAACGGCGATATTTCACAACTAGAATGATGTTGGTCAAACTAGAAGGGCCATGAGAAAACGATTCCAAGAACATATATCGCCAAAGTTAGATTTAGGAGATGGAAAACATCGAATTGCACTTACAGTTACAGACTGCTTGATTTTAAATCCACATTTTAATTATTTATCTTCTATAAACTCATTAATTTCACCATCTACTTCTCTTCGATTCACCCGACCCTGTTCTATTTAATCACTTTACTTCGCTTGAATCATTTAAACCCACATCATATTGTAAAAATCACGAAATAAAACCACGTTATCAAACAATTGAATCATAACCGACAGTATCTGGCAAATATCGCTGCGTGACAGTTTCGTTTCATTGAAAATTGCAAGTTGGACGTAAAACGGCGTAGGCCAACGCGTCGCCATGGCAACCGTATCTAGAACCCATCGAATTACACCCCCGCTGCAAGTTGTATAGAGAGCGGCTCGCCCTAGCAGCATACGGAATGCGCCATTGGGGTGCAAAAAGTTACGGAATGATGTGAACAAATAGGGGTAGTGCAAGGAAATGGTTTCAGAAGTGGGATGCAAACAGAGGTGTAGCCTAGGTCGGTATTTTTCTTCGCTGTTTTCGTTTCGTAAACAATAATGGAAATGAATGCTCAGCTCAGAATTGTTATAATACGGTTTCAACACGTTGAATTGGATTTTCGATTCGACAATCGTAGCAGGCTGCTCCTATAGTACAGGATGACGGGCTGGATTATAAGTATGCCATATGTTCGAATATGTAATAATTTCACACGCTGAATTATTCTTTCGCTTCAGATTGAAGATAGGCTCAGTATGTAGTTCGTATGTAGTTCGTATAGACGACTCTCCATCCGCTCTTCTGTCTCCCATCTTTTTTCTATTCATCCTCTATTCTCTCATATTTTCCCCCCTGTTTTGTTTCTTGTACTTCTCTTCCATCTCATCTCTATCTGTTCTCTCCCATTTCTCTCTCTCTCTCTAATATCTCTGTTCACTTTTTCCTCTGTCCTTTGAATCCTTTCTGGTCTTCGCTCTTCTCCCCTGTCTCACCTATTTCTTCTCTTCTCTCTCACCTCTTTCTTCTCTCCATCCATTAATGGGCCTTAATGGTCATGGTGGTAGAGCGCTTGTCTCTTAACTTAAGGGTCATGGGTTAGATTCCCAGGATGGTCATCGGTCTCGTGCATGGCATCATACGTTTAAAGGTAAGGGCTGCGTCTTCCCTAGCTCAGACAAGTCTTTCGAAGACTTTTGAGGGTTGTTCTCATCTTAAGGCTGTGCAGCTGGTTGACGGAAATAACAATAACAACAATCTCCTCTCATATTTTCCTCTCCTGTTTTGTTTCTTCTACCTCTCTTCCGTCTTATCTCTCTCCTCAATTTTTTTTCTCTCTCCTTTTTTCTATCTTCTTTTGTTCTTCTTTACTCTTTCTCCTCTCTGGTCTGCGCTCTTCTCTTCTCTTTGGTCTGTGCTCTTCCCTCCTCCCTGGTCATCACTCTTCTCTTTTCTCTCACCTCTTTCTTCTTTCCAACCTCCATTATTTCTCACCTCTTCCTTCTCTCATCTTCTGCCCTCTGTTTTTTCTGTTTCTCTCTCCTTCCCCTCTCTATTTACACTCGTTTAATTTTTCCTCTATATCTCCTCTCTGGTCTTCTCTCTCACTCTCCGGTCTATGCTCCTCTCTTTCCTCTATCCTCAATTCTATCTGGTCTGCGCTCTTCTTTGGCCTGCGCTCTACTCTCATCTCTCAACCTTTTCTTTTCTCCTTCCTATTTTCTCTAATCTTTTTCCCGTCTGTTTTGTTTCTTCTACCTCTCTTCCATTTCACCTCTATCTCCTCTCACTTCTCTATATCCTCTCTCTTCTCTATCCCCTCGCTCTTCTCTATACCCAGTCTCTTCTCTATCTCCTCTCTTTTTTAGCTCCTCTCTTTGGTCATCTTCTCTTCTCTCTGGTCTGCACTCTTCTCTTTTATCTCATCTATTCCTTCTTTTTATGCTCTTTTCTTTATCACCTCTTTTTTCTCCCCATCTTCTCTCTCATCTTTTTCCCTTCTGTTATGTTTCTTCTATTTGTCTTCCATCTGATCGCTATCTCCTCTCTCTTCCCTGTCTCCTCTCTTTCCTTTCCCTCTCTATTCTCTCTTCTCTTTTTCCTCTGTCTCATCTCTGGTCTGCGCTTTTCTCTCCTTTCTTTCTTCTACCTCTTCTTTTTTTCATCCCATCTTTATCTCTACTCCATCCTCCATCTCCCCTCTCCTCCTTTCCTCTCTAATGTCTCTCATCTCTCTTTTCTCTATCCTCTCTCTTCTCTGGTTTACTCTTTTGTCTCCTCTCTGGTCTACGCACTTTTCTGGTATGCGATCTTCTCTCATGTCTCCTTTTACTTCTTTCTCCCCTCTCTTATCTCTCACCTATGTCTTCTCTCCGTCCTTTCTTCTCTCATCTGTTTCTCTTCTACCACTTTTCCATTTTATCTCTTTCTCTTCTTCTCCTCTCTCGTCTTTCGCCATCATCCTCTTCTCTTTTTCCTCTCTAGCCTCTCTCTTATTTGTTTTCTTTCTCTTCTCTGGTCTGCGCTCTTCTCTTCTTTTTGATCTTCGCTCTTTTCTCCTCTCTCATCTCATTTTTCTTTTCGTCCTCTTTTCTCTGTCACCTCTTTCGCTCATCTTTTTCCGCTCTGTTTAGTTTTTTCTACCTTTCTTCCATCTTATGTCTCCCCTCCTTCTTCTCTCTCCCCTTTCGCCTTCCTCTCCTCTCTCTTCTTTCTCTTGTATTTTCCGTCTTTATCATCTCTCTTCTCGACTTCCTTTCTATCTTATTCTCTCTCCTCGTGCAGGGGTTAAGTTTCCTTGCATAAAATATTGAAATGTTGCCTGACATGTTTCGGTCATCCTCGAATACACCCTTCGTTTGTTCCTCGCCCCTCTCCTTGTCACCCCAGCCCGTCCATCACTGACCTGTGAGGGTGGAATAGTAATTGTTATTGCACTTGTCGAGTTTTGATGACGGCGCTGGGGTTATTTATACCACCCATACATTTCTAATAATAATTACTTCTCGCCAGCACGCCTTCTCTGTTTCATTTCGATCATTATCGAAAGTTATCGTGATGGTGTTTTGTTTTGATTGCGCCCGCACATGTTGGTTTAGCTCTTTTCTATATTGTTCTCGCGTTAATTGTGCGTTCTTTATTCGTTCAGATTTTATCGCAACGTTTGTTGAACTGCCGATTTTTTTTGGAAAGGTGCTACTCTCACCCCCTCAGCTCCATCCAACCCCACTTAATTTTCGAGTTTTTATGCTCATCCTAAGTGAAAATCTCATTCGATAAAGGAGTTCTGATCACTGTGCTGTGATTATTTTGTTAAGGTTTCATATCTACATCATATCACAGATGTAAACCACGCTTCCATATTTGTAATTAGCATTGCATAGAAATCCATAACGACCGTCTAATGGGTTTATTTGATTAATTTGATTCGCATCGACGTTCAGTCATTATCGTCAACAAATTGTCTTGTAATAACAGGTAATCCAACTTACGGTTTACACTGCCAACAGCTTTAGAAATCAAGGTCAACTCGTCTTATCGCTCGCTGTCGACAGTAGCGGAGAGTCGTTATCACGTTAAAAACGATGCAACCTTGATTCAGAACGGTGGGTTATTAAAAATGCGAACTGATATTCTAAAAGTGGCGATAAGGTTATACATACTGTGATTCATCACTGAAACTGATTCGTTTACTGAGCTGGTACCAAATGAATTGTTTTTTTTTTGTTTGGGTACATCTTCATCCTGAACTCTGCTTGGTGGATTGATGGGAGACAATCAACTCGTGAATCTAAGATCAAGATTATTAAGAGGCTTTTGTCTAGACCCCTTCTCATTTCTTGATTCCATAGGTCAGACCTTAGGTCCTCCTTGCATCGAGAGGGTTGTAGTTTTTCCTCCCAATCGTCTAAAACCTTAGCCTAGTCAGATCTTTGCAGTAGCCCAGTATGTGAGCTGGGGTTTGCTGATCTCCTTGGCAATACCTGAACTCGTAAATCTATTGGCTTTGGTCGCAGGAAATCTGAGTCAAAGTCTCGTTTCAAAAATTGTCTGTATTATAAAATGTATCTACCCAAGAAGATAAAGATCTTTGCTCACCAGTTTCCTGGAATTTTCAACAAGTATTGGCTATATCGATTCAAAAATATTGCCATTGTGAAACATTTTGTATATTGACTACGTTAGCTTCATCTGATGATTTGGAAATAGGGTCTGTGATAAGTAAACGTTTTGAAGGCTGGTGGATCATTAGAATTGCCATTGAATTCTGGCACACACTGTAGATATTCTGAATGAAACTATTCGCCCATTTTGAGTTTGAAGTTCATAGGGATTCCATTATTCAAATTTGAGTTTCCAAGAATCTGCGACATTCTGACTATCAATAGACATTATGAAAATAGTATACTCACTTACTTTTAAATTGTGAAAACTTTGATCTTTGATTCCCAGAACGACTTCTTTGCGAGACTGGGCAATTCTTTTTCACTCTGTTCGTTGAGAATAGACCCAGGTTAACGATGTAGTGGGAAAAACATGTTCGGTACGTACAAATTCGAGTATCCTACCGACTGCGCCAAATAATTTTTATTTTCAAAGTTCATTTTCAAAACTTACTCTAATTAGAAAATATAGGTCTGAACTAAACGAGAGCAAAATTCAGACTGAATTATGAAATAAACCTTCCTACGAAGATGAAGATTCTTGCACATATATTTCCTGGAAATATCTGATATGATCTGAATCGGCCTAGTCAGCGATTCACGTAGGAACGGACGATAAAATAATTACGCCGCAAATACTAATTGCTTGTCTAAGTGTTTGTCGGTCGAATATATGACTTGAATTTTCATACTGTTACGAAATTGAAAAAATCCCCGAGATACGCTGCTGTCGAGTACCTACCATTAAACGTCACTCATTTGCATACCACATACATCGTCGCCGATCGCAGTAAACATTTCCTCATTCTTGGAATTAGTTTGATAGTTGTCTGGATTAATCTGGAGAACAGAAGAATTCCAAAAAGTCTACTCTGCTCGAAATGGGTATCTGAGGCGACACATTTCACTCTAAAGACGAAGTTTTGAAGGCGTTTTTTGAGGAGTGTTTGGAATATTTAGCTAGTTGAAGTCAGTTGAGCAGTTTAAAGAAATTCAAGTGTTTTTTGTTTATAGCGAAGTAAATAAAATCAGTTTGGTGTGTTCGGTGTATTATTTAGAAATATCGTAACAGTGGTGTCGGAAGTAGAATATTAGTTGTTCGCGGTTGTTGACATACAGGGTGGATATCTCTCCGATACCGCTAATGAAATGAAAATATCGAGTTGTTTAACTGCTATGGAATTGGTTGAATTTTCAAACTTTTTGTTATCATTTCGAGGACCCAAAATATTGAGTACAATATGATGATAACGGTCCACATTACTTCAGTTTAGTTAGTTTCGTTTTTATGAAAAAACATTGCTGGAATATCAACTATCGATTAGGGATAACTTCGTGATAAAACCCATTTACGGCGTATCACAATTTACAGAAAAGAAGACTGAGATGGTCGTCAGTAGTTTTTTCGGTCGGAATCCAATATCGTTCGCATTTCGCATTCCCGTTTCGTCGGCAGTCGACGACGACAGCCAATAAATCGGCCGCCAGAGGGCGTTGCGCCACGTGACCCCCGCGACCGAATTGGTTTCGTGAAAGTGTGGTTCAACTCGAGGTTAACGGACAGTATCTTGCCGATGCTTTTCTTCGACGGGAATGGTTGACGCGACGGGTTGTACAGGGTGATGTAGGCGCCAGTTGGGTTGTGATTACTTATTTTTCTTCACATCATAGACATTTCAAAAAAAATTAATGAATGATAGGGACATTCTTGCATCGAAAGCGTTGTAATTTTAAATACAATTGAAATGTGCAGATTGAGTTTCTTACTTGTGTTTAGCATTCAAAATATGTGTTTTTTACAATGAATCACCCTGAATTTTTTCCAATTTTTAAATGAATTGTAGGGATTAATTATGAAATTCAAAGGACTTGGGGAAAACTTGAAATAATACGTTTCGAGAAGCTAATCTAAATAATATTGAAGTATAATACAGGGCGATTCATTCAGTTATGATAATTAAAAGGTAGTTTTCAATGTATCACCATGTACATTTTTGTTTTCAACAACATAAAATTGGTAGACATCAATAACCTATGAAATTCGTAAAATAGATTGTTAACTAGCTAATAAAAACTTTACGATGTTGAAACAAGTATTAATTGGTGCGTAACTTTTTATTTTATCGTATCGATTGTTCAAAATGTTTTCTGTATATTGATGATGATGAACGAGTGCTACATATCACATCTATCGACAAACTGATTCCCCTTGCTGCGATCCTTCTCAAACTACGATAAAAATGTGTGAACATTTTTCGTTTCTCTTCTTTCTTTTCTTTTCTCCCCTTGCTCTCCACGCGTTCTCTTTGCTCTCTGAGCGGTCTCTTTGCTCTCTGCGCTTTCACTTTGTTCTCTCCGTGTTATCTTTGCTCTCTGTGCTTTCTTTCTGCTCTCTGCGCTTTATTTTTGCTCTTCGCGCTTTTTCTTCGCCCTTCGAGCGGCCTCTTTGCTCTCTACGCTTTCTCGTTGCTCTCTTGCGCTTTCCTTTCGCTATCCGCGCTTTCTTTTTGCACTCTACGCGTTCTTTTTGCTCTGCGTGCTTTTTTTGTCTCTGCGTTTTCTCTTTGCTCAGTGATTGGTGTCTTTGGTCTCTGCGATTTTGCTTTAGTCTCCGCGCTTTCTCTTCGCTCTCCGCGCTTTCTTTTCGCTCTTCGCGACTTCTATTTTCTCTTTGACCGGTCTCTTTGCACTATCTTCTTTCTCTTTATTCTCCGCGCTTTTTCTTTGTTCTCTCTCCACTTTCTCTTTGCTCTCTCCGCTTTCTATTCGATTTCCGCGCTTTTTCTTTGCTCGCTGAGCGGTTTCTTTGCTCTATGCGCTTTCGCTTTGCTTTTCGCATTTACTCTTGCCTTCTGAGCAGTCTCATTGCTCTCTACGCTTTCTCGTTGCTCTATGAGCTTTCTCTTTGCTTTTCGCGCTTTGTCTTTGCTCTCTGAGCGGTATATTTGCTCTCTACGCTTTGTTGTTGCTCTCTGCGCTTTCTGTTTGCTCACCGCGCTTTTTCTCTGCTCTCTGAGCGGTCTCTTTGTTCTCTACACTTTCTCGTTGCTCTCTGCGCATTCTCTTTGCTCCATCAGCTTCGTCTCGGATCTCTATGCTTTCTCTATGCTCTCCACGCTTTTTCTATGCTCTCTACGCTTTCTCTATGCTCTCTACGCTTTCTCTATGCTCTCTACGCTTTCTCTATACTCACTATTCTTTTTTCTTCGCTTTCTTTATGCTCTCCTCTTGTTCTTCTCTCTGACATCTTCTGTTACTGACTTTCATAGCTTTTTCTTCCCATCCGTCTCTCTTTCTTCCTTCCCATTACTCAATTTCTCACTCTGTCTTTCGTCTATATGTTCATGTGTCTCACTTCTCTCTATATTGCCCTTGTTTTTTTATCTTCATCTGTCTCTCTCTCCTCTCTCTAAAATTTGTTCTAACTTTTTTTTAGAATTTCTTTTCTTCTACTGGCTGAACCTTTACGAGCCAGAAGTTTTCGATAGACTTGTGCGAGCTCGAAGACGAGGCCCTTAACTTTTAACGTGTGATGCCATCCACGAACGACAATTTTAACTATATTGTTAAATATGGAAGAAAATATGAAAACGATCATATTTTCACAAGGAATATCTACCGATCGCCGACCTTTTTTCCAAATATATCTCATATCACTCTTACGCCCACCACCCTGTACACGCTTCGCAAGAAATCAAACGACCGCCGAACTGACTAACAACCACGGTAGGCCATGAATGAACCTATTGTTTCGCCTTTCGTACGGTATGTAATTAAAATTAAGTCAGAGATTCGTAGTCAATTATCTACAGCAGGTTGTAATTAAGAGTAGGACATAACATTGTGAGAATGGTTTGCGAGGTCATGAACTGAAACGATAAAACTATGCTCAAACTCAGTAGCACGGGCGATATACGGGAGAATTATCATTTGAAACAATTTTTTCGTGACTGATAATTATTGATGATTAGAAGTGGATATTTCCATAAAAATTGCAAAACATGTTTTTCAACTTTTGGCAGTTGGATTCATCTTGAAATTTGGTACGATGTAGTCGCTGTTCTGTCTAGAATATTTCTGGTCGCATAGTTATACGGGATGTGTCCGTATGTGTCCGTATGTGTCCGTGAGGTGAGTGAATCATGCGCACTGAGTAGACGAAGTAAACCAAGAATTACTGATTCCCCTGTGCCATCCCTTTCTTTGCCCCTATTTGCGATTATATTCTTTCATGAAACCGATAACTATAAAGATAATTTGTGTAAACATCTTTCCTCTTTCATATCTTTCCTCTTTCATATCTTTCTTTCATCACCTTTCTCCGCGCCTTTTTCTTCCCCTTGCTCTCTGCGTTTTCTGTTTTTTTCCCCGCGCTTTCTGTTTTCTCTCTGAGCGGCCTCTTTGCTCTCTGAGCATTCTGCATACATCCGGCTAGGATTTCTCTTGTCTTACTCTGAAGGCCAAGGAAGAGCACGAAGAATACATTTCTTCTACATACGTATTGCGTGCTGCTTTGCATAAACAAAACAGTGTATATCACAGTTACACAACAAAAAAAGAGGAATAAGTTCACAAATAGTAAGAAGGTTCGTAAACATGTTGTGACAACGACTTTTGATGTGATGCTTTCATCATAGTGCGATATCCAATTTGCGATCGCACTTTATGGCATTTTGGTGTTGCTTTTGTTATTTCGTCCCATCCGCACTTGAATTTACGATGTGGGCATTTTCTTACTGAACGTTCGATCGGCTGGAATAAGACTCCCCGGTCGCATTTTGGTGTGTCCGATAATCCTCGGTTGTGTAGTATTTTATGACAGTAACCACCACAGCATGTTCCCAGTCGATTCGGTTTGCACCTTGTGTTTTCGTAAGCGAATAGCTGAATAATGAATAGAGCGTGTGAAGCGGTTAAATTAGTCAAAAACGAGTTAAAACAAAATTGCAAGTTCAGTCGCAATATCAAACGGTCTATTTGACAGACTTTATTATTATTTCATTGGCAATTCAAGGTTGAGAGGCATGTTTCTATTAGGGATTTACGAAAGAGGAATCGGGAAAGAATATGCCTCAGCGTTCCAGGCTGTGTCCAAAAATAACCTCGGCATAGATGTTCAAGGCTTTATAACAATACCACATGGAAACTGTATCTAACTAGAGAGTAAAGAATATCGGAAATGATAAAACCGACTAGACGAGAGATCATCAATTGGGCTATATCCCGTCTTAAGAGTCCCAAACAGCGCCAAAAATAATTAAAAAGTGGAAGTCCTCTACATTGATAGACGATATCTCCAGTAGACAGTACTCCTAACGGGACACCATCACTTGGACTCCATTGGAATCTTGGACAATCCTCTCTGTTGGTGCCTGGAGAATGATGATAAGACTTCGTCGCATCTACTCACAGAATGGCTTGAATTCATGCAGCAGAGAAAGAACAGTACCTACTGCGAACCCAGAGGACGTTAGAAAGATTCGGGAAGCTGCTGAATTCCACCAAAGAAGCTGACAGGACTAGTCTGAAGAATGATGATAAGACTTCGTCGCATCTACTCACAGAATGGCTTGAATTCATGCAGCAGAGAATAAACAGTACCTACTGCGAACCCAGAGGACGTTAGAAAGATTCGGGAAGCTGCTGAATTCCACCAAAGAAGCTGACAGGACTAGTCTGAAGAATGATGATAAGACTTCGTCGCATCTACTCACAGAATGGCTTGAATTCATGCAGCAGAGAATAAACAGTACCTACTGCGAACCCAGAGGACGTTAGAAAGATTCGGGAAGCTGCTGAATTCCACCAAAGAAGCTGACAGGACTAGCCTGGAGAATGATGATAAGACTCCATCGCATCTACTCACAGAATGGCTTGAATTCATGCAGCAGAGAAAGAACAGTACCTACTGCGAACCTAGAGGACGTTAGAAAGATTCGGAAAGCTGCTGAATTCCACCAAAGAAGCTGACAGGACTAGCCTGGAGAATGATGATAAGACTTCTTCGCATCTACTCACAGAATGGCTTGAATTCATGCAGGAGAGAAAGAACAGTTCCTTCTGCGAACCCAGAGGACGTTAGAAAGATTCGGGAAGCTGCTGAATTCCACCAAAGAAGCTGACAGGACTAGCCTGGAGAATGATGATAAGACTTCGTCGCATCTACTCACAGAATGGCTTGAATTCATGCAGCAGAGAAAGAACAGTACCTACTGCGAACCCAGAGGACGTTAGAAAGATTCGGGAAGCTGCTGAATTCCACCAAAGAAGCTGACAGGACTAGCCTGGAGAATGATGATAAGACTTCTTCGCATCTACACACAGAATGGCTTGAATTCATGCAGGAGAGAAAGAACAGTACCTACTGCGAACCCAGATGACGTTGAAAAATTCGGGAAGCTGCTGAATTATGCCAAGGAAGCTGGCAGGACCAGCGTGGAGAATGATGATAAGACTCCATCACATCTACTCACAGAATGGCTTGAATTCATGCAGCAGAGAAAGAACAGTACCTACTGCGAATCTAGAGGACATTAGAAAGATTCGGAAAGCTGCTGAATTCCACCAAAGAAGCTGACAGGACTAGCCTGGAGAATGATGATAAGACTTCGTCGCATCTACTCACAGAATGGCTTGAATTCATGCAGCAGAGAAAGAACAGTACCTACTGCGAACCCAGAGGACGTTAGAAAGATTCGGGAAGCTGCTGAATTCCACCAAAGAAGCTGACAGGACTAGCCTGGAGAATGATGATAAGACTTCTTCGCATCTACACACAGAATGGCTTGAATTCATGCAGGAGAGAAAGAACAGTACCTACTGCGAACCCAGATGACGTTGAAAAATTCGGGAAGCTGCTGAATTATGCCAAGGAAGCTGGCAGGACCAGCGTGGAGAATGATGATAAGACTCCATCACATCTACTCACAGAATGGCTTGAATTCATGCAGCAGAGAAAGAACAGTACCTACTGCGAATCTAGAGGACATTAGAAAGATTCGGAAAGCTGCTGAATTCCACCAAAGAAGCTGACAGGACTAGCCTGGAGAATGATGATAAGACTTCGTCGCATCTACTCACAGAATGGCTTGAATTCATGCAGCAGAGAAAGAACAGTACCTACTGCGAACCCAGAGGACGTTAGAAAGATTCGGGAAGCTGCTGAATTCCACCAAAGAAGCTGACAGGACTAGCCTGGAGAATGATGATAAGACTTCTTCGCATCTACACACAGAATGGCTTGAATTCATGCAGGAGAGAAAGAACAGTACCTACTGCGAACCCAGATGACGTTGAAAAATTCGGGAAGCTGCTGAATTATGCCAAGGAAGCTGGCAGGACCAGCGTGGAGAATGATGATAAGACTCCATCACATCTACTCACAGAATGGCTTGAATTCATGCAGCAGAGAAAGAACAGTACCTACTGCGAATCTAGAGGACATTAGAAAGATTCGGAAAGCTGCTGAATTCCACCAAAGAAGCTGACAGGACTAGCCTGGAGAATGATGATAAGACTTCTTCGCATCTACACACAGAATGGCTTGAATTCATGCAGGAGAGAAAGAACAGTACCTACTGCGAACCCAGAGGACGTTGAAAAATTCGGGAAGCTGCTGAATTATGCCAAGGAAGCTGGCAGGACCAGCGTGGAGAATGATGATAAGACTCCATCACATCTACTCACAGAATGGCTTGAATTCATGCAGCAGAGAAAGAACAGTACCTACTGCGAATCTAGAGGACATTAGAAAGATTCGGAAAGCTGCTGAATTCCACCAAAGAAGCTGACAGGACTAGCCTGGAGAATGATGATAAGACTTCGTCGCATCTACTCACAGAATGGCTTGAATTCATGCAGCAGAGAAAGAACAGTACGTACTGCGAACCCAGAGGACATTAGAAAGATTCGGGAAGCCTGAATACCACCAAAGAAGCTGACAGGACTAGCCTGGAGAATGATGATAAGACTCCATCGCATCTACTCACAGAATGGCTTGAATTCATGCAGCAGAGAAAGAACAGTACCTACTGCGAACCTAGAGGACGTTAGAAAGATTCGGAAAGCTGCTGAATTCCACCAAAGAAGCTGACAGGACTAGCCTGGAGAATGATGATAAGACTTCTTCGCATCTACTCACAGAATGGCTTGAATTCATGCAGGAGAGAAAGAACAGTACCTACTGCGAACCCAGAGGACGTTGAAAAATTCGGGAAGCTGCTGAATTATGCCAAGGAAGCTGGCAGGACCAGCGTGGAGAATGATGATAAGACTCCATCACATCTACTCACAGAATGGCTTGAATTCATGCAGCAGAGAAAGAACAGTACCTACTGCGAATCTAGAGGACATTAGAAAGATTCGGAAAGCTGCTGAATTCCACCAAAGAAGCTGACAGGACTAGCCTGGAGAATGATGATAAGACTTCGTCGCATCTACTCACAGAATGGCTTGAATTCATGCAGCAGAGAAAGAACAGTACCTACTGCGAACCTAGAGGACGTTAGAAAGATTCGGAAAGCTGCTGAATTCCACCAAAGAAGCTGACAGGACTAGCCTGGAGAATGATGATAAGACTTCTTCGCATCTACACACAGAATGGCTTGAATTCATGCAGGAGAGAAAGAACAGTACCTACTGCGAACCCAGAGGACGTTGAAAAATTCGGGAAGCTGCTGAATTATGCCAAGGAAGCTGGCAGGACCAGCGTGGAGAATGATGATAAGACTCC
Organism: Chrysolina americana; assembly: GCA_958502065.1. Taxonomy (NCBI): domain Eukaryota; kingdom Metazoa; phylum Arthropoda; class Insecta; order Coleoptera; family Chrysomelidae; genus Chrysolina; species Chrysolina americana. The sequence continues at coordinate 88,565,354 of OY293414.1, forward strand.
ATCACATCTACTCACAGAATGGCTTGAATTCATGCAGCAGAGAAAGAACAGTACCTACTGCGAATCTAGAGGACATTAGAAAGATTCGGAAAGCTGCTGAATTCCACCAAAGAAGCTGACAGGACTAGCCTGGAGAATGATGATAAGACTTCGTCGCATCTACTCACAGAATGGCTTGAATTCATGCAGCAGAGAAAGAACAGTACGTACTGCGAACCCAGAGGACATTAGAAAGATTCGGGAAGCCTGAATACCACCAAAGAAGCTGACAGGACTAGCCTGGAGAATGATGATAAGACTTCGTCGCATCTACTCACAGAATGGCTTGAATTCATGCGAACAGTACCTTCTGCGAATCCAGAGGACGTTAAAAAACTCTGGAAGCTGCTGAGTTGTACCAAGGAAGCTGGCAGGACCAGCCTGGAAAATGATGATAAGACTTCGTCGCATCTACTCACAGAATGGCTTGAATTCATGCGAACAGTACCTTCTGCGAATCCAGAGGACGTTAAAAAACTCTGGAAGCTGCTGAGTTGTACCAAGGAAGCTGGCAGGACCAGCCTGGAAAATGATGATAAGACTTCGTCGCATCTACTCACAGAATGGCTTGAATTCATGCAGCAGAGAAAGAACAGTACCTACTGCGAACCCAGAGGACATTAGAAAGATTCGAGAAGCTGCTGAATACCACCAAAGAAGCTGACAGGACTAGCCTGGAGAATGATGATAAGACTTCGTCGCATCTACTCACAGAATGGCTTGAATTCATGCAGCAGAGAAAGAACAGTACCTACTGCGAACCCAGAGGACATTAGAAAGATTCGGGAAGCCTGAATACCACCAAAGAAGCTGACAGGACTAGCCTGGAGAATGATGATAAGACTTCGTCGCATCTACTCACAGAATGGCTTGAATTCATGCAAATGAGAAAGAACAGTACCTACTGCAAACCCAGAGGGCGTTAAAAAATTCGGGAAGCTGTTGAATTATGCCAAGGATGCTGGCAGGACCAGCCTGGAGAATGATGATAAGACTTCGTCGCATCTACCCATAGAATGGCCTGAATTCATGCATCAGAGAAAACAGTACAAACATTGAATCCAGAGAGTCAGAACGTTTCAGAAAGCTTTCCAATTACGCCAAGGTATCTGGTAGTACCAGGATTCTCCCTGATTTGATTTTCGATTTTTGTTTGCTGTTCACTAAGAGTTGAACGATAATACAAAGCTATTATATTGAACTGTCTAACTTTCGTCATCCCTAATTGACAAGATTGAAGGTCAGATACCATATGTTGTTCATAAACTTTCTCTCGGCAAAACTCACCCTAGAAAATATCGTTGCTGGAAGATTTCCAGATGGGTCGAGAGAATGTAGCATCAGTCTCTGTCAGCGCCTGCATGAGAACTTTAGTAAAAATCCCCCGGAATTTATCGTGTTATAAATTCATGAAAAACAGAACATTTCTGTAGATTAAGTAACCGCATGATTTCCACTAGTTGTTTCTAAAAGTCGATCAGTAGTTTTGCATCATTAAATAATAATCGAAAGTAACGACGATGTATGCTGAAACATACGATATTATCGCGGTAAAAACTAGTTCAAAACTACCATGTCAATGCGGTCTAATTGAACTACGAATAATAATATGGATAAATGAAATGCTGCAGCACAATTTGGTTGTGTAATCCAAACCGGTTTTCAATCACATCAATTGCTTTCATCGCATATTCAACCAATGCGATTTAGTCCGCTTCGGTACTACAGAAATCTCTCTCGATTCCTGTGGTGTTCATTCATCGAATTCATTACTCTTTGAAATGATTGTGGAACAAACAGAGACAGCTGCGACTGATTATCATTTGCATATTTTATGTGCACGGCTTGAAATATACTGCGGCTACGTTATTTTTATCAGCGTTTGTTGACAATTTTCTATCGGCTGTTATCTCTAGAGATACGCGCGTTCGAATCGTAGATCACTTGATAGTACGTGTGGATGAAAATAAGTCGGTTCAGTCGTATTTGGATTAAAAAACAACCTGAGATTTGAAGGTATAGATTTTTAACTTTCCTGATTTTCAATATTTTATCCTGAACAGCCAAATCTCTTTAACCAGTTCTCTCAACCTTCTGTTTCAATTGAATTGTCAAACTCTCTTGAAAAGCAAACAACAGCCTCTCAATCTGTCTCACATTTCTCTCAAACCTTTCTTGATCTACTCTCACACCTTTCTCAAGTTGTTCTCACCCCTTCTACTCTTAAATTATTCTCAATTCAATCTCAAACTTTTCTCAACCTACTCTCAAAACCTTTCGCAATCAAAACTCAAACTATTCTCAATCTGCTCTTACACTTTTCTCAGTTCCTTCTCAAACCTTTCCCGAACTGCTCTCAAAACTTTCTCAATCAACTCTCAAACCTTTCTTGATATACTCTTAAACTATTCCCAGTATACTCCCAAACTTCCCATAATCTTCTCTCAATCTACTCTCAAACTTTTCGTAATATGCTCTTATACCTTTCTCAATTCGTTCTCAAACCTTTCCCAATCTGCTCTCAAATCTGCTTTTACATTTTTCAATCTACTCTCAAACCATTCTCACCTTGCTCTTAAACTTTTCAGTCTACTCTCAAACTATTTTCACCTTGCTCTCAAACCTTTCTCGATCTGCTCTCAGATCTTTCTCAATCTGCTCTCAAATCTTTCTCAATCAGCTCCCATATCTTTCTCAATCTATTCTCAAACTATTTTCAATCTGTTCTCAAACCTTTCTTAATCTGCTCTTACATCTTTCCCAACCTATTCCAATTTGCTTTAAAATCTTTCTCAATATTCTCTCAGACCTTTTTTAACCTACTCTCAAACTATTCTCAATCTACTCAAACGATTCTCTATCAGCTCTCAAACCTTCCTCAATCAACTCTCAAACCATTCTTAATTTGCTCTCAAACCTTTCCTAATCTGCTCTTACACCTGTCTCACTTCGTTCCTAAACCTTTCCCAATCTGCTCTTAAATATTCCTCAATTAGCTCTTACTTTCTCAATCGACTGTACCGTTACCAATTTGCTCTCAAACCTTTCTCAAACTGCTCTCGAATCTTTTTCAATCTGGTCTCAAATCTTTCTCAATCAGTTCCCATACCTTTCTCAATCTATTCTTAAACTATTTTCAATTCGTTCTCAAACCTTGTCCAATCTGCTCTTACACCTTTCCCAACCTTTTCCAGTTTGCTTTCAAATCTTTCTCAATCAGCTTTCAGACCTTTTTCAACCTACTATTCTCAATCTACTCAAAATGATTCTCTGTCAGTTCTCAAACCTTTCTCAATCTGTTCTCAAACTATTTTCAATTTGTTCTCAAACCTTTCTTAATCTGCTCATACACCTTTTCTAACATTTTCCAATCTGCTTTCAAATCTTCCTCAATCATCTCTCAGGCCTTTCTCAACCTGCTCTCAAACCATTCTCAATTTTCTCTCTTGTCCTTCTCAATCTACTTAACGATTTTGTATCAGCTCTCAAACTATTCTCAATCTGCTCTCAAATATTTCTCAATCAGCTCTTAAATCTTTCTCAATCGACTCTTGTACTATTCTCAATGTCTCAAACCTTTCTTAATCTGCTCTTGCACCTTTCTCAGTTCATTCTCAAACCTTTCTTAATCTACTCTCAAATTATTATCATCCGAGATTTTTCAAGAGCGTTAAAGTTTGAGAAGTATGTAGAGAATGTTGTGAGAGTTATTAATAATTCAAGATAGTGAGATCGAATCTATTTGAGAGATTGTATAATTGAGGTTTGTTTTAAAATAGAGCGAATAGGGAAGGTTGAATGAGCTTATATGAGTAAAGTTGTGAGAGTTGAAAAGATGAAAGGGTGGTATAAAGCACTGTCGAGAAGATTCTGAGGTAGGGAGAACGTATTATTAGTGGGAGGTAGATTGAACTTAGAGCCGTACAGAAATATAATGTAGAAGTGATTTGAATTAAAGTAGTACAGTTGCGGAGCTTTGATGCTGGATTGAAGATAGCATAGCGAATTGTGAGTCGCAGATTGGATGTACAAGATATGGTTGAAAAGTAAGGTATGAAAGGACTTTTTTTGTTTCTGTTTGAATGAAATTTTCGTTTCCAAATGGCTTTGACGCAATTGGACGCTCAAACAAACGTGATTAGTGTCGAAACGAATCGAAATCATGAAACAAGACGCTCACTTTGCAGCTCATAACGTCGAGCGCTGAGAGAGCGATAGTATTTCCCAACTAATTGCGCAACTGTAAATTGCAGACCGGCAACGGCAAATAAATGCACGACGTATGATGCGCGGTAAATCGCCGGGAATAACGAGAACTAGCAAAGCGTACTGCGAGAAAACAATAAAGAATTGAGACGTTGTTGGTGAGGTGCCGCGATGGGAAGTTGTTTGTTTGGTTGAGTTTACTCGGATTGGATATTCGCTCGTTTGGAATGGAGTTCGATGCAGGAAGTGGAATAAATGAATGTTTGATGTACTTTCTCGCTTTGCACCGGTGGTATTAAAAGTTACTTGGGGTAGGCCGGATAAATATTTGTCTATTGAGTTCGAACTTCTAATTTTACAAATTCTTTGACTTCAAGTATCAAGGGGTTTGTATGGAAAGTACAAGAAATCGACAACAGATGGCGCTACTGTTCTATGTAAGAATTCTATCAAATTCTCAACCATCTGCGTCATCAATTATTTTGCGAGTGACAGTCATCAGCACCAAACAACTTTGGGATTCTACAACAATGGAATAAATCCAATATCCAGCAGTGATAAAATATTTGTTTTTGAAAGAGAAAACGAACGATCAGATAAAAGCGGAATCCGGCAAAGTTTATGGGGCCTCGATCAACACCTTTGTTATCGACCATCAAATATTGGACAGCAGAATTCAAACGCGGCCGTACGAGCATTTTTTATGACGAATAAATGATTGCGTGATAATCGATCGTAGAGTGACAGTGCGTGAGTTTGTTGAAGCTGCGGGTATCTCAGTCGAATGGGTGTGGGTATGAGAAAGTTTTCCGCAATTGCTTGAGACAAAAACACTCAACTTCAAAAGAACGTTTGACGATGTTAAAGCGCATCTTCAGACTATTTGACAAGTGAAAAAGGTTTGTTGGTCAAACTAGACGAGCGATGAAAACATGGTTCAAAGAGCATATCAGTCATTACATATATGAATCTAGGAAAACGTTGCCCAACATGATTTTGAAATCTATGATTTGATTTGATGACGAAGTTTAAGATCAATCAGGCAAGTCCATAGCCAAAGACTACTGGATGGACGGGAGAGTTTGGAGAAAACAAAATATGTGAATATTATGGATGCAGATAAGTCATTCATTATTAGGGTGGTAAATTAAATTACACTGACCTATGCAGGGTAATGTCAACAGGTACGGTAGATAAATGTCCTATAGTTTTGACTTCAAACGGTGTTAATTATCTTAACTGATACGTAGAGAAGAAAAAATAACTGCCGTTTCAAATTAAATCGGTACCATTGCCAAATTGACTCTACGAGTTCGGTTGAATAGGCAAACTAGGGGCATTATTCATGGCCAAATCGAGGCTCGAGACAAAAAAAAGGCGTGTTCGTGAAATTTCGTGAAATATTTCATGAAATAATATTTTTTTCAAATGGAACACCTAATATTTTATCGTGTATTGCAATTCCTGATCACAGTCTCAACAACAAAGCTTCTATGAGTCTTTTTTGTAAAAGTTGTACTTAAATAAAGAGTTTTTTATGGGTAAAATTTATTTAATTTTTAAATTACAACAGTAATTCGTATGAATTGCACTATCAATACTATTGTTACGAGATTGATAAAATTCTCCTATCTACGCCGCTGAATGAACCATAAAAACAGATCGCATACAAGTGAGTTGACGCCGCAGGTACTTATTTAATGGAGCGCTTCCAAGAAGAGAGTATTTGGGTGGAATACTGTCGTGAGTAATCTGGAGAGGAATCGTGAAGATTCTGGTTACACTTGAGTACCTATAGAAAGCCGAGATTTCACTGGGATGATTAAGTAGATTAAGAAGTTTATGAAGAAGTGATTAGAAGTTTTTGTACAAGTGTTTGGAATATTTAGCTAGTTGTATTGTTGTATAGATAGATCTACGTGTTTTATTAGTCAGTGAAGTAGTTGTATGTTTTTAGTGAAGTTGGGAATAAACAGTTTAGTAGTGCGCTCGGCATTATTATTTAGCAAATCGTAACACAATCAATTGCAGTTCCCATAAGATTTTTCAATTCATTCACATTACTATTTAACTTATTTCAGAAATCAAAAAAAAATCGAAGGGTGTCGTATCTGGTGAGTACGAGCCCATCATTTTAGTAGTGTAATAAACATGTTGCGACACTGTTTTGGAAACAAATCGATCATTACAAATGGTCCTGTTGAGTGGCCTCCTCTTTCATCAGATCTGACATTCCTCAATTTTTTTTGCTACTGATTTATCAATAGAAACCCGTATTCTTGGACAGTTTATAAGGGTACAAATCAAAGCAACAGGTATTTTACTATATTTCCATTCGAAAAAGCCATGGTATGACGAAACATTTGTCGTGGTTTTGTAAACCCATAAGCTGTGAGCGTTGTTTATAGCAGTTTATATGGATTTTCATCAAGTATCAATTACCCACAATTGAACTCGGATTTTGATTCAATATCCTGTTTCTTCAACCGAATATGACAAAGTCAATAAAAGAACAAAGGGCTGTCGAACTTGGGAGACGTGAACGCGCTTTTATTATATTAATATCCCTGTGCGTTCTGACGACATCAGACACTTTCCGTCTTCTGAAAGTCGAAAGTTTTTGTGGGGTCGAGACCAACGCCTCTTTTTTGTTCTCAGGTAGGAAAGTTGGCTGCGTTCGAAGAGAAGGGACAAAAGAAAAGGTTCTCGGATAAAGCAGGCTGAAGATAAAATAAGTGACACATTGTTTTGAGGATTTCGAGATGTTTGTGTTTGATAAAAAAATGCCATCAATCGAAGTCATTAATTATACATTGTCTAATGTATAATATAAATTGGTTCAGTGTCGTGAAATATGCAAATCGAAGAAAAATATTGAAACTTTATCAAGTTGTCGATCTGCAGTCATTTTTCATTTCATTATCAGGTGAAATACGTGAAATGAATTAGTTCATGTTTCAGTGTTCCCCTTTGTGGAGGGAGGGCAGCACTGAAACTTTTGGATTCTGCTCAAATAATAAGCCATACGTCTCGTCGGTGTTGCTTTGCTCACAAACTCACTCACTATTCTGGAATACCAAAAAATCTCTTTCCCAGGGTTCGTTTTTGTATCGAGCGACAGCCTGCGGAAGTTCGGAAAGAGCACCGATTCCCAACTACTTTCCCCCTAACCCTCACGATGTTTTCTGAACATTACAGGATTTTCCTTTTCGTGGAAACAAGAACATATGAAGAAAGGGAAAAATCGTATATTTCCAGGAGCTAGCAGTGGCATTGTTAACAATTGAAGGGAAATCATTAATAAAATCCGCGACATCGTGTTGACCGATGAATTATTATTATTTCTAGTATCGATAACAATGGTAATGGTAAGTATGGATGGTGACTGATGCGCTGCGACCTAATTAGATCTATTGTGCCCCATCTTCTGCTATTTCAAGGTGTTCTCGTTTACAGCAGCCCCTCAAGCTCCAATTCCTTGAGGAATTTAAGGATTTCAAGGGAGTCTATTCGTGGTATTTCTCCCACAGTTAGCTGGTGTGATCCCAGTATATTTAATCTCTTGTGATGTACAGCATAACACTCCATCGATATATGGTGTGGTGTTTCTGGGTGTTCCCCACAGAGTCTGCAGGTCCTCTAAGCCTGGCTTCCTTAAATGTTCTTTTAGTCTTCAGTGCCTCGTCAGAAATCCCGTGATTGTCTTTAGACTAGTTTTGCTGAGGTTAATCAGTGTCTTCGATCTTGCTCGGTTGAAGTTGCAGAGGAGATCTTTGACCTGCCTTAGCCCTGCAAGTCTTTGCCAGTATGTTGATCTCATTGCTTCTTCAGTTTTATTGAGTTCTTGGAAGTAAGATTTTCCAAGTCCGCAGAATGGTTCTGGCCCGATCAGTGGCCTTGATGCCCCTTTTCGTCAGTTGGGAGATCGGCAAGGTGTGCACTTTCGGTGGGGTTGAGCCCCTTACGTTGTGTGCTGTCCCTTTGAGTCCGACTTTAGCCAACCTGAGGTTTGCTCCCCAAGCAGTTCTCCTCACCATGATACGGAGAGGAGTGAGGTCCAGAATTACCTCTATTGCTGCTGTTGGAGTCGACCTCACTGCTCTTGTAATACAAAGACATGCTAGTCTTTGCACATTCTTCAGGATTTTCTTTGTTATGGCGAGTTCGGATTCAGAGTAGTTTTGAGTCTAGGGTAAACCCTAGGTACTTCACCTCTTGCTTCTAATCTAAGTCTGCTCCGTCGAGGCGAACAGCTCTTAGGTGCTGATGAGTTAATTCTCAACCCCACAGAAAGGTAACATCTTCTGGTAGTCTCTAGCTCCCTTTCTATATCGCATAGGGTTCCTTTGAATTTGCCTTTGGCCGTAATGACTACGTCGTCAGCATATCCAAGGCAAGTGACTCCGTTCCCGGTTAGTGTACCGAGCAGTTCGTTTACTACGAGACTCCACATCAGATCCCCCTGTTGTGGGCATCCCCTGTTTGTGGTTCTGTCCACTCCCTTGTTTGTTAGGACCCTATTTATTGCTCCTCCTTTCCTACTTTCGGAATGAAGGTTACCCGTGCTCTCCTCCAGTTGCTCGGTATGTACCCGAGCGCCAGACTGAATCTAGTTGTGTTATTAATAAATGGCAATAGTTCCGTTTGCCCTTTTTGTAAAAGGGCCGGAAACATACCGTCAATTCCGGGTGACTTCACTCTTTGTGCATAACCATTACCATCGATAACAATCCTTTTGTAGAATCTGAAGCTGAAGTACTGAATTATGAAGCGATACGAAACTAAGGGAGCTCAAGCCTCCACCATTTTTTTTCCTCGCAGGGCCTCATTCTCAATTCCATTGCGTGACGTGAATACGCAGTAATAATCATGTTCCATCGACATAAACACTATTCGACACGTGTTGAACAGATCGATGCGAAATCGAACAATGATACAGATACAGATATTAACATAATTATGCAACATTGGACAAGGACATACGCCCGGCATTATACTTATCTCGAGTTTCTATTGTTGCATAAGAACTTGGAGTTTGAGGTTAGACGCGAGCAAAAAAACAATGCGAATAAGCTGTCTACACCGAACTATGTGAGATTACTATTTTCCAATGAAGCCGATAATTGGTCGAGTAGGTGACAGTCATGGTGTGTGAATTCATGAACACATAACTTCATCGTGGTGAGGCAGTTGCATAAGACATGCTCCAGTAGTAAAAACCGGGGAATGGTTTCCAAGGTGCAAGATTCATTTGATTTACTGAATTTAATCTCGGTCCGATTATGGTTTGAGGATGTGTTCAAGATGTGTTCCTTAAAACGAACTTCCTTCAATCGTCATGATTGACCAACAAATGAAATGTGGTTTCCGGGCTTTTTTGTTATCATCTACCAGCCTGATTGCTATTAGCATGACCGAGTAGGTTATGACGGACACCGGATTACAGCTGACTGAAAGTGAGTACATGGGCAGAGAGTTAGTTGAAATTTGTGAAAAAGCTGGAAGAAAAAAATTAGTGAACACAAGAGAAGAAAAGGAAGTACGGCGAAATGAAGAGAAATAACAAAATCGCAAATAGGAAGAGAATGAAAGAGCTGAAGAAAAACAAGGGGAAGCACGGAGAAAAGAACAGTTGCAAATAGGAAGAAAATGAAAGAGCTAAAGAGGAACAAATCGGGGAAGATCGTCGGCAGATGAAATGGAAGAAAAAGCTAGAAGGAAACAAATTGAGCAAGAAAAATGAAAACGAGCTGATGATGAATAAATTGACAAGGAACAGAAAGAAGAAGAAGAAGAGAAAGCACGATTAAACGAGGAAGAAGCACAAGTAAAAGAAGAGAATGAAAGAGCTAAAGAAAAACAAATCGGTGAGGATCGTTGGTAAATAAAATGAAAGAAAGAGCTAGAGGAAACAAATTGGGGAAGAACGTCGGCAAAAGAAAATTGAACAAGAGCTAACGATATATAAATTGGCAAGGAACGTGGGCAGAACGAAAATATACATAAACATACAATAAACATTACGTAAACTGAACCTGACCTCTTTCAACTCTAGATGATATGTATGTGCTCAGATTCAAGACTTACCAAGAGAAGTAAACGGTCAACAATTCCTTCTGAACTCCAGATGAACTTTTCAACTCGCGAACGGTTGAAGATGGTCGAACGCCAATGAATTCAGAATGATGAAATTGGTATACTCTGTGAATTTCAAGTCGATTGGAATTGAAATTAAATTACTCGAAAAACGTCAAAAATCCAAAGGGGTAGACCCCTAAAAATCTCGAAAAATACAAAATCATCAAATTAATTTGATATTCGCACTATATATGCAAAATTTCTTGCTAATTTCGAAAATATATGATTTGTATACGCTCAGGTTCAAGATTCAGCATTAAAAAGGAGTAAAACATCAAAAATTCCTTCTGAACTCCAGATGAACTTTTCAACTCGCGAACGGCTGAAGATAGAGCAATTCTGCGAACGCCAATGAATTCAGAATGATGGAATTGGTATACTCTGTGAATTTCAAGTCGATTGTAATTGAAAATAAATTACTCGAAAAACGTCAAAAATCCAAAGGGGTAGACCCCTAAAAATCTCGAAAAATACAAAATCATCAAATTAATTTGAAAGTGGCACTATATATGCAAAATTTCATACTGATTCCGAAAATATATAATTTGTATACGCTCAGGTTCAAGATACAGAATTAAAAAGGAGTAAAACGTCAAAAATTCCTTCTGAGCTCCAGATGAACTTTTCAACTCGCGAACGGCTGAAGATAGAGCAATTCTGCGAACGCCAATGAATTCAGAATGATGGAATTGGTATACTCTGTGAATTTCAAGTCGATTGGAATTGAAAATAAATTACTCGAAAAACGTCAAAAATCCAAAGGGGTAGACCCCTAAAAATCTCGAAAAATACAAAATCATCAAATTAATTTGAAAGTGGCACTATATATGCAAAATTTCATACTGATTCCGAAAATATATAATTTGTATACGCTCAGGTTCAAGATACAGAATTAAAAAGGAGTAAAACGTCAAAAATTCCTTCTGAGCTCCAGATGAACTTTTCAACTCGCGAACGGCTGAAGATAGACCAATTCTGCGAACGCCAATGAATTCAGAATGATGAAATTGGTATACTCTGTGAATTTCAAGTCGATTGGAATTGAAAATAAATTACTCGAAAAACGTCAAAAATCCAAAGGGGTAGACCCCCAAAAATCATGAAAAATACAAAATCATCAAATTAATTTGAAAGTGGCACTATATATGCAAAATTTCATACTGATTCCGAAAATATATAATTTGTATACGCTCAGGTTCAAGATACAGAATTAAAAAGGAGTAAAACGTCAAAAATTCCTTCTGAGCTCCAGATGAACTTTTCAACTCGCGAACGGCTGAAGATAGACCAATTCTGCGAACGCCAATGAATTCAGAATGATGAAATTGGTATACTCTGTGAATTTCAAGTCGATTGGAATTGAAAATAAATTACTCGAAAAACGTCAAAAATCCAAAGGGGTAGACCCCTAAAAATCTCGAAAAATACAAAATCATCAAATTAATTTGAAAGTGGCACTATATATGCAAAATTTCATACTGATTCCGAAAATATATAATTTGTATACGCTCAGGTTCAAGATACAGCATTAAAAAGGAGTAAAACGTCAAAAATTCCTTCTGAACTCCAGATGAACTTTTCAACTCGCGAACGGCTGAAGATAGAGCAATTCTGCGAACGCCAATGAATTCAGAAAGATGGAATTGGTATACTCTGTGAATTTCAAGTCGATTGGAATTGAAAATAAATTACTCGAAAAACGTCAAAAATCCAAAGGGGTAGACCCCTAAAAATCTCGAAAAATACAAAATCATCAAATTAATTTGAAAGTGGCACTATATACGCAAAATTTCTTGCTAATTTCGAAAATATATGATTTCTATACGCTCAGGTTCAAGATTCAGCATTAAAAAGGAGTAAAACATCAAAAATTCCTTCTGAACTCCAGATGAACTTTTCAACTCGCGAACGGCTGAAGATAGACCAATTCTGCGAACGCCAATGAATTCAGAATGATGGAATTGGTATACTCTGTGAATTTCAAGTCGATTGTAATTGAAAATAAATTACTCGAAAAACGTCAAAAATCCAAAGGGGTAGACCCCTAAAAATCTCGAAAAATACAAAATCATCAAATTAATTTGAAAGTGGCACTATATATGCAAAATTTCATACTGATTCCGAAAATATATAATTTGTATACGCTCAGGTTCAAGATACAGAATTAAAAAGGAGTAAAACGTCAAAAATTCCTTCTGAGCTCCAGATGAACTTTTCAACTCGCGAACGGCTGAAGATAGACCAATTCTGCGAACGCCAATGAATTCAGAATGATGAAATCGGTATACTCTGTGAATTTCAAGTCGATTGGAATTGAAAATAAATTACTAAAAAACGTCAAAAATCCAAAGGGGTAGACCCCCAAAAATCATGAAAAATACAAAATCATCAAATTAATTTGAAAGTGGCACTATATATGCAAAATTTCATACTGATTCCGAAAATATATAATTTGTATACGCTCAGGTTCAAGATACAGAATTAAAAAGGAGTAAAACGTCAAAAATTCCTTCTGAGCTCCAGATGAACTTTTCAACTCGCGAACGGCTGAAGATAGACCAATTCTGCGAACGCCAATGAATTCAGAATGATGAAATCGGTATACTCTGTGAATTTCAAGTCGATTGGAATTGAAAATAAATTACTCGAAAAACGTCAAAAATCCAAAGGGGTAGACCCCCAAAAATCATGAAAAATACAAAATCATCAAATTAATTTGAAAGTGGCACTATATATGCAAAATTTCATACTGATTCCGAAAATATATAATTTGTATACGCTCAGGTTCAAGATACAGAATTAAAAAGGAGTAAAACGTCAAAAATTCCTTCTGAGCTCCAGATGAACTTTTCAACTCGCGAACGGCTGAAGATAGACCAATTCTGCGAACGCCAATGAATTCAGAATGATGAAATTGGTATACTCTGTGAATTTCAAGTCGATTGGAATTGAAAATAAATTACTCGAAAAACGTCAAAAATCCAAAGGGGTAGACCCCTAAAAATCTCGAAAAATACAAAATCATCAAATTAATTTGAAAGTGGCACTATATATGCAAAATTTCATACTGATTCCGAAAATATATAATTTGTATACGCTCAGGTTCAAGATACAGCATTAAAAAGGAGTAAAACGTCAAAAATTCCTTCTGAACTCCAGATGAACTTTTCAACTCGCGAACGGCTGAAGATAGAGCAATTCTGCGAACGCCAATGAATTCAGAAAGATGGAATTGGTATACTCTGTGAATTTCAAGTCGATTGGAATTGAAAATAAATTACTCGAAAAACGTCAAAAATCCAAAGGGGTAGACCCCTAAAAATCTCGAAAAATACAAAATCATCAAATTAATTTGAAAGTGGCACTATATACGCAAAATTTCTTGCTAATTTCGAAAATATATGATTTCTATACGCTCAGGTTCAAGATTCAGCATTAAAAAGGAGTAAAACATCAAAAATTCCTTCTGAACTCCAGATGAACTTTTCAACTCGCGAACGGCTGAAGATAGACCAATTCTGCGAACGCCAATGAATTCAGAATGATGGAATTGGTATACTCTGTGAATTTCAAGTCGATTGGAATTGAAAATAAATTACTCGAAAAACGTCAAAAATCCAAAGGGGTAGACCCCTAAAAATCTCGAAAAATACAAAATCATCAAATTAATTTGAAAGTGGCACTATATACGCAAAATTTCTTGCTAATTTCGAAAATATATGATTTCTATACGCTCAGGTTCAAGATTCAGCATTAAAAAGGAGTAAAACATCAAAAATTCCTTCTGAACTCCAGATGAACTTTTCAACTCGCGAACGGCTGAAGATAGAGCAATTCTGCGAACGCCAATGAATTCAGAAAGATGGAATTGGTATACTCTGTGAATTTCAAGTCGATTGGAATTGAAAATAAATTACTCGAAAAACGTCAAAAATCCAAAGGGGTAGACCCCTAAAAATCTCGAAAAATACAAAATCATCAAATTAATTTGAAAGTGGCACTATATATGCAAAATTTCATACTGATTTCGAAAATATATAATTTGTATACGCTCAGGTTCAAGATACAGAATTAAAAAGGAGTAAAACGTCAAAAATTCCTTCTGAACTCCAGATGAACTTTTCAACTCGCGAACGGCTGAAGATAGACCAATTCTGCGAACGCCAATGAATTCAGAATGATGGAATTGGTATACTCTGTGAATTTCAAGTCGATTGGAATTGAAAATAAATTACTCGAAAAACGTCAAAAATCCAAAGGGGTAGACCCCCAAAAATCATGAAAAATACAAAATCATCAAATTAATTTGAAAGTGGCACTATATATGCAAAATTTCATACTGATTCCGAAAATATATAATTTGTATACGCTCAGGTTCAAGATACAGAATTAAAATGGAGTAAAACGTCAAAAATTCCTTCTGAACTCCAGATGAACTTTTCAACTTGCGAACGGCTGAAGATAGAACAATTCTGCGAACGCCAATGAATTCAGAATGATGGAATTGGTATACTCTGTCAAACGTCAAAAATCCAAAGGGGTAGACCCCTAAAAATCTCGAATAATACAAAATCATTAAATTAATTTGAAGGTCGTACGATATATGCAAAATTTGCTAATTTCGAATATATACGATTAGTATATGCTCAGATTCAATATTTAACATTTAAAAGGAGTAAAACGTCAAAAATTCCTTCTCAACTCTAGATGAACTTTTCAACTCGCGAACGATAGAGCAATTCTGCGATCTCAATCGATTCAAAATGATGAAATTATCATACTCCGTGAATTGACAGATGGTTTGTATATTCTCAGATATGAGGTTAGCATGAAAACAGAATAAAAGGTCAAAAATTCTCACACGATTAAATTTCCCATCTTTCTGAAAATTGCAAACGTTCCTCAAAAATATCTCGATTCTGAAACATACCACAAAACGATGGTTATGTGTCAAAATATCAGTAGATTTTTGTAGAAAAAATGCAACTATATTATTCCTGCTTTAAAACTCAAAGAATTAAACTACTTAGTTTAGAAAAAAATCGAATATAGGTATACTTAATAATTTCTGCGACTTTTGTCATATATATCGTACTCATATCTTCAGCCAATGCTCCAACGATGGAATTCTGTCCATACGAAAATCTTCAGTAGGAATTTATTTTCCTACTTTTTGCGATTACGAAACTCGAGCGAACTGTCGCAACGAAAAAGGCGATAAGAATCCAAGATAGCTCGTTACGTACAGCATTCATTTAGTCATTAATTCAGGCAACCTCGTGATGACCTTGGTTGGATGCACGAGAATTTAAAATTAACCGTACGTGTTTATTATGTTGACTCTTTGCAGTTTTGTTTGGACGATGCTGCAGTGTTTCCACAGCGGCAGGCTGTGTTGAGTTTCTTTGTTCCGGCGATATTTCTACTGGAAATTGAATTGATGGACGGTAAACAACATATTCGAAACGACGCGAGCGAAAATATCTTCCGTTTATGATAATAACAGAATATGGAACGTCTTGACGGAATCACTTTCTTCCTTAGCTTATACATCGACTGCTATAACTATATATGTCAATATATACCCGAAGAATCATCGAATTATATCTCTCGGATTATTGATGAAGTTTTTGCAATGCTCTATTAATATCATAGCTGAAATTATGTTTCTTAATTCATTCAATTCCATTGTATCGCCAAAGTAATATTGAATTGATAGGTGGTATTGACTGAAAATAGTAGCGTCCAAGAGGTCGTGACGGCTAGAGCCGTCACTAAACGCTCAGATGCATATAGACACGTCTTAACGGATTGACATTTTTTCAATGACAAACTCGAAAGGAATATCGAATGGATATGTACTGAGTATAAGCATCCAAAAGGTCGTGACGGCCAGAGCCGTCACTATATCCATAGACGAATACGAGCCAATCACTCCGTTCAAACTAGTCTCAACGGATTAAAAGTTTTCCACGACGAAATCCACGAACTTCCATTGCTAATACCTCGACTCTTATGACATATGTCAGCTGACGGCCAGAGCCCTCATTGTACGCTCGGACGAATATGAAAAGGCCACTTCGCTGCGCTAAAACCACGTCTTGACGGATTGAAATATTTTCCACGATGAAATCGAAAGGAATATCGAATGGATAGGTACTGAGTAAGGGAATGAGCGTCCAAAAGTTCGTGACGGCCAGGGCCGTCACTATACCCATAGACGAATACGAGCACATCGCTCCGTTTAAACTAGTCTTGACGGATTAAAAATTTTTTTCACGACGAAATCACGTACTTCCATGACCAATACTTCGACTTCTGGAACTATATATGTCAGACATTTGATAAAAAAATGGATTGGTTAATCCAATCCTTCGCATGCACCTGTTCAATAGATATTTTCGTCAGCAAGTCTTCAACATAAGACAACTACTACCCAAATAATACCAGTTAAACAGATTATCATCCAGAGGGTTGTGACGGTCAAAGCCGTCATTATACGTTCAGATGAATACAAGCACGTCACTCCGCTCAAACTATAAGTGTAATAGTGAATCGTTCAATCCATAAGGGTGTATGACGGCAAGAGCCGTCATGCGCAGAAAAACGAAGAAGAAGAAATGTACTTTTGCGCGAAAATGTACTTAGAGGTGTCGATTTTGGTTCAATGAACAAATTAAGTATGAAGTACGCCAAAAATCTTCATTCAAGCTGACCAAAATGACAATCACTTATAGTTTCTCACTGATGAATTAACTAAGGCTTTCGTGGCCAAAATTTCAACTATCACTATTTAATTTCGGGTTTAAAGGCTGTCGTGATTTGGAATAGTTTCCTAACGTTTCGCTAGCGCGAGTGGCTATCTTCCTCAGAGGTCTGTTCATCTTCGGTTTTCTCCGATGACTGAAGTGATATTATTTATGAAGTTGCAAAGACTGTCTAGGAAAAAATGTGTCACAAATTCATTCAAATTCTAATGGAAATAAAATTAAACCCGACAGGTATCTTACGAAAAGTCTGGTGCTATAAGGCGCACATTATGAACGCTATCTACCAGTAATGAATTCCTATATTCGAAGTTCAATAGCGTGAGGGCCATCAGCCAGGATCAACATCGCTCTTGGTAATTTCATGGAACTTCTGTGATTGAACGTACATTACATGTTGCCTGGATTATCATTTGGAATTCTTTGCGAAGGCTGCAATATCTACAATTATTTCATCGAACTGATTAGTTATCAGGTCTTTCTTGCTACAAGCGGAAGCGTATATATTTTAACAGTTTTCGCATTAGGATATCAGGAATCCATATTTGGACAATTGAGTGATATTATTTATGAAATGGAAAAGAGTGTCTAGAAGAAAATATGTCACAAACTCATTAAAATTTGAATGATTATAAAATTAAACACGAATAGTATCTTATGGAACGCTGGCGCTAGATGTCGCAAATTCTGAACGCCATCTAATAGCAACGTAGTTCGAAATTTAAAGTTTTATGGCCTAGGCTGCTAGGGCCATCAGCCAGTATCAATATCGCTGGTGGTAATCTTCGTGGAACTCAATGAAATCGAACCCATACGCATATCTTGTGTCGAACCAGTTCTGCCCAAGTAACCATGCTAATATACCAATAAAAGTTACCGGTCGAACGAGCGAACGTCAGCGACAGGCGCCTCGATCATAAATACGCGCATAGCCGATTGACCGCTGACCGGGAATGCTCTTCG
Organism: Chrysolina americana; assembly: GCA_958502065.1. NCBI lineage: Eukaryota > Metazoa > Arthropoda > Insecta > Coleoptera > Chrysomelidae > Chrysolina > Chrysolina americana. The sequence continues at coordinate 88,583,467 of OY293414.1, forward strand.
ATTCTCGCAGTGTGTGTGTGTGCGGTACGATGCATCGCCGAGCGATAAATTTCGAATTCCCGATCGCGGCAGCACGCTAGCTTCGGTCGTCATGGCGACGCTCGCTCGTAAATGCCGTCGCACCGGCCGTAGTGGGTGAATCGTCGGATTCTCGTGTGTTTACTGTTTGCTTACTCTAGTTTCGAATGCGGTAGTTGATTAAGTTGATGCGATTCGATGACGAGCGTGTCAGCGTTGTTGGACGGACGGCCTCGAGGGGGTGTTGTAGTTCGACGGCGCTTCTTCTTCTTCTTCTCGTTTTCTTATCGGCGTTGCGGTGAAGCGGCGCGTATTTGAGATGCTGCGGATTGCTTTCACAAGTTCTCCCGTCTCACCTAACTGTTGCAAAGAGTATCGTCTTCGAACTAACGAGAAGTTTCGTGACTTTGGCCGAAATAACGAGTTGTTGGCCGCGGATAATACTTGACTGAACAAGAAGTTGAGATGCGTTGGGTTGCTACAGTAATGTGTAGATGTATTGAATGGAATACTTTTTTGAAAACTCGTTTCATTCACATATGACATCTGTCAAGTGTCATGAGTTATGTAAATAAACATTCAGTTTACATAATGTCCAGTAGGTAAAATCAGCCGACATTTAATCTTCATAAACCCATTGCCTAATAATAAAACTCAAGGCTGAGCTGTTTAATAGAGCACGAGTTGAGCACAAATATCAGCAATAGTTTATATTTCTTACCTCATTAAAACTCTTCATTCAACTAGATTGTAGGTCGTAGGAAGGTCATGCAGGCTCAGCATCCTTACAAACACCTCGACCTGCAATGTCTTCTGTGCGTGACCCTTTTTCTATTCAGTACCCGGAATTCTGAGACTTCGTGCTAATTCTATCAGTTTCCTGGGAGCTAAGTTCCTGATGTCGGAGGACGTTACAAATACCCCTTCCAGGAATCTGAGCTTCTTGCAGGAAAGCGCTGGGTATTTGCAAAGCAAATGTTCCGCAGTTTCCGCGAAGTTCTTGCAGTATCGGCAACTATCACTCTCACAATACATTGAATACACTAAAAGCTGAATAAAAGGATTATAATGATTGGTATGAAAGTTGATTGGAAATATTTAGAGCTGAAACCAGAAGCCTTATGAAAGGTTACCCGAATTTACACAGAAATTACATATCATACTTAAAGATCACATCTGAAGTGATCCCAGTTGAAACTACGACTGCCCATTATTCCAAGGCATGTCTGTATTCCGAAGAAACGGGGTCGTTGCTCTATCAAGATATCTTGCCTCTCACAGAATTATGAACGTATGCAAACCATACAAATTTATCTCTGAAATGTCCCTGTTCATGAGGTTTTTGTTTCACACTCAAATACTTGAATGATCTCAGCAGTGTTTATTTATCAAATGATCTTTTGTAACATGATTAAGGTTAAAGATGGAGTTGAGAACTACATTTTATTATTATTCGCAGTAAACACGGTAACCGAATCCCCTTTTTAACCGTAGCATCCTCTCGGATTCCTATCCAGAATTTCTCCCCGTCTTCTTTTTCGCGCTCGTACGGTCGCTCTGGCAGCGCCGTGTTTTGTTTTCGTTCGTTGGAAACTCTAGCTAATTATCCTCTGTTTTGTTTCAGGTGGGTTTCACATCATCGTATACGCTGTACAGGATACCGGGTAAGATACTCGTAGTAATGAAATGCTCGTTGTTGTTCTTTACTGTCGTCGTTCGAAAATGATATTTTCATTTCGTTAGGTTAACGTCTTTTACCGCTCGTTTATCGTGTGGGTGTTGGCAAAAGTAGCAGCGAGTATATTTCGCTGGAAAATGCAAACGCGTGTTGTAATAAATGACGATCGACTCGATTGTTTTTTTTGACTGACCCTGTAAACAACCCCTGTAAAAGGGTGTTTATAGTTTCCCTAGCTGTGTATTACCAATCTTCTTGTGCGAGCTAAGGATTAACGAGGTCTTACTTTTTAACGTGCGATTCCTAGCACGAGACCAGTGACCATGCTGGGAATCGAACCCACGTCCCTCTGATTGATTGACTAGCGCTCTACCATCATGACCACTGCGGTCATGATTGACTGCGAATAATTGAACAAATTCTATATCTAAAAATTACAAAGAAAAATTGTACAAAATTTAATAAAAGCTTTCATTTGAATACACTGAAAAGAAGAAAACACACCTCAAAAAAAGGTATGCAGTAGTTAATTAATAATTTTTTGCTTGAACATAAACATTGCAAGTGTGACAGTTGTTCAGCTATAAAGAGATTTTTTTCGGGTTTTCATTACTTACGTATTAATTCGAACAAAGTTCCACCAAAAAAATTGTTTTCAAATATTTTCAATGATCCCTTTTTTTGTTATCCAGATGCTGCATGGAATTTATTTTTTTATTTTCTATAAAAAATTGTACTTAATCTAATAGAAAATTTCCTTCTGAATCCGAAAATGTACTCGTTCTTGGAATTAGAACGGTAGAAAATGTCCATTTTGTGGATAGATGCATCTTTTCTAAAATTCAATATTGAATATTGCATTACTTGACTTTGATCGCCTGTGAATATTTGAAAAAAAGGCGAAATCCTCGCGAATATTATTTGATCCGATAGAAAATTTCCTTCTGAATCCGAAAATGTACTTGGTTTTTGAATTAGAACTCTAGCTGATTTAGAAAATGTCGATTTTGTTGATAGGTGCATTTTTTCGTCTAAAAACTTGCCATTTTTTTTATGAATAATTTTAATTTTGCAACTACGTAAATTATTAATAAAAAACTGAAAAATTATCTTTCCAACTGAAATCTTCTCTGAAGCCTTTCATGAATTACTCCAAGAAAAAATCTGAAATTTAACCAATCGTAATTATTAATTGAATAAATATGAAGGAAATTCAACTAGGAAACGACAGAAATTCCAAATTGCAAAAGAGCAAACCTCGATACTTCCAATCCCCCTGCCCCACCAAGACCTAGTTAAAAAATTTCAGTGGTTACCCCCATATGTAATAATGCATCATTGAAAAGCTCTTTGATAATGCGTTTCTGTGATGTCCAGAGGTGTCCAATTTTGGAAAATCAGATGATTACCTTTGCGATTTCGGCATCAGTCAATAAGCATCATGACTTTCTACCCTAGCCTCGTGAGAAAGGGTGTTTTTCAAGAAGTGTTCGACCACTTACTTTTGAGCCTAAAAACGCACTGGTGTCTTAGAATTTTAACGAGTCCAATTCTCGCACTTCTCGCGACAATACAAAGAAACGAGTTCACGCGGTCCCCCAGAATTGTACCTGTCAGCAGCAACCTTGATTACGTTCGCTAACTTAAACCGCCTCCAATTATAAACAAAAAATATACGCAAAGAAGTGTCGACCTCAATACCGACACCTACAAAGTTACTCGCAGAACACCGCTGAAATTGCGGAACAAAAAGATAAGTAAATAAATCGACGATTGTCCGTCATTCCGGAGAGAATTTTCCGCGAAACTTTCTCGATCTTTTGATATAACATCACGGGTAATTCGAAGTTTTCCTAAATCGATTACCGGGGAATGTCTGTTTTCGACTGTCAGGAGTTGAAGTAATGCGATTACCTGCTTTGCCCGGATAATTGTACCTGTCAGATGGCTTGGGATGCCTCTGTGCAGTTCGACTGTCTTTTGTTGATCGTTTGAATACACAGAGCGCATAAAATTAACCACGCTCGATGGGTTGAGTAATATAATTTAAACTACTATTCATACAACCATTTCATAAATTGCCCTTCTAAATGCCCTTCTAAAAACCTATATTATTTAGCAATTATCGTACCAGTGGTGTCAGAAGTGGGATCGACATCTTCCGCTGTTCTTGATGGCCTACAGGGCATCTGTGCAAGATTCCACAAAGCTCACCCCAGCCAGCATTATCTTCGGGAGAGAACTTCGTTTGCCCTGTGACTTTGTGTTCGCATCACCAAGTGCTGAAGAAAAAGAGATACAGTATCATGCAGACGAACTGCGACATAGTTTGAATGGGATCCTCAAATTTGCAAGAAAAAGATTGAAGATAACCAGTGACGAAATGAAGGCTCAATGCGATCTTAAGGCCAATACTAGTGGATTCAAAGAAGTAGATCGAGTATGGCTTTACAACCCTCGTCGTAAGATAGGAATGTCTCCCAAATTAACACCATCTTGGGAAGGACCCTATACGATAGTGAAGAGAATAAACGACATGGTCTATAGGATTCAACGCAGTCCGAGAGCGAAAATGAAGGTCGTTCACCTAGAAAGACTCGGACGTTATAATGGAGACAATGACACATTGTTTGTCTGGACGATCAAAATTGAGAGGGGGGTAATGTTACGAGATTGATAAAAATCCCCTAGCTACGCTGCTGAGCCGACTCCGTAAGCGTTTTAATTTCGTCGATTAGGTAGTTCCTGGAATTTAGATGTTTTTCTGTATTGAGTAATCTCGAAATCATCGCGAAGAGTCTGGCCTAGACTAATTGAGTATATAAGGCGACACATTTCACTCGTAAGAGAAGTTTTTATGAAGAAGTAATAAAGAAGTTAAAAAGTTTTTGTTGAAGTTGATAAGTGTTTGGAAAATTTAGCTAGTTGAATGGATCCAAGGATTTTATTAGTTAGTGAAGTAGTTGTATGTGTATAGCGAAGGTAATAAAAACAGTTTAGTAGGGTGCTCGACTTATTATTTAGCAAATATCGTAACACTATTAATTTTGGATACTTCATATCTATATTTTTCATAGCGTTGAGTACTGATCGAAACAAATTGTGATAAAAATACACATGTCTATGGCGATCCTTTCAAATGGGCTGTTCAGGCCCATTGCTGACAGCGCATGCATCCCACTTCTGACACCAATATTGGGAACTAGCTATATCTGCCTCTCCTGCAACACTGCAACTCTGCCTGCTATCTGCCTGAACAAGTAGTTATTTTGTTAGTCCAAAGTAAAAGTTCGCGGCAAAAGAAAAAAAAGAAAAGCATCTCTATTACTGAAAGACATGATGGTACGTTGAACAATTTCTTTCAGTTTGCATATTCTTTCCTCTCTCCCCTTTCGCTACTGTCTTGGTGGCCTTCCACCATATGATGATTTTGCTATTATAAAGCGAATTCGGTGTTCAGTGAGCGAAGAGGGTAAAGAAGAGAACGGACCAAACCGGGAAGGGAGGGTAATTCAGACTTATGGAAGGTGAAACAACTCTGAAGTTGACTCATCGTCTCGAAAAATCGATTTCTCCGAACTTGGGGCTGAGGGCGAAGGCTGCGTTAGCATTAATAGGAACAGAAAACGGGGTCAAATGAGGTCGCTTGTTATCATGTGTTTGTTCTTGGATTCAGCCTGACGTTTACTACAAATTTTTAAATTATTTGTAAGGGATGTTAGTTGCTAGGAAACTCGATACTAAGGAGAGACGCTGAGAGCAGACAAAAAAAAAACGTGTTGAAAGTTATGAATCCAAAACTAGAGTGAAATTTTGTAGAAAGTGGAATAATTTCAAACGAAATTAATTTCCCAAGACCTAAGCCAACTAGTACATGTAAATTTACTACCTTTAGGAAGCGTTGTGAAGTGAAAAATCCAGAAATACCGAAGCCAGTCCACGTCCCAATCACCACCAAGAAAAAGGTGATCAAAAAGCTTATTTATACCACCCTCCATCGTAAAAAATTGGGTGGAACTATCACAACATCATTTCACCGTTTTTCATCACAAGTTCCTAAAAAAATCAAGAACTTCTTCTTCCTAAAGTGCTAGGAATCGCACGTTAAAAGGTAAGACCTCGTTAATCCTAGGCTCGCACAAGTTTCGACTTCTGAGGGCTGTCGTTCGTAGGTGGACGACAGCTGGTTATCGAAAAAAACAATTTTAACAACAAAACAATAAAAGAACTGTTGCGCATAGCCTGCGCAAATCTTCAAGTAGACAAACTTTCCAAATTCTGATCCCACTAAAGACCAGGAGCTAGTGACAGGTGACGTTCTCCCATTTTACACTGCATACCTTTTCAAGGTTTGATAATTAACCCTAAAATATGAAAAATAGACGGGTTCCTGGCCGCCGCTCGTGTACACTTCATAACGAAAAGCGCTTTTCTTTTTGTGGAGCATTTTCGTGTTTTTTCGCGATATTATACTGCCTGCCGTTGTAATATACGGAAGTTCAAACAAATTGGAACGCTACTGATTAATGGCATGCAATCTGCAGCGGCCGATAGGGCTCAAAGAGTTACGAAAAACTGAAAAAAATTAAAGGGAAATTCCGTGTTTTCAAATTGCATGCCGATGTAAAGAATTGAGGTTTCAGTAACGAAAACACTCTTGAATAATTGGCATGCGCCCCTCGTCTGACCAACGGTGGAAAATTGCGGGAAAACTCTGTAAAAATTTAATACAGGTTTTACGTGATTCCAAACTGCATGCCATTAGAAAGATATGTCATTTGTATAAATAATTAATAGTAGGTAATTTGGCATGCACACCAGGAATTCATAATGCATGACGAAAGTTGCAAAAAAATTTATGTGACTTTGTTTTGCGAAATCCTGGTGTGCATGCCAAATTACCTACTATTAATTATTTATACAAATGACATATCTTTCTAATGGCATGCAGTTTGGAATCACGTAAAACCTGTATTAAATTTTTACAGAGTTTTCCCGCAATTTTCCACCGTTGGTCAGACGAGGGGCGCATGCCAATTATTCAAGAGTGTTTTCGTTACTGAAACCTCAATTCTTTACATCGGCATGCAATTTGAAAACACGGAATTTCCCTTTAATTTTTTTCAGTTTTTCGTAACTCTTTGAGCCCTATCGGCCGCTGCAGATTGCATGCCATTAATCAGTAGCGTTCCAATTTGTTTGAACTTCCGTATATTACAACGGCAGGCAGTATAATATCGCGAAAAAACACGAAAATTCTCCACAAAATGAAAAGCGCTTTACTTTATGAAGTGCACACGTGCGGCGGCCAGGAACCCGTCTATTTTTCATAATTTAGGGTTGATTATCAATCCTCAAAAAGGCATGCAGTGTAAAATGGGAGAATGTCACCTGTCACCAGCTCCTAGTAAGACAATTAGGGGTTTCGAACTTGTAGAAATCAAGGATACGTTGATGATGAACAAAATATCCGCTTTTCTAACACCATTCACGGAATTTGTGCCATGAACAGGGCCCTTGACCTGGCACTTGTTCAGACAATAACACCAAGCTCGTAGCAACAGCGCCCGTTTTTTTCTGTTTGATTTCTCTCGTAGTCGCTAACTGTGCGACCGAGCCCGACATGTCGTAATGTCTGTTCATGAAAATTTGTCGGAGAATTATGTAAATAAACAGATGCAGCTCGGTGTATGGCAACCGAGCAGAGGCGGACAAATTGCCGAAAGTTTAAAGGCGAATTGCTACAGTGAAATTAGACAGGAGATACTTAACGATAGACAACGGTTTTCACTCTAGACAAAATGTTTAGATCGAGTAGTTTCTGTCGATTCCATGTGAAATTCTTGCGGTGAGTACTTACCGCGAATAATGAGAAATAAGTGTCAATATATTTCCACGGCATTGGATTGGTAGAAGAGGCAGCATTGAATGGCCTCCACGATCGCCAGATTTATCGCCCATCGATTTCTTCATGGGGGAACATCTGAACGTTTCGAACAAAATATTTATTATTGTATGCAAGCGGACGGTCATCAGTTTGAACATTTGAAAATTATTGGGGAAAATGTAAAATTTAAAGAATGTGGTAAACAGAATCTTCTTCGACCTCCGATGCCAGTTAAAAATTTTGGGGTAATTGTTCCCCTCGCGTGGGGTGGAAAGTAGTGGAGTCGAAAATACCGGTAAAGCGTATCCCCCTTTAATAAAAAATGTACGGGTCTTAGGTCTCTGAAAATGGCTGTTTCGTTTTCGGTTGGCCACCCTGAATATTTTTTTAAGGAGTCAACCTCTTTATTCCTGCATAAATCCTATACAGTTTCTTGTACAAACAAAATTTGGGACCGAATTTGACCGCTATTCTTAACCCCTTTTTCCTTGGGGGGAATTTTCCTGTTCTCAACTTCCTCACGTACATGGTTTATACCAGACTCCCAGGTCAAGTTACCATCGATATAAGTATCGAGAAATTTGGTGTTATCTGATGATTCAATTATTTCATCACCTTTTTCCATTTCTACTGGAAAAAAACTGCAACAGAACAGTTTTCTTCACACTCACCAACAGTGAATTTTTATAACACCAATTTGTAAACTCGATACTCTAGTTGCTCAATTTTTCTTGAAGTTCCTCTGGATCCGATCGCTGCGATTGTTGTATCATCTGAATACAAAACTATCATCTGTGCTTAGGCATACGATTAGGCATATCGTTGATAAATAGAAGAAACATTAGGGGACCTAATATGAGGAACCCCAAGATCAATGTCATACTGCTGCGACTGACAATTTGTCAACTTTAACACGTATATTTCTGAGAGTCAGGTATGATCTGAGCCATGAAAGAAAGTTACCCCTGAAGCCAAGTGAATAGAGTTTTTTGTATATAATTTGGGGGTCGATAATGTCGAATGGTTTCTATAAGTCAAAGAAAAGTGCACCGACCTACTTTCTTATATAAATTGAGTCATAGACACGCCGAAAAAAAAAAACAAAATGCACTTTCTGTTGACCTACTTGGGCAAGAACTTTGCTGCATCTTAGATATTAAGTCATTTTGATCTGGGAACGCTAGCGTTTTCACAAAGACGGGATCTTTCGATTATTTTACATACTACTGTGGGAACTGTTGTTGAAATTGTTGTTAAAATTATTATTTGCCTCAACCGGCTACACCATTACGAGCACAACTCTCAGAAGTCTTCGAAAGACTTGTGCCATCTAGGAAAGACGTAGCCCTCGCTAGCCGTTTTAAAGAGTAAGTATATGTGAAGGAATACGGTGTCGGCCCTGTAATGGCTCCCTGTGGAACACGTAACATGTACAGATAACTTTTTGAATGAAACACAATAAATCAACGCATGGATAAGAGTAGATTTGACAAGAGGTTCTCGAGTTGGGTGATTGGCATCGCCGAAATGCCCAATTCCCACGGGCTACGGACCAGCGAGCGAACCTAGATTGTCTATAAATAACTGCGCGGAGGGCCACCGCATCTAACCGCGACATCGCTTTTGCCGAATTATTTCGTAATCGAGAGTTCTCACAACTCCGAACTTTTTCATCGGGATGCACGAGGAATGCGCGCATGCATCGAGAGATCTATTTTCGTTAACGGCCCGCCGTTTGCGATCGTCGGATGTTTATCCGGTGCTATCTGTTTGTTTTCCTTCATCGGTGACATTCGAGTTCGTGTCGTTAATTGCCAAACAGATTGGATTCGATTAAGATATCGCCTGATCTCGATGGGGTGAATGTCTGTTTTGTACGACGGGACTGAAATCCAGTGCCGTTTTGAATCCTGAAAGTAACCGCTGCGGGAAAAAATGTTACTCTGTATCAATGGTTGGGATCAGTTGTAGGTTGAAAACAGATGTTTCAATATACAAAATCTTCTCAATAGTTATTTTTTTCACAATCATATCAAACCTTGTGGCGATTCAGATATATGCGTGCCCATGCAAGTTTTTTGAAGCACGTGCGATTTTACGCATTTCTCTTTAGATTTTTCATTGAAATCAATTTTCCGGGTCAGTTATAGATTTCATAAACTTTTTACGGAACCCCTATAGTTTCGAGTTGAAATAATTCGTTAATTCGCTTTTGTCAGTCCTCGAAATTAATTTTGGTGGTATTATTCAAAAATCAGCTCGCTAAGATAAACTTGAGAAAACCTTGTGACTTTAAAGATAAATATTTTCGAAAATATGTGCGAGGGAATTTCTGACTTTTATTCGTTTTTTAAGCTAAACCTTGTATCCAAGCAACAATTCATATATTATCGAATTTAGCATGAAATTTTGCGAATATAGTGCGATGTTCAAATGAATCTGATGATTTTGTATTTTTCATGATTTTTAGGGGTCTACTTTTTATATCGATCGACTTGAAATTCACAAATTATACTAATTTCGTCATTCTGAATCGATTGGCGTTCGCAGAATTTCTCTATCTTTAACCGTTCGCGAGTTGAAAAGGTCATCTGGAGTTGCGAATTAATTTTTGACGTTTTACTCCTCAAATGAATCTGATGAGTTTCTATTTTTCATGATTTTTAGGGGTCTACCCCTTAGGACTTTTTTCGAGTAATTTTTCGCTTTTGAAATTTACAGAGTAAATTAAGAAAGATGAATACAAGAAAACACTATTTCTCATTTGTCATTGAATATTTATATTTGTATACTCTATTGATTTTTTACAATTTTGAGCCAATCTGTGATATCTGTAAATATTTCATTACAACTTCATACAATACAATACTTCGATCGTGAAGATATGTTGACCATGATAGACGGTATGAGTTATGAGATACCGTTAATCATTATAATGAGTTGAATTATCTCATTGTCATGAGATACCATAATGTTATCTCAATATAACGAGATACTTTACTCATATTAATGAGATAACTAATTCATTATAATGACTTGGAGATCTCATTATGAGATGAATTATCTCATTATTATGAGATACCGTAAGTCATTATAATGGGTGAAATTATCTCATTATGAGTTATGAGATATCGTAAGTCATTATAATGGGTGAAATTATCTCATTATGAGTTATGAGATACCGTTAATCATTATAATGAGTTGAATTATCTCATTGTCATGAGATACCATAATACCATAATGAGTAGGTCTTAATATAACGAGATACTTTACCCATAATAATGAGATAACTAATTCATTATAATGACTTAGTGATCTCATTATGAGATGAATTATCTCATTATTATGAGATACCGTAAGTCATTATAATGGGTGAAATTATCTCATTAATTTCTTAGTTGATGTTTATAAACACCATCATAATTGTCAATTGATAGTTCTTAATTGTTAATTCTGAATTCTTAGTTTAATTGGGTTCATAAATCCACCATAAACACCACCTTTAAAAAAGAATCGTGAATTTCAATTTCTGCCCTCGTTAAATTACGCAGAACCTAAATTAAATGAATCGGTTATGAAACAGCCATTTATTCGACCTGGTATCGGGAATCCGTGACCCGTAAACGGACGGAAAAAAGAGTTCCGAAACTCCCCTCTCTCGCAGGATACTTTCTCCCTTGCAGCCAGTCAAACTTCCGAAGAATAAGTGGGTCAATTCAATCTCTGCCATGCCATGGAGCGAACACGGTAACGTTCTCTGATATCATTATTTCAAAGCTAACGATATTTAGAGCGATGAAATTGTGACATTGCGTTAATGGTGTATAGGAATTCGATGGAATCGCATAAAGTGGACACAGGACCGATCAAAAAGGAAGGGGTTGTGGGAAGGGGCGGGGGCATATTTCGCCAAACAGCTGTTCCGTAATATTTCGCCCCACCGTGGAACTTTTTCAACCTCCGGGTCTTTTTAAGTTAGTCATAGTTGCTCCTGCATCAGCTGGAACAATAGCAGAAGTGCGACGAAGGCAATGTCCCATATAGGAAGATGGGATTGGCAATCCTAAATACATTGCGATTTTGAGATGTACATTCCTTTTGTCGGAAGCACAAAAAAAATCGTTCAATACCTTCAGGACGCAAAGACAAAGTCTCAATAAGGGCAAAGCGGAGAACTCTTGTTCATCTACAACTGTATATTTCTTTGATACACCAGTTTTACTTTAGAGTACGTTCGCTCCCATAACGGAATCTCGGTAATCTATATCCGATATCTTGATACTCAGAAAATCCTGACTTCTGCATCCTCTAAAATAATCCATAATCAAAACAACCTATAACAAAAATAAAAATAAAATACACACACACATTTCATTAGGAGCGTTCTTTGGAAATCTGATGACATCGAACTTTTTCTGCTTATAACTCTTAATCTCCCGTTTCAAAAAGCCTCTATTTCATTGAAATTGGTGACATCTCGTTTCTCATGTATAATCACCGTCGATTTTAGCATTGACCACTTAGTGCTTAAGGAATTTGGACTATATCTTTCTGAATGCAACGAATAAACACAAATACTACCAAATCTACCAAAAAACATAAGAAATACCTTACCAGTTCTTGAAAATATGCCAGATATACAGTTTCATTGGCATCTTTTGGCATAACATTTTTCCGTGTTAGCCACTACAGATATAGGCATATTCTATTTCTTTTGGTATACTTACGGCTTCACTTTTTGATGGAATTAATGATTCTCTTGCTCTTTCCTCTTTTTTCAAAATATCCTCCATTATATTTGTAGTAGAAAACACGTTTTTAAATATTAATACCTACTTCTTAAAACATCTAAGGATCTAATATATTATTTTTCTCATCAGAAGCCTTTGAAACTTTGGTAACTAAAATATTAAAACTTTATCTGATGAAACATACGAGAAAGGTGCACAATGACTAAGACAACGCAGTACCAGCAAAAAAAAATTTTTATTAAGACTTACGATAACTAATTCATGATAGTGATTTACTTATCATTATAATGAGTTGAAGTATTTCATTATTATGAGATACCGTAAGTAAAATGATCTGATTATGAGATATCGTAAGTCATTATACTGAATTAAAACATCTCATTATCATGAGATACCGTAAATCATTATAATGAGTTAGTTATCTCATCATAACGAGATACTCAACTCATTATAATGGGATGATTAGAATAGAATAGAATGGAATTTATTCATCATTGAAAATTTTACAATTGTATTACATACATTCATAAAATCATATCAGACTAGTCAAAAACAGGATTACTAACATATGTACACACACAAACAGTTTGAAATATATAAAATATCAAAATTTGAGAATTGTTCATATTGATACTTGAAAGACATTTATATTGCAAAAATTCCTCAACAGAGTAGAATGCATTTTGTACCAGATTATTGTAATCACATCGTAACGAGATACTTCTCATTATAATGAGTTGAATTATCTCATTATTATGAGATACGTAAGTCATTAAAATGAGATAAGCAACTAATTCATTATAATGACTTGGTCATCTCATTATTATGAGATACCGTAAGTCATTATAATGAGTAAAATTATCTCATAATGAAATATCGTAAGTCATTATACTGAATTATATTATCTCATTATCATGAAATACCGCAAATAATCATAATGAGTTAAATTCTCTCATTATCATGAGATACCGTAAGTCATTATAATGAGTTAGTTAAGTGTCTCGTTATGATGACATACCGTCATTATAAAGAGTAAAATTATCTCTTTATGAGATACCTTCAGTCATTATACTGAGTTAGTCATCTCATAACGGGTACCCAACTCATTATAATGAGATATCTAATTCATTATAATGATTTAGTTATCTCATTAATGAGATAGTTTAAGTCATAATGAGTTGAATTATCTCATTTTTATGAGATACGTAAGTCATTAAAATGAGTTAGTTATCTCAATATAACGAGATACTTGACTAATTATAATGAGATACTTGACTCATTATAATGAGAGAAAAAAATATTACCACGTCCTTTCAAGAGCCATCGTAATCCGGAGAGAAACCGTGTAGATCCTTAGCGATCTACTATGATGAAATAATTCCGAAAAACTGTAAGGATGTAGTATAAACAAATCTACATGTTGGCGGTTGGAAGGGGCAGCAAGAGTCAGGGACAGGAGAAATTGAATCCGACACAGCAATTACAGATGATTCGAGAACTTTTCTTTCAAACATTACGCGAATCTACAGCTGTCTGCGCCTCACCGGGCAAACTCGGAACGCGGCGAACAAAACGAACGAAATAGACTTCTCCCGCGGCTTACGCAACACTACACCAAGGTCGAGTTAGAAATAAATCCTCTTCAGCGAGAAACAAAAAATACGTATCTATCTTCTTCTTTCCTTCCACGATATACCCACCCGGCCGTTTTCATTGCCGACGTTATCTTGTGGCGCTTTTGATTTACTGGAAACAAATACGGAGAAATTGTTTCGGTATTACACAACATACGTTTCTGCCGGGTCTGCCTCGGTATCTCCGGAACGGATTAAATCTCGGAAACTGGGTGAAGGCGATGTCTTTTATTCCCGTTGTTTCAGTTTGATTACTTTTCTGTTGTTTACTCGGGGAACGGAGCTGATAATATTGATACATTTCCGTTATAGTCGTTACCGTGTATTTCTCTGATTTTATTGGTTGACAAACAAAGTTTCGACACTGCCGAATGAATTATAATAAAACTTTAGGAGCCGTTTCACACTTAGTTCGCAATTTCCCTTTCATCCAATGTTTTCTACAACGGGGTCTGCAGAGGGTGACTTACTTTTAGTTCCCGTCACCCGTGGGTCCCGAAATGCAAGCGCCAAATTAGAAAAAAACGTGAGGGGGCACTTCATATCCTCAATGCTAAGCCACCTCCCAGGAAGTCGCATCCCAACCAGAGAGAAGTAACTATCCAAGTCCAAGGACCGCATAATCCGTACCAAACACTCTCAGGAATTAAACAGGGACCAGAGAAGACACTGAGAAGCTCTTTGGAATCCTCACACAGCACTTCTCTCAAGATTACTCCTAAGATTGTAGATTCTAGGGAGATGGTGCAAGCTGTGCAGTTTCAGAAGCACCTCGATCTGCATGGTCTTTTGTGTGTGACCCTTCATCTATTCAAGATCTGGGATTCTGAGACTTCGTGCGAAGTATATCGGTTTCTTGGAAGCTAAGTTCTTGATTTCGAAAAGCCTTACGAATGCCCCTTTCAGGAGTTTGAGCCTCTTGCAGAAAAGCGCTGGGTATTCGCACAGCAAACGTTCTGCAGTTTCCGCGAAGTTCTCGCAGTAGTGACGACTATCACTCTCTGGCTGCCCATCTTTTTCAAGTCAAATGATGTCCAAAATAGATTTGAGCTGGCGCGATCCGTGGTGGGTCAGAATAGATTCATTTTTGTCTGAATAACAACTTCTGATCATCTGAGGTCATTGTCGGGTCGTCAGGGGAGTGCGGTCGGATTTCAAATATTTTGAAGTGATGTCAAAAATAGGATTCGAGTTGGCGTGATCCGTGGTGGGTCAGAATACATTCATTCTTGTCTAAATAACAACTTCTCATCATCAGAGGTCATTGACGGGTCGTCAGGGGAGTGCGGTCAGATTTCAAATATTTTGAAGTGATGTCAAAAATAGGATTCGAGTTGGCGCGATCCGTGGTGGGTCAGAATACATTCATTCTTGTCTAAATAACAACTTCTCATCATCACAGGTCATTGACGGGTCGTCAGGGGAGTGCGGTCGGATTTCAAATATTTTGAAGTGATGTCAAAAATAGGATTTGAGCTGGCGCGATCCGTGGTGGGTCAGAATAGATTCATTTTTGTCTGAATAACAACTTCTGATCATCTGAGGTCATTGTCGGGTCGTCAGGGGAGTGCGGTCGGATTTCAAATATTTTGAAGTGATGTCAAAGATAGGATTCGAGTTGGCGCGATCCGTGGTGGGTCAGAATACATTCATTCTTGTCTAAATAACAACTTCTCATCATCAGAGGTCATTGACGGGTCGTCAGGGGAGTGCGGTCGGATTTCAAATATTTTGAAGTGATGTCCAAAATAGGATTTGAGCTGGCGCGATCCGTGGTGGGTCAGAATAGATTCATTTTTGTCTGAATAACGACTTCTGATCATCTGAGGTCATTGTCGGGTCGTCAGGGGAGTGCGGTCGGATTTCAAATATTTTGAAGTGATGTCAAAAATAGGATTCGAGTTGGCGCGATCCGTGGTGGGTCAGAATACATTCATTCTTGTCTAAATAACAACTTCTCATCATCAGAGGTCATTGACGGGTCGTCAGGGGAGTGCGGTCGGATTTCAAATATTTTGAAGTGATGTCAAAAATAGGATTCGAGTTGGCGCGATCCGTGGTGGGTCAGAATACATTCATTCTTGTCTAAATAACAACTTCTCATCATCAGAGGTCATTGACGGGTCGTCAGGGGAGTGTGGTCGGATTTCAAATATTTTGAAGTGATGTCCAAAATAGGATTTGAGCTGGCGCGATCCGTGGTGGCTCAGAATAGATTCATTTTTGTCTGAATAACAACTTCTGATCATCTGAGGTCATTGTCGGGTCGTCAGGGGAGTGCGGTCGGATTTCAAATATTTTGAAGTGATGTCAAAAATAGGATTCGAGTTGGCGCGATCCGTGGTGGGTCAGAATACATTCATTCTTGTCTAAATAACAACTTCTCATCATCAGAGGTCATTGACGGGTCGTCAGGGGAGTGCGGTCGGATTTCAAATATTTTGAAGTGATGTCAAAAATAGGATTCGAGTTGGCGCGATCCGTGGTGGGTCAGAATACATTCATTCTTGTCTAAATAACAACTTCTCATCATCAGAGGTCATTGACGGGTCGTCAGGGGAGTGCGGTCGGATTTCAAATATTTTGAAGTGATGTCCAAAATAGGATTTGAGCTGGCGCGATCCGTGGTGGGTCAGAATAGATTCATTTTTGTCTGAATAACAACTTCTGATCATCTGAGGTCATTGTCGGGTCGTCAGGGGAGTGCGGTCGGATTTCAAATATTTTGAAGTGATGTCAAAAATAGGATTCGAGTTGGCGCGATCCGTGGTGGGTCAGAATACATTCATTCTTGTCTAAATAACAACTTCTCATCATCAGAGGTCATTGACGGGTCGTCAGGGGAGTGCGGTCGGATTTCAAATACTTTGAAGTGATGTCAAAAATAGGATTCGAGTTGGCGCGATCCGTGGTGGGTCAGAATACATTCATTCTTGTCTAAATAACAACTTCTCATCATCAGAGGTCATTGACGGGTCGTCAGGGGAGTGCGGTCGGATTTCAAATATTTTGAAGTGATGTCAAAAATAGGATTCGAGTTGGCGCGATCCGTGGTGGGTCAGAATACATTCATTCTTGTCTAAATAACAACTTCTCATCATCAGAGGTCATTGACGGGTCGTCAGGGGAGTGCGGTCGGATTTCAAATATTTTGAAGTGATGTCCAAAATAGGATTTGAGCTGGCGCGATCCGTGGTGGCTCAGAATAGATTCATTTTTGTCTGAATAACAACTTCTGATCATCTGAGGTCATTGTCGGGTCGTCAGGGGAGTGCGGTCGGATTTCAAATATTTTGAAGTGATGTCAAAAATAGGATTCGAGTTGGCGCGATCCGTGGTGGGTCAGAATACATTCATTCTTGTCTAAATAACAACTTCTCATCATCAGAGGTCATTGACGGGTCGTCAGGGGAGTGCGGTCGGATTTCAAATATTTTGAAGTGATGTCAAAAATAGGATTTGAGTTGGCGCGATCCGTGGTGGGTCAGAATACATTCATTCTTGTCTTAATATCAACTTCTCATCATCAGAGGTCATTGACGGGTCGTCAGGGGAGTGCGGTCGGATTTCAAATATTTTGAAGTGATGTCAAAAATAGGATTCGTGTTGGCGCGATCCGTGGTGGGTCAGAATACATTCATTCTTGTCTAAATAACAACTTTTCATCATCAGAGGTCATTGACGGGTCGTCAGGGGAGTGCGGTCGGATTTCAAATATTTTGAAGTGATGTCAAAAATAGGATTCGAGTTGGCGCGATCCGTGGTGGGTCAGAATACATTCATTCTTGTCTAAATAACAACTTCTCATCATCAGAGGTCATTGACGGGTCGTCAGGGGAGTGCGGTCAGATTTCAAATATTTTGAAGTGATGTCAAAAATAGGATTCGAGTTGGCGCGATCCGTGGTGGGTCAGAATACATTCATTCTTGTCTAAATAACAACTTCTCATCATCACAGGTCATTGACGGGTCGTCAGGGGAGTGCGGTCGGATTTCAAATATTTTGAAGTGATGTCAAAAATAGGATTTGAGCTGGCGCGATCCGTGGTGGGTCAGAATAGATTCATTTTTGTCTGAATAACAACTTCTGATCATCTGAGGTCATTGTCGGGTCGTCAGGGGAGTGCGGTCGGATTTCAAATATTTTGAAGTGATGTCAAAGATAGGATTCGAGTTGGCGCGATCCGTGGTGGGTCAGAATACATTCATTCTTGTCTAAATAACAACTTCTCATCATCAGAGGTCATTGACGGGTCGTCAGGGGAGTGCGGTCGGATTTCAAATATTTTGAAGTGATGTCAAAAATAGGATTCGAGTTGGCGCGATCCGTGGTGGGTCAGAATACATTCATTCTTGTCTAAATAACAACTTCTCATCATCAGAGGTCATTGACGGGTCGTCAGGGGAGTGCGGTCGGATTTCAAATATTTTGAAGTGATGTCCAAAATAGGATTTGAGCTGGCGCGATCCGTGGTGGGTCAGAATAGATTCATTTTTGTCTGAATAACAACTTCTGATCATCTGAGGTCATTGTCGGGTCGTCAGGGGAGTGCGGTCGGATTTCAAATATTTTGAAGTGATGTCAAAAATAGGATTCGAGTTGGCGCGATCCGTGGTGGGTCAGAATACATTCATTCTTGTCTAAATAACAACTTCTCATCATCAGAGGTCATTGACGGGTCGTCAGGGGAGTGCGGTCGGATTTCAAATATTTTGAAGTGATGTCAAAAATAGGATTCGAGTTGGCGCGATCCGTGGTGGGTCAGAATACATTCATTCTTGTCTAAATAACAACTTCTCATCATCAGAGGTCATTGACGGGTCGTCAGGGGAGTGTGGTCGGATTTCAAATATTTTGAAGTGATGTCCAAATTAGGATTTGAGCTGGCGCGATCCGTGGTGGCTCAGAATAGATTCATTTTTGTCTGAATAACAACTTCTGATCATCTGAGGTCATTGTCGGGTCGTCAGGGGAGTGCGGTCGGATTTCAAATATTTTGAAGTGATGTCAAAAATAGGATTCGAGTTGGCGCGATCCGTGGTGGGTCAGAATACATTCATTCTTGTCTAAATAACAACTTCTCATCATCAGAGGTCATTGACGGGTCGTCAGGGGAGTGCGGTCGGATTTCAAATATTTTGAAGTGATGTCAAAAATAGGATTCGAGTTGGCGCGATCCGTGGTGGGTCAGAATACATTCATTCTTGTCTAAATAACAACTTCTCATCATCAGAGGTCATTGACGGGTCGTCAGGGGAGTGCGGTCGGATTTCAAATATTTTGAAGTGATGTCCAAAATAGGATTTGAGCTGGCGCGATCCGTGGTGGGTCAGAATAGATTCATTTTTGTCTGAATAACAACTTCTGATCATCTGAGGTCATTGTCGGGTCGTCAGGGGAGTGCGGTCGGATTTCAAATATTTTGAAGTGATGTCAAAAATAGGATTCGAGTTGGCGCGATCCGTGGTGGGTCAGAATACATTCATTCTTGTCTAAATAACAACTTCTCATCATCAGAGGTCATTGACGGGTCGTCAGGGGAGTGCGGTCGGATTTCAAATACTTTGAAGTGATGTCAAAAATAGGATTCGAGTTGGCGCGATCCGTGGTGGGTCAGAATACATTCATTCTTGTCTAAATAACAACTTCTCATCATCAGAGGTCATTGACGGGTCGTCAGGGGAGTGCGGTCGGATTTCAAATATTTTGAAGTGATGTCAAAAATAGGATTCGAGTTGGCGCGATCCGTGGTGGGTCAGAATACATTCATTCTTGTCTAAATAACAACTTCTCATCATCAGAGGTCATTGACGGGTCGTCAGGGGAGTGCGGTCGGATTTCAAATATTTTGAAGTGATGTCCAAAATAGGATTTGAGCTGGCGCGATCCGTGGTGGCTCAGAATAGATTCATTTTTGTCTGAATAACAACTTCTGATCATCTGAGGTCATTGTCGGGTCGTCAGGGGAGTGCGGTCGGATTTCAAATATTTTGAAGTGATGTCAAAAATAGGATTCGAGTTGGCGCGATCCGTGGTGGGTCAGAATACATTCATTCTTGTCTAAATAACAACTTCTCATCATCAGAGGTCATTGACGGGTCGTCAGGGGAGTGCGGTCGGATTTCAAATATTTTGAAGTGATGTCAAAAATAGGATTCGAGTTGGCGCGATCCGTGGTGGGTCAGAATACATTCATTCTTGTCTAAATAACAACTTCTCATCATCAGAGGTCATTGACGGGTCGTCAGGGGAGTGCGGTCGGATTTCAAATATTTTGAAGTGATGTCAAAAATAGGATTCGTGTTGGCGCGATCCGTGGTGGGTCAGAATACATTAATTCTTGTCTAAATAACAACTTTTCATCATCAGAGGTCATTGACGGGTCGTCAGGGGAGTGCGGTCGGATTTCAAATATTTTGAAGTGATGTCAAAAATAGGATTCGAGTTGGCGCGATCCGTGGTGGGTCAGAATACATTCATTCTTGTCTAAATAACAACTTCTAATCATCAGAGGTCATTGACGGGTCGTCAGGGGAGTGCGGTCGGATTTCAAATATTTTGAAGTGATGTCAAAAATAGGATTCGAGTTGGCGCGATCCGTGGTGGGTCAGAATACATTCATTCTTGTCTAAACAACAACTTCTCATCATCAGAGGTCATTGACGGGTCGTCAGGGGAGTGCGGTCGGATTTCAAATATTTTGAAGTGATGTCCAAAATAGGATTTGAGCTGGCGCGATCCGTGGTGGCTCAGAATAGAATCATTTTTGTCTGAATAACAACTTCTGATCATCTGAGGTCATTGTCGGGTCGTCAGGGGAGTGCGGTCGGATTTCAAATATTTTGAAGTGATGTCAAAAATAGGATTCGAGTTGGCGCGATCCGTGGTGGGTCAGAATACATTCATTCTTGTCTAAATAACAACTTCTCATCATCAGAGGTCATTGACGGGTCGTCAGGGGAGTGCGGTCGGATTTCAAATATTTTGAAGTGATGTCAAAAATAGGATTCGAGTTGGCGCGATCCGTGGTGGGTCAGAATACATTCATTCTTGTCTAAATAACAACTTCTCATCATCAGAGGTCATTGACGGGTCGTCAGGGGAGTGCGGTCGGATTTCAAATATTTTGAAGTGATGTCCAAAATAGGATTTGAGCTGGCGCGATCCGTGGTGGCTCAGAATGGATTCATTTTTGTCTGAATAACAACTTCTGATCATCTGAGGTCATTGTCGGGTCGTCAGGGGAGTGCGGTCGGATTTCAAATATTTTGAAGTGATGTCAAAAATAGGATTCGAGTTGGCGCGATCCGTGGTGGGTCAGAATACAGTCATGCTTGTCTAAATAACAACTTCTCATCATCAGAGGTCATTGACGGGTCGTCAGGGGTGTGCGGTCGGATTTCAAATATTTTGAAGTGATGTCCAAAATAGGATTTGAGCTGGCGCGATCCGTGGTGGCTCAGAATAGATTCATTTTTGTCTGAATAACAACTTCTGATCATCTGAGGTCATTGTCGGGTCGTCAGGGGAGTGCGGTCGGATTTCAAATATTTTGAAGTGATGTCAAAAATAGGATTCGAGTTGGCGAGATCCGTGGTGGGTCAGAATACATTCATTCTTGTCTAAATAACAACTTCTCATCATCAGAGGTCATTGACGGGTCGTCAGGGGAGTGCGGTCGGATTTCAAATATTTTGAAGTGATGTCAAAAATAGGATTTGAGTTGGCGCGATCCGTGGTGGGTCAGAATAGATTCATTTTTGTCTGAATAACAACTTCTGATCATCTGAGGTCATTGTCGGGTCGTCAGGGGAGTGCGGTCGGATTTCAAATATTTTGAAGTGATGTCAAAAATAGGATTCGAGTTGGCGCGATCCGTGGTGGGTCAGAATACATTCATTCTTGTCTAAATAACAACTTCTCATCATCAGAGGTCATTGACGGGTCGTCAGGGGAGTGCGGTCGGATTTCAAATATTTTGAAGTGATGTCAAAAATAGGATTCGAGTTGGCGCGATCCGTGGTGGGTCAGAATACATTCATTCTTGTCTAAATAACAACTTCTCATCATCAGAGGTCATTGACGGGTCGTCAGGGGAGTGTGGTCGGATTTCAAATATTTTGAAGTGATGTCCAAATTAGGATTTGAGCTGGCGCGATCCGTGGTGGCTCAGAATAGATTCATTTTTGTCTGAATAACAACTTCTGATCATCTGAGGTCATTGTCGGGTCGTCAGGGGAGTGCGGTCGGATTTCAAATATTTTGAAGTGATGTCAAAAATAGGATTCGAGTTGGCGCGATCCGTGGTGGGTCAGAATACAGTCATGCTTGTCTAAATAACAACTTCTCATCATCAGAGGTCATTGACGGGTCGTCAGGGGTGTGCGGTCGGATTTCAAATATTTTGAAGTGATGTCCAAAATAGGATTTGAGCTGGCGCGATCCGTGGTGGCTCAGAATAGATTCATTTTTGTCTGAATAACAACTTCTGATCATCTGAGGTCATTGTCGGGTCGTCAGGGGAGTGCGGTCGGATTTCAAATATTTTGAAGTGATGTCAAAAATAGGATTCGAGTTGGCGCGATCCGTGGTGGGTCAGAATACATTCATTCTTGTCTAAATAACAACTTCTCATCATCAGAGGTCATTGACGGGTCGTCAGGGGAGTGCGGTCGGATTTCAAATATTTTGAAGTGATGTCCAAAATAGGATTTGAGCTGGCGCGATCCGTGGTGGGTCAGAATAGATTCATTTTTGTCTGAATAACAACTTCTGATCATCTGAGGTCATTGTCGGGTCGTCAGGGGAGTGCGGTCGGATTTCAAATATTTTGAAGTGATGTCAAAAATAGGATTCGAGTTGGCGCGATCCGTGGTGGGTCAGAATACATTCATTCTTGTCTAAATAACAACTTCTCATCATCAGAGGTCATTGACGGGTCGTCAGGGGAGTGCGGTCGGATTTCAAATATTTTGAAGTGATGTCAAAAATAGGATTCGAGTTGGCGCGATCCGTGGTGGGTCAGAATACATTCATTCTTGTCTAAATAACAACTTCTCATCATCAGAGGTCATTGACGGGTCGTCAGGGGAGTGTGGTCGGATTTCAAATATTTTGAAGTGATGTCCAAATTAGGATTTGAGCTGGCGCGATCCGTGGTGGCTCAGAATAGATTCATTTTTGTCTGAATAACAACTTCTGATCATCTGAGGTCATTGTCGGGTCGTCAGGGGAGTGCGGTCGGATTTCAAATATTTTGAAGTGATGTCAAAAATAGGATTCGAGTTGGCGCGATCCGTGGTGGGTCAGAATACATTCATTCTTGTCTAAATAACAACTTCTCATCATCAGAGGTCATTGACGGGTCGTCAGGGGAGTGCGGTCGGATTTCAAATATTTTGAAGTGATGTCAAAAATAGGATTCGAGTTGGCGCGATCCGTGGTGGGTCAGAATACATTCATTCTTGTCTAAATAACAACTTCTCATCATCAGAGGTCATTGACGGGTCGTCAGGGGAGTGCGGTCGGATTTCAAATATTTTGAAGTGATGTCCAAAATAGGATTTGAGCTGGCGCGATCCGTGGTGGGTCAGAATAGATTCATTTTTGTCTGAATAACAACTTCTGATCATCTGAGGTCATTGTCGGGTCGTCAGGGGAGTGCGGTCGGATTTCAAATATTTTGAAGTGATGTCAAAAATAGGATTCGAGTTGGCGCGATCCGTGGTGGGTCAGAATACATTCATTCTTGTCTAAATAACAACTTCTCATCATCAGAGGTCATTGACGGGTCGTCAGGGGAGTGCGGTCGGATTTCAAATACTTTGAAGTGATGTCAAAAATAGGATTCGAGTTGGCGCGATCCGTGGTGGGTCAGAATACATTCATTCTTGTCTTAATATCAACTTCTCATCATCAGAGGTCATTGACGGGTCGTCAGGGGAGTGCGGTCGGATTTCAAATATTTTGAAGTGATGTCAAAAATAGGATTCGTGTTGGCGCGATCCGTGGTGGGTCAGAATACATTCATTCTTGTCTAAATAACAACTTTTCATCATCAGAGGTCATTGACGGGTCGTCAGGGGAGTGCGGTCGGATTTCAAATATTTTGAAGTGATGTCAAAAATAGGATTCGAGTTGGCGCGATCCGTGGTGGGTCAGAATACATTCATTCTTGTCTAAATAACAACTTCTCATCATCAGAGGTCATTGACGGGTCGTCAGGGGAGTGCGGTCGGATTTCAAATATTTTGAAGTGATGTCAAAAATAGGATTCGAGTTGGCGCGATCCGTGGTGGGTCAGAATACATTCATTCTTGTCTAAACAACAACTTCTCATCATCAGAGGTCATTGACGGGTCGTCAGGGGAGTGCGGTCGGATTTCAAATATTTTGAAGTGATGTCCAAAATAGGATTTGAGCTGGCGCGATCCGTGGTGGCTCAGAATAGAATCATTTTTGTCTGAATAGCAACTTCTGATCATCTGAGGTCATTGTCGGGTCGTCAGGGGAGTGCGGTCGGATTTCAAATATTTTGAAGTGATGTCAAAAATAGGATTCGAGTTGGCGCGATCCGTGGTGGGTCAGAATACATTCATTCTTGTCTAAATAACAACTTCTCATCATCAGAGGTCATTGACGGGTCGTCAGGGGAGTGCGGTCGGATTTCAAATATTTTGAAGTGATGTCAAAAATAGGATTCGAGTTGGCGCGATCCGTGGTGGGTCAGAATACATTCATTCTTGTCTAAATAACAACTTCTCATCATCAGAGGTCATTGACGGGTCGTCAGGGGAGTGCGGTCGGATTTCAAATATTTTGAAGTGATGTCCAAAATAGGATTTGAGCTGGCGCGATCCGTGGTGGCTCAGAATGGATTCATTTTTGTCTGAATAACAACTTCTGATCATCTGAGGTCATTATCGGGTCGTCAGGGGAGTGCGGTCGGATTTCAAATATTTTGAAGTGATGTCAAAAATAGGATTCGAGTTGGCGCGATCCGTGGTGGGTCAGAATACAGTCATGCTTGTCTAAATAACAACTTCTCATCATCAGAGGTCATTGACGGGTCGTCAGGGGTGTGCGGTCGGATTTCAAATATTTTGAAGTGATGTCCAAAATAGGATTTGAGCTGGCGCGATCCGTGGTGGCTCAGAATAGATTCATTTTTGTCTGAATAACAACTTCTGATCATCTGAGGTCATTGTCGGGTCGTCAGGGGAGTGCGGTCGGATTTCAAATATTTTGAAGTGATGTCAAAAATAGGATTCGAGTTGGCGCGATCCGTGGTGGGTCAGAATACATTCATTCTTGTCTAAATAACAACTTCTCATCATCAGAGGTCATTGACGGGTCGTCAGGGGAGTGCGGTCGGATTTCAAATATTTTGAAGTGATGTCAAAAATAGGATTCGAGTTGGCGCGATCCGTGGTGGGTCAGAATACATTCATTCTTGTCTAAATAACAACTTCTCATCATCAGAGGTCATTGACGGGTCGTCAGGGGAGTGCGGTCGGATTTCAAATATTTTGAAGTGATGTCAAAAATAGGATTCGAGTTGGCGCGATCCGTGGTGGGTCAGAATACATTCATTCTTGTCTAAATATCAACTTCTCATCATCAGAGGTCATTGACGGGTCGTCAGGGGAGTGCGGTCGGATTTCAAATACTTTGAAGTGATCTCAAGAATAGGATTCGAGTTGGCGCGGTTGGTGGTGGGTCAGAATACATTCATTCTTGTCCAAATAACAACTTCTCATCATCAAAGGTCATTGCCGGGTCGTCAGAGAAGTGCGGTCGGATTTCAAATATTTTGAAGTGATGTCCAAAATAGGATTTGAGCTGGCGCGATCCGTGGTGGCTCAGAATAGATTCATGTTTGTCTGAATAACAACTTCTGATCATCAGAGGTCATTGACGGATCGTCAGGGGAGTGCGGTCGGATTTCAAATATTTTGAAGTGATGTCCAAAATAGGATTCGAGTTGGCGCGATCCGTGGTGGGTCAGAATACATTCATTCTTGTCTAAATAACAACTTCTCATCATCAGAGGTCATTGACGGGTCGTCAGGGGAGTGCGGTCGGATTTCAAATATTTTGAAGTGATGTCAAAAATAGGATTCGAGTTGGCGCGATCCGTGGTGGGTCAGAATACATTCATTCTTGTCTAAATAACAACTTCTCATCATCAGAGGTCATTGACGGGTCGTCTGGGGAGTGCGGTCGGATTTCAAATATTTTGAAGTGATGTCCAAAATAGGATTTGAGCTGGCGCGATCCGTGGTGGCTCAGAATAGATTCATTTTTGTCTGAATAACAACTTCTGATCATCTGAGGTCATTGTCGGATCGTCGGGGGAGTGCGGTCGGATTTCAAATATTTTGAAGTGATGTCAAAAATAGGATTCGAGTTGGCGCGATCCGTGGTGGGTCAGAATACATTCATTCTTGTCTAAATAACAACTTCTCATCATCAGAGGTCATTGACGGGTCGTCAGGGGAGTGCGGTCGGATTTCAAATATTTTGAAGTGATGTCCAAAATAGGATTTGAGCTGGCGCGATCCGTGGTGGCTCAGAATAGATTCATTTTTGTCTAAATAACAACTTCTCATCATCAGAGGTCATTGACGGGTCGTCAGGGGAGTGCGGTCGGATTTCAAATACTTTGAAGTGATGTCAAAAATAGGATTCGAGTTGGCGCGATCCGTGGTGGGTCAGAATACATTCATTCTTGTCCAAATAACAACTTCTCATCATCAAAGGTCATTGCCGGGTCGTCAGAGAAGTGCGGTCGGATTTCAAATATTTTGAAGTGATGTCCAAAATAGGATTTGAGCTGGCGCGATCCGTGGTGGCTCAGAATAGATTCATGTTTGTCTGAATAACAACTTCTGATCATCAGAGGTCATTGACGGATCGTCAGGGGAGTGCGGTCGGATTTCAAATATTTTGAAGTGATGTCAAAAATAGGATTCGAGTTGGCGCGATCCGTGGTGGGTCAGAATACATTCATTCTTGTCTAAATAACAACTTCTCATCATCAGAGGTCATTGACGGGTCGTCAGGGGAGTGCGGTCGGATTTCAAATATTTTGAAGTGATGTCCAAAATAGGATTTGAGCTGGCGCGATCCGTGGTGGCTCAGAATAGATTCATTTTTGTCTGAAAAACAACTTCTGATCATCAGAGGTCATTGTCGGATCGTCAGGGGAGTGCGGTCGGATTTCAAATATTTTGAAGTGATGTCAAAAATAGGATTCGAGTTGGCGCGATCCGTGGTGGGTCAGAATACATTCATTCTTGTCTAAATAACAACTTCTCATCATCAGAGGTCATTGACGGGTCGTCAGGGGAGTGCGGTCGGATTTCAAATATTTTGAAGTGATTTCAAAAATAGAATTCGAGTTGGCGCGATCCGTGGTGGGTCAGAATACATTCATTCTTGTCTAAATAACAACTTCTCATCATCAGAGGTCATTGACGGGTCGTCAGGGGAGAGCGGTCGGATTTCAAATATTTTGAAGTGATGTCAAAAATAGGATTCGAGTTGGCGCGATCCGTGGTGGGTCAGAATACATTCATTCTTGTCTAAATAACAACTTCTCATCATCAGAGGTCATTGACGGGTCGTCAGGGGAGTGCGGTCGGATTTCAAATATTTTGAAGTGATGTCCAAAATAGGATTCGAGTTGACGCGATCCGTGGTGGGTCAGAATACATTCATTCTTGTCTAAATAACAACTTCTCATCATCAGAGGTCATTGACGGGTCGTCAGGGGAGTGCGGTCGGATTTCAAATATTTTGAAGTGATGTCCAAAATAGGATTCGAGTTGACGCGATCCGTGGTAGGTCAGAATACATTCATTCTTGTCTAAATAACAACTTCTCATCATCAGAGGTCATTGACGGGTCGTCAGGGGAGTGCGGTCGGATTTCAAATATTTTGAAGTGATGTCCAAAATAGGATTCGAGTTGACGCGATCCGTGGTGGGTCAGAATACATTCATTCTTGTCTAAATAACAACTTCTCATCATCAGAGGTCATTGACGGGTCGTCAGGGGAGTGCGGTCGGATTTCAAATATTTTGAAGTGATGTCAAAAATAGGATTCGAGTTGGCGCGATCCGTGGTGGGTCAGAATACATTCATTCTTGTCTAAATAACAACTTCTCATCATCAGAGGTCATTGACGGGTCGTCAGGGGAGTG
The DNA here is from genome assembly GCA_958502065.1 of Chrysolina americana. Taxonomy (NCBI): domain Eukaryota; kingdom Metazoa; phylum Arthropoda; class Insecta; order Coleoptera; family Chrysomelidae; genus Chrysolina; species Chrysolina americana. The sequence goes on from OY293414.1 coordinate 88,611,643, forward strand.
CGGTCGGATTTCAAATATTTTGAAGTGATATCAAAAATAGAATTCGAGTTGGCGCGATCCGTGGTGGGTCAGAATACATTCATTCTTGTCTAAATAACAACTTCTCATCATCAGAGGTCATTGACGGGTCGTCAGGGGAGTGCGGTCGGATTTCAAATATTTTGAAGTGATGTCAAAAATAGGATTCGAGTTGGCGCGATCCGTGGTGGGTCAGAATACATTCATTCTTGTCTAAATAACAACTTCTCATCATCAGAGGTCATTGACGGGTCGTCAGGGGAGTGCGGTCGGATTTCAAATATTTTGAAGTGATGTCCAAAATAGGATTCGAGTTGACGCGATCCGTGGTGGGTCAGAATACATTCATTCTTGTCTAAATAACAACTTCTCATCATCAGAGGTCATTGACGGGTCGTCAGGGGAGTGCGGTCGGATTTCAAATATTTTGAAGTGATGTCCAAAATAGGACTCGAGTTGACGCGATCCGTGGTGGGTCAGAATACATTCATTCTTGTCTAAATAACAACTTCTCATCATCAGAGGTCATTGACGGGTCGTCAGGGGAGTGCGGTCGGATTTCAAATATTTTGAAGTGATGTCAAAAATAGGATTCGAGTTGGCGCGATCCGTGGTGGGTCAGAATACATTCATTCTTGTCTAAATAACAACTTCTCATCATCAGAGGTCATTGACGGGTCGTCAGGGGAGTGCGGTCGGATTTCAAATATTTTGAAGTGATGTCAAAAATAGGATTCGAGTTGGCGCGATCCGTGGTGGGTCAGAATACATTCATTCTTGTCTAAATAACAACTTCTCATCATCAGAGGTCATTGACGGGTCGTCAGGGGAGTGCGGTCGGATTTCAAATATTTTGAAGTGATGTCAAAAATAGGATTCGAGTTGGCGCGATTCGTGATGGGTCAGAATACATTAATTCTTGTCTAAATAACAACTTCTCATCATCAAAGATCATTGACGGGTCGTCAGGGGAGTGCGGTCGGATTTAAAATATTTTGAAGTGATGTCAAAAACAGGATTCGAGTTGGCGCGATTCGTGATGGGTCAGAATACATTCATTTTTGTCTAAATAACAACTTCTCATTAGCTAAAGGAAGCCAAGGAATGATATGCAACCTTCCTATACATTAAAATGCAACATCGAACCAAAAATGTTCAAGTCTTGCATTCCAATACAGATCAGCATCACCAGTGCCATCTATACGAAATCATTCAATTACTTCGATCAACCGACACAGAAGAGGACAAAACGCGAAAAACAGATAAACAACCGAGTTTCAACAAGTGTGAAACAGAGAACGTTTCTCTACAGACAGCAATGAAGGAGAACAGTTGAGAATAAAAACAACAGCGACGTAGTTGCATTCAGCTAGCGTCAGCACGGTTCACCGACTGCACAGAACAGATCAATCACGACAAACAAAATAAATCGAACGGCCGTTCCGCCGACTTGATGGATATCGCTAATCACGAGATATATAAAATGCGAATCGCTCGGGAAGACCATTCGTTTGTTTGCCAGTTTCTTTTTTTCGTTGTCGACGCTGCCTGACTGCTCCTACGATTCAACTTTATTCGTTGCTCGAAGATTGCGAACGCATTCCGGAATATGAACTTGATTTATTCGTTCTGTTCCGTGCATCGTAGATGGCTTATTGATATGCGATTGTTTGTGAATGATAGGGTGTGTGCTGTCTCAATCGAGATCCGGTTGATTATACTGTAAGCGTTAAGAATATAGCGAAACGTGTTTTTACCAGATGTGTACATGAATTATGTTAACGTGCACTCAATTTTGGTTTCCGGCCAAGTTTAAGATGAGACTGTCAACTTTATATTTTCACTTGGAACTTTATTTCCACATCGATGGATTTGAAGTAGTAGCCTGCACGACTTCCTGATTTGAAGCCATTGGATTATTTCTCATTGAAATGTGCAACGAGATCAAATTACTACAGGACGTTTATTCTATGTATACAAATGTTTCCTGTGAATTTCAAGTCGGCAGGTTTTTTCTGAAAGCCTTTGTACAATCCATTATTTTAGAGTGTTGATTTTAACCCACAACTCCCTTTGCGAGTAGATGAACTTGATACAGGGCGTTTATTCCATGTATACAAACATGTCCTGTGAATTTCAATTTGGCAGGGTTTTTCTAGTCATTTGCACATTCTCAATCTTTTGAAAGGTTGATTTCAACCCTTCATCCCCTTTGCAAGTTGATGAATTAGATACGGGAAGTTCATTCTATGTAAACAAGCATGTCCTGTAAATTTCAATTTGGCAGGGTTTTTCCGAAGGCATTTGCACATTTTCAATCTTTTGAAAAGTTAATATCAACCCTTTATTTCCTTGCAAGTTGAAGAATTTGATACGGAAAGTTCATTCTGTGTATACAAACATGTCCTGTGCATTTCAATTTGGCAGGTTTTTCTGAAGGCGTTTGCACATTCTCAATATTTTGAAGGGTTGATTTTAACCCTTCATCTCCTGTGCAAGTGGATGAAATCGATACGGGACGTTCATTCCATGTATGCAAACACGTCCTGTGAATTTCAATTTGGCAGGGTTTTTCTGAAGGCATTTGCACATTCTCAATTTTTTTATTGATTGACGATATGAAGGGTTAAAATCAACCCTTCATATCCTATGCAAGAGGGAGAAATCGACACGGAAAGTTCATTCCATGTATACAAATATGTCCTGTAAATTTCAATTTGACAGGGTGTTTCTGAAGGCATTTGCACATTCTCAATCTTTTAAAGGGTTGATTTTAACCCTTCATCTCCTGTGTAAGTGAATGAAATCGATGTTCATTCCATGTATACAAACACGTCCTGTGAATTTCAATTTGGCAGGGTTTTTCTGAAGGCGTTTGCACATTCTCAATATTTTGAAGGGTTGATTTTAACCCTTCATCTCCTGTGTAAGTGAATGAAATCGATGTTCATTCCATGTATGCAAACACGTCCTGTGAATTTCAATTTGGCAGGGTTTTTCTGAAGGCGTTTGCACATTCTCAATATTTTGAAGGGTTGATTTTAACCCTTCATCTCCTGTGCAAGTGGATGAAATCGATACGGGACGTTCATTCCATGTATGCAAACACGTCCTGTGAATTTCAATTTGGCAGGTTTTTCTGAAGGCGTTTGCACATTCTCAATATTTTGAAGGGTTGATTTTAACCCTTCATCTCCTGTGCAAGTGGATGAAATCGATACGGGACGTTCATTCCATGTATGCAAACACGTCCTGTGAATTTCAATTTGGCAGGGTTTTTCTGAAGGCGTTTGCACATTCTCAATATTTTGAAGGGTTGATTTTAACCCTTCATCTCCTGTGCAAGTGGATGAAATCGATACGGGACGTTCATTCCATGTATGCAAACACGTCCTGTGAATTTCAATTTGGCAGGTTTTTCTGAAGGCGTTTGCACATTCTCAATATTTTGAAGGGTTGATTTTAACCCTTCATCTCCTGTGCAAGTGGATGAAATCGATACGGGACGTTCATTCCATGTATGCAAACACGTCCTGTGAATTTCAATTTGGCAGGGTTTTTCTGAAGGCGTTTGCACATTCTCAATATTTTGAAGGGTTGATTTTAACCCTTCATCTCCTGTGCAAGTGGATGAAATCGATACGGGACGTTCATTCCATGTATGCAAACACGTCCTGTGAATTTCAATTTGGCAGGGTTTTTCTGAAGGCGTTTGCACATTCTCAATATTTTGAAGGGTTGATTTTAACCCTTCATCTCCTGTGCAAGTGGATGAAATCGATACGGGACGTTCATTCCATGTATGCAAACACGTCCTGTGAATTTCAATTTGGCAGGGTTTTTCTGAAGGCATTTGCACATTCTCAATTTTTTTATTGATTGACGATATGAAGGGTTAAAATCAACCCTTCATATCCTATGCAAGAGGGAGAAATCGACACGGGAAGTTCATTCCATGTATACAAATATGTCCTGTGAATTTCAATTTGGCAGGGTGTTTCTGAAGGCATTTGCACATTCTCAATCTTTTAAAGGGTTGATTTTAACCCTTCATCTCCTGTGTAAGTGAATGAAATCGATGTTCATTCCATGTATACAAACATGTCCTGTGAATTTCGATTTGGCAGGGTTTTTCTGAAGGCATTTGCACATTCTCAATCTTTTGAAGGGTTGATTTTAATCCTTCATCTCCTTTGTAAGTGGATGAAATCGATGTTCATTCCATGTATACAAACATGTCCTGTGAATTTCAATTTAGTAATATTTTTCTGAAGGCATTTGCACATCCTTGATCATTTGATGGGTTGATTTTAACCCTTCATCTCCTGTGCAAGTGGATGAAATCGATACGGGACGTTCATTCCACGTATACAAACATGTCCTGTGAATTTAAATTCTGCTGGGTTTTTCAGAAGGCATTTGCACATTCTAAATATTTTGAAGGGTTGATTTCAACCCTTCATCTGCTGTGCAAGTGGATGAAATTGATACAGGACGTGTATTTTGTGAATACTTCACATTTTGAATGTTTTTTCCCTCAGTTATTAAATTTTCATTCGAACCAGTCCAAATTATATTTTTACTGGTTGATCGAAACTTACTGCTGAAAATTGACTGCCAACTTCACATCGGTCCAATATGGGTAAGCAGATAAATCCTCTTTATTCGATATCGAATGTCTCAATTAAGTATTCAAATACTGAGAGAGAAAAAAAGTTTCAATATTTTACAAACAACCAGACGTGATTCAACCTTCTTCCTTTCCAAGAAGACATAACCAACAATTTATAAACTAGTGTTATCGATAAATATTATTATGATAGTTGGCGTATCGCCAGTCATTCGGAAACATGTCAGCTTGCACATTTCGACCGGTAGAATGGGATCGTGCCAGTTGAAAAAGTTATTTGGGTAAATTTGGCTGAGAGCCAGATGTCGTTTGAATTCATTCATAGCAATTGGTTACTTGAATTCGGGTGTTTTTCATTCGATAGTTAGCGAATACTTACAAACGGACTTTTCACGTGGTAGTTTTCAAAGGTTGATTTTCTCTTGTGTCCGATGTGGAAAATTATGTACGCACTTCTGGAAAATGTTCTTATTGGATATTTTTTTCACTTCAGAGGAAATAATTCACGTTCGACTTGAAGCCTTTTTCCGGGTTACAAAAAGTTGAAGTGTTAATTCTTTTAAAGTATTAGATTAGATTAGTTTGGGACTTCCGTGCTACGAGCCTCTACCGCGCCATCTGCTGACATTCACATAACTAAATTAAACAGTTGTTGATGTTTTGTTTGATTTCGTGAAAATGTGAATTTATCGAAACTTTTGGACATGAATATGGATTCGACGTACCGAACACCCCCGACACTTGGGAGTGGGTTGATTACTCTCAAAAGTGTGTGATTATGTTCGTTTCAATCGCGACGAATCTGGTTAGCGATTTGTTTGCGAGTCTCACTCTCCAAGCTGTCGAATAATAAATATCGACACCTATTCAGATTGGATTCAAATTCGCGTTGTTGTCGATTCAGATCGAGCGACCTCGCCATTGACTCTGAAATATGCGTGTGCGTATCGGCCGATGGATTTATAAATTTCCGAAGGAAGGACGAAATACGGGGTTTATTTCAATGGTCCGTGGCACAGTAGAAATTCAAAATGACGGATACTCCCTGAGTAACAGAATAACTTTCCACGGGAGTGTTGATAGGTTTCAAATTTCTGTTAAGTAATTGAGTAAAATGACTAAGTCTGATTTTGATCTCGTAATCACTCATTTTGTCACGAAATATTCTGCAACATTTGCTAACAGATCATTCTTAATTATAATACCATCACAATACACAGTGCATTTTGGCCCTGGGCAATATATGATGTAGTTTCAATTCAGTGCACATGACGGCTCTGGCCGTCATATTCCCTCATGGATTGAACGATATACTATTATACTCGTAATTTGAGCGGCGTAATTTGAGTGGAGCAACGTGGTTGTATTTGCCCGAGTGTATAGTGACGGCTCTGGCCATCACGACCTTCAAGACGCAAATTTACCACTCAATAACCTAACCATTTAGTGTTCCTTTGGTGATTACGACGAACAGATACAGAGGAAAAGAAAATTAGTTTTACGCAATTGAATGAATTATGATGCGCATCAGCTATGTGATTTAAAGAGTATTGCAGAAACTTTGACAATAGTTTTACTGGTATAATTCTATGGTCCTTAGCGATAGTAGATGTGTATGCGGAAGATTGGATTAACTAATCCATTTTTCAGTATCGAATATCTGACATATAATAGTTGTAGCATATATAGTTAACATTCGAGACAAGGGACAAGGGATGTAGATGATTCCGTCGTGGAAAAACTTTCAATCCGTCGAGACGAAGTTTGAGCGGAGCAACGTGCGAGTATTCCTCTGAGCTTATAGTGACGGCTCTAGCCGTCACGAACTTTTGGACGATTATTTCTTCACTTAATAACGTATCCATCAAATACTTCTTGTATCTGAATCGACTTGAACATATCCTAGTTACGTGCGTGCTCACCCTGCAGGGTGGGCACGCATGTACCTGAATCGGCCTTAACAGTGACAGTTGCTTCATCAACTGCGCCGTTTTGCACTGTTATACAGTGGAAGCCGGGTGCAGAACGGGTTTATGTTCACGTCTTCATCATAACACCGATAAAAACCCACCGATTACCTTTGTGAACGAGGCCACGCCGTATCTGTAGCAATTATCGCGGTAACGCAATCATTCATAACGTATTCAAATAAAATCGTACTCTATTAGATCATGACCTATGCTGCTGCGATCGTCACCGCGATATAAATATGCTGATGATTCCAAAGATAAATGCCGAGCGGTGCTGATTTTTTGTGTACGCTCCGACGAGATTATTCTCAGTCGACTTGATCGTATCTCGTTTATCATTAATTAATTGCCAATCCGCCGAGTTGAACGAGTTTGTTTTGTCAGAGATTACTACACTATGAAGTTGATAAAAAGTTCGCGTGTCGTGGAGTAATATAAAGTTAATCGAAAATCGACTGAAAAGTGCTGTTTTATTATTTGGTGACTTCTGTTGGTGAAATTGGTCTGCATTTTCTATATTTTATAGAACTTCACTTTCTGAGTATCATCGTCTAACTGTCGCATGAGTACTTTCGGAGATACAGGGCGTTAATATTGTAAAATACCCCTGAAGGGACCTCTTCATCACAGAAAAATAATCTACGATCATCGGACGTTTCCAATATCAAGGCACATCAAAACGAAAGTAGTTGGTTGGTTGGTTTGAAGCTGACGGGCCTGATACAGGGTTTACCCGTGACGGTAACCCTTATCACTGAGACCTACAGGGGTCAATTGTATTATTCTGTCGTCAGTGGTTCCTAGTTGAATAGGCCTGTGTCTTTTACCAGGTTCAATAGTTTATTCACTAGATGTTTCGGGTTCATGCCTGTTTCTAGGTTGGTCTGTCCGAATATTCTGTAGCGCCTGTTGTGCATTCGAAGATGATGTGAGAGGCTGTTTCCTCCTCGTCACTACAAAATCTGCACTCCACAGTTTCTCTGTTTATTCCCATAATGTGCAGGTGTTTCCTAAGGCCGCAATGTCCGGTTAGTAAGCCGGTGATTGTGCGTATCTTAGATATGTTTAGGTCGAGAGTGTCAGCCGTCAGTGTTTGACCTAAGTGCCTCACCATAGCTGCGCTATGTCGATCCCCTTCCATTTGGTCTCAATATGTTTGGTGCTTTGTTTTCTTCCACTCATTTATTAGGTTTCCGCATCGGGTTTTGCTAATACAAAACACTGGTTCTGGACCTGTGAATGGTAATTCATTACCTTCTATTTCCCTATGTCCAGGGACCCACACAAGTGTCACCTTGTTGTGTTTTGCTAGTTCATTGAGGCTCTGAAGGCATTCCCAAACCTGCTTTGACTCAATCTGTTCTGAATTCAGAGCTTTTATTGCGCTCTGGCTGTCAGATATAATGTAGGTGTGTTTTCTTCTATATCCTCTGTCTAGATTCATCTGTATGAATGTCCTTATGGCATGTGTCTCAGTTTGGAATACTGTGGTGTTATCACCAAGTGGAAGTATAATGTTCCTTTTTGTCCTAACTCAATGTATATCTGCTCTAGTTCCTACCTCTGTTTTTGAGCCATCTGTGTACCAGAATATGTTTCCAGATCCCAGTCCTATTTGTCCCACTAGAGCTGTGTTCTGAATGGTTTTTCATCATTTCCAGTTCGGTTATGTTGACTTCATGAATGATTTTGGTGTGTCTAGTTTGTGGTTGGGATCTCCAATTACCTGTTTGTATGAGTCTGTATTCACTCATCCTGTGATGTCCAAAGGTGGAAGATTTAGAATGATTTCCATGGCAACGGTCGGGGTGCTGTTTATGACGCTTGTGATTCACAGACAAGCGAGCTTCTGAAGTTTACCGAGATTAAGTTTTGCCTGTCTCTGTTTCACTTTGAGCCACCACAGCGCGAGCCTTATGTGATTCTGGGTCTTATGATTGAGGTGTATAGCCAGTTCATGACTTTCGGTTTCAGTCGCCAAGTTTTTCCAAAAGCTCTTCTGAACATCATGAATGATGATTTGCTTTTGTTGATTTCATGTTGCAGATGCATGTTCCAGGTTAGTTTCTTTTCCAGAATTTGACATGATCAGCTACTTGTAGTGTTTCGCTAAAGGATTTGGGTAGTTTCATGCCCTCCAGATTTTTTTTTTGTGTGAAGGGAATGAGTGTGGTTTTGCTGGGGTTTGCCCTCAGTCCTTCTCTTTTGCACCATTCCTCTACGGTCCTCAGTGTATTTTGCATTAGTTCAGAAGTTATTTGGGCGTGCTTCCTACTATATCGTCCGCATAACCTTGGGTATAGTATACCTGATCTATTAACGATTCCAGCAGTTCGTCAACTACCATATCCCTCAATAGAGGTGATAAAATCCCGCCCTGTGGGGTTCCCCTGGCAATTTCTAGATGCGTGGAGTCTTCGAACATCTTGGTCTGGGCCTTCCGATTTTGGAGCATTGAGAGTATCCATTTGCAGGTGGTTTCGTCAGCGCTTCTCCCCCTGGCCGCTGAGACCATGTTTTCGAAGGATGTATTGTCAAAGGCTCCTTCGATGTCTAGAAAAGTGCATAGTGCTATTTCTTTTTTGCCAGAGAGTGAGCCCTCCAACCTAAACACCAATTGGTGCAAAGTCGTTCAGCACTATTTTTCTGTTAGGTAGGCATGTCGGTTTATATATTAGAGCTGCCTCCCGTATGTCCCTGTCTATCCGTTTTTCCAGTCCTTTCAGGAGGAAGGATGATAAGCTCATCGGTCTATAGTATTTGGCCTGGTCGTATGAATTCAGGACAGGTTTCGGAGTAAAGACCACGTTCATAGATTTCCAGGTTTGTGGTAGCTAGCCACTATGCTCATCCTGTACAGTCTGCATAGTTCTGGTGCTAGATCTTCAGTTCCCTGCTGCAGTAGAACAGAAAATATTCCATCAGGTCCAGGCGATTTATATGGGTTGAAAGAGTTTATTGCCCATATTACTAGAGTCCCCACTGGGTTTATGGGGTTTTGGGAAAGTATACGATGGAGTTTTGCCCTTTCTGAAGTTGTATTGGGTGTTTTTCGTGATATTACCAAATATATCACTTTTAAAAGTTCTACTATTGGCATTCAGGATACTTTTCTGATTTCAAAATTTGTTTAAAGTGTTCCCACTCTTGAAAGCAATATCAAGGGTTGCTTTTCTGATTTTCGCCCTTGTTCGCCCGCACTATAACGATCTTCTCCATCCCCGTCGTTTAGTCGAAGGGTCTTCAAAGAGCGAGCACCTGTAAGAGGGTCGAGAGAGAGTCAGGTTCGGTTATGGATGGGTATCCGACTTCATTGAAATTTGAATTCGAATACTCGATCTGTTTGTTCAACCGCTATTGATTTATTAGCTGAACGAAGCTGGAAATGGATTAATTCGTTCGATGGGGCGGTTTTAATCTACGGCGGGTCATCGCACAGTTGATTTTGAACGTTTCGTGCAAGTATTGAGAGCTTCCTTGTTGTATGCAAATTGTGTGCAATGTAATCGATACGGTTCTGGATTTTTTTCAATTGTGTACAGGTTGTGATGGTTGAGACTTTCTCGTAGCCATACACTTATCTGAACATTATCATTGAATGGTACCAAGAAGAGAAACAAATTGTGATGTGCCAAGGAGTTCCACAGGGAAGAATGTTGGGTCCTCTATTTCTGTTCGTACATTAAGTATATCATTGTGAATATGATTTCTTCTTCGATGAAACACTGCTGTATTATCCTTGGTTTATTCTTGACCTGTTTTCGAAAATTCTATCGTGTGAAAACATTTTTTACGGTTTATTCCTTTTTTATGGTGCACTTTATATCTGAGCATACATAAATCATATATTTTCTAAATCAGCATGAAATTTGGCGTATATAGTGCGAATTTTAAGTAGATCTGATGATTTTGTAATTTTCATGATTTTTAGGGGCTTTAGGACTTTTTTCGAGCAATTACTTTGTTTCTTCGATCAACTTGAAATACACGAAGTATACTAATTTTATCATTCTGAATCGATTGGCGTTCGCAGAATTAATCTATCTTCAACCGTTCACGAGTTGAAAAGTTCATCTGAAGTTGAGAAGGGTCATTTCTCTGAAAAATTTTGTTTTCAATATTTTTCTTTGAAATTCTATAAAATTCAATCTTTTGTGAATATGCACACCGAATTTGAAGTCTATCTATTGGTCTATCTTCAACCGTTGGTCTATCTTCAACCGTTCTCGAGTTGAAAAGTTCATCTGAAGTTGAGACGGGTATCTAATTTCTCAAAATTTTTATTTTCATAATTTTTTTTATGAATTTTAGATGGTGTAGGATGCTTCCGTGTACGATGTGAACGTCCTCTCCGTATTCCTCGCATCATCCTCTTTTGAGATGAACCGTGGCACATTTGTCGATCCCAAACTCCATTCCGATAGCATGCGTGTACTCTTTCACCACTCTTAAGGATTGATGAAGATCCTTTTCTCCCGAAGCATATAGTTTGAAGTCATCCATGTAGAACAGATGGGTGACCTTATGCCTCCGGTTGCTGGCATTGCTGCAGTTTTTCGTTATTATCATATTTTTCTATCGTGGCCGAAAGATCCAATTCATACACTCGTGGCCGAAAGATCCAAGGCACGCCAATGCGCCAACGTGCTTCAACTCGGCCTATTTTCGATTCGATAGCAGAGTTTAAGGTCTTTTTCTCTTTGCGAAATTGAACGCTGCACACAGCTCGTGCATATTTATTAAGCGAGTATTGTCGTTTCGTTACCTAATGTATTCTGATCCACGAAGACTTTAATAACAGCTTTTCAATGTCAGTGAAAGTGCACAGTCGAGCATAACCACTATGATTGATTGTGATTATTCATTAGAAAACTGAAATGTTTTATCTCTACGAATCTCTACTAATTACCGTAATTAACTCGCGTACATAAATATATCAATTTGTCGACGACATCCTCGCTATTTCCTTTCAGTTTTCCATTCATTTGGAGTAGAGTTGATTTAATTTTGCTACATATTCTACACTTGTAGAGTACGAAGTCTGAAAATGGTGTAAATTGCCAAAACAAAACATCCACATGAAAAGGAAAGAGTATGTTCATGTTGACGGATTTTATCCAGAATCACCCTCGTAATTGAAGTTTTATCCACACCTATGAACCGTATAAAGTACCACTTTATCCACACTAATGAAACGTATAAAGTACCACTTCATCCATTAGTGTAATAATGAAAAATACAATCTTGAATCAATAACATTTCACTTATTCGTTCTTTGTTTTATCATATTTCACTTCTCCATATCATGGTGCGGAGAACTGCTTGGTGAGCAAACTTCAGGTGGTCTATTCTCGAAAATAGACCCTCAGAGGTTGGCTAAAGTCGGATTCAAAGGGACAGCACCATCGCAAGGGGCTCAACCCCCACCAAAAGTGCACACCTTGCCGATTTTCCAACTGACGAAATTATCAGGAAATTTAGTTTCGAGAATTTTTTTCGAACGGAATTAAATACCAAGGAATTGGGGCTCGAGAGGTGGTGTAATGACAAGCTTGTAATAATATTAAAAATAATAAGTATACTTTATTGTCATTAAGAATTAATCTTGTGTACGAAGCCTGCGTTAAATAAGTTCATATGTAAATATACAATATGTATACAAATATATAAAAAAGTGTACATTTGTGGATGTGGATAACTTCACACCCGTCAGTTACAAGTAGTTGTAATCGATTTCATCAAGCTTATTAGATATAAACTCCTCTATATAACATTCTGCTGGAGCTTAGCTTCTTCACCCACCATGTCGTTTAATTGTTGTAAGATCAGCACCTTTATTAGCCAGTAAGGTTGTTGTAAATATCGTATGAACCGCCAACCAATAGAATGTCAGCAACCATATAGTCTTATGTCAATTGTTAACTAGGAGGCAGTTATTGACCTACATGAACGAACCTCTGAAGACGCTGGCCAAAGATAAGGAAGTAATTCCAAAAAACCATGGCCAGATGGCAAGATACAAAGAACGATATCGAAAAATTAACCACCCCATAGGTCATCCACATTATGGAGAATCAATTATTTACAATTCTATGATGAAGCAGAGATAGACATTTTGACGACAAAAAAAATATCAAGCAACACGTCGTTTACTTTAAACGTGACAAAGGCAGAAAGTGGTAATTTTACATAAATAAATATTTTTACTGCGAAAGGTTAATATACTACTTCTCGTTGATGGCCCTTATGCAATCCGAAGGTTTCAAAACCATATTGCCTATCAAAAATCCAAAAAACCTGAAAAACCATTGCGATGTACGCAATGTCAGTGTCAATACTACTGGCTTCTCCCCTGCGTTCCATCTATTTGCTTCACCCGCAGCTTCAAATTGTCAGTAATAATTTGCTCATTCAATTTTCCTGATGAACTGAGGCAGCTTCATAGAAAGCTTCCCTGTTTCGAAGTCCTTGAGATCCTTCATCCATTTTCTTCCTAGGTCCAGCATTGAATTTCTATTGAAAGTGTGTGTGGTTTGCGCAGAATCCATTAGTTTTTCTAACTTACTGATGTTTCCTTAATTTTTTTCCGTATTTGTGTCGATTCCATATTTAATTTCATCTATTTCCGTGTTTATTTTGCCTATGTATATCTGTTTCAATGGTTCTCATTCTTTGTTTTAACCACTTCAATGTTTTTCTTTCATGCTGTTCGAACTCTTGAAGGTTTTCTTCTAGATTTTTCAAATTTTCATAAAGCTTTTCTTGAATTTCTTCTTTCAAGCTAGGCGAATTTTTAAGTAAGTTTATTTTTCAAATTCTTTAAATTTTGTTGACATTCATCTTCACAAACCGAATTTTATTGGAATTCCTCATTCATGGACTAGTTTCTTCAACTTCTTGAGTCTTTTCTGGAGACAGCCTTCTTACCGGTTGTTCCTAGTTCTCTTTCTTCCAGCTCTTGCTTCAATTCCGCATCCTTCAAATCAGCCAGTCGAACTCTCTTCGGAAACATTAGGTCTTTTGGTGTCTTTAACCCACGTAACAGTCTATTTCACACACAAAGTTTATCAGTTTATTTTTTCATTGATTCGTAAACTGTCCACTTTGCGAATACTTTAACAGTTAACTAGTCTTCTTTGTACGAAAGATTCTTTTTCAACAAGGTGACTGTTCAGTACGCGAATACGTATTTATTTAAAAAATCACATTTCTGACACCACTGTAATAAAAATAAATGCACCTATTATCCTTGAATTCATTTCAACATACAGCCACTATTGCTAAGCCGACTCGGTATATCTATGGTGTTTGAAGCTTTTGAAACTGCAAGTTTCTGCCCTTGGTAGTGGTTTGAGTCAATGTGTAGATATGTCTCTATGTGTGGGTTTTCTGTAGACTTTGTTGCCCAAAGAATCATCTGTTTTTCTGATGACCGAGACATCCAGTAAATGCAGTTGAGAGCTGAATTTTAGGGTGTTGGCTGTGGAGATGGTTAAAAAACCCTTCTAGCTTGTGACAACAAACATGTCATCTACGAGATTCCTGTATTTATACCGGCAGTAGGTTTCTAGAAACTCTGCAAAGGCCGAGAGACCACATTCGAGATATAATATCGCTGATCTCCAGGAAAATTTCGTTCGTGACCTCCAAAAGTTCAAGAATTGTGCCAACAAACAATGCTGGCACCTGGCGGCATCCCTTGACATTATTATAGAATTAAAGATTCCCCCCGTGGGTGTCGATCAAACACACTCTTCATCTAGTCATCTACGAGTCATCGAAATAATATAGCGGAGTATAAATAACCGTCTTGAATTCTCCTTTGAACAGCACCTGTTGGTACGGACTATTAAATCATCTATTATTAATATTCCGTACGGAATGGACTGACTTTATGAATATCTGCCGAGTGAAATGAGTTTCGAAATGCTAATTGAACGCGCTATTCCCGTCCGGCCGACATACTATTTCGACACATTGTGTGACGTTGGCCAGTACCCACGCAGTTGGCCGCGGAATCTTCTTTGTTGTCAAATACTACACAATAATTACTGACATAGGTGAGGCTCCAGGAATAGCTCGCTATTCGGTGTGAAGTGATGCGAAGCTCAACGTTCTGCCGATACGAGAATAATTTTTTTTCTGTACAATTGTCAAAACAACTTGATATTTCTGTATCTGTATTGATGCGTAAATGTTTGCTTTTTTTCACTGTCAAAATAATTCACAAAATAAACATAAAATATTACTTTTTGGAGGAATTTTTTTTTAACAGAGTCAATTATTAATTGATTATTTATTATCAAAAAACAATTTCATTTATTGGAATAGTAATTGATAGTAAAGTTTGAAGTAATTGTTCAAACATAAATTCCCGAAGATGTTACATGTTGCTGCTGATCAGAAACGTTAGATATTTCTTGAAGAGTTGATTCCACAATTTTATCAGATATTTTAATTCTTTTGGATTCAATATTTTGTTAGAAATCTCAATTTTATTTTTCAAACTATCTTTCTTTCTTTCAATATTTTCCTTAACATTCAATGTACTTATCAACATTGAGTAGACACTCCATAACGTAGGGATTTTTATAAATTTAGACTTTTCCTCAAAATAGCATGTATGCACATTTTCAAAAACCTTTTTTACGTGTTTCTTGTCGCACCATTCACGAAATTGGTCCTATGATTTCTCATTATACTAACTTGTGTTTTCATGGCACATTCGAAAGAATTTTTGGCCTCGACCTACGGCCTCGGCCAAAAATTAACACAAATAATGTGCCATTAAAAAAAATATTTTTCTCACTTCATACAAAAATAACTATCATTTACGAAAGACAAATTTTTAGCATTCAAGACTATTTATTGGCTAGAATGTGTTTTCTATAATTTTTTGATTTCCACAAAAAAATGAACATCGTCCAAAAATATACATTAGTTTCGAGATATCCCGGGAGAATCGCATTCGATACCCGCGCCACCTGGCCGAAGTGCGGTACATTAAAGATGCTGAAAGGTGCCCGCAGTATCGCTTCTCGTCGTCTCAACTCTCGAGGGGCCATCCGATCATCTGATTCTTCGCATCCGCACCGTCCGTGCATTTTTATTGGCATTAATGAGCTCTACTTTGGAAAACATCGCCGTAAGATCTCACGAGCTCTCCGGTCTTGTTTACGTTCGCTTGACCCACTTTCCGGTTCGGTGTTCCGCGCTCAACATTGACATTGCTTAACAGAGTTGGATGTAGTTCTGAATCGTGGGATACACTTCGAAACATTTGATGGATCATCATTTCGACAGACAGAACAGTTAGTAAGCTGTAATACTTTCGAAGCTCTCACAGACATACCCTTACTATTATCATTATAGAACCTTCGAGAATGGCTGAACGACAGGTATATGGATCGGCATATGAGCCAACAAGGTCCCATGGAATGGTCGGCTGGGTTGCCTGATACGACACCTATTGATTTATTCACGTACGCGAAATATAGGTCATGAGTCACGAAACCATGCGTCGATATATCAGAAGTTGTAGTTTACTAGTTACTTCTAGTGAATTATACTTAAGTGCATTTTCATTGCAGTGGTGTCAGAAGTAGGGTTTTTCAAATAAATAAGTGACCCGTTGAGGTGTTACCGAAGTGGACAGTTTTTCGGATTACGGGACAATGAACTCATAGAGTGCATCTCGGTTCAAGACAATTAAAGATAAAATGTACTTACTCAAGGAAAGTTTGCCTGGTCGATTTGAAGGTTGCGGAATTGAAGCAAGAGTTGGAGCTGAGAGAACTAGAAACAACTTGTAGGAAAGCCGTACTCCAGAAAAAACTCCCAGAAGAGCTGATAGAAAAAGGAGATTCCGAAACCTTCTGGAATCGATTTGTATTCTATAATGAATGCACTCATTTTTTGAAGGATTAAGTGTCGTTGAATACACAATACCCTCTTTTCAATAACAAAACATGCGATATCTTGGCTTTAGGTGATGTCACGCGAACAATGTTCTCACAACATGTGATAAATGCATTTGACTGGACCTAGATAGTTTGTGCCTTTCCGAACTTATGAGGGAAAGGGTTCATATTGGTTTAGATTTTGGCATTGATATTTTTACCAAACTTCTAAAGTATGGACACACTGCTCTCAAACTTGAAAATCATACCGGCTTGCCATGATGCGGCAGAAAACTTGGCCGGAAGAATGCAGAAGGCCGTAATTCTTGGTTCACTCCATCTTCTCAGGGCACATGATTCTCGAACCCAGTAATCACTCACCCCACGGACGTGGGTTAATTTCACACCAGCGCGCCCTCCGGTAGTATCGGAGCTCCGGAGACTGGAACATTCTTTATGAAAATAATAATAATATTAATAATAATTATAGTAACTTCTTGCACTAAGCCGACGAAATATCCACTTAAAAAAATTCTGAATCATCTGAACAAAGCAAGGAATTTTCAAAATGTATTTTCCTTTTCGTTAAAAAGTATTTATTATATATAAAAATCAGGCGTTGAACAATTTATGTCAAACGTCAAAATCTATTTGAGAAGTGTAATTGTTTTCATCTTCTTGAAAAAAAAGTTTCCGCTGGCGAGGATCGAACCCACGTACTCTTCGTCAGAAGTCTCGTCGAGTCCCGCTGCCTACCAACTGAGTACGGAAGGCATGGACGATATCGCTCCCGCCAGAGAGCGCTAGTGTGAGTGGAGGTCATGAGTGACAGTAATAACAAGTAATAATATACAATAATAGTTTAATTAGTTGCTGTTATGGAGAAATACGGCCCTATAAGTGTAAAAAGCCACATTTATGAATTGAAAAAAGGAAAAGCAAAAACTTCCAGCCGTAAAGAGCGGTGCATAAACGTCAGTTTGTTGGTTAACTTGTCTATATTTGGTGAAATTGATTTACTGGCTATAAATCTTATTCTTTCAGATTACTCGATTATGAGAGGAATAAACTTTTCATGTCCGTTATCACTTATCAACTACTCCAATCTGACCTCCACTTACAATTGCGCCATCTACGTTAAGCTTGCCAGAATACATGCCATTTGACACATATTATGAAAAGAAAATATATTGCATTAGAGTGTATCTTGATTAGTAATTATTATCAAAAATGAAAGATGTCTGATTATGATTTTGATCTCGTCGGTATTATATCATTAATAAAGTATTTTGTATTTAAATGAATTATTAAAAATAAATGAAGACAGAATGGTTGTCAGTCGGACTATTCAATCGATTTTCTCGTCAATATCATCTATATTTCTTGGAGTTTGATTTAAACAAATATCCATTTAAAAACATTCTGAATCGTCTAAAAAAGCAAGGAATTTTCAAAATTCAAGTTTATTTTCGTTAAATAGTTTCATATATCAAATCTCTACTTTGGTCTTGTAATCGTCTTGTTAGTTATTTATTGTATATAAGAATCAGGCTTTGAAAAATTTGTGTGAAACGCCAAAAAGTTCTTGTTCTTGTTCCAAATAATAGTTATTGTTACTTTTTAAAATAAACTATGTCGTCATTAATTATAATATTTTTATAGATTATTTGGTAGAATTATTATGTGGTCGTAGGAAAACTAGTGTACATTACTCGTGCAAAAGTGAATTTTCACACTCGTGTCAAATGACACTTTCCGCACTAGTAATGTAATATACTATATGACGTCAACGGCACCCCGTACTAATCGGACATATTGTTTTTTTTCAGCGACATCTAGCGGTTCAAAAGTGATGCGGAGGACTATTCATGACCGTCCTGTACATGAAACTAATTGTTTATTCACGGGTGATCAATGAATGACACAACTCTGATGGCTAAATCCATCCACATCGTTCATCAGCTCACGATTAGACTCCTGCAAAATTCACATCGCATGTCAGCAACACACACGCAAACTCTGGCGGTCGCTCTATCCGCCGAGTACAGTCCATATTTACCCCCGCATCCCCAATAATCGTTTTGCAAAACCCGCCCGCACACCTGACCCTAACGACACGGCAAATGAGGTATTTTATAGTCTTTCATTGCCCCGGGCATCGATATTGTGCATAGCGTAAGGTCATTAATGGATTCGTGTGCATGGGTCGCGTCGAACAAACTTTGACACATTTCCATTTGGCGAATAAACGACTGCTGGTCTCGAAATGAACGCTGGCGGTGCGCCAATGCTCATAAATACATTCGTATCGGTTTTTATGAATTATTACGAGTAGGACGGTAAATGAAAGGAACAAACTGATGGGTTAACGAGGTTATTGAACATGCTGTCTGTTTTTGTTCCTGTCACTTTATTGAATGGCACTCGACAATTTTTCTATTTTCAATTTCGAGTTTGAAACATGTTGAATGTGTTCCCATCTTCCCCTAAGGGCGAGTTGTACAGTTCAACAGTTTGAGTGAACTGAGTTCAGTTGCTAAGGAACTAGAAATTTCATTGGTAATCCCTTGCAACTGAATTCAGTTCGCTTAAACTGTTGTGAACTGTACATCTATCCCTTAGGTCAGTTCAACTGAGTTCAGTTGCTAAGGAACTAGCAATTTGATTGGCTAATCCCTAGCAGCTAAACTAAGTTCTTAGGCTAATCCCTAGAAACTGAACTTGGTTCACTTAAACTGTTGGTGAACTTGTCTTGTACAACTCGGCCTAAGTGAACTCAGTTCAGTTGCTAGGGATTAGCCAATGACATTTCTAGCTCCTTAGCAACTGAACTCAGTTCACTTAGGCCGAGATGTGCAGTTTGAGTAAAACGAGTTCAGTAGCAGAAGAACTAGAAATTTCATAGGCTAATCCCTAGAAACTGAACTCGGTTCACTTGAACTGTTAGTGAACTTGTCTTGTACAACTCTGTCTAAGTGACTGAAGTGAATATAAAATGAAAATATCAACAGATGATATTTTTAGTTGAACACCTTGGTAAATTTTCGGAAGTTTCAACTCAGAAGTGCAGAGGTTCCGTAAAATGCCTATGAAATCTTTAATTGACTTGGAATCGACTTAAAATTCGGTGTGCAAATTCAGAAAAGATTGAATTTTATGGAATTTCATAGAAAAATAATGAAAACAATTTTTTTTAGAGGAATGACCCTTCTCAACTTCAGATGAACTTTTCAACTCGCGAACGGTTGAAGATAGAGCAATTCTGCGAACGCAAATCGGTTCAGAATAATAAAATTAGTATATACTGTAAATTTGATAATGAAATATCAACAGGCAGCAATTTCAGAATGAACTCAATACCAAATTATTGAGAATAAAAAACTTTTGTTTTTCAAAAAGTCGCAAGCTTCCATCAATAGTATATTGTGAGCTCGTTTTGAATCATTCCATCAAAATAAATTTCGCTTGCGTATAAACGAGTTGAGAAGCTCACCTGGAGTTATGTGAGTGTACATTTTTTCGATGAAATATATAAATAAAACTGATTTCAAACGAGATGATTGATAATTAACTATGAAACGGTATATACTCCAAGTTCTAACGGTGTAACAAAAGATAAAATCGGATTATTTAACCAAAAATACATAAAAACAATTGAGAGTTTCTGGATATAATTTGTCTAGTTTAGGATTTCCCCCGTTTTCAATCGAATCCCAAGCACTGAAAAATTGACTCAAAATCGAGTGCCAGTTTAAAACCATCAACTACACCACTCCTAAACCTTCGTATAACTTCCACCGACCTGAATTCGTGTTTTGCATCGCTTCGCCGGTTTTCGTAACTCCCACACAATGTCGGTGTCCTCTCCGATTAGTCGACCCGTTTTATTTATTTCGCCAAACGCAATATTTTCCAATTTCAGTTCCACTCGAGCGTCCCGCGAGGCCTCCAAATCTCGACGATGATAAAGGAAGTCGTCATCGAATAAATGGCCGATGTGAAAACTTTGTCGATCTCGGCTAATGTTTACTTTCTCTTCTCTCTGCTTCGTTTCCATCGATTTTCGTTCGATATGTCTACGAATGAATCGTTTATGAGTTAGAGATCTTTTTCGGAATCTCCAGACATTAGCAGTCTATGATATAAAAGTTGCCGGTTCTTTCGTGTCGTATGTTTTTTGAGGGATGTCTGAAGCGTAAAATGCCGTTTGGATATTAGATAAAAGTTCGAAATACTGCAGGATTTTTAAAGCACAGGCGATTTACACGCGTATACCTGAAAACTGCATGACTATTCACGTATGTGCCTTTCACTTGCATTGCTATGAGAATTTCATATCAATTTCTCCATTAGGATTAAACTGCAAGATTCAAACTCAGTTTGTTGAATTGCATCACTAATTTCAAGGTCGTAGCTAAAGCGCAACACTAATTTCAAAGTCGATCTTGCAATTAGGACATTAGGAGTGTTAGATCGATCTTGCAGACTGCTTAAGCAAGATCAATCTTGCCATTAGGATTTAACTCCCAGTAAGCTAAATTGCAACATTGGTTTCGAAATCAAAGGTCGATCTTGCAATTAGGACTCAAGTATTGAATCTATGCAACAGCTTGCTCAAATGCAAGATCAATCTTGCTATTGAATTGCAAAATTTAACTGCTAGTTAGCTAAAATGCAAATTTGATTTTGCAATTGAGCATTAATGCCAAAATCGATCTTGCAATTTGGACTAGAATATTAGATCGATCTTACAGCTTGCTTGAGCAAGAGTAACTTGCCCTCAGGACTGAATAGCAAGATTCAACTAGTAGTTAGCTTAATTGCAAAGTTTATTTTGCAATTAAGCACCAATTTTAAAGTCGATCTTGCAATTAGGACCTAAGTGTTAGATCGATCGTGCAGATTGTTTGATTGTCACATCAATCTTGCCATTAGGACTGAACTGCAAGATTTATCTCCCAGTTAGCTAAACTGCAACATTGGTTTAGAAATCAAAGGTCGATCTTGCGATTAGGACTTTAGTGTCAGATCGATCTCACAGCTTGCTTAATTGCAAAATTAACTTGCCATTAGGACTCTATGGCAAGATTTAACTCCCAATTAGTTAAATTTGCAAATTCGATTTTGCAATCAAGCATTATTTCCAGGATCGATCTTGCAATTTGAACTTGCATATTAGATCGATTTCATAACTTATGCAAGATTAACTTTCTATTAGGACTGAATGGAAGATTTAACTCTCAGTTCGCTAAAATACAAATTTGATTTTGCAATCAAGCACCAATTCAATCCTGCTATAAGAAATGAACTGCAAGATTTAATCCCAGTTAGCTAAATCTACATTGGTTTCGAAATGATGCACTAATTTCAAGATCAATCTTGTCATTAGGGTTGAATTGTAAGAATTGACTCCCAGTTAGCTAAATTGTAAATTTGATTCTGCAATCAAGCACCAATTTCAAGGGCGATCGTGCAATTAGAACTAGAGTATTAGATCGATCTTGCAGATTGGTTAAGCAAGATCAATCTTGCCATTAGGATTAAACTGAAAAATTCAACTCTCAGTAAGCTAAATTGCAACATTGGTTTCGATCAAGTAGGACTTGAGTATTGGATCGATCTAACAGCTTGTTCGAGTACCAGATCAATCTTTCAATTAGGACTGAATTGCAAGATTCAACTCCCAGTGAGCTAAATTGCAAATTTGATCTTGCAATTTAGACTTGAGTGTTGGATCGATCGTGCAGACTGTTCAATTGCCACATCAGTCTTGCCATTAGGCCTGAACGGCAAGATTTAACGTCCAGTTAGCTGAATTGCAAAATTAATTTTGCAATCGAGCACTTACTGTTCTTGTATTTAGCTTGCTTGATTGCAAGATTCATCTTGCAATTATTTCGATTGACTGACATCTCGGTACTAAAAACCGTTGTTACTTCCGTGATCTCATTCGTAGAATACTTTCAAATTTTATGAATTCTGAAAATGATTTAAAAAAATAGCAGTCAAATTCTTTCGTAGTCAGCACTAAACTGTTCTGAAAGACTCTACAAATAAGAAATCAGTTGGAATGAGATATCTCCAGCTTTTATTGGCATTCATCGAAATCTTCAAATCCCTTTTTTCAAACAGATCATTGCGTAAAGCCCCTCGGCAGGTTTAATAGAATTCGAGAACCGGGCACGGTCCAAGGTTAACTAACACAAATAAGCGCCGGATAATATCAATCCACCGCGCCCCCTCCTATTGTATTACTTTCGTTGATTCTGTTCCGGAAATTCGGGGCAGCGTTAATTAATTAATTAGACAGCTTTTATTAACGCCGCTTTTCTTTTGTTTCAGAATGTCGAGCAGCTTCTCATCCAGGCCGGCCGTGCGCTGGCATCGTCGCACAGCTGGATAGCTTCAATAAAATTCCTCAACAAAAGGTTCGTACGCCCTATTGACTATCTACGACATTGCCGCCTTTCTTTCTCGTGTTTCGTCTTATCGCCAGGCGGGTGGGTTTTCAATTTCGACAAAGGGGCGAAGAGTATGATTTCATTCGCATTTGACTTGTGTAATATTGCGTTAGGTTTATTTTTGGAACGTGCGTTATGGCTTTGGATGTTATTACTGGATCGCGCCGTTTTTTGTCATGAATAATTGAATCGTGGATTGAAGTCGACTGTTTCATTGGTATGACTTAAACAGTAACACTTGTCGAGATGCTTAAATAACATTCAATGATTGATTACAATTGGTACTTGAAATGGTACCTTCCTTGAAGAACCTTGCAAAAATAGATGCCTCACATGATTGACTTTGTGTGGAAGGGCAGTTTCTCACTTCTCTTTAGTTCCTCCCTCAAGATGTTCAATTTGCTGTTTCGCAGATTTCTAATTTATTTTTCATTCCTGGTGGGTTTGTATTGCTCAACTTCAACAGGATCTGATAGAGATTCGTCTCGTAACACCTTACATGAGTGAACCTCGGTCATCAATTCGGAAGTACGTAGGGTGACATCTATGATTGTTTGCCGCCCCATAGCGGAATGTGTGGGTGAGATCTATGATTGTTTGCGGGCGGACCCAGCGAAGAATGTGAGGGTACCGAGCCCTTATACAAGCTTTCAAGATGGCTGGCGTCCAAGAATTGGAAAAAGGCTGTGCCCTTTTTGTTCAACAGTAAGTTATGAAAGTTTAGTCTCATCTCATAAGCAGATGACCAGTTCCCGTGTTGTTGAATTCAACAGATATAAAAAGTGGATAAGGAAAAATGTTTTTTCTTGCTTTTTACTGCTTCGACAACGTTTGTTGCTCTCTGTACCCCTTTGGTGTTGCTGAGTACCTCAACCATAGTTGTCGAACGGCCCTCTCCATGTCGGCAACCCTTTTCTCTCATAGCAGATGGGTTGGAGGCACCTGTGGAAGATTCTCCACTTTTTTCGTTTGCTCTTAGATACTGAATTGTTCCAACCATTCATATGATTACTAGAAACTGAACTTCGGAATAGGTGTGTGAGTGATACAGCTCTCGGTACATCAACAACTGCCTGCCGTTCTATTTTCTTTTTTCTCTCGCATTCGGTTCATTCACCACCACTAAATAACCAGAAACAAACACGAAACAAATCACCGTCGGTACTCGAACAACTCACTCCATCCATCATACACGAAACACGCTCCGAATTACGGACCCTACGTTCGAACTACAATAATTACGTGCTTCTCGCCGACGACGTGCATGCAATTCGCCGCGCGAAAAATAAAAATTTAAAATATCGCTTTCTAACGATGAAAAAGAACGAGCGAGCCGGGAAAACCATGAAACATTCATCCTCTGCCAGATGTTCGCTTCCGCAGCGGCATTTATCACCTGTCGACCCGAAATTCGGAGCAAAAACGCCGCTCCCGGTTGATGGACCGAGAAAAGATGACTGATTGAGTTTGACACGATGACCTTGGGAGGGGTTCGCTTTCTGTGACACGCAATGAGTCCGTTATAACGACGCTTTGTTTGGAGCATCATGAAGTGTTCCACAAGGGTCAGTTTCCTGTGTTCCAGTAAGGTTGTGTCCTTCCTACTGGAATAGGAACAGTCAAACTTTTCATTCATCTAGGACTTGCCTTAACTGGCTCTTAAACATGATCAAAGCAGGTTGTCAGAGATTTTTGTAAGCGACAACTCAGTCTCATGAATGTCGATGTAAGATGCAACTGTGTTGAGCAATTGAAACTTTCTGACAGCACTGATTGTAGATCTGCTTGATTTATGGATCTCTTGAAGTGAGTAAGAACAAAAAAATACCTGTATTTTCATCCAGCGATTTACATAATTGCACAAATCGGATCGAGTACTAGGTACACCGTTGAATTCACTCAAAAAGGCATTGATCTTCGTTTTCAGAAGAGAAGAAACTGTTTCATAAAATTAAAATGTACTTTTTGCCAACATTTCTAACCACCAACGCTAATCACCTCCATTGTTGAACTCATATGAACTCCTGGATAGATAGAAGAGTAGTTTAAGATTTTTCGTTATCAATACGGTATCGAAGATGTCTTGGTACTTTGACTAATTCTCTCACTTCGAGCTTTATCTATCACAGGGAAAATTTTACGAGTACTATCCCAAAATTCTTTTTTTCAAATTCATCAACACGCAACAAGGTTTTCCCTAGTGCAGTTCCTGGCCCAATTTTCTCATTGTAAAGCTTGGGCTCGAACGTTACCAAGTTTCTATAGCTCGCAGCCCTGTCCAGGTGAGCCTTCAGTATAGTTTCAGCCCTCTCAGATACGCTTACATCTTCAGTCAACAGAACACGAATCATTTCTTCAGACCTTCCATGAAGTACCAGCTCCTTTCCGTTGACACGTAGGACGCCGTTTCTGAAATTCAACTGGCTTGTTGGATACAGGCCGACAATTCCAGCATCATATCTGTTGTCTCTTGAGTAGCACTTCCTTTATTAGTTTTCTCATGAAGCTTCGATATCAGCAGGCTCCTGTGGATCTTCCTCAATCATCTGGCATTTGCAGGATTGTTTTGCAGCCTCAACTTCCAAAGCTCGCGCCGATGCAGGTGAACCAAGCGTACAATATCTGATTCAGATTCCTTTTGAGGATTCACTAGATTTCAGTTGTGAATGGTATACGTGTCCTAGGCCATACCGTAGTTCTAGATGTTTTATCAGTTGTTCATAGTCCTGTTCTTGGGCAGTGAGTGTTAGCAAAATATTTGTGGCTTCGCCATACATTTTTTGTGTCAACGATACAGCTTTTTCCCCTGCATTTCATTAGTTTGCTTTAGCCGCAGCTTCAAATTATCAGCAATAGTTCACCCATGGAGTTTGTTGAACTGAGGCAGTTTCAGTAGAAGCTTTCCTGGTTCAGCACTGACCTTGAAATACTCAGTCCTTCTGAACATCATCCAAATCGAAACTCAGTCCAGCATCGAATTTCTGTTGACTGTTTGTGTGGTGTGGGCCAAATCTATTCGGTTTTCCAGGAACTTCTCTTTGTTTTTCGACTTTTCGTGAAGTTCTTTTAATCCTTCCAAATTCTCTAGAAGCCTCTCTCCCCGGCTCCTTACCTTCTCTTGAAGTTCCTCTTTCAAAGCCTTTGAATTTTCTATACCAAGCTTGTCCTCTAGGGTCCTTGAGTTTCCGTAAAAGTCTTCTAGAAATTTTTCTTCTAGACTCGTCAAATTCTGTTGAATTTCTTCCTTCAAACTGTTCGAATTTTCTAGAAACTTATCCTCCAGGCTCACTGAGTTTTATTGAAGTTCTTCTTTCAAGCTCACCGAGTATTTTAAAGTTATTCTTTTAAGCTCACAGAGTTTTGAAGAAATTCTTCTTTCAGGACTTGCAGTGTCTTCAAGTTCATTAATTTTCAAACTTCGTCCAACCATCCAAATTTTCTAGAAACTCAGTCTTCCAAACTCACCGAATTTCGTTGGAGTTCTTCTTTTATGGGCTCTGTAGTTTCTTCCAGTTTATTCGTCATTGAACCCAAATTGATTGCAGAAACTTCGAATAAAAAGATTTTGGGGTCTTTTTTCTCCTTGAATCAGTCCTTCTGAAGGTGTTTTCTGGATTCCGACCTCTTTACCGGTTGTATCTTATTCTCTTTCCTCCCACTCTTGCTTCAGATCACTGACCTTCAAATCCACCAGGCGAACTCTCCTAGAAAACATTTTGTCTTTTAGTGTCTGACCAAGATATGAGATTCTTGCCGAGTCTTCAGTCTTCAACTTGAAGGAATCGCTAATAAAAGCATCTTCTACGTATTTTTAATACCATCTTACATCTCGCTTCTTTTGTAATTTGATAAACGAATAAACATAAGTCTGAAAGCATCACTTTGCAATCTACGACGACATGCTCTCCTTCTATTTTTCAATCCACATCTTCGCTGCTACACGAACCTAATGGACTGCCTCTGGCTTATTAATATCAAGCGATCCTGCTCAATACACCTCTCTCCGTAGCGGCGAAACTAAGGAGACGGGCAAACTCTCGCCAACTGTAAACTAACCAAATTAATGCAAAACAACCGACAAGCGGTGCTCTATCAAACGACTAGATCAATCAATAGAGCAAGCAACTTCGCGTTGAGGGAACGCGAGGTCTCTCTTTTTGTGTTTTCCTGCCGTTCGGAGAACTGATGCGGGGGATGAAAGGCGAACGCAGCTGCTTTCATGGGAGGTAATGAGCTTAGGCGGTATCTGTCGAGTTGGATACCTTGAGACTCGTAATTTCCGACTATAATATAGTGTATCAAAAAAGATACAGCAATCCTTTCATATCTGAAACACAAATAGATATCGAGGTACGTCGAGAACAAGTTAGAAATTATGCGAAACTAATTTTATTTTCATGAAAGCTCGTGGCTGTTGCTGCAGGGGGGAGGAGGCGCGAGGCCACTGAGCAAGGTGAATTAAATATAGGCCGATTCAGATACATGCATGCTCATGCAAGGTTTGATTTGTTAATGCTCAGATTGACGGTTTGGCATATAAAATGACAACGTCAAAAATATCACGAATAGAGGTAAATAGCTTCCACGGGCAAAACGTTGAAACTCGCGAAATGATGCATCTTCAAAGAAGCTTGCATCCTGAATCTTCTGTTCCACGGTTATACTTCCCCATACCACGGGGAGGCCGTGGACTTTTGAACTTAGAATGCCTACATGTCAGGATAGTACTGGATGGAGCCTGTAAAGTCATCAGGAGTTCAACCCCACGTCAAAGCTGCGGAGAGTGAGAGGTTCCTACAGCTACATAAGGATAAGCCAATGCATGGGATGTTCTTCAAGAACATCGAAGACCTTCGCTTATCCAGAAACTTGACCTTTACCTTTCTCAGGTCAAGTGGGCTGAAGTTGGAAACCGAGGGATTCATAATGGTCTGCCAAGATGGTGTCTTCAACATCAAAAATATATCAAGGCTTTTCTGACGAAACGATGTTACTGATTTTTGATGACTTTTCAGCTGTAGGAAAACCTGCAGCACCCCCCAAGCAAGCACCGTATCGATACAGTCGGTAATATAATTGTCGAAAGCCCCCCTCAATAGAAAATCGTTTACCCCAGTTTCTTTTCCATTCCATCCTCCAATTTCATGATGAATTAACCTTTCCAAACCGCAAAAATATCGGATTATCCAATATGGAGCTCATTACCTTCGATAAAAACAGCCGTCTTTCTTTCCGATTCGCCTCCCCTTTTTTGCCAGACATGCCTAGACATCAGCTCGAACGAAACGTGTAATGGATTCCTCGATCGCTCGTCGCGCCCCCAGGGATCCCCCGGCATCCCCATCAGTGGAGAGTTAGTTTATTGATTGATTCAGCTGTTTGACGGAAGCGAATAAATATCGGAAAATCCGACGTGAAACGTTTTCCATCCAACGGGCTGTCGGTTTGGTGGGATTTCACGCGATATGATATGCGAAAAATATTTGTTGGGGTTTTTTATTCGAGATTAGAACATAACAATGTGTTCCTAATTATAAAAAGAGGGTATTTTTACTGAAACAATGACCATTTCAATTACGAGTATCTCACCATTTGTTTCGTTCTTTTCCGGCATTTGAAACAAGCAGCTTCGTCGATCCCTACCCATACCAGTTTAAATTCCAAAGATCAATTATTTTTATCACATCTTTCTAATTTTGTTTCTTTTATCCTTTTGGAAAGACCTAGCCAATAATATTTGATAGAAACAAAGTGGATTGGGGCTCTAAAAAATATATTCGCGGAAAGGGAAAGAAAGGTATCTAAAATATCTTCGTGTACTTCCGAAATGATATCCTGATCTATCCAATCAAAAAGGTACATACCATACTGTACTATGACCCAATAAGATAGCAGTTAATGAAATTAAATCACCTGTTGAATAATTAATCAGTTAATCAATTCTTAATTGTTGCTAATAACACAGGAATGTTTGCACAAGTCTGCTTGATACTTTTATAATCACAAATAAAAGTCTAGTTATAATGTTAATTAGATTTCATACTAGGATAGAAAAAGGTCAAAAATTTTATTGGAATAATTGTGTTTTTGCATTATTGAACAAAGACGCGAAGACTGAGAAGGGACAAAAAAATATTAACTCTGAACGAATTTACTGACGAGAGATTCTGAGAATTAAAATAACTTTGAATTTCAGGGTTCCATAATTACAATATATTCGCAGTTGGTATATTACGTTCAACTGATTTTTTCGCATACCAGTTACATGTTGAGAATGTTTCAAAAACGGAAACTATTAACATAGTCTCATCTCCATAACGGTGATAATTGATGATTCTTCATGATTATATCTTTGCGTCTTGAAAGGAAGCCTGTAATAAACTTGCAACTATCATATTTCCCGCTGAAACTGGGTGTTGTAGGTATAGTGTAGTATATAAAATTATGAGGTGTCGATCGATTCCTTATAGCGTGTAGATGATTTGTGGAAAAATTCCAGAGCTGCTTGCAGAAATTGCAAAAGTTATTACCAATTTGATTTGATTTGATGTGTGTAGAAAGCCATTTGTGCATTCTTTGCTTTTTTTCGGAAACTCACCCCCATGTCATCTCTTCGGACAGCTTGGCAAATCCCAGCTTGATATAAGGGATGAAGAAAAGAATATTTTCCATTGCATATTCAGAGCAGAAACGTGTGCAAAGCTATTTGTGCCTTCTATGATTTTTTTTCGGAAACTCACCCCATTTTACCTCCTCGGACAGCTTGGCAAATCGCAACGTAGTATCAGGGATGAAGAAAAGAGTTTTTTCCATAACATTTCCAGAGCAGAAAAGTGTGCAAAACTATTTGTGCATTCCATGATTTTTTTTCGGAAACTCACCCCCATTTCACCTACTCGGACAGCTTGGCAAATCCCAACGTGGTATCAAGGAGGAAGAAAAGAGTATTTTCCATAACATTTCCAGAGCAGAAAAGTGTGCAAAACTATTTGTGCATTCCATGATTTTTTTTCGGAAACTCATCCCCATTTCACATCCTCGGACAGCTTGGCAAATCCCAACGTGGTATCAGGGATGAAGAAAATAGTATTTTCCATAACATATTCAGAGCAGAGACGTGTGCAAAACTATTTGTACATTCTATGATTTTTTTTCGGAAACTCACCCCCATTTGACCTTCTCGGACAGCTTGGCAAATCCCAACGTGGTATCAAGGAGGAAGAAAAGAGTATTTTCCATAACATTTCCAGAGCAGAAAAGTGTGCAAAGCTATTTGTGCATTCCATGATTTTTTTTTCAGAAACTCACCCCCATTTCACCTCCTCGGACAGCTTGGCAAATCCCAACGTGATATCAGGGATGAAGAAAAGAGTATTTTCCATAACATATTCAGAGCAGAGACGTGTGCAAAGCTTTTCGTGAGTTCTATGATTTTTCTTCGGAAACTCACCCTCATTCAACCTTCTCGGACAGCTTGGCAAATCCCAACGTGGTGTCAGGGATGAAGAAAAGAGTATTTTCCATAACATATTCAGAGCAGAGACGTGTGCAAAGCTTTTCGTGAGTTCTATGATTTTTCTTCGGAAACTCACCCTCATTCAACCTTCTCGGACAGCTTGGCAAATCCCAACGTGGTGTCAGGGATGAAGAAAAGAGTATTTTCCATAACATATTCAGAGCAGAGACGTGTGCAAAGCTTTTCGTGAGTTCTATGATTTTTCTTCGGAAACTCACCCTCATTCAACCTTCTCGGACAGCTTGGCAAATCCCAACGTGGTGTCAGGGATGAAGAAAAGAGTATTTTCCATAACATATTCAGAGCAGAGACGTGTGCAAAGCTTTTCGTGAGTTCTATGATTTTTCTTCGGAAACTCACCCTCATTCAACCTTCTCGGACAGCTTGGCAAATCCCAACGTGGTGTCAGGGATGAAGAAAAGAGTATTTTCCATAACATATTCAGAGCAGAGACGTGTGCAAAGCTTTTCGTGAGTTCTATGATTTTTCTTCGGAAACTCACCCTCATTCAACCTTCTCGGACAGCTTGGCAAATCCCAACGTGGTGTCAGGGATGAAGAAAAGAGTATTTTCCATAACATATTCAGAGCAGAGACGTGTGCAAAGCTTTTCGTGAGTTCTATGATTTTTCTTCGGAAACTCACCCTCATTCAACCTTCTCGGACAGCTTGGCAAATCCCAACGTGGTGTCAGGGATGAAGAAAAGAGTATTTTCCATAACATATTCAGAGCAGAGACGTGTGCAAAGCTTTTCGTGAGTTCTATGATTTTTCTTCGGAAACTCACCCTCATTCAACCTTCTCGGACAGCTTGGCAAATCCCAACGTGGTATAAGTGATGGAGAAAAAAGTGATTTCCATTACATAACAAGAGCAGAAACATGTGCGAAGCTATTTGTGCATTCCATGATTTTCATATTTTGTCCTTTGTGTACTGTCGATGTGGATAACTTGAGTTTAACACCCCTCTAAAATCAAATCAAAATGAAGAACCACCTCCAAATGAGAAAGGAAACCAATTGCATCAGTGACTCACCAAAATTCTCAACTGGCGCTTTCATACTCAAAGAAAGAGGATTAAGTCGAAATCGTTGGGTTGAAATTTGTACCATACACTTCAGAAAAGTCAGCCAAGTAACACATAATTGAGACTAAGCTATAAGTGTTTGAAATGTGGTTTAGAATCACTCGGTCACTTTCCCCGGAAATGCATTTCCTGAATAATGTACGATAACGTGTATCCGTTTGACCTTACACTACGTTTTCAAACGGGTCACCTATATTCGCTCGTTTCTCTCACCTGGGACAAAAACTGTACGCTGCAAAACTAGTGATGAAATTAAACGTAGCTTCACCTTCGGAATAACAGTGTTTATTTAATATGCGCAACCGAACGACCTTGACCCATTTATCAACTCATCAGTAAATATTTACTCGCATTGCTCCGATATTAAATTCTCCTCGTTTATAGAAAATCCAGCGAATTCGTATATTGTACACATGCGAACATGCACATCGGATAGTCTGGAAGCATGTGAGCGTTTTGGTGGGGGATTTAAACTCGTTGAAAATCTCTATCTCTGTTTAGTTAGGTGACTTTTGGGTGTTTGTCATAAATCGAGTAAGAACTGATGGAAAAGGAGGAATGTTTATGGGAAACGTACTTATTACAAATCAGCTCTGAGAGAATATTAATAGAACCCCCAAACTAGCCTTCTTTAAGGCCTCTTCTAATTTATTGGAAAAAATAATTTTACATCAGTATTTCCTAGTGTTGGTTAGTATAATTAGCAATGAAAGTAATTTTCACTTCGAACGTCTGACAAGTTTTCTGCAATATATGCTCACTCTTTCTGGAGCAAAGTTCTTTTTCAAGATGAATCTGTTCTGCATAAATTTTATGTGCTATCCTGAAACACTATAAGGCTCATTATATCCCAAAGGGATTTAACCCACCACCATAAAAAAAACAGAAAACAAGTGGCATGCAGCAAAACAACAAAGAAATCAGATGCACGATATTTATCCCATCCCAATGTTCATATCGTATAAATCCTCGCTGAAATTGAAGGAGTTGAATATGAAATCAGAGCCAACTTTCACTAATATAGTTTCGCATATCATTCAACAGGACTCGGATTTTTTAAATGGAACATGAGCATGATAAGAATTGATGAAATGCCTTTATTGGTTTGATGGAGTACCACAGAGCAAGCAATCTGAACCCTCTACTAAGAATCGTCTACCTCAATAAAATATCACACAACGATTGCCTCATTTCGATACACTGGATCATAAGAAACTTGACATGTTTGGGACCCCCAAGTAGAAAAAACCATATCGTCAACTGTATAGGGTGGGTATATAAATGTAAATATCTAGCTCAATGAGGCTTTTGGCTGTAGTGGTTCAAAAGTTGGTATGCTAAAAATACCCTGCGAAAACAAAACACACAGTATCAGATATGTTTACGATACACACACCTTTTTATCATTATATCTGCATATCCGAGTGAGTAAAACTATTCTCTTGCTCCCAGACTATAACAAAAAACGGCTTCATATCGAACTGTATTCACACACTAAATTAATATTAAAAATTGTTTGAAAATACGCGACTCCACGATGATAATTGCTTTGTGGGAATGACTGTGCAATTGAAACGTATGAAAGTTAATGAATTATGACATTAACAATGCTATAATTAAGTTGTAATTGTGCTAAAAATAGATTGTTATAAAATCCAACAGGTTACTTGTTTACGTGTGATGAAAATGTGTTCGAAATCGACTAAAAATAAGTCTTGAACTCTGTTGAGCCTAGTGGATTCATGAAAAGCTACAATCGACGAAGATTTCGATGAATGAAGAGGAAATAAAAATAAAATATATAGCCACATATTTTTTCCAGACACGTTTTCAATCTGACAATACCGCGCGATGACGTCGGCTGCCTGCACAATCCGTTCCTCAGAATCCATTTCTGATTCGATTCTGCGACGTCACAATAGAGGAATCACAGATATGGATATTATTTCAGAATCAATGGATACCAAGAATTGCAAGGCAGCAATTTTATGTATTTGAATTTCAAGAAAGGAATAACGGGTCGGCAAGGGTTTAAGAAAGGTATTCAAAATTCGAAGTGGTTCTCACTTATATTGGTGATTATTTTAAAGAATTCGAAAATATGTACAGCGTCGGATAGGGGTAGACCCCTAAAAACCGTGAAAAATACAAAATCGGTAGATTCACTCAAAATCCGCACTAAATATTTACGCAAAATTTCATGCAGATTCCAAAAATATATACTTTTTTAATGCTCAGAATGAAGGTTTGGCATATAAAAGGATACCGTCAAAAATGTCACGAATAAAAGTGAAGAAAAATGTATAGGAAAATTACTTCTTCCTCCCTTCCAAATGAACTTTCCAGCTCGGTTACGGTCGAAGATAGAGCAATTCTGCGAACGCCAATCGATTCAGAATGATGAAATTAGTATACTCTGTGAATTTCGAATCATTCGACTTGAAACGGAATTATTCGAAAAACCGTAAAAAGTCCCCTAAAAATCGTGAAAAATACAAAATTGGCAGATTCACTCGCAATCCGCACTATATACTCAAAATTTCATGCAAAATCCGAAAATATATGATTTGGTGATGCTCAGATTGAAGATTTGGCATATAAAAGAACATAATAGAGGAAAATTACTTCTTCCTCCCTTCCAAATGAACTTTTCAGCTCGGTTACGGTCGAAGATAGAGCAATTCTGCGAACGCCAATCGATTCAGAATGATGAAATTAGTATACTCTGTGAATTTCGAATCATTCGACTTGAAACAGAATTATTCGAAAAACCGTAAAAAGTCCAAAGGGGTAGACCCCTAAAAATGGTGAAAAATACAAAATTGGCAGATTCACTCGCAATCCGCACTATATACTCAAAATTTCGTGCAAAATCCGAAAATATATGATTTGGTGATGCTCAGATTGAAGATTTGGCATATGAAAGAGCATAATAGAGGAAAATTACTTCTTCCTCCCTTCCAAATGAACTTTCCAGCTCGGTTACGGTCGAAGATAGAGCAATTCTGCGAACGCCAATCGTTTCAGAATGATGAAATTAGTATACTCTGTGAATTTCGAATCATTCGACTTGAAACGGAATTATTCGAAAAACCGTAAAAAGTCCAAAGGGGTAGACCCCTAAAAATCGTGAAAAATACAAAATTGGCAGATTCACTCGCAATCCGCACTATATACTCAAAATTTCATGCAAAATCCGAAAATATATGATTTGGTGATGCTCAGATTGAAGATTTGGCATATAAAAGAGCATAATAGAGGAAAATTACTTCTTCCTCCCTTCCAAATGAACTTTTCAGCTCGGTTACGGTCGAAGATAGAGCAATTCTGCGAACGCCAATCGATTCAGAATGATGAAATTAGTATACTCTGTGAATTTCGAATCATTCGACTTGAAACAGAATTATTCGAGAAACCGTAAAAAGTCCAAAGGGGTAGACCCCTAAAAATGGTGAAAAATACAAAATTGGCAGATTCACTCGCAATCCGCACTATATACTCAAAATTTCGTGCAAAATCCGAAAATATATGATTTGGTGATGCTCAGGTTGAAGATTTGGCATATGAAAGAGCATAATAGAGGAAAATTACTTCTTCCTCCCTTCCAAATGAACTTTCCAGCTCGGTTACGGTCGAAGATAGAGCAATTCTGCGAACGCCAATCGTTTCAGAATGATGAAATTAGTATACTCTGTGAATTTCGAATCATTCGACTTGAAACGGAATTATTCGAAAAACCGTAAAAAGTCCAAAGGGGTAGACCCCTAAAAATCGTGAAAAATACAAAATTGGCAGATTCACTCGCAATCCGCACTATATACTCAAAATTTCATGCAAAATCCGAAAATATATGATTTGGTGATGCTCAAATTGAAGATTTGGCATATAAAAGAGCATAATAGAGGAAAATTACTTCTTCCTCCCTTCCAAATGAACTTTCCAGCTCGGTTACGGTCGAAGATAGAGCAATTCTGCGAACGCCAATTGATTCAGAATGATGAAATTAGTATACTCTGTGAATTTCGAATCATTCGACTTGAAACGGAATTATTCGAAAAACCGTAAAAAGTCCAAAGGGGTAGACCCCTAAAAATCGTGAAAAATACAAAATTGGCAGATTCACTCGCAATCCGCACTATATACTCAAAATTTCATGCAAAATCCGAAAATATATGATTTGGTGATGCTCAGATAGAAGATTTGGCATATAAAAGAGCATAATAGAGGAAAATTACTTCTTCCTCCCTTCCAAATGAACTTTCCAGCTCGGTTACGGTCGAAAATAGAGCAATTCTGCGAACGCCTAACGATTCAGAATGATGAAATTAGTATACTCTGTGAATTTCGAATCATTCGACTTGAAACAGAATTATTCGAAAAACCGTAAAAAGTCCAAAGGGGTAGACCCCTAAAAATCGTGAAAAATACAAAATTGGCAGATACACTCGCAATCCGCACTATATACTCAAAATTTCAAGCAAAATCCAAAAATATATGATTTGGTGATGCTCAGATTAAAGATTTGGCATATAAAAGAGCATAATAGAGGAAAATTACTTCTTCCTCCCTTCCAAATGAACTTTCCAGCTCGGTTACGGTCGAAAATAGAGCAATTCTGCGAACGCCTAACGATTCAGAATGATGAAATTAGTATACTCTGTGAATTTCGAATCATTCGACTTGAAACAGAATTATTCGAAAAACCGTAAAAAGTCCAAAGGGGTAGACCCCTAAAAATCGTGAAAAATACAAAATTGGCAGATACACTCGCAATCCGCACTATATACTCAAAATTTCAAGCAAAATCCAAAAATATATGATTTGGTGATGCTCAGATTAAATATTTGGCATATAAAAGAGCATAATAGAGGAAAATTACTTCTTCCTCCCTTCCAAATGAACTTTCCAGCTCGGTTACGGTAGAAGATAGAGCAATTCTGCGAACGCCTATCGATTCAGAATGATGAAATTAGTATACTCTGTGAAATTCGAATCATTCGACTTGCCAGAAAAATCGTGAAAAACACAAAATTTGCAGATTCACTCGCAATCCGCACTATACAGTGCGGCTTTTGATAGTCCCCCCCGTGTTAACTTCTGAACGGTTTGACGTACAAACATAAAAAAACCGTTTGGAGGGTTTCACCGATACTACTTTTTGAAATAAAACACATCGTGATTGCTCGATAGATGGCGAGGGGGGGCTCATCGACTAAAAAATTTCAAATGGCATGGAATATCATGTGTCGCATCGTTGAAAAGATAATTCAATTCACTTTACCCCCTTGCTAACACATGTAGTGCTAGAATGGAGATAAAAGAATCAATACGCCTTCTTGGTTGCGGACCAACTTTCAACGCAAATATCACACAAAATGAGATTGCCTTGAATTCGCCTAGTCTAAATCCGAGAAAACAATGGTAGACCTCAGACAATGGCTTCATGGTTCCTGCACTAATTTCTCTGTGAAAATAACTTCTCTTACGAGTACATAATCGACGGCGGA
The DNA here is from genome assembly GCA_958502065.1 of Chrysolina americana. Lineage (NCBI taxonomy): Eukaryota > Metazoa > Arthropoda > Insecta > Coleoptera > Chrysomelidae > Chrysolina > Chrysolina americana. The sequence goes on from OY293414.1 coordinate 88,648,730, forward strand.
TAAATATACCTGTAGTCCTCGTATAGTATCCACTGCGAGTTTTAATTATTTATAGTTCAACAAGTTATTATTCAGTGATGATGTCTAGGATGAGATATAATAAACGCCTTCCCCTGATGCCTCAGTCGTCACGTCAGGTACTCCTTTTCGATTGGCTTAGTCTGAAGATTTATGTGGAAAAAGCCATGCAGCAACAATCAGTGTTGTTTATTGGACAGTTAGTTTTATTTATGGATTCCGGCAACCTTTGGTTTTCATCATGATTGCAAAAGTCGGTCTGGCAAATGCAGTCCATGTTGGCTGTTTATTGCCTACCAGATATACATGGTGGGTCAAGCTGAACGCCTTGGGCGCTTGCAGTCGAATGATATTTGATTCTGTTAGTGGTTCAAATGGATCCTGTATTTTCCGGAATTGTTTGAATCCATCCCTATTCTCACCGTTACACAGCAGGTGTAAAAAATCTTGATCGATCACTCATATTCCTTTCAGCGACTGCGATTTGGGCGGGTGCGATCAATATACAATGTGTTATGTATCATCAGATACGCTTACCACATATATGAACTCCAATAACATCGTTATTCGATATACAACAGCACCCTGTATCATTCCAGGTGACAATAGACAACTTTTATTAGTATGGCGCCGAAAACAGACATGGGGCCATATCAAGAATATCATATACAATACACCACCCACTACACCTGATGAAATTAAAGTTGAAATATGTCAAAAGAATATGTATTTCCAATCGGACATCACTTTTGATTCCCTCATAGAAACCCGATGTACGCCTCTGTTCCCAATTCCGAGCTGTAATAAACGATAAGATATTGACGAGCGATTCAGGATGCCATTATTTCTGTAGGGGCCTCAACAATTTATAGCTCACTTATGTTTCAGTAATATAGCGATTGTTTCCGAGGCTTCCCGCAAAATAGCTGTTCATCCAACATCATTACAATCTCGGGTTGATTTCGGACAAGGTTGTCCTTTAAATTACTTCTTGCTCATAATAAATTCGATGAGGGGGGTTTTGCAGGAAAATTTTATGTTATATCGCGAATGTATACGCTAGTCTTTGCAGATAATTACGCGAACAGTTCATTTGTGATATCCGTGCTCGTGTTAACATTTATAGTTTTTTGTGTCACGTTATAATTGTACCAATTATGATTTCAATTCCAATTTTCCAAACTATCACTCAAATATAAATATACCTTTCTGTGGTTTTCGGGTTTGTTAGTTAATACTAATAAGGAAGAGACATAATGAACGATCGTTATAAGACTGTGAGACTACAAGACCGGTTCGTTATTTTCTTAATAAGTTTCTGAATATGACGGTTTATGTTATGAATCGTTTAGCAAAAAAAAAAATTACTTTCTTGCGGTGGAATGGCGGCCATTGGGAACCGTCGGGAACGTCGGGTAAGAATATCGTTGTTACGGAATATTCTACTATTCTATGGCTTACCAGTATGTCAATTGTTTTTTTAAATAGTTTCTCTATTATTTTGAACAGCAATGAGACAAACATTAATTGAATTATCCAGATATCTGTGAAGAGATATCACAACTGAAGTTTTAAAAGAAGGAAGTGCCAGACTCGAACGTAATAATAATAATTCCCCGTCGACCGAGTCGTAGTCCGCAATTCGCCCCATTATTCGTCAAAGGGATCGCCGCAACCGAGCCAAGGAACTAATCCAGTTGGTTCTCCTTTCCCGTTCGTCAGTCCTTCAAGATCCATTACGGCCCAACAGTCCGCTAAACGAATTACCGGATGTGGCCCGTTAAATCCGCCTATGATCAACGGCGGCTGGTCTTGGGATTAGCTCACTAAGTTCTGAGAGAGGTCAACCAACCTAATGCGAATTCGGGTCATCGATTTTTCATTGCTCGCGCCGTTTGCTTGTCGTGTGTCGTTTGTCGAAAGACCAACGCAATATGGAGGCGGTTCGCCATGAGGAATGGTGGAGAGAATGAGTATCGCGATATTCACGATGTGACGGCTTGATCTATACGAGTGTTGTGTACGCTGACAAAGTCAGAATTGGAATTTTTTTATTTTGTTTTCGATTCAGATCACCTCCAGAAATAGATGAGTTTAGATAGGTTTTTATGTCTGCTCCAATATTGGAAATAAATCACCAAACTTTTATCGACGATTAGTTTGGAGGTGAACCTGAACCTCCATCTTCTGCTTCTGCACTTTATAGAGAATGGGCTAATGGATGAACAACAACTCAGGCCATTCCATCATAATGGAGGTCATAAGAATCGACGCATCTGAGCTGCCGTCGGACAAAATGACCCCAACCACAACATTCAAGATGGAGAAGTCACATCAAGGGCCCTACCAATGCTGACAAGGCTCTAGGACAAGCAATGGGACAGGGGCTGGTATATACGGGCAGAGACCAAGCCAAAACATCAGTCTAAGCCTCGGTACTAAAGCCTCCGTATTCCAAGCTAAGGTAACAGCTATTTCCATCTGTACCAGAGAGAATATAAGGAGGGGTCTTAGACACCAACCCATAGTCATTCTCTTCGACAACCAGGTGGAAATTAAGGCTTTGCAATCATGCCTCAATGACCTAGGAACACGGAACAGGGTGAAACTTATCTGGGAACCAGGTCTCAAGGGCATCCAGAGGAATAAGAACGTAGATGCCATCTCAAGATCGGAGGTAGCAACATCTCTCATTGGACCAAAAACAGTGCAGGAGTCAAGAACCATCATCAATCTTCCTGGGAAGACGCCACAGCAATACTCGGGAAAATTATGGTGATGTGAATTATTAATTGACGTCTATTTGCTTCATTAGGTCCACTCCTTTGCTATATGACATCCTTCTCAGGAACTGCCACGAACATCGAATTATTTTTCAATTTAGAAAAAATCAATCTCGTGTTTATAATGAAAAATTCATGAAATAATCCAATTTTCGGCAAGTCTCCAACAGAAAACAATTACTGCCCTCTACGACTTTTGGATTAGATGTTCTCTAATCTTATCGAATCAAATGCTCTCTACTTTTATCAATTCATGTGCTCACCCAATCGATTCGCGAAATCATTCATGTATAAGTTTGAAATTGTTAAGATGAACATTGTAGTATAGATCCACCGCCATATTCAGTTTTCGAAGAGTACCAAGCTCTCAGAGTGTTTATCGTGCTTCAAAATACTAATCTAGTTTATTGTAAATAGATATTGGCACTGTTGAAATTGGTGAAATCAACACGGTGTAGTTAAATCGACACATAATAAAAAAAAATTCGATGAAATTATACAGTCATCCATCTACCTAACGCCACTGTTCATCCATTATTTTCCCCGATTAACTCCACTCTGAAACAACCGTGTCCCGCGCTGCTATCCAGCTATTTTAATCTTTTCAACACAGCACACTTTGCTTTTTACTTCCTGTAACATTGACCGACCGCTTTCCGTCGCCTTTTTGTCCAGGCGAAAATCCTAAAAACAACAAAACACAATCGCGGAGATACCGACGGATTCTTGTTGAAACGAGAGCGCGATGCCCCCGCCCACTGTTGCCACGATATCGCTAACGAAATGACCAAAATCGGATTTTGAAAATGCCCACTAATCACGATATCGTGCGCTTCGCGTGCATACGCCAAGAGATAATAAATGAATCACGTCATGATTCCACGTGTTATTTGAAGAACTGATAGTGAAAGTTTCAAACCTCGAATCAGTTAAGAGTTGCATCACCAAAAGTCGCCAGACCGTCAATATTTGAAATAATATAACCCTGTCACATAAAATCCCCAAATCTGGTGACAAATCACCAGCTTTGGCAACGCCGCCCTCGCCGAGTGCGCGAAAAAACCCGGTAATATGGAGGTAAACGTCCGGCAATGGTGTCGACTCGGTTGCTGGCATTGTTGCAAGGATTGCTTGATATTTGAGGCCGCTCTTTGTACACCAAACGGGTCAGTTCAAAGCCGCCGAGGATTATTCGATGATGGCCCGGGTAATGAGAATTGGCCATATTTACTACGATAATGATATCATGTCGTTTGGGAATATGTGGAACTGACACATCCAGTCAGAAATGTCTCGTTTTACGTTCGAGAATCGTTTGTTATGTTGACACTAACTAGGCAGCGATTACATCAATGAACAACTTGTATGACCCCTTTAGGTATTCCAGAACCCTTAATTAATGTTGCTGAAAGTCTTTATAATTTTTGTTGAGATGGCTAATTAAACTCTCCACTGCTCAACTGAGGAGTTTTGAACGACAATTTTTTAGAACTTCTTCAAAAATTCAAACTAGCATTTAATTTGTAGGACTGATATCTCTGTACAAACGATCTTGCAGTGATTCCTACACAACTCATGCTTCCAAGAACTGTTTGAGTGTTCAAAGCCAACGAAAGTAGGAGAACTGTCAACAACAACAATTGGTTGGCCAGAAGAGATTGCTGGAAATCAGAATAACAATCACAAGTGATGATAATGCCAGCTCGACCCCATTACAGCTTCCTCCTTCTTCCAGTTTCAACTAGACTCCGATATATTCTAGATCCGAGTAAAACGATTCCTCACATCACACTCCCTTCCAGATCGAGCTTCATTGCGCGAATAGCGCCTCGCGGACAGTCTAATTGCATCTTTGCAGCCTTGCAACAGCCACGGCACTGCGTACAGTTATTTATATCTCTCCACTCCATCTGGAATGCAAAGATCAAGTTCGATTCGAGTGTGGTGCGCGGAATGTAGGTCAGAGCAAGCTACGGATGCTACACGCCACCACTGTCCGTCGGCGTCAATGTTGCCACCACACATGGGCATCAAAAAATTGTGCGCAGCATACGAAGAACAAAATCCAACGTCGAGATGCACTGGGAGCTGGCCGCGGACTGTCGTCAGCATCAATGTTGCCACCTCACAAACGAGGATAGCTACTCAAGTTTTGAGAATGGCAACACTGATGTCAATATGTCAAATCTGACATCGGCGTCATGAAGTTTGATATTTTCTATGGTAAACGTACTCAGAACGTGTGGTCATACGAGTAACGAGTACTGTTTGTGTTGTTTACAAAAAATTCGTGCCATAACTTTCCATGACTTTCGATATGGATTGATCATCTCGCTTCGACTTTTGGTTTGTAGAATATCCAGAACCGTTTCTTCATTAAAGAACTTTTGTTCACTGCCTGCGCAAATCTTCGAACTGATATAAAATTTTCCAAAATTAGACTGAAACATACTTGGGCATCAGATTCATTCGCTTACGTTCAATATTGCATGAACTTCTGGCCGTCAACAAAAGTATCATTATTTTGCAACATGCTTGGATTCAACAGAACTGTACCAAGTTGACTGACCAGTGAGTCAAAAACCTGCTACCAACCCTCATCTAAAAGCAATGGTGCAAAAGCCTCCCGAGACCCAAAGTATTACTCACCCAAATCGAGTATTTTGGATAATTCATCTCTAAAGAGAATAAAGGCAAATTTGAATGTAAGACAGTCTCTCACCAAAAAAAGGGATAGAATTGCCACTGCCTCAAAAGCCTTGTCCTTATTCTACTCCATCGAGCATAACAGTACCAACAAGGCCTGTATGACATTATAAATCAGACTGCTGCGATTGACACTGCGTTTTTTTTTCGTCGATTTTTTTTGAAGAGAGTGTGTTTTTTGGAGATTATCACGCGGAGGAAAACATACTTTTATCAGGGTGCCCCCCAACCTGGAAAAGTCAGGGAATTGATTTATGTGTCCTGGAAGTCAAGGAAAAACGTTAAAAAATGCCCAAAGTCAGGGAATTTTATTTCCGGCCATCTAGGGAAATATAATATAAATCTTGACATTAATGCAGAAAATATGATCAACTGCAAAAGAATCAACAGCGGGGTACCACACGGTTCACTTCTGAGCCTAACGCTATGGAATATATTCCCTATGATGGGATACTAAGAACAGAGCAGCCACCAGGAATTACCCTGTTAGGCTTTGGCAATTAAGGTAGTCGTAACAGAAGGCGAAGAAAATCTGATTCGATTCGAGTCGAGAGATAGACAAGTATGAAGTTTAAAGTCAAGTTAGAAGTGCAAGTAATAAATTAGAACCCAGTGAAGTACGCAGAGTAGGCATGCAAGTTACCAAAGCGGCAACGTCGTCGTCTCAGCCTGCTATGGTGCTTGAGGCTGTTGGCGATTCGCGTTAATGTTCTCGTGTCAAATCGGAGAATTATCGAGGTGTATCGACGATTGCCCCATTACCCAATCGGGAGTTGAGAAAGTCTATGGCGTTTCAGCATTCGAGTGAAGGTCGATGGCTACGTTAATTAACTGTTGATTGTCGAAGAGTCGGTGTATAAATGATCGAAATGTGTCGGTTTCTTTTTTGGTTGTTTTGGATAAACTACGGATGGAGAATTGAAAGCTTCGAGGTCTTTACAGCTCTGTTGATGTGTTGAAATTCCACAAAAACGAGGATTGTAACAACATAGGTGGAAAAAAGAATGCAAATTTTTCACTGGCCAAATCTGCGAAAAATCCTAGAAGTACAGAAGCAACTCGAAAGGACCAAGACGATCAAAGAACGTCCATAAAATCGATATCATTCTTCCATACCTCAGAATTATCCCCAAGAAAATCAGGAGGATCTGGAGCAAGTACAACATTAAGAGCTGCTTTCACCTGAAGACGATTGCGGATACTAGTAATCGAAGAAGTGAAAGAAGTCGAACATCTTCCGACCCATTAAAACGATGCACGTCCCAAACCTCAGTAATCAAGTTACTACATCGTCGACAACCTTCAACCAAACGTTATAGATACAAATAAGCTAGATGGAGCACTCATCAGATGTAAAATACGGAAGAATGCAATATTCAGCAGTCACTCATCATTTTCTGCAACCAAATCAATTCATTAACTTTTGGTATTCAGATGAGTCAAGGATGCTAACATCAAGAGGCATATGAAATCCTATAAATAAGCATAATGGAAAACGATGGAAGAGCGGTGACTAAAAACTCAAGTCGAAATTCCCTTCTTTCCATATATTCCCACTAAGTAGGAAATATGAGTTGATATCTGACAGAACTCAATTCCAAGATAACTATTGCATATTGTAATCAAACAGTGGATCTAGTGAGACGGCGTTATAATCGAACTAATTTATAAGATTATTAGTGGAAAATGAACAAGTGAAAAGTAGTATCCACAAAATAAATTGGTCTTCAGTCAAGTTAGATATACTGAGTACTATATCAAGCCAAACTAGGCAGCGGTATTTCAAACACGTGCCTTATAATTATTATCACTGAAGAGTTGATACTAAAAGTCCAACGAAACCCTGGAGTATGGAGCAGTTGTATAGCGACACGTTAATTTGGCAATTTGAATGAACAAATTGGAGTAAAACTTCATCGGCGGCTTGAGATTAACTTACATTTAGTTCAAAACATGAAACCATAACTCCACAGAACTTCTTCCACTATCTTCTTGTTGTAGCCTTATATTCAGCTTATTTTTGGTAGGATTTTACTTTCTTAAATAGCCTACACACTTCTTTTGATAGTTTCTGAGTGTTTATGCCACCAGACTGTTTTGTTATTCCGTTGCTTTGTTTTTCAAGGCAGCTCTCCGCATAAGCTTCTAGTATTGCCTCGTTTACTAGATTTACTGACCTCTCATGGCTTTTATCATCCTCTATTTCGATCATGTCCCCTTCGAGAGCATTGCTGAGTGATAATAGGTCTCTATCCTAGTTTTGGAAATTAGCACTTTTGTAATGTTTTACTTATGAACAGGCATTGAGTCTCAAAGCTTTGCCTTCGCAGAACACACCAAGATTTCTCAATTCTTCCGTACCATCAGGACTTTTCACTAGCCCTGTGAAGGCCTCATGGGTGCAGTTATGCGAATTCGAGTTCGGCGAGCGAAAGAATCGTTCCGCTATCGGTGTTGCCGCGAACGACCTTGGAATTAGGCGCTCGCAAAAGTCAACGCCCTTCCCAAATATTGACTAATTTAACAGTAAATCGGATCGGCATTCGATTAGGTAAATACTGGCGGAAATAACAGAATTAATTCACTTTGCATAGCCATTAAAAAGATTGAAATCCCTTGAATATATTACGAGAACGACCGACCGAAAGCGACTAGGTAAGTTTTACGGCTTTAACGAGGCGAATTCGGTCTTGCTCATTGTTGCGTGTTATCCGATGTTTTTTTGGGCTCTCTTTTCGTTTGCTCTACGAATTAAGCTCCAAAAATAGTTGATTTTCATTAATAACTTATAATGACGAGAGCAAGAACTGGATTGTTACGTAGTCGGCTTGTTTGATCGAACAATCGATAGCAAAAAACGGAAATTGCGTTGCAGTTTGGACGAAATTGTATAAAATAATGATGAATCTTTCGAATAATGATCTGTGTGGATGTTCCTTTTCTTGGTGCCCAATCATTAGGATAGCTGAGTTGCTCATTCACGTAGTTCTGAAGATAATAAATCTCTTAGGTGGGTGCAACGAATATATTTGGTTCTATTCCAAACCGACACCAAAACAAACAACCGCACGTACGTCACCCACCCTAGGAAGTGTTTGTTTCTACGACTGTGTGTTTTAACTTTCCCACACGCTTTTAAAGTGTAACCTTCCCGCACTAGTGCGGAAAAGCGATACTGGTTTGGATTTTTAAGTTTGGCTACGGTTTTGAGGGGTTAATTAATTTTAATCAGCAAAGTTTCCACGAACATTGCGGTATTTTCGTTCAATGTTCCGTATGAAAAATAACTTCTCTACTTTCAAGATTCAAATGATGATGATGATTATCATCATATCGTTCATAGATACAATTTTTGAGCAATCTTATTCTTCTAATAATCTCCGACATAATTACTAAAAATATCTCAACGACAGATGGAAAATACTGACGACTCAACTAACCGTATGATGGATAAAAATACCCATCGGAAACTATCACAAGCAATGCTACAACTGTCTCAAACGGGTATAATGTCGATGTGAGGCCGAGCAAAAACTTTCTACGAGAAAATAACCGCGTAAGTACAATAATTCCACATGATTTGCAAAGAGAAACTGGTCGAGCGAGTAGGATTACTATCTCGAATGAGAATTATTGCACAAGGCAGTGCCGTAACACAAAACAAAGCGGTAAACTATCGCTAAAATAAAGAGATCGCGTTAGATTCTACAAAAATCTTTCCAATCAAAATTGAAACACGTCACAGATAATTGATAATTGCTCAGTGACTAGCGATGAGAAGTTTTAAGTTTCTCGAACAGGCTCTTTCTGATCCAATGAGACTTGCTGCTCCCACCCTTCGCCCTGCTCTTACTAGGAACTTTGGATTCCGATGTGACAATATGGTATATTGCGTACAAAGGATACAAAAAATAAAAGTGCCTCAGCTCGTTAAAGTACACATATATTTTGATACACAATTGATACGAAATTGGATGAAAATCAAAAGAATTTCCACTTCCAGCCAATCACAGCACTAGGAAAGCTTTTGCTGATAAAACGGAACAAGAATTTTTACACTGATAATGGCGCACCGCAACTCGAATGGCACATCGCACCGCAACTCGCCCGACTCATCGCACCGCATCTCACCCGACTCATCGCACCGCATCTCGCCCGGCACCTCGCACTGCAACTCACTCGGCTCATCGCACTGCAACTCGCCCGACTCATCGCACCGCATCTCGCCCGGCACCTCGCACCTCAACTCACCTGGCACATCGCACCGCAATCCACACAAATCATCGCAACGCAACTCTTCCGGCACATCGCACCGCATCTCGCACGGCTACCGCACCTCAACTCAGCCGGCACATCGCACCGCATCTCGCTTGACTCATCGCAACGCATGTCGCCCTGCTATCGTACCACTACTCAAACCGCAATCCACCCAATTCACTGCATCGCATCTCTTCCGGCACATCGCACCGCATCTCGCTCCACTCGCACCGCATCTCGCCCGACTATCGCACCGCAACTTACCCCTCAATTCACTTATCGCACCGCACCTTGCTCGACTTATCGCCCGGCACCTCGCACAGCAACTCACCCGGCACATCGCACCGCATCTCTCCCTGCTATCGTACCTTTACTCACACCGCAATCCACCCAACTCATCGCAACGCAACTCTTCCGGCATATTGCACCGCATCTCGCTCGACTTGCATCGCATCTCGCCCGGTAATCGCACCGCATCTCGCCCGGTTATCGCACCGCCACTTACCCGGCACATCGCACCGCATCTCGCTCGACTCATCGCAACCCATCTCGCTCGATTCGCACCGCATCTCGCCCGACTCGCACCGCATCTCGCCCGACTATCGCACCGCAACTCACTTATCTTATCGCACCGCATCTCGCTCGACTCATCGCACTGCGTCTCGCCTTGGCCGGCTAAGCCGCATCAGACGATATCAAAGAGTTGGCATTTTTTATTCTATCCATAATTTTCCACGACTGAAACCATCAGAAATTTTTCTGCGTTCCCACATTTTTGGAGAGTCGGAGGGGGATAAATTCAATGAGATTGTATTGTCATCTGTTCTTAATACATACGCAACATTTCCCCTCAATCGTATTTGGCAAGGCTATAGAAAATTAGTGTTTTTTTCACTTTGTTCTTGTATTTCGCTTCCAACTATATGTAAGAAACGTACCTATTACGCATTAGTTTCAATATCGCCTTCATATAGAACAGCTATTGTCAATTAAAATTGTGTCCCGAACACTGACATAAAAAATGTACACGTTGTTGTAATTTCAACTTCAAATCTTGACGAGTGTATTTGCATAGTAACAGAGATTGTCATCATCTTATAGAGGTAAGGATATGAGGAAGATCAGATAGAACATCGCAGTAATAAGCTTATCAGCAATATGTGAGCGTTATCACCGCGTAAAAAACACCAATCAAAACCAACTCCTGCTGAATCCTAAACAAACAAACGTGAATCACCACGCAAAATATCACAAAGAATCTCATCTCCGCGTATAATTCAGTTTCTCGATGTTATTTTGGTACACGCGGAGAAAATTCGCCGCAAAATCCGGAAAATCCATCAAATACAAACGACGGCGTTCATAGCCAACCAGCTATTATGATCATATTATGTCCGCTACGCTCCTGAAACTAGTTCAATATTCTCCCGAATTCGTCGGCCGTGTTTCTGCTACACTACCATCCGGCCTGTTTACAAGCGTCGCGTCGTCATGGCGACGGTTTCGCTACAGCCCGCGAACTGCATTCCCCATCGGGGTGGATTTATGTTACGTAATTGTTTTTAATCGCCGCGACTTTTTTCCGCATTTTCGCTCGTTCCTCGATTGAGATAACGTTATCGGCGATTGTTTTTGTTTTATTCGACGACAAAGTTTTGATTAGTTTATCATCGGATATGTTACTCGGCGTTATCGAGAGTGCTATGGTAACAACAACAACACTGTTCGATTCACAGGTCCGTAGTTTCTAGATCTAGGACCGGTAGTTCATGCCATCATTAAAATCGTTATCAATGTTGAAATGATTGCCGTTAGATTTACAATAATGAATTTTTTCAGCGAAGGATTGTTGGCAAGGGGAAATTCACGAATGAGGCCTTCCAATTGGGCTTCCACTAGGAGTCGTTCAATATATTTTTTTTTTGTTGTAGAGCTAAAAACTGGCTGACCAAAAATTCCCCAAGCCATAGCGCCCTCATTTCCTGTCCGATTCAATGATGATATTCCCCAATGGCATAGACTGTGTGGGTAAAGAACGGTTATTATTATTATTATATACTGTAGGTGATCAGCAATTATATTTGCTGATAATCGGCCCTAATTTCAATTTTAACGTCAGCAACTCATTTTTTTTCAATATGATGATTGACACTTCATAACTATGGAATTATGAAAAATAAAATAACATGGATTAAAACATCTTTTGATTTATTTCAAATATTTGGCAAAAAAGGAACATTTTATCCTTGGGAGCTAACCCTATGTACAATATTAACGAACGAACAGTGCTAATTTCAAGTAGATTCGAATTATTTTTTATTATTTTTCGATTGTTCTGGAGTAATGAGTAATTTTTCTTTGTATTTTTAACTACTTCTGAGCATTTACAAATCATATATTTTCGAAATATTCATGAAATTTTGCGTATATAGTGCGGATTGCGAGTGAATCTGCCAATTTTGTATTTTTCAAGTTTTCTAATTTCATCAGTCTGAATCGATTGGCTTTCGCAGAATTGCTTTATTTATTTTATTCCTAGGGAATATGCCGAAATATTCAAGTGGCTTGAGTTTTTGTTGAGGACTAATTTTCAACTGTGGGAGTTCATGATTCACACATATGGCTCTAGAATATGCAATACACTTCCCACAAATGTTTCCACAGATTTTCAAGGATCGTCCGTTCACCGTGAACATACTCATGTTAACTTCTAGTGGTAATACGTATACGCACTTGAAACTTCTCGCAAATGAAAATTAACTGCCTAATTGCTTCGTGAAATTCCGACAGTTTGTTCCAAAATTCGTCGCGAAACAGACGTAATATACGTAAAACTATTCAACAAAACCGTTCCACAAATCTGAACAGCTCTCGCTGTAAAGTAGTATGTATAACCGGGGCAAATTAGATTAAAGTTATAAATAGAAGGAATACGTTGCTGAGTATCGACAAGGGAGTTTTGCAAACAACTATGCGTCACCGCTTCCCGAAACGACCAGAAAGAGAGGGACATCTTTGATCCAGAAGATGCGTCGAACGCTCTCGAGTGCTGCTGGATATTGAAGAGAAGCGACCACGAGAGGGAATAGTTATTATCCTAACAAGTACGGAAAGAGTACTATTCCCGCATGAGACTGCCGTTACCCGAACGACGCAAAGCGGAGTTCGGGTAAGCAGTCGAGTGCGGGATAGTACCTTTCCGTATGAGTAAGGATCAAGATTTTTTCTACAAGAGCATTGAAACATCTTATGTGATGCTCTTGAACAAACTTTCACGTGCGGGAAAAATTATTACCGCACTAGTGCGGGAAAAACTCACTTGAAGTGACATTAGCGTACGGGATAATATTTCCCGCACTAGTGCGGGAATATGACACCTCTCAAACTAAATTGCGTGCGGGAATAGGGCGGAACACGCACGCTTGTAGAAAAAGATGATTCCGAACAGAATATTTGCAGTCAGTTGTAGCGGGAAAAGTAAATTGGTTTATGATTGTGCAATGTCTATCAGATGATGTGAAGAATATTAATTCCATAATGGCTAGGGCTCTGAACACATGTGTGAAGAAATGGGTGGCAAGTTCAAGACTTGACTCCTGCATTCAGAAGTGAGGTGGTTATTTCGGGGGAAAATTTTGAACTGAAACCAGAAGTTTATGTTTTTGAGTGAAAAAAATCATGACAGGAAAAAATTGTTTGCTGATGAAGAATGGTCAAGAGAAAGTTGGTCCTGTTTTGTTCACAAATACAGAAGGGGATTTTATCTACATTTCCCACTCTATCTTAAGTTTTTGAAGAAAATTAAATATCTCCAATTTGTTACGAGTTACATATGTGAGAGTGGATTTTCTGAACTCTTGTACATACAAAATAAACAGAGCAGAATATGTGTTGAAGAGTGAAGATAAGTTCCATTACTCCTAATATTATACGTTTATTGAAATATTCAGGTCTGGTGGTACGCCAGAATTTCTCGAAACATCCAGTGCCCCCTGAACAAAAACTTCAAATTGACTATTCAGTCAAACTTGGATGATTCAAAGAGTACTTTCACTGAATGTCCTGTTCAACCGGAACTTCAACTGAGAATAATTTATACAACTAGTACTCCAGTTATTTTTCTGACAGGAAGTCTTACCTAGAATTTTACCTGGAACTACAACAGGAAATGCAACTGACTTTCTATCGGGTACGTTCAATGATTCTCCATTTTTACTGTAACTTTGATAACTTGAAGATAGAGCCAATCGAAGAACAGAAAAACTAGCGAAGATTGACCAAGGTAAGGAGATGAGCGTTGGTACCTACGGAAGAAAAGAACTTCAGATTATTTTGAACCATTTGAAAAGATTTCTCAAGTCCAGTTCACAATGGAAGTAGCAGAAAACTAAAGAGAAGACACCAGCTATGAAAGCCTATATTTCTAAATTCATTCTAAAGTCCGTACTCCTGTTGATATCTTCCACAATTCTGGAACAGACATTATTCGAGCATCTTCTCTCGAACATGCTAATTTGCCTGAACTATCAGGAAGTAGAGAAAGCTTGACAGGATAATAATTACGTCGACGGAAAGCTGCGATTCGTTTTACGGTTGCAGTCGGCCAAACTTTATGTTTTACCGCGTCTGTGAAGTTCTGAACGGCGTTTGTAGAGATGTGATAACCGAGCAGTAGTACTGTTGTTAATCGCGAACGAAGGAAAGAAGAAGAAGAGAGCGGTTCTTCTCTTTCCGGCGCTTCTATTGCGGTCTTTTGTATTTCAATTTCGAGGTAACAGGTGATGAGGGTTCGGGGAGAGATAGAAATTCGTGTCTGGATTAAAGAGATTGGATTGGTTTTTCCACTTAACGTAATTTTATACATTCGGTTCATGGCATCTTGATGTTTTCAGACCTGCGAATTGCTAGGTTTCCTTACGGCAAGCAGTGCCTTCAGAATTACGAGGATGTAGTAACATGTTTGAATGGTATCTTTGATGTCACAGTGGAATTTTGGCATCTTCGATTCCATTGAAAACAGATGTCGCCAGTTTTTCCACTTCATCCTTAGGAATCACTGCCTTTCAAACGCTCGATTAACCAAAATACGGTTATAATGTGCGTATAACCATTAACAATCACAGTAAATTGTACACCAACCCCCGTCAGTTTTGACATTCTAGAGATCCAAGGCAGACGACGTGGTCAGTCATAATAACATAAGTGTGCTCGCTTCAGTGGGGCATTTTCGGAGGTTTGCGAAAAAAATTATATGAATGAATGAAAGAAAGCATGATAACGTCACCGTACATTTTTTTAATGGGATCTACTGAATTTTGGTCCATATTTGGTTTGTATATTAAATTGCCTGAGTGACGTTATAAAATTAGCAGAAAAATGATTTTCAAACCCGGAAAACAAAACTTTGCTAGAAATGAATAAAGATTAACCTCGATTGCGTCATTTAGCTAGATGTTCGAAATGTTCACCAACGACCTTTTTTGACAATATCCTAGAATTTTAATTTTTTCTCTATACACTGAAAATTATTTCTTTGTAGTAGGTAACACTTCAATATTGTCCGGTTTTTCTTTGCAGATAGAAAAAATCTATAGGTTTCAAATCGGGTGATCTAGAAGGTCATTCTATCGCACATCTTCGACCAATCCAACGATTAGGAAACTCGTTATTTTGGCTTCATCAGAAAAAAAAAAAACATTCTAAAGGACACTATTTTGTTGCAACAAATGTATCATGGTCTCTCAGGACTCTAATCGTCTATCTGTATCGCATTATTGAGTAACTGAAAATTCAATTGTTTGTAGAAAAACGAGCGATTTGTCTGAATTTTTTATCGAGTAGCGTTGTCATATCTTATTCGTCCAAGCGGAATCGTTTGGATATCAAATATAATATGGGAACGCTGGGATCTATTGTCAAGGAATTTATGTACTAGGTACGCAGAGTTAACATTTGAACCGGTTTTCAACTCTAATAATTGGGATGCCTATTCTCAACTTGACCAAGCTAGAAGAGCCAGATTATGAACTTTTATAAATGAAAGACAAGATTCAACAAATGTATCCCGGATGTTTTTTGCAAAATATTAAGTTGAAAACTGAAACTGTAATTCGATACTTTACAAGTGGTCGTTATGAAGATAACAGGCGGAAGATGATATTTCAACATCCCTTTCGCATGGCTTACTGCCTAGGAACGTGTTCCCTGAGGCATGCAGCCTCTTGAAATTGAAGAATACCAATTCCTATTAACTTTTCGTCGATTCTCTCTGTCCGAACATTACAGGATTTTTTTATTTCGTGAGATCATGTAGAAATGGATAAATAATGAGACCGTCTAAAAATCCTTAAGTAGGAAGCTTGGAATAAATCAATTCAGGATTTATTTTAGGTTGAAATGCTCGGAAATTACGATAATCCACAATTATAGACTCATATTTCTCTCTTATTACTCTCAAATCGGCAGCACAAACACAAGAAGTGTCTGACGTTCCACCTTTCTCATCTCAATCCATGATGATGAGAATGTTCGCGAATAGCCTTGGGTTGAAAGACATGACATGGCTATTTTGCCGTTTAACACATTCCCTGTTTGGTTAGTATCATATAAACTATATCAGTATATTTCACACCTTCATTCTATCATTTTCATTTTCCCGTTCCAACTAATTGTGATCCGAAAGAAAGGCGAATGATCTTTCCGCCAAACTTGTCGAGACCGAGACAGAGAGATCGCGAAGCGAGATAATTATTCCTGCTGGGCAAAGGTTCTCCTGCATTCTGAAATGGAGTCCACACAACAGTTTTCCGCGGTGAGTATTTCCGCTCCGCGAATAAGTCTACATCGGATAGAGTGCGCTGATTCGACCTTTACGAGCGAACAAAGGAAGCTGCGCCAAATCGATTGTACGATACGAGGCGCCGTCGATTTGTTTCATGAAAATGTTGAAACACTGTATTTTACTGATAACTGGGGAAACGCAAAGTTAGTGATCCAGTTCGAAAAGCGTTGGAGGTATAACACCAAAAGAGAACCAGTGCGGGCGATAATAAGAATAATATGAGATGCCTTGCGGTACTCGATCAAATAGATGCATTAAACAGCTGATGCCGCTCTGGAGGACTCGCTTCACTTTAACATGTGGTTAAGTCAGAATCTAAATAGAGCAGGTCATCAGAGAGAACGTGTTTCAGGAAGAATCCCTCAGCCTTCTTCACTTCAGCAACCGAAGGCATAAGGTCACCCATCTGTTCTACATGGATGAATTTCGAAAGAGTCTATGACATTGCTCTTTGCACTGTTAAGCTGATGAAACATACTCGAGTCATATTTGCCACCTATATCTAAAATCTGTTGTCTCTGAATGCCACAAAATCGCTTTGGAGTAACATTACGAAAATTGCTGCCTACGTAGTACATATCGTATGCCCCTCGTAACAGTTTATTTGGTTGACTACTCAGGGGAATCGCAACATAATGGTGCGTGAGACTCAACTATTAATAATCCGGTGAGTCATTCACATGCAGTTATTTATTGAATGTGAAATAACTCATATTTAATGAGGTAATGGGGTGCTAAATGCGCGACAGGGGCGCTTTTTGGGTATATTGAAATGCTCGCGAACTGGTTGATTGTTTCTAGAAGGATATACTAGCTTCAAGTTTCCTATTCTTCGATACTGCATTTGAGTTCTTTATCTAGGAGCAGAAATGTTCAATTTTTCAAAATTTACTGCTATCTTGTATTACCAATATATAAATAGGGTAACAGGCATGACTGTAATAACTATAGAGGAATAACTCTTCTTAGGACAGCAATGAAAATATATGAAAAAACTTTAGACAGTATATAGGATAAGACAAACAATAGAGAATACTCTTGAACAGTAACACAGTGGATTTAGAAAAGGTAGAAAATCCTATTTTGTATCAAACTTTTTTGTGTCTTGGTAATCATGTTTCAAACCAAGTTATCAATTCCCGATAATTTCACTTAGATCGATGATATAATTTGCGATTAGGAAAACATAAATATTTATAGAAGACGTCTCTAGACGTCTGAACATTTTGTACGAATACAATTTACGGTTGAAATAGAAGTTGACGGACAGAAGTGGAGAACGCGTTGGGAGCAGACACTCACAGAAAGCCCACTGACACTAATAAATTCATACCCGCCGATCCTTCCAAACCACCACGTTCAGCATAAAATGGCAGGTTTCAATTTCCTTGTTCACGGGCCTTTGAGCTCTTCATGCAGTGATGGACGACTTGAAAAGGAAATGAACTCCATGAAGGTGTTAGCCATGAATAATGGGTACTCTCACCATTGATTGTAATCGGATTTTCGCTGGAACGACCCAAAGAAAATAACATCATACTGGAGAAAAAAACTTCAATTATATGAATCACTACTCACCGAAGATCAAATAGGGTATTGGTCAGTCGTGTCCGACAGCAAATGTGAAAAGAGCTATCCATGATGATTTTAACAATTTTTTTTGTACGACAACCCCCATAGAAACGTCAATGAATTCTATCTATCTAATGTTATATACATTGTGCATTTTGTTAGAAGCCATCGAGTAGCGAAAAAATTGTAACGATTTCGTAGTAAACTTTAAATTTTCCATATTTTTATCCACCGAACGAATAAAATGTCTGATAAAACGGCGAGCATTGTTTCATTGTTATTTCTAAGTTCTTCTGCGTTCTGTTATCTCATCGATAGAAAGTATGAGTCTAGACTCCGATATCTCTCGGACAAACCCCATAAATGATTGGGGTATATTAGAGCCAGAAAGGGAGAGAAACTAATATTTTTCCGCAAACAACGGGGAAATTTATGGACTTATTCTTCTTCCAGACCATCTCTTTTGCGCTTCCACTTGATTCATTCTGAATTATGCCAACCATTTGTCTTACTATATGCCACATATTCTAATTTAATTATACAAGGAGAAGATCATGGTTCACTGATTTTAAATCGAGAAGTGCCAGAAAAGAGATTTTCATACTGAGAATATTATACCGCGAAAATATCTTGAAAGTAGTTATAATGGAACACATATCGTAATTATCAACATCTCCCAACTCATAAGACACGTTAAAATCATCACGCGTCGCTTAACGTTCCACAGGGATCCCATTTGGGGCCCCTCGTTATTCATAACTTGTACGAACAAGTTGAAAATCTACATCGATACCATTTCCAAGAATCATTATATGTTTTTTATTCGTGTGTGACCTTGTAAAGTGTTCGAGAGTCTTCAGCGTTTGTTTTTGTTTCAGATAAGATCATAGCAGGCTAGCCCTGCAGGTCATGGATGTTACGTTCACCAACGTATTGGAGGGGGCGCGACAATACTTCCAGGGGCTGCCGACGGGCACCAGCTCAACGGTGAGCCCCGCCTACTCTTCGGACTCACAGCTCAGAAACAGCCCCGCCTACTCGTCCGATCCGCATCTCAGAAACAGTCCAGCCTACTCCGCGGATCAGCACTTGGGCAACAGTCCCGCCTACACGTCGGATACGCAGCTCAGAAATGATCCGGCGAGCTCCGGTAGGGCGATGCCTCCTCAGTCTTCGAACGCGTACTGGCCGCCTCAGCCTTCTGAGCCGGCGAGGGAGCTCACCCCCTTGCAACATAGGGAGCACACGCCCGTTCACAGGCCGCCGTCTCACAGCTCAGACTCTTCCAGACCGCCTTCCCATTCGGCGCAGTACGCTCAGAATGTGTCCGCAGAACCGAGTAGGACTTTGTATACAGGTATGGATTCTACGAAGGCGTAGAAGGGCCACGCCAATTTTAATTTTTCAAATTCCGACTTAGTTACTCAGATTTTCATAATTCCGACTTCGTATCTCGGAATTCCGATTTGGTAGTTTGGAATTTCTATAATTCCGACTTTGTATCTCGGAATTCCGATTTGGTAATTTGGAAGTCACGGAGCCACTTATGAAATGATACCTGGTGTGTATGAAAGGGTTGAACTTTTTGCTATAGGCTCAAATCACATCGTTCGAATTTCAAATCGTTATTTTCCTCATGAGAACTAATATAAGGGCGTTCAGACACATGAGAAAATAACCTATTAGTCTCATTGTTATCCGCCAAATAGTCGTGTCGCCTGATGATAATCTCTGTATTTTCTTGGGTGCATTAAGTTGTCGTTGCAGGTTCCTACCAGGAACAGTATCAATCATCTCAGCTGTCTCAACAACTGCACCAGCATCAACAGTCACAACAGGTGCAGCACCACCAGCCACAGCCTCAGCAACATCAGCAGTCTCAACAACACCAACAGTCTCAGCAACACCAACAGTCTCAGCAACACCAACAGTCCCAGCAACACCAACAGCCCCAACTGCAACACCAAATTCTGCAACACACGCATCAACAGCAGCAGCCGCATTCGCAGCGTCCACAACAGCAGCATTCCCAACAACTCGCCCAGCAACAACACGTACTCACTCATCAACAGCAGCAACTCACCCAGCAGCAGCAGCAGTTTCAGTTCTCCCGGCCGCACGCTCGTGAAGCTCCTTCGAATTTTCCGCAGTACCAGACGCTCACCCCGAGCGGTTCCTCCTATCACCAGTCCCTTTCCCCCTACCACCAAGTTCCTTCGCCCCAACAGCCTCGAGCGCCGTCGCGCGAGCAAATAGTACCGAGGGTACCATCGCGGGAGCAATCCGTTCCGAAGGTATCTTCGCGCGAGCAGTCCATCTCGAGGGTGCCTTCGCGGGAGCAGTCCATTCCTAGAGTTCCTCCGCAGGAGCAGTTGGCGCCTAGAGTATCTCAGAGGGAGCAACAACAGTATACGACAGTCTCGGAGAGTTTCAACTACCAGCAGACGCGCTCCTACTACCCGCAGACCACCCAGCCGAAAACGGTTCCGAGCAGTACCTCGTACACACCGACTGCGCAGCAACCGTACCCGTCGTCCTCTCAGCAACAACAGCAGAACGTGTACTACAAGCACATATATTCGCCCCAGCAGAGCCACCAATCCGTTTACGCGAGCTCTAGGCAAAACGAGCAGGGCGCGCCTGCGAGGACTAATACCGTAGATCAAGGAGTCAGAACAACGCACAATTTACCTCCGATCGCGGCGATATCGAACTATCATTCCAGTCGTACCAGCAGGGAGAATGTCAGGCCCGTCATCAGTACGACCACGCGTACTAGAACCTTCAGTTCGAGTTCGTACACCTCAAGCAGCGGCGTGTCGGCGACGTCTAGCTCTATCATACAGCCGAACCCTGCGGCTGTGGGAACTACCTATCAAGACTATAGGTCGTACCCTTCTCAGCAGTACCAACACACGCCGAGCGTCACTACTCAGTCGTACAGCCAGGTTATAATGACGGATTCCAGCAATTGTTCTAGCTATTACTCCAACTCTGGTCAGCAGTATCAGCAACAGAGCGTTCAGGCCTCGCCTAGAGCTTCGGGTACTAACGAACAACTCGCCTCCAATCCCGGAGATCAAAGCCCGAGTAGTAAGGTGGTGAAGCCGCTGGATCTTTCGGTGAAGACCGTCAGGACTCCCGCGGATTCTACGCTAGGCGATGCCGAAAACGAAGCCAGGAACAAGTACTACCAAAACCAGAGGCCGTCCCAGTCGATTTCCACTCATAACTATCCGCAGTTGGACGTCGGCTCGTTCCAACGAAATCTCACGCAAAGATCTGCGCAGTTGCCAAGCGCTACAGCGCCGAAAGTCGAATTTAGGCCTAACTTCAACGTCCCCTCGCTGAGCCAACCCAGGCGTCCGGTGGAGGAGCCTAGACATAACGTGTTACCTGAAAAAGCCCATTCCAGTAGTAGACTAATTCCCGAAATCAAAACCCCACCTTATAGGTACCCGACGGTATCGGTGCCCGTCACAGCCCACGTGAATTCGTACACCCAAGCGGTGTCCAAAGTTGTGCCGAACTCGGTGCTCAAAACCGCGCCGAACACTGTGCCCAGAACGGCGCATAACGATACAGCGCAGAAGAAGAGGCATTCCGATGTGGTGACGACGGGGATCCCCGCCAAGATTCTTAAGGTGGCCGACAGCTGGCGACAGTCCATAGACCTACAAATCGAAGAGAGGCTGTCTAGCTATCAACAACAGCAAGCCAAGCTGTTGTCACCGACTAGCAAAACCGCGCTCGTCAACGGGGGTTACCAAGAGAAGACCAAAGACATGTATGCTGGCTACCAGAATCAGAACTACGACAAAATGGCGCAGCCCACCGGGTACGGCCAGTACCAGCCGCAGACTAACCACTGCCAGACTTACGTGCCGTCGCCAGCGGCTCACCAGTATCCCACCTACACCGGATACCTCTCGCAGCAGCCGACAAATTCGCACGTACAGCCTAGCTCACGGTCTAAGTCCGCTTCTTCGTTGAACAACATGCCCAACTCCAAGAATAACTCTGCTGGGCCGGTGGGCAAGAAGGTGCTGAGCTTGCTGAGGAGCAATTTGGAGAGTAAGGAGCAGAAGAAGCTGGAGCAGCTGAAGTCTAACGAAAACTTCAGCCAGCATCCCAGGTCCGACGTCCAACATCCCTCCACTGACGTAACGGCGCCGTTGCAGCCCAAACCGGGGTTCATCAACAGAAACAACGTCTCGCCTTTCACTCCTACGAGCTTCCCGGAAAATGTGAATATGGCGTCGATGTACAAGTTCCATATTCCCAAGGCCATCGACTCGGTTAACTTCGACGGTAACAAACCCAACAAGCAGATGGACACTGTGATCAACAACAACATCAGTTCGGATTACGACGGGCTCGCTGCCGCTGCTTTCCTAGCGGCTAGAATACGAACCAAGGGTGAGCTGAAGCAAGGCGCCACTCAAAACGTCTGCAACAACAACAAAAGCCAACTCCAAGATATAATAGAGCACCAGCTGAAGTCGCCTATGAAGCAAGATACTCCCCCTAGCTACCTCAGCAGTAGTAGCACTCCTATAAGCACCAGTCCCCCGAAAACGTCCAAGGAGCGACAACCTTCTTTCGCGCCGAGAAAGAGGCTCTTCAGCAGGAACGAGGAGGACCTCAATAACCTCATCGTACCTCCCAGGGATAAATCGGGACTGAGGAGTTCCTCTGAAACCTCAGTGTTCGACTTTCCCGACTCTGACTCTGAAAATGATGCCGGAAGAGAGTCCCTCGAAGCTATGCGAAAGGGGAGGAAAACGTGCAAGCAGAGCACTCCCATCGAGGTAAAAGAAGAGCCTCCTCAGAGGCCGCCTAGTCCTTGCGATGACGTCTTCGCACAACTCTGTGATAATTTTGTCGAGCAGTTGAAGAGTGGCTCTGTGAAGGTGAAATGCAAGAAGAAAAAAGGCATGGAGCCCGAGGTACTAGCCTTGCTGGAGAGCGTTGCGAAAGAACAGTCTCTCGACACTGAGGTCAAGGTGAAGGAGGAGGTCGTGGATATGGATGAGTCTAAGGAAGATATGGAGCTACCTAAGGAAGATGTCGTGGAGGTACCCAAGGTGGAAAAGGCTGCTCCGGTAGAAACAACATTAGAATCTGTGTTGGAGTCAACGATAGAATCAATCAAAAGTAACTTAGAGGCTGATTCAGAATCAAAAGTTGGAGATACATCGAGTGATCTTGCAACCAGTGATCTTATCGCCGACCTACTTACATCAAACGAGAGCGAAATCAAAGAGGAAGATCAAATATTTTTGGACAAGAAACGGGGCGTCAGGAGAAGGCTAGTGTCTTCCAGCGAAAGTGATAACGAAACTGTCGATAAAGTTGAAGAACGTCCTCAAATTGAGGGAGTGAAACCTGAGGAAGGGGTTAAACTGAAAGAAGAATCTTTGCAAATTGACAATAAAGACACTGAATCGCCGAGCAAAGCGCCCGACATTCTTGCGATAGCTCGGCCGTCGAAGAAACCTTGCTTCGGTGACGGTTCTGGATTCTATCCCGGCTGGGAAGAAGGCGAATTCAAGTACAAGAAATCGCTCCGGATGCCTCCTTCCTTGATACAAGTGTCGAGGCCTCCGCAGTTTCACAGACTGTCAACGTCTCTGCCGGATTTGGACCCGTGTCCCCAATCGCCTACAACGTCCATCCCGACGGACGATAAAGACAGTCCTAGGGATGGAAAATTCAAGAAGAAGATCAAATCCGAACCCCTGGAAAGCGACAACGAATCCAACTCCGGCTTCAACATCTTCAGCAAAAAGACGAACTACGATTCCGAAGGGGGTGCTTCAGTACGGAGCCTTCCCAACACCGCCAAGGAGCGGTCGATACTAGACAAGCTCCTAGAGAAATGCGGAGGCAGGAAGAAGAAGAAGTACAAACGGAAGGACAATCACAGCCCCAAGGTCATTCCGAAAGCCGACAATCCGATTGAACTTCTGGCAACGCCCAGTCTGGAAATAAAGGAGGAGAACCGCAAGGAGACGAAAAAGCTGTCCAACTCGCCGGTGATCAAAAGCGAATCACCTCTGTTGGGCTTCAGGAAATCCACCATCAGCAACTTCAAGGACGCTTTCATCAAGAGGTCGAACAACATTGTCGGAGTGAACGAATTCACCACGGTGGTGCTCAAGTCGAGGACGAGGAGGGAAACCAGGGTTCAGAAACAAAGAGCCACGATCAAAGAGGTCTTCGGGGAGGACCGCCCCGCATCTGCGCCTCCCGTGACCTGTCTGAACGACATCCAGATCAAGGAAGAGAT
The DNA here is from genome assembly GCA_958502065.1 of Chrysolina americana. NCBI lineage: Eukaryota > Metazoa > Arthropoda > Insecta > Coleoptera > Chrysomelidae > Chrysolina > Chrysolina americana. Next base: position 88,673,199 of record OY293414.1, read on the forward strand.
CATCGACGACAATACCTGTCTGGGCAACTTGGTGATAAGGCTGGAAAAGAAACGCCAGCTCGTGGAGAGGGTAACGGAGGCCAAGAAGGAGGCTGATACCGAGACGGAGGGTGTTGCTAAACAGAACGAAAGTCCTGTTGTAGACAAGAAGAAGAATGACAGTTTATTTAAGGCTATAGTGGAGAAGACTATTAAGACTGAAGTAGACGACGAGGCTGTTATCGAAGATGACACCAGGAGTCTTGGCGGCGTGACGACCAAGTCGGAAACGCCTTCTGTCGACGGCGACGACGGCAGCATATCAGGGCGAAAGAAGGGTAAGTTCGGCAAGGTGCGGCGGAAATTCAGCTCGGGCTTCGATTATATTAGGAAGAAGAAGAAAGTTAAGAAGGAGAATGCGGAGAATGATGGCGGCGAGAAGAAGAAGAAAAAGGTCGTCATCTCCAAGACTCTGGAGTCCGTGGATGATATACAGAAAGAGATCAAAACTTGGGTCTTGAACAAAGGGATCGGGGAGACTCATCTGCATCGAGCCGCTAGATTAGGATATACGGTACGTAAACGCTTGTCTTGTCTTTGTCGATACTTTACGCTATGAAATCTATGCGGCACTATAGATTGAATGTCACTTATTATTTTTTTCTTCCGCAGGATGTCACGGCATATTGCCTTGAAAAAATGGAGAGCACTCCGTCTCCCAGAGATAATGCTGGCTACACTCCCCTCCACTGGGCTTGTTCGAAAGGCCATCTTCAAATTGCCAAACTGTTGCTATTGTACGGTGCCAACCCCAGTGAAAGTGCTCAAGGAGGCATAAGGTAAGACAACATAATCTGTTTCCGATTTGGATATATATTTTATTGCCTATATATTATTCTCAACTAATCGTGCTTATCAACTGTATCATGTCGTGATGATTGTTTTGTTGACAATGCTTTTGAATCTGATGAAATTGAATGAGTGTTTGTTCATCAAATATAATCTAATTCTTGAATAAACAACAACAGAAAGTAAACTTTAATTAATCAAGTAATTAAATTCGTTTTTGAAATATTCGAAGTGAATTGGCATTTCACTATTTTCAATGGTCGGAATTCGCGCTTTCCACATGTTTACTATTTAGTCTACGAGCAACTGTCAATTTGAGCATTAGCTGAATTATTCATACAGTGACTGGCTGATGTTTGAAATAAATGGGAACATTCTGCTGATGCTGATCTCACATAAATTGTATTTTTCATCAACGCGCTCGTATGGTTTTCCAGCAACATCATTTATTTCTCATAATCGAAGGACTTTGTTTTTTATAATCATCGATACACGTAATACATACTATGACAGCGTCAGTATATACACTTGATACCTTTTTAGTGAGAGAAATGCTAAATAGCATTTCCTAATCTTGGAAAGAAAATTTCTGGTCACAAATATCTTCTTCAAATATGAACAGTAGCGACCGATGCTTCACCTGCCGGATTTAGAGCAGTTTTAACAAATATCATGGCGGCTGATAGAGAACGATCAGTTGTTTTTGCGTCGAGATCTTTGACTGGAGCCGATAAAAAATATAGTCAACTCGATGAGGAGGCGACTGCATTGATATGTGGTATAAGACTTCTTTTTCAATGCCGCTATGGAAGAAGGTTCATTCTGTTAATTGATAACACACCAGCAACAATTCTCAACCCAGAAAAAATACTGCTCTACAGTTACTTTATTATGCAAATCACTCATCTAGTTTCATATTATAATATATTACATATCTAGTTGTATTATAAAATGACTAGGTATGTTACAAATGATTTATTTATTTTGCGTGAATTAATTTTGATTTGTTGAATGAAAAAACGAACGGGCGTGGCTATGATTGCGATAATATCACGGCAATTTTAGGACTGATATGTTATATAATTTTGAACGACGAGAATCTTGAATATCGCCCAGTTTTTGTCATAATACATTTTTTCAGGCCACTCCACGAAGCGGTAGAGAACGGTTGCGTAGAGATTGCTAGATTGCTATTGTCATACGGGGCAGACCCAACTTTGGCTACTTATTCCGGATTGACTCCGTTAGCGCTGACGAACGATGAAGTGACCAAAGACTTCCTCAAAAATCATTTGAATGACATCGAGGGGGAACCTAGTTCGCAGTGGGTTTCTTTTGGACCGGCTTCAATACTTGGTGAGTTGATTTATATACAGATTTTTACAGCTTTGTGTTTGTTCAACGTACAAACTTCTCGTGACCTCCGAATATTCCTCTTCTACAAAATCTTTTGCAGTAATCAAATATCTTACTTGTTCAACATCTTTCTCGATACTGAAAATCTCGCGACATCCAAATCTTTTTTGAATTTCTAATGCCTCGTAGCGTCTAAATGTCACGCGGTATCCAAATGTCTGATGATCTCCAAAAATCTTCTTTTTTTAAATTTTTTTTGCATCCAAATATCGTGCTCTTTCGTAATCTAGTCTGAATTCAATCTTGCCTGAATCCAAACTCTCAACATTAAAATAATTCCGAGACACCCAAATATTTTGTGACATCCAAATGTTTCGTGACACCCAAATATTTCGTGACACCCAAATATTTGGTATCATCCTAATCTTTGGCAACATTAACATTTCTCGCTGTTGTTTTTGCCGGAAATGTATGGGATTTGATTACATACATTTTCGTTTCTAGATCCCGTGGACCTCATGGGCTACAATCACCTGGAGGACATTCCGGCCACCGATCCGGAGTCCGAGGAGGAGGACATCGAATTCGAGATGTCGGAGACCCTCCTCCCGAACCTCTACACGCTCCGCAATGAGCTCCCCGCCGACCGCTGGGTGCTGCTCCAAGACCTCTCCAATCTGCTGAAGATCAAATCGAGGGACGCCCTCCTCAAGCAGATCTACCCCTCGTCGACGTCAGGCAGCAGCTCGGCGGGCTACAAGACGTTCTTGAGGGAGCTGAAGATGTCGGAGTTTCTCGAGCAGGCGCACTGCTGCCAGTTCTTGAACGCCGGCGAGAAAATCAACACGCGCGCCTCCAAAATCGCGCTGGTCAAGTACACCGACAAGGTGAAGGAACTGCTGAACGTGGAGAGTGTTCTGATAACGGCCAGGTGACCCGAGGAGGCCCCACAGGCTTTTATTTAAATTTTCCTCGACGGAAGTATCGTGATATTATGATTTATTGTGATTTAGGTTTGCAATTTTGTTGAGACGTGGATTTCCATGACTTTTTTCGGTTTTCGCTGGCGGAGAGCGAGCGTTTGGGTTCGATACGATTCGGGGCGTGTTCTGAACAAGTTTGTACTCGTTATCATGGCTAGAAGCAAGTGTTGATCGTTGTTCAGTTTCAATTGCAGATCCATTACCTAAAATCTCCTGGCGATGTTTCAGAAATCATGCGATATCAAATATTTCCGTATTCTTGTTGTTAGGTCCCATCAGATGTAATGGAACACATCAGTTTCTTCCAAATCTCTTGATACAGAAGTCGGATGACTACAAACTCCTCATAATATTCGAGGCGACCAAGTAATTCTTTCACTTCTTCAAATTTTCGCCATGCTCCTATCTATCAAGACTAAAAACTCTCTAGCGACTTCAAAACTAATCGCGACGTCCAAATTTCACAGAATTTCGAAATATTTCGTACCATTCATATATCTCACGATAACTAAATCTCTCAAGACTTTCGAAAATGTTCCTTGCGATATCCAAATCTGAAACCCTCTTCAAATCTCTCGCGATGTCCATATCTCTCAAGACTACAAACTCTCTCGCGACTTCGACATCTCTCACAACGTCAAAATCTTTCGGGGAATGTAATAATCTCGCGGTACCCAAATCTCTCCATGCTTCAGTGGCGATTCCCAAATATCTTGTGATATCTAATTAAAAATCTTTTCCGACATTCAGATATCTCGCGACATCTAAATCTCTCAAGACTTTTAAATTCCTCGCGATGTCCATATCTCTCAAGATTACAAACTCTCTCGCGACTTCGACATCTTTCACGACTTTGACATCTCTCACAACGTCAAAATCTCTGCAGGAATTTATAAATATCTCGAGGGACCCAAGAATCTCCATACTTCAAACTCGCGATTTCCAAATCTTTCGTAATAGCTAATTAAAAATCCTTCGCGACATTTATCCATCTAAATCTCTCACGACATTTATCCATCTAAATCTCTCACGACTTCTCATCGACATCTCTCGATGTCCATATCTCTCAATATTACACTCTCTCGCTACTTTCCCATCTTTTACGACTATGACATCTCTCACACGTCAAAACATTTGCTGGAATATAAATATCTCGAGGTACCCAAGTCTCTCCATACTTCAAACTCGTGATTTTCAAATCCAGATATCTCACGACATCTAAAACTCTCAGGACTTCGAAATATCTCGCGAATCCCGAAAGTTTTTCTCGGAATATCAAAATGTCTCACGATGTCATCTCAAATAACTTCAAAATCTCTCGGGAATTTGAGTATCTCGTGGTACCTAAATCTCTCCATACTTCAATTCAAAATCTCTTGCAAAATCTTAAAACGCTATCGCGAAATTCAAATATTTTCCGATTTCAGAGTTGAAATCTCTCGCGACTCTCGAAAACGTTTCTTGTGACATCCAATGTTTTCACGGTATGCAAATCTGTCAAGACTACATCTTTCACAATTCGAATATCTCTCGGGAATTTGAGTGTCTTAAACATCAAACTCTCGCAATTTCCAAATCTCTTGTGAAATATAATTTCTTGCAACATCCAAATCTCTCGGAGCACCCAAATCTTTCAGTAAATCCAAATTTCTTGGTTGATTCATATCTCTCGATACATTCAAATTTTTGCAGACATAATCTCTTAAGACATCCGATTTCATTGGTGACATCCCAAATTCCTCGCGCCTTCAAAATTTCTTGCAATACCTACTTTAGCCACAGCTTGTAACTAGCGCTCCATCAAAATGTATTGATAACTCCAAGTCTTTCGTTAGATTAAAGCGACATCCGAATCTGTAACAGCGTCCAAATATTCCGTGACATCTAAATATCCCGTGACATCCAAATATCTGGCAATAGCCAAATCTCTTTTGGCATCCATTTGTGTTTACATCCATATCAGAGAGACGAAAGAGACGGAGAGACAGAGTGGGAAACAGAAAATAGAGAACGAGCGACAAAGACAGAGAATTTGGTTTGGCATTTGGAAGTCATTGGCGATAACTGGATGCATCAGAAATTACAGATGTTGATAGAAAGTTTTATTTCAACATGAAGCGTTGGCATTTTTTACATTTGAATCTCGCGTTAAACCTATTATTAGCATTTTTACAACGTCCGGCATTTTAAGCAACTGATGGATTGCAGAAACTGAGTATCGTTATGATTGGATTCCGTGGAAATTGTGAGAATAGGATGTTGTGAGATTGGATGCTGCTATGATGAGTGGATTCCGCGAGAATTGAAAGTTGTGAGAATAGGATGTTGTGGGATTGGATGCCGCTATGATGAGTGGATTCCGCGAGAGTTGGAAGTTGTGAGAAAAGAATGTTGCGAGAATAGGATGTTGTTAGTTTGGATGCTGCTATAAACTGTCATAAGTGGATTCCGCGAAAATTGGAAGTTGTGAGATTGGATGCTGGTATGATGAATGGATTCCGCGAGAATTGGAAGTTGTGAGAATAGGATGTGAGATTGGATGCTGGTATGATGAATGGATTCCGCGAGAATTGGAAGTTGTGAGAATAGGATGTGAGATTGGATGCTGCTATGATGAGTGGATTCCGCGAGAATTGAAAGTTGTGAGAATAGGATGTTGTGAGATTGGATGCCGTTATGATGAGTGGATTCCGCGAGAATTGGAAGTTGTGAGAAAAGAATGTTGCGAGAATAGGATGTTGTTAGTTTGGATGCTGCTAGAAACTGTCATAAGTGGATTTCGCGAAAATTGGAAGTTGTGAGATTGGATGCTGGTATGATGAATGGATTCCACGAGAATTGGAAGTTGTGAGATTGGATGCTGCTATGATGAGTGGATTCCGCGAGAATTGAAAGTTGTGAGAATAGGATGTTGTGAGATTGGATGCCGCTATGATGAGTGGATTCCGCGAGAGTTGGAAGTTGTGAGAAAAGAATGTTGCGAGAATAGGATGTTGTTAGTTTGGATGCTGCTAGAAACTGTCATAAGTGGATTCCGCGAAAATTGGAAGTTGTGAGATTGGATGCTGGTATGATGAATGGATTCCGCGAGAATTGGAAGTTGTGAGAAGAGGATGTTGCGAGAATAGGATGTGAGATTGGATGCTGCTATGATGAGTGGATTCCGCGAGAATTAGAAGTTGTGAGAAGAGGATGTTGCGAGAATAGGATGTGAGATTGGATGCTGCTATGATGAGTGGATTCCGCGATAATTAGAAGTTGTGAGTATAGGATGTTGCGAGAATAAGATGTTCTTAGATTGGATGCTGCTGAAAACTGTGTTATGATAAGTGGATTCCGCAAAAATTGGAAGTTGTGAGAATAGGATGTTGCGAGAATAGGATGTTGTGAGAGTTGGATGCTGCTAGATCTGGACGTCAAGTGGTGATGAGTCATTGGGAAGAATGGTGTGGTATTTGGATGTCGTGAGATTTGGCTGTCGTAAGATTTGGATGTTGCGAGATTTGGATATCGCGAGATGTGAATGTGCACTAATTTGTGCATATTTTGGGCAAGTGAGAGTTGCTTAATACTGATTCCAGCTTAGGGGGGTGGCCATGGATGATGTTTTTCATTTAATTTTCATTCAAAGCATGTCTATTCGACGTTTTATGGCTTTCAGTTTCGGTTCGATATTTTTTTATTGGCGCCTTCACTGATCTTGGTTATCAAACTTGTGTATTAAGACTTTCTCCGCTTGCCGTGTTGATATTTCGACTTGAAAGATGCCCGTCCCGAACGATATCGAACCAAAAAAGTTGGCCCCCAACATCAAATATTTTTTTATGTCGTTGTCCTCTTTGAAAAAGTTTATTTATTATTTAAGCATAGCATATAAGTTACCAGCTTTTTTAGAGAATTTTACAAATCATCCTAGGCTCTAATGTAACGGAGTAGGTTTTAATGTCGTGAAAGTGCAATTTCGTGTGAGAGAGTACAGGGTGCGTCCGGTTGCCTGGTAAGATTGAATTGTATAGTGAACATAAGTAATTTCGCATTCTTCGATGTCACCCTGTGTGTTATATATATAGTAAGTTGAATTTATACTAAAAAAAATCAAACGATACTCAAACTGGGTAAGTATTGTAAGATAATTGTTATCAAATTGCTCAGGGACCGTACTCATATTTGAGTAAGTACTAATAAGATATGATTAATAATGATAGTAATAATAATGAACGTTTGTATAAATGTAATATTTTACTCGTTTTGAGTGTTCAAAATGACAGAATACCCTGTATATATTCCTTCTGTATGTATTTTTTAATGCTGAATAGCTTGTTTTTTCTATATAAATGGATGTAAATGTGAATTACACGGTGAGCCAGAAATTACGGCGGAGTCCGGTGACTTTTCTTCGTGCCGAGTGCCGTTGCAAACAGTCGATTGTTTCATTGGAACCGTAACTGATTGAGGAAAATCAAGATATACCGAGTGAGAAGTGTCGATTTGCTCAGTTGTTTCTGGGTACGCTGAAATGAAAAGTGGTGAGTTCGGACTAGATCAGTTTTTATTTTTTTTTTTTTTGCTTCTGATTTTTGTGAAATGACTTCAACATTGTTTTTTCAAATAGAACATTCTGTATATTCAATTATGACGATGCCTCAATTCCGTACTACAGAATTCATAAGAACATCCAAATATATCGCGGCGCCCAAATCTGACGACATTCAAATATATTGTGGCGCCCAAATCTGGCGATATCCAAATATATCGTGGTGCCCAAATCTAGTAACATCCAAATATATCACTGCGCCCGAATCTGGCAATATCCAAATATATGGTGGCGCACAAATCTGACTACATCCAAATATATTGCTGCGCCCAAATCTAGTAACATCCAAATTTATTGCGACATCCCAATCTGGATTATTCAAATATATTGCGGAACCAAAATCTGACGACATCCATGTATACTGCGGCGCCAAAATCTGGCGATATCCAAATATATTGCGGCGCCAAAATCAGGCGATATCTAAATATATCGTGGCGCCCAAATCTGGCGACATCTAAATATATCGCGGCTCCCAATTATAGTAATATCGAATATGAAGCGCCGCCCAAATCTGGAACATCCAAATATATCGCGGCCCCATAAGCTAGCGATATCCAAATATATCGTGGCGCCCAAATCTTGTAACCTCCAAATATATCAGGGCACCGAATGTGGCAATATCCAAATATATGTTGGCGCCCAAATCTGACGACATCCAAATATATTGCTGCGCCCAAATATAGTAACATCCAAATTTATTGCGACGCCCAAATCTGACTGCATCCATATATATTGCTGCGCCAAAATCTGGCGACATCTTAATATATCGTGGCGCCAAAATCTAGAGTAACCTCCAAATATAAGTTAGCGCCCAAATTTGGCGACATCCAAGTAAATTGTTGCGCCAAAACCTGGCGATATTCAAGTATGTCGCTGAATCAAAATCTGGCGATATTCAAACATCGCGGCACCTAAATCTGGCTACATCCAAATATATTGCTACTTAAATCTAGTAACATCCATATTTATCGCTGTGCCAAAATCTGGCGTCATCCAAATATATCGCGACGCCCATATCTGGAACATCGAAATATATTGCTGCGCCCAAATTCGTCGACATCCAAATATATCGCAGCACCAAACTATCAAAATATATTGCGGCGCCCAAATCGGGTAACATTCAAATATACGGCGGCACACAAATCGGGCGACATCCTAATATATTGCGGCAACCAAATAGGGTCACATCCAAATATATCGTGGCGCCAAAATCCAGTAACTTTCAAATATAACGCGGCCCCAAAATTTGGCGATATCCAAATTTATCGTGGCGCCCAAATCTAGTACCGTCCAAATATATCGTGGCGAACGGATCTGGCAATATCCATAATATGGCGGCGCCCAAATATGACGACATCCAAATATATTGTTGCGCCCAAATCTAAAAACATCCAAATATATTGCGGCGCCCAAATCTGGAACATCCAAATATATTGCTGCTCCCAAATTTGGCGACATTCAAATACATCGCGGCGCCAAACTATCAAAGTATATTGCGGCGCCTAATTCGGGCGACATCCAAATATACAGCGGCACCCAAATTAGGCGTAATCCAAATATATCGTTGCGCCCAAATTTCACGATATTACGTGACATCCAAATATTTCGTGGCATCCAAATTTCTCGGGGCAACTAAATATCGCATCAACCATACTCCATGACATCCATTTATCCCTCGGAATTGAATAGTCGTTCATCCTTTCATCACATCTTCAAAGATTCATTGGAGAAACTTTGTCAATAGTGATTTCGAGGAATAATAAATAATTAGGAATATAGATAATTATATAAAAAATGATCTGTATGTCATAAGTATGCAGAATCATAAAGGGTGTTCTATTTGAAAAAACATTTGAAGGTCATTCTGAACGGAAACACATTGAAAGATTTCAAAACATTTGAAAATCGATGTATTTTTGGAAACTACCTTCAGTTTTTGAAGAAGTCACGTTGGAATTTGTTTTCAGTTCTTTGGGCAGGCTGCTGCTGTTTCTGGCTCGCTCTGTATAGATGTCTCTCATAATCAAGTGAAAAAAGCGTATTAATTTTGCTTTTCGAAATTTTCGGGTAGTTGTACAGTTAAAAAAAGAGTTTATCTGTGATGCGCAATCTGGAGGCAAAGTGCAATCTTTTTTTGCAAACGATATTGTGATTTTGCCAACTTGTCCTATCTGTGTGAACTAGAAGATATTTTTTAATTTATGAATCTTTTTTTCACATTTTTTAATGTTTTTGTTCAATGAAATATGTGAAATACTAATAAATATTATATCTATAAAATATGTGTTTGTTTTCATTTGAGTTTTATTGCTTCCCCCTGTTATATCGCAAGAGAGTGAGAATAAATTTATAGGTTAGAATGGTCTTGATCAACATAGAACTGCATCGAATTAAGTTACCATTTGTTTTCTACAAAAATTACAAAAAGTCAGTAGTGTTATGAAATGAGCGAAGCGCCATCTATAGGCTAATAGACCAAGCAGTTGATGTCTATTACTGAAATAATTTAAATTACAGGTTCCCTTCTTTATTTGATACGATTACAGTAACTTCATTCTTTGTTTGATAGATGGCGACACTATGAAATGGCATAGTGATTTATCATGATCGAATCAATTATCATACGGATAAGATGATATTGTAATTGGAAATGCCATATACTATCCCAACCACAGAAAGAAATGGAAGAAAACGTTTCAGACAGTGCCATCTTATAATTAAAGTTTGAAACTAGTTTAAAATTTTTTCAGTGTACAGTGGAAGTTTTCTTCGATTTGATACTAAATTGATTTGGCTATTGACTCATAGATGGCGCATCAATTCATCAGACCGCATCTACTATGTGCTTTAGAATTTTGATTTTTCCTCATCACAATATTTCTAAAGAATAAATTTTCAGTACTGCTCATGAATAATGAATGAATTTTCACTACCAAGTATTTTTCTTCTCGTATTTCTCCCATTTTGCTCTATCTAGCTTAGTTTTCGCGATATTTCGATTTTTGTGAAATTTTGAACTTTTTCCCAAAATCTGAATCTGCGAGTGATATAACGTCCTTCTGCGATCGAAAACGGCACGTAGAGATGGTGAATGAAGCATATCAGCCCCAAGAACGGAAAAATCGCATGAAAAAAATCGTAAGAGAGGTTTGTATTTGTCCAGAAACGAGTCGATGCGAAGTTCGTTTCGACAACTAAGGACATTTTGGATTTTCCAAAAAAAAAGTTCTGTTCTCCCCACCAGTGGATAGATAAGCCCATGTAGAGCGTTTTCATACAGTACATCAAAAGTTCAACCCATTTTGCTCTATCTAGCTTAGTTTTCGAGATATTTCGATTTTTGTGAAATTTTGACATTTTTCCAAAATCTGAATCTTCGAGCATAATAACGTCCTCAAACTATCGAAAACAGCACGTAGAGACGGTAAATGAAGCGTATCAGCCCCAAGAACGGAAAAATCGCATGAAAAAAATCGTAAGAGAGGTTTGTATTTGTCCAGAAACGAGTCGATGCGAAGTTCGTTTCGACAACTAAGGACATTTTGGATTTTCCAAAAAAAAAGTTCTGTTCTCCCCACCAGTGGATAGATAAGCCCATGTAGAGCGTTTTCATACAGTACATCAAAAGTTCAACCCATTTTGCTCTATCTAGCTTAGTTTTCGAGATATTTCGATTTTTGTGAAATTTTGACATTTTTCCAAAATCTGAATCTTCGAGCATAATAACGTCCTCAAACTATCGAAAACAGCACGTAGAGACGGTAAATGAAGCGTATCAGCCCCAAGAACGGAAAAATCGCATGAAAAAAATCGTAAGAGAGGTTTGTATTTGTCCAGAAACGAGTCGATGCGAAGTTCGTTTCGACAACTAAGGACATTTTGGATTTTCCAAAAAAAAAGTTCTGTTCTCCCCACCAGTGGATAGATAAGCCCATGTAGAGCGTTTTCATACAGTACATCAAAAGTTCAACCCATTTTGCTCTATCTAGCTTAGTTTTCGAGATATTTCGATTTTTGTGAAATTTTGACATTTTTCCAAAATCTGAATCTTCGAGCATAATAACGTCCTCAAACTATCGAAAACAGCACGTAGAGACGGTAAATGAAGCGTATCAGCCCCAAGAACGGAAAAATCGCATGAAAAAAATCGTAAGAGAGGTTTGTATTTGTCCAGAAACGAGTCGATGCGAAGTTCGTTTCGACAACTAAGGACATTTTGGATTTTCCAAAAAAAAAGTTCTGTTCTCCCCACCAGTGGATAGATAAGCCCATGTAGAGCGTTTTCATACAGTACATCAAAAGTTCAACCCATTTTGCTCTATCTAGCTTAGTTTTCGAGATATTTCGATTTTTGTGAAATTTTGACATTTTTCCAAAATCTGAATCTTCGAGCATAATAACGTCCTCAAACTATCGAAAACAGCACGTAGAGACGGTAAATGAAGCGTATCAGCCCCAAGAACGGAAAAATCGCATGAAAAAAATCGTAAGAGAGGTTTGTATTTGTCCAGAAACGAGTCGATGCGAAGTTCGTTTCGACAACTAAGGACATTTTGGATTTTCCAAAAAAAAAGTTCTGTTCTCCCCACCAGTGGATAGATAAGCCCATGTAGAGCGTTTTCATACAGTACATCAAAAGTTCAACCCATTTTGCTCTATCTAGCTTAGTTTTCGAGATATTTCGATTTTTGTGAAATTTTGACATTTTTCCAAAATCTGAATCTTCGAGCATAATAACGTCCTCAAACTATCGAAAACAGCACGTAGAGACGGTAAATGAAGCGTATCAGCCCCAAGAACGGAAAAATCGCATGAAAAAAATCGTAAGAGAGGTTTGTATTTGTCCAGAAACGAGTCGATGCGAAGTTCGTTTCGACAACTAAGGACATTTTGGATTTTCCAAAAAAAAAGTTCTGTTCTCCCCACCAGGGGATAGATAAGCCCCTGTAGAGCGTTTTCATACAGTACATCAAAAGTTCAACCCATTTTGCTCTATCTAGCTTAGTTTTCGAGATATTTCGATTTTTGTGAAATTTTGAACTTTTTCCCAAAATCTGAATCTGCGAGTGATATAACGTCCTTCTGCGATCGAAAACGGCACGTAGAGATGGTGAATGAAGCATATCAGCCCCAAGAACGGAAGAAGCGAATGAAAAAATCGTGAGAGAGGTTTGTATTTGTCCAGAAACGAGTCGATTCGAAGTTCGTTTCGACAACTAAGGACATTTTGGATTTTCCAAAAAAAAAGTTCTGTTCTCCCCACCAGTGGATAGATAAGCCCCTGTAGAGCGTTTTCATACAGTACATCAAAAGTTCAACCCATTTTGCTCTATCTAGCTTAGTTTTCGAGATATTTCGATTTTTGTGAAATTTTGACATTTTTCCAAAATCTGAATCTTCGAGCATAATAACGTCCTCAAACTATCGAAAACAGCACGTAGAGACGGTAAATGAAGCGTATCAGCCCCAAGAACGGAAAAATCGCATGAAAAAAATCGTAAGAGAGGTTTGTATTTGTCCAGAAACGAGTCGATGCGAAGTTCGTTTCGACAACTAAGGACATTTTGGATTTTCCAAAAAAAAAGTTCTGTTCTCCCCACCAGTGGATAGATAAGCCCATGTAGAGCGTTTTCATACAGTACATCAAAAGTTCAACCCATTTTGCTCTATCTAGCTTAGTTTTCGAGATATTTCGATTTTTGTGAAATTTTGACATTTTTCCAAAATCTGAATCTTCGAGCATAATAACGTCCTCAAACTATCGAAAACAGCACGTAGAGACGGTAAATGAAGCGTATCAGCCCCAAGAACGGAAAAATCGCATGAAAAAAATCGTAAGAGAGGTTTGTATTTGTCCAGAAACGAGTCGATGCGAAGTTCGTTTCGACAACTAAGGACATTTTGGATTTTCCAAAAAAAAAGTTCTGTTCTCCCCACCAGTGGATAGATAAGCCCATGTAGAGCGTTTTCATACAGTACATCAAAAGTTCAACCCATTTTGCTCTATCTAGCTTAGTTTTCGAGATATTTCGATTTTTGTGAAATTTTGACATTTTTCCAAAATCTGAATCTTCGAGCATAATAACGTCCTCAAACTATCGAAAACAGCACGTAGAGACGGTAAATGAAGCGTATCAGCCCCAAGAACGGAAAAATCGCATGAAAAAAATCGTAAGAGAGGTTTGTATTTGTCCAGAAACGAGTCGATGCGAAGTTCGTTTCGACAACTAAGGACATTTTGGATTTTCCAAAAAAAAAGTTCTGTTCTCCCCACCAGGGGATAGATAAGCCCCTGTAGAGCGTTTTCATACAGTACATCAAAAGTTCAACCCATTTTGCTCTATCTAGCTTAGTTTTCGAGATATTTCGATTTTTGTGAAATTTTGAACTTTTTCCCAAAATCTGAATCTGCGAGTGATATAACGTCCTTCTGCGATCGAAAACAGCACGTAGAGATGGTAAATGAAGCGTATCAGCCCCAAGAACGGAAAAATCGCATGAAAAAAATCGTAAGAGAGGTTTGTATTTGTCCAGAAACGAGTCGATGCGAAGTTCGTTTCGACAACTAAGGACATTTTGGATTTTCCAAAAAAAAAGTTCTGTTCTCCCCACCAGTGGATAGATAAGCCCCTGTAGAGCGTTTTCATACAGTACATCAAAAGTTCAACCCATTTTGCTCTATCTAGCTTAGTTTTCGAGATATTTCGATTTTTGTGAAATTTTGACATTTTTCCCAAAATCTGAATCTGCGAGTGATATAACGTCCTTCTGCGATCGAAAACAGCACGTAGAGATGGTAAATGAAGCGTATCAGCCCCAAGAACGGAAAAATCGCATGAAAAAAATCGTAAGAGAGGTTTGTATTTGTCCAGAAACGAGTCGATGCGAAGTTCGTTTCGACAACTAAGGACATTTTGGATTTTCCAAAAAAAAAGTTCTGTTCTCCCCACCAGTGGATAGATAAGCCCCTGTAGAGCGTTTTCATACAGTACATCAAAAGTTCAACCCATTTTGCTCTATCTAGCTTAGTTTTCGAGATATTTCGATTTTTGTGAAATTTTGACATTTTTCCCAAAATCTGAATCTGCGAGTGATATAACGTCCTTCTGCGATCGAAAACAGCACGTAGAGATGGTAAATGAAGCGTATCAGCCCCAAGAACGGAAAAATCGCATGAAAAAAATCGTAAGAGAGGTTTGTATTTGTCCAGAAACGAGTCGATTCGAAGTTCGTTTCGACAACTAAGGACATTTTGGATTTTCCAAAAAAAAAGTTCTGTTCTCCCCACCAGGGGATAGATAAGCCCCTGTAGAGCGTTTTCATACAGTACATCAAAAGTTCAACCCATTTTGCTCTATCTAGCTTAGTTTTCGAGATATTTCGATTTTTGTGAAATTTTGACATTTTTCCCAAAATCTGAATCTGCGAGTGATATAACGTCCTTCTGCGATCGAAAACAGCACGTAGAGATGGTAAATGAAGCGTATCAGCCCCAAGAACGGAAAAATCGCATGAAAAAAATCGTAAGAGAGGTTTGTATTTGTCCAGAAACGAGTCGATGCGAAGTTCGTTTCGACAACTAAGGACATTTTGGATTTTCCAAAAAAAAAGTTCTGTTCTCCCCACCAGTGGATAGATAAGCCCATGTAGAGCGTTTTCATACAGTACATCAAAAGTTCAACCCATTTTGCTCTATCTAGCTTAGTTTTCGAGATATTTCGATTTTTGTGAAATTTTGACATTTTTCCAAAATCTGAATCTTCGAGCATAATAACGTCCTCAAACTATCGAAAACAGCACGTAGAGACGGTAAATGAAGCGTATCAGCCCCAAGAACGGAAAAATCGCATGAAAAAAATCGTAAGAGAGGTTTGTATTTGTCCAGAAACGAGTCGATGCGAAGTTCGTTTCGACAACTAAGGACATTTTGGATTTTCCAAAAAAAAAGTTCTGTTCTCCCCACCAGTGGATAGATAAGCCCATGTAGAGCGTTTTCATACAGTACATCAAAAGTTCAACCCATTTTGCTCTATCTAGCTTAGTTTTCGAGATATTTCGATTTTTGTGAAATTTTGACATTTTTCCAAAATCTGAATCTTCGAGCATAATAACGTCCTCAAACTATCGAAAACAGCACGTAGAGACGGTAAATGAAGCGTATCAGCCCCAAGAACGGAAAAATCGCATGAAAAAAATCGTAAGAGAGGTTTGTATTTGTCCAGAAACGAGTCGATGCGAAGTTCGTTTCGACAACTAAGGACATTTTGGATTTTCCAAAAAAAAAGTTCTGTTCTCCCCACCAGTGGATAGATAAGCCCATGTAGAGCGTTTTCATACAGTACATCAAAAGTTCAACCCATTTTGCTCTATCTAGCTTAGTTTTCGAGATATTTCGATTTTTGTGAAATTTTGACATTTTTCCAAAATCTGAATCTTCGAGCATAATAACGTCCTCAAACTATCGAAAACAGCACGTAGAGACGGTAAATGAAGCGTATCAGCCCCAAGAACGGAAAAATCGCATGAAAAAAATCGTAAGAGAGGTTTGTATTTGTCCAGAAACGAGTCGATGCGAAGTTCGTTTCGACAACTAAGGACATTTTGGATTTTCCAAAAAAAAAGTTCTGTTCTCCCCACCAGGGGATAGATAAGCCCCTGTAGAGCGTTTTCATACAGTACATCAAAAGTTCAACCCATTTTGCCCTATCTAGCTTAGTTTTCGAGATATTTCGATTTTTGTGAAATTTTGAACTTTTTCTCAAAATCTGAATCTGCGAGTGATATAACGTCCTTCTGCGATCGAAAACGGCACGTAGAGATGGTGAATGAAGCATATCAGCACTAACGAAAAAATCGCCGTTAAATATCGTAAAAGAGGGATCGCTTCGACTTTCGTTTAGAAAATTAAGGACATTTTGGATTTTCCAAAAAAAAAGTTCTGTTCTCCCCACCAGGGGATAGATAAGCTCCTGTAGAGCGTTTTCATACAGTACATCAAAAGTTCAACCCATTTTGCTCTATCTAGCTTAGTTTTCGAGATATTTCGATTTTTGTGAAATTTTGAACTTTTTCCCAAAATCTGAATCTGCGAGTGATATAACGTCCTTCTGCGATCGAAAACGGCACGTAGAGATGGTAAATGAAGCGTATCAGCCCCAAGAACGGAAAAATCGCATGAAAAAAATCGTAAGAGAGGTTTGTATTTGTCCAGAAACGAGTCGATGCGAAGTTCGTTTCGACAACTAAGGACATTTTGGATTTTCCAAAAAAAAAGTTCTGTTCTCCCCACCAGTGGATAGATAAGCCCCTGTAGAGCGTTTTCATACAGTACATCAAAAGTTCAACCCATTTTGCTCTATCTAGCTTAGTTTTCGAGATATTTCGATTTTTGTGAAATTTTGAACTTTTTCCCAAAATCTGAATCTGCGAGTGATATAACGTCCTTCTGCGATCGAAAACAGCACGTAGAGATGGTAAATGAAGCGTATCAGCCCCAAGAACGGAAAAATCGCATGAAAAAAATCGTAAGAGAGGTTTGTATTTGTCCAGAAACGAGTCGATGCGAAGTTCGTTTCGACAACTAAGGACATTTTGGATTTTCCAAAAAAAAAGTTCTGTTCTCCCCACCAGGGGATAGATAAGCCCCTGTAGAGCGTTTTCATACAGTACATCAAAAGTTCAACCCATTTTGCTCTATCTAGCTTAGTTTTCGAGATATTTCGATTTTTGTGAAATTTTGAACTTTTTCCCAAAATCTGAATCTGCGAGTGATATAACGTCCTTCTGCGATCGAAAACAGCACGTAGAGATGGTAAATGAAGCGTATCAGCCCCAAGAACGGAAAAATCGCATGAAAAAAATCGTAAGAGAGGTTTGTATTTGTCCAGAAACGAGTCGATGCGAAGTTCGTTTCGACAACTAAGGACATTTTGGATTTTCCAAAAAAAAAGTTCTGTTCTCCCCACCAGGGGATAGATAAGCCCCTGTAGAGCGTTTTCATACAGTACATCAAAAGTTCAACCCATTTTGCCCTATCTAGCTTAGTTTTCGAGATATTTCGATTTTTGTGAAATTTTGAACTTTTTCTCAAAATCTGAATCTGCGAGTGATATAACGTCCTTCTGCGATCGAAAACGGCACGTAGAGATGGTGAATGAAGCATATCAGCACTAACGAAAAAATCGCCGTTAAATATCGTAAAAGAGGGATCGCTTCGACTTTCGTTTAGAAAATTAAGGACATTTTGGATTTTCCAAAAAAAAAGTTCTGTTCTCCCCACCAGGGGATAGATAAGCTCCTGTAGAGCGTTTTCATACAGTACATCAAAAGTTCAACCCATTTTGCTCTATCTAGCTTAGTTTTCGAGATATTTCGATTTTTGTGAAATTTTGAACTTTTTCCCAAAATCTGAATCTGCGAGTGATATAACGTCCTTCTGCGATCGAAAACGGCACGTAGAGATGGTAAATGAAGCGTATCAGCCCCAAGAACGGAAAAATCGCATGAAAAAAATCGTAAGAGAGGTTTGTATTTGTCCAGAAACGAGTCGATGCGAAGTTCGTTTCGACAACTAAGGACATTTTGGATTTTCCAAAAAAAAAGTTCTGTTCTCCCCACCAGGGGATAGATAAGCCCCTGTAGAGCGTTTTCATACAGTACATCAAAAGTTCAACCCATTTTGCCCTATCTAGCTTAGTTTTCGAGATATTTCGATTTTTGTGAAATTTTGAACTTTTTCTCAAAATCTGAATCTGCGAGTGATATAACGTCCTTCTGCGATCGAAAACGGCACGTAGAGATGGTGAATGAAGCATATCAGCACTAACGAAAAAATCGCCGTTAAATATCGTAAAAGAGGGATCGCTTCGACTTTCGTTTAGAAAATTAAGGACATTTTGGATTTTCCAAAAAAAAAGTTCTGTTCTCCCCACCAGGGGATAGATAAGCTCCTGTAGAGCGTTTTCATACAGTACATCAAAAGTTCAACCCATTTTGCTCTATCTAGCTTAGTTTTCGAGATATTTCGATTTTTGTGAAATTTTGAACTTTTTCCCAAAATCTGAATCTGCGAGTGATATAACGTCCTTCTGCGATCGAAAACGGCACGTAGAGATGGTAAATGAAGCGTATCAGCCCCAAGAACGGAAAAATCGAATGAAATAATCTTGAGAGAGGTTTGTATTTGTCCAGAAACGAGTCGATGCGAAGTTCGTTTCGACAACTAAGGACATTTTGGATTTTCCAAAAAAAAAGTTCTGTTCTCCCCACCAGTGGATAGATAAGCCCCTGTAGAGCGTTTTCATACAGTACATCAAAAGTTCAACCCATTTTGCTCTATCTCTTCTAGTTTTCGAGATATTTCGATTTTTGTGAAATTTTGAACTTTTTCCCAAAATCTGAATCTGCGAGTGATATAACGTCCTTCTGCGATCGAAAACGGCACGTAGAGACGGTAAATGAAGCGTATCAGCCCCAAGAACGGAAAAATCGCATGAAAAAAATCGTAAGAGAGGTTTGTATTTGTCCAGAAACGAGTCGATGCGAAGTTCGTTTCGACAACTAAGGACATTTTGGATTTTCCAAAAAAAAAGTTCTGTTCTCCCCACCAGTGGATAGATAAGCCCATGTAGAGCGTTTTCATACAGTACATCAAAAGTTCAACCCATTTTGCTCTATCTAGCTTAGTTTTCGAGATATTTCGATTTTTGTGAAATTTTGACATTTTTCCAAAATCTGAATCTTCGAGCATAATAACGTCCTCAAACTATCGAAAACAGCACGTAGAGACGGTAAATGAAGCGTATCAGCCCCAAGAACGGAAAAATCGCATGAAAAAAATCGTAAGAGAGGTTTGTATTTGTCCAGAAACGAGTCGATGCGAAGTTCGTTTCGACAACTAAGGACATTTTGGATTTTCCAAAAAAAAAGTTCTGTTCTCCCCACCAGTGGATAGATAAGCCCATGTAGAGCGTTTTCATACAGTACATCAAAAGTTCAACCCATTTTGCTCTATCTAGCTTAGTTTTCGAGATATTTCGATTTTTGTGAAATTTTGACATTTTTCCAAAATCTGAATCTTCGAGCATAATAACGTCCTCAAACTATCGAAAACAGCACGTAGAGACGGTAAATGAAGCGTATCAGCCCCAAGAACGGAAAAATCGCATGAAAAAAATCGTAAGAGAGGTTTGTATTTGTCCAGAAACGAGTCGATGCGAAGTTCGTTTCGACAACTAAGGACATTTTGGATTTTCCAAAAAAAAAGTTCTGTTCTCCCCACCAGTGGATAGATAAGCCCATGTAGAGCGTTTTCATACAGTACATCAAAAGTTCAACCCATTTTGCTCTATCTAGCTTAGTTTTCGAGATATTTCGATTTTTGTGAAATTTTGACATTTTTCCAAAATCTGAATCTTCGAGCATAATAACGTCCTCAAACTATCGAAAACAGCACGTAGAGACGGTAAATGAAGCGTATCAGCCCCAAGAACGGAAAAATCGCATGAAAAAAATCGTAAGAGAGGTTTGTATTTGTCCAGAAACGAGTCGATGCGAAGTTCGTTTCGACAACTAAGGACATTTTGGATTTTCCAAAAAAAAAGTTCTGTTCTCCCCACCAGGGGATAGATAAGCCCCTGTAGAGCGTTTTCATACAGTACATCAAAAGTTCAACCCATTTTGCCCTATCTAGCTTAGTTTTCGAGATATTTCGATTTTTGTGAAATTTTGAACTTTTTCTCAAAATCTGAATCTGCGAGTGATATAACGTCCTTCTGCGATCGAAAACGGCACGTAGAGATGGTGAATGAAGCATATCAGCACTAACGAAAAAATCGCCGTTAAATATCGTAAAAGAGGGATCGCTTCGACTTTCGTTTAGAAAATTAAGGACATTTTGGATTTTCCAAAAAAAAAGTTCTGTTCTCCCCACCAGGGGATAGATAAGCTCCTGTAGAGCGTTTTCATACAGTACATCAAAAGTTCAACCCATTTTGCTCTATCTAGCTTAGTTTTCGAGATATTTCGATTTTTGTGAAATTTTGAACTTTTTCCCAAAATCTGAATCTGCGAGTGATATAACGTCCTTCTGCGATCGAAAACGGCACGTAGAGATGGTAAATGAAGCGTATCAGCCCCAAGAACGGAAAAATCGCATGAAAAAAATCGTAAGAGAGGTTTGTATTTGTCCAGAAACGAGTCGATGCGAAGTTCGTTTCGACAACTAAGGACATTTTGGATTTTCCAAAAAAAAAGTTCTGTTCTCCCCACCAGTGGATAGATAAGCCCCTGTAGAGCGTTTTCATACAGTACATCAAAAGTTCAACCCATTTTGCTCTATCTAGCTTAGTTTTCGAGATATTTCGATTTTTGTGAAATTTTGAACTTTTTCCCAAAATCTGAATCTGCGAGTGATATAACGTCCTTCTGCGATCGAAAACAGCACGTAGAGATGGTAAATGAAGCGTATCAGCCCCAAGAACGGAAAAATCGCATGAAAAAAATCGTAAGAGAGGTTTGTATTTGTCCAGAAACGAGTCGATGCGAAGTTCGTTTCGACAACTAAGGACATTTTGGATTTTCCAAAAAAAAAGTTCTGTTCTCCCCACCAGGGGATAGATAAGCCCCTGTAGAGCGTTTTCATACAGTACATCAAAAGTTCAACCCATTTTGCTCTATCTAGCTTAGTTTTCGAGATATTTCGATTTTTGTGAAATTTTGAACTTTTTCCCAAAATCTGAATCTGCGAGTGATATAACGTCCTTCTGCGATCGAAAACAGCACGTAGAGATGGTAAATGAAGCGTATCAGCCCCAAGAACGGAAAAATCGCATGAAAAAAATCGTAAGAGAGGTTTGTATTTGTCCAGAAACGAGTCGATGCGAAGTTCGTTTCGACAACTAAGGACATTTTGGATTTTCCAAAAAAAAAGTTCTGTTCTCCCCACCAGTGGATAGATAAGCCCATGTAGAGCGTTTTCATACAGTACATCAAAAGTTCAACCCATTTTGCTCTATCTAGCTTAGTTTTCGAGATATTTCGATTTTTGTGAAATTTTGACATTTTTCCAAAATCTGAATCTTCGAGCATAATAACGTCCTCAAACTATCGAAAACAGCACGTAGAGATGGTAAATGAAGCGTATCAGCCCCAAGAACGGAAAAATCGCATGAAAAAAATCGTAAGAGAGGTTTGTATTTGTCCAGAAACGAGTCGATGCGAAGTTCGTTTCGACAACTAAGGACATTTTGGATTTTCCAAAAAAAAAGTTCTGTTCTCCCCACCAGTGGATAGATAAGCCCATGTAGAGCGTTTTCATACAGTACATCAAAAGTTCAACCCATTTTGCTCTATCTAGCTTAGTTTTCGAGATATTTCGATTTTTGTGAAATTTTGACATTTTTCCAAAATCTGAATCTTCGAGCATAATAACGTCCTCAAACTATCGAAAACAGCACGTAGAGACGGTAAATGAAGCGTATCAGCCCCAAGAACGGAAAAATCGCATGAAAAAAATCGTAAGAGAGGTTTGTATTTGTCCAGAAACGAGTCGATGCGAAGTTCGTTTCGACAACTAAGGACATTTTGGATTTTCCAAAAAAAAAGTTCTGTTCTCCCCACCAGGGGATAGATAAGCCCCTGTAGAGCGTTTTCATACAGTACATCAAAAGTTCAACCCATTTTGCCCTATCTAGCTTAGTTTTCGAGATATTTCGATTTTTGTGAAATTTTGAACTTTTTCTCAAAATCTGAATCTGCGAGTGATATAACGTCCTTCTGCGATCGAAAACGGCACGTAGAGATGGTGAATGAAGCATATCAGCACTAACGAAAAAATCGCCGTTAAATATCGTAAAAGAGGGATCGCTTCGACTTTCGTTTAGAAAATTAAGGACATTTTGGATTTTCCAAAAAAAAAGTTCTGTTCTCCCCACCAGGGGATAGATAAGCTCCTGTAGAGCGTTTTCATACAGTACATCAAAAGTTCAACCCATTTTGCTCTATCTAGCTTAGTTTTCGAGATATTTCGATTTTTGTGAAATTTTGAACTTTTTCCCAAAATCTGAATCTGCGAGTGATATAACGTCCTTCTGCGATCGAAAACGGCACGTAGAGATGGTAAATGAAGCGTATCAGCCCCAAGAACGGAAAAATCGCATGAAAAAAATCGTAAGAGAGGTTTGTATTTGTCCAGAAACGAGTCGATGCGAAGTTCGTTTCGACAACTAAGGACATTTTGGATTTTCCAAAAAAAAAGTTCTGTTCTCCCCACCAGTGGATAGATAAGCCCCTGTAGAGCGTTTTCATACAGTACATCAAAAGTTCAACCCATTTTGCTCTATCTAGCTTAGTTTTCGAGATATTTCGATTTTTGTGAAATTTTGAACTTTTTCCCAAAATCTGAATCTGCGAGTGATATAACGTCCTTCTGCGATCGAAAACAGCACGTAGAGATGGTAAATGAAGCGTATCAGCCCCAAGAACGGAAAAATCGCATGAAAAAAATCGTAAGAGAGGTTTGTATTTGTCCAGAAACGAGTCGATGCGAAGTTCGTTTCGACAACTAAGGACATTTTGGATTTTCCAAAAAAAAAGTTCTGTTCTCCCCACCAGGGGATAGATAAGCCCCTGTAGAGCGTTTTCATACAGTACATCAAAAGTTCAACCCATTTTGCTCTATCTAGCTTAGTTTTCGAGATATTTCGATTTTTGTGAAATTTTGAACTTTTTCACAAAATCTGAATCTGCGAGTGATATAACGTCCTTCTGCGATCGAAAACAGCACGTAGAGATGGTAAATGAAGCGTATCAGCCCCAAGAACGGAAAAATCGCATGAAAAAAATCGTAAGAGAGGTTTGTATTTGTCCAGAAACGAGTCGATGCGAAGTTCGTTTCGACAACTAAGGACATTTTGGATTTTCCAAAAAAAAAGTTCTGTTCTCCCCACCAGGGGATAGATAAGCCCCTGTAGAGCGTTTTCATACAGTACATCAAAAGTTCAACCCATTTTGCCCTATCTAGCTTAGTTTTCGAGATATTTCGATTTTTGTGAAATTTTGAACTTTTTCTCAAAATCTGAATCTGCGAGTGATATAACGTCCTTCTGCGATCGAAAACGGCACGTAGAGATGGTGAATGAAGCATATCAGCACTAACGAAAAAATCGCCGTTAAATATCGTAAAAGAGGGATCGCTTCGACTTTCGTTTAGAAAATTAAGGACATTTTGGATTTTCCAAAAAAAAAGTTCTGTTCTCCCCACCAGGGGATAGATAAGCTCCTGTAGAGCGTTTTCATACAGTACATCAAAAGTTCAACCCATTTTGCTCTATCTAGCTTAGTTTTCGAGATATTTCGATTTTTGTGAAATTTTGAACTTTTTCCCAAAATCTGAATCTGCGAGTGATATAACGTCCTTCTGCGATCGAAAACGGCACGTAGAGATGGTAAATGAAGCGTATCAGCCCCAAGAACGGAAAAATCGCATGAAAAAAATCGTAAGAGAGGTTTGTATTTGTCCAGAAACGAGTCGATGCGAAGTTCGTTTCGACAACTAAGGACATTTTGGATTTTCCAAAAAAAAAGTTCTGTTCTCCCCACCAGGGGATAGATAAGCCCCTGTAGAGCGTTTTCATACAGTACATCAAAAGTTCAACCCATTTTGCCCTATCTAGCTTAGTTTTCGAGATATTTCGATTTTTGTGAAATTTTGAACTTTTTCTCAAAATCTGAATCTGCGAGTGATATAACGTCCTTCTGCGATCGAAAACGGCACGTAGAGATGGTGAATGAAGCATATCAGCACTAACGAAAAAATCGCCGTTAAATATCGTAAAAGAGGGATCGCTTCGACTTTCGTTTAGAAAATTAAGGACATTTTGGATTTTCCAAAAAAAAAGTTCTGTTCTCCCCACCAGGGGATAGATAAGCCCCTGTAGAGCGTTTTCATACAGTACATCAAAAGTTCAACCCATTTTGCTCTATCTAGCTTAGTTTTCGAGATATTTCGATTTTTGTGAAATTTTGAACTTTTTCCCAAAATCTGAATCTGCGAGTGATATAACGTCCTTCTGCGATCGAAAACGGCACGTAGAGATGGTAAATGAAGCGTATCAGCCCCAAGAACGGAAAAATCGAATGAAATAATCTTGAGAGAGGTTTGTATTTGTCCAGAAACGAGTCGATGCGAAGTTCGTTTCGACAACTAAGGACATTTTGGATTTTCCAAAAAAAAAGTTCTGTTCTCCCCACCAGGGGATAGATAAGCCCCTGTAGAGCGTTTTCATACAGTACATCAAAAGTTCAACCCATTTTGCCCTATCTAGCTTAGTTTTCGAGATATTTCGATTTTTGTGAAATTTTGAACTTTTTCTCAAAATCTGAATCTGCGAGTGATATAACGTCCTTCTGCGATCGAAAACGGCACGTAGAGATGGTGAATGAAGCATATCAGCACTAACGAAAAAATCGCCGTTAAATATCGTAAAAGAGGGATCGCTTCGACTTTCGTTTAGAAAATTAAGGACATTTTGGATTTTCCAAAAAAAAAGTTCTGTTCTCCCCACCAGGGGATAGATAAGCCCCTGTAGAGCGTTTTCATACAGTACATCAAAAGTTCAACCCATTTTGCTCTATCTAGCTTAGTTTTCGAGATATTTCGATTTTTGTGAAATTTTGAACTTTTTCCCAAAATCTGAATCTGCGAGTGATATAACGTCCTTCTGCGATCGAAAACGGCACGTAGAGATGGTAAATGAAGCGTATCAGCCCCAAGAACGGAAAAATCGAATGAAATAATCTTGAGAGAGGTTTGTATTTGTCCAGAAACGAGTCGATGCGAAGTTCGTTTCGACAACTAAGGACATTTTGGATTTTCCAAAAAAAAAGTTCTGTTCTCCCCACCAGTGGATAGATAAGCCCCTGTAGAGCGTTTTCATACAGTACATCAAAAGTTCAACCCATTTTGCTCTATCTCTTCTAGTTTTCGAGATATTTCGATTTTTGTGAAATTTTGAACTTTTTCCCAAAATCTGAATCTGCGAGTGATATAACGTCCTTCTGCGATCGAAAACGGCACGTAGAGACGGTAAATGAAGCGTATCAGCCCCAAGAACGGAAAAATCGAATGAAATAATCTTGAGAGAGGTTTGTATTTGTCCAGAAACGAGTCGATGCGAAGTTCGTTTCGACAACTAAGGACATTTTGGATTTTCCAAAAAAAAAGTTCTGTTCTCCCCACCAGTGGATAGATAAGCCCCTGTAGAGCGTTTTCATACAGTACATCAAAAGTTCAACCCATTTTGCTCTATCTAGCTTAGTTTTCGAGATATTTCGATTTTTGTGAAATTTTGAACTTTTTCCCAAAATCTGAATCTGCGAGTGATATAACGTCCTTCTGCGATCGAAAACAGCACGTAGAGATGGTAAATGAAGCGTATCAGCCCCAAGAACGGAAAAATCGCATGAAAAAAATCGTAAGAGAGGTTTGTATTTGTCCAGAAACGAGTCGATGCGAAGTTCGTTTCGACAACTAAGGACATTTTGGATTTTCCAAAAAAAAAGTTCTGTTCTCCCCACCAGGGGATAGATAAGCCCCTGTAGAGCGTTTTCATACAGTACATCAAAAGTTCAACCCATTTTGCTCTATCTAGCTTAGTTTTCGAGATATTTCGATTTTTGTGAAATTTTGAACTTTTTCCCAAAATCTGAATCTGCGAGTGATATAACGTCCTTCTGCGATCGAAAACGGCACGTAGAGATGGTAAATGAAGCGTATCAGCCCCAAGAACGGAAAAATCGCATGAAAAAAATCGTAAGAGAGGTTTGTATTTGTCCAGAAACGAGTCGATGCGAAGTTCGTTTCGACAACTAAGGACATTTTGGATTTTCCAAAAAAAAAGTTCTGTTCTCCCCACCAGGGGATAGATAAGCCCCTGTAGAGCGTTTTCATACAGTACATCAAAAGTTCAACCCATTTTGCCCTATCTAGCTTAGTTTTCGAGATATTTCGATTTTTGTGAAATTTTGAACTTTTTCTCAAAATCTGAATCTGCGAGTGATATAACGTCCTTCTGCGATCGAAAACGGCACGTAGAGATGGTGAATGAAGCATATCAGCACTAACGAAAAAATCGCCGTTAAATATCGTAAAAGAGGGATCGCTTCGACTTTCGTTTAGAAAATTAAGGACATTTTGGATTTTCCAAAAAAAAAGTTCTGTTCTCCCCACCAGGGGATAGATAAGCCCCTGTAGAGCGTTTTCATACAGTACATCAAAAGTTCAACCCATTTTGCTCTATCTAGCTTAGTTTTCGAGATATTTCGATTTTTGTGAAATTTTGAACTTTTTCCCAAAATCTGAATCTGCGAGTGATATAACGTCCTTCTGCGATCGAAAACGGCACGTAGAGATGGTAAATGAAGCGTATCAGCCCCAAGAACGGAAAAATCGAATGAAATAATCTTGAGAGAGGTTTGTATTTGTCCAGAAACGAGTCGATGCGAAGTTCGTTTCGACAACTAAGGACATTTTGGATTTTCCAAAAAAAAAGTTCTGTTCTCCCCACCAGGGGATAGATAAGCCCCTGTAGAGCGTTTTCATACAGTACATCAAAAGTTCAACCCATTTTGCCCTATCTAGCTTAGTTTTCGAGATATTTCGATTTTTGTGAAATTTTGAACTTTTTCTCAAAATCTGAATCTGCGAGTGATATAACGTCCTTCTGCGATCGAAAACGGCACGTAGAGATGGTGAATGAAGCATATCAGCACTAACGAAAAAATCGCCGTTAAATATCGTAAAAGAGGGATCGCTTCGACTTTCGTTTAGAAAATTAAGGACATTTTGGATTTTCCAAAAAAAAAGTTCTGTTCTCCCCACCAGGGGATAGATAAGCCCCTGTAGAGCGTTTTCATACAGTACATCAAAAGTTCAACCCATTTTGCTCTATCTAGCTTAGTTTTCGAGATATTTCGATTTTTGTGAAATTTTGAACTTTTTCCCAAAATCTGAATCTGCGAGTGATATAACGTCCTTCTGCGATCGAAAACAGCCATTAGAGATGGTAAATGAAGCGTATCGGCCCCTAGAACGGAAAAATCGCATGAAAAAAATCGTAAGAGAGGTTTGTATTTGTCCAGAAACGAGTCGATGCGAAGTTCGTTTCGACAACTAAGGACATTTTGGATTTTCCAAAAAAAAAGTTCTGTTCTCCCCACCAGGGGATAGATAAGCCCCTGTAGAGCGTTTTCATACAGTACATCAAAAGTTCAACCCATTTTGCTCTATCTAGCTTAGTTTTCGAGATATTTCGATTTTTGTGAAATTTTGAACTTTTTCCCAAAATCTGAATCTGCGAGTGATATAACGTCCTTCTGCGATCGAAAACGGCACGTAGAGATGGTAAATGAAGCGTATCAGCCCCAAGAACGGAAAAATCGAATGAAATAATCTTGAGAGAGGTTTGTATTTGTCCAGAAACGAGTCGATGCGAAGTTCGTTTCGACAACTAAGGACATTTTGGATTTTCCAAAAAAAAAGTTCTGTTCTCCCCACCAGTGGATAGATAAGCCCCTGTAGAGCGTTTTCATACAGTACATCAAAAGTTCAACCCATTTTGCTCTATCTCTTCTAGTTTTCGAGATATTTCGATTTTTGTGAAATTTTGAACTTTTTCCCAAAATCTGAATCTGCGAGTGATATAACGTCCTTCTGCGATCGAAAACAGCCATTAGAGATGGTAAATGAAGCGTATCGGCCCCTAGAACGGAAAAATCGCATGAAAAAAATCGTAAGAGAGGTTTGTATTTGTCCAGAAACGAGTCGATGCGAAGTTCGTTTCGACAACTAAGGACATTTTGGATTTTCCAAAAAAAAAGTTCTGTTCTCCCCACCAGGGGATAGATAAGCCCCTGTAGAGCGTTTTCATACAGTACATCAAAAGTTCAACCCATTTTGCTCTATCTAGCTTAGTTTTCGAGATATTTCGATTTTTGTGAAATTTTGAACTTTTTCCCAAAATCTGAATCTGCGAGTGATATAACGTCCTTCTGCGATCGAAAACGGCACGTAGAGATGGTAAATGAAGCGTATCAGCCCCAAGAACGGAAAAATCGCATGAAAAAAATCGTAAGAGAGGTTTGTATTTGTCCAGAAACGAGTCGATGCGAAGTTCGTTTCGACAACTAAGGACATTTTGGATTTTCCAAAAAAAAAGTTCTGTTCTCCCCACCAGGGGATAGATAAGCCCCTGTAGAGCGTTTTCATACAGTACATCAAAAGTTCAACCCATTTTGCTCTATCTAGCTTAGTTTTCGAGATATTTCGATTTTTGTGAAATTTTGAACTTTTTCCCAAAATCTGAATCTGCGAGTGATATAACGTCCTTCTGCGATCGAAAACGGCACGTAGAGATGGTAAATGAAGCGTATCAGCCCCAAGAACGGAAAAATCGCATGAAAAAAATCGTAAGAGAGGTTTGTATTTGTCCAGAAACGAGTCGATGCGAAGTTCGTTTCGACAACTAAGGACATTTTGGATTTTCCAAAAAAAAAGTTCTGTTCTCCCCACCAGGGGATAGATAAGCCCCTGTAGAGCGTTTTCATACAGTACATCAAAAGTTCAACCCATTTTGCCCTATCTAGCTTAGTTTTCGAGATATTTCGATTTTTGTGAAATTTTGAACTTTTTCTCAAAATCTGAATCTGCGAGTGATATAACGTCCTTCTGCGATCGAAAACGGCACGTAGAGATGGTGAATGAAGCATATCAGCACTAACGAAAAAATCGCCGTTAAATATCGTAAAAGAGGGATCGCTTCGACTTTCGTTTAGAAAATTAAGGACATTTTGGATTTTCCAAAAAAAAAGTTCTGTTCTCCCCACCAGGGGATAGATAAGCCCCTGTAGAGCGTTTTCATACAGTACATCAAAAGTTCAACCCATTTTGCTCTATCTAGCTTAGTTTTCGAGATATTTCGATTTTTGTGAAATTTTGAACTTTTTCCCAAAATCTGAATCTGCGAGTGATATAACGTCCTTCTGCGATCGAAAACAGCACGTAGAGATGGTAAATGAAGCGTATCAGCCCCAAGAACGGAAAAATCGAATGAAATAATCTTGAGAGAGGTTTGTATTTGTCCAGAAACGAGTCGATGCGAAGTTCGTTTCGACAACTAAGGACATTTTGGATTTTCCAAAAAAAAAGTTCTGTTCTCCCCACCAGGGGATAGATAAGCCCCTGTAGAGCGTTTTCATACAGTACATCAAAAGTTCAACCCATTTTGCCCTATCTAGCTTAGTTTTCGAGATATTTCGATTTTTGTGAAATTTTGAACTTTTTCCCAAAATCTGAATCTGCGAGTGATATAACGTCCTTCTGCGATCGAAAACAGCACGTAGAGATGGTAAATGAAGCGTATCAGCCCCAAGAACGGAAAAATCGAATGAAATAATCTTGAGAGAGGTTTGTATTTGTCCAGAAACGAGTCGATGCGAAGTTCGTTTCGACAACTAAGGACATTTTGGATTTTCCAAAAAAAAAGTTCTGTTCTCCCCACCAGGGGATAGATAAGCCCCTGTAGAGCGTTTTCATACAGTACATCAAAAGTTCAACCCATTTTGCCCTATCTAGCTTAGTTTTCGAGATATTTCGATTTTTGTGAAATTTTGAACTTTTTCCCAAAATCTGAATCTGCGAGTGATATAACGTCCTTCTGCGATCGAAAACAGCACGTAGAGATGGTAAATGAAGCGTATCAGCCCCAAGAACGGAAAAATCGAATGAAATAATCTTGAGAGAGGTTTGTATTTGTCCAGAAACGAGTCGATGCGAAGTTCGTTTCGACAACTAAGGACATTTTGGATTTTGCAATAAAAAAGTTCTGTTCTCCCCACCAGTGGATAGATAAGCCCCTGTAGAGCGTTTTCATACAGTACATCAAAAGTTCAACCCATTTTGCCCTATCTAGCTTAGTTTTCGAGATATTTCGATTTTTGTGAAATTTTGAACTTTTTCCCAAAATCTGAATCTGCGAGTGATATAACGTCCTTCTGCGATCGAAAACAGCACGTAGAGATGGTAAATGAAGCGTATCAGCCCCAAGAACGGAAAAATCGAATGAAATAATCTTGAGAGAGGTTTGTATTTGTCCAGAAACGAGTCGATGCGAAGTTCGTTTCGACAACTAAGGACATTTTGGATTTTCCAAAAAAAAAGTTCTGTTCTCCCCACCAGGGGATAGATAAGCCCCTGTAGAGCGTTTTCATACAGTACATCAAAAGTTCAACCCATTTTGCCCTATCTAGCTTAGTTTTCGAGATATTTCGATTTTTGTGAAATTTTGAACTTTTTCCCAAAATCTGAATCTGCGAGTGATATAACGTCCTTCTGCGATCGAAAACAGCACGTAGAGATGGTAAATGAAGCGTATCAGCCCCAAGAACGGAAAAATCGAATGAAATAATCTTGAGAGAGGTTTGTATTTGTCCAGAAACGAGTCGATGCGAAGTTCGTTTCGACAACTAAGGACATTTTGGATTTTCCAAAAAAAAAGTTCTGTTCTCCCCACCAGGGGATAGATAAGCCCCTGTAGAGCGTTTTCATACAGTACATCAAAAGTTCAACCCATTTTGCCCTATCTAGCTTAGTTTTCGAGATATTTCGATTTTTGTGAAATTTTGAACTTTTTCCCAAAATCTGAATCTGCGAGTGATATAACGTCCTTCTGCGATCGAAAACAGCACGTAGAGATGGTAAATGAAGCGTATCAGCCCCAAGAACGGAAAAATCGAATGAAATAATCTTGAGAGAGGTTTGTATTTGTCCAGAAACGAGTCGATGCGAAGTTCGTTTCGACAACTAAGGACATTTTGGATTTTGCAATAAAAAAGTTCTGTTCTCCCCACCAGTGGATAGATAAGCCCCTGTAGAGCGTTTTCATACAGTACATCAAAAGTTCAACCCATTTTGCTCTATCTAGCTTAGTTTTCGAGATATTTCGATTTTTGTGAAATTTTTCAAAAAAAAAAATTGAACGAGAGGTTTTTATCAGTCCATAAACGAGTCGATTTCTTGCAGAGATAAGTTTGGTCCAGAAATGAATTTCCTCTGTTTGCGATGCGGTATTTATTTTCGTCTTTTCAGAGGGAACTCTTTTCACCAGTTACGAATGCATGGCCTACTATTGTGTTCGTTCATCACTCATGCATGCACTGCCTCTAAGGAGGCTTGAGAGACAGAGACACATTTTTTAGGTACTTCAAGGCATGAACGCATTACGATATACATGATGACTAGCAGTGGTCCAAGAATTGAACCTTGCGGAACACCAAGAATAATTTTTCTCGCCGAACGCACGCAGAAACAAAAAACAAATTATAATATAAATAATATATTTTGACTTTGGGTAAAAACAACCTAGTTGAAAGAATTGAACCACCATATCTACTGAAACAATAAATAACTTGAATCATAGTTACAAAAGTATGCTAAAACTATAACTAAACTTAATTACGAACTAAATATCACTTTCGACGAAAAATACATATTCCTTGGACACAATTACCCTCCGCACTGGGGTAGATGCGGCAAAACACAAAATATCACCGGTCCTTCCACTCTACAGGGTGAGTGAAACTCGAGGAACAATATATTTTTCACTATCATTATCAGTAGGCATACAGCGTTTATCAAAAAGGAGCCATAAAATAAATCTCTACTTGAGTAGAGGGAAATGAAAAAAAAAGCGAAGGTGTGATGTATATTCGCACTCTTTTTGGTAAACCCTGTATAAAACCCATCCTTCAACAGCCACAAACTTAAGTAAGAAGTAGAAGAGTCAATTCATAGGTATCAGTCTCTCCAGATAACTAGACTTTGCACATATATACAGGGGGTATTCGAGAAGCTGTTCTCGGCTACTAGATTCGATCAGAATTAGGTCAGTCGGAACGAGCTCGACAGAGACATCGTGGGAACGCAATAAATCTTTGGTTAAACCACTCTTCTAGCGGAAAATAATTCAATTCGTTTACCCGAAACAGTATCAGCAATATCAGTGTTCCCTAAACCGTCTCGAAGAATTTCACCCCGATTGACCAATGTCTGTTTCACCAAAGTCAATCCTCTTTATGTGTGATGATGACATCGTTGTAGTCCTCCTTGGGCTGGTCCTTGTCGCCCCATCCCCAGATCTCGTGTGATCCATCGCCCGTCCTTTCTACCCGTTTCTTGATCATTTCTTCGGAGACGGTTTTGAGGTCGTAGGCCCAGCCGATCTTGGCGAAGAAGTCGATGAAAGCGGCGGAGAAGTTGACGCTGTATTTGCCGAGTTCCGAGGTCTTGTAGTCCCAGGGGAAGGTGTGGTGGTAGTTGTGCCACCCCTCGCCTAGAGCCAGGATGGAGACTGTCAAGTTTTCGGCGGGGTTGATATACCTGAAAAGCGAAAAACGGATTTACAAATCGGGATATTTTAGCACAAGGGGCATCTGATTGAAAGTGCCTTTCAAACACTTCAGTTGGAGCATTGAAATCAGTTTTCTCTTAGCCAGCTGCAAAACAAAGGCAGTCTTCAATATTATCAAGTAAAAAACAGTCGAAATGTGATTCATTGTCTTATGGACAGAGTGATAAGTGAAGGGGGGTGATCTGGTCTTCAAAAAGTAACAATTAACCGAGTACAGAGTCGGTCTTCAATAATAAAGAGGGGTGTTCCTCAAGGATCTGTACTTGGACCCCTACTTATTGTCATATATGCCAAAGAGTTTTTGAACTACTTCAGATGATTCTAATTTCCATGAAACATATCAGACAAATTTGGGTGATTGATGACCTGTTTATTTTGTGGAAATTCATGATCACTGTGATGAAATGAATGAAAAACACTTTTGTCGAATTTCCACTGGATATTTATAATGGGATAAAACCCGAAACCGGTCGAATTTGAAATTCGATTTTCTGCAATTTTTCAAAAGTGTGTCGTGTGGAATCGATGGCGTAGAGTACGGGAAAAATTGTGAAAAAATTCCAGAACTTTGGAAAGTATTTTTTTTGCGGTTATATGGATTAGGATACCGGATTGGCCGTTCGGAGGTGACCTGCGGCCGCCAGGTATTTTTCAAAATTTTTTCCATATCATATTCGTAGAATTCAATGTTTTTTGTATAGTTTCATCGAATTTCAAAGCGATCGCTGGTCGAACATAGTTTCTGTAGGCGTTTCAACGAACGTCTGCATTTTCAAACGGGTCGAATTTGGAATTCGATTTTTTGCAATTTTTCAAAAGTGTGTCGTGTGCAATCGATGGCGTAGAGTACGGGAAAAATTGTGAAAAATTTCTAAAACTTTCCAAGGTATTTTTTTTGCGGTTATAAGGGTTAGGATACCGGATTGGCCGTTCGGAGATGACCTGCGCCCGCCAGATATTTTTCTTATTTTTTTCCATATCATATTCGTAAATTTCAATGTTTTTTGTATAGTTTCATCGAATTTCAAAGCGATCGCTGATCGAACATAGTTTCTGTAGGCGTTTCAACGAACGTCTGCATTTTCAAACGGGTCAAATTTGAAATTAGATTTTTTGTAAATTTTCAAAGATGTGTCGTATGGAATCGATGGCGTAGAATACGGAAAAAATCTTAACAAAATTCCAGAACCACCGGAACAATTTTTTTTTAGTTATATTGCTTAGGATACCGGATCCTAGCACACCTTGTACTTATTCGCATTTTCCGACCATAAGGAGACAAATTCGTTAATTGCATGTCTTTATAGAAAGAAAGCTTAGGAAATTTCCTACAAGATGACCATATTGTTGGTTTGGAAAACATGTCGCGTGTAGGTGTTATGTGCGGTTATGTGCGAACGGATCGGAAAAAATTGTAAAGTATTGAAGCAACTATTAGTTCCATCTTTGCTATGAAATATCGAGCTGGTCTACTGAAAGAGTTAGAATATTTGCTGGAAAAAACAATGTCAAACAGATAGAAACTCATTCATAGCATTGTTAATGCTCACGGTGTCAAGTCATTTACAGGGTGGCCCATTGAAACGTACCGCAAGGCATTACAGAGTGGGAAAGAATTTTTCGGTCAAAACGAAAAACACGTCAAGATTATTTGTCAGTGGGACAAATTTTGATACAAAAAGCATGACAGTAAATTGAAATCAACTATAACTGAAGACAATGCAGAATCTAGATAAGGAATACTGTTTTTTTTTTATTTAAAAGCTGGCAAAACTGATGGAAATTTCTAACGAAATGGTTTCAGAGTTGTATCATAATGAAATTCAGCGTAAGGACTGCGATCCAAAATACTATGGGCAGACGAGAAGATCTATAAAAATAAGAGACAAAGAACATTCAGCACATCATGTTTTGCTACAAAATTATTCCATAGACCTTAGTTCTTCAAGATTACCTACTGGGGCAAATTAACAATAGCAAGCAGTTGGACTTGCAGTTGGATTTTTGAGGGTTGCACGTAGGGGTGCAAACGGTTGACGGATATAACAATTTTAACATTTTTTTTTTTAACAAATTTTAACAATAACAATTTTAACACGTTGTCTAACTTTCAGTTTCTGCCACCTTTTTATTATCTAGGAAATTTCCGGTATATTAAAAAATTTATCATTTCCATAAAACTGTTGACTATTGAAGCGTTCCTCACCATTCTCCTTTTTCTTAATTACTCAGTTTCGACTCGATAATTATATGTTTTTCTTGGGATTTTTTTTATGATTTTAGCAATATATTTCAAATTTCTGATGTGTTTGGTATAAAGTTGAATAGTATTATTAAGCATTTAAGAAAGGAATTTTAATCGACTTTTACAGTACATAAATGACGCCAAATAACTCATTTGAATCGATGTAGGCAGTACTTGATGAGAAGTGATATTAATGTTCATAATAAAACTGTAGCTTTCGTATACAGATGTGTCTATTGAAGTCATAAAAAAAGCAAAGAATGCATATTACAAAAATCGTTAAATCAACTCTAAGAATAAAACAAGTGAGAACTGGAGGATAATAAATGTATTAAGAGGCGAAAATAACTTATAAACTGCAAATATTGATATTAATTATCCCTGATATCCCAAATAACTTTTACTGCTCCGTTTTACTGACGTCCAAAATTAATACTGAAGTAGATTACTCCGATTAACTGAGTTTTATTAGTGTTACACAACATTTTCATCTCGAAGACACAAGCATTCGTGAGCTGAAAGATAAAATAAGAAATAAGAGCTCATCCTTCATGGACCTGACGATGTTGTACTTCTCTCACATCAGCAGAGGTAATTGACATATCTTCAGAATGGAAAAGTTTCCTTCCTGCTTGAAGCTAGCAACTGTAATTCCCTTGTATGAAAATGGTGAATCAGACGATCCCACAAATTTTCGACCAAGTTTTTTATTATCAACATCATCCAATATGCCGGAAATGTGTTCATAGTGCAAAAGTCTCGATAGGAATACCACCGGGGTCAGTTTTGGGCCCGTTCATATTTTTATTGTATGTAAATGACTAGCAAATGCTTGTATTTATTCTCGGTTTAGTTGTAATCAAGCAATTGTGTGACTTCAATTTCCTATGTTTTAATTCGAATAATACGAATACAGTCACTTTTTTGCTCGATTATGATAATTTTTACTTGGAAAACCACATTTTAGTAAACAAAGTACAAAGTCTCTTGATGTAATTATAGACAATAAGTTGAAATTTACTGAGCATGTAACGACCCTGATTAAAAAAACTATAGCGCTTTGCCAAAAAAAATGTCTAAAAGAAACGAAATTCCCCACAGCTAAAAGGGTTTACTTTCCTGTAATTGCCTTTTCAGGTATTCTAATCAAATGAAGTGAATGATAAGCAGTAACAATGTTTTCAATACATGAAATGTCCATTAAACTTCTTACAGCGTAAATGCTTGTCAATTTTTTCAAAGTTAGTTTTTGATCCATTTGAAACCCAAGATATTTGATTGATTCATTTTGATTTATAGGCAGTTGTTGTTTATGTGTGAAATAGAAATGTTGCGCTTGATTTGTATTCAGTTTTGATTTATTTGTCAACCATTCATTAGCATTCGATTCTGCTTCCTCCAATTCATTGACTAATGCCTCATAGTTTTTATTTTGTGGAGATAAGGATGTATCAGCAAGTTGCGTAATCTAAGACTCATCATGAGTCGTAAAATCAATCACGTAAATCAAGTATAAAATTGGGCCAATTAGATGGCCTACAAAATCATCAGATCTCACTATTTTCTATGGGGAACATTGAAAAATATGATTTACGCTGGCGGACAGATAGAAAATGTGGAGGATTTTGAATGCTTTCGCAACAATGCAGCAAAGGGCCATAAATAATAGGAAAAAACGAGTTCAAAAATGTCTCGAAATGGAAGGATTCCAATTTGAACATGTACTGCGCCATCAATTTTTTTGTGTCTGTATATTACTTCATTTCAATTTTCATTACATCATTGAATAGGTCTCTATAATACGCAACTTTGCCACAATTTAACCGACACTCTGTCTCTTATAGTTTACGAGATCCCCATGTACAGAAACGAATTTGAATAGCGCTGCATATCGCCTGATTTGCTGTTAAAAAAAATTATTCGTCATTTTCGTTAAGTTTAACTTGTGAGTTTTTTATTCAACCCCCTCTCTTGACATAAGCCATGCTCATGAGTTGGTAACAACGAAACAGCGTTATCCACGGATGTTGAGCTCTTGGAATTGAATCGAAAATACTCTATTCATTTTAGATTCGGTTTGCGTTCCTCTTAACGCACGAGAAATTTGTTTGAGCCTTGGGTTGGTCACAACAACGAATAGTTGTCTACCTGTCAATGTCATAGATAATCATCTACCTTCGGATTCCATGGCTCGTTTCAAATTAGATGTAGATGTCACAAGTAACTTTTAATTCAAATAAGGCCCGTTTGATTGAAACTCACCTATCATATGGTTTGTGCCCGTAGAGATGTGCGGCAGAGTTAACCAGCCAAGTGGCGTTCAGCGTCAGCACGTATCTGAAGATGTTGATGCAGAAGGCGTTGACGAAGCTCTCGTTCCAGAAGTACATGGGGGCGGAGGTGGGCAACAGAAAGCACACCACCGGCATCAGGATCAGGTAGTGCTTATCTTGGAATTGGAGGATGGGGTCTTCTTCGAGATCCGACATGTCGATGCCCTTGCCTCGGCTCCTGACCTCGGGATGCTTGCGGCAGAGCAGCCAACCGACGTGGGAGAAGAAGAAGCCGCGCTTGGCGTTGTGCGGGTCGGCGTCGGTTTCGCTGAATTTGTGGTGGACGCGGTGATCGCGAGCCCATTCTATAACCGAGTTCTGGAAAAAAATAACCAAATTAAAATAACAGATGCACACGACCGTTGCGGATCGATTCCCAGGACGGAGATTTCCGTAAACAACAACATACAGCGTGATTTTCGGTATCGTCGTAATCGAAGCATTCATACTTATTGTAACGATTTCGAGACCGGGCCTGTTCATCCAATTAATAATGCACACTCGACAAATAAACAAGTCCTCTCGCGAACACATCAGTCCCGCGTAGAAGAAACGCGAACTTCCTAAGAAACGAAATGGAAGATTCGAGAGACATCTGACTGGATCGACGTGCAGTCCCGATTGATCGAGAACTGAAATTGCGAGTATATAAGGCGCTGGACAGCGGATACTCAGATATAGTCACAGAGAGTTACAAATATAGTTCGAGAGTTCGCAGATAGATAGCCATAATAGAAATAAATTGGAATAGAATATGTTTTAGTTGAATGATTGTTAAAGTAGTGTTTTAAATAAATTAGCAAAATTGGTTTAGTGCAGTTTTACTACATTCTGCTTCTGCGGTCGAAGTTAGAAAAACAGCTGTCGTTCTTTGGAATTCCTTCCTGACGTTTCGCCAGCGCGAGTGGCCGGCTTCCTCAGAGTTCTGTGCATCTTGCAACCTTCGACAGGAAGAAATTCCAAAGATCGACGTCCATTCACCCGGAAAACAACAGCTATTTTTTATTCATACTCATTGTTGAATATACGCAGAAAAACTCTCATGACCATACCTAAACATCATAGACGATAATACGAGAACTCTTTTTCTTGCCGAATCGCTAAGGAATATAATAAAATATCTGAGAATCCTTTCTCTAACCTGTTTCAAGAAACAAATATCTAGCACTGTCTTCAATGACCACAATTTGATTATATATGTATACTGTTTCATCACTCAGTGAATATAAGTTGTTCCTTCAAAGTAAGGATCTTTGCACATGTGTCTTACAGATATAACTCAATATCTGTCGTGGTATTAGCCAGAGAAGTAGTTGTTTTCTGTCAGACACATGCCATACATACTATACAAAGTTATAGTTACTTCCTAAAGGATTGTTATCGACTGCTTCACAGTCACTTGGACATATGTGTATATTCATGTATACATATAATTCTTTTTCACTTATACACTTATCCATGGACTTACTATGGAATTTTGTTGAAATAATTAAAATTGATTTTGAATTTTATATCCAGCCGCGCGCGGAAGACCAGTACTTTACCGATCTTGTGCCTATTGAGCTACCCCGTTTTTTTCTATGATATTGCATATTGTTTTTGTTGGAATTGTCAAAAAATTATATTATTATTATTACTATTCGGTATGGATGGCCACGGGTTGAAATGCAAGTAATTCTGCGTAAAATCCTTCGGGCCAAGTAGAGTTTTGGGCATTTTAATCCGTCCTCCGCGCTTGAGAGAAGCCTGTGGAGTTCAAAGAGTGGATCTCGATATTTAGTCCGTTTTTCCTCCTCTTTTCATACATCAGGCTTATTGGCTAGTATTTTCCTGAGGGTGGGGAATGCTTAGTTCCAATTCGGCACTTCTCATTCTCCACAACAGACTCAATCATCGCCGGAGCATAAAGCAACACCAGTGTCACGTCTATACCGTACGAGTGTCGGAAATGGTAGTACAATACTCGAAGCGCCGCGTTATGCCTGTAGATATAGGCCGAGAACGCTTATGCTGGACAAATGCATTATGGTCTCATCTGCATCTCAGTCGATAATCGATCCAGGCCATAGAAATGTTACGCTTATACTGCACGGAGTCCTGCGTGATGCATCTGTCACTCAGCTGGTCATCCTTGCAGCCAGCAACCCCCTTCTTTGCTCCTCTTTGCTCATATATCCGTTTATACACCGGCTCAAGTGCGGAGAGTATTCGCATGTATAAGATGCGGTTAAACATCCTATAACCTGCGTTTAAGCATGTTATCGCTCTGTAGTTCTTCGGATCACACAAATCTCCGTTTTTGGGGATTAGCACGGTTCGCCCCTTTACAAACCAATCCGAAAACTGCTGCTCCCATCTAGTAATGAGTTTTAAAATCTTGCTAGATGGTGGTGGATACATGGAAATTTTTTCCACCAATAGTTATTCAGCTCAGCTCAGCCTTTGAGGGCCTGTCGAACTTCTTCCGGAGTTTTCGGTCGTGTATCCATTTTTCTTCGCTTTTGACGTTTTGTCTAGACGTGCGGTAGGCTTCTTCAGAATATTACGAGTGAAAGGGTTGGGATCCAGGTATTGTTCAATTTTATGGAGTCTTCAATTTTGTTAAAGTTGTTTTTATGCTTTCTGATCTCGATTGCCTCCCTGACGAGTCTTGCAAGGTAAGAGGAAGTAGTTGCTAAGACTTATTTGTTTCTTCAAATTTTATGCGGTGGTCAGTTTTTGTGAGTCTGTCCCAATCACAATTAGCTTTATGCTTGGAGATCCGATATACACGCTTCCACAAGTGCAAGGAATGCAATAAACCCCTGAGATATTCCTGGATTTTTCTCGTGGGTCTGTAAATGGTTTTGATGTTCTCTTTCTGGCCTATTCTGTCAGTTATCCTGGGTGTGTAGTGTAAGAATGCTTAACCTATTGGACGTCCTCTTTTCTATTGTATGCTGTGGGTTGCATCCCTTGTCTGATTTCACGTTTTGCTTATCCGTTAGCCACAACAGTGTTTTCCAGATGCTATAGTTCGCGTATATGATCTTTCAATAAACTCTCTTTATTTTTTCATTCACAAATTGATTCTCAACAAACGCTCATGAAAAGTCATGAGCAGAATTGTTATTCCATGAAAAAACAGAATTGTCATTTCATGAAAAAACTGAATTGTTATTTAAAAAAAAAAAGTTTTTCTATTTCCTGTTGATACACAAATCCAAAAGAAGAGCAAAAAAATTGAACCATTATAAAGTATAATCGTAAATATCACCAAGAATAATTTAAAGTCATTAACACATTGACATTTGGTTTGCAGATTGGATTAGCTTCTTATTTAATACCAAAGCATATTGAGAAATCGTCATACGTTGTAATCTTCGTCGATGGCATAATAATAATGTTAACTCCCGATAACTGACGTCGGTAACTTGATCTTCAGAATGTCAATCGATGATTTCAATAAACGAGCGAACAATAAGAATATAAATACTCGCAGTCGCATGATAATAATTACAAAACAACTATTGAAGTTCGATTGTTCTGAATGAGATATTCCGGTCGGATGACTAGAACGGTGTTTTTTTTTAACGGAATAACTTATGAGCTGAAGTACGTCAAAAGGTTCGTTAGTCAGTTCTGGGAATTTTGCGAATTGATTATGACATACGAGGAAGTATTGATATCTAGTTAGCCTAGACCAGTTCCCTGCATAAACAAAATATTGCGTTACCATAGCAACGAACAATCAGTTATTAGAAGTGTCAGTGTAAAGTTTGACGTCAAAAAAGTTAACCAGAGTTACGCAATAAATTAAAAGAAAGAATATGTCCACCGAAATTGTGAAAATCGAAAAATTGGAGCCATCATCAAGTACCTGTATTTAAAAGGGTTAAGAGGTAAGCAGATTTACGAAGATATGCTTAATACCTTTGGTGAAAAATTTGACTGCAAGCTTCAAAAGAGGTAAATTTTCCATTGAAGTTGATGACCGATCGGGAAGGCCAGTTTCTGTGTCAGTCCCCGAAAATATCGATACAGTTCATAACATGATTTTAACAGACCGTCGAATTGGGCTAAAACGGATATCTGAAGCACTGAATATTTCATACGAACGCGTTCATCATAGAGTTCACGTCAATTTGGACATGAGAAAAATTGCCGCAAAATGGATCCCCAAATGTTTGAATGTTGACCAAAAGCGTGCAAGGGTAGTAGCATCGCGTTCGATCTGTGCTCGATTTGAAAACGATGTAGACTTCTTAAACCGAATTGTTACTATGAATGAGACTTGGGTACATTTCTACGATCCAGAAACAAAGCAACAATCGATGGAATGGCGACACTCCAGTTTTCCAAGACCTAAGAAGTTTCGTGTCCAAAAATCTGCTGGAAAGGTTCTTGCTTCAGTTTTTTGGGATTGCCATGGAGTAATCATGGTTGATTTTTTGGATAAGGGTAGAACAATAACTGGAGATTACTATTCGACATTACTGACAACTCTACGGGAAAAAATTTAAGAGAAAAGACGCGGAAAGCTATCCAAAGGTGTTTTGTTTTTGCAGGACAACGCCCCTGCACACAAATCTCATGTTGCGATGCAAAAAATTCGTGATTTAGGGTTTGAATTACTAGAACACCCCTCTGATTCACCCTGATTTGGCTCCGTCCGACTATCACCTCTTTCCTCAACTGAAAAAAGTTTTGAAGGTCGTAAAGAGGAGGTAATAAAAGCTGTGGAGGTCTGATTTGCAGAGCAAGAAGAAACATTTTTTTTGAAAGGTCTAGAGACGTTGCAGGTTCGCTGTAATAAATGTATCCAATTAACAGGAGAATATGTTGTGTAATAAAATATTTTGACATTGAAATTTTGTTTGATTCTATAGTATTTTTCAATATATCCTCGTACAAGGTGTTTGAATTCATTAATTTAATTAGCTGGAAAACAGACGGTCTATTTTACTTTCAGTCGATTCTTCAATACATCTTCCCTTTATTTCAATATCGTTAATTTTGATGATTGTTCTCTTTATCTACATTCCTGTAACAACAGATAGAATTTTTTCAAGTTTTTTACAATTTCTCTAACATCGTTTTGTTACGGTATCTGTTCTTGCGGATACCGAATAGCAAATTTATCACATATTCTCAAGATCTCTTACTTTAACAAACGAGCTGCATGGCTAATTATAATACCTATTTTTAAGAGTGGTGATGTGGATGATCCTTAAAGTTTTCGACCAATATCCCTTTCATCCATCATATCAAAGGTTATTGAGACCATTATTCAAAAAAGACTATTACAATTCCTAAAAAATAATAAATTATTATCATGCATGCAACTTGGACTTCAGTCATCGACCAACACTAACGATGCAGTTTTTAATCTATCTAAAACTGAATCATGGTGAAGCTGTTGGAGCAGTATTTTGTGATTTCTCAAAGGCCTTTGATTGTGTGAATCATGAAATACTGCTCAAAAAATTGTTCCGTTATGGGATCAGAGGTAAGACCGGAAAGGATCACTACCGCAAGGATCACTACTCGGCCCTATTCTCTTTCTATTGTATTTGAATGACTTAGCGAATATCGATATTTCAGGGAAATTCATAATGTTCACCTAAAACTGACAGAGAGTGTAAATAAACTAGCAAATTATAGTCAAGTGCCTTTTTACTACACTATTTTACACTGGATGTTTTACGTAATCGGCGATTATAATGGGCAATAATTCTATAATTTCAAATGAATAGGAATATTATTCAGACATTTGACTATCCTGTAGTCCAAAAACTAACCCTACACTTTTGATCGTTTTACCACAAAATGACTGAAATATTTTTGACTCACCTCGAATGCTAGAGTGTTAAATGCTGTCAGCAAAACTTTCAGCGGCCATTTGGCTTTGTACGAACGGTGTGCCCAAAGTCTGTGTGCTCCTGCCGTCACGCCCAATCCACCAATTTGATATAATATGATAGCTGGAATGAAATTTTTTTTATATATTTTCACATAAACACCAAAAACA
This sequence comes from Chrysolina americana, assembly GCA_958502065.1. Taxonomy (NCBI): domain Eukaryota; kingdom Metazoa; phylum Arthropoda; class Insecta; order Coleoptera; family Chrysomelidae; genus Chrysolina; species Chrysolina americana. The sequence goes on from OY293414.1 coordinate 88,717,011, forward strand.
TAATAGGAAAGTGTGTTAATGCAGAAGAGAGTTCAGTATATGTCCAAGGAAGACTTGCTGTTGATGATCCCGATGTCCGTGAGGCAAATATCGATAGGTTTCATATCTGGGGATCTAGCTGGCCACAGCCGTAGTCCTAGTAGGCATGCATATATAGTTGATTTTTATTTTATCAGTTCATTTCTTTTTTATTGATGAGTTTAATTGCTATCCAGTAATTTCTTTTCCAAAGCATTACTGAAGGCATTTTTAAAAGCCAATTAGAAGCGATGAAAATCCCATTTTTGACGTTGATAAAAAGGCAGTAAAACGGCCGATTTTTTTATTTTTTGAAGATGTCTCAAAAATGGGATTTGAATTTGTGCGGTTGGTGGTGGGTCAGAAAATATTTTATTTCAGTCCAATTAACAACTTGTCATGATTGAAAGGCATTGTCGGGTCGTTAGAGGTTCGGCCGATTTTTCCATTTATTTAAGTGATCTCTAAAATGGGATTTGAATTGGCGCGATTAGTGTGGGTCAGAAAACAGTCATTTCAGTCCAATTTACAAGTTTTCATGATTGAAAGTCATTGTAGGGTCGTCAGAGGCGTTCGGCAAATTTTTTTATTTTTTGAAGTTGTCTCAAAAATTGGATTTAAGTTGGCGCGATTGGTGGTGGGTCAGAAAACATTCACTTCAGTCCAATTCAGAAGTTTTCATGATTGAAAGTCATTGTAGGGTCGTCAGAGGCGTTCGGCAAATTTTTTTATTTTTTGAAGTTGTCTCAAAAATTGGATTTAAGTTGGCGCGATTGGTGGTAGGTCAGAAAACATTCATTTCAGTCCAATTCAGAAGTTTTCATGATTGAAAGTCATTGTAGGGTCGTTAGAGGTTCGGCCGATTTTTCCATTTATTTAAGTGATCTCTAAAATGGGATTTGAATTGGCGCGATTAGTGTGGGTCAGAAAACAGTCATTTCAGTCCAATTTACAAGTTTTCATGATTGAAAGTCATTGTAGGGTCGTCAGAGGCGTTCGGCAAATTTTTTTATTTTTTGAAGTTGTCTCTAAAATGGGATTTGAGTTGGCGCGATTGGTGGTGGGTCAGAAAACATTCACTTCAGTCCAATTCAGAAGTTTTCATGATTGAAAGTCATTGTAGGGTCGTCAGAGGCGTTCGGCAAATTTTTTTATTTTTTGAAGTTGTCTCAAAAATTGGATTTAAGTTGGCGCGATTGGTGGTGGGTCAGAAAACATTCACTTCAGTCCAATTCAGAAGTTTTCATGATTGAAAGTCATTGTAGGGTCGTCAGAGGCGTTCGGCAAATTTTTTTATTTTTTGAAGTTGTCTCAAAAATTGGATTTAAGTTGGCGCGATTGGTGGTAGGTCAGAAAACATTCATTTCAGTCCAATTCAGAAGTTTTCATGATTGAAAGTCATTGTAGGGTCGTCAGAGGCGTTCGGCAAATTTTTTTATTTTTTGAAGTTGTCTCAAAAATTGGATTTAAGTTGGCGCGATTGGTGGTGGGTCAGAAAACATTCACTTCAGTCCAATTCAGAAGTTTTCATGATTGAAAGTCATTGTCTGGTCGTCAGAGACGTTCAGCAATTTTTTTTATTTTTTGAAGTGGTCTCAAAAATAGTATTCGAGTTGGCGCGATTGGTGGTGGGTCAGAAAACATTCACTTCAGTCCAATTCAGAAGTTTTCATGATTGAAAGTCATTGTAGGGTCGTCAGAGGCGTTCGGCAAATTTTTTTATTTTTTGAAGTTGTCTCAAAAATTGGATTTAAGTTGGCGCGATTGGTGGTAGGTCAGAAAACATTCATTTCAGTCCAATTCAGAAGTTTTCATGATTGAAAGTCATTGTAGGGTCGTCAGAGGCGTTCGGCAAATTTTTTTATTTTTTGAAGTTGTCTCAAAAATTGGATTTAAGTTGGCGCGATTGGTGGTGGGTCAGAAAACATTCACTTCAGTCCAATTCAGAAGTTTTCATGATTGAAAGTCATTGTCTGGTCGTCAGAGACGTTCAGCAATTTTTTTTATTTTTTGAAGTGGTCTCAAAAATAGTATTCGAGTTGGCGCGATTGGTGGTGGGTCAGAAAACATTCATTTCAGTCCAATTCACAAGTTTTCATGATTGAAAGTCATTGTCTGGTCGTCAGAGACGTTCAGCAATTTTTTTTATTTTTTGAAGTGGTCTCAAAAATAGGATTTGAGGCGCGATTGGTGGTGTCCAATTTACAAGGAGTTTACAATAGACGACATTGACATTTTTGGTCTTTTTAAAGTCCACATATGGTGCTCGAAATTGAAAATCAAGTACAAATTCGAAGGAGTGCGTCATTGGGAGTTTGTTGTGTGTTCATAAATAAATGGTGATAGTTAAAGAATTCGAAATTGTGTTATCCGTAATAAATATGGTAGTCATGAAAACACGACACGCAGTGTGTACATTCTGTCAAGGACCAATCCAAGATCAACGATGACAACAGATCCGGGGCAAGGATTTTGGCTATGCACACATATATTGGAAAGTGCGTCTTTTGTTTACGCGAGAGTAATAGATAATATATTCCATTATTATAAAAGCAAGCCTATCAACGCTATCAACTAATAACTAGAATCACTTGAACCGCAGTTTTGTCGTTGATTCAGTGACGTATTCTCAAAATATATTAATGAAACTGCAGCATATCCCATATTCTTTTTAAATAATGTTAATTTGCTCGGCACAGTAATATAGTTATTTATGTATCAAAGGAATTAATTATAAGGGCTTTAATTACCGTCTGAGATGCAGAAATGTCAATTTTTTTTTGACAGTTATACAAAAAAGTTATTTATTCAGGGGTCAAATTTTAGGATGCGACGAAATAACTGTCGACCAGTTTATTTCCCATTCATCAAGCCGTTTACAATAATTAATAACTGATTAGTCTGCGGTGTCAAGTTCATAGAAAACACTTCGACTCCTCCAGCAAGGTCGAGCTGGGCACCAGTTAGTCTGTCCCGAAATCGTTGCGATTTCATTAAACTATTTTTATCGGTCGTACGTTGTTGAGAACGAATAAACGTTCTCGTCGGGCAATCAACATTAATCTCGTCACGCAATGGGGATCTTGCGAGTTCGTGAAACTGCATGCGACTGCGGAGTGTTTTCCAACAGGTTATCTCCCAACGATAGAATTGTTTGGATGTTACCCAACGGACGAACCACTGAGGTCAGCACTAATAGCGTTGCCCTGGCAACACGCAATTTTGCACAAATCGATACAGTTTTCGAAATTTTCTCGAAAACAAATCGAAATTCTCGATCGTCAATGATGAACTAGTCACCATGACAATGCAATGCTCTTGTTTATTATTATTAGTTGTTTTGAAATGTTGGGCTGCGATATTCTTACTATTGTGCCTGGGATCCATCCTGATCAATGTGTTGTTAGGAAAACATATTATCGATGTCATTCGCTACCAAGTTTGAGTGGAACAAAATTAAAGTTAATACGATGGAAAGTAAACCTCGAGTGGTATTTAGTGAGATAATTTAACGAATCAAATAAATGAATTATTAAACAAAAGTGAATAGAACATAATTTATTAAATTCAATCATTAATTAAAAAAAAAGTACATTTAAATGATGTACAATTAGTGAAAGTACAGTTTTGGTATACAATCCTACCCGACGAAGACTGCTGAATTTGATTATTTTCCTCTCTTAGATTTGTCACTAAAGTGGAATGATGCTGTGAGTCTAACTGAAGATACGGCTTCAGAGAATTGGCGTTTGAATGTCCGGTCAGCTTGATAATTTGTTGTTCTGAGACTCCTGCTTTGGCAAGAGTAGAAATAGTGCTAGCCCTATGGGAGTGATTAGTAATTTTATTTTTCAGATCTAGACCAATTTTTTCTGCAGAAATTCTGGTACACTTTGAAATTTCGTTTACACCAATGGGCACATTTTTGTAGCATCCCTTGGCATTTTCATTTTTCCAAAACGGATTTGGTGTTAGAAACAATCTATCTGAAGAAGAAATGTTTCGTTTTTCTAGAAGCATTTTCAACAATCTTACACGTTCGGATTTTCTTCATTATTTGTAGTCAACCACTTACTTTCACTGCTCCTTTTATCTCCACCTTAAGCTGTTTTAGAAAAGACCGTGTTGTACTCCACTCTGCCTGTCAATGTTCCATTATTGTATTTTTCGGTTTTGACATAATAAATTTCACACTGCGCACTTTCACCACCTCTCCAGGCTGATTCAAAAGCGGCGATATGAGAAAGTTTTTTTTGAAGTCCCATTGGAGTATTTTCATCCCACTGCTCTGCCATTTTTATGACTTCTTTACTTAATGCTATAGAACCTTGTCTTCTTTTATAGTATAGATATATTAGGAGATGTTGAGCTAAAACCTCAAATTAAATTGGGCCCTTCTGATTTTTTAGATTCTAGGAGGTTTTGGGGTACCGAATAAGTCTAGCAACTTTTCATAAAAGTACGGGCACGGATTTTCGAAATTTTGGGACTTGAAACTCAAAAATATTTTGAATCGCGAATAACTCGAAAACCATGAGGAATTCGAAAAAAACTGCCTTGACAAAAAATGTAAAGCACAAAATTCTTTACAAAAAAGTATCCTAGGTATTTTTTCCTAACCTCAAAATTTTCACCTTAAAACATTTTTAGGGACCAATTTGTAGAAAATTTTGTGCTCTACATTTTTTGCTTCGGGTCTTTGAAAATTTGCATTGCCAAAACGTGACATTTTGAAATTTATTTGGAATGAAGTTGTCAAACTCAATCGTGTTGCATAGTGATTGATAATTGCACTCAATGCAATCATCAGTTGTAATATCACAAGAGAGTGAGAATAAAGTGAAAATAATTAGACAGATTTTTCGAAAATTTGTTGCCAAATGGCAAATGTTGTTTTGTCCTGGAGGATTCCGTAACATTGTTTTGTTCTGTTGGATTGAAAGCTATTGCTGTCTCTCTGTCCCTAGGTTATCAATTGAAACTTTCCAAATTGACACGTTAATCAAAATAGTATTCTTACATGCATTTTCGTTGATTTTCTCAAAATTTCATCGGATGATAATGTACTAAACCGTTTTCGAATCATTTTTCACTTTTCATGCAAACTGATGACAGACGTCAGATCAAAAGTATCAGTTGTCACATAATAACAACAAAAAATTCCCGCGGCAATTTTCAAGGTAGAAAATTCCCATTATAATAATGCTGTGATTGGCCTGAACGTACATGAATGCTTTGAATTGATGGTTTCGATTGGTTGCAAGAATTGTCAAAAAATAGGGTAAAGTTGACATGATTGGGTGAAATATGACACAAAATGACAAAATTTGAATGGTTGTTAGAACTGCCATGAAATTTTCCCAAGAACACGGCACAAGTACTTGCGAGGAGTTTATTACAACAGCCTGCTCGCCACATATAATAATAATAATATGACGAATGCTCTCTGCAGGTGTTCCGGTGTCTAAAGGAATGAATGAGTGAAGAGGGGTCGCTGGTTGTAAAAAACCCCGAACATGGGAATAAGAGGCCCAGCACATAGTTTATTGAAAAGTTATTTGAAAAAGCGAAGCTAAAAGTCCAGAATTGATGAGAAAACGAGCGAAACGAGAAGTGACATATGGTGTGCCTCAAGGGTCGGTGTTGGGTCCGTTGCTATTCACAATCTACATGATCGCCTTATTTTCATTGGAGAAAGAGAGCCAGATCATCAGCTTCGCCAATGATACTGTAATTATTTATCTAAAAGTCGTGTCGAACCATATAAATTTCTTTTACAATATATGATCAGAAAATGACATTAATATTTAGGAATTATGTTGATTCGTTCTTTCAGATGGAAAACTCATGTCGACTACTCAACAACTAGTTCGATGACGTTTTGTCGGCTGAGGACGCAGAACAGTTACGTTTGGAAGGTATATAAATGTTACTAAAACTTCATATCACGCCACAAATTATGAATGAATAAAAAACAGATATCGAATTATCACCATGGCGAATATGTTTCTTATAAGTATATTTGACTATTTTCAGAAAAGGAACGGAGAGGACAGAAAAACTCGATGTGATTGAACTACAACCTGAAGAAGTTCAATGGATCTTCAGATCTTAATATGTTAGTTGTATCAGAAATAAACTCAAAATGCTTCAAAGTTTGAATTTTTCATAGCCTTGTTGACGTGACGTATTTACGCATATATTTCCGTAAAACCTTATCTCTGATAAACATCATGCACACAGTTTCTGTAAAGCTCCTTTTTTGTCGGGCGCCACCTAGCTCGGTCTGTTGTTTGGAAGGATAAAAATGAGATTTATTCAATGTAGAAATATTTTTTTTAGCAGACATACTTTAAAATAATAAAACCAATGAAACGAATATTTCCGTCAAAGTCGAAATACGCACGAAGTAGAAATTATGAGGCGAATATCTGACAGAAAATAACTACTTCCCCTCACGGACATTGAGCTACACCTTTCATCCATTTGTGCGATTTTCCTCAACTTTAATCGTAATAAAACAATTCGATTCCGTTGATCGCCAGTATTCAGAATAAAAAATGAGTGGTTCAGCTGTGATGTGCCACAAGGATCAATCCTTGGCCCCCTGCTGTTTACAATATATACTTACTAGCTAACTAAGGCATTCAGACCAATTTGCATCTCATCATTCATGCTCAAAACGAGGGAAAAACTAATTAGTTGATAGAAATATTCGTGATTATGATACAGAGTATCCAATATCGAAGTACCAACACGACTATCAACCTGGAAAATCCTGTCAGACTGCGCTCCACAGTCTAGTCTACAGGATTGAAAAATCACTCGAATAAAGATAATGCACTCACAGCGTTTCTTGAAGAAGAAGAGTCAGTATGCAGATGAATCACAGATATATGACTCATTTCATCAGCAACTCTTTATTCTTCTTTTTTTCTTTCCTTATAACAAGAGTTTGCAGAACTTTTGAATAATCTTTATTTATTTTTTGAATCTTATAGGTGTATAATACATATTTGATTTTATATTCGAAGAAAATGTTCAGTTCGTCTTATATCAAAGTTTTAACATGTCTGACCTGTATATCTTACGGTACATTTCGTACATTTCCCACATTCCAGTCTATTTATACCAGATTTTGTTCATGTGGTCTATTTTGGGTTATATAAACGCCGTCATTAGGTTAAATTTGAAAATATGTTTGAATTTTCCTGAAATTGTATTTGCGTAATGTATACTGACTTGGTACTGCATACATTTCATTCAGAATAGTCAGAAAATAATATCTAAACTACAAATTCATCAAGTAAATTTGGACTAAGTATAGTGTGGAAAAAAACAACAGAAAACGCAGAAAGTCATCATTCACTCCTAATACTTTACAACAACTATTATTGCTCCATTATTGAGAATTCTATTGTAGTATCAAAGAAAATTGATTCATCTTTGATATCAACGTACGAGAAGACTTCTTGTGGATGTTTTCCATTGAGCATAGTAGCCAAAACTCTACTTAATTTGCTCTTTTCACTCATGAATAATTTAAGAATGGAATTAGAATGATTCCAATGCAAACAAAAAGTATCTCAGTAAAAACACCGACTCTTTATATGCCACTGCAAAGAAAGTGACTCGTACTGATATATCAAGTGCTGTCAAATGATTTACATATAGCCAAAACAAGACAGGGCCAGGCACTGAGCCTTGAGGTACTGCGCATAACTCTACTCGAATTATGATACTGCGTACTGCTACATACAATTACTCATCATGTTTTGACCAAAATTCACTTGATGAAATTAAGTGTGGAAAACACCGATTGAGATACGCAATCAAAGAACGAAAACCGGTTTTTGGCCAAAATAGATGAACTTCCTCGACAATGTAGGTCATGGAAAAATAAACACAGGACGCGTAAAACCCACTAACTCGTTTGATTTACGTAGTGTCTGCAAAAATATTCGGATAACAATATATTGTGATCGGACGCCAAACGTGATAATATTGGAATTGTGATGATATTTAAGACTTAATACATTGTCAAGGAAAAACTAAGCTACGGTAATTAACTTCGCAGTTTTTCATCGGTACTTCTTTCGTTCTCAAAACTTCTCATTTGTTTTTGTTGCTTTTGATTACGTTGTTACAGATTTTGTTTTTCTTTACTTTTTATTGTATATAATACTTCCAATCAAAAAACCAAATTGTGCAGGAAAAATTGAGCATTATCAGTAGCTGGACTGCCTTTCCTATAGGGTGGTTCAAATTTCGTAGAAAACTTCACATTTTCTCGGAACATGAAAATATAAAAAGTCAAAAATCTGTGTCCTAATTTTAATCTTATCAATAATTTTTAATTACGTACAATTTCGCCAATCTAACTGATATAAACCCAAGGTTTATGAAGCAGAAAAACTTTTTAATTGGCGATTTAAAAAATTGTATGTCACCTTGACTTAACAAAAAACATTTAAATTAATATAAACATTAAGATGTGTCGAAATATGTGAAATTATGTTTCAACATTCTATCTATCTTCTTGCCATCTTTGAATTAACGTTTAAGGTTAAATCGACTGATATACCATTCAAACTTTTCTTGAGATACTATTTCGTGATATCTGGCATCAGTTCATTTGATTTTTTGGTGTAGTCGGTGGATCAGCGGTCTAACGCACAGGCCGTTCGAAACCGTAGCAGTCATAGTCGGTTCGAGCCCGATGTACGTACAAGAGAATTTTTCTCATCTACTAAAAGTCCTTTGTTCCATTTAATTGTTGCAAGTGAATGAAAACGATACGGGACATTCATTTCATATATTCAAATGTGTCCTGCAAACTTCAAGTAGGCAGGTTTTTTTCTGAACGCATTTGCCCATGTCTCTTTTCAAGGGTTGATTTCAACCCTTCATTCCTCTTACGAGTAAATGGAATTGATACGTCCATTTTATTCCTTCCGGAGTCCTACCAATAACTAATTTACAGTCAACAGAATTTGTATCCTCTCAAGACAATGCTGTGTGATGGTAAATAGCACGCCTGGGTTAAGTAGGTGATAAGTTCTTAATTTTACGGCAATTTGCCGCACTGCGGGCGTGAAAATCTCATTGGCCGCCACGTAGTCCACCACACCCTGGATACAAGATGCGTGATTTATCGGCGACTTGATTTTTAGCTTCCATTTTGTGTATGCGTCGCTCATGGTTCCCAATCAGAGAGGTGTTATCGTTTTTGTCCGCTTGGGACATAATCTCAGTGACGTCATACACGGCAGAGTTGATTTGCCAGATGTCAGCCTCTTTTGTAAGAAAATCACGAATTTTCCCTTTCATCCGTGTCAATGCCAGGTGTGGCTTCAGCGGCTTGGTGTTTTTATCATTATTACACTGGAAAAGTGATATTAATGAAGAGGAGATACACTTTCATTGTCTCCCGTGCAATTTGTATTGTCAAGTCCGACTTCCTTATTTATACCTAGTTTCCGATATCATCAGTCCAAACTTGCGCACTGGTTCTTATTGGAGACTGTCCCATCGAACTGAAATGTTCAAGGATTTATCACGGCTTGATCTTCGCCTATTACGCGGGTTAATCGATAGTCATGATACGATCCCACTGCGTTGAATAAAAAAATATTTTCCGTAACGACACACGTTTCCTTGCTGCATCCCAAGTTTTTCCTAACGACCTTCGATAGAAACCTCGCCATTGATAATTAAGTCGTTGCTTACATGGTTGTACTTTGCAAATATTGATAAACCTAACCTTAAATTAACAAGGATTGTGTATAAAGCAATGAACATCAGAATAATGTTGAATTAAATTCTTCAGCCCATAAAAAGAGCTGTTTGTCTACGAACAAACATGCGATTCATTTCGAATGGTGTGGAACATGATACGGGTCATTAATTACAATTGATGAATGATACTTATTCTATAACCTAATGAATGGACTGTTATACCTGGTGAATAATAATTACTATCTACATCCTTTATTTACTGAACCGATAACAAATGGCAAATATTTGAAAACGCAGGCAGAGATAAGGTAACACTAGACAAGAAAAAAATACGAGATTAAAAAGAAATGATAAAACGTGGTTTCGGAAGGCTGTCATTCAATGTATTTACTCACGTTTTAGCACATCATAGCGGGTTTTGAAACATCTGCAAGTAGGCCTCTCAACTTGAGCCTTGTGCACACCCACATTGCTGGGTTCAGCTAAGAATGCCAGAGAATGGGTTCAATAAACTGTTCCCAAAGGAGCTCTTACTATGATGCACCAACGCAGGACATTCTGTGAAAAGGTGTCATCTTCAAGGGCACCACCTACATAGAAGGTCATCTATGGTCGCAAAAAGGGCGTCTAATCAGGTGATTGTGTCCCGTTACGAGTCCTGTCATTATATTGTAAATTGTAGGGAGGTCGTGCAGCATTTACTTCTGCTTGCGAGATGGTTGAGGCCCTACCAAGAGCCTGAAATTTGTAGCGCCCACTCCAACCTCTTCGACCATCTTGGATCCATACTGAGGCATCCATTGCCAATTGAGGGCCGTTCTCTCTGTGAATCTAGTGGTTGTTTATAAACACTTCAAATTGCACTTCGAAGTCATACTTGATCGGCCTGATATGTCGGTTTGGTTTCATTACATATAGGTGCATTGGCGGACGGTTTAGCAATTGCAAACCTGTCATTAGATATATGGATCTCGTCTACTGAGAGAGGATTTCCCTTTACAACGCCCAATCATACCTAGCATCGATTGTTTTACACCAAGTGTATCCTGCCATGTTTTTATTACAGTTAATCCATAGCAGTTACAGTCAAACTGTTGCGGATTTCCCCTCGTTGAGATTCAGATCATTTGAGGTAAACTATATATCTACATTACGTTCAATACCAAGTGTCGTTTCTAGAAATTTAAATTTCCATCCACACAACACACACAAATGGAATTCAATTAGTTGAATGAATGTTGAAGAGCAGTGGCCCCAGCACAGAGCACTAAGGTACACAACAGTCAATATTTTGCACATCTTTTGGGTCTACTACCTGCTCTCTATTTCTGACGTAAGATCTAAAAAAGTCGAGTGCTACACCTCCTACAGAAGTTATTTCTCTTGGGTAATGTTTTTTGTATTTTTTATCAGCCATATGATCTACAAGGTCGCCGGTACTATCACTCAAAGATATTATGGATGATGAGCTGTTCCTCATCAGTCGAAGATTGTCATTGAAGAAACAAGCTTATGGACTATATTTAGGGATATGTTTTTTTTAGAGGAAAAGATTCCTGGAGGAGGTTGCTCTGGTCCTTCCTTCCTTCCTTGGCTAGCCTGTGTGCCTCCTCAATTCAAAGGACACCTGAGGATCCTGGGACGCATGTGAGACTGACTCTTCATCGTCTCGCCAGGTGTTCCAAAACACCAGCTCAGATGTGATCCTATTTGATCCCAATACCAGTATTGCTGATTCACTGTCAGAACACATTGCAATCGCAGATTTGTGACTTGTGTTGTTGGTTGGCGACAATGGTTTATTTACACTGTTACTCACACGACAACCGAGGCTTGAATGAATATCAGCTTCGTTATCAACAAAACGGTGCACCACCGCCATATTAGAGCCCTGTGAAACAATGGTTGATCGACCACTATAACCACCGTTGTATTAGAAGATCAGTCAAGTGGCATCCAAGATCCAAGAAGAGTTTTTCTTTGGCCACAATACCACTTAACCATACGTCATGATCACAGGTCTGATGACTCTGGCAGTAAGACTTGTATTAGGTTGTACATCCCAGTTTTCCTGCAGGAGAATACCTGCCCATATTGAAGAGATTTTTTTTCATGAACTGCATCTATATTCACAGGGACGTACACAGAAACTGGCCTTCCTGATTGCTCTTCATCTTTGATGGAAAATTTGCCTCTACTGAAGCTTGCAATCCATTTTTTTACGATCGATGAAAGATATCTGAAATCTACTTTCCTCCCCTTCAAATCCGGATACTTGATGATGATTGGATACTCCAATTTTTCTATTTTCATAATTTTTGTCAATATCTTTTACTCGAATTTTATTGCGCAAAACTGGTTTGAATTTTTAACGTGAAACTTTATACTGACATTTTAATGGAACGTATATTCAAGTCATATATAACTGATTAAATCTTGGATAATTGTGATTATTTTGTTATTTCATTTGATATGGATATTTAAGTGTTGTTCAATCCTGATTTTCATTTATAAAAGTTCATATACGGGCTCTTATAGCCTTGTCAAGTCGAGAATAGAAATCTCAATTAACAGAGTTGAAAAACAGAGCAAGTGTTAACTTCGCGAACCTAGTGAATTTTGCGAGGAGTCCAATTCCAGCCTGTAGAGAAAAAGTATAGCATCCATGGGAAGCAAGACGATGAAAAAATTAATGTGAGATAGAAATCTCGTTAGAAACAAAATCTGCTTACCGTAAATGGACGTAACCAGTTTGGCTGAGGTAAACATGAGGTAGAGGCCATACAGAGCCACCGCATGAAGATAAGCAAAGAGAATGATATTCCTCCACACCAGCACCAGCTTCCTCTCGCTGGGTTTCACCACTTCCGGAGGGATGAAGTTGGCGGATACCTCGTCATCGTGTTCATGCAGCACCCCAGTAGGGATGTTAGAGGTGTTTGGAGCCATTTTTGCTGGACTGGAATCAGAAAAATGCGGTAAGTATCAGAAGGTAACGGATGGATACAAAAATACAAGCCTCCTGTATAATTCTACTCAATAGTAATTCTATTGGCGAGTATCAAGCAGGAAGTAATCAAGATCGTACTTGAGATCTCGAATGACAGACTTAATACTGTCATATGGACGCGAAATGTTCGATTTCTAGGTATAACAAAACAACTCAAAGGAAAAACTATAAAAAACTAACGATTAAACACATTAAGATATGCGAAAGCTATTTATTGTCAGCGGAAATGTTTTTATTTCCAATAAGCATGTAATAATCATCAGAACTGTACATGTAGTTGCAGAGCACATACCAGCACAAGAAAACTATGCAAACATGATCCACAATACCTTGGAACTGACCAAATCAGAATCTACTGGTACAAAAAACTATAGAAACACCAAAACATTCCTTAAATATCATTTGAAGGGAAAAGGCTTTATCCAAGCAAAGCATTGAGATAGACGATATCGTGGTCTTAGCACAGGGAAAATTCAACACAACTGTTAGAGATCGCATGCAGCATGATCTTAACCATGTTACGAGATGGACGGACTTGGAGGGGCTCAACGTCAATCCTGACAAGGCAACCATAGTAGCATTCACCCGAAGACGAATAACAGAGGGCCTAGGACCCATACGACTTCGAGGGGAGGACATACAGATAAAGGGGGAAGCCACGTATCTTGGAGTAATACTAGACTCCAAGCTGACCTGGAACCAGCATATCGAAAAAAATAACCAACAAAGCGGTGACTTCCCTAGTGATAGCGAAACGCACTTTTGGGAAAAAATGGGGACTAAAACCACATATGCTGCACTGGTTGTAAAGCACATCCATTACATACGCTTCTTTGGTGTGGTGATATGGGTCCCAGGTCATCAGGAAATCGCAGGCAATGAAAAAGCAAACGAACTCGCACGAAGAGGGTCGGAAATGCTCCCAAACCAAGGGCAAATGTATGGGGTACCAAAGTGTACAGTAAGAGCGTCAGTAAAAGACTGGATTAGGGACAAGCACAAAAACTACAGGGACATTGTCCCAGGAAACAAACACGGAAAACAATATATCAAAGGACCGTGTGACAAAAGAACGGCAGACCTGTTAACAATGAACAGGAGCTAGTTGAGAACCGTTACGGGACTCCTGACTGGACATGCACCAGTGAAGGAACGCCTCAAAAAAATGGGGCAATACGATGGAGACCTGACCTGCAGACTATGCGGTAGGGATCCAGAAACCGTGAAACGCATACTGTGCTATTGCGAAGCTCTAGGCCGCAAAAGACAGGCAATTTTCGGGCAGCCATCTGGCGACCCAGAACTATACAGTTCCCACCCAATACGGAACTTGCAACGGTACAAACTCGTACAAGGCACAAAAGTATTGGATTGGGTACTGTGACATAACATAGGTGAGATACAATGGGCCAATAGGCCTAAGTGTCACCGGAGGCAATAGCCAGATAGGGCATATAAAAAAAAATATTAATAAAAATCTACAGAAGAAAAAAAAAATCCTGATTAATTTCTATGCCAAAATGCTTTAGTATGAAAGCGTATCAAAGTTGCCAGAAAAAACATCGTCCATTTTGAATTGTAGCTATAATCATGCATCAAATTTTCGAAAAAATTACGGGCCCTTGGTTTTTTGGACGCTCTATCAACTTCTTGCTTCGAAAATGAGGTAATTCTGATTCAAAGAGGTAAATGAGGGTTGCCTACAGTGTTTATGGTCAAAATTTTCTATTTTCGACAAATAAAACAACATTCGAACATCACAATTAAGTTGACCTAAATTTTTTGAATCAGTTAACCGCTTTCAAGGAAATCACTGTCAAATGAAAGGGGAATATTGAAATAACAAACTGAAATACTTGGTGGGCTACGACTTTTTAGTTCCACAGGGATCGAAACTGGGGCCAACACTTTTGTTGCTCTACATAAACGATTTGACAATGGAAGGAAAACGTATTCTATTTGCCGATGAAACAACTATATTATGGCACCAAAAAAGTACAATGGATCTTCATGAAATAGTGAGTTCAGATGTTGAAAAACTCAGGAATTAGGAATATACATCAAGTCACACATTTCAGAGATTTAGCGAGTTTCAGATGCGTAAGGTTGATGATAAGATTAACTCTTTGGACAACAAAGCATATTATTTATCATTGGAAAAGAGGAATCAAACGAATCCATCTGCTTTGGCTCTATTGGCGAGATTTTTTGTTGAATAACCCTCGTATCAAGATTTATGACGAGGAAATTTAGCACACTCCGTGTATGTCGTGCGGAAAACTTTCTATCTCAATTTTTTTTGCATTCGATCTGCTTATCTCAGTTCATTGACTCTCCCATTAATTATACATTCAAGTCAGTTACCGATTACGATACCAAAATTGGTAATTAAATAACGTGTTTGAATATTTTCCTACAGTAGTCGGATATTACATGTAACGCCCTCTAAAAGATATATATGAAAAGGATTTTTTTTTCAATTTTCCCTTAGGAAGAAAACTGAAAGAGTTTCCTGTAATACAAAATCGTTTGAAATTGAAATTACCGGACAGTCTAGTGGGTGTGGGCCAAAGTTAATGGT
This sequence comes from Chrysolina americana, assembly GCA_958502065.1. Lineage (NCBI taxonomy): Eukaryota > Metazoa > Arthropoda > Insecta > Coleoptera > Chrysomelidae > Chrysolina > Chrysolina americana. The sequence goes on from OY293414.1 coordinate 88,732,358, forward strand.
ACTGAAATATTGTTCATTTCCCATTTCGGGTATTTTTGATTAGCATATCAAAAATGCCGAAACAAGTTTGCATAAACTACTTGGCAAAGTAGGTACCTGAAGAGATCCCACAATATGTGGGTCCCCAACTTTGGTAGCGAACATGAATTGGGATTTTTATTCAGTTTATTTATTTACAAATCTTTCCACAAGTTCATCTCTCTTGTCAGACTGGGTGAAATCTTATACGGCAAAATAAAAAATTATAGTAAGACGCAACGATGCGATATCAAATGCATATAGGTACTGTGCAATTAGGTATTCCCCAAGGATCAGTTCTTGGACCCATTATTTTTATACATACGTTATTAATATAGCCCAATGTTATAAATGCTCACGTTACAACGTGTGCTGGCGATACGATGATCAGCAAAGAATAAATTTATTAAAAAAATCCCGAGAGGTAGACCCCTAAATATCATGAAAAATACAAGCTCGTCAGATTCGCTTAAAATTCGCACTACCTATATACGCAAACTTTCATGCTGATTCTGAAAATACATGATAAATATTTGTTCAGTTATACAAGGTTCAGAAGGTTTAGCATTGAAAAGGCTCTCAACTACAGATCAACTTTTCAACTCGCGAACGGTTGAAGATAGAGCAATTCTGCTAACGCCAATCGATTCAGAATGATGAAATTAGTATACTTTGTGACTTTGAGGTCGATCGTCGAAAAAAAAAATTGTTAGAAAAAAAGAAAAAATTCCGAAAACTCCCCTAAAAATAGTGGAAAATGCAAATTGATCAGATTCACTTGAAATTCGCATCACATACGCGAAATTGTATGCTTATTCTGAAAATATATGATTTAGATTTGTTCAAGTACAAGGTTTAGCATAAAAAAGGCTCTCAACTACAGATGAACTTTTCAACTCGAGAACGGTTGAAGATAGAGCAATTCTGCGAACGCCAATCGATATAGAATGACGAAATTAGTATACTCTGTGACTTTGAGGTCGATCGTCGAAAAAAAAATTTTTAGAAAAAAAGAAAAAATTCCGAAAACTCCCCTAAAAATAGTGGAAAATACAAACTGATCAGATTCACTTGAAATTCGCATCACATACGCGAAATTGTATGCTTATTCTGAAAATATATGATTTAGATTTGTTCAAGTACAAGGTTTAGCATAAAAAAGGCTCTCAACTACAGATGAACTTTTCAACTCGAGAACGGTTGAAGATAGAGCAATTCTGCGAACGCCAATCGATATAGAATGACGAAATTAGTATACTCTGTGACTTTGAGGTCGATCGTCGAAAAAAAAATTTTTAGAAAAAAAGAAAAAATTCCGAAAACTCCCCTAAAAATAGTGGAAAATACAAACTGATCAGATTCACTTGAAATTCGCATCACATACGCGAAATTGTATGCTTATTCTGAAAATATATGATTTAGATTTGTTCAAGTACAAGGTTTAGCATAAAAAAGGCTCTCAACTACAGATGAACTTTTCAACTCGAGAACGGTTGAAGATAGAGCAATTCTGCGAACGCCAATCGATATAGAATGACGAAATTAGTATACTCTGCGACTTTGAAGAAGATCGGCAAAAAAAACAAGGATTAGACCCCTAAAAATAGTGGAAAATACATTCCCATCAGATTCACTTAAAATTCTCACTACATACTCAAAATTTTATGCTGATTCTGAAAATATATGATTTAGATTTGTTCAAGTACAAAGTTTAGCATAAAAAAGGCTCTCAACTACAGATGAACTTTTCATCTCGAGAACGGTTGAAGATAGAGCGATTCTGCGAACGCCAATCGATTTAGTATACTCTGACTTTAAAGTCGATAAAAAAAAATCGTCAAAAAAACTACCAATTAATTCTGATAAAATTTCAGAAGATTTTTAGTCAAAAAAATGCTCCCATTCACAAAATCAACATTTTCCAAGGAAAAGGCCATTCTAGTTCAAAAACACGAACCGATTTTGCATTTTCAAAAGATTCAGATACAATAAAATTTTTGAAGGTTTGTATTTCTCATTTTTCAAAAAAACGCTATGGCTATGGCTATATTCACAGGCTGTTTCATAATTGAATGCTGATCCTAAAAGGCGAGAAATCTCAAGACAAATGCGTCATATGAACATACGTTCGAAACCGCTTCATTTTTGTGATGCGAGTATTTAAGAGGGATTATCATTACATGGCAGATCTGAGTTAAATATGAGTTCTTGCTCTTCGAGTTTTCCCTCACGAATAACTGTATTTCCTTACATGCTTTCTGCTCCAGAACTCCAACACCACCTCGTAAAACATTCGAAGAGTATAAACGCAAACAAATACGAAAGGAAATATGAAAAAGAGAATTATTTCAAGTGGAAATTCAAGGAGGCTGTCTACATCGAAGCCCTTAGTCAACCAAGTGTGTAGGATGAGTACAGCAGATGAAAAGACCGGAAAGCGTGTCATGATTCCAACTACGATATCACTTGACCAAATGTGTCGCTTGCTCTTTCAGAAACGGTTGACTACTTCGACTACGACTAATGAGCAGATAACAAACAATGATTCTTGTGTAATTTGCACTATTTTGCACAGCATTTTGGCTAATACTATTCATGATCTATTATTTTTATGCGTGCTAAAATAGAGGTCAGTGCATCAATAATTCAAAGACAATTGACTTATTGAACATCCTTTGCCGTGTTGCTACACTATTTGAAGGAAATAATGAAAAAAATACAGATAGAGTTTCAAAATCTGACCGAACCAGTACTTCTCTGACATTGGCCAGTCAGGTAGTAATACCACAAAACGAATCGCAGAACACGATAATTTTCACAAATGGACAAACAAACTCAAGGTTTGCAAATTATTTGACCCCAAAAGAGGATATAATGCAATAACAGACACAGATGATCATATGTCAAAAGGATTCGTTCGTAATAACTTTAAGATTTCGTCACATCATAGGCGTCTATGTGTGAAGTAATATGAGGGTTCTCAATTTGGAGTCCCTTCAGTATGAAAAGGTTTTATTGCAGTCACTAATTGAGGGCAGAGAAAAATCCCAAAATCCCCAACTATAGCAAATCAGAAGGTTCAGGATTAATTGAAAGAATAAAATAACAAATCAGAAAGACACAGAAATCTCTAGACGTTCTCAGAAAAGTTTTACGAAACTGGTTTAGTAATAAGTGGTAAGGGCATACACAACACCCACAAAAAGTTATTGTTTGTGCTGGTATTCTTGGAAATGCCATTATTAGTCCATTATTTCTGGAAGAAAACTTGACTGGCAATCTGTACCTTGAAATGCTTGAAGAGACTTTCGATCCTCTTATAACTCACGAGCTAGAAACTCAAATTGATGCAGAAGCTAATGAACTTTTGCCGGAGGATCTGTTACATTTCTAGCAGGACGGTGCTACACCTTATTATTTTCTCCCCATCCGATGGTGGTTCAACGAGAGATTTCCGGAAAGATGGATTAGCAGAAGGGGAGCAATTGAATGGCCTCCGGGATCACTGGATTTAACTCCCTTAGATTTCTTTCTTTGGGGGCATCTTGAATCCGTTGTTTATAAAACACAACCTTCTGACATTGAAGAACTTTAAAGACGAATTACAGCAGCATGCCAGTCAATTCCTAGTAAAGTTTTTCGTAATCTCAGAGGGGAGTTCGTAAATAGACTTTATTAATGTTTAGAGCAAAATGGACGACATTTCGAACAGTTTACAAGAAAGTAAGTAGATTTTATGTTTGCAATGTCTTTCTTGCAAATTAAATTTTATTTTGTGAAAGAAAATTAACCAACAAATAAAACATCGCACGCGTAATACATTTATTCCTGTCATTCAAGGGTTGGAAGGGTGCCACCTACTCTTCTAACCCTTTTTATAAAAAGGAGTCAATACAATAATAAATTTGGGTGTTGTCAGGACATACAATGGGAACATTTCAAGCATCTTTAACATCAAATATAACTTAATGTAATTATTTAAATTAATTGAATTTTTTCCCCGTTAATTTTGAATGGGATTCAATAACAAAACGCGGTACTGATTCCTGTCAAGGTCGCTTTTAATGACGTGCAACTTGTTCCATTAAAAAAAAAACTTCTGTGACGTCACGTGAGCTAATATCGCAACCAATAGGCTGTAAATACCCGCTACAATCAAAATCGATTGATAATTTTTTGAAGTGTTAATAAAACACGGAGATTGAAATTTTTCCAGTTGGCTGATACACTGTACTTAAAGCTACTACAATTATACAGGGAGACGAAGAGTTACAGTCCAATTTTACTTTAAAAAAGCCCTTGGCAAATATTTGTGTTGCGAGTTTGTTAAATGAACTTAGGATCGAACCATACATGTTCTTGTTAGGTTTGAAAAAGAAATCTGAACAACAGATAACATAATTATCAAAAAACGAATCACTTCGGCCTTGACCACGTCACGGGCACGAAACCCCACCCCCTAACCGAACTACCCCAGGGAACCCTCTCTCTACAGTCGTGTGTACTTACTCGTCATCCTCGAGAACAAAACAACAACGAAAATCAACTGAAACATCACACCGAAACATCTAGACAACAACAATTTTGTAAAAGAAACAGATCCAAACCTAGCCCAAGAGTTTTCGTCCTGCGGTGGCTCCATAAGTGTAAAGTAGAACACATGACGGAGGGATATCGACTGACTGTGCGTCTCGACGCTCGACGAGGTCGCGGCGGGCGTCGCGTGGGAGGAGAACGGGAGGGGGCGGTTTTTTTTTGCGATCAATTTCGCACGGTGGCGTTGGCCAGACTGCGCCAGGGTGGCCGCTAATTGGATACGGCTAAATTCCCTTTCGCTCAAGGAATTCGTCAATTGAAATTTAATTGGGGCGTCAAAGTGAAGATGGCGTTAGTGGTGGCGTTGGAAAAAAAGGTGTTTCGGTTGAAATCACAGGTAATGTTACCCGTTGCAAACGTAAGTAGGCTTTCACAGCTTGTTTTCTCTGTTATTGAACTAGCGCAAACTAGTTTTAGCCAACTTCCTAATGAGTAAAAAATAAGTTATATTTTTACCTACTTTAACTGTACTATAAATACGTGTTGTATGATACCTTTTGTCAATTTCTTCTAACGATATCGATATCGCTCATCATTTGAAATAGACACTTAAATATCACCCAATGTTAAGTTAGCAGCCATTTCCCAGCGGCCGCTTTTAACTAGCAGCCGCTTTCAACTAGCAGCCACTTTTAACTAGCGGCCTCCTTTTAAACTAACGGCCGAATGACCAGTGGCATCAGAAGAAAAAAAATCAACTTGATTTGAAGGCCGTCTAAGGGGTAGTTTTAAGTAGACGAAATTTGGGAAAATTCGATAAACACCCTCTGAAATATTTTGCCAACATGATTTTTGATACAGACACTTCCATATGACTCAAGATTGTTATACCAAGAGAAGAATGATTTGGAGGTAGTTTAGGCTGTAGATTATAGGGGTTGAAATTTGAAAAATTCGATAAACACCCTCTAAAATATTTTGGCATCTTGATTTTTTATAATACAGATACTTCTAGATGACTCAAGATTGATACACCAAGAGATGAGTGATTTGTTGGTAGTCTAGGGGGTAGTTTAAAGGGGTTGAAATTTGGAAAAATTGGATAAACACTTTCTAAATTATTTTGCCAGCTTGATTTTTGTTATAGACGTTTTCAGATGTTTCAAGATTTGATATACCAAGATATGAATGACTTGGAGATAGTCTAGGGTGTAGTTTGAAGGGGTTGAAATTTGGAAAAATTTGATAAACACCCTCTTGAATATTTTGCCAACTTGATTTTTGGTACAGGCACTTCTAGATATCTCAAAATTGATATACCAAGAGATGAACAATTTGGAGGAAGTCTGAGGGGTAGATTAAAGGGGTTGAAATTTGGAAAAATTCGATAAACACACTGTAAAATATTTTGCCAACTTGATTCTTGGTACAGACACTTCCAGATGTCTCTAGATTGATATACCAAGAGATGAAGGATTTGTAGGTAGTCTAGAGGGTAGTTTAAAGAGGTTGAAATTTGGAAAAATTCAATTAACACCCTCTTAAATATTTTGCCAAGTTGATTTTTGGTACAGGCACTTCCAGATAACTCAAAATTAATATATCAAGAGATGAACAATTTGGAGGTAGTCTGAGGGGTAGATTAAAGGGGTTGAAACTTGTAAATACTCGATAAACACCTTCTTAAATACTTTGTCAACTTGATTTTTGGTACAGGCACTTCTAGATGCCTCCAGATTGATATACCAAGAGATGAATAATTTGGAGGCAGTCTAGGAGGTAGATAAAAGGGGTTGAAACTTGGAAAAATTCGATAAACACCCTCTAAAATATTTTGCCAACTTGATTTTTGGTACAGACACTTCCAGATAACTAAAAATTAATATACCAAGATATGAACAATTTGGAGGTAGTCTGAGGGGTAGATTAACGGGGTTGAAACTTGGAAAAATTCGATAAACACCTTCTAAAATATTTTGCCAACTTGATTTTTGATACAGACACTTCCAGATAACTCAAAATTAATAAACCAAGAGATGAACAATTTGGAGGTAGTCTGAGGGGTAGATTAAAGGGGTTGAAACTTGGAAAAATTCTCTAAACACCCTGTAAAATATTTTGCCAACTTGATTCTTGGCACAGACACTTTCAGATGACTCAAGATTGATATACCAAGAGATTAATGATTTGTAATTAGTCTAGAGGAGAGTTTAAAGGGGTTGAAACTTGGAAAAATTTGATAAACACCTTCTTAAATACTTTGCCAACTTGATTTTTGGCACAGGCACTTCTAGATGCCTCCAGATTGATATACCTAGTGATGAATAATTTGGAGGTAGTCTAAGGGGTAGATTAAAGAGGTCTGAATATGAAAAAATTCGATAAACACTGATTGAAATGAATTGAAAAATGCAGAAATAACCAAAACACAGAAAAAAATCTAAAATGTTCAATAAATGAGGTTTGACAACCAGCTATACTGATATATGTTTCGTTACGGCTCACTGAAAGTAGATCACAAACAGGCTGAATTCAATATTGCTCTGAAGCGATACGAAAAATTGAACAAAAACGGTAGTAAAAATGTACATGCTACATCAATCAATAGAGCATAAAATGAGTGATTTCTTAAACAAACAATAGTAGTAGGAAACCGACAGTGTTAACACATGAAAGACAGTCCGTACTTATATTCTGTTATGTTTTGGACTCGCAACTATCATTAATTAATTAAATAAAAAAAAACGTGTCTTTTTTTAGTGTTTTGCTTATAAAACGAAACCTAGCCAACGAACTGATGCTCTAATGAGAAAAATTATAGAGAATCGAAATACGAACAAAATTAAGTAGAATATTTACGACTTGATCAGATGATTAGAAACGTAAAAGAACTGTAAAAACCGGAAAATTTTGCGAATTAAAAAAAATCATAACTCCTCCATTTTTCAAGTAGGCAGGGCCAATCAGATAAGCAATTTTTGGTTGTCGCAGTAACGAATTTTGATGTTCATTTGTCTAGATACACTAAATATAAAGTTAGCACAGCCACTCCTTATAAAAAAATACGAGCGCGACAATTATATCACGTTCACAACAATTTCTCGACGATAATTCTACCTATTGGATTCCATCGATTAGGTACATACATAGTCTATGACTATAGCATTATCAACTATGAACTTCCGTAAAACACCAAGATTACAAGACCTCTCAAATTTCACTGCAACCTTAGAAAATTCACTTATATGTGGATTATACCGGGCTTGTAGCATAGACGGACACCATTGTTCCCACGCACTAAATTCACGATCAAGTCCGTTCAAGGTGACGATAAAAAGTAATAAAAGTGATACGTACCTAGTGACTTGTTTGTTTAAATGCCGCTGCAATCAACAATTATTAATAATTAATTCGATTAGAATACATATTCATTGCGCTAATGCAGGTGTTCTTTCTGAATGCAGCATTTGTAATTATATCTGTAAGAATCAGATTCTTTTGTGGACGGGTGGACATGTGTGAACTGTCTGATTTTGCTATTACCATGACGGACATCGAATGATATCTAACAGGTGTTTGCGCAATGTTCCTGCAAGACCCTAGTGCTTTTTATCAATGTCCGTCAAGGTATTAGCCAGAGAAGTAGTTGGTTTCTAAGATATATTTGTCATATATATCTTTTTTGTACACCAGAATAGACTCTCATAAGACTATTCCAAGAAATAGTTTTATTTGAAGTTTCTGGAATTGATTTGAGTTCGATAATGACTGAACTCGACGAAACTACCAAATCGCTGGACGAAAAACTTCAGGAAACTTCGAAGAGTCTGGAAAAAAAGTTTTTAGAAAGTTCGGTGAATTTTGAAGGTAAATTACAACAAAATTCGAAGAATTTGGAAGATGAACTTCTAGAAAATTAGAGTTGGAAAAAACTTCCAACAAAATTCGAAAAAATTGAAGATTCGATTCTAGAAAATTTGAATAGTGTGAAAGAGGAAGTTCAAGAGAAACTTCTAATTTCAAAAAAATTTGAATAGTCTGCAAGGAGAACTTCAATAGAAACTTTTATAAAATACGAAAAGTCTGAAAGAGAAACTTCTATAAAATTCGAATAGGCTGAAAGAGAAACTTCTATAAAATTAGAATAATCTGAAAGAGGAACTTCAAGAGAAACTGAAAAAATTGACTAGTGTGAAACTTTTATAGAATTCAAATAGTCTGAAAGAAGAACTTCACGAAAAACTTTTATGAAATTCGAATCGCCTGAAAGAGGAACTTCAAGAAAAATTTCTGAAAATATCGAATGGTGCAAAAGGAGAACTTCAAGAGAAACTTTTATAAAATTCGAAAAGTCTGACAGAGGAACTTCTATAAAATTCGAATAGGCTGAAAGAGAAACTTCTATAAAATCAGAATAACCTGAAAAAGAAACTTCAAGGAAAACTTCTGAAAATATCGAATAGTGTGAAAGGAGAACTTCAAGAGAAACTTTTATAAAATTAGAAAAGTCTGAAAGAGGAACTTCTATAAAATTCGGATAACCTAAAAGAGAAACTTCTATAAAATTCGAATAATCTGAAAGAAGATCTTTAAGAAAAACTTCTAAAAATTTGAATAGTCTGAAAGAACTTCAAGAGAAACTTTGATAAAATTCGAAAAGTCTGAAAGAGAAACTTCTATAAAATTCGGATAATCTAAAAGAGAAACTTCTATAAAATTCGAATAATCTGAAAGAGGAACTTCCAGAAACACTACTGAAAAAATCGAATGGTGTGAAAGGAGAACTTCAAGAGAAACTTTTATAAAATTCGAAAGTCTGAAAGGAGAACTTCAAGAGAAACTTTTATAAAATTAGAATAATATGAAAGAGGAACTTCAAGATAAACTTTTATAAAATTAGAATAGTATGAAAGAGGAACTTCAAGATAAACTTCTATAAAATTCAAATAGTCTGAAAGAGAAACTTTTATAAAATTTCTGAAAAAGGAAAAAAAATCTGAAAGTGAAAGAGGAACTTCAAAATAACTTTTATAAAATTAAGAGGAACTTCTATACATTTTTAATAGTCTAAAAGAGGATCATTAAGGAATTCTATAAAATTTGAATAAGTACTCTGAAAGAAGAACTTAAACAAATTCAAAAATCTGGAAAATGAGTTCCTAGAAAATTCGGATAGTCTATCAAGATGAACTTCTATAACATTTAGTCTGAAAGGGAAACTTTTATGAAATTTTAATAAACTGAAAAAGAAACTTTGAAAGAAACTTCTATAAAATTCGAAAAATTTGAAGAAGAATATCAAAAAAATTCGTATAGGTTGAGAAAAGAGCTTCTGGAAAACTCGAAAAGTTTGAGGAAAGAGCTTTTAGAAATTTTAAATACTTTGAAAGAAGAGCATCAAGAAAATTCGTAGAGAATGAGAAAAGACCTTCTGGAAAATTCGAAGGGTCTAAAGGCAGAGCTTCTAGAAAATTCGAAGAGCTTTGAAGATCTTTGTAGTGTGGCAAACCGGTTAGAACGAAAAATAAGAACCGTCGAGATAAAAATTGATGAAATCAAAGATGAAATTGAGTCAGTAATGGACGAAATGAAAGAATCGATAATTGATTAAACTAAAGGCGAAATCGAGGCAGTAAGTAATCGACAAAATAAATGAAACAATCAGTAAGTTAGCGAACACAAACAGTTAACAAAAATTCAATGCTTGACCTGAGTTTGAACTGAGATGAATCAGGAAAGCTTTCTATGAAGCCGGATGAACTCCATGGGTTTATTACCGTCGCAAAGTGAAAGGTGCTAGTTCATTTTCTTGTATTATTTCATCAAGGACGATTTTCAAATATTACTTCAATGAATCTTGGAATGAATATCGAGCAGATGGGGAAATATTTCATATACAGATCAAAAACCGATTGGGAAAGCTTTTATCAAGGAGTTGAAACATTCTTGATATCAGTCGTATGAATATTCCACAATATTCTAGTTAGGGCTAAATGAGCGCCTTATTAGTAAGAATAAATGTATCAAATTCAAACCAAATCGGTTCTAGAATATTCTTGATATTTTATAATTACCGTTTTTTGTTTTAATTTCAACGCCCTGTATCTCAAAAACGATACAACTCCGGACATACCTATATGTCCACAGAAACTTTTCTTCTTTAAAATAACCCAACGAATTATCTGCAGTAGTTAGAAACCGTAGTTAGAGAAAAACGAGCAAATATTGTCAAAATTAGAAGTTTTTTTTTAGCCAACATTATGATATAACGAATACATTCCGGTAAATTTCAATAACGACCAAAAGGTTTACAATTATATAGGTAAGTATAGGTAAATATACCTACCTTCTACATAAAAAAAACTAAATTAATCAAGTACGTAGTCATTAATGCGGAGACACATTCCTGGCGATGAGATCGTATACGTGAAGGTCTGATTAACGACAATCATGGGCTAGACAAAAGCAAATAAAGATATACCTAGAGCTATCTTTCAATTTACATAATTAACATACGATCACCTACCCACAAAAATGCGCCGCTAATGATATGCCAGACTTCGTCATTATATTGGTTTTTATTTAGGTTTTTATAACCAAAACATCACTACCTATTTATAACTTTTTACCATACGAGCAAAATACTTGAAAATTTCCGTCACCATCTCCCAATCTCAAGACTGTTTATATTACGTCTTGTTTGAAAAATCTCCAATAAGAATTCAAAGACGACCAAAAGGCTTACCAAAATCAGAAGAGAACGCCCAAAAACGACTAATTTCAGAATAGTATATACTGCAATCCTACTCGAAATTGATTACTTATTCAATTTATCAGCGCGGTGATCAAACTGTTACAAAAAATATCTACTCAGTGAATTATTGTTACACAGAGGCTCATCATTATGACATTGAAACTTGGCCAAAATTCACGTAATGCATTTGAATCTCGTCCAAACACCGCGAAGCTAACCGATTTTCGCCAAAACTAGCTCGGAATCGAACCTCACCTGAGTTTTTCAACAACCACTCGAACTAATCCAAAAATATACCACACTAACGTCAACTATGATCACAAAAAGAATCGATAACTAACAACAATCACTCGCGTTGAAGTACGATAGCAACTGATGATGACTTTTCGCGAAATACTTGATTATATATGGGTCACGAAATACCGGACAAATTGCACGCAAAGAACACCGGCCACGCGGGAAATACACGTGGTGCTCAACTTCAACACTAGGTTCAATGTTTAGGCCGCGTATTCGTCTTCAAGGCGATTCCCGGTCGCGAAGAACAAATCATTCCTAACCTCACGCCATAATCTGGAAATCGCTTTCATTTGGCAACCGGGTGGCGTGATCCAATCCCAGCCCCCTCTCTAAACGCGATATTTCGCTAGCGCGGTCTTTGTTTCGCTCGGCCGGCTTGGATACGTGATGTTTAGGTGTACGCCATGGATAGGTATGCGTGGTCAAAGTCCGCCGTTTTTGTTGCAACTGTCGTTGGAGTTGGCTCTTGTAGTCGCAAGAATCGGGAGTGCCGTGATGGCAAGAGAGCTACGAGGATAGGTCCGTATATGTCGTGCCGCGGCGATACGAGGTCGGGTCGATAATTTTCGTCACAGCCAAGGAAGATGTTGAGGCCGATTCAGATACATGCGTGCCTACCCTGCATGAAAAATGCATGCCTGTCGACGTGCGTGCGTAATAAGCACGCACTGAATTGTGAATAGTTTAAATAATGAAAGGTACAATGAAAAATACGTCGGGACAAAATTATTACGGAACCAAATTAAATACAACCTTGTCATAGAAACGCAAGTAAAAGGCACGTATGTGAGTTGTCATGCAGTTTTCAGGCACAAGGGTCAAAAATGCATATAACTGTAAATCGCACGCGCTTCAAAAACCCAGCTTGGTTACCATAGGAACGCAAGTGAAAGACACATATGCAGCGTCGGATTGTTGGCGAGGGGGCCTACAGGGAAATTCGCGAATCGGGACTCCCAATCGAGCTTTCACTACGAGTCGTTCAATAACTTTTTTTTTGTTGTAGAGCTAAAGAGTTAGTGACGAAAAATGACAAGCCATAATATTCCCCAACGACTTAGCCTGAGCGGATAGAGGACGGTTATTATTATTATGTTTATTATCGATTGATTCGAAATTCACAGATTATACTAATTCGATCATTCTGAATCGATTCGCGTTCGCAGAATTGCTCTATTTTTAACCGATCCCGAGTTGAAGTGTTCATCTGGAGTGGGAAGGAGTCATTTCTCTCTATATTTTTTCCAGTCCTATTCGTGACATTTTTGGCGTTGTATTTGATATCTTCTTCATTTAATTTTTTTATTCTTCATTCATTCTATGATTTTTTTCATTTCCTTCACGAATTTTTTTACTTGTTTTTGAAATACCAAGCAGGAAGTTTCAGTGTTCAGAAGTCAGGCAGAAAGTTGTATAGTTTTGGAGTTTTGGAGGCCTACTGCCTTTTTCATGAATAGGTTACATAGTTATATTTTTCTCTAGTAGCACACGAGTCGGTCGGTACATTCAGCATGGTTTTATTCAGGTGTTGCATAATAGGTAATTGAATGTATCCAACATAGAGTAGCTAGAGTATCTATAATCGTCATTCTGAGAAATATTTTTTGCGAGATTTCAATCACATTCTTTAATCCCACTAAGCTTTGATAAAAAATTTGTTTGTTTCAAATCAAAATATGATTTTATCTGCTTGAACCTGTACAGTATACTAGATAAATAATTTTTTTGACAAGTCTAATATAATTTTGTGGAATGGTCAGATCAAAATTTGGGAGTGACGTTTCTATACCACAGAATGGTAGGTAGTGAGTTTTGCTGAAATTAATTTAGATATGCCAACTGTCAAACCAATCATTCAAATTATTCAGATCATTTTCAGTTTTTGTCTTGAAATAATTCAAATTATTTGCTTCATAAACAACGTATGCATTCACGTGTTATCGAAAATTTCATCCAAATATTCATTTTCCAAAAAAATATAACTTGTGAGATTTTGCTAATTTTGAAAAATGCGTTTTTTCAAGAAACTGAACATCACTGAGTATATCTGATAAGGATTAAGTGGATTTCAAGATGAGTATTTTTTTCATAAAATCACCAATAAAGATTTTTTTCCATGAGTTTCGTACTTTGTGATTGTCACTGTTCAATTTCACTCCCAAGATTTGTAAGTCAGTATTTTCTTCACGAAATCTAATCATTCTATGCAGAAACAATAAGAAACTATCTACTTTTCCTTATGTCTCTTTGACAAGAAGATCATACATACATATCTATTTAATAAATAATGTTGGGAAACAACCATTTTTTCTTCGAATTCATAAATTGATAATTTAAATGATTGGACTTAACAAAATGATTGCCATACCACACGCATACTTTCTGTATTAGAACGGACTCTGGACTCTCTTGAATAAATCATCAGGTACTTACTTGGCAAAGTTCGAGGGTCCTGACATGTAAGAGGTACATGGTGCATTATGGAAATGGAAAATATGGATATGAAGGCTTGTATATCCATTTAATTTAACCTCCAGAATGTGTATTTGGTATTATAACCAGGATTTACACTTAATACCTAATTCTTGAGTTTCAATGAAAGTTACTATATGTTGGTATATTATATTTGCATCTAGAGCTTCGACTATACGAGGGTAGAGTGGTGAGAAGTCTGTCACATTTCAATATACGGGGTTGCTATCGTAAAGTTGTTTCTGTTTTGGAATAGAAATATTTTTTGAACAAACACTAAATGGCGAAAGATTTTATGATTTTTTTACTACGATTTTCTTGTATTTCATATGGAAGTACTGAGCACTGAAGATCGAGAAATATAATATTCTAAATTGACGGTGCCTCCATTCATAGTATGAATGCTGTACGGAAACGGTGTGAAGAAAAATTTCAAGGAAGATGGATTAGGGGGAACAGTCCTTTAAATTTGTTGGCCCCCTCGATCACCAGACCTGACTCCAATAGATTTTTTTAAGGAAATATTTGAAAAAAAGTGTTGATAAAAACAGATAAAAAACTTGAACGAATTGAAGGAGAGGATAAGGCAAAAATATGGTGAAATAACATCAGATCAATTGAGAAAGACCTGCCAAAATTTGAGACGGCTTTATAGAAAATGTATGAAGCTTGAAGGGGGATATATTCAAAACACCAATATCTGAGGAAAGTGTTACATTTATTCCAGTTGTCAATTCGGTAGTTCCGTGCAAAGCATTCTTACCAAAACGAATCCAGAAAAAAGTCCATTCCGTGTGGAAGTGAAGATTCCTACATCGGAGAGACCGAAAGATAATTATCCGTAAGAATATTGGAACACCAAAAGAGTAAACAACGCGGGGTCACGTCCATATCGGAAACTGCTAACCATGCCTTAGATTAATTGATGTGAAGTAATCCACGGTTTTCCAGCCACGCTTTTTACTTGAATTTGCGTGCGGCCGGATTGCAGCGTTGCCAAGTTTTCCAAAAATCCTAGCCCTAACTTTAACGCATATTTTAGCACAAATTCATTATTGTTGATTATTTTTCAACGAAAATTCTTTCATTTAATGATTGAATTACGATTTTCTTGTTTTGAGTGATTTATAAGGGTTTCACGTTGGAATACTAGTAACAATTTGGCAGATATTATTTTAAATTTTGAACACCATCGAGACACTGCTAGTATTCACATCGAAAGGAACATTAGTTCAAATTTTGATTAATCGGAATTAAAAACGGGTGGAACAAGGTTATAGATCATTTTGGAGTGATGGAAAAGCGCGGAAAATGAAAAAGCCACATACTTTCAAAGCACCGGGTAGCACCAAAAATTTGACAGTACTCACCTGAAACGTTGAGGGACATCCAAAGTAGGAAACAGGCATCTTCACATTCTGATATATTTATATAATCATTACCACCGAAATCTAACATGCCTACTTTTTTCACCCTATTCAAAAACGTACTCGTAACGGATGTATTCACCGCACTTTTAAGGACTTTGTAATATTTATTTGCCTAAAACTGTCAATATTACACAATATTCCGGAATCAACCACAAGAAGCATGGTGTTTGGGGAAGTCACTCGATGATACCAAGGTCAAATTGTGGAATAACAATAGCCGTATTGACATTTGACTTTGAGTATCTATAAAAAAGTTTAAAGCCAAACATTATTCTAAATAAGTAGTTTTATTGGAACAGAATGATTTTTAATTTGAAATTATGGAAAAACTACGAATCACAGCGAAGATTAGTCACTAAATTAGACGGTTTTATAAAGATAATGAATCGCACTCAAATGATTGGACTATGGCAACCATAACCACCTTATTGGCATATCAAAATGAAACCTACGATTTCAGAAGACTAAACAATTCATGTTCTATTCAACAATATTTTCCAACGCTTGAAAACACTATTTTGATTAACTAGCGTACTTTCAGCATTCTGTGATTTCAAATTCTGAGCGAAGAGGGCGACATCTATGACCATTCGGTGGAACTGATATAAAGTATCAGTTCTTTCTTGCCGTAAGCTGAAGTATATCTATTTTGATGTTTTCCATTAATAGTCAATTTTTGAAAAACAAATGGAGTTCAGAGATATTCTTTAATGTCCATAGTTTCAGAATAAGTTAACTTGAAAAGGCGGCATAAGTCAAAAGTTCCATTACTTGACCTATCATAGTACTTACCACAAAGTTTTTAAAATGTTTTCCAATCAAAAACAAGACAAAAATCTGAAAATAAAATCATGTAGACATCATGCGTGTTCTCTTTTATGAAATAGTAGTTGGTGTTACAGACAGAAAAACTCACAATACCTCAACTGCGAAGAAAACAAACATCGTGACTGAATGTTGAATAAAAGAAAAAAGAGAGTGAAAAAAACAATGCTCATTGCTTATTGTAAGTATTTGGAGGAAGGAGCATTAACACCATAATATGCTATTGATATGGCTCAACGATTGTAGTCTATAATCATAACTGTTGAATATGGCTGGTGTATTGTCAGGAAATTTTGTTGAGTAGCTTTGAGATCTAGGCAACCAACATAACATACTTCGTACTTGACATATGGGTTGCCTACCAAACTCTACAGATTAGAAATATTGAGGTATTGCTTCATATGGAAATGGTGATTATTGGGCTGATTTAGATACATGCGTGCTAACCCTACATAATAAGTGCATGCCTGTCGACGTTCACGAAAGTTTGTTCTTCTTGAATGTAGCGATCTTGATAAGCGGCAACGAAATCTGTTCAAAGTGGTGTTGAAATATACTTTCTGTCGTTAAGATAGAAAAATTGTCATAATTATATTTTCAATCATTTTCCGCCCTCGTATATAAAATTAATTAATAATTATTGATAAACGAAGACAGTAATCATTTCTATAAGTAAATCCATTTTTTTACTCTTGTTTAATTGAAAAGCCTGGTTTCATCAGTTTGACGTCCATCGTTAATATTTACACGTGTAGTTTGCACTGAAAGCATTGTTAGTTTTTTAAGTTGTTCGGAAAGTGATTTAGATTTTCCAAAGACACCATTAGAAATAGCAAATTGCATTACTCCTATAATTATGATTAATTGCACGAATGCTACAATTAACCAATATTTAAATCACACGTAATGTTTAAAGGAATTCTGTTATTTTTGATTTAAAATAAAATATTTATTCATCGTTCTTTTTTAGCATATTATTATGATATAAACGGGGTTGTGGAAAGTGTATAGTGTTTTACCAGCCTCGTCTGATGAACTGTTCCCTCGCTTCAAAAAAGCTGACTGAGAACACTTTATTCTTTTAACATTTTTTCCAAAGTCATGATTCTCTAATATATGTATAATTCGCGTTTGTTGAATTTGTTTTCTTCCTTTCATATTCATACGATGTTCTCGTATGCGGTTTTAGATTGGTCTACCTGTCTGACCTATATACACTTCAGGAAAGATCCACAATTCCGTTTAAAAAGTACTGATTTTTCTGATTTTTGCGTGTTTTGAGTTAACGAGTTAAAACATGATGACTGTTTCTGCACTTATTCGGCCAAATAAAGCCGTGCTGATGAGTAGGAAACTACGAAACAGCGCTTTCTACGGAAGATGAGTTCTCGGAATTGAATGGAAAACACCCTTTTCACTTTGGATTCTATTTGCGTTCCTCTCAACGCACGAGAAGCTTGACTGAGTCTTGGGTTGGTTAGAATAATGATCGAATACTTGTCTATACCTGTCAATGTTGTAGATTGTAGTGGATTGCATGGCTCAAATGTGGCTAGGAAAGTGTGGCGTAATTCACTTTAACGTACAACATGTGCACAGAGCTACGGGAATCCAGAAAGAAGTATATGCTATTGAAATGTGTGCAAGGTTTCTGGAATATCGGCAGCATACACACAAACTTGAAAAAAAAACTCATTTTCGTCAGTAAAAGCAGCATTTTAATTAATCAGAGCAGTTATCAACTAGACATCCTGTATGACACACCTGGGTGTAGTATTGAGCAGAAAGCTTCGAGGTTCTATTCCTATTGGGGTCATTGAAATCGACTTGATATATTCCATATTTGACACTGAAACACAATCAACTCATGAGTTATTTTGGAATTCGAGAAAAAGAAGGCAGAAAGAGAAAAATACTTACGTATATCCACTAACCCATTCAAAGTTGTCCATGAGGCTCCAAAGAGTGTATCCAAAGACTCTGACGTTGTCTTCCAGCATTGCATCTCTGATGTTACTCATATATGCCTGGAAATGATTGTTTGGTGATAGTAATAAGAAAGAATCAAAAGTATGCATGAGTTGGAGTATATATTGAAGATAGTTTTCCATAGGAAAAACTGCCATGAGGTAGTTTATGCTTTTATATAATACCCACTTACTCTAACGTATGAAAGTCTCTTTTCATCTGACAAGCCACCAGTATCAGGGTAACCATTTTCTGTGATGATGATGTCAGGGTCATTGTAGTTGTCTTTCACCCATCTCAACAGATATCTGACTGTCCAAGGTACAACCTGAAATACAAATTGATGCATATATCAACTGACAAAAAAGAAATCGGTGCCTAGTTCTTCGTGTATATGCATTAAAAAAAAACACTCGTATATTCTCACTTTAAGATAGTCTGCTATGGTAGCTTCCCAACTACTAGGCTGATAGGAATTCACTCCTTGATCTCCGTATTTGGTAGGGGGATCCGTGATAGGTGGTTCTGGAATATTTTGCACCAAATTACCAGTGTAGACGTTGAGTCCAAAGAAGTCGTGGGTACCATTCACCCAAGCCTTCTCTTCTTCAGTGAACTCTGGAAGACGGGATTTCTCACGGCCTTCCAACTTACTACGCGCTGCTACGCGTGTTTTCACGACTTCGTGGTAATCACCGTGGTAGATAGGATTGGCGTAGATACCCAACTGGAACAAAATAATTGATGAATAAAACATTTTTGCGAAGCCTTATAAGAAAGACTATTCAGTGGGCAGAGTGCTGGATAAGTGCACCAATTGGGAGCAAGGTCCAATAAATACAGAGAGAGATACCGTGCTGTCAAATTTTGGGGTTAGTTCTAGTGGTGAGTGAATATCAAGATATTATATGTTGGATAAACGAAGTAACTAACACCAATTATCACGAATATAGATATTTTTTCAATGTTTATAGGGAAGTGACCCCTTTCCATTCCAGATGAACTTGAAATGGAAAATAAAAATCATTGAAAATCCGGAATATCTGATGTTTTACTCCTTTTTTTATTTTAAACATTCTACTTTTTTGTCTTGTTTCCAAAATATGTTTTCAGCAAATGTATTGAAAGCAAAGTAAATGATGATGAAACTTACCTCAAAATGGTTTGCTCTGTCTGTAGCTTCTATATCTTCGGCACTGTCAGAATTAGGCACAAATGCAGCCGTATCAAGAGTAATACCAACCTTACCTAGAAAAGTTACAAGTTACAGAATGAACTGTTTTGAAGTGAAAGCATTTCCTTACCTCCTTGTCTCGATCTAAACTCATTGTCATAGATGTGCCACGCATTGGCGTGGGCTCTGACCAAATTGTGGACACAAACGTACTCCAAAAGTCCCTCTGATTTCACCTGTGGAGGAAAATACCCGTAACCGTATCCGCCGGTACAGATCTGTTTGGGTTCATTGAACGTCAGCCAAAACTTGACATCGTCTCCAAAGAATCCGAAACAGAATCTGGCGTAGTTTCCGAACCACTCGATGATGTTGTCGTTGAGGAAACCACCTTGATCCAATAGAACTTGAGGCAGATCCCAGTGGTGTATGGTCACGAGAGGAATTATGTCGTTATCTTTCAGTTCCTTTATCAAGTTCTTGTAGTATGCGACTCCAGGTTCATTGATTTCATCACCAACACCTGTGGAATCAAATTGAGGTGTTAACTAGGTAAATCAGTTCGTAATTTTTTCAGTTAACGACTGTTAGTACGGGACTGTGTTGTGTAGATATAATTCATAACAACGTCAATGTCGATTGAAGGTTTTAATCGATTATGTAATTCGAGTACATTAATTTCGGACTTCTGGTGAATACTGACAAGTTTCCAAAGGCTTGCAAGAGTTCTTAACGAGAAAATTGAAGGGGTATTACGAAAAAAATACTATAAGCTCTTACAAAAGGATCCAACCCCCTCGATTGAGAGAAAAATTCACAACGCTTTGAAGAAATACGAACCATACATCCCAGACAAACAACGCACACAGCTAACACCAAATTATAGCAAAACTCCTCACCTATATGGCCTTCCAAAGCCACACGAGGCCGGTATGTCTTTGAGACCGATAACCAGTTCCAAACACTCGCCAACCTACAATTTGGCCAAATTACTCTTGCCCATTCGGGAGCCCTTACAAGGAAAAAGTAGCTCCTACATAAAGAACTCTGGACATTTTGTGGACATCATTAAGGACATCAGATTACAACCTGAGGATCGTTTCGTCAGATTTGGTGTAGAGAGCCTACGCAGTAATGTGCCCATAAGGGAATCTATCGATATAATCAAGAAGAAATTCGAGGACGACGACAAACTACACGAGAGAGCTGATTTACCTATCCGAGCAATATTAGAATTACTAGAAATATGTTTTCATGATTCCTATTTCCAGGAAAAAGATCGCTTCTCTGCCCAAATGGATGGACTTTCATTGGGGTCCTCCCCAACCCCAGTCGTCGCCAACATTCACATGGAATGGTTTGAGAACCATGTCATCTAACGAGCTGAAAGAAGTCCGAAATGAATGTACTCAACGTCAATATCACTCGACGTGCGTTTCGCTTACAAAGTTAGGATCCTCAGGAGCTCTATTAGTACGTTGAGCGAAACGCGCGTCGAGTGATATTGAAGTTCTTTTGGTGTTTTAGGTAATTTCCATTTCTTGAATACTACTCCTTGTATTCAATATTTACCCTTTTATTGAAGAAGGTATTTCGATATTGTCAAAAATTGTTCCTTCAAGAAAATACGTTGTACATATATCTCACCATTGGGCAGAATCCTATTCCAAGCCAGCGAGAATCTGTAATGCTTGACGCCCAGCGTCTTTAGCATAGCAACATCTTCTTTGTACTTGTGGTATGAATCACAAGCCACGTCACCATTGGAACGATCAATTATGAATTCTGGTTGTCGGTGGGTGACATTGTCCCACATATTTTCTGTTTTTCCATCTTCGTTCCATGCCCCTATGAAAAGTTGAAAAAATCAGCTGAAACTCCTTTTGTCACTAATCTCTAGTTATACCTTCTACCTGATATGACGCTGTAGCCGTACCGAACATGAAATCATCTGGGAATTTTTTGTCGTTGATTTTGTAGTCATCGGCAGCACTAGAATGTCAAAGAGAGTGGTAAGAGGTGATTTACTGATTTAAGAACATTGCACAGTATTTGTGTGATGTTCAAAAAGCATATATTCCAAACTATAAACTTCACAAAAATATTACCATAAATGAAGTCGTTTTGCCATTTCAATGTCAATGTGACATTGATGAAATTCAATAATTTTGACTAGACCTTATACAGTCATTTTAAACAATTTTCTTTGTAACAGCACATCCACATTCCAATTAGATATACCTTTGATTTGATTTGAAATAAATGTAAGAATTCATACTCATACATATTTTAGTAAACGGTATTTTAGTACCATAGAAAACGGTAATTTTATTAATATATTTAAGTTTTGATAACGGAAAATGCGTTCAGTACGAATAATATTGAAAGAATTTTCAACTTTGACGACTTTGAACAGTTCTGTCATCCAATTGGGCATACAGGTGTAAACCTTCTTCCGAATGCATGTTGCCATGGTGATGTCACAGGGTTTCATGCCAATGGCTCGATCTTTGTGCTAACCATACTTTGCGACTGTTTGGCAAAATGTCCAACCACTTGTGGGTGCCATTCAAACTGAAATATTCGAAGAGCTTGTGTGTTAAAGTTCGAATGACTCCTTCAGCTATGGCAGCTTTCTTCACTGTATGTGCTGTAGTGCAGGAGAGCCTGAGAGATCGAATTGCAGAAGTACCGGATATCTTTTCACTTTCAAAATATAGTTGAAGTTTTCACTGACAACTTCAGAGTATTTTTTATGATCGTCCAATTAAATTTGTTATAGTTCTGATGATAACGGGAAAAATATTTTTGACTGGGGAATAGAGCTCATCAACCAATTATTTTCTTGTAGCTGACGATGATGAGGACATCATTGCTGTTTCTAGCATTCGACTTGGTAAGTATTGATAGGTTTTGGAATTAGGGATTATTCTATAAAATTGGATGGAATCATCCGTCACCAGTCAGGATCGTAAAGATATTTATAAATGGTGAAAGGGGCATAGTACATATGCAACAACCAGAAATCACTATGTTAGTGAGGACATAATATGCAGATTTTTATGTTTTGGTTCCCACGAATGAACTTACCATATCTTGAATATGAGCACAATTGTTGATAACTTTGATATCGGAAACATTCTGATGGAGTGTGCCATTTTGAGAGTACTATACTATTTATATCCAATTTATATCAGTGGTACTTGGAATCGGATTAACAACTCATTTTGTATTCTCGATAAATAAAAGAATGTACTTGAACGAGAATATTGGAGATATTTTTGGTGTTTTTTTCATTGTTATCTAGTTTGATTATCTATACTGATAATAAAGCACGCTCGACTCTTGAAGGATATTAAATGAAATTTTCCAGAAACTGGTTCTTCAAAAACAGACCCGGTGAAAAATATTCTGGACATACAATATTTTCATTTATAAAAACTTCTTCTGAGGTTCGTAATCTCTTTCCAGAAGGTTCAAGAGTTTTAACACTGTGGGAAACTGAGATGGAATCTCCCTGTAGTTCATTCGTTTTCTATCCTCATCTTGACAGCAGTTTCTTCAGATTCTTTGGATGTAAAATGTCCCTGATTTACCCTTTACCTGTCCATTGAGCCAAATATATCCAAACTACCGATTTAATTAAACTGCACATAGGTACGCTCTTGTCAAAATCACGTTGAAACTTTTAAGGATGAATGGAAAAAAGTCAGTAACTCAATCCGTTGTTGCTCCATAAGAGACTTTAAAATATGTCTGCTGACGTACATAAAGTAAAAGAACATAATTCAATTAAAAGTTTGAATTTGCATCAGTTGCTCATCTAAGAGGCCAAGCTGCTGTGATTGAAGAGTTCATTCACTTTCTTAGTGAACATAATCGGTCCCAACACTGACCCTTGGGGGGCCACAATTCTATTTGGTTTTGTTGTGTTCCTTGTGATTCCTTTTTTTTCTGGGACTCGCTTCGTCAGAATAGATGTCCAATTAGTTGGTTTGCTTTTGCATAAGTTAATTTCTGTACCACTGTAAGTGGTAGCTCAAAGCGATATTATGCTATCAATATTGTATGCATTCACAAAATTCAAAACTCGTTTATCAATAATGATTTTAATTCATAACATCCAATCAGTCAGATATAGTTTACTGTTTATGATGATTTAAATTGCCACTGGAGAAGTTTGCGACCTGATATATTGAGAGGTTTAATCTCTGGGTAGGTTGATAACAATAATAAATTGAGGGAATTTTATTTTGTTCATCCAAATCCACTTTGTTATCTTCTGGGTGATTATCTAGATCTCCATACGCATAGTTCAAGGTAACAAGATCTCTCAATAATAATCTAGTTAACTGAATTCATAATATTTATATACAGTGAGGACCAAAAAGTTCGTCGCCTCCCTCACGGTAATTTAATTATTTTACATATTACAGAAAAATGTTATACAGGGTGTCTCAAAGAAGCGCAGCGAGCTAGTAGTATTTTTTGGATGGAATACGCTTTATCACAGCATTTTTGGATTCTACGTTAAGTTTTATTTCTAGTGTTACAATCACCAAATTTTTTGAATTGTGAACGCTTTTATATTATTATTTTTACTACTTGTGTACCAGTTCTGTGAGAAAATCGTAACAAACTGGACACAATGGATTTTATTTTCCCATCCTAACTTTTTGGAAGCTATCTAATGTTGCTAACTACAAATGGTCTCCTTGAATATGGATCTCACATCGTCGTACTATTTCACATTTCTCAAGTCGTTGAATCTTACGGAAAGTAGTATCAATATATCTGTAGTACTCAATAAATCAATAAAAAACACTCTACAATTATTGGGCGACGCAGTTCATCTAACGACCCACAAACAGTCTTCGAAAACTACGTAAGGCGGTAATCAAGGGGTATGAGGTCTGGTGAGCGAGTTGACCACTCTGTTGAACCTCACCTGAGAAATTTCTCACGTCCCGAAAATGATGTGGAAGCACCATCTTGCTGATTACTTGCAGCTTTTGGAGGTATATGGGACTATTTATATTTTCTTCTGAGAATATAGGACCTATAATGTAGCCACCTAAAGTACCATCCCAAACATTACTCTTTTGATGGAATGGAGTATGCCCCTTGTGGAATTCATGGAGATTCTCATCACTCCAAGTTTTTAATTTTTCGAAATGGTCATTGTCGGTAAATCAGATGAGTGCAGTCGAATTTTATATCGAATTTTTTATAGTTTGAAGTGACCTCAAAAATATAATTCGAGTTGGCCCGCTTTAAAGTAGGTCAGAATACATTCATTCTTGTCCAAAAAACAATTTGTCATCATCAAAGGTCATTGTGGGGTCGTCAGGGGGGTGCGGTCGGATTTTATATAATTTGATGTAACCTCAAAAATAGGATTAGGGTTGGCCCGCTTTTTCTGGTATATCAGAATACATTCATTCTTGTCCAGATAACAACTTGACATCGTCAAAGGTCATTGTCGGGTCGTCTGGGGAGTGCGGTCGGATTTTATATATTTTGAAGTAACCTCAAAAATAGGATTCGAGTTGGCCCGCTTTGTGGTGGATCAGAATACATTCATTCCTGCCCAAATAACAACTTGTCATCATCAAAGGTCATTGTCGGGTCGACAGGGGAGTGCGGTCGGATTTTATATATTTTGAAGTGACCTCAAAAATAGAATTCAAGTTGTCCCGCTTTAAAGTAGGTCAGAATACATTCATTCTTGTCCAAAAAACAATTTGTCATCATCAAAGGTCATTGTGGGGTCGAAAGAGGGGTGCGGTCGGATTTTCTATAATTTGAAGTAACCACAAAAATAGGATTAGGGTTGGCCCGCTTTTTCAGGTAGATCAGAATACATTCATTCTTGTCCAGATAACAACTTGACATCGTCAAAGGTCATTGTCGGGTCGTCAGGGGAGTGCGGTCGGATTTTATATATTTTGAAGTAACCTCAAAAATAGGATTCGAGTTGGCCCGCTTTGTGGTGGATCAGAATACATTCATTCCTGCCCAAATAACAACTTGTCATCATCAAAGGTCATTGTCGGGTCGACAGGGGAGTGCGGTCGGATTTTATATATTTTGAAGTGACCTCAAAAATAGAATTCAAGTTGTCCCGCTTTAAAGTAGGTCAGAATACATTCATTCTTGTCCAAAAAACAATTTGTCATCATCAAAGGTCATTGTGGGGTCGAAAGAGGGGTGCGGTCGGATTTTCTATAATTTGAAGTAACCACAAAAATAGGATTAGGGTTGGCCCGCTTTTTCAGGTAGATCAGAATACATTCATTCTTGTCCAAATAACAACTTGTCATCGTCAAAGGTCATTGTCGGATCGTCAGAGGAGTGCGGTCGGATTTTATATATTTTGAAGTAACCTCAAAAATAGGATTAGGGTTGGCCCGCTTTTTCAGGTAGATCAGAATACATTCATTCTTGTCCAAATAACAACTTGACATCGTCAAAGGTCATTGTCGGGTCGTCAGGGGAGTGCGGTCGGATTTTATATAATTTGAAGTGACCTCAAAAATAGAATTCAAGTTGTCCCGCTTTAAAGTAGGTCAGAATACATTCATTCTTGTCCAAAAAACAATTTGTCATCATCAAAGGTCATTGTAGGGTCGTCAGAGGGGTGCGGTCGGATTTTCTATAATTTGAAGTAACCTCAAAAATAGGATTAGGGTTGGCCCGCTTTTTCAGGTAGGTCAGAATACATTCATTCTTGTCCAAATAACAACTTGTCATCGTCAAAGGTCATTGTCGGGTCGACAGGGGAGTGCGGTCGGATTTTATATATTTTGAAGTAACCTCAAAAACAGGATTAGGGTTGGCCCGCTTTTTCAGTTGGATCAGAATACATTCATTTTTGTCCAAATAACAACTTGTCATCATCAAAGGTCATTGTCGGGTCGACAGGGGAGTGCGGTCGGATTTTATATATTTTGAAGTAGCCTCAAAAATAGGATTAGGGTTGGCCCGCTTTGTGGTAGGTCAGAATACATTCATTCTTGTCCAAATAACAACTTGTCATCGTCAAAGGTCATTGTCGGGTCGTCAGGGGAGTGCGGTCGGATTTTATATATTTTGAAGTAACCTCAAAAATAGGATTCGAGTTGGCCCGCTTTGTGGTGGATCAGAATACATTCATTCCTGCCCAAATAACAACTTGTCATCATCAAAGGTCATTGTCGGGTCGTCAGGGGAGTGCGGTCGGATTTTATATAATTTGAAGTGACCTCAAAAATAGAATTCAAGTTGTCCCGCTTTAAAGTAGGTCAGAATACATTCATTCTTGTCCAAAAAACAATTTGTCATCATCAAAGGTCATTGTAGGGTCGTCAGAGGGGTGCGGTCGGATTTTCTATAATTTGAAGTAACCTCAAAAATAGGATTAGGGTTGGCCCGCTTTTTCAGGTAGGTCAGAATACATTCATTCTTGTCCAAATAACAACTTGTCATCGTCAAAGGTCATTGTCGGGTCGACAGGGGAGTGCGGTCGGATTTTATATATTTTGAAGTAACCTCAAAAACAGGATTAGGGTTGGCCCGCTTTTTCAGTTGGATCAGAATACATTCATTTTTGTCCAAATAACAACTTGTCATCATCAAAGGTCATTGTCGGGTCGACAGGGGAGTGCGGTCGGATTTTATATATTTTGAAGTAGCCTCAAAAATAGGATTAGGGTTGGCCCGCTTTGTGGTAGGTCAGAATACATTCATTCTTGTCCAAATAACAACTTGTCATCGTCAAAGGTCATTGTCGGGTCGTCAGGGGAGTGCGGTCGGATTTTATATATTTTGAAGTAACCTCAAAAATAGGATTCGAGTTGGCCCGCTTTGTGGTGGATCAGAATACATTCATTCCTGCCCAAATAACAACTTGTCATCATCAAAGGTCATTGTCGGGTCGACAGGAGAGTGCGGTCGGATTTTATATATTTTGAAGTGACCTCAAAAATAGAATTCAAGTTGTCCCGCTTTAAAGTAGGTCAGAATACATTAATTCTTGTCCAAAAAACAATTTGTCATCATCAAAGGTCATTGTGGGGTCGTCAGAGGGGTGCGGTCGGATTTTATATAATTTGAAGTAACCTCAAAAATAGGATTAGGGTTGGCCCGCTTTTTCAGGTAGATCAGAATACATTCATTCTTGTCCAAATGACAACTTGTCATCGTCAAAGATCATTGTCGGATCGTCAGAGGAGTGCGGTCGGATTTTATATATTTTGAAGTAGCCTCAAAAATAGGATTAGGGTTGGCCCGCTTTGTGGTAGGTCAGAATACATTCATTCTTGTCCAAATAACAACTTGTCATCGTCAAAGGTCATTGTCGGATCGTCAGAGGAGTGCGGTCGGATTTTATATATTTTGAAGTAACCTCAAAAATAGGATTCGAGTTGGCCCGCTTTGTGGTGGGTCAGAATACATTTATTCCTGCCCAAATAACAACTTGTCATCATCAAAGGTCATTGTCGGGTCGACAGGGGAGTGCGGTCGGATTTTATATATTTTGAAGTGACCTCAAAAATAGAAATCAAGTTGTCCCGCTTTAAAGTAGGTCAGAATACATTCATTCTTGTCCAAAAAACAATTTGTCATCATCAAAGGTCATTGTGGGGTCGTCAGAGGGGTGCGGTCGGATTTTCTATAATTTGAAGTAACCTCAAAAATAGGATTAGGGTTGGCCCGCTTTGCGGTGGGTCAGAAATAAATTCAAAACATAAAATGGAAAACAATAGACGAATAAGAAAAAATATTTTTAGTGAAAATGAATTTATTAATCAGAACAAGTATCCACTAGACATCCTGTACGACACACTTGGCTGTAGTATTGAGCAGAAAGTTTCGAGGTTCTATTCCTGTTGGGGTCATTGAAATCGACATGATATATTCCATATTTGACACTGAAACACAATCAACTCATGAGTTCAATTGGAATTCGAGAAAGAGAGGAGGCAAAAATAAAAAAAATACTTACGTATATCCGCTCGCCCATTCCAAGTTGTCCATGAGGCTCCAAAGGGTGTATCCAAAAACTCTGACGTTGTCCTCCAGCATTGCATCTCTGATGTTACTCATATATGCCTGGAAATGATTGTTTGGTGATAGTAATAAGAAAGAATCAAAATTATGCATGAGTTGGAATGTATGTTGAAAATAGTTGTCCGAAGGGAAAACTTCTGGAGTAACTACCATGAGGTAGTTCATGCTTTTATAGTATATATTACCTACTTACTCTAACGTATGAAAGTCTCTTTTCATCTGACAAGCCACCACTATCAGGGTAACCATTTTCTGTGATGATGATGTCAGGGTCACTATAGTGGTCTTTCACCCATCTCAACAGATATCTGATTGTCCAAGGTACAACCTGAAATGAAAATTTATTCAAAGCAGCGGACGGAATAAAAATAAATTATAAATAAATATTCCGAGAAAATATTTCAATCTACATTTTATGTAACGACGGTAGATGGAAAGAAATATGAAGTGTCAATTTTATCCTGTACATCAACTTATGCAATTCCTCGCGGTCTCCTAGAGAGCAATTATTACTTCAGCGAAGTTCTTTGTGTACCTGTATGCAATAAAAAAATTCTTGTAAATTCTTACTTTAACATAGTCTGATATGGTAGTTTCCCAGCTACTAGGTTGATAGGAATTTACTCCTTGATCTCCATATTTGGTAGGGGGATTCGTGATTGCTGGTTCTGGAATATTTTGCACCAAATTACCAGTGTAAACGTTGAGCCCAAAGAAGTCGTGGGTACCATTCACCCAAGCCTTCTCTTCTTCAGTAAACTCTGGAAGACGGGATTTCTCACGGCCTTCCAATCTGCTGCGCTCTGCAATGCGAGCTTTCACGACTTCCGGATAATCACCGTGGTAGATGGGGTTGGCGTAGATACCCAACTGAAAAAAAATCGATCATTAAAGAAGAGCTACACCTAGTCAACGTAAAAATTCGCAAAATGATGCATCTTCATGGGAGCTTGCATCCTAAATCATCCGTACCGGATGGGCCTTCATTCCCTATGGCTACTCAGAGCACATGATTCTCGGACCCGATAATCACTTACCCCTTGAAAGAAGGGGGTCTTTATTTGGGTGAATAATCCAGAAATTTTGAACTACGGAAAAAGGGTCCGATTGTAATCTTCCCAATGGAATCATAATAAAGTTTGCACACTTTCACTTTTGTCTAAATAAAAATTTTCACAAATTGTAATGAGAGCAAAGTAGGTAGATATTAAACTCACTGTGAAATGGTTTGCTCTGTCTGCAGCTTCTATATCTTCGGCACTTTTAGAATTAGGAACAAACGCTGGCGTATCAAGAGTTATACCAACCTTACCTAGAAAAAAAAGTTACAGAAATCAATAAAATCCATACCAAACAGAGAAATAAATTGGTACGGATGTTTTTATGCGAAGGAAAACGTTTTCATTTGAGGTCCCCCAGAAAATTGTATCACCTCATAAAATTGTTATTGGGCTGTTCTGCGCCCTGTACTCAAATCAAAGAGATCCTTACATTCCAAGTTAGGACTTGGATACTAAGGATATTCAATCTTTAATGAATGTTGTGTGGAAACATCATCATCACCTGACATTGGATTAAAAATACATAAACTATTATTCACTTAAAATATGAAAGCATATGAAAATACTTGTTACATTTTGAAAATAATCATAGGGAAACCCACGGAAGCAACAATTACAGCTTTTACGTGGTGATGAACTGATAGTAATAAGGAAGGCATCAAGAAATCATTCCCTGAAATTATGCAATTCGACCATGAACCTCAAACCAGAATGAAATATGTTTTAAATCAAAATATCATCAAGGTTGAGCTGGATGCCACTATCATTTTCGAAAAATCGTAGCCAATCGGTCAGAACTAATTTTTGCTCTCGTATTGTACCAACCCAATATGGTATGCTACACGGTAACATATTGGGCTCCATACGCTTCTTGCTTTATATCAATGACTTTCCGAAACCCAATAATATCTGACAAAAAAAATTTATCACAAATTTTGTGAGTGAAATAATCTTCTAATTCTTGTTTTTCAGATCAGTTGAACATTCACCTTACCTTTTTTAATCTACTTTTTGCCTCAAAGTTATTTTCATACTTCATTTATGGTTGAATTAGTTACTCAGAGTTGAATATATTTTTTTTTTGCAAAAATTCCGTTAAAAAAGTTTATAGTGAAAGAAAGCACTTTCTCACCTCCTTGTTTCGACCTGAACTCGTCATCATAGATGTGCCACGCTTTGGCGTGGGCTCTGACCAAATTGTGGACACAAACGAACTCCAGAAGTCCCTCTGATTTCACCAAGGGGGGCATATATCCGTAACCGTATCCGCCAGTACAGATCTGTTGTGGTTCGTTGAACGTCAGCCAAAATTTGACATCGTCTCCAAAGGATTCGAAACAGTATCTGGCGTAGTCTGCAAACCAGTCTATGATGTTTTCGTTGAGGAAACCACCTTGGTCCAATAGAACTTGGGGCAGATCCCAGTGGTGTATGGTCACGAGAGGAATTATGTCGTTATCTTTCAGTTCCTTTATCAAGTTCTTGTAGTATGAAACTCCCGCTTCATTGATTGTATCGGCAATAGCTGGAAAATAAAAAAGAATTAATTTCATAATACGATTTTGATGGTAATTTATTATCTTACAACTGAAATTTTACCAGGTAAGTAGTTTCATGATTATTTCAAATATGAATTATTACTGTGTTACCGTGTGTAATTCACTACATTTTCAAAACTCAAAAAAAGTTGTATATATTTACAAATCACTTCTGATTTCAATATTTCCCATTTCATAGGAGAAAAAGGTATTTTGATATTGTCAAAGTTGTTCGTTCAATAAAAAAGGGGTATAAATATCTCACCATTGGGCAGAATCCTATTCCAAGCCAACGAAAATCTGTAATGCTTGACGCCCAGCGTCTTTAGCATAGCAACATCTTCTTTGTACTTGTGGTACGAGTCACAAGCCACGTCACCATTGGAATGATCGATGACGTAATCAGGTTGTCGATGGGTGATATTGTCCCATATATTTTCTGTTTTTCCGTCTTCGTTCCATGCCCCTATGAACAAAAAAAATCAGCTGAAACCCCTTTCGTCACTTATCTCTAGTTATACCTTCCACCTGATATGACGCTGTAGCCGTACCGAACATGAAATCATCTGGGAATCTTTTGTCGTTGATCTTGTAGTCATCTGCAGCACTAGAAATTCAAATAGGTTTAAGTTGGTATCCTGCCTCAAGAATATTGTACAGTACTTGCAAGAAAAACTTCCCTTTATAGATATATTACCCTAAATAAAGTTGTTATGCGAGTCCAAGTTCGAATGACCCGTTCAGCAAGGGCAGCTTTCTATACTATACGTGCTGTAGTGTTCTTTTTCAGGAGAGGCTAAAAGCTAGCACTGTAGAATGCAGTTCCGAAATTAAATTGCAAAAGGATCTTTTTACGTTTGACAATATGTCTCTCATCGCTTGGGTGACGACTCGAGTATTTTTGGTGTTGAACATAGAGCTCATTAACCAATTGTTTTCTTGCAGTTGGAGGATGTGGGCCTAGTTGTGTAGCTATAGTGAAAGCATGTCCACAAAATATTGGAATAAATTGTCACAATATTACATCAGATCTGACTCATATACATATTTGGAGAATACTAATGTACACAAAATATGTTATTATCAATAACTATAAAGTCTACTGCTGGTGCTATGAATGAAGTCTAATATTCATTAACTCGTTTCTAGCATTCGACTTGGTAACTCATGGTCTGCATTTGCAAGTACTGGTAGGTTAGGTTAGGTGGGAATTAGGAATAATTCTATAAAATTGAATGATTCGGCAGTCATATGAGACTTTTTCGACGTTTTCCGATATAAAATTTTTCAATAGGTTTTATCCTGTGCTAGGAAGAAATTGCTTCTGTAATAATACTACTCCCTCATAAACACTCATAGAATTCACCCAAATGCATAGCCTGTGCGGGTAAAGGACGGCTATTATTATTATTTGCCGTGGCGCTCCGGGGCGACTTACTGAGTTTTTGGTGGTGTATTCACTTTCAGCTGCAGGAAAACCCGGAAAACCTACAGCAACACCCCCACTTGTGACAAGCAAAATCCGTAGTGCGTGGTGTATCTCAAGGAAGCGTTCTGGGCTTTATCTCATTTGCACTTGAATAGTATACTTTTTATCCGAAGTCAAGAAGAATTCTGGATTTGACTATGTCAAAGGGGCCTAGAACATATGCAATAACCAGGAGTTATTACTATAGAGGAGGTATATGAATTTTTCGTAATGTTTTTGTTCCCACGAATAAACTCACCATAAATTGAATATGAGCACAATTGTTATTAACTCTTTTGTCGGAAACATTTTGATGAATTGTTCGATTTTGAGGATCTACACTATTATATATCAAATTTATATCAGTGGTACTTGAATTGGATTAGTAATTCATTTTGTATCCTCAATAAATAAAGGAATAGCATATTCGAGATGTTGGCTGTTTTTTTATTGTCATCAATTTCGATTATCTATAGTAATAAATAACATTGCTCGCTCGGCTATCAGAGGAGATTAAATGGAATTTTCATACATGAAAACACCTTCTAAGCTTCTTTATTTCTTTGCTTTCCCAATATCTCAGATCAGATTTTAAGCTTCTTCTCCCTGAGGTTCAAAAATTTTAACATTAAAGAAAGCTGAGATGGAATATTCATTCAGTTACATGGTTGAGAAATATTCGGCCCCAACACTGATCCTTGGGGGCGGCCACAATTCTATTTGGTCCTGTTGTGTTTCTTGCAATTTTTCTTTTTGTTTTTCTCAGAGGTCTCCCTTGTCAGAATGGATATCCATTTAGTTGGTTTGCTTTTTTATTTTCACTTTATTTTTGTAATACTATATCAATTATATATACTATACTGTTGACGAAAATTTGAATAGTTTATAACCTGATATATCGAGAGGTTTAATCTTCAGAGAGGTCGATAATCATAATGAATTGATGGACTTTTATTTCGTTCATCCAAATCCTCTTTGTTATTTTCTGGGTGTTTATCTATATCCCTATACTTATAATTCAAGGTAACAACATGGATAATCTGATTAAACTGAATCTATCATGTTTATACATATACCGTATGGACCAAATTCCGTTACGTCCACCGTAACTTTCATTTATACAAAGTGTCTCAAAAAAGCGCAGCGACCTAGTACTTTGTTTTTTGAGTATGATGCTACCGTATATCACCGCATTTTTGGATTCTACGTTAAATTCCAAGCAATTTTTATTTCGAGTAACCGTTTTTTTCCCGATCGACTTTAAAATCACAGACAATACTAATTTTGTCATCCTGAATCGATTGGAGTTAGAATTGCTCGATCTCAAATCGTTCCCGAGTTGAGAAGTCTATCTTGAGTTGAGAGAGGTAATATCCAAGCCGGATTTTTTTTTTTAAATTTTTCTCTCCGTATTCGTAAATTTCAACCTTTCATCTATATGCTCAACTAATTTGAAAACGATTCCGCAATTCCTCTGCAATTTCGAATCGAATCTTTTTTCAAAAACTTTTATTTTTCATTTTTCAAAAAATCTCAAACCCCTATCGAACGTATTTCGTCGAGCTGATTTCGAATTTTACCTCAAAATTGAATTCGACTAAGGATTAACAATGTAACAACAATTGTTGCGATTTCGATGAAAAAATTGCCCTTTTTTGGTTAATCATCGGTCCAATTCAATTTTGAGGTGATATCCAAAATCAGCTTGTCAAGATACGTCTGAGAAAAGTTTGCGATTTTTCGAAAAAAAAAAAATTATTAATTTTTCGTTAATAGTTCAAACAATAAATATCGTTTACTTTTCAATGTTGATTCTTACCTCTTAGTACTTCTGTCGTTTAATTTTTTCATAAAGTTATAATCAAGTTTTATGATGTAATTTCATAGCAGAATAGCAAAAAATATGTGTTTGCCAGTAGCAATAAATCGGTACTGATATGATTAAAATATTTTTTTGAAATGCTTTCGAAACATACTAGGAATTGGATTTCTACACTAGTTTGTATACTTCACCATTTATTCGAGTTAAAAAAATTAAAACATTTTCTTCATGTGAAAACACCATTTTATTAATCAGAACAAGTATCAACTAGACACCCTGTACGACACACTTTGGAAAAGTAATGAGCAGAGAGCTTCGATGTTCTAGTCCTGTTGAGGCTTTCGAAATCGACTTCATAGATTCCACATGTCGCACTAGAACAGAATCAAATGATATTTTCTGGTGAAAATCGAAAAAAAAAATTACCTGTATCCGCTCCCCCATTCAAAACTGTCCATGAGGCTCCATAGGGTGTAGCCAAAAACTTTGACGTTGTCCTCCAGCATTGCATCTCTGATGTGACTCATATATTCCTGAAAATAGTCATTCTGATGATAGTAATAACATTTATGTGGTTTCTCATTTCTGTAAGGGATATATTTGTTGTCGAGGACATGAAGGAGTGCTCACTGTTATAATATATACAGCACGATGAACATAGGAATAATAAAAAAACTAGAGCAATTGATAATTATCCGGCAATGATCCGAACACAAAAACAAAACAAGCTGATCTGTTGAAAGTGTACAGCTCACTTAAATAATTCTGTCATTCTTTATACGACAATATTGTAGGAATGTTTCCTCGTCAATCGTCGATGATTCATGTCGAATAAAAAATAGTATTGAATTCAGATTTTTTATATTCATTAGGTAGAGCCTTTTGAATAGTTGATTGATATTCATTTTCCCTCTAGATTCGTAGCGCTACTACTTTATTATACTCACTCTAACGTACGACATTCTTTTTTCATCCGACAAGCCACGACTACCAGGGTAACCATTTTCTGTGATGATTATGTCAGGGTCGTTGTAGTGATCTTTCACCCATCTCAACAGGTATCTGACAGTCCAAGGTACAACCTGAATTGAATACAAATTGATTGATTGTAAACCTTCATAAAATATTTACACAAACTGATCATCGTGATTTTTAGCAACATTTTAGGTGATGTTATAACAATGATGGATTTTCTGATGATATTTTCCGTTAGTCCAAAAAAACACAACTTTAGAAATCTTATTCCCCATTTTTATTTCTTGGACATAGAAGTACATAGAAGCTTTTGTCAGCTTCTTCCATAATATCCTGCTGGTAAAACTCCAGAACTATAACATTCGTAGAGCATCTCAAAGCCTCACGGATTTCATGTAACAGGCATGGAGTGCCTCAGTAATCAGTGATTGGCCCTCTCATCTCTATAATTTACACGGAGGACATACCATTATGCGAATGTTTTCATGTAGGCACATCATTAAGTTCTGATTGTTAGCAACGATGAGGTTCAAGAGGAACAATATCAAACAATATCACTTTTACGGAAAGTTATTCCCAACTACCTGCTTCGATTGCATTGGACCTTTCTGTGTATTTTGAACGCTGAGGTATTATAAACAAAAAAAAAAACGTCCAAAACAGATATGTTCTTGTTCATTTTCTTCCCCAACCCTTTCTTCAATACAAATATTCTTACTTTTACATATTCCGCTATGGTACTTTCCCAGGTGCTAGGTTGGTAGGAATTTATTCCTTGATCTCCATATTTGCTAGGGGGATCTGTGATAGGTGGTTCTGGAATACTTTGCACCATATTGCCAGTGTAAACGTTGAGGCCAAAGTAGTCGTGGGTACCCTTCATCCAAGCCTTCTCTTCTTCAGTGAACTCTGGCAGACGTGACTTCTCACGGCCTTCTAAGTTGCTGCGCTCTGCAATGCGAGCTTTCACGACTTCTGGATAATCACCGTGGTAGATGGGATTGGCGTACATCCCCAACTGAAACAAAATCAATGAATGAAAAATAGCTGCAAAGCTCTATTCGAATTACCACACGGGCATCTTGGTATTTCCGGTACATATACAGGGTGTTTCCAAAATTGGAGCAATAAATAAAATGGGGTGGTCTAAGAGACATAATGACACAATAGAAAGCATTTACCTTTTTTCTTAAGCACTTGACAATCTCCCAAAAATAGATTCAATTACTCAGGATTGTTTGGGAAGCACTGGTTTCATTCATCTATTCCTAGGGCGCCTATCTTCTAGTATTGTGTTTATTACTCGTATTCCCGCACCGTTGTCAGTCTATTATTATTTCGTGAACCTTGCCAGTTCTTACATTTGGCTTCGAAGTGAACCGAACAGGGAATTAAAAATTACTGAAAATAAACGGAGTTTGAGTTCACCACAGGTGTTCGAAATGACCGCCACCACTTTCTATGCAGAGTCTCGCACGACGAAGTAACGAGTCACAAGCACGCTGAAAACTACCTCGGTTCCAACTACCTACCTAACTGCTTCGAAATTTACGTGTACGTAATACCTAACTGAGTCCAATAGGGATTGTAGGAATGCATACCTACATAAAACGTATGGATTCGTCAAACGATTTAACAAAAAATAATCTTTGATAGGCACGTAAAATAGTCACAAATATCCTAATGAATGCGAGAAGCGATATGATCGAAGATTACCATGACAAACAATATACGACTCTAAATCAATTAGCTCGCGAGCTTTGTCCTTAAAGGGGAACTGATGATGAGGATTGTTTCGGCCGAGGCCAAGCCAACTCAGCAACCCCCACAGCTCCGACTATCTGCGTTTTTTTAAAGGGGATCGTTTACTTTATCATACCATCTTTCAACATTTATCGTCGGCAACATTGTCAAAGTTATTTTTTATGCGCTGGCCTTTTTTGATCACCACTTCGGTTACATATAGGGGCCGTTAATCTCTGGCCAGAGGTTCCCAAAAGTTTGCCAGAGAGAAAAATGTATTTGTTCATTCCGCTTTAATTTTTCGTTTTCTATCACCCATTTCATTTATTGCTCCAATTTCGGGAAAACCCTGTATTATTGGAAGCTCCTGAAAACAACGAACTATGGAATTGACGAATGAGAAAGGCTTCAATTCAGTGTCTAGGACTGTTTCCTAATTTGGTCCTGGGGAATAGAAAAATCCTCTAGGACAAGAGAGTTAGGAAAAGTTAGTTAGAATTTGATGGCAAAACAATAAATTTGGCGCGTTTTTTTATGAAGATGGTGGGGCAGATTTTCCAACTCAGTTTGCACACTATTTTTGGAATTGAAACGGAATTTTAAAATAGAAATCATAATTCAGTGATAGTGTCAGGATTTCACTAGTATTCGTTGTTTTGTGTTCCTGATTGAATTGCGGAGGTTAAAA
Source organism: Chrysolina americana (assembly GCA_958502065.1). Classification (NCBI taxonomy): domain Eukaryota; kingdom Metazoa; phylum Arthropoda; class Insecta; order Coleoptera; family Chrysomelidae; genus Chrysolina; species Chrysolina americana. The sequence goes on from OY293414.1 coordinate 88,770,181, forward strand.
TAGAGTGATTCCCAGGCAATATTTATAAAAAGAGAGCACTCACTAGAATATAAGGCATTTTAAGGTGAAAGTAGAAAAAACTGACAAATAGACTAACTGCAGTATATCAAACAAATATTCTTGAATCTGTACGGCGTGTTGCCTACCGAACTATGGCATTCACGATCTACAGTGGTGCCATGATTGTTTTTGGAAACTTTATTGGACGAAGAGTAAACGGTAATGAAACTCACCTCAAAATGGTTGGCTCTGTCTGTAGCTTCTTCATCTTCGGCACTGTCAGAATAAGGGACAAATGCAGCCGTGTCAAGAGTTATACCAACCTTACCTAGAAAAGAATACATTACAGAAATTAATTAAATGTATCCCAATTGAAATAATTTATTGGTACATATGTTTGAATACAGAGGAAAACCTTTCCATTTGACAGACCTAGAGCCATCAAGAGACGACCTCGGTTCATATTTGTAGGTTCTATTCTCAAATCAAAGAAATTACGACATTTCAAGTCATTTCAACAAGATATTATATCAAAACGGATGACTATTTTGACGAAGTCTTCCAGGACATTGGCCAGCATGGTCACCCGACCTAACTTTTTGCGCTTTTTGATTCAATAAAATGCTGAATTTCATTTTGAGCACAGACACCAATGCAATAACTTCAATAACCACAGAATTTTGAAGTAATGTAGGTATATATCAGAATTTGAGACAGAGCTTTCCTCTATGAGTAAGTAATACAGTTGTTTTAATTATATCATTTTGAAATTGGTTTCTTTGGATAACTAAAGATCAAAGAGTGGGAATAACTTTTTGCAGAAGTTCAAGAAGTTTACAGTAAAAGTTCTCACCTCCTTGTTTCGACCTGAACTCATCATCGTAGATGTGCCAAGCTTTGGCGTGGGCTCTAACCAGATTGTGGATGCAAACGAACTCTAGAAGCCCCTGTGAATTCATCTGTGGTGGAGAATACCCGTAACCGTATCCGCCAGTGCAGATTTGTTTGGGTTCATTGAACGTCAGCCAAAATTTGACATCATCTCCAAAGGATTCGAAACAGACTCTGGCGTAGTCTGCAAACCAGTCAATGACGCTTTCGTTGAGGAAACCACCTTGATCCATCAGGATTAGGGGCAGATCCCAGTGGTGAATGGTCACCAGGGGGATTATGTTGTTATCTTTCAATTCCTTTATCAAGTTCTTGTAGTACGCAACTCCTGGTTCATTGATTGTATCAGCAATACCTGCAAAATAAAAAGGGAATAAATAAAAAAAAATTGTTGACTTCCCACCGTTGGGTAGAATCCTATTCCAAGCCAACGAGAATCTGTAATGCTTGACTCCCAGCGTTTTCAGCAAAGCTACATCTTCTTTGTATTTGTGGTACGAGTCACAGGCTACATCACCATTGGAACGATCTATGACGAAATCTGGTTGAAGATGGGTGATATTGTCCCATATGCTTTCTGTTTTTCCATCTTCGTTCCATGCACCTGGGAAAAAATCACTTGAAACGTCTTTCAGGCACTAATCTCAAACTCATACCTTCTATCTGATATGCTGAGGTGGCCGTGCCGATCAAAAAATCGTCTGGGAATTTTTTGTCGTTGATCTTATAATCATCTGCAGCACTAGAAGTATATGCAAACCCCAAATGAGACTCCCACATCAGATATAATACATACTAGCAGACCCGGCCACGCGTTGCTGTGGTTAAGGTTTTTATTATATTACATAGTAGTAAATTATTCAAGGGAAACGGTAGGAGAACACCGGTCATGGGGACTACCATGCTTTTTTACAAAGATGCCATTTGTTAAAATACATGGCGACCGCCATCATTGATTTTCTACTACCGTTGATATTGATTCTGGAGCCTTGAGTACCTCATAATCATCAAAATACATATATCGTACATCGTGATTTGATGTATAGCAAATATATAATAATATAACTACGTGGTAATACTTACATGTATATACTTTAATTAAAGATTGTTAAATAATGAAGCACTAATAATTGAAAAGCAAGAAGGATTCAACTGTATTACTTTTACTATAATATGAATTCAATTTATAATTCAGTCTAAATAACACGTGGCCGGCTATGGTAATACCAAAAATTAAGAACGTAAGAACAATTGAACTTCACTGTATTGCGTTTACTACGAAATAAATTTAAGTTATACTTTAGCCTCAGCAACACGTGGTGGTTATGCCATTAAATTGTAACTTATGTGAAACGTTAGTACTTTTAACACTGCGCCATCTGTTAGAATACTTACTCAATCCAGTCAGCAGATACCGCCATCTGTTAGAATCGTTTGGGACTGACAGATAATTGTGACTGTCGAATAATAAACAAATAATGCTTAGTAGACGATAGTGTGGAAACTACGAAGCATCGCACAAAGAGGAGACCGAGAACGTGTAATGTGTTCTGTCTCACTCTCTCGCCATCAACAAATAATTTGCAATAAAATAATATTGCGGCTATAAATTGAGATGTGAGCTATGCTATCTGTTAAGTTAGATCGAACTGCACACGGTGTGCAAATTTGATTGAAATCGGTTAAGTAGCTTGGGAGTCTAGAGCGGACAAACAACGTGACACGTAATTTATATATATTGAGGAGATGAGAAGGTACCTAGATGCATACAATAAACAAAAGATCCAAGAGGCATACCATCAATACTAACAACCATAATTGTTGTAGAGAATCATTTACGAAATAGTTTGACAGACAGAATAGGATTAGAGACTAATGTATAACAGTATCTCAACTACAGATCCAATCCATCGAGTTTAACAATTGGAATAACTGTAAGAATACTAGCGGAAGGATCCTATTGTATATGCAATAGCGAGAGGTCATTATATCGAAGAGAAACTAAGCATAATAGAGTTGGAAAATTGGAGTAGTTGGAACCACATGAAGAAACTAAAAAGATCGAAGAACAATTCCATTGCTATTCATACACCAGTAGTATCTTCGAGACAAGGCAAAACCAGAAGAGAGAACTAGATTTGACAACAACAAATTTACTTACAAGATCTCTACATCGGCGAGACAAAGAGGTCATTATCCGCAAGACTAAGAGAACACTGAAATCGGTAGTTATTGCTGACCACGCGTACACCTATATCTAAGCCAATTATATGGTGTATAAGCAGGCGTCAAATTACCTACAACTACATTGATAGATCTTTGAGTACTAAATAGCACCATGATAGCTCCTCAGTTTTCAACAGATGACAATTGCATATAGAAGCAATCAGAACATTTTGCTCCATTGATACTATGTCATCCAAAACAAGGGTGAATTAGTTATTTTCCATCATACCCCAACATGTAGGATGAGCTAAGGTTATATTCGGCTCGGTAATAGTGTTTATTTTTTCTAACATCTATCACTGTGATTGGAACAAACTTACCATATGGTGAATATGAGCACAAGTGCTGAAAACTTTTTTATCGGAAACATTTTGATGGAGCGTGCTATTTTCTGAGTACTACCTATTATATACATAGACATGTATCAAATTTGATTGACAACTTATTGCCTAATCTCGATGAATGAGGGAATGTACTTGAATAAGGCTTTTCGAGTCATTTTTGCTGGTGGTTCCGTTATCATTGGCTTTCATTATCATGAGTGATGATATTGTATGCTCGACCAACAGGGAAGATTGAATTGAATTCTGGAGCAACATTTTCGAAAACATACAAGATGAAACATTTAACGATACTTAAGGTGCTGTAGATCCAGTACCAGCTTTATGGAACTGAATACATTCCACCAACCCCCTTCAGTCAGTTCTACAGTTCTGCAAGGCTGAAGAAAATCAGTGTTAGAAAACTATCAGCAAGCAAAAATAATGATAACCTTGAGGAAAACTATCACTAGATGCAGCCATACTGTCGGTAAATTGATATCTGCTGACATAATTTTCCTTCATATCAGCCACTCCAGATATATCATGAATTGTTTTTGGTTTATGGCTTCTCTTTCTGATGAAAGTACTGATTTTCTTGCTTTTCCAGCTTTTTTCAGAACATCCTCCATTATATCGAAAAACAATCGTCAATTCGGGATGAAAACAAGACTTTAACGCAAGAACAGTGATTGTTAACGAAGGTATGTTTATTAAAAGATTTTTAGCAAAGGTAGAAAGGTTAGTGTTAACTTTCGATAACTATTTTGTTCGTGTTAAAATAAATATCAAACTGGTTAATTTGTTTTTTGCTTTTAATTCAGTTTCAATACATGCAATAAATTCAATATTTGTTCACCGATAATATGTTCAATTCATGTCATTCAATCAATCAAATCTACTTTACTGTCGATGAAAATACAAACAGCTATCGACAAACTTTCGAAAGCAGGTATATTGAGGTATAATCTTCAAGATATAGGTCGTAAATCATAGCCAATTGAGAGAATGTTTTAGACACGTTCCAATTTGTTATTTTCTTGGTACTTATCTAGATCTTCATACTCATTTACCAAGGTAACAAGATATTTCAATAGATAATCAGAGTAAACTGAATTCACACCATTCATAAAATGTCAATCTCCTGAAGATGATCACATGACCGAAACACATTACGGACTGTAGAAATCTCAAGTTCATGAGCATGTCGTAGATCCAGCCTGATTTTATTATTATTATTAAGTGATTGGGTGATATTTTCAACAAGATTATGTAATGCTAAGTCTGTCGATTTGCCGGATTGATAGGCATTCTGGTGGTTGTTCAGGGGGAGCCTGCAAAGAGAGTTGTGTCCGATATGTCCGTCCAGGATCCTGGCAAGTCGTTTTAACAGGAAGAATGTTAGGCTGATTGGTCGTACCGATTAGGGGTGTGGATCTGTTCTGCCCAATTTTGGTATCCATACCACCCTAGCCGCCAGTCAACTGGGTGGTATATAATTCCACGCCAGACTAGCTTTATACAGTTCAATATATGTCTTTTTAGCTCGCAGAAGTCTTTCGAAGACTTCTGAGGGTTGTGCTCGAAAGGATGCAGCCGGTTCCTTTCGATATTTTTGTACGTAATTTTATTGAATTTTGAGAGGGTGAATAAAACGTATTGCATGCGTGTTTTAGATACATTTTATTCGCTCAAAAAAGTTTAATGCTCTAGCTTCGAGCTTAATCAGAACAAGTTTCCACTAGACATCCTGTATGGCACACTTTGGCGTAGTATTGGGCAGAAAGCTTCGATGTTCTAGTCCTGTTGGGGCTTTCGAAATCGACTTGGTAGATTCCAAATTTCGCACTGGAAGAAAAACAAACCAAATAAGTTCTCTTAGCCATGTATATGACGAAAATAGAAGAAGGAAAAATAATTACCTATACCCTCGAGTCCATTCAAAGTTATCCATGAGGCTCCACAGAGTGTATCCAAAGACTCTGACGTTGTCCTCCAGCATTGCATCTCTGATGTGACTCATATATTCCTGAAAACGATATATGCAAAAAAATTGAAGAAAGTAAAGGTTGATTGTTTTCAAAGGCTTTCTTACTTAATACTCACTCTAACGTACGAAAGTCTATTTTCGTCTGACAAGCCGCCTTCATCAGCGTAACCGTTTTCTGTGATAATTATATCTGGGTTATTGTAGTGATCTTTCATCCATCTTAAAAGATATCTGACGGTCCAAGGTGCAACCTTGAATAAAGATCAATCTATTACAGTCGAAGGAATAGAAAACTATTATTGAAATTTTCTAGAAGCTAATCATGGTGATTTTTGGGCTCTTTCTTAATGCTTGTAGAATTATAACGACCTGAACGCAGTTATTGAAGTGTTGACGGCCGATGATTTCCAGAACTGTTATCAAAAATTACGCTTTTATCTCACAGGAATATGGTTTGAAAACTGACTTAGTGTCGGTATGAAGTGATTTTATTTTGCTCGTGCCCTCACATAATAAAATGCCACTTCAAACACTTGTATCACAATGAACCATTCTACAACTCAAATATTTTTACTTTGCAATACTCCAGTACGGTAACTTTCCAACTGCTAGGCTCAAAGATATGGACTCCTAGGTCTCCAGATCTGGTAGGAGGTTCTGTGATATCAGGTTCCGAAATGGCTTGCGCCATTGAAGCAGAATAAACGTTGAGGCCGAAATAGTCGTGGGTACCATTCACCCAAGCCTTCTCTTCTTCAGTGAACTCTGGAAGACGGGATTTCTCACGGCCTTCCAATCTGCTGCGCTCTGCAATGCGAGCTTTCACGACTTCCGGGTAATCACCGTGGTAGATGGGGTTGGCGTAGATACCCAACTGAAAAAAAATCGATGAATAAAAACTGTTGCAAAGTCTTCTGATAAAAGTGTTATGTTTTCCTGAAATTACCAAAGATCTAAAAGTTTGCTGGAGGATAATAAATGGATGACCCGAATAATTCGAGATAAAATTTGCGGTTACAGTGCGGCTTTTAATAGTCCCACCCCTGTTAACTTTTGAACGGTTTTACGTAAAAACCTAAAAAAAAAACTATTTGGAGGGTTTTACCGATACTACTTCTTGATATAAAAAACATTGTGATTGCTCAATAGATGGCGCGGAGGGGCACATCAACAAAATAAATATAAATGACATTTTCTATCCGTGACATCTTTGACGGTGTCCTTTTATATGCTAAACCTTCAACCTGAGCATAAACAAATCATATATTTACGGAATCTGTATGAAATTTTGCGTATATAGTGCGGATTTCAAGTAAATCTGCCGATTTTCTTTTCACGATTTTTTGGGGTCTATTTTGGCTGATACGAGAATCAAGGATATCTTGACCTACAGTGGTCTGGACGAAATCTGAAAATGGAAAATATTGTGAAAGATGTAATTTCATGAAAGCATTGCAGATTTTTTTTTCAGATTTCGTTAAAGCGCGATTTGGATGAATGTTGTTTTGAGTGTGTTATGACTGTTTTCAACTACATAGTCAATGGTAATTAAACTAACCTCAAAATGGTACGATGTGTCTGCAGCTTGTTTATCGTCGGCAGTTTCAGAAGCAGGTATATACGCTACGGAATCGATAGTGATGCCAACTCTTCCTGAAAATGAAAAATTACAGATAATCAACCCCACAAAAAATAATAAAAAGGTCTATAATATAGTCAAACGAATTGAATCGTCAAAGTTCTTTCCACACTTCCGTACAACCCCCCAAAAACGAAAATTCACATCCTCTTGCTCCTGCAAAAACAAAAAATTCTGCATTGTGTTTTTATTTGTTCGTATGTTTTTAATAAGCAATATCTTCACCAAATCCTTTCATGTTAGAACTGAACTGGCTTCCTCGGGGAAAAAAGTTATCAAAATAGGCACTAAAGCCTATCACGTTGCACTGTTAGGTATTCTTCCATCTCTTGAACTTTCACGAAGTTTTTGAAATTGTTTTTTCTGTTAACCAGCTATCGTCCTTCTACAAACAGCCTTCAGAAGTCGAAACTTGGACGAGCCAAATATTAACGAGGTCTTACCTTTCAATCTGCGATTCACGCCATCAGAAAAATAAACTGAAGTCGCTGGGCTTTGAACCCACGACCGGCAGACAGAATGATTGAAAAGAATTGATTTTAACCACTCGGCTACCTGATGGAATTCAGGTTTATACTGGAATTATTTTTGCAGGAATTCTGTTGAAGTAGGTCTTTATAAATACACTTTCTCACCTCCTTGCTTCGACCTGAACTCATCATCATAGATGTGCCACGCTTTGGCGTGGGCTCTGACCAAATTGTGGACACAAACGTACTCCAACAGTCCCTCTGATTTCACCAGAGGGGGTACAGACCCGTAACCGTATCCATTAGTGCAGATCTGTTTGGGTTCATTGAACGTCAGCCAAAATTCGACATCGTCTCCAAAGGATTCGAAACAGACTCTGGCGTAGTCTGCAAACCAGTCAATGACGCTTTCGTTGACGAAACCACCTTGGTCCAATAGAACTTGGGGCAGATCCCAGTGGTGTATGGTCACGAGAGGAATTATGTCGTTATCTTTCAGTTCCTTTATCAAGTTCTTGTAGTATGCAACTCCTGCTTCGTTGATTGTATCAGCAATACCTGCGAAATGAAAAAGGGTTAGTTTCACAATTCGAAGAAATCATGGTTGATAAAATTACGTCTCTTGGCCCGTCACAATATTGGCTTCCTCTAAGTGGAGGTTAACTGGAGATCAATACTCATTCAAAACTAATGTCTGGTGTGGTATCTTCAACAACCCGATCATTGATCCAATATTTCAAAGAAAAAACCTAAATTATGATAGAAACTTGCTTCTACTTTCTCGAGAAGTCTAATCCGTTTAATTGATTTCACTTCATCATCAAATCGGCGGTCCTGTTGGGCCACAACAGATTTTACCGGTCTTAAAAATCTATGAGCAATGTGCTCTTTGAATCGCACCTTCGTGGCCATTCTAGTTTGACTCACATACTTCTTGTCGCAATACTTATAGCTAGTTTCATAAATGTCTGAATTAATTTTTCCGCATTTTTGACAGTACTCAAAAATTGTTGTAGCTTGTACAGTACCCTCATATTCATATGTTGTAATTTTTATGCTACAGTGATATTGAGGGTTAGAAAAATGCCCGAGTTACTCGACTTTTGAATGGGAAAACGATTTATTCCTTCTATTTCAAAATTCGAAGAGTTATGCAGGGTTTTGTCAACTATTTATTGTTGCAAAGTCTAAACACTTGAAAATGAAGTACTTATATTGAAAGATATAAAAATTTATCGTTTTTCTAGTTTTACGTTTCTCATCTAGCTGAAATGACATAATTGCCTACTTCTTGTTTTCATTATTTTCCTCTTTATAGACTTCATGTATCAAGAGAATTACAAGGGCCTTAATTACCGATGGCAAAGTTTGCGTCCTGAGGTTAGGTTAGTGTAGGGTTAAAAACGTGTTTTCTATTCCAAATATAATAGAGGATATTTGGAAAAAAGCCGTAAAAGGAAGAGAATCATTAATTCCATCGAAAAGTGAAGCCGTATACCAAAAAGAAAACAAGTTTCATCTGGAGTGGCTGACACGGAAAAATGTTATGCCAAAAGATGCCACTGAAACTGTATTATTCGTGTGTAGTTTTGGTAGTATTGTGTTGCAGCCAGAAACGTATAGTCCAACTTCCTTATGGACTAAATGGTCAATGCTAAAATCGATGGTGATTATACTTGAGAAAAGATATATCACCAAGTTCAATGAACTAGAGGCTTTTTTAAAACGGAAGAGTGAGAGTTATAAGCCGAAAAGTCTGCCGTTTCGTCTCCTGAAGATGTCATCAGATTTCTAAAGAACGCTCCTAATGAAATTAATTTATTGCATATTGTAATTTTCTTCTAATTTTTCTTTTTGTTTATTTACTTTTTTTTGTTGTTTATGTTGTAGGTTGTTTCGATGAGTTATTTTGGAGAAGTAAAGCTGGTGTATGGAAGAAAATTATATTGCTACTGCTTTAGCTAATACTATGACTAACTTAAAAAAAAGAAACGGAGGTTGGAAAAGTTCCACTGTGACGGAGAGGTATTTGGAGGATAGCATCGAATTAAGGAATAAAACGGCGCGTATGTTGTATACTTTGCCATTAGAAGAGGCAACCTCGACAGTAGTGAACAGAAGATCCAGCCATACAACAGAAGAAAGTTCGATCTTTTTAATGGTTTAAGTTTCATTCATACAGAGTGTCTCAAAAAAGCACGGTGACTTAGAAGTAAATTTTTTTAAATGGGACACCTTGTATTTCATTGCATTATTACATTCTACGTTGAATTCTGAACAAGTTTAATAAATGGTTTTCTATCAAAAAAATTAATAGTTTTGGACTTATGAACACTTGTAAATAATTATTTCGACTACTTTTGCGCCAGTTCAATGAGAAAATCGTAACAAATGGATCACAATCCTAACTTTTTGAAAGCTATCCAATGTTGCAAACTGCTGATGGCACCATGTGTAACTTACCTCGTCGTACCATTTTACAATTGTCAGAGTTGTTGAATCTCACGAAAAACTAGTACAAATGAAGTTGAAACATTTTATTAACAAATAAGGCAGTCCATAAATACAGATCAAGAATCATTAAAAACTGAAGAGATATTTTAATTTATAACTAAAAACGGTGAGTTTTTATCTATTTCAAAAGATGTTCGACATGTCCACCATGCATTTCTTGACACATAAATAGTCGGGTTGTATCTTCCCTAACATTAATCAAGGTTTGAGGTGTTATTTCTGAACACACTTCAATAATTCGACGGCGCAGTTCATCTAACGACCCACAAACTGTCTTAAAAACTACGGATTTCACATAGCCCCAGAGAAAGAAATCAAGCGGTGAGAGGTCCGGTGAGCGAGCTGGCCACTCTGTTGTACCTCGACGTCCAATCCACCTACCTGGATACCTTTCATCTAAGTAATTTCTCACCTCCCGAAAATAGTGTGGTGGCGCTCCATCTTGCTGAAATGTTACATCCAAGTAAAATTCATGTGGGTTTTGCGCAACGATCTCATCGATACTGGGACTTATTGTGTCTTGCAGCATTTGGAGGTATCTGGGACCATTTAAATTTTATTCCAAGAATATGGGACCTACAATGTGGTTACCTAAAATACCAGCCCAAACATTAATTTTCTGGGGAAATTGAGTATGCCCCTCGCGGAATTCATGGGGATTCTCATCACTCCAATATCTACAATTCTGGGTATTCACATTTCCATTTAGGTAAAAAGTGCTTTCATCACTAAAGCAGATGTGTTGCAAATAAAGTCGATTTGCAACAATTCTTTCTGCCATGGTCTCGCAAAATTCAAGTCGCCGGTCTGGATCATCTTCAACCAACTGGTGCAAAATTTTTATTTTGTAAGGATGGAATTTATTTTCTTTTAAAACCCTCTTTACTGATGTTTTAGAAACATCACATGTCTCAGCTACTTGCATAGTTGATTGTTGTGGGTTATTTAACATTTCGGCTAGTACTTGAATTTCAACATCTTCCGTAATTATTTTCGGCCTCCCAGATCTCGGAGCATCTTTCACGGTGCCAGTTTGGTTAAATTTTGCCACCAATTTCTGCAGATATTTTCGACACATCGGACGTTCTGGAAACCGTTCATTGAAAATGCGAATAGCAGCGTGGTAATTTCGGTTAGCTTCACCAAATATGATAACGGCTTCAACTTTGTCTGCTACTGAACGAGCCATATTAATCAACCAGAGAAATTGAAAACCGTTTGAAACAAAGTTTTGAAAACCTAAAAAATGTCAATGACATTTGGCAAAAACAGATAAGAGTTTTTTTTCGTTGTCATGGATAAAATAAACGCGCCTAACGTGCATAGCCTACCTCATTAATTTATTTGTGAATTGGTGCAAAAGTAGTCGAAATAATTATTTACAAGTGTTCATAAGTCCAAAACTATTAACTTTTTTGATAGAAAACCATTTATCAAACTTGTTCAGAATTCAACGTAGAATGTAATAATGCAATGAAATACAGGGTGTCCCATTTAAAAAAATTAACTTCTAAGTCACCGTGCTTTTTTGAGACACTCTGTATGAATGAAACTTAAACCATTAAAGAGATCGAATGAAACCCTACAACTTATGTATTTAACATTTTTTTGTAATATGTAGAATAAAGAAGTTACAGGGGGGCGACGGACTTTTGGTCCTCACTGTAGAATCTATAATGTCCCGAGGCAGTTATGACGCTATTTATTGATAGCGTAACTATGACAATTGTTATTGTTACTTCCGTCAACCAGCTGCACACCCTCAACCCTCAAAAGTCTTCGAAAGACTTGTCCGAGCTAGTGAAGACGCAGCCCTTACCTTTTAACGTGTGATGCCTTGCACGAGACCGATGACCATGCTGGGAATCGAACCCAGACCCTTAGGTTAAGAGACAAGCGCTCTACCATCATGACCATCACGGCCAATATAAGCTTAAAATATCCCGTCAGAAATAAACGTTATTAATATCTCACCATTGGGCAGAATCCTATTCCAAGCCAACGAAAACCTGTAATGCCTGACGCCCAGCGTTTTTAGCATAGCAACATCTTCTTTGTACTTGTGGTACGAATCACAAGCCACGTCACCATTGGAACGATCGAGAATGAAATCTGGATGTCGGTGGGTGACATTATCCCAGATGTTTTCCGTTTTTCCGCCTTCGTTCCATGCACCTGGGAACAAAAAAAAATCTAGCCAAAACGCCTTTTGGGCACTCATCTCTATCTCGTACCTTCCACTTGATATGCTGACGTAGCCGTACCGAACATGAAATCATCTGGGAATCTTTTGTCGTTGATCTTATAGTCTTTTGCGGCACTGTAAATTCAAAAAGAGTGATGAGTGGTGAGGTCCTCCATAAGGAACATGGCACGGTATTTGTGTGATGTTGGAAACTTGTGCACCTCACAAAAGTATTCTCATGAATTCTTTAGTTTTTCATCCAACGGAGGGCAATGATATTTAGAGTCGCATCACAGGATTGATAAAAAAAAAGATTGTTTGGAAATGGACTTGGCGCAAATTCTAGAATGGGGATCCAAGAACCTCATATAGAATTCAATACAAACAAAACTCAAGCCAGTCTATCTTTTAGAAAGACCGATCTCATACTGGTCAGAGTAATAATGATTTTCACCAAGTATTGGCTACATACGAGGATGTATTGATATCTAGTTAGCCTAGACCAGTTCCCTGCATAAACAAAATATTGCGTTACCATAGCCACGAACAATAACTTATTAGAAGTGTCAGTGTAAAGTTTGACGTCAAAAAAGTAAACCAGAGTTACGCAATAAATTAAAAGAAAAAATATGTCCACCGAAATTATGAAAATCGAAAAAATGGAGTATCGAGCCATCATCAAGTACCTGTATTAAAAAGGGTTAAGAGGTAAGCAGATTTACGAAGATATGCTTAATACCCTTGTTGATCAATGTCCTTCGTCTGCGACCGTGAAAAATTGGACTGCAAGCTTCAAAAGAGTTAAATTTTCCATTGAAGATGATGACCGATCGGGAAGGCCAACTTCTGTGTCAGTCCCCGAAAATATCGATACAGTTCATAACATGATTTTAACAGACCGTCGAATTGGGCTAAAACGGATATCTGAAGCACTGAATATTTCATACGAAAGCGTTCATCATATAGTTTACGTCAATTTGGACATGAGAAAAATTGCTGCAAAATGGATCCCCAAATGTTTGAATGTTGACCAAAAGCGTGCAAGGGTAGTAGCATCGCGTTCGATCTGTGCTCGATTTGAAAACGATGTAGACTTCTTAAACCGAATTGTTACTATGAATGAGACTTGGGTACATTTCTACGATCCAGAAACAAAGTAACAATCGATGGAATGGCGACACTCCGGTTCTCCAAGACGTAAAAAGTTTCGTGTCCAAAAATCTGCTGGAAAAGTTCTTGCTTCAGTTTTTTGTGGATTGCCATGGAGTAATCATGGTTGATTTTTTTTTGGATAAGGGTAGAACAATAACTGGAGATTAATATTTGACATTACTGACCACTATACGGGAAAAAATTTAAGAGAAAAGACGCGGAAAGCTATCCAAAGGTGTTTTGTTTTTGCAGAACAACGGCCCTGCACACAAATCTCATGTTGCCATGCAAAAAATTCGTGATTTAGAGTTTGAACTACTAGAACACCCCCCTTATTCACCAGATTTGGCTCCGTCCGACTATCATCTCTTTCCTCAACTGAAAAGAGTTTGAAAGGTCGTAAATTTCCTTCCAACGAGGAGGTAATAAAAGCTATAGAGGTCTGGTTTGCAGAGCAAGAAAAAAAAAATTTTTGAAAGGTCTAGAGACGTTGCATCATACCATTTCTTGATTTATAGGACAAACTCTAGTCCCAACAGCAAGAAGAAACAACAATACATGATAGTAGGGGATGACACGTGATAAAATTTGAAATATATACAGTCACGTTAAACCTTATTGCAAACTTTTAATCAATAAACTGATGGATATTTCTGACATGAGAAAACAGTTAGTATTCGATTTGCAATGAGTGTACTACCAACAAAAATAAAAAAAAACTGTTTAACAACCATAGTTGATTCTCTTCTATTCTGCACTAGGAGATTGTTACAAGCGACAACACTGCAGGAACGCATGTGTTCGAAGGTATACCATCATTTAACAGCGTTTCTATGGAGTTGTCGTACAAAAATTGCTTAAATCATCAAGGACAGCTCTCAAATTTTACAGGCAATGACTGACCAGTACCCCATTCAATTTTTGGTAAGTTGTGATTGTTCACCCTGTATGAGTGAGACCTGTGTACTCTTAAATAGCTGCATATTATCTGAGTGGGTGAAAGTTCCTGCTTTGGTATAATTCAAACTTTCAATCCTAATTGGTCTTTGATGAGCTTTAATGACATTGCATTTTTGACAATTAACCGTTTTCGAGTTGAAAAGTTCATCTTAAAATTTGACAACACTCTCGTTTATTGTGAAATAGGCGTGAAAAGAAGAGGAATGTCAAATGTTTCGCTCCCTATTTCATAGGAAACTAATCAAATTTCGAGTAGACAGGTTGTACAGACATCCGTTAGATGGCAATCAATGGTAGACAAATCATAAAATGATGGTTTATTTATGGTACCACCGCGCACATAGTCAAAATTCTCAGTGACACACTACGTCAACTGCCGTCCTTCAAATAGATGAAGAAGGGGATGAAATGAGCAGAAATAGTTGACGCTGACATTTAACGATTTCAACTGAACATTCTGGAAAATTTTGAGCATATTTAAATTTGTTAAATAGTATCTACTCCAAGACTATGGACAAATTATCGAAAAGAAAATAAGTGTTCTCAATAAACTTACGATATGTGGAATATGAGCACAATTATTATAAACTTTCTTATAGCAAACATTTTGAAGGAATGTGGGATTTTGGAAGTACTATCCTATTTTATAGAAGCAGTAATTATACTTGAATTGGATGACAACTCATTTGTTTAGTGTCGAATATACTTTAACGAGCATTTTAGTATCATTTCATTTTTTCTTCATTATCACCAACCCACCAACCACTTTTTACACTTTCACTACCATTATCAGGAGAGATCGAATGACAGTTTTGGGCAACTTTTAATTTCCAAAAACGTGCCCGATCAAAAATTCATTCTAGAATCTTGTTGACGAAGTAAGGGCCTAAAACTAACATTAAATCAAGGTAAAATATACACAAAAAAGTATAAAAACAATAAATACATACAAGTGCAACATAATTTATTCCAACACCCTGAATATTACTAGATTTTTCTTCTCCTTCAAACCAAAGCAATTGACTTTCAGTTTTTTAATTAATATATTTTAATTTTTTACTTTGTTAGTTTTTTATTTCGTACTTTGTTAATGTTTTGCCAGAATGTTTTAATTTTTTGAACATTTGTTTTTTCTGTCTGGAATATCGCATAGACGTTGACGTCTCTTGAATATAACAGTGAAGAAATCGCTGCTATGTCGTTCTGTTACATCCCTGATACGTTATTAAGAGGCATCTTTGCGGCGTCTCAGAACTACATCGCAAAGACGTCTCAGAACTACATCGCCTAGAGGTCGCCAGCATGTATCATGACAAAAGTGAGTCGCTGGGACGTCTGTGCGAGTCGCAGGTCACCAAGTGACATCGCGTAGCAGACAGCTGATTGACACCGAAAGTCACAGTATTCTGACTTCATTAGGGAGTAGGGATGATCTGTAATGTCTCAGACCCGCTCATTTTAAACCTGACCTATCCTCGACATGACTCTGGAATTCTTCATATCAAACAGAATAGGTAGGAAGGAATTGGAAATCAAGCACACATGGAATCATATTACAAATATATTTATTATTTTCAGCTCAAAAATTTGTTGATCATTCGACACACTTGTCGGCAAGGCATCCCGTCTGGCAAACTTTCGTGTAGAAATCGACTGATGTTTTTGCTGTTCTTGGTCTGGTCGGGTTGTTAAAGTCGACGTGGTAAAGACCGTATTTTTGACTGCAAAAAAAGTAATAATTATGATAATGATTGACTTGGAAATACATCTGGCAAAACATGTTTATTTCCAGTGGTAAATCATATAAATAGGGATGATGACATTGACAACTCTGTTGAGAATAAAAAAATACACAGATAGGTAAGAAGTAAATAATGGAGAAATAGTTTTCTATTTAGTGGAAATATAATGATCTTTCGAAAAATAAATGTCATTATAATCATGAATCATCGAGATTTGTGTCCAGTGACAGATCGATGGAAATTATCTTAAAAATAACCCAATATTAACGACAACTCACGTATATCCATGTTGCCATTCAAAGTTATCGATAATACTCCAAACTGTGTAGCCAAAAACTCTAACGCCGTCTTCGACCATTGCATCTCGTGTATAACTCAAATAATCCTGCAAAATTAAAAACCAGCAAGATATTGAAATTCATCATGGAACATGACATTGTTCTATCCTAAAAATACTTATTAACTCCAAGAACAAAATACAGGTCTTTATTTCCATCCAACTTATTTCTTGGGCTTTCTATTTCAGTTGTTGTGAATAGTAATCAAAGATATCAAAGGCAACTAAAAAACCTAGCGAAGAAAAAAAATGTAGCTAACCTTGATGCTATTTGCATGATATGCATTGTCCAATCAAAACAATTCTGTCGATTTTACGACGACGAATACTACTCACCCTAATATAGGAAGCCCTTCTGTCGTCTTCCAAAGTTCCGTAGTCGCAAAGCCCATTTTCAGTGACGATAATTTCCGGATTCGAGTAGTGGTCTTTGATCCAGTTCAGCAAAACTCTCATGCCCCATGGTGCGATCTAAACACAAATATTTAAGAAGATTACGACGACACTTCCACAACATGGTGAATACGTGACACATATCTGACAGGAAGTCAGTGCCACGACGGACATTGAACTACATCAAACGACCTGCAGAGGTGTTTTAAGATGCTAGGTTCTCATCAGTAAGTACACATTCTCAGCTGCTGCTGGGGACATGGAAAAGACCAAAAAACTGTATGGGAAACCGAAGGCATATTCAATTTGGGAAATGCTCGTGGGCAATTTGGTCTCCAAATATAGCTTTCAACAAACGTTCTACACAACCACCCCCAGCAGAAAAGACTTGGAGAAGAGCCAACTCTCAAAACTCTGTGCATGCAGTACGGCAGTACGTCAATCAATGTCAGTTAACTACATAGAACAATCACCCTCAGTGCTTTGGAGTCGCATTAGGAAGACCAAGCTTCATAGTGTGCTCTGAGTCGCACTGAGAAGCTCAACAATAGACCTGTGAAGGTTGCGGAGGACCATGGATGATCATCCTATTATTAACCCACAGATGCTCGTTCTAGTACCATCATTTTCCACATCATCGAAATGATTTGATGGATTACTCCCCAAAGCAAACATATTTTGCCACACCTGCATTATCATTTCTCCGAAATGTTGACGACGAACCTTAAAGTACTCACCTTGAACCAATCCTGTTCCACTGTGGTGTTTTCCCAGCTAGCTGGTTGGAAGTTGTTCACGCCAATGTCACCCCATCTGGAGGGAGGATTCTGGATCCCTGGATCAGCCATGCTTTGTACCAAGTACGATGTGTACGTATTGAGAGCGAAGTAGTCGTGGGTTCCTTTTATGAATGTCTTTTCTTCCTCTGTAAATTCCGGAAGACGCGATTTGGCTAGACCTTCACGCTGGCTGCGATCCCCTATGCGGGTTTTCATTACTTCCGGGTAGTCGCCCACGTAGATTGGGTTCGCGAACCAACCCAACTGCGGAATAATATTTCTAATGAGAGTTTTGGATGTATTTGAATGATAGGAGGGGCGTAATGAAAACATGGATTGCTCATTTGGGAAAGGTTTTCCACAAAGTCAGAATGCCCTTACGGACTTGTAGAAGGATTCGTGGAAAATATTGGGGCCTAGGTCTCAAACAAATCCACTGGATATATGTGATGGTTGTCAGACCAATAATGACATACGATCTGATGGCCAAAAACTCCACAGCGAACGGCCCAGGTGAAAGTTTGTGCATTCTGGAAATTACCTCTGATATAATGCCTCCAACAGTGAATTGAAAGGTTACGCTTATACTCCACGAAGTCTTGCGTGATACGCCTGTCGATGAGAAGGTTCTGCTTGCAACCTGCAAACCCCTTCTTTAACCCTCTTTGCTCATATGTCCGTTCATACACCGGATCTCATATGACAGATATCGGTCGGTAGATCTTTGGATCGTACGAATTTCCGTTTTTGGTTCAGAAATGATTATTTCCTCCAGGGTGCACTTTGGATGCCGGTTCGTTCAGAAACGTGGTGTCGCCGATACATTGATTGAGAGGATTACTAGGAGTAAAAGTAAAAAAAATTTAAAAAATTATTTTGTATGCTATACAAAATCCAATTCAGGTGCTCGATACTCGATAAATACCAATAGTTGAACACAAATAGATACTGTAGACTGCACTAACTAATTTTCCTAATTTATTTAAAACACTATTTACAACAATTATTCACTAAAACATTTACTTCACTAGATTCAAATTTATTTCTACTGTGTATAACTCTGAACTCTGACTGTCCTGCCATCTGCTCTACAGCGGCTATATATAGTAGCATTTACAGTTTTCGATCTTTCCAGTCTGTTCGGCGACTCCTAGAAACTTCGGTTAGAGCGTTCGCGTCCTTCCACGAATGAGTCATGTGTTTGCCAGAAGAGAACTTGTTTACATTTCGAGTGTGGAGTGTAATTGGATGATCAGGGCCGGTCTCGAGGCCGGTCTCAAAATCGATACATTTCCCCCTTCTTGAAGACTTTTCTTCCCGAAATGTCATTTTTGGAGTATGGAGATATTTGCATGATTCTCCATATCTGCACCTTTCTGTTTGATGGAAGTAGCACTTCAAGATCTTGACGCTGGTGGAATGGAATATCGTCTCCAACATGCTCCTTATGACTCTCCAGTCCAGTCCGTCGAGCCCACAGGACAATTTTGGGATTGCCAGGTCCACGAGATTCTGCTCCTCCATCATGTCCCTTAATTTCTCAAGGCTGTTCCATACGTCTTCATAGGACGGTTTGTCTCGAGACTGCTTCTTGGTGACTAGATAGAAGATGCTTCTCTGGCCTTTCCGCAACTGTAGCACCCCTCCTACTTCCTGGTTTTGTTGCCGTAGTTCATGGGGACGACCGTACTTCTTGGAGAACACCACAGCGATGCCTCTGGACATTTGAAGGTCTTCTGCTACACAGTGGGCTAGCGCGTAATCCGCAGGCACCTTAAAAAGGTCTCGTGGTTCTTCTCGAGTCACCCCATGTCGAACTTTCTGTCCGTTTGAGGGTGCGGACTTGGTCGTGGTTTCCAGCGTAAGGGGCCAACCTATTGAAATGGACGACTCTGGGTTTTCCTCTAGGTGGTTTTTTAATTCGGTAGACCACGTCATTTATCCTCTTCAAAATCTGATAAGGGCCTTCCCATGAGTTCCGCAATTTTGGTGATAGGCCACGACGACGTTTGGGGTTGTACAGCCAAACCAGGTCACCAACCTTAAATCCTCCGGCATCGGCCTTGATGTCATAGGTCTCCTTCATT
Source organism: Chrysolina americana (assembly GCA_958502065.1). NCBI lineage: Eukaryota > Metazoa > Arthropoda > Insecta > Coleoptera > Chrysomelidae > Chrysolina > Chrysolina americana. The sequence goes on from OY293414.1 coordinate 88,789,866, forward strand.
CGGTCGCTGGCACTCTGGATGTTCAAACGGACTCTTTCGTGGATGTCTTCCATTCTCTGCCGAAGTTTGCTGACTCTCCCGCAGTGTCTTGTCCTGGTGGCCTTGAATGGTTGACTCTTCTAATTACTATTATTATTATATGCTAGTGAAGAGCTACCTAGTGACAAGTTTTATAAAAAATTTATGGTCATGTTGAGTATGTAGGAATAATAGTTCAAAAACGCTTGGAACACATACCTATATGTTGAAACTAATTTTGGAAAGTGAATTTCAAACATGAAAAAATAATGAGGTCTCATAAATAATTATTTTCCACTCACGTGTACATTATGCTCTCTAGTTTTCGTAAGAATTCAAAGTTTGAATTTTTGTGTATATACATGTTAAATCATTGATTTGTAGCAAATGACCACTAGGTATATCTTTTCGATTGGAAACAGACTATCAATCAGCGATTTTGGTTTCCTTTCAGGTAATATATTGCGCGAGGTTTCATAAATATATAATATATTCCGTAGATAAGTGTACGAAAGAATAATTTTGTTCTTGACTTCACATAGTCTAAAATTGCTGTCAATGGTTTCGGCAACTTGAAGACTGAACGAGAAAAAATAAGCAAAAACTTGGTAAGTCTTTATATTTTATATTCGAACTTATAAAATCATCGAAGTGCTTCAGGGAGCAATACAAAACGTGTTATTTGAATATTTGATTCCATTCAAAACAGGCGACGTCTATAACGATTTCAGTGTTATTTATTACCCATCATCAGGCTACGTAAGAAATAATACTTTCCGATGGAACAAACTGGGTTTTGCGTGGTCGATTTGACGAAAATCATGAATTTCACTCTTGGAGTACGGAAAACCACTGTGACCGGTTTCTCCAACCTTGTTTTTCATTATACAGTTAAGACGTGTTCTATATTTTGTGCAAAATGGTCACAAAACCTAGTGTGTATTGATCTTCAGACATAGCTAACCAAGGCCTCAAGCTTTGGCCGGCTAGGTCACCGGACCTAAAGCCTATGGAGTTTTTCTTCTGGGGAATATTGAGATATATAATTTTTGAATTGTCGACGAACTCTAGGAAAAAATTAAATTGATCCGCTTGTAGAAAAAGTCTTGGTCCAAACTCTTATGGAAAGGTACTTTCCCGCACTCAATTGCATATTCGAACTCTGCTTTGCCTCGTTCGGGTAACGGCAGTTGCATGCGGAAAAGGTACTTTTTCCGTACTTTTCAGGGTACCTAATAACAATTAAACTCAACTTTTCTAATTTTGAAATACATGAAAATTCACAGGGTGTCCGATTCGAAAATAATCCTTTTCGATTATCAACTCTTGCCATGTTACTTTGGAAAAAAATATTGGATTGTAGGCACAAAAGTGATTTGAAAATGTTTTCTTTGCATGAGATGGTTTTTCTGAGACACCTAAACAGTTACAGCATCTTTTCTAAAATTATGTTATTTACCCTCATTCGAAATCACTCAAAACCGATTTATGAATGATTGATCTAATATTTGGTGGTATTAGAATACACAGCTGAATGGTTGCATTCAAATAACAATCAGGAACGTCATATACAAACATTAAAAATGTGAGTGGCCCAAGAACAGTGCCTTGTGGTGTACCCATTTCGATACCATACTCCTTCAAGTCCACTTTTAGAACGTATTGGGAAACATTACCTCGAATTGCATAATTGTGTCTCTGGCCACTTCATCTGCTGTGCTGTTGGATGCTGGTATATACGCACTGGTATCTAGCACTACAGATACCTTACCTATGAAATGAGGAATCCAAAAATTAATTAGTGGTTTATTTCCAATATAAAGTCATCCCGATAGTAAATGGGGTGACAAATATGAGGAAAAAAGATGTGAATCAAGTATCTGACAGACAACAACTATTTACTGGGCTAATGCCGTGACAGACTTTAAATTACATATATTATGCAATGAATTCCCTCACGCCATTTTCAAGTAACTAGGCTTACAGTTTTATTTCAAAATTTCGACTTTGATTTCGAAATTTTTACGTTACGTAAAATTTTGCTGAAGTCAAAATTCCTTCCTCTACACACTATCTCACAAAGTATGAATTTGAGGCATATATCTGTCTGTACAAACATTTGATCACATCTGACATTTGCACACATATTATTTGTAGTGTAAAGTAATTGTTTCTTGACAGATATTTGCCCCAAAATTTCGATTTTGTTAAAAATATTACGTCAAGTCGAAATGTCGAAATAACAATGAATCTCAAGATAAAAGACGAAAAAAGTTCGAGATAAATATATCTCATCATTCAGAGTATTAGGGAATTGAAAAAATTGATCTATCGTATAAAAATTATCCAAAATTTCATCAATATGTAATAAAAACTACATCTCATATTGTTTGACATAATGTGTTTCCAAAAAATTTAGATTGCTCATATTCATTTACCTGAAATACTGCCTACGGGACAAATTTTCGAACACCCGGTATTTTTCTCATGAAAAGTAATGGTAGTTGATGAATATCAGCCTATTCTAAGGTCACATCCAAGTGGTTGATAATTTTCGATAACAAATATTCGTTATATTCCATCAAGATTTATGTATTCACACAGCAAAAAAAACGCGATAGGCATTTTCAATGATTGACTTTTTGAACTTGAATTTATTTCAAATTCTACTTTCCTTATCCACTGTTGGCACCAGTAATTGGTAGCGAAACGCTCTGGTTAATTTAACAAGATTATTGTGCGGTTTATAATAATCGAGGACATTGCCAGGCGACGAGGCGCTTGGTGCCGAGTTGCCAGATGCAACTTCCGAATTTTATTTATATTGTATAATAATATAGTTACATTCAAAGCTTTATTGAGAATCAACAACTTTGGTTATCGTCACGTAGTTGTCATTTTAGCGTGCCATAAAAATTATGATAGTCCTAATTAAAACTTATTCAAAACTGAGGCGAAAATCATGGCAGATTATTCCTGAAAATATACTTGCGGGTGCTAAAACAGTGAAATTAGATTTGCTTCCGGATAAATTGAAGATCCATTATAGACCGGGAGCTGGTGACAAGTGACGTTCTCCCATTTTACACTGCATGCCTTTTTAAGGCTTGATAATTAACCCTAAATTATAAGGAAAAGCACTTTTCTTTTTGTGACGAATTTTCATGTTCTTCCGCGATATTATACTGCCTGCCGTTGTAATATACGGAAGTTCAAACAAATTGAAACGCTACTAATTGATGGCATGCAATCCGCAGCGGCCGAAAGGGCTCAAAGGGTTGCGAAAAACTGAAAAAAATTTAAGGGGACTTCCGTGTTTTCAAATTGCATGCCGATGTAAAGAATTGAAGTTTTATTAATGAAATCACTCAGGAAAAATTGGCATGCGTCCCTCGTCTGACCAACTGTTGAAAATCGGGGGAAGAATGTAATACGGGTTTTACGTGATTCCAAACTGCATGCCATTAGAAAGATACGTCATTTGTGTAATTAATTAATAGTAGGTAATTTGGCATGCACACCAGGATTTTGCGAAACAAAATCACATACATTTTCACAGTGTTTTTTGCAACTTTCGTCATGCACGCCTCTATTTTGCGATATCCTGGTGTGCATGCCAAATTACCTACTATTAATCAATTATACAAATTCTAATGGCATGCACTTTGGAATCACGTAAAATCTGTATTAAATTTTTACAGAGTTTTCCTGCAATTTTCCACCGTTGGTCAGACGAGGGGCGCATGCCAATTTTGCCAGAGTGTTTTCGTTACTTAAACTTTGATTATTCACATCGGCATGCAATTTGAAAACACGGAAGTCCCCCTTGAATTTTTTCAGTTTTTCGTAACCCTTTGAGCCCTTTCAGCCGCTGCAAATTGCATGCCATCAATTAGTAGCGTGTCTTCAGCTCCTGGTCTATTACGAAAAAGAAAACCTTCAGTTTTGTGAGTGGCGAAATACAGAACAGGTTCAAAGTGCTGGAGAAATGCTCGGTTTGTGAAACTCTCGAATGAATCCTCTCCATCATCTGTGTGGTCTAAATATTCTGTTACGAGCGTGTTTGGAGTTGAAGGAAAGAGTACAAATCGACAAGAATGGCGCTTTGATAAGAATTATTAAGAAAAAAATTATATAGAGCGAAAAAATCGAAAGTATTCACCGAAGAGCACTGTAGGTTCATACTGCCCCAGACAGACGAGACATTTTTGATGATGAAAGTAGCTTTTTTAATTGAGATGGGGGTTTCAAACTTTACCTTTCTGCTTCGTTCTAAACTCATCATCATAGACATGCCAGGCTTTGGCGTGAGCCTTCAGCAAGTTATGCGCGCAAACGTACTCCAAAACTCCTTCTGAATGAATCGCTGGTGGGTAGTACCCATAACCGAACCCTCCCATGCAAATCTGCTTGGCTTCGTTGAAAGTGACCCAGTACTTGACGTCTTCTCCGAAGGTCTCGAAGCACACTCTGGCGTAGTCTGCCACCCAGTCGGCGATGGATTCGTTGAGGAAGCCTCCGAGGTCCTGCAGCGTTTGCGGCAAGTCCCAGTGGTGGATCGTCACCAGAGGCTCGATGTCGTTGGCCTTGAGTTCCTTGATCAGGTTCTTGTAGTAGGCTATGCCAGGAGCGTTGATTTGGTCGGGGAAACCTATAGCGGAGAGAAATGCATTGATCAGTTACTCTTAGACCACTTCATTCGCTTGGAATGAAGACAATAAATGCTCTGTCTGAGCAAGGTTGGCGAAATTGGTACTGATTTGATGATCGATGACCCCAATTCTGGCGTATTCATACGGATCGGTAGTTAATGTATGGAATTGTTTAGCAAAATTGAAAATATAGATGATACAGCAACAGTTTATATTTCGTTGTAGCTCACCAGTCGGTAGAATTCTGTTCCAAGACAGAGAAAACCTGTAATGTTTCACGCCCATTTTCTTCATGAGAGCTACGTCTTCCTTATACTGGTGATATGAGTCGCAAGCTATGTCACCATTGCTTCGATCTTTGACGAATTCAGGTCTTGTGTGTGTCATCGTATCCCAGTTGCTTGGGGTTCTTCCATCTTCATTCCATGCCCCTGAAATTGACGAAGCAGAAAGTGGTTGGGATTTTTTTTTGGAGATACAAAAACCATCACAATACGAATTGTCATCGAGTCAAAGTTACTATCAATTGGACAACCATTGTCGACGGAATACCAAGAAGACAACGTGGAAAGAATGCAAAAGGGAAATTAATATAGAGCTACAGAAGAGCGAAGTGAAGAAGAAAAGAGGAGCAAAAAAAAACAGAATATTGCAAAGCATCTAATGCACGTGGGTGATATTTTTTCACGAGATTTGACGCTCTAGATGGATGTCCAACTAATGCACAAACTTCATTTGGCGTCATCTATCAACGAAAAAATCAACTTGACAATGAATATTGTAGAGTTGCAAATTCATGCAATTTCCTGAATTGACCTCAGTTGATGAACAAAATAGACAGGATAGATTTCTTTTCACAAGCTCTGGGATTATTTTATGCCAGTCGCTCCACACTTTTTCTGAGAAAATTCATATCAGTTGATTTCATTGGTTTCATTTGAGTCAATCGTGTGATTCTGAGACAATATGAGCAGAAACTGATTCAATCGTTGATGCCTTATGCTGCATTTATCTGAAGTTTTAAGTCGCAAGTCGTAAGAATATTCGTCAATGATTGGAAGATTTTTCAGATGTTGGGTATAGAAGTGATCAGAATGAAAATGGTTGGGAAGTTGAGCATGTTTCAGTATACTGAGTAGTGCTAATTTAACAGCAACGAAACAAGTGTTGGACCTTCTCTACTTCAGAAATCAACTACGTTGCCGAAAACTTCCAATGAAAAACGAAAATTCATGAGCGAAAAGGTTAAGGACAAGAAAACTCAGAAGAAGGGCAGTTGCGGTTGCAGGAAATGTTTCAAGAACTGGAGACCGACAGAGCTGAAGAAGCAAATAGTTAAATAGTCGACGAATGTGAAAAGACACAACAAGAACACGTCCTGCTACAGAAAACCAGAGAGAAGGCCAGTTAAACGTTGGGTTAGGGGCAAATGTGATTTGATTATAACACTATCACTCTGAAATAATAGTTGAACAGACAACTGTTACTATTTATTGAATATTATCGTATCAAGTTGATCGTACTATGATTACAATATTGCCAGTGTTTCAATTTACCTTCGACTTGATAAGCGGAAGTGGCGACACCAAACATGAAGTCCGAAGGAAATTGCTTATTGTTGATGACATACTCATCAGCAAAGCTGAAACAAAAAAATTTAGTTTTTCAACTGAAAATCTAATTGTATTGTTACATACCTGTTGATAACGAGGCTTGTGAAAAACAGCAGCTTGATGTGGATCATTTTGTTGAACTGGTTCATTTTTGGATACTTTGCAACTATACAAGATTTTTTATCTACATTTCTGAAGAGTATTATTTACCTCAGCTTATCGATGATGATAATCGATCTCAAGTGATATACTGAGCACATGTCATGATATCTGTATCAGTAAAAAACAATTGGGAGTGGGAAATTTGAATACCAGAAAACCAGATAGATTTTTCTTTACAAAAATACCATACCAATTATTGAAATCAGTTTTTGTGCATGCTGATGAAGAAGCAATACAACAGCTGGATTTTATAATGAGAAATCCTCCAAATTGAAAAATTCCCTCATTCCTCAGTTCAAGTGACTCCATAGTAAAATTTGATTCTGGAACAATAACAAGGATTATAGACGCATCTTAGTAAAGAATAAAAGATGTTTGCAAATAAAAATATCACAAAAAGTTCTCAAAATACTCGACAAACCAAAATATCCATTTTATCATGTGTAACATGAAACTTTCAAGAATTTTCTTACGATATAAATTCTTTTATCACCACAAATGAACCGTGCTCTCGCAATATTCTTTCAATGCCTTGAAAATCTTTGATATTGGTACAAAGTGTAACAATCCTGAAGCCGGACCTGTCTTTTATCGAGTAATTGTAAGAAACCACAAGAGGATCAAGAAATAATCGCGTCGAATCCAAGAACATCGAGAGCCATCTAAATTCGAGCCTCTGAAGCTTCAAGGCGTCCTAAGAGAGAAATATCATGAACTTTGATACTTGTTTTATTTTAAGACTCAAAGACAAATGAATTACCTACGAATAGATACATAAAAAAAATTCTTCTTGTATTTTTGACATAAAAAATACTTCGTAAAAATGCATTAGATGTTATTCCTTGTTCACTTTCATTGCATTTTAATTGATCTCGATTTGATTCCCAGTCTGTGTATTCATTCAAAGCGGATCTATTTGCAGTATTTTTCCATAAGCTTCGAATGCATTTTTGAAATCAAATTAAAGTTATTACCTACGCCTGTAATTTGAATGGGGTCATTTTCATTGTTAGGATCTTGATGATAGAATTTAGAGATGAAAATGTAGAAAAGAATATAAAGTAAGATACATATCTGCAGATGAGGACTACTGAAGTTCATTAAAAACGTACAGGTCCGTATTAGATTAAATAGAGTTGAGGGTGGCCTTCGAAGAACGAAACGTTGTATTGAAAACCAAACTACAGCAAAGGAAGGCAACTGAGAAAGTTCACTAAATATTCGTTCAGTTTCCTAAGGCTCTGGTAAATTTCTTCATCCGAAACATTTTATTCAGGTTCTGGGTATACTTATTCAACAAGGACTGAGAGTGTCAAAATGATGACTACAACTTTGACGGCAGCAGATGCACTAGAAAAATCATCAAAACTCAACGTTGTCCTGAGAAATGCCGAGAAACCAATTCCTATCTACCCAAAATACAAGTTTCTCAAATGGGAGTTCGAAACGCCAATCATATGGTCCAACGTTATTATTATCACTCTTTGGCACATAATGGCTATAAATGGTATAAGTTCCCTCTTCGACGGATTACGATGGTTCATTTACAGTAAGGATTCAACATTACTTTATTACATTAATTTCGTAACTGAAAAAAAATCACACTTGATACGGAATCTGACGTGTTATATTCTGACCCACAGGTTGTAGCGCCATATTTATGCGATCAGAGAACTATTGACGATTGGTTCTTCAAAGTAGGAATCTACTATGGGCCTTTAGTGGTGCCATCTCGTGGCTAAAGCTCTGACGATATGAATGTTCCAAAACCAACTACGAAAATCCAATAAAAATTTGAAACATGCCACTCACCTGATTCTCCTGGCGGTAATAGAGTAGGAAACGCAACTTTGTTCAGTTGATTTTGTTTGTAGAAGTGGAGTTTGATTCTTTTCCGGCTTTGAATATGCCATTTCGCTACCTGGTCTTGGAAGCATGATCAAGGCCCAATAACCGAAAGCGTTATACCGAACATCCACAGCGAAAACCGAAATATCGTTACAATTATTATTATCCAGCCTGAGATGAGGGAACAAGCAAAAGGACTCGTCACAAGTCACAGCCCATGAACAGTTCTGATGACCAGATCTGTCGGAGTTTGTGCTGATACTTGTCACGAAGAGAGTTTTTAACAGTAGCTTAAGGTCATCCATGTGAAACAGATGGGTGACCTTAAGCCTCCGGTTGCTGCTTATTATTATGATCATTATTATTATTACATCATGGTGAAACGAAAGCCTTCTCCAGTGTTTGGTGTTTAGCCCATATTTCCAACAATAAGGTCAAGGTACCTATAGTCCCAGACCATTACTATCCACAATGGTTTTTAATGATAAACTGTTTATGTTTATTTTCAGTGAACATTGTGGGTGGCATAGGAGGCTTTGGTGTCACAGGTGGGGCCCATAGATACTTCACCCATGGGTCATTCAAAGCCAAGCTGCCTCTGAGAATCATCCTGATGCTATGCTACTGTACTGCAGGACAGGTAGGATAACTTCTATATTCTGTTTGAAGCAACTCATGATGGATATGCATTTTAAACTCGGTCAGAGAAATGCATGCCTGTCGACGTTCACATCTATTTCTGTTGGTTTGCGTGAAAACCGCAGGGTGAGCACGCACGGACTCCGAATAAGTTTTCGTTAAATTAATAAAGGATAGAAAGATACGTCGGGGTTAATTGAAAAACTTGACATAGTTAACGTTTTCTCAGACGACCATCTAATTGAACCTCATTAAAAATTTCCAGATCCATCTGGTGAGTTTATAGACATTTCAACTAGATGGCGCTACTTCACTTTTTACTTGTGTTTTATCAGTGAATGGATCAACACCTTCAGGTTCAATGGATTGGGAGGGAGGAGAGGCTGCATACTATGGCTTATGGCCCTCAAGATCTCCATACCTTTTCCCGTTTTTGAGAGTAGATTGACCAATTTACAACAAAAACGCTTCAATGTGTGATAGAAAGCTTCGAGCTGAATCTTGCATAAAAGCTGCAGAATGGGTATTACAGTCAATAATGTATTTTTGATCCCAAATGAGTTTCCTCTGCATTACATTATTGTGAGAATTCAATGAAGTTGAAAATTCAGTATCAAATAGAATGGTTCTTTCAGAACTCACTGTTGGACTGGGTCAAGGACCACAGGGTGCACCACAAATACAGCGAAACCGATGCTGATCCTCACAACGCAAAACGTGGATTCTTCTTCTCCCACATGGGCTGGCTGATGATGAGGAAACACCCCGAAGTTATCCGGAAAGGAAGGAGAATCGATATCAAGGATATGCTCGAGGATCCTGTGGTAATTTTTCACCAAAAGTAAGTACATTCTCATTGATGTTTCCAGCATACAACAGTTGACTGAAAATCACGCAGGACAGTACTAAATTTGAACCAGAATCTTTGCTTCATTATCAGAGGATCATGACTTTTAGTAGAGTTGTTTTAGACTTGCATTGTTTGCAGTTTTTGAGTCACGACGTTTCTTTTCCCCCGGGGCCGCTACAAGGATTCTGCTTTCCAGCATTGCTTGTATCTAGTTATCCGGTTATGGAGGCATGTGAGGGGTGTTATCGAATGTACCCTCTACGTCGATGGGGGAACAAAGAGCCATTTCTTCTGACACCAATGTCTTTTCAATGCTTCCAATCAGGCGTAGTAAGCAAACTGCTTTTTTTGGAGCGGTCTCAACCCGAGGAGTTCTCTTCTGATGTAACGGTCTATTATTTTCTCCATTGCTTTTAGGAGAATGGAAGTGAAACTGATGAGGCAGTAAGACTTTCGTTCATCCATTTGACGTCTTTCAGTCTTTGGTATGAACGCCACCACTCCCTCTCTTGGAGAAGGTTAATCATTATTGTACGAGGATGTATTGATATCTAGTTAGCCTAGACCAGTTCCCTGCATAAACAAAATATTGCGTTACCATAGCAACGAACAATAACTTATTAGAAGTGTCAGTGTAAAGTTTGACGTCAAAAAAATTATCCAGAGTTACGCAATAAATTAAAAGAAAAATATGTCCATCGAAATTGTGAAAATCGAAAAATTGGAGTATCGAGCCATCATCAAGTAGCTATATTTAAAAGGATTGAGAGGTAATCAGATTTACGAAGATATGCTTAATACCTTTGGTGAAAAATTGGACTGCAAGCTTCAAAAGAGGTAAATTTTCCATTGAAGATGATGACCGATCGGGAAGGCCAGTTTCTGTGTCAGTCCCCGAAAATATCGATGCATGACATGATTTTAGCAGACCGTCGAATTGGGCTAAAACGGATATCTGAAGCACTGAATATTTCATACGACCGCATTCAGGACAATTTGGACATGAGAAAAATTGCTGCAAAATGGATCCCCAAATGAATGAATGTTGACCAAAAGCGTGCAAGGGTAGTAGCATCGCGTTCGATCTGTGCTCGATTTAAAAACGATGTAGACTTCTCAAACCGAATTGTTACTATGGATGAGACTTGGGTACATTTCTACGATCCAGAAACAAAGCAACAATCGATTGGATGGCGACACTCCGGTTCTTCAAGACCTAAGAAGTTTCGTGTCCAAAAATCTGCTGGAAAAGTTCTTGCTTCAGTTTTTTGGGATTGCCATGGAGTAATGATTGATTTTTTGGATAAGGGTAGAACAATAACTGGAGATTACTATTCGACATTACTGACCACTCTACGGGAAAAAATTAAAAAGAAAAGACGCGGAAAGCTATCCAAATGTGTTTTGTTTATGCAGGACAACGCCCCTGCACACAAATCTCATGTTGCCAAGCAAAAAGTTCGTGATTTAGAGATCACATAGAGACTGTGTTTTCAGTTTGTTTAGCAAGAACGTTCACAGTTTTGTAGCGGTAGTATAATTTTCATTATTGTTTTTTCAAGATACTTTCTCTGGCTGAAGTTGTTGTTCTGCTTCGTAATTCCAACAGCCATAGCCATATTCGTGTTAGGAGAGTGCTGGTACAAAAGCATAATGGTACTTTGCTTCGTGAGGTACGTCATCTCTCTGAACTCTACGTGGTCTGTTAACAGCGCAGCACATCTGTGGGGTAACAAACCGTACGACAGGTGAGTTAGATGGATAATTGAATGAGCATTTGAGCCTTTATTGGTCGTAATGTCCGATCAAGTGATACAACCTAGATGAGTAATACTCGAATAGTCCTGAAGGTATAGTTATTTTCCCAACAAGTTTGCAAAGTGTTACTTTTCCGCACGCAAATACGGTTGGGCGAACGACGCGAAGCGGAGTTCGTATAAGTTTTGCGGGCGGAAAAGGAACTTTGCGCACGTGTTAGGAACAAAATTTTTCCTACGAGCTTCATATTAGATATCGTCGTGCGGAAATAGTATATTGTGCAACAAGTGCAGAAAAGTGCTAATTTCTCACGAGTCTGAAAAAGTTGCGGCACGAACGCAAGCGAGTGCTGCAATTCAAACGAGTGAGAAATTGCATTTCTGCTCGTGTTACACACTATACTTTTTCTACAACACCCTTTTTGCTAAAAATAATACTATACTATACTATAAACTGTTTGTATGCATTTTCATATTTTCCTCTTGAAGTTGAAGGTAGTAAATTCAATGACAATGAATTAACTTGTTCTCTTAGTTCTGGCGGAGTATTTTCAATTTCAGAACTGTCGCTATCCATTTTAGTTCAATCTCATTAAAAAATGACGGGACAAGAATATTTTATGAATATTTTATGCTTGACGTTTGTTGACATTCAAATGATTCGATAGATGTTGCTCCGTTGCCTAGCAATGGATAGTGTGTGGGTATTTGAGACAGCAGTAGTGATGTCTATAATTTTTATTCAAAATATTATGAATTTGTACGACAATTTCCCTCATAATATAAAAACCAATAGACTTTGTCTATTCATTCTTGAAGTTGCCTGATGGAATATCCCTTCAAAGTGCAGAATTTTCAAAATATACTTTCACCTTGCTGTCACGAAAACTGTATTGCTTAGAAATTAGGTACTGAAAAATTTTGGCACAAAAATGTCACTTTGTGGCACAGAAATGTCACTTTGCGGCACACTAATGTCAAATTTCAATTATTGTGAGAAATAATCATGTTTGCGAACGTAAAACTATGCAGAAACGCATGTTTTGGAGTGTGGTTGTAGAAAAAAATCTTGTCCGCACGGCGTGCGGAAAAGTGTAACTTTGCTCTCGCAAATGTATGCAGAAAAGTACTATTTTGCGCACGCTCGTAGGAAAATATCTTTTTATAATGTTATCCCTCAAATCATGACACTGTTGCCACGTCGCAATTTTTTAAGGATGCAATAATCGCGTCAACTAGATTTTGATTTCTGTCGAGTATATTCATGGCAACAAAAACCCAAAAATAGTGTCTTGGATGAAATATATAGCAACAAGAAAGCAGCTTGTTGGGAGCATGTAAAAACGATAGTATTTCCATCGCCGACTGGAGATTCTTCGTTGTCGATATAGTCTTGTCAGTACGGCAACGCTGCATTTGATATTTGACAGAACAACAATATAACATTTCATATGTAAGCTACCAGTGTCGTAACTATCGAGAAAAGGAAACCGAATTGAAAAATGAATGAATTATAAAAAAACATGTCAATTAGAGCATCGGCTGTTCCCAAAATCCTGCGGAGATTCTTCCGTCATAATTTCAGGTTTCCATTCCGTATTGGGTTTCCATTATTTCTATTTTGTTGAACCCCAATATTTCTGAAAACAACGCACGACACTGCCGGTGAGGGAGGATGTCACTTACAAACAAAGTTTGAGGAGTGATCGGCGAATTACTCATCTAGGTTGTGTTATTTGATCCGAGGTCTTAATTTCTACAGAGGGGACCAAAAGTTCTTCATTTCACATATTAATAAAAAATTCAACATACAAGAGTTGTAGGGTTTCTTTCAATCCTTCAGTGGCTCAAGTTCAATTTATACAGGACATCTCAAAGAAGCGCAGCGAACTGATAGTTTGTTTTTATAAATGGGACACTCTGTATAGTGTATACCACGATAAGCTAGTCAATATGTACAGTGCTTTCATTTGAATTTGTCCCAATTTTGAAAGGCTGTAAATATTTAATTTTCGAGGTAAAAGGACGAATAAAAAAGAAATTGTAGTTTTATGCTTTATAGCCAAAAATTTTATAAATTGTCAAATGTCAAAATTGTTGACACAACTCACGTTTTTTTTTAATTGTACATTATGAATACTGAATACTGAATACTGAATACTGAAACGAATAAAATCGCCAAAGTCGAAGTAAGCTTTCTCTACACACGTTTACACCAAGTGAAAAAATGAGGCAAATACCTGTCAGAAAACAACTACTTCCCTGGCTAATACCACGACGGACATTAAACTACATCTGACAGATATTTGCGCAACGTTCTTCCAAGAAGAACCAATTGCAACCGCTTGTCTTGTAATTACACATATTATCCTTCATTTGGCTGGGAATAACCACCTGCAGACCTGCATGTTTCGCGGTTTTGCCTGTCATCAGTGCCAGGGTAGGTCAGACATCATAACTGTCCTGTACCTGTGTGGAGAGAAAGGGATCTTCGACTTTGTCGATTTTATTAGTTTACGAATACGTAAAACGTTGACTAATTAACAACCATGTTGATTTTTTACTGTGGTATTGAATTTTTTGATAAAATAAGACTTTTTACAACCGAGAAATCATTTATTATCAGTAGCAAAGGACCTGCTCTATTACGGGCTACTTTTTTGAGTCTTTAAACCATTTTTGTGTTCTAGTCGGATCAACCCATCCGAAAATTTGGCGGTATCTTTCTTCTCCATGGGCGAAGGCTATCACAACTACCACCACACTTTTCCATGGGACTACAGGGCAGCGGAACTGGGTCAGTTATTGAACGTGACCACGCTTTGGCTCAACATTTTCGAAAAAATTGGATGGGCATACGACTTGAAGACCCCCTCACAGGAACTGATAAAAAAAGTGGTAGAAAACCACGGAGACGGCTCCCATTATAGGTGGGGACACGAGGTATCCGTCTCAGAAAATTGTGTTGAAAAACTGGGAGGAAAGAAGTTATAATGGTAGTTGTGTTGTTTATTTATATGAGTAATTGAGTAATAGTATGTTGTAAAATAAATGATTGATTCACTTATATTGTCCATTAAAATAAACGACTTTTTCTTTAGTCCAATGACTTATATTTTCTGTGATTATTTCACAACCCTCTAATGGAAAATGGCCCAATACACAAACACTGTCATCCTTGCGGGACAGAGAAAGATTGTTAGTTCATTCTTGGAGGATATCACGTCTTTTGTAATAGTTACGAATTTATTATGATTCTGCGAAGGTTTGTTTAAATATCATATTAATAAACCAAACAACGAAGTGTTGGAAATGTGTCGGCAATAGGTAAATAGACCCAAGGCAAGAAAGAAAGTGACGAATTTCTCGAGGAGTAAGTTCAGTGTTGTCGTTTGTCTTGTGGTTGTATCGAATTGCATTGTTTTTCATCTGTGAGTACTCCATACATATCACGGAATTTTGGGTGAGTTTCATTTGATATCTACTTGCCTGAGTTTTTGTATTTGGTGTTATATAAGGAGGAAATATTTTATTTTCACGTATCTAAAAATTTTGAAAAATTGTTTTCATCATAATTTTATAAAAACCATATAATGAAGTCAACAAAGTGAGTTGCCATTTTCACAAAGTGTTCGCTTATTAAAATTATCATCGAATAGCTCAAAAAATAAACTTAATTAACGTGTTTGCTGTAATTTTTTTCTGGTTTCAACAAACTCCTTAATAACTTGAAAAAAAATATTACGTCCTGCGAAATTGTATAATTAGGATACTTTTTTTTGGTTCTCTCTGACGAAGAATTGAAAAGAGGCAAAGTATTTCAATCATTTATAACTAGAAAAATTGTCATCATCATATTTGTTTTGCATAATAATCCTCAAATCATAAATCTGTGTGTAGACAGGTTCTAATTATATTTAAAACATCTAGATTTCATGAAAAATAGTACTCGAATCCTAATCAATAGAATAATCAGTTGGAAAATAATAAAATGATGTTTAACTCTTTGAAAAGCAGTAGTTGACATAGTGTACCGCTGAAAAACAAAAATTTGCTCTTTCAACTCTATATGAACTTTTCAACTCGAGAACGGTTGAAGATAAAGCAATTCTGCGAACGCCAATCGATTCAGAAAGATGGATTTAGTATACTCTGTGAATCAAGTCGATCAACAAAGGAAAAAATTTACTTGAAACAAGTTCTAAGGGATAGACCCCTAAAAATCGTAAAAAATAAAAAGTCGTCGGATTTACTCGTAATTGCATAGGTATTAGCGCTTATGTGTGTATATAAAAAGGTTGTATTTAAAAAATTTATAGAAAAATTAGGAAAACAAAATTCTGGAGAGGAATGCCCTCTTTCAACCCTAGATAAACTTTTCAACTCGATAACGGTTGAAGATAGAGCAATTCTGCGAACGCCAATCGATTCAGAATGATGGAATTAGTATACTCTGTTAATTTCAAGTCAATCGAAATTAAAAATAAATTACTCGAAAAACGTCAAAAATCCAAAAATCATGAAAAATACAAAATCATCAGATCTATTTGAAATTCGCACTATATACGCGAAATTCCATGCAGATTTCATAAATATATGATTTGTATATGCTCAGATTCAAGATTCAGCATTAAAAAGGTATATAACGTTAAAAATTCCTTCTCAACTCTAGATGAACTTTTCAACTCGCGAACGGTTCAAGATAGAGCAATTCTGCGAACGCCAATCGATTTAGAATGATGGAATTAGTGTACTCTGTTAATTTCAAGTCAATCGGAATAAAAAAATAAATTACTCGAAAAACGTCAAAAATCCAAAGGGGTTGACCCCTAAAAATCATGAAAAATACAAAATCATTAGATCCATTTGAAATTCGCACTATATACGCGAAATTCCATGCTTATTTCATAAATATATGATTTGTATATGCTCAGATTCAAGATTCAGCATTAAAAAGGTATATAACGTTAAAAATTCCTTCTCAACTCTAGATGAACTTTTCAACTCGCGAACGGTTCAAGATAGAGCAATTCTGCGAACGCCAATCGATTTAGAATGATGGAATTAGTGTACTCTGTTAATTTCAAGTCAATCGGAATAAAAAAATAAATTACTCGAAAAACGTCAAAAATCCAAAGGGGTTGACCCCTAAAAATCATGAAAAATACAAAATCATTAGATCCATTTGAAATTCGCACTATATACGCGAAATTCCATGCTGATTTCATAAATATATGATTTGTATATGCTCAGATTCAAGATTCAGCATTAAAAAGGTATATAACGTTAAAAATTCCTTCTCAACTCTAGATGAACTTTTCAACTCGCGAACGGTTCAAGATAGAGCAATTCTGCGAACGCCAATCGATTTAGAATGATGGAATTAGTGTACTCTGTTAATTTCAAGTCAATCGGAATAAAAAAATAAATTACTCGAAAAACGTCAAAAATCCAAAGGGGTTGACCCCTAAAAATCATGAAAAATACAAAATCATTAGATCCATTTGAAATTCGCACTATATACGCGAAATTCCATGCTGATTTCATAAATATATGATTTGTATATGCTCAGATTCAAGATTCAGCATTAAAAAGGTGAAAAACGTCAAAAATCCAAAGGGGTAGACCCCTAAAATCATGAAAAATACAAAATCATCAGATCCATTTGAAATTCGCACTTTATATGCGAAATTCCATGCTGATTTCAAAAATATATGATTTGTATATGCTCAGATTCAAGATTCAGCATTAAAAAGGTATATAACGTTAAAAATCTCAACTCTAGATTAACTTTTCAACTCGCGAACGGTTCAAGATAGAGCAATTCTGCGAACGCCAATCGATTTAGAATGATGGAATTAGTGTACTCTGTTAATTTCAAGTCAATCGGAATAAAAAAATAAATTACTCGAAAAACGTCAAAAATCCAAAGGGGTTGACCCCTAAAAATCATGAAAAATACAAAATCATTAGATCCATTTGAAATTCGCACTATATACGCGAAATTCCATGCTGATTTCATAAATATATGATTTGTATATGCTCAGATTCAAGATTCAGCATTAAAAAGGTGAAAAACGTCAAAAATCCAAAGGGGTAGACCCCTAAAATCATGAAAAATACAAAATCATCAGATCCATTTGAAATTCGCACTTTATATGCGAAATTCCATGCTGATTTCAAAAATATATGATTTGTATATGCTCAGATTCAAGATTCAGCATTAAAAAGGTATATAACGTTAAAAATCTCAACTCTAGATTAACTTTTCAACTCGCGAACGGTTCAAGATAGAGCAATTCTGCGAACGCCAATCGATTTAGAATGATGGAATTAGTGTACTCTGTTAATTTCAAGTCAATCGGAATAAAAAAATAAATTACTCGAAAAACGTCAAAAATCCAAAGGGGTTGACCCCTAAAAATCATGAAAAATACAAAATCATTAGATCCATTTGAAATTCGCACTATATACGCGAAATTCCATGCTGATTTCATAAATATATGATTTGTATATGCTCAGATTCAAGATTCAGCATTAAAAAGGTATATAACGTTAAAAATCTCAACTCTAGATTAACTTTTCAACTCGCGAACGGTTCAAGATAGAGCAATTCTGCGAACGCCAATCGATTTAGAATGATGGAATTAGTGTACTCTGTTAATTTCAAGTCAATCGGAATAAAAAAATAAATTACTCGAAAAACGTCAAAAATCCAAAGGGGTTGACCCCTAAAAATCATGAGAAATACAAAATCATTAGATCCATTTGAAATTCGCACAATATACGCGAAATTCCATGCTGATTTCATAAATATATGATTTGTATATGCTCAGATTCAAGATTCAGCATTAAAAAGATATATAACGTTAAAAATCTCAACTCTAGATGAACTTTTCAACTCGCGAACGGTTCAAGATAGAGCAATTCTGCGAACGCCAATCGATTTATAATGATGAAATTAGTATACTGTGTGAATTTCAAATCGATCGCCAAGGGCAAAAATTTACTTGGAAAAGTCCTAAAAATCATAAAAAATACAAAATTGTCAGATTTACTCGAAATTGCATATGCGCATATGTGTGCATATAAAAAAATATTTTTAGTCGAAAAATTGCATGTACATATCATCAAATCAACATTTTAAAAGGGAAATGGCGTTCTATTCCAAAAATACGAGCTGATTTCGCATTTTTGAGGGATTCACCTACGATTAAAGTCAATTAATGCAACAATATTTGATATTGAAGGAAACTGAACTTTAATTTTTTTCTTCAAGAAAGCATCTATCTCCAGAGAGTTTACCCTTTGAAAATTATTCGTTGATTAGCTGAATACGCAAAATCTTTGAACTTTCTAACATCACTTTGACCTCATCCTCAAAATGTAAAATGAGTAGGCACTCCGATTCACACAGGCATACTATTCAGAGTGTCAATCACAGTAAACAATTATACAAAAGGAATTTTTTGCGAATATCTCTAAATGAGGCATAAAATTGCTTGCTGATGGCTGTTTTATTACACGGTGTCATCATCAGTAATTATCATCTCCACGCTTTCTCATGTCGTAACCTTGGTGGGTAATTTTCAAAGAGGATATCGAATAATTTCCGAACGTGACAGACTTTGTGGCTCATTTTTAGGTGTATCTTTCATCGTGTAGTATACAATTTCATTCACCAGTTTATATCTTCTGTTATTATACATATTCAACCAATTAATGCTGTCAAATGATGAATAAAAACATATTTTTATTAACGGGACTCAATTGCGAAAAAGAGATGTGAAAAACAGTGTCCTGCAAGGCCCTGTAATGGGCCCACCATTATTTTTCATATACATGAATGACATTGCACCACATTGTTTGGAATCTTTGCTGCAGTAAAAAATACAGTGGTGTCGTTTCCCAACACCAATTCAGTATTTTCAACACCTCAACACCTCACTAGGTGAACATCATCTAGACGAAAATCAGACTGATTTGATCTTCCTACCTGGAAATGTTGTAAAATTTGTTGTTGAATCACCCAGGTTTTCGGCAGAGCTTGTTCGAGCAAGGGAGATCCGGGACCTACAGTTTAAATAAAAGTGGATTCCGAACCACTTCAGCTCAGTGGCCGGCGGTGGGGATCGAACTCACAACGATAACTTTTCGGAAATTGCAGATCTAATACCATTTGTCAGTTAGAGCTCAACAGCAAGAAGCACTTCTCCATTTTTAGCATTTTTATAATATTTTTGAAAAGTTTTCAAAGATTTAGGAAGCCTCAAGTCTCATACGGGCAAATTCTGGCAATGTTTGACCCAATTCTCTTTGTTTCCAAAGATTAATTGTTTGCCAAATAGAATTATTTTTAAATTTATCGATCGTCATTGGCAGATTTATCGAGATCAACCTGACGAGTTCAGTCATCACATCAATTTGTTATGTGAACCAGAGCATATTGGAAAAAAACGTATGCAAACCCGAGAAATAAATTTCACCAATGACTTGTGCTCTTCTTGGTCCATAATCTTTCACATAAATTATTGTTATTACAGCATTTTTACTTCATGTTCTGCATAGTCTCAATTTACGATAGAAGGCAATCAATATGCTACTACTAATTATTTTAAGAGAGAAGTTGAAGGCACAGCGTTTTGTTACATCAAATCTCAGTTACATAACTTTAATTGTTACGGGAAATTTATCGCCAATTGTCGAATTAGCCGTTTTGTTTCTCAATACATTCCATCTCCCTTCTTCGTGATGATATCGCAGGATTTTGTCGAATTGAGGGATGAGAAAGTTGTCGAAAGAGCACAAATCTAACAGTTTCAATTGTGATCTTGAGTGCGACAAGTGAAAATAGTAATGTGCTTCTTCTCTCGATTGGAAAAAAGTGCAAGTCATCCTCGTATCTCCAACTGAAATAACACCTTGATTTTTGTGCAGACTAATGGTGAGAAATTACAACTTTTGTAAGCGGGCCAGGCTGAAATTCTGATCAGTCTCTAAGAGTGATGGAAAAAATACAGTTAGTAGACAGAAGTATCTCGCATCAACAGGAGCTGCGGGAACTCAACGTAAAAACTCGAAAGTAATGCATGTTGGGCCACATTCGCTATTTCTCGTCTCAAGAAACGAATATGAGCCTTGTGCTCTATGAACCGTACTTTCATGGCCCATCCAGTTAGACCAACATACTTCTTCTCGCAGTCCTTTCAAGGTATTGAAGGTGTTGTGAAGGAAGAATTTGTGCCTAGTTCACCATAATATATCCCGGGGAAGTTTTGTGAATGTAGGAATCTGAGAAAAGGCCCTAATTCTCTTTGGAGAATGAAGGAAATCTTTCAGAGCGTTTATTGTGGATCGGGAAAAACGTTTCTAGAATATCCTCGATAATACACATTATCAGATTTGTTCAGTATTGCAAAAAACATGATTCGATGGTATTTTTGTTGGTGAGGAATTTTTGAAACGACTACTGTACAAGTAGAATACCAAAATGACATTGTATTTTTTTATAATAACTCCTCCACATCCCCAAGACTAAGTATCACTGAAATGTATGGAGATAAATTATTTATCTTTATGTTTTTGTTACCCTGGATAAGAAATAAAACTTGCCTAAAATGTTTCAGATAGTATAAATTTTTCATATTGTTTCAGGTCCTGGATATGACAAAGATCGAAAGCCAGAAATAACTACCGACTTGAGTATCCAAAATGATCACTACAATTTTGACGGAAGCCGGCACAGTCAGGCAACCATCAAAAGTAAAATTTTCCCTGAAAAACTCTGAAAAACCCATCCCCAGCTACCCGAAATACAAATTCTACAAATGGGAGTTCGAAACGCCAGTTATATGGACCAGTGTTTTTTTCATCGCCCTGTGGCACATTATCGCTATATACGGGTTCGTAACTCACCCCTTCCTCGAAAAACCTGGAATTGTTATATACGGTAAGTGATTATAGAGGTTTTCCAGGTTTAACTGCAGGTGAAAAATGAATACGCCATCAAAAATCAGTAGATCATCCCGTTGGGTACACTCTGCGGGTATTTATGAGAGAGTTATTATTATTATTATTATCATGATATTTGTACAAATACGCCCAAAGGCGTGACAAAATCATTATACAGGAAATAATCGAAAGGAATGACGACATTCTGCTATAGTTGCTGTTGTGATTGGATTTGAATAGGAACTTTGAGCTGGGAAACCTAAAATTAGATCTTGCATTTAATTTTTTCAGTTCGAATGCGTGCACAATTTGAATATTTCATTGTTTTTCTGATGTGATGCCTTAAATTCAATGGAATGTTGGATTTTTAGAATAAATTCAGCATTGTAATGAATGTAAGCTTTCACGGCTGGCGTCAATATTTTGGTTGGTTTCCTAAACCATCTGAATAGTTTTCATCCAAAAATCCAGTTCACCAGTCTACAGGAAGAAAACACACACAGATCGATATCTACACAATGGATCTAACCATCATCCAAAACAGAAACGAACCGTCATCAACACTCTAGTGAACAGAGTTTTGAGAATATGTGAACCAAGGCACATCGACGAGGAAATGCAACACCTTACAACTGTGTTACAAGCGAATGGGTACAACAAGAAAGACATCATCCGTGCTACGCGCCCAAGGGAGAAGAAAAGGAACACCAATGAAGAGCAACCCCAAGGCACTGTCTATCTGCCATACATAGAAGGTGTCACCAAGAGAATTGGGAAAATTCTGAAGAAGGAGAAAATTAATACCGTCTTCAAACCAACGAAGAAGATATCGGAATATCTAAGATCAGCCAAAGACAGCAGAGATCCACTCAAATCAGCGGGAGTCTACAGAATTCCATGTAACTGTGGAAAGGTCTATATCGGACAAACGAAAAGGAGCATTCGTATCCGCCTAGTCGAGCACAAGCGGAGTTGTCGTTTAGGACAAACCGAGAAGTCCGCAGTCGCTGAGCATACATTGTCTGACGGAGAACACAAGATCCTTTTCGAAAATACCGAGAGATTAGCAACGTCGAATCATTATTCCACAAGAATGTATCTAGAAGCAATAGAAAACAAACACCAAGAGAACTTCAACAGAAAAGAAGAGAGAACATATTTACCAAAGATCTGGCACACAGCATTGAAAGGGGCCAAAACGAAGCCATGTCACTCGAATCGCGAGGAAAGTGCGCGCGAACCCACTATTACAGAAAGTGCGCGAAAAAACATCACTATAAATAACATGGCAAACTCGAAAGCTTCAGTTTCAGTTGATACGTCTAGAAGAGTACTTCTGCTGCAGTTGCAGTCGAAACATTTGGAGATTTAAACCAAAGAAGACCATGGCAAAATCCGGAAACCAACCAAAATAAAATTCATCATTATATCAGCTGCTTCATCGCACTTGTTTTCAGATTTCATCTTGGGTGGCCTAGGCGGATTCGGAATCACAGCTGGGGTTCACAGGTATTATACTCACCGATCTTACAAAGCCAAGCTGCCTCTGAGGATAATTCTACTGATCTGCTTCAGTATCACAGGGCAGGTAAGAGTTGAATAGAGTTTCTTGCAATTTCCGAAAACTCGTATTACTATTAAACAATATTTCCTTTCAGAACTCGGTGCTAGACTGGGTCAGAGACCACAGGGTGCACCACAAGTTCAGCGAAACTGATGCCGATCCTCACAATGCGAAACGTGGGTTTTTCTTCTCTCACGTAGGTTGGCTGATGATGAAGAAACACCCCGACGTCATCAGGAAAGGCAGGACAGTCGACATCAGCGATCTGTTCGAAGATCCTCTAGTGGTTTTTCACCAGAAGTAAGTATCTTTCAGGAACAGACATTTTATTAGATATTTCTATTGTTTTTTCAATGAAAACTACTTAAGTAACGTTTCTTCGTTGGTAGACGATGACGAAGCTTGGTTACATCTTTTCCAAACTTCCTCACCAGCAACCCATTTTTACTTGGAAATTCGCCATGCAAGAGTATCAAATTCACTAGATGAGTAATTGGAGATAAAAGTGTTGACATATTTTTTTTGAACATTACCGTAGAGTGGTCAAAGATGTCAGTGGCATTAGAGTTTTTGAAAGATGTAATGATCTTTTTTACTTCAGCTTCTGTGGTTGGATATAAGAAAAGTGTATTATTTGCTGTTTTTTGCTCCCGTAAGTAGCTTTCATATGATCGGTTTGATTCAGGAATTTTTGTTATTATTTCACTTGCTATGTTTACGAAATAATTATTATATTCGTCACTAGAGTTTGTATTATTTGAGTGTGTTTGTTTATTTTTTATGCTGTTGTTTACCTGTTTCCAGATTGTTTTTTGTTTGTTACTCGATGTGAGAATTTCCTCAGTAATTTGTTCTTTTTTTTACTACAACGTCATCCAAGTAGACCAAATAAGTTTTTCATGTCGAGTTTGTCAGCACTAGTTCCATAAGTATCTCAAAGGTGGCGTTAGCAATACCTAATCCAAACGGAATATTTCTACTGTAAAATCTTACAAATAGAAAAAATGTTCTCTCATTAAATCATAATACCTAAGAAACTTTTTTCGCTACTGTATAGAGTAATATATGTTAAAGAACATACATACAATTCTAGACTGGTTTGAAAATGAATCGAATGATTCCGGAGTTCTTTCGTATGAAAAGAGAGAAATGAATTTTCTCTTTGAACAGTCGGTGCAAGTTTCTTTTATTTGTACGAAGGAATTGATATCTTAGATTCTTTGAAACTCCTTCATAATCAATTTTCTTCACAATCTGACACGTTGGAAACTTTGGCCTTTTCCCCCTGCGAGTCCAGTGTTTGGGTTTTTCACCCCTTATGCTAATAGGGCTCTCACCCTTTCTATTAATATTCTAACGAGGCCTTCCTTTGAAATCACTCATTGCAGAAACTTGCAGAAAATAAACTGAAGACATGCTAGTTATGAACAGGCTGACAGCAAATGCATTACAGTCTCAGCTCCCTCACGACACGCTCTGCATCTAGTGTCAGGGACCTATTGGAACGGCAAGCATATCAGTTGCAGCAACTTGGTTCTTCCCCGACAGTTCTGATGACCAGATCTGCCGGAGCTTGTGCTGATACTTGCCGCGGAGAGAGTTTTTAACAGTGGTAACCTCTTCGGTGTGACGTTGTTGCACCCCTAGGTAATTATACGTCTCTCCGGCATCCAGATGGTGTAGGATGCTTCCTTCTACGAGCTGAACGTCCTCTCCGTATTCCTCACACCGTTCTCTTTGGAGATGAACCGTGGCACATTTGTCGATCCCAAACTCCATTCCGATAGCATGCGTGTACTCTTGCACCACCCTTAATGACTTAATTATGAAGATCCTTTAATACAATTATTATTCCTGTATACTAATTACTGGGCATTCATCGATTATTTATATACCCTCCGCAATTTTTTAAGATTACGCTATTGTTATGCCATATCACTATTTGAAATTTTACGATTGACATAAAACATCCAATTGATTCCCACATGGCATTTTGTTATAGCCTATTGAGAAAAACAATATGTGACAATGAATGTACTTAGGCAAGTAGCAATTAGAATTTAGTAATAAAAAGCATAACCACTTTCACGTGAATTGTTTTGTACTTAGCAAACATTGTTAACACTTCAAGATTGAATGACGTAACATTCGTACAGTCACTGCAAACATATCGGGTCTCTTTCACACCTAATGAACTAAATTTTCTTGTTTTTTTTTTAAGCGGGAAGACATCATGATGTCACCAGTTGCCACAGACCATGAAACGGCAGGTCATTCTTTCTCATATCCTGTAACTTTATCACGATAGAGATATTTGGACTTCCATTTCACTTCAAATATTTATATCACCATTCAAAATGCATGAAAATTCCATAAGCGAAAACTCAATAGAAAAAAAAACCGCGTAGATTTAATTGTGGCTAATTTTTTAGGTACTTCCTCGTGCTGAAGTTGCTCTTCTGCTTCATCATACCGACAGTGATACCCCCATTCCTTTTTGGGGAAACCTGGTACACTAGCATAATAGCAGTGTGTTTCGTGAGATACATAGTCTCTCTGAACTCAACATGGGCAGTCAACAGCGCAGCTCATCTCTGGGGAAACAAACCGTATGACGAGTAAGTACTCAGTATATCATACTTCATTTACGACAAAGGTACTCAACAACTGATCAAAGGATACATGTTTTCTGATAGAGAGTACAAAGATTTCGCAATATCACCGGATTCAACAGGATCATCATGGGCATCCGCAACTACAAGTGAAAAAAACAGATATTTTGACACTTGACAGAATGTCAAGTCAACATCTTCACCAATGAGGTACAAGGAACCTACTTCACCTCCTCTTTCATGTCACCAAAAACACCATCTAGTATCGACCTATTCTAGTTTTCATCTTTAATTTTCAACCATTTTCAAGGGAGATTTCCAAGATTGTAACTCTTCACACCCATGCAGCCAACACAGACACATCTCTAAGATATTGCTGCGCACAGACGTCCCAGCGACTCACTTTTGTCACACTGGCGACGTCTTTGCGATGTAGTTCTGAGACGCCACAAAGATGCCTCCTAACAACGTATCAGGGATGTAACAGAGCGACATATCAGCGATTTCTTCACTGTTATATTCAAGAGACGTCAACGTCTATGCGATATTCCAGACAGAAACAGTAAATAGAAACAGAAAATGTATTTTCAATATGAAAAAAATAAATATAACAAAAATATTAATAAAAAAATATTCAAAAAATGAAATTATTCTGGCATAACATTATCAAAGTACAAAATTAAAAATGAACAAAGTAGTGGGACATGAAATAATTCAGACAATAATGGAATACTTAGTATTTGGCACCACTGAACAGCTCTGAATTTTCTGGTTTCAAATATACAGATCGTATTTTTTAGGTCATGCCACTATTGGTATCTCTATAACGGTAAATGATACAACGATACTCACTTTTCACACTCAGTTTATGGACACTAAAATTTGCAAATGTGATCAGCTACAGTTGGAAATATCAGAACATGAACGATATGCAAAGCATTCAAAGCAACAAAGCTTCGATCTTCGATCAATGCACAGTTACAAAGTCAAAGAACTAGAACTAACAGCCGGTCACGCGGGTCATGCCGTCGCCTCCCGCTTTCAGGTTGGCCAAAATTGCCTACGATCTTGTGTTGCCTTAACTTACCGCGTTAATTCAAAATAAACATTTAACACAAATTGAGGATTTGCCTTTCGACCGTGGTGAAGGACAGATGACGTCCATGTGGTCGGCAGACAAATGAATGTGTGTGAAAGTCCTATCACCTGATCTGGAGATATCTTAATACAAATATAGTAGCAGCAAAGATATCTAAGAATAGATTTTGATGTCTAAATGATGTCGCAGTATGACGTCTATGGTAAGTAACAATTTACATCGCAGGGACATCGCAATAATGACAACAATATGACATCGCAGAGACATCTAAATGGAATAACCTTGCCATCAAAAGAAAGTGGAGTTAGGTCTTCCAGATTTCTTTTTCTGGTAAAGGGTATTATCACAGTTTTGCTGGGGTTGACAGACCTCTGTTCTCTCTGGCAACAACTGTGAACATCGTCCAACGTTCTTTGGAGGATATTAGAGGCTACCCTTTCTCCAAGAATGACAAGGTCGTCTGCATAAGCCTGAAGCTCGACCCCTGACCTCTCGAGGACGTTGAGCCGGTTGTACATCAGGAGTGACCATAAAATGGTTGATATCATATCAAAAATGTCTAGCAGTTTAGCAGATATACTTCATTTTTCAACAACGATAATTCTGAAAAGGGTGTGTTATGTTGAAATCCATATTCATTTGTGTTTTTCTAGCACTGAACCATGTTTTGTTTCTAGGAGAATCTACCCAGCGGAAAACCTGGCAGTCTCTCTATTCGCCATGGGCGAAGGCTATCACAACTACCACCACACCTTCCCCTGGGACTACAGAACGTCGGAGCTGGGGAAATCGTTGAACGTGACCACGTTCTGGCTCAACATTTTCGAAAAAATCGGATGGGCATACGACTTGAAGTCCCCCACTGAAGATCTGATAAAAAAAGTGGTACAAAACCACGGAGACGGCTCTCACTATAGGTGGGGGCACGAAGTACCCATATGGGAAAATGACGTTATTGAATTAAAAGAAAAGAAATCGTAGTTATTATATAGTTATTTATGTAATTATTTATATTGTAGTTGGTACCTTTGTGAGATTTTCTGTGGAATTAATTATATTTTTCAACCAAAAATGTTTTATTTTACATTATATGGAGATGTGTTGAACAAATTTTGCACCTAGGGTTTTTTCCTCTAGGTCTGAAGCAACAAGATTGCTCAATTCCCCATTGTTCATGCTCTGCCATACTATTGCGTTATTATCCGCAAGCAGTGTGAATTTTCCTTCAGTGTTAATAGCAGCTAGGTCATTGATGTAAACAAGGAAGAAGAGTGGGCCAAGCACTGAGCCCTGTGGGACACCACAAGACATTCATTGAGAGCTAGATATCTTGCATTTAGTGAGAACCTCTATGAGCGATCTGGCATGTCTTCTATCTTCTATTCTATCGTCAACTACCTCAATGGAAAATCTGATTTACCTCCCTAATTCTACGGAAAAAAAGGACTACTTTTCCTCGCTTCGTTAGCCTAGTTTACCAGTTGAAGTAGTTTTTTTTATTTTAATTTATTTTTTCGAAATCTAGAGCACCACGCACTTTTATTTATAAAATGCTTGCGACTACTAAGCACTATCAAAAAATAATTCCAGTCAGGAAACACCAAGCACTAAGCACTTGCAAACTGTCAGATACTTGCTGTTGCATTTGCTTCAAAAACCCTGCATGGGCACGCATGTATCTGAATCGACATTCAAGCCCTGCATGAAAAATGCATGCCCGTCGACCTTAACACCTGTGTTTGTCGGCGTGCGGGAAAACGCAGGGTGAGCAAGCACGGAATAAGGTTATGTTCTAGTTCAAATAATAAAAAAGCTGAAAAAAAAGTGTTGTACCAAGTTCTGAACCCTGAGGCACTCAGTTTTCTGTAATGAGTGACAAGGATTTTTTTCCATTAGCTCTTTCCTTATATGCTAGGAAATTGTTCACAAGGTGTGAAATATTTGCGAGAGTTTTCTGTGGATAATGGTTGGTTCTCTTGTAGTATGTTTTTTCAGAAAATGTTCTGCTAAAACGTTGGCTAGTTTTAGAGAACTGCAGGACAATGTAACAGTTGAGGAAAAGAAAGTGTCAATGAAAGTCTTAGATGGTGCGATAAATATATAATAACCGTGGTCTACAAAACATCAGAAAATCACTGAGAATAATCAATTTACGCTAACGTAACGTTGAAATTTCTCAGTCTCGCCCTTTGCCAGCACAGGTACATTCTGGACATCACCAAATTTGCTGTTGGACACCTTGTTTGTCAAAAAGTTGAACACTTTCTTCTTCCTGGTCCAAATACACTCTCCTACGAGAAAAACAACCCCAATAATATGCCCTAGAATGAGAATCGAGAACGCTGTCGACAAGTCCACCAGTCTAGCGCTCTGATAGGTCTTCTTCTTCTCGCATATCGGCAGATCTGGCTGGATGAGAGAGTAGATATACTTGTAGATCCCAGTTTCGTACATTTTGATTATGCTGAAAATGAGGTACAAGTATAAGCCTTGCCTCAAATCAAATAACCAACTTCGACGAGATACCGGTGTTGCCTGAAGATATTCAGCATTGCAAAGTTTTCTGTTATGACGACAAATGATAAATCGATTGAATGCTGACCCTAGCTCTGTCTGACAGCAAAAAATAATTATCTTCTTTGTGTTTCAGAGATATATGACGGGGAAACATCCCTGCATATTTTTAATTATAGTGGCAACTGACTGAGCTTTGGGAAACAACCAAATTGACTTGACTTGGCTTGAATTGGCTGGGGATTGGTTATAATAATTTGACATTTGACATTGCTGACACATGGCACATGTCAGTGTATCAAAATACAGTGTTTCAAATATTAAAAACCAAAATTCATTACCAACCTGTCAGGAATTTTGGTTTTTATTATTTAAAACACTGTATTTTGATACACTGGCATCTGTCAGATTCAAGGGGTTGGCTGGGGATTGGTTATAATAATATGACATTTGACATTGCTGACACATGGCACATGTCAGTGTATCAAAATACAGTGTTTCAAATATTAAAAACCACAATTCATTACCAACCTGTCAGGAATTTTGGTTTTTATTATTTAAAACACTGTATTTTGATACACTGGCATCTGTCAGATTCAAGGGGTTGGCTGGGGATTGGTTATAATAATTTGACATTTGACATTGCTGACACATGGCACATGTCAGTGTATCAAAATACAGTGTTTCAAATATTAAAAACCAAAATTCATTACCAACCTGTCAGGAATTTTGGTTTTTATTATTTAAAACACTGTATTTTGATACACTGGCATCTGTCAGATTCAAGGGGTTGGCTGGGGATTGGTTATAATAATTTGACATTTGACATTGCTGACACATGGCACATGTCAGTGTATCAAAATACAGTGTTTCAAATATTAAAAACCACAATTCATTACCAACCTGTCAGGAATTTTGGTTTTTATTATTTAAAACACTGTATTTTGATACACTGGCATCTGTCAGATTCAAGGGGTTGGCTGGGGATTGGTTATAATAATATGACATTTGACATTGCTGACACATGGCACATGTCAGTGTATCAAAATACAGTGTTTCAAATATTAAAAACCACAATTCATTACCAACCTGTCAGGAATTTTGGTTTTTATTATTTAAAACACTGTATTTTGATACACTGGCATCTGTCAGATTCAAGGGGTTGGCTGGGGATTGGTTATAATAATTTGACATTTGACATTGCTGACACATGGCACATGTCAGTGTATCAAAATACAGTGTTTCAAATATTAAAAACCAAAATTCATTACCAACCTGTCAGGAATTTTGGTTTTTATTATTTAAAACACTGTATTTTGATACACTGGCATCTGTCAGATTCAAGGGGTTGGCTGGGGATTGGTTATAATAATTTGACATTTGACATTGCTGACCCATGGCACATGTCAGTGTATCAAAATACAGTGTTTCAAATATTAAAAACCACAATTCATTACCAACCTGTCAGGAATTTTGGTTTTTATTATTTAAAACACTGTATTTTGATACACTGGCATCTGTCAGATTCAAGGGGTTGGCTGGGGATTGGTTATAATAATATGACATTTGACATTGCTGACACATGGCACATGTCAGTGTATCAAAATACAGTGTTTCAAATATTAAAAACCACAATTCATTACCAACCTGTCAGGAATTTTGGTTTTTATTATTTAAAACACTGTATTTTGATACACTGGCATCTGTCAGATTCAAGGGGTTGGCTGGGGATTGGTTATAATAATTTGACATTTGACATTGCTGACACATGGCACATGTCAGTGTATCAAAATACAGTGTTTCAAATATTAAAAACCAAAATTCATTACCAATCTGACAGCAAAAACACCGATCACCGATAGACTGTGCTGACCAAAACAATTTTACTAAACATAATCTCAAGTCGAACTTAACTCTGAGACTGAATTTTTTTATGGTGAGATATGTTTGTGCCACCGTAGAAAAAAATCGAATAAACCCCCTCTTAAGGGTTGTTTGTACATGCGATTTTTCGAAAAACACTGACTCGGTGTTTGTACTGAAGAAATTTCATTGAAACAGTAGACTAGGGTTATTCAAAATATACTTTTCATGCCAACATAGAGAAAATTTGAATCACCCCCCCCTCCCTAAAGGGTAGTTTGAACCTGCGATGCGGTTTTCTTTAAAACACCGACCAAGGGGTTTCTAGAGAAGATATTTCATTGAAACTGTGGAGTATGATGACCCGAAACATATTTTTTATGCCACCATCAAAAAAATCGAATCAAACCCCTCCCAAGGGTAGTTTGTACTCTCGTTTTTTAAATATATCCAGCCGATTGAATTCAAGCGCAAATTTTTCAACTATATGAAATATCCCGACTGGAAATCGCCGGTTGACGAAGTTTTTGGAAAAATTACAAAATAAAAAATTTCATAATTTTGAATATGGTGGCAAGGTTTTCCTCCATAGATAACACCAACTTTTTTTTCTAACTTATTCAGTTTTGGCTGGATGTTGCCTAGTGCCTAAACCTGAGGAAGAAGAAGAGAGCGGTAAAAATGTCTGTGCAGTTTTCCTTCCCTTGTTTTGACGTATATTGTTTATGTTGAACAAAATGTTTATATTTTTTTATTATTTTTGGCCTCTTTTAATACAAAAGTGTAATAAAACTTCAAATGATTCTGCTTGTTTGAGATTTCCAAGAGAAATCAACAAAACATTTCAATTGAATTGTTTACCAAAGCATTCTTTCGCTCTTATATCACTCTATTAGTGATTCAAGTTGTGAAGAATGCATCATTATTATTTTTTTTTTTTTTTCGCTTGATTCGGCCGTTACTTGATGAAGATCCATAGTAATTTGTAGAAAATACCCAGGAAACGATTTGATCTTCACGACTTTATTTTAAATTTCATCACATTTAAAATATCATTAAAACATTAGCTTTATCAAGTGAGAATAAATTAAACTAAACATCATTATATAAATTCTACTTGATGAAGCTAATGTTTTAGCGAAACATGTCGTGATATTTTGAATGTGATAATTTAAAATAAAGTTGTGAAGATCAAATCGTTTCC
Source organism: Chrysolina americana (assembly GCA_958502065.1). NCBI lineage: Eukaryota > Metazoa > Arthropoda > Insecta > Coleoptera > Chrysomelidae > Chrysolina > Chrysolina americana. The sequence goes on from OY293414.1 coordinate 88,822,212, forward strand.
AGTGTATTTTCTACAAATTACGAATCGTTGTATTATGATCTCCCGAAAATAGATGGTGCTGGCATACGCTTTTCAATTGAAGGTTAGAGGTGTCAAATTCTATATCATTGTGACTTGTAATTTCATGGTTCTTTCTCTACTAACAGTCTTTTGGGGAACTATCTAGTAATAAAGTGTTACCTTAAATTTATCAGTTTTTTGTATGAAGATCGTTTGGCCGTGACAAACGCCAAATGGTCCACAGTATTCTTGATGGGGAGTTCGTCGATGTCAAATCTGCATCTGTAGTTACTGATATTCAACAGTTGCTTTCTAGCCAGATGACTGGACGCAAAAAAACCGTAATTTCCCCTCGTTACTTTCAAGAGCCCTTCAGAAACATTGTTGACGTCGTTTTCCAGGTATCCTCTGAGGTAAATGTGGTTCAGCTGCGACAGATTCATCGACTGAAAGGCAAAGTTTCATGATCAGCGGAATATCAGGCATCTACAAGGTTTTTAATCTAATGTAGGTTTTAGATCCTTTTGATGGTAACACACCATGAAATCAGTTATCGAATAATTAATAAAAATTAATTAATGTATGAATGGGGGAATAAATTAATTCGAACTCATACCTATGCATCATGTATATACGAATCTATCCAATATACTCACTCTTAGATATAATTCATCCTGACTGTTCCTGGTATACCCTATTTCGTAGTCGCTTTGAAGTAGATCATCTACATTTCGGATGCTGGTGGATTTGACTGATAAAACAGAAGTGATAACAGCAGAGTATGAATTGTAGATCAAAAGAGTAAACGCTAGTAAAGTCAGTACTAACATTTGACCGCCGTATGGCTTTGGTGTCCAAATGGTTCCTAGAATTTGAAAATTCAAAAAAAAAATTGATCAGGTTTTGTGTTTATTGTTAGTTTCGTATGCCTGGAGGAATTTTTGCAGCAGAAAATTGGGAAAGAAGAGAACTGATATCCGTTACTGATATCTCTCGTTCAGAATTCTCGTTTTTATCAGCCCGTGAAAACAAAAATTAGAGAGAGAGAAGGAATCAGCCAGTCTTTTATCCATCGTGAAAAAAATCCTTTTTTCACTGCCAAAATAAATCACAAAATTAACATGAAATATAACCTTTTGAAGGATTTAGTTTTAAGGGAGTCAATTATTAATTGACCATTCATCATACAACAATTTCATTTATTGGAATAATATTTGATAGGAAAGTTTCAACAATTACTTCTAACATAAATTCCTGAAGATGTTCCATGTTACTGCTGATCAGAAACGTTAGATATTTCTTGAAGAGTTGATTCCACAATTTTATCAGATATTTTAGTTTGTGTGGAAGAAGATGGACAATTCAATATTCTGTCAGAAATCTCAATCAGTTATTCAAACTATATTTTATCCATGACGATTTATGGATATGTAATGGTGCCCCCTGCATTGGCCAGAAAAGTTACAGAGCTTCTCCTGAAACAGTGACCTGTGTAGCTCTTATACGAGGATATATTGAAAAATTCTTAACCTACTATAGAACCAAACAAAATTTCAATGTCAAAATATTTTATTACTCAACATATTCTCCTCTTAATTGGATACATTTATTACAGCGAACCTGCAACCTCTCTAGACCTTTCAAAAAAAATGTTTCTTCTTGCTCTGCAAACCAGACCTCCACAGCTTTTATTACCTCCTCGTTGGAAGAAAATTTACGACCATTCAAACTTTTTTTCAGTTGAGGAAAGAGATGATAGTCGGACGGAGCCAAATCTGGTGAGTAAGGGGGGTGTTCTAGTAATTCAAACCCTAAATCACGAATTTTTTGCATGGCAACATGAGATTTGTGTGCAGGGGCGTTGTCCTGCAAAAAAAACACCTTTGGATAGCTTTCCGCGTCTTTTCTCTTCATTTTTTTTTCCCGTACAGTGGTCAGTAATGTCGAATAGTAATCTCCAGTTATTGTTCCACCTTTATCCAAAAAATCAATCGTGATTACTCCATGGCAATCCCAATAAACTGAAGCAAGAACTTTTCCAGCAGATTTTTGGACACGAAACTTCTTAGGTCTTGGAGAACCGGAGTGTCGCCATTCCATCGATTGTTGCTTTGTTTCTGGATCGTAGAAATGTTCCCAAGTCTCATCCATAGTAACAATTCGGTTTAAGAAGTCTACATCGTTTTCAAATCGAGCACAGATCGAACGCGATGCTACTACCCTTGCACGCTTTTGGTCAACATTCAAACATTTGGGGATCCATTTTGCGGCAATTTTTCCTCATGTCAAAATTGACGTGAATTATATGATATACGCGTTCGTATGAAATATTCAGTGCTTCAGATATCCGTTTTAGCCCAATTCGACGGTCTGCTAAAATCATGTCATGCATCGATATTTTCGGGGACTGACACAGAAACTGGCCTTCCCGATCGGTCATCAACTTCAATGGAAAATTTACCTCTTTTGAAGCTTGCAGTCCAATTTTTCACGGTTGCATACGAAGGACATTGATCACCAAGGGTATTAAGCATATCTTCATAAATCTGCTTACCTCTTAACCCTTTTAAATACAGGTACTTGATGATCACACGATACTCCAATTTTTTGATTTTCACAATTTCGGTGAAAATATTTTTTCTTTTAATTTATTGCGTAACTCTGGTTCACTTTTTTGACGTCAAACTTTACACTGACACTTCTAATAAGTTATTGTACGTTGCTATGGTAACGCAATATTTTGTTTATGCAGGGAACTGGTCTAGGCTAACTAGATATCAATACATCCTCGTATTTCAGACGATGTAGATTCACATTTTTAGTTGTACAAAATATGTTGAATTTATTTCGTGTATGAAATCGTGATTTTATGGCATATTCGAGAGAATTTTTGGCCTCGGCCAAAAATCAACACTCTCATGTGCCATTAAAAAACACTCCTTTCACGCACTTGATACAAAACTAAGTAATCTTTCACCTTACCCTGCTGTGCAAATATTGCCACACACCATACTATACAATCAAAAAATCCATGATTCGGGTACTGGATGTCATTGGCGTACTGATTGGAACTCATCTTGCTGCTAAGGGTCATAGCTAGCGAAAAGAGCAAACCAGTACAAACCACACAGAGAATCAGTCTGTTGTCGAAAGGTACCAGGAAAATATCCCTGAATTCATTAGATTGTTCTGGTTGAATATAAATATTTCTCCTGGAAATAAATAAATATTTACTTATAGTCATTGGCGTATCCAAAAAAAGAGCTACTGAATTTGTAGTTGTCAAAACAAGAGCCTTTCCTAACTGGATACGCCACTGGCATAAATTAAGAAAATGAATTATCAGGTACCTACCTTTTGGTAGACACGTCATGTGTGAAAGACATATCAGAAAGTCTTTCCAAATTTTTTGAAACGCTTTCTGCGCTGACATCAACTTCTTCACTGACGACAGCACCTAGAAGGTCAGTCCAATCTCCGGTGATATCTTTGCTGCCAATTTTCGGAAATACCGAAACTACTTTGCTACAAAAATTCGAAAAATGCACATTCGAGCTTTTCCATATTGAATAAACTACTGATAAGAACGACTAAACTAAGTAGCTTTGTAGGATATACACCTTGCATTCAATATCGTTGTGAAATACGATGTGAATTCGTTAGTATCACTCTCGTCGTCGTCATCCTCAGTAGGTTCATCTTGACTCAATACCTTGTTAAGGTCTTTATTCCCGAAGATCAAGGGAAAGTTGTTGAAATTTCCTCGTTTTTCTATATCCACGAAAGATTGGAGATTTTTTGTGCCACTGGCTGAGTCCCATAGTCCTAGAGAGGACACAGTAAATAAATACATCGGAGACACAGATATTTTTCATCACTTCAGTACTGGATAATGGTAGCGAAAGTGTTAAATATTCGAAACGTGTTTGCTTAATTTATGCATGACTCACCTAAAGGACAAATTACTACAGACGAATTGATGGACTTTCTGATTTTATAAATTTGCAGTAGGCAAAATGCGCCAGCCTCTCCAGCATCAGTTTCTGCCGGATTGCATAACTTCTTCAGATCAACTGATGAATTATCTTGGAGCGGTAGGAAACATTTTGTTCCGCTGGGTGTATCATGTGATTTCGAAATTATAGGGTCCCTATTTTGGGTGCTATTCACACTGTCTGTCTGAAAACAGTGTGGGTGTTGAAATTGTTGCATAACATGATCATATTTCATGAGATTACAAAGCAATATAAATATGTAGATTCTTTCTCGATTGTTGTACCAACAGATTTTCAAAAGGTGAATGTACTCATGATGAAATGAATAGTATTTGCTACAAGAACCAATGTCCAAGTCTGTTAGATGACAGAAGTGGCCCTCTTGCATTATTTCCAAATCCTTAACATTTTTGAATTGAAGAATGTTAAAGACATCTATCAATATTTCCAGCAAAAATATCCACGAAGAAGGTCAAGAGTGCCAAAATGCCAGCCAGCCACACTAGAAATTTGTGGAATTATTCAGTGATAAACGCGTATTTATAAAATGAAAATGTTGCATACGTGACTAAAGATTTACATAATCGTCTGCAGAAAATCTCATACCACTTTAGCGTTATGTTTATTTTTATTATCTACATGCGAATACTTCAATATCCTGTCAACAGAGGTTCATGCCAATTTTGCGTGATATTTCAACTCATTACATCGTTAAAAAATTGCAACTAAATAAAGGAAACATGAAATTGCAGAGTTAATGGATCACAGAGGTCAGGGGGGACTTTTGTTTGAGAATATTTTGCCCGATCAGGCCAATTATCAAGAAATAAATCGTTTTACTTGAAATGAGGCAATGCATTGGTCTGGTAAGTGGTCAGGACGTGATTTTGCCCGATTAGGACGACTAAGGTGACTTTTAGGGAATAACACGTACTCTTGGATAGACTGAACTAATGTTGAAAATGCTGTTTCAAGGCAAAGTTCTGTGTTATCAGAAACTTATCAATAAAGATTCAGTAGCAAGTATCGATAAGAAGTTTGATTTTCCGAATTATATTCGCTCCTTTGCTGGGTTTTTGAGGTTGAAAAAAGTTTAAAATAACTAAACAATATTTCTATTTATAAAAAAATAAAAGTTTTCGTTGATTGTCAAATAAAAATGAAGCTGCAGATTTGTATCAGTTTGGACAATTTCTGAACTAGATTTTTTTATTTCTCTTACAGTTTCTTCTAATGTTTTTCCTGGCACCTAGTCAATGATCTTTCTATGTTTCATCTATATTCTGCAATGTTTCTTTATTTCGTATGTACTTTATAACTAGGCATCTCACTATTGGTTGTTTTATTTGTCGTTCTTACATAATACAAAGGTATTATTAAATTATTTCAATGGTCAATAAATTTAGAATTGTGATTTGATAATTTTTGAAAGTGTTTTGATAGAGGATCAAAATCTGCCTAGTTAGTCTTGAACAAATTCCAATTCACAATATCGTCATTCGATTAATAATTGAATATTATTTTTAAGGGCAATCAGATAATTCGTTGACAAAACGTATTATGTTGGTTGTTGAATGTATTAGAAAAGAAAAAAAAATTTGAAAAAATTACGTGGGAAATGATCCCTCTCAACTCTAGATGTCTAGATGAACTTTTCAACTCAAGAACGGTGAAAGATAGAGTAGTTCTGCGAATGCCAATCGATTCAGAATGGTTGAATTGGTATATTTGCTGAATGTTCAGTCGGACCGCAGAAGGAAAAATTACTCGAAAAAAATCCTAAAAATCATGAAAAAGAAAAAATCATCAGAATAATTTGAAATTCGCAATATATCGACTTCAAATTCGGTGTGTATATTCAGAAAAGATTGTGTTCCATGAAAAAGAAATGAAAAAAATTATAATTTTTTTCTGCGGAAAATATTCCCTCTCAACTAACAAGAACTTTTCAACTCGAGAACGGTTCAAGATAGAGCAATTCTGCGAACGCTAATCGATTCAGAATTAATGAATTAGTATATTCTCTGAATTTACAGTCGATCGGCAGAAGAAAAAATAACTCAAAAATAGGTAGACCCCTAAAAATCATGAAAAATACGAAATTATCAGATCCATTTGAAATTCGCACTAAATACGCAAAATTTCATGCTGATCATCGAGAATTCCTTCGTACGATCGAGTTTTCGAATATTTTTATTTTTCATTTTTCAAAAAATCGCAAACGTATCTCGACGAGCTCGACATACCACAAAAACAAATTTTAATGACAAATTGACAAAATTTCAAAAGATTTTTGCGTGAAGTGAAGTAAAATGGTTTTTAAATAAAAAAAAGAGTTAATTTTGAATTTTCAAGAAATTCTTAGTCAAATAATACATAATTCGACAATAAAAAAATCAAATTTTCGAAAATTTTATTTTTTATTTTTGAAAAAACTTACAGGAAATGACCCCTCTCAACTTTCTACCTCGAGAACGGTTGAAAGCATTTCAATTGCATCTTAGATCTCATCTTCATAAAGGTGAGTACCTATTTTCTTCTTTATAGCAGAAAAAAGTGAAAATTGTGATATTTTTTCATATTTTTAAATATTTTGAAAAACAAAAAATGTATGCTGACTATGATGGAATCATCAAAATCCATACCATCAATCCATGGTGAATCAGTCCTAGATGATTTTGGAATATGTAGAATAAAATTATATTGAAAGTAAACCGTTGAGTTAGTGGTAGAATTTCAGACTCTCAATCTTGAATGGTCTCTTATCACCAATGTTGCGAAAAAACTTCCGAATTTTTTTTCCGAGAAAACCTCATTTTGATTGAATTATCAGTGTTGTCAATCTAAATATTTGGCCTGAGTTAATAAAAGCAGTTATCCAAATCCCAAAAACGCAACAATGGCTATTTATGAAAGCAATATTATAATTACCTGATAATTTACCTGAGAGTCTGCATTAGTAGCAATATCCAAACTAAATGCAATGATAAAATCGCTATCAAGTCCAAAGTTCACATTTTTCAACATGCTGGAATTTATCACCTGCTTGGGCGATACTATCATTAGCCAGCATTTGTTTTCGTCGTATTGCGATATTTTTTCTCTCTGAAAATAATTTCCATTGAAAGTGTCACACATTCATATGTGAATGAAATTGAAACCTAGATCAAACCAACTGAAATGCTCAAATGATCTACAAGAAGGCAATGACGAGCCGTAGATATTAAGGAATATTCATGAAGTTAAAGGGGTGGGAAGGGTAAACTCGTCGGGTCAATTCAATGAAACTGCTGATGGTGGAATGACTTGCGATATCTGCACTTTCACAGACTCAATAAGTATTTTTCAAATTATTCAACCCACTTTGTTGACGAGTCCTGATGCGTGATAGCTTGAAAAATTGGTCATGAGTGTCTTCAACTAAATAATATGTACCTGTTCACTGGAATCTTGCCAAATATCGGACTCCCAAAAAGTTACCACGCCAGTTCTGTAATTATTTTTTTGCAGAGTTTCATCGATATTGTTTGCGGATGATCTTATTGATAATCGTAAAGTTCCAGCCATGAAAGTATCCATTGATGCTTTCAGGATTTTCAAATGACAAGCTGAAACAAAATCATAATAAGAATATTATAAAAACCCGAAATCAATATTAAATTCCATAATTTTCTATGCAGTTTTTTGGAACTTGTAAAACTGTTGCTAGAAATAGACGATTTTCTGTAGTATTTGTTCTGTAGATTCCTACCCGATTTTACATTGCCATCAATCATGACCAAAAACGAGATTTTTCTCCACTCTTCATAATCACGTATGAACCGCAGGCTTTTGTGGAAATTGTCATCACAAGTGGATTCAGACTGGTAAATAATCCCACATAAAATCAACAGCAGAACAGATTTTGACAAATTTTTATCAAACATATTCGTGAACGTCTTTTCATTGATTCTGATGGCTTGAAAGAGATATGTAAGGTTATTGAGGGAAAGCACGCACAGGTTTTAATCAGAAGGGTAATTAAGGAATATAAATCATAGTTGCTTCAGAAGATTGATTGTCATATAGAAAATTGAAGTTATGGAAATCCTCTAATAAGTATTCTGTTTATTGTCAAAAATTGAATATTATGTATCATTTCGCATGTCACAACTCTTTGTTGAAATTGAAGAAAATAAAATAGGAAAACTACAACTTTTCTCGTTTACACCTATATAACTGATTCTGAAATAGTATTGCTAAAATCAACAATTATATTTAAATACAATAGGAATATTGACTGAATGTTTGTTTTTCATTCTCACACTGTGGAAGGTTGAAATTTTAATAAACCATATCAAAAAAATATCCTCATTAGTTTCCCAACTTCTTTGATAAAAAATTGAAATATTTATTTATCATTCATACTCGAACGTTATAAGACTCGGTGAAAAACCATGAAATGTTCTGTAGAAACCTTACACTTGACAATTTAAATTAAAAAGCGAATGCTAGTTCCATCTGTTATCGAAGAATCACAATACACCAGATCCTGCTAGCGCCATCTATTATCTAAAGATTATACTACTGAGAACTCGTCGTTCATTTCGTTTCTTGTTTTTTATGCAATCCCATCTACACGTTTGTTAGTAGCGTTGCCTATCCTGATGCTGTCAGGGGTAACCTAAATAAACAGGCAACATTAACTCATATTGAATATTCTGTAGATAGAAGACAGGGTGTTGTCAATTAAGGCCGATTCAGATATATACGTGCCTACCCTATTTTTTTAAACGTGGATTAGAAAATATTTTCTTTTTTCCTTGAAGTGATCGTGGTATGAGAGCGTTTGCTTCTCACCCAGGCAGTCCGATTGCAATCCTCATCGCTTGCCACTGAGCTGAAGTGGTTCGGAATCCACTTGTAATGAACTGTAGGTCCCGGATCACCCTTGCCCACACAAGCTCTGCCTTTGAGGGGGTTTTTCCGAAAACTTGAGTGATTCGCATAAACATATTTTACAAAACGATTTTTTGTAAAACAAATTTCAGAATTGTTGAAGAAAAAACAGTGAATAAACAATGCATTCCATGACTTGCCAGATCAGCGTGTCTGACTCCGATTGAAATTTTTTAAAGTCTGGGAAACCAAATTGCATTCAATAAAACTTTGAATTTCTCCAACTCATTACGTGAATTTCACATAATCACTTTCCGAGTTCACCTATAGACCTTGAGAAATGTTCACCTATTGTATGCAAACTAGGAAGATGATCTGAAAAATTCATAAAACATGCTATATTTTATTGACAATGATGAGTTCTTGTTTTTTGTACGAATAGCTTTGTCCAAATCAAAATATCGTTGTTTCTAGACATTCTTAAAAAGTGGAAAATATGAGGCGAACATCTAACAGAAAACGACTACTTTCCCTCACGGACATTGGATTACATCTGACATCTACTTTAAAGCATTGAATCTGGTTGGGTTTGAACACCTGCATACATATCGTGTTTCAAGGTAGAGTCGAGTAGTGGTCAGAAAATATTCATTCCAGTCCAATTTACAACTTATCACGATTGAAAGTCATTGTCAGGTCGTCAGAGGGGCTCGGCCAATTTTTTTATTTTTTCAAGTGGTCTCAAAAATAGGATTTGACTTGGCGCGATTGGTGGTGGGTCAGAAAACATTCATTTCAGTCCAATTCATAAGTTTTCATGATTGAAAGTCATTGTCGGGTCGTCAGAGGCATTCGGCAATTTTTTTTTATTTTTTGAAGTGGTTTCTAAAATAGGATTTGAGTTTGCGCGATTGGTGGTGGGTCAGAAAATATTCAGTTCAGTCCAATTAATAAGTTTTCATGATTGAAAGTCATTGTCGGGTCGTGAGAGGCGTTCGGCTAATTTTTTTTATTTTTTGAAGTGGTTTCTAAAATAGGATTTGAGTTGGCGCGATTGGTGGTGGGTCAGAAAATATTCATTTCAGTCCAATTAATGAGTTTTCATGATTGAAAGTCATTGTCGGGTCGTCAGAGGCGTTCGGCTAATTTTTTTTATTTTTTGAAGTGGTTTCTAAAATAGGATTTGAGTTGGCGCGATTGGTGTTGGGTCAGAAAACTTTCATTTCAGTCCAATTTACAACTTTTCATGACTGAAAGTCATTGTCGGGTCGTCAGAGGCGTTCGGCTAATTTTTTTTATTTTTTGAAGTGGTTTCTAAAATAGGATTTGAGTTGGCGCGATTGGTGGTGGGTCAGAAAACTTTCATTTCAGTCCAATTTACAACTTTTCATGACTGAAAGTCATTGTCGGGTCGTCAGAGGCGTTCGGCTAATTTTTTTTATTTTTTGAAGTGGTTTCTAAAATAGGATTTGAGTTGGCGCGATTGGTGGTGGGTCAGAAAACTTTCATTTCAGTCCAATTTACAACTTTTCATGACTGAAAGTCATTGTCGGGTCGTCAGAGGCGTTCGGCTAATTTTTTTTATTTTTTGAAGTGGTTTCTAAAATAGGATTTGAGTTGGCGCGATTGGTGGTGGGTCAGAAAACTTTCATTTCAGTCCAATTTACAACTTTTCATGACTGAAAGTCATTGTCGGGTCGTCAGAGGCGTTCGGCTAATTTTTTTTATTTTTTGAAGTGGTTTCTAAAATAGGATTTGAGTTGGCGCGATTGGTGGTGGGTCAGAAAACTTTCATTTCAGTCCAATTTACAACTTTTCATGACTGAAAGTCATTGTCGGGTCGTCAGAGGCGTTCGGCAAATTTTTTTTATTTTTTGAAGTGGTTTCTAAAATAGGATTTGAGTTTGCGCGATTGGTGGTGGGTCAGAAAATATTCAGTTCAGTCCAATTAATAAGTTTTCATGATTGAAAGTCATTGTCGGGTCGTGAGAGGCGTTCGGCTAATTTTTTTTATTTTTTGAAGTGGTTTCTAAAATAGGATTTGAGTTGGCGCGATTGGTGGTGGGTCAGAAAACTTTCATTTCAGTCCAATTTACAACTTTTCATGACTGAAAGTCATTGTCGGGTCGTCAGAGGCGTTCGGCTAATTTTTTTTATTTTTTGAAGTGGTTTCTAAAATAGGATTTGAGTTGGCGCGATTGGTGGTGGGTCAGAAAACTTTCATTTCAGTCCAATTTACAACTTTTCATGACTGAAAGTCATTGTCGGGTCGTCAGAGGCGTTCGGCAAATTTTTTTTATTTTTTGAAGTGGTTTCTAAAATAGGATTTGAGTTTGCGCGATTGGTGGTGGGTCAGAAAATATTCAGTTCAGTCCAATTAATAAGTTTTCATGATTGAAAGTCATTGTCGGGTCGTGAGAGGCGTTCGGCTAATTTTTTTTATTTTTTGAAGTGGTTTCTAAAATAGGATTTGAGTTGGCGCGATTGGTGGTGGGTCAGAAAACTTTCATTTCAGTCCAATTTACAACTTTTCATGACTGAAAGTCATTGTCGGGTCGTCAGAGGCGTTCGGCTAATTTTTTTTATTTTTTGAAGTGGTTTCTAAAATAGGATTTGAGTTGGCGCGATTGGTGGTGGGTCAGAAAACTTTCATTTCAGTCCAATTTACAACTTTTCATGACTGAAAGTCATTGTCGGGTCGTCAGAGGCGTTCGGCTAATTTTTTTTATTTTTTGAAGTGGTTTCTAAAATAGGATTTGAGTTGGCGCGATTGGTGGTGGGTCAGAAAACTTTCATTTCAGTCCAATTTACAACTTTTCATGACTGAAAGTCATTGTCGGGTCGTCAGAGGCGTTCGGCTAATTTTTTTTATTTTTTGAAGTGGTTTCTAAAATAAGATTTGAGTTGGCGCGATTGGTGGTGGGTCAGAAAACTTTCATTTCAGTCCAATTTACAACTTTTCATGACTGAAAGTCATTGTCGGGTCGTCAGAGGCGTTCGGCAAATTTTTTTTATTTTTTGAAGTGGTTTCTAAAATAGGATTTGAGTTTGCGCGATTGGTGGTGGGTCAGAAAATATTCAGTTCAGTCCAATTAATAAGTTTTCATGATTGAAAGTCATTGTCGGGTCGTGAGAGGCGTTCGGCTAATTTTTTTTATTTTTTGAAGTGGTTTCTAAAATAGGATTTGAGTTGGCGCGATTGGTGGTGGGTCAGAAAACTTTCATTTCAGTCCAATTTACAACTTTTCATGACTGAAAGTCATTGTCGGGTCGTCAGAGGCGTTCGGCAAATTTTTTTTATTTTTTGAAGTGGTTTCTAAAATAGGATTTGAGTTTGCGCGATTGGTGGTGGGTCAGAAAATATTCAGTTCAGTCCAATTAATAAGTTTTCATGATTGAAAGTCATTGTCGGGTCGTGAGAGGCGTTCGGCTAATTTTTTTTATTTTTTGAAGTGGTTTCTAAAATAGGATTTGAGTTGGCGCGATTGGTGGTGGGTCAGAAAACTTTCATTTCAGTCCAATTTACAACTTTTCATGACTGAAAGTCATTGTCGGGTCGTCAGAGGCGTTCGGCTAATTTTTTTTATTTTTTGAAGTGGTTTCTAAAATAGGATTTGAGTTGGCGCGATTGGTGGTGGGTCAGAAAACTTTCATTTCAGTCCAATTTACAACTTTTCATGACTGAAAGTCATTGTCGGGTCGTCAGAGGCGTTCGGCTAATTTTTTTTATTTTTTGAAGTGGTTTCTAAAATAGGATTTGAGTTGGCGCGATTGGTGGTGGGTCAGAAAACTTTCATTTCAGTCCAATTTACAACTTTTCATGACTGAAAGTCATTGTCGGGTCGTCAGAGGCGTTCGGCTAATTTTTTTTATTTTTTGAAGTGGTTTCTAAAATAGGATTTGAGTTGGCGCGATTGGTGGTGGGTCAGAAAACTTTCATTTCAGTCCAATTTACAACTTTTCATGACTGAAAGTCATTGTCGGGTCGTCAGAGGCGTTCGGCAAATTTTTTTTATTTTTTGAAGTGGTTTCTAAAATAGGATTTGAGTTTGCGCGATTGGTGGTGGGTCAGAAAATATTCAGTTCAGTCCAATTAATAAGTTTTCATGATTGAAAGTCATTGTCGGGTCGTGAGAGGCGTTCGGCTAATTTTTTTTATTTTTTGAAGTGGTTTCTAAAATAGGATTTGAGTTGGCGCGATTGGTGGTGGGTCAGAAAACTTTCATTTCAGTCCAATTTACAACTTTTCATGACTGAAAGTCATTGTCGGGTCGTCAGAGGCGTTCGGCTAATTTTTTTTATTTTTTGAAGTGGTTTCTAAAATAGGATTTGAGTTGGCGCGATTGGTGGTGGGTCAGAAAACTTTCATTTCAGTCCAATTTACAACTTTTCATGACTGAAAGTCATTGTCGGGTCGTCAGAGGCGTTCGGCAAATTTTTTTTATTTTTTGAAGTGGTTTCTAAAATAGGATTTGAGTTTGCGCGATTGGTGGTGGGTCAGAAAATATTCAGTTCAGTCCAATTAATAAGTTTTCATGATTGAAAGTCATTGTCGGGTCGTGAGAGGCGTTCGGCTAATTTTTTTTATTTTTTGAAGTGGTTTCTAAAATAGGATTTGAGTTGGCGCGATTGGTGGTGGGTCAGAAAACTTTCATTTCAGTCCAATTTACAACTTTTCATGACTGAAAGTCATTGTCGGGTCGTCAGAGGCGTTCGGCTAATTTTTTTTATTTTTTGAAGTGGTTTCTAAAATAGGATTTGAGTTGGCGCGATTGGTGGTGGGTCAGAAAACTTTCATTTCAGTCCAATTTACAACTTTTCATGACTGAAAGTCATTGTCGGGTCGTCAGAGGCGTTCGGCTAATTTTTTTTATTTTTTGAAGTGGTTTCTAAAATAGGATTTGAGTTGGCGCGATTGGTGGTGGGTCAGAAAACTTTCATTTCAGTCCAATTTACAACTTTTCATGACTGAAAGTCATTGTCGGGTCGTCAGAGGCGTTCGGCTAATTTTTTTTATTTTTTGAAGTGGTTTCTAAAATAGGATTTGAGTTGGCGCGATTGGTGGTGGGTCAGAAAACTTTCATTTCAGTCCAATTTACAACTTTTCATGACTGAAAGTCATTGTCGGGTCGTCAGAGGCGTTCGGCAAATTTTTTTTATTTTTTGAAGTGGTTTCTAAAATAGGATTTGAGTTTGCGCGATTGGTGGTGGGTCAGAAAATATTCAGTTCAGTCCAATTAATAAGTTTTCATGATTGAAAGTCATTGTCGGGTCGTGAGAGGCGTTCGGCTAATTTTTTTTATTTTTTGAAGTGGTTTCTAAAATAGGATTTGAGTTGGCGCGATTGGTGGTGGGTCAGAAAACTTTCATTTCAGTCCAATTTACAACTTTTCATGACTGAAAGTCATTGTCGGGTCGTCAGAGGCGTTCGGCAAATTTTTTTTATTTTTTGAAGTGGTTTCTAAAATAGGATTTGAGTTTGCGCGATTGGTGGTGGGTCAGAAAATATTCAGTTCAGTCCAATTAATAAGTTTTCATGATTGAAAGTCATTGTCGGGTCGTGAGAGGCGTTCGGCTAATTTTTTTTATTTTTTGAAGTGGTTTCTAAAATAGGATTTGAGTTGGCGCGATTGGTGGTGGGTCAGAAAACTTTCATTTCAGTCCAATTTACAACTTTTCATGACTGAAAGTCATTGTCGGGTCGTCAGAGGCGTTCGGCTAATTTTTTTTATTTTTTGAAGTGGTTTCTAAAATAGGATTTGAGTTGGCGCGATTGGTGGTGGGTCAGAAAACTTTCATTTCAGTCCAATTTACAACTTTTCATGACTGAAAGTCATTGTCGGGTCGTCAGAGGCGTTCGGCTAATTTTTTTTATTTTTTGAAGTGGTTTCTAAAATAGGATTTGAGTTGGCGCGATTGGTGGTGGGTCAGAAAACTTTCATTTCAGTCCAATTTACAACTTTTCATGACTGAAAGTCATTGTCGGGTCGTCAGAGGCGTTCGGCTAATTTTTTTTATTTTTTGAAGTGGTTTCTAAAATAGGATTTGAGTTGGCGCGATTGGTGGTGGGTCAGAAAACTTTCATTTCAGTCCAATTTACAACTTTTCATGACTGAAAGTCATTGTCGGGTCGTCAGAGGCGTTCGGCTAATTTTTTTTATTTTTTGAAGTGGTTTCTAAAATAGGATTTGAGTTGGCGCGATTGGTGGTGGGTCAGAAAACTTTCATTTCAGTCCAATTTACAACTTTTCATGACTGAAAGTCATTGTCGGGTCGTCAGAGGCGTTCGGCTAATTTTTTTTATTTTTTGAAGTGGTTTCTAAAATAGGATTTGAGTTGGCGCGATTGGTGGTGGGTCAGAAAATATTCATTTCAGTCCAATTAATAAGTTTTCATGATTGAAAGTCATTGTCGGGTCGTCAGAGGCGTTCGGCTAATTTTTTTTATTTTTTGAAGTGGTTTCTAAAATAGGATTTGAGTTGGCGCGATTGGTGGTGGGTCAGAAAATATTCATTTCAGTCCAATTAATAAGTTTTCATGATTGAAAGTCATTGTCGGGTCGTCAGAGGCGTTCGGCTAATTTTTTTTATTTTTTGAAGTGGTTTCTAAAATAGGATTTGAGTTGGCGCGATTGGTGGTGGGTCAGAAAACTTTCATTTCAGTCCAATTTACAACTTTTCATGACTGAAAGTCATTGTCGGGTCGTCAGAGGCGTTCGGCAAATTTTTTTTATTTTTTGAAGTGGTTTCTAAAATAGGATTTGAGTTGGCGCGATTGGTGGTGGGTTAGAAAATATTCATTTCAGTCCAATTAATAAGTTTTCATAATTGAAAGTCATTGTCGGGTCGTCAGAGGCGTTCGGCTAATTTTTTTTATTTTTTGAAGTGATTTCTAAAATAGGATTTGAGTTGGCGCGATTGGTGGTGGGTCAGAAAACTTTCATTTCAGTCCAATTTACAACTTTTCATGACTGAAAGTCATTGTCGGGTCGTCAGAGGCGTTCGGCTAATTTTTTTTATTTTTTGAAGTGGTTTTTAAAATAGGATTTGAGTTGGCGCGATTGGTGGTGGGTCAGAAAATATTCATTTCAGTCCAATTAATAAGTTTTCATGATTGAAAGTCATTGTCGGGTCGTCAGAGGCGTTCGGCTAATTTTTTTTATTTTTTGAAGTGGTTTCTAAAATAGGATTTGAGTTGGCGCGATTGGTGGTGGGTCAGAAAACATTCATTCCAGTCCAATTTACAACTTTTCATGACTGAAAGTCATTGTCGGGTCGTTAGATAGGTTCGGCCGATTTTTCTATTTTTTCAAGTGGTCTTAAAAATAGGATATGAGTTGGCGCGATTGGTGGTGGGTCAGAAAACATTCATTCCAGTCCAATTTACAACTTTTCATGACTGAAAGTCATTGTCGGGTCGTTAGATAGGTTCGGCCGATTTTTCTATTTTTTCAAGTGGTCTTAAAAATAGGATATGAGTTGGCGCGATTGGTGGTGGGTCAGAAAATATTCATTTCAGTCCAATTAATAAGTTTTCATGATTGAAAGTCATTGTCGGGTCGTGAGAGGCGTTCGGCTAATTTTTTTTATTTTTTGAAGTTGTTTCTAAAATAGGATTTGAGTTGGCGCGATTGGTGGTGGGTCAGAAAACATTCATTTCAGTCCAATTCATAAGTTTTCATGATTGAAAGTCATTGTCGGGTCGTCAGAGGTGTTCGGCTAATTTTTTTTATATTTTGAAGTGGTTTCTAAAATAGGATTTGAGTTGGCGCGATTGGTGGTGGGTCAGAAAATATTCATTTCAGTCCAATTAATGAGTTTTCATGATTGAAAGTCATTGTCGGGTCGTCAGAGATGTTCGGCCAATTATTTTATTTTTTCAGAAATATGATTTGAGTTTGCGCGATTGGTGGTGGGTCAGAAAACATTCATTTCAGTCAAATTTACACATTTCCATGATTGAAAGTCATTGTAGGGTCGTCAGAGGTGTCAAAGGGGTCGTATAAGGGGTTAAGAAAAATTACGAAAACTGAATTTTGGAGAGAAATGATTTCTTTCAACTCTGTATAAATTTTTTAACTCGAGAACGGTTGAAGATAGAACAATTCTGCGAACACCAATTGATTCAGAAGGATTGAATCAGTATACTGGGTAAATTTCAAGTCGTTTGACGAAAGCAAAAAATTACTCGGAAAAAGTCCTGAAAACCTGAAAAATTACAGTATCATCTGATTTACTCGAAATTGTATATGCGGGTATGTGTGCATATAAAAAAAGATGAATATAACAAAAAGTTTTAGAGAAACTACGAAAATCTAAATTTTGACATTTAATTCATCTCAATCCTTATTTGGTCTTATAGATCAAAACAGATCCCTTGTGGTTTCAGTTATTTTGACCTTTTTTCAACTGAGTACGAGCTATAAACAATGAGGAATAATCATTTAAAACGTAATAAATTGAAAATGCAAACCAACACCTTAGCATTTGTAGAATCATATCTACTCATAGTTAGTGCGATAAAAGGTACACAGAATTTATTACGCCAAATCAGCAGCAACCCAGTTTTCCGTCAACCATAAATTAGCATGCGATTACCATTCAATTTCCTTTGTTTTCAGAAACGATAATAGACAGTCACCGGTAATAATCGCTAGAACGAGGTTTGCGACATTCCAAGTGAAAAGACGCATCCACTTAGTGAACATACAGTGATCTGAAAATGTCGAGTGTTGTGACCGAAACCGTGGAGGAAAATGACAAGCCAAAGCTGTCTTTGGCGCGCGAAACCAACTGGATCAAAGTACTTTTCCAAATCCAGTTGACCATATCGGCATTTTGTGCCCTTCATTTTCTCCTCTACGAATCCTACTGGGTAACAGGACTATTCGGTAAGTACATAAAATGACAAATCAAAAACTATCAATAAATACAAAAGAAACTCGTTCGTTCTTATCCGCAGTGAGCATGAATCAGTCTCTGAGGAAAGTCCAGCACATTCTCGAAACATGGCATGCCCCAGGGCTCAATATCAGGCCCGATGATCCTTCTCATCTATATCAACGACTAACCTTCAACATCTCTGTATACCAGATACTATACAACCCTTCTAAAAAAATTCATCCCAAGCCAAGCAGACAAGAATTCAAGTCTCAGCTGAAACAATTGCTTTGTGTCAAAAGGGAGCAAACTAAATGATTCCTAAACTGATTCAGTGAGTTACACAGCCCATACATAGGCTGTCATGGCACCGATTACGTTTGCCAAAAGCTTTTTAAGTACCTTTACCTGTATTTGTTCTATTTCCTCTCTATTTATCAATTATTTACCTGGTATATTCAAAAGGGGGAGCTTTCTCCAAGTTACCAGCCTAGATTTTTTACGAAAAACTCCTGACTCTTTAATGGTAGAAATGCCTGGGTTATCGTGTACACAAACTGAAATTACAGTAGCAGTTACTATCACTCCCTGACTTGCAATCTTTTTGAGATGATACTCCAGAAGGAAGAGCCCAGTAAGTAGTCCCGTTACCAATATCAAGTCTTTTTTGTCCAACTGGAGAAGCTGTCCTTGGCGATAGGCTCACTAGCCTTTTCGCTTTGTCTTTGTCTTTGACTGATGCGCTGCTGCTAATTATATCTATTGTGCCCCATCTTCTTCTGCTATTTCAAGGTGTTCTCGTCTACAGCAGCCCCTTAAGTCCCAATTCCTTGGGAATTTAAGGGTTTTCAGGGGGTCTATTCGTGGTATTTCTCCCACAGCCAGCTGGTGTGATCCCAGTATATTCAATCTCTTGTGATATACAGCATAACACTCCATCAATATTTGGTGTGATGTTTCTGGATGTTCCCACGGAATCTGCGGGTGCTGTCCTCCTCTAAGCCTAGCTTCCTTAGGTGTTCTTTGAGTCTGCAGTGCCCCGTCAGAAATTCCGTGATTGTTTTCAGACTAGTTTTGCTGAGGTTGATCAGTGTCTTCAATCTTGCTCAGTTGAAGTTGCCGAGGAGATCTTTGGCCTGCCTTAGCCCTGCGAGTCTTTGCCAGTATATTGCTCTCATTGCTTCTTGGCTTCTTGAGTTCTTCTTGGAAGTAAGATTTTCCAAGTCCGCAGAATGGTTCTGACCCGATCAGTGGCGTTGATGCCCCTTTTCGTGCCAGGGTATCTGCTTGTTCATTGCCCTCCACTCCGACGTGCCTCGGCACCCAGAGGAGGATCACCTTGTTGTTCCTGCCTAGATCATTAAGTTTGTCTAGGCAAACCTAGACCATCGCCATCGGACAGGATTACGATGTCCTTGTTCCGGTATTTCCTGTCGAGGTTGAATTGAATGCACATTTCTATGGCCTGAATTTACGCTTGAAAACTACTGAGGACTAGTTGGGAGTTTTGGACCCGTCCGTGTATCCAAGTTATAGTATTCTTTCCCAGTGCTCGATTTCTATGAATATTTTGACATCTGACAATCCGTCTATCTAGAACTAACTTCATACAGTTTTAATTTTTCACTCTTTTGTCCATGCTTGTATTTTTTTGGTATGATTAGTTGTGTATTAGATATTTACTTAGCTCATACACTTGAACCTCAGCATAGCTACCTAACAATCAGTACAGCAATCCATTCACTTTTGTCGCATTGTTAGCTGCCATGTTTTTTCGAGGAAAAGAAAATATTGGTGAAGATCATGCCTATGGTTGTAAGGTATACGAGGTTTTAGTGTAAGAGCAAAGGAAATGTTTACATGCAATCAAAACAAAACAAATATGGCCAAAAAAAATGAGGTTAGTTCTAGACAGACTGTCAATTGTCAAAAAACACTCGAAATTAGGACGTTATAATCAAAATTAAGAAATACAACTCATATAATTTCAACTTTTCATACAATTCTATAGAAATTTCTGGAATTGAAGATAAAATAGAGGTTCCTCGTAAAAAATCAGGTTGGCAACTTGGACAAAAGTATTGTTGAAAAAAGTATGAAGAATATCATAAATATAACCGGAATATCATGATAAAGAATGAGTTTGAAGAATCGACAAAGATATCAATCAATCCATCAGACTGATTTGGGTACAAAAAAAACTTGAATCTATTAACCTCTAATTTTTCCTAATAGTTTCTAAAAATTTCCAATGTTACCCTCGAATAAGAAATACTCTTTATATTCTTTCATCTGAACGATGTAAACCAATTTTTTTCCCATTATTTCCACACATCGCAAATGTATCTTTGCTCAGAGGTATCTTTAACTGAAAGTCTTCATTTTTTTATTGGCTTTGACATTTCGTCATTCAGCTAGCCGCAAGTCTTCATTTAAAGTCACGGTTTTACTACGTCTTCTCTGATACATTCCAGGTAGGTAGGTTGGTGGTGATATAATTTCAAACTGAACATGCTTATGTTAATTCGGTGATAACCGGTCAGTGACCCCAATGAATGAAGGAAAACACAGATTGTACACCTAACGACTCGATACTAATGAATTTATCGCAAATAGTGAAGTAAAAGAAAAAAAAACTCCATAGAACACAAGCTTTCTATTCAATTCGATACTATATTGATTTGAAAGCACATAGAAATTGAAAACTCCTCAAAAATTGATCGTTCTGGAAAAAATATTAGGTGTTAGTCGAACTGAATTCCTAAAAGTTATTATATTTCCATTTTGTCATCCATTGATTCCTCTTCGTCGAACAAAGCTAATATTTCCTTGCAATTTACGAATCATGATGATGTGTCTTCTTTAATTCGCTCATGAATCTTTTAACCTGTCTTCCCCTTTAACCCAGCAATAGAGTTCACGCATTTGAATATATTTGAATACAATGAAAAATATTTCTTGAAGTTCCACACAATCTTGAGAATTTCTAGTATTGAATCTGCCTTTGTCAATTCCAAGGTGTTGAGTCATTGGTCTCGTGTATGGCATCACACGTTAAAGGGTAAGGGCTGCGTCTTCCCTTGCTCGGACAAGTCTTTCGAAGACTTTTGCGGGTTGTACTCTTGAGAGTGTGCAGCTGGTTGACGGAAATAACAATTTTTTAACAATTTTAACAATTTCCTTTATCTTTAATTTTACAATACAGTCAAGTAATTCTTGAGGTATTATTCAAGGAACGCAATCTACCCAAAAAGTGGATTTATAATAGTTATAAATCCCATTCATACTACTTCTCTAAGTGGAAATACACTCACTTCTACCTAAAATTATCCACTATGTTTTCCTATTTTGGAATTTCACCTACTACTCTTCCAAACTACTCCAACTCTTTGGTTCATTTTAGAATTTACCTCTAGAAGTCTCTGGACGAATTAATTTCAAACTTATGTCATCGAATCAGTTGTCGTGGTCCACACTCAATATTTCTGGTATCAAAAATTCGATATTAGCAATGTGCTCTTTGAATCGTACTTTCATGGCCCTTCTAGTTTGACCCATGTACTCCTCGTAGTCCTTACACATAATTTCATAAATCTCCGATTCTTATTCTTCTTCTGTCTTATATTTGGGAGTAATCATGACCTGATGCAACATACGAGATTTTGTAAACCACCTTCATATTGAGTGTTTCAAAAAAGCTGTCGAAACCCCGAGTAATTCGAGGTTCGTATGGAATAACGATATTTTCAGGAAGGTTTTTCTCTTTTTGAAGGGTTCGTAACTTTCCGACAGCGTTTTCAAAACCCTCAACATGAAGGTGGTATACAAAACCTCGTATAAGCTACAACAGAACCAGGTACTACTAAAAATAAGACAGAAGAAAAAGAAAGTCGAGGATTTATGAAATTAGCTGTGAGGACTGCGAAAAGTATGTGGGTCAAACTAAAAAGGCCATGTGAGTACGGTTCAAAGATCACATTGCACATATTTCAAAATCTTAACAAGTTGGTAGTAAAAATGGAGTAATTTTCTAATAATAGACGAAATAAATGAAGAAGAAGTTTCAGGCCATTTATATAAGCCTTGTTTCAGCATTCTTCCTGGTGTTTCTTGGCCACATAGGCGTATCAGCGGGGGCTCACAGACTATGGGCTCATCGATCATACACAGCCAATGGATTTCTCAGATTGTTTCTAATGATTTGTCAAACATTATCAGGAACGGTGAGTTATACATTGAAAGATCTCAGTTTAGGAGTATTTTATGAATATGTTTGACAGGCGAACTCCATCAAATATGGCGGTAGATGGCGGGGCGAGCGTGATCTTTGGAAATGCTAGGTGAAAAAACTACTGCGTTCGATAGGAATTGCGAGTATTATTAAGGCATACAATTTTTGTACGCTACTGTGCTTGGTAGTTCAATGCTCCCTCAGAGAAAAAATTGGCTTAATATGTTCGGAAAGTAATTCCTCATCGAGTGAAGTTAAATGCATTACTTCAAAAATGGCTGAATTCACCGCTATCATTTCCAAAAGATCCGTCAATTTGACGCAAAATGCCCGTGTCTGCTAGCATTGCCCTGGTATTGTCAGAATATCTTGATAGTTCAGACATCGATGGATAGATGGCGCAAGCTTAGTCGTCGAATGAAAGGCGAAACATATTGCCGATATAAAAGTTAGAGTATCTTTTTCAAACATGTTTTATAATATCAAATAAATAAGAAGAAATACTATTATCACTTTGGCAAATGATAGGTGTATTGTGAGATTTTGCTGTAGAATTCTATGGAATAACTCGTGATGGAACTTGAGTAAGATTGTTCTCTGATGCCTTTACAGTATAAAGTATTCAATGCATGAGGTATCAAAGGTATCAAACTTTCGCAATGTCCAGTGGATTCAAATCTGGAAATCGCGGTGGCTACAGCCATATTCATATTTATCAGCAGTCAGGATTTCTTCCTCTTTTGAGACATCAATACCATTTAAAATTGTTCACCACTATTTCTTTTAGGGTTCAATATATGATTGGGTCCGATGGCACAGATTGCACCACAAGCATTTCGGAACTGATCTGGACCCATTCAATCCTTCCAAAGGATGGTTCTACGCCCATGTCCAGAGCATTTCTCTGAATCTCAGCCCCGCTCAAGAGAAAGAACTGAAATTGATAGACATGGATGATATCGAGAAGGATAAAATGGTCATGTTCCAAAAAAAGTAGGTACAAGACCATAAACCATGCACAATTATCTCCATAAGTGAATGATAATAGTTATATCTTAAAAACAATCATAGTTTCTGTCAGTATTATGCGTCAACTAAGTTCTCAAAATATATTTTCAGGTGGTACATACCCATGTACATAATTTTTGTCCTGTTGCTGCCAGTCAATGCTCCTGCTGAATACTGGGGAGAAAACATATACGCGTCCCTGTTCATCGTTGGATGGTTGAGATGCGCTATGAGCTTACAAGTTGGTTGGTTAATACACAGTGCTACACAAATTTGGGGACTGAAACCCGGAGAAAAGTGAGTTTTTCGCACAGAACTTCATTTAATACGCGAAAAATCAAATTCATCGTTTGTGAACAATTCCGATTTTGCTCAAAGTGTGCGTTTCAAAGTCTATATGAAAAACCTAAAAGCTCTGTATTTCAAAGATGATTCTAGCAAAACATCAGGGGTGCTACATTTTTGGAGTGCTAATTTCAAGCTTTATTGGAATACATTTAAAAAACATATTTTTCCATCAATAACTAAGGATATCTTATTTGAAAAAATAAGATACTTACACCATCGAATTCTGCGTAAAAAAGTACTCCCGAAATGTTTTCATAGAAACAAGAAATTTTTGACAGGAAAAAAGTTACAGCAACTTTTCAAAAATGCACATTTTCGAAAAACATGCTGTATCTCAGAAACGATAATAGATATCGATATGCGGTTTTCACCATTAGGTTTGTCATCAAATTTGACCCGCAGACACAGCCATCAATTTTCATCTATCTAGTTTGAAAACAAGACTTTCCCTTCAAAAAGTGTCCAATTTGGCCCACTCCGTACAACCCACATACTTTAGTAATAATCTGAACTCAGATGAACCACCTCATATAATATCGTCTCTAACCAAACTTTCACTTCATTCACAGATTCCCGTGCGATACCAACCTAGTCTTCATCATCAACAAGAGCAACTGGCTGTCATACCACTACATGGTCCCCTGGGACTACCAGACCAGCGAGTTCGGCCAATACGGCGTCGATACTGTGTCCACCTTCATCAGGGTTTGCGCTGCGCTAGAATGCGCGTCAGATTTGAAAATAGTCGACAGCAAGACGGTCAGGAAGGCTCTGTCTATATCGGTTAAAGAGAAGAGAAATATCACCGAATGTCTTAGAGAATTGTGCGAAACTGAAGTGCAAATACCTAGCGACCACTATCTCACACCAAAACATTTTTACTGAGTAGCTGGTTAGTTTGGGTTTCATAATTGTAACACCTGAGATCTATGATGAACCCAACAGGATACTGTTCAGTCCACAGAGCTACATCAATTTCATCAACAAAATCAGCCCAGTCGGGAGCTATGAGCATTTTATACCGGGTGGTTTAGCCAAATATTAGCGGCCTTGTAACATTTTCAATTATAGAAGAAACCATAACATCCCTTAGGTATTCTTTCTGGGTTCAATCATATAAAATATACATTTTCATCATGAAAACGTAGAGTAGTACGTAAAAGGGCTGCTAGGTCACTAGATCTTATCCCAGTTGACTTATTTCTCTGGCTCTATCTTAAAGAATGTGTTTACACTGAAGCCTTTGCAAATATCAAAGACCTCTACAACATAGTAGGCCATGAGTGTCGGACGTTGAACAGCCTAGAGAGAATAAACAGGGGAATAACAGGGGAAAGTTGTGTTCTGGAGAAAATTAAGGACGTCGCTTCGAACATTTGATCAATCTGTATTTCCTTGTTGGTGTTCCATATTTGCAGAAGTAAAATTATAAACGTTTTTCCATGACGTTATATTTTCTAAACATCCGTGTACAGTAAATGACTTGTTAACTACGCATAAATAATATTTAGTTGATTTTCAGAATGATTTATGTTCTCGACGTTATTATGAAAGGAATGTTCAAAGTTTCACACAGGGTGATTTACCACCACCTGCACAAACTGTAAAATTTGGGAGCTATCGGTGATGATTGAACCAATTTTTTGTACGTCATCCACAATCGATACGCTACTGCAGAAACGCGAGATGTGGCAATGGTGCACGATTGAAAAAATGTAAGAGGGATGTTGTTGTTTTTTCTATAAATGAGAAAAATACTTGGCTGAAACACCTGGTATACACACACACACATATTATATACATGTCTGAAAATCCCAAGTGTCCTTATACATATAAACAACCATCCTTAAATATAGCAAGAACTTATTGTCATTGATTTCTTATAATCTTTTACAAGATTCTCTCTAAATAAAATAATAACAGATCAACTCATCATTACCGTCTCCTAACGTTTTTAAATACTCACAACTGCAGTGGCGCACCCAGGGGGGGACACGGGGGCACACCCCCCCCCCAGAACTTCTACAGACAAACCACAATTTCTCTCACAGTTTGTAAGCGAATCGCTATTCTGAATACACATAACCTTGACCAGAAAAAAATTCGCCTGCGGCGCCATTTTAGATCCGTGTGCCCCCCAAAATGATATTCTGGGTGCGCCACTGTACAACTGAATTCTTCTTCCATTGAAGGCGTTGGAAATAATATCATTAAAGTCTAGTGAAGTCAATTGAAAAAGGTTTCAATTTTTGTTTAGGTATAGTGTGAAATTTCGTAGTCCGAAGATCCGTTGATGCTCGGTTAATTTTTTTAACTGTTTCTCTCAAATTATCTCATATTGAGACACTCAAACTCCGGGCACTTGAGCTTAAACTCCTTTTCATGAATTTTATTTTCAGCATTAAAAAGGTGAAATTGACGTGGATTTGTTATTTTTCTGTTTTTGAAATTTATAAGCAAAAAACATTTCACTGTATCCATGACTCAAGGTAGAAAATAGTCATGGATTGAAGATATATGTAGAATCAACATGATTAAATATTTCAAATCAGCACAAAACGATCTTTGAAAATATTTCAAATTCATCTCCTTCCGTGTTATACAATGAACTCATTGTACGAGGATGTATTGATATCTAGTTAGTCTAGACCAGTTCCCCGCACAAACAAAATATTGCGTTACCATAGCAACGAACAATAACTTATTAGGAGTGTCAGTGCAAAGTTTGACGTCAAAAAAGTTAACCAGAGTTACGCAATAAATTAAAAGAAAAATATGTCCACCGAAATTGTGACAATCGAAAAATTGGAGCCATCATCAAGTACCTGTATTTAAAAGGGTTAAGAGGTAAGCAGATTTACGAAGATATGCTTAATACCCTTGGTGATCAATGTCCTTCGTATGCGACCGTGAAAAATTGGACTGCAAGCTTCAAAAGAGGTAAATTTTTCATTGAAGATGATGACCGATCGGGAAGGCCAACTTCTGTGTCAGTCCCCGAAAATATCGATACAGTTCATAACATGATTTTAACAGACCGTCGAATTGGGCTAAAACGGATATCTGAAGTACTGAATATTTCATACAAACGCGTTCATTATACAGTTCACGTCAATTTGGACATTAGAAAAATTGCTGCAAAATGGATCCCCAAATGTTTGAATGTTGACCAAAAGCGTGCAAGGGTAGTAGCATCGCGTTCGATCTGTGCTCGATTTGGAAACGTGTAGACTTCTTAAACCGAATTGTTACTATGGATGAAACTTTGGTACATTTCTACGATCCAGAAACAAAGCAACAATCGATGAAATAGCGACACTCCGGTTCTCCAAGACCTGAGAAGTTTCGTGTCCAAAAATCTGCTGGAAAAGTTCTTGCTTCAGTTTTTTGGGATTGCCATGGAGTAATCCTGATTGATTTTTTGGATAAGGGTAGAACAATAACTGGAGATTACTATTCGACATTACTGACCACTCTACGGGAAAAAATTAAAGAGAAAAGACGCGGAAAGCTATCCAAAGATGTTTTGTTTTTGTAGGACAACGCCGCTGCACACAAATCTCATGTTGCGATGCAAAAAATTCGTGATTTAGGGTTTGAATTACTAGAACACCCCCCTCATTCACCACATTTGGCTCCGTCCGACTATCATCTCTTTCCTCAACTGAAAAGAGTTTAAAAGGTCGTAAATTCCCTTCCAACGAGGAGGTAATAAAAGCTGTGGAGGTCTGCTTGGCAGAGCAAGAAGAAACATTTTTTTGAAAGGTCTAGAGACGTTGCAGGTTCGCTGTAATGAATGTATCCAATTAAGAGGAGAATATGTTGAGTAATAAAATATTTTGACATTGAAATTTTGTTTGGTTCTATAGTAGGCAAATAATTTTTCAATATATCCTCGTACATGTGATAAATCTCGTATTATACCATAACATTTCATAATTCAAGTGATTTCCCCCTCAAAATCAAACTTTGAATACTCTCAATGAACGAATACTAACAACTCCGCTTCATTAGATTCAATTCAAACGTTCCCCATGGAGAGTTCCAATGATCTATCGATATTTTCTATTGTTTTACCAAAACTGTTATTATTCTTCAATTAATTGAAAAATGCTCGTACATTCTCCACATGATTTCTCGTGGTCATTGCATTCGAGAATTTTCATGAGTTCTTCAGTTGTGCATGGTGACATATGTACAGGGTGTTTTATCGGACACCGTTGAGTTCCGTATTTACAATTTTTTAGCGTTGGTTCGCACAATATATCCTGAATATTGAGGGATATTTAATTTTGGGTGAACATGAACTCGAAAACTATTTGTGCTGATTTTTTTAATTGTCTATCCATATATCGCTTAGTAACTATACTGTTTTTTATAGTTTCAATATCAAACTGTACACGATGTTTATTGTTGCTAAAATTCATTCCCATCAATTAGTAGTGGGAGATCGTGGAACTGTGAGGTTGAAAAATCTATGAAATATTTTTGTTGTTTAATACATTACAAATAATCGTTAGTGTCAATTTTAAATATCGAACAAGATACAAAATTTGCATTTTTTTATCGAATCACATTTTTTTCTGTCTGCGCATTTAATTTATGATGCGAAATAAATACTATCGGACTCTTTCAACCTTCCTCACTGAGCTAAAGTGGTTAGAATTGTTCTTATTATGACACTTAGTTCCTACTCAAACGTTAACAACTATCCTATTCCTAGTCTCAGTCTTTGCAAAAGCACCCATCTTTAGAATTTTCCAGGATCCAGTCCAAGTATCTGGTTATTCGAGTGTACACTCCTGGGTATCCTGGTCTTGCACAACCGTTACCCCAGGATACAACTCCTGAAAAATTACTTAGTAAATGTTTTCCCCAAGTCGAATTTGGTAAATAATGGGTATGATTTAAAGTCACTATTTCTCACCTATGAGCTCATATCTTGCATCGTCTTTTTTGGTTATAAGAGGTCCTCCACTGTCACCCTGTAAATATTTCAAATTGGAATGCAAGAAGATCGCAGTGGGGGACAAAAACTATAGGAGGGGATGCCTTTTGACAATGTGAATTGAAACCAAGCCCCAAAAACACCAAGTAATACGCTTTCACACAAAAGTCAACAAAGGCCCCTGAGGCCTTTTTTAAAACAACAAAATATCCAACTACGAAATCATCGAATCAAAATTTCACTTCAGGCAAGATTTATTTTGAAATATTAGTGACTTACTTGACAAGAATCCTTTTTCCCAACTTGCGGGTACCCTGCACACAACATATTATCCGAAATCATTTTGGACGAATAGTTCGTGTTTTTGCACTCGTCGTTGGTGATGACGGGTACGTCGACTTTCTGGAGGATACAAGAGGGCTTCCCGTCTTCTTTAAGCGTGCCCCATCCAGCAGCAGTAGCCAAAGACCCAGTATAGAGATTATCTAGAAATAAAAAATTTCTGATCCAGCGTTGCTACAGAATATCACCATCGGGGCAGGGCAGTGGTTGACATAGTGTACCACTAAGAATTTCGACTATGTGCGCGGTGGTACCAAAAGTGAACCACTATTTTATTATTTGTCTTTCTACGCCTGTTACACAATGAACGACTGTGCTGTCATGTTTTTGAGTTGTTTTGAATTTTGTTGACGGATAAATGAAATGACAGAAAGTATCAGAAATATAGATGATCTTTTTTTTAATTTTTGGTCTGAAATTACGCCTCTAAACTCGAGAACGGTTGAAGATAGAGCAATTCTGCGAACGCCAATCGATTCAGAACGATGAAATTAGTATACTCTGTAAATTTTGAGTCGATCGAAAGAAGCAAAAAATTACTCGAAAAAAGTGCTAAGGGGTAAACCCCTAAAAATCGGAAATATTACAGTATCATCTGATTTACTCGAAATTGAAAATGCACCTATGTGTGCATATAAAAAAAAAAGGTTGAATAAATAAAAATTATTAGAAAGATTACGAAAACCAACATTTTTGAGAGAAATTACCTCTTTCAACCCTGGATAAACTTTTCAACTCGAGGACGGTTGATGATAGAGCAATTCTGCGAACGCCAATCGATTCAGAACGATGAAATTAGTATACTCTGTAAATTTTGAGTCAATCGAGAGAAGTAAAAAATTACTCGAAAAAAGTGCCAAGGGGTAAACCCCTAAAAATCGAAAAAATTACAGTATCATCTGATTTACTCGAAATTGAAAATGCACCTGTGTGCATATAAAAAAAAAGGTTGAATAAATAAAAATTATTAGAAAAATTACGAAATCCAAAATTTTTGAGAGAAATTACCTCTTTCAACCCTGGATAAACTTTTCAACTCGAGAACGGTTGATGATAGAGCAATTCTGCGAACGCCAATCGATTCAGAACGATGAAATTAGTATACTCTGTGAATTTTGAGTCGATCGAGAGAAGTAAAAAATTACTCGAAAAAAGTGCCAAGGGGTAAACCCCTAAAAATCGAAAAAATTACAGTATCATCTGATTTACTCGAAATTGAAAATGCACCTGTGTGCATATAAAAAAAAAGGTTGAATAAATAAAAATTATTAGAAAAATTACGAAATCCAAAATTTTTGAGAGAAATTACCTCTTTCAACCCTGGATAAACTTTTCAACTCGAGAACGGTTGATGATAGAGCAATTCTGCGAACGCCAACTATTCATCAGAACGATGAAATTAGTATACTCTGTAAATTTTGAGTCGATCGAGAGAAGTAAAAAATTACTCGAAAAAAGTGCCAAGGGGTAAACCCCTAAAAATCGAAAAAATTACAGTATCATCTGATTTACTCGAAATTGAAAATGCAGCTATGAATGCATATAAAAAAAAAGGTTGAATAAATAAAAATTATTAGAAAAATTACGAAATCCAAAATTTTTGAGAGAAATTACCTCTTTCAACCCTGGATAAACTTTTCAACTCGAGAACGGTTGAAGATAGAGCAATTCTGCGAACGACAATCGATTCAGAACGATGAAATTAGTATACTCTGTGAATTTTGAGTCGATCGAGAGAAGTAAAAAATTACTCGAAAAAAGTGCCAAGGGGTAAACCCCTAAAAATCGAAAAAATTACAGTATCATCTGATTTACTCGAAATTGAAAATGCACCTGTGTGCATATAAAAAAAAAGGTTGAATAAATAAAAATTATTAGAAAAATTACGAAATCCAAAATTTTTGAGAGAAATTACCTCTTTCAACCCTGGATAAACTTTTCAACTCGAGAACGGTTGATGATAGAGCAATTCTGCGAACGCCAATCGATTCAGAACGATGAAATTAGTATACTCTGTAAATTTTGAGTCGATCGAGAGAAGTAAAAAATTACTCGAAAAAAGTGCCAAGGGGTAAACCTCTAAAAATCGGAAAAATTACAGTATCATCTGATTTACTCGAAATTGAAAATGCACCTATGAATGCATATAAAAAAAAAGGTTGAATAAATAAAAATTATTAGAAAAATTACGAAATCCAAAATTTTTGAGAGAAATTACCTCTTTCAACCCTGGATAAACTTTTCAACTCGAGAACGGTTGATGATAGAGCAATTCTGCGAACGCCAATCGATTCAGAACGATGAAATTAGTATACTCTGTAAATTTTAAGTCGATCGAGAGAAGTAAAAAATTACTCGAAAAAAGTGCAAAGGGGTAAACCTCTAAAAATCGGAAAAATTACAGTATCATCTGATTTACTCGAAATTGAAAATGCACCTATGAATGCATATAAAAAAAAAGGTTGAATAAATAAAAATTATTAGAAAAATTACGAAATCCAAAATTTTTGAGAGAAATTACCTCTTTCAACCCTGGATAAACTTTTCAACTCGAGAACGGTTGAAGATAGAGCAATTCTGCGAACGCCAATCGATTCAGAACGATGAAATTAGTATACTCTGTAAATTTTGAGTCGATCGAGAGAAGTAAAAAATTACTCGAAAAAAGTGCCAAGGGGTAAACCTCTAAAAATCGGAAAAATTACAGTATCATCTGATTTACTCGAAATTGAAAATGCACCTATGAATGCATATAAAAAAAAAGGTTGAATAAATAAAAATTATTAGAAAAATTACGAAATCCAAAATTTTTGAGAGAAATTACCTCTTTCAACCCTGGATAAACTTTTCAACTCGAGAACGGTTGATGATAGAGCAATTCTGCGAACGACAATCGATTCAGAACGATGAAATTAGTATACTCTGTAAATTTTGAGTCGAACGAGAGAAGTAAAAAATTACTCGAAAAAAGTGCCAAGGGGTAAACCCCTAAAAATCGAAAAAATTACAGTATCATCTGATTTACTCGAAATTGAAAATGCACCTGTGTGCATATAAAAAAAAAGGTTGAATAAATAAAAATTATTAGAAAAATTACGAAATCCAAAATTTTTGAGAGAAATTACCTCTTTCAACCCTGGATAAACTTTTCAACTCGAGAACGGTTGATGATAGAGCAATTCTGCGAACGCCAACTATTCATCAGAACGATGAAATTAGTATACTCTGTAAATTTTGAGTCGATCGAGAGAAGTAAAAAATTACTCGAAAAAAGTGCCAAGGGGTAAACCCCTAAAAATCGAAAAAATTACAGTATCATCTGATTTACTCGAAATTGAAAATGCAGCTATGAATGCATATAAAAAAAAAGGTTGAATAAATAAAAATTATTAGAAAAATTACGAAATCCAAAATTTTTGAGAGAAATTACCTCTTTCAACCCTGGATAAACTTTTCAACTCGAGAACGGTTGATGATAGAGCAATTCTGCGAACGCCAATCGATTCAGAACGATGAAATTAGTATACTCTGTAAATTTTAAGTCGATCGAGAGAAGTAAAAAATTACTCGAAAAAAGTGCCAAGGGGTAAACCTCTAAAAATCGGAAAAATTACAGTATCATCTGATTTACTCGAAATTGAAAATGCACCTATGAATGCATATAAAAAAAAAGGTTGAATAAATAAAAATTATTAGAAAAATTACGAAATCCAAAATTTTTGAGAGAAATTACCTCTTTCAACCCTGGATAAACTTTTCAACTCGAGAACGGTTGAAGATAGAGCAATTCTGCGAACGCCAATCGATTCAGAACGATGAAATTAGTATACTCTGTAAATTTTGAGTCGATCGAGAGAAGTAAAAAATTACTCGAAAAAAGTGCCAAGGGGTAAACCTCTAAAAATCGGAAAAATTACAGTATCATCTGATTTACTCGAAATTGAAAATGCACCTATGAATGCATATAAAAAAAAAGGTTGAATAAATAAAAATTATTAGAAAAATTACGAAATCCAAAATTTTTGAGAGAAATTACCTCTTTCAACCCTGGATAAACTTTTCAACTCGAGAACGGTTGATGATAGAGCAATTCTGCGAACGACAATCGATTCAGAACGATGAAATTAGTATACTCTGTAAATTTTGAGTCGAACGAGAGAAGTAAAAAATTACTCGAAAAAAGTGCCAAGGGGTAAACCCCTAAAAATCGAAAAAATTACAGTATCATCTGATTTACTCGAAATTGAAAATGCACCTGTGTGCATATAAAAAAAAAGGTTGAATAAATAAAAATTATTAGAAAAATTACGAAATCCAAAATTTTTGAGAGAAATTACCTCTTTCAACCCTGGATAAACTTTTCAACTCGAGAACGGTTGATGATAGAGCAATTCTGCGAACGCCAACTATTCATCAGAACGATGAAATTAGTATACTCTGTAAATTTTGAGTCGATCGAGAGAAGTAAAAAATTACTCGAAAAAAGTGCCAAGGGGTAAACCCCTAAAAATCGAAAAAATTACAGTATCATCTGATTTACTCGAAATTGAAAATGCAGCTATGAATGCATATAAAAAAAAAGGTTGAATAAATAAAAATTATTAGAAAAATTACGAAATCCAAAATTTTTGAGAGAAATTACCTCTTTCAACCCTGGATAAACTTTTCAACTCGAGAACGGTTGATGATAGAGCAATTCTGCGAACGCCAATCGATTCAGAACGATGAAATTAGTATACTCTGTAAATTTTAAGTCGATCGAGAGAAGTAAAAAATTACTCGAAAAAAGTGCCAAGGGGTAAACCTCTAAAAATCGGAAAAATTACAGTATCATCTGATTTACTCGAAATTGAAAATGCACCTATGAATGCATATAAAAAAAAAGGTTGAATAAATAAAAATTATTAGAAAAATTACGAAATCCAAAATTTTTGAGAGAAATTACCTCTTTCAACCCTGGATAAACTTTTCAACTCGAGAACGGTTGAAGATAGAGCAATTCTGCGAACGCCAATCGATTCAGAACGATGAAATTAGTATACTCTGTAAATTTTGAGTCGATCGAGAGAAGTAAAAAATTACTCGAAAAAAGTGCCAAGGGGTAAACCTCTAAAAATCGGAAAAATTACAGTATCATCTGATTTACTCGAAATTGAAAATGCACCTATGAATGCATATAAAAAAAAAGGTTGAATAAATAAAAATTATTAGAAAAATTACGAAATCCAAAATTTTTGAGAGAAATTACCTCTTTCAACCCTGGATAAACTTTTCAACTCGAGAACGGTTGATGATAGAGCAATTCTGCGAACGACAATCGATTCAGAACGATGAAATTAGTATACTCTGTAAATTTTGAGTCGAACGAGAGAAGTAAAAAATTACTCGAAAAAAGTGCCAAGGGGTAAACCCCTAAAAATCGAAAAAATTACAGTATCATCTGATTTACTCGAAATTGAAAATGCACCTATGAATGCATATAAAGAAAAGGTTGAATAAATAAAAATTATTAGAAAAATTACGAAATCCAAAATTTTTGAGAGAAATTACCTCTTTCAACCCTGGATAAACTTTTCAACTCGAGAACGGTTGATGATAGAGCAATTCTGCGAACGCCAATCGATTCAGAACGATGAAATTAGTATACTCTGTAAATTTTAAGTCGATCGAGAGAAGTAAAAAATTACTCGAAAAAAGTGCCAAGGGGTAAACCTCTAAAAATCGGAAAAATTACAGTATCATCTGATTTACTCGAAATTGAAAATGCACCTATGAATGCATATAAAAAAAAAGGTTGAATAAATAAAAATTATTAGAAAAATTACGAAATCCAAAATTTTTGAGAGAAATTACCTCTTTCAACCCTGGATAAACTTTTCAACTCGAGAACGGTTGATGATAGAGCAATTCTGCGAACGCCAATCGATTCAGAATGATCAAATTAGTATAACCTTTGAGTTTTAAGTCGATCGAAAGAAGCAAAAGATTACTCGAAAAAAATCCTAATATTCATGAAAAATACAAAATCATCTAATCCACTCGAAATTTGCACGATTTACTCAAAAAAAATGCTCAGATACAAAACGAATAAAAAGTCAAAAATTCCCACGAACGATCAATTTCCGAAACAACTAGTACGTATCAAAAATACATGACGTTCAATTAGAAGCATCAACTGTGGTGTACCACAAGGATCTATACTTGCCCCTACCTTTTTTTAAAATACATAAACTCGATATCAGAGCTCAAACTGAAAGGTAAAATTAAACTTTTTGCTGATGATACATACATCTGGTGCTGTAGATATTCCGGGTTCTCCCACAGCTGAAAAACTGAATACACCACCAGTAAATCACCCTGGAGCGCCACGACAAATAATAATAGCCGTCCTCTACCCGCACAGGCTATGCCTTGGGGTACACTCTATGAGTGTTTATGAGGGGGTATTATTATCATCCATCAGGAATTTATCAGTCAGGCCCTGTCTCCGGAGCCTCGATACATCCAGAGGGTGCGCTGATATGTAATCATCCCAGTAAACACTCCTCAAGTCCGTGGGGCGAGTGATTACTGGGTCCGCGAATCATGAGCTCTGAGTAGGCGGAGTGAATCAAGAATTTCTGTTCTGACCAGATCTGTCGGAGTTTATGCTGACACTTGCCGCGGAGAGAATTTTCAACAGTGGAAACCTCTTCGGTGTAACGTTGTTGCACCCCTAGGCAATTATACGTCTCTCCGGCATCCAGATGGTGTAGGATGCTTCCGTCTACGAGCTGAACGTCCTCTCCGTATTCCTCGCATCGTCCTCTTTTGAGATGAACCATAGCGCATTTGTACAGCATGCGTGTACTCTGGCACCACCTTCAACAACTGATGAAGATCATTTTCTACGGAGCCTTATAGTTTGAGGTTATCCATGAAGAACAGTAAGGTGACCTTATGCCTCTGGTTGCTGTGAGTGCCGCAGTTTTTCCGTAGTGCAACGGACGATGACAATAGGGAGAAAAAAGCGTTTCAAAAAAAATATACGTTAAAGTAATTGAGGCAAACATTCTAAAATGATAATAACGTGTTCTCACCTTTCTGTTTCGGTAAGCAAATGGGCTTGATGAACTGGGTGATGGGTACTCTATCGTTCAATCTCAAGAGGGCGATATCATTGTCAAAATTCAAAAAACTGAACGCCCCCGCAATGGCTCTGAGTACGAACCGTGTTTCTGGCCTTTTGTTGTCGTTGCAGCGGTCATGTTCTCCGAAAGAAACCTTGATCATGAACCACATGAACCTAGAAAAAAAGCACTCAATATAAACATAGATATTTCAAATATAATTTCGAAATCTTTCACTTGAGGAAGTTTGTTTGAGACGTCAAGTTAAACAGCGAAATTTATTCATGTCATTAATGTTAACGTTGAATAGTAGGGGGCCTAGGTGATAGCCCTGTGGCACTCCTGCAATAAAGAAAAAATGTGTTTACATCATTACTGCCTGCGTTCTGTTGGTGCAGAACCTTCTCAGTACATCTTCATGAACATCGACAGCCTTACTGAAGTCGGTGATGACCCTCGTTCATATTTTTAAGGAAACAATGAACGTACGGAAATAAATTTTCAATATTTCAGGAAATTCCTTCATTCAGTCAATGACGTGCAACTTTATTTCCATAGAATTGTAGAAGTTGAATAAAATCATAAAATAGTTGAAAAAATAAATGTACCGTGATGTCTTTGTGTAGTTTTGTCTGGCTACCCTGTATATAGCTCATGCTCTAGACACTTTTTGTATTTTTTTACTCCAAATAATCATCTATCGATTGTAGCGACTGAACAGGGCCCAACACCGACCCCTTTAATAAATTAAAGTCGTATTTTTCACCATTTCACGTTCCGACACAAGCTGACAATACTCTGTATTTCTCCTCTAGTTTCTATTCAAAGAAACAGCATCCGGTACTAAATTATGATTGGCAGCAGTGGAAGTGAAACACGTTCTTTGTTGATTTCCATAATAACAGCCTTTGGAATACCGAAGAGATCTACAAAACGAAAGAGTTGCTCTGAACAACGACCAGTTCTGTTGCAACTACAAGTTCATTACCATTGATGATCAATAAGCCCAGTAGCGTAGAAGATATTCGAATGCAGCTAGGGGCCAGTTTAGACGAATATCACAAACGTTCATGAATGATCCACGAAGTGTACAAGACAAGAATTTGAAGGAAGCGGTGATCGAATCAATATTTTTGTCAACCGGCTATATCATTTTCAACTAGGACCTCTTCAAACCTTGTACAGGGCTAATAGCACCATTAGATTTCAAGGCAGCGAAAAATACGTCAAGAAATACAAGACCTGACTAAGAATATAAATTAGGCAAGGATTCTTTTACCAAAGACGTGCTTCAAATGAGTTACTGGACTCTATAACAGCATTAAGTGAATATTCGCCTTCTTGAGAAAAAAGAAAGGAAAAGTGTTGTAACTGCAAAAGAAATGGTCATCTAGAGAGAAACTGCTGGGTGAAATCGAGACTTAGAAGACCTAGGAGACAGAAGGAATGGCCCACAAGCTACAGAGCGGCATCAAATTTTGCGAGCTCTTAAAGAACCTAGAAATATAAGCACTGGAATTACTGACAACAAGAATGTCAACATTTACATTATCAGCATTGTGAAGAGATGAGCGTAGGAATTGAATCCGGAAAATCTGATTTATGTGCTATAGAAGAAATGGGAAAGGGTCAGAAGAATAGTAACAATTTGAAGTTAGTTAGAAATTTGACAGACCAGGCAAAGCAACTATAGTACTTTCAAGAGCACATAATGAAAATGTGTTGACTACGACACTGTAGTGACCTCGATAAGCAGTGTTTTAATACTAACTACAGCGGTTTCATATCTCCAAAGATCATCCGCAAAATTTATTGTTATTTCGAGGAAATCCAGCAACGTGTTATGCCAAAATTCTTGCACAGGTGCAAAGTAGGTTACCCACTTTCAGTTTATCAAATGTCACTTAAAAAATCAACCTCAATTAAAGACAAATTGTTGAAAAATGTCAAAAGAAGTGTAGCAAACAAACTATTTCCAGAGTTTCGACTCGCGTATTTATCATTTTCTATGAAATCGATAGTTTTGTTATCATTAGCATCGTCTTGAAGTTGAAACTCACCCTTTAACACAATGAGCAGCGGTCATAACGTATCTGTCATTGATGAGCATACCACCACAGTAGAATCTGTTGAAGTAGGATAATCTGGCCATCCAAGGAAATTCGTTTTCGTGTGTGGGTTTGCCTCCAACTATTCGACTGTTTTCGTTTTTCTCGCCACAAGCTGAAATTTGATAAATTAGAAGAATTATAGCAGAGAAAATGCAAACACAGCGCAAAAACTCATAAATATTATTTATTACTCCAGCATTGACAAAATTATTACAGAACCAAATAACATACGACCTTTGTCATAGAAACTCAAGTGTCAAAAATGCATATGCGAGTAAATCCATGGCACGCATGTATCTGAATCTGCCTTAAATGAAACATTTTGTTATATTGTTATAGCCGTAGAAAAAGCATTGTATGGAACTTGCAGGGGATGCTCATATCGCACTCGTATGATTTTTTGCAGCAATCTTTTCATGGGCGTGCATGTACCTGAATCGGTTTTAAGATAAGAATGGTTGCTGGCATTGATGGAATCAGAAATAAGCAAAGAAAATCGGTTAGCCAATATGTACAATATGTGAAAAATGCCATAGTAATGACTCTCCCAAAGCGTAGCAAAATTGATGGTCGAACAAGTTTCACCATTGTTGTTGTTGTGCCTAGGTTCGTCGTTATCGGGCTAGATGTCTCGCGCGATTGTATCAAACGTGATTTCCCCAGGCACTGACTATAAAACTATCTTTTTTCTCTATACAATGCTGAAAACTGAAATGAATGGAATCTCGAGTTTACCATGGATAGGATGCACGTGTCAACTTAAATTTCAGAGCCATCTATCGGATTATTCAATAAATCACATTTTACGAACTGATCAAATACAGCCGTTGAAAGCAAGAAGAGACGTGACTGGAGACTCGTGGACTAGCGACCTCTGCAATCGAGAGTACGTAAAAGATTGGCCAACTAACTTTTTTCTTTATAAACAATGGTTTCACCCAATTTTCCTACTGCGTTGTGCTAGATGCATTGTTTAAATGCCACAATATATCGCAAGATGAGAATAAATGTAGAATACTCACTGCATTGACAAGGAGATGCTGGTGTATCGTGCCTTGGTGGTGGTCGATTTCCAAAGTTGCCGAATTTTGGTCCAAATATTTTCTTCAGCGATGATACTTCTGGTAACTGTGCTTGAACCTTAAAAAAAAAACATTTTTATTCACCTAATCAAAGAATAACTCCCTTGAGCGCTCTCGGGAGTTATTCAGATTATTAATGTTCATATGGTCTCATTACATTGTCAAAATACAAGGTACTCTCGATAGTATTATGAAGAAAATAATAGTCGGCTATTTGTCATGGTCTTGGGATATTCGATAATCGAGGCTACAATCCCTGACAATACAGTGTCATTCATATGACTGATATAAAGAATTGGATTCAAGAAATAATCTTCTTAAATAAAACACAACCTTGATTAATCGTCGACTATTTTATTGCTGCTAATTTTCTCTCGTATTTATCAATTTTACTCGACATTATTTTGGCGTTGATAAACAGAGATGAAAGCCCTCGAGCTTCGCTCTCGGGTTTTCATCAGATTATTAATGCCAAAATAATGTCTCGTTAAATTATTATAAAATACAGTCGAAATTTAGATGCAATGAAAATAGTCGACTATTTATCAAGGTCTTGTTATATTATTACCCTTGACTATTGTACCTTGATCACAATCAGTTTTTGAAAAAATACCGCCAAAAACTCAGCCACACTACTAAGAACTTTACTCATTGAAGTAAAGCAGGCGGGAAAGTGGTTTCCATCGTTTTTCAATTATATACAGGTAAACACGCGGCAAAAATTCATCAAAGGGTTGTTCCTTGAGCTACTCTAAGAATATTTGGTCCTATGATGATTTTTGGATCTGGTGTAGAGAGGAGTGATTTCCCGCCTTTTTTAAATTTAGAATGAGCTCGTTCAGGTACTTTCAAGGGTAATATAATAAGTGGTATGATTACTACCGATAATTTTTTGGAATATTAATGAATTGCAATCCCAATGCTGAAAATACGAGCCCGCAGGACGAGTTGTATTTTCTTGCATTGTGATTGCCAATGAATTGATATCCCAAAAAATTATAGGTTATTAATCATACCACGAATTATATTTAGGACAATATAACCCCTCTTTGTGCAAAAATTGTTGAATTGCCTGGTAATTGATTCTTTATTTCTGGCCGTATTCGACGGAACACTCTTTTCCACTGCTTCATCTATGATACCAATGGCCATTTGTCCTCAACGATCGCTCATATTGATTAAGAAATATAACTAGTCAAAACACATAAATTTGACGTTTATAATTTAAATCATTTTCACTTGACAGCTAGTAAACAAAAACTAAGCAGGTTTATCACCGTGGAAATACAGCGGCAAGCTATATTTTCACTGTAATTCCGATTCTATTGGCTGAATTTCAAAATTTGAAATCCACTGATTGGTTGTTAAGCAAGGAGATATATTGTCAAAGGAATAATGCGATTTTTTTAACGAAGTAATTTTTTTCATTCGGTTTTCTTCAATATCATCATCGAACATTGTAGTACTTATTCAAATTGTCTGTGAATTTCTTATAAAAGCAAAAAATCTCTCCTTCCTCCTAAACTTCCTCCTAAGTCATTGTTTTTGAAGTCTTGAGGAATACACGTCAATTTACTTTGTTTTCGTAATTTTTCTAATATTCTTCCTTTTTTTTTATATGCACACATACGTGCATATGCAATTTCGAGTCAATCAGATACTGTTTTGCCGTGGTCTTCTTTGGTTTAAATCTCCAAACGTTTCAACTGCAACTGCGGCAGTCATCTTCAGTGACGTGGTCGAAGTACCCTTCAGTTTCAGTTGATACGTCATTCTGAATCGACTGGCGTTCGCAGAATTGCTCTATCTTCCACCGTTCTTGAGTTGAAAAGTTTATCTAAAGTTGAAAGAGGTTATTTTTTCGAAAATTTTGGTTTTCCTAATCTTTTTAATCATTTTTTAATATTTTATATATATATATATACACACCCTTTGGACTTTCTTAGAGTAATTTAAACAAATCCTAACATGACGGTTCACTTTTGGTACCACCGCCCACATAGCAAAAATTCCTCAACCTTCGAAGAGTCAAAATAAAGGATAAATCAAAAATATGTTTGTCTTCTTGTCCTGTAGGTAGCATGTATATTTCTACTCTAGAACTATATTTCTATATAATTCTTTGATTTTATATTATTTTATTTTCAGACGGTAAAATGTTGAAATTCAAAAGAAACATGTCAAGAAACATTTCCTCAACAAAATGAAACTTCCAATACTAAATTCGAGCAAGAATAGAATCGAAATATCAGAGTTTCTTGTGGCATTTTGATGCACTCTCAAATAAGCAATTGTTCTCTGTTTCAACCGTTTCTTAAATTATTAATGATGATAATAATAATTAATGCTTCCTCAAGAATGCTCACAAGAGTATACACAAAGCCTGTGTTATTCAAAATTTTGGAAGACTCCGAAACTC
Source organism: Chrysolina americana (assembly GCA_958502065.1). Classification (NCBI taxonomy): domain Eukaryota; kingdom Metazoa; phylum Arthropoda; class Insecta; order Coleoptera; family Chrysomelidae; genus Chrysolina; species Chrysolina americana. Next base: position 88,863,562 of record OY293414.1, read on the forward strand.
GAAAATACACCTCAAGAGATCCTCGCAATTAGGGCCAAACTCAATGATGTCAAAAGCAATTAAAACACCCCAAAATATGCCTACTCGTTTACCGTCTCCTGTCGATAAAACCTCAATAAAACCATTTTCACTTACGATAGCACTGTTTTCGGAGCACATCCAACAAAACAAAAGAACACCGATCATCGGCACGAAATCAGCCATCGTAGATAATTCTTCGCGATCGAAATAACATCAATGTCGCAGGAGGCGCCCGAGCAACTTCTTCGACTCAACTGTTAACTATCGTGAAGAGCAGCCTTCTTGATCTTGACGTGAATCCGCAACGGGTCTTCGATTCCTGTAACGCTCTCGCTTGTTTCAAATCTTCGTCGAGCGATTTTCAAGTACACGGTGTGCCCTGAGGTTTTTACTTTCCCGCAGGGAAAGTGTTGTCACGCGACATTTCCCAAGAGAACGAACATATGTGTTATTCGCGGTATTTTTTGCTGAAGGTGGAGCTTTGGAAATGGACAAATTGTTCTCAAAGGATTTGCATCCAGTTTTCTGACGTAAAGTCGTATCAAAAATCCTGAAGCAATGGGCTCAATATTCTTATAAATATTGAAATCACTAGGAGATTTCTCAGACTCAAGCAATGCATTTGATCCGATAAGAGACCACATAATTTAGCCTTGGTCACATTATATAAACCTAAAATTAAACTATGAACAACTGAAATTGATGTTGGAGTTCCTCAAGGCTCGAATTCGGGGCCAATACTGTACATAATCTACATTTTAGGAAGCAATTTTATATAAATGAATAACACAACTGAAACTGAAACCTCTAGAAGTAATTTACCTTCACCAATTAGCATCCAGCAAAATATTAAAACGTAAAATGACCTGCCTGGTAATCTTTTTGTTAATTTTTTTTGTTCAATCTGTCCACTGGCACCCTTAAAAGCAACCCTTTAACGTGTGATGACTAATTTTGATCGACTCCATAGATCATCCGGTTTGTATGAAAATCAGTAAAAAGTTCCATTCTAATAATTTTTTGTATGATTTTTTTATCACTGCACGTGTTTGTAACGATAACAAGGTCCCGAAAAGGAATTAATATGCTATAAAATACAAGACACAATATGCATGAATGCATGCATGCATTCAACAGTGCGTATGTACTTCGTGGAAAGCAAGTAATGAAGACACACGAGTGTAGTGTGTTTACTTTTGACTTACTTAGACGACTGTTGGAATGTACCAGAGGTCAGCGTCGTTCATTGAGGAAATTCTCAGGAACCATTTCCATCCGGTGATGAACTGCAAGAAAGGTGCTACTGAAACTCGATGGCTATATTTGCAGAAAATGTCCTCCATAGTTCGTAGGTATATAATTTTAAATGGCTCTTGTTGGAAAGCATTTTTAAAGAGCTTCTCAAGAAGTATCGTTGCCCAAATTTATAAATTCCTTTACCGTACTAACATTGCGGTTTATTTGTAATTTTGTGACAGTTTTTGTATTCCTTTGAGATTAACATAACATTCGTAGTCGGTATACTGAAGATCACCAGATGGATAAGAGATAGACACTACAAAAGCACTTCAATGAGTGACAGATGCAAAGCCCTGAGTTCCGTTTCAAAATTTCAGAGTCATGTTTTTTTATAAATATTAATCTCGGTTCTCAAAGACAGTTCAAATATTTCTTACAAACTGCAACGAATATTTTTGTATTCATCATGGATTATCATTACTATTAGGTTGAGAGATTTATAATAACCTCCATCAAAACCAAATCTGCCTGAAAGCCTGCTTGAGATTATATTTTGTTATAATATAATAATTACCATTCAAATCACCACCTGCCTGCCTTCAGATATTTTTTATGGAACCCATTCCAATCAGAAAAACTCATAGAAGAATTTTGGGTGCATTGAACCAATTGTTGCCACTCCTATGTTTCAAACAACTTCTCAAAATAAACCTCAACTTCTGAACTATTCAACTGTTCCACATAGTTTCGTGAATAGATTCATATACGAGGCTGGATTGTGAAATCTGAATAGGAGACGAACCCTTAAAGGGGTTAGATGATAACTTGTTTGTCATAAATTTTAACTAAATCGATAACCATCAATGATAGATTTATCAAGACAAAAAAGTTCAATTCTCCCAGTTTTGATCTGTTTTTGCTCTTGCTCTAGCTCTCGCTATTTTGCTATCTTGCTATCTTGCTATCTTACTATCATCTTGCTATCTTGCTCTTGCTCTCTTGCTCTTGCTTTCTTGCTGTTGCTCTTGCTATTGCTCTTGCTATTGCTATTGCTATTGCTATTGCTATTGCTCTTGGTCTTGCTCTTGCTATCTTGCTCTTGCAATCTTGCTCTCTTGCTCTTGCTCTTGCTCTTGCTCTTGCTCTTGCTCTTGCTCTTGCTCTTGCTCTTGCTCTTGCTCTTGCTCTTGCTCTTGCTCTTGCTCTTGCTCTTGCTCTTGCTCTTGCTCTTGCTCTTGCTCTTGCTCTTGCTCTTGCTCTTGCTCTTGCTCTTGCTCTTGCTATCTTGCTCTTGCTCTTGCTCTTGCTCTTGCTCTTGCTCTTGCTCTTGCTCTTGCTCTTGCTCTTGCTCTCTTGCTCTTGCTCTTGCTCTTGCTCTTGCTCTTGCTCTTGCTCTTGCTCTTGCTCTTGCTCTTGCTCTTGCTCTTGCTCTTGCTCTTGCTCTTGCTCTTGCTCTTGCTCTTGCTCTTGCTCTTGCTCTTGATCTTGCTCTTGCTCTTGCTCTTATTCTTGATCTTGCTCTTGCTCTTGCTCTTGCTCTTGCTCTTGCTCTTGCTCTTGCTCTTGCTCTTGCTCTTGCTCTTGCTCTTGCTCTTGCTCTTGCTCTTGCTCTTGCTCTTGCTCTTGCTCTTGCTCTTGCTCTTGCTCTTGCTCTTGCTCTTGCTCTTGCTCTTGCTCTTGCTCTTGCTCTTGCTCTTGCTCTTGCTCTTGCTCTTGCTCTTGCTATCTTGCTCTCTTGCTCTTGCTCTTGCTCTTGCTCTTGCTCTTGCTCTTGCTCTTGCTCTTGCTCTTGCTCTTGCTCTTGCTCTTGCTCTTGCTCTTGCCCTTGCTCTCGCTCTTGCTCTCGCTCTTGCTCTCTCGCTCTCGCTCTTGCTCTTTCTCTTACATCTTTTCCTACTTTAGGTGCAGAGAGATGCCGTTCGAGAGCTTTGGAAGGTGTCCTTTGGATGTCGACAGCACTGATCACTGTCCCCAATTACTGCCATATCTTCATATGGATATGCTCTTGATATCTTTGATTGATTAGTTTCAAGTGAGCTCAGAGTATGAATCTTGAGGTTTCAGGGTAATCAGATCTTCATTCTTCCTACTATTGGTGAATGATTCTAGGGTTTGAGTACATCGTTTGAGAAAATGTGCCTCAACTCTCGAATATAGCTAGAAAGATTCAACAGAATTGCAGGCATCATTTCATAGGAAAATTTGCATCTTAGTGAAGGTTATAAGGTTAAGAGAAACTGGCAAAACGAGTTTGTTTCTGGTCCAAGTGATGTTCCACAAATAAAAGTGAAATTTTGGTAATTCTCGAAATTGACTAATAACCTCTAGCTAGCCGATAAATAATAAGATGACGATGTTTTGCGGCTCGGTTTATGGTTATGGGAATTCCTCCGCAGATTTTGGGTACATTTTCGTTGGCGAGATAAAAGAATTGGAAGGTACGGTACATAACAAACAATCAAAGAGACGGCAATCAGCAATTATATAAACCGGTATCCTGCGGTTCACAATAATGATATGCTAATTTGTTGATCTGGTCGGATATCAGAGGCGCAGGATGGGGGATTATTACTATAATCACGATCGATCGATATAAGATAGATAGGAGATGAAGAAATAATGTGTCGACAATCCACTAGAAACAGAGTCGATATGGTCATTCCAAATCAACTGTTCAACCCTAGCTTCAATCGTGAGGAAATATTAGTTAAAGAGTTGAATATTATTCATTTGGCACTGATGAGAGGCAAAACCTTGAAACATACATGTTTGCAGGTGGTCATTCCCAGCCGAATGAAGCATAATCTTCAAGACAAGCACTTGCAAATGGGTCTCCTTGGAAGGTTGCACAAATATCTGTCAGATGTAGTTCGAGGTTCGTCGTGGTATTTGCCAGGGAAGTAGTTGTTTTCTGACAGATGTTTGCCTCATTTTTCCACTTGGTGAAAACGGGTGTGAGGAGAAAGGGTACGTCGACTTTATCGATTTTATTCATTTCTTTATCGTGATACTCTCCAACATATATTTTTGAACTTTGTTCGAATTGATACATAATGGTAAGTATAGATGGTGACTGATGCGCTACGACTTAAATTGATCTATTATTGTGCCACATCTTCTTCTGCTATTTCAAGGTGTTCTTGTTTACAGCAGCCCCTCAAGCCCCAATTCCTTGAGGAATTTAAGGGTTTTGAAGAGGGTTTTGAAGAGGTATTCTTGGTATTTCTCCCACAGTCAGCTGGTGTGATCCCAGTATATTCAATCTTTTGTGATGCACAGCATAACACTCCATCAATATATGGTGTGGTGTTTCTGGATGTTGCCCACAGAATCTGCAGGTGCTGTCCTCCTCTAAGCCTAGCTTCCTAAGGTGTTCTTTGAGTCTGCACTGCCCCGTCAGAAATCCCGTGATTGTCTTTAGACTAGTTTTGCTGAGGTTGATCAGTGTCTTCGATCTTGCTCGGTTGAAGTTGCCGAGGAGATTTTTGGCCTGCCATAGCCCTGGAAGTCTTTGACAGTATGTTGCTCTCATTGCTTTTTCAGTTCTATTGGATCTTCTTGGAAGTAAGATTTTCCAAGTCCGCAGAATGGTTCTGACCCAATCAGTGACGTTGCTGCCCCTTTTCGTGCAAGGGTATCGGCTTGTTCGTTGCCCTCCACTCCGACGGGCCCCGGCACCCAGAGGAGGATCACCTTGTTGTTCCTGCCTAGATCATTAAGTTTGTCTAGGCATTCCCAGACCATCTTTGAGTTGATGTTATATGAGCTCAACGCTTTGATGGCTGCTGGACTATCGGAGAGGATTGCGATTTCCTTGTTCCGGTATTTCCTGTCGAGGTTGAATTGAATGAATCTTTCTATGCCGTGAATTTCCGCTTGAAAAATACTGGGGAACTGGCCCATGGGTTCCGTCGGATGTTTTGGGCCCGTCCGTGTACCATGTTATGGTATTTCCCAGTGCTCGAATGGATTCTATGCTCTATCCACTCTTGGTATTTAATTCCGTTCGAGAAAATGTCTCGAAACTAAATTTCCTGGTAATTTCGTCAGTTGGAAAATCGGCAAGGTGTGCACTTTCGATGGGGGTTGAGCCTCTTACGTTGTGTGCTGTCCCTTTGAGTCCGACTTTAGCCAACCTGAGGTTGATACATATGTGAGAGTGGTTCAATAATATAGTCGGCAATTTCTTTAATTGAATAGCCCGAAACCACTGTTTGTTTTTGAGTTTATATTTCATAAAGTTTCTGACTTCTTATTCTATAATATATGCAAAAATAACTGTTTGATATACTTCTATCAGATTTACTATTTTTACCAGGTAATGGTACATTTTCGTTAATGTTATTGATGATATTATAAGTAGCGTAGATGAAAACGTCATTTTTGTTAGATGATGAGTTTATTTTGTTGAAATAGAATTCACTTTTGGTTAGTTAAATTAGATCATTGTGTTCATTCTTCATTTCTTAATATGCTTATTCCATGTTTCATTTCTTCAGTTCATTTATAAGATTGCTAATGTTTATATTATTAGGTATTCTTTTGGAAGTTATTATGTTGTTATTATTGGAATTATCATAGTTTCCTACACTTTCCTCTCTAGTTAATAAAAATGCCAATTGTTTTACTAAGGAAGAACTACGATGTTAAAACATCATAAGATCTGAATTTGAATTGATATTCAAATATGTAACACTATCCCAACATTTTGGATATAGACCAAGAGCTGGTGACAGGTGACGTTCTCCCATTTTACACTGCATACCTTTTTAAGGCTTGATAATTAACCCTAAAATACGAAAAATAGACGAGTTCCTGGCCGCCCCATCATAAGGAAAAGTGCTTTTCTTTTTGTGGAGAATATTCTTTTTTTTTCGCGATATTATACTGCCTGTCGTTGTAATTATACGGAAGTTCGAACAAACTGAAACGCTACTAATTAATGGCATGTAATCCGCAGCGACCAAAAGGGCTCAAGCGTTGCAAAAAACTGAAAAAAAATTTAGGAAACTTCCCTGTTTTCAAATTGCATGCCGATGTAAAGAATTGGAGTTTCAGTAATAAAAACACTCTGGAAAAATTGGCATGTGCCTCTCGTCTGACCAACAGTGGAAAATTGCGGGAAAACTCTGTAAAAATTCAATACAGGTTTTACGTGATTCCAAACTACATGCCATTAGAAAAATACGTCATTTGTATAATTAATTGATAGTAGATTATTTGGCATGCACACCAGGATTTCGCAAAATAGAGGCATGCATGACAGAAGTTGCAAAAAACATTGAAAATTTATGTGACTTTGTTTTGCAAAATCCTGTTGTGCATGCCAAATTACCTACTATTAATTATTAATACAAATGACGTATTTTTCTAATGGCATGCAGTTTGGAATCACGTAAAATCTGTATCAAGTTTTTACAGAGTTTTCCCACAATTTTTTACCGTTGGTCAGACGAGGGGCGCATGCCAATTTTTCCAGAGTGTTTTCATTAATGAAACTTCAATTCTTTACATCGGCATGCAATTTGAAAACACGGAAGTCCCCTTGAATTTTTTCCAGATTTTCGTAACCCTTTGAGCCCTTTCGGCCGCTGCGGATTGCATGCCATTAATCAGTAGCGTTTTAATTTGTTTGAACTTCCGTATAGTACAACGGCAGGCAGTATAATATCGCGAAAGAACACGAAAATTCTCCACAGAAAGTAAAGCGCTTTTCCTTATGAATTGCACACGTGCGGCGGCCAGGAACCCGTCTATTTTTCATAATTTAGGGTTGATTATCAAGCCTTAAAAAGGCATGCAGTGTAAAATGGGAGAACGTCACATGTCACCAGCTCCTGGACCAATAGTAATGTCTTCAAATCAAAGTAGTATTAATCGATCCAAGGAATTTTTCCCAAAAACTTCACCATCTATAGTACCTTGCCGTAATTCACCTGTTATCTTCATCATATTTCTTCGCGGTGTCTGTCTCAATAAAAAAAAAATCAAGCACGCACATGTGCATGAGCCAAAGTCAATGACCGTGTGAGCACATTTCAATTATATGATGGTCACGAAATATCGAATGCCTTCCTTTTGTGCCTCGAATGAATTAACGCCTCGCACTTAATTGAATATCGCCGGGGAGTGTTTTCGAGAGATTTCTCATACTTTATTTTAGAAATAAATAACAATAAATAACAAACGGAATGATCGATCAGCTGCACAAACATGTGTCTTCCAAATTGTACTTGAGCCAGTTGAGGTATTTGGACACCCTCGTATATACGCCGGGGTAGCCCGGCCGTCCGCATCCGACTCCCCAGGATACTATGCCTAAAAAAAGGAAAGATTACAAAATATGAAATTGTTGAGATGAGCCTTCAAAAAAGGTGAAAAGTGAATGAAAATTATAATAGAATGAAACCCATTGGAAATAGAAGATAATAAGACAAAAATTAAAGGATAAATAAATTACGGGCACTCTGAGGTCGGGAAGTAGGAGGGGTGAGTTTTTGAGGGTAAAATACGGTTTATCTCAATTTCCGGCAAAACTACAAGTCCTATGGAAAAAAGTTAAATGACAAAGTTGTAGGTAATAAAAAGATCTACAACTTTTGTGAAAACACTTTTTTCGCATATCCTCAAAATTTATGTGAAAAATTCAAATAACCAAGTCTTTGGTTGGTTTTTTTTTATCTTATGCAAAAAAAAATTCATAATTTGGTGAAAACTTACCTTTTTATGTTCAAATACACTGTAATTTTTTTGAATTGAACGACTTAATTTTTCAACTAATTTTGAGTAAATATCGAAAAGGACCCTAATTTTCAATCGAAAAATCTCACGTCAAAATATCGACTTTTTTAAAAAAGTTGGTTGTTTTTTTGTTTGTTGAATCTCTTATTTCCGATGGTGTGAAAAAAAATATACACCACTAAGGTAAATATGCGTAGAAAATGCAAAAAACACTCGAATCCGATTTTTTTTTAAACATTATGCACAAGAAAATTTAACACATAAAAAAGCCCACCAACTTAAAAAAAAAGTCGATATTTTGACGTGAGATTTTTCGATTGAAAATTAGGTGAAAAAATAAGTATTTTAATTCAAAAAAATTACAGTGTATTTGGAACATAAAAAGGTAAATTTTCACCAAATTTCGTGAATTTTTTTTGTAAAAGATAAAAATAAAAAACCAAAAACTGAATTTTTCACATAAACTTTGGGGTTATGTGAAAAAAAATTCATACAAAAGTTGTAGATCTTCTCATTGTCTAGAACTTTGCCACCTATTTTTTTTTTTTCATAGGTGTATTTTTGCCGTAAATCGAGATAAACCGTATTTTACCCTTAAAAACTCTCCCCTCCTACTTCCCGACATCAGATCACCCGCAATTTATTTTTCCTTTCATTTTTGTCATATTATCTTCCGTTTTCAATGGGTTTCACCCAACTATAATTTTTTTTGGTCTCAAAAATTATCTACACTGGATTAAAGTCAGTGGTGCAATTCACCCAAAACTCCACAATCTTGATTACAGGAAGCGGGATTATTGTTTAATTGCACAGCTTTATTATACTTCCTACCACAAACATTACAGAGCTCGGGACTGTCTTATCACAAAAATGATAAAACACTGATAAACACTTATGAAAGGCTTTCAATTTCGCCAACACGAGTGGTTGACATTCTCAAGAGACATTTTTTGTACACCCATAAAAAATAATGCTTGGATCTAAAAAAATATGCTTCAATCCAAAAAAAACGGTTCGTTTATACACGGGGTCCCTCTGAGAACTGCATCGATCAATATACAGTGTGTCCATAAAGTAACCCCCCCCACAGTTAACTTTTGAACGGATTGGAATTTTCGCATGAAATTTTTTTTGGAGGAATGGCAGTTCTTAAGCTACTTTCTGACGACAAAAAAATTCTCTATCTTTCAAAATGGCGGCCCGACGCCATTTTGAAAGAATTTTTCAAATGGCATGGGGGGTCGAGTGATACCTCATTCGAAATGTCTTACAATGATATATACGTCCCCAGAATTTCAAACAAAAATATACTTCCAAAACAAAATGGCGGTACATAATGTAAGAACTCTCTTAGAGTAACCCCATGTTAACTTTTGTACCGCCATTTTGTTGTGGATGTATATTTTTGTTTGAAATTCTGGGGACGTATAGAGAATTGTAAGACGTTTTGAATGAGGTATCACTCAATCCCACAGGCCATTAAAAAAATTCTTTCAAAATGGCGTCGGGCCGCCATTTTGAAAGATACACAATTTTTTTGTCGTCAGAAAGTAGCTTATGAACTGCCATTCCTCCAAGAAAGAATTCATGCGAAAATTCCAATCCGTTCAAAAGTTAACAGGTTGGGGGTTACTTTATGGACACACTGTATAAAAAACCATATGGGTGGGCCGAAATTGAAAACTCGGGAATTCACTATTGTTGATAAGTGCTATCCTATCTGACTAAAATATTTTGGAGATTGTGGCACTTCCGGTTGTACCGGAAGGGGACCCAAACTTCGTTATTTTAAACGGGGCGCCCTGTATATTATCAAAGTTCTATATTTAACGTATAATTCTGAACATGTTTCGTGTGTGACGTCCTATACCCAAGTCTAACCGATTTCTAAATGTCAAATTTTAAGTTAAAAATTGCGTTTGCAGACCAAAATATTTTTTTTTCATTTCTGGACATGATCATTTATTTTCGATTGTGTATCGATTTATTCGTAGCAGAGGACCCAGTTCATCAGAATTTTTATATAAATTCGATTAGAGTTATACAGGGCGTTCGCCAGAAAATGATATAGATCCGATTGAAAAAATTATTGTAAGTCCGTTTTTTCAAAGTTTATTTATTCTTAGTTGGCCATGGCGCCCGCGGTTGCGTTGGAAACAATCAAACTGCCATGGAAATGTCATTGTTATCAATCATGCCGGCTCGTTTGAATTAATTATTCCAATGAAGATTAATTAAATCTATTTATTATTAATGGCGAATGCAATTTAAGAATATGTTTTTTTTACTTTGAAAATACTGGTTTCTTTATTCTGATGATATCCCATGTCCATATTTCAGGTAAAAGGATATACTCAAAATATCTTCGGAAATATCTTCTGCCGGAAACTTTTGGAAAAGACTTCAATTTTGTTTATGAGGAACTGTTTGTGGAATGGGGCAAGGGTTCAAAATAATATTCCTTTTGAAAATAATTATTCTTCACTTCGATTTAAATGGGGTGCAAATGAGTAAAATAAAAGTTGAAGAGTCTTTAGATGTTGATATATTGATAACAAGTGACATAGAAAAACCATACTTTTCCATTTTTTCATAATTTCTAACCGACTCAGTATCGAAAACGTAATCCTGTCACAGATATATCAATCGTTTCAATCACGGCTGACACTGAGACCCACCACCTCCATGACTACCAACCCACAATATAACCAACCACTTCTTACCAACAATTTCGTATTTATCCCCACTGTGCACCAGCAGCGGTCCGCCACTGTCTCCCTGGCAGGAATCCTGGAGTCCTTTGCCCGCGCAAAGCATGTACGTCGTTATCCTGGACGCCCTGTATTTCATAGCTCTGCATTGAGACAGAGTGAGAATGGGAACCTCGACTTCTTGGACTATTGTTGGTAACATGCCGCCCTCTGAGGTCCTACCCCAACCCACCACTGTTCCCGTCCTGCCAGCAGGATCAAGAACTAAAAAAAATAGGCCAGTGTTCAAATAATTTATCGACAACCCGCTATGCCTTTGGGTCCGCTCTACGGTTATTTATGAGGGAGTATTATTATTATTATTAATTCAGTAAGCAAGTAAACCACTGATAAATATGTTAAATTATTGTCGAGACAATCCAGCCAGTAGAATTACAACCGTAAACATTGTATAAATGAATCAACAACTGACTATACAGGGTGTTTCCGAAAGTGAAGCCATAAATGAAATGGGGTGTTCTATGAGACATAATGACACACTAAAAAGCATTTACCTTTTTTTCTCAAGACAATTTCCCAAAAATAGACTAACTCACGATTGTTTGGGAAGCACTGGGTTCATTCATCTGTTCCTAGGGCGCCTATCTTCTAGTATTGTGTTTATTACTCGTATTTCCGCACCGTTGCCAGTTTGATATTATTTCGTGAACCTTGCCAGTTATTACATTTGGCTTCGAAGTGAACCGAAATGAAAACACTTAATTCAAAATTAGGGCAATGTGGCATTCTTATTTCATAACAGGGAATTAAAAATTACTGAAAATAAACGGAGTTTGAGTTCACCACAGGTGTTCGAAATGACCGCCGCCACTTTCTATGCAGAGTCTCGCACGACGAAGTAACGAGTCACAAGCACGCTGAAAACTACCTTGTTGTCGCATCTGTTGAACGGCGTTGTTATTTTACCTCGGTTCCAACTACCTAACTAACTGCTTCGAAATTTACGTGTACGTAATATCTAACTAAGTCCAATAGGGATTGTAGGAATGCATACCTACATAAAACGTATGGATTCGTCAAACGATTCAACCGAAATTCATCTTTGATATGGACGTAAAATGGTCACAAATATTCTAATGAATGCAAGAAGCGATTTGATCGAAGAATACCACGACAAACAATATACGACTCCAAGTCGATTAGCTCGCGAGCTTTGCCCTTAAAGGGGAACTGATGATGATGAGGGTTGTTGTGGCCGAGGCCAAGCCAACTCAGCGACCCCCTCAGCTCCGAGTACCTGCGTTAAGCCTCGAAGCTAAAGGGGAACTGTCCGAAGAAAGAATATCGTTTACTTAGTCATACCATCTTTCAACATTGAACGTCGACAACATTGTCAATTTACGAAGCGCAGGCCTTTTTTTGTCACCGCTTCAGTTACATCTAGGGGCCGTTGATCTCTGGCCAGAGGTTCCCAAAAGTTTGCCAGAGTTTTCCGAAAACTTCAAAGTCCAATATTTTCCAAAATATCGTTATTTCGAGAAAAATGTACCTAGTATTTCATTCCGCTTTAATTTTTCGTTTTCTATTACCCATTCCATTTATCACTCCAATTTCGGAAACACCCTGTATTAAACAACCACCAAAAAAGATATGGATAAAAAAAACTTATGCAATGATACAATCAAACATGCCTTCACCCACCACAGATAAAGTCAAAAATACTTCAACTACCACAGAAGATGGTTGTCATGACAATGAACACGACTTTCAAAAATACATTCCCGAAATATCTTCGATATTTTGCTCACCTTTTGGCAAGCAAATGGGCCTTATTTGTTTCGTAAATTCCACGGGTTTCCTCAACTTCAGCAGTGCTATGTCGTGATTGTAGGTGTCTTGATCGAAGTTCCTGTGCCTGATGATGGCGGTCACGGCTCTCATCATAGCGGGAACTTCGGTGTTGGTCGAGGCATCGTGGTCGCCAAGTACGATCCTTATCTTCGATTTCTTCAACCTAGAACAACAGGTTATAATTTTTTCAAACACAGGTGCTTGGTTCTAGATATTATTCTCAAAGTTCGTTTTCACACTCAGAAAAAGCATCCTGAAGTAACACTGACACCTTCACAAGAAATCATTAAGGAAAACAAGTGAGAAAAAACTAAACATAGTTGACAAAACGGTGTTTTTCTGAAAATAGTAGAAATTGTGTATGTACCCTGTACTCATTTACCTTCTAACGCAGTGAGCTGCAGTGAGTACATACTCTTTGGTCAACAGCGAAGCTCCGCAATGGTAGTGTCCATCATACACAATCCTTGCTATCCAAGGATAACGATTGACCCCAGTAGGTTGTCCTCCTACGATTCTATTTTCTTGGTTAGATACGCCACATTCTGAAAAAATTAATCATAATAACGGAAAAATAACTCATACGACCTTTTCTGTGGGGAAGTTCAGTAAACAGTCATTGTAAGTTCAGTAAATGTTCAGACGTAAGTTCGGTAAATGTTCAGCGGTAAGTCCGGTGAATGTTCAGATTTAAGGTCAGTAAATGTTCAGACACGAGTTCAGAAAATGTCCTAGCATAAGTTCAGTAAATGTTCAGAAGTAAGTTTGGTGAATGTTCAGACGTAAGTTCAGTAAATGTTCAGAGACGAGTTCAAAAAATGTCCTAGCATAAGTTCAGTAAATGTTCAGAAGTAAGTTTGGTGAATGTTCAGACGTAAGTTCAGTAAATGTTCAGAGACGAGTTCAGTGAATGTCCTAGCATAAGTTCAGTAAATGTTCAGAAGTAAGTTTGGTGAATGTTCAGACGTAAGTTCGGTAAATGTTCAGCGGTAAGTCCGGTGAATGTTCAGATTTAAGGTCAGTAAATGTTCAGACACGAGTTCAGAAAATGTCCTAGCATAAGTTCAGTAAATGTTCAGAAGTAAGTTTGGTGAATGTTCAGACGTAAGTTCAGTAAATGTTCAGAGACGAGTTCAGTGAATGTCCTAGCGTAAGTTCAGTAAATGTTCAGAAGTAAGTTTGGTGAATGTTCAGACGTAAGTTCGGTAAATGTTCAGCGGTAAGTCCGGTGAATGTTCAGATTTAAGGTCAGTAAATGTTCAGACACGAGTTCAGAAAATGTCCTAGCATAAGTTCAGTAAATGTTCAGAAGTAAGTTTGGTGAATGTTCAGACGTAAGTTCGGTAAATGTTCAGCGGTAAGTCCGGTGAATGTTCAGATTTAAGGTCAGTAAATGTTCAGACACGAGTTCAGAAAATGTCCTAGCATAAGTTCAGTAAATGTTCAGAAGTAAGTTTGGTGAATGTTCAGACGTAAGTTCAGTAAATGTTCAGAGACGAGTTCAGTGAATGTCCTAGCGTAAGTTCAGTAAATGTTCAGAAGTAAGTTTGGTGAATGTTCAGACGTAAGTTCGGTAAATGTTCAGCGGTAAGTCCGGTGAATGTTCAGATTTAAGGTCAGTAAATGTTCAGACACGAGTTCAGAAAATGTCCTAGCATAAGTTCAGTAAATGTTCAGAAGTAAGTTTGGTGAATGTTCAGACGTAAGTTCGGTAAATGTTCAGCGGTAAGTCCGGTGAATGTTCAGATTTAAGGTCAGTAAATGTTCAGACACGAGTTCAGAAAATGTCCTAGCATAAGTTCAGTAAATGTTCAGAAGTAAGTTTGGTGAATGTTCAGACGTAAGTTCAGTAAATGTTCAGAGACGAGTTCAGTGAATGTCCTAGCATAAGTTCAGTAAATGTTCAGAAGTAAGTTTGGTGAATGTTCAGACGTAAGTTCGGTAAATGTTCAGCGGTAAGTCCGGTGAATGTTCAGATTTAAGGTCAGTAAATGTTCAGACACGAGTTCAGAAAATGTCCTAGCATAAGTTCAGTAAATGTTCAGAAGTAAGTTTGGTGAATGTTCAGACGTAAGTTCAGTAAATGTTCAGAGACGAGTTCAGTGAATGTCCTAGCGTAAGTTCAGTAAATGTTCAGAAGTAAGTTTGGTGAATGTTCAGACGTAAGTTCGGTAAATGTTCAGCGGTAAGTCCGGTGAATGTTCAGATTTAAGGTCAGTAAATGTTCAGACACGAGTTCAGAAAATGTCCTAGCGTAAGTTCAGCAAATGTTCAGAAGTAAGTTTGGTGAATGTTCAGACGTAAGTTCAGTAAATGTTCAGAGACGAGTTCAGTGAATGTCCTAGCATAAGTTCAGTAAATGTTCAGAAGTAAGTTTGGTGAATGTTCAGACGTAAGTTCGGTAAATGTTCAGCGGTAAGTCCGGTGAATGTTCAGATTTAAGGTCAGTAAATGTTCAGACACGAGTTCAGAAAATGTCCTAGCATAAGTTCAGTAAATGTTCAGAAGTAAGTTTGGTGAATGTTCAGACGTAAGTTCAGTAAATGTTCAGAGACGAGTTCAGTGAATGTCCTAGCGTAAGTTCAGTAAATGTTCAGAAGTAAGTTTGGTGAATGTTCAGACGTAAGTTCAGTAAATGTTCAGAGACGAGTTCAGAAAATGTCCTAGCGTAAGTTCAGCAAATGTTCAGAAGTAAGTTTGGTGAATGTTCAGACGTAAGTTCAGTAAATGTTCAGAGACGAGTTCAGTGAATGTCCTAGCGTAAGTTCAGTAAATGTTCAGAAGTAAGTTTGGTGAATGTTCAGACGTAAGTTCAGTAAATGTTCAGCGATGAGTTCGGTGAATGTTCAGACGTAAGTTCAGTAAATGTTCAGCGATGAGTTCGGTGAATGTTCAGACGTAAGTTCAGTAAATGTTCCGGTGTAAGTTCAGTAAATGTTCTGAAAATTAAAGTAAGTTTTGTAAATATCAGAGTAAGTTGGGTGAAGAACTACGTGAAATTGATTATTAACAGACTCACCACACGTACAGTTCCTCGCTTTTTCATCTTCACTTCCTACGTCATCGTCGCCGAACGTAAAATCGTTAGCAGCGCTTCCAAAAAAATTAAACAGTCCATTTATCGGATTGAATAGAAATCGGCCGTCCCTTGATTTACTTGTCCGGTTGTGCATCTTGAGGAAGTTTACATTTTTCTGAAAGATGAACGACGATACAGAGTTGTTGAAAGAAAAACAGACTACTTTGTTATTCTTGAAGAGAGTCCGTCCATTTCTCAAGCAAGTTTTTGCATAAATCAATTGTTTTTACGAAAACGTAATCAAATCATGATTTTTCGTGAATATGTATAGTTTCTCCACTTACTATTCATGGACAGGACTCATTTATATGTGAATGTTCCTAAATTTTATTGTCAATAATGGAATTAACCTCGAAATGGACATGAATATTTAATTTTTAGAAAATTCAGACTTTTTATTCAGCTCCAGCATTCGTAAAAATGACAGTATAACGAGATTAAATTCGTAGAAGAAAGCTCAACATTTTTTACTATTTTAATCATGACAATTAAATAAAAAAAATTTCACGGTATATTTTGTTCGACATACGGTGAAAGCAAAAAGCATAAAAATGATGGACTTGCATGAAATGAATAATAAATGTCGAAGAATGTACGCCAGAGAATGCCTTGTTAGTTCCGCAAAGTTTGCATCGCTGTGCACATGTTTCTTCACACCAGTTATGTAACAAACGCATAAAATGAAAATCAAACATGCGGGGAACTTGAACTTGAAAATGACGACGACGACGAGTGTATAAAAGACAATAATCAGGTCAGCTACTACAAGTATTTGGGTGGTAGGTAATGTCGCTGAACCTGAGGACTGCTCTGTGTATGTCGAAACGTTTAATTTTGGGCCTAGTGACATTTATTCCGGAAGCGCATTACAATGAAAATGTTTTGATTTTTTATGCAAGTTGAACTGCGAAAAGCGAAATGCAGAGAACCAAGAAGTAGAGGAACGCAGATAAAGAGAAAAACAAATTGAAAAAGTTAGTCAAAAGTACGAAGAAAAGTGAATTGGAAAGAATTGAAAGGAGAAGGGACAGTGAGACAAACAAATAGAAGAGCGGAGACAGAGAAAACACAAAATGAGGAGAACTAAAGAACTAGCATAATAAAGAATGCGGGATGCGAGCAAAAGACGAAAAAAGTGACACGGAGAGAAAAAAGAAGAGAAATGTAATCAGAGAAAAATTAGGTAAGGAGAAACTCGCTTGAGTGATGAAAAACGACAGATGTAAAAACAAGCGGAAAAGGAACGTAGATATAGAGAAAATTCATTGATGAGGAACGATGGAAAAATATTAAAGAAAAGCGACGTAGATAAAAACAAGCGAGAAATGTGTGGGACCGAGAGAAAAAAATACGAAGTAACCTGGTAAAAGAATGAGATGCGACAAAGGGTAAAACAAACAAACGAGAAACGTAGGTAATAAGAAAAATTAGATGATAGGAACGACAAGAAACGATAAGAAAAAGGGCATAGAGAAAAGAAGATTAGGAGAAACGTCGGTCAAAGAATCAGAAGCGACAAAGAGAAAAACAAGTAAAATGAAATAACAGATAGAAAGAATATCAATCTGAAGAAGAAAGTTGGCAAAAGGATGACGAAGAGTAAGAGAGAAGAAGGACGAAAGAAAAATGGTGACAGAGAGAAATAAAAAAAATGTACTGTCTTCTGAAATTTTTACGAAAACAAACAAAACAACAAGAATATGAAGCTCGGCTTTTGTAAATAGAATCGGTTGGAACGAACTTTGCAAAAACCAGAAAATAAAAGAGTTGATATAATTGAAACAGATGGGCGAAGGAAACAAGATCTGTAACAGCAAAACTACATCGCTCAAGAAGAACAAAAGGAATTGGGAAACACTCTTAATTGTTTGGTCCAGTTGAGACTGTGACAAAAAAAGTAAACCTGATCTTTCTTCTACTGAATATATTCATGGTAGTTTTTTTGGAATCCACGTTTATAAATCTTTTTTTGGAACGGTAATAGTTGCCTTCCTTTCGTGTATTAAAAAAAAGTCAAGGGGCTCAAATCAGTGAAGAGTGTTGGCCATACTTACACTATCCTCGCTGTAATAACACCTTCCTGCTCCCAGAAAAAAAATCACAAACACGCACAACTCGCAAAACTTCCCCACTAACATATTAACCCGCCTCAGGAAAAATCACCATATCACAAAGCACTGCTCAGTAAATCGAACCAGTTCGCACCGACATTCGCAGCTGATAAGCTAATTATCGTGTAAAAAATAAGGTCACTCCCAAGAATCGGTTGAAAATCGACAGTGAATGCTTTCACCGTCTTTGAACAACTGAGAATTAAGAAATTCTTTCACCATAACCTTCGGAAGAAAGTTAATGGGATTTGCGAGGTTGTAATAAAACTAAAGGAGGACGTTTTGTTTTTGTCTCGTTACGAATGGATTCGATGAAAGTGGTCGGCATTGGCAGTGGTGTAGGAGGAAAACAAACAACGATAATGATGATGAAGAAAATTTCGCTCTTAATCAAACATTCAGTAACATTTTCGTAATCAAAAGTCAAGCAATGCGATTGGATCTTTGATGATTATGGTCTTATAGCACCGAAATACATCTGGTTATAGGTTTGATCCGGCTGAATATTCAAATATGATTGAAACTTATAGATTATAAGATATTTTTCATAAACCTCAATTATCCTTAAATAACCCACTAGTGTTTAAGTCATTAATCATCTAATTACTATGAAAAATCGAGGCAACTAAAGTGAATTTGGTGGCGCAGTAGCTTTTATAGCTGCACGAAAACCTGGAAAAACCTGCAAACTACAGTTCAGTTTAATTCATCACGAGCTGCACGTGAGAGAAAGGAAAAAATCTAGAGCATCAGCTCCCGAAATAAAATCGTTGGAATGTTCGAATGTTTACAGATTTCTCTTCCCGGAGACTGTGCTGCTTGGGAGTGTTTTGTCTTGTTCCGTGCGGATGGCGCTTCGATCAACATAGTTGTAGATAGTGGTGTTATCCGTGGGGAAATATTAGTTAAACAGTTGATTATTATTCATTTGGCAGGGCCAGGACAATTATAGTGTTGTCCGACCTACCCTGTCACTGATGAGAGGCAATAAGTAAACCTCGAAACATGCATGTCTGCAGGTGGTCATTCCCAGCCAAATGAAGGATGATTTTCTGTTTAACTACGAGACAAGCACTTGCAATTGGGTTTTCTTTGAAGAACGTTGCACAAATATCTGTCAGTTGTAGTTCAATGTCCGTCGTGGTATTAGCCAGGGAAGTAGTTGTTTTTTGACAAATTTTTGCCTTTATTTTCCACGTTGTGGAAACGCTTAGAGACAAGGGTACCCCTGTATTCTTTCAACATTGTTGATACCTCTCTGGTAGTTCGAATGTTTATCATTGGAACATGTTTTACAGACAGGAATTCCATCAAATATATTTTCTATTTAAGTCATTCGCCACTAAAATACTTGAAGTATAAGCAAACATACTCATACACAGCCATCAATTACGCGATACAGATCTACGAACGAGTATTATTCTCACTATACTTAAACACTCTTCAGAATTCTACGAGCGCGATCTTTTTCATACCAGTCAGCATCAATGTTCGATAAATATTCGAAAAAATCAGCCCTCATATCATCCACAACATCAATGAAGGAGTTCTTGCTTGAGAAACAGTAATCCATGTATAGGATTATGAAATTTGCTCAACTAGGCCAGGTTAAATGAAGGCAATGTATATGTTTGCTGACGAAATCACATCTATGAAGCCCAAAGACACAGCAATCAACATCTGAGGTAGTTCTTGTGGAAAGCTTTACTAAGTATCAAAGAGATATGATTCAAAAGTCGTAGGGGGCAGTCGTTGTTTTTCGTTGGAAACTTGACGACAAAAATACTAAAACTAGGCACAATATTGTTCCAATATAATTCCCCCTAACGAAGATCATGAAAACGGCCATCAACATGTAGCTTAGAAAAATCTAGAACGCTCAGAAATTGTGAATAGTCGACAATATGAGTGAAACTGATAAGGTCACAATGACAGGCAGGATTTTGCCCCAATATCAACTTCAACCCGCCACTGCCTCTATTTTTATTCAAATGTAGGGGAAAGTTATAGCGACAAAACTTCCAGTCGGTAACATTTTCCGATTGACAGTATACCTACCTAATAATTATGTTACTGAAAGTGAAGCTTCCATGCATTATTCATTTGAAAATTTACATTCAGCTGTTTATGGAAACTAATGACTTCCAGTACTGGATAAATGGCCGACCTTATTGGTCATTGGTGTATTGTGACAGATGACAGTACAATGGCAAGAAAAATTCGCCTACTTCGGGAGGCCTTACGGGCTTGAAGCCAAGTATGTGCTTTCACAAAATGTTATGAATTTTTTAACTTATGGGGTATACGAAAAAAAATGTATTTTCATCTCGAATATGAAATGCTATTTTTTCCACGAGATGATACTGGAATTTTGCTATCAGTTGAAAAACTATCACTTTCATGTAGGGTATGCGATTAAAAAATTATCAGTTTCATATACCTGAGTAGAAAAAATAGGTATTAATTCCAAAATAGCTTTCCAGAAAATTAGTGTATCCAGGAAAACGGCCGTCAGATCTGATGCAGAGTTTTATTCAACTTGTTCAAATCTTGTCCATTAAAACAAAACATACTGAAAGATATCCCGTTTTCACATGAAACGAAACAGAGAATCGAATATTTCCTATTAAAAAACTATGAAATATAATGAGTAATGGATTTTCTTCACAACTTTGAATAAAATTCAACATTTTGATATTGGTGGCTCCATCTCTTGTTCAATGACGACAACTCTGCAGCCCGCTTTCATATATTATTTATTTTCATTGTTTTCACATTATTAATCGATTTTTGAACCACAATTGAGTTTGGTGATATTCTTTAGTGTTCATAGTTTCAGAATAGGTTGACTTTGAATGACGGCAGAAGTTAAAAGTTTCATTAATAGACGTATTTGCTCAGTTCAATATCAATATATAGGACCTACCACCTACCTCAGACAGTTTCTTCATATAGGTTTCCAATCAAAGACAAAGAGTTGTGCAATACATGTTATGTCTTCTTAGATGGAAAGTCATTCATTTCAGCTTTCAGCATCTTCAGCAATTGATTCAAATTGGAATGAGAATAAAATATACCATACTGAACACCATTTTTTTCTGTTCGCGCCTAAACTGTAAACGCCACCTAGCGAAAACACAGTTCACGGATACCACAGAACACACATTAAGGCCGATTCAGATATATGCGTGCCCATGCAGGGTTTTTGAAGCACGTGCGCTTTAAACGCCTTTTACTTATGTTTCTATGACAAGGATATATCTTATTTGGTTCTGTAATGATTTTGTAAATGTTAGAGTGATGCTATCTATCTGAGTTTATCAAATAATCCCGTCGTATTTTTGACAGCATCTTCCATTAATCAAACTAGAACTAACAAAACAACCGAGAAAAATGAAAAAAAGGAAGAAAATATGAAAAGAAGAATCATATGAAGTCCTAATTATTGTCTATGAGTATATAAGACCTTCATGATATGAGAAATAAATTTGATGACATTTTCTCGGTTACATACCTACCCATTTTATTGATTTATAGGACACCAATTCTCAGCCGCTGTGCTGAATGTATGAAAGATTCAGCAAAATAGATATGGCAATTCAATTTTTTTTATTCACTTTCTAGCAATAGTCTAAATTCCATTCAATTCACAAGTAAAACTTTTACTTTCAAGTGACGTAAATCTCGTGCAATTTCTAAAATGATGTAACCAGAATCACATTAAGTCAACGCACAATAAAGTAATCTGTAAGAATTTGAAAAATGTTACTACTTTCAAAACTGAACTGTAGATGGGGGAACCTATTCACCATTGTCTTTAAACTGTTTAAACAATGGTAACGAAAATAATGGTAGCGATAGTCCAAGGTGTAGCAAGATGCATAGAAACGGTGGTGTGATCTCTTATACCTGTGATACCGACATACAAAAGTGTTGATGTACGGCCTACTTGATTCATGCTATTTTTATTGCATTGGTACCGTTTCACTTCTTTAGCAAAGATGGCGGCAAAATTACAGATTAATGTCTTGTGGTTGTCATTGACGATTGACAGTTGGACAAGCGACAAGTGTCATATCAACATTCAAAAACAATCAAATGACAAATCAAGGCACCGTGGAATGTTGGAAACTCGGCTATTTTCGACTTCTGCGCCATCCATCGACGAATGAAGCCAACGGTATTAATGCAATTACAGTATCAACAACTTTGGTAGAAACAAAATCGAATCTGAGATCGCACCAGGGTTTCTATGCATCTTCCACTGTAGTGTTAAATATCCTTGAGCGACGGTGGCGTATGGTAGAAACATTTCGCCGCAGAAAGAAAGTGGAAAAGTTTCAATGTCCAAGATGCAGATGGAAAAAATCTCACTTCATTCGTTCCATCTCGCACTCTACTTTATGAATTGGCAGAGTAAAAACACAATGGAAGATTTATGTAATAAATAAATCAGTTTTAGGGTAGGGACAAAAATGACAAAATAGAATTGAAAAATAACTTCAATTTTACCAACAAGATTGTTTGTGGGACGTGATCAGTATAATAATGATAATAACAACAAACAGTTTCATATTAAATGGAACTCTAATAAAAATAGTTAAAAGTTCATGCTGAAAACTTTCATAAAGTTTCAATCTGTAGGAATCTGTCGGTAATATACGGTACCAGTCGATAGAGGGCACACACAAACAGAATTTTGTGCATGCAGTACAGAAAATTTTTATACTTAGAAGAATGATTTTATTTTTGAAAACTATAATTCATCTCTATTATACTTGAACCAGATGATAATCAACAAGTGTATAGTCGGTAGTTTTTTTAAATTATGTCTTAAAAAGAGCATCCAAAAGCGCAGTCGGACCTACTCGTTTGCCCTCGCCTTCAAACGTCGATAGTGTCACTTGCCAGTTCAGAAAATCCCAGTTTTCCTCAGTCAAGTTCTACGTTCGTGGGTGGTAGATGTATTGGTCGCGGAACACGACAAAAAATAATTAAAAAACAAACAAATACACGCTCTCCTCCGCCAGCAGCTCATTTCCGTAATCTGTTTTCGTAGCCCAATGAATATATACGATAAAACATGTGATGGTCTCTCAACAGAAGGCAGCGTAAAATCGACTAACCATATGAGAACCATGAGAAGATTTCTAGTACCTATGGTAAGTTTATTTTAATTTGAAATTATTAATAGACGTTATGACATACACCTGTCT
This sequence comes from Chrysolina americana, assembly GCA_958502065.1. Lineage (NCBI taxonomy): Eukaryota > Metazoa > Arthropoda > Insecta > Coleoptera > Chrysomelidae > Chrysolina > Chrysolina americana. Next base: position 88,886,531 of record OY293414.1, read on the forward strand.
TCGTATTGTGCCGTGTAGAAAGCGGTGACATTTTTACGAGAGCGTTTTAGAAAAATATCTCAATTGCTGTGTGTGAAAATAAATACCTCGCTTAACCTTAATTCATGATGCATTTCCGCTCTTGCTCAAGCAATACATAACAATTAACAATACCTTACTCGAGTTTTGCATTAAGGATATGTTGACATACAGAGTGGCTCTTGAAAGTGGAGGCTGTCAGGGGCGAACGTAGAAAAGGGTTGTGGCCCGCACCAGCACAAACATACAGTGTGTCCCAGTGAAAACTTTTGATTCCAGAACGGTTTATGACAACAGAAAAAATTGTTTCGGGGGGTTGCAGGCAAGCAAATTTTGGTAAAATTCCGTTAACGCCAGGCAACCGATTTTCAAAAAATTAGAGAGACTTACCCAGCTCGGTGTCCTGAACAAAAAATCCAAATGAAATTCTCGGCGGTCTCAAGTAGTTTCGGAGATACGGCCCTTTCTTTGGATGGAAGCAGGCAATTTCTAGCACACGTTCCTGCTGTGAACAAACACTCACAATGCTTCCTTCTTTTTGTCAACACAATGTACACACCCTAATTCACCTGTTTCATAAATTTTTTTAAATTAAAAACTGTATTTTTATTAACAAATTCTTCCTTCTTTGTAGACTGTTACAAACGACATTTTTATTGTGATTCTGATAAATGACAGCCAAAAATCTAGTGTACTTTACTCATGTTGGGTTGGTAACGGTACGCTCAACCACCGCCAACTTATGAAATTCAAATCAAATTTGACAGATTCGTTTCGAATAAAAATTTTATTAAAAGAAACTAAAAATGTTGAAATTAGTCGAATATATGGCTCTGGTTCAAAGTAAAATGACACTCGTCAATTTTCTTGTAACCATAGGAATATTCCTAGAATCAATTCAATGTCCAAAGTGTGCTGCAGTTTGCAAGTTGGTCTATATTCCGGTTCGTAGGCTTTTTTCAATCTGTATCTCAGATCCATTTCCTTTTATTTAAGTATTTGTTTTAATATTGCGAAATTAAATTTATTGACGTTTTAAGAAAAATTTGTTTCTTCGCGTTTGAATTTCATAAGTTGGCGGTGGTTGAGCGTACCGTTACCAACCCAACATGAGTAAAGTACACTAGATTTTTGGCTGTGACCGCAGGTCTAAACTACGTAAGATCCAAACATTTTTTGTTAGCTATTACTTAACAGAATCTCATCAAATAGGTGAAATATTCAGAGCCATATATTCGTCAAATTTGATTTGAATTTCATAAGTTGGCGGTGGTTGAGCGTACCGTTACCAACCCAACATGAGTAAAGTACACTAGATTTTTGGCCGTCATTTATCAGAATCACAATAAAAATGTCGTTTGTAACAGTCTATAAAGAAGGAAGAATTTGTTGATAAAAAAACAGTTTTTAATTAAAAAAAATGTATGAAACAGGTGAATTAGGGTGTGTACATTGTGTTGACAAAAAGAAGGAAACATTGTGAGTGTTTGTTCACAGCAGAAACGTGTGCTAGAAATTGCCTGCTTCCATCCAAAGAAAGGGCCGTATCTCCGAAACTACTTGAGACCGCCGAGAATTTCATTTGGATTTTTTGTTCAGGACACCGAGCTGGGTAAGTCTCTCTAATTTTTTGAAAATCGGTTGCCTGGCGTTAACGAAATTTTATTCAACCGACTTGCTGAATATTTCACCTATTTGGTGAGATTCTGTTAAGTAATAGTTAACAAAAAATGTTACGTAGTTAGACCTGCGGTCTCGGCCAAAAATTAACACTCTTAGTGCCATTGAAAAACACTCCTTTCACGCACCTAATACAAAAATAACTATTTTACAACTTACGTAGTTTGGTCTCCTGAACAAAAATCATAATGAAATCACAGCTAGTTTCGAAGATCTTGGCCCATTTTCTTGTGAAACATTACCATTTGACAGATTGAATTTCTTTTATTGAAAATACCGAAATTTGATTTTCTTTCAATCAAAATACCACACACACAATTACTTATAGTTTTCAGCACTTTTTAGTGGAAAACATAGGTACACCTTTGAATCCATTCTTGTTATTATTTCCAAAGCATTCATGATTAACGAAATCGAATGTTTTTGAAAAATCACCAGAGACTGCTGCTGCTGCTGCATCCTCCGTATTGAGTTTCAAAAAAAAACGATGTTCTAAAAATGTGAAAAGAGTATGGGGTGCCGTTAGTCTCAGACATAGTTCTGATGTTCTCATTTTTTTTTCTACGAAATATATTTGTTCATTTTTGACACCGATATTAGTTGACACCGATATATATTGGAACTGAACGAATATTTTAGTTTAAGTATTAATTCATACATAAAATTATCGTCGATACATATGAGCGTTTGAGTTTCACTACTAGATGGCGCTAACATCGCACTTTGGAATATGATCTGATTTGGAAAACTGTAATGTTGATCTGCATTCCATTAATATTTTTTGAAAATACGCAATGATGGAAAGTGAGCAATGTTTTCGATTATTTTCAGCAAAGCTGACGCATTGCAAAGAAATTGGCTGCATGGCGCCATCTAGTAGTGGACCTCAAAAGATCATTAACATTTAACTTTGCTGACAAGTATTGAAAGTATTGCTTCTCACAACATTATTTTTATGTATGAATGAAATATGTATTGGTGTCAACTAATAAATATATGGTCATCAAGAAAAATATTCAAATGAAAATAATATAAACGAGAACATCTATTTTTGTCACTTGGCGTAGCATCTTATTTTGAAGATAAAGATCAGTGTTTGATAAAGAAACTTGTAACCACTTCGGTGAATTCAACATTTTATTTATGGGCATCGTATAAGTATAAATCGCAATGGAAAAATATTTATAAAAATTAAATTCCACCTTCAGAAGCCTAAATAATTAAAAGTGTGAGCGGCAAGCTGTCTTTTCCCTTTGTTGAGATAAGCTGCTCAGATTTCATAAGACCCGACACTTGAGAGCCCTGAGTGGCCCAGTTGCCATGTTGATGAACATCCTCTCGTACTTTCACACTCCTGAATCGCCATAAAAACATAAACCAAGTCAAGTTTAACTGCGAGAACGCCTATGAAAAAACGCATCGCAATCAAAGGTGCGCGCATAATATCATAATATTCTCATCATTCAATTGTTTTTATTTGGCGAGATGATAATTTTATTTCACTCGTGGTTAAGCCTACTCGATTATGAGTCACGCTTCTCATGTAACAAACCCATGTAATCCATACGGTCTCGTGTCTTGAATGGTTTCCTGCTATTTCCCAGCACTGCATCGATGATTTGTTACCCGCAGGAATTCGATATGTTTTGGCAACGCATTTATACGTTTTGATTGTGTACAACATAACAGAACTTCATATTTCCCTTTCGGGAATAATTTTTGAAAGTTGCTTAATGAAGTTTTCCAAACTTTCCTCAAATATAAATATAGAAAAGAACAACTTGGCAAACAACAAACTTTAAAATTATTGAAATATGGTATTTCCAAAACACCCCGTAACTCATTTGAATATTTTTATTCCATTTTATGCTCCCCAAATAACATGAGATGATATGACACAAGATGCATCCATCAGGATGGTGCTAGTATTAATCTGAAAAAAATATTTAAAGGAAAATGGTTTGGTAAAAAGTATCATATCTTGGGCCACCTCGCTCTCCAGACTTGTCACCCATGGACTTTTTTCTATAGTGATTCATCGAAGACAGTTTTTATGCAACTGACTATGAAAGAGGACATTAAAAAATAAGAGCTGTCCCACTCTTCCGGGAAATTTCCTCCTCTTTTTGAATCTTTTTTGCGAAAAACCAAACCCTATTTTTCAGTTAATTGTGCAATTTTTGCAAGCGGCTCTTGACTTTTTTCAAAAATAATCTAAGTACACGCTATTTAGATTCCAATGATGCCTCGTTCATATTTTTCCATGGCGGGGAAAAAAGATCGACCCAAAAAGCACTTGTTGACTAGGCTATAATATTCCGAATTACTTGGGAATGATTTAATGAGACTGTAATTGGGTATGACTCCTGTCAGAACTTGTGAAAACTCAAGAAGTTATAGAATTTATGGAATATCTTCGGAACAGTTCATTCTAGAAATAGAAACTCATAAAAGTACGATCGTTTGTAAATCGCTTGAATGATCTATAATTTCTGAACTCCCTCTACAATAAATTGGAAATGTCGATGATGAATTGTCTGCATGGAAGTATTTCAAACGAAGTAACACAAAAGAAGTAACTGTTTTCTTTGCCGCTGCTGAATTTTTTTTATAGAAAAATTAAGTGTGCTCTGATATTGATTTTTATGCTAGTTGAACCACGACCTTTATCTTCGATTTAAGAAGTTGGCCGTCCGCAACAAACTTATAAGTATGAAGTTTTCTTTCGAAGTTTACACTCAAATTAATTGGTTATATCTTTTGGTGCGCTATGGCACTTTAAAAAATGTATTACAGTTTGTAACTGAGGACAATATTATTTGTGCTAGTCATTAATTCAAATCTCTGTGATTTCTCCTCACCAGTAGTGAAGGTACACAGAGATATTTGCTCAGTTTGACGATCGTGGCGAAGTTACTGCAGTTTACACAGGGTGTTGCAAAATTCAATACAAATATTTCAACTCGGCCCTTTTCAAATAATATCAAAGTTTATTTTTGTGGTATGATTAGGTCAGGATACATTTGAGGGACGTTTGCGATTTTTTGAAAAATGGAAAATGAAAATTTGGGAAGTTCGATCGTGCAAGGGAATTTTCAGGGTTCTATACCGTTTTTATGCTATACCCTGTATCTTAGCGTGAATAAATCATGTATTTTCAGAATCAGCACAAAATTTTGCGTATATAGTGTCAATTTAAAGTGAATCGAATGATTTTGTATTTTTCATGATTTTTAGGGGTCTACCCCTTTGGATATTTTTCGAGTAATTATTTTTATTTTTCTATTAATTTGAAATCCACAGAGTATACCAATTTCATCATTCTGAATCGATTGGCGTTCGCAAAATTGCTCTATCTTCAACCGTTCTCGAGTTGAAGAGCTCATCAAGAGTTGAAAGAGGCCAATTCTCTCCAAAATTTCGTTTTCGTAATCCTTATGTAGCGTATTATTCAGCTCACAATGGTTTCATAGACTAGACTGACAGTTCTGTTTCGAGTTCCGATTCAAAATTCCATAACAGAATTATTGATCCGGGTGTTTTTGAAAAAAGTTTTTTTATGTCATTTGCAAACAAAATAGATGTTACCACGGATATATATATATCTTTTCCTTATTTGTTTAGTTAGGTTGAGAGAAACTTTTCCTCGAGTATGGTACGCATTTTCAGCTTCAGAAAGAACGAAATTTTCGGTTAATCGATATCTCTTCAGAAACTATCAGTAATTCATTATGGCATCTCCACAACTAGTGGACAAACGCTGAATTATTTCTGTTGAAATTTGTTGAACTTGGTGGCTCCATTCAGAGAAATATCTACATCGCCAAAGCTTGCTAGCTCCGCAATTTCCATCACTTCGTACAGTATTATGTGTGTTTTTCATTGTTAAGTGTTATACATATTAAATAACGGTGTCATTTGATAACGTGCAATTCTCACGAACAATACTCATTATTTCATTTCACTTTCACTTGATTACACGCTTGGCGATCTCAATCGTAGACTGAATTGTTTTTCAAGATCGTTCCCAATTTTCATGACGAGTATGTATCTCAACAAACAACATTTGAAAAACAAAGTATATAAAATCCGACTGCACCCCCTCTGATGACCCGACGATGACTTTGATGATGGGGAGTTGTTATTTGGACAGGAATGAATGTATTCTGACTCAGCACAAAGCGGGCCAACCCGAATCCTATTTCTGAGGTCACTTCAAAATATATAAAAAGCAACCGCACCCCTCTAATGACCCGACAATGACTTTTGATGACGGGGAGTTGTTATTTGGACCAGAATGAATGTATTCTGAGTCAGCACAAAGCGGGCCAACCCGAATCCTATTTCTGAGGTCACTTCAAAATATATAAAAAGCAACCGAACCCCTCTAATGACCCGACAATGACTTTTGATGACGGGGAGTTGTTATTTGGAGAGGAATGAATGTATTCTGACTCAGCATAAAGCGGGCCAACCCGAATCCTATTTCTGAGGTCACTTCAAAATATATAAAACGCAACCGCACCCCTCTAATGACCCAACAATGACTTTTGATGACGGGGAGTTGTTATTTGGACCACAATGAATGTATTCTGACTCAGCACAAAGCGGGCCAACCCGAATCCTATTTCTGAGGTCACTTCAAAATATATAAAATCCGACCGTATCCCTCTAATGACCCGACAATGACTTTTGATGACGGGGAGTTGTTATTTGGACCAGAATGAATGTATTCTCACTCAGCACAAAGCGGGCCAATCCGAATCCTATTTCTGAGGTCACTTCAAAATATATAAAAAGCAACCGCACCCCTCTAATGACCCGACAATGACTTTCGATGATGCGGAGTTGATATTTGGACCAGAATGAATGTATTCTGACTCAGCACAAAGCGGGCCAACCCGAATTCTATTTCTGAGGTCACTTCAAAATATATAAAAAGCAACCGCACCCCTCTAATGACCCGACAATGACTTTCGATGATGGGGAGTTGATATTTGGACCAGAATGAATGTATTCTGACTCAGCACAAAGCGGGCCAACCCGAATCCTATTTCTGAGGTCACTTCAAAATATATAAAATCCGACCGTATCCCTCTAATGACCCGACAATGACTTTTGATGACGGGGAGTTGTTATTTGGACCAGAATGAATGTATTCTCACTCAGCACAAAGCGGGCCAATCCGAATCCTATTTCTGAGGTCACTTCAAAATATATAAAAAGCAACCGCACCCCTCTAATGACCCGACAATGACTTTTGATGACGGGGAGTTGTTATTTGGACCAGAATGAATGTATTCTGACTCAGCACAAAGCGGGACAACCCGAATCCTATTTCTGAGGTCACTTTAAAATATATAAAAAGCAACCGCACCCCTCTAATGACCCGACAATGACTTTTGATGACGGGGAGTTGTTATTTGGACCAGAATGAATGTATTCTGACTCAGCACAAAGCGGGCCAACCCGAATCCTATTTCTGAGGTCACTTCAAAATATATAAAATCCGACCGTATCCCTCTAATGACCCGACAATGACTTTTGATGACGGGGAGTTGTTATTTGGACCAGAATGAATGTATTCTCACTCAGCACAAAGCGGGCCAATCCGAATCCTATTTCTGAGGTCACTTCAAAATATATAAAAAGCAACCGCACCCCTCTAATGACCCGACAATGACTTTCGATGATGGGGAGTTGATATTTGGACCAGAATGAATGTATTCTGACTCAGCACAAAGCGGGCCAACCCGAATTCTATTTCTGAGGTCACTTCAAAATATATAAAAAGCAACCGCACCCCTCTAATGACCCGACAATGACTTTCGATGATGGGGAGTTGATATTTGGACCAGAATGAATGTATTCTGACTCAGCACAAAGCGGGCCAACCCGAATCCTATTTCTGAGGTCACTTCAAAATATATAAAATCCGACCGTATCCCTCTAATGACCCGACAATGACTTTTGATGACGGGGAGTTGTTATTTGGACCAGAATGAATGTATTCTCACTCAGCACAAAGCGGGCCAATCCGAATCCTATTTCTGAGGTCACTTCAAAATATATAAAAAGCAACCGCACCCCTCTAATGACCCGACAATGACTTTTGATGACGGGGAGTTGTTATTTGGACCAGAATGAATGTATTCTGACTCAGCACAAAGCGGGACAACCCGAATCCTATTTCTGAGGTCACTTTAAAATATATAAAAAGCAACCGCACCCCTCTAATGACCCGACAATGACTTTTGATGACGGGGAGTTGTTATTTGGACCAGAATGAATGTATTCTGACTCAGCACAAAGCGGGCCAACCCGAATCCTATTTCTGAGGTCACTTCAAAATATATAAAAAGCAACCGCACCCCTCTAATGACCCGACAATGACTTTTGAGGACGGGGAGTTGTTATTTGGACCAGAATGAATGTATTCTGACTCAGCACAAAGCGGGCCAACCCGAATCCTATTTCTGAGGTCACTTCAAAATATATAAAAAGCAACCGCACCCCTCTAATGACCCGACAATGACTTTTGAGGACGGGGAGTTGTTATTTGGACCAGAATGAATGTATTCTGACTCAGCACAAAGCGGGCCAACCCAAATCCTATTTCTGAGGTCACTTCAAAATATATAAAAAGCAACCGCACCCCTCTATTGACCCGACAATGACTTTTGAGGACGGGGAGTTGTTATTTGGACCAGAATGAATGTATTCTGAGTCAGCACAAAGCGGGCCAACCCGAATCCTATTTCTGAGGTCACTTCAAAATATATAAAAAGCAACCGCACCCCTCTAATGACCCGACAATGACTTTTGATGACGGGGAGTTGTTATTTGGACCAGAATGAATGTATTCTGAGTCAGCACAAAGCGGGCCAACCCGAATCCTATTTCTGAGGTCACTTCAAAATATATAAAAGGCAACCGAACCCCTCTAATGACCCGACAATGACTTATGATGACGGGGAGTTGTTATTTGGACCAGAATGAATGTATTCTCACTCAGCACAAAGCGGGCCATCCCGAATCCTATTTCTGAGGTCACTTCAAATTATATAAAAAGCAACCGCACCCCTCTAATGATCCGACAATGACTTTTGATGACGGGGAGTTGTTATTTGGACCAGAATGAATGTATTCTGACTCAGCACAAAGCGGGCCAACCCGAATCCTATTTCTGAGGTCACTTCAAAATATATAAAAAGCAACCGCACCACTCTAATGATCCGACAATGACTTTTGATGACGGGGAGTTGTTATTTGGACCAGAATGAATGTACTCTGACTCAGCACAAAGCGGGCCAACCCGAATCCTATTTCTGAGGTCACTTCAAAATATATAAAAAGCAACCGCACCCCTCTAATGACCCGACAATGACTTTTGAGGACGGGGAGTTGTTAATTGGACCAGAATGAATGTATTCTGAGTCAGCACAAAGCGGGCCAACCCGAATCCTATTTCTGAGGTCACTTCAAAATATATAAAAAGCAACCGCACCCCTCTAATGACCCGACAATGACTTTGATGACGGGGAGTTGTTATTTGGATCAGAATGAATGTATTCTGACTCAGCACAAAGCGGGCCAACCCGAATCCTATTTCTGAGGTCACTTCAAAATATATAAAAAGCAACCGCACCCCTCTAATGACCCGACAATGACTTTTGATGACGGGGAGTTGTTATTTGGACCACAATGAATGTATTCTGAGTCAGCACAAAGCGGGCCAACCCGAATCCTATTTCTGAGGTCACTTCAAAATATATAAAAAGCAACCGAACCCCTCTAATGACCCGACAATGACTTTTGATGACGGGGAGTTGTTATTTGGACCAGAATGAATGTATTCTCACTCAGCACAAAGCGGGCCATCCCGAATCCTATTTCTGAGGTCACTTCAAAATATATAAAAAGCAACTGCACCACTCTAATGATCCGACAATGACTTTTGATGACGGGGAGTTGTTATTTGGACCAGAATGAATGTATTCTGACTCAGCACAAAGCGGGCCAACCCGAATCCTATTTCTGAGGTCACTTCAAAATATATAAAAAGCAACCGCACCCCTCTAATGACCCGACAATGACTTTTGATGACGGGGAGTTGTTATTTGGACCAGAATGAATGTATTCTGAGTCAGCACAAAGCGGGCCAATCCGAATCCTATTTCTGAGGTCACTTCAAAATATATAAAAAGCAACCGCACCCCTCTAATGACCCGACAATGACTTTTGATGACGGGGAGTTGTTATTTGGACCAGAATGAATGTATTCTGACTCAGCACAAAGCGGGACAACCCGAATCCTATTTCTGAGGTCACTTAAAAATATATAAAAAGCAACCGCACCCCTCTAATGACCCGACAATGACTTTTGATGACGGGGAGTTGTTATTTGGACCAGAATGAATGTATTCTGACTCAGCACAAAGCGGGCCAACCCGAATCCTATTTCTGAGGTCACTTCAAAATATATAAAAAGCAACCGCACCCCTCTAATGACCCGACAATGACTTTTGAGGACGAGGAGTTGTTATTTGGACCAGAATGAATGTATTCTGAGTCAGCACAAAGCGGGCCAACCCGAATCCTATTTCTGAGGTCACTTCAAAATATATAAAAGGCAACCGAACCCCTCTAATGACCCGACAATGACTTTTGATGACGGGGAGTTGTTATTTGGACCAGAATGAATGTATTCTCACTCAGCACAAAACGGGCCATCCCGAATCCTATTTCTGAGGTCACTTCAAAATATATAAAAAGCAACCGCACCCCTCTAATGATCCGACAATGACTTTTGATGACGGGGAGTTGTTATTTGGACCAGAATGAATGTATTCTGACTCAGCACAAAGCGGGCCAACCCGAATCCTATTTCTGAGGTCACTTCAAAATATATAAAAAGCAACCGCACCCCTCTAATGACCCGACAATGACTTTTGATGACGGGGAGTTGTTATTTGGACCAGAATGAATGTATTCTGACTCAGCACAAAGCGGGCCAACCCGAATCCTATTTCTGAGGTCACTTCAAAATATATAAAATCCGACCGTATCCCTCTAATGACCCGACAATGACTTTTGATGACGGGGAGTTGTTATTTGGACCAGAATGAATGTATTCTCACTCAGCACAAAGCGGGCCAACCCGAATCCTATTTCTGAGGTCACTTCAAAATATATAAAAAGCAACCGCACCCCTCTAATGACCCGACAATGACTTTTGATGACGGGGTGTTGTTATTTGGACCACAATAAATTTATTCTGACTCAGCATAAAGCGGGGCAACCCGAATCCTATTTCTGAGGTCACTTCAAAATATATAAAATCCGACCGTATCCCTCTAATGATCTGATAATGACTTTGATGATGGGGAGTTGTTATTTGGACAGGAATGAATGTATTCTGACTCAGTACAAAGCGGGCCAACCCGAATCCTATTTCTGAGGTCACTTAATATATAAAAAGCAACCGAACCCCTCTAATGACCCGACAATGACTTTTGATGACGGAAGTTGTTATTTGGAGAGGAATGAATGTATTCTGACTCAGCATAAAGCGGGCCAACCCGAATCCTATTTCTGAGGTCACTTCAAAATATATAAAACGCAACCGCACCCCACTAATGACCCGACAATGACTTTTGATGACGGGGAGTTGTTATTTGGACCACAATGAATGTATTCTGACTCAGCACAAAGCGGGCCAACCCGAATCCTATTTCTGAGGTCACTTCAAAATATATAAAACGCAACCGCACCCCACTAATGACCCGACAATGACTTTGATGATGGGGAGTTGTTATTTGGACAGGAATTAATGTATTCTGACTCAGCACGAAGCGAGCCAACCCGAATCCTATTTCTGAGGTCACTTCAAAATATATAAAAAGCAACCGCACCCCTCTAATGACCCGACAATGACTTTGATGATGGGGAGTTGTTATTTGGACCAGAATGAATGTATTCTGACTCAGCATAAAGCGGGCCAACCCGAATCCTATTTCTGAGGTCACTTCAAAATATATAAAACGCAACCGCACCCCACTAATGACCCGACAATGACTTTGATGATGGGGAGTTGTTATTTGGACAGGAATGAATGTATTCTGACTCAGTACAAAGCGGGCCAACCCGAATCCTATTTCTGAGGTCACTTAATATATAAAAAGCAACCGAACCCCTCTAATGACCCGACAATGACTTTTGATGACGGAAGTTGTTATTTGGAGAGGAATGAATGTATTCTGACTCAGCATAAAGCGGGCCAACCCGAATCCTATTTCTGAGGTCACTTCAAAATATATAAAACGCAACCGCACCCCACTAATGACCCGACAATGACTTTGATGATGGGGAGTTGTTATTTGGACAGGAATTAATGTATTCTGACTCAGCACGAAGCGAGCCAACCCGAATCCTATTTCTGAGGTCACTTCAAAATATATAAAACGCAACCGCACCCCACTAATGACCCGACAATGACTTTGATGATGGGGAGTTGTTATTTGGACAGGAATTAATGTATTCTGACTCAGCACGAAGCGAGCCAACCCGAATCCTATTTCTGAGGTCACTTCAAAATATATAAAAAGCAACCGCACCCCTCTAATGACCCGACAATGACTTTGATGATGGGGAGTTGTTATTTGGACCAGAATGAATGTATTCTGACTCAGCATAAAGCGGGCCAACCCGAATCCTATTTCTGAGGTCACTTCAAAATATATAAAACGCAACCGCACCCCACTAATGACCCGACAATGACTTTTGATGACGGAAGTTGTTATTTGGAGAGGAATGAATGTATTCTGACTCAGCATAAAGCGGGCCAACCCGAATCCTATTTCTGAGGTCACTTCAAAATATATAAAACGCAACCGCACCCCACTAATGACCCGACAATGACTTTGATGATGGGGAGTTGTTATTTGGACAGGAATTAATGTATTCTGACTCAGCACGAAGCGAGCCAACCCGAATCCTATTTCTGAGGTCACTTCAAAATATATAAAAAGCAACCGCACCCCTCTAATGACCCGACAATGACTTTGATGATGGGGAGTTGTTATTTGGACCAGAATGAATGTATTCTCACTCAGCACAAAGCGGGCCATCCCGAATCCTATTTCTGAGGTCACTTCAAAATATATAAAAAGCAACCGCACCCCTCTAATGACCCGACAATAACTTTCGATGATGGGGAGTTGATATTTGGACCAGAATGAATGTATTCTGACTCAGCACAAAGCGGGCCAACCCGAATTCTATTTCTGAGGTCACTTCAAAATATATAAAAAGCAACCGCACCCCTCTAATGACCCGACAATGACTTTCGATGATGGGGAGTTGATATTTGGACCAGAATGAATGTATTCTGACTCAGCACAAAGCGGGCCAACCCGATTCCTATTTCTGAGGTCACTTCAAAATATATAAAATCCGACCGTATCCCTCTAATGACCCGATAATGACTTTGATGATGGGGAGTTGTTATTTGGACAGGAATTAATGTATTCTGACTCAGCACGAAGCGAGCCAACCCGAATCCTATTTCTGAGGTCACTTCAAAATATATAAAAAGCAACCGCACCCCTCTAATGACCCGACAATGACTTTCGATGATGGGGAGTTGATATTTGGACCAGAATGAATGTATTCTGACTCAGCACAAAGCGGGCCAACCCGATTCCTATTTCTGAGGTCACTTCAAAATATATAAAATCCGACCGTATCCCTCTAATGACCCGATAATGACTTTGATGATGGGGAGTTGTTATTTGGACAGGAATTAATGTATTCTGACTCAGCACGAAGCGAGCCAACCCGAATCCTATTTCTGAGGTCACTTCAAAATATATAAAAAGCAACCGCACCCCTCTAATGACCCGACAATGACTTTCGATGATGGGGAGTTGATATTTGGACCAGAATGAATGTATTCTGACTCAGCACAAAGCGGGCCAACCCGATTCCTATTTCTGAGGTCACTTCAAAATATATAAAATCCGACCGTATCCCTCTAATGACCCGATAATGACTTTGATGATGGGGAGTTGTTATTTGGACAGGAATTAATGTATTCTGACTCAGCACGAAGCGAGCCAACCCGAATCCTATTTCTGAGGTCACTTCAAAATATATAAAAAGCAACCGCACCCCTCTAATGACCCGACAATGACTTTCGATGATGGGGAGTTGATATTTGGACCAGAATGAATGTATTCTGACTCAGCACAAAGCGGGCCAACCCGATTCCTATTTCTGAGGTCACTTCAAAATATATAAAATCCGACCGTATCCCTCTAATGACCCGATAATGACTTTGATGATGGGGAGTTGTTATTTGGACAGGAATTAATGTATTCTGACTCAGCACGAAGCGAGCCAACCCGAATCCTATTTCTGAGGTCACTTCAAAATATATAAAAAGCAACCGCACCCCTCTAATGACCCGACAATGACTTTCGATGATGGGGAGTTGATATTTGGACCAGAATGAATGTATTCTGACTCAGCACAAAGCGGGCCAACCCGAATCCTATTTCTGAGGTCACTTCAAAATATATAAAAAGCAACCGCACCCCTCTAATGACCCGACAATGACTTTTGATGACGGGGAGTTGTTATTTGGACCACAATGAATGTATTCTGAGTCAGCACGAAGCGAGCCAACCCGAATCCTATTTCTGAGGTCACTTCAAAATATATAAAAAGCAACCGCACCCCTCTAATGACCCGACAATGACTTTGATGATGGGGAGTTGTTATTTGGACAGGAATGAATGTATTCTGACTCAGCACAAAGCGGGCCAACCCGAATCCTATTTCTGAGGTCACTTCAAAATATATAAAATCCGACCGTATCCCTCTAATGACCCGATAATGACTTTGATGATGGGGAGTTGTTATTTGGACAGGAATTAATGTATTCTGACTCAGCACGAAGCGAGCCAACCCGAATCCTATTTCTGAGGTCACTTCAAAATATATAAAAAGCAACCGCACCCCTCTAATGACCCGACAATGACTTTGATGATGGGGAGTTGTTATTTGGACAGGAATGAATGTATTCTGACTCAGCACGAAGCGAGCCAACCCGAATCCTATTTCTGAGGTCACTTCAAAATATATAAAAAGCAACCGCACCCCTCTAATGACCCGACAATGACTTTCGATGATGGGGAGTTGATATTTGGACCAGAATGAATGTATTCTGACTCAGCACAAAGCGGGCCAACCCGAATCCTATTTCTGAGGTCACTTCAAAATATATAAAATCCGACCGTATCCCTCTAATGACCCGACAATGACTTTGATGATGGGGAGTTGTTATTCGGACAGGAATTAATGTATTCTGACTCAGCACGAAGCGAGCCAACCCGAATCCTATTTCTGAGGTCACTTCAAAATATATAAAAAGCAACCGCACCCCTCTAATGACCCGACAATGACTTTCGATGATGGGGAGTTGTTATTTGGACAGGAATGAATGTATTCTGACTCAGCACGAAGCGAGCCAACCCGAATCCTATTTCTGAGGTCACTTCAAAATATATAAAAAGCAACCGCACCCCTCTAATGACCCGACAATGACTTTCGATGATGGGGAGTTGTTATTTGGACAGGAATGAATGTATTCTGACTCAGCACAAAGCGGGCCAACCCGAATCCTATTTCTGAGGTCACTTCAAAATATATAAAATCCGACCGTATCCCTCTAATGACCCGATAATGACTTTGATGATGGGGAGTTGTTATTTGGACAGGAATTAATGTATTCTGACTCAGCACGAAGCGAGCCAACCCGAATCCTATTTCTGAGGTCACTTCAAAATATATAAAAAGCAACCGCACCCCTCTAATGACCCGACAATGACTTTCGATGATGGGGAGTTGATATTTGGACTAGAATGAATGTATTCTGACTCAGCACAAAGCGGGCCAACCCGAATCGTATTTCTGAGGTCACTTCAAAATATATAAAATCCGACCGTATCCCTCTAATGACCCGATAATGACTTTGATGATGGGGAGTTGTTATTTGGACAGGAATGAATGTATTCTGACTCAGCACAAAGCGGGCCAACCCGATTCCTATTTCTGAGGTCACTTCAAAATATATAAAATCCGACCGTATCCCTCTAATGACCCGATAATGACTTTGATGATGGGGAGTTGTTATTTGGACAGGAATTAATGTATTCTGACTCAACACGAAGCGAGCCAACCCGAATCCTATTTCTGAGGTCACTTCAAAATATATAAAAAGCAACCGCACCCCTCTAATGACCCGACAATGACTTTGATGATGGGGAGTTGTTATTTGGACCAGAATGAATGTATTCTCACTCAGCACAAAGCGGGCCAACCCGAATCCTATTTCTGAGGTCACTTCAAAATATATAAAAAGCAACCGCACCCCTCTAATGACCCGACAATGACTTTGATGATGGGGAGTTGTTATTTGGACAGGAATGAATGTATTCTGACTCAGCACGAAGCGAGCCAACCCGAATCCTATTTCTGAGGTCACTTCAAAATATATAAAAAGCAACCGCACCCCTCTAATGACCCGACAATGACTTTCGATGATGGGGAGTTGATATTTGGACCAGAATGAATGTATTCTGACTCAGCACAAAGCGGGCCAACCCGAATCCTATTTCTGAGGTCACTTCAAAATATATAAAATCCGACCGTATCCCTCTAATGACCCGACAATGACTTTGATGATGGGGAGTTGTTATTTGGACAGGAATTAATGTATTCTGACTCAGCACGAAGCGAGCCAACCCGAATCCTATTTCTGAGGTCACTTCAAAATATATAAAAAGCAACCGCACCCCTCTAATGACCCGACAATGACTTTGATGATGGGGAGTTGTTATTTGGACAGGAATGAATGTATTCTGACTCAGCACAAAGCGGGCCAACCCGAATCCTATTTCTGAGGTCACTTCAAAATATATAAAATCCGACCGTATCCCTCTAATGACCCGATAATGACTTTGATGATGGGGAGTTGTTATTTGGACAGGAATTAATGTATTCTGACTCAGCACGAAGCGAGCCAACCCGAATCCTATTTCTGAGGTCACTTCAAAATATATAAAAAGCAACCGCACCCCTCTAATGACCCGACAATGACTTTCGATGATGGGGAGTTGATATTTGGACCAGAATGAATGTATTCTGACTCAGCACAAAGCGGGCCAACCCGAATCGTATTTCTGAGGTCACTTCAAAATATATAAAATCCGACCGTATCCCTCTAATGACCCGATAATGACTTTGATGATGGGGAGTTGTTATTTGGACAGGAATGAATGTATTCTGACTCAGCACAAAGCGGGCCAACCCGATTCCTATTTCTGAGGTCACTTCAAAATATATAAAATCCGACCGTATCCCTCTAATGACCCGATAATGACTTTGATGATGGGGAGTTGTTATTTGGACAGGAATGAATGTATTCTGACTCAGCACAAAGCGGGCCAACCCGATTCCTATTTCTGAGGTCACTTCAAAATATATAAAATCCGACCGTATCCCTCTAATGACCCGATAATGACTTTGATGATGGGGAGTTGTTATTTGGACAGGAATTAATGTATTCTGACTCAGCACAAAGCGGGCCAACCCGATTCCTATTTCTGAGGTCACTTCAAAATATATAAAATCCGACCGTATCCCTCTAATGACCCGATAATGACTTTGATGATGGGGAGTTGTTATTTGGACAGGAATTAATGTATTCTGACTCAGCACAAAGCGGGCCAACCCGAATTCTATTTCTGAGGTCACTTCAAAATATATAAAAAGCAACCGCACCCCTCTAATGACCCGACAATGACTTTGATGATGGGGAGTTGTTATTTGGACCAGAATGAATGTATTCTGACTCAGCACAAAGCGGGCCAACCCGAATCCTATTTCTGAGGTCACTTCAAAATATATAAAATCCGACCGTATCCCTCTAATGACCCGATAATGACTTTCGATGATGGGGAGTTGATATTTGGACCAGAATGAATGTATTCTGACTCAGCACAAAGCGGGCCAACCCGAATCCTATTTCTGAGGTCACTTCAAAATATATAAAATCCGACCGTATCCCTCTAATGACCCGACAATGACTTTGATGATGGGGAGTTGTTATTTGGACAGGAATTAATGTATTCTGACTCAGCACGAAGCGAGCCAACCCGAATCCTATTTCTGAGGTCACTTCAAAATATATAAAAAGCAACCGCACCCCTCTAATGACCCGACAATGACTTTGATGATGGGGAGTTGTTATTTGGACAGGAATGAATGTATTCTGACTCAGCACAAAGCGGGCCAACCCGAATCCTATTTCTGAGGTCACTTCAAAATATATAAAATCCGACCGTATCCCTCTAATGACCCGATAATGACTTTGATGATGGGGAGTTGTTATTTGGACAGGAATTAATGTATTCTGACTCAGCACGAAGCGAGCCAACCCGAATCCTATTTCTGAGGTCACTTCAAAATATATAAAAAGCAACCGCACCCCTCTAATGACCCGACAATGACTTTCGATGATGGGGAGTTGATATTTGGACCAGAATGAATGTATTCTGACTCAGCACAAAGCGGGCCAACCCGAATCGTATTTCTGAGGTCACTTCAAAATATATAAAATCCGACCGTATCCCTCTAATGACCCGATAATGACTTTGATGATGGGGAGTTGTTATTTGGACAGGAATGAATGTATTCTGACTCAGCACAAAGCGGGCCAACCCGATTCCTATTTCTGAGGTCACTTCAAAATATATAAAATCCGACCGTATCCCTCTAATGACCCGATAATGACTTTGATGATGGGGAGTTGTTATTTGGACAGGAATGAATGTATTCTGACTCAGCACAAAGCGGGCCAACCCGATTCCTATTTCTGAGGTCACTTCAAAATATATAAAATCCGACCGTATCCCTCTAATGACCCGATAATGACTTTGATGATGGGGAGTTGTTATTTGGACAGGAATTAATGTATTCTGACTCAGCACAAAGCGGGCCAACCCGATTCCTATTTCTGAGGTCACTTCAAAATATATAAAATCCGACCGTATCCCTCTAATGACCCGATAATGACTTTGATGATGGGGAGTTGTTATTTGGACAGGAATTAATGTATTCTGACTCAGCACAAAGCGGGCCAACCCGATTCCTATTTCTGAGGTCACTTCAAAATATATAAAATCCGACCGTATCCCTCTAATGACCCGATAATGACTTTGATGATGGGGAGTTGTTATTTGGACAGGAATTAATGTATTCTGACTCAGCACAAAGCGGGCCAACCCGAATTCTATTTCTGAGGTCACTTCAAAATATATAAAAAGCAACCGCACCCCTCTAATGACCCGACAATGACTTTGATGATGGGGAGTTGTTATTTGGACCAGAATGAATGTATTCTGACTCAGCACAAAGCGGGCCAACCCGAATCCTATTTCTGAGGTCACTTCAAAATATATAAAATCCGACCGTATCCCTCTAATGACCCGACAATGACTTTGATGATGGGGAGTTGTTATTTGGACAGGAATTAATGTATTCTGACTCAGCACGAAGCGAGCCAACCCGAATCCTATTTCTGAGGTCACTTCAAAATATATAAAAAGCAACCGCACCCCTCTAATGACCCGACAATGACTTTGATGATGGGGAGTTGTTATTTGGACAGGAATGAATGTATTCTGACTCAGCACAAAGCGGGCCAACCCGAATCCTATTTCTGAGGTCACTTCAAAATATATAAAATCCGACCGTATCCCTCTAATGACCCGATAATGACTTTGATGATGGGGAGTTGTTATTTGGACAGGAATTAATGTATTCTGACTCAGCACGAAGCGAGCCAACCCGAATCCTATTTCTGAGGTCACTTCAAAATATATAAAAAGCAACCGCACCCCTCTAATGACCCGACAATGACTTTCGATGATGGGGAGTTGTTATTTGGACAGGAATGAATGTATTCTGACTCAGCACAAAGCGGGCCAACCCGAATCCTATTTCTGAGGTCACTTCAAAATATATAAAATCCGACCGTATCCCTCTAATGACCCGATAATGACTTTGATGATGAGGAGTTGTTATTTGGACAGGAATTAATGTATTCTGACTCAGCACGAAGCGAGCCAACCCGAATCCTATTTCTGAGGTCACTTCAAAATATATAAAAAGCAACCGCACCCCTCTAATGACCCGACAATGACTTTCGATGATGGGGAGTTGATATTTGGACTAGAATGAATGTATTCTGACTCAGCACAAAGCGGGCCAACCCGAATCGTATTTCTGAGGTCACTTCAAAATATATAAAATCCGACCGTATCCCTCTAATGACCCGATAATGACTTTGATGATGGGGAGTTGTTATTTGGACAGGAATGAATGTATTCTGACTCAGCACAAAGCGGGCCAACCCGATTCCTATTTCTGAGGTCACTTCAAAATATATAAAATCCGACCGTATCCCTCTAATGACCCGATAATGACTTTGATGATGGGGAGTTGTTATTTGGACAGGAATTAATGTATTCTGACTCAACACGAAGCGAGCCAACCCGAATCCTATTTCTGAGGTCACTTCAAAATATATAAAAAGCAACCGCACCCCTCTAATGACCCGACAATGACTTTGATGATGGGGAGTTGTTATTTGGACCAGAATGAATGTATTCTCACTCAGCACAAAGCGGGCCAACCCGAATCCTATTTCTGAGGTCACTTCAAAATATATAAAAAGCAACCGCACCCCTCTAATGACCCGACAATGACTTTGATGATGGGGAGTTGTTATTTGGACAGGAATGAATGTATTCTGACTCAGCACGAAGCGAGCCAACCCGAATCCTATTTCTGAGGTCACTTCAAAATATATAAAAAGCAACCGCACCCCTCTAATGACCCGACAATGACTTTCGATGATGGGGAGTTGATATTTGGACCAGAATGAATGTATTCTGACTCAGCACAAAGCGGGCCAACCCGAATTCTATTTCTGAGGTCACTTCAAAATATATAAAAAGCAACCGCACCCCTCTAATGACCCGACAATGACTTTGATGATGGGGAGTTGTTATTTGGACAGGAATTAATGTATTCTGACTCAGCACGAAGCGAGCCAACCCGAATCCTATTTCTGAGGTCACTTCAAAATATATAAAAAGCAACCGCACCCCTCTAATGACCCGACAATGACTTTGATGATGGGGAGTTGTTATTTGGACAGGAATGAATGTATTCTGACTCAGCACAAAGCGGGCCAACCCGAATCCTATTTCTGAGGTCACTTCAAAATATATAAAATCCGACCGTATCCCTCTAATGACCCGATAATGACTTTGATGATGGGGAGTTGTTATTTGGACAGGAATTAATGTATTCTGACTCAGCACGAAGCGAGCCAACCCGAATCCTATTTCTGAGGTCACTTCAAAATATATAAAAAGCAACCGCACCCCTCTAATGACCCGACAATGACTTTGATGATGGGGAGTTGTTATTTGGACAGGAATGAATGTATTCTGACTCAGCACAAAGCGGGCCAACCCGAATCCTATTTCTGAGGTCACTTCAAAATATATAAAATCCGACCGTATCCCTCTAATGACCCGATAATGACTTTGATGATGGGGAGTTGTTATTTGGACAGGAATTAATGTATTCTGACTCAGCACGAAGCGAGCCAACCCGAATCCTATTTCTGAGGTCACTTCAAAATATATAAAAAGCAACCGCACCCCTCTAATGACCCGACAATGACTTTGATGATGGGGAGTTGTTATTTGGACAGGAATTAATGTATTCTGACTCAGCACGAAGCGAGCCAACCCGAATCCTATTTGTGAGGTCACTTCAAAACATATAAAATCCGACCGCACCCCTCTGATATAGAAAGAAATCAAGTGACAGGCACAAGTAATCTGCTAGATTCAAATTTATAACTATATGATGACTCAGAAATTTTGTAAAGAAATGCTCAATATTTGAGGTTCTCGTTCTTCCGTTAGAATAGGTGAAAATTCTTGGTGGTTCTAGGTTCTTGCAAGTAAGGTTGAAACTTTTTGATAATTCTGTTTAAAATGTTTTGTTCCTTGAATAATATAGATGATATATATTTAAATCGCCACACAAAATGATACTTTTGAATTTTCCGTCACAGTAGTCGAATGTATTGAATAATCTTTCTATGAAAATTTCGGGAATACCATTTGCGGGCCCGTATGTCAAAATTAGACAGCATTTATTTTGATTCATATTTAATGAAATTGCCTCAAATTCTAACTCAACTGACAAATTATTGATGCGTTATAGTTTTTTCTACTACAGAATTCTTCCCGAAATAATATTCAACTCCCCGGAAATAAATTTTGTGAAGATCGAAACGTTCTGTGTATTTTGTACAACGACCTACGGATCTTCAAGTAACGGCCGAATCAATTAGAAAAAATAAAATAAAAGAGGCACTTAATCTTCCAGAATCAGCAAGAGAACTGCTGAGTTTATTCTGGCGGGGCAAAACTAGCGTATTGTTTGAATTTTCCTGGCCTTATTTATTCCCGTACCCGTTTCCGAACGCGCCCGTCGCGATCGGCAGCATTAATCGCGTACTTCTTGCATAAATTGGATATGATTTAGTGCCTGGCTCGATCCGACAAGTAAACGAGCTAACGGCCGGACATCTTTTGCAGATGGCGTTGAAGTGAGGAGGAGCGGAGTGGCATGTTGCAGCCGGGAGGCCCCGGGGAGAACGTCGTCGTCGTCGCAAAGGCCGAGGAATCGGAGAGACGTGACAGCTTCGACAGCAGCACTTACAAGCACGTTCTGGATTACGCTCCGGCGCCGGGCTGGACCGTGCACGCGAACAAGGACGGCAGGCTCTATTATTGCAAGTGAGTGTTTGTTTACCAGCATTTTCTTTTTTTTTTCAGCAGAGTCTACACTTATTGACGGTTCTTTGGTATTGACGTTCAGTCCGTTGTGTTGAGAAGGTTGTCAGGCTCTTAGAAAGCTGAAGGTTCCCGCTAAACAATATGAAATTGCCGTAAATCCGCATCGGTGTGAAGTTGGCAGTAAAATATCAGCGGTAACTTTCGATCCAGCAGTAAAACCACCAGTGGCGTCGCTAAAAAAAATATAATTTTCATTGGTTCGGATAAAATCGAATTTTTGTGAAAAATCTCATTCGAAATAAGAACTTTTCACAGAAGGCATATTCCGCATCAATTACATCCATTTGCAGAGGGGATAAAGGGTCAAAATCAACCCTCCGAAAGAAATGAAGTGGAACAAATGGCTTCAGAAGAAACCTGCCAACTTTAAATTCACAGAACACGTTTTTGTTTACGAATAGAACGCCCTGTATCAGTTTCGTCCATTTGCAAAGAAAATTAAGGGTCAAAATCAACCCTCCGAAAGAAATGAAGTAGAACAAAGACATTCAGAAAAAAACTGCCATCTTGAAATTCACAGGGCACGTATTTGTTCACGAAAAAAAAACACCCTGTATCAATTTCATCCATTTGCAAAGGGATAAAAGGGTCAAAATCAACCCTCCGAAAGAAATGAAGTGGAACAAAGGGCTTCAGAAAAAACCTGCCAACTTGAAATTCACAGAACACGTTTTTGTTTACTAATAGAACGCCCTGTATCAGTTTCGTCCATTTGCAAAGAAAATTAATGGTCAAAATCAACCCTCCGAAAGAAATGAAGTAGAACAAAGACATTCAGAAAAAAACTGTCATCTGGAAATTCACAGGACACGTATTTGTTCACGAAAAAAAACACCCTGTATCAATTTCATCCATTTGCAAAGGGATAAAAGGGTCAAAATCAACCCTCCGAAAGAAATGAAGTGGAACAAAGGGCTTCAGAAAAAACCTGCCAACTTGAAATTCACAGAACACGTTTTTGTTTACTAATAGAACGCCCTGTATCAGTTTCGTCCATTTGCAAAGAAAATTAATGGTCAAAATCAACCCTCCGAAAGAAATGAAGTAGAACAAAGACATTCAGAAAAAAACTGTCATCTGGAAATTCACAGGACACGTATTTGTTCACGAAAAAAAACACCCGGTATCAATTTCATCCATTTGCAAAGGGATAAAAGGGTCAAAATCAACCCTCCGAAAGAAGTGAAGTGGAACAAATGCCTTCAGAAAAAATCTGCCATCTTGAAATTCACAGGACACGTTTTTGTTCACGAAATGAACGTCCTGTACCAATTTCATTCATTTGCCAAGGGGATGAAGGGTCAAATTCAACCCTCCGAAAGAAATTAAACGAAACAAAAGCCTTCAGAAAAAACCTGCCAACTTGAAATTCACAGAACACGTTTGTTTACATGGAATGAACGTCTCTTATTGATTTCATCCACTTGCAAAGGGGACGAAGGGTTAAAATCAACCCTTCGAAAGAATTTAAATCGACAAATGCCTTCAGAAACAACCTGTCTTCTTGAAATTCACAGAACACGTTTTTGTTCGCTAAAAGATCGTCCTGTATCAATTTCATCCATTCTAAAAGGGGATGAAGGGTTTAAATCAATCCTCCGAAAGAAATGAAGTAGAAAAAATGCCTTCAGAAAAAACCTGCCAACTTGAAATTCACAGAACACGTTTGTTCACATGGAATGAACGTCTTGTATCAATTTCATCCAATTGCAAAGGGGATGAAGGGTTAAAATCAACCCTTCTAAAAAAAATACATCGACAAATGCCTTCAGAAAAAATCTGCCATCTTGAAATTCACAGGACACGTTTTTGTTCACGAAAAGAATACCTTGTATCAATTTCATCCATTTGCAAAGAGGGTGAAGGGTTAAAATCAACCCTCAAAAAAATTAAATGGGCAAAATCCGTCCTTCTGAACAAATGCAACGGATTTTCATACGGTTTTCACTGTCATCTGCAGATTTTTTTACGGAAGGTTAATATTCATTAATTTTAACATGCTAGGAATCGCATGTTAAAAGATAAGACCTCGTTAATCCTTGGCTCGCACAAGTTTCGACTTCTGAGGATTGTCGTTCGTAGGGGAATGACTTTGTTCCATTTTAATACTTTTGTAGGATTGGTTTTAACCCTTCATCCCCTTTGCAAATGGATGAAATTGATACAGGACGTTTTGTTCGTGAACAAAAATGTGAATGTGAATTTCAAGCCGGCAGTTTTTTTTTTAAGGCATTTGTCCATTTCAATTCGTTTGAAGGGTTAATTCCAACCCTTCGACACCTTTGCGAAAGGATGAAATGGATACGAGACTTTCATTCCATGTATACAAACATGTCCTGTGAATTTCAAGTTGGCAGATTTTTTCTGAAGGGATTTGTACATTTCATTACTTTTGTAGGGTTGATTTTAACCCTTGACCACCTTTGATTAAATTGATACGGGATGTGCAGTTTGTGAAAAGTTCTTATCCTGAGTAAGTTTTTTCACCGTAATTTAATTTTTATCTGAACCTGTGAAATTATATTTTTACCGACGCCACTGTTGAATCGAAAGTTACTGCTGATAATTTACTGCCATCTTCACACCGGTCAAATCCACAGTAAAATTACTTTTGTCAGTGTAATAACTGCCTGTTTTCTCAGATATGTCATCTTCCTTTCAGTTAATTTACAAAAGTAAACTTTATTTTGCAAGTTAATATAATCATTGAAGTTACCAGGAAATCTACTTGAAATTATGTGAAAACATCTACACAATTTTTGGCCAACTTCTATGAAAGTCTGCAAAACACTTGGTGCAAATTTCTCAACAGTTTTGGTCTACTTATGCATTATGATTTGTTATTATGGCATAGTACATCAAGAAATTCACCTTTCGATGGTAATTTCGTACATTTCCATAAAAAACGTACTAAAAGAAACGTCAAGCTGCCTCTTTAGATGCTTTTTGAAAGGAGACCAAAATTATGTTTAAAATAACAACTAACAAGTATGTATAGCAAATCACAAAGTTTTAATTGAAAACCATCACAAAAACCATCAATAATTGAAAGGAACCTGTATTTTTACGTAATTTTTTTGTGACTGTATCGTCAATTTCACTAATTCTAGTGCGAAAATCTTCATGCTCTCCAGTTGCACCATTTCAGAGTTTTCCGTAATATGAATGTCTTCTTCAGAATAGGTCTTATCGTATTTTCTCAGAAAGATATCTTCATTGTCTATTGCTCCTCCACAACTCAAGACATCTTTCTCTTGAAAAAAGAATCAAGAACGTGTTCATAAGAACCTTACAAGAAGCTGAAACTCGTAGATGGAGCATAAAGTAAATAAAATTTGTTTGAAATTGTTTTCCTTCCAAAACTGAACCATATCGATGGAAACGGTTTGATCCCAGTATATCCTGAACGGTCAAATCTGCATTTTTAATAAAACTCGCCTATCAATCAACCAATTACCCTTTAATCGGTGTAAACAGGGCACGTTTTGAGTGAGTGGCTCTAAACGTATCGTGGAAATACTCCTCTATTTTTACGTCACTGTGGAAATTGTGATATAAGGTATCGTCCCATCCTATGGCATCTGATTGGATTAAATCTAATGAGAGATCGCGTGCTGTTGGTTTTATATAATCGATACACAAGATAGTAACTGAGAAGGACTTGAATAGTAAACCATCTGGAAGCAGTGCACTGAAATTCTAGATTGCCTTAACGTCGAGTGAATTATCAAATCGATACATTTGCATGCTGAACATTTCGCAAGTCTTGACTACTCTAGACTTATGAATCGATTGAAAATATGGCAATAACCATGGAAACAATTAGTTGTAGCTCTTGAGTTCCTTGGTCATGATGAAATTATCTATTACATGACAGAAATTTAGTTTTTTTGCTACAACCAAACGCAAAAAAATTACTTACTATTTATAGCTCTGCTGTAATTGTGTTAAATTTAAGAATCGCTTTCAGTTGAGAGTTTTTTGGCGATGCTAATGTTTATATAACCATGTAAAGGCCGAAATGACAAATGAACTAAAGCTCAGTAGAAATTAGACAGAGTATTGTTTATCCAAATAAATTCAAAATAAAAATTGACTGATCAGTCTTGGTCTCGCGAAGCTCTAGTTGACAGGGAGTGAAAAATCCTCTTAATCATCGTTGAAAGACCTGAAATGCCGATAAAACCAAGTCCAATAGAAAAAATTATGAATGAGATCCGCAAACGCCAAAAAATCGGCATTTGAATTCACGGCTCGTAACGACAATGATATCAGCGCGCATATAATTTTCTCCAACTTTCGCGATTTTTTCCGTAGAAATTCCATCGCGAATGTCGTTCACTTTGCTCGTTCACCGGACGGGCATATTTCGATCGAACAAACGCGGCTAAAGAAAGTATCTAAATCAATGGAATAGTTGTAAAACGTACGTGAGGGAATTAATATCGAAACTTGCATTCGATAGTCACCAGTTGAACGGCTCAGCGGTGGTACCCAGCAGTAGTACTCGGCATAACGGAATGCCGATCGCCACTTTTTTGGGAAATACTTTCGTCGTGGCGATCTGTGAATGTTGATCGTTTCGTTAATTGTGACGTACAGTTTGTTCAACAGTTATCCCGATGAAAAAAAATTATGTGTCATTTTCTACACGCATTTATTTTGTCAGCATATTATAAAATCAAAATGTATCCCTCTCACCTCTTCAGGCCTTTCCTCTGCAGACCATTCCAACGATCTTTTCTCACTCAATGGTTTTCAGTTACTATATTTATTGTTTTCAACGCTTTTTGGATTGTAATATGTTCAAATAAACTTCCCAAATCGTTATTACCTAAGATTTGGACTAATGGTCCAGATAGAAAATAATATTTGACAAAAAAAATACGCAATTCGGCTATGAATCGTTTATTTTGCCGAAAAAGAAAAAAAATAACACTTTGTAGTGGTTGTAAACCAAATTGGACTAGGAAAATTTAAGAACATACTTGACAAGGATTTTTAAAGACGAGAAGGAGCCTTGGACGCTGTCTCAAACGTCGAAGACCTTTGACAGGTCACAAAATACTGCCGCGCGAACCTCTGTAAGATTGATTCTACTATATATATACATCGTTTAGGAACCAGAAGACAGCGTCTCCTGCACTTTTTAGAGGTTGAAAACCAAATTAGACTAGGGAAATTTAGGAACGCACTTGACAAGGATTTTTAAAGACGAGAAGGAGCATTGGACGCAGTCTCAAACATCGAAGGCCTTTGACAGGTCACAAAATACTGCCGCGCGAACCTCTGTAAGATTGATTCTACTATATAGATCGTTTAGGAACGAGAAGACAGTGTCTCCTGCACTTTTTAGAGGTTGAAAATCAAATTGGACTAGGAAAATGAAGAAACGTACCTGACAAGGGTTTTTAATGAGGAGGAGGCTTAGACGCTGTCTCAAATTTCGAAGGCCTTAGACAGGACAGAAAATACTGCCGCACAAACCTCTGTGAGATCAATTTCACTATATAGCTCATTTAGGAACGAGAAGACAGCATCTTTTGTAGTTTTCAGAGGTTGAAAACCAAATTGGACTAGGAAAATGTAGGAACGACCTGACAATGATTTTTAATGAGAAAGGAGCCTTGGACGCTCTCTAAAACATTGAAGGCCTTTGACAGGACACATAATACTGCCGCGCAAACCTCTGTGAGATCAATTTCACTATATAGCTCATTTAGGAACGAGAAGACAGCATCTTTTGTATTTTTCAGAGGTTGAAAACCAAATTGGACTAGGAAAATGTAGGAACGTACCTGACAATGATTTTTAATGAGAAAGGAGCCTTGGACGCTCTCTAAAACTTTGAAGGCCTTTGACAGGACACATAATACTGCCGCGCAAACCTCTGTGAGATCAATTTCACTATATAGCTCATTTAGGAACGAGAAGACAGCATCTCTTGTAGTTTTCAGAGGTTGAAAACCAAATTGGACTAGGAAAATGTAGGAACGTACCTGACAATGATTTTTAATGAGAAAGGAGCCTTGGACTTTCTCTAAAACTTTGAAGGCCTTCGACAGGACACTTAATACTGCCGCGCAAACCTCTGTGAGATCAATTTTACTATATAGCTCATTTAGGAACGAGAAGACATCATCTCTTGTAGTTTTCAGAGGTTGAAAACCAAATTGGACTAGGAAAATGTAGGAACGTACCTGACAATGATTTTTAATGAGGAGAAAGGAGCCTTGGGCGCTCTCTAAAACTTTGAAGGCCTTTGACAGGACACATAATACTGCCGCGCAAACCTCTGTGAGATTGATTCTACTATATAGATCGTTTAGGAACGAGAAGACAGTGTCTCCTGCACTTTTTAGAGGTTGAAAATCAAATTGGACTAGGAAAATGAAGAAACGTACCTGACAAGGGTTTTTAATGAGGAGGAGGCTTAGACGCTGTCTCAAATTTCGAAGGCCTTAGACAGGACAGAAAATACTGCCGCACAAACCTCTGTGAGATCAATTTCACTATATAGCTCATTTAGGAACGAGAAGACAGCATCTTTTGTAGTTTTCAGAGGTTGAAAACCAAATTGGACTAGGAAAATGTAGGAACGACCTGACAATGATTTTTAATGAGAAAGGAGCCTTGGACGCTCTCTAAAACTTTGAAGGCCTTTGACAGGACACATAATACTGCCGCGCAAACCTCTGTGAGATCAATTTCACTATATAGCTCATTTAGGAACGAGAAGACAGCATCTTTTGTATTTTTCAGAGGTTGAAAACCAAATTGGACTAGGAAAATGTAGGAACGTACCTGACAATGATTTTTAATGAGAAAGGAGCCTTGGACGCTCTCTAAAACTTTGAAGGCCTTTGACAGGACACATAATACTGCCGCGCAAACCTCTGTGAGATCAATTTCACTATATAGCTCATTTAGGAACGAGAAGACAGCATCTTTTGTATTTTTCAGAGGTTGAAAACCAAATTGGACTAGGAAAATGTAGGAACGTACCTGACAATGATTTTTAATGAGAAAGGAGCCTTGGACGCTCTCTAAAACTTTGAAGGCCTTTGACAGGACACATAATACTGCCGCGCAAACCTCTGTGAGATCAATTTCACTATATAGCTCATTTAGGAACGAGAAGACAGCATCTCTTGTAGTTTTCAGAGGTTGAAAACCAAATTGGACTAGGAAAATGTAGGAACGTACCTGACAATGATTTTTAATGAGAAAGGAGCCTTGGACTTTCTCTAAAACTTTGAAGGCCTTCGACAGGACACTTAATACTGCCGCGCAAACCTCTGTGAGATCAATTTTACTATATAGCTCATTTAGGAACGAGAAGACATCATCTCTTGTAGTTTTCAGAGGTTGAAAACCAAATTGGACTAGGAAAATGTAGGAACGTACCTGACAATGATTTTTAATGAGGAGAAAGGAGCCTTGAGCGCTCTCTAAAACTTTGAAGGCCTTTGACAGGACACATAATACTGCCGCGCAAACCTCTGTGAGATCAATTTTACTATATAGTTCATTTAGGAACGAGAAGACAGCATCTCTTGTAGTTTTCAGAGGTTGAAAACCATATTGGACTAGAAAAATGTAGGAACGTACCTGACAATGATTTTTAATGAGAAAGGAGCCTTGGACGCTCTCTAAAACTTTGAAGGCCTTTGACAGGACACATAATACTGCCGCGTAAACCTCTGTGAGATCAATTTTACTATATAGCTCATTTAGGAACGAGAAGACAGCATCTCTTGTAGTTTTCAGAGGTTGAAAACCAAATTGGACTAGGAAAATGTAGGAACGTACCTGACAATGATTTTTAATGAGGAGAAAGGAGCCTTAGACGCTGTCTAAAACTTTGAAAGCCTTTGACAGGTCTCAAAATATTGCCGCGCAAACCTCTGTTAGATTGATTCTACTATATAGCTCATTTAGGAACGAGAAGACAGCATCTCCTGCACTTTTTAGTGGATGTGATCACCTGTCAAGATTGTATAGATGTCCAGACATTCCGTTATCCGTTTCATTGATGACAGTTTCAAGTTGTGAAAGAATTGGTGTTATGATATATCATTTCTTCAGTCCAGTTCTTAGATCTTCCAATGTTATATTCGATGTTGTTTTGTTATATATGGATCAAAAGTAGACAATCAGACAGTTGTTGTTCAGGTTTATTTATTTGGACAATGCTTAGGAAATTCTGGCTAGCTAACTGACCCGAGAATCTTATAGAAGTTACGGCAGTCTCAGCGGCCCAGTATATCCTCCGAAAACTTCCAACTACGGACACCGTAACCAACCGCGTGAAATGAACTTCCCACAACAATGATTGAACTCTCCTGGCATTTCCCGGCCTTTGCACCGGAGTCCGCGAAACTTCCGAACGAAAAACCGTCGTCGTCGTCTCAATCAAATTAGGTCGTCAAAAGATCCTGTCGATAAATCGATACGTCTAACTTACGCGAAACAAAACATCGTCATTCTACAGCATCAAGTGGCCATGAATAAACAGCGAGGGACGTGTCAAACAAAGCACATGCGACACACGGGCACCTGTTCGAACGTGTTCACAGCTGTAACTAATGAGCTTCAGCCTCGCTTGAGCAGATATTGCTTTCTGAGCCTTTGATGACACACATGATGGATCCGGCAACGCGGATCAGATTGGATTCGATGCTAAGGGTTGTCCGGTCTCGGCTGAAGGGGGTTTATGCGATTTTCTTATTAGATATCGGTTTGCTTTTCCGCATTTATGTGTTTTCCATCGTCGGTGTTATTTTACGAGGGTTTGGTAGGGGGAAAAACAAGTGGGTCCCTCGAATGTATCAGCAGAAAAATATAGAGCTCGAGTTTACGACGAGCTTCAATAACAGGGGTTGATCCCCGAAAACAGGGGTTGATATGAGGAATGATTGTGGTTATATTTTTTCGTGTTTCTGCCATCTTCTCTCGTTTTTTTACGTTTCAATTTCTTGAAACTGAAATCGTCTTCAAGACTTGTAACAAGTGAATTATTACAAGTCCTTTGAACCACCAAAAGTCCCAAATTATAAAGATTCTTTCTTAATGGACAAATATTTCGATAACTTATTCTTGAAACGCAAATAAATTTATTTCAATATTCGCAAATAAACAACTATTTCAATACTCGCCAATAAACGTCTATTGATCGTAGTTCTGTGATATCTGTCAGATCTGTCTACTGTCACAGAATTTCTTGAAAATGACGGAAATATATTGTCATCCGGAAATAATTTTTTGTGTTCACTAAATTAATAAAACTAGTGAGCATGCTTCTGCCCTTTTGTTGGCTGGTAAATTTCAAATGTTACGAATTAGAGGCATAATTTGATGTGTCTGTGCACGAGACGCCATTTTTGATTCTTCAATAATTCGAAGGTTTTCTCGATTTCCGAGCCTTCATATTCCTAAAAGGACTAATAAAGGTGTGCTGTCAGTGTTTCATACTCCACAATTGTTCACTTCCAGGTGATTGTAGATAAATCACATTCAAATTGTGTTGCCCTTAAAAAATTCAAAATTTGGCGAAGGAGCTGATACCATATTTTGGCGAAGTCGCCAGGTCAAAGATATCCATTATTGATTCTGGACAAAGTCCATTATTCTAAATGAAATTTTTTTTCATCTACAGAGAATGCCAGACAGTAAACTCTTGCAGAAGAAACGTTCTATTCTCAAACGATATAGACGAATACTGTTTTCCTGCAAGAAATTCTCTATTACACTTTTTTACGAAGAATAATTGGTTTCAAATGAACATTTCAATAGTTGAAGTATGTTAAAAAAAAAGATTATTATTATTATTATAATACCACGGGCTGGAGGAAGTGTTTTCAAAATGTCCTGTTCTCATTGGTTCGAAATGAGAAAATTATTGCATTTGATTGGTATATATAATGAGGGAAATTGTCAATGAAACAACAACAATAATGAAAATGAACAGCAATCTTTCTCACGGTCGAGTCTTCCAAGGCCTACTAATTCAAAGTGTCCGCTTCGAAGTTTGTAAGTAAAAACTTCAAAACCCTACGTTTTAAAAATTACCCAACTTTATTTGAAGTCCCAGTTTTTAATTATCATTATATCTATCCTGGAAGTTTGTAACATCGTTTTTGAAATTACCCGTATTTGTTGTTAGTGTTTATAACATCGGAAAAATCATTGTCAAGTCAGGTATCCAAAATATGTGAAAAATAATTCACTAAAGCTCATTTTCGTCTTTCAGTCATGTCACAAGGACAGCAGGGTGGTTACCACCCGCAGAGGCGTGGAAATGTGGGGAAGAAGCCCTGCCGTTTGGGTGGGAGAGAGCCATGGATGATTCTGGAAGGACCTATTACATAAAGTGAGAAATAACGAATTTCCTTTCATTTAAATTTTTCAAAAAGTTTCGACCACTTATATAGTTGTATGGTTTTTCAGCCACATTAACAAAACTACCACATATGAAACTCCGTCTGTAAAAAACTGCGATCCCCTGCCAAAACCGGATCCACGGTCCATCACTTTGGAAAGGTCTTCGGTTTTGGGATTCGGATTCGTAGCTGGCTCGGAAAAACCTGTCATCGTCAGGTTTGTGACTGAAGGTGGACCAAGCGTCGA
Source organism: Chrysolina americana (assembly GCA_958502065.1). Lineage (NCBI taxonomy): Eukaryota > Metazoa > Arthropoda > Insecta > Coleoptera > Chrysomelidae > Chrysolina > Chrysolina americana. The sequence continues at coordinate 88,919,869 of OY293414.1, forward strand.
TAAGGTGAGTTATTATTATTATTATAACATCAGATGTCAATTTCTGTTGAATTACGGAGGCAAATTTCCAGCCACCGTGACGTTTTATGGGTGTAATGTTGCCCCCTGCATTGGCCAGAAGAGTTACAGAGCTTCTCCTTAAACAGTGACCTGTGTAGCTCTTATACATGTTTTTTCCAAGGCATTTTGCAATCAAACTGGGAATTTCTCCTATTTTATTTATCCTCACATGTTGGAATACATTCGAATATTTCAAAAATAATCTGATACTTTATGTATGAGGTGGGCGTAGTGTTCTATACATGCGGTATATCTCAATATATTCAGAATTTGAAACAGTAAACGTTCTTGCACATATAGGTCTTCGTATCAGGAATTTTAACAATCAATATAGATCCGGCATCTTCAATGGCATCAATAGTTACGAAGATGTATTGATATCTAGTTAGCCTAGACCAGTTCCCTGCATACACAATATATTGCGTTACCATAGCAACGAACAATAACTTATTAGAAGTGTCAGTGTAAAGTTTGACGTCAAAAAAGTGAACCAGAGTTACGCAATAAATTAAAAGAAAAAATATGTCCACCAAAATTGTGAAAATCGAGAAATTGGAGTATCGAGCCATCATCAAGTACCTGTATTCAAAAGGGTTGAGAGGTAAGCAGATTTACGAAGATATGCTTAATACCCTTGGTGATCAATGTCCTTCGTATGCGACCGTGAAAAATTGGACTGCAAGCTTCAAAAGAGGTAAATTTTCCATTGAAGATGAGGACCGATCGGGAAGGCCAGTTTCTGTGTCAGTCCCCGAAAATATCGATGCATGACATGATTTTAACAGACCGTCGAATTAGGCTAAAACGGATATCTGAAGCACTGATTATTTCATAAGAACGCGTTCATTATACAGTTCACGTCAATTTGGACATGAGAAAAATTGCTGCAAAATGGATCCCCAAATGTTTGAATGTTGACCAAAAGCGTGCAAGGGTAGTAGCATCGCGTTCGATCTGTGCTCGATTTGAAAACGATGTAGACTTCTTAAACCGAATTGTTACTATGGATGAGACTTGGGTACATTTCTACGATCCAGAAACAGAGCAACAACCGATGGAATGCCGACACTCCGGTTCTCCAAGACCTAAAAAGTTTCGTGTCCAAAAATCTGCTGGAAAAGTTCTTGCTTCAGTTTTTTGGGATTGCCATGGAGTAATCATGATTGATTTTTTGGATAAGGGTGGAACAATAACTGGAGATTACTATTCGACATTACTGACAACTCTACGGACAAAAATTTAAGAGAAAAGACGCGGAAAGCTATCCAAAGGTGTTTTGTTTTTGCAGGACAACGCCCCTGCACACAAATCTCATGTTGCCATGCAAAAAATTGTGATTTAGGGTTTGAATTACTAGAACACCCCTCTTATTCACCAGATTTGGCTCCGTCCGACTATCATCTCTTTTCTCAACTGAAAAAAAGTTTAAAAGGTCGTAAATTTTCTTCCAACGAGAAGGTAATAAAAATTGTGGAGGTCTGGTTTGCAGAGCAAGAAGAAACATTTTTTTTTAAAGGTCTGGAGACGTTGCAGGTTCGCTGTAATAAATGTATCCAATTAAGAGGAGAATATGTTGAGTAATAAAATATTTTGACATTTATATTTTGTTTGGTTCTATAGTAGGCTAAGAAGTTTTCAATATATCCTCGTATATGTGATAATTTTATGATAACCAATTTTGAAAACTTCCTTATATCAATATTTTCCTTAACATTCAATGTACTTATCAACATTGAGTAGACACTCCATAACGTAGGGATTTTTATAAATTTAGACTTTTCCTCAAAATAGCATGTATGCACATTTTCAGATACCTTTTTTACATGTTTCTTGTCGCACCATTCACGAAATTGGTCTTATGATTCCTCATTATACCATCATAATCAACATCCATCTTTTTGAAAATTACTTGAAATTGAAGCAACTACGAGCAAAACCAGTCAAACAGTCAAACACGCGGCGTGCCAACAAACCGTTTCAATAGTAACGACACAGAAAGACCACTGGATGCTGTGAAATTGTATTGGAAATATTGATAACATTAAGGATACCATGTATTGAAAACAGAAATATTATTTAGTTATTCTGGACTTATTTTTTCAGACAGGAAAAATTTTTGAATACGACTCTACTGCAAACTTGAATAATATTTTCAAAACAACAGTCGTTTAAAAGCGATAACTTATCGGGACAAAAAAAACACGTCAAGATGTATTGGAAGTATTTATTTTTAATATATTTCAGACGATGTAAATTCACATACACAGTTGTACAAAAAATTTTGTATGTATTCCCTGTATAAAATTCGTTTTACGCACTCAATACAAAAATAACTATTTTCTCATCATGTCGAAAGAGCGGCATAGTTTATCGCCCAGATTTCTAAGAAAGTAATATTTGACGTAAGGCTCCTAGTGTTATGATGGTTCATGACGAAAGTGTTGGGAATTGGCGAATAATTTCATTTTTCATTCTGTCCTACAGTTATTGATTTAAGTATATCTTGCCAACAGCTGGAATCGTGACAAGGTCATTGTATATATTAGTTATTAATGTTCAACATTAATTATTCATATACTGAGTCATTAACGCTTGTTCATTTCATATGTGCCGAGCTGCTGTTTTAGACATATTCAATCACCATGATACTTTTCTCACGTGTCCTATGTGAACGCTTTTTCACTAAGTACCGGGTGATTCGCTTCACATTTGAAAGGTCTGAGTAGAGAACAGTAAAGTGATCACTCGTCAACGACTGCTATAACGTGGGAAAAATGCTTGGAATAAGCAAAGTCTAGTACCAGGAAAGAGTTAGGCCAAGGGTCGACTATGGGTACATGGAATCCCACTCCTGAAACTCGCAGTTTAAGTCAAACTGGCGTAGAAAGCTGTTAGTCACGCGTGCCAAAAAATACTCGAAAGAGTGACTCATCAGCGAGATACAGAACACAAAACGCTGGTGATCATGGATCACATAGGAACCTCCAAATCACAAATCAGCAGCTGAAAGTCGCAAGGGGACTCCTGAAAACACTAAAGGCCCATCCAAAGGTCTATCTCTCTTGAACATGTTTTGAATACAAAGGAGCAACCAACTATCTTGAGCTATTTTAGACGACAAGCTGGCCTGGAACGAGCAAATCACTGATTGCTCTAAGAAGACCACGTGCTCTTACTGGGCAAGAGTACACAGAGCCTTCGGAAATACGCGAGGTCGGGCACCAAAGACCCTACATTGGAAAACTGCAGCAATAATACGCCCGACCATAACAGAGACACGGTATGAAGATCAAGGGCAGAGACTAACTAGTTTTGAAGGCTGGCTTGATTGGGAATCACAAGCGCCATGAAAACGGCCTACTCTGCAGAACTCGAAGTCTTGAGAAACCAACATTTGGACTAGGCACCAAAGAGCTGTCCCTTCTTACTGGTGGAAGGTGACAGCACGCTGCCAGTTCTGAACTTCACGAGAAAAGAATAGAATCATGTAGCTTTAAACGTGCTTTCTGCCGACAGCAGTCAAAAGATGTCGAAGTGCAATCTGCTCAGATAGTGAAATGACAATACTGGGGTTAGTGTTTAACGATATCACATTCAAGCTGGTGTCTGAGTATTGAAATGCCTTGGACAATCTAGCGAATCTGAAAAAAGTCACATGGTTCCTGAGGTAATCAGATGTCCTCAGAAAGAGGAGGCAGACAGCTTAGCCAAGAAGGGATTTAGTTAACCACAAATTCGGACAGAAGCCATGTAGGGATTCCCCAACAGCAAAGCTGATGCGGCAATGGAAATATTGCTACATCTGTTTATAAAAAACATGACAGGTGACACCTGGCATATGACACAGACGCCTTGCCATCTCATTGGGATCTCTGACGATCTTCTCTATAGGTGGTACCTAGACGATTACCACACTTCCACACAGAATGCTTTCCGCATTGGTGCATCAGAGGAAGGCTGTGTTCGGGAACAAATGACATCAGTAAAGGAATCTGAATCTAAACATGTAGTTGCACAAAGAGCCAAGCTGAGAATCCTATGAGTTAGTACCATTTATGAACGACGTTAAACTATGCTCACTGTCCAATCATACGTGTATCATATCGATTGTGGTTGACGTTCGAAAAAATTGCTTCAATCATCGCGGATAGCTCTAAAATTTTATAGGTGCGTTCGCACATGATAGACCGGTACCCCAATGAATTTTGTGCAAGTGGTGGTAAATTAGCCTGTATAGAATAGTATATTATACACAATGACGGTTTTATTAATTTCAGTTACTCCCCGGTGATCAGATCCTTTCGGTGAACGGAGAGGACGTCGAGACGGCACCGAGAGAGCATGTCATCTCGTTGGTGCGGGCCTGCACCAAAACGGTCAATTTGGTGGTATGTCAGCCAGCGGAACAACAAGGAGCGAGGAAGTCGACGCTCCTGTCCGCCAGTAAGAGAGCGCGCCTGAGAAACAAGCCCTCCAGGGTAAGATTCGCTGAGAGCGTTTGCGTCAATGGAGCGCCACTGTTTCCGGTAAGTCCACAGGCGCTGAAAAGCCACACCGCTTTTATTTTTCAAATGCCTACTCGGCAACTGAGAATTATTTCTATCACCTCTACATACAACCTCTTTCGTTTCAGCCGTCTGCGTTCTCCTTGGGCGAAATGTGCGTACCGCCCATGGCCAACGTGCTGAAAGTGTTTTTGGAGAACGGCCAGACCAAATCCTTCAAGTACGACGCTTGGACGACGGTGCAGGACGTCGTGGCTTCGCTGGAATCGAAGCTTTGCCTACAAGCCACCGAGCACTTCAGCCTCGTCGTCGAACACATCAAATCGCTCAAGAGGAACAAGCTCACGCTGTTGGATCCCCAGGATATCCTGGCCAGGGTAAATACGATAGATAGTTGCATGATTTCACTCCCGTACAGTACATTAGAAGCGTCGAGAACGCTTGTAAAATCTAGAACGCTTAGAAACGTCCATGTACTGATTCGTGCTGTTGCCTGAAGCTGTTTGTGTTTGTTTACATGGACTGACTTTTGTCTCATTATTATTGTTATTTTTATTACAGATAGCTTCTCGTCCGGGAGCCCACAAGCTGCGCTGCCTCTTCAGGGTCGCTTTTGTTCCGGCTTCGGCGGCCGCTTTGGCTCAGAAAGATCTCCACGCTCTCGATTACTTATACACTCAGTGTTGCAATGACGTCATACAGGAAAGGTTCGCGCCTGAACTTCAGTACGATACCGCTCTGCGATTGGCTGCTCTACATATATACCAGCACGCCTTAGCCAATAATATGCAAGCTTCCAAGTTGACGGTGAAAACAATTGAGTGAGTATATACGTTCTTTTTGAAATCATTTCATCCTGTATCCCACTTGACTATAAAAGTTAGGCAACCAGACTACGCGTGAAGTGTGATTTACATATTCTCATTATGGATCTCGTGGAAAACAATGCAGGGTTGGGCAATATTTGATTTTTGTTTATTGTTTTAGTAATTTGTCTCTGCTTTGAAATGTGGCCCCAGTTTGACTTCTGAACCATTTCAATTCTCTCCAAAGAAATCATTGCTGTGTAGATTACGTATTATATGTTCCCTACTGTTGAGGCTGATGGCGCACTATTTTCTATTTTCACTATTATCTGTCCAAGGAGCGTCTAATTGTTGCCAGATCATATGCAGATATTTTTTTGTGGCGAATTTATACACAAACCTAACCGGTTCAAGCTGACATGTTGACCAAACAATGCGTCACAATTATAAAATGAGCAAGCTAACCTGTTCACCACAATATGTAAGTTGTAGCCTTAATAACCTCGCCATCGGTAATCAAGCTTATAATTCCCTTGATACATAAATAACTATTATGCCACCGGACACCAAGCTAATCCAAATTATATTATTAGATCGGCCTTTAGAATAATCTTCTTGGCCTGATCAATTTCTTGTATTTTCGAATGATGAACCCTTAAAAATCCCGCACATTCTCATTGCAGACGGGAATTCGGCCTGGAACGCTTCATTCCCGCCTCCCTGTTGGAGAACATCAAGCGCAAAGAGATCCGCAAGTTGGTCGGTCACTTCCTGAAGCTGCACGCCAGCATGGCCGGCCTCGGCAAACAGCTGACGGTGCTGCAAGCGAAGCTGCACTATCTAGACATCGTTGGACAGCTGCCCAGCTACGGGGCCAAGTGCTTCTCGGCCGGGCCGAGAGGGGACACTATGGAGAGGGTCATCTTGGTGAGTCCCAAGTTCGGGATTAGCCAGATTACTGGGTCGAGGAGTTCCGTGGTAAGTAATCCTATAAATTAATAAACGGGGATGTGTGTTGTCCAAATATTGGGCTAGCAGAACAAGTTATTTTTCCTAGTATGATAATTGAAGGAGTAAGTGGAAGAAGGGGTCAAGTAACATTTTCTGAAAATATTCGGTTGTCATGGAAGAAGGTGTTATGTGCATATGTAACTTGCCCCGTCAGGATTTGCTACTATTCTTCATATCTGAGCAGATACACAGTGATAGAAGGGGCTGTTACATTAAATATCAAGGGCGCTAACTTTGCTAAAACCTATTTTTCTCACAAACACATATTTGTAACATAACTCCTTCTTCCACTTGATCCTTCATTTGTGTTGTTCAGAATTTCGAGTATTTAGAAGTTTGACAATATTGAAAGTCATTCGAAAGTTTCAATTCTGTAAAGTTGAAGAGAGAATATCCCGTCAATTATCAAATGATGTGTCACTTGACCCCCCTTTCCATTTGAGATTCTAATGGTAAAATCTACTCCACGAGGGCTACAAATATTCATTGACAGTGCTTACCCTAGGAAATGAAATACATCTTTTTTTTATCTTTATCTTTATTGAAAATACACCTTCCAAACAGAACACATTATTATAAGTTTTTTTTATTTACTGGGAGGAAGATATTGATGGTGAGAATTTTTCGAGTTGACACCCAGTATAATTCTAACTGAAGCATATTTCAAGTCGTCAGGGAATATTTCGTTCGAATATTATAGAAAGCTATGCAGTTCCTAGGTATATGACCCGTTTTTTCGCAGTTATATCAGGTTTTCATACTGTTTCTTCAGAAGAAAGCTGTTCGATCAATGCTGACAGCATTTTCGTTGGCTTTTTGCTTATAACTGAGGCCGCGTAATTCTTGGAATCTTTTTTTCACCTAGAACTTTATGTAGGTAATACATACCGGGTGTAACAGTATCATGGTACGTCCCCAGTATCTCCGTTAGTTTTTAAGGTAATAGATTTAAAATTTGAGATATCTAATAAACATATTAAGCGGCACTTTTTGACCTACATATAATTTTTTTCACTTCCGGTTTCGCTGAAAGTGATACCAACTTTCCATTTCTAAATGGAACACCGTGTGTATTATTATATTTCTGAAATCTGCGTAATAATGTAAAGATTTCGAGACCGGCCTCGTGACCGGTCCTGATCATCTAATTAATTATGCACCCCAGACAAGTAAACATTCCTAAGCTCGCAAACACATGTGTCACGCGAACTTCCTAAGGAACGAAATGGAAGCTTCTAGAGAGCCATCTGACTGGGTAATCCCGATTGATCGAGAACTGTAAATGCGGGTATAAAAGGCGCTGGATAGCAGAGGGCAGGGTATTCAGGGTCAGTCACAGAGAATCGCAGATATCGTTCGAGAATTCGCAGACAGAGAGCGATAGTCGAGATGAATTTGAAATAGTGAAGTCAATGATTTAGTTGAATAATTATTTAAGTAGTATTCAAAATAAATTAGCAAAATCAGTTTAGTGCTTTTTTACTACACTTGGTGTCAGAAGTGGGATTGATGGGCTGGACTGGAGAGTTATAAGGAGCATTTTGGAGACAATATTCAGATTCAGCGGCGTCAAGATTCTGGTGTGCTGCAACCATCTTTCTCGACCCCACTTGAACACTGTGGAGTGCTACTTCCATCGAACGTCCAGGTGCAGATATGGAGAATCTTGCACATATCTTCACACTCCAAGAATGAAGTTTCGGGACGAAACGTCTTTAAGAAGGGGGCAATGTAACGATTTCGGGACCGGCCCTGATCATCTAATTAATTATGCACCCCAGACAAGTAAACATTCCTAAGTTCGCGTGACTCATGTGTTTGGGGTCATTGTCTAGGCAACCGCCGTTACAACCCGCGAAGACCGTTGCGAGTGAGACGCGCAATTAATAGTATTACAGCCCAGCAATTAGCGAACGTTCTTCAAGAAACAGCTATGCGAGTTGAGAAGTGCATTGACGTTAATGGACAGCATTTCGAACAATTGTTTTGCTGTTCTATGTTCATTTTTTGTATTTCAAAGCCACCTTAGTAACTTCTTAGCATTAAATTAGAACAAAATAATTGTATTTTCTTTTGGTTGTAATTTTGATTGTATTTATCGCACTTTTCATTACCAGGTATGAATAAATTCCTTCTTAATAGTACCAATAAATGGTACCACGGTACCAATGTGGTTCCATTTGAAAAAATTAAGTTTTATTCCAAAATCGATTGCGATGAACTTTATTTGTTCATAAAAAACGCAATTTAGTATTTTTGAAATGTCACTTATGTGGTATCATTGGATTCAGAAAATTATGCAGATTTCAGAAATGTAATAATATACAGGGTTTTCTATCCAAAAATTGAGAGTTGGTATAGCTTCCGGCGAAACCGGAAGTGAAAAAAAATAATTTTTGGGCCAAAAAGTGCCGCTTATTATGTATATAGGATATCCCAAATTTCAACCAATAATTATCTCTAAAACTAACAGAGATACGTGGGGTGTACCATGATCCTGTTACATCCGGTATTTGTTTTGAGCTACCAACTATTAAAGGTAGTCCAACATGTTGACTTGCAGGGTACATATAGGTGACTAGTTTAGTTATCATTATCTCCTGAACTTTCTTTCTTTCTACAAAATCTTACGAAGTATTTAATTTTTTTTCATGAAGAGGGACGACATTACTTGACGGAAGACCATTAATCTAATCATGATAAATGGTGGATTACGTAATCAAATTTTCCGCATTAAAACCTATACAATAGGTATTGTCGCCGGCAATATCCAACAGAAAACAACTACTGACCCCTACGACCGTTGAATGATATCTGTTTAACACTTGGCAAAGTTTTCTTCAAGAACTACTTTTCAATGCATTTTAAATATCAAAGCTGAAATTGGACCCCGTTATGCAATAAGGAACCAAGTGACAAAATGAGATATGCCGTGTTTTAGAACTCAAATATCGATTTTAAGGTTCTGCGGTTTGTTTCCTGAAGTTATAATTCAATAAAAAAATTAAAACAATTATAAATGTCCTTCTTCAAGTGCAATATTATTTTCAATAATCAGTAGACTACTTCTTTCTAATTTTACTCTAAATCATGTGTTTTTGTCGGTTGGTTCCTTATTGCATAACGGAGTCCAATTATTTTTCGATTTTTTGCGAAGGATTGGATTACGTAATACACCATTTATTTTTTTTACCTGTTTCATTCAGTTCCAGCCTATACCGATCGCCAACATAGAAGACATGCGCAGAATCGAGGTGCGAAGCGACGACGAGATAACTCGCACGGTCCTGATCTTCCTGCACAATGAAAAAGTCGTCACCATCTCGCTGGAAGAACGCGACGCCTGCGAGCTGGTCTTGGTCCTGCGCGGCTACTACAAGCTAGCCACCGGTCAAAATCTGCCCGTCGATCAGGAGGAGGAGCCGCCCATGGAAGACCTGGCGCCGCCGTACCTGTCGCAGCACAAGGTGGTGCCCGAGAAGTGGAGCTACATGAACCAGACCGCGCTCAAGCTGGCCTGCTTCGCCGTCAGTCCCGTCTACAGGTGCATCAACAAGAAGACCAACGGGCTCTACAACACGATGGGTAGGCAGTCGAAACAGCCGCTGATGATCGCCTACAGTCTGGACAGCAACATGAACAGCTCGATGGCGGATAAGAACAGGCAGTTCCTCAGTTTGGATCAGAGGTCTACCGAGTCGGTGGACGTTTTCGAAAACGGTCTGGTCGAGGCCAGGAACGAGGAAGTAAGCAGATATATAATTATCATTATTATTATTATTTATAATGAGTCCAGTACACTCAGTATTTGAGACGAGGATCGGTTGTAACACCACCAAATTTGGTATGCTAGTGTTGGAACCATGTCAAACAAGAACTGTTTTTATTACCTTCGCTATGAAAATACAACTACTTCACTGACTAATAAAACACTTAGTTCTCTTCAACTAGCTAAATATTCCAAACACTTATTAATTTCTTCAAAAACTTCCCTCCGAGTGAAATGTGTCGCCTTATATGTAGACCAGGAGCTGGTGACAGGTGACAGGTGACGTTCTCCCATTTTACACCGCATGCCTTTTTAAGGCTTGGTAATCAACCCGAAATTATGAAAAATAGACGGGTTCCTGGCCGCCGCACGTGTGCACTGCATAAGGAAAAGCGCTTTTGATTTTTTGGAGAATTTTCGTGTTTTTTCGCGATATTACACTGCCTGCCGTTGTAATATACGAAAGTCCAAACAAATTGAAACGCTACTAATTAACGGCATGCAATTCGCAGCGGCCAAAATGGCTCAAAAAGTTACGAAAAATTGAAAAAAATTAAAGGAAACTTCTGTGATTTAAAAATGCATGCCGATGTAAAGAATTGAAGATTCAGTAATAAAAACACTATAGAAAAATTGGCATGCGCCCCTAGTCTGACCAACGGTAGAAAATTGCGGTAAAAATTTAATAACGGTTTTACGTGATTCCAAACTGCATACCATTAGAAAGATACGTCATTTGTATAATTAATTGATAGTAGGTAATTTGGCATGCACACCAGGATTTCTCAAAATAGAAGCATGCATGACGAAAGTTGCAAAAAACACTGTGAAAATTTATGTGACTTCGTTTTGCGAAATCCTGGTGTGCATGCCAAATTACCTACTATTAATTAATTATAAAAATGACGTATATTTTTAATGGCATGCTGTTTGGAAACACGTAAAACCTGTATAAAATTTTTACAGAGTTTTCCCGTAATTTTCCACCGTTGGTCAGACGAGGGGTGCATGCCAATTTTTCCACAGTGTTTTCGTTACTAAAACTTCAATTATTTACATCGGCATGCAATTTGAAAACACGGAAGTTCCCTTTAATTTTTTTCAGTTTTCCGTAACCCTTTGAGACCTTTCGGCCCCGGCAGATTACATGCCATTAATTAGTAGAGTTTCAATTTGTTTGAACTTCCCTATAATACAACGGCAGGCAATATAATATCACGAAACAACACGAAAATTCCCCACAGAAAGAAAAGCGCTTTTCCTTAAGAAGTGCACACGTGGGGCGGCCAGGAACCCGTCTGTTTTTCATATTTTAGGGTTAATTATCAAGCCTTAAAAAGGCATGCAGTGTAAAATGGGAGAACGTCACCTGTCATCAGCTTCTGTTCTAATACTCATTTTATCCAGACGAGACTTTTCGGGATGTTTCCGAGGTTACTCAATACAGAAAAACATCTGAACAGTTCCGGAACTAATCGAGGAAAGTTAAATGGCCTCGGCTCATTTGTTATGCAAATGAGTTACGATTCATGATTCGGCACTCTACAGCGGCGTAGCTAAGGGATTTTTATCAATCTCTTAACAAGATAAAGATATCATTTTGGGTTAATGAACCACTATTAGAAGGTTTTCTGTTGTAAAACATTAAATAATGATATCTTTATTTTTAGCAACGTCTTAAACTTTTGAAACGCATTTTTCTCAAAACATCAAATATGTACATTTGTGACTTTGGCGTTGGACCGACGATATGGATCTGCAGGAAAACGAATAGTTTCTCGAAAAAGGTCGATAAAAATTACCAAAAACAAAGTTTAGCCCTCCGTATACCCGCCAGTTTTGATTCTAGAAACTTTTGTCATTTGAACTTTTTGATGCACATATTGTGGACTATTCCATTACAGAAAATCAAATCAAAACAATGAAAATGAAATTCCAGATTTTTTGAAATCCAAACGGCATTCAGGGAGTTGACGCAATGGTAACTTTTGATCAGGATGGCAAGGGCTACATCATATCGAAATTTCAGCTATTTTCGCCGATAAGGGTCCTTTGTCTGTCGTTATTGGACCAAACGTACTTACTATTTTTCTTGTAGGTTCTTCGACGAGTCCGCGAGATGCACCAACTGGTCCAGTACTCAGAGCAGTATCTGACGGAGCAGGAGAACCTGGAGCGCCTCAACTCCTTGGCGGAGTGGCAAGAGACGAGCGTCGACGTGGAAAGCGACGGCGACGAGCCCGGAAAACTGAAGCACAGCGACTCCCTGTTGCTGCTCAACAAAGCGGCCGGGAACGGCCTGGAGAGGCGGCACTCCTTCACCTCTGCCGCCATAGAGCTGCTGAGGCAGGAAACGACCTGTTCGGAGAGCGACAACGATTCGCTCTACACCCCGAACAGCTCCCCCAAGCACACGCAGCTGCCCAACAGCTTGGACAGCAAGCTGAATAGGTAAGTTATCGCATTTATCGCGAAATCAGAGTGAAGGAGAAATACTGTTTATTCAGGGTGAGCTTTGGGCTGCGCAGTCCGGACAACCACCCCGACAAAGAGCAGGACTTCCAAGGCTACCTCCAGTACCTGCGCAACGTCAAGAAAAACGAAGAAAACGTCTCCGCGGACTCCGAATCGGTAAACGACATGTACATATTCGATCCGGACATCATCGACCTGACCCTGATTCCACCCCCGAGTACTCCGGACGAGCTGGATTGTGCCTTACCCTCGCCCATCAACGTACCCCCCAGATCATTCGCGGATTCCATAGACAAGCTGAACAAACTCGGTAGGATATATCTTAAATTCAGTAATACTTTTTTATTTCTTGTTTCTTTTTAAAAAGTATAATAAATTCGCAATGTTCAAATTTTCCACTGAAACCACAAGCATTGGTTTCTCAGCCACTATAGCTTGTTCCTCAGACACTATAATTGGTTCCCCAGACGCTATAATTGGTTCCTCAGCCACTAAAACTAGTCCCTTGGTCGCTTAAACTGGTTCGTTGGTCGCTAAAACTGGTTCCTCAACCGTTAAAACTGGTTCCTTGCTCGCTAAAACGCTGTTTTTTCGTGATTTATCAAAATGATTCAGCTGGATTGTTTTACAGCTCTATAATGAATTCGCAATGTTTAAATTTCCACTGAAACTGAATCTAGTTCCTCGGTGGATAAAAGTGCTTCCTTGGTCGCTAAAACTGGTTCCTCGACCGCTGAAAGTGGTTCCTGTCGCTAAAACTGGTTCCTCGGTCGTTGAAACTGGTTTCTCGGTCGCTGAAACTGGTACCTTGCTCGCTAAAACGCTGTTTTTCATATTTTTTTCAAATGATTCAACCGGATTATGTGTTACTGCTGATCAAATTATTTCTGCTCTATAATGAATTCGCAAACTTCAAATTTTCTACTGGAGCCACAAGAATTGATTCTTCGGCCACTATAACTGGTTCCTCGGACACTATAACTGGTTCCTTAGTCACTATAACTGGTTCCTCGCACACTATAATTGGTTCCTTAGCCACTAAAACTAGTCCCTTGATCTCTAAAACTGCTTTTTCAACCGTTAAAATTCGTTTCTTGGTTGCTAAAACTGGTTCCTCAACCATTAAAATTGGTTCCTTGCTCGCTAAAACGCTGTTTTTTCATTCATTATTAAAATGATTCAACTGGATTATGTTTTACTGCTCTATAATGAATTCGCAATATTTAAATTTCCACTGAAACTAAAACTAGTTCCTCGGTGGCTAAAACTGGTCTTTGGTCGCTAAAACTGGTTCCTCGACCGTTGAAAGTGGTTCCTGTCGGTAAAACTGGTCCTCGGTCGTTGAAACTGGTACCTTGCTCGCTAAAACGCTGATTTTCATATTTTTTTCAAATGATTCAACCGGGTTATGTGTTACTGCTGATCAAATTATTATTTCTGCTCTATAATGAATTCGCAAACTTCAAATTTTCTACTGGAGCCACAAGAATTGATTCTTCGGCCACTATAACTGGTTCCTCGGACACTATAACTGGTTCCTTAGTCACTATAACTGGTTCCTCGGACACTATAACTGGTTCCTTAGCCACTATAACTGGTACCTTGGTCGCTAAAACTGGTTCCTCAACCATTAAAATTGGTTCCTTGCTCGCTAAAACGCTGTTTTTTCATTAATTTTTAAAATGATTTAACTGGATTATGTTTTACTGCTCTATAATGAATTCGCAATATTTAAATTTCCGCTGAAACTAAAACTAGTTCCTCGGTGGCTAAAACTGGTCTTTGGTCGCTAAAACTGGTTCCTTGACCGTTGAAATTTTCCACTGAAACCACAAGAATTGGTTCCTCAGCCAGTATTATTGGTTCCTCAGCCAGTACTATTGGTTCCTAATGCACTATAACTGGCTCCTCAGTCACTCAAACTATCTCAATCCAGTTTTTATCGAATTTTTATACCTCTTCTGGACTTTGTGCTTGTACCTAATTTTCTACAAAATCGGACTAACGTAGCAAACTTGTAATGGTGAATTAGATGTGAAAAGTCAATTAAGAGTGCTTCCAAGACTAATTTGGGTGTTTTGAAAAAGTTCCAAGTTTCCACACCACTATCTATCTTTCCGGGGCCGCTACGATGTCCCGACGTGATTCTCATCGATTTTACTCCGCAGGTATATTAGACGAACACCAAGACCTCGAAGACTTCCTGGCCAGCGTAACCGTTCTGCCTCCCACTCAAAAACTAACTCCGGCAGTAGAACTAACTCCGGAGGAGATCATGGCGTACATAATTCCACCGCCTCCGGCGCAAGGCAGCCAGGAGAATTTGACAATAACCCTTTCCGAGCAAAATCCTGGCGGCGGCGTCGATCGCAGAAGCAGTGGCGAATCCAGCGTCAAGCAGAACGTGATAGAGTACGAGACTTTCGACAGGAAAGGCCCGTTTTCGTGTTGTGCGAAGAGCAAGACTGATAAAAGTTTGAGGTTAGTTAAATTCCAAGTTTCTGTCACTTCTATCGAAACGAGCAATTTTTTTTCTAGGTTAGAAGAGACCATCCAACCCTTGCCCCGCCGCAGCTCCGACGAGAAGCCCCCGGACAGGCCCCCGAAGCTGGGCGCTCAAGAGAGGCAGCGCTCTCACTCTCTCACTTCGCCGCTCCCGAAAATCCACGCGGACTTCCCGCCGCCGCCTAAGCTACCCCCTAGAAGCGACGCCAACCATCAGGCGCCGCCGCATCTATTCCTGCCGCCCAAGAAGCCGCCCTTGCCGCCGGTGCCGTCGCTCGAGATACTCAGACAGAAGAAGAACGTGCAGCAGCTGAAGACCGCCATAGAGCTGAGGACGGCCAGCATCGGCTCGCCGGTCTTCCAAAGGAGCCGCAAGGTCTCCAACGATTTGGAGTCCAACGGGTTGGATGGCCCTGACGGCAGGTTGTGTTCGAAGCACACGACGGCTGTTAGTACTCCAACTTCACCGCATATGGGTGAGTATTCTATCAGTAAGTTCGTTAAAAAAAATAGGTAGGCTCTCGCAGAAAATGTACAAGTTTTCAAAATTCCTCATTATGCCATTCCATTGAAGACAAATCGTTGATATGACCTGTTATTCACGTCAAAATGACGTCATGAAATAAAACATTAACTTTTAGGTCTCATTCCAGTCTAGAATGTCAGTCAAGTCCAGTCTTTATAGAAGAATGACTCATTATATCATCTTATTGACGACAAATCGTTGATATGATCTGTTATTCACGTCAAAATGACGTCATGAAATAAAACATTCACTTTTAGGCCTCATTATATTGCTAGAATTACCCCTGAATGTCAGTCAAGTCCAGTCATAATAGAAGAATTCCTCATTATGCCATCTCATTGAAGACAAATCGTTGATATAACCTGTTATTCACGTCAAAATGATGTCATGAAATAAAACATTCACTTTTAGGCCTCTTTATATTTTTAGAATTACACCTGGATGTCAGTCAAGTCCAGTCTTTATAGAAGAATGACTCATTATGCCATCTCATTGAAGACAAATCGTTGATATAACCTGTTATTCACGTCAAAATAACGTCATGAAATAAAACATTCACTTTTAGGCCTCATTATATTTTTAGAATTACACCTGGATGTCAGTCAAGTCCAGTCTTAATAGAAGAATTCCTTATTATGTCATTTCATTAAAGACAAATCGTGGATATAACCTGTTATTCACGTCAAATGACGTCATGAAATAAAACATTAACTTCTAGGTCTCATTCCAGTCTAGAATGTCAGTCAAGTCCAGTCTTTATATAAGAATGACTCATTATGCCATCTTATTGACGACAAATCGTTGATATGATCTGTTATTCGCGTCAAAATGACGTCATGAAATAAAACATTCACTTTTAGGCCTCATTATATTGCTAGAATTACACCTGAATGTCAGTCAAGTCCAGTCTAATAGAAGAATTCCTCATTATGCCACCTCATTGAAGACAAATCGTTGGTATAACCTGTTATTCACGTCAAAATGACGTCATGAAATAAAACATTCACTTTTAGGCCTCTTTATATTTTTAGAATTACACCTGGATGTCAGTCAAGTCCAGTCTTTATAGAAGAATGACTCATTATGCCATCTCATTGAAGACAAATCGTTGATATAACCTGTTATTCACGTCAAAATAACGTCATGAAATAAAACATTCACTTTTAGGCCTCATTATATTTTTAGAATTACACCTGGATGTCAGTCAAGTTCAGTCTTAATAGAAGAATTTCTCATTATGCCATCTCATTGAAGACAAATCGTTGATATAACCTGTTATTCACGTCAAAATAACGTCATGAAATAAAACATTCACTTTTAGGCCTCATTATATTTTTAGAATTACACCTGGATGTCAGTCAAGTTCAGTCTTAATAGAAGAATTTCTCATTATGTCATTTCATTAAAGACAAATCGTGGATATGACTATGACCTGTTATTCACGTCAAATGACGTCATGAAATAAAACGTTAACTTTTAGGTCTCATTCCAGTCTAGAATGTCAGTCAAGTCCAGTCTTTATATAAGAATGACTCATTATGCCATCTTATTGACGACAAATCGTTGATATGATCTGTTATTCGCGTCAAAATGACGTCATGAAATAAAACATTCACTTTTAGGCCTCTTTATATTTTCAGAATTACACCTGGATGTCAGTCAAGTCCAGTCTTTATAGAAGAATTACTCATTATGCCATCTCATTGAAGACAAATCGTTAATATGACCTGTTATTCACGTCAAAATGACGTCATGAAATGAAACATTCACTGTCAGACCTCATTCCTTTGTACACCTGAATGCATTCAAGTCGAGTCTTTATAGAATAATTCCTTATGCCAATTTATTGAAGACAGATCGTTAATATGCACGTCAAAATAACGTCATTAAATAAAACATTCACTATTAAACCATTTGGCAATGTTTGTCTGTCCGTATTTTCCGTAGGTCTGCCTGCATCAATATGTCAATTCCTGTCCGCAACTACCTATCATGTCTCCTCAGAAACAATCACCACTTCCAAAGATAAGGTACTACCCCTTCTCAAGTTATTCACTTCTTCAGGGCGCGGCGCACATTTGAGATTGGTTCCCGTTCCTCTGGACTCGCCAGACGGCTCCAAACACCCTCAACACCCCAACCACCCGCAGGAATCCAACCCTCCCAGATCGCCCACTCAAAAAACCGCAGCCGAGCTATCGTTTGCCGAGGAGAGGCTGAAACCCCCTCCCCACCCAAAAACGACGCCGCAGTCTAACGGTATCGGTTCGATACGTAACGGCTGTACCTCGAACAGGGAGAATCTTTTGCAGAAGACCGACATGGCCATGACTAATTTGTTGCTGAGGCTGGATCAAGTGGCTGCTCAGTGCACCGCGGCTCAGGTGCACGGAGGAGGGAGGTTCATCAGCGAGGAGAAGTTTCAGGTGGGTGATGATAATCTTAGATTTGCCGGACTTGGTCCTGGTTTTTCTAATTTCACGATGGAATTATTGAAACTATTCAAGTTTAATTTCCACAACAAATTGTAATGTCTGTCGGTTCTCAGTTTTTTGGTCCACTTCAAAATCTCTTCAGCAGCATTATGAGTGCATCAAAAACGTTTTTTACGAGTAAAAAACGTCACACGTTAAAAATTCCAGCTTCTATATTTGTGACGCCATCTTCATGGATGTGTAACATTTTTTGATGAACGCATTACGGTTTTAGATGTATCTGAAACGTTTTTTGACATATGCAAACGCGTAACGTTTTTAGCATGCGCATAAAGTTTTTGGCGTGTGCATAACACGTAATAGTTATTGGCGCATGCCTAATGTTTTTTGGGCATGCCTAACGTTTTTTGGGCATGCCTAACGGGTAATGTTTTTTGGCATGCCTAACGCGTAACGTTTTTTGAGTATGCACAATTCATAACTTTTTTTGTGTATGCACAACTCATAACGTTTTTTGGCGTATGCACAACGCATAACGTTTTTGGCGTATGTACAACGCATAACGTTTTTTGGGCGTATGTATAACATTTATCAGCGAATTAATACTGAATCCTACCGTTTATTGAGGAAGTTTACTTTGAAAATGGCAACGACGAATAAAATTTTTCACATTCACACAGCTCGCCGCCCCTTGACTTGATATATATATACAAAGCGACTGCATTTCATGTTATTCCTAGGTAGCAAAAGAAGAGCTAACTTCCCAGTCGCTCCAACTGGTCACCTCGAGCAAGATGCTGGTGATAGCCATGTCCGACCCCAGCCTACCCGATCTACCGGAAAACCTCGCCATATGCCTGACGATCCTCAGAAGATTGACCGAGCTGTGTCAGGACCTCGCCAACCACACGACCGCCCCCTTGCAGACCAGAAACCTCGTTCAAAAGGTGCACGACGTCATCGGAGCTTTCCGCCACCTCCTGTCCTCGAATATGGACCGCAGCTCGAGGCGGGCCATTGAAGAGCACTTGGCAGCTCAGGCCGAGTGTTTGGCCAACGTTTTGGCGACTCTGCTGCGCAGCCTCAGGGTGTTTTCGCCCTGAGGCCGCCCGGGTTTAGGTAATAACTAGTTTCGTAGATTTTTACCGAGTTTTCGTTAAGTTTTTTCAGGAGTTTTAGGTATCTCGAATGTTTCGATGCGCATGGTTGGATTCAGATTTTTCTCATAAATAAATTGGTGTTGCTCCATTAGAGCAGTATCACCAGCTCTCTCCCTCTTACGTTATAATTTTATTTCGTAATCAAGACTTCATCCTTACAAATGTAGGTGGTCTTGAGTGAAACAATACTGTATCCGTTCATCACTAAAAATGTACTCGAGGTAAGGCACCGTAAACGACAGGACAAACACAACAGTAAATTTATTCCAACGTGGCAAATAAGCAAATTCTCTTGTTCCGAAGAATCTGTCATCTGGCCTGGGTACCAGCGTAGAGAACAAGAAGGCCTGACGAGGGGGTGTAGAATTAATTTCACAATTCACTATATTTTTATATACGGCAGACATTCGCACATAACCTAACCTAACTCCTTCCTATACGACGGTCAGGAGTCGAATACGTCAAAAAATATTTATTTTGGGCACATGAATAAACTTCAGATACTCTACCATATGCAGGGAGAATTACAAAAGACTGATAATCCTCGGACAGCTTCACATAATCAAATACGTTGACTCAAACACGGATCAGAAATATCAGACTGACCCACATCACAAAGCAAAATGCGCCAGGGTGCTCCGGATGTCGCTCTCTTTCTCGCGCGCGCGCCAATCTTAGCGCATTTATTTTTATCATGTTTTTCTATCTCTCTCTCTTGTGACATATCTTGTGTATGGATTACACAACTGTAAGGGTAAGGTGGTGGGGGTAGACCTAGAACCGGAATTTAAGCAATTTTTTGGCGTTACACTTTTCAAAAAGTTTCCACGTTTTCAAAATATTGCAGTTTACCATTAAATAAACCGCAGACGGTGTATTTGTTTGAATCATGGAATAAAAAAAATGTTCAAAGCTGTTGCAATTGTTACCAACCAAATTAAGTAGGCATAACAAATGAAATCTACGAATCAATGACAGATGACCTTTGTTTCGTGACAACTATCTCGCCATCGTTAAATCTATGAATACGTTTTCGAAACATTTGAGTGCGGTTCAAGGCCACCCTGTTTTTTAATATGTTGATTTTCCGAAAAAATCTGAATCCTCTTGCGTTGTTTTTATGTTAGAAATGGTGAAGGGAACATTCTATTAACTCGTAGTTATTGTTATCGATATTATTTTTACGAGATTATTTTGATGAAAATAATAATGTTGAGAATGTTTATACTGAAGGAAACCGAGGGTGATAAAAGGTTTTATCTCGTAGTTATTGCGTAGTTTGAAGATCGTTTTATTTTCGTAGGTCCATACTTGGACACTGGATGTTATATAGGTCAGACGAGTTATAGAATAGTCGATGATGTTTATAGATGCGCCCTCGGGTGGTTGAGCTTGTGTTAAGGCGTTGTGAATTCGCGGGTATGTTTCTCGCGGTTTTAGAACAATTTTGTATCGATAGGCTAAGCGATCGTGAGGACATAGCCGCCTTTCCAAAATTTCGTTGGTTTGGTATGATTTGAGTTTATTCGTATTTGTGTACCTTTTCAAGTTTTCTAGTCATATTTGTTGTTTTGTATTTAAGTTTTAAACAAGATCAAATAAGGCCAGAGAAATCTGAACACTCTTAATAAGACAATGCACCGGCTTTACTACAATTTTATTCGGAGCTGGTTTTAGGAAAACTGTTGAAGCCGCCATTTTAACCATAAAAATTCACTCGCAGCTATTTTGTTATTTCAGATTTTTCTGGCCTACTCGGATGATATGACTTGACCAAATATTAATATATAATAACCATATTGGAGAACAATTCATACAAGTATTTGTGAAATAAGTCTGAAATTGTTGAGGGAATACTCTTTATGTGATATTGTACTTTATCAATTTTTCGTGCTTGGCTCGAGCCGGGCATTATCAAAAATAATATACGAAACAATAATAAGCAGAATATTCGGATCTGTCCAAATAGAGTGGTTGTCAGAAAGTATTAATTCGTAGGCTAGCTAGTCAAAAATCGGTACAATAATCTTATAATTTTTCGAGTTACCTGTATACCAATATAATACGTTGTTTTATGGATTCTTGAGTGTATGAATCAAAGTGGGAAAAGTTCTACTGAACTGGTTTTCATCAGCGACTCTTATACTTTTGACATTTCAGTATGTTGAATATGTATCCCACACCTGATCCCACACCTGACACCAATTTGGAATTTCAATGACAAATCAGTTTCGGGACCATTTTTCTCACTTGTTTGTAAATATTGTTTCATTTCGAATGTTGGTTGATTCATTATTATTATGGAGTTACTTCTATTTGTTGTTATTAATTGATAGTATTTTGAATAATTTCGGAAATGTCGCCACTAGGCGACGCTTGTTGGTTTCTTGGAAAAACTGAGATGTTCATGAAATGAACTTGCAGCAAACTGAAGACTTTCGCTTGTTGATCGTGGGGATTTGTCTGGGAAAGACACATTGCAACTTTAATATAGGGTATTGAGTGGAGAATTAACAAGTGGATTTTGCCTTCAACGATATGATCTCAATATCTTATTTGAACCTCTTTTTACAAGAGTTTTATTCGGCAGCACCGTATAATAGAATAAAATCAATCAATACTAGCTTGTAATCTGCCATAATACCAGTTACCACAACTTGGATTTTGATTTGTATGGTTTGACAGGTCGAGTATATATTTTTAGCGAACTAGCCAAGGATAGCAATATCTTTTCACATCACTAGATTTTTTCATGAAAATATCAGTAACCAATGAAAGTTGAATAATACCAGTGATTATTTTATTATTACACCTACCTAATTGTTTTGACTCTGAAACGTTTTTTTATATACCTGTTTCAAGGTCAGAGTTCATAGTACTCATTAAGTTTTTAAGATTTTTTTACTATTTTCATTGTTTTAACACCCTTATACATGTGTATTATAACATGTATTGATATTCTAACATATCTTATGAATGTATCAAAAACGTAATAAACTGATTATTACTGCAATAGTATTGTTACTTTCCATTTCAGAAGGATGTCATTCTTTTTACCAACACACCACGTTCGGTATATGAGAGTCAACCATCATCAGGTAATAACTTTATGCGAGATATAATATAAATTGCTATCCCACAAACCATAGAAGTATGAAAATACGTGTGCGAGATATCATTTTTGGAAATTTTACTATATATCCCACTCCTGAAATATTTATCCCATACCTGACACCAAACTTACCGCTTTGGATTTAGTTCCTTTCCCACGGGAATTTTATTGATTTTTTCATTTGGTATCCAAAAAAGGTTCTTAAGAGACCCATCGTAGCTTCAACTTATGATTTAATCTCATTATTTTAGCTGATACTTCAAATAGTAGGAGTATCTTCGGTATAGCTGTTGGATAAATCAATACAAACCTTATAATTGTATTGATTAGTATATCCCTAGTTTTTCTTGGTGAATCATAGTTGGAATGAAAAACAAAAAACTTTCCATTATTTTTCAAAATCAAGACAGTAGCGTTTAGGTAACAAAATGATGTATTTTTTGTTTTTCAGTATATTATTTATTGACCATTCAACAATACAGATATGTACATTAAGATAAGTCAATGGGAAAATAAATTAGTAGAAACGATACAAATATGAAAGACCTGTGTATATACACGCCTGTATATACGACATATATACAAGCGCATAGAAACTATTATGTAGTAAGCGAAATTAAAACTATTAAATTTACGTGTAAGACGAAAACAATGTATCGAAAAAACTCACGAAGACATTTACTATTGCTGAAAAAGGCATGTTCAACTAGGCAACTGCGCACCTTGTTTGATTTGAACTTTAGGATCGCGAATTGGGTGTGCTGGTACTGTTATTCATTATATACAACGAGGAAAATATAAAATTGGTGTTGGATACCGTAGAAAGTATTTCAAATAGCACAGTTAGGCTTCATAACTGACTAAAGTAAACCGGGAAAAATTCACTCGATGGAATGATAAGGTTAAGTACTAAGCGAGAGGAAGATACAGAAACGCCCCTAGTCGTCCTAAAAACCTGCCATAAATAAGCCGCAAACAACGAAACTGCTAGGAGTGACGATGAACATCGATAGTAGAGGAAGAAAAGTGATTCGAATTCAAAGTCTAGCAGTTGTCCACATAAAGCGTTGAAATCTGTCTGACAGAGCCCCCTACGCGTCTAAATAGAACTGATAAACAAACAACATGAAAAACGAAATCAACAAACAACAACGGAACGAAATAAAATATTGCAAACACCCTAGTTTAGGCATATTTCCAAACGAACGTGGCCGGCAGTGGACCTAAGACAACACCCTGTGGAACCCCATACAGTGCACTCACACAACTGGCTATCGGTAATTTTGATTGCACGGCAGTTCCAATGTAATCCTCGAATCGTGGATTAATTTGTTAGACATCCAATACAAAACTAATACTAAATATACTACAATAAGAGGGTTCGGTATTTTTGATTTTCAATGATTTTTTGACTGAAAATAATCACTTAGTTGCTTTTTGTACTACCTCAAAAACGTCACACTGAGCTCCTACACACGTTGCAAAAAACTTCGAACTGTTCAGGAACACGGTTCAAAGCACTAGATAATAAATTTAAACACCTCATAAAAAAATTGTATAGTTTTCTCTAGTAAATTTATGCTGCATTTTTTTAAATCACAATTGACCTGCGAAACGTTCATCATTAATAAACCATTCAAAAAAACTGGCAGTGCAATATAATTTTTATAATTTTGTATAAAAAACTTGCGAGTCGCAAAAAGATGAGCAAATTTTAGTAGAAATACAAAGTAGGCTGAGGCTGGCACCCTCTTAAATCGATAAATTTGATTTTTCTAGCGTGGAATGGTCAGTACGCCTGCTAGTTATTTTGAATGTCTTTGATAAAAATTCATTCAAATACCACTCGGAAAACATAAAAACGTCCAGAACTATTTTTGCGGCAATTGTAAAATATTGTAAATTATTTGCTGAAAGATTGTAGTTCCTCAGTTTTCCAGTTAGAGGAATCTAGTTAGTGGATAATTCATTGGAATCCAAAAATTTTGATTTTATCCGATATACATGGGGTTGGATTTTGGAAATATAATTTTCAATCGACTTTTTCGTTTATTTGTAGTAATCAAGGGGGGAAATCGTGAGATTTTGCAATGAATTATTCCAAAAACTCGATCTCCAAAACTAGCTGAACAATTTTGTTGTTTCCGTAAAAAAATGTTAGCAAAACAGCCGAAAACAAATTGCCACGATATATTGCCAGGTACTTTGACGTAAAACCAAAAGGGCCAACATCTTTTGATACACTCGTTAATATCAACTACAAAATCAACTCTAACGTTGGCAAAACCACTTACAAAAATTCTTCCGTCACTGCAGAGTTGAGAACTATCTCTTAATCTGCGTTCACATTTTTGTCGCCATATCACCCAATATGGATACCGACGGGTGTGGAAAAACTACTTCACATATATTAACAGTGCTTTGCAAAATTACAACTGATGGGCGAAAACTTTCACAACTCGATAACAAAACAACAAATGAGCGCTTCCACAGCACCAAGAAAATCAACAAAATAACACATTGACCACTAATTGCATAATATATAATATAAAGACCAACAAAAAGCGGGCCTAGCATGCAGCCTCGTGGAACTACATCACCATTCACAAAGAAACATCATTTCGAAGGCTATCGGAAGTTTTATGGTAGCGAATTGAGGGCAAAATCGCGCTACGTGAATTGGGGAGTAATGTTTTGGTCCTACGAGCCGGATACCGAAATAAATACTGAATAGCGAACGGTTAACGGTAACTTTTGCATCAATCGCTTCGGGAAAAAACGTTTATGGAAGGTTTAGGCGTGTCCTAACGCTTGAATACCGCCAAACAGTTCTAAAATGGCTGGAACGGATATAGTTTCTTTATTTTGGCGCTAGGCTAGTTTTACGTGGCGGACCAAAACGCTATTTTCCGAAGCAGTAAATAACAAAAAAAAATTATTTGTAGCAGGTTTTCTGCTGTTATTTCGTTTGTTGAAAATCAACATTTTCCGAACAATTGGATTACTGATTCATAATAATAAACAATGAAAAAAGTGTATAAACATCGGAAGCCTCATCCGGCCCAGTTTTTTTTTTCAGGATTGACAGATGCGGCTCCACCAAAAAAAAAGAAAAGCGATCTGAACCGAAATTAAAAATTCTTTCGACGATATCGCCCGAGCCGAGTAGTACCGTCGCGCACATCTTAAAAATAAGTTTCCATTAACATTACCGTTACTATGGTTATTAATAGAAAATAAATGACATCCAATCTATCATTACTGGCAACTAATGGCACCTGACACGAAAATTATTCATCTCTGTAAGCGTTGCGATCGGTGATTTTTTTTGCGTTTTTTTCTTTGAAAATATAAAAGTGGTATTTGTGTGAGGAAGGCAAACGTTTCTATAATCATTCGCTAGTGTTGAAGTAGTCAGCTGCGTTGCCTCTGCAAATGGGACACGTTCTGTTCGCCTGAAAAACGAACAAAATTATGGTATACTGCTGTAAGCTTGGTGAAACGCGAAACACCCCAAAAACTCTACCAAAAATGCAAAATAAGTACTTAAAAGAAGGTTAAAATATTTTGAGAAGCGTAAAATATTTGAATCATTCTATAATACTTGAAAAACAAAAATTGTATTTTCTCGTATATTACTCGTAGATGACTGCCGCAGTTGCAGTCGAAACGTTTGGAGATTTAAACCAAAGAAGACCACGGCAAAACCCGGAAGCCAACCAAAACAATTGTATTTCTGTCCAAGAATGAAATATTTTAATGTACTTAGAGCTTATGAATAATAGTACTGTAGGGGTAAAATTCTCAAAATACAAAATACTGTGCTCCCTCGAACACATGAATTACTGTCCAAGAATGAAGTACTTTAATTGTATTGAGGTGTAAACCTGTGGTTAGTATGTGGGGTTGTGTAAAAAATACCCAAATACAAAATATTGCGCTCTCTCGGACACTTGTATTACTTTCCAAGAATGAAGTACTTTAATGTACTCCAAGCATATGCATAAATATACTTTGGGTGTAAATCTGTACTTAGTATGTGAAGTACTGCAAAAAAAAATCTCAAAATACAAAATATTGTGCTCTCTTGAACAATTGTATTCATGTCCAAGAATGAAGTACTTTAATGTACTTAAAGCTTGTTAAGAATTGTACTTTAGGGGTAAACCTGTGCTAATGTGTGGAGTACTGCAAAAAAATACTCAAAATACAAAATATTGTGCTCTCTTAAACAATTGTATTCATGTCCAAGAATGAAGTAATTTAATGTACTTAAAGCTTGTGAAGAATTGTACTTTAGGGGTAAACCTGTGCTAAGTATGTGAAGTACTGCAAAAAAATACTCAAAATACAAAATATTGTGCTCTCTTGAACAATTGTATTCATGTTCAAGAATGAAGTACTTTAAGTACTTAAAGCTTGTGAAGAATTGTACTTTAGGGGTAAACCTGTGCTAATGTGTGGAGTACTGCAAAAAAATACTCAAAATACAAAATATTGTGCTCTCTTAAACAATTGTATTCATGTCCAAGAATAAAGTAC
Source organism: Chrysolina americana (assembly GCA_958502065.1). Lineage (NCBI taxonomy): Eukaryota > Metazoa > Arthropoda > Insecta > Coleoptera > Chrysomelidae > Chrysolina > Chrysolina americana. The sequence goes on from OY293414.1 coordinate 88,946,775, forward strand.
TTTAATGTACTTAAAGCTTGTTAAGAATTGTACTTTAGGGGTAAACCTGTGCTAATGTGTGGAGTACTGCAAAAAAATACTCAAAATACAAAATATTGTGCTCTCTTAAACAATTGTATTCATGTCCAAGAATGAAGTACTTTAATGTACTTAAAGCATGTGAAGAATTGTACTTTAGGGGTAAACCTGTGCTAAGTATGTGGAGTACTGTAAAAAAATTCTCAAAATACAAAATATTGTGCTCTCTTGAACTATTGTATTCATGTTCAAGAATGAAGTACTTTAAGTACTTAGAGCTTGTTAAGAATTGTACTTTAGGGGTAAACCTGTGCTAATGTGTGGAGTACTGCAAAAAAAATACTCAAAATACAAAATATTGTGCTCTCTTAAACAATTGTATTCATGTCCAAGAATAAAGTACTTTAATGTACTTAAAGCTTGTTAAGAATTGTACTTTAGGGGTAAACCTGTGCTAATGTGTGGAGTACTGCAAAAAAATACTCAAAATACAAAATATTGTGCTCTCTTAAACAATTGTATTCATGTCCAAGAATGAAGTACTTTAATGTACTTAAAGCATGTGAAGAATTGTACTTTAGGGGTAAACCTGTGCTAAGTATGTGGAGTACTGTAAAAAAATTCTCAAAATACAAAATATTGTGCTCTCTTGAACTATTGTATTCATGTTCAAGAATGAAGTACTTCAAGTACTTAGAGCTTGTTAAGAATTGTACTTTAGGGGTAAACCTGTGCTAATGTGTGGAGTACTGCAAAAAAATACTCAAAATACAAAATATTGTGCTCTCTTAAACAATTGTATTCATGTCCAAGAATAAAGTACTTTAATGTACTTAAAGCTTGTTAAGAATTGTACTTTAGGGGTAAACCTGTGCTAATGTGTGGAGTACTGCAAAAAAATACTCAAAATACAAAATATTGTGCTCTCTTAAACAATTGTATTCATGTCCAAGAATAAAGTACTTTAATGTACTTAAAGCTTGTTAAGAATTGTACTTTAGGGGTAAACCTGTGCTAATGTGTGGAGTACTGCAAAAAAATACTCAAAATACAAAATATTGTGCTCTCTTAAACAATTGTATTCATGTCCAAGAATGAAGTACTTTAATGTACTTAAAGCATGTGAAGAATTGTACTTTAGGGGTAAACCTGTGCTAAGTATGTGGAGTACTGTAAAAAAATTCTCAAAATACAAAATATTGTGCTCTCTTGAACTATTGTATTCATGTTCAAGAATGAAGTACTTTAAGTACTTAGAGCTTGTTAAGAATTGTACTTTAGGGGTAAACCTGTGCTAATGTGTGGAGTACTGCAAAAAAATACTCAAAATACAAAATATTGTGCTCTCTTAAACAATTGTATTCATGTCCAAGAATAAAGTACTTTAATGTACTTAAAGCTTGTTAAGAATTGTACTTTAGGGGTAAACCTGTGCTAATGTGTGGAGTACTGCAAAAAAATACTCAAAATACAAAATATTGTGCTCTCTTAAACAATTGTATTCATGTCCAAGAATGAAGTACTTTAATGTACTTAAAGCATGTGAAGAATTGTACTTTAGGGGTAAACCTGTGCTAAGTATGTGGAGTACTGTAAAAAAATTCTCAAAATACAAAATATTGTGCTCTCTTGAACTATTGTATTCATGTTCAAGAATGAAGTACTTCAAGTACTTAGAGCTTGTTAAGAATTGTACTTTAGGGGTAAACCTGTGCTAATGTGTGGAGTACTGCAAAAAAATACTCAAAATACAAAATATTGTGCTCTCTTAAACAATTGTATTCATGTCCAAGAATAAAGTACTTTAATGTACTTAAAGCTTGTTAAGAATTGTACTTTAGGGGTAAACCTGTGCTAATGTGTGGAGTACTGCAAAAAAATACTCAAAATACAAAATATTGTGCTCTCTTAAACAATTGTATTCATGTCCAAGAATGAAGTACTTTAATGTACTTAAAGCATGTGAAGAATTGTACTTTAGGGGTAAACCTGTGCTAAGTATGTGGAGTACTGTAAAAAAATTCTCAAAATACAAAATATTGTGCTCTCTTGAACAATTGTATTCATGTTCAAGAATGAAGTACTTTAAGTACTTAAAGCTTGTTAAGAATTGTACTTTAGGGGTAAATCTGTGCTAATGAGTGGAGTACTGCAAAAAAATACTCAAAATACAAAATATTGTGCTCTCTTGAACAATTGTATTCATGTCCAAGAATGAAGTACTTTAATGTACTTAAAGCTTGTGAAGAATTGTACTTTAGGGGTAAACCTGTGCTAATGAGTGGAGTACTGCAAAAAAATACTCAAATTACAAAATATTGTGCTCTCTTAAACAATTGTATTCATGTCCAAGAATGAAGTACTTCAATGTACTTAAAGCTTGTGAAGAATTGTACTTTAGGGGTAAACCTGTGCTAAGTATGTGAAGTACTGTAAAAAAATTCTCAAAATACAAAATATTGTGCTCTCTCGAACAATTGTATTACTGTCCAAGAATGAAGTACTTTAATGTACTTAAAGCTTGTTAAGAATTGTACTTTAGGGGTAAATCTGTGCTAATGAGTGGAGTACTGCAAAAAAATACTCAAATTACAAAATATTGTGCTCTCTTAAACAATTGTATTCATGTCCAAGAATGAAGTAATTTAATGTACTTAAAGCTTGTGAAGAATTGTACTTTAGGGGTAAACCTGTGCTAAGTATGTGAAGTACTGTAAAAAAATTCTCAAAATACAAAATATTGTGCTCTCTCGAACAATTGTATTACTGTCCAAGAATGAAGTACTTTAATGTACTTAAAGCTTGTTAAGAATTGTACTTTAGGGGTAAATCTGTGCTAATGAGTGGAGTACTGCAAAAAAATACTCAAATTACAAAATATTGTGCTCTCTTAAACAATTGTATTCATGTCCAAGAATGAAGTACTTCAATGTACTTAAAGCTTGTGAAGAATTGTACTTTAGGGGTAAACCTGTGCTAAGTATGTGAAGTACTGTAAAAAAATTCTCAAAATACAAAATATTGTGCTCTCTCGAACAATTGTATTACTGTCCAAGAATGAAGTACTTTAATGTACTTAAAGCTTGTTAAGAATTGTACTTTAGGGGTAAATCTGTGCTAATGAGTGGAGTACTGCAAAAAAATACTCAAATTACAAAATATTGTGCTCTCTTAAACAATTGTATTCATGTCCAAGAATGAAGTAATTTAATGTACTTAAAGCTTGTGAAGAATTGTACTTTAGGGGTAAACCTGTGCTAAGTATGTGAAGTACTGTAAAAAAATTCTCAAAATACAAAATATTGTGCTCTCTCGAACAATTGTATTACTGTCCAAGAATGAAGTACTTTAATGTACTTAAAGCTTGTTAAGAATTGTACTTTAGGGGTAAATCTGTGCTAATGAGTGGAGTACTGCAAAAAAATACTCAAATTACAAAATATTGTGCTCTCTTAAACAATTGTATTCATGTCCAAGAATGAAGTAATTTAATGTACTTAAAGCTTGTGAAGAATTGTACTTTAGGGGTAAACCTGTGCTAAGTATGTGAAGTACTGTAAAAAAATTCTCAAAATACAAAATATTGTGCTCTCTCGAACAATTGTATTACTGTCCAAGAATGAAGTACTTTAATGTACTTAAAGCTTGTTAAGAATTGTACTTTAGGGGTAAATCTGTGCTAATGAGTGGAGTACTGCAAAAAAATACTCAAAATACAAAATATTGTGCTCTCTTAAACAATTGTATTCATGTCCAAGAATGAAGTACTTTAATGTACTTAGAGCTTGTGAAGAATTGTACTTTAGGGGTAAACCTGTGCTAAGTATGTGAAGTACTGTAAAAAAATTCTCAAAATACAAAATATTGTGCTCTCGGACACTTGTATTAATGTCCAAGAATGAAGTACTTCAATGTACTTGAAGCATATGAATAATTGTACTCTAGGTGTAAACCTATACTTAGTAAGTGAATTAGTGTAAAATACTTATATTAATTACTCTGCTTTATAATACATGAATAATAATAGTTGTACTTCCTTAGTGCAGTATACTGTTAAATGTTAGAAATATGAGAAGTACTTTGAACTACTTAAAGTATTGTAAAATGCTCAAGGTAGTTACTCTGTAGTTCATGAAATACTTGAAAAACTGCGAAATTTTTTTATTTAATTCAAAACAAAGAAAGTAATTTACATATTTCAGGCGTTCAAAAAGTATTTGTATCAATTTTCATCAATCAAAATGGCGTAAAATACTTAATAGTTGAAATACAAGCAGTAAAAGTGTTCGAAAGCACTTGAAAAGTTGTAGAACTGTTGCAGTTGAGTTTTAGTGAGATTTTGTAACAGTCCAACATTATTCAAGTACAGTTTTCATTTCAGAAATACTTTATAGACGCGGAAATAGGTACTACATAATTCTTGAAATGTACTTCATTTGTATATGAATACAAGATCCTAGTACTTTAATTGTATCTACAGATCATAGATCAGTTGTAGCTGTTGGAAGGTAAAAACTTGCGGTACGAAAATGTTGGTAAAGAAGTAAAACAAGAAATAATTTGAGCATGAAGACATAATGAGCAACAAATGAAACTCACCCTCAGCCACTTGTCGATGCACTTGGCGTGGAACTCGTGCGAGCACGGCAGCACTCTGAGCATCTGCCTGGCCTCGAAGTCGCACATGCAGACGACGCAGGAGGTCTGATCGCCCTGGTGCGTCTCCGAGTCGTACTTGTAGCTGACGAGCTGCTCGATCTCGAGCTTGCTCAGCCCGCGCGGGATCACCTCGCCGAGCTGTTCGGCCAAGTTGAGGAGCGCCTCGTAGTTTTCAGTCTCCGTCGAATCGGAGCTGCTCTGGCTGTAGGGCGACATCGGAGAGTTGGAGATCATGGTGCTGCGTGTGGAGATACGATTCAAGTATTTTCGGAAAATATCGCACGGAAACGGTTGCAGAAACAATGTACAAAGGTGTAGGGCCATCAAGATTCAGATCTGACCAAATATATCAGAATTTTGACTGCCTGTTTCAAATTTCTGATTTCAATATATGAGTCTCGGTTCTAATTCAAATTTCAAGTAGGAATTCTGCGATTTCAAATCTGATTTTTGCAATTTTAAATTGGGAAATCTAAAAGTTAAAATTTTGTGAGTTCAAGCCGGAAATCTTATAATTGAAGTCGGAAATCTGAGAATTCGAGTTGGAAATCTGAGAATTCGAGTTGGAAATCTGAGAATTCAAGCCGTAAGTATTCATGAGATTTTATGTTCTGATATTTAAAGTTAGAATTCTGAGATTTCGAGTGATAATTCCAAGATTTCAAATAAGAACTCCGAGATTTCAAGTGAGAATTCCGAGAATTCAAATGAAAATTACGAGATTTCAAGTGATAATTCCGAGACTTCAAGTGATAAATGATTTTAAGATTTCTATTTGGAATACTGAGATTCAAAGTAGATATTATGACATTTCAAGTAAAAATTCTGACATTTCAAGTGGGAATTCCGAGACGTCAAGTGATAATTCCGAGATTTCAAGTTATAACTGCAAGATTTCAAATGATAATTCCTAGATTTCGAGTGATAACTCCGAGATTTGAAGTGATAATTCCAAGATTTCAAGTAAAAATTCTGAGATTTCAAGTTGAAATTATATTTCAAATGGTCCGAAATCAAAAGTGGGAATTCCGCGATGTCGATTATGAATTTCGAGTAAATCTGAGACTTCACGTAGGCATTCTGATATTTCAAGTCAGAATTATGAGATTTTAAGTGAGATATCCGAGATTTCAAGTAGGAATTCTGAGATTTCAAGCCAATTCAGAGATTTAAAGTGAGAATTCCAAAATATGAAGTAAGAATAGATTTCAAGTGAAATTTCCTAAAATTCTGAAATTTTAAGTGAGAATTCCTAGATTTCAAGTAAGAATTCCGAGATTTCAAGTAAAATTCCGAGGAATCATATATCAAATGGCAAGTCTTGAGTAAACGTAGGAACTCCGCGATCTCGATTCGAAATTGCGAGTTGTAAGTAATTATCAGATTTCAAGTAGGCATTCTGATATATTAAGTCGAATTTGCAAGATTTCAAGTGAACATTTCGAGACAGCAAGTAATAAATCCGAGATTTCAAGTGAAAATTCCGAGAATTAACGTGAGAATTGCGAGATTTCAAGTGATAATTCCGAGACTTGGAGTGAAAGTAGATATTATGACATTTCAAGTAAAAATTCTGACATTTTAAGTGGGAATTCCGAGACGTCTAGTGATAATTCCGAGATTTCAAGTTATAATTGCAAGATTTCAAATGATAATTTCTAGATTTTGAGTGATAATTCCAAGATTTAACGTGATAATTTCAAAGATTTCAAGTGAAAATTCTGAGATTTCAAGTTGAAATTATATTTCAAATGGTCCGAAATCAAAAGTGGGAATTCCGCGATGTCGATTATGAATTACGAGTAAATCTGAGACTTCAAGTAGGCATTCTGATATTTCAAGTCAGAATTATGAGATTTTAAGTGAGATATCCGAGATTTCAAGTAGGAATTCTGAGATTTTAAGTCAATTCAAAGATTGAAAGTGAGAATTCCAAGATATGAAGTAAGAATTCCGAGATTTCAAGTGAAATTTACTAAAATTCTGAAATTTTAAATGAGAATTCCTAGATTTCAAGTAAGAATTCCGAGATTTCAAGTGAAAATTCCGAGGTTTCAAGTGAATGTAGAGATTCAAAGACGTGAGAATTCCGAGATGAATAATTTCAAGTTGGAATCATATATCAAATGGCAAGTCTTGAGTAAACGTAGGAACTCCGCGATTTCGATTCGAAATTGCGAGTTGTAAGTAATTATCAGATTTCAAGTAGGCATTCTGATATATTAAGTCGAAATTCCAAGATTTCAAGTGAAAATTTCGAGGCAAGTAATAAATTCGAGATTTCAAGTGAAAATTCCGAGAATTAACGTGAGAATTGCGAGATTTCAAGTTGGAATTATATTTCAAATGGCAAGTCTGAGATTGAAAGTAGAAATTCCGCTATTTTGATTCGGATTTTCAAGATGACCAGTCGGAATTCGGAGATATCGACCAGTAAGCTAATTTGAGATATCCGTTTGAAATTCTGAGATTTCAAGTACACTATGACATTTCAGGTAAACATGACATTTCAAGTCAGAGTTATGACATTTCAAGTGGAAATTTCGAGATTTCAAGTGATATTTCCGAGATTTCAAGTGATTATTCCGAGATTTCAAGTGAGAAATCCGAGATTGCAAGTGAAAATTTCCAGAAATCTGAAATTTCAAGTGAATTAAGGGTTTTAAAGTGGTAATTATAAAATTTGAAGTGAGAATCCCAAGAATTTAAGTGAAAATTCTATAATTTTAAGTTGAAATCATATTTCAAGTGGCAAGTATGAGATTATACGTAGGAATTCCGCAATTTACTTTCGAAATATCGAGTTGTAAGTAATTCTGAGATTTTGAGTAGGTATTCTGATATTTCAAGTCAATTCTGAAATGTCAAGTGAAAATTCCGAGATTTCAAGTGAGAATTCCGAGATTTCTAGTGATAATTATGAGATTTCAAGTGAGATTTTCAAAATTTGAAGTGAGAATTTCGAGAATTTTCGTGAAAATTTCATAATTTTAAGTTGATTTCACATATCAAGTGGCAAGTCTGAGATTATACGTAGGAATTCTGCAATTTCGATTCGAAATATCAAGTTGTAAGTAATTCTGCGATTTTGAGGAGGCACTCTAATATTTCAAGTTAGAATTCTGAAATGTCAAGTGAAAATTCCGAGATTTCAAGAGAGAATTCCGAGAGTTCAAGTGAGAATCCCGAGATTTCAAGTGAGAATTCTGAGATTTCAAGTTGGAACTATGATATGTCTAGTTGGAAATATATTCCCAGTTGGAATTATGATATTTCAAATGGTAAGTCTGAAATTTAAAGTAAGAATTACGCTATTTTCATTCGGGATTTCGAGCTGTAAGTAATTCTGAGACTTCAGTAGGCATTCTAATTTTTCGAGTCAGGATTCTGAGCTTTCAAGTTGGATTGATATTTCAAATGGCAAATCTGAGATTAAGATCAGGAATTCCGCGATGTTGATTCGGAATTTCGAGTCGGAATCAGCCAATTCTGAGTCATTGAAATCATGGTCCTAAAATCCCAAGACAAACTATTCAAAGTCTGGCTTCTAAGCGAAAGGCGATGCTCGACCTGATATAACCAAAAAAAAACTCACAAGAAATGTAACAGGAGCCCAGCAGGGGCCGCGATGAGCGGGGAGTTGTGGTGCCAGCGTGTCCTCGGCGGGGCCAGACGGGCGTTCCTGTGCTGACGAGAGCGAGCCGCGTGCAGCAGCTCCAGCGCGTTCGGCTCCGTCGACAGGAAGAGCGACGTCGGCGAAGACATCTGAATGGGCGGCACGTGCAGCGAGGGGGCGACGTGCAGGGCGGAGTGCGCGTGAGCGTGATGGTGATCGCTGAGCAAGTCCAAGTCGAAAGTGTCGGGTCTCTGTAAAAAAAAAATTGTTTGGGCTACATATTCAACAGTTAAATCGTTACTTTTCAATATGACACAAATCAAATGCTTCAATACTTCAAAATACTTGATCATCTCACGATCATCACGATTAGAAACATTGCAGAAGGCAATAATGCGAGTGGTAATACCCGTCGTGGTATTAGCCAAGGGATACAGGTATTTGTCATAACAGCCTACACGAAATTAAATCTGCGCTTTGCGTTCAGATGTCTGAGTAATGAAACAGGTGGATTTTTTGTTGCAAAACACCTCTGAACAAAGGAAGAAATATCTTTCCCTACAACCCACCACAAAATTCCAAAACGCCTCTGAAGAAGGGCTGAAAAGTCTCCCCCTACAGCCCATTACAAAAATTTTATAAAACACCTCAGAACAAGAGCTAAAATGTCTTTCCTTTATAGCCCTCCACGAAAACTATGAAAAATACCTCAGAACAAAGGCTAAAATCTCTATCCCTTCAGCTCCCTACAAAAATTCTGTAAAACACCTCCGAAAAAGGGCTAAAATCACTCTCCTTTACAGCCCTCCAAAGAAATTCTGAAAAATACTTCTGAGCAAATGCTGAAATCTCTCCCCTACAATCCCACTCGAAAATTCTGAAAAACAACTCCGAACAATGGCTAAAATGTCTTCCCCTACAGACCCCTATTGAAATCTCGAAAAACACCTCCGAACAAGAGCTAAAATCTCTCTCCCCACAGCCCCCGACGAAAATTCTGTAAAACACCTCCGAAAAAGGGCTAAAATCTCTCTCCCTTACAGACCTCCACGGAAATTCAGAAAAATACCTTTAAACAAAGGCTAAAATCTCTCCCCCTACAATACCCTTCGAAAATTCTGAAAAACACCTCCGAACAAGAGCTAAAATGTCTCCCCCTATAGCCTCCAATTAAAATTTTGAAAAACACCCCCGAACAAGGGCTAAAATCTCTCTCCCTACAGCCCCCAACGAAAATTTTGTAAAACACCTCCGAACAAGGGCTAAAATCCCTCTCCCTTATAGACCTCCACGAAAATTCTAAAAAATACCTCTGAACAAAGGCTAAAATTTCTCCTACAGTCCCCTATATAAATTTCGAAAACCACCTCCGAACAAGAGCTAAAATCCCTCTTCCTTACAGCCCTCCACGGAAAGTCGGAAATATACCTCTAAACGAAGGCTAAAATCTTTTCCCCTACAATACCCTTCCAAAATTCTGAACAACACCTCCGAACAAGGGTTAAAATGTCTCCCCCTACAGTCCCCTATTGAACTCTCGAAAAACACCTCCGAACAAGAGCTGAAATCTCTCTCCCCACAGCCCCCGACGAAAATTCTGTAAAAAACCTCCGAATAAGGGCTAAAACCCCTCTCCCTACAGCCTCCAACAAAAATTTTGTGAAATACCTCCGAACAAGGGCTAAAATCCCTCTCCCTCACAGACCTCCACGAAAATTCTGAAAAATACCTCTGAACAAAGGCTAAAATCTCTCCCACTACAGCCACCTATTGAAATTTCGAAAACCACCTCCGAACAAGAGCTAAAACCCCTCTTCCTTACAGCCCTCCACGGAAATTTGGAAATATACCTCTAACAAAGGCTAAAATCTCTCCCCCTACAATACCCTTCGAAAATTCTGAAAAACACCTCCGAACAAGGGCTAAAATGTCTCCCCCTACAGCCCCCTATTGAAATCTCGAAAAACACCTGCGAACAAGAGCTAAAATCTCTCTCCCCACAGCCCCCGACGAAAATTCTGTAAAAAACCTCCGAATAAGGGCTAAAATCCTCTCCCTACAGCCCCAACGAAAATTTTGTAAAATACCTCCAAACAAGGGCTAAAATCCCTCTCCCTTACAGCCCTCCACGGAAATTTGGAAATATACCTCTAACAAAGGCTAAAATCTCTCCCCCTACAATACCCTTCGAAAATTCTGAAAAACACCTCCGAACAAGGGCTAAAATGTCTCCCCCTACAGCCCCCTATTGAAATCTCGAAAAACACCTGCGAACAAGAGCTAAAATCTCTCTCCCCACAGCCCCCGACGAAAATTCTGTAAAAAACCTCCGAATAAGGGCTAAAATCCCTCTCCCTACAGCCCCCAACGAAAATTTTGTAAAATACCTCCAAACAAGGGCTAAAATCCCTCTCCCTTACAGCCCTCCACGGAAATTTGGAAATATACCTCTAAGAAAGGCTAAAATCTCTCCCCCTACAATACCCTTCGAAAATTCTGAAAAACACCTCCGAACAAGGGCTAAAATGTCTCCCCCTACAGCCCCCTATTGAACTCTCGAAAAACACCTCCGAACAAGAGCTAAAATCTCTCTCCCCACAGCCCCCGACGAAAATTCTGTAAAAAACCTCCGAATAAGGGCTAAAACCCCTCTCCCTACAGCCCCCAACAAAAATTTTGTGAAATACCTCCAAACAAGGGCTAAAATCCCTCTCCCTCACAGACCTCCACGAAAATTCTGAAAAATACCTCTGAACAAAGGCTAAAATCTCTCCCACTACAGCCACCTATTGAAATTTCGAAAACCACCTCCGAACAAGAGCTAAAACCCCTCTCCCTTACAGCCCTCCACGGAAATTTGGAAATATACCTCTAACAAAGGCTAAAATCTCCCCCCACAATACCCTTCGAATATTTTTAAAAACCTCCGAACTAGGGCTAAAATCCCCCCCTACAGCCCCCTTAATTCTCCCTCCCCTCGAAAATAGAAAAAAACGGGACAGTTACAATTGGAAAAAAGGGGTTTCAAGACAGTCGGAAGTGAAAAAAACGGGGTTTTAAGACAGTAGAAAGTGGAAAAAAAAGGTTTTGAGACAGTTGCAGGTGGAAAAGACGGGGTTTAAGACAGTCAGGAGTGGAAAAGAAAGGGGTTTTAAGACAGTGGAACCTGAAAAAAACGGGAAACTTTGCGAGAAAAAAAAAAAAATGCAAAATAAAAAAAATACTCACCTGTTGTGGGATCCGTTGATGAGCGTAATGTTGAGCGGGCACCGGCAGGGCGCTGGCGGCGGGCGGTCCGAAAGGTCCGAAACTTTGGTGCGGCGGCGGAAGACATCCAGGCGGTGGCAAACAGCCGGGCGGCGGAAACTGGGGGGGAACGAGAGGCGGGCCGGTGTACACGTTGTGCAGGTGGCAGTTGTGCATGTGGGGCGGCGCGCTAGGCGGCACCGTGCACAGCGAAATGTGCGGCGAGGTTGTGTAGCTCCAGACGGTCTCGTGGTTCATCGGGATGGTCACTGGTACCTGCAACATAAGGTACGACGTTTTTTGTGGCGTTCGGAGGTATGAGAGGACTCAAACAGGATGGGATGCTGTTTATTGTCCCAGTCTCTGAACAAAACTTATATCCAAAACACCAAAACTTAAAAAACCAGAGGAAACTGGCGGCCCACGTCGGGCGCCAGTTTTATGTAACGAAATTACAAGCCCCACGTTGGGCGCCAGTATTATGTAACGCTGTTATTATATTATTATTTTTTCCACTGTTGTAGATAAGCTTTGTTTAATTAAACGTAGGGTCTACGTTAAATCATTTTTTTATGTGTAACCCTGTTACATGAAACTGGCGCCCCACGTTGGAAGCCAGTTTCATGTAACGGGGTTACACGTCCCACGTTGGGCGCCAGTTTTATGTAACGGGGTTACATAATCATATCATTCTTCGGTTCGACTCACCTGCATCGGAGGATGCGAAGCCGAAGGGGGATGCTGAGCGTGATGCTGGGCATGATGTTGGGCATGGTGTTGGGCGTGATGCTGCGAGTGTAGCTGCGAATGGTGCTGGACGTGCTGCCGGGGCGAGCGCCGAGGCGGCGACGGCGGCTGCGCGTTCATGTCGATGTGATGACCGGAGCGCGACAGACGCCTGCGCTTACAAGACGGACTCTCGCTCTTGATGTATTCCTCGCTGGGCGGTTGTCGGTAGAAAGTCGGCGAGTGCTGCTGGAAGTGCACCGGGCTGACCCTCACGTCTGGAAAGATCAACAAACAGTTCACTCATCATTCATACATAAGTAAAACAAAAATTAATCACAAACAAAAAAAAAACAGCATAGATGTCTGTGATAGCTTCATCCTCTCACCTATGCCGTGCCTCCTTCTGCTGTGCGAAAAGTCCATCATGGCCCTCTGGTGCAACCCTTCGGTGGGCGGGGTGTACGAGGCGCTGTTGTTGATGATGCCGCTGGCGTTGTCGCAGATGTTGATGTGCAACGGCGGCGAAATGTGGCGGCGGTCCACCAAGCTGGGCATGTGTCGGCGATCGCTCGCCGCGTTGTGGTAGCTCTGACTGGGGGTGTGCCTGCGTTCCGGAGGGTTGGCCAACGGAACTATCCTGCGATTTTGGTGTTGGTGCCCTGAAAGTTTCGTAGATTTTCGAGGAATTGAGAAGACGAGTGGTGGGTGTCACTACGTAGTGGGGAGAGTGCTGGACAAGTGTTTCCATGGGAAGCAAGGTCCAATAAATACAAAGAGCGAAAGAAAGACAGAGAGGTCGAGAGAAAGAGAGAGAGAGAGAAAGAGATAGAGATAAGGAAAGAGAAAGACATAAGGAAAGAGAAAAGGAAAGACAGAGAGAAGAGAGAAAGAGGTAGAGAAAGGAAGAAAGGGATAGAGAGGGAAGGGAAGAGAGAGAAAGGGGAAAAAAGAGAGAGGGAAAGAGAGAAAAAGGGGGAAAGAGAAAGAGAGAGAAATAGAGAGATAGAACGAAAATGAAAGAGAGAGAGAGAGAGAGAAAAAGAGAGAAAGGAAGGTAAAGAGACAAAACAAGAAAGAAAAAGAGAGAAAGGATGGTAGAGAGATAAAGAGAGAAAGGAAAGTAAAGAGAAAAAAAGATAGAGAAAGGGATAAAAAGAGAAAGAGAGGGAAAAAGAGAGAAAGGGAAATATGAATAGTAATTGTTGTATACCCAAAGTAAACAACGTGGTTGTAAATAAAAAACTTTCTGTTAAGGCTGAAGCACAATGTTATGTTTTTATTTTTAATTTTCAATAATTTTGTTTTTTTTTAACGCGAAAATATCATCGCCATTATTATTCTGATCACGCCTCATAAACAATCCTGTTGGTGAATTTCCAGCTTTATTTTTCAATACTGTTTTGCATCCTGTTTCATTTGGAAAATTGATATCCAAAATCCCAAAACTTAAAATGTATTACATGAAACTTGCATTGTGTCAGGCGTGCATTTCTCACGCACGGTTAAAAATCCAGGGTGAGCACACATGTTTTAAAATATGCTTTGTGTGAGTGTACATTTGAAATGAGTAATACCTCCAGAAAAAATTAGGTTTGGTAATGTGATGCCCATTCTTAGTGTCCTGTAGATTTTTGTAATAGAAATAAATTAATTTAATTATACAAGTTATTTACAACTGAAAAAAGGGTTAAATAGGAACTTTCATTGTTTCGTTTAATTTTTTTATAGTACCCTGTGATTGATGACAAACCTTAAATCACAATAAGGATCAGGAATTGAAAGATCGTACAGTGTGAATATAAATAGACAACACATTGCGCACTTGAATTATTCATTAACTTTATAAGTATTATATTTATATTTATTTGCTCTTCTGTATCAATTTAATAATTTTTCTTCGTCCTATTCACAAATTTTAAGAATTGTGCTACTATACTCCCATGTTTTTTTCTCAATTTGAGGCAGTTTTGGATATCTTTTGTTATTTCTTATACAGATGAGACATGGGGAGATATACTGCTGAGAAATAGAGATCAAAGCAAAAATTAGAGAGGCTAGACAAAGAGAGGGGAAAAATATTTAAAAAAAACACAAATAAGAACCATATTTAATGCTATCACACTTTGTCTCTCTCCCTCTATTTCAATTACCTGTATATTTCACTTTTATTCTATTTTCACTGTTAACTCTCTGTCCTAAAATCCTGAACTTATTCACTTTCTCTTTCTATCATCCTCTTTTTAAATATTTTCAACTGTTTCTTTCTATATCACTATATTCTTTCTATATTTTTTCTCCCATTATGGATCTTCACCCTTTCCATTGCCAACTTTCCCTTTCACTATCACTAACTCTTATTTTCTGTCTAGCTGGCTTTCTCTTTTCTCTATTAACAAATCTTTCTCTTTCACTAAATCTTATTGCTGTTGAATTTAGAGGTTGAGGGGGGGGTAGACAGGAATTTTTGTACAATTCTATAATATTCAGGAGTTATAAAAAATATTTTTTTCTGGAGCACACTATATATTTTTACAAATTTGCCAGCTTTTGTATAAATAATATTACCAAACAACTGTATTTCCACAAGACAAAATTTTTCAACTGTTGCAAATTAAAATACTGAAACTTTGTACTGAATGAGACATCCATAATCAGTCTGATAACCTGCAAACTAGAGAAATTTCAATAGAATCCATATCTAATCATTAAAATTGCACATCATGTGATTTGAAGTTCATTTGGATCATTCAGGCAATCACAATGACCTGAATTAATCCTTACCTTTATGCTATTAGAGCCAAGGTTGGCTCACAAGGTCAATATCTTTGGAAATCTAAGGGGACAATAAGCTCAAAAAGGCTTCGAATATAAAGCCTCAACCGTGGCCCACTAAACCAGACAGACAAAAGGGATCATGAACCACTTACCGGTAGCCTCGTTGTAATGAGTATGGCTGTTCCTAGGGCTAGGGCTCAGTTGAGGATTCTTGGGGTAGCCATGTACGTGATTCGGCTCTTTAGGGCTGCCATTTGGAGGTACTAAACACTCTCTACAGAACAACAAAATATCGAATTGAGCAAATTGAAAAAAGAGAAACCACTTTTCAAGGTCTCACCGTCTGTTGAAATTGTTTTCATATTCCCTGTTGTAATCTTTGGGATATCTGCTGGGCCATTTTTGGTGGTTGTGAGAGTGACTTATGTTGTGATTAGGGCGATTTGAGTGGTTATTGTTATGTCTACTGAAATTGGATGAATTTCTACGATGTGGATGTGGGTTGTGGTTGTTGGAATTCATTATGGTATCTAGAAGCAAAGATGCTAATTATAATTAAGATAAAAATGTTATGTTCGCAATAAATCGACTCACAGCTCTTTCCTACGCCTAACTGCCTCGAATAAGGAATTAATAATGAAATGATTCACTAATACACCACCATTCACAACAATCACTATTAAGCAAGAGACGAAACAGTCATTTCGCTATTGTATTTCATGCTATTGATCCACACTTTTCAGGGTTTATGCAAGATATATTAAATGAGCACACGTTATTATTATTGCTACAGACGTTAGAAATGAAAGAAACAGCACAAAATTAACAATTTTCTACTAATGACGAAAAATTAGGAGAGGTAGGGCACGACTATTTTTTCTTTTTATTTATCTAGAGCTTATCTTTTTGTGGTGTTGCCAAATCGTGACCATCTGGTGTCATTATTTCTATGAACCACGCCCGCCAATTTTGAAATTAATTAGGAGTCCTGAAATACTCCGAAATTTTCATATTCAAATGCAAAATGCTAAACGAATATTTTATCAAAATATACTTGTTGCTCAATAGAACAATCATAATCATTAGTTCTCGAGATATTTTTCACTGTACCTTTTATTATTTGAACACATATCCTCAATCTGCGTTTTTTCACTCACACTGACAGGCACTAGTGTAAACGTCGACAGGCATGCATTTTTCATGCAGTGCCCGATTCAGATACACGCGTGCCCATGCAGGGTTTTTGCCTTTCCATTGCGTTTCTATGACAAAGTCATATTTTATTTGATTATTTGGTCAATGTTGGAGTAATGCTATTCGAGTTTTTCAAAAAACTCATATTTTTTACTGTATTATTATTATTATTCCACACTCGTCGAGAGGCACAGGTGTGAATGTGAACAGGCATACATTTCTCATGCTGGATCGAAGATGCAGGCTGGGAACGCATTGCATATTATATGATAAGCCGCTTTCCGATTTCCAGGGGTAGTATCACCCAGTGGAGCTTGTTACTCCTGAACTGTACCTGAATTGAACGCACCTGACTTTATAAATGGGGTTTGATCACTTGAAAAGTTATCCGGAGCTACTCCCTGTGGCAATAGGAAAGCGGCTATAATGTAAACACAAAACAAATTTGAAACAGAAGTTGTGTTTTATGCATATTCAAGTTCTATGTCAAAACATGATAGTATGAAAGTGTCAAGTGTCAACAACCACTGTGTCTTGTCAATTTAGTACTGTCACCTGTCACTGTATGACTGTCAAAGTGTTTTGAATTTTGAACGAAAAACGAAATCGAAAGTTCGTTATTTTTTGTGATCAGTTCACTGTATATCGAATAGCGTTTGCACTGTTGGCTAGCTTTTCAAAATGGCCAAGCAATTAACAAAGAAAAAAGTTATAGAAGAAACGGAATATTACTTAAAAACCCTTAAAATTCCGCATGGTTTAGAAAATGATACTCGACTTCTGGTTTCAAATATGCTTTCTCATAATGCATTCGGAAACAGCGAGTACGTATTTGCCCCATATGATCAAACGGCGATAATATCCTACTTTTTCAGTTACAAATGGTCTTTAGATGACTTCGAACTAGGGCAAAGATTGGGAAGAGGAAAGTTTGGAAGAGTATATCTTGCTCGTGAAAAAAAGACTGGATTTGTTGTAGCTCTGAAGACTCTACTGAAGCGGGAACTTGCCAAAGGACGTATAGAACGACAGACTTTGAGGGAGATAGAGATTCAAAGCCATCTAAAGTAAGATCGAAAATATCACGTTAAATGGATCTTTCATTTTCAAATTTTAGGCACCCCAATATCTTGCAGTTGTTGGCTTGGTTTCATGACTCCCATAGAATTTACCTCATACTGGAATATGCTGGGAGAGGAGAGCTGTACAAACATTTGAAATCGAGCCAAGGAGGACGATTCAGTGAACATCTGTAAGTTGACATCAATTTCTTTATCTTCAAATCCTTACTTCTTTTTTCTTTCAGATCTGCCAAGTACGTCTATCAGGTGGCAGATGCTCTGAACTACTGCCATCAAAACGAAGTCATTCACCGTGACATCAAACCTGAAAATTTACTGCTCACCACATTGGGGGATGTCAAATTGGCAGACTTTGGATGGTCTGTTCACGCACCTTCTTTGAAACGAATCACCATGTGCGGTACTCTGGACTATCTTCCCCCAGAAATGGTTGAGGGAAGAGAATATAAACATTACGTGGATCACTGGTGTCTAGGTAAGTCAGAGATATTCTTCGTCAAAGCTCTGAATGAAAAATCTCCATTTTTAGGTGTTTTGTGTTTTGAGTTTCTGACGGGAAGCCCTCCGTTTGAGAGCAAAGATCAGGATAGCACTTATAAAAAAATACAGTCTGTAGATGTGCACTACCCTGAGTACATTTCTGCCGGAGCAAAAGATCTGATTTCTAGAGTGAGTTTTTATATTTTAACTTATATTTTCAAAAAATACTGAAGTATTGGGGGACAAGGTCCAAAGTATATGAAATGAAAACCTCCAATACATTTTTGATGGTATATTAAAATTGGCTTAATTCATGATTTTTTGACGATGTCATCTGAAAAAGTATCCTTCATTTTTTATATTTCTATTTTTCAATCTTTTGGATTTGGAAGAGCCTAGAAAAAATCTTGCATTAAACTTGTGATGTCAGTTGGGTTATTTTCTCCCACTTCTACATGTGGTACAGTTATCCAAGTTTCTCTTTTGCCACAAATTACATTTAGTTGGTTTATATTATTTGACACACGATCAGAAAAATTTTTAAATGCCGCAATAATATATGGTGTAAAGTACACCCATATTTTGATCCAGGAAATGATCCAATTGACCAACTTCAACTTGGTAAGTTATATTTCACTTATCCAGTATTCAGTTGATAAAAAAAAATCAGGATTACTTGGCCTTTTCTTGGATTCTTGATTGAATATTTGTCTCGTTTTGAAAGCAGCAAAGTACGGTATTTTTTTTATTATTGCAGCTGTTGATCCGTAGAAGTGAGAAAAGAATGTCACTGCCCGAAGTGATGCTTCACCCGTGGGTTCAACAGAACAAGTGATTTCTACCATAAGAGTTTGTTCAGTATTTACTATGATGGGCCTGCAGAAAATGGCATTAGTTTCTTGAAAGAAATTCTGTAATGGCTAGGATGAATGTGAATACATAAATTGTTTTATTTTTATATTCAGTATGTCGATCTTTAAATTATCATTAACAATGGTTCTGCTGTATTGTATTTTTTGTTAATATTTTTCTTCTTGAAGTGTACAAGTTTACTAACATTTTTTAATATAGACTTTTTTAGTTTGCTCGTTATTTTTATAACATTCTGAATCGCTTTCAGTTCCCATGTAGCTTTCAATCTCTGGCGTAAATAAAATATAGTTTGAAAGACCAAAAAACACGCTTGAAAAATAATTGTTTGTATAGGCAGAAAATAATAATAAATGAAAAATCACTGGCGCTTTCATGTGTTCGTATATCGAAAAAAACAAAAAAAAAAAACTACAAATCTTGCAATGAAAATCCACTAGTGCAGGAAAGCGACACTTTCAAAACTAAAATGTTGGTAAAAACGCACGGTCGCAGAAAAAATACATTTCATTTTGTGATCTCGTTTTGATTTATTTAATATAATACGAGGATATATTGAAAAATTCTTAGCCTACTAAAGAACCAAACAAAATTTCAATGTCAAAGTATTTTATTACTCAACATATCCTCTTAATTGGATACATTTTTTACAGCAAACCTGTAACGTCTCTAGACCTTTCAAAAAAAATGTTTCTTCTTGCTCTGCAAACCATACCTCCACAGCTTTTATTACCTCCTCGTTGGAAGAAAATTTACGACCTTTTAAACTTTTTTCACTTGAAGAAAGAGATGATAGTCGGACGGAGCCAAATCTGGTGAATTAGAGGGGTGTTCTAGTAATTCAAACCCTAAATCACGGATTTTTTGCATGGCAACATGAGATTTGTGTGCAAGGGCATTGTCCTGCAAAAAAAAACACCTTAACGCGTATTTTCTCTTCAGTTTTTTCCCGTAGAGTGGTCAGTAATGTCGAATAGTAATCTCCAGTTATTGTTCTACCCTTATCCAAAAAATAAATCATGATTACTCCATGGCAATCCCAAAAAACTGAAGCAAGAACTTTTCCAGCAGACTTTTGGACACGAAACTTTTTAGGTCTTGGGGAACCGGAGTGTCGGCATTCCATCGGTTGTTTCTGGATCGTAGAAATGTATCCAAGTCTCATTCATAGTAACAATTCGGTTTAAGAAGTCTACATCGTTTTCAAATCGAGCACAGATCGAACGCGATGCTACTACCCTTGCACGCTTTTGGTCAACATTCAAACATTTGGGGATCCATTTTGCAGCAATTTTTCTCATGTCCAAATTGACGTGAACTATATGATGAACGCGTCCGTATGAAATATTCAGTACTTCAGATATCCGTTTTAGCCCAATTCGACGGTCTGCTAAAATCATGTCATGCATCGATATTTTCGGGGACTGACACAGAAACTGGCCTTCCCGATCGGTCATTATCTTCAATGGAAAATTCACCTCTTTTGAAGCTTGCAGTCCAATTTTTCACGGTCGCATACGAAGGACATTGATCATCAAGGGTATTAAGCATATCTTCGTAAATCTGCTTACCTCTTAACCCTTTTAAATACAGGTACTTGATGATGGCCCGATACTCCAATTTTTCGATTGTCACAATTTCGGTGGACATATTTTTCCTTTAATTTATTGCGTAACTCTGGTTTACTTTTTCAACGTCAAACTTTGCACTGACACTTATAATAAGCTATTGTTCGTTGCTATGGTAACGCAATATTTTGTTTATGCAGGGAACTGGTCTAGGCTAACTAGATATCAATACATCCTCGTAGCACTTTATTTAAATTATTATACCAAAGAATCAGTTTGTGCTTGAATATTTTCGAAAATATACAAATATTCTGAAGACAAATTATTATTGTTTTGTTATACCAATGCAATATTAAGTACTTAAAATCAGCCAGTAAAAGATCATTTTCAAACCACTATAAAGTTATGGAAAGTTCCAAAAAACATTACCATCAATGTACTGAGATTCGAGTAAACACCCTGTTTATTGCGAAACAACCTATGTCCATAAATATACCTTATAGATATTCCGAAAACTTATCATTTGGAAATCTGTGAAAACAACCCCCAACCGTCATGTGACATAAAGGTTTATGTGATGTAACAATGTTGCACCAATGCGATGTTAATTTTTTACCTATATTCGACAGATATTTGTCATTACAAAATCCCAATAACACATCACAAATAGGAAAAAACGTGATGAGGCAGCAATATTTAGCAGACCACACCTATATTCGACGCCAACAAAGGTACTAAGTCATGTTATCACATTGAGACATCTATGAGATGAATATTATAGGTTACATTTCTGTCACGTACAAGTATTAACTGTAGATTTCATTAAAATCTATCACATCCTCTTGACTGGTAGGAAATTGTCAAGTACTAACATCGTGTTGGCCTGAGTTTACTCCACTTTCATCTGGTACTATTTGCTGAAAGATACGATCGTCTCACGACATATTTTTCATTCTGAATTTGATTATTTATCACAAATCGCAGTTTCATTATGTCAGATCATCTCGATTTTTTTTAATTTCCACAGGGTGTTCCAAGTTAAGTCGGCACCATTGCCAACTCCGTTATTATTGATGCAAACTAGTGTAGCATTTTTAATGGCCTAGATGCAAAAAAAAAAAAAAAATACAGTCGCGTTTTCATAATATTTCATTGATATTTCTTTCAATGGAATTTTTCATGCATTTCGATTCGTAATAACATTCGCAGCAACAAATCTCATTTGACTTTTTTTCGTAAAGGTGAAAATAAGACAAAGTTTTATCAATAGGAAACATTTATAACAAACGGATTTGAAAAAGCGCTATAAAATATCGAGTAAATGTTCAAAAACACCGCCTTCTTGTTGAACACATATTTGGACCCTTCTATTGACACTAGGTGTGGCATTCAACACAGTTCGGCCATCGATTCTATTAATTATAGTTTCAGTATAATTTTTCGCTTCATCTACGTTATTATGTTTCATTTTGTACGCCCCATTTTTCAGAAATAAAAAATCTAGAGGTGTCATGTCTGGTGAACGAGGGGGCCACTTAACAGGACCATTTGTAGCATACCATCTGTTTCCAAAACAGACTCGCAGCATTCTTTTAACGCCACTGACATTATGTGCTGGTGCTCAATCCTGCTGAAAATAGATCACCTGACGAGCCTCCAGATCAAGATAATCAAAAAACTCTTCCAACACTCTTGTTAATAAATTAATGTAACGGGGCCCGTTCCAAGAACCATGGTAGAAAAATGGACCGATAATTCTGCCTCTAAACAGACCACACCAAACATTAATACTAAATCGTCGTTGCGGATTGTGGGGATGGACTAGAAATGGATTGTGTCTACTCCAATAATGAAAATTCTTTCTATTATACATCCCACGATTTGAAAAATTAGCCTCATCGCTCCATATAATATTTCTATAGAAGTTTGGATCTTGTCTGCATTTATTCATAAACCACAGACAAAACCCCAATCGTCTCTCAGGATCACCAGGTTCTAGTGTTTGCAGTGATCTTAACTTATAACGAGAAATATTATGTTTCTTCAGAATTCGTTGAATACCAGACAGTGGAACAGCTATTTCTCTAGATAAATCTCTGATGGAATTATTTGGATATACCTCAAAGTAGGATAAAACGTCAATTTCTGTATCTTCGGATATTACAAAACGTTTTTTAGTTCTCCTCTTCTCAAAAACTTTTTCATTGTTCCAGAATCGACGATGAAGCACAGCAAATAAACGCCGATTAGGTAATTCACGATCGGGGAACGAATTGCTGTAGTGTTGGAGTGCTCTTACACTATTTTTCTGGCAAAACCAAGTAGGATTCTAACATATCACATTTTTCTTGATGGAAAAACGGCATTTCGAAAAATATTCGAACAGTTAGTTGACAGTTACAATAATTTATGACATTGTTATGATATACTTGAGAATATTTGACAAATAGTATGTCAACAAAGTTTCAAGGCAACTTGATTGCTCATAATAATTATGTTTTATCGAATCAAACACATTTTTTTTCTACAAGCGTGCGTGTTCCGCTCTATTCCCGCACGCAATTTAGTTTGAGAGGTGTCATATTCCCGCACTAGTGCGGGAAAAATTTTCCCGCACGCTAATGTCACTTCAAGTGAGTTTTTCCCGCACTAGTGCGGTAATAATTTTTTTCTACAAGCGTGCGTGTTCCGCCCTATACCCGCACGCAATTT
The DNA here is from genome assembly GCA_958502065.1 of Chrysolina americana. Taxonomy (NCBI): domain Eukaryota; kingdom Metazoa; phylum Arthropoda; class Insecta; order Coleoptera; family Chrysomelidae; genus Chrysolina; species Chrysolina americana. The sequence goes on from OY293414.1 coordinate 88,969,724, forward strand.
AGTTTGAGAGGTGTCATATTCCCGCACTAGTGCGGGAAAAATTTTCCCGCACGCTAATGTCACTTCAAGTGAGTTTTTACCGCACTAGTGCGGTAATAATTTTTTTCTACAAGCGTGCGTGTTCCGCCCTATACCCGCACGCAATTTAGTTTGAGAGGTGTCATATTCCCGCACTAGTGCGGGAAAAATTTTCCCGCACGCTAATGTCACTTCAAGTGAGTTTTTACCGCACTAGTGCGGTAATAATTTTTTTCTACAAGCGTGCGTGTTCCGCCCTATTCCCGCACGCAATTTAGTTTGAGAGGTGTCATATTCCCGCACTAGTGCGGGAAAAATTTTCCCGCACGCTAATGTCACTTCAAGTGAGTTTTTCCCGCACTAGTGCGGTAATAATTTTTTTCTACAAGCGTGCGTGTTCCGCCCTATACCCGCACGCAATTTAGTTTGAGAGGTGTCATATTCCCGCACTAGTGCGGGAAAAATTTTCCCGCACGCTAATGTCACTTCAAGTGAGTTTTTCCCGCACTAGTGCGGTAATAATTTTTTTCTACAAGCGTGCGTGTTCCGCCCTATACCCGCACGCAATTTAGTTTGAGAGGTGTCATATTCCCGCACTAGTGCGGGAAAAATTTTCCCGCACGCTAATGTCACTTCAAGTGAGTTTTTCCCGCACTAGTGCGGTAATAATTTTTTTCTACAAGCGTGCGTGTTCCGCCCTATTCCCGCACGCAATTTAGTTTGAGAGGTGTCATATTCCCGCACTAGTGCGGGAAAAATTTTCCCGCACGCTAATGTCACTTCAAGTGAGTTTTTCCCGCACTAGTGCGGTAATAATTTTTTTCTACAAGCGTGCGTGTTCCGCCCTATACCCGCACGCAATTTAGTTTGAGAGGTGTCATATTCCCGCACTAGTGCGGGAAAAATTTTCCCGCACGCTAATGTCACTTCAAGTGAGTTTTTCCCGCACTAGTGCGGTAATAATTTTTTTCTACAAGCGTGCGTGTTCCGCCCTATTCCCGCACGCAATTTAGTTTGAGAGGTGTCATATTCCCGCACTAGTGCGGGAAAAATTTTCCCGCACGCTAATGTCACTTCAAGTGAGTTTTTCCCGCACTAGTGCGGTAATAATTTTTTTCTACAAGCGTGCGTGTTCCGCCCTATTCCCGCACGCAATTTAGTTTGAGAGGTGTCATATTCCCGCACTAGTGCGGGAAAAATTTTCCCGCACGCTAATGTCACTTCAAGTGAGTTTTTCCCGCACTAGTGCGGTAATAATTTTTTTCTACAAGCGTGCGTGTTCCGCCCTATACCCGCACGCAATTTAGTTTGAGAGGTGTCATATTCCCGCACTAGTGCGGGAAAAATTTTCCCGCACGCTAATGTCACTTCAAGTGAGTTTTTACCGCACTAGTGCGGTAATAATTTTTTTCTACAAGCGTGCGTGTTCCGCCCTATTCCCGCACGCAATTTAGTTTGAGAGGTGTCATATTCCCGCACTAGTGCGGGAAAAATTTTCCCGCACGCTAATGTCACTTCAAGTGAGTTTTTCCCGCACTAGTGCGGTAATAATCCATTCCATTGAAAGAAATCTCTTTTTATGAAATATTCTGAAAACGCGACTGTTCAGACTTTGTATTACAGTGTCCGATTTATTTCTGTACAATATAATTATCATTATTATTTTCGCCCGCGCACATCGATTCCGTAAGCGCCACTGTATCGGAATGCCCAGTTTTCAATATCATAAAAACCGACGTTAATAGCATTTTTATATCCGACGTATCCACCACACTCTTTCTCAGTCACGTGACCGCCATACGGGCGCTGGGGTAGGTTCTGTCTAATTTTGGCGCGTACCGTTCAGCGTCTCGACGCTGTGTTTCGTATTTCGACGCCTCGTGGAACGCGTTCAGTTCGCACAGTCGGTGCTCGACGGATGTAATGTCGCGTATCGGGGATTCCAGCATTTTTTGATTGACTTGTGCGGTGCGGGGAATAAACAATCCACGGTGCTTTTTGTTTATCCGGGAATATTTTTAGAAAGGTAAGTCGTTCGATATCGCTGGGTTTTTCGAAAGGAAGGAAGTAATTATACTGTATACGTTTGTAGGTCAAACACTGGAAAGTTTTTTCTATGTTTCAACTTATTATAACGATCAATTTCACTCAACGTTAAGAAATATAGCCTCTGTTTTTTAGTCCTGATGATGGCAAATATGGCTATCAAAACCTAAACGTTGTAACGATAGTTCTGATAGAATAATAAAATTAAGCTGCATTGCATGTGTATTTCTAAAATCCAGGCCAGTTTTTTCATTGTTTAGTTCGTATTTCTCAAATTGTTGAAGAAACCAGATTCCAAAACTTCCAACTCACTTAATACCTACCAAGTTTGAAACTCCGTTCAGGGCTCTTAACACTTTCGAAAATGATTGTCAAAAAAGGACTACTAGCCTATCCAAATAGTCATAAAATTCTAACAAATATACAATTATTTGGATAGAAAACAAATAGTAAAATCGAATGGACAACTATCATCCAGTTAAGAGATCTTATCGGGTGTCCCACAGAGATCTGTTCTTGGTCCAATACTTTTTCTTCTGTGTTTGAACGATCTGGCCTTTATCCCCATAAGAGTTTCACAATTTTTGCAGATGATACTACCATCCTCAGGCATGAAAAAAATGCCCAGCAATTGAAAGAAATCGTTACTAATGATCTTGCAATCAAGGGGTCAAAAAGGGGTGTGATTCTAATTACTTATGTCTCAATACAAAAAAATTAATGTTCTCTTTCCGAAATTACTTGAGACCGCTAAATGTTTTATTTCAATGTTTTGTTGATAGCTTGTGGCTAGTAATCGACGAAATTTCACCGAAAACCATATTGTCGATCATTCACAATTCTTGAGCGTTCTAGATATTTAATGAACCCGATGTGGATGACCGTCCTCTGTCTTCCAGCATTCTCTTGTTCCTCTTCCTTTTGTCATTCTTGGCAATCGATTTCAATCGCACTGTTTTCCGGTCTGACAGAAAAATGCCGGCATTCGTTGCGCTGATGTTTTTTCTGTACAAACGAAGTATATCGGGAATATGGAGACGTCAGCTGCATCAGTGTCAACGCCAAGACGAAAACAATATAAATTTATCTTCGAAACACCCCCACCTGTACTCGCGGTCGACGCCAATACACAGATGATACAAAAACAAAAAGCGGGAGATCAAAGTCGTCCCGGGAATTTTTATAACTAAAAATAAATTGATCAAGAGAATATCGCTCGACGTAACAGACCTTGGTATGCTCTCTTCGACGTTTGTTTGGGATGTATTTTTAACGGAAAGGCATCAACCTTTGACAGATAAGCAAGACTTGTTTTTGATGGTAATTGCTCCACAACAAACGCTTGCGGGAAAGATACTTCGGGCGAAGAATGAATCCGGAAATTAAAACATCCTAACGCACTCATCAGCTTCATGAGTATTTGTCAAAAAATATTAACGAGGGCAAGACTGCAGACACAGATTTTCGACATATCAAGGTCAGTAGATTTATTTCTTGACTATATCTTCCTATCATCAATAAACAAACAGTATTTTTTTCTATTAATTTTCATAAAATTCAACATTTTTCATATGCATATATATATGCGCATAGGCGCATTGTATTTTTCATGATTTTTAAGACTTTTTTCGACTAATCTTTTATTATCGTCGATCGGATTGAAATCCACAGAGTATACTAATTTCATCATTCTGAATCGATTGGCGTTCGCAGAATTGCTCTATCTTCAACCGTTCGCGAGTTGAAAAGTTCATCTAGACTTGAAAGAGGTCATATGTTTCTCCAATATTTTGTTTTCATAATTTTTCTATAAATTTTCGCAAAATTCAACATTTTTTCCATATGCATACATATGCGCATAAGCAATTCCAAATGAATCTGTTGATTTTGTATTTTTCATGATTTTTAGGGGTCTACCCCTTAGGACTTTTTTCGAGTAATCTTTTATTATCGTCGATCGGATTGAAATCCACAGAGTATACTAATTTCATCATTCTGAATCGATTGGCGTTCGCAGAATTGCTCTATCTTCAACCGTTCGCGAGTTGAAAAGTTCATCTAGACTTGAAAGAGGTCATATGTTTCTCCAATATTTTGTTTTCATAATTTTTCTATAAATTTTCGCAAAATTCAACATTTTTTCCATATGCACACATATGCGCATAGGCAATTCCAAATGAATCTGTTGATTTTGTATTTTTCATGATTTTTAGGGGTCTACCCCTTAGGACTTTTTTCGAGTAATCTTTTATTATCGTCGATCGGATTGAAATCCACAGAGTATACTAATTTCATCATTCTGAATCGATTGGCGTTCGCAGAATTGCTCTATCTTCAACCGTTCGCGAGTTGAAAAGTTCATCTAGACTTGAAAGAGGTCATATGTTTCTCCAATATTTTGTTTTCGTAATTTTTCTATAAATTTTGGCAAAATTCAACATTTTTTTCATATGCATACATATGCGCATAAGCAATTCCAAATGAATCTGTTGATTTTGTATTTTTCATGATTTTTAGGGGTCTACCCCTTAGGACTTTTTTCGAGTAATCTTTTATTATCGTCGATCGGATTGAAATCCACAGAGTATACTAATTTCATCATTCTGAATCGATTGGCGTTCGCAGAATTGCTCTATCTTCAACCGTTCGCGAGTTGAAAAGTTCATCTAGACTTGAAAGAGGTCATATGTTTCTCCAATATTTTGTTTTCATAATTTTTCTATAAATTTTCGCAAAATTCAACATTTTTTCCATATGCACACATATGCGCATAGGCAATTCCAAATGAATCTGTTGATTTTGTATTTTTCATGATTTTTAGGGGTCTACCCCTTAGGACTTTTTTCGAGTAATCTTTTATTATCGTCGATCGGATTGAAATCCACAGAGTATACTAATTTCATCATTCTGAATCGATTGGCGTTCGCAGAATTGCTCTATCTTCAACCGTTCGCGAGTTGAAAAGTTCATCTAGACTTGAAAGAGGTCATATGTTTCTCCAATATTTTGTTTTCGTAATTTTTCTATAAATTTTGGCAAAATTCAACATTTTTTTCATATGCATACATATGCGCATAAGCAATTCCAAATGAATCTGTTGATTTTGTATTTTTCATGATTTTTAGGGGTCTACCCCTTAGGACTTTTTTCGAGTAATCTTTTATTATCGTCGATCGGATTGAAATCCACAGAGTATACTAATTTCATCTTTCTGAATCGATTGGCGTTCGCAGAATTGCTCTATCTTCAACTGTTCTCGAGTTGAAAAGTTCATCTAGACTTGAAAAAGTTCATATGTTTCTCCAATATTTTGTTATCTTAATTTTTCTATAAGTTTTCGCAAAATTCAACATTTTTTCTATATGCACACATATGCGCATAGGCAATTCCAAATGAATCTGTTGATTTTGTATTTTTCATGATTTTTAGGGGTCTACCCCTTAGGACTTTTTTCGAGTAATCTTTTATTATCGTCGATCGGATTGAAATCCACAGAGTATACTAATTTCATCATTCTGAATCGATTGGCGTTCGCAGAATTGCTCTATCTTCAACCGTTCGCGAGTTGAAAAGTTCATCTAGACTTGAAAGAGGTCATATGTTTCTCCAATATTTTGTTTTCGTAATTTTTCTATAAATTTTGGCAAAATTCAACATTTTTTTCATATGCATACATATGCGCATAAGCAATTCCAAATGAATCTGTTGATTTTGTATTTTTCATGATTTTTAGGGGTCTACCCCTTAGGACTTTTTTCGAGTAATCTTTTATTATCGTCGATCGGATTGAAATCCACAGAGTATACTAATTTCATCTTTCTGAATCGATTGGCGTTCGCAGAATTGCTCTATCTTCAACCGTTCGCGAGTTGAAAAGTTCATCTAGACTTGAAAGAGGTCATATGTTTCTCCAATATTTTGTTTTCATAATTTTTCTATAAATTTTCGCAAAATTCAACATTTTTTCCATATGCACACATATGCGCATAGGCAATTCCAAATGAATCTGTTGATTTTGTATTTTTCATGATTTTTAGGGGTCTACCCCTTAGGACTTTTTTCGAGTAATCTTTTATTATCGTCGATCGGATTGAAATCCACAGAGTATACTAATTTCATCATTCTGAATCGATTGGCGTTCGCAGAATTGCTCTATCTTCAACCGTTCTCTAGTTGAAAAGTTCATCTAGAGTTGAAAGAGGTCATATGTTTCTCCAATATTTTGTTTTCATAATTTTTCTATAAATTTTCGCAAAATTCAACATTTTTTGCATATGCATACATATGCGCATAAGCAATTCCAAATGAATCTGTTGATTTTGTATTTTTCATGATTTTTAGGGGTCTACCCCTTAGGACTTTTTTCGAGTAATCTTTTATTATCGTCGATCGGATTGAAATCCACAGAGTATACTAATTTCATCATTCTGAATCGATTGGCGTTCGCAGAATTGCTCTATCTTCAACCGTTCTCTAGTTGAAAAGTTCATCTAGAGTTGAAAGAGGTCATATGTTTCTCCAATATTTTGTTTTCATAATTTTTCTATAAATTTTCGCAAAATTCAACATTTTTTGCATATGCATACATATGCGCATAAGCAATTCCAAATGAATCTGTTGATTTTGTATTTTTCATGATTTTTAGGGGTCTACCCCTTAGGACTTTTTTCGAGTAATCTTTTATTATCGTCGATCGGATTGAAATTCACAGAATATACTAATTTCATCATTCTGAATCGATTGGAGTTCGCAGAATTGCTCTATCTTCAACCGTTCTCTAGTTGAAAAGTTCATCTAGACTTGAAAGAGGTCATATATGTCTCTTCAATATTTTGTTTTCGTAGTTTTTCTATACATTTTCATAAAGTTCAAAATTTCTTTTATATGAACACATGTGCGCCTATGCAATTTCAAGTAAATCTGTTGATTCTGTATTTTTCATGACTTTTAGGGGTCTACCCCTTACAAGATTTTTCGAGTAGTCTTCTGTTATTGTCTATCAACTTGAAATTCACAGAGTTCACTAATTTCATAATTCTGAATCGATTGGAGTTCGCAGAATTGCTCTATCTTCAACCGTTCTCTAGTTGAAAAGTTCATCTAGACTTGAAAGAGGTCATATATGTCTCTTCAATATTTTGTTTTCGTAGTTGTAGAATTGCTCTATCTTCAACTTATGCGCATATGCAGGCACAAATTAATGTGTTCAGTGCGTATTTTTCATGATTTTTTAGTGGTCAACCCCAGGACTTTTTTCGAGTATTCTCAAACTCTAAAATCAAAACTGACCTCAAACAATCTCAAGGCCAACTGACAAAATTAAGTGCCCTTGATGTAAGGAGTATGGACAGTCCATTTGTCACAAATTAAATATAATTCCTGATGGAATTTGATCATGGAAGAAAATTCCAGAATGTAGACAGTCTACAGAGCATCCCTCATAAAAACCTAACCTGAGGTACCTTCTTCAAAAAGAGGATAAGAGGCTGATGTTCTGGTGGTTCTGGTGGACTTCTAGGTTGGACTCACGTACCAAAGATCTAACACGTTCAAGCCAGTATAAGCTCTTAGCAATCTACCGTTCACCTACTCAAAAATGAGATCTATGGCTAATGTATTGCGACACACTTCAAAATGAATCTTAAAATACTCCCGGTTGACAAACAATACGATGAAGATTGAAGAGCAAGTTTAAGGTTAATTGAGAGACAAAAATAAAAACAACACGTAGGTACGAATGTCAACGACATAGCTTCGGACGATTTACGTATACAAACTGGTGTTGGGGCATGGTCCTGAACTTTGCTCGAAGGTTTGGGTATGTTGGTGATCATGGTTGGGTATTCTAAAAAATTTGAGGTAATCAAGATGGAATTTAATGAGCAGATTGGCAGTTCCTAGAATGCACCAGTATGCAGTTGTGATTTACCCATTTTCTTCTGCTATACAGGTTGCAAATTTGAAAACTTCCCACCCTTAATATCTTCCTTCCAGTAAACAATTTGAGGAATCTAAAAAACAGGTCAATTTTATTTTCAAGGGGGACACTTTCAAGGAATATTTGTAGCCCTCGTGGAAGGGGGGTCAAGTGGCACATCATTTTGATTGGCGTTCAACCTTCACCTTCTTTTCGGTTGTTTCCAACTCACGTTTCTCCAACTCTTGCTTCAATTCACTGATTTTCAAATCAACCAGGCGAACTTTCCTCGATATACGTAGCCTTTTTTCTTTTTTTTGCCAATTAGAATTCAGAACAGTTTTTTTTTGTTTCAGAAAGAACAATGATAAAAGTCGACGAAAATGATCCAGTGGGTGGTGAGTAGAATTCTTTATGTTATCAGTCTTTTTTCGTGTGATTTTTAACCAATAAGAACGTTAATTTCTTTCAGTTTAATGGGAATATCATAAATTGGTGTGGAAAGTGGGCTAGAAAAATTCGTTTCTACCTTTGCCAACGAATAGCATTTTAAATTGAGTTTTTTGTTGTGTGCACAAGATAGTTATTCCAGGTTTTTGTTTATATTATCCTCGGCTATGATTATTTCGCTGAAACTGAATGATATACAGGGTGACCCATCGAAAACGTACCGGGTGGGAAAGAATTTTGATGCAAAATCCAAAATCACGTCAAGATTATTTTTCAGGGGCACACATTTTGACGAAAATCCTTTCCCACCCTGTAATGCCTTGCAGTACGTTCTTGATGGACCACACTGTATATACTTGAGTGTAATCCGCGTAATTGTGTATTTTGATCGACAAAGAAGAGGGCAAAGAAGAGTGGTCCCAAGACAAAACCTTGTGGAACAGCGTGATATCTTCTTTTACAGAAAAACATTGGTTGCTAAGTTGGCAGTTTGAGTTTGTCCAGTTGAATAACTCTGAAAATGCCCTGTCAGAAAAACCAAAATATTCGAGTTTTTTTTTAATTTGAAGGCTCCAAAGTATCAAAAGCTTTGCTGTAGTCCAATAAAATGTGTCAGGTGAAGTATCCTTCATCAATCGCTTTGAAAATATCAACTCAATGCTGTAGTGGTACCAAATGGGGGGCAAAATCCAGATTGAACGTCAGTTATAAAATTCGTCGTATACTAATTTAAGTTGATTTAAGTTTTTTAATCATCATTTCGAATGCCTTTGAGAGAGTTGGAGTATGCTAAAGTTAGTTATTTGTAATATTATCATGGAAATGTATTCATTTTTGTTGAAGAGTGTGTTTTCATTTTCTCAAAAATTTGTAACAATCATATAAAGATCGAAAAAAGCATGACTCTTCAGTGCAATTGGGATTAACTCTCAGTCCTAATTTTATATTCTGTTGATCTGGAAGATGTAATTTCGCGACTTCATTAAAATTTTAAAGTCGCATTAAAGTCACGGCAGAAAACCCTGGCATAACTCATCCCATTTCTAAATGGTTTATTTAGCTGCGAATTTTTGGCATCGTCTATCGAATTCTTGTGCATTGCAATCATCGCGCGCAAAGACAGCAAATAATTGGCGAAGAATTTTATCGCCACGTAAAATTCGAAACGGCCTTTTCAACCGAGCAGAAAAAGCGATCCGTTGGAATAAATCGCGTGTCGCAGTTCACAACATTTTCATTTGCGGATTGACATTGTTTCTGGGAACGTTGTGTAATTGAATCGGATCCAGTTGGCGATCTGCCTAAGTGAAGTTCATCATTGATATCTCTATACGTATGCGCAATTAAAATATTTCACGATCGGTTTCTATCTCATCAGATCTGAAAGTACAGTCGATATTCTCGAGTAGGTCGATCAATATCCTTTGAGCTCGTTTTGTTCTTAAAGGATTTTTTTTTTATATTGGAAGCATAAAATTCCTGAAGAACCTCGACAAGTATCTAGATTGGCAAAAAAAAAATAGTAAAAATCATTCCATACAATAAAAAATATTTCAACAGCGAGTATCTCGAATAAACGATAATATTAATTGTAAACCTAGACAATATATAGTGACCGGCAGAAAGTACGCATCATATGGAAAATTCTTTTGTTAATAGATTTTGACAAATATCGATACGTGCAGTTGCTTCTGCATCTAAAGAAACCCGTACAGTGCCGTTCGTCTTTTCGTATGTGGCGGGAAATTTCAAAAATATAAATATAATTATCTTTTAATAACAAATGTTTGAAAATAAAAAGTAAAAAATATTTAAGTTCTTGTTATGTCAAAAATTACATAAACTTTTTTTTCTAATAAAAAATTCAAATTGAAATTGTGTAGAAACATGGTTCTTTATTAATAATTTTCTATAACGGGATTATAATGTCCTGAAGATATTTCAGTGGCCTCTTATGAAGCAGCTGAACACATGGCAAATTCACAGATTTCAAATTTTCTCTGAATACAATAGATAAAGCTTGTGAATCCCTACAAAATATTATTTGAAATATCACTGTTGTCATTACTAATGAGCTTCTATTCCAGAAATCTATTATTTCCAAACAGAAATTTTTTTATGGCAAAAAATTAATTTTTATTTTTTTATCTCAGATTTCCCTCAAAACGTTCTGAACAACTTTTCCGAATAACATTTTTCGATATTTTTTCAAATAAGTGTGTTTTGAGACAAAAATTTTAAATTTTTGGAATTTCCCGCCACATACGAAAGGACGAACGGCACTGTACAACGTCTTCTGGGGTTTCTTTGGATGCAGAAGCGATAGCACGTATCGATATTTGTCAAAATCTATTAACAAAAGAATTTCCCATATGATGCGTACTTTCTGCCGGTCACTGTATAAGGGTATTTTCATTGTTGTAATTTCTTAAAATTCTACGTTTATTTTGAAATCAAAAGATGGATAGTGACGAAGACGAAGTCACGCGTTAAAATCGACAATCCCAAAGAACAAAGACGTTACTCATTTTGTATCATATTTCAGGAGAGCCGAAGTACTGTTTTTTTTTCAATATTTAAGTTGAAATAATACTTTTTTCAAGTAGATTTCTTCGTAACTACTTAGTCTAGAGATACGGCTTTTTTATCGTCAGCATCAGTTTTTCAAGCTGAATACGCCTACACCTATAACTGAATATTTAGTTCGTTGGGAGTGTCGAAATATCTCAATTGTTAATCGCCCTTATTAAACTTGTTAAATAACCATTAAAACAATAATTTATATCACTATTTACAAATTTATCTTCACTGTCAGTCTCTATCTGCGAACTCTGGAACTATATTTGTAACTCTCTGTGACTGTCTATGACTATCCCTATCGCCATCTGCTATCCAGCTTATATACTCGCAAGCAGATTCCATTCACGGTTCTCGATTGATCGCGATTATAGAACGAATCATCTAGATGGCTCTCTCTCGAAACTTCGGTTTCTTAGAACGTTCGCGGAGGAATGTTTTCACTTGGGGTGCATACTTAATGAGGTGAATGCGCGATGAGATGATCAGGGCCGGTCTCGAGGCTGGTCTCGAGGCTGGTCTCGAAATCATTACAATAAATAAACACTCCAATTTTCAATTTCACTCCAGTCTGTAGGTTATACTAATATACTTTCTCGTTTTTTGCAGAAGTCAGTTTGAGTTTTCCCCACAGAGAAGTGAAGATACAGAGAGGGATAGATCCAAAGGACTTGTACGCGCTGGAAGAAGAAATAGGACGGTGAGAATACACCTAGAGATAGATCGTTGTGGTGTGGTTTATTGTTACGCGTATTCACTGCCATCAGTAGAGCCCGGACACCATGGGGATTTTTTTTATATGAAAGTCAAGACAAAATTCCGTGGATAGAAGTTTTCAAACAGGTCATGACATCAAAGTTGATATTATTTCTAGAAGTTGAGAAAACGGGCGCATTTTTCAAATTTACGCAAAATCTAATTTTTCTTTTCAACATATATATATATATATATATGATATTTGAACAAAATTGGAATATTATGATTTTACTGTTTTTTGTTCTCATTCAAATTCTGAAACCTAATCAGCTTGTTCATTTGACGAAATTCAAATATACAAATACATTGCTTGGAAGAAATTTCAACAGTGTAAACCTTGAACGTGGAGATCCATGGCAATAAAACAACATTTGAACTTCATGACGGTTCAAAATAATATCAATCGACGATGAGAACGATCATTGGTGAGTATATTTAAAAAAATACATAGACCAATCAAGTCTTGTATGGAAGTTTAATTAGATATCAGTTCAGATTTTGAACCAAACTCGTAGACAATTTGAAATCCAGTAGTTAACGTAGTGTACCACTAAGAATTTCGGCTATGTGCATGGTGGTACCAAGAGTAAACCATAATTTTATGATATGATTTGTTTGCCATTATCTAGCAAAAAATACCAAATCAACAGATTCACTTAAAATTGCCTATGTTGAATTTTACGAAAATTATCAAAAATATTACGAAAACAAAATATTTGAGAGACTTATAACTTCTTTTAACTCTTGAACTTTTCAACTCGAGAACGGTTGAAGATAGAGCAATTCTGCGAACGCCAATCGATTCAGAATTATGAAATTAGTATACTCTGTGGATTTCAATCCGATCGACGATAATAAAAGATTACTCGAAAAAAGTCCTAAGGGGTAGACCCCTAAAAATCATGAAAAATACAAAATCAACAGATTCATTTGGAATTGCCTATGCGCATATGTGTGCATATGGAAAAAATGTTGAATTTTGCCAAAATTTATAGAAAAATTACGAAAACAAAATATTGGAGAAACATATGACCTCTTTCAAGTCTAGATGAACTTTTCAACTCGCGAACGGTTGAAGATAGAGCAATTCTGCGAACGCGAATCGATTCAGAATGATGAAATTAGTATACTCTGTGGATTTCAAGTCGATCGACGATAATTAAAGATTACTCGAAAAAAGTCCTAAGGGGTAGACCCCTAAAAATCATGAAAAATACAAAATCAACAGATTCATTTGGAATTGCCTATGCGCATATGTGTGCATATAGAAAAAATGTTGAATTTTGCGAAAACTTATAGAAAAATTAAGATAACAAAATATTGGAGAAACATATGAACTTTTTCAAGTCTAGATGAACTTTTCAACTCGAGAACAGTTGAAGATAGAGCAATTCTACGAACGCCAATCGATTCAGAATTATGAAATTAGTATACTCTGTGGATTTCAATCCGATCGACGATAATAAAAGATTACTCGAAAAAAGTCCTAAGGGGTAGACCCCTAAAAATCATGAAAAATACAAAATCAACAGATTTATTTGGAATTGCCTATGCGCATATGTGTGCATATGGAAAAAATGTTGAATTTTGCCAAAATTTATAGAAAAATTACGAAAACAAAATATTGGAGAAACATATGACCTCTTTCAAGTCTAGATGAACTTTTCAACTCTCGAACGGTTGAAGATAGAGCAATTCTGCGAACGCCAATCGATTCAGAATGATGAAATTAGTATACTCTGTGAATTTAAAGCCAATCGACGATAATTAAAGATTACTCGAAAAAAGTCCTAAGGGGTAGACCCCTAAAAATCATGAAAAATACAAAATCAACAGATTCATTTGGAATTGCCTATGCGCATATGTGCGCATATGGAAAAAATGTTGAATTTTGCCAAAATTTATAGAAAAATTACGAAAACAAAATATTGGAGAAACATATGACCTCTTTCAAGTCTAGATGAACTTTTCAACTCGCGAACGGTTGAAGATAGAGCAATTCTGCGAACGCCAATCGATTCAGAATGATGAAATTAGTATACTCTGTGAATTTAAAGCCAATCGACGATAATTAAAGATTACTCGAAAAAAGTCCTAAGGGGTAGACCCCTAAAAATCATGAAAAATACAAAATCAACAGATTCATTTGGAATTGCCTATGCGCATATGTGTGCATATGAAAAAAATGTTGAATTTTGCGAAAATTTATAGAAAAATTACGAAAACAAAATATTGGAGAAACATATGACCTCTTTCAAGTCTAGATGAACTTTTCAACTCGCGAACGGTTGAAGATAGAGCAATTCTGCGAACGCCAATCGATTCAGAATGATGAAATTAGTATACTCTGTGAATTTAAAGCCAATCGACGATAATTAAAGATTACTCGAAAAAAGTCCTAAGGGGTAGACCCCTAAAAATCATGAAAAATACAAAATCAACAGATTCATTTGGAATTGCCTATGCGCATATGTGTGCATATGAAAAAAATGTTGAATTTTGCGAAAATTTATAGAAAAATTACGAAAACAAAATATTGGAGAAACATATGACCTCTTTCAAGTCTAGATGAACTTTTCAACTCGCGAACGGTTGAAGATAGAGCAATTCTGCGAACGCCAATCGATTCAGAATGATGAAATTAGTATACTCTGTGAATTTAAAGCCAATCGACGATAATTAAAGATTACTCGAAAAAAGTCCTAAGGGGTAGACCCCTAAAAATCATGAAAAATACAAAATCAACAGATTCATTTGGAATTGCCTATGCGCATATGTGTGCATATGAAAAAAATGTTGAATTTTGCGAAAATTTATAGAAAAATTAAGATAACAAAATATTGGAGAAACATATGAACTTTTTCAAGTCTAGATGAACTTTTCAACTCGAGAACAGTTGAAGATAGAGCAATTCTGCGAACGCCAATCGATTCAGAATGATGAAATTAGTATACTCTGTGGATTTCAAGTCGAATCGACGATAATTAAAGATTACTCGAAAAAGGTCCTAAAAGGTAGACCCCTAAAAATCATGAAAAATACAAAATCAACAGATTCATTTGGAATTGCCTATGCGCATATGTGTGCATATGGAAAAAATGTTGAATTTTTCCAAAATTTATAGAAAAATTATGAAAACAAAATATTGGAGAAACATATGACCTCTTTCAACTCTAGATGAACTTTTCAACTCGAGAACGGTTGAAGATAGAGCAATTCTGCGAACGCCAATCGATTCAGAATGATGAAATTAGTATACTCTGTGGATTTCAAGTCGATCGACGATAATTAAAGATTACTCGAAAAAAGTCCTAAGGGGTAGACCCCTAAAAATCATGAAAAATACAAAATCAATAGATTCACTTGAAATTGCATATGTGCATTTGTGTGCATATAAAGAAAATATTGAATTTTTCAAAAATTAATAGAAAAATTACGAAAACAAAATTTTGGGGAGGCATGGCTTCTTTGAATGAATTTTAGCCGCATTGAAGTTTCTGACATTTGAACTAATTTTTTAAAATAAAATATAGCTTTAGATCATCGGCTAAAAGGAACTTCAAGTGATAAAAGTATGCAGATATGTCATTAATGAACACGTTGAATAGAGTGAGGCTCAGATACGGTCCTTGGGGAACAACGGACAGGTCATCCGGACTGAAATCCATAGACCTCGACTATTTGTTTGTTTATTCGAGATGTTGGAATTGAATGAACTTTGTTCAAAATAGCGGCTTGTGTTAGAAAATTTCGAAACAATGTGTTTGCTTCAAATTGTGTCATATAAACAAACTGATTGATATTCAGTTGTATTCGAACGAGAAAAATTGAAAAATGAACTTACCTAGTTGATGTTATTCTAAAATATGAAAAATTACGGATTTCCAGGAAATAATGTCGTTGTTTCGTCTGAAGTGATACGTTTTATTGATAGTTCCTTCACATGCTGAAAACTTAGTTACGTGGTTCTATTTTCAATACAAGATAGACAATTCACTGAAATGGCCGTATGTATAGGTTGAGGCGGAATATTCTGCTTCATTCTCCTGCTGGAGATAATTGAATTGCCATCGAACAGAGGCTTGAAAGCATGCTAATTTTAAACACAAAGGACTTAAAATTGATTTTATATTATTTCATAAAACCCACTCAGGTGCATACGGCCGTATTCCACTCGTGCGAACAACAATATATTTAGTTATTCACATTACATAACTCTAGTTCATGGAAAACCAAGTATCGAGTTTGATTATTTGAATTTTCCAGAGGCAAATTCGGCACGGTCTACAGATGCAAGGAAAAATCCTCGGGACTTGCCCTTGCGGCCAAATTCATAAGTTCCCCGAAAAAGGAAGACAGGAGAGACGTGGAAAGAGAAATCGACATCATGAGAGCTCTTCAACATCCGAGACTTATCCAGATATATGACGCTTTCGAAAACGGGAAAGTTATGACTGTAATTTTGGAACTGTAAGTAGGTATAAATTTTCTCATTCAGCACTCCCGATTTGCAATTTGGCATTCCATAAGACAACCGCACCTCTGAACTCAGCCGAGATAAAGATCTTATCCAGGAATTCCGCAGACTCGTGAATATCCTCATTTTTAAATATACACTGCATTCCAAACGACTGCTACTTGCGTATCATTATTTTTTATCGCAGTTTACAAACTGTTCACCTCGATATTTATTTCTCTCCGATTAGTCAAGTATGAACCGAAAATAATGCTGGTCCAGATGATTCAGTTAGGTATTTAGGATAGCGCATTTTTTACGACGAAGTAAATGCGTGCGTTGTCCGAAATGAAAATATGCGCGTGTTGATACTCCAGAGAAATTCAGCTAATTATCTTCTACACTCGCACTTGAATAATGTGGATCCCCCAATTTGTTACTAGGACCGTCTAACACCGAATAAATCTCAAAATATACCCTTGTTTCTTCCCACGACAGTCTGAATACCCCCGACCATTCTACCAACGTTATTTCAGGTCGTGGTGTCAAAAGCTATTCAATATATGAGGATATATTGAAAAATTCTTAGCCTACTAAAGAACCAAACAAAATTTCAATGTCAAAATATTTTGTTACTCAATATATTCTCCTCTTAATTGGATACATTCATTACAGCCAACCTGCAACGTCTCTAGACCTTTCAAAAAATACGTTTCTTCTTGCTCTGCAAACCAGACTTTCACAGCTTTTATTACATCCTCGTTGGAAGAAAATTTACTACCTTTTAAACTTTTTTTCAGTTGAGGAAAGAGATGATAGTCGGATGGAGCCAAATCTGGTGAATAAGGGGGGTGTTCTAGTAATTCAAACCCTAAATCACGAATTTTTGCATGGCAACATGAGATTTGTGTGCAGGGGCGTTGTCCTGCAACAACAAAACGCCTTTGAATAGCTTTCCGCGTCTTTTCTCTTCATTTTTTTTCCCGTACAGTGGTCAGTAATGTCGAATAGTAATCTCCAGTTATTGTTCTACCCTTATCCAAAAACTCAATCATGATTACTCCATGACAATCCCAAAAAACTGAAGCAAGAACCTTTCCAGCAGATTTTTGGACACGAAACTTCTTAGGTCTTGGAGAACCGGAGTGTCGCCATTCCATCGATTGTTGCTTTGTTTCTGGATCGTAGAAATGTACCCAAGTCTCATCCATAGTAACAATTCGATTTAAGAAGTCTACATCGTTTTTAAATCGAGCACAGATCGAACGCGATGCTACTACCCTTGCACGCTTTTGGTCAACATTCAATCATTTGGGGATCCATTTTGCAGCAATTTTTCTCATGTCCAAATTGTCCTGAACGCGGTCGTATGAAATATTCAGTGCTTCAGATATCCGTTTTAGCCCAATTCGACGGTCTGCTAAAATCATGTCATGCATCGATATTTTCGGGGACCGACACAGAAACTGGCCTTCCCGATCGGTCATCATCTTCAATGGAAAATTTACCTCTTTTGAAGCTTGCAGTCCAATTTTTCACGGTCGCATACGAAGGACATTGATCACCAAGGGTATTAAGCATATCTTCGTAAATCTTCTTACCTCTTAACCCGTTTAAATACAGGTACTTGATGATGGCTCGATACTCCAATTTTTCGATTTTCACAATTTAGGTGGACATATTTTTTCCTTTAATTTATTGCGTAACTCTGGTTTACTTTTTCGACGTCAAACTTTGCACTGACACTTCTAAGTTATTGTTCGTTGCTATGGTAACGCAATATTTTGTTTATGCAGGGAACTGGTCTAGGCTAACTAGATAGCTATCAATACATCCTCGTATATCAACATGTAGCGACTTTTTATACTTCAAGATGAATTGGTTCATACTCAATTGAAACTGACTAAAATCTAATGTTGAACCTAACATTTTGGTGTTAGTGGAAAAGCTAATATTGATCTAGTAGTAAGTCTCAATGGTTTTTGGTATTTGTGAATTTGATTGTGCAAATTGGAAATGAATGCATGTTGTTTCATCTTCATTGATACATAACCTATTTTTGTTTACCCAGAACACTTTTTTATAGGCCTCTTTTGTGTAGCTAATAGTATCCTCAAGTATGTTTGGTGTTATCAAAACATTAGTATCGTCTGCATATGATGCCGCTTATCTTATGAACTGTTCGAAATGTCGTCCATTTTACTCCAAACAATAATGAAGTCTGTTTTTGAACTCCCCTCTAGCATCTCAGTATAGGCAAGTTCTAATAATTACTCCTGTTTTCAAAAAATAATAAATCAGGGTACCATCGGAAGAATAATTTAACGCCAATCAAAACGATGTGCCACTTGACCCCTCTTCCAATTTGAGATTCTAAGGGTAACATCTTCCCCTCCTACGGGGTTGAACCACGAGGGATACAAATATTCCTTGAACGGGTCCCCCTTGAAAATAAAATTGACCTGTTTTTTAGGTTCCTCATATTGTTTACTGAAAGGGGGATATTAAGGGTGCGAAGTTTTCAAATTGACACCCTGCACAATAATATTTCAATCAAACGAACATTCCTTTCAAAACCAAAGTAAGATTTCATCAATCGCGTTAACGAAATTTTCACGTCTATCACTAATTTCTCTGGTTTACTCGTAGCATATTTGTTTTTATTCCAAAGAGTTTAAAAATAACGCCGGCATGCCGATACATGACGGGAATTTTTGTAATTTCAGCATCGAAGGCGGAGAATTGTTCGAGAGAGTGATCGACGACGACTTCATCCTGACCGAGAAGAGTTGCACTATTTTTATGCGCCAGATATGCGAGGGCGTCGATTTCATTCACAAACAAAGGATACTACACCTCGACATGAAGGTAAGCAGACTATAATAGACGTTCCATGAGATATGTTAATATTCACCCGAGTTGTTGGGGTGTTCCGCAAAGAACTGTGCTGGGGCCAGTCACTTTTCAGTACTGCCTATACATTGCATCTTTGTCGTCAAAACAGATATACTTTTTGAGATACCACAAAGGCAAGTTGATTTAATGTAAATTAACACGTTTTTTTATGAAAAAGTACCGCTGAAGCTTGATTTAATGTACGAAAAATTTCTTTATAGGTATGAATTTAGATGAAAGACCACAAATCGCAGGAAAGTAATAAATTGATAAGTACCTCAGTAAAAGGGAGGAGAGGTTTGAAAAGTATTGATGATATTTTAACAGTTTCTACAGGGTGTTTCCGAAATTGGAGCAATAAATAAAATGAGGTATTCTGTGAGGCATAATGACATAATAAAAATCATTTCCCTTTTTTTCTTAAGCACTTGAATAGCTCACAAAAATTGACTGATTTACTAACGATTGTTTGGGAAGCACTGGTTTCACTGTTTATTACTCGTATTCCCGCACTGTTGCCAGTTTGTTATTATTTCGTAAACTTTGCCAGTTATTACATTTGGCTTCGAAGCGAACCGAAATAAAAACACTGAATTGAATCAAAACGAGGGCAATGAGGCATTCTCATTGCATAACATTGGATTAAAAAGTTGCTGAAAGTAAACGGAATTTGATTTCACAACAGGTGTTCGAAATAACCGCCACCACTTTCTAAGCAGAGTCTCGCACGACGAAGTAACGAGTCACAAGCACGCTGAAAACTACCTTGTTGTCGCATATGTTGAACGGCGTTGTTATTTTACCGAGATTCCAACCACCTACCTAATTGCTTCGAAATTTTCGTCTATTATTATTAATGAAAAAGTACCGCGATTGCAAATAACGTGTGCGTAATTCCTAACAACACTGACATTTTCCATAGTGGTGAGTACAATAGGGATTGCAGGAATTTCGAAAAACAGAGATGTAGGTGAAGAAAATACGAATGCAATCGAATACCGAAACACAACAAGAATCTAGTTACCTACGTACATAAAACGTATGGATTCGTCGAACGATTTAACCAAAATTCCTCTTTGATATGCACATAATATAGTCACAAATATCCTAATGAATACAAAAAGCGATATGATCGAAGAATGCCACATTAAACAATATACGACTCTAAATCGAATAGCTCGCGAGCTTTTTACGAACTGTTTAAAGAAATAATATCGTTTACTTTATCATACATACCATCTTTCAACATTTAACGTCGGCAACATTGTCAAAATTATTTATTACGCGCCGGCCTTTTTTTGTCACCGCTTCGGTCACATCTAGGTGCCGTTGATCTCTGGCCAGAGGTTCCCAAAAGTTTGCCAGAGTTTTCCGAAAAATTCAAATATTTTCCAAAATAACGTTTTTTCGAGAAAAATGTATCGTTTCATTCCGCTTTAGTTATTCGTTTTCTATTACCCATTTCATTTATTGCTCCAATTTCGGAAACGCCCTGTAAATGCCCCAGTACAATTTGGTTGATATAGGCCCCAAAGCTGATTCCTGTGGCACACCCAGCAAATTTCCACAAGTTGATGGTCGAGATAAATAGTCATTTTCTGTAAAGCATGAAAGCACAATTCAGCACGTCTTTTTTTTTCTCAGCCGGAGAACATCCTCTGCCTGACGAAAACCGGCAACAGGATAAAGATCATCGACTTCGGACTCGCCAGGAAGTTCGACCCGGACAAAAAGCTGCAGGTGCTCTTCGGCACTCCGGAGTTCGTGGCCCCAGAAGTCGTCAACTTCGACGAAATAGGATACGGCACCGATATGTGGTCGGTGGGCGTCATCTGCTACGTCCTGTGAGTATATTTTCAATTCCTACGCGATTCCGACTGTTTATGTTTCGGACACGAATGGTGAATGAATGAAGTTCTGGTGCCAGTTAAAATATTTTCAGATCGGTTCGTAAATAGTGAGTGACGCAGAGGGAGCGTGTTGCGCAAATATTTTGATGGATTTCGGCGTTTTTCTCAATGGACCACCTCGCAGACGATTCTGACTGAGTTCCACGATCAGAAAAAGATAATATTGTACGTTCTAGAACGTCAATTGCTTAGTTGATCCTAATAAACCATCCACTTGGAGTTGGGGTTTTCCTTATCCTCTTCTTCTTTCATTTCTTTTGTCTCTCTACGTTCTTTTCTCTTCAGTTCAGTTTTCATTAGACTCCTCCCTGTAATTTTTTCTCGGGCTAGTTAACTTGCAAGTCCTTCTTGTCTCTTATACTTCTTCGTTAACGTTTTGGCATCCCCCGATCAAATAACACAACCTATACAAACAAAATCACATAAATTTCCAGTGTTTTTTGCAACTTTCGTCATGCATGCCTCTATTTTGCGAAATCCTGGTGTGCATGCCAAATTACCTACTATTAATTAATTATTCAAATGACGTATCTTTCGAATGGCATGCAGTTTGGAATCACGTAAAACCCGTATTAAATTTTTACAAAGTTTTTCCTCAATTTTCCAACGTTGGTCAGACAAGGGGCGCATGCCAATTTATCTAGAGTGTTTTTATTACTGAAACTTCAATTCTTTACATCGGCATGCAATTTGAAAAAACGGAAGTTCCCTTTAATTTTTTTCAGTTTTTCGTTTGAGCCCTTTCGGCCGCTGCGAATTGCATGCCATCAATTAGTAGCGTTTCAAGTTATTTGAACTTCCGTGTATTACAACGGCAGGCAGTATAATATCGCGAAAAAACACGAAAATTCTCCACAAAAAGAAAAGCGCTTTTCCTTATGAGGTGCACACGTGCGTCTGTCGGGAATTTTTCTTATTTGCAATGTCCATTTTGACCGGACTATAGAAGAAGCCCTCAATCTACACATGAAAAATTTCTAAAATTTCGCCAATACGGTCTTATCTTACCTGCAACTCTTCAACCCAGCACGCAGTTAAACAAATCCATGTCGTTTTTTTGTTGAATTGAGTTTCAAACGTTGTTAGTTCTACTATTATTATTATTGAAGAAAATATTCTCTCTTTGCAGCCTATCGGGTCTTTCTCCATTCATGGGCCACACTGACGTGGAAACAATGGCTAATGTAACTGTAGCAAAATTCGACTTCGAAGATGAAGCCTTCGAAGAAATTTCCGAAAACGCCAAAGATTTCATCCGGAAGTTGCTAATCAAAGACATGAAGTAAGTACGACTTTCCGTCGAAAGATCACAGCGATCTTACTTTCGATTTTGACTTCACTTAACGCACACAATCTCAAAAATCTATTATTATTGTCAGAAGAATCTTGAGAGAATATAAGTTAATGTACGTTTCAAAAATATTCAATTTAATAATGTATAGGGTGTTCCGTTGGTAAAAACTAGTTTCTGTTATTTTCGATAGACTTCGATAGTAACTTATTTTTGAGCCACCCTGTATTCTGAAACTGAGATCCGGTCCATGAACAAAATGCTAATGCCAAAATTTCAATATTTTATGAATTTGCATCTTGAAGAAATCTTCGTTTTTCAATAGCCGGACTTTGCAGAAAAATTTGGAAAAGGTACACGAGAAAAACTGCTCAGGATCAAATATTCGTCGCAAAAATCTGGTACTCCGTTTGAAATAACAATTGCTGCCATTTATTGAAATGCATCTGGCAACCCTGCACTGTCAAAATTTCATAATGATCCTTCTAACTGTTCTCAAAATACGTCCTATGTTCTGTTCATCGAGAAACACCCGGTATATTTCTCCCCGTCTATAATCGAATAATAATAATAATAAAGGTTTTCCACGTCAAAACTGCGGAGAGTGGGAGTTTCCTACAGCTACATAAGGATGAGCCAAAACATGGGGTCTTCTTCAAGAACATTGAAGTTCTTGGCTTATTCAGAAACTTCTCAGGTCAATTGGGCTGAAATCGGAAACCGAGGGATTCTACGACACACGTACGGTATAGACGAGACACCGGTGTTGCCTTATGATCCGGGGGATATTGAGTCCGTTGTGGAGAATGAGAAGTGCCGAATCTATTAGGACTTCTTATTCTCAACCCTCAGGAAAATACAAACTAATAAGCCTGATGTAGTCCTCAGTTTTTTTTTTTATTGACTTTTTTTCCTCTGAACGTTAGTGTGTGCACTGTATGCACATGAAAACCTCTATTTTATAAATACTAGGTGTAGCAAAGATAGCGTGTTTTTTTCCTAGAATTTGTAGAGTGTAACAGTTGCATTATCAAGTTAGAATTAAACTAGTACTTTAGCCTCATCTTTTTTCAACATTTTCTTTTTTTATTCACTTCATTTTCTTTCCTATTTCTAGAGAAACACCATTTTATAACATAATGTAGTAAAACTGCACTAAACTAATTTTTTAAATTCATTTAAAACACTACTTAAAACAATTATTCACTAAAACATTGACTTCACTAACTTCAAATTTATTTCTACTGTCGCTGTCTGTCTGGGAACTTTGGAACTATATCTGCAACTCGCTGTGACTGTCCTTATCGCCCTCTGCTATCCAGCTTATATACTCGCATTTACAGTTCTCGATCAATCGAGTCTATCCGACGACTTCTTAGATGTCCCTAGAAACTGCGGTCAGAAAGTTCGCGTTTCTTCCACGCGTGACTCATATGTTTGCGAGCTCAGGAATGTTTACACTTGGGGTGCGCATACTGTCAGTGTAGCGAGTATTTCCACCTCTGGCACGAATAACTACTCGGCAACGACGGTCCATACTTGAGATAAGAGACTTTACGTCATTTTGGTCCAGGTTTTCCCAAATTGCAATGAGTCTCTGCCGTACGTCTTCCAAAGTATTCAAGTTACGATCCTCTTGTAATCTTCTCCGAAGAATATTCCAGAGATTCTCCATGGGATATAAATCCGGGCTCCGAGATGGCCATACCATGGCTCTAGATAATTTCTCACAACTCTGGCAGCGTGAGGCCCGGCATTACCTTGCATCAACAGAAATCTTTGCGCTATATATGGCGCAAATGGCATTACATGTGGTTCTAAAATCTCCAATATGTACCTTTCAGCTGTAAGGCTTCTATTAATGATCACAAGTGCCGTGCGACCAGCCAAGGAAATGCCACTCCATACCATCACAGATTCTCCTACGAATAATTGAATTCCATCAAACCATGTCATGCTATAAAATGTTGTTTCTCGAGTAATAGGAAAGATAATGAAGTGAATCAAAAAAGAAAATGTTGAAAAAAGATAAGGCTAAAGTTTAAGTTTAATTTTAACGTGATAATATGACTGTTGCACTCTACAGGGTGTTACGAATTCTAAGCAAAAAACGCTATCATTGCTACACCCGGTATTCGAAAACAGAGGTTTTTATGCGCATATAGTTTACACACCAAAACGTTCAGAAGAAAATAACGTCAATTTCTTGGGAATGGTATTTTTTAAATGAATTCGGGTTATGTATTTCACTAGATAGGAAGGCTGAAGAGAAGTTTTGCGTTCTTTATGCGCACAAAAACTTAAAAATGAGCCATATTGGATCTCTGAGCGGTTACATTTCCGAAAACAATTGAGATTTTTTTAGTTTTGACCATAATACATAAATATTTAAAATATAAAAAAAATTGAGTAATTCCACCATTTGGAACATAACTAGAACGTCCATACAATTTTTGAACTACTCACGACCACTCAGTTATATCACTGTGCGAAAACTGTGTAATTTTTTTTGTCTTTTATCATCGGACAACCGAGAAATAGATCAAAGTCGATAAGTCGGTCAAGTCCGTTAGTTTTGGCCGACTTGAAATCCTAGAAAATGAGAAATTAATAAAATATTGCACGCTGTGGGTGGCGTTAAATATAATTTTCGATTTCACAAGCGTGTCTACAAATTTTCAAGACATATTGTTGAGCTCTGTGACCGTGAAAATAAAATTAAATTTGGCATGAGTAACAGGTTCTGAGACTCCCGTGAAGATTATGTAACGCAATTAACTTTTGTCTCAATTTTATTCCCTCGCTAATTGATCGTTAACGAAACTCATTCAAATGATATATACTACATAGTTTAGTGGCGTAGGTTACTTGAATTCATTTGATGGAAAAAAAATTTGTCTGGTACGGATTCCATAGAGAGGGCGGTAATTTTAAAACGTCCGATCGGTTATACCTAAGGATGCTAAGAAATTATCAGATATAATTCAGAAGTTGTAGAGAGCATTCGTTGTTTTCTATCGGAGACTTGCCGAAGAGAGTGTCCCTGTAGACTTCAAGAGCTTGTTAAAGATGATCCAGATCGATTCACTCAATTTTGTGATTGATCTGGCAGCAAGGCATTATCACCATCCAAATTAATGTTTATCAAATCGAGATATGGTGTGATTGGTCCTTCGTTCATGATAGAAACCATCGAACTCTCAATGGTTCATAAACTGAAAAACAAGGTCTGATGGCACACTACTTTGTTAAAGTTCGACAAGGGTTAGACAGTCATTTCCACAACGTATGTAGAGATTGGAAGAAGAGGTCCTTAAAGTGGCCACCAAGATCACCAGACTTGGCGCAACATTTTTTTCTGTAGGGTCATTCAAGTACATTTTTTACGAAACCTAACCTGGATCAGTTGTAGCACTGCGGCACTGAGTACATATCATGAGGTGTCTAAGATTTCTGTGGAAATTTTTTCCAACGTGTGTATCAAATTTGAAAAAGACTTCTGTCATACTGTCTACAAAACAATGGAATCAATTTCATATAGATCTATGAATTAGTTTAGTTCTGGATATTGCAATTGAAACGATGCTATATTACAAAAATCGTTTACATATAGAACAAATAGAAGAGGACCAAGAACCGAACCCTGAGGAAGGCCATGCTTCATTATCATCAACGTTGAATCACTATCAGATACATTGACAAATTGGTATCGAAATGAGAAATAATATAAAACTAAATCTCTAACAGAGTAGATCCAATGTTAGGTATAAAAAATGTATTGAAGTTTCATTAAAATAAGTTGGCAACGAGAGGTATTCGTTTCAAAACATTATTTTCTGTTCCCCTAGAGTATCTCCTCTGTTGATAAATTTTAACTACTGAGAGTTCGTAAATTGTTTTCACCGCTATAAGAATATTTCTCTTTCGTTCAAGTGAATCATTAAATCATTTTATTATCAATGCACACCGTTCACACTTATCATTCCCAAACACAACGACCAGGCACCAGACAAAGACCCAAATTAGTAACCGTTTTCTCATCACATCACTAACAAAATCTCACACGTTCGACTAATTTGGGTTTTGTTTGCATGCCCGCGCATCCGCACTATAATACACTAACCGGGTCTTTGTCTGAATCTTTGCAGCACCCGACTATCGGCTCAGGAATGCCTGGGCCACGCTTGGCTCAGAAGGAAACAGAACGTCCCCGCCGTGCCCCGAACGCCCAGCATGGAAGTCACCAAGGACAACCTCAAGCAGTTCGTCGAGAGGTGGAACGAGCACCCCAACTCGCCCTACGTCTTCGAAATCAGCTCGCACGTGATTTCCCCGTCGATGATACTAGCAGGGGGGCGCTCCCTATCGGACTCCAGCCAGTCGCTGCTGGGAGACTCCCCGTCGCCGTGCGGGTCGCTGGCGTCATCTCCCGGGTCGGACAACGCGTTTACTAGCGCTAGCTTTAATGCCGCGGAGCTAGCGCCACCTTTGGAGCATTTCAGGAGGGCGTCCGACAGCACTGGGGTGGTGCGGACCCAGGACACCGCAGAGCGCATCAACTTGGCCGAGGAGATCAGGAAACTGTCGGATAAACTGTTTCAACTGTCCAACTTCGACACTAGCCTCACGAACACTCAGAGCCCGTTCGAAGGGGAGCTACCCAAGCCCGGCGTCGCCAAGAGCGTGCCCATAACGATAACAGGCGCCAAGCATCACGCTAGCGAAAGAGCGCTGAACAGCCTTGAGAACGAGAACACCGGAATCCCTTGGAGGCGCGCCAAGTTCAAGCTGAACAGCTGGTCCAGGGACGTGCCTCTCACTGCCAGGAACATTCACAAGCAATCCAGTAGCCAGTTCTCGACGAAAACCAGCAGCCCCGGCAGCCTCACCAGCCCCAACGGTACCAAGGATCTGCTGCTCCAGCTGTTGGAACATTGGGACGGGCCCATCACTCCCAGGGCCAACCTCAGACACGGGTCCGTTTCTTCTGAATGGACGGAGAGAGACAGTTTGGGACAGCGCACCATCAGTTCTATAAATACCTTTTTTCAGTCGAGGGCTATGAGCAAGAAAATCACGCCGTTTCATTTTAATAAGAGTTAAGCTGCGGTTTCGGAAGGGATTTATTTATTTATTTATGCATTTTTATTTGTATTTTCCATTATACGTATGGGACCATTTATTCGATATTTGTCAACGTCATTGTCACTGTTGTGAAGTCTAAATAAAATTATTATTGTATGTTTCCTCTCTGGTGATCATTTACTAACTTTTTTCAACCACAGGATAAAATCGAATATGTTTGTTTAGATATCGCAAATTACTTATAAGGCATAAACAAAATTGAACAAGGCATACTCATTTTGTGCCATCTCCATCCTTTCGAACTAATTATTCTCTTATTCAAAAGGCATTCTACTGTTTCACCGGAACTGAAAATTTGTTGCATCTGAGGCATTTTCAGGAATTTCCTGTCATCCTAGAAATTTGTCGAACTCGTTCTTTTAATGAATGACAAAGATTTGGAATTCATAGCTTGGGTTATTCCCACACAACACACGTACGTCTAATGAATGTCCATAAAAATGTCCGGTAAAAGTTCCAACAAATGTTCAGACACATTAAAAAACCTAAAATTAAAGACGTTTCAAGTTGCCAAAGTCCAGTATTCTATTTTCAGTATACATCCGAAAACAATTGACGTTGCAAGTTGACTACGTATTCTGTTCGTCCAATGTACGTATAAGGTTCCAGTATTATACATCCGGTGTACATCCAAAAACAAATTAAGACCTGACCACGTGCTGTTCCTTCAATGTACGTACATATGAGGTCCCGACATTCTACATTCGGTATACATCTGAAAACGGACAATTGAAGACATGATTACGTGCTGTTCCTCCAATGTCCATACAATGGTGAACATACAGACAAGGTCCTGACATTCAACTTTCGGTGTACATCCGAAAACGGACAATTGAATTACGTGCTGTTCCTCCAATGTACAACAATGGTGAACATACAGACAAGGTCCCGACATTCTACATTCTGTATACATCTGAAAACGGACAATTGAAGACATGATTACGTGCTGTTCCTCCAATGTCCATACAATGGTGAACATACAGACAAGGTCCTGACATTCAACTTTCGGTGTACATCCGAAAACGGACAATTGAATTACGTACTGTTCCTCCAATGTACAACAATGGTGAACATACAGACAAGGTCCCGACATTCTACATTCGGTATACATCTGAAAACGGACAATTGAAGACATGATTACGTGCTGTTCCTCCAATGTCGATACAATGGTGAACATACAGACAAGGTCCTGACATTCAACTTTCGGTGTACATCCGAAAACGGACAATTGAATTACGTGCTGTTCCTCCAATGTACAACAATGGTGAACATACAGACAAGGTCCCAACATTCTACATTCGGTATACATCTGAAAACGGACAATTGAAGACATGATTACGTGCTGTTCCTCCAATGTCCATACAATGGTGAACATACAGACAAGGTCCTGACATTCAACTTTCGGTGTACATCCGAAAACGGACAATTGAATTACGTACTGTTCCTCCAATGTACAACAATGGTGAACATACAGACAAGGTCCCGACATTCTACATTCGGTATACATCTGAAAACGGACAATTGAAGACATGATTACGTGCTGTTCCTCCAATGTCGATACAATGGTGAACATACAGACAAGGTCCTGACATTCAACTTTCGGTGTACATCCGAAAACGGACAATTGAATTACGTGCTGTTCCTCCAATGTACAACAATGGTGAACATACAGACAAGGTCCCGACATTCTACATTCGGTATACATCTGAAAACGGACAATTGAAGACATGATTACGTGCTGTTCCTCCAATGTCCATACAATGGTGAACATACAGACAAGGTCCTGACATTCAACTTTCGGTGTACATCCGAAAACGGACAATTGAATTACGTACTGTTCCTCCAATGTACAACAATGGTGAAAATACAGACAAGGTCCCGACATTCTACATTCGGTATACATCTGAAAACGGACAATTGAAGACATGATTACGTGCTGTTCCTCCAATGTCGATACAATGGTGAACATACAGACAAGGTCCTGACATTCAACTTTCGGTGTACATCCGAAAACGGACAATTGAATTACGTGCTGTTCCTCCAATGTACAACAATGGTGAACATACAGACAAGGTCCCGACATTCTACATTCGGTATACATCTGAAAACGGACAATTGAAGACATGATTACGTGCTGTTCCTCCAATGTCCATACAATGGTGAACATACAGACAAGGTCCTGACATTCAACTTTCGGTGTACATCCGAAAACGGACAATTGAATTACGTGCTGTTCCTCCAATGTACAACAATGGTGAACATACAGACAAGGTCCCGACATTCTACATTCGGTATACATCTGAAAACGGACAATTGAAGACATGATTACGTGCTGTTCCTCCAATGTCGATACAATGGTGAACATACAGACAAGGTCCTGACATTCAACTTTCGGTGTACATCCGAAAACGGACAATTGAATTACGTGCTGTTCCTCCAATGTACAACAATGGTGAACATACAGACAAGGTCCCGACATTCTACATTCTGTATACATCTGAAAACGGACAATTGAAGACATGATTACGTGCTGTTCCTCCAATGTACATACAATGGTAAACATACAGACAAGGTCCTGACATTCAACTTTCGGTGTACATCCGAAAACGGACAATTGAATTACGTGCTGTTCCTCCAATGTACAACAATGGTGAACATACAGACAAGGTCCCGACATTCTACATTCTGTATACATCTGAAAACGGACAATTGAAGACATGATTACGTGCTGTTCCTCCAATGTCCATACAATGGTGAACATACAGACAAGGTCCTGACATTCAACTTTCGGTGTACATCCGAAAACGGACAATTGAATTACGTACTGTTCCTCCAATGTACAACAATGGTGAACATACAGACAAGGTCCCGACATTCTACATTCGGTATACATCTGAAAACGGACAATTGAAGACATGATTACGTGCTGTTCCTCCAATGTCGATACAATGGTGAACATACAGACAAGGTCCTGACATTCAACTTTCGGTGTACATCCGAAAACGGACAATTGAATTACGTGCTGTTCCTCCAATGTACAACAATGGTGAACATACAGACAAGGTCCCGACATTCTACATTCGGTATACATCTGAAAACGGACAATTGAAGACATGATTACGTGCTGTTCCTCCAATGTCCATACAATGGTGAACATACAGACAAGGTCCTGACATTCAACTTTCGGTGTACATCCGAAAACGGACAATTGAATTACGTGCTGTTCCTCCAATGTACAACAATGGTGAACATACAGACAAGGTCCCGACATTCTACATTCGGTATACATCTGAAAACGGACAATTGAAGACATGATTACGTGCTGTTCCTCTAATGTACATACAATGGTAAACATACAGACAAGGTCCTGACATTCAACTTTCGGTGTACATCTGAAAACGGACAATTGAAGACATGATTACGTGCTGTTCCTCCAATGTACATACAATGGTGAACATACAGACAAGGTCCCGACATTCTACATTCGGTATACATCTGAAAACGGACAATTGAAGACATGATTACGTGCTGTTCCTCCAATGTACAACAATGGTGAACATACAGACAAGGTCCCGACATTCTACATTCGGTATACATCTGAAAACGGACAATTGAAGACATGATTACGTGCTGTTCCTATAATGTCCATACAATGGTGAACATACAGACAAGGTCCTGACATTCAACTTTCGGTGTACATCCGAAAACGGACAATTGAATTACGTGCTGTTCCTCCAATGTACAACAATGGTGAACATACAGACAAGGTCCCGACATTCTACATTCGGTATACATCTGAAAACGGACAATTGAAGACATGATTACGTGCTGTTCCTATAATGTACATACAATGGTAAACATACAGACAAGGTCCCGACATTCAACTTTCGGTGTACATCCGAAAACGGACAATTGAATTACGTGCTGTTCCTCCAATGTACAACAATGGTGAACATACAGACAAGGTCCCGACATTCTACATTCGGTATACATCTGAAAACGGACAATTGAAGACATGATTACGTGCTGTTCCTCCAATGTCCATACAATGGTGAACATACAGACAAGGTCCCGACATTCTACATTCGGTATACATCTGAAAACGGACAATTGAAGACATGATTACGTGCTGTTCCTCCAATGTACATACAATGGTGAACATACAGACAAGGTCCCGACATTCTACATTCGGTATACATCTGAAAACGGACAATTGAAGACATGATTACGTGCTGTTCCTCCAATGTCCATACAATGGTGAACATACAGACAAGGTCCCGACATTCTACATTCGGTATACATCTGAAAACGGACAATTGAAGACATGATTACGTGCTGTTCCTCCAATGTACATACAATGGTGAACATACAGACAAGGTCCTGACATTCAACTTTCGGTGTACATCCGAAAACGGACAATTGAATTACGTGCTGTTCCTCCAATGTACAACAATGGTGAACATACAGACAAGGTCCCAACATTCTACATTCGGTATACATCTGAAAACGGACAATTGAAGACATGATTACGTGCTGTTCCTATAATGTCCATACAATGGTGAACATACAGACAAGGTCCTGACATTCAACTTTCGGTGTACATCCGAAAACGGACAATTGAATTACGTGCTGTTCCTCC
Organism: Chrysolina americana; assembly: GCA_958502065.1. Classification (NCBI taxonomy): domain Eukaryota; kingdom Metazoa; phylum Arthropoda; class Insecta; order Coleoptera; family Chrysomelidae; genus Chrysolina; species Chrysolina americana. Next base: position 89,001,824 of record OY293414.1, read on the forward strand.
AATGTACAACAATGGTGAACATACAGACAAGGTCCCGACATTCTACATTCGGTATACATCTGAAAACGGACAATTGAAGACATGATTACGTGCTGTTCCTATAATGTACATACAATGGTAAACATACAGACAAGGTCCCGACATTCAACTTTCGGTGTACATCCGAAAACGGACAGTCAAAGACCTGACTACGTGTTGTCCTTCAATGTACGTACAAATGAGATCCCTGACTACGTGCTTTTATTGGAGAATGTAGAGTATTTGAATTCTATGACGATCAGAATTTGCCGCAAATCTCAAAAGCGCATTTTTTTATTAGCGCTGACGCAAAGAAAATAAGAGTGTTGGCGCTGGGAAAATAATTGGGGTTGTGGGGTATTCAATCTCAAGAGCGCCTTCTTCTATTTGCGCTGGCGCAAGAAAAATCATTTTCGGTGGAGATTGTAGGGTGTATGAATTTGCCGCTCCATGAAATTTGCCGCTTCCTGATATTTGCCGCACATAGCGGCCAATTTCGAAGACATCTTTTTCTATTAGCGCTGGCGCCAGTGAAATAAGTAATAGTTGGGATCGTCAGGTATTTCAATAACATAATCAGATTTTGCCGCACCCTGACATTTGCCGCGGCTAATCGTAAAAGCGCATTTTTCTATGAGCGCTGGAACTGGGAAAATAATTTTTAATGGGGATTGTGTGATATTTGAATACCATAATAAAATATGCCGCTCCCTGAAATTTGCCTTTAATAACGGCCAATCTCAACGACTCCTTTTTCTATTAGCGCAGGGGCTGGGAAAATAATTTATAGTTGGGATCGTCGAGTTTTTATAATCAGAATTTGCCGCACTCTGAGATTTGCCACGACAAATCGTAAAAGCACATTTTTCTTTGACCGATTGAGCTAAGAAAACAATTTCTAGTGGAGATTGTATGGTATTTGAATTCCATTATCAGAATTTGCCGCTCCTTGTACGAACGATAGCTCTGGAAAAATATTATTGAGGGGGATTGTAGGGTCTTTGAATTCCATAATCAGAATTTGCCGCTCCCTGAAATTTACCGCTTTCTGAAATTTGCCGCTTCCTGATATTTGCCGCTTTCTGAAATTTGGCACTTATAGCGGCCAATCTCGAAGACATCTTTTTCTATTAGCGCTGGCGCTGGTGAAATTATTCATAGTTGGGATCGTCGGATATTTGAATTACATATTTAGAATTTGCCGCACCCTGAGATTTGCCGCTGCAAATCGTAAAAGCGCATTTTTCTACGAGCGCTGAAGACGGAAAAATAATTTCTAGTGGGGATTGTATGGAATTTGAATTCCATAAGCAGAATTTGCCGCTCCCTAAAATTTGCCGCTTCCTGAAATTTGCCGCTTCCTGAAATTTGCCGCTGGAGAGCGGACAATCTCGAAGACACCCTACAAATAAAGCAAGTCGTCATAGAGTTATTTTTGCTCTAGTTTTTACAGGACCTAGAATATTCTTTGAGAAAAACTGAATATTTCGCAATGCCTAACTTGTCATTTTCAGAGCCCGGCCGGCAGCCGAAGACACCCTGCACCATCCCTGGCTGCATTCCGATACCGTCCACTCAGAATTGCAGCTCAGCAAATCCAAGCTGAAGCGGTACGTCGTGAAGCAGCGCTGGATTAAAGGCGTCAACACCATCATCGCACTACGCAGAATGGGCGCTAAGATCGATGCGGATTTGATACATAATAACGACAACAATAACTCCTGAAACGGGAGCGCGTTTTTATTATTTTTACAAGAGAAAACTAGAAGAAAATTCGCCAAAATATTTTTTTTATCGTATATATAGTTGAAGGTATTATTGAATGTTTTATTTTATTAACGCAAGTGATTTTTTCAATCGAAAAAGACCTTGGAACTTTGAAATTCTGGACGTTGATGTATACTCTGTCAGAATTACTTATCCCGGTCCAAAAAAAATTTGGCTCTTGATAAATCGGATTCAAAATGACAATTTGAGCAGATTTAATTCTAGAGTGCTTCATTGCCAACAGTAATTGTAGTGAATGAGAACGGAATTCTGTTGTTTCTATAAATCCCCTGACGTAGATAGATGCCAGAAGATTTAAGCATTTTTATAATGTCTTTTTAAACATCACAGTCGCTGTTGTTTAATTTTATTCATTCTCGGTTGTGGGTGGAATAATCAGGATTATTTGAATTGGGAAGCTGCCACAAAATCGTTAGTCTCAACAGATAATGCATGAAATTCACGCACATAAGTTATGTTGTTTTTTTTTTAGTTGAATTTTCGCATGCCAAATCTTATTTTTGCGTTGTCTCCTGAATGGCGGTAAGGGCAATCTAACACAATGATTTAAGGTTGACAATTATAACTGAGAGCCTCATTACAAACCTAAATTGTTTTAAAATACCACAGATATAAATAAAAGACTGTCTGGATGTAAACCATCAGTCAATTTCTTTACGTTCGAGAGTTGAAAAATGTCTTTAAACAAAACTGTAACGCTTTTTTTATGTAATTCACACCGAAATTTACAAATATTTATCAATTTGAATTTTATGCAATTCCTTTTAATGTGGATTAAACGAAATTTAATTCTATTTTTATGACAATTGTCTTTTGATTTATAATTCGATAAAGAACATTTATTATTATTATTATTTATTCTTTTTTCGTTTCCATATCATACCAGCATATTTTGTAACAATTTTTTCTTATCAACAACGCATCTATAGAATATTTTCAAACGATGAAACTGCTTTGGTAACAAAAACACTAGTTTTTCTTCTGATTTTCTCTTGTGAAGTAGAGTGAACTTGTACAATATTTGTACGCCTGTGAAAACAATTTTCCACTAGAGTAGAGCTTTTTCGTTGGAAGTTCTCAACATTTTCTAGTCAATTATATTCCTATTATTTGTCTATTTTATTTTAATTCGAGAGAACTTTTTTTTTTGCCTTATGATTGTAGCTTATTATATGTTGAGTGCAAAATATATTTTCAATGACACAACTAGGAATTTAATTTTCACCAGTCACTATCTTCGTTTAAGTGAATGACGAAGCTTTCATATTTTTCAAGGTACACAAAGTAATTATTCAAAGAAACAGCTGACAAATGAAAAATGTCTATTTCTCTATATTTTGCCCCCCTCCATTCAATAATAAGGCTGATATATACACTTGTATTTTCAAGTAATTGAAAGAGAACAACATCCTATAATTTTCTACATTCCTCATAAAAGATTGATTTACTTTCACCACAATGTAAAGGAAATATAAGCTGGATAGCCACTTTACTACAACCAAATTGCCAAAATTGAGAGCCACTTCTCCAGTCTGGTACATCCAGTCACATCAGGAGTTCCACAAGGGGCTCAGCTGGGGCCATTACTGTTCAAGTTAATTGAACATAAATTATCTAGCATCTCAATTGTTTAGTGCCATTGCTTGACATTGTGTGACAATACACAACTTTGGAGTTTTATTTTGACCAGTCACTCTTTGTTTGAGTGAATGAAAAAGTTTTCATATATTATTCAAAATACACAAAAGTAATTATTTAAAGAAACAACTGACGAATGAAATGTTTTTACCACCTTACCATAACCAATTCGTGAAAATTCAGACCCACTTCTCCAGTCCGGTACTTCCGGTCAAATCAGGGGGTTCACAAGGGTCCCACCTGGGGCCATAACTGGAGAAAACTTGTAAAGAATTCAATGGCTACTTTATCAATGTTGGCCCAAGTTTGTCGGCGGGATTCTCAACCACAGAGTAGAGAACTCTATGTCCTGTGTCTCAACCACAGAGTAGAGAACTATACAGAGACGACAGAAATAGGCGGTGTCTTTGATCTTCCATTCCGTAATTTTCGTGACCTTGAAATACCAGGTAAATACTCACTGAGAAAGTGTGATTTTTTGCTTCCTCTCAAATATCTCAAAATTACTTTGAACTCTGATTTCATAATTTCATTCATGGTTTTTTAGAGAGATTTACCTTTGAAGTATTTTTTTAAATATAATGAATGAGTAATATTTAATTTCACCTCTTATAAACTGTATATTTCTTGGGAAATTAATTAAGATATAAATTGTAGTAGCCTATACGATATGTAAAGCAGAATAGCCACCTCCAATTTGTTAAAATAATGCCACTTTCTACAGTCCGGTCACTTTAGGAATTCCACAAGGATCTCACCTGGGGCCATTACTGTTCAATTTGAGCAAAAATGTCCTAGAATTTCACTTTGTTCAGTATCATTGTTTGATATTTGCAGATGATGTAAAAATCTACATCCTTCAACATGATATGATTCATTTACACTTATAGTTGATTCTTATTTTTTAATACTTGAAGACAACAGAATTAATAGGAAACAAATTATTTTGCCTCAGATTAAAACTGTATATAAGAATTTCTAGTCGATTTGAAGTTTTACCTAATTCATCAGGAGTTCCACAGGGGTCTCACCTGGGTCCATTTACTGTTCAATTTGAACATAAATGATCCAGCATCTCACTTTGTTTAGTGTTAATGTTTGATATTTGCAGATGATGTAAAAATCTACATCCTTCAACATGAAATGATTAATTTACACTTAGTTGACTCTTCTTTTTCAATACTTGAAGACAACAGAATGAATAAGGAACAAGTTATTTTGCCTCAGATTAAAAGTGTATATATAAGAATTTCTAGTCGATTTGAAGTTTTACCTAATTCATCAGGAGTTCCACAGGGGTCACACCTGGGGCCATTAACTGTTCAATTTGAACATAAATGATCTAGCTTTCACTTTGTTTAGTGTTAATGTTTGATATTTGCAGATGATGTAAAAATCTACATCCTTCAACATGAAATGATTAATTTACACTTAGTTGACTCTTCTTTTTCAATACTTGAAGACAACAGAATGAATAAGGAACAAGTTATTTTGCCTCAGATTAAAAGTGTATATATAAGAATTTCTAGTCGATTTGAAGTTTTACCTAATTCATCAGGAGTTCCACAGGGGTCACACCTGGGGCCATTAACTGTTCAATTTGAACATAAATGATCTAGCTTTCACTTTGTTTAGTGTTAATGTTTGATATTTGCAGATGATGTAAAAATCTACATCCTTCAACATGAAATGATTAATTTACACTTAGTTGACTCTTCTTTTTCAATACTTGAAGACAACAGAATGAATAAGGAACAAGTTATTTTGCCTCAGATTAAAAGTGTATATATAAGAATTTCTAGTCGATTTGAAGTTTTACCTAATTCATCAGGAGTTCCACAGGGGTCACACCTGGGGCCATTAACTGTTCAATTTGAACATAAATGATCCAGCATCTCACTTTGTTTAGTGTTAATGTTTGATATTTGCAGATGATGTAAAAATCTACATCCTTCAACATGAAATGATTAATTTACACTTAGTTGACTCTTCTTTTTCAATACTTGAAGACAACAGAATGAATAAGGAACAAGTTATTTTGCCTCAGATTAAAAGTGTATATATAAGAATTTCTAGTCGATTTGAAGTTTTACCTAATTCATCAGGAGTTCCACAGGGGTCACACCTGGGGCCATTAACTGTTCAATTTGAACATAAATGATCTAGCTTTCACTTTGTTTAGTGTTAATGTTTGATATTTGCAGATGATGTAAAAATCTACATCCTTCAACATGAAATGATTAATTTACACTTAGTTGACTCTTCTTTTTCAATACTTGAAGACAACAGAATGAATAAGGAACAAGTTATTTTGCCTCAGATTAAAAGTGTATATATAAGAATTTCTAGTCGATTTGAAGTTTTACCTAATTCATCAGGAGTTCCACAGGGGTCACACCTGGGGCCATTAACTGTTCAATTTGAACATAAATGATCTAGCTTTCACTTTGTTTAGTGTTAATGTTTGATATTTGCAGATGATGTAAAAATCTACATCCTTCAACATGAAATGATTAATTTACACTTAGTTGACTCTTCTTTTTCAATACTTGAAGACAACAGAATGAATAAGGAACAAGTTATTTTGCCTCAGATTAAAAGTGTATATATAAGAATTTCTAGTCGATTTGAAGTTTTACCTAATTCATCAGGAGTTCCACAGGGGTCACACCTGGGGCCATTAACTGTTCAATTTGAACATAAATGATCTAGCTTTCACTTTGTTTAGTGTTAATGTTTGATATTTGCAGATGATGTAAAAATCTACATCCTTCAACATGAAATGATTAATTTACACTTAGTTGACTCTTCTTTTTCAATACTTGAAGACAACAGAATGAATAAGGAACAAGTTATTTTGCCTCAGATTAAAAGTGTATATATAAGAATTTCTAGTCGATTTGAAGTTTTACCTAATTCATCAGGAGTTCCACAGGGGTCACACCTGGGGCCATTAACTGTTCAATTTGAACATAAATGATCCAGCATCTCACTTTGTTTAGTGTTAATGTTTGATATTTGCAGATGATGTAAAAATCTACATCCTTCAACATGAAATGATTAATTTACACTTAGTTGACTCTTCTTTTTCAATACTTGAAGACAACAGAATGAATAAGGAACAAGTTATTTTGCCTCAGATTAAAAGTGTATATATAAGAATTTCTAGTCGATTTGAAGTTTTACCTAATTCATCAGGAGTTCCACAGGGGTCACACCTGGGGCCATTAACTGTTCAATTTGAACATAAATGATCCAGCATCTCACTTTGTTTAGTGTTAATGTTTGATATTTGCAGATGATGTAAAAATCTACATCCTTCAACATGAAATGATTAATTTACACTTAGTTGACTCTTCTTTTTCAATACTTGAAGACAACAGAATGAATAAGGAACAAGTTATTTTGCCTCAGATTAAAAGTGTATATATAAGAATTTCTAGTCGATTTGAAGTTTTACCTAATTCATCAGGAGTTCCACAGGGGTCACACCTGGGGCCATTAACTGTTCAATTTGAACATAAATGATCTAGCTTTCACTTTGTTTAGTGTTAATGTTTGATATTTGCAGATGATGTAAAAATCTACATCCTTCAACATGAAATGATTAATTTACACTTAGTTGACTCTTCTTTTTCAATACTTGAAGACAACAGAATGAATAAGGAACAAGTTATTTTGCCTCAGATTAAAAGTGTATATATAAGAATTTCTAGTCGATTTGAAGTTTTACCTAATTCATCAGGAGTTCCACAGGGGTCACACCTGGGGCCATTAACTGTTCAATTTGAACATAAATGATCTAGCTTTCACTTTGTTTAGTGTTAATGTTTGATATTTGCAGATGATGTAAAAATCTACATCCTTCAACATGAAATGATTAATTTACACTTAGTTGACTCTTCTTTTTCAATACTTGAAGACAACAGAATGAATAAGGAACAAGTTATTTTGCCTCAGATTAAAAGTGTATATATAAGAATTTCTAGTCGATTTGAAGTTTTACCTAATTCATCAGGAGTTCCACAGGGGTCACACCTGGGGCCATTAACTGTTCAATTTGAACATAAATGATCCAGCATCTCACTTTGTTTAGTGTTAATGTTTGATATTTGCAGATGATGTAAAAATCTACATCCTTCAACATGAAATGATTAATTTACACTTAGTTGACTCTTCTTTTTCAATACTTGAAGACAACAGAATGAATAAGGAACAAGTTATTTTGCCTCAGATTAAAAGTGTATATATAAGAATTTCTAGTCGATTTGAAGTTTTACCTAATTCATCAGGAGTTCCACAGGGGTCACACCTGGGGCCATTAACTGTTCAATTTGAACATAAATGATCCAGCATCTCACTTTGTTTAGTGTTAATGTTTGATATTTGCAGATGATGTAAAAATCTACATCCTTCAACATGAAATGATTAATTTACACTTAGTTGACTCTTCTTTTTCAATACTTGAAGACAACAGAATGAATAAGGAACAAGTTATTTTGCCTCAGATTAAAAGTGTATATATAAGAATTTCTAGTCGATTTGAAGTTTTACCTAATTCATCAGGAGTTCCACAGGGGTCACACCTGGGGCCATTAACTGTTCAATTTGAACATAAATGATCTAGCTTTCACTTTGTTTAGTGTTAATGTTTGATATTTGCAGATGATGTAAAAATCTACATCCTTCAACATGAAATGATTAATTTACACTTAGTTGACTCTTCTTTTTCAATACTTGAAGACAACAGAATGAATAAGGAACAAGTTATTTTGCCTCAGATTAAAAGTGTATATATAAGAATTTCTAGTCGATTTGAAGTTTTACCTAATTCATCAGGAGTTCCACAGGGGTCACACCTGGGGCCATTAACTGTTCAATTTGAACATAAATGATCTAGCTTTCACTTTGTTTAGTGTTAATGTTTGATATTTGCAGATGATGTAAAAATCTACATCCTTCAACATGAAATGATTAATTTACACTTAGTTGACTCTTCTTTTTCAATACTTGAAGACAACAGAATGAATAAGGAACAAGTTATTTTGCCTCAGATTAAAAGTGTATATATAAGAATTTCTAGTCGATTTGAAGTTTTACCTAATTCATCAGGAGTTCCACAGGGGTCACACCTGGGGCCATTAACTGTTCAATTTGAACATAAATGATCCAGCATCTCACTTTGTTTAGTGTTAATGTTTGATATTTGCAGATGATGTAAAAATCTACATCCTTCAACATGAAATGATTAATTTACACTTAGTTGACTCTTCTTTTTCAATACTTGAAGACAACAGAATGAATAAGGAACAAGTTATTTTGCCTCAGATTAAAAGTGTATATATAAGAATTTCTAGTCGATTTGAAGTTTTACCTAATTCATCAGGAGTTCCACAGGGGTCACACCTGGGGCCATTAACTGTTCAATTTGAACATAAATGATCCAGCATCTCACTTTGTTTAGTGTTAATGTTTGATATTTGCAGATGATGTAAAAATCTACATCCTTCAACATGAAATGATTAATTTACACTTAGTTGACTCTTCTTTTTCAATACTTGAAGACAACAGAATGAATAAGGAACAAGTTATTTTGCCTCAGATTAAAAGTGTATATATAAGAATTTCTAGTCGATTTGAAGTTTTACCTAATTCATCAGGAGTTCCACAGGGGTCACACCTGGGGCCATTAACTGTTCAATTTGAACATAAATGATCCAGCATCTCACTTTGTTTAGTGTTAATGTTTGATATTTGCAGATGATGTAAAAATCTACATCCTTCAACATGAAATGATTAATTTACACTTAGTTGACTCTTCTTTTTCAATACTTGAAGACAACAGAATGAATAAGGAACAAGTTATTTTGCCTCAGATTAAAAGTGTATATATAAGAATTTCTAGTCGATTTGAAGTTTTACCTAATTCATCAGGAGTTCCACAGGGGTCACACCTGGGGCCATTAACTGTTCAATTTGAACATAAATGATCTAGCTTTCACTTTGTTTAGTGTTAATGTTTGATATTTGCAGATGATGTAAAAATCTACATCCTTCAACATGAAATGATTAATTTACACTTAGTTGACTCTTCTTTTTCAATACTTGAAGACAACAGAATGAATAAGGAACAAGTTATTTTGCCTCAGATTAAAAGTGTATATATAAGAATTTCTAGTCGATTTGAAGTTTTACCTAATTCATCAGGAGTTCCACAGGGGTCACACCTGGGGCCATTAACTGTTCAATTTGAACATAAATGATCCAGCATCTCACTTTGTTTAGTGTTAATGTTTGATATTTGCAGATGATGTAAAAATCTACATCCTTCAACATGAAATGATTAATTTACACTTAGTTGACTCTTCTTTTTCAATACTTGAAGACAACAGAATGAATAAGGAACAAGTTATTTTGCCTCAGATTAAAAGTGTATATATAAGAATTTCTAGTCGATTTGAAGTTTTACCTAATTCATCAGGAGTTCCACAGGGGTCACACCTGGGGCCATTAACTGTTCAATTTGAACATAAATGATCTAGCTTTCACTTTGTTTAGTGTTAATGTTTGATATTTGCAGATGATGTAAAAATCTACATCCTTCAACATGAAATGATTAATTTACACTTAGTTGACTCTTCTTTTTCAATACTTGAAGACAACAGAATGAATAAGGAACAAGTTATTTTGCCTCAGATTAAAAGTGTATATATAAGAATTTCTAGTCGATTTGAAGTTTTACCTAATTCATCAGGAGTTCCACAGGGGTCACACCTGGGGCCATTAACTGTTCAATTTGAACATAAATGATCTAGCTTTCACTTTGTTTAGTGTTAATGTTTGATATTTGCAGATGATGTAAAAATCTACATCCTTCAACATGAAATGATTAATTTACACTTAGTTGACTCTTCTTTTTCAATACTTGAAGACAACAGAATGAATAAGGAACAAGTTATTTTGCCTCAGATTAAAAGTGTATATATAAGAATTTCTAGTCGATTTGAAGTTTTACCTAATTCATCAGGAGTTCCACAGGGGTCACACCTGGGGCCATTAACTGTTCAATTTGAACATAAATGATCCAGCATCTCACTTTGTTTAGTGTTAATGTTTGATATTTGCAGATGATGTAAAAATCTACATCCTTCAACATGAAATGATTAATTTACACTTAGTTGACTCTTCTTTTTCAATACTTGAAGACAACAGAATGAATAAGGAACAAGTTATTTTGCCTCAGATTAAAAGTGTATATATAAGAATTTCTAGTCGATTTGAAGTTTTACCTAATTCATCAGGAGTTCCACAGGGGTCACACCTGGGGCCATTAACTGTTCAATTTGAACATAAATGATCCAGCATCTCACTTTGTTTAGTGTTAATGTTTGATATTTGCAGATGATGTAAAAATCTACATCCTTCAACATGAAATGATTAATTTACACTTAGTTGACTCTTCTTTTTCAATACTTGAAGACAACAGAATGAATAAGGAACAAGTTATTTTGCCTCAGATTAAAAGTGTATATATAAGAATTTCTAGTCGATTTGAAGTTTTACCTAATTCATCAGGAGTTCCACAGGGGTCACACCTGGGGCCATTAACTGTTCAATTTGAACATAAATGATCCAGCATCTCACTTTGTTTAGTGTTAATGTTTGATATTTGCAGATGATGTAAAAATCTACATCCTTCAACATGAAATGATTAATTTACACTTAGTTGACTCTTCTTTTTCAATACTTGAAGACAACAGAATGAATAAGGAACAAGTTATTTTGCCTCAGATTAAAAGTGTATATATAAGAATTTCTAGTCGATTTGAAGTTTTACCTAATTCATCAGGAGTTCCACAGGGGTCACACCTGGGGCCATTAACTGTTCAATTTGAACATAAATGATCTAGCTTTCACTTTGTTTAGTGTTAATGTTTGATATTTGCAGATGATGTAAAAATCTACATCCTTCAACATGAAATGATTAATTTACACTTAGTTGACTCTTCTTTTTCAATACTTGAAGACAACAGAATGAATAAGGAACAAGTTATTTTGCCTCAGATTAAAAGTGTATATATAAGAATTTCTAGTCGATTTGAAGTTTTACCTAATTCATCAGGAGTTCCACAGGGGTCACACCTGGGGCCATTAACTGTTCAATTTGAACATAAATGATCTAGCTTTCACTTTGTTTAGTGTTAATGTTTGATATTTGCAGATGATGTAAAAATCTACATCCTTCAACATGAAATGATTAATTTACACTTAGTTGACTCTTCTTTTTCAATACTTGAAGACAACAGAATGAATAAGGAACAAGTTATTTTGCCTCAGATTAAAAGTGTATATATAAGAATTTCTAGTCGATTTGAAGTTTTACCTAATTCATCAGGAGTTCCACAGGGGTCACACCTGGGGCCATTAACTGTTCAATTTGAACATAAATGATCCAGCATCTCACTTTGTTTAGTGTTAATGTTTGATATTTGCAGATGATGTAAAAATCTACATCCTTCAACATGAAATGATTAATTTACACTTAGTTGACTCTTCTTTTTCAATACTTGAAGACAACAGAATGAATAAGGAACAAGTTATTTTGCCTCAGATTAAAAGTGTATATATAAGAATTTCTAGTCGATTTGAAGTTTTACCTAATTCATCAGGAGTTCCACAGGGGTCACACCTGGGGCCATTAACTGTTCAATTTGAACATAAATGATCCAGCATCTCACTTTGTTTAGTGTTAATGTTTGATATTTGCAGATGATGTAAAAATCTACATCCTTCAACATGAAATGATTAATTTACACTTAGTTGACTCTTCTTTTTCAATACTTGAAGACAACAGAATGAATAAGGAACAAGTTATTTTGCCTCAGATTAAAAGTGTATATATAAGAATTTCTAGTCGATTTGAAGTTTTACCTAATTCATCAGGAGTTCCACAGGGGTCACACCTGGGGCCATTAACTGTTCAATTTGAACATAAATGATCCAGCATCTCACTTTGTTTAGTGTTAATGTTTGATATTTGCAGATGATGTAAAAATCTACATCCTTCAACATGAAATGATTAATTTACACTTAGTTGACTCTTCTTTTTCAATACTTGAAGACAACAGAATGAATAAGGAACAAGTTATTTTGCCTCAGATTAAAAGTGTATATATAAGAATTTCTAGTCGATTTGAAGTTTTACCTAATTCATCAGGAGTTCCACAGGGGTCTCACCTGGGTCCATTTACTGTTCAATTTGAACATAAACGATCCAGCATCTCACTTTGTTTAGTGTTAATGTTTGATATTTGCAGATGATGTAAAAATCTACATCCTTCAACATGAAATGATTAATTTACACTTAGTTGACTCTTCTTTTTCAATACTTGAAGACAACAGAATGAATAAGGAACAAGTTATTTTGCCTCAGATTAAAAGTGTATATATAAGAATTTCTAGTCGATTTGAAGTTTTACCTAATTCATCAGGAGTTCCACAGGGGTCACACCTGGGGCCATTAACTGTTCAATTTGAACATAAATGATCCAGCATCTCACTTTGTTTAGTGTTAATGTTTGATATTTGCAGATGATGTAAAAATCTACATCCTTCAACATGAAATGATTAATTTACACTTAGTTGACTCTTCTTTTTCAATACTTGAAGACAACAGAATGAATAAGGAACAAGTTATTTTGCCTCAGATTAAAAGTGTATATATAAGAATTTCTAGTCGATTTGAAGTTTTACCTAATTCATCAGGAGTTCCACAGGGGTCACACCTGGGGCCATTAACTGTTCAATTTGAACATAAATGATCTAGCTTTCACTTTGTTTAGTGTTAATGTTTGATATTTGCAGATGATGTAAAAATCTACATCCTTCAACATGAAATGATTAATTTACACTTAGTTGACTCTTCTTTTTCAATACTTGAAGACATCAGAATGAATAAGGAACAAGTTATTTTGCCTCAGATTAAAAGTGTATATATAAGAATTTCTAGTCGATTTGAAGTTTTACCTAATTCATCAGGAGTTCCACAGGGGTCACACCTGGGGCCATTAACTGTTCAATTTGAACATAAATGATCCAGCATCTCACTTTGTTTAGTGTTAATGTTTGATATTTGCAGATGATGTAAAAATCTACATCCTTCAACATGAAATGATTAATTTACACTTAGTTGACTCTTCTTTTTCAATACTTGAAGACAACAGAATGAATAAGGAACAAGTTATTTTGCCTCAGATTAAAAGTGTATATATAAGAATTTCTAGTCGATTTGAAGTTTTACCTAATTCATCAGGAGTTCCACAGGGGTCTCACCTGGGTCCATTTACTGTTCAATTTGAACATAAATGATCCAGCATCTCACTTTGTTTAGTGTTAATGTTTGATATTTGCAGATGATGTAAAAATCTACATCCTTCAACATGAAATGATTAATTTACACTTAGTTGACTCTTCTTTTTCAATACTTGAAGACAACAGAATGAATAAGGAACAAGTTATTTTGCCTCAGATTAAAAGTGTATATATAAGAATTTCTAGTCGATTTGAAGTTTTACCTAATTCATCAGGAGTTCCACAGGGGTCACACCTGGGGCCATTAACTGTTCAATTTGAACATAAATGATCTAGCTTTCACTTTGTTTAGTGTTAATGTTTGATATTTGCAGATGATGTAAAAATCTACATCCTTCAACATGAAATGATTAATTTACACTTAGTTGACTCTTCTTTTTCAATACTTGAAGACATCAGAATGAATAAGGAACAAGTTATTTTGCCTCAGATTAAAAGTGTATATATAAGAATTTCTAGTCGATTTGAAGTTTTACCTAATTCATCAGGAGTTCCACAGGGGTCACACCTGGGGCCATTAACTGTTCAATTTGAACATAAATGATCCAGCATCTCACTTTGTTTAGTGTTAATGTTTGATATTTGCAGATGATGTAAAAATCTACATCCTTCAACATGAAATGATTAATTTACACTTAGTTGACTCTTCTTTTTCAATACTTGAAGACAACAGAATGAATAAGGAACAAGTTATTTTGCCTCAGATTAAAAGTGTATATATAAGAATTTCTAGTCGATTTGAAGTTTTACCTAATTCATCAGGAGTTCCACAGGGGTCTCACCTGGGTCCATTTACTGTTCAATTTGAACATAAATGATCCAGCATCTCACTTTGTTTAGTGTTAATGTTTGATATTTGCAGATGATGTAAAAATCTACATCCTTCAACATGAAATGATTAATTTACACTTAGTTGACTCTTCTTTTTCAATACTTGAAGACAACAGAATGAATAAGGAACAAGTTATTTTGCCTCAGATTAAAAGTGTATATATAAGAATTTCTAGTCGATTTGAAGTTTTACCTAATTCATCAGGAGTTCCACAGGGGTCACACCTGGGGCCATTAACTGTTCAATTTGAACATAAATGATCTAGCTTTCACTTTGTTTAGTGTTAATGTTTGATATTTGCAGATGATGTACACTTAGTTGATTCTTTTTTTTTTTCCATATTCGAATTCACAGAAGTACAAGGGAAAGCCCAAGATACATTTGAACTACCCTAGGTTGAGTAATTGAAATAAAAAATTACAAAGATCATGTTTATTGTAAATATTTTAATAGATACAAGAAACACAGTATTATACCTAAAAGCTTAACGGTAAGATTTTTGGTAGCGGGCACGGGCACCTGGACCACCAAACTTCTTGGGTTCGCAACGACGAGGATCAGCGACCAACAGAGTACGGTCGTATTGGATCAGGATGTCCTTCAACTCCTTTTTGGATGCTTCGTCGACATCTGAAAACAAAGATTCAATCAATTCCATTATTCACAGAAAGGTGTCAAAATTTGAAAGTAAAAAGTGCACTGCTCACTCATACATCAGTGTTTTCTTTTTAAAATTGTACAGGCGAGTTTTTTATACTTACATTTTTGGTAATAGGCTACCAAAGCTTTGGATATTGCCTGCCTAATGGCGTATATTTGTGAAACATGTCCACCACCATTTACACGAACTCTGATGTCTACTTCGGAGAACTTGTCCTGAAAAACCAACAGTGATTAGAACTACGTTCAGTTAGGATTCACTTGTATATTTTATGAAATTCAATCAGAATTGTAGAAGATTTCAGTGCCTTAGCTCATATTCGGGATAAAGGATCATCATTGGAATTGAAATGCGATCAAAATATTTAAATGAAAATAAGATGCATGCAGGTATTTCGTTGAAAATCATTAGGAAACGACGAAAGGGGACTTGGCATACTGCACTTGTTTTTGGAATAAATCGTACCTGATCAGAAGATTATATGCAGTTAAAAAGCATTTGAAATACTAATTAACTTCTTTAAAACCACATTAGAAAATTCGTTTTAGTCCGCGGGAATGTGTGTATGTGCAAGATTATACTTACTTTTCCTAGGAGAAGAATGGGTTCTTGAAGTTTGTCCTGAAGCATTTTAGGCTCGACCTGGCTCAAGGGACGTCCATTGACCCTGAGCACGCCTCTACCCCTTTTGCAATAAGCAACTGCGGTGGCGGTTTTCTAAAAAGATTGGTAAATTAACAACTTTCTCAGCATATCCATCGTGAAGTAAAATTAAAAAACCACGTGTCATATCCACATTTAGGTTACGATTGAAATACTCACTTTTCTGCCAAAAACTTGGACAGAGTGGATTGGCTCCTTCTTCGGCTAGAACAAAAATATCCTATTTGAATAATTTTCATTTGAATGCCATTATAAAAGCAAAATTTATTAAAATGTATAGGATAAATACCTTTTGTGTTGGTGCCTGCATTGTCGACAAGTGAAAGACGGAAATACGTATGACAACTGACAACCATAACTGAGCTTGGTTCCGCAAAATGAAGGGGTCGCTCCGGTCGGGTATATTCGACCTGACACAATTACCAACGTAAATTACGAAAGTTGAGGAATATTATATAATTATAATTTCCTATTTCTAGCTCGTATTTTTCCTTCCAGACAAAGATAATTGCCACGAGTAGCATCTAATAAAGCTTGTTACCCCTGAACTGAACCTGAAGTGAACAGCACCTGACTTAATAAATGGGGTTTATCAATACTTGAATTTTCATGGCCTGTCAAATTACTTCATGGGCCACCAGGTTAAAATGTAGGGTAGGCACGCATGAATGTGACTTGTCATACAGTTTTCAGGGTCTAAAATACATATTCGTTTAAATCGCACGTGCCTCAAACACCCTGCATGGGCATGCATGTATGTGACTTGGCCTTTACGTACCAAATAAGCGTGATAACGGGACAATTTTGAATGTAGATATCTATATCCTATTAACCGCTTTCCAATTGTCACGGGTAGTAGCACCAAATATAGCTTGTTGCCCCTGAACAGAACCTAAAGTGACCAGCACCTGACTTTATAAAAGGGAACGTGTTTTTTCATTGTCTGCCAAATTACTTCAAGAGTTACCCGGAGCTACTCAATGTGACAATTAGAAAGCGGCTATTGAATAATCGTGTATTACTGGTTGCCTGACAAAAGCAGTCGATGCAATGGCAGAAATAAAGGAAATACTGTGTAACGTTGATTGCATAACTACAGGGATGAGTGGATGTAATGGTTTTGGTGTTGATTCATAATCATAATGGTTGAGAACTGACCTAATCATATTAATTTCTGGAAAATGTTTGGATTTACCTCAAACTCAGAGGGCTGATCTATGAAGAAATCATAATACCTACCTACCTGTATAGATTTTATATTCTATTTGGTTTGGTGAAATTACGACAGCTAAAAATTGTTAAAATTGTTGAAACTTATCAAAAGATTTAAATTATTACCAGAAAAACTTATAAATGTATGAAAAAAACAATGTTTATATGTGTATTCAGTCAAGACGAATGCATTTCTTTTTCATTTTACTGTAAAAGAGCAAAGTTTTTCATCAAACTTTCACGAACAGTATTGTATAGGTAGGTATCGATTCGTAATTTTTCCACCCCTTTATAATCGAAAACAAAGGTTTCCGGTATATAAAAAAACAGGGAGACATTCACAAAAGCACCCTTCCAAACCTTTGACCTGTTACCGCACCCCTCTTCTTCTAACGCGATTCACATTCAAATTTCCGTACTTTTCCCACCTGCCGCTTTGTCGGTATGTCGCCACCGTCGCATGATTGGGATTTACAACCGTGCGCGCTGCATTAGCAATCGAATTTGAATCTAGTGCGCTTTGATTTGAGAATGATAAAATAATATGTAATTTTGGAAAAGTGACAATCGATAAGCTGACGCCGATTTTGTGAATATGGTATGAAGTTATAAAAAAGTTTTCGAGATATTTTTTTGCAAACCGAGTCATAGAACTATATAGAAAATAGTGCGAGTTTGTTGCCGAGTTTCCTTGGATTTGTTAAATATCGCCTGCAATAGGTAAGTGAGAATATTGCACTCATAGAACACTATTCACAATTTTACCATCGTCTTTGTCTGTCAGAGTCCATTCAATACCTATCTTAGATAAAACCCATCAGTAATTTGCAAATCATTTAGGGCTTATTATTAAGTTTGGTCCTTTGAAAGCCAGCAAAGGAACATATTTCAAATGTCTCGTTAGCCAGATTACCTCTGGAAAAAACATTTCATGCATGGAAAATTCATAAGACAAAAAATGACAGTGATTCGAATTTCAATTTTGCCATTTCATATTTTGTTTAAGATTATTCGAAATTTGTACCGTTTTTCGACATTAAAAACTCTTCTAGCTGACAGTTCTGAAGGTACACCAGCGTCGATAAGGAGGGGATACTGGGGGATAGTCCCCCCCTTTCCACTGATGTATTTTCTTATGATTATATTTTTCACTTGTCAAATTTTGACGTTTCTGGTATTTCAACTAATAGCAGCCGATTATTCTGGCCGTTCATTCGGCTTTACACTGATAAAACTGCCTGGGGGTAGTATTCCGTGTAATATAGAATTCTATTGTCGACAGTTATGTCTCTTTCTCTCCCATGAATTCAACCATAAAGTCATCTCACTTATTCAGTCGACTATAGAATTCTATGGTACACGGAATCCCACCCCAGGTCCTCGATATATAGTTGTATCCTTGAACTGTCAAAACTAAATGGAAACGGGGTTATAACTTATAATGGATTTATCGAAATGAATGAAAAGTTACCTTATTATCTGCTTATTCACTTTTCAGATTTGCGAAAAAAAAAATAATATTCCCAAATACAACTCGTTCTTCAAATGTTGTCGATAATTTTTCATTTTATCACTCAAACACGTTTATTTGGCAAAATTATCGATAAAAATTTAGGCACTCGTGGTTTACCTTTGATAATCCTATAACCAAGCCCTATTTTACCCTCACAGGACAAAAACCTATCGACGTGCAAATGGGGTTTCTGAATTTGGGAAAATGTTCTAGAACTTTCCATAAAAGTCTCAAGTACTGAATATTTTCAATTTTCTGTCACATTCTCTAGTAATTGTTACAAATTACACTTCAGGAACTTTGATAACTTAGTATTTCTTTCCATTTTATTCATCCTACCAACTTTATCCATTTATTGAAAATTCTAGAAAGGACCAGGCAGCGGCCTTATAGAAAAATTGTCGACGGTTAATATTCTCGAATTTTTGGTATATTCTATGACCTCCTGAACAAAAAAGTGTCGAAATACGGAGTCTCTATAGTTGGCCATTTTTTACAAAATTAATATTTCTCTAAGGAGCAATATGTTTAGAACGACTAATATTTTTAATTTTAAACCGGTTTTGATGAAAAATATTGTTAGATATACAGGGTAAGCATTTTTCAGAAGGCAACTCTCAAATGGCCCTGAAAAATTAAGATACAACCAAACAACTATCATACTTGAATGACAATCATTTATGCCAAAACTGACGAATTCAAAATTTTGTACAGGGTGACTAAAAAGTCTTCGAGATATTTTGCTTGTATATTTTTATTTAATATTTGATGCTTTCCTGATGGACATATACTTGAATATGACTCATATTCAAAAACTTCTTGTCCGAAATTGATATACAGTTTGAGACAAACGATAAGAGACGGTAAAATTGTTATAATTCACACTTATTGCCTTGTAATATTTCGAACAAGTTCGAAATTTTGTGCAGAGGTATCAACAAAGTGAAATGGATACGCCGGATGAGTACCTTCTCTCCAATTGGAAAAATAAAAGCAAACATCTGTCACAAAACAACTACTTCCCTGGCTAATACCACGACGGACATTTAATTACATCTGACAGATATTTGTGCAACGTTTTTTCAAGAAGATTCAATTGCGAGTGCTTGTGTCTTGTAATCAAACAGGAGATTGTCCTTTATTTCGCTGGGAATGACCATCACCTGCAGACGTGTTTCGAGGTTTTGCATGTCATCAGTGCCACGGTAGGTCAGACAACATTATAATTGTCCTGTCCCTGCCAAATAGATAATAATCCGTGGGAAAATATAAGTTGAACGGTTGATTTTAATCCATTTAGCAGGGACAGGACAATTATAATGTTGTCCGACCTACCCTGGCACTGATGGGGGGGCAAAACCTCGAAACATGCATGTCTGCAGGTGGTCATTCCCAGCCAAATGAAGGATAATCTTCTGTTCAATCACAAGACGAGCACTTGCAATTGGGTCTTCTTGGAAGAACGTTGCACAAATATCTGTCAGATGTAGTTCAATGTCCGTCGTGGTATCAGCCAGGGAAGTAGTTGATTTCTGACAGATTTTTGTCTTTATTTTTCCACTTGTTGGAAACGCTAGGAGATAAGGTTACTCCGTATTCACAGTGTCATTTCGACTATCCTGAAACTAAATGCAGTGCAACATTTACACTACTTATACGGTTTGTTTCCTTAATAAAGTACATTTAGAAACAGAAGGATTACCTTAATCCAATAATAAATATCGGATCAAACTTCTATTGACCTAAAAATACTTGGAGATCGATAATTAACGCACAGTACATTATAGACAATCATGCAGGGCCGTTTTTACAGATATGGCCATTTTAACGCTACCCTCTTTATATACAGGGTTATGATAAAGTAATGCACAAAATTCATAAAACGTACAACGATCTCTTTTGAAAAAATGCAAAAACACGTCAAACTGTTCTTTTTATTCCGCATCTTTTGACATAAGTTACAAAAATAACACGTCAAATTTGTCAAAGTTATGACGTCATCAACAAATTTTTTTAATGGGAAGCTAAGAGCTTTATTACATTATGTGATAGAGCTTGTGTTTTTACACAAGGGAAAAATAGTTGTAGTAGGGCTCACATAAGAAAAAAAACGAGAAAATGAATAAAAAACGAAATAAACGTAAGTTTCATAATAACTTTTCAATTAACTAAACAGTCGATTAAACCAAAACTATTTCTTATAGGAATTGTTCAAACTGTGTCCCGTTTACTAACTGACATAGGCCAAGACGATGGTAGACCGCATTTATAGAGTTTTCGATCATCTGCGGAGTTATACGAGTCATTTCGTGTCTAATTCTTTCCATTAAGTCTTCTAAATTGTCTGGCCGGTTAATGTAGACCCGACTTTTCAAATGTCCCCACAGAAAAAATCAAGGGGGGTTAAATCAGGTGACCTAGGTGGCCACTCCATTGGTCCACGTCTTCCAATCCACCGTCCTTCAAACTGGTTATCCAGAAACCTTCGAACAGTATGACCATAATGTGGTGGTGCGCCATCTTGTTGGAACCAAATACTGGGATCCAAGTTGTCCCCACTATTTGGATCCGGAAATGCCGCAAGTAGGTCCGGATGCACTGCTATACGAAGATGTTCCAAATATCGTTCAGCTGTTAAATTCCCGCGAAAGTAAGGACCAATAAATCTTCCCCGGACGATTCCTACCCAAACATTAATTTTTTGGGGACGCTGGGTGTGTTTTGTCTGCATCCAGTGGGGATTTTCCCGAGCCCAGTAGTGAGAATTGTATCGATTTACAGAACCACTTAGACAAAACGTTGCCTCATCGGAAAATACTACACTATTAAGAAAATTTGGATTTTCGTCACAATGCCGCATGAAGATTTCACAAAATTCCAAACGTCTGTCATCGTGTCATCTTCTGAGAGTTCGTGAACAAGATGAACTTTGTATGGGTGTATGGTTTTTCTTATTGTAACATCTTTACTACAAACGACTGACTAACATTTTCTTGTAAGGCAATTTCTGTTGTAGTTGCGTGAGGGTGTTCTTCTACTGACAGCAAAATATCTAACTTCACATCGTCGATTATTCCTGGTCGTCCAGATTTTGGAGCATCCCTCACGCTTCCCGTTGCATCAAATTTTGCAACAATTCTGCTTACTGTGCTTCTAGCAATTGGAGGTCTTTCAAAATGTGTTGCGTTAAATAAAGCACATGCTTCTTCATGACTTCGAAGGCGATCGCCGCAACCTACCATCATTAGAATTTCTATCCTTTCTCTTTCGGTTAAACGAGCCATAATAATAAAACTGTGCTGACACTAATTGTACGACTGACACTGACAAACCGTTGTTTTAGTAAAACAATTGAAAAAATTTATAAGAACACATGTTCTTACTAGATAAGTTTAAGTTTGACCTCTTTTTATAATTGGTTTTGTTATTTCGTTTTTTATCCCTTTTCTCGTTGTGTTTCATATGTGAGCCCTACTGCAACTATTTTTCCCTTGTGTAAAAACACAAGCTCTATCACATAATGTAATAAAACTCTTAGCTTCCCATTGAAAAAATTTGTTGATGACGTCATAACTTTGACAACTTTGACGTGTTATTTTTGTAACTTATGTCAAAAGATGCGGAATAAAAAAAACAGTTTGACGTGTTTTTGCATTTTTTTCAAAAGTGATCGTTGTACGTTTTATGAATTTTGTGCATTACTTTATCATAACCCTGTATATTACTAGTAACTCTAAATATCAAAAGAAATGAATCACACCATACAAAAAACAGTACGATACATGACCACAATACCCGCAGAGGAAATGAACTGAGACTACCTTATTCACGACTGGCCCTTGGGTAGGAAGGACTCTGCGAGCTATCAAGGAGTTATATGTTATAATAAAGCAATTAGAATACTAGGAAATATTGAAAATTACAATAAATTCAAAAAAGCTTTATTGAACCTTCTCTTACAAAATGCCTTTTACAGTGTCAAAGAATTTTTAGAGATTTGAATGGATACATGCCTTTTTAACTTAACTATTTTTATTCTGTGTTTTGTGACTAGTCTGATAAATGTTGTACCAGTAATGTATAATTATATGTGTATAATATTTTAATGATGAATAAATTCTATTCTATTCTTATTGATATAGTAGTGAGAGATCTTTACCTATAGTTTTGTTAGTGATTTCTCGTAATCTGAAACCTCGCTGAAAATATCATAATTATCATGTAAGTACCAGTGTCTGATTTCTTCATTCTTTTTGTTCGAACGATTAGATGTGGTAGGATAAACTTGGCGTTGAAATATGTGTTATTTCCTGTTCAAAATTGTTGTAGTTCGCAAGGGAATTATTTCGGATTTTTTATTGAAAAGTTATTTTGCGATTAGGAAACTAGGAAAAAGAAGGCAATTCGGGAAGTTAAAAAGACGCAATTGAAATAGTCATGGAATGTTTTTTATCGAGGATTCGATAAATCACATTTTATAATATGGTTGGGCAAGACCGAGTCTCATTGTTGCTTGGAAAAATCAGTGAAAAGATTGTACAGGGTGGGCAAAATTGGAAACTTTTGAAGGAAAAGTCTTGTGTACAAATTAGATAGATAAAAACCGATGACTGTGTCTGCGGGTCAAATTTCATAAAAATCTCAATGGTAAAAACCGCATATCGATATCTATCATCATTTCTGAGTTTTTCAAAAATGTGCATTTTCGAAATGTTGCTATAACTTTTTTTCTGTCAATAACATATTTC
Organism: Chrysolina americana; assembly: GCA_958502065.1. Classification (NCBI taxonomy): domain Eukaryota; kingdom Metazoa; phylum Arthropoda; class Insecta; order Coleoptera; family Chrysomelidae; genus Chrysolina; species Chrysolina americana. Next base: position 89,025,268 of record OY293414.1, read on the forward strand.
CAAAAATGTAGCACACTTGATGTTTTGCTAGAGTAGTCATCTTTGAAAAACAGAGCATTTAGTGTTTTCATGTAGACTTTGAAACGCACACTTTGAACAAGTAGGCTAAAACAGAAAAAAAGGGTTCAGTTACTTTACTAACGAACTCGAGATAGGAATACAATTTTTACTTTCGCTACATACCTATTTCCAACTCAACGACTCTGTGTGTATACCAAAAGATGAATCATTTGTGAAATATGGAACTTCATACTTACATATCACAAGTCAAAATAACAGAGAGATAAAATAATGAAGCTGCGACGGCAGTTTTCGTAGTAAACATGAGCTTGGTAATTACAATATTACGATTAGGATATCGCGTATCCATAAAAATTGATGAGATCTGCATTTAGTTCGGTGAGAACTGTGGGAATGCTTCACGGTTACGTTGATATACATATGCAGTGTGTGATGTTTTTCGTAAACTCAATAGCATATCTCATTTTCAGCAAGGAAAATTTGTTTGACAGGTAAACATAGAGTGAGAATATTAAGGGAGTTTGGGGCTCCTGATGATGCTAACTCTGCTGCCGAAACGCTCGTCGAGTGAAATGGGCGTAATTTAGGTATTTGAGTAGTTTTTGTGCTGTTGAATTTTTCAGTGCGATTGTATTTGCTTGTTTGAATTGATTCGCAATACGCATACGTAATGTGGCATAATATGCTGATTAGCAGGTGTGTTGGAAATGACAAAATTGGTTTTATTAGTAGCTGAATTCGCGAATTATTTCAATTACGCAAGTACCGAACAGGGTCCATTATAGTCGTTGATATAATTGGCCTTGACTGATTGCCGTTCATCGGATACAACTAAATTCGCTAATAAATGGGCTCGTTATTGGATTCTGCAGAAATTACTCAATTAAATCGAATGTTGGCGAATTAAGATATGCGTATTTGTGTCGGCATGGGATTCTCTAAACATCGTGGGACCTGGAAAAAGGGGTTATATTACTTCTTGGCCACTCTTTAATTTGCTGATTCACTATTCAGTCATCGTTCATGCTTTTTACTTTTCACTTGCCCATTACTGCTTTATAAAATATCTTGGCAAGGGTATAATACATGCCTTAAGGCATTAGATAGACCATTAGGTACTGAAAAAAAAAAACTTATTTTTGTTGCTGGCCAACTCAAATCCTATTTTTGACATCACTTCAGAATAGTTAAAATCCGACCGCACTTCCCTGAGACCACTTCAAAAAATAAAAAAATCGGCCGAGCCCCTCTGACGACCCGACAATGACTTTCATTGAGAGAAGTTGTAAATTGGACTGCACTACATGTTTTCTTCCCCACCATCAATCGTGCCATCTCGAATCCTATTTTTGACATCACTTCAAAATATTTAAAATCCGACCGCACTCCCCTGACGACCTAATCATACAGTTCGATGATAGAAGTTGTTATTTGGACAAAAATCCAAACTTGATCCAACTTGAATTCTAATATAGAGATCACATTTTGGATAGACGTGTACAGTGTAAAGTATTTTCGTGACCCGAAGAACTGTCTGTATTCTAATGGGAATATATGTTTTTAACTTTCGGTTCCTCTGTTTCAATTACTCATTATGCTCCCGACATTATAAGGAATAAAGTAGCGAATCGATAACATAGTTGTATGCAATTTTCTTTTTACCGTCAAATCTAATAACGTTAACTGTACCACTCTTAATAGTGACTGCTCTTTTCCGGAAGATATGAAAGAGATATTCTATGATTACCAGCGATAATGGTCTATTAAATTCTAGTGACCTTTGGCGACTGTTACTTCATCATACCGAGAAATGTGGTGAAAATGGAATTGGACTCGATATTCTGGAGAGGCCAGTTTTATTATATTCGAAAAAATTGAAAGAATAATGAAAAATGCATTTTTGTTCAAATCGTTTATTAGAAATGCAAAATAGTCAATCGTTTGCAATGCAAATAGAGTTATTCATCAGGCAAGATTTCAATTGGAACGCTGCAAACACCTGAAGATGTTTTTTAAAGACTGTTTTCGATTCCATTGTTAGTTGCGACAATGAAATGAGTAATAATAATGAGGCCAAACGTACTTGTTGGGAAAGATAGAGTTTCAGTTTGCGACTGAAAGGGAATTAGATAAATAGTTGCACGTTGATTAATACGTGAGCTTGAATGATTGTCTTATAAAGTAAATAAGAGTGTTTGCAAGGTTCTATGTGACTCACGTAGTAGGAAACGAAGTTCTGAAATTTGTTTTTTCAAAGAACAGTTCTCGTTCATTAATTTTAAGGACTGGACTTGATCAAATCTACCAATTATATTGGTATTGAATACCTATTGCTGAATCGTTTTCAGATCCATGACGATTATTGGGTCATGTGTAGCTGAAGCGTTTGTATTCTTGATAATCTCTTCAATTTCTCACCTCAGTAATCACTAGTAGTGAAGAGAACGAAATAATGAACAATGGTTGGAATGAAAACTTTTTTTTTTCAATGAAAATATCTGGAGGGACGACGGAGATATTAACATTTCTATCTGGTCAGGACATAGCGAAGTTCGCGCGATCCATCGAAAGATTTTATTTTCAATTTTTCAAAAAAAGTTCCACAAATGTATCTCGACGATCTGAATTTTCGGAAATATTAATTTTTTATTAAAAACATCACTAGGTCTCTTCAAATGTATTGTCATCGGACCCACAATACCAAATTTTATCAAAATCGGTTCACGGGAAGTGTATCAAAAATGAATCGCAAGATCTGTTATACAGACAGAAGACAGTCAGGCTCTATGAAGATAAAAAAAAGTCGTTTAATGAACTTCGATGACAAACTGACCAAATTTCAAAAGATTTTCAGTCGAAAAAACGCATCTATCCACAAAATCAACATTTTCTAATTGAATTAGCATTTTATCCAAAAATATAAGCTGGTTTCGCATTTTTAAGAGATTCATATACTATTGAATTCCAAGTAATGCGATATTAAAAGAAGAATTTTCGAAAATTTTTTATTTTTTGTTTCGCAGAGTTACCAGATCCCTTTAAATGTATCTCGACGAGCTAATTCTGAATTTAAATAAAATGGCAAAAAATGATACAAGGTTTAGCATAAAAAAAGGAAATATCATCAAAATTCCCTAGCGCGTTCTAATTGTCAAGTTTTTATTATTAATTTTTTTTTTTAATCGCAAACCTCTCACAAATATATCTTGATGAGCTGATTCCGAATCATATTACGAAAATTTATTTTTAAAAAGAATGACAAAATTTCAGAATATTTTTTTTGTTGGAAAAATCGATACCCCCAACGAACAAAGCCGTAACTAAAGTTACAGCTATTTTCAGTTATAGGTGTAGGCGTATTCAGCTTAAAAAACTGATGCTGACGATAAAGAAGCCGTATCTCTAGACCAAGTAGTTACGAAGAAATCTACTTGAAAAAAGTTATATTTCGATTTAAATATTGAAGAAAAATTTCAGTATTTTGGCTCTCCTGAAATATGATGAAAAATGAGTTACGTCTTTGTTCGTTGGGAGTGTCGAAATGAGAAGATTTTATTTTTCATTTTTGAAAAAATCGTCATGTCCCCTCAAATGTATTTCGAATAATAAATTTTAAATAATGAAAAAAAGCAGAAAATTGCTTCCTTCTACTCTAGATCTAGATGAACTTTTCAATTCGCGAACGGTTAAATACTTTGTGAATTTCAACTCAATCGATGAAATGAAAGATTACTCAAAAAAAATCATTCCCTAAAAATTATGAAAAATACGGAATCATCTGATTTACTTGATATTCGCACTATATATTTAGGCGAAATTTCATGCTGATATCAATAAAATGTGATTTGTATATATTCAAATACAAGGTTTGTCTCAAAAAAGGAATAACATTTCGAAAATTCCCTTACGCGATCTAATTTTCTAAAGTTTTAATTTTTGATTTTTCAAAAAACCACAAACGTCTCTCAGATGTATCTGAATCATACCATAAAAATAAATTTTAATGACGAATTGACAAAATTTCAGAAAATTTTAGTGGAAAAAATGCATCCATCTAGACGAGATCCCGAGACTAAAATCGGGATCCCGAGACTGAAATCGGGATCCCCAGCTTAAGAGTCGGAATTTTAAAAAAAGAAAAACTTCGGCCCTTCGGCGCGGGCGTAGCCCATTTCGGCCCGAGATGGCAGGTACCGTGCATAAAAAGAGCCCATTTCTGCCCCAAACACAAAATGTACCTATTTTAAATGTACCCATTTCGGCCCGGAGGGTTTAACGGTGGACTAGTAATTAGGTACCTAATTAGAATTTTAAATCTAATGCGTTCACAAGATCTGTAACTATACACAGAGAAATAACAACATATATCATTCAATTTTGTTAAAAAGTTTATTAATTTATCAATATGTACAAAAATCGCCTTAATGCTACTTATTAGAATGATAATATGATACAATTTTCACATAATCTAATTTTGAAATTTCCTTGTTCTTATATTTTTGTGTTTGTTCCTCCATAAACTTTTGTTTTTTCTTCCCTAAATTTCTAGACATATTTGTAATGCCAATACTATTACAATTTACGTATGTTTCTATTTGTACATTCAAAAGTTCTTTAACAAAAATAAATATAGATGGGTGAGTATGATACATTGAATTGTTAAAATGTGCGTGAAACGATTCACAAGCATTGGTAGTTTTATTTAAATCTGCAGAAGCACTTGCCCTAACGTGAGGTGGAAATTTTGATTCGTTGGTTTAATAATTTTCAAGAAGATAATCTGAAAATTTTTCTACATTTGTATTTTGAGGCTTAATTTCATATAACTCAAAAAATAGAAATTATCTACTTCATTGGGTTCTAAAAAGAGAAGTCCAAAACAATAGTGCAGCCATTTGCCAACATCTGACTTATCATCTTTATAAGATAGTGTCAAACCTAGTTTCTGTATTTGACGGTACCATGCTTGGGTCAAGTGAAACCTACAGCTAGTAATTTTGATATTTGTCCAAATTTGAGTTAAAGCGTTATGAATTGAAACTTCAAAGTCTACTACTACTTCTTTTGGTGAAAAAACTAAATTATAATTGTCACATAAATCATATATCTTAGACAGGCCCAAGCGATATGTTTCTTCACGTTTATCTTTCAACAAACAGAAAACTAACGGAATATAGTGTCCATTAAAATAGCCGTGTATAGTGAAAAGTTGTTTAAAAAATTTTGTGCAATAGGAGAAGGTCCCATCCATATACAAAATCTCTGCTTTACACAAAAAATTTAAATTAGAATGACAGGAAAATATTATTAAATTTAAGGTTTCGTCATTAATTATTAACACAAAAACTGACTTGGGTAATGCTGGCAGCGATTTCCTCCGAGCATAGTAGATGTACCATCATCATTGGACTCAAAAGGAATATTATGCTTAATTGTTTGAATGCCTGCCTCTGTTAGCTCAGAGTATCCTATAAAGGAAGTACAACTCGAGAAAATTTGCATTGATTCCATAATAACGGACAGTCAATATAACTATATTTATATGCAAGGTGATTGGATACAAGCCATAACACGAATACAATTATCAGGCTCATCGCGATATTTCCAGTTTTGTCAGATACCTTGAGATGGAGAAGCGATCCGGAATATGCGGAATTCCGCAAGATGACGTCGAGCTAATAGCTCTGATTCAGACTTATTCGTCGAAACGAGTGACTAAATCATCTAACAATCGCTCATGCTGATTCAATGTAACCTGTTCATTTGCGTTGTGTCTCAGATGCTGTGATTCGTTTTGATTTCGACTCTAGCCACGTGCAATCAATGCGTAGTAGCGTTTGCATTTCATTCATTAGAAATTTTCGTGACGTTGGTTTTGGACGTGGCGGCGGCAAAACCGACTTGCGGCATTCCGGAGAAAATAGTTTCACTATTATTGATTTGAGGAGTATTGATTCAAGATTTGTATGTTGTGAGAACAATCAAAAGTGGTTTCGCCTTTTACTTTCATCTAATTTGTATCTAGCGACCTACCTGTATATTTTTTTCTTGTATCTTTTTGAAGTTTGACTTATTACCTTTTAATGCCAACTTCTTCAGGGGGAGAACTTTTCGAAAGTTGGTGTTTGCTTCTTCCCAGTCAGATTAAAAACAAGAAAAAAAGTTTTTTTCTCTTCAAGTAGGTATTCTTTGGGGAATTCACGCCATAATTTCATTGGTTTTTATTTTATGATAGCCGATATACATATTGCTATGTTGCCTACCCGTACTTAAATGCCATTCTGATTCTGCGATACATAAAATAAACTTTTTGTACAACTGTATAAAAAAAAACTTGACATTTTTGCATTTCTGTGTAAATGTTTACTTTTTTCAATGCCAAAATAATTCACAAAATATACATGAAATATTACTTTTTCTACTATTTTTAACAGAGTCAATTATTAATTAATTATTCATCATAAAACAATTTCATTTATTGGAATAATAATTAATAGTAAAGTTTGAACAATTAATTACTTCCAACATAAATTCCCGAAGATGTTTCATGTTGCTGCTGATCAGACACGTTAGATATTTGAAGACTTGATTCCACAATTTTATCAGATATTTTAATTTGTTTGGAAGAAAATGGACAATTCAATATTTTGTTAGAAATCTCGATTTTGTTATCCAAACTATCGTTTATATATGCTTCTGCTACGGAGGCAGATTTCTAGTAACTGTGACGGTTTATGAATGTAATTTTGCCCCCTGCATTGGCCAGAAGAGTTACAGAGCTTCTCCTGAAACAGTGACCTGTGTAGCTCCTATAAATGTCTTTTCCAAGCCATTTTGCAATCAAGCTGGGAATTTCTCCTATTTCAGTTATCCCCACATGTTGGTTAATACATTTTCCTCTCAAATATTTCAAAAATAATCTGTTACTTTTTGAATGAGACGGCCTTAGTGCTCTATATCTCAATATCATCAGAATTTGAAACGGTACACATTCTTGCGCAATATATCTTCGTATTAGGTATTTTACCAATCAATTTAGATCCAGCATCTTCAATGGCATCAATAGTTATATGTAATAATTCTTCACGGCGACAAGCACCGCTGATACCCAAAATTAGAACAACCTATAAAACAAAATATATTGAATTTACTACTAATGCTACAAAATTATGATTATATCTGTACCTTATGAAGTGAATTTGTTTCCTTATCAGCATTAAATAAAAAAACACTCATTTTACGCACTCAATACAAAAATAACTACTTCCAAATATTCAGAACCTTTATTTTCTGACATATTTGTATCATATTTCTAATAATTTACACAAGTTCAGTTTTCATAATATTTTCCGAATTTTAATCTATAATAATTTCAGAAATGAATTGTTAATTTTCTTTTTTCATTTTTACTGTTGTTGAAGTTGAAGGGTTCAAGTTTTCAAGCCCTATTTAAACAGCGATGGTGGCTTTCCGATTGATTAGACTGTGAAAGTTTATGGAAGATGATTCTACTGAACTAGTAATTCACCACGTGAAGTTTAGAAATTTAGCCATTAGCTGCTTAAATTTTTTTGAACAAAAGAACACATGTAGTTTGTTGAAACAATCAAACGCATTAAGACACACTGCCGAATTTAATGAAACCAGCTAGAGGTAGTATCAAAATTTAAACAGCAGTTCATGAATAATAATGCATATTTTCACGGTTTGTTCGATTCTCGATTACAATGGAAAAAGAAAATGAACTGAATGCGAAATAAATATAGGTTGTTTATGTATTAGATATGTATTTTTAAATTTATTTAACCACCAAAAATGCTATTTTGTTGGCAGTTTCCATTTGAAAATAAAAAATCCGCGTGTATGGTATATTTTATTTTTTTATGTATTTTTGTGTATGGCTGCTGTTTATTGCTGAAGTGAAAATTTTGTTGAAAACAATGTCTATTATTTTTTCCTTAACCATTTGATCTATGAAAGTTTTTGCTCAAAATGAATTCTTTTTCGACAAGACGTTATGGAAATACAATATTCGGCGCCCCCAAGCGTCCCTGTAATAAATTTACAGGATACATCTCTAAACCGTATTATAGATATGGAAATAAGTGACCAAATTACAACAAAGAACCGTCTGAGGTAGGTAGATTGGATTTTTTAGAGGTCTCAATTGATTCAAATTCCCACGATCTATCACAACTTTCCCATGACTACACCCCATACTCGTCTTGATACCTCGAATCGTTATTTTAACAACATTCCCGGAATCTAAATATTTCTAAACTGTTTCTTGTCGCAATTTCAAAGGTCAGTCGTTACGAAATTTGATTTGATGAGCCCATATATTGTGTGTTCACCCGACCATGTAGACGAAGGGCCATATGGATTTTCGAACAGCTGCAACCAACATTTATGCCATTCATGGGGAGTGTGCTCCTGATCGAACATGGAAGTAGGTGGTAGTTTTTGTAAACTGAATGAAATTTCAACGAGTTATTTCTTAAATTATCTTGACTACAAAATATGTGTATTGATTATTAGGTGCGAACTATAGAAGTTAAACATATTAATAGTTCGTAAAAGTGAAGAGTGTGCGCTGGTGTTTAAAATGCACTCAATAGAATAGAATAAACTTCGCATGGGATCGCACGTTGAAAGGAGAAGCCCCCGTATATCTATCTCGCATAGATCTTTTGGAAAAAATGTTTCTTTGATGGTGCAGGTGTTTATACGGATATTTTATTCTCTCTCTCTCTTTTATTCTCTGTCTCTCTCTCTTTTACTTTCTCCTTCTATTTCTCTATTTTACTTTCTCTCTTTCTTCCCCCTCTATACGATCAATTAACGAAGCATTTTTATCCTGGTCTTTGATTGGATGACCAAGGGGGTTCAATTTGGTCCTCAATGTATGTTTTTCTTCAGTAAGTTCAGAAATATTTTTAAGTTTTATCTGATTATTTTTTTATTTGACTACTTATACTATTATGCTCAGTTTCCTATATATTTTGAAATTTGGGAAATACAAGGAGTATTTCGTGTTCAATTCAAATTATGGTGATGTGACTCCTTGGAAAGATGTTCTTTATATACCTAACCATATAACTGACGACTCCTTTTGAAGGGGAGAATGAAGGACAGCCATGGTTGATACTCTCCCACATTGTGGTACCTGGCGAACACCCCTTCAAGAAATTTCAAATCGCGCAATTTTTTCAAGTAAGTATTTCTGGTCATTTCAAATTATATATATAGCATTTGAAAGTTACTTAAAAAAAATCGAATGATATTCACAAAAAAATAATTCTAGTCAACAGAAAATTCTATTTCAACGGCAATTTTTGATGAATTGAAATTTATCAAAATGTTAATAAACAAAAAATTACGTATGTAAGAAGTAATTTAATTACTAGAATATGAAGTTAAATTTTCATCTTTAGACAGAAAATTCAAATGCAAAAAATTTGTCTGCAAGTGACGATCAAATATTTAAAAAAGTTGTTTTTTTATACCTGTGGTGACTTGAAATAGTGCATATTTTCAAATTATTTCTTTATTCATAAGTTTAGAATGATATTTTTACTTTTCTTTGGGTAGGTAAATGCTTTTAGAAATTTGTTTTACTAATGTTTATTACATCATTTAATAAAAGAATACAAACAATTCAATTATGAATACGTGATTGGATCTCCTAAAACAAATGGGGTAATTTCTGATCCCCGTTGGTCATCTGTGTTTAAAAAAAATGGGTCATCGGAATCTTGAAGTAAATTTCATACGCTTTCGAAATTTTGAAAGTTTCACACCAACATTTGATAATTTAATTATATATAATAATTCGCGTGTACTTGGTTGGCTGCTTTTTAAAAATACGAATTTAAAAAAAATCTTTGTATTTACTCATCCAACACATGACAGCTATGGCTGTCATTATTAATGTCATTTTAGACAAGTTAACTATCAAATAACACAGTGTGTTATAACTGCTAGTGAGTTATGTATTATAACTTACGTTCATATTTAAAGTAGTATTCTATTTATTTATTATTAATTATTATCTCATAAAAAACGATTTCTTCTACTTTTTGGATAAAACATTGTATGCCACTCGTTTGTTATGTTTCCTAAGTCACTTGAGAATTTATACCACTCGGCCTGATCTTTCTCGCGTGACCAATTTTCAACATAACACACTAGTACCATAAATAACTATTATCTGACTATATTATCATGCTTAGTATCTTCATATTTTGTAATAAAAAAAATTCCCAATATTTCACGAAATCAAAATGTTTCCTATATATTTTGAAATTAGGGAAATACATTTGGTAATTTGTGTTCAATTCAAATTATGGTGATGTTTCTCCTTGGAAAGATGTTCTTTATATACCTAACCATATAACTGACGACTCCTTTTGAAGGGGAGAATGAAGGACAGCCATGGTTGATACTCTCCCACATTGTGGTACCTGGCGAACACCCCTTCAAGAAATTTCAAATCGCGCAATTTTTTCAAGTAAGTATTTCTGGTCATTTCAAATTATATATATATAGCATTTGAAAGTTCCTTAAAAAAAATCGAATGATATTCACAAAAAAATAATTCTAGTCAACAGAAAATTCTATTTCAACGGCAATTTTTGGTGAATTGAAATTTATCAAAATGTTAATAAACAAAAAATTACGTATGTAAGAAGTGATTTAATTACTAGAATATGAAGTTAAATTTTTATCTTTAGACAGAAAATTCAAATGCAAAAAATTTGTCTGCAAGTGACGATCAAATATTTAAAAAAGTTGTTTTTTTATACCTGTGGTGACTTGAATTAGTGCATATTTTCAAATTATTTCTTTATTCATAAGTTTAGAATGATATTTTTACTTTTCTTTGGGTAGGTAAATGCTTTTAGAAATTTGTTTTACTAATGTTTATTACATCATTTAATAAAAGAATACAAACAATTCAATTATGAATACGTGATTGGATCTCCTAAAACAAATGGGGTAATTTCTGATCCCCGTTGGTCATCTGTGTTTAAAAAAAATGGGTCATCGGAATCTTGAAGTAAATTTCATATGCTTTCGAAATTTTGAAAGTTTCACACCAACATTTGATAATTTAATTATATATAATAATTCGCGTGTACTTGGTTGGCTGCTTTTTAAAAATACGAATTTAAAAAAAATCTTTGTATTTACTCATCCAACACATGACAGCTATGACTGTCATTATTAATGTCATTTTAGACAAGTTAACTATCAAATAACACAGTGTGTTATAACTACTAGTGAGTTATGTATTATAACTCACGTTCATATTTAAAGTAGTATTCTATTTATTTATTATTAATTATTATCTCATAAAAAACGATTTCTTCCACTTGTTGGATAAAACATTGTATGCCACTCGTTTGTATGTTTTCTTAGTCACTTGAGAATTTATACCACTCGGGCTGATCTTTCACGCGTGACAAATTTTCAACATAACGCACTAGTACCATAAATAACTATTATCTAACTATATTATCATGCTTAGTATCTTCATACTTTGTAATAAAAAAAATTCCCAATATTTCACGAAATCAAAATGTTTCCTATATATTTTGAAATTAGGGAAATACATTTGGTAATTTGTGTTCAATTCAAATTATGGTGATGTGACTCCTTGGAAAGATGTTCTTTATATACCTAACCATATAACTGACGACTCCTTTTGAAGGGGAGAATGAAGGACAGCCATGGTTGATACTCTCCCACATTGTGGTACCTGGCGAACACCCCTTCAAGAAATTTCAAATCGCGCAATTTTTTCAAGTAAGTATTTCTGGTCATTTCAAATTATATATATATAGCATTTGAAAGTTCCTTAAAAAAAATCGAATGATATTCACAAAAAAATAATTCTAGTCAACAGAAAATTCTATTTCAACGGCAATTTTTGGTGAATTGAAATTTATCAAAATGTTAATAAACAAAAAATTACGTATGTAAGAAGTAATTTAATTACTAGAATATGAAGTTAAATTTTTATCTTTAGACAGAAAATTCAAATGCAAAAAATTTGTCTGCAAGTGACGATCAAATATTTAAAAAAGTTGTTTTTTTATACCTGTGGTGACTTGAATTAGTGCATATTTTCAAATTATTTCTTTATTCATAAGTTTAGAATGATATTTTTACTTTTCTTTGGGTAGGTAAATGCTTTTAGAAATTTGTTTTACTAATGTTTATTACATCATTTAATAAAAGAATACAAACAATTCAATTATGAATACGTGATTGGATCTCCTAAAACAAATGGGGTAATTTCTGATCCCCGTTGGTCATCTGTGTTTAAAAAAAATGGGTCATCGGAATCTTGAAGTAAATTTCATATACTTTCGAAATTTTGAAAGTTTCACACCAACATTTGATAATTTAATTATATATAATAATTCGCGTGTACTTGGTTGGCTGCTTTTTAAAAATACGAATTTAAAAAAATCTTTTTATTTACTCATCCAACATGGCAGCTATGACTGTCATTATTAATGTCATTTTAGACAAGTTAAGTATCAAATAACACAGTGTGTTATAACTCACTAGTGAGTTATGTATTATAACTAACGTTCATATTTAAAGTAGTATTCTATTGATTTATTATTAATTATTATCTCATAAAAAACGATTTCTTCCACTTGTTGGATAAAACATTGTATGCCACTCGTTTGTATGTTTTCTAAGTCACTTGAGAATTTATACCACTCGGGCTGATCTTTCATGCGTGACAAATTTTCAACATAACGCACTAGTACCATAAATAACTATTATCTAACTATATTATCATGCTTAGTATCTTCATACTTTGTAATAAAAAAAATTCCCATTATTTCACGAAATCAAAATGTTTCCTATATATTTTGAAATTAGGGAAATACATTTGGTAATTCGTGTTCAATTCAAATTATGGTGATGTGACTCCTTGGAAAGATGTTCTTTATATACCTAACCATATAACTGACGACTCCTTTTGAAGGGGAGAATGAAGGACAGCCATGGTTGATACTCTCCCACATTGTGGTACCTGGCGAACACCCCTTCAAGAAATTTCAAATCGCGCAATTTTTTCAAGTAAGTATTTCTGGTCATTTCAAATTATATATATAGCATTTGAAAGTTCCTTAAAAAAAATCGAATGATATTCACAAAAAAATAATTCTAGTCAACAGAAAATTCTATTTCAACGGCAATTTTTGGTGAATTGAAATTTATCAAAATGTTAATAAACAAAAAATTACGTATGTAAGAAGTAATTTAATTACTAGAATATGAAGTTAAATTTTTATCTTTAGACAGAAAATTCAAATGCAAAAAATTTGTCTGCAAGTGACGATCAAATATTTAAAAAAGTTGTTTTTTTATACCTGTGGTGACTTGAATTAGTGCATATTTTCAAATTATTTCTTTATTCATAAGTTTAGAATGATATTTTTACTTTTCTTTGGGTAGGTAAATGCTTTTAGAAATTTGTTTTACTAATGTTTATTGTAATCATTTAATAAAAGAATACAAACAATTCAATTATGAATACGTGATTGGATCTCCTAAAACAAATGGGGTAATTTCTGATCCCCGTTGGTCATCTGTGTTTAAAAAAAAATGGGTCATCGGAATCTTGAAGTAAATTTCATATACTTTCGAAATTTTGAAAGTTTCACACCAACATTTGATAATTTAATTATATATAATAATTCGCGTGTACTTGGTTGGCTGCTTTTTAAAAATACGAATTTAAAAAAATCTTTGTATTTACTCATCCAACATGGCAGCTATGACTGTCATTATTAATGTCATTTTAGACAAGTTAAGTATCAAATAACACAGTGTGTTATAACTCACTAGTGAGTTATGTATTATAACTAACGTTCATATTTAAAGTAGTATTCTATTGATTTATTATTAATTATTATCTCATAAAAAACGATTTCTTCCACTTGTTGGATAAAACATTGTATGCCACTCGTTTGTATGTTTTCTAAGTCACTTGAGAATTTATACCACTCGGGCTGATCTTTCACGCGTGACAAATTTTCAACATAACGCACTAGTACCATAAATAACTATTATCTAACTATATTATCATGCTTAGTATCTTCATACTTTGTAATAAAAAAAATTCCCATTATTTCACGAAATGTTTCCTATATATTTTGAAATTAGGGAAATACATTTGGTAATTCGTGTTCAATTCAAATTATGGTGATGTGACTCCTTGGAAAGATGTTCTTTATATACCTAACCATATAACTGACGACTCCTTTTGAAGGGGAGAATGAAGGACAGCCATGGTTGATACTCTCCCACATTGTGGTACCTGGCGAACACCCCTTCAAGAAATTTCAAATCGCGCAGTTTTCTCAAGTATTTCTGATCATTTCAAATTATATAGCAACTCAATACATGAAAATGTTTTGCCAAGTTCTCTCAAAAAAATCAAATGTTGGAAATCGAATGATATTTACAAAAAATGTATTCTAATCAATAGAAAATTCTATTTCAATGGGAATCATCAGTTGACTTGGCAATTTTTGGTGAATTAAAATCCATCAAAATGATAATAATATGTGAGAAGTAATTTAATTCCTATGCTAAAAATCTCAGGAATCGTGGCCTATGAAAAATTTTCATCTATCGATCGAAAATTCAAATGCAAACAATTTTTCTGCAAATGACATTCGAATATTTTCAAAAAAGTTATTTCTTATTTATAAGTTCAGAACGATATTCTTTCCTTTTTTTCTGGGTAACTGGATTTAGAAATTTGATTTACTAATTTTTTTGATTAATTCAATGAAAACAATTGGGTTCATTTTTAACCCCCCGTTGGTAATCCGTGAATAAAAAAAAGGTTGGTCATCGGAATTTCAATGTAAATTTCATGAACTTTGAAAATTTTTCATAATTGAATTATGCATAATAATTCGCGTGTACTTATTTTGATATTATCTAGTTAGTATTACCGTGACAACTAGATTTTGTTTATTATATTAGCAATTTTGTTCTTGATTTCCAATTATGAAAATAATCGAAAATATAGAGATTCCGAAAAAAAATGTTTGAAAAACAGTGACTCAATATGGAAACTTGAGGCACTTCCTGTATAGATTAGAATGAGGCTTTGCGTGTTTTGCCTTAACAACACCCTTATGTTTATTTTTTGAATAACAAGAGCTCATCAACTTCCATTGCTCTCCATTTTTGAAAATAATTATTTGATTATCCCGAAATCTCCGGAAAAAATAATAAAAAGACCACCAATTTGAAATTTCATTCAGTACAGTTTCTCGTGTAAAACAAGGTTTCTAATAATGATAAATAGATCAAAAATACTCTGCTTCAACCTATACAATAGATATATTCTTCGGTAAGTCTCATAAAAAATAAATAAGTTATATTGAATTGTATATTTTAGATTCTTGGCAAAGTTTCTTACGAGAACTAATCTGCAAAGCTTTTAAAATATCATAGTTGAAATCACAGTTAAAATTATTAGTTCTTGTAGAAAACTTTGCCGAGAATCTAACAGATATAATTCAACGGTCGTAAGAGGCAGTACTTATTTTCTTTTCTGATTTAATAATTTTTTTTTATTAATTCACTGGTTTTCTGCCAAGTGGTATCAACAATGTTTTCCCTTAAAACAATGTTGATATAAATTAAAGACGAAATTTTGAAAAAAATATAATTTCATTGTTTCTAAAAAATAATTCTCAATATCTTGTTTGTCGGTGACAAATCGAGAGTTGGCAAGTAGGGTTGTGTAGGAAAAAACAAAGTGTAATGAAACAAATTATCTTGGTAAATCTGAAAAATATGAAGTGAACATTTGACAGAAAACAACTACTGCTCTTACAGGCATTGAATTGCATCTGACGTTCATCTGTGCAACGTTTTTCACAGACATACGAGCTGTAAGGGAGACTATTGTTCATGACCTTATTACAGTTCCCGCTTTATGGTACTAAAACGTTTCGACGCTTTTCGACTTGATCTTCAGTTCCGCACTCGCTGGCCATTAAGTTTGAATTTTGTCACACGGAGTCATCGGTGGCCGTTTCAGCGTTACGTCAATGGTGTGTGTGTATGCATAGGGGTGAAATATTTGTTTCTTGTAGGAGTCTCGTGCGGGCCACGTGCACACCTGGTCGAAACGGTCGCTTCTGTTTCGCATGTGACCGCTGAATGGTGAATACCCTTCGGTGTTTACGTTTTCGGTGGCGAATTTCAGTTCCCGTTCTATGGCATCGTTTATATTTTGGTCGGATCGGTATTGGTAATCCCGTTTAACGATTTGCTCGTGGTTATTGTTAAAAACATCTCAATTTCAATTTTACGACGGTGTACACATGACGGTATTTTTTTTCTCATTGCTGTCAGTTGGGATGATTTTGGATATATTGTCATATTACCATTCAGAAATGACCACCCAATATCGTATACTGCTTGACCACATAAGGTGGCGAGGAGAAGTACACCCCTACCCCCTCATTTTTCTTTAATTTTGAACAGGTTTCAAAGTTGGTATATCGCTATAGTACTTGACTACGTATTTTGACGCTATAATTAAGACTTCAGCACTTTCGATTTGACTATTTTGTGTCTAAGTATCCAAAATAGCTTTAAATTTATAAAATTGTTGAAAATTTAAAACGCGTTGAAAATTGGTGAAATTATTCAATCGAACAAGGTTGGCTATGACAAGCGAAGTCAGAAGTTGCTAGATATAGCTCATAAGATCCAATTGAAAATTAGGGTCCTCATGGGAAAACACCTCCCCTATTCTTTAACAAATATTGAAAATTGCATCAAAACGCTCTTTTCACTTTGTCATGGGCATAGGGAAAAATGATGAATCATCAGATTAATTTTGTAAAAACTTTTCGAAAATTCATACAGAACCAGAAGAAACTGTAATAAAAATACACTCAACTGCGTAATTAATTTATACTGGGAAAGTATAGCTTCTAATTTATTTCAACCAAATTCAGCAATTTATGTCAAACCACCCAGTATACCTGTCAAAAGGTATTCTATTATGAGATAAGTTCAAAAAGTATGAATACTCTGTATTCTAAAATTCACCCAGTCAAACATAACCTTTTTCTCAGTATATAATTTCAATAACGTCTTGCGAGGTATTATTTACAACCGATCCTATGACTAGTTTTCTAGATACAGGGCGTTAAAGTAGAAAAATGTTTATTTCATCAGTTTTTTACTTCAGATTGAAAAACTGCGTTGACTTATATTGCGTATGTTAGTTCAATATAAATTTTGATCAGATGTACATTGAGAAGTATAGCAAAAATATTTACTACTACGGGGTGATTCACGAATATTTCACAATACGTTTTCCAACATTTGCGCTACATAGAGAACGTTTTGCTTGAAGTTATTAACAGTCATTGTACAGAGTAGGGCTCTGTAGACGGTATTATTTCAAAAATATTTCTCTGCAAAGTTCCGATTCTAAGTTTTTTTTCCCGGCACATATTCAAGAACTGCTTATCGTAGAAGCTGATTCAAATACCAACATGTTTTTTTTAAAGAAGAAGCTTCTACAAAGTATTTACAAAATATTTTTCAATCCCGACTATCAGGAGTTCATCTCTCAAACCAATGCTTCTTTCATTATAACAAAAGTCGAAATTTCAACTGAAGTTCAAATATCCGACCAACAGAATTAATTACAAAAAATAGTTTCAATATCACTCACCCTTCTGCTAAATTCATTTACTTCAGGCTGAAAATACGGCAAATAGTATACGTGTTCCTTGTGACGTTTGATATCCTTACCCTTACCAGTTCCTCTAGAATGGTCTGAGGACATTAGCTTGTAATTTTTTCCACATTAACTTCATGACTCACAAACACAAAAGGAAAAACACTATACTTGGCTTTGGCTTACGTCTAGAATCCTTTCTTCTGGACATCTTTACAATAGACTTGTAATTTGGCAAAAGATACAGACGTTGATCCCGCTTCTGATGTTAGGTACGTTGGGTTAAATAGGAACTGATTTATTTTAAGCACCACTTCCGACGATGTTACTCCTTTCAAATATTCTCACTAACTAACTCATCATCTTATCCGGATCAGTCAATTGCTCATCAATACCTTTTTCGTAACCAACCTTTACTCACACATTTCAAGGAGTATAAAAAATGATCCATAAACAGGGTGATAATATAGATATTATAGGTCCTAACATGAAGTGAATTCGAAGTAAAAGTCCGAAAATCTGTACTATTTTCAGTTTTAACAGCCCGTATTTAGAAAACTAGTCAAAGGGTTGAGTTGTTCCATTGACACTTTTGGTCACTAGGTAAAGTACCACACAGCATACTAAAGTTTCAGAAAATTTGACCGGTAAAGATGAGAAAAGTACAGGGTACAGAGAAGAATGCCGCGCGATAGGCCCGGCTTCATTATCGTTACAATTCCAGTGGGCCTTTGGGCGTTTTTTAACGAAGGCGACTTTGAATATGAGAAAGCTCAACATTTTGTTTTACTGTTTGAATGAAAGCTCCTTTTTTGTTTCGATTTCATACTTGAATTTTTTGCTCAAACCTATTTGAAATATTGTAATGGAAAAATACGGATGCAATTTGAAATTGAGATAAAATTCACTGTTAAAAGAATGTCGGAAAAAGAGGACTTACCGGTGATCCTTTCTTGAACTGGATTCGGTGAAATTCCGTTGACTAATAGTCACAAGCAATCAAAAAAATTTCTGGAACTGAACAAAAAATCGAAATAAAAATTTTGGTGGTCTCGTGTAATTTCAAAGATATGGGCATATTAGAACGAATAAATTAGGGTGTGTACATTGTGCTAGTGTAAAGAGGAAAGCATTTTGAATTTTTTCGAGATAGAAATGTGTGCTAGAAAATGCCAGTTAACACACAAAAATAGGCCCATATCTCCGAAATTGCTTGATTTTTTGATCAGGAGACCAAATTGCGTAAGTTCCAAAATTTTATTGATAGCTTGTGGTTATTAGTTGACGGAATTTTACCATGGATTCTTCCGGGGTTGCACCACCTCATCCAGGAGTTGAGCGAAATGGACTGTATGCAGTGCTGATTCTTGGCTTGTATTGATTGAAATTGGAAATTTGCACTGAATCACTAATATCTGGAATATCACGATCGAAAATCGAGGGTGTCAGACCGTACACCTCTCTTCCACGTTTTAAATGTTCGAACTGTCGTTTTTCTCTCGAGCCAGTCGGTCTAGCTACCAGCTTTGATAGTGATGAGCAAAAAACAAATACTTTTTGAATGTGTCACGACGAACCACATCGAGAAATTAATTTAGTGAACGGCAGGAATTGAATATTATTTGCTACTATGAAAAAAGAGTTGTGAAAATGTAACCTAATTAAATTAAATAGTTAATGAACTAATATCTATGATAATTGTGGGGCATTAATAATATACGGATATTTGATTGAATTATAATATTTTCGCACTGAACATTCTATAGTTTCGTCTTTCGTTTCCCATGACTTTCACTTTTCGAAGCGTTCTAAGTTTGTCATCTTGATTTTTTTAATTGAGTTCATAAAGCACATGACAACGAAAAAGATAATAATCACTTTTAGGGCGCTTGTAAATCGTTACACCTCCAACAATCCGTTACGACTTCGCACCCACATCCTGCCGTCTTCATAGTAGTATACAAGGTGATTTATTTCTCTGAAAACTTACCGGGTTCGCTTTGGAATACGAAAATACCTACAGTTTAGACGGTAAAACTCCAACTTTTGTTCATCTTCTTTGAGGGACAGACCTTTTCAAATAATATAACCCTGAGTGGACATAAAATCGTTAAAACGTCTGCGATCGTTTCTAGCTTATGATATATTTGTATATTTTGATACGAGTTGATATGAATAAAAACATAAATTTCAAAAACTCATTTATTTAAATAAAAAACATGATAATACTGTACACTATGAACATGATAGGCAGTATGGAAAGGGTCAAATTTCTAATTCTTGTTCAGTCTAAGTGCTACTTTACATATTCAACAGTGTCAATTGGAAAGCATGTCATTTATTTTAGAACTGCAAAGTGTATTCTAGTAGCTTTTATTGGTTAATATTTCATATTTTGTAGACGTTTTTTTTTTCTGGTTCATTATTAAAGGTCGTGCTTGGGATCACACGTATAAAGGTGAGACCCTCGAAATTTCCAGCTTGCAAAAATGATCTCGTATTTTTCAATTAGAACGCCATTTCACTTGGAAAATGTTGATTTTGTGGATAGGTGCATTTATTCGACAGAAAATTAAAAGTCAACCTTTTCTGAATATGAACACTGAATTTGAAGTCGATTCCGAGTCACTTTCAGAATTCATAAACTTTTACGCTCTGCATTTTCGATTCGAAAATTTTCGAAAATTTGATCGTGAGAGATAATAATTAAACCTTGTATCTGGGCATATACAAATCACATATTTTCGGAATTAGCATGACATTTTGCGAATATAGTGTAAATGTCAAGTGAATCCTTTGTTTTTGCCTATCATTCAAAATATAAAACACTAATTTCATCATTCTGGATCGATTGGCGTTCACAGAATTGATCTAACTTCGACCGTTCTCGTGTTGAAAAGTTCACCTAGAGTGCAGAAGTGTAATTTCTCTAAATATACACACCAAATTTAAAGTCGATTCCTCTACAATTTGGAGTTGAAATATTTTGTCTGTAAATGAAATGATAATAATTCCCTTTTAGTCGGGGTGAATTTCCTCAAGATACTGATTTTTTTCTAAAAGTTCTTTTCAGTTGTCCATGTATTCCATAATTTATAATATACGGTTTATAATAAAATGAGGCAACCACCCTTGGATTCTTGCGGAAACATTTAGAATACTGTCAATTTAAATTACATTTCTGAGATTAGTAAAATCATCTAGGTTCGTCCATATGCTCCTTTGTTTTTTGATAATGGACTGTATATTATATATTATTAGGATGTTTCAACTTGATTAACATGAAACATGTTTGTTTCCTTATTTGATAATTTAATTATTTTCTATTCCTTCAATCCTTTAATCCTTCTTTCCTTCATTCTTTCGTTCCCTTCGCTCCTTCGTTCTTTCGTTCCTTCGTTCCTTCGTTCCTTCGTTCTTTCGTTCCTTCGTTCCTTTATTCCTTCGTTCCTTCGATCCTTCGTTCCTTCGTTCTTTCGTTCCTTCGTTCCTTCGTTCCTTCGTTCCTTCGTTCCTTCGTTCCTTCGTTCCTTCGTGTTCCTTCATTCCTTCGTTCCTTCGTGTTCCTTCTTTCTTTCGTTCCTTCGTGTTCCTTCGTTCCTTCGTTCCTTCGTTCCTTCGTTCATTCGTTCATTCGTTCCTTCGTTCCTTCGTTCCTTCGTTCCTTCTTTCCTTCGTTCCTTCGTTCCTTCGTTCCTTCGTTCCTTCGTTCCTTCGTTCCTTCGTTCCTTCGTTCCTTCGTTTATTCGTTCCTTCGTTCCTTCGTTCCTTCGTTCCTTCGTTCATTCGTTCCTTCGTTCCTTCGTTCCTCCGTTCCTCCGTTCCTCCGTTCCTCCGTTCCTCCGTTCCTCCGTTCCTCCGTTCCTCCGTTCCTCCGTTCCTCCGTTCCTCCGTTCCTCCGTTCCTCCGTTCCTCCGTTCCTCCGTTCCTCCGTTCCTCCGTTCCTCCGTTCCTCCGTTCCTCCGTTCCTCCGTTCCTCCGTTCCTCCGTTCCTCCGTTCCTCCGTTCCTCCGTTCCTCCGTTCCTCCGTTCCTTCGTCAGTCAGTCATTTATTTTATTATTCATCCATCAATGGATATGTTTTATAAATGAGATACAAATCCAACGAGTTTCGATTTTGAAAATTAGCTTTCGAGGGACTTGTGGAATAATTTTTGGGTCACCCGGTAGTGCGGCCGAAGATCGCCATCGGTAGGTCACCCGTGACATACCAGTGCACACCACCAACAGAACAGCCGGCACGCGTCTTCGAGGTGTCCTTCCCCTCTTCGGCTACGGTGCCGTAGTCACACCGGAAGGATGTTCACAAGGTACGAAGTACGGGACTCCTTGTTTGACCGACTACACCAGATAAGAAGACCCGTCACGTAATAGGGCACTATGGAATACAAGGGCCAAGCTCAATTGGTGAAGTGTTAGACAACTACTTACTCTCAGTGGTTCAAAGAATATTTCTTTATTTTCTTTCATTGATCATGACTGAAAAGTCTTTGTTTTTAGCCTATAATAAATAATAGCACTAGGTCAAAAATAACTGACACAAATTAAATTACAAATTCATTTATTTGACGTTGATCTCATTCCCGAAAAATATTGCATAACAGAATCCTAGAATTGTATTAGGAAAGTTTCACAAAAATGAAAATCCTATAATGTTCAGAGGATATCGTGGAAACCAATAGAAATGAGGTAGGAATTGATGTTTTTCTTGAATTTGAGGAGACTGTGATCCTTGGGGAAAGCTTTTTTAGGGGTTGTGTCACAAAGCTGTTGTCAGCTGTTCAAAGAACGAGCTCTATGAAAGTGACGGGAAAGGGGCGATCAAACTGAATTATCCTGCCAATCTCGTTAAAACTAATAATCTTGACAACATTTTTCGGGAAATGTCAACTTTCCGTTGACATTTGAACGTGTTAAAGGCAGTTGTAGAAAATTTTATATTCACATTTGAATATAAGTGTCAAAACGACTTTTCATGCTTTGTGAAGAATTTTCTAATCTTTTCATGCTCACAGTATAAATAACTTTTTTTAATTCCCTCTGTAATTGCAGCCTCTTATTGAGGATAATCGGCTAGGAAGAAAGCCATCAAGGCATTAAGTCATTAACCTGAAGACAAAATGTCCAGAATTCTCAAATTCAAGACAGGTAATCAATACCTCTTCAGGATTGGTTTCATCAAAAAGCTTTATGATGGCCCTATTAACAATAAATATCCCTGTTCATAAGGTTGACGACAGAATTAAGAAATTTTATGAGTTTCATTGTATGCATTTGGTATATTGCTAGCAGAAATTCAACATCTTGTTTAAGATGATGACAAACATTGATTATTTTTTTTACGTAAAAACACTGATATTATTATTAATGTAACATCAGGCAGGAAACATCTTTGGAAAACAAAATATTTGGGTTTACGAAAATGCTGTTATGATCATTATTCAATATGAACTGTCTTACAGAATCCAAATAAAACTGTTATGAGATTATTATAAACAGAATAACTTTAACATTACCTCAGAGGAATGTTCAACTGATAATTCATTTATCTATCTATTAGAATTAGTTATCGGCAAGGCTGTTTTTATCTTCTTATCAATACCAAAATAATTGACATTTCCAAACTGCTTTCACTCAACGTTTCACGAATTACAACCTGACTCTTCAACTGTAGATCTTCAACGTAGCATTTCCCATGACTCATTTTAATACCTATAATAATTAATGCAGATTCATCGAGAAAAATCGTGGGAAAGCAACGTTGACGCGAATCCGGAGGTGCCCCGAAAGCTGCAAATCTCTTCACCCCACACTACCCTTACCGTAATCGGTACCATCTGGGGTGGAGATTCCTGCCGAAAGTCGTAGCAACATATCTCGAGGGCTCGAGGGCATTGTCTATATCGGCAAAGTTTCGACTAGGGAAGTCGCTCCTCCAACTCCAGTTCAGTTGGATTCGCGGTGTGAAGCGTGAAGGTTAATGCAGTAGTAGTAAGTACCGAGCGGTGGTACCATAATGGTACGACAGCGATCGTCGTGTATCAGGAGTTAATCGCGTTGGGTGAAATTTTGACAACGCGATTTTTTTCGCGTTCACGTGGTTATTGTGTTTTTCGTGGAATTATGGTGAGTTTTTCTAATGTTTATTATTATTGTTATTCTCAGTTTCTTAGGATCGCACGTTGCTCCAGTCTCTCGAAAGCTTCTACAAATTCGGGTGTTATTCTAGATGAGAAATTCTTTCTAAAATTCATTTTTGAATTTAGGTTCGTTTAATTCAATTTATAGTATTTTTTCATTACTTATCTAAATTTATGTATTTTGTTCACTTTGATTATTTTTTTGTTAGAGCTCGTTTTCACAATGGGTATTTTGTTAGGCGGGGATATGATTAATTAATACTTAAAACAAATAAAATAATTTGTGTTGAAAAAAATTGCCCATACATGATCACCACGGTAAATAATGAAAATAATAATCGTACGATAAGTTTAGGATTAAGAAAAAATTACGTTGATAATATTAATTGATAGATAAACTTGTTCATCGTAACTGTAGAGCGACATTTATGGAGATTTAAAAAAAATTATATTTTTCTAGGAATTATAGTGACTTTTTCTAATATTCATCATTATTATTACTCAGTTTCTTAGAATCGCACGTTGCCCTAATCTCTCCAAAACTTCTACGAAATCAGGTCTTATTTTAGATGAGAAATTCTTTATAAAATTCATTTCAGAATTCAGGTTCATTTACTTCAATTTAAAGTATTTTTTTATTATCTAAATTCATGTGTCTTGTTCAAGTTTAATTATCTTTTTGTTAGAGGTCGTTTTCAAAGGTGATATTTTGTTAGACGGGGATAGGATTGATTATTAGTAAAAGTAAATTAATTTGTGTTGAAAAACTCTCACCTCATGAAAAAACAGTATTTTCATCTCTTGTTGAAAAATATACTGTATTAAAATTTGAAAGGAAATGGCTAAAAGTAGGAAGAGCTTTCGTTTTCAACGATACTCAAAACAAACACATTGCCGAACAATTATTGTCATCAATTAACAAATTCACAAAAACAGTAATTCTTGAAAAACATACCTAGAGTTTTGATGAACTATTTCAGTACACGTAAGTACAAAAAAGTAAGTGAAAACAAAAAACTCATCTCAACACGTGTGTTGATTTGATTTAAAAATTCTCAGCTGACTGTAATTTTGTATAAATCATTTTTCATTCTGTCCTATGTTCTGTGAAAATATCTCTCTGATCGTGCACGTTTGGCATTCAAATTTAGAATGAAAAAGTGGCTTATACGGGATCCAGTATCTGTCGCGACATAGCCACATAAATAGGAATTTCGGATGGATTTTATTATCTCTTTCGTTTTCTGTAAAATTGCCCATACATAATCGCCACGGCAAATAATAATAATAGCAGTCCTCTACGCTTATACTGTATCATTGTAACAGCCATACACTAGGTTTCCTTTCATTTAAGATAAACAATTCATTAAAATTCTTCTCTTTCTCAAAACCTTCGTTTCACCTAAGAAGTTCATTGCTCTGTGTTCATTATTTGTTTTTGGATCTGGTATCACATGTACGAATCGTGAATCGTGCACCTGTGGAAAAAATGTAGAATTATATCTAATCGTGCGATAAGTTTAGAATCAAGAGAAAATTGCGTTAGTATTGTTAATTTGCAGATAGACTTGCTCATCGTCACTGTAGTAGAAATCGTCTCACTATTGAAAAGAAAAGGAAAATCATATAGGAACTTAAGCGACATCTATGTGGTAAAATAAAAAAACATTCATCTATGGTGGGCCTACTTTGAAGTCATACGCCTCCATTAGGAACTCACCCGGTATAGTTTTCATCTAACTTTCTCATCTACAGCTTCTGCGATGTGCAGAAGCGTTCATTCCATACAATCTCCATATATTTATTCAAGGACCTCAAGTGACGCACAAAACATGATGGTTATGTGAATAAAAATACATTCATTATCATTATCATTATCAACAGACATTCCTTCGAAGCAAATCATAAAAGCTAAAACAAATATCGTTACGTAATGTAAACTACTTGTCGTATTTTCATTAAAAATAATAAATTTTATTAGTTGAGAAATGCGACCTAAAATGATAAGAAGATAAATATGATTAATAAAGTTGTGGAAGTTTGTGATACTGACATGATTTTTTTATGGGTCCAAGGCAAACAAACACCCTTGATTTTTATCTCCAGATTTGAAATCCTGTCTGTTCGTGCAAAAAAGTAGTTCGAATTTTTTCAATTGTTTTGTTGTTTTGGCTCAATATGAATGACTGAAAACTACTTACTCTTTTAAATTTCTGTACTTTTCATAGTCTATCCAGAATTTTTTGGATAATTTAGAATTGAGAAAAAACTAAAATTTCATCATTTTTTTTATCTATCGTATAGGTTTTTGTGCGGAGGATTGGTTTACGTAGTCCACCATTTTTCATATTTTTTTTTTGTTTATTTCCTTTCTTTCCCACGAAAAAAATCCTGTAATGCTCAGAGAACATCGTGTGAGTCTGGGGAAAGTAGGTAAGAATTATCGATGTTTTCTTTGAATTTCTAGAGGTTGTATGCCTCAGGGAACACCTTCCAAGGCAGTGAGTTCAATGAAAAGTTACTGCAGATGATACCGGCAAGCATCGAAATTGAGGCCTTTATTTGTTTAGATACTTCTGACATAATTTCGTTGTCCTTATTCAGACAATTCACGTTCCTTTCCGTTCTTTTCTGGTTTCTCGAGCTGATATCGAAGCTTTGGAAAATAAAGAAACAGTGTTGGTGCTAAATTATATCCGTGCGGAACACCAGCATTCGTAGGCAGTGTCAAAAAAAACTCCAATACCATCAAATAGACCTTCTCTGAAATTGATTATCTCGAGTTTACAGAATGATTTTATTACCGTAATCACATCTAAAACGATATCATTCAAAACACTATAGTTATTACAAGTTTGATCATAAATTTCAAGACAATGCTTTAATCAAAATTATAGCTTAATTTCTTCAAAATTTACAACTTCCTAGTATGAAGGTCTGAGAGAGAAGTTTCAATGTAAAAACAATTAAATCGACTCAGTTAATTGATAATCTCGGTGACTTTAGTTCATTTGTTGCACGATTTTCATTTTATTCTCAAGATGATTTTGAAAATGTTTGCAATGATTGGAAAGATCAAAAGTGGTCTGGAAATTCAAGGCTCCGTGTGGGATTTGTTTTTATGTAATTGGGACCACCTTGGATATTTCCTGAACACTAAGAAATATTTTTTGAAATATGGGTTTGTTCAGTAATTTTTTTAAAGAAATGATTATTATATCCTATTATATATCAGTATTGAAATTACTGATATGATTGAAAAAATCAACGTTTTTCTCAACATTTGGTAGCTCTAGAACGAAAGAGAAATGTTGACACTTGTGTTTAATTCTGCCCGTATTCTATATTCGCGAATTATTTTTCATTTGGATGTTTCCAATTCCGTTTTATCTATATTTATAAACTTTCTGTAGCGGCAAACAGATAATCTATGACAGTTATTCCGTCTTCTCTAATACATTAAAAAAAATTGTTTGTTTTTTATTTTTTAAATGATATAAATATTTATGGAATTCAACGCTACAATATGACCACTAGTAAAAGGTACTGACAGCATGACAGCACCGCTGCATTCAATTATTTTGGATAGCTCTTCTATCAATACATTATAAATAATAATTTTGAGGGCGTGGAGCTGTCATTGATGAGACGAAATGTTTATTTTATAGATAAGAACATTCTTCGCGCGGAGAGGTAGGTGTGTCTGAAAAATCATGATCGTGCGAATTCAATGAGCCGATATCGACTATTTCTGAATCGAAAATCTATAAGAGGACTTTATTTCATAACGGGGAAGTTCATTGAATCTTGATATCTCCGCTACGGTGTTTGTGTACTTTCTTCATGATTTTTTTCTGAACATTTAATCACGGTATTCAATTTGAATATATTTGAAGCGCCAGAAATTTATAATTAATTATTCTATACTTCTACTTTTGTTCTTTGTCCATCTATTTTCGAAATTATCGTAATAAAATTTTGGAGATATTTTAAACGCTCTATACTTCTTTCAAGGATTATATTAGGTAACATTCAAACTAAGCATGAAACAGGTTGTGTTCCGTATATTTTCACCAAAGTAGTGTTTTGATGGTATCAAGTTTTAATGAATCAAAATAGTTTCTAGATTTTTTAAAGTTTTTCACGAAAAAACGAAAAAGTGCCATTAATTCTAGTGATTTCATTGAGAGCTATTTTATGTCTGGGATTTTTTCAACATTTTCGTGAGAAGAGACATTTTTATCTTTTGAAAATTCAACACAATCTGCATGTGTCTCCCATGTTTTGCCGAAGAACCGTCTTTAGTCATCATCGATGATGTTAATACCCTTGTCAGCAATTTTTCTAGATGTTTGTTCCAGGTGAGCATCGAGTCTAAGTTCAGCCCCAAGTTTTTCGACACTCCTGACATCTATAAACTGCCACCAAAGATTCGAAGAGTTCTGTTGGGCACAAATTTTCCTTTTTCTGTTAAAGGGACAATCGTGGTTGCATGGGGGGTTAACCTTGAGGTTCTCCCTCATGCACCACGTTTTTGCGTCTGTTAAAGGGACAATCGTGGTTGTATGGGGCGTTAACCTTGAGGTTCTCCCTCATGCACCACGTTTTTGCGTCTGTTAAAGGGACAATCGTGGTTGTATGGGGGGTTAACCTTGAGGTTCTCCCTCATGCACCACGTTTTTGCGTCTGTTGAAGGGACAATCGTGGTTGTATGGGGGGTTAACCTTGAGGTTCTCCCTCATGCACCACGTTTTTGCGTCTGTTAAAGGGACAATCGTGGTTGTATGGGGGGTTAACCTTGAGGTTCTCCCTCATGCACCACGTTTTTGCGTCTGTTAAAGGGACAATCGTGGTTGTATGGGGGGTTAACCTTGAGGTTCTCCCTCATGCACCACGTTTTTGCGTCTGTTAAAGGGACAATCGTGGTTGTATGGGGGGTTAACCTTGAGGTTCTCCCTCATGCACCACGTTTTTGCGTCTGTTAAAGGGACAATCGTGGTTGTATGGGGGGTTAACCTTGAGGTTCTCCCTCATGCACCACGTTTTTGCGTCTGTTAAAGGGACAATCGTGGTTGTATGGGGGGTTAACCTTGAGGTTCTCCCTCATGCACCACGTTTTTGCGTCTGTTAAAGGGACAATCGTGGTTGTATGGGGGGTTAACCTTGAGGTTCTCCCTCATGCACCACGTTTTTGCGTCTGTTAAAGGGACAATCGTGGTTGTATGGGGGGTTAACCTTGAGGTTCTCCCTCATGCACCACGTTTTTGCGTCTGTTAAAGGGACAATCGTGGTTGTATGGGGGGTTAACCTTGAGGTTCTCCCTCATGCACCACGTTTTTGCGTCTGTTAAAGGGACAATCGTGGTTGTATGGGGGGTTAACCTTGAGGTTCTCCCTCATGCACCACGTTTTTGCGTCTGTTAAAGGGACAATCGTGGTTGTATGGGGGGTTAACCTTGAGGTTCTCCCTCATGCACCACGTTTTTGCGTCTGTTAAAGGGACAATCGTGGTTGTATGGGGGGTTAACCTTGAGGTTCTCCCTCATGCACCACGTTTTTGCGTCTGTTAAAGGGACAATCGTGGTTGTATGGGGGGTTAACCTTGAGGTTCTCCCTCATGCACCACGTTTTTGCGTCTGTTAAAGGGACAATCGTGGTTGTATGGGGGGTTAACCTTGAGGTTCTCCCTCATGCACCACGTTTTTGCGTCTGTTAAAGGGACAATCGTGGTTGTATGGGGGGTTAACCTTGAGGTTCTCCCTCATGCACCACGTTTTTGCGTCTGTTGAAGGGACAATCGTGGTTGTATGGGGGGTTAACCTTGAGGTTCTCCCTCATGCACCACGTTTTTGCGTCTGTTGAAGGGACAATCGTGGTTGTATGGGGGGTTAACCTTGAGGTTCTCCCTCATGCACCACGTTTTTGCGTCTGTTAAAGGGACAATCGTGGTTGTATGGGGGGTTAACCTTGAGGTTCTCCCTCATGCACCACGTTTTTGCGTCTGTTAAAGGGACAATCGTGGTTGTATGGGGGGTTAACCTTGAGGTTCTCCCTCATGCACCACGTTTTTGCGTCTGTTAAAGGGACAATCGTGGTTGTATGGGGGGTTAACCTTGAGGTTCTCCCTCATGCACCACGTTTTTGCGTCTGTTGAAGGGACAATCGTGGTTGTATGGGGGGTTAACCTTGAGGTTCTCCCTCATGCACCACGTTTTTGCGTCTGTTAAAGGGACAATCGTGGTTGTATGGGGGGTTAACCTTGAGGTTCTCCCTCATGCACCACGTTTTTGCGTCTGTTAAAGGGACAATCGTGGTTGTATGGGGGGTTAACCTTGAGGTTCTCCCTCATGCACCACGTTTTTGCGTCTGTTAAAGGGACAATCGTGGTTGTATGGGGGGTTAACCTTGAGGTTCTCCCTCATGCACCACGTTTTTGCGTCTGTTAAAGGGACAATCGTGGTTGTATGGGGGGTTAACCTTGAGGTTCTCCCTCATGCACCACGTTTTTGCGTCTGTTAAAGGGACAATCGTGGT
The DNA here is from genome assembly GCA_958502065.1 of Chrysolina americana. NCBI lineage: Eukaryota > Metazoa > Arthropoda > Insecta > Coleoptera > Chrysomelidae > Chrysolina > Chrysolina americana. The sequence continues at coordinate 89,055,717 of OY293414.1, forward strand.
TGTATGGGGGGTTAACCTTGAGGTTCTCCCTCATGCACCACGTTTTTGCGTCTGTTAAAGGGACAATCGTGGTTGTATGGGGGGTTAACCTTGAGGTTCTCCCTCATGCACCACGTTTTTGCGTCTGTTGAAGGGACAATCGTGGTTGTATGGGGGGTTAACCTTGAGGTTCTCCCTCATGCACCACGTTTTTGCGTCTGTTAAAGGGACAATCGTGGTTGTATGGGGGTTAACCTTGAGGTTCTCCCTCATGCACCACGTTTTTGCGTCTGTTGAAGGGACAATCGTGGTTGTATGGGGGGTTAACCTTGAGGTTCTCCCTCATGCACCACGTTTTTGCGTCTGTTAAAGGGACAATCGTGGTTGTATGGGGGGTTAACCTTGAGGTTCTCCCTCATGCACCACGTTTTTGCGTCTGTTAAAGGGACAATCGTGGTTGTATGGGGCGTTAACCTTGAGATTCTCCCTCATGCACCACGTTTTTGCGTCTGTTGAAGGGACAATCGTGGTTGTATGGGGGGTTAACCTTGAGGTTCTCCCTCATGCACCACGTTTTTGCGTCTGTTAAAGGGACAATCGTGGTTGTATGGGGGGTTAACCTTGAGGTTCTCCCTCATGCACCACGTTTTTGCGTCTGTTGAAGGGACAATCGTGGTTGTATGGGGGGTTAACCTTGAGGTTCTCCCTCATGCACCACGTTTTTGCGTCTGTTAAGGGGACAATCGTGGTTGTATGGGGGATTAACCTTGAGATTCTCCCTCATGCACCACGTTTTTGCGTCTGTTAAGGGGACAATCGTGGTTGTATGGGGGATTAACCTTGAGATTCTCCCTCATGCACCACGTTTTTGCGTCTGTTGAAGGGACAATCGTGGTTGTATGGGGGGTTAACCTTGAGGTTCTCCCTCATGCACCACGTTTTTGCGTCTGTTAAAGGGACAATCGTGGTTGTATGGGGGGTTAACCTTGAGGTTCTCCCTCATGCACCACGTTTTTGCGTCTGTTAAGGGGACAATCGTGGTTGTATGGGGGATTAACCTTGAGATTCTCCCTCATGCACCACGTTTTTGCGTCTGTTAAGGGGACAATCGTGGTTGTATGGGGCGTTAACCTTGAGGTTCTCCCTCATGCACCACGTTTTTGCGTCTGTTGAAGGGACAATCGTGGTTGTATGGGGGGTTAACCTTGAGGTTCTCCCTCATGCACCACGTTTTTGCGTCTGTTAAGGGGACAATCGTGGTTGTATGGGGGATTAACCTTGAGATTCTCCCTCATGCACCACGTTTTTGCGTCTGTTAAAGGGACAATCGTGGTTGTATGGGGGGTTAACTTTGAGGTTCTCCCTCATGCACCACGTTTTTGCGTCTGTTAAGGGGACAATCGTGGTTGTATGGGGGATTAACCTTGAGATTCTCCCTCATGCACCACGTTTTTGCGTCTGTTAAAGGGACAATCGTGGTTGTATGGGGCGTTAACCTTGAGATTCTCCCTCATGCACCACGTTTTTGCGTCTGTTAAGGGGACAATCGTGGTTGTATGGGGGGTTAACCTTGAGGTTCTCCCTCATGCACCACGTTTTTGCGTCTGTTAAGGGGACAATCGTGGTTGTATGGGGGATTAACCTTGAGATTCTCCCTCATGCACCACGTTTTTGCGTCTGTTAAAGGGACAATCGTGGTTGTATGGGGGGTTAACTTTGAGGTTCTCCCTCATGCACCACGTTTTTGCGTCTGTTAAGGGGACAATCGTGGTTGTATGGGGGATTAACCTTGAGATTCTCCCTCATGCACCACGTTTTTGCGTCTGTTAAGGGGACAATCGTGGTTGTATGGGGGGTTAACCTTGAGGTTCTCCCTCATGCACCACGTTTTTGCGTCTGTTAAGGGGACAATCGTGGTTGTATGGGGGATTAACCTTGAGATTCTCCCTCATGCACCACGTTTTTGCGTCTGTTAAAGGGACAATCGTGGTTGTATGGGGCGTTAACCTTGAGATTCTCCCTCATGCACCACGTTTTTGCGTCTGTTAAGGGGACAATCGTGGTTGTATGGGGGGTTAACCTTGAGGTTCTCCCTCATGCACCACGTTTTTGCGTCTGTTGAAGGGACAATCGTGGTTGTATGGGGGGTTAACCTTGAGGTTCTCCCTCATGCACCACGTTTTTGCGTCTGTTAAAGGGACAATCGTGGTTGTATGGGGGGTTAACCTTGAGGTTCTCCCTCATGCACCACGTTTTTGCGTCTGTTGAAGGGACAATCGTGGTTGTATGGGGGATTAACCTTGAGATTCTCCCTCATGCACCACGTTTTTGCGTCTGTTAAGGGGACAATCGTGGTTGTATGGGGGATTAACCTTGAGATTCTCCCTCATGCACCACGTTTTTGCGTCTGTTAAGGGGACAATCGTGGTTGTATGGGGGATTAACCTTGAGATTCTCCCTCATGCACCACGTTTTTGCGTCTGTTAAGGGGACAATCGTGGTTGTATGGGGGGTTAACCTTGAGGTTCTCCCTCATGCACCACGTTTTTGCGTCTGTTAAGGGGACAATCGTGGTTGTATGGGGGATTAACCTTGAGATTCTCCCTCATGCACCACGTTTTTGCGTCTGTTAAAGGGACAATCGTGGTTGTATGGGGGGTTAACTTTGAGGTTCTCCCTTATGCACCACGTTTTTGCGTCTGTTAAGGGGACAATCGTGGTTGTATGGGGGGTTAACTTTGAGGTTCTCCCTCATGCACCACGTTTTTGCGTCTGTTAAGGGGACAATCGTGGTTGTATGGGGGGTTAACCTTGAGGTTCTCCCTCATGCACCACGTTTTTGCGTCTGTTAAGGGGACAATCGTGGTTGTATGGGGGATTAACCTTGAGATTCTCCCTCATGCACCACGTTTTTGCGTCTGTTAAGGGGACAATCGTGGTTGTATGGGGGATTAACCTTGAGATTCTCCCTCATGCACCACGTTTTTGCGTCTGTTAAGGGGACAATCGTGGTTGTATGGGGGATTAACCTTGAGATTCTCCCTCATGCACCACGTTTTTGCGTCTGTTAAAGGGACAATCGTGGTTGTATGGGGGTTAACCTTGAGGTTCTCCCTCATGCACCACGTTTTTGCGTCTGTTAAGGGGACAATCGTGGTTGTATGGGGGGTTAACCTTGAGGTTCTCCCTCATGCACCACGTTTTTGCGTCTGTTGAAGGGACAATCGTGGTTGTATGGGGGGTTAACCTTGAGGTTCTCCCTCATGCACCACGTTTTTGCGTCTGTTGAAGGGACAATCGTGGTTGTATGGGGGGTTAACCTTGAGGTTCTCCCTCATGCACCACGTTTTTGCGTCTGTTAAGGGGACAATCGTGGTTGTATGGGGGATTAACCTTGAGATTCTCCCTCATGCACCACGTTTTTGCGTCTGTTAAAGGGACAATCGTGGTTGTATGGGGGGTTAACTTTGAGGTTCTCCCTTATGCACCACGTTTTTGCGTCTGTTAAGGGGACAATCGTGGTTGTATGGGGGGTTAACTTTGAGGTTCTCCCTCATGCACCACGTTTTTGCGTCTGTTAAGGGGACAATCGTGGTTGTATGGGGGGTTAACCTTGAGGTTCTCCCTCATGCACCACGTTTTTGCGTCTGTTAAGGGGACAATCGTGGTTGTATGGGGGATTAACCTTGAGATTCTCCCTCATGCACCACGTTTTTGCGTCTGTTAAGGGGACAATCGTGGTTGTATGGGGGATTAACCTTGAGATTCTCCCTCATGCACCACGTTTTTGCGTCTGTTAAGGGGACAATCGTGGTTGTATGGGGGATTAACCTTGAGATTCTCCCTCATGCACCACGTTTTTGCGTCTGTTAAAGGGACAATCGTGGTTGTATGGGGGTTAACCTTGAGGTTCTCCCTCATGCACCACGTTTTTGCGTCTGTTAAGGGGACAATCGTGGTTGTATGGGGGGTTAACCTTGAGGTTCTCCCTCATGCACCACGTTTTTGCGTCTGTTGAAGGGACAATCGTGGTTGTATGGGGGGTTAACCTTGAGGTTCTCCCTCATGCACCACGTTTTTGCGTCTGTTGAAGGGACAATCGTGGTTGTATGGGGGGTTAACCTTGAGGTTCTCCCTCATGCACCACGTTTTTGCGTCTGTTAAGGGGACAATCGTGGTTGTATGGGGGATTAACCTTGAGATTCTCCCTCATGCACCACGTTTTTGCGTCTGTTAAGGGGACAATCGTGGTTGTATGGGGGATTAACCTTGAGATTCTCCCTCATGCACCACGTTTTTGCGTCTGTTAAAGGGACAATCGTGGTTGTATGGGGGTTAACCTTGAGGTTCTCCCTCATGCACCACGTTTTTGCGTCTGTTAAGGGGACAATCGTGGTTGTATGGGGGGTTAACCTTGAGGTTCTCCCTCATGCACCACGTTTTGCGTCTGTTGAAGGGACAATCGTGGTTGTATGGGGGGTTAACCTTGAGGTTCTCCCTCATGCACCACGTTTTTGCGTCTGTTGAAGGGACAATCGTGGTTGTATGGGGGTTAACCTTGAGGTTCTCCCTCATGCACCACGTTTTTGCGTCTGTTGAAGGGACAATCGTGGTTGTATGGGGGGTTAACCTTGAGGTTCTCCCTCATGCACCACGTTTTTGCGTCTGTTGAAGGGACAATCGTGGTTGTATGGGGGGTTAACCTTGAGGTTCTCCCTCATGCACCACGTTTTTGCGTCTGTTAAAGGGACAATCGTGGTTGTATGGGGGGTTAACCTTGAGGTTCTCCCTCATGCACCACGTTTTTGCGTCTGTTGAAGGGACAATCGTGGTTGTATGGGGGGTTAACCTTGAGGTTCTCCCTCATGCACCACGTTTTTGCGTCTGTTGAAGGGACAATCGTGGTTGTATGGGGGTTAACCTTGAGGTTCTCCCTCATGCACCACGTTTTTGCGTCTGTTAAGGGGACAATCGTGGTTGTATGGGGGGTTAACCTTGAGGTTCTCCCTCATGCACCACGTTTTTGCGTCTGTTGAAGGGACAATCGTGGTTGTATGGGGGGTTAACCTTGAGGTTCTCCCTCATGCACCACGTTTTTGCGTCTGTTGAAGGGACAATCGTGGTTGTATGGGGGATTAACCTTGAGGTTCTCCCTCATGCACCACGTTTTTGCGTCTGTTGAAGGGACAATCGTGGTTGTATGGGGGGTTAACCTTGAGGTTCTCCCTCATGCACCACGTTTTTGCGTCTGTTGAAGGGACAATCGTGGTTGTATGGGGGGTTAACCTTGAGGTTCTCCCTCATGCACCACGTTTTTGCGTCTGTTAAGGGGACAATCGTGGTTGTATGGGGGGTTAACCTTGAGGTTCTCCCTCATGCACCACGTTTTTGCGTCTGTTGAAGGGACAATCGTGGTTGTATGGGGGGTTAACCTTGAGGTTCTCCCTCATGCACCACGTTTTTGCGTCTGTTAAAGGGACAATCGTGGTTGTATGGGGGGTTAACCTTGAGGTTCTCCCTCATGCACCACGTTTTTGCGTCTGTTGAAGGGACAATCGTGGTTGTATGGGGGTTAACCTTGAGGTTCTCCCTCATGCACCACGTTTTTGCGTCTGTTAAGGGGACAATCGTGGTTGTATGGGGGGTTAACCTTGAGGTTCTCCCTCATGCACCACGTTTTTGCGTCTGTTGAAGGGACAATCGTGGTTGTATGGGGGGTTAACCTTGAGGTTCTCCCTCATGCACCACGTTTTTGCGTCTGTTGAAGGGACAATCGTGGTTGTATGGGGGGTTAACCTTGAGGTTCTCCCTCATGCACCACGTTTTTGCGTCTGTTAAGGGGACAATCGTGGTTGTATGGGGGGTTAACCTTGAGGTTCTCCCTCATGCATCACGTTTTTGCGTCTGTTAAGGGGACAATCGTGGTTGTATGGGGGGTTAACCTTGAGGTTCTCCCTCATGCACCACGTTTTTGCGTCTGTTGAAGGGACAATCGTGGTTGTATGGGGGTTAACCTTGAGGTTCTCCCTCATGCACCACGTTTTTGCGTCTGTTAAGGGGACAATCGTGGTTGTATGGGGGGTTAACCTTGAGGTTCTCCCTCATGCACCACGTTTTTGCGTCTGTTGAAGGGACAATCGTGGTTGTATGGGGGGTTAACCTTGAGGTTCTCCCTCATGCACCACGTTTTTGCGTCTGTTGAAGGGACAATCGTGGTTGTATGGGGGTTAACCTTGAGGTTCTCCCTCATGCACCACGTTTTTGCGTCTGTTGAAGGGACAATCGTGGTTGTATGGGGGGTTAACCTTGAGGTTCTCCCTCATGCACCACGTTTTTGCGTCTGTTGAAGGGACAATCGTGGTTGTATGGGGGGTTAACCTTGAGGTTCTCCCTCATGCACCACGTTTTTGCGTCTGTTAAAGGGACAATCGTGGTTGTATGGGGGGTTAACCTTGAGGTTCTCCCTCATGCACCACGTTTTTGCGTCTGTTGAAGGGACAATCGTGGTTGTATGGGGGGTTAACCTTGAGGTTCTCCCTCATGCACCACGTTTTTGCGTCTGTTGAAGGGACAATCGTGGTTGTATGGGGGGTTAACCTTGAGGTTCTCCCTCATGCACCACGTTTTTGCGTCTGTTGAAGGGACAATCGTGGTTGTATGGGGGGTTAACCTTGAGGTTCTCCCTCATGCACCACGTTTTTGCGTCTGTTAAGGGGACAATCGTGGTTGTATGGGGGGTTAACCTTGAGGTTCTCCCTCATGCACCACGTTTTTGCGTCTGTTGAAGGGACAATCGTGGTTGTATGGGGGGTTAACCTTGAGGTTCTCCCTCATGCACCACGTTTTTGCGTCTGTTGAAGGGACAATCGTGGTTGTATGGGGGTTAACCTTGAGGTTCTCCCTCATGCACCACGTTTTTGCGTCTGTTAAGGGGACAATCGTGGTTGTATGGGGGGTTAACCTTGAGGTTCTCCCTCATGCACCACGTTTTTGCGTCTGTTGAAGGGACAATCGTGGTTGTATGGGGGGTTAACCTTGAGGTTCTCCCTCATGCACCACGTTTTTGCGTCTGTTAAGGGGACAATCGTGGTTGTATGGGGGGTTAACCTTGAGGTTCTCCCTCATGCACCACGTTTTTGCGTCTGTTAAGGGGACAATCGTGGTTGTATGGGGGTTAACCTTGAGGTTCTCCCTCATGCACCACGTTTTTGCGTCTGTTAAGGGGACAATCGTGGTTGTATGGGGGATTAACCTTGAGGTTCTCCCTCATGCACCACGTTTTTGCGTCTGTTGAAGGGACAATCGTGGTTGTATGGGGGGTTAACCTTGAGGTTCTCCCTCATGCACCACGTTTTTGCGTCTGTTAAGGGGACAATCGTGGTTGTATGGGGGTTAACCTTGAGGTTCTCCCTCATGCACCACGTTTTTGCGTCTGTTAAGGGGACAATCGTGGTTGTATGGGGGATTAACCTTGAGGTTCTCCCTCATGCACCACGTTTTTGCGTCTGTTGAAGGGACAATCGTGGTTGTATGGGGGGTTAACCTTGAGGTTCTCCCTCATGCACCACGTTTTTGCGTCTGTTAAGGGGACAATCGTGGTTGTATGGGGGGTTAACCTTGAGGTTCTCCCTCATGCACCACGTTTTTGCGTCTGTTAAGGGGACAATCGTGGTTGTATGGGGGGTTAACCTTGAGGTTCTCCCTCATGCACCACGTTTTTGCGTCTGTTAAGGGGACAATCGTGGTTGTATGGGGGGTTAACCTTGAGGTTCTCCCTCATGCACCACGTTTTTGCGTCTGTTGAAGGGACAATCGTGGTTGTATGGGGGGTTAACCTTGAGGTTCTCCCTCATGCACCACGTTTTTGCGTCTGTTAAGGGGACAATCGTGGTTGTATGGGGGGTTAACCTTGAGGTTCTCCCTCATGCACCACGTTTTTGCGTCTGTTAAGGGGACAATCGTGGTTGTATGGGGGTTAACCTTGAGGTTCTCCCTCATGCACCACGTTTTTGCGTCTGTTAAGGGGACAATCGTGGTTGTATGGGGGATTAACCTTGAGGTTCTCCCTCATGCACCACGTTTTTGCGTCTGTTAAGGGGACAATCGTGGTTGTATGGGGGGTTAACCTTGAGGTTCTCCCTCATGCACCACGTTTTTGCGTCTGTTAAGGGGACAATCGTGGTTGTATGGGGGGTTAACCTTGAGGTTCTCCCTCATGCACCACGTTTTTGCGTCTGTTGAAGGGACAATCGTGGTTGTATGGGGGGTTAACCTTGAGGTTCTCCCTCATGCACCACGTTTTTGCGTCTGTTAAAGGGACAATCGTGGTTGTATGGGGGGTTAACCTTGAGGTTCTCCCTCATGCACCACGTTTTTGCGTCTGTTGAAGGGACAATCGTGGTTGTATGGGGGGTTAACCTTGAGGTTCTCCCTCATGCACCACGTTTTTGCGTCTGTTGAAGGGACAATCGTGGTTGTATGGGGGGTTAACCTTGAGGTTCTCCCTCATGCACCACGTTTTTGCGTCTGTTGAAGGGACAATCGTGGTTGTATGGGGGGTTAACCTTGAGGTTCTCCCTCATGCACCACGTTTTTGCGTCTGTTAAAGGGACAATCGTGGTTGTATGGGGGGTTAACCTTGAGGTTCTCCCTCATGCACCACGTTTTTGCGTCTGTTGAAGGGACAATCGTGGTTGTATGGGGGGTTAACCTTGAGGTTCTCCCTCATGCACCACGTTTTTGCGTCTGTTGAAGGGACAATCGTGGTTGTATGGGGGGTTAACCTTGAGGTTCTCCCTCATGCACCACGTTTTTGCGTCTGTTAAGGGGACAATCGTGGTTGTATGGGGGATTAACCTTGAGATTCTCCCTCATGCACCACGTTTTTGCGTCTGTTAAGGGGACAATCGTGGTTGTATGGGGGATTAACCTTGAGATTCTCCCTCATGCACCACGTTTTTGCGTCTGTTAAAGGGACAATCGTGGTTGTATGGGGCGTTAACCTTGAGATTCTCCCTCATGCACCACGTTTTTGCGTCTGTTAAGGGGACAATCGTGGTTGTATGGGGGATTAACCTTGAGATTCTCCCTCATGCACCACGTTTTTGCGTCTGTTAAAGGGACAATCGTGGTTGTATGGGGCGTTAACCTTGAGATTCTCCCTCATGCACCACGTTTTTGCGTCTGTTAAGGGGACAATCGTGGTTGTATGGGGGATTAACCTTGAGATTCTCCCTCATGCACCACGTTTTTGCGTCTGTTAAAGGGACAATCGTGGTTGTATGGGGGGTTAACTTTGAGGTTCTCCCTCATGCACCACGTTTTTGCGTTTGTTAAGGGGACAATCGTGGTTGTATGGGGGATTAACCTTGAGATTCTCCCTCATGCACCACGTTTTTGCGTCTGTTAAAGGGACAATCGTGGTTGTATGGGGCGTTAACCTTGAGATTCTCCCTCATGCACCACGTTTTTGCGTCTGTTAAGGGGACAATCGTGGTTGTATGGGGGATTAACCTTGAGATTCTCCCTCATGCACCACGTTTTTGCGTCTGTTAAAGGGACAATCGTGGTTGTATGGGGCGTTAACCTTGAGATTCTCCCTCATGCACCACGTTTTTGCGTCTGTTAAAGGGACAATCGTGGTTGTATGGGGGATTAACCTTGAGATTCTCCCTCATGCACCACGTTTTTGCGTCTGTTAAAGGGACAATCGTGGTTGTATGGGGGGTTAACTTTGAGGTTCTCCCTCATGCACCACGTTTTTGCGTCTGTTAAGGGGACAATCGTGGTTGTATGGGGGATTAACCTTGAGATTCTCCCTCATGCACCACGTTTTTGCGTCTGTTAAAGGGACAATCGTGGTTGTATGGGGCGTTAACCTTGAGATTCTCCCTCATGCACCACGTTTTTGCGTCTGTTAAGGGGACAATCGTGGTTGTATGGGGGATTAACCTTGAGATTCTCCCTCATGCACCACGTTTTTGCGTCTGTTAAAGGGACAATCGTGGTTGTATGGGGGGTTAACTTTGAGGTTCTCCCTCATGCACCACGTTTTTGCGTCTGTTGAAGGGACAATCGTGGTTGTATGGGGGGTTAACCTTGAGGTTCTCCCTCATGCACCACGTTTTTGCGTCTGTGAGTGCTGATAGTACTTCCCCCTGAGGATATGCAAGACAATGTCTGAGATTTTAATGGTGGGGACGCAAACATAATATACCGAACACGTCTGAAAGAACATCATCTGATAAACTCTGGTTCAGCAAAAATTACTTTATGAAAAATGATGATAATATAAAGACATGGATCCAAAATGAATGTTAGTAAAACAGTTAGTCATTCCATCGATAAAAATGTGTTGCACAGAGAGATAAGCTGACACACAATAAAGAGTAAACAGAAATAATGGCAGCGCAATGTAAACAAAAAATAATAATGACTCGGTGCTATTCAATTCGAAAGAAGGATCAATTTGTGTGGCGTGCAATTATTTTTGGGTATAGCAACAATTATTGAAATAACGGTGAGTGTCGATTCGCCGTACGATCGACCTGCTTGCCGCATACCGAAATGACTCTTGATGATAATCGTGGGGATTTGATTTGAATTAATTTGGTGATTCACGATATGCGATAAAACAAACGAGGAGCGCGAGCGCCACTTACTGGAATTATTTAAATTGGAATCTTCTATATGTGTTCATTTGAATTTATGATAATGTGTTGATGATTAACGATGATTTAATGAGTTCCAGTTCAATTTCGAATCAAAATTCATGCCCTTTGTTTTTTTTTGCCGCTAAATCAGTCAGCCTGACCAGTTCATACGACACTCGTACGGTATAGACGAGACACCGGTGTTGCCTTATGCTCCGGGAGATAAGAATAATTATCTCTATAAGTATTTAATAGAGTATACCCATAGGCATAGCCAGTACGGGTGAAGGACGGCTATTATTAATATTTGCCGCGGCACTCTGGGCGACTTACTGATTTTTTGGTAGCGTATTCACTTTTCAGCTGTAGGAAAACCCGGAAAACCTACAGCACCACCCCTTCATGATGTGGCAATTATCTTGTGTGAATTATGGTTATTCACAATGCTGTATCAGACCTCTATCAGTTTCAACTGTGAAAATTTTCAACCAACACTTTTTCATTATATTGTCTATCTTTGTTTCCTCTTTCCTCCACTTTAAATACAGATTCATACCAAGAAAATATTTCAAATAGTCAACTTCGCATTTTATATTGTCAACAGAACATGAGACGAAATGTTAATTTCTGTAACTGTTTGGAAGAATCACAAAATACGAAGAGGGCCTTGAGAAGTTATGGCGTATAATAGAATTATTAAGGCCATTTTCATCAAAACAACTATTTTTCAAGTCTGTACATAATACGAATTTTAGTCAGAATATCTCACTACCCTTATTACTATTTTTACAGTATTCAATAATATTTTTTTTTGCCAATGAATCCAATTTATTCGCTAGGACAGACACTGGCAGTGGATAACTATAAGGTACTTTAGATAAAAAATCATTAAAGATTAATTTGTAGACACTTTCGTTATGGTTAAAACAACTGAACATGGAATAATAGCAATATCAAAAAGATAATATACGAGGATATATTGAAAAATTCTTAGCCTACTGTAGAACCAAACAAAATTTCAATGTCAAAATATTTTATTACTCAACATATTCTCCTCTTGATTGGATACATTTATTACAGCGAACCTGCAACGTCTCTAGACCTTTCAAAAAAAATGTTTCTTCTCGCTCTGCAAACCAGACCTTCACAGCTTTTATTACCTCCTCGTTGGAATAAAATTTACGACCTTTCAAACTTTTTTTCAGTTGAGGAAAGATATGATAGTCGGACGGAGCCAAATCTGGTGAATAAGTGGGTGTTCCAGTATTTCAAACCCTAAATTACAAATTTTTTGCATGGCAACATGAGATTTGTGTGCAGGGGCGTTGTCCTGCAAAACAAAACACCTTTGGATAGCTTTCCGCGTCTTTTCTCTTTCATTTTTTCCCGTAGAGTAATCAGTAATGTCGAATAGTAATCTCCAATTATTATTCTACCCTTATCCAAAAAATCAACCATGATTACTCCATGGCAATCCCAAAAAAACTGAAGCAAGAATTTTTCCAGCAGATTTTTGGACACGAAACTTCTTAGGTCTTGGAAAACCGGAGTGTCGCCATTCCATCGATTGTTGCTTTGTTTCTGGATCGTAGAAATGTACCCAAGTCTCATCCATAGTAACAATTTGGTTTAAGAAGTCTACATCGTTTTCAAATCGAGCACAGATCAAATGCGAAATTACTACCCTAGCACGCTTTTGGTCAACATTCAAACATTTGCGGATCCATTTTGCAGCAATTTTTAAGTCTAAATTGACGTGAACGCGTCCGTATGAAATATTCAGTGCTTCAGATATCCGTTTTAGCCCAATTCGACGGTCTGTTAAAATCATGTTATGAACTGTATCGATATTTTCGGGGATTGACACAGAAACTGGCCTTCCCGATCGGTCATTATCTTCAATGGAAAATTTACCTCTTTTGAAGCTTGCAGTCCAATTTTTCACGGTCGCATACGAAGGACATTGATCACCAAAGGTATTGAGCATATCTTCGTAAATCTGCTTACCTCTAAACCCTTTTGAATACAGGTACTTGATGATGGCTCGATACTCCAATTTATCGATTTTCACAATTTCGATGGACATATTTTTCTTTTAATTTATTGCGTAACTCTGGTTTACTTTTTTGACGTCAAACTTTACACTGACACTTCTAATAAGTTATTGTTCGTTGCTATGGTAACGCAATATTTTGTTTATGCAGGGAACTGGTCTAGGCTAACTAGATATCAGTACATCCTCGTATATATATATATATATATATATATATATATATATATATATATATATATATATATATATATATATATATATATACATACATGAACAAAAACAAATATATCGTTTGGTTCAGATATTGATGTTTTTTTCTTTCATATACTGAGAACATTGCGACACCTTCGACAAGAGCATTTTTTATTGTTGCATTATTGTATCTATATATAAAAATAAATAAGTCGTTTAAATAACCATTCATTCATTACTGTGGCTACGTAACTGAACATTTAGAGTGGAATTAAAGATTTTTTTGTGTTGACTGCCAACATTTTTTGATTATTTCACCACAATTATTTAAATATTTCGTAATATTGAATCTCTAATCGAATTTCATGATGCGGTCGTAACTCTCACGTCTTCATCACCTCAACAGAAATGAAAAATTATCTTGAGCCCGCTAATAACTTCTCTTCAGAATCAGTTAATGTATGGTAACAATTCAGAATGAATTTCCGTTACTACCTGGATATTACGCTAAAAGAAAGTTTTAACGCTTTGAGTTACTATAATAGGGGCAATTCAGCAGGGCACCCTTATGTATCCTTTCTCTTTCGGTGCTCGTGTGGGACACTGAAATCCTGTTTGTTGCACCTGGGCGGTACCTTTCGATATCATCAGCGTAAACATAATAAAATCGATTCTGTTGAAGAAATATTCGTAGGAAGGGTGTATACTTGTCTAATTTTGATCATAAAAATTGTGATTCTATTTCAGATAATTATACGCTGATGTGGTTACATGAGAGAAAATTCTTCAGTCAAGATCAAGGTATACCGTGTGAAAGACCTGGAGATGATATGTAAATTCGCCAGACCAAAAGAAATTGCTTTAATAATAATTTTTGATCAGTTTGTATCTTTTGCCTAATTTTCAACTGATTCTCTTCTACGTATTGGTGCTGAGATGAACGTGTCAAAATATTCGATTTCTTCAAAAAATGCCTTGTAACGGTTGATTCGCTTCACACCGTGAAATATGAAGTTTCATACTGTACCGAAATAAAGAAGATGAAGAGCTTTTTTGTCTTTTTCGGCACACCTACATCAGAGGAAGACCGCAAGTTCGGCGTATTCACGATCTTATGTGATACCTTATAATTAAGTTGAGGTTATCTCTCGATCTGGTTCTTATCCACAAATGTTTTAAAATGTTAATGCATCAGGTCGTTATGTCTGGACACATATAATATACAGTGCATACGTAAAGTTACTATTCATGAATTTTTTTTGCACTAAATCGAATGATCATCCCTCTCCATGTACCTAATCAATTCCCATGTAATGATTTCTATAAGATCGCTTGGATTTACTCTTTCATCGAACCGGCACCTTTTAATAATATTTACTTGTCCCTGTCGAGTTTTGTTATAAAAATTCGAGCAGATAGGTGTGTAACCGTCGCGTCGATGGAATAAATACAGCTGCCTGAGCGATTATTTAAATAAGGATCGACTTTGATGTGCGTTTTTCACGTCAACAGATTCTCGATGCGGGTAGAGAAATAAAAAAACGCCAAATGCATTCGGGAATTAGGAATTTAGGAAATCGTATACAAACTTCGGAATCGAAATAATTATACATGTTTTATTGTTGCCAACACATTTTCCCCCCTAAGCCTGATAAAGACGTGTTTTTATTCATAATATTTACAACATTTGCGGCATTCTTGATCTAGACGTTGGATGGAGTATTTTAGAACGTCTGAAAGATGTTAAATAATGAAAAAAAATTTAAACCTTCCGTAACATCCCTTAAAGCCTTAAAGGCATTAAACCGTAAAAATTTTTGATAATTTTTTTGGTTTCACATTTAAGGTGTACCATGATGGTTCCGATTTATTCCAATGGACCCGTCTAAGAAGAATCGAAATCCCGTCAAAAATACTAAATTGCGTTTTTTATGAGCACATAAAGTTCATCGTATTCGATTTTGGGGTAAAACTAATGTTTTTCAAATGGAAACATATTGGTACTGTGGTACCATTCATTAGTACTATTAATAAGGAATTTATTCATACCTAGTAATAAAATGTGCGTTGAATACAACCAAAATTACAGCTAAAAGAAAATACAATCATTTCGTTCTAATTCATTGCTAAGAAGTTACTAAGGTGGCTTTGAAATTAAAAAAATAACACAAAAAATTACAACAATTGTTTTCAAATGGTCCCAAACAAAGTGATCAAGAGGTGTCAAATCAGGCGACCTTGGAGGCCATCGCGACCATTCGTCAAAATTACGTTTTCTTCGAATGCCTGTTGAAGATAATCAATTACTATTCTTGAATTATGGAGAGGAGCTCCACCTTGCGAAACCAGAAGTGAAATAAAATTCATTTATAGGTCGAAAATTGCCGCTTATTATGTATATGGGATATCCCAAATTTCAATCAATTACCTTCGAAACTAACGGAGATATGAGGGGTGTACCATGATCCTATTACACCCGGTATATCTGTAAGCCCTATGACAAAACATATTTAGGCCACCGATCATTCATATAAAGTCACCTCAGTTTTCTGCTTAACAATGCCTAGCTGATTTGGGTATTTTCAAATTGGAAGTTGGAAATAAGGATACATGATGTTTTTTGTGACATTTTTCAATTTAATGTCTTTTCTTTCCTTATCATTATTACCGAGAAACTGACACTTTTGAATCAACTCTAGCGAGCTAGACTTGGTAGAACCATAAGACTGTTAGCGCAAATAAATTATTAATGTTTCCAAGTTATTGGTCGGTTTTCCTATTTTTAGGTAAGTAAAACCACTTCAATTAAAGATGTTTCATTGATGTCTGAAGCTTCCAAGTTATTTTTCGGTCGTGTTAAAATACTAGTTGTGGGTCTCTGTCACTTGATTTTGCACGTTGTTCAAATCTTCCTATTTTTAGCTAAAAACATCGCCAATAAAGTCAAACCAAGCTGCAATGAGCATCAGCATTTTTATAATCCACACCGGCTCAAACCCACGAATACAAAAAAACTGTCGCCCCTGAGAACAAAAAAAGAGTTTCGGCTCAGCCCTTGCAAGTGGTTTCTATATCATTCACTAGCTTTATGGGTGTGTCTGATAGTTTGTTAACGAAAAGTAATCTTAGGTATATGACTACTGCGAGATTTTCTGAGAAGTATTTGGATTTTTCCCCTCGCACTCCTACATGAATGAATTTTGAAAGTAGTTGGGAATTCTGTTATTTCTCACTGCACATGATTTGAATATTTTATATATTGAAAAAATCGGTCTAAGCACAGATCTCTGTGGAACATCGATTTTTACTTGATGCAACTTTTTGCTCTTCTTTGAGAGTGTATTTTTGTTTTCAGGGATCGGCGCTGGTCATGACGGAATTCAAAAGAAGCCCCAGCAAAGTGTGGTGGGGAAACGACACCTCAGAATGGCGCCAAGTCTCGGCGAGTCCGGGCAGCCAAGACTCCGGCTTCTCCGACACCGAAACCAGCCCGCAGCAAACCAACAAGAACGGCGAAACCCCCAAGAAATCCACCCCGACCCAGAGGATCCCCAAAGACATTTTCAAAGAGCTCGCGTCGGAAAAATCGAAACAGAACCACGCGTCGAACTTCGTGGAAAAATCCACCCCGGAAAAGTCGAACTTGCTGGGCAGGCTGGCGAAAACTTCGCCGAAAAAGGAACGGGACAAGATGGCGCCTAACACGGAGCCCGTTAGAAAGTGTCGCTTTACTAAAAATTCACCGAAAGTGAGCAGAAATTTATTCACCTCGAGTCTCCTCCGACAAAAAGAATGCAAGACTCATCAGTATGCGGATGCGGTACGGAACGAGACAAGCACCAGCACCAAGAGTCTCGATACTAGCGAAGAAGTCGCAGTAGATGACAGCTATTCTTGGCGTTCCGACGACGCTGAAGCGACCCGCGAGGAGAGTTACGTCACCCATTCGCTGCCCGCGACCAGCGATTCCCCTCGCAAAGAGAGCCCCAGGAACCGAACCGCCCCCGCCGTTCTGGGGGAGCACGAGGCGGTGACGAGTTTCAACAATTCCCTGTCGAGCGACTGCGAGAGCGAGTTGGAATGCTTGTTCGACGAGCCCGTGGACTCGCCGAAGCACACTTCCACCCCCAAGACTGAGGCCGACGGAAGGATGTGCCAGCGGAAGGAGAAGCTGCCGATGAGGCTGTTTCTGAGGTATCAGCACGACAGGTGAGTGTTGATTTTGGTCTTATAGTTAAATGTCTGTGGAAGCGGGAAATGGTTCACTTTTTATAGATTAGCTATTTATTGAAAAAACGTATGAAACTCCCCAGAAGTACCACAAAGTACGTCAGTTTCGGTCACCAGGGGTAATCTCTCTTACCTTATTTCTATTTCTTTTATGTTTACTGTTCCCTTGGTATTCGTTTTGAGAAGTGTTTCCTTCACTGCTCGCTAGATGGAGCGACTACGGAAGGCCATTTTATTGGTTTTTCTTTTGTTAAAATTGTTATATCCGTTAACCCGTTGCACCCCTACGTGCAACCCTCAGAAGTCAGAGACTTGTGCGAGCTAGGGGAAGACGTAGCCATTACCTTTTAATACGTGTGATGCCATGTGCCTATACAGGGTGTTCCAAATCAAGTCGGCACCATTGCCAACTCCGTTATTATTGATGCTACGAATTCGGATGAATGGGCAAACTAGTAGTATTTTTAATGGCCTTCTCGATGCAGAAAACAAAAAAAAAATACAGTCGCGTTTTTATATATTTTTTCATGCATTTCGATTCGTAATAACATTCTCAATAATATAGTTTCAAAATAATTTTTCAGTTCATCTATATTATTATGTTTCATTTTGTACACCCCATTTTTCAGAAATCCCAAAAAATAAAAATCTAGAGGTGTCATGTTTAGTGAACGAGGGGGCCACTTGTAGCAATTCATCTGTTTCCAAAACAGCTTCACAGCATTCTTTTCACGCCACTGACATTATGTGCTGGTGCGCCATCCTGCTGAAAATAGATCACCTGACGAGCCTCCAGATCAAGATCATCGAAAAATTGTTCCATCACTCTTGTTAATAAATTAATGTAACGGGGCCCGTTCAAAGAACCATGGTAGAGAAATGGACCGATAATTCTGCCTCTAAACAGACCACACCAAACATTAATATTAAATCGTCTTTGCGGATTGTGGGGATGGACTAGAAACGGATTGTCTATTCCAATAATGAAAATTCTTTCTATTATACATCCCACGATTTGAAAAATAAGCCTCATCGTTCCATATATTTCTATAGAAGTTTGGATCTTGTTTGCATTTATTCATAAACCACAGACAAAACCCCAATCGTCTCTCAAGATCACCAGGTTGTAGTGTTTGCACTGGTCTTAACTTATAACGAGAAATATTATGTTTCTTCAGAATTCGTTGAATACCAGACAGTGGAACAGCTATTTCTCTAGATAAATCTCTGATGGAATTATTTGGATATACCTCAAAGTAGGATAAAACGTCAATTTCTGTTTCTTCAGATATAACAAAACGTTTTTTAGTTCTCCTCTTCTCAAAAACTTTTTCATTGTTCCAGAATTGACGATGATGCACAGCAAATAAACGCCGATTAGGTAATTCACGATCGGGGAACGAATTGCTGTAGTATTGGAGTGCTCTTACGCAATTTTTCTGGCAAACCAAGTAGGATTCTAACATATCACATTTTTCTTGATGGGAAAACGGCATTTCGAATAATATTCGAACAGTAGTTGACAGTTACAATAATTTATTACATTGTCATGATATACTTGAGAATATTTGACAAATAGTATTTCAAAAAAGTTTCAAGGCAACTTGATTGCTCATAATAATTATGTTTTATTGAATTAAACACATTTTTTCCAACCACATTTATATGACCCTCCAGTATTTTCTGTTCTGTACAAAAACGGCTTCAAAGTTATCATTACAGCAGACATATTTTGATTCACAAAATAAATGCGGCTAGCGGAATGGCTTTAAGATGGAAATTATCGTTTTGTACATCAATACCAAATAGCTCAGTTGTGTCAATTGAGTGGTGCGACATGATCACGGGTTTCACGAGTTCACATCCCAGCGCAATTTTTTCTTTTTACCGTCTTATTTTGCTTCTTTGATTGACGACTTGTTTATTTTGTGGAAATACTTTTTCAAAAATGATGAAATAACCGAAACTAGCCATCAAATATAAAATTATCGTGGAAAATAGACAAAATTGTTTTTTATAGTGTATCCTTAGTCTTATTTTGATATTAGTAACAAAATATTGTCATTCGTTCAAGTACCAAAATTGTCAAAATCTATTATTTTAGTGATCAATCATAGCAATCCATCATTTAAAGGCCGATTCAGATACATGCGTGCCCACCCTGCATTTTTAACCCTGCATGAGAAATTTGTACCTGCCGACGTCCACACCTATGGAATTAGGACATGTTCCAATTTGGATAATAAAAGATACCGTGAAAAATACATCGGGATTATTTGAAAAACTCAAATGGCATTGCTACAGCATTAATAAAATCACTATAGAACCAAATAAAATATGAACTTGTCATAGAAACGCAAGTAAAAGCAAGAGAAATCCATTTAATAATGACGTCTGAGTCATTTTGACAGCTATAAAAAGCTGCATAATTTTTTATCGCGATGAAAATGCATGTATCTTAAATCTAGTAAGCGACCGTCACTTCAATTATTCTCTAGTCAGCTGACTGGCTAATGAGTAGTTTTGGGGAAGTTTCCTCTAAACAAATCACAAAAAACATATCGTCGTCGTTGATTCATCTTGCCAAAAAACACTCGAAAAATTGACATTAGAGAAAATTGCTCTACCTAACGTCTCGTATTGTTTTCATTTCAGTATTTTTCGTGAAATAATTCTTGATGTTGATAAAACTGTTCCTCTTCGATACTATCTTTCACTATGAACTGTCAAATTTATTTGTATTTATATGTACCTGCGTCTGACATCTACTTCTATCTTCCATAACTTTGAATTGAACTTATTTCGTTAAAAAAATGGGTGAAAAAAGTAGTCTTTCCAAATACAAATTGTTCTTAAAATTGTATCAGATCATTTTTTTTCCATCACTCCAACTTCTTCATTTGATGCAACTACATTCAAATAAATAGAACTTAGATAAAATCACTCGTACTAACAGACTCGTCATTTCCGTAGAAAATAAACTATTACGGATAAAAATTGAAGAATTCGTGGATGAGCGTTCAAAAAACTCAGTCGAAAAGTATAGCGATTTTATGTAAGCGTATAGAATAAAATCAAGGGGTTCAAACCTGGAGATCTTGGAGGCTACTCAATAGGTCTTTTCTTTCCAATCCAACGATTGTTATTATAACCAATCAACCATTGTCTTACATCTCCTGTACATTTGCCGTTTGGCTCGATTTGTTTTCTCATCTGGTCCACAACTGAAGATTATTTTGTAGTTTCTAACGTATTGAGATAAATTTCTCCATTTTGGTTGCTAGATGTAAATGATACCAGTATAAAGGAAACAAAAATAAAGGAAATCATGATGTGATGTGAGTGTTTGCTCCTCAACCAAAAATGCGTGGATTGAAATCCCAGCACGTTCAGTTTGACATTGAAAAACAATTGGAAGAAGAGGTCGATTTCGTGGCCACCTTGATGAGCAGACGTAGCACTACCAATTTTTTTCTGCGGCATCATCTCAAGTCATTTAATGACATCCTACCTGAGTGATTTGTTGAATTGCGGAACAAAATTATTCATGCATATTGAGATAAACTACAGACAGACGAACGACAAACTCTATAATTATAATTGAAATATTGCAATTGAATGAAAAGTTAAGAAAAAAAAAATGGAATTCCGAAGAGAATGGAACCAGATCTAATATGGTCTTGTACAGGGAAATTAGATATACTGTGTTCAAATCAAAAATAAACCCCACTATAAATAATGATAAAAACAAATATGTGAAGAATGATTGCACAATTCAATAACATTTTGTCGTGAATAATTATTGTAACAGCAATTTTGTTATTCAACCCTGATGAATCATAGCGATTAATCATGTTTTAATAAATGTTTTCGTAGTCATCTGCATTGCTAAACGTGATAATAACGATAACTAGCCTTGTTTAATAATATTCAACTACCTATAAGCGAAGTTATTTATGATACGGATGATTCCATTAGCGGCGGGAGAGATTATCAATCCAATTTTCATTGCACATGTTGCGGTACACCGAGAAAAAAATAGCGAGTGTCAGCGTCATTTGCATATTCAATACTGGTTTTATAGTCGTAGGTTTCCTTCGTCAAGTCGTGCCTTGACATCAGTTACCCTAATTATCTGAGACTGGAATTGAAAGTAATGATCATCCCGAACCCTATACAATATTTGAAGAAAAACAAAATGAGCGTGAAAGAAATTGCAAAGAAAAATGTATGAAATCACCTAAAATGTATCTACTCCACGTTTCCTTGTTGGAAAACTTGCGTATACTGAATGTTGTTTCTCATATTTTATACAAAGATTCCGAACTATTACTGTAGAATTATATCATGTACGCAATCTGTATTTATGTATTTTAGCGATGATAAAAATCAATCTCGTTTACTGCAGGTGACACATTTTTCTGTTTAAAAAATAAAATATGATTTTGTTTATCCTAGAAATCAAAATTAATTTTTAGTGTTCACATATTGTAAACTCTCTTTAACACTATTGGGCCCCTCTGTGAGGAACCGCAACTATCACTGTCCGTATATCCCACTTCTGAAATCCCATCCCCATCGAGAAATTTCTCACACGGCGCCGTGTGTTCCCAGGGTGCCTCCGATTCCCACAATCGGATCCGACGTAGACAATGCGGCCGTAGAGAAGTGGATGGAAGAAGCGAGACACACGTACGAACAGGAATGCATGACGACCCTCCAATGCAAGTCGATAGCAGGGGAGCTGAACCAGAAAGTGTCCCATCTAGCCGCCTCTGCCACGGCCGCGATTAGGGCCGTCATCTCGCATTCGAGGTGCATCGAGATGGAGTACCGAAATCTCAATAATGGGTGAGTCGACAAACTTTTACTGGTTTTATACAAGATGATTGATTTTTCCCGAATCTTCGTCTGTAATTGAGTTCTGAATCGAAAATAATTTTTTAGTATGGCAAACAGGAAGATGAAAATTAAAACTGAATTTTTAAAATGTGGAACAACCGGGATTCGAACCCGGGTCATCTTGATTTCCGGTCAATTGCGTTAACGTCTACGCCAGGGGTTCCCAACCTTTTTGCACCTGCGTACCACTTGACTTTTTGAGAAATTTTGGCGTACCACCAGTTTTAAATATTTTAGTGAACGTATAATATTTACTCTTTCAAAGGCTTTTCGAATTAAATTCCTGAGAAAACATACAAATAAAAAATTAGTACAAACTCAGCAAAAAATTAATCATCATACAAAATAAACTTTTGAAGTCTTAATTGCGAAACTTGTTGTTTGCCTGTGATTAAAATATCAACATTAGGAGTAAAGGAGTATATCTTTACTCTTAAGTTATCTTCAATACTTATTTTGCTTTTATGTATATTTTTCATGTACAAGAGTTCAGGAAATCCACTCTCACACAATTAACTAGTAACAAATGACATCAAAAATAGCAGAGCTTTCCGGAAGATCAAAGGGTACTCGGTTTTACATCCGATCCAGAAGTTAATTAAAGATTTCTCTTTGAAATAATCTTTCAAGGAACTATCTTCTGTAAAATCGATAAAACTTACTTCCAGTTCTAATTCATTTGGTGAGGTTCCCGAAAAAGGACTGCTGATCCAGTCCACATTTGAATAATCTTCAATGTCAAAAATGTCGGCTATACGCTATTGGTTATATTCCCAAAACCAGAGATTCATATTTCAAAATGAGCTGAGTTAATAATACGCGATTTATGAGGGTTGAGTTAACATATTTGTTTTAAAAAAGTCGAAAGAAGCAACAAGTTTTTGATAGCATAGCACTTAAAAATTAGATTGAACTATCACGAAATAATAATGAATATAACTCGTAATGAGTTTGTATTTGATATAATAGTAATGATATTGTTTACAGAGAAATGAAGCACATGAACCCCCAGGTCCAGAGTTTGACCGGCAACATCGTGGACTTCCTGAAGACACACACCACCACTTTGAACCCACAAACAATTGCCCTCTGCGACGCCATCCGTACGTCGACGTCAGACGGCGACGCCACCCTCGAACTGATCTCCAACCTGGTGGCGCAGTGGCAGAACGCGCGTCAGGACGTCCTCGCCGAGAAAGTGGAGGATCTCGTCGCCAGGCTGGAACACCCCTCGTCGGAGCTGGACCTGCGCGCCACCGTCACCGGCATCACCTCCGTCGCGCTCAGGAACGAGGAGGTCGTCGAGCTGTTCACCAGGTCGGACATCATTCCCATCCTGTTGATTTTATGCGAGAAGTGCGAGGGGTCCTCGCTGAGGACGCTCGTGCTCAGAGCGCTGGCCACCATGTGCAGCAGCTCGTCGGCGGTCCGCCAGTTCGAGAAGTTCTCCGGAGTGCAAATCGTAGCCGATACGATGGAGGAGTCGTCCACGCCAGAGCCGGAGAGGTCGGAGGCGGTGGCGCTGCTCGCGCAGGTGACGGCCCCCTGGCTGGAAGACAATCATTCGGTTAAAGGTATGTTAATGCAGTGTTTGTTTTCTCATGTTTTGGCACCGCTGATTTTGATCCGGCTCGAAGGACCAATGTGTAAATGTTTTCAATCCGGCTCGAAGGACCAATTTGTTTTCAATCCGGCTCGAAGGACCAATGTGTAAATGTTTTCAATCCGGCTCGAAGGACCAATTTGTTTTCAATCCGGCTCGAAGGACCAATGTTTAAAAATTTTTGAAATAACTTGAAATTTTTTGCGAATTCTGAACTCCGCGTTAGTTAAATTGTCACAATCAAAGGAAGATCTCTCAAAAATTTTCAAAATTGTAAACGCAACAGATCGAGTCCAATGTTCAGAGTAGATATTCGGGTGCCGCTGATTACTATCCGGCTCGAAGGACCAATGAGCAATTTTTCAAGTTACTTGAAATGTTCTGGCGATTCGGAAGTCCGCGTTAGTTAAATTGTTACAATTAAAGAAAGTCTTCTCAAAAATTGCATGAATTAAAACCAAAACAGATTGAGTAAAATGTTTGGAGAAGATATTCGGCCGCTGCTGATCTTGATCCGGCTCGAAAGACCAATGTGGACTTGTTTTCAAGAAACTTGAATTATTTTGACGATTCTGAAACTTGCCTTAGTTAAATTGATACAATTAATGAAAGTCCTTTCAAAAAATATAAAAATTGTGAACAAAATTGAGTTCAAGTTTAGAGTAGATATTCGGGTGCCGCTGATTACGATCCGGCTCGAAGGACCAATGTGCAATTTTTCAAGTAACTTGAAATATTCTGGCGATTCGGAAGTCCGCGTTAGTTGAATTGTTACAATTACAGAAAGTCTTCTCAAAAATTGCATAAATTAAAACCAAAACAGATTGATCCGGCTCGAAGGACCAATGTGGACTTGTTTTCAAGTAACTTGAATGATTTTGACGATTCTGAAACTTGCCTTAGTTAAATTGATACAATTAATGAAAGTCCTTTCAAAAAATAGAAAAATTGTGAACAAAATTGAGTTCAAGTTTAGAGTAGATATTCGGGTGCCGCTGATTACGATCCGGCTCGATGTTTTTCAAATTTCAAATGTTTCGATGATTCAGAAGTCTGCATCAATTGAATTGGTACAATTAATGAAAGTCCTCTCAAAAACTGGAAAAATTGTGAAGAAAAAGATCAAGTTCACTGTTCAGAGTAGATATTAGGGCGCCGCTGATTTCGATCCGGCTCGAAGGACCAATGTGCAGTTGTTTTCAAGTGATTTCGAATATTTTGACTATTTTGAAACAAAACACATCAAGTCCGATGTTTAGAGTCAAAAGTATTTTTGTTAACAAACATAAAGCTGGACCGAAGATGCGATTCGTTGGTATTAAAATATGTGACCCAATTGGGACAAGATAACATACTCTATTAAGAATGGAGAGGTCTTGGGTTCGAATCATTTGCCACGAACTCGTTCTATTTACTCTTAATGAAGTAACTTTTCAATGTATAACTCCAGGTCTCCAGGACTACTCTCGCAAGCTGGTGAAGGCGCTGACGAAATTCGCCGCGAGCACGAAATGCTGTCAGAACCTGCTGCTCTGCGCCGCCGCCCTAGCCAACCTCAGCACCATGGATCCCAAGGCGATGAAGTACCTCATCCGCAACAACACCGCCGCCTCCCTGCTGGAAGCGGTCAAAGCGCGAGGCCCGCGCGCGTCCATCTACCTTCTGGAGCAACTGGCCACGCTGGTGGCCAACATGTCCTCCTCCGAGGACGGCAGGAAGCAGCTGACGGACGTCGAGGCGCCCAAAGCGTTGCTGCACTTTCTGGGGGCCAAGTTCGCGGGCGGCGAGGAGGTGGAGAAGCGGCTGCAGCAGAAGAGCATCATAGCATTGTCGAGGTTGTGCGGGGAGAGGGAGGCGGCCCGGCAGGTGGTGGACCACAGGGGGGTGGAGCGCCTGGTGAGGATGTGTCGCGAGAAGGAGGAGAGGTACGATAGTGACGCCGTTTTGGTCGCTGCTCTGGTAAGTTTATTATTCTCCAAATGATTGCACTCGTTATTGATATTTGCCCAATCTCGTTACAAAAAAAAATTGAATATATTTCAACTGTTTCATATAAAATATGATATAGAAGCAACACGAGAGTATATCTGGAATATTTGCCATTCTTAAGAAAAAATCAAGAGGTGTGAGATCTGGAGTGCGTGGTGGCCAATCGCATGTACCACGTCATATGAGTCATTTTAGCAGAGGAAAAAGGAATATATTGAGCTTTAAACACCTGCTAACCGCACCTTTAAAGTTGGCTCACATTTTAGACAACATAAGACAAATCCGAGCATTTATCCTGATATATACTCCGTTTAGTTTTTGTCTGGCCACTCTGTATAAAAAATATTTTCGTATTACTCACTTTTGGAATTGATAGGAGCAAATTTCGCTCACGATGTTAGCCCGTATCTTGTTTCGCTTTATAAATAACTATAACGTTGATGTCGACGCTGCTCTTTTTAAAATCTGGCATTTATTTCAGGCAACACTCAGGAAAATCGTCGGTACTTGCGGAAGCGACGTCTTGAGTGCCCACGACGCCCAGGAGCTGGTCGAACCGAAACTACTCGACTCGTTTTTGGCGTACTCCACTCAGAACGAGAGCTACGTTTGAGATCTTGATCTCTCGAGTGTTCAATTGAACCGTTCGACTTTCGATTATCGGCGTTCGATTTACTTTTTACAGGGCGATTCTCGACGTAGGTGATTCAAATGCGATGAATTAATTGCGGAGCCAGATCTTAAAACGACACACCGAAACTGTTAAACTGTAATTGTGTCTAATGTGGTAAACCAGGACAGAAAGCAACGGAGTGCAGTTGTGGTCCTACGGTTTTGTCGCTTTTTGGCGTAATTCAGTGCTCGGCACCACAGCCCGGAAAGTTATGAATGAGGTTAGGTATAAATCTGCGCTGTTATTACTTATTCAGAGCTTTTTTTGCCGAAGTGATGGCAATTTCAAATGTTTGAAATGTGGACTGCATTGATTAACATCATTCGATTTATTATTGGGGTTTTCAGTTAAACTTGCAGTTGAAATACTGGTTTTTGTATAATATGTCGTGTTTTATAGCATGCAGCGTTTGTAATTCGTATTATTTCGGAATTTTTCGGCAAACAAAAAAATTATTGTTGAGGTGTATGAAACCATGTGGAAAAATTCGAAATATTCATATCTCCAGTCAGTTTATATATTAGGGAGAAAAAAAGGTCTGTAGGTGCCAAATCTGGAGAATGAGGCGGACGCAATATTGCCCCAGTTCGTATTCCGATCAATAAGTCGAAATCACTCCAGTAAAAATTATATTCTACTGTTTTTTTTATGAGATAACTTGATTCTGATCACGATTTATACTTCCGTTATATAATTTTATTAGTGGAAAAAAAAGTGCGTCAATATCCTGCACGATAGGAATTCAAATGGAAAATATCTTGAAGATAAACTGCTCTTTTGGCTAATATCTCGACGGCTACTCGAGGCTTTAAAGGCAAAAAAACAACTGTCAAGTGTCACTTTGAAAGCCACTGCAAATTCATTTTATCAGTTTTTTCTCTCGTTATTTTTTTTATCTCTCACTTCAAATGCCTCGTTGAATGCCAACGAAAACTTTCCAAGCCTACGCTGCCTTCAAATGTGGAAGGAAAATTAGATATGTCGATAAATCAACGAGAAAATCTGGTGTTACGTTATAATTTAGCAAGAATTCAAAGGGTATCCACGATTCAATTGTTTTTTAGCACGCCTCGCAGATTTTGATATTTCGAATTCTTCCACATGGTCTGATAAAGCTGAATCATATAACGCTAATAGCAGGGGCCCTAGATTTGAACCTTGTGGGCGCCACTCAGCTAGGATTTTTTGTTGAGCATGTTTTTCTACAAAACACGCTGATCTGAATGAAAAATATCGCTTTTTTTGAAATACAAATTTAAAGTTTTTGAGGAACGAATTAAAAAAAAAATCGTAATTTTTTAAATGTAATCTTTTTTTTTTTTTTGTGAATTGTGAAATGCTCTCAACTGATTTCATTTAGCCATATTAGTCGGTATGTTTTTTATTTTTTAGGATTGTTTTATATTGGATGATATTTATATGATTTGTTATTTTTGTAATTTATTTTCATTACTATTATTCCACCAAATACTATTGTGTGCATGCACTGAAAATGGCATTTCGACATTCGGCCACGATCGGAATTTTGCAGCGATCGACAAAAAGTTGGCTAGAAAATATAAGGTAAATAATAACATAGTAGGCCATTGCGTGACAAATGCACGAACAATTGACTTTCTACTGATAATTGATTTTAGCCGACTTTTCGGCGATCCCTGTATACAAAGAATTCCTCTTCATTTATCCTCAGTTACCATGCAATTTCCGTGGAGATTTTTCTGGCTCGATGAAGAAGTGCTCTTGAAGATTTTCTGTAATGATTCGCAGCTGTTTCATTGCGGAGAAATCCTGCCTTTTTGGTTGTTTTCGTCGTATATGACCGTATTCGGTCTTCACCCATTCTGGTGTTTCATATCTAGAAGTTACCATCTTTTTTTATGTAATCGTACACATACAAATATATTCTCGAGGGAAAGTTGTGTTTTATTCATTCAAATTTCGATTCAGTTTTGCAGCCAGCTTTGAGCTGTAAATATTTTGGAAAGAATAAGCTCTTTCTCAACTTGCGGTCGAATTCTTTATTTCTCTCGATATACACAGCGAACGGAGTAAGGTAAGACAGAAACTTCAAGGTCGCTAACAGCGTTGACTACTTTATACTCGAAAATGGCCGGTGTTTTGAAAAGGGTCTTCATCTCTAGTAGAAAAAAAGTGACAGAAACAATTTTTTTATTTGAAGATAAAAATAATAAAAAAATATTCTTCAATTATCAAATGAAAGTATATTTATCCTAATTTTTGGTCATTTTTAGCCACCATCAAAACGAGCGAATATTTTCGTGTGTTTTTCTCTCAGTATTGAAGTCTATCATTTACTTAGTTGATCGACTGTCTCACTTTTTTCTTCGAAGCTTTGGATTTGTGTGAATAATTTCACAAGAATGTGTTGTTTTCGCCGAAAAACACAAAAATCAAAGCTTCGAAAAAAAAAAAGTGAGACAGTCGATCAACTAAGTAAATGATAGACTTCAATACTGAGAGAAAAACACACGAAAATATTCGCTCGTTTTGATGGTGGCTAAAAATGACCAAAAATTAGGATAAATATACTTTCATTTGATAATTGAAGAATATTTTTTTATTATTTTTATCTTCAAATAAAAAAATTGTTTCTGTCACTTTTTTTCTGAGAGAAAACCACACGAAAATATTAGTTCGTTTTGATGGTAGATCATTTTGATCTTCATACACTCATACATCCATTTAAATTGTCCAGAAAAGAGTCGATGCGAAGTTCGTTTCGACAACTAAGGACATTTTGGATTTTCCAAAAAAAAAGTTCTGTTCTCCCCACCAGGGGATAGATAAGCTCCTGTAGAGCGTTTTCATACAGTACATCAAAAGTTCAACCCATTTTGCTCTATCTAGCTTAGTTTTCGAGATATTTCGATTTTTGTGAAATTTTGAACTTTTTCTCAAAATCTGAATCTGCGAGTGATATAACGTCCTTCTGCGATCGAAAACAGCCATTAGAGATGGTAAATGAAGCGTATCGGCCCCAAGAACGGAAAAATCGCATGAAAAAAATCGTAAGAGAGGTTTGTATTTGTCCAGAAACGAGTCGATGCGAAGTTCGTTTCGACAACTAAGGACATTTTGGATTTTCCAAAAAAAAAGTTCTGTTCTCCCCACCAGTGGATAGATAAGCCCCTGTAGAGCGTTTTCATACAGTACATCAAAAGTTCAACCCATTTTGCTCTATCTAGCTTAGTTTTCGAGATATTTCGATTTTTGTGAAATTTTGAACTTTTTCTCAAAATCTGAATCTGCGAGTGATATAACGTCCTTCTGCGATCGAAAACAGCCATTAGAGATGGTAAATGAAGCGTATCGGCCCCAAGAACGGAAAAATCGCATGAAAAAAATCGTAAGAGAGGTTTGTATTTGTCCAGAAACGAGTCGATGCGAAGTTCGTTTCGACAACTAAGGACATTTTGGATTTTCCAAAAAAAAAGTTCTGTTCTCCCCACCAGTGGATAGATAAGCCCCTGTAGAGCGTTTTCATACAGTACATCAAAAGTTCAACCCATTTTGCTCTATCTAGCTTAGTTTTCGAGATATTTCGATTTTTGTGAAATTTTGAACTTTTTCTCAAAATCTGAATCTGCGAGTGATATAACGTCCTTCTGCGATCGAAAACAGCCATTAGAGATGGTAAATGAAGCGTATCAGCCCCAAGAACGGAAAAATCGCATGAAAAAAATCGTAAGAGAGGTTTGTATTTGTCCAGAAACGAGTCGATGCGAAGTTCGTTTCGACAACTAAGGACATTTTGGATTTTCCAAAAAAAAAGTTCTGTTCTCCCCACCAGTGGATAGATAAGCCCCTGTAGAGCGTTTTCATACAGTACATCAAAAGTTCAACCCATTTTGCTCTATCTAGCTTAGTTTTCGAGATATTTCGATTTTTGTGAAATTTTGAACTTTTTCCCAAAATCTGAATCTGCGAGTGATATAACGTCCTTCTGCGATCGAAAACAGCCATTAGAGATGGTAAATGAAGCGTATCGGCCCCAAGAACGGAAAAATCGCATGAAAAAAATCGTAAGAGAGGTTTGTATTTGTCCAGAAACGAGTCGATGCGAAGTTCGTTTCGACAACTAAGGACATTTTGGATTTTCCAAAAAAAAAGTTCTGTTCTCCCCACCAGTGGATAGATAAGCCCCTGTAGAGCGTTTTCATACGGTACATCAAAAGTTCAACCCATTTTGCTCTATCTAGCTTAGTTTTCGAGATATTTCGATTTTTGTGAAATTTTGACATTTTTCCCAAAATCTGAATCTGCGAGTGATATAACGTCCTTCTGCGATCGAAAACAGCCATTAGAGATGGTAAATGAAGCGTATCGGCCCCAAGAACGGAAAAATCGCATGAAAAAAATCGTAAGAGAGGTTTGTATTTGTCCAGAAACGAGTCGATGCGAAGTTCGTTTCGACAACTAAGGACATTTTGGATTTTCCAAAAAAAAAGTTCTGTTCTCCCCACCAGTGGATAGATAAGCCCCTGTAGAGCGTTTTCATACAGTACATCAAAAGTTCAACCCATTTTGCTCTATCTAGCTTAGTTTTCGAGATATTTCGATTTTTGTGAAATTTTGAACTTTTTCCCAAAATCTGAATCTGCGAGTGATATAACGTCCTTCTGCGATCGAAAACAGCCATTAGAGATGGTAAATGAAGCGTATCGGCCCCAAGAACGGAAAAATCGCATGAAAAAAATCGTAAGAGAGGTTTGTATTTGTCCAGAAACGAGTCGATGCGAAGTTCGTTTCGACAACTAAGGACATTTTGGATTTTCCAAAAAAAAAGTTCTGTTCTCCCCACCAGTGGATAGATAAGCCCCTGTAGAGCGTTTTCATACGGTACATCAAAAGTTCAACCCATTTTGCTCTATCTAGCTTAGTTTTCGAGATATTTCGATTTTTGTGAAATTTTGACATTTTTCCCAAAATCTGAATCTGCGAGTGATATAACGTCCTTCTGCGATCGAAAACAGCCATTAGAGATGGTAAATGAAGCGTATCGGCCCCAAGAACGGAAAAATCGCATGAAAAAAATCGTAAGAGAGGTTTGTATTTGTCCAGAAACGAGTCGATGCGAAGTTCGTTTCGACAACTAAGGACATTTTGGATTTTCCAAAAAAAAAGTTCTGTTCTCCCCACCAGTGGATAGATAAGCCCCTGTAGAGCGTTTTCATACAGTACATCAAAAGTTCAACCCATTTTGCTCTATCTAGCTTAGTTTTCGAGATATTTCGATTTTTGTGAAATTTTGAACTTTTTCTCAAAATCTGAATCTGCGAGTGATATAACGTCCTTCTGCGATCGAAAACAGCCATTAGAGATGGTAAATGAAGCGTATCGGCCCCAAGAACGGAAAAATCGCATGAAAAAAATCGTAAGAGAGGTTTGTATTTGTCCAGAAACGAGTCGATGCGAAGTTCGTTTCGACAACTAAGGACATTTTGGATTTTCCAAAAAAAAAGTTCTGTTCTCCCCACCAGTGGATAGATAAGCCCCTGTAGAGCGTTTTCATACAGTACATCAAAAGTTCAACCCATTTTGCTCTATCTAGCTTAGTTTTCGAGATATTTCGATTTTTGTGAAATTTTGAACTTTTTCTCAAAATCTGAATCTGCGAGTGATATAACGTCCTTCTGCGATCGAAAACAGCCATTAGAGATGGTAAATGAAGCGTATCAGCCCCAAGAACGGAAAAATCGCATGAAAAAAATCGTAAGAGAGGTTTGTATTTGTCCAGAAACGAGTCGATGCGAAGTTCGTTTCGACAACTAAGGACATTTTGGATTTTCCAAAAAAAAAGTTCTGTTCTCCCCACCAGTGGATAGATAAGCCCCTGTAGAGCGTTTTCATACAGTACATCAAAAGTTCAACCCATTTTGCTCTATCTAGCTTAGTTTTCGAGATATTTCGATTTTTGTGAAATTTTGACATTTTTCCCAAAATCTGAATCTGCGAGTGATATAACGTCCTTCTGCGATCGAAAACAGCCATTAGAGATGGTAAATGAAGCGTATCAGCCCCAAGAACGGAAAAATCGAATGAAATAATCTTGAGAGAGGTTTGTATTTGTCCAGAAACGAGTCGATGCGAAGTTCGTTTCGACAACTAAGGACATTTTGGATTTTCCAAAAAAAAAGTTCTGTTCTCCCCACCAGTGGATAGATAAGCCCCTGTAGAGCGTTTTCATACAGTACATCAAAAGTTCAACCCATTTTGCTCTATCTAGCTTAGTTTTCGAGATATTTCGATTTTTGTGAAATTTTGAACTTTTTCCCAAAATCTGAATCTGCGAGTGATATAACGTCCTTCTGCGATCGAAAACAGCCATTAGAGATGGTAAATGAAGCGTATCAGCCCCAAGAACGGAAAAATCGAATGAAATAATCTTGAGAGAGGTTTGTATTTGTCCAGAAACGAGTCGATGCGAAGTTCGTTTCGACAACTAAGGACATTTTGGATTTTCCAAAAAAAAAGTTCTGTTCTCCCCACCAGTGGATAGATAAGCCCCTGTAGAGCGTTTTCATACAGTACATCAAAAGTTCAACCCATTTTGCTCTATCTAGCTTAGTTTTCGAGATATTTCGATTTTTGTGAAATTTTGAACTTTTTCCCAAAATCTGAATCTGCGAGTGATATAACGTCCTTCTGCGATCGAAAACAGCCATTAGAGATGGTAAATGAAGCGTATCGGCCCCAAGAACGGAAAAATCGCATGAAAAAAATCGTAAGAGAGGTTTGTATTTGTCCAGAAACGAGTCGATGCGAAGTTCGTTTCGACAACTAAGGACATTTTGGATTTTCCAAAAAAAAAGTTCTGTTCTCCCCACCAGTGGATAGATAAGCCCCTGTAGAGCGTTTTCATACGGTACATCAAAAGTTCAACCCATTTTGCTCTATCTAGCTTAGTTTTCGAGATATTTCGATTTTTGTGAAATTTTGACATTTTTCCCAAAATCTGAATCTGCGAGTGATATAACGTCCTTCTGCGATCGAAAACAGCCATTAGAGATGGTAAATGAAGCGTATCGGCCCCAAGAACGGAAAAATCGCATGAAAAAAATCGTAAGAGAGGTTTGTATTTGTCCAGAAACGAGTCGATGCGAAGTTCGTTTCGACAACTAAGGACATTTTGGATTTTCCAAAAAAAAAGTTCTGTTCTCCCCACCAGTGGATAGATAAGCCCCTGTAGAGCGTTTTCATACAGTACATCAAAAGTTCAACCCATTTTGCTCTATCTAGCTTAGTTTTCGAGATATTTCGATTTTTGTGAAATTTTGAACTTTTTCTCAAAATCTGAATCTGCGAGTGATATAACGTCCTTCTGCGATCGAAAACAGCACGTAGAGATGGTAAATGAAGCGTATCAGCCCCAAGAACGGAAAAATCGCATGAAAAAAATCGTAAGAGAGGTTTGTATTTGTCCAGAAACGAGTCGATGCGAAGTTCGTTTCGACAACTAAGGACATTTTGGATTTTCCAAAAAAAAAGTTCTGTTCTCCCCACCAGTGGATAGATAAGCCCCTGTAGAGCGTTTTCATACAGTACATCAAAAGTTCAACCCATTTTGCTCTATCTAGCTTAGTTTTCGAGATATTTCGATTTTTGTGAAATTTTGACATTTTTCCCAAAATCTGAATCTGCGAGTGATATAACGTCCTTCTGCGATCGAAAACAGCCATTAGAGATGGTAAATGAAGCGTATCAGCCCCAAGAACGGAAAAATCGCATGAAAAAAATCGTAAGAGAGGTTTGTATTTGTCCAGAAACGAGTCGATGCGAAGTTCGTTTCGACAACTAAGGACATTTTGGATTTTCCAAAAAAAAAGTTCTGTTCTCCCCACCAGTGGATAGATAAGCCCCTGTAGAGCGTTTTCATACAGTACATCAAAAGTTCAACCCATTTTGCTCTATCTAGCTTAGTTTTCGAGATATTTCGATTTTTGTGAAATTTTGACATTTTTCCCAAAATCTGAATCTGCGAGTGATATAACGTCCTTCTGCGATCGAAAACAGCCATTAGAGATGGTAAATGAAGCGTATCAGCCCCAAGAACGGAAAAATCGCATGAAAAAAATCGTAAGAGAGGTTTGTATTTGTCCAGAAACGAGTCGATGCGAAGTTCGTTTCGACAACTAAGGACATTTTGGATTTTCCAAAAAAAAAGTTCTGTTCTCCCCACCAGTGGATAGATAAGCCCCTGTAGAGCGTTTTCATACAGTACATCAAAAGTTCAACCCATTTTGCTCTATCTAGCTTAGTTTTCGAGATATTTCGATTTTTGTGAAATTTTGACATTTTTCCCAAAATCTGAATCTGCGAGTGATATAACGTCCTTCTGCGATCGAAAACAGCCATTAGAGATGGTAAATGAAGCGTATCGGCCCCAAGAACGGAAAAATCGAATGAAATAATCTTGAGAGAGGTTTGTATTTGTCCAGAAACGAGTCGATGCGAAGTTCGTTTCGACAACTAAGGACATTTTGGATTTTCCAAAAAAAAAGTTCTGTTCTCCCCACCAGTGGATAGATAAGCCCCTGTAGAGCGTTTTCATACAGTACATCAAAAGTTCAACCCATTTTGCTCTATCTAGCTTAGTTTTCGAGATATTTCGATTTTTGTGAAATTTTGACATTTTTCCCAAAATCTGAATCTGCGAGTGATATAACGTCCTTCTGCGATCGAAAACAGCCATTAGAGATGGTAAATGAAGCGTATCGGCCCCAAGAACGGAAAAATCGCATGAAAAAAATCGTAAGAGAGGTTTGTATTTGTCCAGAAACGAGTCGATGCGAAGTTCGTTTCGACAACTAAGGACATTTTGGATTTTCCAAAAAAAAAGTTCTGTTCTCCCCACCAGTGGATAGATAAGCCCCTGTAGAGCGTTTTCATACAGTACATCAAAAGTTCAACCCATTTTGCTCTATCTAGCTTAGTTTTCGAGATATTTCGATTTTTGTGAAATTTTGACATTTTTCCCAAAATCTGAATCTGCGAGTGATATAACGTCCTTCTGCGATCGAAAACAGCCATTAGAGATGGTAAATGAAGCGTATCAGCCCCAAGAACGGAAAAATCGCATGAAAAAAATCGTAAGAGAGGTTTGTATTTGTCCAGAAACGAGTCGATGCGAAGTTCGTTTCGACAACTAAGGACATTTTGGATTTTCCAAAAAAAAAGTTCTGTTCTCCCCACCAGTGGATAGATAAGCCCCTGTAGAGCGTTTTCATACAGTACATCAAAAGTTCAACCCATTTTGCTCTATCTAGCTTAGTTTTCGAGATATTTCGATTTTTGTGAAATTTTGAACTTTTTCCCAAAATCTGAATCTGCGAGTGATATAACGTCCTTCTGCGATCGAAAACAGCCATTAGAGATGGTAAATGAAGCGTATCGGCCCCAAGAACGGAAAAATCGCATGAAAAAAATCGTAAGAGAGGTTTGTATTTGTCCAGAAACGAGTCGATGCGAAGTTCGTTTCGACAACTAAGGACATTTTGGATTTTCCAAAAAAAAAGTTCTGTTCTCCCCACCAGTGGATAGATAAGCCCCTGTAGAGCGTTTTCATACGGTACATCAAAAGTTCAACCCATTTTGCTCTATCTAGCTTAGTTTTCGAGATATTTCGATTTTTGTGAAATTTTGACATTTTTCCCAAAATCTGAATCTGCGAGTGATATAACGTCCTTCTGCGATCGAAAACAGCCATTAGAGATGGTAAATGAAGCGTATCGGCCCCAAGAACGGAAAAATCGCATGAAAAAAATCGTAAGAGAGGTTTGTATTTGTCCAGAAACGAGTCGATGCGAAGTTCGTTTCGACAACTAAGGACATTTTGGATTTTCCAAAAAAAAAGTTCTGTTCTCCCCACCAGTGGATAGATAAGCCCCTGTAGAGCGTTTTCATACAGTACATCAAAAGTTCAACCCATTTTGCTCTATCTAGCTTAGTTTTCGAGATATTTCGATTTTTGTGAAATTTTGAACTTTTTCCCAAAATCTGAATCTGCGAGTGATATAACGTCCTTCTGCGATCGAAAACAGCCATTAGAGATGGTAAATGAAGCGTATCAGCCCCAAGAACGGAAAAATCGAATGAAATAATCTTGAGAGAGGTTTGTATTTGTCCAGAAACGAGTCGATGCGAAGTTCGTTTCGACAACTAAGGACATTTTGGATTTTCCAAAAAAAAAGTTCTGTTCTCCCCACCAGTGGATAGATAAGCCCCTGTAGAGCGTTTTCATACAGTACATCAAAAGTTCAACCCATTTTGCTCTATCTAGCTTAGTTTTCGAGATATTTCGATTTTTGTGAAATTTTGAACTTTTTCCCAAAATCTGAATCTGCGAGTGATATAACGTCCTTCTGCGATCGAAAACAGCCATTAGAGATGGTAAATGAAGCGTATCGGCCCCAAGAACGGAAAAATCGCATGAAAAAAATCGTAAGAGAGGTTTGTATTTGTCCAGAAACGAGTCGATGCGAAGTTCGTTTCGACAACTAAGGACATTTTGGATTTTCCAAAAAAAAAGTTCTGTTCTCCCCACCAGTGGATAGATAAGCCCCTGTAGAGCGTTTTCATACGGTACATCAAAAGTTCAACCCATTTTGCTCTATCTAGCTTAGTTTTCGAGATATTTCGATTTTTGTGAAATTTTGACATTTTTCCCAAAATCTGAATCTGCGAGTGATATAACGTCCTTCTGCGATCGAAAACAGCCATTAGAGATGGTAAATGAAGCGTATCGGCCCCAAGAACGGAAAAATCGCATGAAAAAAATCGTAAGAGAGGTTTGTATTTGTCCAGAAACGAGTCGATGCGAAGTTCGTTTCGACAACTAAGGACATTTTGGATTTTCCAAAAAAAAAGTTCTGTTCTCCCCACCAGTGGATAGATAAGCCCCTGTAGAGCGTTTTCATACAGTACATCAAAAGTTCAACCCATTTTGCTCTATCTAGCTTAGTTTTCGAGATATTTCGATTTTTGTGAAATTTTGAACTTTTTCCCAAAATCTGAATCTGCGAGTGATATAACGTCCTTCTGCGATCGAAAACAGCCATTAGAGATGGTAAATGAAGCGTATCAGCCCCAAGAACGGAAAAATCGAATGAAATAATCTTGAGAGAGGTTTGTATTTGTCCAGAAACGAGTCGATGCGAAGTTCGTTTCGACAACTAAGGACATTTTGGATTTTCCAAAAAAAAAGTTCTGTTCTCCCCACCAGTGGATAGATAAGCCCCTGTAGAGCGTTTTCATACAGTACATCAAAAGTTCAACCCATTTTGCTCTATCTAGCTTAGTTTTCGAGATATTTCGATTTTTGTGAAATTTTGAACTTTTTCCCAAAATCTGAATCTGCGAGTGATATAACGTCCTTCTGCGATCGAAAACAGCCATTAGAGATGGTAAATGAAGCGTATCGGCCCCAAGAACGGAAAAATCGCATGAAAAAAATCGTAAGAGAGGTTTGTATTTGTCCAGAAACGAGTCGATGCGAAGTTCGTTTCGACAACTAAGGACATTTTGGATTTTCCAAAAAAAAAGTTCTGTTCTCCCCACCAGTGGATAGATAAGCCCCTGTAGAGCGTTTTCATACGGTACATCAAAAGTTCAACCCATTTTGCTCTATCTAGCTTAGTTTTCGAGATATTTCGATTTTTGTGAAATTTTGACATTTTTCCCAAAATCTGAATCTGCGAGTGATATAACGTCCTTCTGCGATCGAAAACAGCCATTAGAGATGGTAAATGAAGCGTATCGGCCCCAAGAACGGAAAAATCGCATGAAAAAAATCGTAAGAGAGGTTTGTATTTGTCCAGAAACGAGTCGATGCGAAGTTCGTTTCGACAACTAAGGACATTTTGGATTTTCCAAAAAAAAAGTTCTGTTCTCCCCACCAGTGGATAGATAAGCCCCTGTAGAGCGTTTTCATACAGTACATCAAAAGTTCAACCCATTTTGCTCTATCTAGCTTAGTTTTCGAGATATTTCGATTTTTGTGAAATTTTGAACTTTTTCCCAAAATCTGAATCTGCGAGTGATATAACGTCCTTCTGCGATCGAAAACAGCCATTAGAGATGGTAAATGAAGCGTATCAGCCCCAAGAACGGAAAAATCGAATGAAATAATCTTGAGAGAGGTTTGTATTTGTCCAGAAACGAGTCGATGCGAAGTTCGTTTCGACAACTAAGGACATTTTGGATTTTCCAAAAAAAAAGTTCTGTTCTCCCCACCAGTGGATAGATAAGCCCCTGTAGAGCGTTTTCATACAGTACATCAAAAGTTCAACCCATTTTGCTCTATCTAGCTTAGTTTTCGAGATATTTCGATTTTTGTGAAATTTTGAACTTTTTCCCAAAATCTGAATCTGCGAGTGATATAACGTCCTTCTGCGATCGAAAACAGCCATTAGAGATGGTAAATGAAGCGTATCGGCCCCAAGAACGGAAAAATCGCATGAAAAAAATCGTAAGAGAGGTTTGTATTTGTCCAGAAACGAGTCGATGCGAAGTTCGTTTCGACAACTAAGGACATTTTGGATTTTCCAAAAAAAAAGTTCTGTTCTCCCCACCAGTGGATAGATAAGCCCCTGTAGAGCGTTTTCATACAGTACATCAAAAGTTCAACCCATTTTGCTCTATCTAGCTTAGTTTTCGAGATATTTCGATTTTTGTGAAATTTTGAACTTTTTCCCAAAATCTGAATCTGCGAGTGATATAACGTCCTTCTGCGATCGAAAACAGCCATTAGAGATGGTAAATGAAGCGTATCAGCCCCAAGAACGGAAAAATCGAATGAAATAATCTTGAGAGAGGTTTGTATTTGTCCAGAAACGAGTCGATGCGAAGTTCGTTTCGACAACTAAGGACATTTTGGATTTTCCAAAAAAAAAGTTCTGTTCTCCCCACCAGTGGATAGATAAGCCCCTGTAGAGCGTTTTCATACAGTACATCAAAAGTTCAACCCATTTTGCTCTATCTCTTCTAGTTTTCGAGATATTTCGATTTTTGTGAAATTTTGAACTTTTTCCCAAAATCTGAATCTGCGAGTGATATAACGTCCTTCTGCGATCGAAAACGGCACGTAGAGACGGTAAATGAAGCGTATCAGCCCCAAGAACGGAAAAATCGAATGAAATAATCTTGAGAGAGGTTTGTATTTGTCCAGAAACGAGTCGATGCGAAGTTCGTTTCGACAACTAAGGACATTTTGGATTTTCCAAAAAAAAAGTTCTGTTCTCCCCACCAGTGGATAGATAAGCCCCTGTAGAGCGTTTTCATACAGTACATCAAAAGTTCAACCCATTTTGCTCTATCTCTTCTAGTTTTCGAGATATTTCGATTTTTGTGAAATTTTGAACTTTTTCCCAAAATCTGAATCTGCGAGTGATATAACGTCCTTCTGCGATCGAAAACGGCACGTAGAGACGGTAAATGAAGCGTATCAGCCCCAAGAACGGAAAAATCGAATGAAATAATCTTGAGAGAGGTTTGTATTTGTCCAGAAACGAGTCGATGCGAAGTTCGTTTCGACAACTAAGGACATTTTGGATTTTCCAAAAAAAAAGTTCTGTTCTCCCCACCAGTGGATAGATAAGCCCCTGTAGAGCGTTTTCATACAGTACATCAAAAGTTCA
This sequence comes from Chrysolina americana, assembly GCA_958502065.1. NCBI lineage: Eukaryota > Metazoa > Arthropoda > Insecta > Coleoptera > Chrysomelidae > Chrysolina > Chrysolina americana. The sequence continues at coordinate 89,095,645 of OY293414.1, forward strand.
ACCCATTTTGCTCTATCTCTTCTAGTTTTCGAGATATTTCGATTTTTGTGAAATTTTGAACTTTTTCCCAAAATCTGAATCTGCGAGTGATATAACGTCCTTCTGCGATCGAAAACGGCACGTAGAGACGGTAAATGAAGCGTATCAGCCCCAAGAACGGAAAAATCGAATGAAATAATCTTGAGAGAGGTTTGTATTTGTCCAGAAACGAGTCGATGCGAAGTTCGTTTCGACAACTAAGGACATTTTGGATTTTCCAAAAAAAAAGTTCTGTTCTCCCCACCAGTGGATAGATAAGCCCCTGTAGAGCGTTTTCATACAGTACATCAAAAGTTCAACCCATTTTGCTCTATCTAGCTTAGTTTTCGAGATATTTCGATTTTTGTGAAATTTTGAACTTTTTCCCAAAATCTGAATCTGCGAGTGATATAACGTCCTTCTGCGATCGAAAACAGCCATTAGAGATGGTAAATGAAGCGTATCAGCCCCAAGAACGGAAAAATCGAATGAAATAATCTTGAGAGAGGTTTGTATTTGTCCAGAAACGAGTCGATGCGAAGTTCGTTTCGACAACTAAGGACATTTTGGATTTTCCAAAAAAAAAGTTCTGTTCTCCCCACCAGTGGATAGATAAGCCCCTGTAGAGCGTTTTCATACAGTACATCAAAAGTTCAACCCATTTTGCTCTATCTCTTCTAGTTTTCGAGATATTTCGATTTTTGTGAAATTTTGAACTTTTTCCCAAAATCTGAATCTGCGAGTGATATAACGTCCTTCTGCGATCGAAAACGGCACGTAGAGACGGTAAATGAAGCGTATCAGCCCCAAGAACGGAAAAATCGAATGAAATAATCTTGAGAGAGGTTTGTATTTGTCCAGAAACGAGTCGATGCGAAGTTCGTTTCGACAACTAAGGACATTTTGGATTTTCCAAAAAAAAAGTTCTGTTCTCCCCACCAGTGGATAGATAAGCCCCTGTAGAGCGTTTTCATACAGTACATCAAAAGTTCAACCCATTTTGCTCTATCTCTTCTAGTTTTCGAGATATTTCGATTTTTGTGAAATTTTGAACTTTTTCCCAAAATCTGAATCTGCGAGTGATATAACGTCCTTCTGCGATCGAAAACGGCACGTAGAGACGGTAAATGAAGCGTATCAGCCCCAAGAACGGAAAAATCGAATGAAATAATCTTGAGAGAGGTTTGTATTTGTCCAGAAACGAGTCGATGCGAAGTTCGTTTCGACAACTAAGGACATTTTGGATTTTCCAAAAAAAAAGTTCTGTTCTCCCCACCAGTGGATAGATAAGCCCCTGTAGAGCGTTTTCATACAGTACATCAAAAGTTCAACCCATTTTGCTCTATCTCTTCTAGTTTTCGAGATATTTCGATTTTTGTGAAATTTTGAACTTTTTCCCAAAATCTGAATCTGCGAGTGATATAACGTCCTTCTGCGATCGAAAACGGCACGTAGAGACGGTAAATGAAGCGTATCAGCCCCAAGAACGGAAAAATCGAATGAAATAATCTTGAGAGAGGTTTGTATTTGTCCAGAAACGAGTCGATGCGAAGTTCGTTTCGACAACTAAGGACATTTTGGATTTTCCAAAAAAAAAGTTCTGTTCTCCCCACCAGTGGATAGATAAGCCCCTGTAGAGCGTTTTCATACAGTACATCAAAAGTTCAACCCATTTTGCTCTATCTAGCTTAGTTTTCGAGATATTTCGATTTTTGTGAAATTTTGAACTTTTTCCCAAAATCTGAATCTGCGAGTGATATAACGTCCTTCTGCGATCGAAAACGGCACGTAGAGATGGTAAATGAAGCGTATCAGCCGCAAGAACGGAAAAATCGCATGAAAAAAATCGTAAGAGAGGTTTGTATTTGTCCAGAAACGAGTCAATGCGAAGTTCGTTTCGACAACTAAGGACATTTTGGATTTTCCAAAAAAAAAGTTCTGTTCTCCCCACCAGTGGATAGATAAGCCCCTGTAGAGCGTTTTCATACAGTACATCAAAAGTTCAACCCATTTTGCTCTATCTAGCTTAGTTTTCGAGATATTTCGATTTTTGTGAAATTTTGAACTTTTTCCCAAAATCTGAATCTGCGAGTGATATAACGTCCTTCTGCGATCGAAAACGGCACGTAGAGATGGTAAATGAAGCGTATCAGCCCCAAGAACGGAAAAATCGCATGCAAAAAATCGTAAGAGAGGTTTGTATTTGTCCAGAAACGAGTCGATGCGAAGTTCGTTTCGACAACTAAGGACATTTTGGATTTTGCAAAAAAAAAGTTCTGTTCTCCCCACCAGTGGATAGATAAGCCCCTGTAGAGCGTTTTCATACAGTACATCAAAAGTTCAACCCATTTTGCTCTATCTAGCTTAGTTTTCGAGATATTTCGATTTTTGTGAAATTTTGAACTTTTTCCCAAAATCTGAATCTGCGAGTGATATAACGTCCTTCTGCGATCGAAAACAGCCATTAGAGATGGTAAATGAAGCGTATCGGCCCCAAGAACGGAAAAATCGCATGAAAAAAATCGTAAGAGAGGTTTGTATTTGTCCAGAAACGAGTCGATGCGAAGTTCGTTTCGACAACTAAGGACATTTTGGATTTTCCAAAAAAAAAGTTCTGTTCTCCCCACCAGTGGATAGATAAGCCCCTGTAGAGCGTTTTCATACAGTACATCAAAAGTTCAACCCATTTTGCTCTATCTCTTCTAGTTTTCGAGATATTTCGATTTTTGTGAAATTTTGAACTTTTTCCCAAAATCTGAATCTGCGAGTGATATAACGTCCTTCTGCGATCGAAAACGGCACGTAGAGACGGTAAATGAAGCGTATCAGCCCCAAGAACGGAAAAATCGAATGAAATAATCTTGAGAGAGGTTTGTATTTGTCCAGAAACGAGTCGATGCGAAGTTCGTTTCGACAACTAAGGACATTTTGGATTTTCCAAAAAAAAAGTTCTGTTCTCCCCACCAGTGGATAGATAAGCCCCTGTAGAGCGTTTTCATACAGTACATCAAAAGTTCAACCCATTTTGCTCTATCTAGCTTAGTTTTCGAGATATTTCGATTTTTGTGAAATTTTGAACTTTTTCCCAAAATCTGAATCTGCGAGTGATATAACGTCCTTCTGCGATCGAAAACGGCACGTAGAGATGGTAAATGAAGCGTATCAGCCGCAAGAACGGAAAAATCGCATGAAAAAAATCGTAAGAGAGGTTTGTATTTGTCCAGAAACGAGTCAATGCGAAGTTCGTTTCGACAACTAAGGACATTTTGGATTTTCCAAAAAAAAAGTTCTGTTCTCCCCACCAGTGGATAGATAAGCCCCTGTAGAGCGTTTTCATACAGTACATCAAAGGTTCAACCCATTTTGCTCTATCTAGCTTAGTTTTCGAGATATTTCGATTTTTGTGAAATTTTGAACTTTTTCCCAAAATCTGAATCTGCGAGTGATATAACGTCCTTCTGCGATCGAAAACGGCACGTAGAGATGGTAAATGAAGCGTATCAGCCCCAAGAACGGAAAAATCGCATGCAAAAAATCGTAAGAGAGGTTTGTATTTGTCCAGAAACGAGTCGATGCGAAGTTCGTTTCGACAACTAAGGACATTTTGGATTTTGCAAAAAAAAAGTTCTGTTCTCCCCACCAGTGGATAGATAAGCCCCTGTAGAGCGTTTTCATACAGTACATCAAAAGTTCAACCCATTTTGCTCTATCTAGCTTAGTTTTCGAGATATTTCGATTTTTGTGAAATTTTGAACTTTTTCCCAAAATCTGAATCTGCGAGTGATATAACGTCCTTCTGCGATCGAAAACAGCCATTAGAGATGGTAAATGAAGCGTATCGGCCCCAAGAACGGAAAAATCGCATGAAAAAAATCGTAAGAGAGGTTTGTATTTGTCCAGAAACGAGTCGATGCGAAGTTCGTTTCGACAACTAAGGACATTTTGGATTTTCCAAAAAAAAAGTTCTGTTCTCCCCACCAGTGGATAGATAAGCCCCTGTAGAGCGTTTTCATACAGTACATCAAAAGTTCAACCCATTTTGCTCTATCTAGCTTAGTTTTCGAGATATTTCGATTTTTGTGAAATTTTGAACTTTTTCCCAAAATCTGAATCTGCGAGTGATATAACGTCCTTCTGCGATCGAAAACAGCCATTAGAGATGGTAAATGAAGCGTATCAGCCGCAAGAACGGAAAAATCGCATGAAAAAAATCGTAAGAGAGGTTTGTATTTGTCCAGAAACGAGTCGATGCGAAGTTCGTTTCGACAACTAAGGACATTTTGGATTTTGCAAAAAAAAAGTTCTGTTCTCCCCACCAGTGGATAGATAAGCCCCTGTAGAGCGTTTTCATACAGTACATCAAAAGTTCAACCCATTTTGCTCTATCTAGCTTAGTTTTCGAGATATTTCGATTTTTGTGAAATTTTGAACTTTTTCCCAAAATCTGAATCTGCGAGTGATATAACGTCCTTCTGCGATCGAAAACAGCCATTAGAGATGGTAAATGAAGCGTATCGGCCCCAAGAACGGAAAAATCGCATGAAAAAAATCGTAAGAGAGGTTTGTATTTGTCCAGAAACGAGTCGATGCGAAGTTCGTTTCGACAACTAAGGACATTTTGGATTTTCCAAAAAAAAAGTTCTGTTCTCCCCACCAGTGGATAGATAAGCCCCTGTAGAGCGTTTTCATACAGTACATCAAAAGTTCAACCCATTTTGCTCTATCTAGCTTAGTTTTCGAGATATTTCGATTTTTGTGAAATTTTGAACTTTTTCCCAAAATCTGAATCTGCGAGTGATATAACGTCCTTCTGCGATCGAAAACGGCACGTAGAGATGGTAAATGAAGCGTATCAGCCCCAAGAACGGAAAAATCGCATGAAAAAAATCGTAAGAGAGGTTTGTATTTGTCCAGAAACGAGTCGATGCCGAAGTTCGGTTTCGACAACTAAGGACATTTTGGATTTTGCAAAAAAAAAGTTCTGTTCTCCCCACCAGTGGATAGATAAGCCCCTGTAGAGCGTTTTCATACAGTACATCAAAAGTTCAACGCATTTTGCTTTATCTCTTCTAGTAACGAGATATTTTCTGAAAATTGTACAAAGTTTGCAAAATCTGAATCTGTGAGTGATATAACGTTCTTCCGCGATCGAAAACGGCACGTAGACATGGTAAATGAAGCATATCAGCCTTAACGAGGAAATCGCCGTTAAATATCGTAAAAGAGGGAATGTAATATTCCAAACAAGTTCGATTTTCCTGAAATTTGAAAGTAATTCGCAAAATTCGAATCTGCGAGGGAAATAACCTAATCCCCTGATTGAGATGGTAAGTGAACTGCGTTAGCCCCAGAAACGTGATAATCGCTTGCGAAAAGTTTACTGGCGACGTGTTTTCAATAACAGACTCTCCTTCAGGTAAATTTGGTTTTTACATCAAATGCTCAACCATAGACTTTAAAAATAGACTGATATTTCCGAACAACCCTCAGAAGTCTTCGAGAAACTTGTGCGAGCTAGTGAATACAGAGGCCTTACCCTCTAACGTGTGATTCATGCAGGGGACCAGTGTTCACGCTGGGATTCGAACCCCCGCCTCAACGGTTGATTCAATCGCGAGTCGAACGGTCCATCATCGCGGCCAGAAGACCAGCGACAGTAAAGAAAAATAAAAGTCAAATTTTATTCAATGATTCATTTATTTTACAGCAAATTATCAATAAATACATTCTAATTACCGCTAGTAATACTCGGGAAGGAGCAACAATAACGTTTTGCATGAATTTTAGATCAACAAATATATCTGACTTGACTTGAATAATCATCTAAGCAAAAATATATACCTCGAGGAGATTGTACGCTTCAGTTTCTGCAAATATCCACAATATAAGAAAAAAATATATTTGAAAGAACAAGTAATATTTCTCGATTGCGCTCGCTACATTACTGAACACAAAATTCAAAATTTATCTAAAATAAATCACAGTCAAAAACATTATTCATAATAACATTTCTATAAAAATACAGTGGAATTTTATGATATGAAGAAGTACACGTGGGAGAAAACAAACGCACCGTTCAATTATACAGCGCGGAGCTAAAAAACAAAGAAAGTATCAAAAAATCCACAGAACGATTTTTTTAAATTCAATTCAATGACTTCAATCACTGACAAAAAGGGATAAACTGAAAATCACTGATGTATTATTTTTTGTCTCAATAACCTTGAATGTCACCATTCTCATATTCAAACTGAATATTTCCCGAAATTATTCTCAAATATTTATACAGGGTGATTTACCAACACGTGCACAATCTTTAATGGGGTACTGGTCCATAATGTGCGAACGCAACTGTAAAATTTGGGAGCTATCCACGATGATTGATCCAATTTTTTTGTACGTCAACCACAATCGATTCGCCACTGCAGAAACGTGAGAAGATGTCACCCGTCCCACTCGTCAGTCGTATTTGACAGTGAGCGTTTACAGACGAGGATGTATTCACCTGGGACGGGATTTTCAGTTCGCACAACAGTCACGTTTGGTCTCAGTAAAATCCACATGTCTTGGCGGTCAGTGGCGGCGCGTTCCTACCAATTAACCACGTAATTTTTTCGTTCTATTCCTATTGATTTTCAACTTACTTTGGTAGGGAGAGCACTTTGACAAATTTTGTGTAACTGTTGGTAAATCACCCAGTATTTAAAAAAAACGAATTTACATGAAATTTATTTTCACTCGCCAATATATCTAACGACGTTTCTAATTGGTTCCCGATCAATTATTGATACTTTCACGAAGTCCATCAGTTAGTAATGAACTATTTTTTTAACGACTTTCATTCACCATCGAGAACTCTTCCCAAAAGATTTTCTCAATGTACTTCGTTCGTACCATGTATTAACCATATACTTAAACAAAATTAATATCACGATGTGGAAGCAGGCGTTCTAGTACGACTATGGGCCCGCCTCAGAATCGAAGAGGAGTTGTTGGCATAGCGTGGGGGAGACGGGGGCTCGCCTGGTTGCCTCCACAGCCTCGAGGGAGTCCTCCTGGAAGGATCCACCTGCGATGGTAGGCGAGATCTTCGAGTCGGTGAATATTTATTCACACTGCAACAAAATCGGATTCGGTCAGTAGAAAGCGAGGGAAATCAACTGACAGTAACTTGGGGGTGGTCAAACATAATAATACATGTTGGCTTCAACAAAAACTCCACTTTTTGGCTCAAATTTGGAAATGGTATGAAAACTTCCTCGAGAACATGACGAGATATTTACTGTTTCAAGCTGCTAATCAAACATGGTGTACCACAGGGATCTGTGCTTGGCCCTATTCTGGTCTCGGTATATTTTAATGATCTTCAAATTTCAGAATTGAAGAGTATTCACTATTTATGCAGCAGAAACAACACCTTTCTAGGGATTCTTCTAGACCGACGTAATACTGATATGGCGATGGAAGGGTCCTCGCAACTGATAGTCATTGCCTGGCTAATTACTTTGTTTTGAATAATTTTCATTTGTTTTGCTTGGGGTGCTTGGTTTACCTGACCGGATGGGATGTTGTCATTGTCTACCTGCATGGTACACCACCGTTATACAATCACTTCAACACACCTCAATCGACAAGGTAAGACATACGACCGTAGGTAGTAGGTAACATCCCATTCGGTCAGGTAACTCAAACACCCCAAGCCAAACAAATGAAAATTATTCAAAACAAAGTAGTTAGCATGGCTGTGATGTTTTGCACGATTTCAAATACCATACGTTGAAGACAGGATACAAATTTTCAATTCTGATTATGAAAATACGTATAATTTATCAACCATTTTTCATATAATAGTCGATATATCAAACTGTGAGTTGTATTTTCTCACATGTTTATCTGCACCACGTAGAAACTTTTACGCTGACTGTTGTTTATGTAGTTATCTACAATTGGGCAGTTTATTTATAGGCTCGTATCTCTATTCATTCTGTTCCTTTGAAAAATGATTAATTTACATATTGCTTCACCTGGAATTGCTGGATTGCGGCATGAAAAATACAAAAATACCATTACAAGTACTGGTATAACTTTTCTATATTATTAAAATATGTAAGGCCACTTTAACAAATTTTGGGGAATAAAACGACTAAGTAAGGCGAGAACACCAATCATTTATAGATCAAACTTTAATGAACTTTGACGGAGATACTGAGTTGAGAAATCATGGAGTTTGTTTGAACTTAAAACTATTGTTGGAGTGCAGAAACGACAATTTTAATTCAACAGGTACAGGAGTAGACCAAATGTATAATGCACAGAAGGTTGATAGCACACAGAACGATCACACCAAACAAAAAATCGGCAAATACTACCTTCCCAATTCTAAAGCTGTAATCCAAACCAACAAACGCAATCATTAAAAGCAGCATAAAAAAGAAGAAGAGAATTAGAATAAACCTATTGACATAACAAAAGTGATACTTTTTGAGATACTGAAATAGACGTTGCTGATAATATTAACTTCATCAGCCTAGGCATTCATATTTTTGTGCGATGTGATGAATATAAAATTAGGAAATTTCTCTTTGGTAGGTGTGCCAACTTTCCTCTCAACTGGGTCAAGCCATACCACACCAAATTGTAGAAACAAAGATTCCTTAAACTATATTTTTTTGTAGAGGTGGTAGAGTTTGCAACCACGAGTTTTCGAAATATCAAAAAGTCTGCCTGCTGATATGAAATAAAATTTCGTGAAAGTATTTTGTACTGCTTTGAAGTGATTCGATGTTCCTATGTGGCGCCATCTACAATTCAATAGTCCAAATAATTGTGAACCAACTCACACTACGCTATTGATCCATAGATGGCGTCACATCTGAATAATCCTTGAACCAAAAACGTCCTAAAGTTCGTGAAAATAACGGTAATGATTTGTTTTTATTATTTAATATAAGTTGAAAGTTTAAGGAGTGTTTGTTTATTACCGTCCAGTTTGGAAAAAAGTTAAAATTACCCACGAAAATTCCAAATTTCAATCTCTGAATTTTGTTTTGATTACGACATGCACTGGTGAGGGAAAATAAAAATGAACGTTGATGAGTGTGATGAGTTGTTGAATAATGTGCGAAGCAAACACTTTCTGTTTACCTGACTAGAGACCCAGCACTCCCATCAACTGAAGAACCATTTAGCAGAGATGGACCCGCGGATATTGGCCGAATCTTAAACGATAAAATATTTTATGAGGAAGGAAATCAAATGTAACGCACCAACGGGCGGCGGCAGTCGAGGAGAAATTCTGAATCTTGGTAAGATATTATGGAGTTAATTTCAACTGGCCTGTTATTGTAGCCTATAACATTGTTTACAAATAGTCAAAGATAGTGTTATTCAATGCCTGTGGAATCTGCAATGGATCAAAACCCTAGTGCAATCTATCTTTTTAGCTGAATATTAAGAGGAACCACAAAAAACTGTAGAAGGTTTCCACTTAATACAAAGTAGTTCTTTGCAATTTCAACATGTTTCACAAACTGATAAATCTTGATTCAGAATTTAATTTGTATCTATAAACTATCCCGTTTTTTGCACCAGTCCAAAGAACAGATTCCGAATAGATATTTTGTTTTCCCTTTCCAGTATTATAATTGAATCGCCACCTATTAGTTGGTAGTTCAAACACTGATCAACGACCTGACTGGGAGACCAGAGTAACGCCATCTACATGTCGTCTCCCATCGGATTCAATCGGTATCCCATATGATTGTCTTACTGTTGCTCTTCATCAAGCACGACTGACTCTCCGTATTCAGAAATATTTTGCTGAGGTGACTACCGAAGAAATAATGAATAAATGATCAAAGGCAAACGTAATGTTGCTCCGTTGGCCATATTTCACGAAGATTTTCACGTAGAATCGGGCTAGGATGTATCATACACAAAGAGACCCATCTCTACGAAAAAAAATCGAAGAAACTGTCATTGGTGAAGAAACAGAAAGATGCTAAACCACGCTATTACACTTTCCCCGTTTTTTGTCCGTTTCAATAACTTTTTATTAAACATGTGATTATAAGCATTGTATAAAGCTAAGTTTTCATGCATCCGAATTTTCGATTTTTCGTAGGAAACTACGGAGAGTCAGCCGTGCTTGATGAAGAGTTACAGTAAGACAATCATATGGGATACCGATTGAATCCGATGGGAGACGACATGTAGATGGCGTTAGTACTCTGGTCTCCCAGTCAGATCGTAGATCAGTGTTTGAACTACCAACTAATAGGTGGCGATTCAATTATAATACTGGAAAGGGAAAACAAAATATCTATTGGGAATCTGTTCTTTGGACTGGTGCAAAAAACGGGATAGTTTATAGATACATATTATATTTGGTGATGAAATTCGAGAATCGTGATTATTCAGTTTGTGAAATAGGTTGAAATTGCAAAGAACTATTTTGTATCAAGTAGAAACCTACAGTTTTTCGTAATTCCTCTCAGTTTTCAACTAAACACGCTAGATGGCAATGCCGATTCTACAGGCATTCACAATCTTTGACCTTTCAAACAATGATTTCATCCACCCGGCCCAAGGTTTTCATCCATATCTTCAGAATTTCACCTCGAAATGTTGATGAATAATGGTCAGTTCTATTAAATCGAGCAAACCCAATTAGTAGAATTAGTAACTTGATGTACACCAAGGCATATAAAAACCCGCATCCACGTGCGCTCTAACATTGGCATCGAGTTAATAAATTGACGTTAGGAAAAAAAAAACAAAACTAGTTCGAATTTGAACACACTTTCCGAGAAAACTGCCCCAGCACACATACGAAGGTTTTTATACATCCAATGTTAATCCATATTACTGTTCACTCCCACGCGGATGCCGAGCCCGTTTCTTTTGGTAAACGGACCTTTCCCCTAACACAAAACTCACCCTCTCCGTCTGAGTAGCGGCATTGCAAGTGTCGCACGATATCGTCGAAGCGGGCGCCGAATTCGCGTGGTAATCGTCCTCGTTCAGTTTGATGATCTGCTCCCGCAGCGACTGCACCGTCTTCTCCCTATCCTCGAGCTGCCCTTGCAGGAAGAGGACTTGGCGACGCAGTTCCGCCACCTCGAACCTCGCCTTGGCAGCGTTGTCCTCTCCGGGAGCGGGATCGTTCTCCGCCAAACACGGACCGTTGAAGATCCCATTCGTCAAGTGCTGACTTTCGAATGGGTTGTGAGTTTCCGACTGCAAATAATCAACGGAAGCTGGAATATGCTTGGATCGCATTGTTTTTCATGAGACGACTTGTACAGAGTGGGCCAAATTGGACACTTTTTTAAGCTTTATTGAAATGTGCAGGAATATACAGTGTCTCGTTTAAAAAACGTATTTTTCCATCAATAACTATGAATATCTTATTTGAAATACACCATTGAAATCTACATAAAAAGTGCTCTGGAAATCTTTTCATAGGAACAAGAAATTTTGAGTTCGGGAGGAAATTGCCACTATTAAAATAGCGTATGTCAAATTTAGAAATCGACAGTGGGAAATCTACGAAATAAAAAAGGGTATCAAGAAATGCCCAAACCCTAAAATGGACAGAACCGAAATAGCTAGGAAACCTCGCAAAAGTTTAAAAGACAACTATATCAAGCTAGATGGCTTTACGGAGTATAAGAATGATTCGACTAGTAAGTGTGTAGTATCAACTGCTGCTGAGGTTTTGAATGTTACTATTTTGAAGACACACAAAGCATGCGTTGGTGAGGACGTGAAATCTGAGAACAAGAAGTGTCATCCAATTCAACAAATGAAATCGTGAATTGAGACAATGGAACAGTAACAAATACCAAGGTAGGCTTCTTACCACCGAGTTACATACTACTAAAATAACCAAACAATTACTTTTTGAAATGCAAATGAAGGAAATTATATCAAACAATTCAAAAAACACTCACCCTCATCAATTCTTCTTCGCCTGTCTGATGCAGAACAAAAACGACAAAACATGCAAAAAAAATAAACATAAGTTTAACAAACTGAAACAATAAAAAAAATTTACCAAAAGTTTCATGCAAAAATACGAAAATAACTGATTTGTATCTTGGTATAACCCAATTAATAAAATATCCACCAAAAACAACACAGTACCAAATTAACCCAAAGATAAAAAGTTATCCTTCAACGTTATTAGGGGTGAAAATGAACAACCATTTTTGAAATAATCCAATCAAATTATTTAATAGTGAATTTTGCCACTATAGAAAATATTCCTCACCTCATTAAGAACCCTCCTCAACTTCAACAGCATCGTTTTGATGCTGACGATGTCCTGCTTCATCGCCTTGTGATTGGTGCGATCCAACCTGACGGAATCATCAGATTCGTAACCTCCTGTGGCGGCCGAAGACAAGTTGCTGATCCTCGAATGTCTGATGGGACTGCTGGTGGCCGAAGGGCGACCCACCCTCGTCATGCGGCTTTCCAGCGATCTGGGGGAATCGGCGATCGAGGAGGAGTTGGGAGTGGACGCCCTGGCTGATAGGAGTCGCGATCTCGATGGAGTACTGAAAAAAAATAATGAAAATCTCTAAAATACACAGAGAAGCCGAATGAGAAGGAAAAAGATGAATTTTCGAGTAGTGACAATAAAAAAATATGTCAACTTGCAATAGTGTTGGAGGAACACTGCAAATATTGACGTCAGATGTAATTCGATGTTCGTAAGAGGATAAAGTTGCTTTCTGACAGATGTTTGCCTCAAATTTTTCACTTTGAGACAGTGTGGAAAGAAAGGGATTTTGGACTTTATCGAAATTATTCGTTTAGATTTTATAAAACACTTTTCGAACTTTGTTAGAGTTTATGGTTTTTTTGCACAAGAAGCATTGGAAAATTAGAAAACTTTCAGAGCCTTTAGGCATTGTTTTAAGTGTACAGACATTTCAAGCTTCAAGCTTTTCGTGACAGTGATAGTTGGGGGGTTTCAATAAACTAAGATCTAAAAGATCTATTGTGTTCCCTTCTGCAGTCCAACTGTTCAAAGTGTCCCAATGGCTAAAGCAGTTTCTCCACTTCCTCAAGCTTTCAAGACAATATATGCATTTTTGAAAGTTCTGTGGTGAACCATATTGCATTGTGTTAACTAATTTCGGAGATATGGGCCTATTTTTGAGCGATGAATGGCATTTTTTACGACACATTTCTACCGCGGAAAAAACACTCAAAATTCTTCCTTCTTTAAACTAACATAATGTACACACCCTTATTCACCCGTTTTACACAATTTTTTTATTAAAAACGGCAATGTTTATCCAAAAATTCAACCTTCTTTTAAAAACATCAAAACAACACATTTATGTAAAATGTTAAGTGAATTTATTTATGTCAAGTTGGCAACTTTGAACTGTGCATATTTGCACAGCCAACTTTCCTATGCATTTAATTTCAACACGAAAAGGAAAATATTCACTCATTTATTTTTCCAGAACCAACTTGACATGAATAAAATCGCTAACCATTTTGCCTAGATTTGTAGGATATTTGATCATAAAAGAAGGATGAATTTTTTTCCTAAAAAGTAGCGTTTTCAATAAAGAAAGAGTGTGAAACAGGTCAATTAGGGTGTTTACATTGTGTTAGTTTGAAGAAGGAAGAATTTTGAGTGTTTTTCCGCGGTAGAAATGTGTTCTAAAAAATGCCATTCGTCACTCAAAAATAGGACCGTCAAAAATTTCATTATGATTTTTTGTTCAGGAGGCCAAACTACGTAAGTATAAATAAAAATATGATGATAGCTCGTGGTTATTAGTTAACGGAATTTTGCCTAATATACAGGGTGTTATGTAAGTACGTGACCAAATTTGAAAGGGTGATTTTTTGAGTGATTCTAGGACGAAAAGTTCATATAAACATAGGTCCGGTAATGATTCGTTATCAAGAAACGGGGTGTAAAAATTTTCAATTATCATTATTATTATTAATTTTGATAAAAATTCTAAGACTGGTTTAGACTATTGATATGAAAAAAAGTGACAGTAACATCCCAATTTTTGATGGTTTGTAGTTGAAATGTTTCATTGTGTTGTCCCAGAGACTTGCAATAAACTGAATTTTATGTTTTTCTCAAAAACAAAACAAGATACGAAAAAAATTCTAGAACTAACAAGTTGCAGTTTTAGTTGCTCATTGTGAAACGAATGAAAAAATTGCAAAAAAATCGATCCGTGGTGTACATTTTTTCTGTCAAAAACATTTGTTTCGGTGCCTTCCGGGACGCCATGGGACATGATAGTCTTGATAGTTAGGTCTAAATTAACCCCTAAACGACCCTTAATAATACTCCCAAATTTCAATAAAATCGTTTGAAGGATTATTAAGATTCCGTTTTAAAAATAAGAAACGAATCAAAAATGATATCCGGCTATGGAAATGCAACTGACTCAGACTGACTAATATAGTTAGATAAAAAGGGAAGGTTGTATTGAATAGATCATTCATTAGTTGTTGAGACTGAGAGGAGACAAGGTGCGACATAGTGGTTGAATATAAGTGAGTCTATCCAAGTGCCCTACTACATCAGAAGTGGTGAACAATAGTGTGAATAGTGCAAGGATGCCAAGACACGAGAAGAGATCGAAGAAAGATCTTCACACCACAGAAGATGATCTTTCAGTTAAAGTGATGAGCGGCCAACCCAAAAAAAAATCCAAAAAACTTCGAGAATACGGACAAGCCTATTTGTGAGTCAATTTGTTAATATACAGCCAAGTTCTAGTATTGTTTTATGCAGTGTTATTCCTGAGTTTGATACAATCAACATGGATATTTCTGACTGGGTAGAAATCATTCTACAAAACGCGAGAACTTTTCAGCGGTCTGATTTCTTTATTTTTCATCAAGTCATTCATAAATCGAGAGGTACTGTGAAAACGTGGTGGGAGAGTTACATTCCGTGTGAATGAGGGTGGGCTCGGAATATTTAGGCAGATTGGAAACGGTTATTGTGTTCTACTTTCTAGAAGAAATGCATACGAATCGTTTATGGATGCTGCTAGCCATAAGCCAGTCGTAGGGGCATCATTGTATAAACTTCATTCGATCTTTTGACGAAAATAAATAAATTAAAACTCAATTTCTCCGATTTTGATAAGGTTTCTCTTATAATGAGTGGTATAAGGCAGCAGGCACACTGAGCAACCATGACCGATCGTCCGCGACCGTCCAACTACGACCAAAATTTCCAAAACTTGTATTCCGATCGGAAAACTCACACCGAATGATCCTCCTCAACCGGTTGCTGGACGGTCACGGACGGTCGATCGAATACCAAAAAGGTCCGCTCCGCCTATGGAAATGCAGCTGACTCAGACTGACTGATAGTGTCAGATAAGTAAGAGAGATTTAAGGTGGTATCGAATAGATTATTCGTTAGTTGTTGGGATTGAGACAAGACACGGTATACGTTGATGAAGTTTCGATTGAAAGAAACCTTAAACTTGCACGGCATTGATAATCATTTCTATATTGAAAGCGATACACCCTGTATCAGCAATTCAGCAGCCAACTATAAAAACTCGCATCGACCTACGCAAAATAAGTTGATGTACCATGAGGCGTAACATTATGTGTAGATCCAGCATCAGATACTCCATTTCCCAGTTTCTTAGCGGTCGACGACCATCTCTTGTTTCTCAATTCTGCGGTTCTGTTCGTTCTTATATTACCGCTGCCACTTTTCATGGCAATCGCACTCGGCCAATTCTGCACAAAAACATCGAATTCACACAACAGTCACTCGATATTTATTGAAAAATGATCGCAAAAAGGTGTTTCATTGCGGATGGTGTAAGTTAATATTTACGTTGCAAATATCAGAGGCACTGAACTATCACATATTCGGGACTTGGGAGTTGGGAGGGCATTCTGATCGACGACGCTTTGGCGACGTCGGCACCAGGTCGCATCAGGAAAACTGACATTTCCGTTCCTCGTTTTCAGAACATTTCAGGCTATGAATCATCGGGAATATTCGTATCAAGCGCGAATAGAATGGGTCGTTCGGGTCCGTTTTCAATTAAGGGATGGAAAATTACATCAAGTGATGGTGGCACCCCTATACGGGGTAGTTCAATCGAAACTTTCCGCCTCACATCAAAAGCACGTTGAATCTATGTAGTAACTCGTTCCGTTCGTTTTGATTTTTTGCCAAAGCTGTAGAAAGACATTTATTTTCAACTTCCTGCTCTAAACAAGAAAGATAACTAGCCATAAATGCCAGAAAAACAACTACACTAACACAAAACAATCGGATATATCCATACCCTTACAAAAAAAGTTCGTTTTCTCTGACGACATATAGCTTCTACCATTCTGACATGTCGACTTGGTAGTCTCAACCAAAATCACTCAGAAATAACTGGATATGTTCCCCAAAAAACTTCTGTACATTTCAGAAAAATTTCGTCACAAGTTTGCAACATAAAACAACAACTGCCCCCTCCTGTTGAATAATGTGTGTTAAATTACTGACTGAAATGAACTTACTACTTTGTAATGTTCCCCACTATTATTACTATTCGGCAGGGCTGGCCATAGGATCTTCTGATGAAATCCTGGCGATTCACCACGAAGTTATCCTGTGGGATGATACCTTCTGCACTATAGGTAGTGTCAGAAGATATCCATTCTCAGGAATTTTAGTCCGGAGGCTTTGATCATCGTTTCTGCTACAAAATGCAAATGCAGCAATGCAGGTAGAGGTTTGGAATCATCTCCAGGCCAATTGTCAATGTACTGAACTTGGCAAACTAGTCAACCTGCCACAGGTTATCATTTGTTCTACTTCAAACCACAGCAGAGTAAGTAAAAGATACTTAAAGCATCGTCTATTGTTTAAAGAACACTCGATTCACTTGGCATAATGAGTTTTTTGAACTACTGCGTAAAGTAGAGGTTCTAAACCTGATATTTGGTCTTCGCTAATGATGGCCATTACGCAACAAAAGTGTATCACTTACTGAAGAATCTAGTAACGTCACAATACCCCTCTAAAAATATACCATAACAGATCCAATTCTAGCATATTTTCAGATATGACTGTACAAAATGGACAGTGTCAAATATGACTATGAACGAAATAAAAACATGAGTTTGATGAATTTACGTAGTTTCGTGAGAAAAAAAAATTCTGTCAATCCGTATGAATTCATTTTCAATCAATTTCCACTCAAATATTTTTGGTTTGGCCGCCTTCCGTCATCAAATCTTTGTTTAGTCGCGCTGATGTCCGCATTGGGAGGCGTTTTATTGCAAGAAAGCAGAACCTGGCGCAGAGTCAATGTCTCGCACCAACGCAACGATCTTGCTGTAATCTTTTCATGAGATCTAACATACTTTCTCTGTTTGTCCTTCGTCATTTAGAAGTACTGTGAAAAAATCGTAATATTCTCACGTTGCGAGGTCGTCGAAAAACGTGAAAATGACAATATTTTTGTCAAAATTCTTGTAAGCTCAAGACTAATTAGTCTCGTAATAATCATAAATAAAAAACGTTAATAAGTAAAATAATACACCAGACATGAATGATGCTAAACTAATTTTACAGATCCAGATTTGAGAATAAGTAATAAATATCGCAATAAGTGAGAAAACTGGAAAAATCAGAGTAGATTCTGTATTCCTCAACCTACAGAGCGACCTATTAAAAAGAGTGGCATCTTTCGATAGTTTTTGTATATTTTCTCCTAAATATTCCATATCGATAGCTTTAAATTTTTTCCAAAACTTCGAAATGAAATTCAAGATTGTAAAAAAAACTATTATTGAATAGCAAATAAATTGATTGAAACTTCTAAACCCGGAAAGACAAAGTACCTAATATTTTCAAATGTAGATCTCGAAGCAAAACAAAAGACGAAAACTGCCGAATTTATTCGTGTCATTAGGAGAGTTCTAAAGTTTATTGCATAATTTCTGTTAAAGAAAATTTGAAAGTAACACAAATCCAGTTGAATAGTCAATTTTTATTTTAAAAGATTGCCAACATGATTTTGGAGTTTTGGTTCCGGAAAAAAATCGAAAAAGGCCTCGACATTTTATTATTTTTTTTTAAATGGGTCACTCTGGATAATGCTTACAAATTCATGAATTGGGGGAATCTGAAATTATCACATGTAATTATTGAAATTTTAGAAAAGGCTTTCCAAGAACTCATTAAGTATTGTAAAACATCCGTCTCGGATATTTTGTTCGGTTTTCTCGACACTGTTTTTTTTACTATATATGAATCTGCGAATGTATATTTTAAAAACGTGCAGTATGGTTGAGCAAATTTTTACAATTTCTATGCGAAATATTGATTTGGTGATTTGGTAACGATTCGTTACCAAAGATTATTTAATCCAATTCTCCAAATAACATGCCACGCTCATTAATTCTGAATAGTCTCGGTTTTATTTTTTCATTTCACAGACGATTTATGATTTGAATTGTTCCATTCTGATAACTTATACGCTATAATCTTCAAACAAGTGAATATTTTGAAGAATTCCCTAGTACTCAGTAGAGTTTTTGGATGAATAAATAAGCAATAAAGGATTTTTTCGACGTAGAACATGCTGTATAACTGACATTTGCAGACGATTAACACTTATTCTAATAATAATTACACAGATGTACACAAAGAAACTTTCGTTTTCCCTCAGAATAAACTTCAATAATTTTTGGAACTCTACTGAAATAGACAGAAATGTTGCGCAGTATCTTGCTTGTTAAAGAAATAATTTTTTCTTTTCATAAAGCTGTTTGATATCGAGTAAAAAGGAACTTATTCATGAATAAGTGAATGATAATGCAATTCATTAGTTCTACAAATACCATAATTCTATCAATTTCCCCCCCATATATCCAAGCCTATTAAACGTAACTAAATATTTTGTTGAGGCACTTCAACAAAGAATTGCATTTATGGACGTTTTTGAAAGTTATCAGAAGCCAAACTTAAAAAAAAATATATATATAGTGCGACAAATCTGAAAACTATCAATTCATTTGCGGTTGAAACACTGCAAGGACATTTTTTAGAATGGCGATAGAAGACTTCTTCGGAAACAAATACTTCCCATCCAAACTTTACTTTGTTTTCACTAAATTTAGATTCAGCAACCCCAAAACACTCTGGAATAACAATTTTTCTTATTGACGGACACCCTGTAAGTTGAATATTGGGCTAAGGGCCTTAAACGCAACAGTTCAATTGCTCGCTCGACCTGTAAGAATAGTTTTCCGCTTCGATAGCAAAATGAGTCGAACAACCATCATAAAAACCGTATCTAGCGCATGTACCGGAACATCTCTGGACGCTCGATAAATTCCGAACTGATGCGCGATCATTGCAGTTCAAATAAAAAAATAAAAATCAAGAAAAAGGCAATAAATCTCTAATGGACTTCAGTGCTATTTGGGAACTTACAGAGGAAAACGAATCGCGTGAGGTGATTTATCTGCTAGATCGTTGATGAATTACGTACAAGACAATCAACGATAGTTTCTCAACTAGTCATAACTAGACACATACCTAGATATCTATCTAACACTTTTTTACGTAAAACTACATTATTAATTTTCCCAAATTCAATTTTCTAATTTTTCTAGAAACGTGTTTTACGTAGTTTCGGTGTTTTAGGTAGTTTCTATTTAGTGAAATATATTCACGCTATCAACACACATTTTTAGTGCATTGTTTCGAGTCTCTGAAGATGAACTAACCTCGAAACGTTTAATGACTAAACTTCTAAGCTACGAAACAAAAAAGAAATCTGGAATTATAATTAGAATTATAAAATTTAATACCAGTGAAAAAATCGGTAAAATATTTAAATTTGCAAAATATCTAAGACGTCAAGAAACAATTTGCCACTTATTTATTATTTCCCCGTGCTATATTAATAAGTGATCGGTTGATGGTCGTTTTTAGAAAGTTAATGATCTGTTTTTTGTATATTAAACAGCCGATGAAAATCACTGTTGCATGATAGTATGTTACGAGAACAAGAAGTGAATAAATATCATTATTTTGTTATCCAACTTTGTTCGGTACTTACCTAGTACGGTACTCGCGTGTAGCGCATCTCTGTCCGATTATCTTCTTCCGAAGACGAATGTTATTGTTGTTACGCGGCACAGTAATGTTTTGTTGTTGCAGCGAAAAATAAAATTATATTTGACGACTGTACAAATTGATGAATAATTCCATTCTAAAACTGGATTTTGTGTGTAACAGAGCATGATGTGTGTACTATGTGGAACAATGTTGTCTCTTTTTTTGGGTGAATATAGAAAACAACTCGTTCAATTCGTTAGGAGGGCACAGAAAAAAAATCGGATTTTTTTTGCTGTAACCTCAGTTGGGCTTTTGCCTGCATTCAATCCATATTCAGTATTAACACGCTAATCAAGACCAGACTGAGTCTCACCATACAGGATTTTAAAGTGAATAGAGTGTTTTCGATTCAATTCCGAGAGCTCATCATCTGTGGATAGCGCTGTTTCGTAGTTTCCTACTCATCAGCACGGCTTTACGAGGTCTCTCGAACCTGAACAAACGATAAAGGCATTGGTTTATACAGAAAAAAGATAGTTAGTTAGGAAATCGCGTTAGATACAATTACGCGAGACATTTAGTCCGATAACGACGAAACGAGGCAGAAAATACAGGTACCAATTCGTACGGATGTATTTTCTGCCTAGGTTCATCGTTTTCGGGCTAGATGTCGCTAGGAAAGTACGTAAGATTGACCAACTATCTTTTTTCTCTATAAACAATGATAAAGCCGTGCTGATGAGTAGGTAACTACGAAACAGCGCTGTTCACGGATGATAAGCTCTTGGAATTGAACCTAAAACACTCATTTCTCATATGTAGCCGGAAAATGAAAAGTAACTTGTTACATCTACAGTCACTATTATGAAAATTTAATACTTCGTATAGGAACTTTTCAAGAACATTTTTTTTTAACTTTTCAATCCATTCCTCAACACAATAGATTTTTCCGTAATTATTATTTTGAACGCTGTAAAAAAATCGCAGAATGGCATGGGTTTTATACAGCCTTGGAAAATAAGGAGCTACTATTCAGGAATGTTTTCATTTTTCACTCTACCCTCGAATCTATAAAAAGGATTTCAGTAAAACGTTAGTAAGATATAACACAGATAAAACATTTGCGATAAAAATGTTTGGTGCAAAATTCACAAAACAATATTTTGGTATCGATCAATACATTACCCAATTGATAAGTTATCTAAAGGATTAATTACGAAAAATATGGGTTTATTTATTTTTTATTATAATAAAAATTATTCATCTCTATAATCATTCAAAATCGGCATTGCATCTTCATTTCATAATTTTGTTATTCACGTTGATTTTGAATTATTTGAACAATATTACGAAAATCGGTAGTGAGTGTTTGTAAAAGACCGCCAAAACTGAAAAAAGTTGAATCTTTCAACAGAAGTAAATATTTCCCACTTCACCCACTTCACTTCTTCAATGTATGATTTTTTTCTGAAGATCACAGCTGGACCAGATAACTCATTGAAATAAAAAAAATATATAAAATTTACCCATTTTGGTAACCGATTCTCACAGGTACGAATCCATTGGCACTCTTGATATTGTTCACACTGTCTTTCATAGTCTTCACGGAATTACTCATGTCGGATTAGGAAACAAAGTAGAAACTTATCAAAATTTCGCGCGTATCATATTCGATAATATATAAACTCGCGCTAACCTATCGGATGACATGAATTAATTAGTGGGTAAAATTATGAAACTCGGCGAAACCAGATAAGATTACCGTCGAATAGCAACTGTTTCACCTGTCTCTATTGCAAAGGTAGGTAGTTTATGCTACAATTGTTTTACGACGTTGCCATGGTTTCGGAAGGAAATTATTGCATCGACAGTGGTGTTCCGACACGGGTTCGAGTCTCGTAAATTGTGGAAATAATGTTACATTATTTAAAATAATAAAGAATTTCACCTTGATCATTGGAAAAGCAGAGTTTTTGAAATTTGGCAATTATTTCATATACAGGAAAATAACTTTTATCTAATTTTCTCTGTTACTTTATTTGTAACAAGTTTCAGATTTTACACCATCCTCAGTGCAGTCGCATACGGAAAAAGTACTTTTTCCGTGAGAAATAGTATATTTTTCAACGAGATGAAAATACAATTTTATTTTTGTGAGGTTAGAGTTTGTTCACGAGCGAAGCGAGGTGGCAATCCTACGAACGAAAAAAACGTATTTCTTAGGGTATAAACTATTGCCTGATATTCTTAATGCCAACAATGTAAGTAAAATATTATTGAAGTGAGTGAAATTCAAGTATTATTCGGTCGAGTTTTTTTATCCATGTTTCAAATTTAAATGAATAATTATGTGAGAGTTGTATTATTAGTCAATAATTAGAACACTTTCTATCCCTGAAAATCAAAAAAGGTTCCCAAAAATACATTAAAAAACTGAATCTCTGTGAATTTGGCATATAAATCTGGATATAGTGCAAAAAAGGCAGCAGTAGCGACATCTATTGTCGAGTAGAAAAACTATGAACTTAAACGCGACATTCTATTTTTTTTACTCGCATTCTGCGTAAAGCGTGCGACATCTATTATTATTTGGATGAACTAATAAAGTATATTAGGTCTTTCTAGCCGTGCTGATGACTGGGTAACTACGAAACAGCGCTGTCCACGGATTGCGAGCTATCTGAATTGAATCGAAAAGACTCTATTCACTTTAGATTCTGTCTGCGTTCCTCTTAACGAACGAGAAACATGTTGAGTCTTGGGTTGGTCAGAACAACGAATAGATGTCTACCTGTCAATGTCGTAGATTATCACCTACCTTTGGATTCCATGGCTCGTTTCAAATTAAGTTTCAAACTAGGGACTGTAGATGTCTCAAGTTACTTTTTATTCTCGCATTATCAGTCGATTTTTTTAAAACAAATTTAGTTTAGATATTTATACTATAGATTCGCAGCTTCAGAATACGTCTTTCTGAAATGGCGCAAAAGTCAAAATCAAAGACAAAATATTCTTTATTGTCGGAAGTTATAAAAAACTTATAGACAAAGCTTTTTGGTTTTGGATTAATATTTTCTGACCAAAAACAAAGTTATGCAAGAAGTAACAATGTCGGCGTAGGTAAAAATGTCTGTTACTGAACTCAACTTTTGATCTCAGTAAAATTAAACATTATAGTATTTGACACTAAGGTAAACACAATTAGATATCCACAAACTCATCAAAATCAAACGATACAGTAAATTTGTGGAAATCTAATTGTGTTTGCCTTAGTGTCATGTATTTCCATCAAGTAACTGCCACTTCAATCCAATATTATGGTATCGTATGGAATTTTACAGCAAATCATACCCAATTGTATCGCTCTTAAATTTTGTTCAGCGCTATCTAGCAGGAAAAAATGCGTATTGAAGAAATTGCAAGATAGAACAAAAAAAAGTGCCACCAAGTTTGCAGAGACACGATGACAGATACCTACTTGCTGCACATCTTGTTGATTTTTACTGAAATTACATCAAAAAACGTTGAGCTATTTTTTTGATTAAGTTTGTTTGAAAAACAATTTTTTTGCCACTTTCATCGCCATGTAACTCATTTGATCTCATCTTTGTGATATATTTATTAAAACTTGCAGCTCCGTAATAAAGTGGAGATTTTAATCCCTTTATATTGGCACACACAGAAAAAATAAACATAGCTTTTTGAAAACAGTATAAAACATTCACCTTCCCGAACCAAAAATTACAAAGATAAATCTTGTAGAAAAAAAACATTTTCCGTCGATCTCTCATTTTTTTACATATCTGTTTGATGTTCTTGAATGCAAAGAAATCAACCATTATTGGCCCCAATTAATGGTTGATTTGTCATAAACAAGGGTGGATCTGAACAACTTTTCTGGGGGGGGGGGAGGTGAAACTTATCCATTGGGCAATATAGGTATAAATTTCAATTATTAGAGCATTTTTTTGTTATGTATCGAATCAGTCTAGGGGGGGGTAATTACCCCAATTTCCTCTCCTTAAATCCGCTTTTGGTCATTAATGCATGATTTTTCGAAATCGGCCATTAATGGCACCTATTAATGGACTTTTTCTGTACTTTCTTCCAGTCTCTGATTCGAACCATTTCAAATTTTAATATAAACGTTTTAATAATATTAATGATTGAAGGAAGAGCGATACTACTGTTCATTTCATTATTCAAATATATTCTAATAAAAATTCCTCTATTCCAACTAGAGTAAAGTCGACAGAAAAATATTGTAATCAACTCATACATTAAAATGCGATTAGTGATCTGGAATATTAAAATATATTGATCATTAATTGCATTCATTAATACATTTGTTGATTAAATAACTATTAATGACATCTGTCTCGCTTTGGTCATTTTGACAAGCAATAAAAATGGCTGTTTCTGGGGAAGTTTTGCATGATTGAATCCCAAAAAAACATAATTATGATTCTAATAACTGCTCCTTCATATAAACGTTTCGACGAAGGTGATTATGGAGAATGTTTCTTTCATTATTCAAATTGAATACAACGGTAAAAAATCAACATGAAAAACAATTAATCTGCGCTCTGGGGCGATTCGAATACGGTGGCGCATCCGGCAAAAAATACTCGAACTTTTCTTTTGTTGGGTAAATTTGTTTCAACTCCAAATTTTTCCATCAGTAATTTTACTCGAAATACTGACATGGAACTAAATTTGTCGACTTACAGTCTCCCTATTTTTCACGTCAGTTTTTTTCGTAAACTTACTAGTTTTCAACATTATTCTGTTAAAAAAATTAATGTGCTGGGATTAGCGCAGTGGTTGAGCGCCAGCCTGGTAACCGAGAGGTTCCAGGTTCGGTTCCCAGCCGAGGATTAATAATCCTCCTCCTGAATAATCCTCCACGATTCACTGTTACGTTAATAATTAACAGAGCTGCTCCCAAGGTGGCGTATGCAGTTAGAATCAAGGCCTATCCAGAACACACGGCTAAAGACCATAGCAGTCGATGCCAAAACACCAGAAAAAAAAAATAATTAAAAAAAAAATTGAAAAAACCTTTACAGTTGATTGATATCACTAACCTTCTTTTCTGTTTCTCTTGACCTGCTCTACTTCCAAACAGACTACTGCAATCCCTCAATCCTCTGCAAGCACCTTCAGTCTCGGCTTTTTGAATCAGCGTATCATTTATAGAGGGATAACCACTACTTTGCCTGAAATATATCAGTAAATCATTCAATTGCAATCAGTTTTTTTAGATAGTACTCACCCTTCACACTCATCCAATCCGCTACTTTGGCTCAAGTAAAAGTCCATCATGAGATCATCGCTAGTTATGCTCTCGCAGGGAGACAATGTGTCTAGGGATCCCGTCCTGTTCTGGGAATATTTCCCTCTCCTAGAGCTCATCGGGCTGCCTTCAAATCCCATGGGAATCTTTCGCTTGGGTTTTGGAGTCGATTCCATGAGCGTTTCCGTACTGACTTCCTGATGCATGGTTATAGTATCTTCGAACATCAGAGCTGGTTGATCCGCGATTTCGTCGTCTATAAGGAAATCTTCTTTACCTAGAACCAAAAAAAACTTATTATTGGCTAATTCAAATTATCGTTTTTTATTAGTATCTACCATCCGATAGGGAAAACGAATTTGACGCATTCGTCGGAGTGCCAGAACTGGGCGGCGTCAGTTTTTCATTGATGTCTTTGGAATTGGAGGAACTGCTATTCAACTTCCTCTTAAATTCTTCAGATTCCGAATGGCTCACGCTGTCGGAAGGCGACAGTAAAGTTTCATCATCAAGCAGGGACGCTGGAAAGAATATACAATTACGAAAGATGCTTTTCTCATTCATGTTTTCAGAATATTCTACACTGACTGGCACTAAGCAAACAAATCAGTTTTTTTCAATTGTCTCTACAAAATTATTCTTAACTACTGCATTCAACACATAATTACTCACTTCAGTTAAAAAAAAATATGTTCAACACGTAAACAAGATTTTTTTAAAACCTGTTATGCAATGCATCAAACCAAACAACTTTAGTGTTTTGCTAACCTAATTTTCCTAACCAAGAAACCAAGGCCCAGCCAAAGCCGAGCAAACAATTTTTTTGTTTCCCTACCAGCGAATATTCAAATTTGTATCATTTCATTGGTGGATATCCTAATATGACGTTTGAATCAATCCAATCAAACGGAAGAATTTCAAATTTTATACCCAAGCTTACTCTCTCTCTCTATTGTTTCTTGGACCAGCTTCCTGTCGGCGCTATTATCCAGCTCTCCTCCCCAAGCTTTCATTCTAGATTCTATGCCTATGCTCCATGCTCCCGTGGTCCCATGCCACAGAACTAAGTTGTGTCCCATGCCACAGAACTAAGTTATGTCCCATGCCCATGCATACATCATGGAACAAATCCTTCAGTTTACGATTAGTTACAGAACACAGATCTCAAAACGTCAAAACATCTAAAGGGTGCGACACATGAAACACGAGAATATTGCCGAAAGAGATCGCTACATTGGTAGATATCCTACTATGGCGTTTGAATCAATCCAATCAAACAGAAGAATTTCAAATCTTATCCTAAGCTTTCATTTTAGATCCTATGCTCCGTGCTCCTATGGTCCCATGTCATAGAACAAATCCTTCAGTTTACGACTAGTCACAGAACACGAAACATAAAACAACTAAAGGGTGGGACACATGAAACGAAAATATAGCCAAAAGAGATCGCTGCCCGCTGCGACAGGTCGTCCAGCTGGAATTGGAATTCTACGAGATTTTGGTTATTGAAACGAGAGTTGTAGTTGCGGAAAAAATATCTAATAGCAAATGAATAAGTGTAGAATATCCGAACGCAGCTAATGACCCTGGGTTCCACTGACGAACATCAATAGGAACTTGAAGTAAGATTCAATTCCAAGTTGAATATTGAGGGATTTTCGGATTCATATTATATTTACCTTGATTGCTGGCAGCAGCTACTGCTGCAAACTTGGGATCCTCGATGGTCAGCATGACGTTTTTCACCTCCTTGGAGGCAGTAGTGGTGAAGGCTTTCGACAATGATCCACTCATCAAACTCTGAATGGCGGACCCAATCACAACCGTAGATATCGGAACGGAATCCTCTTGGTTCTTATCTTTGCTCTCGTCGCTGGAACTCAAAGAAAAACTGACATCATCTGCCATGGCCTCTCCCCCGTGTCCCTGCAATCACAGTAAAACAAATGTAATGATCCGCGTTGTCTCACTCGGGGATTTACATACCCACTCGTGCTCGTCCGAGCTAGCGGGACTCGAGTCATCTTTCAGCTGAATATTCCTAGATTTTAGGAATGTCGGATGAGACATTGGTTTCGCGAACGATTTCTCGCTCCTGTAAATGTCTCTGTAAGTCTTTTCTTCCTCTCCATAATCATCACTGAAGCCTTCAGATGAGGTTTTCGATACTTTGCGCATTCGCTTGTTCCTGTCCAACAGCCGCTGGTATTCTAAGGTGCGTTCTCGAACCAAACCGTTCGACTGATATGAGCTGAAAAATAAGATCAAATGTTCGGTTGCGACATAAGTAACTTTGCTAATATTTCATATTCGCAAAATTATGGCAGCTGTTTGCGCAAAAAAATTGCAAATATGCGTATATAACTTTTGGAGTTAACTACTCTGCTTCTTATCACGAGGTAAAGGTCACGCCTATAGAGGAATATTTTCTGATTAGTTGCTATTTGAGAACTATTCATTTGATGGCCAATCAGAAAATAGTTCGCTGTGAACTCAAACGTGAAAAGATCACATATTCGAAAAAACTATCCAATACAATTGAATTTGTTAACATAAATTTAATTTTATCCTCCAAAGTGTCTTGGAGAGAGAGAGAGCAAGATAGGAAGAGAGCGAGCGAGAAAGAGAGACAATGTGAACAGTTGGTAACGGAATTCCGTGATATGATCAATATCCAAAAAAATTTGGTCTTCCACTTCGAGTATGGAGACTATAATTACTTAAGATTGATATTCAAAAAGTTTACTGACATTCCGTCAAGAATCACAATCACCATGTCCCTGGAATATTAACACGAGGACAAGGCGCCATCTCTGGATCCGATTACAGAAACAGACCGCGATTTTATTTGTTTTGTCGCCAAAAAAAAAAATCTAAACAAAATCTAATCAGTCGACACACCTTATAGACATCTAACGGCCGATTCAGATATATGCGTGCCCATGCAGGGTTTTTGAAGCACGGGCGGCTCAAACGCCTTTTACTCACGTTTCTATCACATATTTGGTTCCATAATTGTTTTGTCAATGCTGGAAATACTATTTGAGTTTTTCAAATAATCCCGATGTATTTTATATTATGGAAAACTGAATGGAAATTGCATTTTCAACATCATCCCAAATGGATCAGCAAAAGAATAATAACAGTTGCTTTGTAAAACTTTTTGTTAACTTAACTAAATGATCATCCTCTCCCAGCCAACTACCGTTATGAGTTTTATGTAGTCCTTGTTTACTGTGGTATTCAATATACACTACATCCTGGCCAAAACCAAAACGGGCTGGTATAAATTTGATATTTGTGTTATAAGAACTTCATTCGGCATCTTGAATAATTCAAATTGTAGCTTCTGGACACAACCTACATAATTTTTTATAGATGAGTAGTTTAAAGGAGGACTCTCTAGCTCTTCAGATGCACTACTGTATCCTAGTCGGAGTATCAGAGTTGAGATTTTTTTTTGTTATTGTATTATCTTTTTCAATTACGTTTTGAGTTTATATTTTTTTGAATCTTAGTTCTGTTCTTAGTTATTTGATGACGTTCTGTTCTGAAACCACATTTATCAACTTTATTAACCTCCATTATGCAATACCCCCCGACGAAGCACGTAGCGCCAGGCTCTTCGGGGGGTGCTGGCAAAACGCGCCGCAAGAACGCAACGCCATCAAATTTCAGAAGAAGAATATGCAATGAGAGGAATAACCGAACGCAACTATGGCACATCTCCGACCTCCGTTCTTTATCTATATCTGCTTTTTGCAGTGTAATAAGCCGCTCGTCAATTGCCACAGGGAATACCATCAAGTCAAATAACTCCAAATGGTCCCCTACCTCGGAAAATAGTTCCAATTGAATCCGTTTATGAAGTCAGGTGAAGTTCAGTTCAAGGGTAATATGCTGTCAGCTGGATAGCGGCTCTAGAGGTAGAGGTATGGCAGTGGCTATGTGGCCAGCAACGTGATCGTGACTTATAGTTGGGGAACTTGTGAGTTTTCCGGTGGCATGAATATTTCTTGGAGTATCAAACTTGAATTTTGCATTACCAAATTATCACTCGATAATAAATATTTTGTGGAAATCAGCAATTCACTAATTATGAAAATTGTCAATTGACATTTTTACGAGAATAATTGACACAACTCACTTGTTTCTGTTATCTCCTGACGAGTAGAATGCGCTGGGCAGCTGAGGCAGAGGAGGTGCCGTCATGCTATCACAAGAATCATTCGAGTCGGCCAAATCCTTGACATCGAACGTATTCTTAGCCGTTACCACTACTTCTAAGTTTCTAGGTTTGATTTGGCCGAACTGTCTCCTCGCCCCAAACGTCGGAGACGCGTCGAAATGATTGAGCACCCTAGTGACGTCCATTTCACCCAAACAACCTGAAATATAAACCAGTAGGGGTATGTTTTCTGTCTATGAGGACGGTAGAGGAGTGAAATAGTTCTGAAAATGGCCAAACTTCTCTCACAAAGCACCCAAGTTTTTATAAAAGATACTCAGAAGCTCTGGAAAGCTCCGGAACCAGTGACAGGATTCGAATCCAAAATGTTTCGAAAATTTTTTTTTCATAAGAAACGCCATGTAAACTATTGATTTTAATGCCATTATTCATACATTTCATTGAGAATTGTTTTTATATATATCATTTTGCGATTCTTGAGTTTCTTATTCACACGCTGTAACGTTGTATCATCGGAAGACATTGTTACTCGTCCCACAGTTATATGGTTTGGAATATTGTTCACAAAAAGAAAACAGATTAATGGCCCTAAGACAAATCCCTGGGGTACACCAAAAGATGTCATGAACTCTTTCACTACACTTTTTCCAGTTGTACTTTAGAATGTATCAACTTCATTTCAGAAATCGTCAATTGATCTTCAGAATAGTTAGTTCGATTTCACAAAGCATCAATTGTATTCGAGAATAATCAATTTGATTTCAGAAACCATCTTTTGAATTTCAGGACAGTCAATTGTATTTCAGAAAATATCTCAAGGATTTCGAAATCCATCAATATCTATCACTATTTACGAAATTCAAATACTTCTTTCTGAAATAACTTTTACTTTTTCTGCTATTGAAAATGTATTTTCGTATATACTATCATCAACCGAAGTTTTATCACTTACTATAAAAAACAAAATACTACACTCATTAGAAATTAAATATTATCTGCTCGTAGATTTTTTTCGGTACCGTCGATTCTAATCCCCACTGATTTGTGACACATCGAGCGAATGTATCGCCCAACTGGCATATCTTCAATAGCTATTGCAGCCTCATGGTGTCTGGTTATACGTTGTGCTACACGTGCACACTCACCTCCAATATTTACCAAATCGAGCCACAAAAATTCAACTTTGTGATTTCTCTATTTTACAAATCATGCTTTCTGAAATTATTTTCACGTTCTCTGAAATACAAATGACACTTTCCGAAATCCACGTGATACTTTCTGAAATGCAATTGACTATTCTGAAATTCAATTGATCGTTTATGAAATCAAGTTGATTATTCTGAAATACAATTGATGCTTTCTGAAATACCACTGGAAAAGGTGCAGTTGTTCTCGCTAGAAATAAACAGCTAATAAATTAAAGAATAATCTATCAACTCCTTTTGTTGCAAAATACATAAGAAAACGGTTTTCTGCTCTTCTTGCCCCCAGGACGTTCAATCTATCGCCAACAACTGGTCATTTCAAAGAACCAAAAACAACTGGCTGGCATCATATCTTCAAAACGGCGTTAAGATGGTCAAATTTGAAAATTAAATGTCAAATCCTTTTGATATTGATTACGGTGTTCCTCAAGGCTCGGTATTGGGACCAACTCTTTTTTTTTCATTTATTTGAGTGATCTTTGATCTGAGTAAAATCAACATTAACTTCCACTAAATTTCTAGGTAAACACCTTGATGACAAACTTAGGTATGAAGCACATAATAAGTGTTGATTTATAAGAAATCTGAGTGAAACATTAGCATCAAGCTGTTAAGTATGTTATCGGAATCATTACCAAAAAACTTGGCCTATATTCAGGCAGAATGACTCTCCCTGAGTCACACCTAAGATATGGAATATCCTTCTGGAGCTTTTGCAACAATCAGTTGATGAACTCAATATTTGTACTGCAAAATTGAACAGAGAGGTGCTTTTAAAAATATCGACCAATGGTTTACTCTATTTTTTTATTGAACATCGAATTTCAACAGATATGCGTATTTTTGGAACAGTGTGTTGAATTCATACAACAAAATCAAAAGAGACCATTGATAGACCATATTATACCAACCATCAATACAATTATATTGTTACCAGATCAAAAAAATCCCCTAGCTACGCCGCTGTCGAGTGCCGATCATAAAACGTAACTCGTCTGCATAAAAAACCAGCGCCGATCGCAGTTAAAATTGCTCTTTTTGGAATTATCTTGGTATTTTTCTGTACTGAGCAATCCGGAGAACGGAAGAATCCCGAAAAATCTACTCTGGACGAATTAGTATATAAGACGACACATTTCACTCGCAGAGAAGTTTATAAAACGTTTTTGGGGAGTTATTGTGAATGAGATTTTCTCTTGAACAATAAAGTAATATATTTTGACGCACTGATATACTAAAAATTCCTATTCAATAAAGAATCTTCCCGAGTATAAGTGCTTCTTGTAATACAGCAGAACCTTTACTTTGTTCAGTAGGGCTTTAGTGTTGTGTGTGATGACCTATTGTAGCCTGATGAAGAACAAGAAGCCAGAAACTGGTCTGCAGATTGTCAACTCGTCCGAATTAAACAAAAGAATGATCTTATTGAATGGTACTTTCACAACTGCTTTATGTCAGATGTCAACCCACGCCCGTTGATGACAAATTGAATTCAAGTCTGGTATATATATTTTTTTACTTACCGCTAAATTGACTCCCGACACCAGAATCTTCTGTGATGGAACCATCTTTGGAAGAAGTATCTTCTAAATGTTGCTGATTCATTCCCGCTACCCTCCTGTTGTTATTGGCGAGAGTTTTTGCAGTCTTCGTTTCAATTACTCTGATGGGTTCAGGTCTGGGTAGCCGGGCGGATTGGAGGGATGTGAATCTAGTTATCTGTTGGGAATGCATATACATATGTAAAAAAAATCATTTCATTATCTGTTGACTTTTGAATCTCACCTGTTGCGGTGGAAGTTCAGCGTTTAGCATTATCTTACTCCTCGTGTTGTTATTGTCGGTAGGTACAGCAGGCCTACTGATCGAAACCGGTTTCCTCAGGGCATTATTGTTTCTATTTTGATTCACCACTTCAGCTGGGCAATTCAAGTCCGCCACTTTGTTTTGCCTACTGCCCTGAGTTTGCCTGAAATAAACAGAAATTATCGCACTAATTGATTTATTAAAAGCTGATAGTCAAACTGATGTGCCAATATATGAGTTCTTTATACCTTTCGATGTTTTTACAGACCCAATTAAATTTCGCGCATAAAAATAGTAAAGTATCTGCTTGAAATAGGTGGGAACTGTTCTATAAAAAACTGCCACACTCACTAATACTTGCTTCTCTTTGATAGTGAAATGCTGCAATTGGGTAACGTGTTGCATGTTACCTTCAGCTTTAAAAATAACCCGACTACATCG
Source organism: Chrysolina americana (assembly GCA_958502065.1). NCBI lineage: Eukaryota > Metazoa > Arthropoda > Insecta > Coleoptera > Chrysomelidae > Chrysolina > Chrysolina americana. The sequence goes on from OY293414.1 coordinate 89,128,698, forward strand.
ACCGCCATCTGGCAGTAGAGGTGTGTATTTTTGAGTACCCAATTTCATTTACAAAATACGATACATAAATCTGTCGACACTTTAAATTTATAAGGAAGAGGTGGATTTTGTTTCCTAATAGAATTAGGACTGATTTATTGCTCCTCTGGAGGACAGCTTTTGTCTTTATGAACAATGGAAAATCGACGTACGTATTTCATAATATTCTCATTGTTTTTTCAGCTATATAGAGTGCTCACTATGGAGATCATGTGTAAGGAAAACAGTTGAACCAGTCGCATAGTATTTGTAACTGTTTTCATGCAAAGTTATTTTTTTGGAAAACTAGGATCCATATAACAATGGCAATAATTGATAATGTAACGATTTCGAGACCGGCCCCGAGACCGGCCCTGATCTTATTAATTATGCACCCTCGTTCAACTACAACGTACGGATCTCCGAGAACAAGCTGGAATAATCGATTGTTCGATACTATTCGAAGAGCCATCTAGATGAAATGTTCTATACTCCTGAATATTCGAGAGCCGTAAATGGAAACTGCTTGGGAGTATATAAGCGGGACAGGCAGAATGGAGAGACAGTGACAGTTCCAGAGTTCGCTGATAGATAGCCACAGTAGAAATAAATTGAAATAGTAAATGTTTTAGTGAATAATTGTTGTAAATACTGTTTTAAATAAATTAGGAAAATTAGTTAGTGCAGTTTTACTACAATAAGTACTGTGACTGAATCATTACTCACCTGAACCCGAATCTGGAAACTTTGGTGGCGTTAGGCTCTTTCTTGGGAGGTGCCAATCGCGGCGTAGAGCGTCCCGACGGGACGACGTTGGACGTCAGGACGTCCGTGTCGGCATCGTTGCCGTTCCTGTCCAACACGTCGTTGGTGGCGTTGGCGAGACGCCGCGCAGCGCTGGCGTTCGACGATATCGCGGGCGCCGTCGTCGGTCGTCGCTTGAACCCGAACGACGTCGCGACGCCCCTGGTCGTCGACTGGTCGTTGCAGCCCAAGAAGCGTTTGTTGGTGTCCTGGGGACTCAAGCGGTGCTGGCGGCCTTTGATGTTTTCGTCGTCTGGGCTCTGAAAAAAATAAAACTTGCTGGGTAAATGATTTCCAATCAAAGATAATTCCTAGTCGAAAGTGAAAATTGGTAAAAATATAAGCTCTTCGATAACAATCATTGAATAAAAATTTACGAATTGCGGTGAAATATCCAATAGTGATCTCTCCTTCAGCAGGCCACCCAGACCATCAAAGCCACATCGCCTTTGGAAATGATTGCCGCAGCTGTTGAAATAACTCAGAAATTAGCGGTCACAAGGACCTAGTTCCTCTGAAACTTTGAGAATGGCGTTTTGCTTTGGTGATACATGGATATTTTTATATACCGGGTGGCTACAGAAGTATTGCCTACGGAATATCTCAGTTATTGTATGAAGTAGGTTTGTGAAATTTGGAGCGTTGATATAACGACATAAGAGCTAGAATTTGAGCATATTGACATGTCGAAGTTAACTTCCGGTCTGACCGGAAGTAACATCAAATTTCTTATTTTAAATGGAAACCCTATTTTTTTTCTTTTCGCTTTATTCAGCATTCAATTCCCAGTCTAATGACATATCACAAGTTGGTATCTAACCAGAAACTAGTTCAGAAAAAAATTATTATTGAAATTCACCGAGTAGGCCGTAGAAGCAAAATGAAAGCCAAATATTGAAAAGTTGGCTATGGAAACCATACGTCACTTGATAACAGTTGCTACTACTGTGATATTTTATTTTCATTCGTCGGCGTTATAAAAAGCCGCCAAAAAAAATATTGGAAAAATTAGGAAAAAAACAATACTCTGTAGGTCCATAACTTAAATAGGAACATACAACTTTTTCTTGCCTGTACTATTCAGCATAACCATTCCTTTCTAATGATATAATAGAAAGTAATTTTTTGAAATGAAATACCAAAAAATCCAATTATTATTCTTCAAATAACAAAACAGATTATCGCCATACGCAAAAATAACATTAAAAATAATGTGGAATGATAAATTATATCCTGTAGGTTCTAGGTTAAATAGGAACATAAACGTACTTGGTCTGTGCCATCGTCCATAGATATTCTAATATCTACCTATGGACGATGTTTGTGCTATTCAGAATAATCATTCTATTGCAATAATCATTCGAACCAAAATATTAACAAGTAGGCTGATTGAGATGTATTTTGGAATGAAACAAAAAAGAAACGAGAGCTCTCACGAACGCTGCTATCCATATTATTTTGACGTTCGAAGTAGTTTTTGATTCTGCCATTTTAAAAGGGTTTGGAAATCGAAATCAGTTAGTGAAATATTCAAAAAATGCCCCGTTATTCACGAACCGAACAAATTGACATGCTTCTCATTTATGGTGAATGTTTAAAAAATTCTTATGCCGCTGAACGATTGTATTTAGAGCGATATCCAGGGAGGCAGCAACCGTCAAGAAGGTATTTCCAGTGGCTTGAAGAAAAATTAAGAACTGAGCCTGATGTTCACGAAGACCAAGAAGCATTTGTTATTAATGAGGAAACTGAGTACAATATGATAGCACAATTTCCTCAAGGTAGATTGGCGCCGAATTAGCTATAAGTAAGGACTCTGCTAGGAAAACTTTGAAAAAACATCGATTTAAATCCTTCAAGTATCAGTTGCATCAACATTTGTATGAAAATGACGGTGAAAGGCGCCTCGAATATTGTAATTGGTTTCTTCGACAAAATGCTGAGAATCACCTATTTAACTATTATATCTTGTTTACGGACGAGTCAAGATTTACCAACAATGGATTATTTAACAGGAATAATACAAGGTAGGTACTGTACTTTATTTGGATTATTGTCGATAGTCGGAGTGTAAAGTGCTAAAAGTGTGAATGGTCTTTTGTTTCAGGTACTGGGCGATAGAAAACTAGCACCGGTTTCGACAAGGTGGCTTCCAGGAGAGATTTGGTGTGAATGTTTGGGCAGGAATAGTTGGAACTCATATTGTTGGCCCCATTCTTTTTCAAGGCCTACTAACCGGAGAGAGATACTTTAATTTTTTAACGAATGAAATTTCGGAATTCATTAACAACCTACCAGCGGAAATAACTGAGAGAATGTACTTCCAGCAAGATGGCGCCCCTCCGCATAATTCAAGAATAGCGAGAAATTATCTTCAAAATCGCTTTCAAGAGAGACTTATAACAACCCATGGTCCAGTCAGGTGGCCACCAAGGTCACCTGATCTTACTCCGTGCGACTTTTTTCTATGGGGGCATCTTAAAAATAGGGTGTATTCCACACAGCCTACAACTCTACATGAGCTAGAAGTAAAAATTCGTAGAGCTTTCCAAGATATCACGCCCCAAATGTTGAGAAACGTTTTACATGAAAATATCACCAGAGTCAATAAATGTATTGACGCTGAGGGAATGCATTTCGAACATTTGTTTCGAATTTATTTTATCTTTAATCCTATCAATTTGAATTTTTTTTTCGATAATTCTGTTTTTTTGTTATTTGAATAATAATAATTGGATATTTTGGTATTTCATTTCAAAAAATTACTTTCTATTATATCATTAAAAAGGGATGGTTATGCTGAATAGTACAGGCAAGAAAAAGTTATATGTTCCTATTTAACTTATGGACCTACAGAGTATTGTTTTTTTCCCAATTTTTCCAATATTTTTTTGGCGGCTTTTTATAACGCCGACGAATGAAAATAAAATATCACAGTAGTAGCAACTGTTATCAAGTGACGTATGGTTTCCATAGCCAACTTTTCAATTTTTGGCTTTCAATTTGCTTCCACGGCCTACTCGGTGAATTTCAATAATAATTTTTTTCTGATCTAGTTTCTGGTTAGATACCAACTTGTGATATGTCATTAGAAAGGAAATTGAATGCTGAATAAAGCGAAAAGAAAAAAAAATAGGGTTTCCATTTAAAATAAGAAAGTTGATGTTACTTCCGGTCAGACCGGAAGTTAACTTCGACATGTCAATATGCTCAAATTCTAGCTCTTATGTCATTATATCAACGCTCCAAATTTCACAAACCTACTTCATACAATAACTGAGATATTCCGTAGGCAATACTTCCGTAGCCACCCGGTAGGTTCATCTACCTACATCGGTTATATATCCAAAAAAAAAATTAAAATCGACCCTTGATATCAATCAGGACACTCCCACTTCGCCCTATACATGTATCAGCTTTATTCACGATGAATTCCTCGTACAATAGTCGCAGAGCCATGCATTATGTAGCAAGTCATGTCTTGCATCATACGTTCAATTAATGAATAATGTCTGCATATCGCAACTGACGCATTTAAGGAAAATAGTGATTATCTAACGTCGTGCAGCCATTAAAAAATTGCAAACAATAGGAAACGTATTCGTAATGCGAGCTAATTGAAGACTGATCCGTCTCGCGTTGGAGATATGAAAATAATTCAAATCAGTGTTATATAAACGACCTCGTTTGCGTTAAGGAGTGGAGAAGAACGAAACTTGTTCCCGAGATGATTTTTCGGGCTTTATTTTTGAGGCGAACTCACTTTTGGCACCCACGGGGTCCGTCAACTTTACTATTATACAGGTGCTTCATCTGTCGTAGGTATATCATTTATTGTTTTTGTACTATACTGGATGACAATTTTAGAAATTGTAATGGGTTGTATTTTGAGGAAAAAGACGTGCTTGTGTTTTTTTGAGTTTATTGAGAATATGAACAGGAAGTTCATGAAGTTTACATTTAAAAACAGTTATTTTTGTATGAAGTGCGTAATATTAGTGTTTTTTTAATGGCACATGAGTGTTAATTTTCTTTCGAAGGTGCCATGAAAATACGAATTTTATACACGAAATACCAACAACATTTTATGTGCAACTGTGAATATGAATTCACATCGTCTGAAATATATTAAAAATAAATACTTCCAATACATCTTGACGTGTTTTTTTTGTCCCGATAAGTTATCGCTTTTAAACGACTGTTGCCTTGAAAATATTATTCAATGTTTTCAGTGAAATCGTATTCAAAAATTTTTCCTGTCTGAAAAAAGTCCAATAGAGATGTAGTTTTTTGACAGTTGTACTAAAAAAAATTCTTTGGGGTGATGAAAATCGCTGTCATAACAATGCCGTGTTGGATTTTATCAAATTGGGATGGAGGTTGACAATCTTTTAGATAGAAGACCTGCGTGATTTTTATGAGTGTGTTGTACGAGTAGGACTATTAAGAATTTATCAGGCATGTTGGCGATAAATTATAAAGATAACGAATGAGCGTCAATGAATAACTGATCTAGAACAAGGTATATATGTTCCAGATTCTTTATAAATTTTCTCAACGGTATATCTAACATCTAACTAGTTTCACAATAATTAAACAGATGCGTTGATACACGAACCTCACGACTATAGAACAGATGACGTGCGATTAGTGATTCTTGAATAAAATCACATTAGTTTTATTGGTTGGGCGACTAGTTTTCGAAGGTTGCCTTATGTTAGTGCTTATGCAGTTTATTTAACGGTAAATTAAATTGCGTATCGAAAAAACTTTTACAAGTTACACTGTATGAGCACTTGCGATATTTCACTAGACATCACAAAGAACAATGAACATTGCGAAGGAAGGAAAACGTATTTACAGCTTGACAACAAAAAGTTGCCATGTATTTTACTGATTATGGTAGTAAAATGTTTGAGGCGTGCCTTATCAAATACACTGCTCATTAATTAAAAGGGATTATCAAAATCGTCCTAAAATGTACGTAACTACGATTCAGAAATAGCTATTACTATTCAAAGGGCCACAGTTCCCTTAGAAAGTATTTACAGACCCATGTTTTTCATAGGAACTTTTTTTCATATTTTTGTATGTAGCAGTTGCATTTGTTCCAAGTTTATTACCTTATATCGAAACCCTTTTATTTATAAGAAAAGTATCCTGGAAAATGTAACCTCCATTCTCTATGGACTGTATAATCTATGAAGGAAACTATTACGACTATTCAAACCAATTTTGTTATTATAAGAGTCACAGAATTGAAGGACAATCTTATAAAAAGTTGAAAGAAAATCTTGAAAAGCCAAAAGTATTTCATAAAATGTGTATTTACTACAAACACAGGGTGTTTCAGAAATTGGAGCAATAAATGAAATGGGTAATAGAAAACGAATAATTAAAGCGGAATGGAAGGATACATATTTCTCGAAAAAAAAGTTATTTTGTAAAATATTGGACTTTGAAGTTTTCGGAAAACTTTGTCAAACTTTTGGGAACCTCTGGCCAGAGATCAACAACCCTCAAATGTAACCCAAGCGGTGACAATTAATAATTACTTTGACAATGTTACCGACGTTAAATGTTGAAAAATGGTATGATAAAGTAAACGATAATCTTTTTTCTGCTCTGCCCCGCTTTAACAAATTCAAGGGAAATAACTACCGTTTTTAAGTCATAGATGGGATAAATATAACTGTTCAGAAAAAATATCTTAGCAGTTCGAAAAATTTGTTTTCATACATGTGTAACTACAATAATTGAACGTCCAAGAAATGTGAATTGGGGATTTCTCTTGTTTCACCATTTTCCAGTCGTTGTTTTTGCATGTGAAAGAAAAGCAGTTTCACATGAACCTAGATTCCTCCATTGAAATCGTTAACAATGGATTTTTGATTGCTGCAACTGTTCTTCTGACCCAGCAGAATAATTGAATGGCTGGCTGACAAGTTCCCATCCTCATTCATGATTCTCAAGCGGGTACTGTCACGATTTGCTTATTTATTCAACGTTGTTACATAGTCGTACCAGGAAAGGAATAAATTAGAAATACTTCTGGAGGTGAAATTTAAATACCAGGATTACTTCGAAACTATTGTAATCAAAAAACTTTTGATTAGATGATTGATTAGGTATTGTTGTTCAGGACTTCAAATATTTTCTATAGTTTTAATTTGCCACTACTTATCCAGCTGTATTTGGTGTAATGTGGTGATTAATCATCAATAAATACAACTAATCAATTTACATCATGATTTAGGTGATCGAAAAATGCGAATTGAATGAATCTTGCTACGGCAGAAAGAATATTAACTTTGGTACCACATATTGGGAACTCTTTTTACACGCTTTTATTTAGTTTGACCTGTATGTTTGTAACCGACTCCTTGAGACTCGATTTAGACCCACTTTGAGAGGACAGATTTGATTGAAACTTTGTACACTTATCAAGAACCGGTAACAATACGATAATTTGATGAGTTTGTCTCATTATCCTGATCAGGATCGCCAGAATTTAATAATTTGCCTCTCATATACTCTATGGAGAGCCTTCACCAGAGACCAGCCTCGAGACCGGCCCTGATCATCTCATTGCGCATACACCTCATTAAGTATGCGCATCCCAAGTGTAAACATTCCTGAGCTCGCAAACACATGAGTCACGCGGGAAAGAAACGCGAACTTGTTAACCGAAGTTTCTAGGGACATCTGAGAAGTCGCCGGATAGACTCGATTGATCGAGAACTGTAACTGCGAGTATATAAGCCGCTGGATAGCAGATGGCTGAGTAGTCGTAGACAGTCACAGTAGAAATTAATTTGAATAATTAGCGAAGTCTATGTTTTAGTCGAATAATTGTTTTAAATAAATTAGAAAAATTAGTTTAGTGCAGTTTTACTATACTATATTTATTAGAAACCAATTTACGAGAACTAAACAATTCGTTGTACAGCTTTGAATTTTCATTTCGACAAGTTTCAAATTTAATAAATCTGGATAGGACGTAGATCAGTTAGGAGGACTATTACAAATCTTGAATAACTACCCTGTACAGGGTGACTCCTGATAAGACCGACATTTTGGCTGAGATAAAGGACAATGGAAAAGATCAAAACAATAATTGTGCCAAGGTTTTCAGTCAACGAAAACATTGATATTAAGAATATGATGTAGATTTGATATCTTACATTAAAAAAACGGAAAGAGTATGAAAGTTAACGCACTCGAATGTCATAGAAAACATCATCTGGCGACAGAAACCATACTGCCAATCGGTCACAATTCCTGAGCTTTCCACGTATTTCAAGATTTCGATGTTGGTGGCTTTTTTCATGACTATCGAGATAATAATAGCAAAACGATATATCTGTACTAAGTTGCTGTGTAGAGTAATTTCCTCATTTTTGTAAACTGGTTGTACTCTCGTTGTTTTGCAGGTAAATGGAATAACTGAATATCATTCGTAAAGAACTGAGAGTTAGTGCAAAGGTAGTTTTCTTGAATACGGTCAGATCTGTTGGTGTTGAGATGTAAAATATGTTTTTAATGTGATGTGATGACACATTTCGATGAAGTAGAAAAAAAATTGACGAAATTGTGGATATAAAAACTTTTCTGACAAGAAAATATTTTCGAAACTCTCAGTTATGTGGAACGTTATGCTATTTCAGTAAATATTGAAGTAAAGATTATGGATGGCCTCTAGGCGAAATAATTATGGACAAAAATCCCATATACTCTTTTTCTATTTGAGTAATCTATAAATCTAGTTTTTCATCCAACTTGAACGACCTATATCTCAGCCAATAAGGATTATTCAAAACGTTTCGCTCTAAAATGAGGCGAGAAGTACGTAAATTGTCGGTCTTATTCTGACTCACCCCGTAATCTACTTTCCTAGTGAAATATTAAACATGGCAACTGCGGTAACTGGTTACAAACACTGCAGTTTTCTCGGAATACTGCTTTATCTCTATTTTCCGGCTCTGCTGGAGGAGAAATTACTCAAGAGGGACACTGGAAAATTCCACGTTTCATGGAACCGAGCAAAACCTTACCCTAAGGTCAGGAGGGCACTCGTCCATAAGTAAATCGCCCGTATGGCGGTGCATTTTCCCAAAAATCGACACACTAGCGCCACTTTTCTTCACAAAACACGACTACATTTCCACCGAAAAAAATCCTCAAACGTCGATATTTCGCGATTAGTTCGCGGAAAATGGTTTCGCAAGTTGCGTCAGTGCCGGACGTCTCGTTCGAATTGATCGGCGGCGAGGCGCTACCGCGGCGCCGCGACGCCATGCGCCTTCGACGTCGCTTTAATTACTCCCAACTCGTTATCTCCAGACAATGGGGATTCGGATGTACTCCAGTAGCGGTTCGATCAGGCGAAAAATCGATTTTTCTGTACTGGTCACGCTGCTCTGGCTTTTTTGATTGGAAATCCGCATGACAATCGGAATGTGTTGCAATGACAGTTTGCATGCGGTTCAACAAACTAGACATACGTGTCCTTGATCTAAAAGACGGTTCCGTTGATTGAAAACCCTCTAGAATATTCCCGTATTGCTGCAGATTTCCGACAGAAACAACTACTTTACTGACTATTTCCTCGACGTACATTAAATTATATCAGGCAGATATATGTCCGATTAAAAAAAATCATTAATTCAGTATCTCTCCATTATGTCAGACTTGGTTTGAATTCGTATTAATCAACTTATTGGAACAAGTATATGCTCGAACTTTTTTTAATCTTTTAATTCACATTGAAAGAAAAATCCTTCAATATATTTAGAAAACATCGTGAGAATCCAGGAAAAGTAGGCAGTTGTGAGTTGGATCTATTTGGAAGTTATGTCGAAAAAACAAACTTTTTATCTTCAAATACTGATGTACCCAATCTATGACATATCATGTATATATGATCAAAAAGATTATTATTATAAACAAAACACACTGATGTACTGTCTCAGTTTTCTGTGAATATTTGGATAATCCAGAACTATAATTGAAGGGCTTTGAATACAAAGGGTACAAGTACACTTTTCTGTCAAAATGAGATAAGTCCAACTGAGAAAAGTAGACATAAATATTTACCGGAATACAAAGAATCTAAGTGAGTTTTGTGACTTTGAGCGCCATCTCATGTGAATCAAAGTGATTTTTTATTATTTCTTTTTTTTTAAATGCGTCGGAATACAAAGGGGATTTTTTGTGTGAAAGTTTACAATTTTCATCTTACTCACGATATTCACATGTAATCTTCCCTATAAAAACTTTCTGAATAAAAATTTCAAACTTATGTCATTTATAGATTTTATTTTGGCCGGTTAAGTTTAAACTCAATTTACTCGAAATTGTTAAATGAGTACTTATACCTTTTGTATTTTAAGCCCTTCAATTTAGAGACACAAGTTTCTTATGCGGCGCATAGTCCAAGTTACCAACTCACCAAAAAAAGTTTTGTTTGTAACAGTTGTTAAATAAGGTCGATTTTCTGTGTAAAACCTTCGTTGGGTGAGATATAAGTTGTTTAGCGTATGAAAAAAGTATCGACGAAAAGAAGGAAACATTTTGGGCAATTTTTACTGAAAAATTCTTTCTTGAAAATATCGAATTTCAAGGTTCGAAAAGTATAGGAGAAGCCATGGAAATTCTTTTGGATTCATGTTTAGGAGATAAAACTACGTAAGTAACGAGTTTTCTTTTTTTAATTTTAGAAGAGGTCTACTATTCTGACCTTTACCGGGTTTCTGGATCTGTATAGGGCTAGAAGGAATTGTTTTATTCTTTTTGGTCCATTTTAAAAAAACGTAATGAGTTAGTTTTTATTTTAGTTCAATTTTCAAAAATCTTTTCATCAAACTCTACCAAGTTAACTTCATCAGTAGGATTACAGTTTAGGGGAAAACTTCTTTTATTCTCATATAGCCTCCAAGTTTATTATCCCAAATTTGTATGGATATATTTGAATGCTGATTTTTCACATTACATCCTCCAGAAACTGACACTAAATCCGGATATTAACAATTACATCGATAATAATATGTACGATCCATATCTTAACCACCAACCCATATCGCCTAAGCAATTTCTAAGGTCATCGTGATAAAATTAAAGACATACGTGCAATCCGAATTTGAGCAGAGAAACATCATTTGACGAATCGTAAAAACTGTTATCCTGAACTACCTTTCATACTTTCACTGGCACTGAAGTGTATCATCCACTGAGACTGATGTAGAATGTGTGGATAACAGGAATACAAGCAACATGACTATACATATAAACTCAGAAATATGATGATACCTAAGTTATGAATCGAAATTGGCCACAAATTATGAAACTTTCAGTGGAAAATAGACAACTGTGTTTAATTCTAGTCTATTATTAGTATATTTACTCTCGAATCTACAATAATATTCTGACGAATATACAATATTGGCGCAGTCGGTAGGATACGAACCTACACTCAACAAAAGTAACTCGTTTACTGTCCTCAACTGACATCTAGAAATATACCACTGCCGAGTTAACACCAGATTTTACGAAAATCTTCAATATCTCCTTCAGTTTGAAGATTCCAAAAAGAAACTAAAAAATACCCTGGATTACAACCAATCCCCTAAGAGAGAAAAAATGACTAAATAGCAAATAATGACCTATTGCTTCGATATGTCATCTCGAAGATTGTGGAAAAATCATCAACATCGAGCTTATCAAGTATCTGATGTAATTCCCTAAACCAGAGATCAATTGGTGCTTGTTCCCCATTTATGGCTGCTGGATTTTAAATGCATGTTTAATTTTATTCAAATAGATTTCCGGAATATTTTATGATAATGATCACAATTAAATATTGTTTCCCAGATTGATGGAGGGTTTTGGGCTCGAAGGAAGGCGTTTTGTCTTCAACTCTGACTTCCTGATAGTTAAATTCATGCGAGCACATTGTCTTAGCATTATAAACATCTTGAAACAGAATCCTGACCACGGAAGGGGGTTCTCAAGAATCGGATAATAAAATAACAATTAAATTCACAAGCATATTTTATAGCTGATCTCCATTGAAACAACGTGAATCTTCGCTGAATATTCTCGATGGTGCGCCGCTGGAGAGCAATTAGATATACCTACTCCGTATCTATCAGGTTTCTCGTACTTATAAGGCATTGTATTGAGTTGAAGAAACATTGTGTGTCGGATACGAAGATACCATCTCTCGCCGTTTTTGTTTCGTATTTTAATCAGGCGAAAGGAGCTCTCGTTAAAAATGACCGCGAAAACAGACTGAAAGGATTGTACGTACCCACGCTCTAACTATTTGTCTATGAGTGAACCTTGAATCGAGTTCCGAGAAAAATACATTTTTATTGTTTTTTTTTGGGTTCACACCACAGGGAAAAATCTCACCGTACGGTGAAAGCTAAGAGTGCATGAATAGATACATACAGGGTGTCAATTTGAAAACTTCCCCAAATATCTTCCTTCCAGTAAATAATATTAGGAATTAAAAAAAACGGTCATTTTTATTTTCAAGGGAGACACTTTCAAGGAATATTTTTAGCCCTCGTGATTCAATTGAAGATTTTTCTAATAAGTTTCGAGTTTTCGATTTACGATATTAGATTTTTAAAACAGGATTCAAAACAGAATTGAAAAATAATGCTTGAATTTCAAGAATAAGACTGTGAAGCGTGATTAAAATGATGACAATGACAGTTTCGTTTCAAAATGAAACCTTTAATCGTTGAACGTAATGCCAAAAACATAAAACTTCAAGTGGATCTCATCCTTAATTGTGTTCAGAGAATTAATAATCGAAACTTGTATCGTGTACTTTCACCTAATTCAACTGAAATCAAATTTTCGACAAAAAATACCACCAAAATCAAATTAAGTTCGCCAATAACAAATCGCTTTGAGTTTTTTGTGAAGCAAAGAACAACCAACTCTCATACGTGGTGCCATTAAAATAACGTGACCCAAAAAGACGAACGTTTTTTTGAGGAATGTAAAAGTGAATGTATTCTCGCATGCAAATGCCTACCATTATTATGAGGAATCATCATCGTTCAGCACAGCATGAAGAACGGTGAAATTTAACTCAGCTCTTTCGTTTTTAAATAAAACCAATGCCCTATCATTCGTACTTATGTTTAATTTCTAAATCATTCAGAAATGTTCAAAGTTTTTACAAATTCATGGTTTTTCGAGCTACGTATTTCGAAATATTCAATTCGATATGGCCGTGTTTCGTAAATTTCAAGGTAGTTCCACTTCGAAAGGGTGTCGCTAAAAAGCAAGTGGCTTACATTGAGAATTCCATTCAAGTAAAACGATACTTGTATCCCTATGTGTATATAAACCACAGCGAAGGCAAGAGTGGACTCAACATTCTCCACTTTCGATGCATAAATATTCATTGATATTCGCTTTCGAAGAGAAAATGATCTGGTAGGTACTGAGGAACTTGTAAAAATTCGGACGAAATTGAAACAGTTTCAGACTGATACAGAAATAGATTGTTAGTACCTATGCCTGAGGAAGAACGAATATAGAATACACTAATCAGGAGAAAGTGGCGAATAAGAGATATAATTTGTATGTAAATTATTTTTTGGGGAATAACAGTTGATAGAGACGACTATGAAAATTCTAATTACCACTTGAGTAAAACAAAATATTGCATTTCTTTCAGTTTTCGACAATTTTCCAAAACTGCTATTCTGCGAAAAAAAATTAATGTGAAAAAATTCACAGGGATTAAATTAATCCTTATACTAAAGTTTACGTCAAAAATGTCCTATATGGCCCCAAAAGATAAAGAAATTACAGAGATGCTCAAGAAAAAATTATAAAAAGATATTATAGTACTCGTGACTTGCAGTACTTGAGAATATTTTGGAAAACTGGCAAGATACTAAGGATTTTTTCGATAATAGTTGGCGAGGCAATTAGCACTGTAATTTTATCAAGGCTTCCAACAACATCTGCAGCTTGCCAACAATATTTCTATAGAGAAGAAGAAAGATAAGGAGTCAACTTAGACATAGAACACATTAGGAATACAAAAATATTAAAATACTCTGGTACCTACTTCAAGAAAAGAAGCCGAAATTGTGCAACTAAAAGTGTTACTCCATGTGGTGCAATTTTGTTAAAGTTGGATTGAACTGCTGCTTGATGTGCTCCTACTGTCATGGCAAAAAGGATGCTTCAATTCACAAATAGAAGAGACCTTGATAGAAGATGTTATCAGAAAAAATTCGAAGAAAAAATGTGACATAAATACACAGAAAATTATTCTACAATATAAGTGTTTTAAAGTGAATTGTGTACCAACTTTGATGCATGTATTTAGTAGGGAACACTCCACTGTTCTGATCATTTTGCACCAAAGATTTCACTGTGCGAGAGTTTGCTCCTTCGCCATAAATGAGAACTTTTCTGATCTCCATCATGTTAGATATGTGTTGGAAGATATCTCAGACCAGACACTAATGCTGTGTAGAATACTTTTAATCAATGCTAAACGTACAATAAGGTGATATGAAAATTAGATCTTGATCGACTATCACTTTGACAATCTAAACTGCACTTAATTTTATATATCCATATGTCACTTCATTATGAAATACAGGATGTAATTCTAACACATCAACTACTATTTCCCAAAAAATACTTCAATTACTGAACGACGCATTCGAAATAGGACTTCTCGCCATATCCCATGTAATGAAGGAAACTCAAAGTTAAAAGGTCATCATCACCTACATCGAAATCCAGCCTTGAAATGGCTTGATTGCATGTGAACATAAACTGATGAGAAAAGTAAACGATGAAGGTAGATCACGGTATTTTTTGAGCTAGTACCTAGCTTTACGGTAAAAAGAATTATTTCATAATGGGATAATTTCAGGAACTGGTAATAATTTTTATAGAGTTTTTATTCGAAAACTAGCAACAACTAAAATTAATGATCAACGATTTCATTGAAGCAGAAATGTTTTTCCTCATCGATTTCGATATCAACTTTTTCATTTCGTGTATGAACTAGTATAGTTGAAGGGACGTAAGCAATATTAGAAAAAAAATGCAAAGCTGTACAAGGAATTGTTCAGTTCTCGTGAATTAGTTGCTAATAAAATGTAGTTTAAAAAACTAAAAAACACGCTTTTATAACACATTAAGTAAAATTTAAATTTCTTTTTCATAGACAGAAAATAATAATAAATGATAAATATTAATCTCACTGTGAAAAAAACGTGGGGTGCTCGATATACGAAAATATGAAACAAAGCGCAACACGCATTTTTCACAATGATAATATTTTTCATTTATTGTTATTTTCTGTCTATAAAAACAATTATTTTTTATATTTTAGTTCAAGCGAGTTTTTTAAACTATATTTATTGAAATTTAGATAAAGTCGAAAACCGAAACACATATTTACTTATTATCAAATTTCTATTTTTGAAAATAACATTACGGTGCTTTGTATCAAATCTCGTTGATATAAGGTTAACTAAAAAATTAATATTGAGCATTTTGTCTGGTGACTTGCGCAAAAAACGTTAATCCCGCAATACAAGTTTAATTTAAGTTTCTATAAAGTGTTATAACGCAGAGGCAAATTAATAGAGATACTTTTCGACTTACCCGTAACTGTTTTCGTTTATGCATTTTTTCAGGTCGACTGTGAGAAACTGCTGCCGATGCTGCGAAGGCCCCTGCGGCCTTACGAGACATACATTGCCCCATGGGACTTTGACGCTTTCGCCTCTAAGGTTACTGTAAGGAAAAATACCCTATGAGGTTTCTTTCGTCTAGCCTCTAATTCAATAAAGTTTCGGTTAATTAATTCGTTCGCTAATCAAACGCTTTTTTAAAAATCAATAATGAGCAGGTAGAATGACACGTTCGATATTTTCCAAAACGATCATTGAGTTAATATACAGGGTGGATCAAAATAATACAATATACGTGTGTGCATTCTACATGTATTTTCACCTCAAAAATCAATTATCATGGACACTACTCTGAATGCAAATTGTACAATCTCTCTAGAGCAAATTATCTTTAAAAAAATATATGGATGGAAATCGTAAGAGTTAAGGCACACTAAAAGTTTGAAGGATCAAAAAACGTGTCAATTGTTCTCCTCCACCAAAATATACACAGTATTCGATTGATCTATTGAGCTGGACGGGATTTTAATGAAATAGGTTATCACAAACACAATGATTAGGAAAAGAATGATATTTTGTATAATTGTCACTGGTAGTGACATTTTTAATGGCTTTCATAAGTTAACGCTTACAAATTGGCGTGTTGAAAGTATTTTCAACACTATTTGTCTATTTTATCATCAAAATATTTAATATTTGTGTTGAAAGTAAGTTTAATTAATTTCAACGTTTTACATTTATGTTATCAATAACTGATTCATTTTCGTACTTTTCAAACTTCTTAAAAATTAATTATTTAGTTGTTTGAAACCACTGAGGACTGACAACATTAACTAAAATTGACAATTCAAAGAATTAGATAACTAGGTAAAATTTCGTTAACTAATAATAGCCACAAGCTGTCAACAAATGTTTTTGAAACTTACGTAGTTTGGTTTCCTGAACAAATACTCCAAATAAAATTTTTGGCGGTCTCAGGTAATTTCGGAGATGTGGGCCTATTTTTGAATGATGACTGGCATTTTCTAGCACATTTCTACCGCATAAAAACATTAAAAACACTAAAAATTCTTCCTTCTGATCACTAGCAGAATATAAACACCTAATTGACCGGTTTAACACTTTTTCTTCATTGAAAACGGTACTTTTTAGGAAATAACTCGACCTTCTTTCATAACCAAATAACCAACAAATCTAGGCGAAATGGTTAGTGAATACCTATTATTCATGTCAAGTTGGTAACTGGAAAAAAAGTGAGTGGATAATTTCCTATTCATGTTGAAATTAACTGGCTCGAAGAGTTGGCTGTGTAAATACGCAAAGTTCAAAGTTACCAAATTCACTAAACATTTTACATAAATTTGTCGTTTTGATGTTTTCAAAAAAAGGTTGAATTTTTGGACAAACAATGCCATTTTTTATTTAAAAATAGTGAAAAACGGATGAATTAGGGTGTGTACATTGTGTTAGTTTATAGAAGGAAGAATTTTGAGTGTTTTTTCCGCGGTAAAAATGTGTCCTAAAAATGCGACTCATCACTCAAAAATAGGCCCATATCTCCAAAATTAGTTGAGACCGCCAAAAATTGTATTAGGATTTTTGTTCAGTTGCAATAAAATTTTTGTTTTCACCGAAAACTATGGAAGTAGTTTTGATTTTTCATACACGAAAGAAATATAACAATTTTGATTTTCTGACGGCTCAATCTCCTTAAAAACAAAGAAAATACACCCACCACCAATACAATTCATTATATACAATACGCATGAACACCTCCATAAAATTATAGACAGAAAACTTTCGCTGAACATTTTTCGCTTTAGGTTAAACTTGCAACCATGGATAATTATGTCCAAATTTTCAAGCTTACCCAGTCCAAAAATAATTTTATTATTGCTGCTATCTGTGAAAAACTCCACAAGAAATATTCTGAAAAGTTTTCAGTGCATAATCTTATGGATTTTTAAAACACCGAAGCATAACTTGTATCATCATATCCATCCACCAATACAAATTTGGCGAATACTCACACTTCTTTAGGCAGTTTGTCCAACAAAATCGTATGACCGATACAACAGGGATTCACTGTCGAAATTAAATAAAACGTAAGTGAATAAACCACAAAAATATAAAACATCGAATAGACTGTCACGGTAAATATCCAAGATAAAACCACTACTCCCTTGGCTAATACTATGACGGGTATTGAAACATAATTGTGCAACGTTCCTCTTTGCAGAAATCACTATTGCAAGTGCTTCAACTAACAGAATTTTGCCTCAAACCTGTCTGTATCGACCATATTGGCATAGAATATGCTGCAATGAGAAACATTGCAAAATATCTGTTTGATATACTTAATTTAATACCCGTCTTGGTATTAGCCAAAGGATTGGTTGTTTTCTGACAGATATTTGGCATAATATTCTACATGCACTGTAGGTGTGAGTGGGAGTAAAAAAACAGTAAACATTTTTTTATTTTCGGTTATATAATCTACTGAATCACAAAGAATTTTTTAAAACTTCCACTTAGTTGGGTAGATAACCTCAATTATTCATTCAACCAATTTTAAAAGTGCTATAAAAACATTACCGGTATTTTATTTGAATATTATTAACACTCACTTTTCAAAGATAATATCAAAGTTTCACCCTTACCAAAGAAGATAGTGGTGTCATTAAAGGATTTGTTCAGTATATAACCTGTTACCCTGTTCTGAGGAAGGAACAGGTAGATGAATATTTAAATTTGATTTTGATTAGGCATTGTAAAAGCAATTCTTACTTGCATTGTTATCAAAAATGAAGTTATGCCATACCTTAGTCTTCTAGGACAGTAATGAGAAGTGGGATTTATTAGATCCTAGATGTTGACTTAGCGGACTAACCGATCACAGTTCAAGAAATTATCGTTTTCATTTAAATAAGTAGGTACAATTTGATTAATTTATGTAATCTTGCAATTTTCGAAATAGAGTAAAAAATTGATTGGTAGAGAAAATTCAACATCAAAGACGGCTTGGATTAGTAGTTTTTTGTTTTCATGAGATACAGACGTACCAAAATATAATTTCATATTGGTAAGTACGATTGTTTCAAAAAGGCCGTATTTAAAAGTAAACGCACAAATGCCAGAATACATTTTTAAATTTACGGCAATAAGCGGGATTTCCTTCCTGGTCTTTTTTGGCAAACCTCGTATAGACAAAATAATCAATAGACACTAAACGTCAATGTCATCATAGTATCCGCATTCCTATCAACCTCAAATAAAATCGCATATACCCACGTCTTTAATAATAAGAAAAAACAATATGTTTACCTTTTTTCTCCACTCCAAATATACAAAAAAAATTGCTGGAATACACAAAATACATATTCACCACATGAATCCTCAAAACATTTCTTCAGTTTGATATTTGTTTGTGCTGTTTAAATTATAATCACTTCGTAATACAAACACCTGTCACATAACACCACACTACTGTATTTCAACTATGTAGATGTACAAAGTACTAGGCAGTCTAGGCACGGTACTTTAATGTCAATTTTAATAGACGCATGGCAGGAGGTGCATGATGCACCCTGAATGCGAAACTGAGAGGAAATGGAAAAGTTGACTCAACTCGAAGTAGAAATCTGTAATTGAAAATCCCATGGAACTTCTGGTCACTGGGTAGATGGTTCCTAAAAACATAAAGAACTCTGGATTAAGTGACAAATATCTGATTCCAACACTAAGTCATTCAATATGAAGTAGATGTCAGTGTCTTGAAGGGATGACATGATCGATAAAGAAGAAACCCTAATTTTCATTCATATACTTCAGGAACGTATAACCCAACTATTGAACGGTAGATGGCGGTATCTCATTCAAATCACAGAACACAAACGTTTTTATTGATTTTGTTCGTTCCATGATACTCTCCCTGGTGTTGACTTTTGAAACTATAAGTACGTGGCTAAATTTTGAACTAGAATTTTCTTGTTCCTCAACTTCTACGCCCATCAAATATCGACTACTTCATTACAGTATGTATCCAGGCATGCTTTGAACCGCTTTCCAACTGCCACGGGGAGTAGCACCAAATAGAGCTTTTTACCCTTGAATCGAACCTGAGGTGAACAGCACCTGACTTCATAAATGGGGTTTACTTGGAACACGATTTTTCATCTGTCAAATTAGTTACTCGGAGCTACTCACTGTTGTAATTGGAAAGCGGCTTTGGTTTTAAGCCACTTTCAATTGCCAGGTGTAATAGCCCCCAGTGGAGCTTGTTACCCCTGAACTCAACCTGAAGTGAATCGCACCTGACTTCATATATGGGGTTTGATTGGAACGTTTTATCGTGATCTATCAGATCACTTCAGGAGTTACCCGGAGTTACTCGGTGCTAATCTTTGTGGCAATTTGATAGCGGCTTAAGGTCCTAGAACCGTTCAAAGTAGTTTCGTACAAGAACTACTTTGCAATGCTCCCTAAATTAATTTTTTTATCAACTCTATTACTTAATGATGAAACTCTATACAGTATATAACACTTGAATAAACAAACACCACTAGATTTCCACCAATTTTATTACTCTCGCGACATGTTTCCCTATGCGTTTTCTCGGCCATTACTACAAATCGCTTGAAAAGCAAGAGTTCCAATCGACCAGACTTCGCATAGGCGACCCGCATGGAATTATGGGCGTTTTCAAATTCATCGATGGATAATGCGCATTCGTGCTGTCATTGCCTTTTCCCATTAGTTAAATAAGGATGCAATGCTAATCGATGAATTTAAAAACTTGCCTTATTGGTGAATATGCGTACACAGATTAACTATCCAAAATTGGATAAATCTTCCATACTAGACGTGGCGTCGTCAATAGTGAAGATTCCAACAACAAAAATCCAATCTCAATACCATACCCATAAATACGGGTTGCAAAATGATTCTAGAATCAGTCTAATTTGCAATCCCCCGTAACGAGCTGGCTGAATCGCCTGTACGGAAGCAAGGGCCAAGAACTAAAGAGAGAGAAACTAGACACGCCAACTTCACAACTGTTCCGGTGGGCCATGGGGTCGCGTAAGTGAAGTCTGGTCGAAAAAAATTCGTCCGGGGATGGACGCTCGACAACCACTAATAAATTGGGGACAAAATGAATTACCAAATGAAGAACGTAATTACTTATAGTAATAAATTTATTTCAATACAATACAGTTAATGTAACTCATAAATTAGTTTCCAGATTAGTCCAGTTATTCGGATCCCTGAAACCGAAACATTTTCAAAATATAAACCAAGTAAAGGGGCAGGATATTTTGAAATAAAAAACCTAAATGTTTTCTTATGAGCCTCAATCCATATTTTTATTAAGGAATGGGTATACATTTTATACTTACTTGTAGCATTGAATTACGAATAAACGTTATTATTATCATTAAAAATCCTGGCAATTTTTTATTAGCATCCAAGTGGACCATCGGTTTGTTTTTCGTTTCTTCCGTTTTGTTTTGGTTAATTTTCGAAACTGAACAAACGAAAATAACGAAAACAAAATGGAACGAAATCAAAAACGAAACCAACATGCTTCCATGGTCCAGTTAGATGCTGAAACGGGCACAAACTTAAAAATTATGATAAAAAAGCTATTTTATCAACAAACAAATATTTTTTTTGAATATACGTAATTCGGTCTCCTGAACAAAAAATTCTAATACAATTTTTGGCGGTATCGAGTAATTTCAGAGATATGGGTCTATTTTTGAGTGATGACTGGCATTTTTTAGGACACATTTCTACAGCAAGAAAACACTCAAAATTCTTCCTTTTTCAAACTAACACAATGTACACACCCTAATTGACCTGTATCACACTTTTTTTTATTAAAAACGGTACTTATTGTTTATCAAAAAATTCAACCTTCTTTTAAAAACATCAAAACAACAAATGTATTTTGAATGTTTAGTGCATTTATTCATGTCAAGTTGGTAACGTTCAGCTTTGCGTATTTGCACAGGCAACTTTTCGAGCCATTTAATTTGAAAATGAATAGGAAATTATTCACTCACTTTTTATTCCAGTTACCAACTTGACATGAATAATATTCACTAACCATTTTGCCTAGATTTGTTGGTTATGTGATCATGAAAGAAAGAGTTTTTTCCCAAAAAGTACCGTTTTCAATAAAGAAAAAGTGTGAAACAGGTCAATTAGGGTGTTTACATTCTGCTGGTGATAAAAAGGAGGAACTTTAATATTTTTGCGGTAGAAATGTGTGCTAGAAAATGCCAGTCATCGCACTTGATGCCTCCAAAAATATCATTTGTAGTTTTTGTACAAGAGACCAAATTATTTAGATTCAAAAAAAATCGTTGATAGCTTGTGGTTATTAGTTAATGGAACTTTAGCAAAATTATATTTTTGTAATGAGTTGATCATCAAATTTCACCTGTTTTCTGGATTATGAAGCAAGTAACAGAATTTCACTAAGAAAAAAGGTGTTGGCATTTTTACGAAAGTTCGTATGAATATTCCATAGGTGGGAGTAGTCAATGGCAAATAAGGAAAACACTGACTACTTCCAGAAGATAACAATAGTTTTCGAACTGATAACTTACCGTAGGATCACAATCAGCACAATGCCATGAGTATCCTCTTCGTTTCGGAGTTTTCTTGACAGGAGGGTCCAAACAAGTGAAGTGATAGTTTTTCAAACATTCGTCGCACCTTGAGAATAAATTTCAATCATATTTCCGGCATTTACCAATGTCTAGTAATATCCAACAACAGTCACTTATCAGTTTCAAAATGTGAAATAACTTAAATTCCACGGGCAAACTCGTGACTTCTCTCAATACTTCAAGATAACAAAATCTTCAACTTTCAAAATATTTGTACTGGATACTCTTCTTCACAAAATAGCTATATCTATCATAGTCAAGTCATTAATATATAACGGAAACAGAACAGGACCCAACACAGAACCCTGTGGTACTCCAGATTTAATTTCTTTGCTTTCTGAGAGTTCCAATGTTTTTTCCCTTTGACTTCTCCCTGAGAGGTACGATTTAAACCAACTGTACATTATCCCCCTGTAACCATACCGCTGAAGGTTTTTGGGTAATATTTCATGGTTCACGCAATCGAAAGCTTTCGAGAGGTCACAGAAAACTGCGGCGATCACTTCACCATCATTTATTTCTGAATAAAAAACGCTGGCAAACACATGAGCCACGCGAACTCGCCGAGGAACGAAATCGAAGATACGAGAGCCATCTGACTGGATCGACGCGTAATCTGGACATTTCGAGACCTGTGAAAAGAATCTGCTTGTGGGCATATAAGGCGCTCGACAGGAGAGGGAGATATAGTCGCAGAGAGTTGCAGATATAGTTCCAGAGTCCGCAGACGGAGAGCCACAGTAGAAATAAATAGGTAGTGAAGTCAATGTTTTAGTTGGATAGTTGTTTGTTTAAGTAGTGTTTTGAATAAATTAGCAAAATTAGTTTAGTGCATTTTTTTACTTCAATATTATTAGTTATGAACCAGGTCTCTTTTATTTTATCATTAAATTCGCCAATTCTGTTTTTGTAATACACTTTTTTCGCTTACTTGATAGTGGATTTTATCGTTCGTAAATTTTCTAATATAATTTTGTAAACGTAAGTTTTTTGAGGACTTTTGGACCCAGGAATTTTTAGGTTACAATTTTCTGTCCGGGAAAAGAATTGTCAAACACATCCCCTAACACACTGTGAAAGGATAAGAAGGGATCATCTTTGGTTAGAGCTTTCCCAGTCAATTCCGCAACAATTCACATTTTTTTGTTTTTTTTTTGTAACGAATTTTCCAGGTTTCCAGATAGAGAGAATGAAGCCACTAAAAATTCAGTTCCCAGAAATTGATTTCGACGCTAGTTCCTCGAGATTCGTGTTTATGAAAAGTTGATAAAATAATCTTATACTTACTTGACGGAATCGTGAGCCGATCCCTCTTGCTGGCAAACATCGCACGAGTTCAACGAACCGCCGCTCTTCTTCGGCGACAGTTTCTGCTTCTCCAACCCCTTTCCGGCGTCCGAAACCCTGGGGCTCCTACTCTTCCTCACTTCCCGTGTCTCTATCTTGGCAGGTACTGGTATCGCGACCGGAACTGCTACGAGCGGCTTAGGAGGCGGCGGAGGTGGAGCGTTGTCATCGGCCTCGTTGGGCACGTAGAAGCACTGAGGGTTCGATTCCGAAGCTACTTCTCCTGCTGGCAGGGGAATTGGCTTTATCTGAAACAATGATAATATACTACCAGTCTCCTCAATTTCTTGGATAAATATATATAAAAAACCGTGGAAAACACCATCTTCCGAATAATATAAGAATTCTAAAGATTTTTCATGAGATAAAATAATAAAATTTGAAAGAAACTGTGTTTGCATACAAATTGACAAATAATTTACAACAAAGTAAATGTTGTTAATAAAAAAATCAAAGTTGCATGACTATAATGTCAGAAATGAAAATATAACTTTCATTTGAATAACATTCATTCAAATAAAGGCAAAAACAATAGGCTACGACAAGGTGCGCATCCTATCCCATTTTTGGGGGCACTTCAAAATATTCAAAATACGACAGAACCCCTCGAACGACCCGGCAATGACCTTTGATGATGGAAAGTTGTTTTTTGGACAGAAATGAATGTCTTACGACCTACGACAAAGTGCGCCAACGCCTATCCTATTTTTGGGGGCACTTCAAAATATTCAAAATACGACAGAACCCCTCGAACGACCCGGCAATGACCTTTGATCATGGAAAGTTGTTTTTTGGACAGAAATGAATGTCTTACGACCTACGACAAAGTGCGCCAACGCCTATCCTATTTTTGGGGGCACTTCAAAATATTCAAAATACGACAGAACCCCTCGAACGACCCGGCAATGACCTTTGATCATGGAAAGTTGTTTTTTGGACAGAAATGAATGTCTTACGACCTACGACAAAGTGCGCCAACGCCTATCCTATTTTTGGGGGCACTTCAAAATATTCAAAATACGACAGAACCCCTCGAACGACCCGGCAATGACCTTTGATGATGGAAAGTTGTTTTTTGGACAGAAATGAATGTCTTACGACCTACGACAAAGTGCGCCAACGCCTATCCTATTTTTGGGGGCACTTCAAAATATTCAAAATACGACAGAACCCCTCGAACGACCCGGCAATGACCTTTGATCATGGAAAGTTGTTTTTTGGACAGAAATGAATGTCTTACGACCTACGACAAAGTGCGCCAACGCCTATCCTATTTTTGGGGGCACTTCAAAATATTCAAAATGCAACAGAACCCCTCTAACGACCCGGCAAAGACCTCTGATGATGGGAAGTTGTTTTTTGAACAGAAATGAATGTCTTACGACCTACGACAAAGTGCGCCAACGCCTATCCTATTTTTGGGGGCACTTAAAAATATTCAAAATGCAACAGAACCCCTCGAACGACCCGGCAATGACCTTTGATGAGGGGAAGTTGTTTTTGGACAGAAATGAATGTCTTACGATCTACGACAAAGTGCGCCAACGCCTATCCTATTTTTGGGGGCACTTCAAAATATTCAAAATACGACAGAACCCCTCTAACGACCCGGCAATGACCTTTGATGATGGGAAGTTGTTTTTTAGACACAAATGAATGTCTTACGACCTACGACAAAGTGCGCCAACGCCTATCCTATTTTTGGGGGCACTTCAAAATATTCAAAATGAAACAGAACCCCTCTAACGACCCGGCAATGACCTTTGATGATGGGAAGTTGTTTTTTGAACAGAAATGAATGTCTTACGACCTACGACAAAGTGCGCCAACGCCTATCCTATTTTTGGGGGCACTTCAAAATATTCAAAATGCAACAGAACCCCTCGAACGACCCGGCAATGACCTTTGATGATGGAAAGTTGTTTTTTGGACAGAAATGAATGTCTAACGACCTACGACAAAGTGCGCCAACGCCTATCCTATTTTTGGGGGCACTTCAAAATATTCAAAATGCAACAGAACCCCTCTAACGACCCGGCAAAGACCTCTGATGATGGGAAGTTGTTTTTTGAACAGAAATGAATGTCTTACGACCTACGACAAAGTGCGCCAACGCCTATCCTATTTTTGGGGGCACTTAAAAATATTCAAAATGCAACAGAACCCCTCCAACGACCCGGCAATGACCGTTGATGAGGGAAAGTTGTTTTTTGGACAGAAATGAATGTCTTACGATCTACGACAAAGTGCGCCAACGCCTATCCTGTTTTTGGGGGCACTTCAAAATATTCAAAATACGACAGAACCCCTCTAACGACCCGGCAATGACCTTTGATGATGGGAAGTTGTATTTTAGACACAAATGAATGTCTTACGACCTACGACAAAGTGCGCCAACGCCTATCCTATTTTTGGGGGCACTTCAAAATATTCAAAATGCAACAGAACCCCTCTAACGACCCGGCAATGACCTTTGATGATAGGAAGTTGTTTTTTGAACAGAAATGAATGTCTTACGACCTACGACAAAGTGCGCCAACGCCTATCCTATTTTTGGGGGCACTTAAAAATATTCAAAATGCGACAGAACCCCTCCAACGACCCGGCAATGACCGTTGATGAGGGAAAGTTGTTTTTTGGACAGAAATGAATGTCTTACGACCTACGACAAAGTGCGCCAACGCCTATCCTATTTTTGGGGGCACTTCAAAATATTCAAAATACGACAGAACCCCTCGAACGACCCGGCAATGACCTTTGATGATGGGAAGTTGTTTTTTAGACACAAATGAATGTCTTACGACCTACGACAAAGTGCGCCAACGCCTATCCTATTTTTGGGGGCACTTAAAAATATTCAAAATGCAACAGAACCCCTCCAACGACCCGGCAATGACCGTTGATGAGGGAAAGTTGTTTTTTGGACAGAAATGAATGTCTTACGACCTACGACAAAGTGCGCCAACGCCTATCCTATTTTTGGGGGCACTTAAAAATATTCAAAATGCGACAGAACCCCTCCAACGACCCGGCAATGACCGTTGATGAGGGAAAGTTGTTTTTTGGACAGAAATGAATGTCTTACGACCTACGACAAAGTGCGCCAACGCCTATCCTATTTTTGGGGGCACTTCAAAATATTCAAAATACGACAGAACCCCTCGAACGACCCGGCAATGACCTTTGATGATGGGAAGTTGTTTTTTAGACACAAATGAATGTCTTACGACCTACGACAAAGTGCGCCAACGCCTATCCTCTTTTTGGGGGCACTTAAAAATATTCAAAATGCAACAGAACCCCTCCAACGACCCGGCAATGACCGTTGATGAGGGAAAGTTGTTTTTTGGACAGAAATGAATGTCTTACGACCTACGACAAAGTGCGCCAACGCCTATCCTATTTTTGGGGGCACTTAAAAATATTCAAAATGCGACAGAACCCCTCTAACGACCCGGCAAAGACCTCTGATGATGGGAAGTTGTTTTTTGAACAGAAATGAATGTCTTACGACCTACGACAAAGTGCGCCAACGCCTATCCTATTTTTGGGGGCACTTAAAAATATTCAAAATGCAACAGAACCCCTCGAACGACCCGGCAATGACCTTTGATGAGGGGAAGTTGTTTTTTGGACAGAAATGAATGTCTTACGATCTACGACAAAGTGCGCCAACGCCTATCCTATTTTTGGGGGCACTTCAAAATATTCAAAATACGACAGAACCCCTCTAACGACCCGGCAATGACCTTTGATGATGGGAAGTTGTTTTTTAGACACAAATGAATGTCTTACGACCTACGACAAAGTGCGCCAACGCCTATCCTATTTTTGGGGGCACTTCAAAATATTCAAAATGAAACAGAACCCCTCTAACGACCCGGCAATGACCTTTGATGATGGGAAGTTGTTTTTTGAACAGAAATGAATGTCTTACGACCTACGACAAAGTGCGCCAACGCCTATCCTATTTTTGGGGGCACTTCAAAATATTCAAAATGCAACAGAACCCCTCGAACGACCCGGCAATGACCTTTGATGATGGAAAGTTGTTTTTTGGACAGAAATGAATGTCTAACGACCTACGACAAAGTGCGCCAACGCCTATCCTATTTTTGGGGGCACTTCAAAATATTCAAAATGCAACAGAACCCCTCTAACGACCCGGCAAAGACCTCTGATGATGGGAAGTTGTTTTTTGAACAGAAATGAATGTCTTACGACCTACGACAAAGTGCGCCAACGCCTATCCTATTTTTGGGGGCACTTAAAAATATTCAAAATGCAACAGAACCCCTCCAACGACCCGGCAATGACCGTTGATGAGGGAAAGTTGTTTTTTGGACAGAAATGAATGTCTTACGACCTACGACAAAGTGCGCCAACGCCTATCCTATTTTTGGGGGCACTTAAAAATATTCAAAATGCGACAGAACCCCTCCAACGACCCGGCAATGACCGTTGATGAGGGAAAGTTGTTTTTTGGACAGAAATGAATGTCTTACGACCTACGACAAAGTGCGCCAACGCCTATCCTATTTTTGGGGGCACTTCAAAATATTCAAAATACGACAGAACCCCTCGAACGACCCGGCAATGACCTTTGATGATGGGAAGTTGTTTTTTAGACACAAATGAATGTCTTACGACCTACGACAAAGTGCGCCAACGCCTATCCTCTTTTTGGGGGCACTTAAAAATATTCAAAATGCAACAGAACCCCTCCAACGACCCGGCAATGACCGTTGATGAGGGAAAGTTGTTTTTTGGACAGAAATGAATGTCTTACGACCAAAGACAAAGTGCGCCAACGCCTATCCTATTTTTGGGGGCACTTAAAAATATTCAAAATGCGACAGAACCCCTCCAACGACCCGGCAATGACCGTTGATGAGGGAAAGTTGTTTTTTGGACAGAAATGAATGTCTTACGACCTACGACAAAGTGCGCCAACGCCTATCCTATTTTTGGGGGCACTTCAAAATATTCAAAATACGACAGAACCCCTCGAACGACCCGGCAATGACCTTTGATGATGGGAAGTTGTTTTTTAGACACAAATGAATGTCTTACGACCTACGACAAAGTGCGCCAACGCCTATCCTATTTTTGGGGGCACTTAAAAATATTCAAAATGCAACAGAACCCCTCCAACGACCCGGCAATGACCGTTGATGAGGGAAAGTTGTTTTTTGGACAGAAATGAATGTCTTACGACCTACGACAAAGTGCGCCAACGCCTATCCTATTTTTGGGGGCACTTAAAAATATTCAAAATGCGACAGAACCCCTCCAACGACCCGGCAATGACCGTTGATGAGGGAAAGTTGTTTTTTGGACAGAAATGAATGTCTTACGACCTACGACAAAGTGCGCCAACGCCTATCCTATTTTTGGGGGCACTTCAAAATATTCAAAATACGACAGAACCCCTCGAACGACCCGGCAATGACCTTTGATGATGGGAAGTTGTTTTTTGGACAGAAATGAATGTCTTACGACCTACGACAAAGTGCGCCAACGCCTATCCTCTTTTTGGGGGCACTTAAAAATATTCAAAATGCAACAGAACCCCTCTAACGACCCGGCAATGACCTTTGATGATGGGAAGTTGTTTTTTGGACACAAATGAATGTCTTACGACCTACGACAAAGTGCGCCAACGCCTATCCTATTTTTGGGGGCACTTCAAAATATTCAAAATACGACAGAACCCCTCGAACGACCCGGCAATGACCTTTGATGATGGGAAGTTGTTTTTTGGACACAAATGAATGTCTTACGACCTACGACAAAGTGCGCCAACGCCTATCCTATTTTTGGGGGCACTTCAAAATATTCAAAATACGACAGAACCCCTCTAACGACCCGGCAATGACCTTTGATGATGGGAAGTTGTTTTTTGGACACAAATGAATGTCTTACGACCTACGACAAAGTGCGCCAACGCCTATCTTATTTTTGGGGGCACTTAAAAATATTCAAAATGCAACAGAACCCCTCTAACGACCCGGCAATGACCTTTGATGATGGGAAATCGTTTTTTGAACAGAAATGAATGTCTTACGACCTACGACAAAGTGCGCCAACGCCTATCCTATTTTTGGGGGCACTTAAAAATATTCAAAATGCAACAGAACCCCTCTAACGACCCGGCAATGACCTTTGATGATGGGAAGTTGTTTTTTGAACAGAAATGAATGTCTTACGACCTACGACAAAGTGCGCCAACGCCTATCCTATTTTTGGGGGCACTTAAAAATATTCAAAATGCAACAGAACCCCTCTAACGACCCGGCAATGACCTTTGATGATGGGAAGTTGTTTTTTGAACAGAAATGAATGTCTTACGACCTACGACAAAGTGCGCCAACGCCTATCCTATTTTTGGGGGCACTTAAAAATATTCAAAATGCAACAGAACCCCTCTAACGACCCGGCAATGACCTTTGATGATGATAAGTTGTTTTTTGGACACAAATGAATGTCTTACGACCTACGACAAAGTGCGCCAACGCCTATCCTATTTTTGGGGGCACTTAAAAATATTCAAAATGCAACAGAACCCCTCTAACGACCCGGCAATGACCTTTGATGATGATAAGTTGTTTTTGGACACAAATGAATGTCTTACGACCTACGACAAAGTGCGCCAACGCCTATCCTATTTTTGGGGGCACTTAAAAATATTCAAAATGCAACAGAACCCCTCTAACGACCCGGCAATGACCTTTGATGATGATAAGTTGTTTTTTGGACACAAATGAATGTCTTACGACCTACGACAAAGTGCGCCAACGCCTATCCTATTTTTGGGGGCACTTAAAAATATTCAAAATGCAACAGAACCCCTCTAACGACCCGGCAATGACCTTTGATGATGGGAAGTTGTTTTTTGGACACAAATGAATGTCTTACGACCTACGACAAAGTGCGCCAACGCCTATCCTATTTTAGGGGGCACTTAAAAATATTCAAAATGCAACAGAACCCCTCTAACGACCCGGCAATGACCTTTGATGATGGGAAGTTGTTTTTTGAACAGAAATGAATGTCTTACGACCTACGACAAAGTGCGCCAACGCCTATCCTATTTTTGGGGGCACTTAAAAATATTCAAAATGCGACAGAACCCCTCTAACGACCCGGCAATGACCTTTGATGATGGGAAGTTGTTTTTTGGTCCCAAATGAATGTCTTACTACCTACGACAAAGTGCGCCAACGCCTATCCTATTTTTGGGGGCACTTAAAAATATTCAAAATGCAACAGAACCCCTCTAACGACCCGGCAATGACCTTTGATGATGGGAAGTTGTTTTTTGGACACAAATGAATGTCTTACGACCTACGACAAAGTGCGCCAACGCCTATCCTATTTTTGGGGGCACTTAAAAATATTCAAAATGCAACAGAACCCCTCGAACGACCCGGCAATGACCTTTGATGATGGGAAGTTGTTTTTTGGACACAAATGAATGTCTTACGACCTACGACAAAGTGCGCCAACGCCTATCCTATTTTTGGGGGCACTTAAAAATATTCAAAATGCAACAGAACCCCTCTAACGACCCGGCAATGACCTTTGATGATGGGAAGTTGTTTTTTGAACAGAAATGAATGTCTTACGACCTACGACAAAGTGCGCCAACGCCTATCCTATTTTTGGGGGCACTTCAAAATATTCAAAATACGACAGAACCCCTCTAACGACCCGGCAATGACCTTTGATGATGGGAAGTTGTTTTTTGAACAGAAATGAATGTCTAACGACCTACGACAAAGTGCGCCAACGCCTATCCTATTTTTGGGGGCACTTCAAAATATTCAAAATACGACAGAACCCCTCGAACGACCCGGCAATGACCTTTGATGATGGGAAGTTGTTTTTTGAACAGAAATGAATGTCTCACGACCTACGACAAAGTTCGCCAACGCCTATCCTATGTTTGGGGGCACTTAAAAATATTCAAAATGCAACAGAACCCCTCTAACGACCCGGCAATGACCTTTGATGATGGGAAGTTGTTTTTTGAACAGAAATGAATGTCTTACGACCTACGACAAAGTGCGCCAACGCCTATCCTATTTTTGGGGGAACTTCAAAATATTCAAAATACGACAGAACCCCTCGAACGACCCGGCAATGACCTTTGATGATGGGAAGTTGTTTTTTGGACACAAATGAATGTCTTACGACCTACGACAAAATGCGCCAACGCCTATCCTATTTTTGGGGGCACTTCAAAATATTCAAAATACGACAGAACCCCTCTAACGACCCGGCAATGACCTTTGATGATGGGAAGTTGTTTTTTGAACAGAAATGAATGTCTCACGACCTACGACAAAGTGCGCCAACGCCTATCCTATTTTTGGGGGCACTTAAAAATATTCAAAATGCAACAGAACCCCTCTAACGACCCGGCAATGACCTTTGTTGATGGGAAGTTGTTTTTTGAACAGAAATGAATGTCTTACGACCTACGACAAAGTGCGCCAACGCCTATCCTATTTTTGGGGGCACTTCAAAATATTCAAAATACGACAGAACCCCTCGAACGACCCGGCAATGACCTTTGATGATGGGAAGTTGTTTTTTGGACACAAATGAATGTCTTACGACCTACGACAAAGTGCGCCAACGCCTATCCTATTTTTGGGGGCACTTAAAAATATTCAAAATGCAACAGAACCCCTCTAACGACCCGGCAATGACCTTTGATGATGGGAAGTTGTTTTTTGAACAGAAATGAATGCCTTACGACCTACGACAAAGTGCGCCAACGCCTATCCTATTTTTGGGGGCACTTCAAAATATTCAAAATACGACAGAACCCCTCGAACGACCCGGCAATGACCTTTGATGATGGGAAGTTGTTTTTTGGACACAAATGAATGACTTACGACCTACGACAAAGTGCGCCAACGCCTATCCTATTTTTGGGGGCACTTAAAAATATTCAAAATGCAACAGAACCCCTCTAACGACCCGGCAATGACCTTTGATGATGGGAAGTTGTTTTTTGAACAGAAATGAATGTCTTACGACCTACGACAAAGTGCGCCAACGCCTATCCTATTTTTGGGGGCACTTCAAAATATTCAAAATACGACAGAACCCCTCGAACGACCCGGCAATGACCTTTGATGAGGGGAAGTTGTTTTTTGGACAGAAATGAATGTCTTACGACCTACGACAAAGTGCGCCAACGCCTATCCTATTTTTGGGGGCACTTAAAAATATTCAAAATGCGACAGAACCCCTCTAACGACACGGCAATGACCTTTGATGAGGGGAAGTTGTTTTTTGGACAGAAATGAATGTCTTACGACCTACGACAAAGTGCGCCAACGCCTATCCTATTTTTGGGGGCACTTCAAAATATTCAAAATACGACAGAACCCCTCGAACGACCCGGCAATGACCTTTGATGATGGGAAGTTGTTTTTTAAAGAGAAATGAATGTCTTACGACCTACGACAAAGTGCGCCAACGCCTATCCTATTTTTGGGGGCACTTCAAAATATTCAAAATACGACAGAACCCCTCGAACGACCCGGCAATGACCTTTGATGATGGGAAGTTGTTTTTTGGACACAAATGAATGTCTTACGACCTACGACAAAGTGCGCCAACGCCTATCCTATTTTTGGGGGCACTTAAAAATATTCAAAATGCAACAGAACCCCTCTAACGACCCGGCAATGACCTTTGATGATGGGAAGTTGTTTTTTGAACAGAAATGAATGTCTTACGACCTACGACAAAGTGCGCCAACGCCTATCCTATTTTTGGGGGCACTTCAAAATATTCAAAATACGACAGAACCCCTCGAACGACCCGGCAATGACCTTTGATGATGGGAAGTTGTTTTTTGGACACAAATGAATGTCTAACGACCTACGACAAAGTGCGCCAACGCCTATCCTATTTTTGGGGGCACTTAAAAATATTCAAAATGCAACAGAACCCCTCTAACGACCCGGCAATGACCTTTGATGATGGGAAGTTGTTTTTTGAACAGAAATGAATGTCTTACGACCTACGACAAAGTGCGCCAACGCCTATCCTATTTTTGGGGGCACTTAAAAATATTCAAAATGCAACAGAACCCCTCTAACGACCCGGCAATGACCTTTGATGATGGGAAGTTGTTTTTTGAACAGAAATGAATGCCTTACGACCTACGACAAAGTGCGCCAACGCCTATCCTATTTTTGGGGGCACTTCAAAATATTCAAAATACGACAGAACCCCTCGAACGACCCGGCAATGACCTTTGATGATGGGAAGTTGTTTTTTGGACACAAATGAATGTCTTACGACCTACGACAAAGTGCGCCAACTCCTATCCTATTTTTGGGGGCACTTAAAAATATTCAAAATGCAACAGAACCCCTCTAACGACCCGGCAATGACCTTTGATGATGGGAAGTTGTTTTTTGAACAGAAATGAATGTCTTACGACCTACGACAAAGTGCGCCAACGCCTATCCTATTTTTGGGGGCACTTCAAAATATTCAAAATACGACAGAACCCCTCGAACGACCCGGCAATGACCTTTGATGAGGGGAAGTTGTTTTTTGGACAGAAATGAATGTCTTACGACCTACGACAAAGTGCGCCAACGCCTATCCTATTTTTGGGGGCACTTAAAAATATTCAAAATGCGACAGAACCCCTCTAACGACACGGCAATGACCTTTGATGAGGGGAAGTTGTTTTTTGGACAGAAATGAATGTCTTACGACCTACGACAAAGTGCGCCAACGCCTATCCTATTTTTGGGGGCACTTCAAAATATTCAAAATACGACAGAACCCCTCGAACGACCCGGCAATGACCTTTGATGATGGGAAGTTGTTTTTTAAAGAGAAATGAATGTCTTACGACCTACGACAAAGTGCGCCAACGCCTATCCTATTTTTGGGGGCACTTCAAAATATTCAAAATACGACAGAACCCCTCGAACGACCCGGCAATGACCTTTGATGATGGGAAGTTGTTTTTTGGACACAAATGAATGTCTTACGACCTACGACAAAGTGCGCCAACGCCTATCCTATTTTTGGGGGCACTTAAAAATATTCAAAATGCAACAGAACCCCTCTAACGACCCGGCAATGACCTTTGATGATGGGAAGTTGTTTTTTGAACAGAAATAAATGTCTTACGACCTACGACAAAGTGCGCCAACGCCTATCCTATTTTTGGGGGCACTTCAAAATATTCAAAATACGACAGAACCCCTCGAACGACCCGGCAATGACCTTTGATGATGGGAAGTTGTTTTTTGGACACAAATGAATGTCTAACGACCTACGACAAAGTGCGCCAACGCCTATCCTATTTTTGGGGGCACTTAAAAATATTCAAAATGCAACAGAACCCCTCTAACGACCCGGCAATGACCTTTGATGATGGGAAGTTGTTTTTTGAACAGAAATGAATGTCTTACGACCTACGACAAAGTGCGCCAACGCCTATCCTATTTTTGGGGGCACTTCAAAATATTCAAAATACGACAGAACCCCTCGAACGACCCGGTAATGACCTTTGATGAGGGGAAGTTGTTTTTTGGACAGAAATGAATGTCTTACGACCTACGACAAAGTGCGCCAACGCCTATCCTATTTTTGGGGGCACTTAAAAATATTCAAAATGCAACAGAACCCCTCTAACGACACGGCAATGACCTTTGATGAGGGGAAGTTGTTTTTTGGACATAAATGAATGTCTTACGACCTACAACAAAGTGCGCCAACGCCTATCCTATTTTTGGGGGCACTTAAAAATATTCAAAATGCGACAGAACCCCTCTAACGACACGGCAATGACCTTTGATGAGGGGAAGTTGTTTTTTGGACAGAAATGAATGTCTTACGACCTACGACAAATTGCGCCAACGCCTATCCTATTTTTGGGGGCACTTAAAAATATTCAAAATGCGACAGAACCCCTCCAACGACCCGGCAATGACCTTTGATGAGGGGAAGTTGTTTTTTGGACAGAAATGAATGTCTTACGACCTACGACAAAGTGCGCCAACGCCTATCCTATTTTTGGGGGCACTTAAAAATATTCAAAATGCGACAGAACCCCTCTAACGACACGGCAATGACCTTTGATGAAGGGAAGTTGTTTTTTGGACAGAAATGAATGTCTTACGACCTACGACAAAGTGCGCCAACGCCTATCCTATTTTTGGGGGCACTTCAAAATATTCAAAATACGACAGAACCCCTCGAACGACCCGGCAATGACCTTTGATGATGGGAAGTTGTTTTTTGGACACAAATGAATGTCTTACGACCTACGACAAAGTGCGCCAACGCCTATCCTATTTTAGGGGGCACTTAAAAATATTCAAAATGCAACAGAACCCCTCTAACGACCCGGCAATGACCTTTGATGATGGGAAGTTGTTTTTTGAACAGAAATGAATGTCTTACGACCTACGACAAAGTGCGCCAACGCCTATCCTATTTTTGGGGGCACTTCAAAATATTCAAAATACGACAGAACCCCTCGAACGACCCGGCAATGACCTTTGATGATGGGAAGTTGTTTTTTGGACACAAATGAATGTCTTACGACCTACGACAAAGTGCGCCAACGCCTATCCTATTTTTGGGGGCACTTAAAAATATTCAAAATGCAACAGAACCCCTCTAACGACCCGGCAATGACCTTTGATGATGGGAAGTTGTTTTTTGAACAGAAATGAATGTCTTACGACCTACGACAAAGTGCGCCAACGCCTATCCTATTTTTGGGGGCACTTCAAAATATTCAAAATACGACAGAACCCCTCGAACGACCCGGCAATGACCTTTGATGATGGGAAGTTGTTTTTTGGACACAAATGAATGTCTTACGACCTACGACAAAGTGCGCCAACGCCTATCCTATTTTTGGGGGCACTTAAAAATATTCAAAATGCAACAGAACCCCTCTAACGACCCGGCAATGACCTTTGATGATGGGAAGTTGTTTTTTGAACAGAAATGAATGTCTTACGACCTACGACAAAGTGCGCCAACGCCTATCCTATTTTTGGGGGCACTTCAAAATATTCAAAATACGACAGAACCCCTCGAACGACCCGGCAATGACCTTTGATGAGGGGAAGTTGTTTTTTGGACACAAATGAATGTCTTACGACCTACGACAAAGTGCGCCAACGCCTATCCTATTTTTGGGGGCACTTAAAAATATTCAAAATGCGACAGAACCCCTCTAACGACCCGGCAATGACCTTTGATGATGGGAAGTTGTTTTTTGGTCCCAAATGAATGTCTTACTACCTACGACAAAGTGCGCCAACGCCTATCCTATTTTTGGGGGCACTTAAAAATATTCAAAATGCAACAGAACCCCTCTAACGACCCGGCAATGACCTTTGATGATGGGAAGTTGTTTTTTGGACACAAATGAATGTCTTACGACCTACGACAAAGTGCGCCAACGCCTATCCTATTTTTGGGGGCACTTAAAAATATTCAAAATGCAACAGAACCCCTCGAACGACCCGGCAATGACCTTTGATGATGGGAAGTTGTTTTTTGGACACAAATGAATGTCTTACGACCTACGACAAAGTGCGCCAACGCCTATCCTATTTTTGGGGGCACTTAAAAATATTCAAAATGCAACAGAACCCCTCTAACGACCCGGCAATGACCTTTGATGATGGGAAGTTGTTTTTTGAACAGAAATGAATGTCTTACGACCTACGACAAAGTGCGCCAACGCCTATCCTATTTTTGGGGGCACTTCAAAATATTCAAAATACGACAGAACCCCTCTAACGACCCGGCAATGACCTTTGATGATGGGAAGTTGTTTTTTGAACAGAAATGAATGTCTAACGACCTACGACAAAGTGCGCCAACGCCTATCCTATTTTTGGGGGCACTTCAAAATATTCAAAATACGACAGAACCCCTCGAACGACCCGGCAATGACCTTTGATGATGGGAAGTTGTTTTTTGAACAGAAATGAATGTCTCACGACCTACGACAAAGTGCGCCAACGCCTATCCTATTTTTGGGGGCACTTAAAAATATTCAAAATGCAACAGAACCCCTCTAACGACCCGGCAATGACCTTTGATGATGGGAAGTTGTTTTTTGAACAGAAATGAATGTCTTACGACCTACGACAAAGTGCGCCAACGCCTATCCTATTTTTGGGGGAACTTCAAAATATTCAAAATACGACAGAACCCCTCGAACGACCCGGCAATGACCTTTGATGATGGGAAGTTGTTTTTTGGACACAAATGAATGTCTTACGACCTACGACAAAGTGCGCCAACGCCTATCCTATTTTTGGGGGCACTTCAAAATATTCAAAATACGACAGAACCCCTCTAACGACCCGGCAATGACCTTTGATGATGGGAAGTTGTTTTTTGAACAGAAATGTATGTCTCACGACCTACGACAAAGTGCGCCAACGCCTATCCTATTTTTGGGGGCACTTAAAAATATTCAAAATGCAACAGAACCCCTCTAACGACCCGGCAATGACCTTTGATGATGGGAAGTTGTTTTTTGAACAGAAATGAATGTCTTACGACCTACGACAAAGTGCGCCAACGCCTATCCTATTTTTGGGGGCACTTCAAAATATTCAAAATACGACAGAACCCCTCGAACGACCCGGCAATGACCTTTGATGATGGGAAGTTGTTTTTTGGACACAAATGAATGTCTTACGACCTACGACAAAGTGCGCCAACGCCTATCCTATTTTTGGGGGCACTTAAAAATATTCAAAATGCAACAGAACCCCTCTAACGACCCGGCAATGACCTTTGATGATGGGAAGTTGTTTTTTGAACAGAAATGAATGCCTTACGACCTACGACAAAGTGCGCCAACGCCTATCCTATTTTTGGGGGCACTTCAAAATATTCAAAATACGACAGAACCCCTCGAACGACCCGGCAATGACCTTTGATGATGGGAAGTTGTATTTTGAACAGAAATGAATGCCTTACGACCTACGACAAAGTGCGCCAACGCCTATCCTATTTTTGGGGGCACTTCAAAATATTCAAAATACGACAGAACCCCTCGAACGACCCGGCAATGACCTTTGATGATGGGAAGTTGTTTTTTGGACACAAATGAATGACTTACGACCTACGACAAAGTGCGCCAACGCCTATCCTATTTTTGGGGGCACTTAAAAATATTCAAAATGCAACAGAACCCCTCTAACGACCCGGCAATGACCTTTGATGATGGGAAGTTGTTTTTTGAACAGAAATGAATGTCTTACGACCTACGACAAAGTGCGCCAACGCCTATCCTATTTTTGGGGGCACTTAAAAATATTCAAAATGCAACAGAACCCCTCTAACGACCCGGCAATGACCTTTGATGATGGGAAGTTGTTTTTTGAACAGAAATGAATGCCTTACGACCTACGACAAAGTGCGCCAACGCCTATCCTATTTTTGGGGGCACTTCAAAATATTCAAAATACGACAGAACCCCTCGAACGACCCGGCAATGACCTTTGATGATGGGAAGTTGTTTTTTGGACACAAATGAATGACTTACGACCTACGACAAAGTGCGCCAACGCCTATCCTATTTTTGGGGGCACTTAAAAATATTCAAAATGCAACAGAACCCCTCTAACGACCCGGCAATGACCTTTGATGATGGGAAGTTGTTTTTTGAACAGAAATGAATGTCTTACGACCTACGACAAAGTGCGCCAACGCCTATCCTATTTTTGGGG
Organism: Chrysolina americana; assembly: GCA_958502065.1. Lineage (NCBI taxonomy): Eukaryota > Metazoa > Arthropoda > Insecta > Coleoptera > Chrysomelidae > Chrysolina > Chrysolina americana. Next base: position 89,167,998 of record OY293414.1, read on the forward strand.
GCACTTCAAAATATTCAAAATACGACAGAACCCCTCGAACGACCCGGCAATGACCTTTGATGAGGGGAAGTTGTTTTTTGGACAGAAATGAATGTCTTACGACCTACGACAAAGTGCGCCAACGCCTATCCTATTTTTGGGGGCACTTAAAAATATTCAAAATGCGACAGAACCCCTCTAACGACACGGCAATGACCTTTGATGAGGGGAAGTTGTTTTTTGGACAGAAATGAATGTCTTACGACCTACGACAAAGTGCGCCAACGCCTATCCTATTTTTGGGGGCACTTCAAAATATTCAAAATACGACAGAACCCCTCGAACGACCCGGCAATGACCTTTGATGATGGGAAGTTGTTTTTTGAACAGAAATGAATGTCTTACGACCTACGACAAAGTGCGCCAACGCCTATCCTATTTTTGGGGGCACTTCAAAATATTCAAAATACGACAGAACCCCTCGAACGACCCGGCAATGACCTTTGATGAGGGGAAGTTGTTTTTTGGACAGAAATGAATGTCTTACGACCTACGACAAAGTGCGCCAACGCCTATCCTATTTTTGGGGGCACTTAAAAATATTCAAAATGCAACAGAACCCCTCTAACGACCCGGCAATGACCTTTGATGATGGGAAGTTGTTTTTTGAACAGAAATGAATGCCTTACGACCTACGACAAAGTGCGCCAACGCCTATCCTATTTTTGGGGGCACTTCAAAATATTCAAAATACGACAGAACCCCTCGAACGACCCGGCAATGACCTTTGATGATGGGAAGTTGTTTTTTGGACACAAATGAATGTCTTACGACCTACGACAAAGTGCGCCAACGCCTATCCTATTTTTGGGGGCACTTAAAAATATTCAAAATGCAACAGAACCCCTCTAACGACCCGGCAATGACCTTTGATGATGGGAAGTTGTTTTTTGAACAGAAATGAATGCCTTACGACCTACGACAAAGTGCGCCAACGCCTATCCTATTTTTGGGGGCACTTCAAAATATTCAAAATACGACAGAACCCCTCGAACGACCCGGCAATGACCTTTGATGATGGGAAGTTGTTTTTTGGACACAAATGAATGACTTACGACCTACGACAAAGTGCGCCAACGCCTATCCTATTTTTGGGGGCACTTAAAAATATTCAAAATGCAACAGAACCCCTCTAACGACCCGGCAATGACCTTTGATGATGGGAAGTTGTTTTTTGAACAGAAATGAATGTCTTACGACCTACGACAAAGTGCGCCAACGCCTATCCTATTTTTGGGGGCACTTCAAAATATTCAAAATACGACAGAACCCCTCGAACGACCCGGCAATGACCTTTGATGAGGGGAAGTTGTTTTTTGGACAGAAATGAATGTCTTACGACCTACGACAAAGTGCGCCAACGCCTATCCTATTTTTGGGGGCACTTAAAAATATTCAAAATGCGACAGAACCCCTCTAACGACACGGCAATGACCTTTGATGAGGGGAAGTTGTTTTTTGGACAGAAATGAATGTCTTACGACCTACGACAAAGTGCGCCAACGCCTATCCTATTTTTGGGGGCACTTCAAAATATTCAAAATACGACAGAACCCCTCGAACGACCCGGCAATGACCTTTGATGATGGGAAGTTGTTTTTTGGACACAAATGAATGTCTTACGACCTACGACAAAGTGCGCCAACGCCTATCCTATTTTTGGGGGCACTTAAAAATATTCAAAATGCAACAGAACCCCTCTAACGACCCGGCAATGACCTTTGATGATGGGAAGTTGTTTTTTGAACAGAAATGAATGTCTTACGACCTACGACAAAGTGCGCCAACGCCTATCCTATTTTTGGGGGCACTTCAAAATATTCAAAATACGACAGAACCCCTCGAACGACCCGGCAATGACCTTTGATGATGGGAAGTTGTTTTTTGGACACAAATGAATGTCTAACGACCTACGACAAAGTGCGCCAATGCCTATCCTATTTTTGGGGGCACTTAAAAATATTCAAAATGCAACAGAACCCCTCTAACGACCCGGCAATGACCTTTGATGATGGGAAGTTGTTTTTTGAACAGAAATGAATGTCTTACGACCTACGACAAAGTGCGCCAACGCCTATCCTATTTTTGGGGGCACTTCAAAATATTCAAAATACGACAGAACCCCTCGAACGACCCGGCAATGACCTTTGATGAGGGGAAGTTGTTTTTTGGACAAAAATGAATGTCTTACGACCTACGACAAAGTGCGCCAACGCCTATCCTATTTTTGGGGGCACTTAAAAATATTCAAAATGCAACAGAACCCCTCTAACGACACGGCAATGACCTTTGATGAGGGGAAGTTGTTTTTTGGACATAAATGAATGTCTTACGACCTACAACAAAGTGCGCCAACGCCTATCCTATTTTTGGGGGCACTTAAAAATATTCAAAATGCGACAGAACCCCTCTAACGACACGGCAATGACCTTTGATGAGGGGAAGTTGTTTTTTGGACAGAAATGAATGTCTTACGACCTACGACAAATTGCGCCAACGCCTATCCTATTTTTGGGGGCACTTAAAAATATTCAAAATGCGACAGAACCCCTCCAACGACCCGGCAATGACCTTTGATGAGGGGAAGTTGTTTTTTGGACAGAAATGAATGTCTTACGACCTACGACAAAGTGCGCCAACGCCTATCCTATTTTTGGGGGCACTTAAAAATATTCAAAATGCGACAGAACCCCTCTAACGACACGGCAATGACCTTTGATGAGGGGAAGTTGTTTTTTGGACAGAAATGAATGTCTTACGACCTACGACAAAGTGCGCCAACGCCTATCCTATTTTTGGGGGCACTTCAAAATATTCAAAATACGACAGAACCCCTCGAACGACCCGGCAATGACCTTTGATGATGGGAAGTTGTTTTTTGGACACAAATGAATGTCTTACGACCTACGACATAGTGCGCCAACGCCTATCCTATTTTTGGGGGCACTTAAAAATATTCAAAATGCAACAGAACCCCTCTAACGACCCGGCAATGACCTTTGATGATGGGAAGTTGTTTTTTGAACAGAAATGAATGTCTTACGACCTACGACAAAGTGCGCCAACGCCTATCCTATTTTTGGGGGCACTTCAAAATATTCAAAATACGACAGAACCCCTCGAACGACCCGGCAATGACCTTTGATGATGGGAAGTTGTTTTTTGGACACAAATGAATGTCTTACGACCTACGACAAAGTGCGCCAACGCCTATCCTATTTTTGGGGGCACTTAAAAATATTCAAAATGCAACAGAACCCCTCTAACGACCCGGCAATGACCTTTGATGATGGGAAGTTGTTTTTTGAACAGAAATGAATGTCTTACGACCTACGACAAAGTGCGCCAACGCCTATCCTATTTTTGGGGGCACTTCAAAATATTCAAAATACGACAGAACCCCTCGAACGACCCGGCAATGACCTTTGATGAGGGGAAGTTGTTTTTTGGACACAAATGAATGTCTTACGACCTACGACAAAGTGCGCCAACGCCTATCCTATTTTTGGGGGCACTTAAAAATATTCAAAATGCGACAGAACCCCTCTAACGACCCGGCAATGACCTTTGATGATGGGAAGTTGTTTTTTGGTCCCAAATGAATGTCTTACTACCTACGACAAAGTGCGCCAACGCCTATCCTATTTTTGGGGGCACTTAAAAATATTCAAAATGCAACAGAACCCCTCTAACGACCCGGCAATGACCTTTGATGATGGGAAGTTGTTTTTTGGACACAAATGAATGTCTTACGACCTACGACAAAGTGCGTCAACGCCTATCCTATTTTTGGGGGCACTTAAAAATATTCAAAATGCAACAGAACCCCTCGAACGACCCGGCAATGACCTTTGATGATGGGAAGTTGTTTTTTGGACACAAATGAATGTCTTACGACCTACGACAAAGTGCGCCAACGCCTATCCTATTTTTGGGGGCACTTAAAAATATTCAAAATGCAACAGAACCCCTCTAACGACCCGGCAATGACCTTTGATGATGGGAAGTTGTTTTTTGAACAGAAATGAATGTCTTACGACCTACGACAAAGTGCGCCAACGCCTATCCTATTTTTGGGGGCACTTCAAAATATTCAAAATACGACAGAACCCCTCTAACGACCCGGCAATGACCTTTGATGATGGGAAGTTGTTTTTTGAACAGAAATGAATGTCTAACGACCTACGACAAAGTGCGCCAACGCCTATCCTATTTTTGGGGGCACTTCAAAATATTCAAAATACGACAGAACCCCTCGAACGACCCGGCAATGACCTTTGATGATGGGAAGTTGTTTTTTGAACAGAAATGAATGTCTCACGATCTACGACAAAGTGCGCCAACGCCTATCCTATTTTTGGGGGCACTTAAAAATATTCAAAATGCAACAGAACCCCTCTAACGACCCGGCAATGACCTTTGATGATGGGAAGTTGTTTTTTGAACAGAAATGAATGTCTTACGACCTACGACAAAGTGCGCCAACGCCTATCCTATTTTTGGGGGAACTTCAAAATATTCAAAATACGACAGAACCCCTCGAACGACCCGGCAATGACCTTTGATGATGGGAAGTTGTTTTTTGGACACAAATGAATGTCTTACGACCTACGACAAAGTGCGCCAACGCCTATCCTATTTTTGGGGGCACTTCAAAATATTCAAAATACGACAGAACCCCTCTAACGACCCGGCAATGACCTTTGATGATGGGAAGTTGTTTTTTGAACAGAAATGTATGTCTCACGACCTACGACAAAGTGCGCCAACGCCTATCCTATTTTTGGGGGCACTTAAAAATATTCAAAATGCAACAGAACCCCTCTAACGACCCGGCAATGACCTTTGATGATGGGAAGTTGTTTTTTGAGCAGAAATGAATGTCTTACGACCTACGACAAAGTGCGCCAACGCCTATCCTATTTTTGGGGGCACTTCAAAATATTCAAAATACGACAGAACCCCTCGAACGACCCGGCAATGACCTTTGATGATGGGAAGTTGTTTTTTGGACACAAATGAATGTCTTACGACCTACGACAAAGTGCGCCAACGCCTATCCTATTTTTGGGGGCACTTCAAAATATTCAAAATGCGACAGAACCCCTCTAACGACACGGCAATGACCTTTGATGAGGGGAAGTTGTTTTTTGGACAGAAATGAATGTCTTACGACCTACGACAAAGTGCGCCAACGCCTATCCTATTTTTGGGGGCACTTCAAAATATTCAAAATGCAACAGAACCCCTCTAACGACCCGGCAATGACCTTTGATGATGGGAAGTTGTTTTTTGAACAGAAATGAATGCCTTACGACCTACGACAAAGTGCGCCAACGCCTATCCTATTTTTGGGGGCACTTCAAAATATTCAAAATACGACAGAACCCCTCGAACGACCCGGCAATGACCTTTGATGATGGGAAGTTGTTTTTTGGACACAAATGAATGTCTTACGACCTACGACAAAGTGCGCCAACGCCTATCCTATTTTTGGGGGCACTTAAAAATATTCAAAATGCAACAGAACCCCTCTAACGACCCGGCAATGACCTTTGATGATGGGAAGTTGTTTTTTGAACAGAAATGAATGTCTTACGACCTACGACAAAGTGCGCCAACGCCTATCCTATTTTTGGGGGCACTTCAAAATATTCAAAATACGACAGAACCCCTCGAACGACCCGGCAATGACCTTTGATGAGGGGAAGTTGTTTTTTGGACAGAAATGAATGTCTCACGACCTACGACAAAGTGCGCCAACGCCTATCCTATTTTTGGGGGCACTTAAAAATATTCAAAATGCGACAGAACCCCTCTAACGACACGGCAATGACCTTTGATGAGGGGAAGTTGTTTTTTGGACAGAAATGAATGTCTTACGACCTACGACAAAGTGCGCCAACGCCTATCCTATTTTTGGGGGCACTTCAAAATATTCAAAATACGACAGAACCCCTCGAACGACCCGGCAATGACCTTTGATGATGGGAAGTTGTTTTTTAAAGAGAAATGAATGTCTTACGACCTACGACAAAGTGCGCCAACGCCTATCCTATTTTTGGGGGCACTTCAAAATATTCAAAATACGACAGAACCCCTCGAACGACCCGGCAATGACCTTTGATGATGGGAAGTTGTTTTTTGGACACAAATGAATGTCTTACGACCTACGACAAAGTGCGCCAACGCCTATCCTATTTTTGGGGGCACTTAAAAATATTCAAAATGCAACAGAACCCCTCTAACGACCCGGCAATGACCTTTGATGATGGGAAGTTGTTTTTTGAACAGAAATGAATGTCTTACGACCTACGACAAAGTGCGCCAACGCCTATCCTATTTTTGGGGGCACTTCAAAATATTCAAAATACGACAGAACCCCTCGAACGACCCGGCAATGACCTTTGATGATGGGAAGTTGTTTTTTGGACACAAATGAATGTCTTACGACCTACGACAAAGTGCGCCAACGCCTATCCTATTTTTGGGGGCACTTAAAAATATTCAAAATGCAACTGAACCCCTCTAACGACCCGGCAATGACCTTTGATGATGGGAAGTTGTTTTTTGAACAGAAATGAATGCCTTACGACCTACGACAAAGTGCGCCAACGCCTATCCTATTTTTGGGGGCACTTCAAAATATTCAAAATACGACAGAACCCCTCGAACGACCCGGCAATGACCTTTGATGATGGGAAGTTGTTTTTTGGACACAAATGAATGTCTTACGACCTACGACAAAGTGCGCCAACGCCTATCCTATTTTTGGGGGCACTTAAAAATATTCAAAATGCAACAGAACCCCTCTAACGACCCGGCAATGACCTTTGATGATGGGAAGTTGTTTTTTGAACAGAAATGAATGTCTTACGACCTACGACAAAGTGCGCCAACGCCTATCCTATTTTTGGGGGCACTTCAAAATATTCAAAATACGACAGAACCCCTCGAACGACCCGGCAATGACCTTTGATGAGGGGAAGTTGTCTTTGGACAGAAATGAATGTCTTACGACCTACGACAAAGTGCGCCAACGCCTATCCTATTTTTGGGGGCACTTAAAAATATTCAAAATGCGACAGAACCCCTCTAACGACACGGCAATGACCTTTGATGAGGGGAAGTTGTTTTTTGGACAGAAATTAATGTCTTACGACCTACGACAAAGTGCGCCAACGCCTATCCTATTTTTGGGGGCACTTAAAAATATTCAAAATGCGACAGAACCCCTCTAACGACACGGCAATGACCTTTGATGAGGGGAAGTTGTTTTTTGGACAGAAATGAATGTCTTACGACCTACGAAAAAGTGCGCCAACGCCTATCCTATTTTTGGGGGCACTTCAAAATATTCAAAATACGACAGAACCCCTCGAACGACCCGGCAATGACCTTTGATGATGGGAAGTTGTTTTTTAAAGAGAAATGAATGTCTTACGACCTACGACAAAGTGCGCCAACGCCTATCCTATTTTTGGGGGCACTTCAAAATATTCAAAATACGACAGAACCCCTCGAACGACCCGGCAATGACCTTTGATGATGGGAAGTTGTTTTTTGGACACAAATGAATGTCTTACGACCTACGACAAAGTGCGCCAACGCCTATCCTATTTTTGGGGGCACTTAAAAATATTCAAAATGCAACAGAACCCCTCTAACGACCCGGCAATGACCTTTGATGATGGGAAGTTGTTTTTTGAACAGAAATGAATGTCTTACGACCTACGACAAAGTGCGCCAACGCCTATCCTATTTTTGGGGGCACTTCAAAATATTCAAAATACGACAGAACCCCTCGAACGACCCGGCAATGACCTTTGATGATGAGAAGTTGTTTTTTGGACACAAATGAATGTCTTACGACCTACGACAAAGTGCGCCAACGCCTATCCTATTTTTGGGGGCACTTAAAAATATTCAAAATGCAACAGAACCCCTCTAACGACCCGGCAATGACCTTTGATGATGGGAAGTTGTTTTTTGAACAGAAATGAATGCCTTACGACCTACGACAAAGTGCGCCAACGCCTATCCTATTTTTGGGGGCACTTCAAAATATTCAAAATACGACAGAACCCCTCGAACGACCCGGCAATGACCTTTGATGATGGGAAGTTGTTTTTTGGACACAAATGAATGTCTTACGACCTACGACAAAGTGCGCCAACGCCTATCCTATTTTTGGGGGCACTTAAAAATATTCAAAATGCAACAGAACCCCTCTAACGACCCGGCAATGACCTTTGATGATGGGAAGTTGTTTTTTGAACAGAAATGAATGTCTTACGACCTACGACAAAGTGCGCCAACGCCTATCCTATTTTTGGGGGCACTTCAAAATATTCAAAATACGACAGAACCCCTCGAACGACCCGGCAATGACCTTTGATGAGGGGAAGTTGTTTTTTGGACAGAAATGAATGTCTTACGACCTACGACAAAGTGCGCCAACGCCTATCCTATTTTTGGGGGCACTTAAAAATATTCAAAATGCGACAGAACCCCTCTAACGACACGGCAATGACCTTTGATGAGGGGAAGTTGTTTTTTGGACAGAAATGAATGTCTTACGACCTACGACAAAGTGCGCCAACGCCTATCCTATTTTTGGGGGCACTTCAAAATATTCAAAATACGACAGAACCCCTCGAACGACCCGGCAATGACCTTTGATGATGGGAAGTTGTTTTTTAAAGAGAAATGAATGTCTTACGACCTACGACAAAGTGCGCCAACGCCTATCCTATTTTTGGGGGCACTTCAAAATATTCAAAATACGACAGAACCCCTCGAACGACCCGGCAATGACCTTTGATGATGGGAAGTTGTTTTTTGGACACAAATGAATGTCTTACGACCTACGACAAAGTGCGCCAACGCCTATCCTATTTTTGGGGGCACTTAAAAATATTCAAAATGCAACAGAACCCCTCTAACGACCCGGCAATGACCTTTGATGATGGGAAGTTGTTTTTTGAACAGAAATAAATGTCTTACGACCTACGACAAAGTGCGCCAACGCCTATCCTATTTTTGGGGGCACTTCAAAATATTCAAAATACGACAGAACCCCTCGAACGACCCGGCAATGACCTTTGATGATGGGAAGTTGTTTTTTGGACACAAATGAATGTCTAACGACCTACGACAAAGTGCGCCAACGCCTATCCTATTTTTGGGGGCACTTAAAAATATTCAAAATGCAACAGAACCCCTCTAACGACCCGGCAATGACCTTTGATGATGGGAAGTTGTTTTTTGAACAGAAATGAATGTCTTACGACCTACGACAAAGTGCGCCAACGCCTATCCTATTTTTGGGGGCACTTCAAAATATTCAAAATACGACAGAACCCCTCGAACGACCCGGTAATGACCTTTGATGAGGGGAAGTTGTTTTTTGGACAGAAATGAATGTCTTACGACCTACGACAAAGTGCGCCAACGCCTATCCTATTTTTGGGGGCACTTAAAAATATTCAAAATGCAACAGAACCCCTCTAACGACACGGCAATGACCTTTGATGAGGGGAAGTTGTTTTTTGGACATAAATGAATGTCTTACGACCTACAACAAAGTGCGCCAACGCCTATCCTATTTTTGGGGGCACTTAAAAATATTCAAAATGCGACAGAACCCCTCTAACGACACGGCAATGACCTTTGATGAGGGGAAGTTGTTTTTTGGACAGAAATGAATGTCTTACGACCTACGACAAATTGCGCCAACGCCTATCCTATTTTTGGGGGCACTTAAAAATATTCAAAATGCGACAGAACCCCTCCAACGACCCGGCAATGACCTTTGATGAGGGGAAGTTGTTTTTTGGACAGAAATGAATGTCTTACGACCTACGACAAAGTGCGCCAACGCCTATCCTATTTTTGGGGGCACTTAAAAATATTCAAAATGCGACAGAACCCCTCTAACGACACGGCAATGACCTTTGATGAAGGGAAGTTGTTTTTTGGACAGAAATGAATGTCTTACGACCTACGACAAAGTGCGCCAACGCCTATCCTATTTTTGGGGGCACTTCAAAATATTCAAAATACGACAGAACCCCTCGAACGACCCGGCAATGACCTTTGATGATGGGAAGTTGTTTTTTGGACACAAATGAATGTCTTACGACCTACGACAAAGTGCGCCAACGCCTATCCTATTTTAGGGGGCACTTAAAAATATTCAAAATGCAACAGAACCCCTCTAACGACCCGGCAATGACCTTTGATGATGGGAAGTTGTTTTTTGAACAGAAATGAATGTCTTACGACCTACGACAAAGTGCGCCAACGCCTATCCTATTTTTGGGGGCACTTCAAAATATTCAAAATACGACAGAACCCCTCGAACGACCCGGCAATGACCTTTGATGATGGGAAGTTGTTTTTTGGACACAAATGAATGTCTTACGACCTACGACAAAGTGCGCCAACGCCTATCCTATTTTTGGGGGCACTTAAAAATATTCAAAATGCAACAGAACCCCTCTAACGACCCGGCAATGACCTTTGATGATGGGAAGTTGTTTTTTGAACAGAAATGAATGTCTTACGACCTACGACAAAGTGCGCCAACGCCTATCCTATTTTTGGGGGCACTTCAAAATATTCAAAATACGACAGAACCCCTCGAACGACCCGGCAATGACCTTTGATGAGGGGAAGTTGTTTTTTGGACACAAATGAATGTCTTACGACCTACGACAAAGTGCGCCAACGCCTATCCTATTTTTGGGGGCACTTAAAAATATTCAGAATGCGACAGAACCCCTCTAACGACACGGCAATGACCTTTGATGAGGGGAAGTTGTTTTTTGGACAGAAATGAATGCCTTACGACCTACGACAAAGTGCGCCAACGCCTATCCTATTTTTGGGGGCACTTAAAAATATTCAAAATACGACAGAACCCCTCGAACGACCCGGCAATGACCTTTGATGATGGGAAGTTGTTTTTTGAACAGAAATGAATGTCTCACGACCTACGACAAAGTGCGCCAACGCCTATCCTATTTTTGGGGGCACTTAAAAATATTCAAAATGCAACAGAACCCCTCTAACGACCCGGCAATGACCTTTGATGATGGGAAGTTGTTTTTTGAACAGAAATGAATGTCTCACGACCTACGACAAAGTGCGCCAACGCCTATCCTATTTTTGGGGGCACTTAAAAATATTCAAAATGCAACAGAACCCCTCTAACGACCCGGCAATGACCTTTGATGATGGGAAGTTGTTTTTTGAACAGAAATGAATGTCTTACGACCTACGACAAAGTGCGCCAACGCCTATCCTATTTTTGGGGGCACTTCAAAATATTCAAAATACGACAGAACCCCTCGAACGACCCGGCAATGACCTTTGATGATGGGAAGTTGTTTTTTGGACACAAATGAATGTCTTACGACCTACGACAAAGTGCGCCAACGCCTATCCTATTTTTGGAGGCACTTCAAAATATTCAAAATACGACAGAACCCCTCTAACGACCCGGCAATGACCTTTGATGATGGAAAGTTGTTTTTTGAACAGAAATGAATGTCTCACGACCTACGACAAAGTGCGCCAACGCCTATCCTATTTTTGGGGGCACTTAAAAATATTCAAAATGCAACAGAACCCCTCTAACGACCCGGCAATGACCTTTGATGATGGGAAGTTGTTTTTTGAACAGAAATGAATGTCTTACGACCTACGACAAAGTGCGCCAACGCCTATCCTATTTTTGGGGGCACTTAAAAATATTCAAAATGCAACAGAACCCCTCTAACGACCCGGCAATGACCTTTGATGATGGGAAGTTGTTTTTTGAACAGAAATGAATGTCTTACGACCTACGACAAAGTGCGCCAACGCCTATCCTATTTTTGGGGGCACTTCAAAATATTCAAAATACGACAGAACCCCTCGAACGACCCGGCAATGACCTTTGATGATGGGAAGTTGTTTTTTGGACACAAATGAATGTCTTACGACCTACGACAAAGTGCGCCAACGCCTATCCTATTTTTGGGGGCACTTCAAAATATTCAAAATACGACAGAACCCCTCTAACGACCCGGCAATGACCTTTGATGATGGGAAGTTGTTTTTTGAACAGAAATGAATGTCTCACGACCTACGACAAAGTGCGCCAACGCCTATCCTATTTTTGGGGGCACTTAAAAATATTCAAAATGCAACAGAACCCCTCTAACGACCCGGCAATGACCTTTGATGATGGGAAGTTGTTTTTTGAACAGAAATGAATGTCTTACGACCTACGACAAAGTGCGCCAACGCCTATCCTATTTTTGGGGGCACTTAAAAATATTCAAAATGCAACAGAACCCCTCTAACGACCCGGCAATGACCTTTGATGATGGGAAGTTGTTTTTTGAACAGAAATGAATGTCAAACGACCTACGACAAAGTGCGCCAACGCCTATCCTATTTTTGGGGGCACTTCAAAATATTCAAAATACGACAGAACCCCTCGAACGACCCGGCAATGACCTTTGATGATGGGAAGTTGTTTTTTGGACACAAATGAATGTCTTACGACCTACGACAAAGTGCGCCAACGCCTATCCTATTTTTGGGGGCACTTAATAATATTCAAAATGCAACAGAACCCCTCTAACGACCCGGCAATGACCTTTGATGATGGGAAGTTGTTTTTTGAACAGAAATGAATGTCTTACGACCTACGACAAAGTGCGCCAACGCCTATCCTATTTTTGGGGGCACTTCAAAATATTCAAAATACGACAGAACCCCTCGAACGACCCGGCAATGACCTTTGATGAGGGGAAGTTGTTTTTTGGACAGAAATGAATGTCTTACGACCTACGACAAAGTGCGCCAACGCCTATCCTATTTTTGGGGGCACTTAAAAATATTCAAAATGCGACAGAACCCCTCTAACGACACGGCAATGACCTTTGATGAGGGGAAGTTGTTTTTTGGACAGAAATGAATGTCTTACGACCTACGACAAAGTGCGCCAACGCCTATCCTATTTTTGGGGGCACTTCAAAATATTCAAAATACGACAGAACCCTTCGAACGACCCGGCAATGACCTTTGATGATGGGAAGTTGTTTTTTAGACACAAATGAATGTCTTACGACCTACGACAAAGTGCGCCAACGCCTATCCTATTTTTGGGGGCACTTAAAAATATTCAAAATGCAACAGAACCCCTCTAACGACCCGGCAATGACCTTTGATGATGGGAAGTTGTTTTTTGAACAGAAATGAATGTCTTACGACCTACGACAAAGTGCGCCAACGCCTATCCTACTTTTGGGGGCACTTCAAAATATTCAAAATGCGACAGAACCCCTCTAACGACACGGCAATGACCTTTGATGAGGGGAAGTTGTTTTTTGGACAGAAATGAATGTCTTACGACCTACGACAAAGTGCGCCAACGCCTATCCTATTTTTGGGGGCACTTCAAAATATTTAAAATGCAACAGAACCCCTCTAACGACCCGGCAATGACCTTTGATGATGGGAAGTTGTTTTTTGAACAGAAATGAATGTCTTACGACCTACGACAAAGTGCGCCAACGCCTATCCTATTTTTGGGGGCACTTCAAAATATTCAAAATACGACAGAACCCCTCGAACGACCCGGCAATGACCTTTGATGATGGGAAGTTGTTTTTTGGACACAAATGAATGTCTTACGACCTACGACAAAGTGCGCCAACGCCTATCCTATTTTTGGGGGCACTTAAAAATATTCAAAATGCAACAGAACCCCTCTAACGACCCGGCAATGACCTTTGATGATGGGAAGTTGTTTTTTGAACAGAAATGAATGTCTAACGACCTACGACAAAGTGCGCCAACGCCTATCCTATTTTTGGGGGCACTTAAAAATATTCAAAATGCGACAGAACCCCTCTAACGACACGGCAATGACCTTTGATGAGGGGAAGTTGTTTTTTGGACAGAAATGAATGTCTTACGACCTACGACAAAGTGCGCCAACGCCTATCCTATTTTTGGGGGCACTTCAAAATATTCAAAATACGACAGAACCCCTCGAACGACCCGGCAATGACCTTTGATGATGGGAAGTTGTTTTTTAGACACAAATGAATGTCTTACGACCTACGACAAAGTGCGCCAACGCCTATCCTATTTTTGGGGGCACTTAGAAATATTCAAAATGCAACAGAACCCCTCTAACGACCCGGCAATGACCTTTGATGATGGGAAGTTGATTTTTGGACACAAATGAATGTCTTACGACCTACGACAAAGTGCGCCAACGCCTATCCTACTTTTGGGGGCACTTCAAAATATTCAAAATGCGACAGAACCCCTCTAACGACACGGCAATGACCTTTGATGAGGGGAAGTTGTTTTTTGGACAGAAATGAATGTCTTACGACCTACGACAAAGTGCGCCAACGCCTATCCTATTTTTGGGGGCACTTCAAAATATTTAAAATGCAACAGAACCCCTCTAACGACCCGGCAATGACCTTTGATGATGGGAAGTTGTTTTTTGAACAGAAATGAATGTCTTACGACCTACGACAAAGTGCGCCAACGCCTATCCTATTTTTGGGGGCACTTCAAAATATTTAAAATGCAACAGAACCCCTCTAACGACCCGGCAATGACCTTTGATGATGGGAAGTTGTTTTTTGAACAGAAATGAATGTCTTACGACCTACGACAAAGTGCGCCAACGCCTATCCTATATTTGGGGGCACTTCAAAATATTCAAAATACGACAGAACCCCTCGAACGACCCGGCAATGACCTTTGATGATGGGAAGTTGTTTTTTGGACACAAATGAATGTCTTACGACCTACGACAAAGTGCGCCAACGCCTATCCTATTTTTGGGGGCACTTAAAAATATTCAAAATGCAACAGAACCCCTCTAACGACCCGGCAATGACCTTTGATGATGGGAAGTTGTTTTTTGAACAGAAATGAATGTCTAACGACCTACGACAAAGTGCGCCAACGCCTATCCTATTTTTGGGGGCACTTCAAAATATTCAAAATACGACAGAACCCCTCGAACGACCCGGCAATGACCTTTGATGATGAGAAGTTGTTTTTTGGACACAAATGAATGTCTTACGACCTACGACAAAGTGCGCCAACGCCTATCCTATTTTTGGGGGCACTTCAAAATATTTAAAATGCAACAGAACCCCTCTAACGACCCGGCAATGACCTTTCATGATGGGAAGTTGTTTTTTGAACAGAAATGAATGTCTTACGACCTACGACAAAGTGCGCCAACGCCTATCCTATTTTTGGGGGCACTTAAAAATATTTAAAATGCAACAGAACCCCTCTAACGACCCGGCAATGACCTATGATGATGGGAAGTTGTTTTTTGAACAGAAATGAATGTCTTACGACCTACGACAAAGTGCGCCAACGCCTATCCTATTTTTGGGGGCACTTCAAAATATTCAAAATACGACAGAACCCCTCTAACGACCCGGCAATGACCTTTGATGATGGGAAGTTGTTTTTTGAACAGAAATGAATGTCTAACGACCTACGACAAAGTGCGCCAACGCCTATCCTATTTTTGGGGGCACTTCAAAATATTCAAAATACGACAGAACCCCTCGAACGACCCGGCAATGACCTTTGATGATGGGAAGTTGTTTTTTGAACAGAAATGAATGTCTCACGACCTACGACAAAGTGCGCCAACGCCTATCCTATTTTTGGGGGCACTTAAAAATATTCAAAATGCAACAGAACCCCTCTAACGACCCGGCAATGACCTTTGATGATGGGAAGTTATTTTTTGAACAGAAATGAATGTCTTACGACCTACGACAAAGTGCGCCAACGCCTATCCTATTTTTGGGGGCACTTCAAAATATTCAAAATACGACAGAACCCCTCGAACGACCCGGCAATGACCTTTGATGATGGGAAGTTGTTTTTTGGACACAAATGAATGTCTTACGACCTACGACAAAGTGCGCCAACGCCTATCCTATTTTTGGGGGCACTTCAAAATATTCAAAATACGACAGAACCCCTCTAACGACCCGGCAATGACCTTTGATGATGGGAAGTTGTTTTTTGAACAGAAATGAATGTCTCACGACCTACGACAAAGTGCGCCAACGCCTATCCTATTTTTGGGGGCACTTAAAAATATTCAAAATGCAACAGAACCCCTCTAACGACCCGGCAATGACCTTTGATGATGGGAAGTTGTTTTTTGAACAGAAATGAATGTCTTACGACCTACGACAAAGTGCGCCAACGCCTATCCTATTTTTGGGGGCACTTAAAAATATTCAAAATGCAACAGAACCCCTCTAACGACCCGGCAATGACCTTTGATGATGGGAAGTTGTTTTTTGAACAGAAATGAATGTCTTACGACCTACGACAAAGTGCGCCAACGCCTATCCTATTTTTGGGGGCACTTCAAAATATTCAAAATACGACAGAACCCCTCGAACGACCCGGCAATGACCTTTGATGATGGGAAGTTGTTTTTTGGACACAAATGAATGTCTTACGACCTACGACAAAGTGCGCCAACGCCTATCCTATTTTTGGGGGCACTTCAAAATATTCAAAATACGACAGAACCCCTCTAACGACCCGGCAATGACCTTTGATGATGGGAAGTTGTTTTTTGAACAGAAATGAATGTCTCACGACCTACGACAAAGTGCGCCAACGCCTATCCTATTTTTGGGGGCACTTAAAAATATTCAAAATGCAACAGAACCCCTCTAACGACCCGGCAATGACCTTTGATGATGGGAAGTTGTTTTTTGAACAGAAATGAATGTCTTACGACCTACGACAAAGTGCGCCAACGCCTATCCTATTTTTGGGGGCACTTAAAAATATTCAAAATGCAACAGAACCCCTCTAACGACCCGGCAATGACCTTTGATGATGGGTAGTTGTTTTTTGAACAGAAATGAATGTCTTACGACCTACGACAAAGTGCGCCAACGCCTATCCTATTTTTGGGGGCACTTCAAAATATTCAAAATACGACAGAACCCCTCGAACGACCCGGCAATGACCTTTGATGATGGGAAGTTGTTTTTTGGACACAAATGAATGTCTTACGACCTACGACAAAGTGCGCCAACGCCTATCCTATTTTTGGGGGCACTTAAAAATATTCAAAATGCAACAGAACCCCTCTAACGACCCGGCAATGACCTTTGATGATGGGAAGTTGTTTTTTGAACAGAAATGAATGTCTTACGACCTACGACAAAGTGCGCCAACGCCTATCCTATTTTTGGGGGCACTTCAAAATATTCAAAATACGACAGAACCCCTCGAACGACCCGGCAATGACCTTTGATGAGGGGAAGTTGTTTTTTGGACAGAAATGAATGTCTTACGACCTACGACAAAGTGCGCCAACGCCTATCCTATTTTTGGGGGCACTTAAAAATATTCAAAATGCGACAGAACCCCTCTAACGACACGGCAATGACCTTTGATGAGGGGAAGTTGTTTTTTGGACAGAAATGAATGTCTTACGACCTACGACAAAGTGCGCCAACGCCTATCCTATTTTTGGGGGCACTTCAAAATATTCAAAATACGACAGAACCCCTCGAACGACCCGGCAATGACCTTTGATGATGGGAAGTTGTTTTTTAGACACAAATGAATGTCTTACGACCTACGACAAAGTGCGCCAACGCCTATCCTATTTTTGGGGGCACTTAAAAATATTCAAAATGCAACAGAACCCCTCTAACGACCCGGCAATGACCTTTGATGATGGGAAGTTGTTTTTTGAACAGAAATGAATGTCTTACGACCTACGACAAAGTGCGCCAACGCCTATCCTATTTTTGGGGGCACTTCAAAATATTTAAAATGCAACAGAACCCCTCTAACGACCCGGCAATGACCTTTGATGATGGGAAGTTGTTTTTTGAACAGAAATGAATGTCTTACGACCTACGACAAAGTGCGCCAACGCCTATCCTATTTTTGGGGGCACTTCAAAATATTTAAAATGCAACAGAACCCCTCTAACGACCCGGCAATGACCTTTGATGATGGGAAGTTGTTTTTTGAACAGAAATGAATGTCTTGCGACCTACGACAAAGTGCGCCAACGCCTATCCTATTTTTGGGGGCACTTCAAAATATTCAAAATACGACAGAACCCCTCGAACGACCCGGCAATGACCTTTGATGATAGGAAGTTGTTTTTTGGACACAAATGAATGTCTTACGACCTACGACAAAGTGCGCCAACGCCTATCCTATTTTTGGGGGCACTTAAAAATATTCAAAATGCAACAGAACCCCTCTAACGACCCGGCAATGACCTTTGATGATGGGAAGTTGTTTTTTGAACAGAAATGAATGTCTAACGACCTACGACAAAGTGCGCCAACGCCTATCCTATTTTTGGGGGCACTTAAAAATATTCAAAATGCGACAGAACCCCTCTAACGACACGGCAATGACCTTTGATGAGGGGAAGTTGTTTTTTGGACAGAAATGAATGTCTTACGACCTACGACAAAGTGCGCCAACGCCTATCCTATTTTTGGGGGCACTTCAAAATATTCAAAATACGACAGAACCCCTCGAACGACCCGGCAATGACCTTTGATGATGGGAAGTTGTTTTTTAGACACAAATGAATGTCTTACGACCTACGACAAAGTGCGCCAACGCCTATCCTATTTTTGGGGGCACTTAAAAATATTCAAAATGCAACAGAACCCCTCTAACGACCCGGCAATGACCTTTGATGATGGGAAGTTGTTTTTTGGACACAAATGAATGTCTTACGACCTACGACAAAGTGCGCCAACGCCTATCCTACTTTTGGGGGCACTTCAAAATATTCAAAATGCGACAGAACCCCTCTAACGACACGGCAATGACCTTTGATGAGGGGAAGTTGTTTTTTGGACAGAAATGAATGTCTTACGACCTACGACAAAGTGCGCCAACGCCTATCCTATTTTTGGGGGCACTTCAAAATATTTAAAATGCAACAGAACCCCTCTAACGACCCGGCAATGACCTTTGATGATGGGAAGTTGTTTTTTGAACAGAAATGAATGTCTTACGACCTACGACAAAGTGCGCCAACGCCTATCCTATTTTTGGGGGCACTTCAAAATATTTAAAATGCAACAGAACCCCTCTAACGACCCGGCAATGACCTTTGATGATGGGAAGTTGTTTTTTGAACAGAAATGAATGTCTTACGACCTACGACAAAGTGCGCCAACGCCTATCCTATTTTTGGGGGCACTTCAAAATATTCAAAATACGACAGAACCCCTCGAACGACCCGGCAATGACCTTTGATGATGGGAAGTTGTTTTTTGGACACAAATGAATGTCTTACGACCTACGACAAAGTGCGCCAACGCCTATCCTATTTTTGGGGGCACTTAAAAATATTCAAAATGCAACAGAACCCCTCTAACGACCCGGCAATGACCTTTGATGATGGGAAGTTGTTTTTTGAACAGAAATGAATGTCTAACGACCTACGACAAAGTGCGCCAACGCCTATCCTATTTTTGGGGGCACTTAAAAATATTCAAAATGCAACAGAACCCCTCTAACGACCCGGCAATGACCTTTGATGATGGGAAGTTGTTTTTTGGACACAAATGAATGTCTTACGACCTACGACAAAGTGCGCCAACGCCTATCCTACTTTTGGGGGCACTTCAAAATATTCAAAATGCGACAGAACCCCTCTAACGACACGGCAATGACCTTTGATGAGGGGAAGTTGCTTTTTGGACAGAAATGAATGTCTTACGACCTACGACAAAGTGCGCCAACGCCTATCCTATTTTTGGGGGCACTTCAAAATATTTAAAATGCAACAGAACCCCTCTAACGACCCGGCAATGACCTTTGATGATGGGAAGTTGTTTTTTGAACAGAAATGAATGTCTTACGACCTACGACAAAGTGCGCCAACGCCTATCCTATTTTTGGGGGCACTTCAAAATATTTAAAATGCAACAGAACCCCTCTAACGACCCGGCAATGACCTTTGATGATGGGAAGTTGTTTTTTGAACAGAAATGAATGTCTTACGACCTACGACAAAGTGCGCCAACGCCTATCCTATTTTTGGGGGCACTTCAAAATATTCAAAATACGACAGAACCCCTCGAACGACCCGGCAATGACCTTTGATGATGGGAAGTTGTTTTTTGGACACAAATGAATGTCTTACGACCTACGACAAAGTGCGCCAACGCCTATCCTATTTTTGGGGGCACTTAAAAATATTCAAAATGCAACAGAACCCCTCTAACGACCCGGCAATGACCTTTGATGATGGGAAGTTGTTTTTTGAACAGAAATGAATGTCTAACGACCTACGACAAAGTGCGCCAACGCCTATCCTATTTTTGGGGGCACTTCAAAATATTCAAAATACGACAGAACCCCTCGAACGACCCGGCAATGACCTTTGATGATGGGAAGTTGTTTTTTGGACACAAATGAATGTCTTACGACCTACGACAAAGTGCGCCAACGCCTATCCTATTTTTGGGGGCACTTCAAAATATTTAAAATGCAACAGAACCCCTCTAACGACCCGGCAATGACCTTTCATGATGGGAAGTTGTTTTTTGAACAGAAATGAATGTCTTACGACCTACGACAAAGTGCGCCAACGCCTATCCTATTTTTGGGGGCACTTAAAAATATTTAAAATGCAACAGAACCCCTCTAACGACCCGGCAATGACCTTTGATGATGGGAAGTTGTTTTTTGAACAGAAATGAATGTCTAACGACCTACGACAAAGTGCGCCAACGCCTATCCTATTTTTGGGGGCACTTCAAAATATTCAAAATACGACAGAACCCCTCGAACGACCCGGCAATGACCTTTGATGATGGGAAGTTGTTTTTTGGACACAAATGAATGTCTTACGACCTACGACAAAGTGCGCCAACGCCTATCCTATTTTTGGGGGCACTTCAAAATATTCAAAATACGACAGAACCCCTCTAACGACCCGGCAATGACCTTTGATGATGGGAAGTTGTTTTTTGAACAGAAATGAATGTCTCACGACCTACGACAAAGTGCGCCAACGCCTATCCTATTTTAGGGGGCACTTAAAAATATTCAAAATGCAACAGAACCCCTCTAACGACCCGGCAATGACCTTTGATGATGGGAAGTTGTTTTTTGAACAGAAATGAATGTCTTACGACCTACGACAAAGTGCGCCAACGCCTATCCTATTTTTGGGGGCACTTCAAAATATTCAAAATACGACAGAACCCCTCGAACGACCCGGCAATGACCTTTGATGATGGGAAGTTGTTTTTTGGACACAAATGAATGTCTTACGACCTACGACAAAGTGCGCCAACGCCTATCCTATTTTTGGGGGCACTTCAAAATATTCAAAATACGACAGAACCCCTCTAACGACCCGGCAATGACCTTTGATGATGGGAAGTTGTTTTTTGAACAGAAATGAATGTCTCACGACCTACGACAAAGTGCGCCAACGCCTATCCTATTTTTGGGGGCACTTAAAAATATTCAAAATGCAACAGAACCCCTCTAACGACCCGGCAATGACCTTTGATGATGGGAAGTTGTTTTTTGAACAGAAATGAATGTCTTACGACCTAAGACAAAGTGCGCCAACGCCTATCCTATTTTTGGGGGCACTTCAAAATATTCAAAATACGACAGAACCCCTCGAACGACCCGGCAATGACCTTTGATGATGGGAAGTTGTTTTTTGGACACGAATGAATGTCTTACGACCTACGACAAAGTGCGCCAACGCCTATCCTATTTTTGGGGGCACTTAAAAATATTCAAAATGCAACAGAACCCCTCTAACGACCCGGCAATGACCTTTGATGATGGGAAGTTGTTTTTTGAACAGAAATGAATGTCTTACGACCTACGACAAAGTGCGCCAACGCCTATCCTATTTTTGGGGGCACTTCAAAATATTCAAAATAAGACAGAACCCCTCGAACGACCCGGCAATGACCTTTGATGAGGGGAAGTTGTTTTTTGGACAGAAATGAATGTCTTACGACCTACGACAAAGTGCGCCAACGACTATCCTATTTTTGGGGGCACTTAAAAATATTCAAAATGCGACAGAACCCCTCTAACGACACGGCAATGACCTTTGATGAGGGGAAGTTGTTTTTTGGACAGAAATGAATGTCTTACGACCTACGACAAAGTGCGCCAACGCCTATCCTATTTTTGGGGGCACTTAAAAATATTCAAAATGCAACAGAACCCCTCTAACGACCCGGCAATGACCTTTGATGATGGGAAGTTGTTTTTTGAACAGAAATGAATGTCTTACGACCTACGACAAAGTGCGCCAACGCCTATCCTATTTTTGGGGGCACTTCAAAATATTCAAAATACGACAGAACCCCTCGAACGACCCGGCAATGACCTTTGATGATGGGAAGTTGTTTTTTGGACACAAATGAATGTCTTACGACCTACGACAAAGTGCGCCAACGCCTATCCTATTTTTGGGGGCACTTAAAAATATTCAAAATGCAACAGAACCCCTCTAACGACCCGGCAATGACCTTTCATGATGGGAAGATGTTTTTTGAACAGAAATGAATGTCTTACGACCTACGACAAAGTGCGCCAACGCCTATCCTATTTTTGGGGGCACTTAAAAATATTTAAAATGCAACAGAACCCCTCTAACGACCCGGCAATGACCTTTGATGATGGGAAGTTGTTTTTTGAACAGAAATGAATGTCTTACGACCTACGACAAAGTGCGCCAACGCCTATCCTATTTTTGGGGGCACTTCAAAATATTCAAAATACGACAGAACCCCTCTAACGACCCGGCAATGACCTTTGATGATGGGAAGTTGTTTTTTGAACAGAAATGAATGTCTCACGACCTACGACAAAGTGCGCCAACGCCTATCCTATTTTTGGGGGCACTTAAAAATATTCAAAATGCAACAGAACCCCTCTAACGACCCGGCAATGACCTTTGATGATGGGAAGTTGTTTTTTGAACAGAAATGAATGTCTTACGACCTACGACAAAGTGCGCCAACGCCTATCCTATTTTTGGGGGCACTTAAAAATATTCAAAATGCAACAGAACCCCTCTAACGACCCGGCAATGACCTTTGATGATGGGAAGTTGTTTTTTGAACAGAAATGAATGTCTTACGACCTACGACAAAGTGCGCCAACGCCTATCCTATTTTTGGGGGCACTTCAAAATATTCAAAATACGACAGAACCCCTCGAACGACCCGGCAATGACCTTTGATGATGGGAAGTTGTTTTTTGGACACAAATGAATGTCTTACGACCTACGACAAAGTGCGCCAACGCCTATCCTATTTTTGGGGGCACTTAAAAATATTCAAAATGCAACAGAACCCCTCTAACGACCCGGCAATGACCTTTGATGATGGGAAGTTGTTTTTTGAACAGAAATGAATGTCTTACGACCTACGACAAAGTGCGCCAACGCCTATCCTATTTTTGGGGGCACTTCAAAATATTCAAAATACGACAGAACCCCTCGAACGACCCGGCAATGACCTTTGATGAGGGGAAGTTGTTTTTTGGACAGAAATGAATGTCTTACGACCTACGACAAAGTGCGCCAACGCCTATCCTATTTTTGGGGGCACTTAAAAATATTCAAAATGCGACAGAACCCCTCTAACGACACGGCAATGACCTTTGATGAGGGGAAGTTGTTTTTTGGACAGAAATGAATGTCTTACGACCTACGACAAAGTGCGCCAACGCCTATCCTATTTTTGGGGGCACTTCAAAATATTCAAAATACGACAGAACCCCTCGAACGACCCGGCAATGACCTTTGATGATGGGAAGTTGTTTTTTAGACACAAATGAATGTCTTACGACCTACGACAAAGTGCGCCAACGCCTATCCTATTTTTGGGGGCACTTAAAAATATTCAAAATGCAACAGAACCCCTCTAACGACCCGGCAATGACCTTTGATGATGGGAAGTTGTTTTTTGAACAGAAATGAATGTCTTACGACCTACGACAAAGTGCGCCAACGCCTATCCTACTTTTGGGGGCACTTCAAAATATTCAAAATGCGACAGAACCCCTCTAACGACACGGCAATGACCTTTGATGAGGGGAAGTTGTTTTTTGGACAGAAATGAATGTCTTACGACCTACGACAAAGTGCGCCAACGCCTATCCTATTTTTGGGGGCACTTCAAAATATTTAAAATGCAACAGAACCCCTCTAACGACCCGGCAATGACCTTTGATGATGAGAAGTTGTTTTTTGAACAGAAATGAATGTCTTACGACCTACGACAAAGTGCGCCAACGCCTATCCTATTTTTGGGGGCACTTCAAAATATTTAAAATGCAACAGAACCCCTCTAACGACCCGGCAATGACCTTTGATGATGGGAAGTTGTTTTTTGAACAGAAATGAATGTCTTGCGACCTACGACAAAGTGCGCCAACGCCTATCCTATTTTTGGGGGCACTTCAAAATATTCAAAATACGACAGAACCCCTCGAACGACCCGGCAATGACCTTTGATGATGGGAAGTTGTTTTTTGGACACAAATGAATGTCTTACGACCTACGACAAAGTGCGCCAACGCCTATCCTATTTTTGGGGGCACTTAAAAATATTCAAAATGCAACAGAACCCCTCTAACGACCCGGCAATGACCTTTGATGATGGGAAGTTGTTTTTTGAACAGAAATGAATGTCTAACGACCTACGACAAAGTGCGCCAACGCCTATCCTATTTTTGGGGGCACTTAAAAATATTCAAAATGCGACAGAACCCCTCTAACGACACGGCAATGACCTTTGATGAGGGGAAGTTGTTTTTTGGACAGAAATGAATGTCTTACGACCTACGACAAAGTGCGCCAACGCCTATCCTATTTTTGGGGGCACTTCAAAATATTCAAAATACGACAGAACCCCTCGAACGACCCGGCAATGACCTTTGATGATGGGAAGTTGTTTTTTAGACACAAATGAATGTCTTACGACCTACGACAAAGTGCGCCAACGCCTATCCTATTTTTGGGGGCACTTAAAAATATTCAAAATGCAACAGAACCCCTCTAACGACCCGGCAATGACCTTTGATGATGGGAAGTTGTTTTTTGGACACAAATGAATGTCTTACGACCTACGACAAAGTGCGCCAACGCCTATCCTACTTTTGGGGGCACTTCAAAATATTCAAAATGCGACAGAACCCCTCTAACGACACGGCAATGACCTTTGATGAGGGGAAGTTGTTTTTTGGACAGAAATGAATGTCTTACGACCTACGACAAAGTGCGCCAACGCCTATCCTATTTTTGGGGGCACTTCAAAATATTTAAAATGCAACAGAACCCCTCTAACGACCCGGCAATGACCTTTGATGATGGGAAGTTGTTTTTTGAACAGAAATGAATGTCTTACGACCTACGACAAAGTGCGCCAACGCCTATCCTATTTTTGGGGGCACTTCAAAATATTTAAAATGCAACAGAACCCCTCTAACGACACGGCAATGACCTTTGATGAGGGGAAGTTGTTTTTTGGACAGAAATGAATGTCTTACGACCTACGACAAAGTGCGCCAACGCCTATCCTATTTTTGGGGGCACTTAAAAATATTCAAAATGCAACAGAACCCCTCTAACGACCCGGCAATGACCTTTGATGATGGGAAGTTGTTTTTTGAACAGAAATGAATGTCTTACGACCTACAACAAAGTGCGCCAACGCCTATCCTATTTTTGGGGGCACTTAAAAATATTCAAAATGCGACAGAACCCCTCTAACGACACGGCAATGACCTTTGATGAGGGGAAGTTGTTTTTTGGACAGAAATGAATGTCTTACGACCTACGACAAATTGCGCCAACGCCTATCCTATTTTTGGGGGCACTTAAAAATATTCAAAATGCGACAGAACCCCTCCAACGACCCGGCAATGACCTTTGATGAGGGGAAGTTGTTTTTTGGACAGAAATGAATGTCTTACGACCTACGACAAAGTGCGCCAACGCCTATCCTATT
This sequence comes from Chrysolina americana, assembly GCA_958502065.1. Lineage (NCBI taxonomy): Eukaryota > Metazoa > Arthropoda > Insecta > Coleoptera > Chrysomelidae > Chrysolina > Chrysolina americana. The sequence goes on from OY293414.1 coordinate 89,194,118, forward strand.
TTTGGGGGCACTTAAAAATATTCAAAATGCGACAGAACCCCTCTAACGACACGGCAATGACCTTTGATGAGGGGAAGTTGTTTTTTGGACAGAAATGAATGTCTTACGACCTACGACAAAGTGCGCCAACGCCTATCCTATTTTTGGGGGCACTTCAAAATATTCAAAATACGACAGAACCCCTCGAACGACCCGGCAATGACCTTTGATGATGGGAAGTTGTTTTTTGGACACAAATGAATGTCTTACGACCTACGACATAGTGCGCCAACGCCTATCCTATTTTTGGGGGCACTTAAAAATATTCAAAATGCAACAGAACCCCTCTAACGACCCGGCAATGACCTTTGATGATGGGAAGTTGTTTTTTGAACAGAAATGAATGTCTTACGACCTACGACAAAGTGCGCCAACGCCTATCCTATTTTTGGGGGCACTTCAAAATATTCAAAATACGACAGAACCCCTCGAACGACCCGGCAATGACCTTTGATGATGGGAAGTTGTTTTTTGGACACAAATGAATGTCTTACGACCTACGACAAAGTGCGCCAACGCCTATCCTATTTTTGGGGGCACTTAAAAATATTCAAAATGCAACAGAACCCCTCTAACGACCCGGCAATGACCTTTGATGATGGGAAGTTGTTTTTTGAACAGAAATGAATGTCTTACGACCTACGACAAAGTGCGCCAACGCCTATCCTATTTTTGGGGGCACTTCAAAATATTCAAAATACGACAGAACCCCTCGAACGACCCGGCAATGACCTTTGATGAGGGGAAGTTGTTTTTTGGACACAAATGAATGTCTTACGACCTACGACAAAGTGCGCCAACGCCTATCCTATTTTTGGGGGCACTTAAAAATATTCAAAATGCGACAGAACCCCTCTAACGACCCGGCAATGACCTTTGATGATGGGAAGTTGTTTTTTGGTCCCAAATGAATGTCTTACTACCTACGACAAAGTGCGCCAACGCCTATCCTATTTTTGGGGGCACTTAAAAATATTCAAAATGCAACAGAACCCCTCTAACGACCCGGCAATGACCTTTGATGATGGGAAGTTGTTTTTTGGACACAAATGAATGTCTTACGACCTACGACAAAGTGCGTCAACGCCTATCCTATTTTTGGGGGCACTTAAAAATATTCAAAATGCAACAGAACCCCTCGAACGACCCGGCAATGACCTTTGATGATGGGAAGTTGTTTTTTGGACACAAATGAATGTCTTACGACCTACGACAAAGTGCGCCAACGCCTATCCTATTTTTGGGGGCACTTAAAAATATTCAAAATGCAACAGAACCCCTCTAACGACCCGGCAATGACCTTTGATGATGGGAAGTTGTTTTTTGAACAGAAATGAATGTCTTACGACCTACGACAAAGTGCGCCAACGCCTATCCTATTTTTGGGGGCACTTCAAAATATTCAAAATACGACAGAACCCCTCTAACGACCCGGCAATGACCTTTGATGATGGGAAGTTGTTTTTTGAACAGAAATGAATGTCTAACGACCTACGACAAAGTGCGCCAACGCCTATCCTATTTTTGGGGGCACTTCAAAATATTCAAAATACGACAGAACCCCTCGAACGACCCGGCAATGACCTTTGATGATGGGAAGTTGTTTTTTGAACAGAAATGAATGTCTCACGACCTACGACAAAGTGCGCCAACGCCTATCCTATTTTTGGGGGCACTTAAAAATATTCAAAATGCAACAGAACCCCTCTAACGACCCGGCAATGACCTTTGATGATGGGAAGTTGTTTTTTGAACAGAAATGAATGTCTTACGACCTACGACAAAGTGCGCCAACGCCTATCCTATTTTTGGGGGAACTTCAAAATATTCAAAATACGACAGAACCCCTCGAACGACCCGGCAATGACCTTTGATGATGGGAAGTTGTTTTTTGGACACAAATGAATGTCTTACGACCTACGACAAAGTGCGCCAACGCCTATCCTATTTTTGGGGGCACTTCAAAATATTCAAAATACGACAGAACCCCTCTAACGACCCGGCAATGACCTTTGATGATGGGAAGTTGTTTTTTGAACAGAAATGTATGTCTCACGACCTACGACAAAGTGCGCCAACGCCTATCCTATTTTTGGGGGCACTTAAAAATATTCAAAATGCAACAGAACCCCTCTAACGACCCGGCAATGACCTTTGATGATGGGAAGTTGTTTTTTGAGCAGAAATGAATGTCTTACGACCTACGACAAAGTGCGCCAACGCCTATCCTATTTTTGGGGGCACTTCAAAATATTCAAAATACGACAGAACCCCTCGAACGACCCGGCAATGACCTTTGATGATGGGAAGTTGTTTTTTGGACACAAATGAATGTCTTACGACCTACGACAAAGTGCGCCAACGCCTATCCTATTTTTGGGGGCACTTCAAAATATTCAAAATGCGACAGAACCCCTCTAACGACACGGCAATGACCTTTGATGAGGGGAAGTTGTTTTTTGGACAGAAATGAATGTCTTACGACCTACGACAAAGTGCGCCAACGCCTATCCTATTTTTGGGGGCACTTCAAAATATTCAAAATGCAACAGAACCCCTCTAACGACCCGGCAATGACCTTTGATGATGGGAAGTTGTTTTTTGAACAGAAATGAATGCCTTACGACCTACGACAAAGTGCGCCAACGCCTATCCTATTTTTGGGGGCACTTCAAAATATTCAAAATACGACAGAACCCCTCGAACGACCCGGCAATGACCTTTGATGATGGGAAGTTGTTTTTTGGACACAAATGAATGTCTTACGACCTACGACAAAGTGCGCCAACGCCTATCCTATTTTTGGGGGCACTTAAAAATATTCAAAATGCAACAGAACCCCTCTAACGACCCGGCAATGACCTTTGATGATGGGAAGTTGTTTTTTGAACAGAAATGAATGTCTTACGACCTACGACAAAGTGCGCCAACGCCTATCCTATTTTTGGGGGCACTTCAAAATATTCAAAATACGACAGAACCCCTCGAACGACCCGGCAATGACCTTTGATGAGGGGAAGTTGTTTTTTGGACAGAAATGAATGTCTCACGACCTACGACAAAGTGCGCCAACGCCTATCCTATTTTTGGGGGCACTTAAAAATATTCAAAATGCGACAGAACCCCTCTAACGACACGGCAATGACCTTTGATGAGGGGAAGTTGTTTTTTGGACAGAAATGAATGTCTTACGACCTACGACAAAGTGCGCCAACGCCTATCCTATTTTTGGGGGCACTTCAAAATATTCAAAATACGACAGAACCCCTCGAACGACCCGGCAATGACCTTTGATGATGGGAAGTTGTTTTTTAAAGAGAAATGAATGTCTTACGACCTACGACAAAGTGCGCCAACGCCTATCCTATTTTTGGGGGCACTTCAAAATATTCAAAATACGACAGAACCCCTCGAACGACCCGGCAATGACCTTTGATGATGGGAAGTTGTTTTTTGGACACAAATGAATGTCTTACGACCTACGACAAAGTGCGCCAACGCCTATCCTATTTTTGGGGGCACTTAAAAATATTCAAAATGCAACAGAACCCCTCTAACGACCCGGCAATGACCTTTGATGATGGGAAGTTGTTTTTTGAACAGAAATGAATGTCTTACGACCTACGACAAAGTGCGCCAACGCCTATCCTATTTTTGGGGGCACTTCAAAATATTCAAAATACGACAGAACCCCTCGAACGACCCGGCAATGACCTTTGATGATGGGAAGTTGTTTTTTGGACACAAATGAATGTCTTACGACCTACGACAAAGTGCGCCAACGCCTATCCTATTTTTGGGGGCACTTAAAAATATTCAAAATGCAACTGAACCCCTCTAACGACCCGGCAATGACCTTTGATGATGGGAAGTTGTTTTTTGAACAGAAATGAATGCCTTACGACCTACGACAAAGTGCGCCAACGCCTATCCTATTTTTGGGGGCACTTCAAAATATTCAAAATACGACAGAACCCCTCGAACGACCCGGCAATGACCTTTGATGATGGGAAGTTGTTTTTTGGACACAAATGAATGTCTTACGACCTACGACAAAGTGCGCCAACGCCTATCCTATTTTTGGGGGCACTTAAAAATATTCAAAATGCAACAGAACCCCTCTAACGACCCGGCAATGACCTTTGATGATGGGAAGTTGTTTTTTGAACAGAAATGAATGTCTTACGACCTACGACAAAGTGCGCCAACGCCTATCCTATTTTTGGGGGCACTTCAAAATATTCAAAATACGACAGAACCCCTCGAACGACCCGGCAATGACCTTTGATGAGGGGAAGTTGTCTTTGGACAGAAATGAATGTCTTACGACCTACGACAAAGTGCGCCAACGCCTATCCTATTTTTGGGGGCACTTAAAAATATTCAAAATGCGACAGAACCCCTCTAACGACACGGCAATGACCTTTGATGAGGGGAAGTTGTTTTTTGGACAGAAATTAATGTCTTACGACCTACGACAAAGTGCGCCAACGCCTATCCTATTTTTGGGGGCACTTAAAAATATTCAAAATGCGACAGAACCCCTCTAACGACACGGCAATGACCTTTGATGAGGGGAAGTTGTTTTTTGGACAGAAATGAATGTCTTACGACCTACGAAAAAGTGCGCCAACGCCTATCCTATTTTTGGGGGCACTTCAAAATATTCAAAATACGACAGAACCCCTCGAACGACCCGGCAATGACCTTTGATGATGGGAAGTTGTTTTTTAAAGAGAAATGAATGTCTTACGACCTACGACAAAGTGCGCCAACGCCTATCCTATTTTTGGGGGCACTTCAAAATATTCAAAATACGACAGAACCCCTCGAACGACCCGGCAATGACCTTTGATGATGGGAAGTTGTTTTTTGGACACAAATGAATGTCTTACGACCTACGACAAAGTGCGCCAACGCCTATCCTATTTTTGGGGGCACTTAAAAATATTCAAAATGCAACAGAACCCCTCTAACGACCCGGCAATGACCTTTGATGATGGGAAGTTGTTTTTTGAACAGAAATGAATGTCTTACGACCTACGACAAAGTGCGCCAACGCCTATCCTATTTTTGGGGGCACTTCAAAATATTCAAAATACGACAGAACCCCTCGAACGACCCGGCAATGACCTTTGATGATGAGAAGTTGTTTTTTGGACACAAATGAATGTCTTACGACCTACGACAAAGTGCGCCAACGCCTATCCTATTTTTGGGGGCACTTAAAAATATTCAAAATGCAACAGAACCCCTCTAACGACCCGGCAATGACCTTTGATGATGGGAAGTTGTTTTTTGAACAGAAATGAATGCCTTACGACCTACGACAAAGTGCGCCAACGCCTATCCTATTTTTGGGGGCACTTCAAAATATTCAAAATACGACAGAACCCCTCGAACGACCCGGCAATGACCTTTGATGATGGGAAGTTGTTTTTTGGACACAAATGAATGTCTTACGACCTACGACAAAGTGCGCCAACGCCTATCCTATTTTTGGGGGCACTTAAAAATATTCAAAATGCAACAGAACCCCTCTAACGACCCGGCAATGACCTTTGATGATGGGAAGTTGTTTTTTGAACAGAAATGAATGTCTTACGACCTACGACAAAGTGCGCCAACGCCTATCCTATTTTTGGGGGCACTTCAAAATATTCAAAATACGACAGAACCCCTCGAACGACCCGGCAATGACCTTTGATGAGGGGAAGTTGTTTTTTGGACAGAAATGAATGTCTTACGACCTACGACAAAGTGCGCCAACGCCTATCCTATTTTTGGGGGCACTTAAAAATATTCAAAATGCGACAGAACCCCTCTAACGACACGGCAATGACCTTTGATGAGGGGAAGTTGTTTTTTGGACAGAAATGAATGTCTTACGACCTACGACAAAGTGCGCCAACGCCTATCCTATTTTTGGGGGCACTTCAAAATATTCAAAATACGACAGAACCCCTCGAACGACCCGGCAATGACCTTTGATGATGGGAAGTTGTTTTTTAAAGAGAAATGAATGTCTTACGACCTACGACAAAGTGCGCCAACGCCTATCCTATTTTTGGGGGCACTTCAAAATATTCAAAATACGACAGAACCCCTCGAACGACCCGGCAATGACCTTTGATGATGGGAAGTTGTTTTTTGGACACAAATGAATGTCTTACGACCTACGACAAAGTGCGCCAACGCCTATCCTATTTTTGGGGGCACTTAAAAATATTCAAAATGCAACAGAACCCCTCTAACGACCCGGCAATGACCTTTGATGATGGGAAGTTGTTTTTTGAACAGAAATAAATGTCTTACGACCTACGACAAAGTGCGCCAACGCCTATCCTATTTTTGGGGGCACTTCAAAATATTCAAAATACGACAGAACCCCTCGAACGACCCGGCAATGACCTTTGATGATGGGAAGTTGTTTTTTGGACACAAATGAATGTCTAACGACCTACGACAAAGTGCGCCAACGCCTATCCTATTTTTGGGGGCACTTAAAAATATTCAAAATGCAACAGAACCCCTCTAACGACCCGGCAATGACCTTTGATGATGGGAAGTTGTTTTTTGAACAGAAATGAATGTCTTACGACCTACGACAAAGTGCGCCAACGCCTATCCTATTTTTGGGGGCACTTCAAAATATTCAAAATACGACAGAACCCCTCGAACGACCCGGTAATGACCTTTGATGAGGGGAAGTTGTTTTTTGGACAGAAATGAATGTCTTACGACCTACGACAAAGTGCGCCAACGCCTATCCTATTTTTGGGGGCACTTAAAAATATTCAAAATGCAACAGAACCCCTCTAACGACACGGCAATGACCTTTGATGAGGGGAAGTTGTTTTTTGGACATAAATGAATGTCTTACGACCTACAACAAAGTGCGCCAACGCCTATCCTATTTTTGGGGGCACTTAAAAATATTCAAAATGCGACAGAACCCCTCTAACGACACGGCAATGACCTTTGATGAGGGGAAGTTGTTTTTTGGACAGAAATGAATGTCTTACGACCTACGACAAATTGCGCCAACGCCTATCCTATTTTTGGGGGCACTTAAAAATATTCAAAATGCGACAGAACCCCTCCAACGACCCGGCAATGACCTTTGATGAGGGGAAGTTGTTTTTTGGACAGAAATGAATGTCTTACGACCTACGACAAAGTGCGCCAACGCCTATCCTATTTTTGGGGGCACTTAAAAATATTCAAAATGCGACAGAACCCCTCTAACGACACGGCAATGACCTTTGATGAAGGGAAGTTGTTTTTTGGACAGAAATGAATGTCTTACGACCTACGACAAAGTGCGCCAACGCCTATCCTATTTTTGGGGGCACTTCAAAATATTCAAAATACGACAGAACCCCTCGAACGACCCGGCAATGACCTTTGATGATGGGAAGTTGTTTTTTGGACACAAATGAATGTCTTACGACCTACGACAAAGTGCGCCAACGCCTATCCTATTTTAGGGGGCACTTAAAAATATTCAAAATGCAACAGAACCCCTCTAACGACCCGGCAATGACCTTTGATGATGGGAAGTTGTTTTTTGAACAGAAATGAATGTCTTACGACCTACGACAAAGTGCGCCAACGCCTATCCTATTTTTGGGGGCACTTCAAAATATTCAAAATACGACAGAACCCCTCGAACGACCCGGCAATGACCTTTGATGATGGGAAGTTGTTTTTTGGACACAAATGAATGTCTTACGACCTACGACAAAGTGCGCCAACGCCTATCCTATTTTTGGGGGCACTTAAAAATATTCAAAATGCAACAGAACCCCTCTAACGACCCGGCAATGACCTTTGATGATGGGAAGTTGTTTTTTGAACAGAAATGAATGTCTTACGACCTACGACAAAGTGCGCCAACGCCTATCCTATTTTTGGGGGCACTTCAAAATATTCAAAATACGACAGAACCCCTCGAACGACCCGGCAATGACCTTTGATGAGGGGAAGTTGTTTTTTGGACACAAATGAATGTCTTACGACCTACGACAAAGTGCGCCAACGCCTATCCTATTTTTGGGGGCACTTAAAAATATTCAGAATGCGACAGAACCCCTCTAACGACACGGCAATGACCTTTGATGAGGGGAAGTTGTTTTTTGGACAGAAATGAATGCCTTACGACCTACGACAAAGTGCGCCAACGCCTATCCTATTTTTGGGGGCACTTAAAAATATTCAAAATACGACAGAACCCCTCGAACGACCCGGCAATGACCTTTGATGATGGGAAGTTGTTTTTTGAACAGAAATGAATGTCTCACGACCTACGACAAAGTGCGCCAACGCCTATCCTATTTTTGGGGGCACTTAAAAATATTCAAAATGCAACAGAACCCCTCTAACGACCCGGCAATGACCTTTGATGATGGGAAGTTGTTTTTTGAACAGAAATGAATGTCTCACGACCTACGACAAAGTGCGCCAACGCCTATCCTATTTTTGGGGGCACTTAAAAATATTCAAAATGCAACAGAACCCCTCTAACGACCCGGCAATGACCTTTGATGATGGGAAGTTGTTTTTTGAACAGAAATGAATGTCTTACGACCTACGACAAAGTGCGCCAACGCCTATCCTATTTTTGGGGGCACTTCAAAATATTCAAAATACGACAGAACCCCTCGAACGACCCGGCAATGACCTTTGATGATGGGAAGTTGTTTTTTGGACACAAATGAATGTCTTACGACCTACGACAAAGTGCGCCAACGCCTATCCTATTTTTGGAGGCACTTCAAAATATTCAAAATACGACAGAACCCCTCTAACGACCCGGCAATGACCTTTGATGATGGAAAGTTGTTTTTTGAACAGAAATGAATGTCTCACGACCTACGACAAAGTGCGCCAACGCCTATCCTATTTTTGGGGGCACTTAAAAATATTCAAAATGCAACAGAACCCCTCTAACGACCCGGCAATGACCTTTGATGATGGGAAGTTGTTTTTTGAACAGAAATGAATGTCTTACGACCTACGACAAAGTGCGCCAACGCCTATCCTATTTTTGGGGGCACTTAAAAATATTCAAAATGCAACAGAACCCCTCTAACGACCCGGCAATGACCTTTGATGATGGGAAGTTGTTTTTTGAACAGAAATGAATGTCTTACGACCTACGACAAAGTGCGCCAACGCCTATCCTATTTTTGGGGGCACTTCAAAATATTCAAAATACGACAGAACCCCTCGAACGACCCGGCAATGACCTTTGATGATGGGAAGTTGTTTTTTGGACACAAATGAATGTCTTACGACCTACGACAAAGTGCGCCAACGCCTATCCTATTTTTGGGGGCACTTCAAAATATTCAAAATACGACAGAACCCCTCTAACGACCCGGCAATGACCTTTGATGATGGGAAGTTGTTTTTTGAACAGAAATGAATGTCTCACGACCTACGACAAAGTGCGCCAACGCCTATCCTATTTTTGGGGGCACTTAAAAATATTCAAAATGCAACAGAACCCCTCTAACGACCCGGCAATGACCTTTGATGATGGGAAGTTGTTTTTTGAACAGAAATGAATGTCTTACGACCTACGACAAAGTGCGCCAACGCCTATCCTATTTTTGGGGGCACTTAAAAATATTCAAAATGCAACAGAACCCCTCTAACGACCCGGCAATGACCTTTGATGATGGGAAGTTGTTTTTTGAACAGAAATGAATGTCAAACGACCTACGACAAAGTGCGCCAACGCCTATCCTATTTTTGGGGGCACTTCAAAATATTCAAAATACGACAGAACCCCTCGAACGACCCGGCAATGACCTTTGATGATGGGAAGTTGTTTTTTGGACACAAATGAATGTCTTACGACCTACGACAAAGTGCGCCAACGCCTATCCTATTTTTGGGGGCACTTAATAATATTCAAAATGCAACAGAACCCCTCTAACGACCCGGCAATGACCTTTGATGATGGGAAGTTGTTTTTTGAACAGAAATGAATGTCTTACGACCTACGACAAAGTGCGCCAACGCCTATCCTATTTTTGGGGGCACTTCAAAATATTCAAAATACGACAGAACCCCTCGAACGACCCGGCAATGACCTTTGATGAGGGGAAGTTGTTTTTTGGACAGAAATGAATGTCTTACGACCTACGACAAAGTGCGCCAACGCCTATCCTATTTTTGGGGGCACTTAAAAATATTCAAAATGCGACAGAACCCCTCTAACGACACGGCAATGACCTTTGATGAGGGGAAGTTGTTTTTTGGACAGAAATGAATGTCTTACGACCTACGACAAAGTGCGCCAACGCCTATCCTATTTTTGGGGGCACTTCAAAATATTCAAAATACGACAGAACCCTTCGAACGACCCGGCAATGACCTTTGATGATGGGAAGTTGTTTTTTAGACACAAATGAATGTCTTACGACCTACGACAAAGTGCGCCAACGCCTATCCTATTTTTGGGGGCACTTAAAAATATTCAAAATGCAACAGAACCCCTCTAACGACCCGGCAATGACCTTTGATGATGGGAAGTTGTTTTTTGAACAGAAATGAATGTCTTACGACCTACGACAAAGTGCGCCAACGCCTATCCTACTTTTGGGGGCACTTCAAAATATTCAAAATGCGACAGAACCCCTCTAACGACACGGCAATGACCTTTGATGAGGGGAAGTTGTTTTTTGGACAGAAATGAATGTCTTACGACCTACGACAAAGTGCGCCAACGCCTATCCTATTTTTGGGGGCACTTCAAAATATTTAAAATGCAACAGAACCCCTCTAACGACCCGGCAATGACCTTTGATGATGGGAAGTTGTTTTTTGAACAGAAATGAATGTCTTACGACCTACGACAAAGTGCGCCAACGCCTATCCTATTTTTGGGGGCACTTCAAAATATTCAAAATACGACAGAACCCCTCGAACGACCCGGCAATGACCTTTGATGATGGGAAGTTGTTTTTTAGACACAAATGAATGTCTTACGACCTACGACAAAGTGCGCCAACGCCTATCCTATTTTTGGGGGCACTTAGAAATATTCAAAATGCAACAGAACCCCTCTAACGACCCGGCAATGACCTTTGATGATGGGAAGTTGATTTTTGGACACAAATGAATGTCTTACGACCTACGACAAAGTGCGCCAACGCCTATCCTACTTTTGGGGGCACTTCAAAATATTCAAAATGCGACAGAACCCCTCTAACGACACGGCAATGACCTTTGATGAGGGGAAGTTGTTTTTTGGACAGAAATGAATGTCTTACGACCTACGACAAAGTGCGCCAACGCCTATCCTATTTTTGGGGGCACTTCAAAATATTTAAAATGCAACAGAACCCCTCTAACGACCCGGCAATGACCTTTGATGATGGGAAGTTGTTTTTTGAACAGAAATGAATGTCTTACGACCTACGACAAAGTGCGCCAACGCCTATCCTATTTTTGGGGGCACTTCAAAATATTTAAAATGCAACAGAACCCCTCTAACGACCCGGCAATGACCTTTGATGATGGGAAGTTGTTTTTTGAACAGAAATGAATGTCTTACGACCTACGACAAAGTGCGCCAACGCCTATCCTATATTTGGGGGCACTTCAAAATATTCAAAATACGACAGAACCCCTCGAACGACCCGGCAATGACCTTTGATGATGGGAAGTTGTTTTTTGGACACAAATGAATGTCTTACGACCTACGACAAAGTGCGCCAACGCCTATCCTTTTTTGGGGGGCACTTAAAAATATTCAAAATGCAACAGAACCCCTCTAACGACCCGGCAATGACCTTTGATGATGGGAAGTTGTTTTTTGAACAGAAATGAATGTCTAACGACCTACGACAAAGTGCGCCAACGCCTATCCTATTTTTGGGGGCACTTCAAAATATTCAAAATACGACAGAACCCCTCGAACGACCCGGCAATGACCTTTGATGATGAGAAGTTGTTTTTTGGACACAAATGAATGTCTTACGACCTACGACAAAGTGCGCCAACGCCTATCCTATTTTTGGGGGCACTTCAAAATATTTAAAATGCAACAGAACCCCTCTAACGACCCGGCAATGACCTTTCATGATGGGAAGTTGTTTTTTGAACAGAAATGAATGTCTTACGACCTACGACAAAGTGCGCCAACGCCTATCCTATTTTTGGGGGCACTTAAAAATATTTAAAATGCAACAGAACCCCTCTAACGACCCGGCAATGACCTATGATGATGGGAAGTTGTTTTTTGAACAGAAATGAATGTCTTACGACCTACGACAAAGTGCGCCAACGCCTATCCTATTTTTGGGGGCACTTCAAAATATTCAAAATACGACAGAACCCCTCTAACGACCCGGCAATGACCTTTGATGATGGGAAGTTGTTTTTTGAACAGAAATGAATGTCTAACGACCTACGACAAAGTGCGCCAACGCCTATCCTATTTTTGGGGGCACTTCAAAATATTCAAAATACGACAGAACCCCTCGAACGACCCGGCAATGACCTTTGATGATGGGAAGTTGTTTTTTGAACAGAAATGAATGTCTCACGACCTACGACAAAGTGCGCCAACGCCTATCCTATTTTTGGGGGCACTTAAAAATATTCAAAATGCAACAGAACCCCTCTAACGACCCGGCAATGACCTTTGATGATGGGAAGTTATTTTTTGAACAGAAATGAATGTCTTACGACCTACGACAAAGTGCGCCAACGCCTATCCTATTTTTGGGGGCACTTCAAAATATTCAAAATACGACAGAACCCCTCGAACGACCCGGCAATGACCTTTGATGATGGGAAGTTGTTTTTTGGACACAAATGAATGTCTTACGACCTACGACAAAGTGCGCCAACGCCTATCCTATTTTTGGGGGCACTTCAAAATATTCAAAATACGACAGAACCCCTCTAACGACCCGGCAATGACCTTTGATGATGGGAAGTTGTTTTTTGAACAGAAATGAATGTCTCACGACCTACGACAAAGTGCGCCAACGCCTATCCTATTTTTGGGGGCACTTAAAAATATTCAAAATGCAACAGAACCCCTCTAACGACCCGGCAATGACCTTTGATGATGGGAAGTTGTTTTTTGAACAGAAATGAATGTCTTACGACCTACGACAAAGTGCGCCAACGCCTATCCTATTTTTGGGGGCACTTAAAAATATTCAAAATGCAACAGAACCCCTCTAACGACCCGGCAATGACCTTTGATGATGGGAAGTTGTTTTTTGAACAGAAATGAATGTCTTACGACCTACGACAAAGTGCGCCAACGCCTATCCTATTTTTGGGGGCACTTCAAAATATTCAAAATACGACAGAACCCCTCGAACGACCCGGCAATGACCTTTGATGATGGGAAGTTGTTTTTTGGACACAAATGAATGTCTTACGACCTACGACAAAGTGCGCCAACGCCTATCCTATTTTTGGGGGCACTTCAAAATATTCAAAATACGACAGAACCCCTCTAACGACCCGGCAATGACCTTTGATGATGGGAAGTTGTTTTTTGAACAGAAATGAATGTCTCACGACCTACGACAAAGTGCGCCAACGCCTATCCTATTTTTGGGGGCACTTAAAAATATTCAAAATGCAACAGAACCCCTCTAACGACCCGGCAATGACCTTTGATGATGGGAAGTTGTTTTTTGAACAGAAATGAATGTCTTACGACCTACGACAAAGTGCGCCAACGCCTATCCTATTTTTGGGGGCACTTAAAAATATTCAAAATGCAACAGAACCCCTCTAACGACCCGGCAATGACCTTTGATGATGGGTAGTTGTTTTTTGAACAGAAATGAATGTCTTACGACCTACGACAAAGTGCGCCAACGCCTATCCTATTTTTGGGGGCACTTCAAAATATTCAAAATACGACAGAACCCCTCGAACGACCCGGCAATGACCTTTGATGATGGGAAGTTGTTTTTTGGACACAAATGAATGTCTTACGACCTACGACAAAGTGCGCCAACGCCTATCCTATTTTTGGGGGCACTTAAAAATATTCAAAATGCAACAGAACCCCTCTAACGACCCGGCAATGACCTTTGATGATGGGAAGTTGTTTTTTGAACAGAAATGAATGTCTTACGACCTACGACAAAGTGCGCCAACGCCTATCCTATTTTTGGGGGCACTTCAAAATATTCAAAATACGACAGAACCCCTCGAACGACCCGGCAATGACCTTTGATGAGGGGAAGTTGTTTTTTGGACAGAAATGAATGTCTTACGACCTACGACAAAGTGCGCCAACGCCTATCCTATTTTTGGGGGCACTTAAAAATATTCAAAATGCGACAGAACCCCTCTAACGACACGGCAATGACCTTTGATGAGGGGAAGTTGTTTTTTGGACAGAAATGAATGTCTTACGACCTACGACAAAGTGCGCCAACGCCTATCCTATTTTTGGGGGCACTTCAAAATATTCAAAATACGACAGAACCCCTCGAACGACCCGGCAATGACCTTTGATGATGGGAAGTTGTTTTTTAGACACAAATGAATGTCTTACGACCTACGACAAAGTGCGCCAACGCCTATCCTATTTTTGGGGGCACTTAAAAATATTCAAAATGCAACAGAACCCCTCTAACGACCCGGCAATGACCTTTGATGATGGGAAGTTGTTTTTTGAACAGAAATGAATGTCTTACGACCTACGACAAAGTGCGCCAACGCCTATCCTATTTTTGGGGGCACTTCAAAATATTTAAAATGCAACAGAACCCCTCTAACGACCCGGCAATGACCTTTGATGATGGGAAGTTGTTTTTTGAACAGAAATGAATGTCTTACGACCTACGACAAAGTGCGCCAACGCCTATCCTATTTTTGGGGGCACTTCAAAATATTTAAAATGCAACAGAACCCCTCTAACGACCCGGCAATGACCTTTGATGATGGGAAGTTGTTTTTTGAACAGAAATGAATGTCTTGCGACCTACGACAAAGTGCGCCAACGCCTATCCTATTTTTGGGGGCACTTCAAAATATTCAAAATACGACAGAACCCCTCGAACGACCCGGCAATGACCTTTGATGATAGGAAGTTGTTTTTTGGACACAAATGAATGTCTTACGACCTACGACAAAGTGCGCCAACGCCTATCCTATTTTTGGGGGCACTTAAAAATATTCAAAATGCAACAGAACCCCTCTAACGACCCGGCAATGACCTTTGATGATGGGAAGTTGTTTTTTGAACAGAAATGAATGTCTAACGACCTACGACAAAGTGCGCCAACGCCTATCCTATTTTTGGGGGCACTTAAAAATATTCAAAATGCGACAGAACCCCTCTAACGACACGGCAATGACCTTTGATGAGGGGAAGTTGTTTTTTGGACAGAAATGAATGTCTTACGACCTACGACAAAGTGCGCCAACGCCTATCCTATTTTTGGGGGCACTTCAAAATATTCAAAATACGACAGAACCCCTCGAACGACCCGGCAATGACCTTTGATGATGGGAAGTTGTTTTTTAGACACAAATGAATGTCTTACGACCTACGACAAAGTGCGCCAACGCCTATCCTATTTTTGGGGGCACTTAAAAATATTCAAAATGCAACAGAACCCCTCTAACGACCCGGCAATGACCTTTGATGATGGGAAGTTGTTTTTTGGACACAAATGAATGTCTTACGACCTACGACAAAGTGCGCCAACGCCTATCCTACTTTTGGGGGCACTTCAAAATATTCAAAATGCGACAGAACCCCTCTAACGACACGGCAATGACCTTTGATGAGGGGAAGTTGTTTTTTGGACAGAAATGAATGTCTTACGACCTACGACAAAGTGCGCCAACGCCTATCCTATTTTTGGGGGCACTTCAAAATATTTAAAATGCAACAGAACCCCTCTAACGACCCGGCAATGACCTTTGATGATGGGAAGTTGTTTTTTGAACAGAAATGAATGTCTTACGACCTACGACAAAGTGCGCCAACGCCTATCCTATTTTTGGGGGCACTTCAAAATATTTAAAATGCAACAGAACCCCTCTAACGACCCGGCAATGACCTTTGATGATGGGAAGTTGTTTTTTGAACAGAAATGAATGTCTTACGACCTACGACAAAGTGCGCCAACGCCTATCCTATTTTTGGGGGCACTTCAAAATATTCAAAATACGACAGAACCCCTCGAACGACCCGGCAATGACCTTTGATGATGGGAAGTTGTTTTTTGGACACAAATGAATGTCTTACGACCTACGACAAAGTGCGCCAACGCCTATCCTATTTTTGGGGGCACTTAAAAATATTCAAAATGCAACAGAACCCCTCTAACGACCCGGCAATGACCTTTGATGATGGGAAGTTGTTTTTTGAACAGAAATGAATGTCTAACGACCTACGACAAAGTGCGCCAACGCCTATCCTATTTTTGGGGGCACTTAAAAATATTCAAAATGCAACAGAACCCCTCTAACGACCCGGCAATGACCTTTGATGATGGGAAGTTGTTTTTTGGACACAAATGAATGTCTTACGACCTACGACAAAGTGCGCCAACGCCTATCCTACTTTTGGGGGCACTTCAAAATATTCAAAATGCGACAGAACCCCTCTAACGACACGGCAATGACCTTTGATGAGGGGAAGTTGCTTTTTGGACAGAAATGAATGTCTTACGACCTACGACAAAGTGCGCCAACGCCTATCCTATTTTTGGGGGCACTTCAAAATATTTAAAATGCAACAGAACCCCTCTAACGACCCGGCAATGACCTTTGATGATGGGAAGTTGTTTTTTGAACAGAAATGAATGTCTTACGACCTACGACAAAGTGCGCCAACGCCTATCCTATTTTTGGGGGCACTTCAAAATATTTAAAATGCAACAGAACCCCTCTAACGACCCGGCAATGACCTTTGATGATGGGAAGTTGTTTTTTGAACAGAAATGAATGTCTTACGACCTACGACAAAGTGCGCCAACGCCTATCCTATTTTTGGGGGCACTTCAAAATATTCAAAATACGACAGAACCCCTCGAACGACCCGGCAATGACCTTTGATGATGGGAAGTTGTTTTTTGGACACAAATGAATGTCTTACGACCTACGACAAAGTGCGCCAACGCCTATCCTATTTTTGGGGGCACTTAAAAATATTCAAAATGCAACAGAACCCCTCTAACGACCCGGCAATGACCTTTGATGATGGGAAGTTGTTTTTTGAACAGAAATGAATGTCTAACGACCTACGACAAAGTGCGCCAACGCCTATCCTATTTTTGGGGGCACTTCAAAATATTCAAAATACGACAGAACCCCTCGAACGACCCGGCAATGACCTTTGATGATGGGAAGTTGTTTTTTGGACACAAATGAATGTCTTACGACCTACGACAAAGTGCGCCAACGCCTATCCTATTTTTGGGGGCACTTCAAAATATTTAAAATGCAACAGAACCCCTCTAACGACCCGGCAATGACCTTTCATGATGGGAAGTTGTTTTTTGAACAGAAATGAATGTCTTACGACCTACGACAAAGTGCGCCAACGCCTATCCTATTTTTGGGGGCACTTAAAAATATTTAAAATGCAACAGAACCCCTCTAACGACCCGGCAATGACCTTTGATGATGGGAAGTTGTTTTTTGAACAGAAATGAATGTCTAACGACCTACGACAAAGTGCGCCAACGCCTATCCTATTTTTGGGGGCACTTCAAAATATTCAAAATACGACAGAACCCCTCGAACGACCCGGCAATGACCTTTGATGATGGGAAGTTGTTTTTTGGACACAAATGAATGTCTTACGACCTACGACAAAGTGCGCCAACGCCTATCCTATTTTTGGGGGCACTTCAAAATATTCAAAATACGACAGAACCCCTCTAACGACCCGGCAATGACCTTTGATGATGGGAAGTTGTTTTTTGAACAGAAATGAATGTCTCACGACCTACGACAAAGTGCGCCAACGCCTATCCTATTTTAGGGGGCACTTAAAAATATTCAAAATGCAACAGAACCCCTCTAACGACCCGGCAATGACCTTTGATGATGGGAAGTTGTTTTTTGAACAGAAATGAATGTCTTACGACCTACGACAAAGTGCGCCAACGCCTATCCTATTTTTGGGGGCACTTCAAAATATTCAAAATACGACAGAACCCCTCGAACGACCCGGCAATGACCTTTGATGATGGGAAGTTGTTTTTTGGACACAAATGAATGTCTTACGACCTACGACAAAGTGCGCCAACGCCTATCCTATTTTTGGGGGCACTTCAAAATATTCAAAATACGACAGAACCCCTCTAACGACCCGGCAATGACCTTTGATGATGGGAAGTTGTTTTTTGAACAGAAATGAATGTCTCACGACCTACGACAAAGTGCGCCAACGCCTATCCTATTTTTGGGGGCACTTAAAAATATTCAAAATGCAACAGAACCCCTCTAACGACCCGGCAATGACCTTTGATGATGGGAAGTTGTTTTTTGAACAGAAATGAATGTCTTACGACCTAAGACAAAGTGCGCCAACGCCTATCCTATTTTTGGGGGCACTTCAAAATATTCAAAATACGACAGAACCCCTCGAACGACCCGGCAATGACCTTTGATGATGGGAAGTTGTTTTTTGGACACGAATGAATGTCTTACGACCTACGACAAAGTGCGCCAACGCCTATCCTATTTTTGGGGGCACTTAAAAATATTCAAAATGCAACAGAACCCCTCTAACGACCCGGCAATGACCTTTGATGATGGGAAGTTGTTTTTTGAACAGAAATGAATGTCTTACGACCTACGACAAAGTGCGCCAACGCCTATCCTATTTTTGGGGGCACTTCAAAATATTCAAAATAAGACAGAACCCCTCGAACGACCCGGCAATGACCTTTGATGAGGGGAAGTTGTTTTTTGGACAGAAATGAATGTCTTACGACCTACGACAAAGTGCGCCAACGACTATCCTATTTTTGGGGGCACTTAAAAATATTCAAAATGCGACAGAACCCCTCTAACGACACGGCAATGACCTTTGATGAGGGGAAGTTGTTTTTTGGACAGAAATGAATGTCTTACGACCTACGACAAAGTGCGCCAACGACCCGGCAATGACCTTTGATGATGGGAAGTTGTTTTTTGAACAGAAATGAATGTCTTACGACCTACGACAAAGTGCGCCAACGCCTATCCTATTTTTGGGGGCACTTCAAAATATTCAAAATACGACAGAACCCCTCGAACGACCCGGCAATGACCTTTGATGATGGGAAGTTGTTTTTTGGACACAAATGAATGTCTTACGACCTACGACAAAGTGCGCCAACGCCTATCCTATTTTTGGGGGCACTTAAAAATATTCAAAATGCAACAGAACCCCTCTAACGACCCGGCAATGACCTTTCATGATGGGAAGATGTTTTTTGAACAGAAATGAATGTCTTACGACCTACGACAAAGTGCGCCAACGCCTATCCTATTTTTGGGGGCACTTAAAAATATTTAAAATGCAACAGAACCCCTCTAACGACCCGGCAATGACCTTTGATGATGGGAAGTTGTTTTTTGAACAGAAATGAATGTCTTACGACCTACGACAAAGTGCGCCAACGCCTATCCTATTTTTGGGGGCACTTCAAAATATTCAAAATACGACAGAACCCCTCTAACGACCCGGCAATGACCTTTGATGATGGGAAGTTGTTTTTTGAACAGAAATGAATGTCTCACGACCTACGACAAAGTGCGCCAACGCCTATCCTATTTTTGGGGGCACTTAAAAATATTCAAAATGCAACAGAACCCCTCTAACGACCCGGCAATGACCTTTGATGATGGGAAGTTGTTTTTTGAACAGAAATGAATGTCTTACGACCTACGACAAAGTGCGCCAACGCCTATCCTATTTTTGGGGGCACTTAAAAATATTCAAAATGCAACAGAACCCCTCTAACGACCCGGCAATGACCTTTGATGATGGGAAGTTGTTTTTTGAACAGAAATGAATGTCTTACGACCTACGACAAAGTGCGCCAACGCCTATCCTATTTTTGGGGGCACTTCAAAATATTCAAAATACGACAGAACCCCTCGAACGACCCGGCAATGACCTTTGATGATGGGAAGTTGTTTTTTGGACACAAATGAATGTCTTACGACCTACGACAAAGTGCGCCAACGCCTATCCTATTTTTGGGGGCACTTAAAAATATTCAAAATGCAACAGAACCCCTCTAACGACCCGGCAATGACCTTTGATGATGGGAAGTTGTTTTTTGAACAGAAATGAATGTCTTACGACCTACGACAAAGTGCGCCAACGCCTATCCTATTTTTGGGGGCACTTCAAAATATTCAAAATACGACAGAACCCCTCGAACGACCCGGCAATGACCTTTGATGAGGGGAAGTTGTTTTTTGGACAGAAATGAATGTCTTACGACCTACGACAAAGTGCGCCAACGCCTATCCTATTTTTGGGGGCACTTAAAAATATTCAAAATGCGACAGAACCCCTCTAACGACACGGCAATGACCTTTGATGAGGGGAAGTTGTTTTTTGGACAGAAATGAATGTCTTACGACCTACGACAAAGTGCGCCAACGCCTATCCTATTTTTGGGGGCACTTCAAAATATTCAAAATACGACAGAACCCCTCGAACGACCCGGCAATGACCTTTGATGATGGGAAGTTGTTTTTTAGACACAAATGAATGTCTTACGACCTACGACAAAGTGCGCCAACGCCTATCCTATTTTTGGGGGCACTTAAAAATATTCAAAATGCAACAGAACCCCTCTAACGACCCGGCAATGACCTTTGATGATGGGAAGTTGTTTTTTGAACAGAAATGAATGTCTTACGACCTACGACAAAGTGCGCCAACGCCTATCCTACTTTTGGGGGCACTTCAAAATATTCAAAATGCGACAGAACCCCTCTAACGACACGGCAATGACCTTTGATGAGGGGAAGTTGTTTTTTGGACAGAAATGAATGTCTTACGACCTACGACAAAGTGCGCCAACGCCTATCCTATTTTTGGGGGCACTTCAAAATATTTAAAATGCAACAGAACCCCTCTAACGACCCGGCAATGACCTTTGATGATGAGAAGTTGTTTTTTGAACAGAAATGAATGTCTTACGACCTACGACAAAGTGCGCCAACGCCTATCCTATTTTTGGGGGCACTTCAAAATATTTAAAATGCAACAGAACCCCTCTAACGACCCGGCAATGACCTTTGATGATGGGAAGTTGTTTTTTGAACAGAAATGAATGTCTTGCGACCTACGACAAAGTGCGCCAACGCCTATCCTATTTTTGGGGGCACTTCAAAATATTCAAAATACGACAGAACCCCTCGAACGACCCGGCAATGACCTTTGATGATGGGAAGTTGTTTTTTGGACACAAATGAATGTCTTACGACCTACGACAAAGTGCGCCAACGCCTATCCTATTTTTGGGGGCACTTAAAAATATTCAAAATGCAACAGAACCCCTCTAACGACCCGGCAATGACCTTTGATGATGGGAAGTTGTTTTTTGAACAGAAATGAATGTCTAACGACCTACGACAAAGTGCGCCAACGCCTATCCTATTTTTGGGGGCACTTAAAAATATTCAAAATGCGACAGAACCCCTCTAACGACACGGCAATGACCTTTGATGAGGGGAAGTTGTTTTTTGGACAGAAATGAATGTCTTACGACCTACGACAAAGTGCGCCAACGCCTATCCTATTTTTGGGGGCACTTCAAAATATTCAAAATACGACAGAACCCCTCGAACGACCCGGCAATGACCTTTGATGATGGGAAGTTGTTTTTTAGACACAAATGAATGTCTTACGACCTACGACAAAGTGCGCCAACGCCTATCCTATTTTTGGGGGCACTTAAAAATATTCAAAATGCAACAGAACCCCTCTAACGACCCGGCAATGACCTTTGATGATGGGAAGTTGTTTTTTGGACACAAATGAATGTCTTACGACCTACGACAAAGTGCGCCAACGCCTATCCTACTTTTGGGGGCACTTCAAAATATTCAAAATGCGACAGAACCCCTCTAACGACACGGCAATGACCTTTGATGAGGGGAAGTTGTTTTTTGGACAGAAATGAATGTCTTACGACCTACGACAAAGTGCGCCAACGCCTATCCTATTTTTGGGGGCACTTCAAAATATTTAAAATGCAACAGAACCCCTCTAACGACCCGGCAATGACCTTTGATGATGGGAAGTTGTTTTTTGAACAGAAATGAATGTCTTACGACCTACGACAAAGTGCGCCAACGCCTATCCTATTTTTGGGGGCACTTCAAAATATTTAAAATGCAACAGAACCCCTCTAACGACACGGCAATGACCTTTGATGAGGGGAAGTTGTTTTTTGGACAGAAATGAATGTCTTACGACCTACGACAAAGTGCGCCAACGCCTATCCTATTTTTGGGGGCACTTAAAAATATTCAAAATGCAACAGAACCCCTCTAACGACCCGGCAA
The DNA here is from genome assembly GCA_958502065.1 of Chrysolina americana. Classification (NCBI taxonomy): domain Eukaryota; kingdom Metazoa; phylum Arthropoda; class Insecta; order Coleoptera; family Chrysomelidae; genus Chrysolina; species Chrysolina americana. Next base: position 89,216,693 of record OY293414.1, read on the forward strand.
TGACCTTTGATGATGGGAAGTTGTTTTTTGAACAGAAATGAATGTCTTACGACCTACGACAAAGTGCGCCAACGCCTATCCTACTTTTGGGGGCACTTCAAAATATTCAAAATGCGACAGAACCCCTCTAACGACACGGCAATGACCTTTGATGATGGGAAGTTGTTTTTTGAACAGAAATGAATGTCTTACGACCTACGACAAAGTGCGCCAACGCCTATCCTATTTTTGGGGGCACTTAAAAATATTCAAAATGCAACAGAACCCCTCTAACGACCCGGCAATGACCTTTGATGATGGGAAGTTGTTTTTTGAACAGAAATGAATGTCTTACGACCTACGACAAAGTGCGCCAACGCCTATCCTACTTTTGGGGGCACTTCAAAATATTCAAAATGCGACAGAACCCCTCTAACGACACGGCAATGACCTTTGATGAGGGGAAGTTGTTTTTTGGACAGAAATGAATGTCTTACGACCTACGACAAAGTGCGCCAACGCCTATCCTATTTTTGGGGGCACTTCAAAATATTTAAAATGCAACAGAACCCCTCTAACGACCCGGCAATGACCTTTGATGATGGGAAGTTGTTTTTTGAACAGAAATGAATGTCTTACGACCTACGACAAAGTGCGCCAACGCCTATCCTATTTTTGGGGGCACTTCAAAATATTTAAAATGCAACAGAACCCCTCTAACGACCCGGCAATGACCTTTGATGATGGGAAGTTGTTTTTTGAACAGAAATGAATGTCTTGCGACCTACGACAAAGTGCGCCAACGCCTATCCTATTTTTGGGGGCACTTCAAAATATTCAAAATACGACAGAACCCCTCGAACGACCCGGCAATGACCTTTGATGATGGGAAGTTGTTTTTTGGACACAAATGAATGTCTTACGACCTACGACAAAGTGCGCCAACGCCTATCCTATTTTTGGGGGCACTTAAAAATATTCAAAATGCAACAGAACCCCTCTAACGACCCGGCAATGACCTTTGATGATGGGAAGTTGTTTTTTGAACAGAAATGAATGTCTAACGACCTACGACAAAGTGCGCCAACGCCTATCCTATTTTTGGGGGCACTTAAAAATATTCAAAATGCGACAGAACCCCTCTAACGACACGGCAATGACCTTTGATGAGGGGAAGTTGTTTTTTGGACAGAAATGAATGTCTTACGACCTACGACAAAGTGCGCCAACGCCTATCCTATTTTTGGGGGCACTTCAAAATATTCAAAATACGACAGAACCCCTCGAACGACCCGGCAATGACCTTTGATGATGGGAAGTTGTTTTTTAGACACAAATGAATGTCTTACGACCTACGACAAAGTGCGCCAACGCCTATCCTATTTTTGGGGGCACTTAAAAATATTCAAAATGCAACAGAACCCCTCTAACGACCCGGCAATGACCTTTGATGATGGGAAGTTGTTTTTTGGACACAAATGAATGTCTTACGACCTACGACAAAGTGCGCCAACGCCTATCCTACTTTTGGGGGCACTTCAAAATATTCAAAATGCGACAGAACCCCTCTAACGACACGGCAATGACCTTTGATGAGGGGAAGTTGTTTTTTGGACAGAAATGAATGTCTTACGACCTACGACAAAGTGCGCCAACGCCTATCCTATTTTTGGGGGCACTTCAAAATATTTAAAATGCAACAGAACCCCTCTAACGACCCGGCAATGACCTTTGATGATGGGAAGTTGTTTTTTGAACAGAAATGAATGTCTTACGACCTACGACAAAGTGCGCCAACGCCTATCCTATTTTTGGGGGCACTTCAAAATATTTAAAATGCAACAGAACCCCTCTAACGACCCGGCAATGACCTTTGATGATGGGAAGTTGTTTTTTGAACAGAAATGAATGTCTTACGACCTACGACAAAGTGCGCCAACGCCTATCCTATTTTTGGGGGCACTTCAAAATATTCAAAATACGACAGAACCCCTCGAACGACCCGGCAATGACCTTTGATGATGGGAAGTTGTTTTTTGGACACAAATGAATGTCTTACGACCTACGACAAAGTGCGCCAACGCCTATCCTATTTTTGGGGGCACTTAAAAATATTCAAAATGCAACAGAACCCCTCTAACGACCCGGCAATGACCTTTGATGATGGGAAGTTGTTTTTTGAACAGAAATGAATGTCTAACGACCTACGACAAAGTGCGCCAACGCCTATCCTATTTTTGGGGGCACTTCAAAATATTCAAAATACGACAGAACCCCTCGAACGACCCGGCAATGACCTTTGATGATGGGAAGTTGTTTTTTGGACACAAATGAATGTCTTACGACCTACGACAAAGTGCGCCAACGCCTATCCTATTTTTGGGGGCACTTCAAAATATTTAAAATGCAACAGAACCCCTCTAACGACCCGGCAATGACCTTTCATGATGGGAAGTTGTTTTTTGAACAGAAATGAATGTCTTACGACCTACGACAAAGTGCGCCAACGCCTATCCTATTTTTGGGGGCACTTAAAAATATTTAAAATGCAACAGAACCCCTCTAACGACCCGGCAATGACCTTTGATGATGGGAAGTTGTTTTTTGAACAGAAATGAATGTCTTACGACCTACGACAAAGTGCGCCAACGCCTATCCTATTTTTGGGGGCACTTCAAAATATTCAAAATACGACAGAACCCCTCTAACGACCCGGCAATGACCTTTGATGATGGGAAGTTGTTTTTTGAACAGAAATGAATGTCTAACGACCTACGACAAAGTGCGCCAACGCCTATCCTATTTTTGGGGGCACTTCAAAATATTCAAAATACGACAGAACCCCTCGAACGACCCGGCAATGACCTTTGATGATGGGAAGTTGTTTTTTGAACAGAAATGAATGTCTCACGACCTACGACAAAGTGCGCCAACGCCTATCCTATTTTTGGGGGCACTTAAAAATATTCAAAATGCAACAGAACCCCTCTAACGACCCGGCAATGACCTTTGATGATGGGAAGTTGTTTTTTGAACAGAAATGAATGTCTTACGACCTACGACAAAGTGCGCCAACGCCTATCCTATTTTTGGGGGCACTTCAAAATATTTAAAATGCAACAGAACCCCTCTAACGACCCGGCAATGACCTTTGATGATGGGAAGTTGTTTTTTGAACAGAAATGAATGTCTTACGACCTACGACAAAGTGCGCCAACGCCTATCCTATTTTTGGGGGCACTTCAAAATATTTAAAATGCAACAGAACCCCTCTAACGACCCGGCAATGACCTTTGATGATGGGAAGTTGTTTTTTGAACAGAAATGAATGTCTTGCGACCTACGACAAAGTGCGCCAACGCCTATCCTATTTTTGGGGGCACTTCAAAATATTCAAAATACGACAGAACCCCTCGAACGACCCGGCAATGACCTTTGATGATGGGAAGTTGTTTTTTGGACACAAATGAATGTCTTACGACCTACGACAAAGTGCGCCAACGCCTATCCTATTTTTGGGGGCACTTAAAAATATTCAAAATGCAACAGAACCCCTCTAACGACCCGGCAATGACCTTTGATGATGGGAAGTTGTTTTTTGAACAGAAATGAATGTCTAACGACCTACGACAAAGTGCGCCAACGCCTATCCTATTTTTGGGGGCACTTAAAAATATTCAAAATGCGACAGAACCCCTCTAACGACACGGCAATGACCTTTGATGAGGGGAAGTTGTTTTTTGGACAGAAATGAATGTCTTACGACCTACGACAAAGTGCGCCAACGCCTATCCTATTTTTGGGGGCACTTCAAAATATTCAAAATACGACAGAACCCCTCGAACGACCCGGCAATGACCTTTGATGATGGGAAGTTGTTTTTTAGACACAAATGAATGTCTTACGACCTACGACAAAGTGCGCCAACGCCTATCCTATTTTTGGGGGCACTTAAAAATATTCAAAATGCAACAGAACCCCTCTAACGACCCGGCAATGACCTTTGATGATGGGAAGTTGTTTTTTGGACACAAATGAATGTCTTACGACCTACGACAAAGTGCGCCAACGCCTATCCTACTTTTGGGGGCACTTCAAAATATTCAAAATGCGACAGAACCCCTCTAACGACACGGCAATGACCTTTGATGAGGGGAAGTTGTTTTTTGGACAGAAATGAATGTCTTACGACCTACGACAAAGTGCGCCAACGCCTATCCTATTTTTGGGGGCACTTCAAAATATTTAAAATGCAACAGAACCCCTCTAACGACCCGGCAATGACCTTTGATGATGGGAAGTTGTTTTTTGAACAGAAATGAATGTCTTACGACCTACGACAAAGTGCGCCAACGCCTATCCTATTTTTGGGGGCACTTCAAAATATTTAAAATGCAACAGAACCCCTCTAACGACCCGGCAATGACCTTTGATGATGGGAAGTTGTTTTTTGAACAGAAATGAATGTCTTACGACCTACGACAAAGTGCGCCAACGCCTATCCTATTTTTGGGGGCACTTCAAAATATTCAAAATACGACAGAACCCCTCGAACGACCCGGCAATGACCTTTGATGATGGGAAGTTGTTTTTTGGACACAAATGAATGTCTTACGACCTACGACAAAGTGCGCCAACGCCTATCCTATTTTTGGGGGCACTTAAAAATATTCAAAATGCAACAGAACCCCTCTAACGACCCGGCAATGACCTTTGATGATGGGAAGTTGTTTTTTGAACAGAAATGAATGTCTAACGACCTACGACAAAGTGCGCCAACGCCTATCCTATTTTTGGGGGCACTTCAAAATATTCAAAATACGACAGAACCCCTCGAACGACCCGGCAATGACCTTTGATGATGGGAAGTTGTTTTTTGGACACAAATGAATGTCTTACGACCTACGACAAAGTGCGCCAACGCCTATCCTATTTTTGGGGGCACTTCAAAATATTTAAAATGCAACAGAACCCCTCTAACGACCCGGCAATGACCTTTCATGATGGGAAGTTGTTTTTTGAACAGAAATGAATGTCTTACGACCTACGACAAAGTGCGCCAACGCCTATCCTATTTTTGGGGGCACTTAAAAATATTTAAAATGCAACAGAACCCCTCTAACGACCCGGCAATGACCTTTGATGATGGGAAGTTGTTTTTTGAACAGAAATGAATGTCTTACGACCTACGACAAAGTGCGCCAACGCCTATCCTATTTTTGGGGGCACTTCAAAATATTCAAAATACGACAGAACCCCTCTAACGACCCGGCAATGACCTTTGATGATGGGAAGTTGTTTTTTGAACAGAAATGAATGTCTAACGACCTACGACAAAGTGCGCCAACGCCTATCCTATTTTTGGGGGCACTTCAAAATATTCAAAATACGACAGAACCCCTCGAACGACCCGGCAATGACCTTTGATGATGGGAAGTTGTTTTTTGAACAGAAATGAATGTCTCACGACCTACGACAAAGTGCGCCAACGCCTATCCTATTTTTGGGGGCACTTAAAAATATTCAAAATGCAACAGAACCCCTCTAACGACCCGGCAATGACCTTTGATGATGGGAAGTTGTTTTTTGAACAGAAATGAATGTCTTACGACCTACGACAAAGTGCGCCAACGCCTATCCTATTTTTGGGGGCACTTCAAAATATTCAAAATACGACAGAACCCCTCGAACGACCCGGCAATGACCTTTGATGATGGGAAGTTGTTTTTTGGACACAAATGAATGTCTTACGACCTACGACAAAGTGCGCCAACGCCTATCCTATTTTTGGGGGCACTTCAAAATATTCAAAATACGACAGAACCCCTCTAACGACCCGGCAATGACCTTTGATGATGGGAAGTTGTTTTTTGAACAGAAATGAATGTCTCACGACCTACGACAAAGTGCGCCAACGCCTATCCTATTTTTGGGGGCACTTAAAAATATTCAAAATGCAACAGAACCCCTCTAACGACCCGGCAATGACCTTTGATGATGGGAAGTTGTTTTTTGAACAGAAATGAATGTCTTACGACCTAAGACAAAGTGCGCCAACGCCTATCCTATTTTTGGGGGCACTTCAAAATATTCAAAATACGACAGAACCCCTCGAACGACCCGGCAATGACCTTTGATGATGGGAAGTTGTTTTTTGGACACAAATGAATGTCTTACGACCTACGACAAAGTGCGCCAACGCCTATCCTATTTTTGGGGGCACTTAAAAATATTCAAAATGCGACAGAACCCCTCTAACGACACGGCAATGACCTTTGATGAGGGGAAGTTGTTTTTTGGACAGAAATGAATGTCTTACGACCTACGACAAAGTGCGCCAACGCCTATCCTATTTTTGGGGGCACTTAAAAATATTCAAAATGCAACAGAACCCCTCTAACGACCCGGCAATGACCTTTGATGATGGGAAGTTGTTTTTTGAACAGAAATGAATGTCTAACGACCTACGACAAAGTGCGCCAACGCCTATCCTATTTTTGGGGGCACTTCAAAATATTCAAAATACGACAGAACCCCTCGAACGACCCGGCAATGACCTTTGATGATGGGAAGTTGTTTTTTGAACAGAAATGAATGTCTAACGACCTACGACAAAGTGCGCCAACGCCTATCCTATTTTTGGGGGCACTTCAAAATATTCAAAATACGACAGAACCCCTCGAACGACCCGGCAATGACCTTTGATGATGGGAAGTTGTTTTTTGAACAGAAATGAATGTCTTACGACCTACGACAAAGTGCGCCAACGCCTATCCTATTTTTGGGGGCACTTAAAAATATTCAAAATGCGACAGAACCCCTCTAACGACACGGCAATGACCTTTGATGAGGGGAAGTTGTTTTTTGGACAGAAATGAATGTCTTACGACCTACGACAAAGTGCGCCAACGCCTATCCTATTTTTGGGGGCACTTAAAAATATTCAAAATGCAACAGAACCCCTCTAACGACCCGGCAATGACCTTTGATGATGGGAAGTTGTTTTTTGAACAGAAATGAATGTCTAACGACCTACGACAAAGTGCGCCAACGCCTATCCTATTTTTGGGGGCACTTCAAAATATTCAAAATACGACAGAACCCCTCGAACGACCCGGCAATGACCTTTGATGATGGGAAGTTGTTTTTTGGACACAAATGAATGTCTTACGACCTACGACAAAGTGCGCCAACGCCTATCCTATTTTTGGGGGCACTTCAAAATATTTAAAATGCAACAGAACCCCTCTAACGACCCGGCAATGACCTTTCATGATGGGAAGTTGTTTTTTGAACAGAAATGAATGTCTTACGACCTACGACAAAGTGCGCCAACGCCTATCCTATTTTTGGGGGCACTTCAAAATATTTAAAATGCAACAGAACCCCTCTAACGACCCTGCAATGACCTTTGATGATGGGAAGTTGTTTTTTGAACAGAAATGAATGTCTTACGACCTACGACAAAGTGCGCCAACGCCTATCCTATTTTTGGGGGCACTTAAAAATATTCAAAATGCGACAGAACCCCTCTAACGACACGGCAATGACCTTTGATGAGGGGAAGTTGTTTTTTGGACAGAAATGAATGTCTTACGACCTACGACAAAGTGCGCCAACGCCTATCCTATTTTTGGGGGCACTTAAAAATATTCAAAATGCAACAGAACCCCTCTAACGACCCGGCAATGACCTTTGATGATGGGAAGTTGTTTTTTGAACAGAAATGAATGTCTTACGACCTACGACAAAGTGCGCCAACGCCTATCCTATTTTTGGGGGCACTTCAAAATATTCAAAATACGACAGAACCCCTCGAACGACCCGGCAATGACCTTTGATGATGGGAAGTTGTTTTTTGGACACAAATGAATGTCTTACGACCTACGACAAAGTGCGCCAACGCCTATCCTATTTTTGGGGGCACTTAAAAATATTCAAAATGCAACAGAACCCCTCTAACGACCCGGCAATGACCTTTGATGATGGGAAGTTGTTTTTTGAACAGAAATGAATGTCTAACGACCTACGACAAAGTGCGCCAACGCCTATCCTATTTTTGGGGGCACTTCAAAATATTCAAAATACGACAGAACCCCTCGAACGACCCGGCAATGACCTTTGATGATGGGAAGTTGTTTTTTGGACACAAATGAATGTCTTACGACCTACGACAAAGTGCGCCAACGCCTATCCTATTTTTGGGGGCACTTCAAAATATTTAAAATGCAACAGAACCCCTCTAACGACCCTGCAATGACCTTTGATGATGGGAAGTTGTTTTTTGAACAGAAATGAATGTCTTACGACCTACGACAAAGTGCGCCAACGCCTATCCTATTTTTGGGGGCACTTCAAAATATTTAAAATGCAACAGAACCCCTCTAACGACCCGGCAATGACCTTTGATGATGGGAAGTTGTTTTTTGAACAGAAATGAATGTCTTACGACCTACGACAAAGTGCGCCAACGCCTATCCTATTTTTGGGGGCACTTCAAAATATTCAAAATACGACAGAACCCCTCGAACGACCCGGCAATGACCTTTGATGATGGGAAGTTGTCTTTTGGACACAAATGAATGTCTTACGACCTACGACAAAGTGCGCCAACGCCTATCCTATTTTTGGGGGCACTTCAAAATATTCAAAATACGACAGAACCCCTCGAACGACCCGGCAATGACCTTTGATGATGGGAAGTTGTCTTTTGGACACAAATGAATGTCTTACGACCTACGACAAAGTGCGCCAACGCCTATCCTATTTTTGGGGGCACTTCAAAATATTTAAAATGCAACAGAACCCCTCTAACGACCCTGCAATGACCTTTGATGATGGGAAGTTGTTTTTTGAACAGAAATGAATGTCTTACGACCTACGACAAAGTGCGCCAACGCCTATCCTATTTTTGGGGGCACTTCAAAATATTTAAAATGCAACAGAACCCCTCTAACGACCCGGCAATGACCTTTGATGATGGGAAGTTGTTTTTTGAACAGAAATGAATGTCTTACGACCTACGACAAAGTGCGCCAACGCCTATCCTATTTTTGGGGGCACTTCAAAATATTCAAAATACGACAGAACCCCTCGAACGACCCGGCAATGACCTTTGATGATGGGAAGTTGTTTTTTGGACACAAATGAATGTCTTACGACCTACGACAAAGTGCGCCAACGCCTATCCTATTTTTGGGGGCACTTCAAAATATTTAAAATGCAACAGAACCCCTCTAACGACCCGGCAATGACCTTTCATGATGGGAAGTTGTTTTTTGAACAGAAATGAATGTCTTACGACCTACGACAAAGTGCGCCAACGCCTATCCTATTTTTGGGGGCACTTAAAAATATTTAAAATGCAACAGAACCCCTCTAACGACCCGGCAATGACCTTTGATGATGGGAAGTTGTTTTTTGAACAGAAATGAATGTCTTACGACCTACGACAAAGTGCGCCAACGCCTATCCTATTTTTGGGGGCACTTCAAAATATTCAAAATACGACAGAACCCCTCTAACGACCCGGCAATGACCTTTGATGATGGGAAGTTGTTTTTTGAACAGAAATGAATGTCTTACGACCTACGACAAAGTGCGCCAACGCCTATCCTATTTTTGGGGGCACTTCAAAATATTCAAAATACGACAGAACCCCTCGAACGACCCGGCAATGACCTTTGATGATGGGAAGTTGTTTTTTGGACACAAATGAATGTCTAACGACCTACGACAAAGTGCGCCAACGCCTATCCTATTTTTGGGGGCACTTAAAAATATTCAAAATGCAACAGAACCCCTCTAACGACCCGGCAATGACCTTTGATGATGGGAAGTTGTTTTTTGAACAGAAATGAATGTCTTACGACCTACGACAAAGTGCGCCAACGCCTATCCTATTTTTGGGGGCACTTCAAAATATTCAAAATACGACAGAACCCCTCGAACGACCCGGTAATGACCTTTGATGAGGGGAAGTTGTTTTTTGGACAGAAATGAATGTCTTACGACCTACGACAAAGTGCGCCAACGCCTATCCTATTTTTGGGGGCACTTAAAAATATTCAAAATGCAACAGAACCCCTCTAACGACACGGCAATGACCTTTGATGAGGGGAAGTTGTTTTTTGGACATAAATGAATGTCTTACGACCTACAACAAAGTGCGCCAACGCCTATCCTATTTTTGGGGGCACTTAAAAATATTCAAAATGCAACAGAACCCCTCTAACGACACGGCAATGACCTTTGATGAGGGGAAGTTGTTTTTTGGACACAAATGAATGTCTTACGACCTACGACAAAGTGCGCCAACGCCTATCCTATTTTTGGGGGCACTTAAAAATATTCAAAATGCAACAGAACCCCTCTAACGACCCGGCAATGACCTTTGATGATGGGAAGTTGTTTTTTGAACAGAAATGAATGTCTTACGACCTACGACAAAGTGCGCCAACGCCTATCCTATTTTTGGGGGCACTTCAAAATATTTAAAATGCAACAGAACCCCTCTAACGACCCGGCAATGACCTTTGATGATGGGAAGTTGTTTTTTGAACAGAAATGAATGTCTTACGACCTACGACAAAGTGCGCCAACGCCTATCCTATTTTTGGGGGCACTTCAAAATATTCAAAATACGACAGAACCCCTCGAACGACCCGGCAATGACCTTTGATGATGGGAAGTTGTTTTTTGGACACAAATGAATGTCTTACGACCTACGACAAAGTGCGCCAACGCCTATCCTATTTTTGGGGGCACTTCAAAATATTTAAAATGCAACAGAACCCCTCTAACGACCCGGCAATGACCTTTCATGATGGGAAGTTGTTTTTTGAACAGAAATGAATGTCTTACGACCTACGACAAAGTGCGCCAACGCCTATCCTATTTTTGGGGGCACTTAAAAATATTCAAAATACGACAGAACCCCTCTAACGACCCGGCAATGACCTTTGATGATGGGAAGTTGTTTTTTGAACAGAAATGAATGTCTTACGACCTACGACAAAGTGCGCCAACGCCTATCCTATTTTTGGGGGCACTTCAAAATATTCAAAATACGACAGAACCCCTCGAACGACCCGGCAATGACCTTTGATGATGGGAAGTTGTTTTTTGGACACAAATGAATGTCTAACGACCTACGACAAAGTGCGCCAACGCCTATCCTATTTTTGGGGGCACTTAAAAATATTCAAAATGCAACAGAACCCCTCTAACGACCCGGCAATGACCTTTGATGATGGGAAGTTGTTTTTTGAACAGAAATGAATGTCTTACGACCTACGACAAAGTGCGCCAACGCCTATCCTATTTTTGGGGGCACTTCAAAATATTCAAAATACGACAGAACCCCTCGAACGACCCGGTAATGACCTTTGATGAGGGGAAGTTGTTTTTTGGACAGAAATGAATGTCTTACGACCTACGACAAAGTGCGCCAACGCCTATCCTATTTTTGGGGGCACTTAAAAATATTCAAAATGCAACAGAACCCCTCTAACGACACGGCAATGACCTTTGATGAGGGGAAGTTGTTTTTTGGACATAAATGAATGTCTTACGACCTACAACAAAGTGCGCCAACGCCTATCCTATTTTTGGGGGCACTTAAAAATATTCAAAATGCGACAGAACCCCTCTAACGACACGGCAATGACCTTTGATGAGGGGAAGTTGTTTTTTGGACAGAAATGAATGTCTTACGACCTACGACAAATTGCGCCAACGCCTATCCTATTTTTGGGGGCACTTAAAAATATTCAAAATGCGACAGAACCCCTCCAACGACCCGGCAATGACCTTTGATGAGGGGAAGTTGTTTTTTGGACAGAAATGAATGTCTTACGACCTACGACAAAGTGCGCCAACGCCTATCCTATTTTTGGGGGCACTTAAAAATATTCAAAATGCGACAGAACCCCTCTAACGACACGGCAATGACCTTTGATGAAGGGAAGTTGTTTTTTGGACAGAAATGAATGTCTTACGACCTACGACAAAGTGCGCCAACGCCTATCCTATTTTTGGGGGCACTTCAAAATATTCAAAATACGACAGAACCCCTCGAACGACCCGGCAATGACCTTTGATGATGGGAAGTTGTTTTTTGGACACAAATGAATGTCTTACGACCTACGACAAAGTGCGCCAACGCCTATCCTATTTTAGGGGGCACTTAAAAATATTCAAAATGCAACAGAACCCCTCTAACGACCCGGCAATGACCTTTGATGATGGGAAGTTGTTTTTTGAACAGAAATGAATGTCTTACGACCTACGACAAAGTGCGCCAACGCCTATCCTATTTTTGGGGGCACTTCAAAATATTCAAAATACGACAGAACCCCTCGAACGACCCGGCAATGACCTTTGATGATGGGAAGTTGTTTTTTGGACACAAATGAATGTCTTACGACCTACGACAAAGTGCGCCAACGCCTATCCTATTTTTGGGGGCACTTAAAAATATTCAAAATGCAACAGAACCCCTCTAACGACCCGGCAATGACCTTTGATGATGGGAAGTTGTTTTTTGAACAGAAATGAATGTCTTACGACCTACGACAAAGTGCGCCAACGCCTATCCTATTTTTGGGGGCACTTCAAAATATTCAAAATACGACAGAACCCCTCGAACGACCCGGCAATGACCTTTGATGATGGGAAGTTGTTTTTTGGACACAAATGAATGTCTTACGACCTACGACAAAGTGCGCCAACGCCTATCCTATTTTTGGGGGCACTTAAAAATATTCAAAATGCAACAGAACCCCTCTAACGACCCGGCAATGACCTTTGATGATGGGAAGTTGTTTTTTGAACAGAAATGAATGTCTTACGACCTACGACAAAGTGCGCCAACGCCTATCCTATTTTTGGGGGCACTTCAAAATATTCAAAATACGACAGAACCCCTCGAACGACCCGGCAATGACCTTTGATGAGGGGAAGTTGTTTTTTGGACACAAATGAATGTCTTACGACCTACGACAAAGTGCGCCAACGCCTATCCTATTTTTGGGGGCACTTAAAAATATTCAAAATGCGACAGAACCCCTCTAACGACCCGGCAATGACCTTTGATGATGGGAAGTTGTTTTTTGGTCCCAAATGAATGTCTTACTACCTACGACAAAGTGCGCCAACGCCTATCCTATTTTTGGGGGCACTTAAAAATATTCAAAATGCAACAGAACCCCTCTAACGACCCGGCAATGACCTTTGATGATGGGAAGTTGTTTTTTGGACACAAATGAATGTCTTACGACCTACGACAAAGTGCGCCAACGCCTATCCTATTTTTGGGGGCACTTAAAAATATTCAAAATGCAACAGAACCCCTCGAACGACCCGGCAATGACCTTTGATGATGGGAAGTTGTTTTTTGGACACAAATGAATGTCTTACGACCTACGACAAAGTGCGCCAACGCCTATCCTATTTTTGGGGGCACTTAAAAATATTCAAAATGCAACAGAACCCCTCTAACGACCCGGCAATGACCTTTGATGATGGGAAGTTGTTTTTTGAACAGAAATGAATGTCTTACGACCTACGACAAAGTGCGCCAACGCCTATCCTATTTTTGGGGGCACTTCAAAATATTCAAAATACGACAGAACCCCTCTAACGACCCGGCAATGACCTTTGATGATGGGAAGTTGTTTTTTGGACACAAATGAATGTCTTACGACCTACGACAAAGTGCGCCAACGCCTATCCTATTTTTGGGGGCACTTAAAAATATTCAAAATGCAACAGAACCCCTCTAACGACCCGGCAATGACCTTTGATGATGGGAAGTTGTTTTTTGAACAGAAATGAATGTCTTACGACCTACGACAAAGTGCGCCAACGCCTATCCTATTTTTGGGGGCACTTCAAACTATTCAAAATACGACAGAACCCCTCGAACGACCCGGCAATGACCTTTGATGATGGGAAGTTGTTTTTTGAACAGAAATGAATGTCTTACGACCTACGACAAAGTGCGCCAACGCCTATCCTATTTTTGGGGGCACTTAAAAATATTCAAAATGCAACAGAACCCCTCTAACGACCCGGCAATGACCTTTGATGATGGGAAGTTGTTTTTTGAACAGAAATGAATGTCTTACGACCTACGACAAAGTGCGCCAACGCCTATCCTATTTTTGGGGGCACTTAAAAATATTCAAAATGCAACAGAACCCCTCTAACGACCCGGCAATGACCTTTGATGATGGGAAGTTGTTTTTTGAACAGAAATGAATGTCTTACGACCTACGACAAAGTGCGCCAACGCCTATCCTATTTTTGGGGGCACTTAAAAATATTCAAAATGCAACAGAACCCCTCTAACGACCCGGCAATGACCTTTGATGATGGGAAGTTGTTTTTTGAACAGAAATGAATGTCTTACGACCTACGACAAAGTGCGCCAACGCCTATCCTATTTTTGGGGGCACTTCAAACTATTCAAAATACGACAGAACCCCTCGAACGACCCGGCAATGACCTTTGATGATGGGAAGTTGTTTTTTGAACAGAAATGAATGTCTTACGACCTACGACAAAGTGCGCCAACGCCTATCCTATTTTTGGGGGCACTTAAAAATATTCAAAATGCAACAGAACCCCTCTAACGACCCGGCAATGACCTTTGATGATGGGAAGTTGTTTTTTGAACAGAAATGAATGTCTTACGACCTACGACAAAGTGCGCCAACGCCTATCCTATTTTTGGGGGCACTTAAAAATATTCAAAATGCAACAGAACCCCTCTAACGACCCGGCAATGACCTTTGATGATGGGAAGTTGTTTTTTGAACAGAAATGAATGTCTTACGACCTACGACAAAGTGCGCCAACGCCTATCCTATTTTTGGGGGCACTTAAAAATATTCAAAATGCAACAGAACCCCTCTAACGACCCGGCAATGACCTTTGATGATGGGAAGTTGTTTTTTGAACAGAAATGAATGTCTTACGACCTACGACAAAGTGCGCCAACGCCTATCCTATTTTTGGGGGCACTTCAAACTATTCAAAATACGACAGAACCCCTCGAACGACCCGGCAATGACCTTTGATGATGGGAAGTTGTTTTTTGAACAGAAATGAATGTCTTACGACCTACGACAAAGTGCGCCAACGCCTATCCTATTTTTGGGGGCACTTAAAAATATTCAAAATGCAACAGAACCCCTCTAACGACCCGGCAATGACCTTTGATGATGGGAAGTTGTTTTTTGAACAGAAATGAATGTCTTACGACCTACGACAAAGTGCGCCAACGCCTATCCTATTTTTGGGGGCACTTAAAAATATTCAAAATGCAACAGAACCCCTCTAACGACCCGGCAATGACCTTTGATGATGGGAAGTTGTTTTTTGAACAGAAATGAATGTCTTACGACCTACGACAAAGTGCGCCAACGCCTATCCTATTTTTGGGGGCACTTAAAAATATTCAAAATGCAACAGAACCCCTCTAACGACCCGGCAATGACCTTTGATGATGGGAAGTTGTTTTTTGAACAGAAATGAATGTCTTACGACCTACGACAAAGTGCGCCAACGCCTATCCTATTTTTGGGGGCACTTCAAACTATTCAAAATACGACAGAACCCCTCGAACGACCCGGCAATGACCTTTGATGATGGGAAGTTGTTTTTTGAACAGAAATGAATGTCTTACGACCTACGACAAAGTGCGCCAACGCCTATCCTATTTTTGGGGGCACTTAAAAATATTCAAAATGCAACAGAACCCCTCTAACGACCCGGCAATGACCTTTGATGATGGGAAGTTGTTTTTTGAACAGAAATGAATGTCTTACGACCTACGACAAAGTGCGCCAACGCCTATCCTATTTTTGGGGGCACTTAAAAATATTCAAAATGCAACAGAACCCCTCTAACGACCCGGCAATGACCTTTGATGATGGGAAGTTGTTTTTTGAACAGAAATGAATGTCTTACGACCTACGACAAAGTGCGCCAACGCCTATCCTATTTTTGGGGGCACTTAAAAATATTCAAAATGCAACAGAACCCCTCTAACGACCCGGCAATGACCTTTGATGATGGGAAGTTGTTTTTTGAACAGAAATGAATGTCTTACGACCTACGACAAAGTGCGCCAACGCCTATCCTATTTTTGGGGGCACTTCAAACTATTCAAAATACGACAGAACCCCTCGAACGACCCGGCAATGACCTTTGATGATGGGAAGTTGTTTTTTGAACAGAAATGAATGTCTTACGACCTACGACAAAGTGCGCCAACGCCTATCCTATTTTTGGGGGCACTTAAAAATATTCAAAATGCAACAGAACCCCTCTAACGACCCGGCAATGACCTTTGATGATGGGAAGTTGTTTTTTGAACAGAAATGAATGTCTTACGACCTACGACAAAGTGCGCCAACGCCTATCCTACTTTTGGGGGCACTTCAAAATATTCAAAATGCGACAGAACCCCTCTAACGACACGGCAATGACCTTTGATGAGGGGAAGTTGTTTTTTGGACAGAAATGAATGTCTAACGACCTACGACAAAGTGCGCCAACGCCTATCCTATTTTTGGGGGCACTTAAAAATATTCAAAATGCAACAGAACCCCTCTAACGACCCGGCAATGACCTTTGATGAGGGGAAGTTGTTTTTTGGACAGAAATGAATGTCTTACGACCTACGACAAAGTGCGCCAACGCCTATCCTACTTTTGGGGGCACTTCAAAATATTCAAAATGCGACAGAACCCCTCTAACGACACGGCAATGACCTTTGATGATGGGAAGTTGTTTTTTGGACACAAATGAATGTCTTACGACCTACGACAAAGTGCGCCAACGCCTATCCTACTTTTGGGGGCACTTCAAAATATTCAAAATACGACAGAACCCCTCGAACGACCCGGCAATGACCTTTGATGATGGGAAGTTGTTTTTTGGACACAAATGAATGTCTTACGACCTACGACAAAGTGCGCCAACGCCTATCCTATTTTTGGGGGCACTTAAAAATATTCAAAATGCAACAGAACCCCTCTAACGACCCGGCAATGACCTTTGATGATGGGAAGTTGTTTTTTGAACAGAAATGAATGTCTAACGACCTACGACAAAGTGCGCCAACGCCTATCCTATTTTTGGGGGCACTTAAAAATATTCAAAATGCGACAGAACCCCTCTAACGACACGGCAATGACCTTTGATGAGGGGAAGTTGTTTTTTGGACAGAAATGAATGTCTTACGACCTACGACAAAGTGCGCCAACGCCTATCCTATTTTTGGGGGCACTTCAAAATATTCAAAATACGACAGAACCCCTCGAACGACCCGGCAATGACCTTTGATGATGGGAAGTTGTTTTTTAGACACAAATGAATGTCTTACGACCTACGACAAAGTGCGCCAACGCCTATCCTATTTTTGGGGGCACTTAAAAATATTCAAAATGCAACAGAACCCCTCTAACGACCCGGCAATGACCTTTGATGATGGGAAGTTGTTTTTTGGACACAAATGAATGTCTTACGACCTACGACAAAGTGCGCCAACGCCTATCCTACTTTTGGGGGCACTTCAAAATATTCAAAATGCAACAGAACCCCTCTAACGACACGGCAATGACCTTTGATGAGGGGAAGTTGTTTTTTGGACAGAAATGAATGTCTTACGACCTACGACAAAGTGCGCCAACGCCTATCCTATTTTTGGGGGCACTTCAAAATATTCAAAATACGACAGAACCCCTCGAACGACCCGGCAATGACCTTTGATGATGGGAAGTTGTTTTTTGGACACAAATGAATGTCTTACGACCTACGACAAAGTGCGCCAACGCCTATCCTATTTTTGGGGGCACTTAAAAATATTCAAAATGCAACAGAACCCCTCTAACGACCCGGCAATGACCTTTGATGATGGGAAGTTGTTTTTTGAACAGAAATGAATGTCTAACGACCTACGACAAAGTGCGCCAACGCCTATCCTATTTTTGGGGGCACTTAAAAATATTCAAAATGCGACAGAACCCCTCTAACGACACGGCAATGACCTTTGATGAGGGGAAGTTGTTTTTTGGACAGAAATGAATGTCTTACGACCTACGACAAAGTGCGCCAACGCCTATCCTATTTTTGGGGGCACTTCAAAATATTCAAAATACGACAGAACCCCTCGAACGACCCGGCAATGACCTTTGATGATGGGAAGTTGTTTTTTAGACACAAATGAATGTCTTACGACCTACGACAAAGTGCGCCAACGCCTATCCTATTTTTGGGGGCACTTAAAAATATTCAAAATGCAACAGAACCCCTCTAACGACCCGGCAATGACCTTTGATGATGGGAAGTTGTTTTTTGGACACAAATGAATGTCTTACGACCTACGACAAAGTGCGCCAACGCCTATCCTACTTTTGGGGGCACTTCAAAATATTCAAAATGCAACAGAACCCCTCTAACGACACGGCAATGACCTTTGATGAGGGGAAGTTGTTTTTTGGACAGAAATGAATGTCTTACGACCTACGACAAAGTGCGCCAACGCCTATCCTATTTTTGGGGGCACTTCAAAATATTTAAAATGCAACAGAACCCCTCTAACGACCCGGCAATGACCTTTGATGATGGGAAGTTGTTTTTTGAACAGAAATGAATGTCTTACGACCTACGACAAAGTGCGCCAACGCCTATCCTATTTTTGGGGGCACTTCAAAATATTCAAAATACGACAGAACCCCTCGAACGACCCGGCAATGACCTTTGATGATGGGAAGTTGTTTTTTGAACAGAAATGAATGTCTAACGACCTACGACAAAGTGCGCCAACGCCTATCCTATTTTTGGGGGCACTTCAAAATATTCAAAATACGACAGAACCCCTCGAACGACCCGGCAATGACCTTTGATGATGGGAAGTTGTTTTTTGAACAGAAATGAATGTCTAACGACCTACGACAAAGTGCGCCAACGCCTATCCTATTTTTGGGGGCACTTCAAAATATTCAAAATACGACAGAACCCCTCGAACGACCCGGCAATGACCTTTGATGATGGGAAGTTGTTTTTTGAACAGAAATGAATGTCTTACGACCTACGACAAAGTGCGCCAACGCCTATCCTATTTTTGGGGGCACTTCAAAATATTCAAAATACGACAGAACCCCTCGAACGACCCGGCAATGACCTTTGATGATGGGAAGTTGTTTTTTGAACAGAAATGAATGTCTTACGACCTACGACAAAGTGCGCCAACGCCTATCCTATTTTTGGGGGCACTTCAAAATATTCAAAATACGACAGAACCCCTCGAACGACCCGGCAATGACCTTTGATGATGGGAAGTTGTTTTTTGAACAGAAATGAATGTCTAACGACCTACGACAAAGTGCGCCAACGCCTATCCTATTTTTGGGGGCACTTAAAAATATTCAAAATGCAACAGAACCCCTCTAACGACCCGGCAATGACCTTTGATGATGGGAAGTTGTTTTTTGAACAGAAATGAATGTCTTACGACCTACGACAAAGTGCGCCAACGCCTATCCTATTTTTGGGGGCACTTCAAAATATTCAAAATACGACAGAACCCCTCGAACGACCCGGCAATGACCTTTGATGATGGGAAGTTGTTTTTTGGACACAAATGAATGTCTTACGACCTACGACAAAGTGCGCCAACGCCTATCCTATTTTTGGGGGCACTTCAAAATATTCAAAATACGACAGAACCCCTCTAACGACCCGGCAATGACCTTTGATGATGGGAAGTTGTTTTTTGAACAGAAATGAATGTCTAACGACCTACGACAAAGTGCGCCAACGCCTATCCTATTTTTGGGGGCACTTAAAAATATTCAAAATGCAACAGAACCCCTCTAACGACCCGGCAATGACCTTTGATGATGGGAAGTTGTTTTTTGAACAGAAATGAATGTCTTACGACCTACGACAAAGTGCGCCAACGCCTATCCTATTTTTGGGGGCACTTCAAAATATTCAAAATACGACAGAACCCCTCGAACGACCCGGCAATGACCTTTGATGATGGGAAGTTGTTTTTTGAACAGAAATGAATGTCTTACGACCTACGACAAAGTGCGCCAACGCCTATCCTATTTTTGGGGGCACTTCAAAATATTCAAAATACGACAGAACCCCTCGAACGACCCGGCAATGACCTTTGATGATGGGAAGTTGTTTTTTGAACAGAAATGAATGTCTAACGACCTACGACAAAGTGCGCCAACGCCTATCCTATTTTTGGGGGCACTTCAAAATATTCAAAATACGACAGAACCCCTCGAACGACCCGGCAATGACCTTTGATGATGGGAAGTTGTTTTTTGAACAGAAATGAATGTCTAACGACCTACGACAAAGTGCGCCAACGCCTATCCTATTTTTGGGGGCACTTCAAAATATTCAAAATACGACAGAACCCCTCGAACGACCCGGCAATGACCTTTGATGATGGGAAGTTGTTTTTTGAACAGAAATGAATGTCTAACGACCTACGACAAAGTGCGCCAACGCCTATCCTATTTTTGGGGGCACTTAAAAATATTCAAAATGCAACAGAACCCCTCTAACGACCCGGCAATGACCTTTGATGATGGGAAGTTGTTTTTTGAACAGAAATGAATGTCTTACGACCTACGACAAAGTGCGCCAACGCCTATCCTATTTTTGGGGGCACTTCAAAATATTCAAAATACGACAGAACCCCTCGAACGACCCGGCAATGACCTTTGATGATGGGAAGTTGTTTTTTGAACAGAAATGAATGTCTAACGACCTACGACAAAGTGCGCCAACGCCTATCCTATTTTTGGGGGCACTTCAAAATATTCAAAATACGACAGAACCCCTCGAACGACCCGGCAATGACCTTTGATGATGGGAAGTTGTTTTTTGAACAGAAATGAATGTCTAACGACCTACGACAAAGTGCGCCAACGCCTATCCTATTTTTGGGGGCACTTCAAAATATTCAAAATACGACAGAACCCCTCGAACGACCCGGCAATGACCTTTGATGATGGGAAGTTGT
Source organism: Chrysolina americana (assembly GCA_958502065.1). Classification (NCBI taxonomy): domain Eukaryota; kingdom Metazoa; phylum Arthropoda; class Insecta; order Coleoptera; family Chrysomelidae; genus Chrysolina; species Chrysolina americana. The sequence goes on from OY293414.1 coordinate 89,237,733, forward strand.
TTTTTGAACAGAAATGAATGTCTAACGACCTACGACAAAGTGCGCCAACGCCTATCCTATTTTTGGGGGCACTTAAAAATATTCAAAATGCAACAGAACCCCTCTAACGACCCGGCAATGACCTTTGATGATGGGAAGTTGTTTTTTGAACAGAAATGAATGTCTTACGACCTACGACAAAGTGCGCCAACGCCTATCCTATTTTTGGGGGCACTTCAAAATATTCAAAATACGACAGAACCCCTCGAACGACCCGGCAATGACCTTTGATGATGGGAAGTTGTTTTTTGGACACAAATGAATGTCTTACGACCTACGACAAAGTGCGCCAACGCCTATCCTATTTTTGGGGGCACTTCAAAATATTCAAAATACGACAGAACCCCTCGAACGACCCGGCAATGACCTTTGATGAGGGGAAGTTGTTTTTTGGACAGAAATGAATGTCTTACGACCTACGACAAAGTGCGCCAACGCCTATCCTATTTTTGGGGGCACTTCAAAATATTCAAAATACGACAGAACCCCTCTAACGACCCGGCAATGACCTTTGATGATGGGAAGTTGTTTTTTGAACAGAAATGAATGTCTTACGACCTACGACAAAGTGCGCCAACGCCTATCCTATTTTTGGGGGCACTTCAAAATATTCAAAATGCAACAGAACCCCTCTAACGACCCGGCAATGACCTTTGATGATGGGAAGTTGTTTTTTGAACAGAAATGAATGTCTTACGACTTACGACAAAGTGCGCCAACGCCTATCCTATTTTTGGGGGCACTTCAAAATATTCAAAATACGACAGAACCCCTCGAACGACCCGGCAATGACCTTTGATGAGGGGAAGTTGTTTTTTGGACAGAAATGAATGTCTTACGACCTACGACAAAGTGCGCCAACGCCTATCCTATTTTTGGGGGCACTTCAAAATATTCAAAATACGACAGAACCCCTCTAACGACCCGGCAATGACCTTTGATGATGGGAAGTTGTTTTTTGAACAGAAATGAATGTCTTACGACCTACGACAAAGTGCGCCAACGCCTATCCTATTTTTGGGGGCACTTCAAAATATTCAAAATACGACAGAACCCCTCTAACGACCCGGCAATGACCTTTGATGATGGGAAGTTGTTTTTTGAACAGAAATGAATGTCTTACGACCTACGACAAAGTGCGCCAACGCCTATCCTATTTTTGGGGGCACTTCAAAATATTCAAAATGCAACAGAACCCCTCTAACGACCCGGCAATGACCTTTGATGAGGGGAAGTTGTTTTTTGGACAGAAATGAATGTCTTACGACCTACGACAAAGTGCGCCAACGCCTATCCTATTTTTGGGGGCACTTCAAAATATTCAAAATACGACAGAACCCCTCTAACGACCCGGCAATGACCTTTGATGATGGGAAGTTGTTTTTTGAACAGAAATGAATGTCTTACGACCTACGACAAAGTGCGCCAACGCCTATCCTATTTTTGGGGGCACTTCAAAATATTCAAAATACGACAGAACCCCTCTAACGACCCGGCAATGACCTTTGATGATGGGAAGTTGTTTTTTGAACAGAAATGAATGTCTTACGACCTACGACAAAGTGCGCCAACGCCTATCCTATTTTTGGGGGCACTTCCAAATATTCAAAACGCGACAGAAATCCTCTAACGATCCGACAATGAAAATATAGTGAGCTCGATAACAAAATTCAGCTGTCAAATGATATGTTTGAGGATTAATAAAGAAGATTTTGCCAGTTTGTATATATGTTGGTTTTAATACTGTGAAGAGCGATTTGATAGAGAATCCATGCTCAATTCAACCTTTTCCATTAAGTTCAAGCAACAATTTATTTTCTGAAACTTGGTTCGTAAAGCCCCGGCCTACCTCAGTCCAAAATTGACCCTGTAAATTAAAAAAAAAGTAATTTCAGACAAACCTCCTACCTTAATAGTGATCCTAGGATGCGGAAGACACTCGTCCATATCCAGGCTCTTCTTCTTCCTTTTTCTCTTGTGCTCCCTCCCCAGATCGGGGGAGTACCTGTTTCGATGCTTTTCTCTGCGACGTTTCTTCCCCGATTTGTGTCCTCCGTCGTATCCGTTATCCACGACGATCTGGACGCCGTTGGTTTCGGCCAGCTCGGAAATCAGGTTCGAGAAAGACTCTATTTTCGAGGGCTCGGCGGAGGCGGCGGGGGGAGATTTGGGATCGGGCGAGGGGCTCAGAGACTTTATCTTCAGTTTGGGAGGAGAGGGAACGTCGTAGTCAAACTTGTTTTCCCTAGGTAATGTAAGAAAACCCAAACTGAACTCATGATAGTCAATGTATACAATTATAATGAAGCTGCGGCCCACACAAAGAACCTTGTGGCACGCCAACGCCCACTCACCGATTACTGTAAATGCTGCGACTTCTCCTGGGCGCCTTGACTTCTTCTACTTCCGAATCCGAAGTCTTGTCGCATTCCGAGCACTGCCAGCCGTACAGTTTGGATTTCTTTGGCAGGCGACTTAGAGGCGGGTTGAGACAGTTGAGGTGGTAGAAGAGGTGGCACGTGTCGCACTTTGCAAGCAAGTGCTGGTCGCGTCGCTGCCGGCAGATGCCGCACTCGTTCAACATCAAAGGATCTGTTTCGGGACGTCAAAGTCAACGGTCAAATGTATTTTATTGGCAGAAGGTATAAAACTTACAGGCAAAGCTTTGTAAACTTATAATTTTGAAATTAAGTGAATTAGATGTATAATTACTATAAATGAAATGTATGTAACGTGCCGGAGCCGGACCTACTCAACGGACTTGATCGCCTGTGAGTTACCTAGATAAGTAACTCGTCGCTCACGCCTTAAACTCTGTTTGTGAGGGACATCTTTTTAAAGCAGAAATAATAATAATAATAATAACTAGCCCTCCGATAGTATCGGAGCTCCGGGGACAGGGCCTGACTGGTACATTCCGTAGGGAAAAAAAATAGCCAAAATTAAGACATCTTATTGGTTAAAAAGTAGAGGTGTGAAATTTTCAGAGAAGTTTAACACTTTTGAAGTGCAAACCACTCTATAATATTCATGAATTTGAAATTAATTCATAATTGACTAATTATATTTCACAACTCAAAATATTGGTGATAAATAGTGATAATAACAATACTCTTGAAAAGATCAAAAGATAATTCTAACTTCTTCACTTGCCTTTATTGGCGTGACTGCTCAACACCCTGTCTCCTCTGCCTGGCGGTATGTTCTTCAAGGGAAAACCCACTCCCATCTTCAGCGCTGCTGCCGTGGGCACCATCATGGGCTGCGGCGCTCGAGTCACCACCGTCGGTTTGCCAAGGTCGTCGATGTTCGGCAGATTCTTCGTGGGACTCGCGCTCAGAATGGCGGAATGGTATTTGTGGATGTTGTGCTTCAAATCGTTGCTTTTGGCAGTCACGTCAGAGCTTTTCTTGAGAACCTGCCAGAAGAGCAATTGCAAATGGTTGTTTTTCACTTCAATATAATGAAGAATCAATATAGAGTTGCTGATAAACACTCTATTCAGAAATAGTATTACGATAGTATTAAATAATACGCCAAACTCTAAACGGTTTTTTTATAAACATACAACTACTACACTGACTGATAAAACACTTGGATCTCTTCAAACCGCTTCAATTAGCTAAATATTCCAAATACTTTTCAAGAACTTCTTCAAAACTTCATCTCCCGATGGAAATGTGGTACCTTGTTTACTCAATTCGAGCAGAGTAGATTTTTCGGGATTCTTCCATTGATCAGTACAAGAATCAAAATAATACCAAGAATGTGGAAATGTTCACTACGAAGGCGTAGAAGGGCTACACCAATTTTATTTTCAAATTCCGACTTGGTATCTCGGAATTCCGATTTGGTAACTCAGAATTTCGTAATTCCGACTTTATATCTCGGAATTCTGAGTTACTAACTCGAAATGTTATAATTCCGACTTAGTATCTCGGAATTCCGGCTTACTATCTCGGAATTTCATAATTCCGACTTGGTAACTCAGAATTTCATTTAGTTATTAGTTAGTAAAGTGGAATTCTAAAACATTAAGTCCAAATTATGAAATTCCAAATTATCAAATCGGAATTCCGAGATACAAAGTCGGAATTATAGAATTCCGAGATACAAAGTCAGAAATAATTATAGATTTCCGAGTTACCAAGTCGGAATTCCGAGATACGAAGTCAAAATTATAAAATTCCGAGTTACCAAGTCGGAATTCCGAGATATAAAGTCGAAATTATAAAATTCCGAGTTACCAAGTCGGAATTCCGAGATATAAAGTCGAATTTATAAAATTCCGAGTTACCAAATCGATATTCCGAGTTACCAAGTCGGAACTCCGAGATACAAAGTCGAAATTATAAAATTCCGAGTTACCAAGTCGAAATTGTAAAATTCCGAGTTACCAAGTCGGAATTCCGAGATTCGAAGTCAAAATTATAAAATTCCGAGTTACCAAGTCGAAATTCCGAGATATGAAGTCGGAATTCCGAGATACAAAGTCGGAATTATAAAATTCCAAGCTACCAAGTCGGAATTCGGAGATGCGAAGTCGAAATTATAGAAGTTGATGAAGAAGTTATAAGCAGTTTTTGAGGAAGTATATAAGTGTTTGGAATATTTAGCTAGTTGTATTGTTGTATAGATCTAAGTGTTTAATTAGTCAGAGTAGTTGTATGTTTTTGGTGAAGTTAGAAATAAACAGTTTTAGTTGTGTTCTCGGCATTATTATTTAGCAAAACGTAACAATATTATATGAAATATCTACCACAAAAACCACAGACTTTTCTCCTCAGTTGCAACTTGATGCTGCAGGTTAATGGGAAAAAAAACATGAATGTCAGCACTCTGGTTTTCTTACCTCATCGTATCGCACCCTCAGAACCTGTTGTTCGGCCAGCAGCACCTTGTTCTCTTCCATGTACTTCTCCAGGCTGGTCTTCATCTCCTTCAGCCGGTCGTTTCGATCGAGATAATAAGCTATGAACTCGACCGTGAAAGCGGGTGGGATATGCCACTTTTTCCTTACGTCTATGAGAGCTGCCGCTTGACTTTCCTGCATTTCCAGCGCGATCGTGTTGATTCCCATCAGTTCCGCTTTCCGCAAAAGTTTGCGGCAAGCGGATGCGCTCGTAGTCAGCAGTCTTGGCATCTTTTGAGTCGGCACTGAAGTGAGATGAGATTGACATATATAAAACAAGATAAGCAACTCTATTTTAATATTCAAGTATTTTAATGTCACTATATTTCGATTTCGTCATGAATGTATAGCTTTTCCAAATAAATAAGGGATACGTATTTTGTATTTTATCATTTTGTTCATGATCTTCGTTAAAAAAAGCGTAAAATCGAATTGTGACGTCATATGTAGTAAAAACACATTTGGCAACGTCGCATGCCGAAAAGATGTATTCTATCAGTTTTGACACCATAATTCTTGCTCCGTAGTCGCTGGCGAGTGACACTAACACACGAGTTTGTGTTGCTTCACTCTGACAGCTGTCCAAATCAAAAGATTAATTATGTCATGCGCAAACGAACCCGAACCACAAATTCAGTAGGCACCGTTGCCATATTGACTTTGTGATCAAATGACGTCACATGCAGTAAAAATTGTTTATTGTATATAATGAAGCATCGCCTGAAGAAAATAATTCAGGGGGTCATTATTTTAATGTCTTCTTTTAATGTTTGTAGATAGTTTCATTGCTCCTACCTAGCGAACATAATTAGTGTATTTTGTCTATATATAATGAAGATCTGATGTAAGAATACAGTTTATTTGAGAAATGAGAATGGTTTAACAAACCGAAACCGGTCGTAAAAAAATCGTAGTGAAAATTAGACAAAAGTTATTACTATCTTTTCCATCCAACATTCAACTGTATTTTATTTGAGACGAATCCTGAAAACTTCAAAAAATAAAATAAAAAGACAGAAAAATAAAAATCTTAATTTTTTTATGTGAGAAAACTCATTTACACACTACTTAATAGGGATGTGGAATTTGTCAGTAATGAAGCATAAATAAAATTCTTTGAATCGATTATACATCAAAGAATTATCAAAATGACCAAATTTCAAAGAGTCAGTTTAAGTAATATACACTGCACGCTAGCAGCGATGGAATCACCGACATTTCCAAACAATTAAATGCGAGGTAAAATAGTTTGAAAATGTCCACCATTGACCTCCTTAATTTTTGATGAGTTTTACATTTTTTTATAATCCAACCGATTTTTATAATTTAGAACAAGTTCTGGTATGAGGAAGTCGGAGGATCTCTTATTTTCACGTGATTGTACTCACCCCAAGGTGGCGGCTTGATGGCCTTGTAACTCAAATAATGCACTTTCTGCTTGTCCATCTTCCTCCGTATTCTCACCTGCTCGGCAGTGTCACTGTGCCCCTCTTGCTCAAACTGATATTTTCTGTAATGAGTGCGTAGCTGCAGGGCTAAGTAGTTCCTCTTTCGCTTTTTCACCAGGGTTTTGTCAGAGTGCATTTTACAATGGGCATAGAATGGATCAGCCTGGTCCACCTCCTCCGAATGGGCTTCGGAAAGAAAACCCTCCTTTTGTGCGCTGGCAAAAGTAAAAGATTGGCGTTGAAGAACTATGCACGATACTATTGCATTGTTAGTTTTTCCGGATTCAAACAAGTATTCATTTTTACTGAAAATTGAATGAGAAATGCGAAAAATATACAATTTTCCTGATTTTACCAGTGGCGTACTATGTTTCCGATTCAACCCAACATTAAAAAATGTTGAGGAGGTTGACAAATATTCCAATATTTTGTGAGAAACTAGTGTTATGAGATTATTTTACAGGGGAAATTATTTTGCTACTCCAGGACATATCTTCAGTTTTTCTCAATTTTCTCAGAAACCTTTACTTTTAGGTACATGGAATGTTATGACTTTCAAGTTGAATATCGATGAGCCTAACTAATGTCAAATGCTCACTTGTCCAAAGAAAATGTGAAGGAAATATTTCCACGTACCAATGTAACTACGCCACTGGTTTACGAAAATTAAGAATTATAACTTCAAATCATCACGTTGATAAACCTTCATTAGTGTACCAAGTTCGGTATATTTTGCTTCAGGAATTTTAGTGAAAAAAAAAATCTTTTTTTTTTTCGTACTTTCGACACCCTATATCTCAGAGAGGATTCATTTTAGGACATACTTTTCACTTCAAAATGAAGTGAGGAATCTGTAGTCGGATTTTGTCGGTCTTATTCTGACTCACCCTGTATACATACAATGAAAGAAAAATATAGTGAAACGAATAATTAGTTACATTTTGAATATATGAAAACAATGACAAAAAAATTAAGTAGGTACCTACCTATCAAAATAATTATAATAATATTATTTCCTATACAACTACTTTTCCAAATTTTCAGAATTCTCAATCAACCAGTGTTTGATTTCATTTTTAAATCCAGAAAAACTATCATTTTTAAAAGAAACTGGTAATTCTACTATATAAAAATAAGTCGGGTTTTCTTTCCTGATAACTCCAGAACGCACGAACCGATTTCCACGGTTTTGCATTCGTTGGAAAGGTCTCGGGCTCCGTGAGGGTTATAGCAAAGAAAATTCAGGAAAAATTCCAACAGAAAAGCGGGAAAATCTTTTTTCACATACAGCGCCATCTCTGATACATATCATGTACTACAAACCAATATTTTAAGTAGATGGCGCCGGTGCTCAGTTAATTTCATGTGACAAACCGGTATTGTGCTCACTGTGAAATTGTGAAAAAAAAGTAAAAAAATAAGTTATTCGTTTCCTAACATTTCAATTGGAAACCATCAAATCAATCACGTGTATTGTGCAAATTTTTCACGAGTTGGGAAACCATCCGCTTTGTTTGTGTTAACGTCAGACCGAAAAACAAAAAATGTGGTTTACCAAAGAGCACTTCAATGAAACGGATAATTTGCGGACACGTAGGATAACGCTTCGATTCAGTATTTACTTTGGATTCACTTTCATTTACTTAGAGAAGTTCAACTAAATAACACTTCATTTTTGTAATCGAAATGAATTCATTACTGTTGTGAAATGAAATAAAATTTTTCCTTTTCAAATATAAAACAAAAAAAAAAAATTTCTTCTTCTTTTAATCACCAAACGAAATGTTACATAAAACGAAGCCATCTGGTGGCGAAACGGAGTTCGCCGGGTTTGCTAGTTTATTATAAATCTTTTTACCCATATAAATGGCGCGTTGTTGCATCAAAGTTGTAGAGAACTTTCAGTTGATATCCAACCATCAATTTTTTTCTTTGTTTTATATTTATGTTGTATATTATTATGATTTTAAGTTTGCACATTTTTTCTTATGTAAATTGTCGATGCTTTATGAAACAATTGTTTATCATAAAATTAAATATTGTTCAAAAAGAATTTTACAAGATTAATCACAAGGTTTCTTGAAATTAATTTTCAAGGTATCTTTTTGAAATGATGTAAGTGGTTTTAAAATTAGTTTATATATACCTCCTCAACCTGTTATTCCATAGGACAAGATAAACTGAAAGAGACTATAATAAAAATTTATGATTAATTTACGACTTACAATGTTTCTCAACAACCTGAATTTATAATGAGTTTTCCTTAGGTTTTTCATCAATTGATTGATTTGTTTATGCCACTTGAGATTGCAATCTAAGTGAATTCCTAGATAATTTACTTCACCAGCTTTTGAAATATGTTCAGTATTTTTTAGACAAGAAATAGTATTTATTTTCAATTTATCAACATTGCATATTTTCATTCAATCTAAATGTCGTAGAAAATAAGACTTTTTCAAATTGAAAGTAAGTAAATCTTGATTGAGATTATTTTTTAAAATTGATAAATCAAATTCGGCATTTGATACCGTTTCTCCCCAGGTATTTCCACTACCTATGTAAACTGTATCATCAGCGAAAGGAAACAACTTTCCTTTAATTTTTGTAGTTGAAAAATCATTGATATAAATCAAATACAAAATGGGTCCTAGAACTGACCCTTGGGGAACACCGCATTTCACTTTTCTAGGATAACTTTTGATATAATCAATCTGAACAGTTTGTTCTTTTTCAGATAAATAGCTTTCAAATAGTTTTAAGCAGATTCATCTTATACCAAGCAGTTCTAATTTAGATAGCAATTATGTATGCAAAACTGTATCAAAAGCTTTCTTTGAATCTAAAAATATTCCAATAGTTTTCTTTTGATTATCCAAAGATTTTTAAATAGTTTATGTAAAAGTGAATATTGCATTTTCTGTTCCCTTTTTTTCTCTGAAACCAAATTGGTTTGAATATAATAAATAATGTTTTTAAGAAAATCTGTTAATCTATTTTTAATGCATTTCTCCAAAATTTTGGCAGAGTTATCAATCAATGAAATTGGTCGATAATTATCACAATATCTTTTATCTTCTTTATATATTCGAATATCAAATGATTTTTTAATGATTTTGGGAAAATACCTGTGGCCAAACATAAATTGAAAATATTTTCAAGGATATAATAATAATGATAATAATAATACTCCCTCATAAGTGTACACAAAGGCATAGCCTGTGCGGGTAGAGGGCGGCTATTATTATTATTTGCCGTGGCGCTCCGGGGCGACTTACCGATGTTTTTCGGTGGTGTATTCAGTTTTCAGCTATAGGAAAACCCGGAAAATCTACAGCAACACACATTTCTTTCCCCCTACTCAGTTTCACAAAATTTCAGTAGTTTTCCACAGAAGCCATTTCACAAGAAGATTTTATGTGATCTAACGCTTGAAAACATAAAAAAAGTTTTCACCTTACCAAGTTACGTGGAAATACGTCCTGCACATTCCGGCATCACACCCTATGCACACCCCGGTCCTGGCGAAACGCTCATCGTCACACAGCGAGCAAGTTTTGGCTCCCCACCTGCTGTAGGGCATTTCGAACAGAGTCACACTGGTCAGCTTGTCCACCTCTCCGAAAGCAACACCAGGAACATAAAGCGCACAGACCAGATGAACCCATTTGCCCACGTCTGTCTCTTTGAAAATGCCTCCGGAATTGGGGCAGAGTTCGCATACTGGTTCTTTGACACCTTGGAAATTGAGACATAGACTGAAGACATATTAGCTTTTTTTAAAGATTCACTAACCTGCTTTGCAAGACTCACAAAACCAAGGAGTCGTTGGTGATAAGGAATCAGTGCTGGCAATGCTCGTAGACTCTGATATACCATAGCAAGCCTCATGTACCGTGATACCACACCCATCACATTCCACAATTTCATTAACCCCATCGCTTTGATCTCCCAAGCATCCACAGCAGATCAGTAATTGTGCATCCTTTTCATCAAACTAAAAAAAAACATGAATACATACTACAATGAAAATACTCCTACAAAAAGAGTCTGGACTTGTAAAGTGATTGAAATCTTCAATTCTGAAATGATTACCTTCATTTTTGACTGAAAAGAAGCTTCTCGAATAACGTCAGACATAGAACCAACTCCATTTGTGTCAGGGAGGCTGAGATTTCTCAGTTCATCCAAATCTGAGCCATCAGACTCGTTTTCCTCATCATCGCTACTAGCATCATCTGAAAAAAACAGGCATTCAAATCTATAGTAACAAGATGTCTCAAACTTTAGAGATTATCAGAATCACCATTAACCAAAGTGCTGGACTTCAACCAGTATCTCAATTAACAACAAATAACTTTCAGGAAATGCCAAATATGTGATCAACTCATATAAAAATGAAAATCAGCGAGAGACGATGAGTACCTGTGAAACTATTTAAATATGTTGCTGAGATGAACTGTTACACATGCAATGACATAATAGATCTGATGTTATTTAAAGTAATTTTCCTAGATAAGTTGAAGATTGCTGCAGTCGAAGCTAAACATAAAAAAAAAGAGATAAAACAAGTTGGCAAACTATCATCCAATAGCTCTTTTATTAAATATCAAAATATCTAAAATAACTGATTATTTTAAATATTAAACATGATAACAGTAAGCATAGATCTTCCTAAAGCCTTCGATAGGGTTGACCACCCTACATTTTAAAAAAAAACTCGAATTTTTTGGAGTGAGAGGAGTTTCCTTCAAATTAAGTAACAGATTTTAGTATCTTACAGAAAGCAATGAAAATCTAAAATGGATAGAGTGATGCAGTTCTCGGAATGAAATAAAAAACACTATCTTCACTCACTAGCTATTTATCTATCTCAATTATCACAACGACTTTCTTACCATTATCTCCTGCCTTACTATCTAATGAATCATCATCGTCATCGCTGACTTCAGGGTGATCTTCAATTCTGAAATCACTATCGTCAGAGCTTTCTTCATCAAAGTCTAAAACACACGCCTGTTCCACTGGCTTCACTCTCCTCTTCTTGGGATCTCTTTCAACTGTTGTGATGAAAACAAAAAACTAATAATGTAGAACGTTCAATTTGTTCTGGTTGGAAAAAAACATGCTATAAACCAGAACAGAAACCACCAGTCTATCGAAAAAACAGTGGTAATAAGGCCCTAATCAAAAAACGGTTGTCACTGTTTTTACACTTATTCTTGTTGAAAATTACACGCTTTATCAATCAAAATTCTATTCTTTCTATAATAAAGCAAATTTAGATTCCAATTAATCTACAAACTATGGTGCCCCGACGAACAATGACCACATCCGACCAAGGTATGGGAATGATGCTAACGTGTCCAGACTGATTCCCGATTCATTCGGAAGTACACAAGTACTTGAATATCGATTTTGGAATAACTAATCTTCATAAGTACAGGAAATTATTTGTTGTTATTGACAAAATTGCAGGAAAAGACAAAAAAAAATTGATCTTTGTTGTATAAAATGTGCGAAAACTGTTAGGGATATCAGATTAATGTGGACGTGAAGATTACTTACTGGAACTCATTTCGAGCCTAATAACTTTCAAAACCGATGGAAATTGAAAGTTATTTCCAATTTTTTCCAAGTTCAGTTAAAACTAGATACAACATATTTTTTCATAACCTGACTCTTTACCGGACGTCAACGTCAGTGTCACATAATTCAGAAAAATTGCAGTTGTCAGCACAGAAATCACAGAACACTTGTTGCCAGTCTCTCTCTCTGTCTCTCTTTCACTTTCTTTCTCTCTTTCTATTTCTCTCTCTCTCTCTCTCCGTCTATCTCTCTTTCTCTCTCTCTTCCTCTCAATAATTTGGCCTTGCTTCATAGGTGCATCTGGCCAATTTCACAAAACTACTTTTTTATAATCACATTTTGAATTCGCAAAAGCGTGTAGGAGAGTATCGAAGAATCAATCAGTCATACATACATATTTTATTGCCAAAAATATCAACGATTTTATGCTATAACAAAGTGAGATCACTACTAAATTACACTGAACGTTTTGTTATGCATCAAGAAATCAATTCGAATAAAGTTCGATAGTATGTGCTGGAGAAAATCACAATAATGTAACGAATAATCGAGAAAGGGTACTTTGACGATTTTATTCGTTTCATCAAGGCGTTAAAATCAAAATAAAACCTTTCACAGTTGAAATTACATCAGTTTTACGTCTCAATTTCGGTCAAAAGGATCTAAATAAATATTTCATGAACAGAGACAGTTTCATTTCTGAAGATTTTTTTAATAATTAACAATTAGTCTTTACCTGCGTACCCATGCATGAGGTAGTTCTAGGTTTAAAAAAATGTTATTTCGGTCTATATATGCCAGGGGCAGGGGAGTAGTACACAGTCAAGACTCTGAACTGAACGTTACCTGTCATTACAAACGGGGGTTTTGAGGCATGTGCTACTTACACGAATATGCATTTTGACCCTTGTGTCTGAAATCTGCATGACCACCACATTATGTACATTTTCTTTGCGTTTCTATGACGGGGTCATATCAAATTTGTTGAATATGTAACTCTAATTAATTCGGTTTTACGACTTTGCGCAGAGAACTGCCTTTTCATTATTTTAACGAAATGATATCATACGCCCTTACTTTGATAGGTAAGTTCTGATTGCACCCGTTCTAATTTGACAGATCATGAAAAATCATGTTCCTATTAACCCCTTTTATAAAGTCAGGTGCTGTTCACTTCAGGTTCAGTTTGAGGGCTACAATCCCTATTGCGTGCTACCCCTGTGGAAATTGGAAAGCGATTAATAATATATCGATACAATGTGCCAGAAAGGTGCAGATATAATCGCAAGAATCGCAAGCCGTCATTATGACATTTATCATAATGACACTGACAAGCAACACCGCAAAGACAACGTCGCACACAATGAACAAAAAAACTAATAAACCAACTAGTTCATAATTATCACGTGATGTGAGTTGATTACCGTTGTGGATTACCCTGTCGTTTTATGTGATTTGGAATATTTTCAACCTGAGTTTAATTCCGTGAGTACAATATTTCATTATTATTTTGCTTTTCCGATATTTGGTTTTATAAAGATAATCTATTATTGAAATCCAGGAGACGTAGGACTGTCAAATATATCTCCGCCGCCATTTTCACTGGTTCAAAAATCTATTTCTATTTTGATTACTAGTCTATTCGATTTGGCTGTAGCTATCAGTAAGTACAATCAGTAGCCATAAACCAGCAAAATTTGATTTTTTTTGAAGTACTGTTTTTGTACTAGGTACCTGAAAAAAAACATTGTTGTTCAAGTGAAGTTATTCCAGACTATTCCACTGAATGTATAATTTGTCCATATTTTGTATTTGACATCTCTTGATAGCTAGTATCTTGAAAACTTGGCTTAAAGCACTTGAATTGATGATTTCCAATATTATATTCAGTAAAACTATGATATTTTTATGAAAATGTTACAAATAACTCGTCATCCAATGTTGCCACTGACAAGGTATATTGGTGGTAATAGTTCCTTATTATTTTGGACAATGAAATACATGAATTTTTCAGTAGCACCAAAACGCAGGATTACACCTGTGGGAACACTGGGAATGAGAATATTTTTGAAGAAAACTTTATTTTACGACAAAGACAACACTTCCACAGGCATCAGGCATCTTTCTGTAAAGTAATTGTGTTTTTATGCAGCAAATAAGATAAAATAAGGAATGAGATATGAAACAAGACAAAAATATACCCCGTTTATACCTACAGTTGAATTAAATTAAATAAGAAGTGAGAATCAACCAATAAAATCACGACTTTCTTGACATATAATTCATGTTTGCTGTCAAAAATCTCTTCAGCACATTTGCATTTGTGTTTTCATACTAAATAAGATAAAAAGTTAAAGGTTGGCCAAGTCTTCTTTTAATTCTAATTCCTTATCTCATTCTAGTTGGTGTATAAACGATCCCATTGTATTGTGTATGTTGAACATTCTTATCTAATTTGCTGTAAAAACCCACTGTTCAACCAAATCATTCGGTATGGGCGTGGGTTCAAATCCCAGCGAGGCCATCGGTCCCCTGCATGGCATCACACGTTAAGAGGTAAGACCTGTGTCCTCCCTAGCTCGCAGTACGAGTTAAGAGAGAGTTAGCCCTTACATTTTAACGTGTGATGCCATGCATTGGATCCGTGTCAGTGCTGGGATTTGAACCAATGTATTTGCGGATGATTAGATTGAGAAGCGAACTCTTTACCTACGCGCTACCACCTTTTTCAATTACCTTTTCCAATTCATTTGCCAAATAATTATTTACTGCAAAGATTTCAACGAAATGAAAAATATCTATGTGTGATAAGAATGAATCGTCACAAACGACACGTGTGGCAAGATTTCATTGGAGTATTTTTATTTATCCTGTTTTGAATATTTTACGTACGTACATGAAACTACAATTCGATTCTACAGTCAAGCATTCGAGAAAGAGTTTGATAAAGTCGCTGATACTTTTGAATGATATGGTGGAGAAAATCTTCCCAATTTCGTTGTGAATAATTGGCGCGATCAAGGTCGCGTGTGTTTTATGTTGTGATCGGGCCGATATGGGTTTGGTGCTGCAGCGGTACGTGATCGGCTAGGAGCTGACGAGAGGAAGTTGTATATGTAGTTGGGAAGCTGAATGTAAATCTTTGTTTTTAATGGTCTTTTAACTTTTTTATGGCTGTCGTTAAACGCTGTTCATCCATTGTGATGGTGTTGACATTGCTGAAACCATGCTATTTTAAAAATTGGTGTTTTTGTCACAATTCGTTAAATTTTTAATTCATTATTCAAGCAATTTTTTTTAATTTGATCGTAAAAATTTAGGTAATCTTCGTACATGAACAGGCAGAAAATAATGATAAATGAAAAATATTAGTATCACTGTGAAGAAAACGTGGGGTGTTCGATATTCGCTTTTTTCACAGTGATACTAATATTTTTCATTTATTATTATTTTCTGCCTTTTTAAACAATTATTTTTTACTTTTTAGTTCAATGAGTTATAAAAGCGTGTTTTTTTGTTTTTTAAAACTTTGTTTATTGTCACAGGATATGCGGTTTCTCATCTTGCAAATAATTCTAATTAAATCAATAAAAAAACATTAATAATCATCAACAAAAGAACCAAATATTGTTTGAAATTGTTAATTGCTACAGAAATCATAATTTCGATATTTTAAATGTTGAAAGTTAGGATCCAAGTTTAATTATTGGATATAGGATATAAATAAATGATCGTTAAAATTAAATAAATAACGTGAATATGTTTATCCTGTACCCGCACAGGCTATGCCTTTGGGTACAGTCTTTCGGGTCAATTCTGTTTCTCACTAGCAATATTGTTATCATAGCAAGGCAATTTTCTTGCTTTATTGGGAGTAGATGATGTGGCAGCAACATCTCCTGCCGATATATTTCAAGCCTTCTACAAAATTGAGATATATTTTGCTGTGAAAAATGTCTTGCTATGATAACAATCTTGCTAGTGAGAAACAGAATTGACCTGTATGAGAGTTTATGAGGTAGGATTATATTATTATCCGTAGTTAGTAAGCAAACTAATTATGGTTTTTTACAGTTATATATTTTCGGTCTTAGATGCTTCCAAAACATTTGAAGATTATTATGTTAGACGGTCAATTTCGTGGCAAGTTTTACTGAAAAAGTTCGGAACGTATTTGCCGTTTGATGGTCCAGCTCCTGACCTAACGAAGGTCTCTCCTCCTCCTCTGAAGTGCGTTCAGCGCTCTCGGGCTGGGCTGGGGCCTCCGTCGGGTGCCGGCTGGCCGTCGCCGGTGCGGGCCCCACGTGAACTCCCAACGCACGGTCAGTGACCCACCCTCCGCTATCTCCTTGG
This sequence comes from Chrysolina americana, assembly GCA_958502065.1. Lineage (NCBI taxonomy): Eukaryota > Metazoa > Arthropoda > Insecta > Coleoptera > Chrysomelidae > Chrysolina > Chrysolina americana. The sequence continues at coordinate 89,254,071 of OY293414.1, forward strand.
TTCGTTTCGTACCCCCTATCCCACTCATCTCTGCAATCGTAATTGCGGTCGGTGCAGATGCACGCGCTGCTCTGCTCTGCTGGAGGGAAATGAAAATGAAAAAGTGGTCGGTTGGATTGGAGGGTCGACCGACTGTCTTTCTGCCTTCTGCGGGCGGCTTTCGTGAGAAATTGATTTATTAAAGTCGTAGGTTTGATTGTCCGCGCCATGGGGGCTTCTATTCGGCGATGACGGCGGTGTGATTGGAAAAGCGATGCAAAGAACAAAGCGCCTTGAAAAAGTGTCGACTAATGTTATGGCACACTTTCCTGAGAGTGCCCTTACATCTTTCATAATAATTGTTCCATCACGAACGCGTTCTACGAGGCGCCGTTAGGGTTAAAAATTGTTGTTCTCATACATTTTATTTTCATTCAAATATATTTGTGGATGACCCTATATTTATTAGTTGACACCGATATATATTGGAACAGAACGAATTTCTTCATTGTATCGTTCTATCATTTATAAAAATATCCGCAAAGCATTTTAGCAGTGAAAAGCAATTTATTACTTGTTACCAATGCATATAGAAATATAGAAATGAGCTTTTGGGTTCCACCACTAGATGGCGCCACGTAACCTATTTCTTTGCAACGCGTCAGCTGTGTTGAAAATGATAAATTGAAAGATTGGGTTTTCATTATTTCATGTCTTCAAAAAGTATGAATGCAATGCATATCAACATTACAGATTATTCCAAAACATGATGTGGGCGCCATCTATTAGTGGCACTCAAAAGTTCATTTACATATATGCATCGGTAACAAGTAATAAATATATAACATTACTTCACTCTGTTAATATGTATTGACAATATTTTTATGTATAAATGTACGTTTAAATTAAAATACTCGTTTTGTTTCAATATATATATATATATATATATATATATATATATATATATATATATATATATATATATATATATATATATATATATATATATATATATATATCGTTGTCAACTAATTAATATATAACGACCAAACCTATTGTATAGGATTTTTTGAGGAACATTCGGATTACGTAATCAATCCACCATTTTTCGTGATTAGATTAATGGTCTTCCGTCAAGTAGTGTCGCCCCTCTTCATGATGTTTTTGGCTTCATATTGAAGTCGACACGCACTCCGAGTGCATTTTAATTCTGGAACCCAGAGATGGCGCTGAATTCATACTTCAGTATTTGTCTCAGTCTGGTAATTGGGCTGAAAGGATTTTTCGATTCAATTGAGTCGATAGCCTTCGCTGATGATTGGCAAAGACCATGAAACCGATACGGAGGTGCTCCCCCAATTAAATCGAAAAATAATTTTAGCTTTGATATTTAAAATGCATTGCAAAGTACTTAGTTCTTGTAGAAAACTTTGCCAAGTATTAAACAGATATAATTAATTCAACGGTAGTAGGGGGCAGTAGTTGTTTTCTGTTGCCGACGACCATATCTATTGAATAGGATTTTTTGCGAAAGATTCGGTAGTGTCGCTCCTCTTCATGAGGAAATCTAGTTAATAATGTGATGAAAAGAAAACCCTTGATTCTCTGAAACATGTATCTTGTCATACACATAACAGTGACGTGCTAGAAGCCTAAACAACTCGTGCTCACGAACATCTCTCGCCGTTGGATGGTTCGTAGCAACGTGCCCCCTGGTCTATCGATTCCTCCGTCGTACGAACTTTCCGCGAACGTTTTGTTTGTCGGGACTTGGGATGAGGGAATGCTTCGAACGGGGTGGAGATGATTTATAGAAGGGTTGCCACGAGCAGCAAATGGGAGGCGAAATCGCTTTTTATCGTATGTAAAAAAAATTAAATGATTCCTATCAACACTAAAGAGGAATTAAACGCCATAATGCTACAACGTCCCTGATAACATTTACCATTGATTGCCAGAGAATACATATTCATGTAACGCATTCAAACGTTGATCTTTTGATTCTATCATGCTGAAAAACTTAGGTTTAGTAAGTCTCCCTTTTCTATTTCATGTGCTGCAAGGTGTGGCGCGCTCTTGCGTTGCATAGTGCAACGCAGTTCAAAAGAATTTGGATGCAGATTTGGTCTTTTTCTTCAGAAAACTCTGCTTTATGGTCCATCAATCATGGACTATCTACCACTACCACAGTGCTTCGATAGGATTCCTATTAATATAGTGATTTCATTTTTTTCTTCGATTAAAATTTTCAGTAGATCTTTTATGGTTGTATTCTCAAAAGTATCTTCGCTCGTCTCATCTCCTATAGTTTCTTCTAATGTTTGTGTTTTTTTTTCGTCAACTGGCTGCACCCCTACCAGCAAGCCTCGGAAGTCTTTGAGAGACTTGTTCGAGCTAGGGAAGACGTGGCCCTTACATTTCAACGTATCATTCCATGCCCATACTGTAATTATAAAGGATATGTGATGCCACTTATTAATGATTTCGTAAATAGTATTTCGCCCCTTTCTTTTAGATTTTGTGTGCCATTTCGTTTCCCTCCAATTCAAAGACCTCTGATCCCATAGGTGGTTTTAATTTGGATTTTTCAATAGAGTCTGGAGTTAACTTGTCTCTTTGCTCGCTTTTCAGTAAGCTTTCATCAATATTATTATATAATTGATCCTACAGATATCCTGCTGATATTCCTTCTGATTACCCAAGATTAGGATGTTCACAGAAATGTGTGAATATGTCTTGCAAAATTGATACTTAGAAACTTTGTTAAGCTACACAATTCTTCTATTCTGTTTTATTACAGAAAATGCTCTTTGTTCTATTCAGTTTTTTGCAAGTACAAAGAATTTTTTTTAAGTAACGTATCTGTCTTATCAATATTTTTAATGATTATGATTTACGATTACTCACAGGTATAGTTTTATAAAATATTAAGATAAGACCATCGTCATCTCTGTTCTTCGCAGATTTATGGATAATGAAAGTAAATTGCATAGCTTACGTAGTATATTGTAACAATTTCGAGGCCGGCCCTGATGGCCTCATTCATTATTCGACCAAACGACGCGTGATATCACCTCCGCTTGCTGACGGATCAACTATGACTCATCACCAGGGTTGCCAGTGAGTCACTATTGTCACTATTGGTCACTATTTTAAAATCGTGCACTTTTCTCACTATTTTCGAAATTTGGTCACTATTCTCACTAGTTCAGAGCTTAGAATTGGTTAGAATAAGGTGCTCGTTAGAATACCTTGCATCATTAAAAATCTAAAACCAAGAGCACTTGCAATTACTAATCCAGAATACCACCAAAAAATTTAGAAATGATAAAAAAATACCCTGTACAAAATAATTAATTAAAGTAGAGAAAAACAAAATTTTCGTCAGTCCTCCCGAATATCCAAACTTTTATTCTCGTCGAATTTTAGTACATCGTGGCAAGTAAAACAAATTTTCAAAAAAAAAATCCGTTGTTACAGAACCCTGATGATGATTTAAATATAGTTCGAAACGTTTGCCCAAAAAAAAGTTTTTCTTTCCAAAGCTTAACTTTGAATGATAGGTAGAAGTTTCAGTGAGTTTTTAAGTACAATTTTCAAAGTACAGATTACTTCAATTACTTTAATCTTGATAAATACTCTTATCCTCTTTTTGTAGTATTTGTCTTGTCCTTCATTTACTTCCCATATCCTAAAAATTTCTCATTGAAATACTGCAAATGAGCTCTGGAATGATGAAGGAAAATATGACCAGCTTTCATAGAAGTTCCTCAATTGGTTGGGAAAATGTCACTATTTAGACAAAAAATCCAATAAGTAGTCACTATTTCTGTGAAAATTAAGTCACTATTCTACTATTTTTCAACCTCTGAAGCGCTGGCATCCTTGCTCATCACTTCCAAGAAGGAAAGAGAAGCTCGAATGGCATCGTCGCTTCCAGAGCCATCTGAATGAGTCGCCCTATAGTCTCGATAGTTCGAGAACTGTAAAAAGAATCTGCTCGTCGGTATATAAGACGCTCGACATGAGAGGGCGGGCAGAGTCGCAGAATTGCAGTTACAGATATAGTTCGAGAGTCCGCAGACAGATGGCGACAGCGAAAATAAATTGAAATAGTCAGTGAAGTCAATGTTGAGTTTTAAATAAAATTAGTGTATTTTTACTAAAATTTATAGCCACTTTTTGGCTGCAAATGTTCATCCGGTATGATCGTCAGCGAGACGTGGTGTGGTGTCTGCGTGTGATGCGAAGGGCCGAAGGGCGGGATCGATAGGCCCAGTTCCACGTGCTAGCGGCTGGCGACGGCGGCCCACAATTTCACTCTCTATTCGCCGATTGCAGGGGGCGGCGGCTAACCGCCGCCCCCGCACTCCCCCGTTTTAAAGAGGATAGATAGGTCCGAAACAGACGAGATTTCTCCCGTCCGTCTGTAGTTTGATGTTTCCAGTTCTTGTTGGAGTTCAGAAGGTCAGACAGCCGTGTACAAATTTATTTGACGTCTACCTATTTCCATTCGGTCATCACATTCAATGATTGATGGAAAATTCAACAGGAACGTATTCCTGAAATCAGCTCTTGATGACGCTACCTTTGTTGGCGAAACGCTTATCGAGTAAAATCAAGGGAGGTGGATTTGGTTGATTTTTTTTTTCAATGCCGAGAAAACAGTTGCAGCAGAAAATTAACCATCGATTTGGATGGTAACCGACCTACTTAGACGATCTTCAAATATCATGAAAGATGGGCGACACTACTTGACGGAAGATCATAAAACTAATAATGAATTATGGTGGATTACGTAATCCAATCTTCCGCAAAAAACCTATACAATAGGTATGGTCGTCGGCAAGTATTCAACAGAAAACAACTACTGCCCCCTACGACCATTGAATTATATCTGTTTAATACTTGGCAAAGTTTTCTACAAGAACCACTTTGCAATGCATTTCAAATATCAAAGCTGAAATTATTTTTCGATTTGATTGGGGGAACACCTCCGTACCGGTTTCATGGTCATTGCCAATCATCACAAGTTAAAACGTAAGGGCCTCGTCTTTCCTAACTTGCACAAGTATCGAAGATTTTATAACAAACAAAAAAGCTTATTCGAGCATCTACCGATTGTAAAACACTAATCAGTGATCGAATGATTTGTATGCTAACAGAAACATCTTTTAAATTCTATCAAAAACAGAGCAATCAGTTTATTTGGTGATCCCTCGCTTACTAACTATGGAACATCGCAAAAAAGTTGGCGGTCATAATTATTATGATAGCCGATGATTTTCTAGAATATTATCAATAGTCCCACCGTTAGTGGTTTATTCGAGAAAGACCCGTTGTCGTCATCCATGAAGTCCATAAAAGTTTTATGAGGGACATCAGAAACTCTACCAATATTTTCAAGGGGGCAGGCAAATCTGGTACACGGATGACTTTGAAATAAGCAATGGGGAAGGTGCTGGGATTTAAGGGCGGAAACCGAGGCAAAACGTTAATCTACGTCTCGGCAATCAGGTCTATATATTTCAAGCAGAAATTGCTATTTTCCGTTTTCACGAGAAGGAGGAGTCTATATCTTTCCGACAGTAAAGCAAACTGCCATCATGTAAGTCTTTTTCTAAATTACTTCGGAAAACAAAAAACCTTAACAGCCTAAACAAAGTAAAACTTGTCTGGATAACATAAATGAGATGGCAAGAGGGAAGATGCTCTAACAAGAGCGGAGACATCAAAATCTCTGATAGGACGAGAACCAGTACGAAACAATGGGTTGAGCACCATCATTCATACTTCTGGGAGAATGCAAACGAGGACGAGGTCAACCGATCAGCTATTATGAAACCTCGTTCCTTAATTAAATTTGTCAAATTTGTTTTTACGTATTTCCTAGGTTTTTGGAGAAACCCCTCAAAAGCAGAGCTTGGGCGATCAAGGGAGATCCTGGACCTACAGCTTACGTACAGGTTGATTCTAATCCACTTCAGCTCAGTGCCAGACGGTCGGGATTGAACCTAAACTGTCTGGGTGAGAGGCAAATGCTCTAACACCACGACTAATTCGCGACCCTCTTGAGCCCAAAGTTTCTCAAGAGGGTGGTAGACTCCTGGCAGAGCACTGCCACCTGAATGAACGTCTGTATCTGTTGGGAATTGATCGAAACTCCACACTATGCAGATTCAGTCATGAGGAAGACGAAACAGCTAACTATACATCTTCTAGTTGAATATGAAAGTTCCGCGGAGCACGAGATGGACCTGACAGCAGTGCATTGAGGTTCTACACAGAACTATCTGCAATTCGGTCGATGGCCAAACCCGTCGAATACTAATAATAATGATAAAATTCATGGAATTGAAAACAGTCAACATTTTTAGTTTTGATTTACAGATTCATAACGAGGTTTTTTCCTATTTTATCTTGAGGCCTTCAAGTTCCAGGTTTTTAGTTTTTCTTTAACATGCCCAATTTAGCAGTTAGTATTTTTATGGAATTATATCTTATATCTTGCAAAGTATCGGGGCGGTTCACAACGGTAAGTACATTATGATTTTAAATAACGAATTTATTTTTTTACAATCTTCGATCGTCAATTTTTTAACTTTACGGTACGAGCGATTGTTCACTCGTCGCCGTCGGGCAATCCGATGAAGAAAAAGTTATAAATACGTCCGGACGAATAGTTTCGGGTTTTGTGTTTATTTTCGTGTGCATTGGCAACGACGACGCCGACGGCAGAGAAAAAGCTCATCAAAGGTCAAAGACTGTCTGTCTATTCGGGATAATCACATGTGCTCCATTTGCCGTTTGGATGTGACCGATAATATTCGTTCGACTGCTCGATTTTCGCTGATCCTTATGTCGCAATCGGTAACGAGCATCGCCAAAACATCATACGTGAAGGTGATGACGTTTGTACGATGGCCAAGAATAAAATTTGAGCGTTTTGGGGTTATTCGGTCATCATCAGTACTGTGTTCTTAAAAAGGTAGAGTTTCTTGCCTCGTGATACAATTTCTGTACCACAGGACAAGGAACTTTATTTTTCAACTGCAAATGATGTTTGAGGGCAAAGAGGTCTTCAGTTACTAGCACTTGCAAAACATTTTATGAGCGTGTGATAGACACATTTTTTGTTGACAGTCACAAGTATATAAATAAAAAAAAAAATGTTCAATTATTTCGTCTTGAAAATAATATATTTTTCAACAAGAGATGAAAATACTGTTTTTTTCGTGAGGTCAAAAAGTATAGACGGATTCTGCGAAAAAAACCTTCACGGGAGCAGTCAGATATCCAGCTGATGTTTTGTTTTTATGAGAAAGGTCAGGAACAGGATTCTAGGAGTGGGATCGATATAAGTAATACAGATTTGTATCCAAAACAACTCGTATTTATCGATTCCTGCATAATTATTTCGGTACCTCAAGGATACTGATAAATGCGTATGCAAAATAGATATCTAAACAACATGACGTCCTATTTTTCAACTGCCCACGTATTAGTTGCGGGCCTTCCTAAACATTTCACACGCCTATAAAACACGGATTGTTTTCGATGGCTTCGGTTCTCGTAAACACTCTCGTCTGGATTATTTCTCTATGCGATCGTTGAATCTATTTGACCTATATTACGAAATCGAAGATGAAAAAAGACTAAAAATATTTTGGTAGATCGTATCACTAAATTTATTACAAATTCAAACAGGTGCAATTGGCAACAGAATAGTACCTAGTTAATAGTCAAAATAGTTTGAGTCTTTGAAATGAACAGTTTTCTTATTGACAAAGCGTGTATAAGTAAATATTTTGGTGAAATTTTTGTTTACAAGGCTTATCGTAAATATTGAAAAAGTAACCTAAACAATCAGATTGAAAAATTTCTGCTTCCACTGAGGATCGAACTTGGGATCCCAAGGACCCAAAATTACTAAGGTAAAAATGAACTTTTAAAACAGCATTTCGGTTATATAAATCTGCATTTTCTTAACTACGATTTATTTTTTTGTGATCTGTTGGTATTGAGCTAGTCTTGCGGCAGTTTTCCATAGTATTCAACTACTATCCACATTCGTGGGAATCGTTCGGCTATGATTTTTGCCATGTAGCGTTTTTCTAGCATCATCGCACAACTTCTGTAAGACAAAGTATTGGAGACACCAGTCTGTTAGCCCAGTGTGAATTCGTAAGGCTGTGGCCTGTAGTTCAATATTGATTTGATTTTTTTTCTTTGATGTTTATAGTGGTATCAACTGCTGTGATCATTAGCCACTATGAGTTCTCGATGTGCTATGTTACTAACTCCATAGAGCAGCACGATTCATTTGAACGCAATTAAACCGTGCAAAATGATTTTTAAAAAAATCCAGCTATGGCTGGGGCTCTAACCCGGAACCTTGGGCCCCATAGTTGGATGAATATTAGTACTATCATTATTATTATAAATAGTAAGGTATAAATCAACGTCGAATGAGCACAGGGACTGTTCGCGTCAGTTGATCGTTTGAAAATAGAAATTGATATAATCCTTTTCGAAAGTTCTACAGCTACAGCTCAGCGTAGTTATGTTTATGAACGCTATTTTTATTTCCGCCTCGAGTATAATTAATTCGAGATTGTGTGGCCTCCGCCCGGCCTTCTGTTTCTACGAAATTCGCAGGCGGTACAGCTGATCGTTGCTTTAGTTATTCGTTTTTGCGATAAATAACGATATTTTTCTATTCGAAAAATAGTCGGAACGTTAATGAATAAATTTTTGTTCAACTAGATTTGAAAATGGCATTTTTAGAAGCTATCAAACGCGTTTAAATATGACGCTCAACGTTCAAAATATTTTTGTAGAATCTGAATTAATTTTCTGAAAAATGAAAAAACTTTCCATGTTTTTGCACCTCTTATATTTGTAAGTCTGACATTACTGTAGTTTGGTCTTCTATGGACATTATCGAACAACTATTTAGAGCTTTGAAACCGTGAAACTAGTAATAGTCACCTGTTTTGCATTGCAACGTACGTTCTTGTATAAAAACTTGCATGATTCGATTGATTTCTTGGAACGGATGTACTCACATACGTCACAGATAAAGGAAAAGATAACACAATGTAGAAAATTCAACTCATGGACATAATAATTATTGTTTGTGTTTGATTATTCAAACATGGAAGATAGAAGCAAATACATTTCAAAAAAAAAAAAACAGATTGTATTTTTGAATGTAGGTACCTACGAACGTTGAGTAGTTGATGAAATGTTAAAAAGAGACCTACACCATGTTTAGAATGTATCAATCCGTATTAAGCAATCTTCAGCCATGCATGATTCATATATTTAGAATTTCCTCAGCAGAAAAAGGTTCTTTGATACCTTTTTATAGATATAGCACGACTTGAACAAAGAATTTTGCTGTCAAGTGTTATACATACCAAACAATTTTACAAATTTCCGATGTTCTGAGTGGAAATAGTAAATATTCTGACTTTTCGTTATTCATGCAAATAATATTCAGAGTACCATTTGGTGACAATGACTATACGTCATCAACCATATACCGGGTGGCTACGGAAGTATTGCCTACGGAATATCTCAGTTATTGTATGAAGTAGGTTTGTGAAATTTGGAGCGTCGATATAATGACATAAGAGCTAGAATTTGAGCATATTGACATGTCGAAGGTAACTTCCGGCCTGACCGGAAGTAACATCAACTTTCTTATTTTAAATGGAAACCCTATTTTTTTTCTTCTCGCTTTATTCAGCATTCAATTCCCTTTCTAATGACATATCACAAGTTGGTATCCAACCAGAAACTAGATCAGAAAAAAATTATTATTGAAATTCACCGAGTAGGCCGTGGAAGCAAAATGAAAGCCAAAAATTGAAAAGTTGGCTATGGAAACCATACGTCACTTGATAACAGTTGCTACTACTGCGATATTTTATTTTCATTCGTCGGCGTTATAAAAAGCCGCCAAAAAAAATATTGGAAAAATTGGGAAAAAATCAATACTCTGTAGGTCCATAACTTTAAATAGGAACATACAACTTTTTCTTGCCTGTACTATTCAGCATAACCATTCCTTTCTAATAATATAATAGAAAGTAATTTTTTGAAATGAAATTCCAAAAAATCCAATTATTATTATTCAAATAACAAAAAAACAGATTTATCGAAAAAAAAATATTCAAATTGATAGGATTAAAGATAAAATAAATTCAAAACAAATGTTCGAAATGCATTCCCTCAGCGTCAATACATTTATTGACTCTGGTGATATTTTCATGTAAAACGTTTCTCAACATTTGGGGCGTGATATCTTGGAAAGCTCTACGAATTTTTACTTCTAGTTCATGTAGAGTTGTAGGCTGTGTGGAATACACCCTATTTTTAAGATGCCCCCATAGAAAAAAGTCGCACGGAGTAAGATGAGGTGACCTTGGTGACCACCTGACTGGACCATGGGTTGTTATAAGTCTCTCTTGAAAGCGATTTTGAAGATAATTTCTCGCTATTCTTGAATTATGCGGAGGGGCGCCATCTTGCTGGAAGTACATTCTCTCAGTTATTTCCGCTGGTAGGTTGTTAATGAATTCCGAAATTTCATTCGTTAAAAAATTAAAGTATCTCTCTCCGGTTAGTTGGCCTTGAAAAATAATGGGGCCGACAATATGAGTTCCAACTATTCCTGCCCAAACATTCACACCAAATCTCTCCTGGAAGCCACCTTGTCGAAACCGGTGCTCGTTTTCTATCGCCCAGTACCTGAAACAAAAGACCGTTCACACTTTTAGCACTTTACACTTCGACTATCGACAATAATCCAAATAAAGTACAGTACCTACCTTGTATTATTCCTGTTAAATAATCCATTGTTGGTAAATCTTGACTCGTCCGTAAACAAGATATAATAGTTAAATAGGTGATAGCATTTTGTCGAAGAAACCAATTACAATATTCCAGGCGCCTTTCACCGTCATTTTCATACAAATGTTGATGCAACTGATACTTGAAGGATTTAAATCGATGTTTTTTCAAAATTTTCCTAGCAGAGTCCTTACTTATAGTTAATTCGGCGCCAATCTGCCTTGATGAAATTGTGCTATCATATTGTACTAAAGCTAATACATTAATTTCAGTTTCCTCATTAATACTTGGTTCTTGCTTCTTGGTCTTCGTGAACATCAGGCTCAGTTCTTAATTTTTCTTCAAGCCACTGGAAATACCTTCTTGACGGTTGCTGCCTCCCTGGATATCGCTCTAAATACAATCGTTCAGCGGCATAAGAATTTTTTAAACATTCACCATAAATGAGAAGCATGTCAATTTGTTCGGTTCGTGAATAACGGGGCATTTTTTGAATATTCCACTAACCGATTTCGATTTCCAAACCCTTTTAAAATGGCAGAATCAAAAACACTACTTCGAACGTCAAAATAATATGGATAGCAGCGTTCGTGAGAGCTCTCGTTTCTTTTTTGTTTCATTCCAAAATACATCTTAATCAGCCTACTTGTTAATATTTTGGTTCGAATGATTATTGCAATGGAATGATTATTCTGAATAGCACAAACATCGTCCATAGGTAGATACTAGAATATCTATGGACGATGGCACAGACCAAGTACGTTTATGTTCCTATTTAACCTAGAACCTAAAGGATATAATTTATCATTCCACATTATTTTTAATGTTATTTTTGCGTATGGCGATAATAGAGCAAGAGCAACTGTTATCTAGTGACGTATGGTTTCCACGGCCTACTCGGTGAATTTCAATAATAATTTTTTTCTGATCTAGTTTCTGGTTAGATACCAACTTGTGATATGTCATTAGAAAGGGAATTGAATGCTGAATAAAGCGAAAAGAAAAAAAATAGGGTTTCCATTTAAAATAAGAAAGTTGATGTTACTTCCGGTCAGGCCGGAAGTTAACTTCGACATGTCAATATGCTCAAATTCTAGCTCTTATGTCATTATATCGGCGCTCCAAATTTCACAAACCTACTTCATACAATAATTGAGATATTCCGTAGGCAATACTTCCGTAGCTACCCGGTATACTGTTGAGCTGCATATGGATCAGATGTTTTCTTACAATAATTTGATAAAAATATCGAATGCTGTCTGTTATTCGCAAAGTTAACCATCATGTAGGTACATTTAACAAAAGCAGCGGTACCTATATAAATATATAGGGACAGTTTGCAGCAACATGCAAAACATACTTCGAATCAAGAATGCAGCGACTATTAAGCGCAGACAAGAAGGTATCACAAACGAAACGTCCTTGATTACAATAATAGTTTACTTTGTGCCAGTCCAACGAGCGAGGCGTATCGAAATGTAAATGTTGCGGAAAAAAAAAGAGCCAAGTATTTCCTGATTATCTGCAACACGCGACCGTTCATCTCCCAGAATCATCGAAAATAAATCCTTCGAATTCTCCGTAAAAACCGAGTGGAACGTGTACGATATTGTGTTTGCGGCGAGCGGCGAATTTCGTTTGTTTTTGGTTCTATTTCCATCGTCGATATCCAAGACGAACTTTGATCGCGTGAATGGTCTTTGTCGAAGACAAGACATGCGTTCTGCTCTGCCTTTGTGCATTCGGTTTTCTTGGAACGATGCTATTTTGTTTGTTGCACTCCTTTTTGCAAATCATCCGGGTATTCATATTGTCCAAGTCGTGGTCCTTGTTTTTTTATGTTTTTGCTTTGTTATTTGTTACAGATAAGGAGAGGGTCCTAGTTGAATCATACTTGGTTTGGATAAAATTTGTATGGAGAGTGTATTCGTTCATACTCGCTAAATATGTAAAATTGTGTATTATTTGTATAAACCTATTTGTCTAAGTGGTATCTTCATACTCATAATTTTAAACTGAATTCGATAACTGTGCGTTATCAAGCAAAATTCCGCAATAAATTCATGCTGAAAAAATGCATCATTCAGATGACACGTGATAACATTTTTGATGACGCCGTGACTGGCACATGCAGAATACAAGAAAATAAACAAAAGATTCAGGATTGAAATTGACATGTCGAGTGATTTTTCTCTCCTGAATCTACTAGCTCTCTGTATGTAATAAAGACCTGTCGAACATTCTATCTAGGCTTGATGGCTTCAAAACACAAAGGTTCAGCTCCATTTTAAATAGTTTGAATAGGATCACTTAAATGATGACTTCGTTTCATTTGAGCTTTTTTAAATTATGCATTTTCGACAATACGGAGTAATCAGTTATAGTATTTCGTAGTCGAGAGGACATCCTGTATAAGCGAGGTGTGTTTATGCCACCAAGCTGAAGAAGAGAGTTTTTTGGAATCCACACTCAAGAAGTTGCAGATTTTGAATCTTCTTTGCTTATACGAGCTCTTGAATGAGATTTTCAGCGGTTTTTCCAAATACCTGTAGGATTTAGAAAAGGATGCAGACCTCAGCCAAACCTTGTGATTTGTAAGCGTGAAATTTAAGAAGGTTGTTCAACTGCACAGCCTTAAGGATTCATTAGTGACTTCCTTAGTCAATCACCCTACTGCTTGAACACATCGCAAAAAGGAGTATTTTAGAACATAGGCCAGTGTGAGCTGCCAAGACTTGCGTAGAGCAAGATCTTCTTGAATCTGACCCTCACCAAGTTTGCATCTTATGTCCTCTCAAATAGATCTATTTACGTGGTGGTTGATGGAATTTCATCCGACACTGTATCTACATGTGAACGCTGCTGTGCCGCAGGAACCCATTCTAGCACCACCACTTTTCCTTCTTCATATCAATGAGAGCTACTCCATGCTCAGTGCATAACTTTGGGGATAATAGAACCCTTCATAACGCCTTTTCTTTCAATGCAATTTTATGTCCTCTCGGAGGAACCACGTTATTTTTAGAAGCATCTGATAGAATTCGATGACATTCTTGTACCATGAACTGAATTTTCAATAACAGAATGTACTTTTATGGACGCATTTGTTTACTATGGCCACCCTGACAAAGCGGTCTTCTTTTTACTTATACGCTGACTGTTGCAAAGAATGTAAATATGTTTGTTACAAATGCGTCACAGAAACAGCGCCAACATTGATATGCTGAATGCTAATTTTCACTTAGGAACCTCGTGATTCTATTATTATCGCCTTGCCTAGCCATTCACGTAACTAGTACATTTAAGTAATTGAATTTTTTTTTTTAAGTCTTTTGCTATGATTTTTCTTTCTGAATTATTTCTTTTTTACGAAACTGCCGTAGTAACAGAAATATCTTCAAAACATCTTTAAAACAGAATAATCATTTTGGTACGGATAAGAAATTTTTCAGAATAAAGAAATTTTTACTGATTCATCTTCAAAATTCTGTTACCTGACTATTCCTACCTATATAATTCATTCTACGTGCAATATTTTTTTTAAACAATAATATTTTCAATAACAGATATGTTTATCTATCGCATTTATTGAAGGGAATAATATTTATAAGCTACAGTTGAATTGTTTTTCTGCGTTGCATGAGGTGAAGGAACACCAAACGAAATCGATAAATAGCAGCAAGTAGGGTAAGCGTATAGAGTGATTTTTTGTTTAAACTTTAAAGAAAAATCGTGAGGTTCGAGCAGATGCTATAAACGAACAATTTAAAAACGATTATGGGTACCTAAGTTTAGGCTCATGTCAGGTATATAAGTATTAATTATTTTCGAGTTATCGGGTTAATGGGTTCAATATATGACGTAGATGTGATTAGTATTCTGGAAATACGCTGAACCCAGAGGTACATAATATGGTTTTAGTGAAATTTCAAATCGGTTTATCCTATAAATGAATATCTCTGTCAAAAAAACTTGAATCTGCAGGTCTATAATTAATGCGTAGATGTTTACTTTTTTTCACTGCCAAAATAATTCACATTCTCAAACAACTCCATATCCATATAGGACGAAACTGCAGTAACGAAGTTTTACAAGTTAAAGTGGTATAAAAACAGACATTTTCTTTTCTTTTTCTTATGATGATCTCCTACCACGTAGTAACGGCTCCATCCATCAATTTAACTACTAATTGATTATTCATCATAAAATCATTCCATTTATAACAATTGATATTTAAGTTTGAACAATTACTTCCCAAAGATGTTCCATATTGCTGCTGATCAGAAACGTTATATATTTTTAGAAGAGTTGTTTCTACAATTTTATCAGATATTTCAATTTGTTTGGAAAAAGGTGGACAATTCAATATTTCGTTAGAAATCTCAATTTTGTTATGCAAACTATCTTCTATAGTGCTTCTGCTACGGAGGCAGATTTCCAGCCACCGTGACGTTTTATGCTATAATACCTGCATTGGCCAGAAGAGTTACAGAGCTTCTCCTGAAACAGTGACCTGTGTAGCTCTTATACATGTCTTTTCCAAGGCATTTCGCAATCAAGCTGGGAATTTCTCTTATTTTATTTATCCCCACAGGTAGGTTAATACGTATTTCTCTCGAATATTTAAAAAATAATATGTTACTTTTTGTATGAGTCGGCCGTAGTACTCTATATTTGCGGTATATATCTTAATCCGTATTTAAAATAGTTCTTGCGCAATAGATCTTCGTAACAGGTATTTTAATAATCAATATAGATCCAGCATCTTCAATGGCATCAATTAATAGTTTATGTAATAATTGTTCACGGCGACAAGCACCGCTGATACCCAAAATTAGAACAACCTACAAAACAAAATAATTGAATTTACTACTAATGCTGCAAAATTATGATTATATCTGTACCTTATGAAGTGAATTTGTTTCCTTATCAGCATTAAATAAAAAAACACTCATTTTACGCACTCAATACAAAAATAACTATATTAATAATGAATTGGGAACTAAAAAGTAAGTAACATAATAATATAGTTAAAAAAAACGCGCTTTTATAACATATTGAACTAAAAAAGTTAAAAATAATTGTTTCTATAGGCTGAAATTATATATTATTATATAAACTATATATAAACAATTGTTTTTTACTTTATTAGTTCAAAGCGTGTTTTTTTATTTTTTTAGACTATATTTTATTTATTACAAGGGTGAATGAAGTTGTTGCATTTAAGGGAATCAATCTGGTCCTAATCCCACAGTCAGTGTTAAATGTGGCACAATCGCAAAATGTTTTTTTTACAATCTTTCATTTTATTGACATATTTCAACCCAAGCGACAAATCTGCTAGTTTCCTCCTGGCATTCTTTAGCTAAAATACCGTTTTTAGTTGTGTTTAAAAAAAATGGAGTTGTATCCTCGAAACGAACGTATATATTTCGAAATACGTCAAGTGTTGATAACCTTGCTTCTGCGTAGATTCGAAATCACGTAGAGAAAACATGTTTTGCGTCTACATTAGACTTAGGAAACAAAGCTATTTAAATATTGAAATCTTCTGCACGTTCAATAATTGCGAAATTATCTATGAATAATGGAATAATCAAAATATATCTACCTACATACTCGGTAGGTATAACATAACTTCCTATCCGAGGGTTTTTGGTTTCCAGTACGGTTGGACGACGAGTCTTTGCGAGACAAAGCCTTGTTAGACAAAAGATGGTCCGCTCCGATTTCGAAGACTAGCAAAAAATCTACGAAAAATTTCGTCAGAAAAGAAAACCTACGCCCCTCTATCGGCCCACAACAGTTACAAGGCAACTTTCCAAGTACGTCCGCCATCATGCTTACTGTACGGTTTTTCGGAACTTTCTTCTCGCTCGCACTCGCTCCTAACGCGCTCTCTGTCCTCGTCGGTCGCGATCGACGACGACCGAAGCGGGTCGCTTTCGTCGCTCGCTCAGTTCGCTGTCCGATTCGGATCAGTCGAAATTTGGCGTTCATAGTTGGAAGTTGCGAGTGCCAGTGTGCGCTGCCGACAGGCCCAGGCCGTCCCTTTTCGTTATTTTTTCGGTTTGTTCGTCGTTCCAGAAAGCGGTCCTTGTTCCCGAGCCGTACCGCGATTTTCGTGTCCCTCTGCCATCGGTGAATCCGCGGAGAGGTGCTAGTGCGATCTTGTCAATGGCGCTGTAGTGCAGTGCACACTCCGTTTCAGACATATTTCGAGCAGATTGGAATAGTTTCGGGCTGGGCGCGACAGAAGGAGCATACTTTCCGATTGCGAAACAGATGACGAATCGTCATTGACGATCTGGAAGTACTGCAAAGTGTTCCAGTTATTGTCCCGATCCCATTAGAATTTCCCAAGGTGAGTGAGCGTTTCACAACGTGTCTGTAATTTCTCTTTGTGCGGTCGTACGTTTTATACGAAGCTGGTGCGATCTTTTGTGTGTGTGTCGTTGGGGTTGTTTTTGAGTTGTGTGACCTTCCACATAGTGCGTGTTCGATGACGTACGACCCAGCTGCAATGTCTCACGTCGCCGTGGCGTCATCCAGTTCTGCGGAAATACCGTGACGAAGTGGTGTGGCAATTATTTATTCAGGCAACGGCATTCGAGGCACGTCGGTTTTCCGCACCGTCACCTACCCACGTTCGAAACGCGGAATTTTTGGAAAGTACAGTAGCCTTGCTGTTTCCCAAGTCTGGACAAAGGTCATTAGGGAAAACAAAGCATTCAGTTATGCATGTTCATAACAAGGGGTTCTGTATATTGCGATCTGATTCATGTAGCTTAGTGGAAGTGGTATTCCTGTGAAGAAAAACAAATTCAATCGAAATGACGTAGTTTAATCTACGTATGACGTCATTGCCGAACTTGGTTGGCATAACAAGTGGTAGAAATCTTGTGTTGTGTACATTCAGTAACTTCCTGAAGAATCAGAAGTCCCGAAATTCCTGCACGTACATTCCGAACGAAAAATTAACCAAAGAAACACAATAAATAGTTGACATTTATATCTACGTATTATCAGTATTAGAGCTGTTTTTCATTTGACACTCGGACCGTTGGTGTTCCGCAAGGCTCCATTCTAGCGACACCACTATTTCAGAGTCGTCTTAATAATTAATAATAATCATTCAAACGAAATCACAACCTCAGGAAGAATGTGAACAATATCATTTTGAATATGGCAACAAATTTCAAATGGTTATCAACCTATAACTTCCTAAATTCAATGTGAACAAAGCTCCAGAAGATTTTTGTCAGAAATTCAATACGTCAGGATGCCAGAAACCACAATAACTACATACCAATAAAGTAAGACGTAACCGGGCTGCCGGGCTATTGAAAGAGAACTGAAACAAGGGAGAGGATTAGTTCTTGAAATTAATATACTTCCTGTGATTAGCTTTTGATGTTACTCAAACTTTTTTATGAACAAATAAACAAGCAGTACGAATTTTTAGATGGATAAAATCACAGGAATTTGAAAGTGGCCCATTTACTCTGTTTGGGGACCTGGAGTATATACTAAAGAGATTTTAAATGGCTGGCACTGACTTCTAATGGTTCCCATAATCCAGCTGATTAGCAATAAATTAATTCCAGAACGTTCTAAATAAAACGTCATTCTTATGCTGGCACTTTTTGGAGACCGTTTTAATTGCCTCTCCTCAGTCATTGGAATTGTCTAATGAAGCTAAAACAATACAAATGATGGACTGATAGATTACTTTGAACGTGCCTTTCGACAGCCATATTTTAGGCCCATTCTTTCTTACATTTACAGGAAAGAAATTTAAGAAATAAGTCAGTATATATAGCAGTATGTTTAAAATGATTCTGGTCATTCTTGAGTTCACAAAGAAACTGTACTCAAGTTTTGTAATGCGTGGGTTTTATCTGATGTTCTGGAAGAGAAAAATAGTCCAAAAATGGGTTTTAGACATCATCTCCCAGTAGGTCTGAGCTAACGATAACCTGCTAAGCAAGCAAGGTCTGAAGTGGCATCCAGAGGCGACAGGTTGTGATGTCATAAATGACTATAGAACCAAAGTTTCAATATACTGCTACTTGTTTCTGGTTGCTTGAATGTTTCCCTATGCCCAATGTTTTGCTTGAGCGGTAAACTTCAGAGAAATGAAGAAGAGAAACACGCTTGGACAAGTAGCAAGGTGCAACTACGTTTCTTGTATATATTATGGACAGTTTGTCGGTCAGTCACTTGTCGCCAATCATAGATAGCTGATTTGTTATGATAGTTATCTTGGTTTTCTATTTTTGCGACATGTCCCCATAGTTCGACAAGTTGACATTTTTGTCACCACTTGTTAGCTGTATCAGGACGCCGCTTAAATATTGTTCAGGTCAACAACTTGGTAACATAACAATTTTCAATGCTACTGTTTTTTTTCCAGATAGGACTGTTGTTATTATAAGAAATACAATGCGTTAGGTAATGTGATGTCGCCCGTTTCCTGGGCTAACCAATTCCAGGTAGAAAAATATGTAAATGGTTTGAACACCTGTCGATATTAGTACTTACAGGTGCTCCAGAGTATTTTTATGATGGGGGCACATCAGGCAATCTGGGCGATGATTGAGGGTTTAGAAGACATCAATAAAATTTAATTAAAGATTGTTCTTTTTGTATGCTTTCCGCTGGAAATCGTTTGCAAATTCTTTTACCTCATTTATTTGTCATTATGAAGGGAATTGATGAAGCCTCGTAATATTAATATTTTGAAATGCAAGCTTACGTTCGAAACGATTGAGAAAATATTTACCTGTTTTCTGAACCTTCAATTATTGATAATGTTGTCATCAAATGAAAATGGATTTTAATAATCCAGCCATACCTACTATAGAGTTGTTGGCAAACGTCGAACAGAAACAAACCAATTCTAAAATGTTTTTAAGTGGGTTGGCAACCGTTTTAAAACCATGACATTTCAAATTTCGATTTTAATGTATGTTGAAATATCGAACAAATGATTTTTGCGAACAATCACTCACTCAGTCCCCGTTCTTAGTCGTGTGGAAGAAATTCCACAAATAGGTGGTTTGTACCGTTTTCTGGCGTCCTTCAAAGGCTAAATACGTCAAATTTTTTAACACTGCTAATTTCAACCGTAAACCGAAGTCTCAAGGTCGCAGTGAACAAAACGGCAATGAGAATAACATATTCAGTCGTTTATCGTTTGATTACCACCTTCGAACGAGGTTTGTTAGCTTATTAGGCAATCCTAGAAGAACAATTGAATTACATATTTGCCGACAACGAGGTCGTTCAATTATTGTTGAAGTGGGTTAACTGATTTAGGCATTTCTTGACAGAATTTCGAATGAGTGGTGGTATTTTGGAAGTTGGCAAACTTTTTTAATGTTTCACGAAGACTTCCTATACCATAGACTGAAAGACACTTGGATCCTGTGTCGAATTCGCCATTTTTGCATCAAAGAGATTAAGCTTCGTCTCTTAACCTATAGTTTCTGTGGTCAGCGTTGAAGCAAAAAATCTCATTTCAAAGTCTTGTCTCATTTTGCAGAAAAAATATTATCATATCCTGTCCAAGTTTACAAACTATACAAATATTTTGAAATCAATTGTATATAGTCATCCATTTCCTATAAATATTTGAGATTATCAGTATCGGTGAATGTTTAACAAATAAGTAAGTGAGGCACAAAATGTTTTATCCATTTTTTTTGTATCAGGCCGTTTGTGGGTGGATTTTATACAAAACGAAATAAGTTTTGTATATTAATTGTCAAAGTCAGTAAAGTATATGTCGTCAAATTGTTCACCTGAGAAACTTTTCCAATATTTTCAAAAAATTACAGCATTACGATCTGCTATTAACAGCATTGTTCTTAGTTTTTTTAGACCTTTATCTTCGGGCGGAATGATCTGTCCTCACCTTGAAAAAATTTTGTTGGATTATTTTACTAACTATTAAAAAGTTTGAGTAGCTACTATTGAAAGGAAAAATTGATTCAAAATATTAAACTGACGTTTACCATTAATTCTGGAGTTTATCCCTATTGAATTTCGAAGATTCATATTGGCATTTTGAAAATATTTAAAATTCTGAGAACTGGACTCGAAATACAGGTATCAGATTCAATGCTGTGATAGAAGGTAGAAGTATGACCACAAAGCATTATTCTAAATTTGGTAGATACCTGGTAAGGTTTTATAACATTTCTAATGTTATATTCTGAGAAATCTGAATCCATTCTAATTTTATGTATATGTGTATTATAAAACCATATCAGAAAATTCCTGGACCGTAATCGGAGAAAACTGTATTCACTTAAAATTTCTGTTTCTTCTCAAATGAAAGGTAGTGAATAACAGGGAGAGAACATATTCAACTGCCTGAAAATTGCATAACATATACAGTGTGTCGCACTACTCATGGAAATACCCCCGTAACTTCAGTAATTTTCTACGTAAAATTGTGAAAATTGAAAAAAGATAAGCCAAAAACGTACAAACTTCAAGAGAAGTGAGAAAAAAAGCTGGTGTTCAGTATATATTTGTTGGAACGACTCCGTAATTTTGTAAATTTTTTAGTTACTTTTATTTTACAAATTTTGCATAACTACGTCAAAAATTACATCAATAGTAAGACACTTTGTGTACGAATATTAGGATTTTTTTTCCCTGTTGTGAGAAAACAATTCCTTGCAGATCATGATGACTCAAACTTTGCTGGCAAAACGCGCGTTGTGTGAAATATACGTATGATTTTTGGGTTTGTATAGTTTCCAATTTGAGGTTCGTAAGATCCCTAAATGAGAGCGTTTACTTAGATGTATCGCAGAAGACGGCACATTATAAACTATCAATAATTAACTCTGGTTCGTTCCGAAGAAATGACCAATGAGGTCGATTAGAAAGTCGATTACGCACACCGTTAACTGCGATTTTTCGGCCATCACCTCTACGTAGGTACTCGCCCAACCGACCCAAGCACCATGAATGCGATCCTTTTACTTAGTACCTTAAGTGGGTCGGTACCTGTCCGTAATAGGCCGTGTTTCTCGACTCGGACGTACTAACGGTTCCTTTCTTATTTATTTGCATTACGATGTCGCCGTCTTCCTTCTCGTTGTGCCGTTATGTCTCGTTCTTCGTTCTCGCGAACGCGCCTCGATTGTTGTGGATTCGCGAAAAGGAAACATTCCGCAAGGGAATGCCGTGCTGGTTCTAGTACGAGGCGATCCGAACGCGAGATGTAAAGTTGGTTAGTGTTTCGCTCGGCCTGAAAGGTCAAGGGTTTACGAAACAGGTGTACGTCCTCAGTACTACAGCAGAGACTTGATTTCTGGCAAACTATAATTATGAAAAGCTCGAAAATTCAACTTTTTTACTAGTACTGGTTACATCTGATGTGGACAGTGTAATATTGGGGTGCATGTCTGACCGATCACTTTTTTTACGTTTACTGAGAAAAGCATATCCCCATGTACTTACTCGATTCTCTCTTTTCGGCTCTTATACAAATATTTCCATTGTATGAAGAGTAACATACGAAGGCGTAGAAGGGCCACTTCGAAGTGGCAATTGTCACTTTGAATTTGACTGAAAAACAATATTTTTTGCATGGATTTGGCAAAAAAAAGTGCCAGTTAAAAGAGACAGTTGCCAGATCGAAGTGACAATTGTCAGTTCAAAGTGACAATTGTCAGTTCAAAGTGACAATTGTCAATTCATAGTGACAATTGCCACTTCAAAGTGACAATTGCCAGTTCAAAGTGACAATTGTCAGTTCAAAGTGGCAATTTCCAGTTCAAAGTGACAATTGCCACTTCAAAGTGACAATTGCCAGTTCAAAGTGACAATTGTCAGTTCAAAGTGGCAATTGCCAGTTCAAAGTGACAATTGTCAATTCATAGTGACAATTGCCACTTCAAAGTGACAATTGCCAGTTCAAAGTGACAATTGTCAGTTCAAAGTGGCAATTTCCAGTTCAAAGTGACAATTGCCACTTCAAAGTGACAATTGCCAGTTCAAAGTGACAATTGTCAGTTCAAAGTGGCAATTGCCAGTTCAAAGTGACAATTGTCAATTCATAGTGACAATTGCCACTTCAAAGTGACAATTTCCAATTCAAAGTGACAATTGTCAGATATAAGTGAAAATTGTCAGATCAAAGTGACAATTGCCACTTCAAAGTGGCAATTGTCAATTCATAGTGACAATTGCCACTTCAAAGTGACAATTGCCAGTTCAAAGTGACAATTGTCAGTTCAAAGTGACAATTTCCAGTTCAAAGTGACAATTGCCACTTCAAAGTGATAATTGCCAGTTCAAAGTGACAATTGTCAGTTCAAAGTGACAATTGCCAGTTCAAAGTGACAATTGTTACTTCAAAGTGACAATTGTCACTTTGAACTGGCAATTCCGAATGTTTTGAAAAATGTTTTTTTGTTGGCTCTTCTACGCCTTCATAGTAACAAGATAGTAAGACAATCTTCCTAATGGGATACCTATTGGATCCGATGGGAGACGACATGTAGATGGCGTTAGTACTCTGGTCTCGCAGTCAGATCGTAGATCAGTGTTTGAACTACCAACTAATAGGTGGCGATTCAATTATAATACTGGAAAGGGGAAACTGGGGCAAAAAACAAGATAGTTTTTTATAGATAAAAATTATATTTGGTGATTCGAGATTATTCAGTTTGTGAAATATGTTGAAATTGCAAAAAACTATTTTGTATTAAGTAGAAACCTTCTACAGTTTTTTGTATTTCGTCTTAGTTTTCAACTAAACACGCTAGATGGCACTAGTGTTTTGCTCCAATGCCTACTAACTTCTACTCTTTAAACAATGATATTTCATTTACTGGGAAAATTTGCCGGTGAAATGTGCATTTAATCATCAGTAATTTGGATTATGGTTTGAAGATTGTCCAGGGATTTCCTGAATTGGTACTAGAGGTGCTAGTCTTGATCGTTCGTAATATTAACGAGTACTCGTATCATTTCATCCTGAGTTAATGATAGCATGTCGAGGGTATGCAAAATGTAACGAGTACACGTTAATATTACGAACGATTGAGAATAGGATAGCACCAGACGATTTGCAATAGTGTAATACCATTATGCAAATTTAAGTAAATAACTTAGTCGTTTGAGTATTAAGTTATATTTATTATGAAAAACTTCACCGATCAATTTTTATTTCCAAGTGATGAAGAAGCTTTCTTGAACCATATTTTTTCCAAAATGGACAAAATAATTTTCATGTTTCTCTACTAATAACAGCTTTCAAAACATTGGAATAATATCTAAATAACAACTTGAATGCTTATCGATCCTTGGTAAACAATTGGCTGCCGGTTTCAAAATTATATTTTTTATGACTAATAACATATCTTCCTTTTTTATCAACTTTCACTGCCTAATTCAAAAATAATTTTTTATTAACAGTCATTCGAAACAAGGAAGCCTTCCCCCAAATAATTGCATACCAACAGTCAAACTAAAATAACTATTACTCTTCTCCCGACATACTTGTATAGGTACCAACAGTACCCTTCTCTTCATTCTTCTAGATCAGGTATCATTGTCACCAACATGTGAATTTGATGAACTTTATTTACCTCGTTTTCATATAAATGTGCGATTCGTTTAACAAAATTCATATCAGTGTGTTGTATCTAGGAGAGAAGAGGTAGTGGAAAGCTGGTGCCTTACAGTGTTTTCTGTGGTTTGCTAATATTCATTTATTGTAAGTTCTCCATTCAAATGAATATTTATTTTATTGTTTCAAGATTATGAGTAGTGTACAAATTATCAAATCTGGGTTAGAAGCAAGTATTGATGAAACATTTATTATATAGTTGTTAATTTTTTTTATTAAATGGTGTACTGGCCATATTACCATAGAATATGGATGAAAATTTCAAAATAGTGCATTTATTGAATTTATTGTGTATCGGTAATTAGATGAACGCATCATCGTGATTTCTGATAATAAATTTGTGGATTTCCGGATGATTCATACACATTAGCGATAAATGAAACTCTAACCGTGAGTAATTTTGCTTGAAAATACCTAATCGTTCTAGAAAGAAGCATTTCATTTGGAAACACCTCTGGCAAATAAACAAAAAAATATTGTACCAGGTTTTTGTGGTCATCATAACCAATCTTTTTTTTATTTGATCAGCGATTATTGTATTTTTAGGTCAGTACATTTGTGGTCGTGCTTTAGTGGACTTTGTCCAGTTAGATTCTCTATTCGACTATTGTCAATCAATAAATTCGTATAGAGGCCCTTTATCTCAAAATTATTTCCGTTTACTTGTGATCTTGAGTAGGATTATTGAAGGAAAGGGTATTTCTATGGGGTGGTTCTACCACTAATAGTCATTAAAAATAAATAATAACCACCCTTGGTCCTCTTAAATTGTAGTTTACTTCTTTGATAACCATACCTGCTCAATCGTATTTTTCGAACCATTTGATGTCATATCCTGAAGAAGAGAGGTTGCTGGTAAGCCGTTTTTATACAAGTAATAAATGCGATATGTCAGCAGTTACAATTTGGTCGCTCTTTTTCTTTTTTGGGGCTTCGCGTTCTTGATAAGCCCGTGTCGTATTTTTTTTACTATAGGATATGGAATTTCATGTAGATTCCGGCGCAACTGTTGTTTTTTTTATTAAAACCACCACTGGGCTACTTTTATCTTACAAAATATGTATATTCAAAATTTGACTTCTATTTTAACAGCTTTATTTGGCATAACTGAATTATGCTACATCAGTTGCTCACGATATATAATTGTAAATTTTTTTTCAGATTATTTGTGTACATGGTGTCCTCCTGACAGATAGGGTACGTCCACATCGACTGTGATCGCTGTGTCCAGATCGGTTTAGCGCGACTGAACCGCCGAAAATCTTCTAGTGGTGTTAACAGATTTTGACGCTATGGAGCGTGAATCGAACCCTATGCAGGCCCTGTGTCGATCCGGATGTGGATTTTACGGCAATCCGGCGACAGAAGGGCTTTGCTCGCTATGTTTCAAGGTAAGAGTGAGTTTGTGGATTAGGATTAACGGACTTGCATCCAAGAAGGAGTAAAGAATTATTAAAAAAAACTCGTTTTTATTTTTTATTAAATATTGGAGCCTATCTTACGAAATTAGTTAATTCTGGGAAACTATGTCCCCCTATCTCCAAGATGTTGGCCTGAATTTAAGTATAATCTTCTATGATGTGAACCAAAACGCTAGGGGTTGATTCGCGAATGATGGTGGAACCAGGCACGGTCGTTTCGGCCGTGTTTTCCATTCGCAGAGTTATGTTGCCCAATGTGCGCAAGATTATGAGAGCTGAGGAGAAAAAATTGTAGAAATTGATGGATATTTTATGTCGGGTTTGGTTGCGGTTTCTGAAATGGTTTTCATCCGTGTTTTTTAGGAGAACCTGAAGAAGAAACAACAAGTCCCCTCTACCCCCTCGAGTCTTAGTGCTTTCAGAGAAACTGCGACGGCCCAGCCCACGTTTAGCCATCTCCAACCTTCGCCTGTTACAGATATTCCCACAGATGTAAGTAGTAGTTACAGTTAAGATAGTTTTAACGTGCAAACAAATTTAACGCAGTTTCAGTGATAACATCAAATTTTGTCTCTATTCTAAATTTTTAATGATATATTGGTTGTTTTGCACTATTCCTTCTAGCAAATACTTATCACGTCTAGGTATTTATTTCTTTACCTGGGTAATCCTTTCTAATAATTAAGGTACATACCAATAGATAGGTCTATTTGCTTCAGATATCTCCGATAGTTGGTATTTTACCTATCAGTTTTTTGGTGTATTTCAATATAAGTTTAGCAAAAGATAAACAATTCTTGTTGACAAAGTTTCTTAATGTAGCAGCAATTAATGAAACAACTGTGATTATTATTATATATTGAATACATTTTATAAGGTTTTCTTCAAATTCAATACGGATAAAATAAGGAATAAGATGTCCCTTACATTTTTTTAAGTTCTTGACAAATTATAATACGCTTAATTTTTTTTAAGTTTTCAAGTTTATTTCTGCAGTTTTTAATACTTCAGGGAAAAAATTGTTATTCTTCATGGGATTAACGATCTGGTATTTGAACGTTTCTTGTCTTGTAAGGTTATACGATGTTTCTACTGATTTGAAATTTTTTTGACTATATTTTCGAAAGTATATACCTTTCCTGGTCGAAACACTCTGTATTGCCATATCCCTTGGGAACCTCCAAACAAAAGTGACATGCTCTACTCGTATCTTCTTCAGTCAAAATTCCCAGTCACTTAAATGTCATCATCCGATCATAACATCCATAAAGTTCCAAAATCATCTTCCTCTGATGTCAGATTAGAAGATGCCAATGTAGACAGGTACATTGGGTGTCAAGCAGAAGATAGCCCTCCCCTTCCGACCCCCCTAGATGAAGAGGCCGATTTTTTTATCCCCGAGGTTAGTTCTTACAGTAGTAGCAGCTGTTATTGATCGATTCGATTTTTCGAAATTATTCTAGAAATAAAACTCGCCTAGGCTGAGCTTGTGTTGTAGCATATTGACCTCGCCTAATTTATCTCTTTCGTCAGCAAATGATACCTAGCCGTTGAAATTCTAAATATTCGTTCCGCGAGGATTGTTATCATTATTAAGGTACTTGCTAAAGGATATGAATTTTCGGTAAAATTTCGTTAACTATCAACACATTTTTGGTAAATCTTCGGTTAGACTGAGCATCCGAATTTCAAAATTTTTTTCAACTTACGTAGTTTGGTCTCCTGAACAAAAAATCCAAATGAAATTTTTGGCGATCACGACTATTTTCCGAGACATTGGCCCATTTCCTTGTGAAACTTCACCATTTGACAGATTGAATTTCTGTTATGGAAAATACACGAAATTTTATTCCTCTTTCAATTGAAACACCGCACACACACTTATACAGGGTGTTCCTTAAAGACATGCTAATATTTGAGGGGGTGATTCTTTGACTTATTTTAAGGAAAAAACTTTCTATAAACGTATGTCCTAAAAGTCCTAACTTTTGAGATACAGGGTGATAAAGTTTTGAAAAAAAATCAGTTTTTTAATAACAACTGAGATAATATTGTAGACGTTTTTATAAAATTTGGTGCATGTCTTCTATGCATCAAGGTGCATTTTTTAATGCACAAACATTTTCATTTTCTCAACCAGTGGCGTGCGTACGGGTATTTGGAGTATTTGGAGAAAAAAATACTACGCCACTGCTTTCTCCTGAAAAAAAAAATACTTTTGAGATCCTCATTTATTTTTGAGCAAATTTGATCTCTTGAGTTTTCTTTGTCCGCCGCATGGTTTTCGCTTACAAAAATAAAAATCGTTTTACTTAATTTTCAGAAAAAAAAACATTTGTACTTGGCTCTCAGTATTCGTGTATGTGTTGATGTTTTAATTGTTCAAATAATCTTGAAATGTCCGTTTTTGAAATTATTTCAAGCATTTTAAGTAGAGGAAAACAAAATTTTCGTCAGTCCCCCCGAATATCCAAACTTTTATTCTCGTCGAATTTTAGTACATCGTGGCAAGTAAAACAACTTTTCAAAAAAAAATCCGTTGTTACAGAACCCTGATGATGATTTAAATATAGTTCGAAACGTTGGCCCAAAAAAAAGTTTTTCTTTCCAAAGCTTAACTTTGAATGATAGGTAGAAGTTTCAGTGAGTTTTTAAGTACAATTTTCAAAGTACAGATTACTTCAATTACTTTAATCTTGATAAATATTCTTATCCTCTTTTTGTAGTATTTGTCTTGGCCTTCATTTACTTCCCATATCCTAAAAATTTCTCATTGAAATACTGCAAATGAGCTCTGGAATGATGAAGGAAAATATGACCAGATTTCATAGAAGTTCCTCAATTGGTTGGGAAAATGTCACTATTTAGACAAAAAATCCAATAAGTAGTCACTATTTCTGTGAAAATTAAGTCACTATTCTACTATTTTTCAACCTCTGAAGCGCTGGCAACCCTGAGTTACCAACTTGACATGAATAATATTCACTAACCATTTTGCCTAGATTTGTTGGTTATGGGGAAGGACGAGTTTTTTTTACAAAATAGTACCGTTTTCAATAAAGAAACAGAGTGAATTCTGTTAACGTTATGCTAGAGATAAGAGAAGAATTTTGAGTATTTTCAATATTTTTTTGCGGTAGAAATGTCTGCTAGAAAAAGCCAGTCATCACTCAAATAATAGGCCCATATCTCCGAAAGTACTGGAGATCGCCAAACATTTTATTTGTATTTTTTGTTCGGGAGACCAAACTTTGTAAGTTCCAAAAAATTTTTTGAAAGCTTGTGCCTATTAGTTAACGGAACTTTATCATAAACTAATTCTTATTAAGGTACTTATTTGCCAATCGATATGGATTTTCTTCTCTCTCTCTTTTCGAGTTGGTCCCGAAATAGTAAGCAATAATAAAGGCTAGTTTAAACATTTAAACGTAAGGTAAGGTAATTGAAATGTACGGTTCACAAAAAGGGGGAATTTGAATTGGCACGACTGACAGTTGTTTATTAAATTTGTCAGAAATATGACGGAATAGTTCGATTAAACTTATGAAATGAATATCATCCATATTTATTCAGATTTTCACACTTAAATATTCAAACCGTCTGACTGACGTTTCATACCTTTTTTGCGTTACCTTACCTTACGTTTACATGATCAGGCTTAATTGTATCCTGGAATACACGATGTTGTGTTCTATCTACGGTTGGCCCCTTTTTTTGCAAATTAAATTAATTAAATACCTATGAAAAAGGCTCTATTTTCATCATTTGAAAATACCGGTGGCAAGTGTTGGATGTTTTTTCGTGTTTTTTTATGTCATTCCGATTCGTTCTAGGCCTCCGAGGACCGCTCGAATCAGTCGCCGGCGCAGACGGCGGAGGCGGATAACGCCGCCGCAGTGACGATCGCAGAAGAAGCAGCCGCCGCGGCGTCCGCCGCCGATTCTGACGCGAGTAGCGACAAGGACGGCGAGAAGAGTTCCAAGAAGAAGAAGAACCGATGCCACAATTGCCGCAAGAAGGTCGGCTTGACGGGTATGTATCGTCGCATTTAAAAACTAGTTGGTGTATTTTTTCATAAAAAAATTTTGCTATGACCACGAAACTGGATATTTACATACAAAATCTTGTACATTGAAAGTAGTTGGTATTTTTTTGGTATTAGCCAGGAATGTAGTTTTATCAGCTAGATGCTTGCAACTGAAGTGCATGCCGTCTCTCTCCATTGAATAAAAAATTCATGTAAAGAAAGATGATCCAAAAACAATAATTATTTTAATGATTCCAACTACTTAATACATTATCACTATTTTGATTCGGGTCCAAAGGCCGTCGTGATTTGAAATAGTTTATAATTTTACTTTTTGTTGATAGATTTTCTCCCGGTCTTACAATTTACAAACGTTTTTCCAAAAAAATAAAGGCGAATTTTGCGGATACATCCTTACCTTACCTTGCGTTACCTTACTGTAGTAAAACTGCACTAAACTAATTTTTCTAATTTATTTACAACACTACTTATTTATTTAATTTAATTTATTTCTACTGTGGCTATCTCTGATTATTCCTATCGCCCTCTGCTATCCTGCTTAAATACTCGAAAGCAGATTCCATTTACGGTTCTCGACTGATCGAGATCACAGGACGATTCGTCTAGATGGCTCTCTCTCTCGAAACTTCGGTTTCTTAGAACGTTCGCGCTTCTTTTATGCGGAACCGGTCTCGAGGCTGGTCTCGAAATCGTTACATCACTTTACGTTTATATGACCAGTCTTAAGTACCCATTATTGTACAATTCACAAATATTTGAACTTTATTACTGCATAAGAGATTAGAAAAATATGGTTTACTACTTCTTCAAAGCATGAGTACTTGACAAGTGACCGTTTACAATTTCTCAATGCAAGACAAATTTTGGAATTCTTTGACGAAAAAACTATTCTACGTACTCATTCTTAAAATAAAACGTCAGCAAAATACTTTGCTTCTAGATTACGAGATTTTAAGTGAGATATGTAGACTCGAAATTTGAAGATGGCGACATATTTCACTTGAAATCTCGTGGTCTAGAGGCAAAGTATTTTGTCGATGTTTTATTTTGAGAATGAGTGTGTAAAAAGAATTCCAAAACTTTTCTTGTATTGAGAAATTGTAAACCGTCACTTGTCAGGTACTTATGCTTTGAAGAAGGAGTAAACCATATTTTGCTAATTACTTATCTTCCTAATATATATAAATTACGTGTCACGTTGTTTGTCCGCTATAGACTCCCAAAATACTTAACCGATTTCAATCAAATTTGCACACCGTGTGCAGTTCGATCTAACTTAACAGATAGCATAGCTCACATCTCAATTTATAGCCGCAATATTATTTTATTGCAAATTATTTGTTGATGGCGAGAGAGTGAGACAGAACACATTACACGTTCTCGATCTCCTCTTTGTGCGATGCTTCGTAGTTTCCACACTATCGTCTACTAAGCATTATTTGCTTATTATTCGACAGTCACAATTATCTGTCAGTCCCAAACGATTCTAACAGATGGCGGTATCTGCTGACTGGATCGAGTAAGTATTCTAACAGATGGCGCAGTGTTAAAAGTACTAACGTTTCACATAAGTTACAATTTAATGGCATAACCACCACGTGTTGCTGAGGCTAAAGTATAACTTAAATTTATTTCGTAGTAAACGCAATACAGTGAAGTTCAATTGTTCTTACGTTCTTAATTTTTGGTATTACCATAGCCGGCCACGTGTTATTTAGACTGAATTATAAATTGAATTTATTTTATAGTAAAAGTAATACAGTTGAATCCTTCTTGCTTTTTAATTATTAGTGCTTCGTTATTTAACAATCTTTAATTAAAGTATATACATGTAAGTATTACCACGTAGTTATATTATTATATATTTGCTATACATCAAATCACGATGTACGATATATGTATTTTGATGATTATGAGGTACTCAAGGCTCCAGAATCAATATCAACGGTAGTAGAAAATCAATGATGGCGGTCGCCATGTGTTTTAACAAATGGCATCTGTGTAAAAAAGCATAGTAGTCCCCATGACTGGTGTTCTCCTACCGTTTCCCTTGAATAATTTACTACTATGTAATATAATAAAAATCTTAGCCATAGCAACGCGTGGCCGGGTCTGCTAGTGCATTAATAAATTTCAAATATATTTGAATTCTCTAAATCCGTCTTTATTTTTTGAAAAATCGTTCGTAAATTGTAAGAGCAGGAGAAAATCTATCAACAAAAGGAAATATTAGAATTGGTGTACCTCAAGGATCCGTTTCAGGTCCTCTTTTGTTCATCATTTTTATAAATGACCTACCACATGATGAGAAGGTAACATCATGTATTATGTAGGCCGACGAAACCACAATCCATTAAAATGCAAACCATTTGGCGCACGAGTCGTGATATTTTTATTTCTATGAACGATATAATTTATTACGAAGTGACTTTTAGTCTACTGTCACTTTGAAAAAGTCTGTCAAAATCTACGGTGTACTTATTTTTTTTATTATTTTTTTCAAGGATTCCAGTGTCGTTGCGGCAACCTGTTCTGCGGGGTGCACCGGTACAGCGACAAACACGACTGCAGCTTCAACTACCGAGAGATGGGCGCGCAGGAGATACGGCGCAACAATCCCGTGGTGGTGGGCGAGAAGATTCAGAAAATATGAGCCCCGCCACAACGTTAGGGCGTGCGCCTAGCGTCCCTCCCCCGCCCCCCGTCGGCAGTGACACGGACACTGAGACAAGCCGCTTCGGGGGGCCGCGCCGCGCCGCGCGTGAACTCTGTTGTGCAAAAACAAAAGACTCAAGTGAATTTTCGGATCATATTATACACAAATACGGTACTCTTGTTTACAATTATTGCCACTCGATTCATCTTTTAGTTATATTTCCATTAATAAATTTCTAGGTATATATAAACGTATACATATACATATGATGTCATTTCTAGCTTCTTTGTTGGTTGTATATAAACGCGTGGGGTGGCTGGCTGGCCGTGCCGTTCCGTTTCCCTTGCCGCCTCGGACTGCGCGAGATATTGGGTTGCACGTCTGTTTCCGCCGCCCAACCTGGGGGACCGAATCCGTGCGGTCGAAAGGAACGCGCGACAGCTCTCGTCCTTTGCAGTCCTGAAACGATATCAATGTAGATTCTTTTGTTTCGTTGTGTCTTCTCCAGCTGAAAACGGTCCAAGTACGAGGCGAGAAGTCCTCGCGGCGGCTCGCCCTCGGGACGGATCGCCCTGTGCGCGAGCACTTAGTTTAATTATTGTTTGTTTCATATCGAGCCGCGTTTCGTTCGTGCGTTTTTGGCCGGAGGGCGAGTTTAGAGGAAACGTGTTGAAATTTAGTTATTGTTTATTCGAGCAATTTATTTTTCAAGTGCAAATATAGCGGTTCGACGAAAGTTGGAAAATGTTGGTCGTCATTTGTGCAGGGCGTTTGGGGCTGTAGTTGTGG
Organism: Chrysolina americana; assembly: GCA_958502065.1. Taxonomy (NCBI): domain Eukaryota; kingdom Metazoa; phylum Arthropoda; class Insecta; order Coleoptera; family Chrysomelidae; genus Chrysolina; species Chrysolina americana. The sequence continues at coordinate 89,287,481 of OY293414.1, forward strand.
GTCGCTCGCGTTTTTCCTCGGCTACCCTGTATACCGGCGATCGGAGAGTTGTTATGGCGGACCATGGAAGATGAGTGGATTGATTGTGTAACTGTACATAGCAATATTTAGTTGAAATATAATGAGGATTTAAATACATTTTTGTTCCAAGTTTATCGACGGAGTGTTTGTTATTTGCACGCAAATTTTGGTCCCGCTAAAGTATGGACAAATTCAAAAGAAACTAGAGTTTCCAGGTCTTCTAAATGACATCACATCAAAGAAAGTCTCACAAAAAAATGTGATACATTAAAAGAAAGGAGCACAAGGATCTCGGTCGATGATCTATTTGAACTGAACGGTAATTCGGATTTAACACTTTCAGTACCAAACTCGAATTCTCTTTGCAAAAAAAATGGAAATTCGGTAATTTTATCTGATTTTTTTCAGTTTTCAGTAAAACAAAAATTACTCAAATGTTTATGGTTCTTCAGTTTGAAACGACTTCATGACGTATCAATTGAATGTTGAAAAAAATGAGGAAGTTGTAAAGTCAATTATTATTAAAACCAGTAGTCATTTTTCATGCTCGAATGCATCATATTATTTTTAGTACAAAAATTATTTTGCGATTTTTCACCTTGAATTGTTTTTCTTTGATCCAATATCTTCTGCTTGTGCACTGGATCGATCGAGTCGTGCCGCAGCTTTGTTCAAAATACGCTTTTCCCCTACACCAAGTAGGTCTGAGATTTGTCTTTCGGGAAAATCCTTCGCTTCAGTCTGTTTTTTTATATTCCATCCAATCTTCTTTGTGATTTAATGGCTGTTGCTTCCCATAGGACACGTTTGGCCAGTATTCCATCCATTCTATTTTCATTTGCAGCTTCAGTTTTATCATCGCTATGTAACTTTTCCTCTCTTATGAATACATCATTCTGTTTATTGACCTCCAGCAACATCTTCAATATTATGATAAATCGTTGGTTATGTTAGTCATGTTCCGGCCAATTTGAAAAATTACAATATTCCACATGTAACTTTGTCCTTCTCCAGGGACAAGCATTAATACACCAAAATTTAGGATGATGAAATCATGTTTTTAATTTTTTTTTTTGTTAAAGTAAGAATCTGAAGCAAAAGTAAAAAACACGCATTTATATAACACCTCGAACTAAAAAGTAAAAAGTAATAGAATAGGCAAAAAATTATAATAAACGAAAAATATTACTATTACTGAAAAAAAGCTTGGGGTTCTCGATATACGAAAATATGAAACAAAGCGCCCCACTTTTTTTTTTTTATTTTCTGTATATATAAACGATTATTTTTTACATTTTAGTTTTTTTAAACTATATTTATTGAAAAAGACTAATTTTTGAACACCAAAATTTATCGAGATTTATTTGGGACATAATGTAACAATAAATGACAAGAATTCTTTGAAAACTTAACAATTCATTATTATTTATTTTTTTTTTTTTCGATAAAGATTTTATTCTTTTATTTTGTTTTGTTATCGTCTACTTCCCACTTCAATTTCGGAAACACCCTGTATGTCTAATTTACTGAATTAAGAAATATCATCTACCAAATGGAAAAGTTTAATTTGTTATTGAATATACGCATATATTGGTGGTCCACATTTAGGATCGACCATGAAAAAATTAATATCGATACTAGGAGACCATCTGATTGGGAAAAAATTGGATTTTTCAGATAAAAAAAAGTAAATAATTAATAAAATGATTGGTCTCATTATCAATCGAAATATATAATTGACGACCTATTTTGCCTAATACCATAATTTTTCAGAAATGTCAATGGTTCTATTGCTGCTGACGTGCAGTATACATTACTTAAAATAACCGCTTTTAGGTCATTTTTGTTGTATCTATCAGAAATGATTTTTCAAAAAGCCATATTTCCATCTACACCTAACAATAAACTTTCGACGAATATCAAATCCTAAGGATAAAAGATATCGTCTAACGGCGATAGAGCTATTCAAAATTCCTTATTTCCTATGAAGAAAGCAATATCTGAATAGGAATTCCATACAAAATGACATATTTGTGGAACCCTTTGTAGAAATGTGTCTTTTTTGTATGAATTCCTATTTATATATTGCTTTCTTCAAAGAAAATGAGGTATTTTGAATAGTTCTATCTTTTTTTAACCTCGGGATTTGTTTCGTCAAAAGTTTATTTTTGGGTGTAGATGGACATATGGCCTTTGGAAAAATCACTCATCTTTTGTGAACATTTCACAAATTACAGAAATTACAATATTTCCATGAGATTGTGTCCCCTGAAAGTATACATAATGTAAAAAAACTTATCAGACAGACTAATAATTGGCAATACATACAATATAGAATTACGTTCATTTTGAGACATTTCAGGACCAATTTTAGGCTTTCAACATTACCGGGGCTTGCTGAAAACTTTTCACAAAGTCGATTCAGATTAAATACATTTTCCAGGGATACAATGAAATTTTCAGTTTTTGATAAGATATATTGTCATTACAAAAGTGTTCGTATACATTTACATCAATAATAATAATAATAATAATAATAATATATATGTAAAAATATATTAATGGTATATTACGCAAAATGAACCCTAAATTAAATCTTTCCCATATGGAATGAATATATGGAAATGCTGTTCGGAGCAGAGGACTCTGACGAAGTTTCCTCCGACTTTACGCCCTTCTGTACCGACTCGACCAGTTCTTCTATCTCCTTTTTTCTGCCGCTAGTCCAGTATTTGTACATCCCTTCGTAGGCGTTCTTGGGGTTGTCGGTTTCTTGTCTGTACTTGTCCTTGATTTGCTTTTCTTCATCCAGTGTAACCACTCGCATCACGTGGTTGTCGTACCCGTAGACGATCTTCGTTTTGGGGTCGTAATAGCCGTCGACTGTGTCGTAGCAGTTTTTCGGGATTGTTTTGGCTGGTTTGTTGGTCATCAGTTCCTTTCCTGGTGCTTTTAGTTTGATGTTTTTCTCTATTTGGAATCTTCTGTCTGGCTGTTGGCAGTAATCGAACTCCTTCTCGCGCATCAAACCGTCCGCGTATTTGTACGAGTGTTCAACAATTCTGAAACAATTTAATTCTTATATTATATAAATTTTTCGGGTGTTTCATTGGAGATCATAAAGCGTTTTAATTCTTATCAATCAAACCCTGTAAACAAGAAAATCAACTTTCGTGATACCTGATCTAAAGTCATGGTAAAATTCCAAGAGCTATCAAGAAACATTTTTTGGAACTTGCGTAGTTTGGCGTCCTGAACAAAAATGCAAATAAAATTTTTGGTATTCTCAAGTAATTTCGAAAATATCGGCCTATTCTTGAGGGATCAGTGGTATTTTTAGGACACATTTCTACCGCGGAAAAAACGCTCAAACTTCTTCCTTCTTCAAACTAACACGATGTAAACACCCTAATTGACCTGTTTCACACTCTTTCTTTATTGAAAACGGTACTTTTTAGGAAAAAACTTACCCTTTCTTTTTATGATCACATACCAAAAAATCTAGGCAAAATGGTTAGTAAATATTATTCATGTCAAGTTGGTAACTGGAATAGAAGTGAGTGATAATTTTCCCATTCATGTTGAAATTAAATGCCTCGAAAAGTTGGCTGTGCAAATATGCAAAGTTTATAGTTACCAACTTGACATAAATATATTCACTAAACATTTTACCTAAATTTGTCGTTTTAATGTTTTTAAAAAAGGTTGAATTTTGGATAAACAATGCCGTTTTTTGATAAAAAAATTATGTGAAACGAGTGATTTACGGTGTGTACATTGTTTTAATTTAAAAAAAAGAAGAATTTTTGGTGGGTTTTCCGCGATAGACATGTGTCCTGAAAAATGCCAGTCATCACTCAAAAATAGGCTCATATTTTCGAAATTACTTGAGACTGCCAGTAATTTCATTTGGATATTTTGTTTAGAAGGCCAAAATTTTGTTGATAGCTTGTGGCTATCAGTTAACGGAATTTTACCATATTTGGTATTTTATACGCCTAGTAAACTCTTACTTTCCATTGTGCCAAGTTCCAATGAACTGTTGCCCACTAGGGTATGTGATGGTACCGTTTCCGTGGAACTGTCCATTCCAAAATTCACCTTGATACTTTGCTCCATGTGGATAAACATAAGTGCCATTGCCCGAAAAACCCTGGTAATCCCACTGGCCTTCGTATGTACTCCCTGTGCAAAAGGTCTCTTTGGGCTTTTCTACTTGTTTGCAGGCTTTTTGAGTCAGTAATTCGCTGCCGAGCAGCTGGTGCTTGATAACATCTGTGAAGTGCGTCTGGATTTCCTTGTGCCAATCTGCTGTTAGTGTCTTCCTCAGATTTTTCTTGACTCTCGGTTTTTTCATTTATGGGGTGCAGATGATTGAAATAATTCGAGTTTGGAAATGAAAATGTAAATTCGTTGAAAATATTTCGATTCTAAACAAAATGAAACTGTCGAAATTGTTACTGTTGACAATGCCACTGTCAAGCGTGCTGATTAAAGTTTTAATACCACAGGGTGAGTCAATGGTCTGCCAGTTACAAGATTTAACCATGAAGAACCTAAAATCTCTGAAATCGATCTATTTTTGTCTTGTTAATGATTCTTCATTCAAAATTAATGGATAAAAAGTATAATTTGGCATCTTCAATGGTCATATCATTCAGTTGACCTCAAAATGATTTTTATATCAGGAATATCAGTAATTTTCAATTGTAATAATAAAGTGATTTGGCTCTTGACAAAATATTAGTTGAAAATAATCAGATATCCTGTTCTTCCATTGTTCAGTTAGTTTCATATAAAACTATAAAAGAATTACAAAAATGTTCTAGAAAAAGGTTTTTGAAAACTACAGCAATCTTTGTGAATCTTTACCAAACGCCCTGTATCATATGATGACTGACCTTGTTTCCCAATTTGGTCGAATACAGTGCAAAAGCATAAATGGTGATACAGCATATTATACTTTTATTGGATCAGAGCAAGATAGATGTTTTGTTTGTTTTTTTTTAATGTTGCCGGACAATACCGTGCAAAACCTAAAGAATTATTGGTGTGTTGTGTACTGAAACTGCGTGTAGAGTTTTTCTAAATCGAAAATGTGAGATTTTTGACCATGGGGACTGCATCCAAGTAAAAATTATCATCCTGTTTACAGTTTTTATAGTCTCATCTCCTTATTCTTTCGAAATGTCTATTTTTTTCGCAATATGTATAAGTAAAGAGTGGATGAAGGCTTGGTTCTGTAGTTCCATTCACAAAATTAATGTCTGTTTGTTTTATCTGATTCTTGTTAATTTTTTGAAATTAGTTGTTGCTGGTCTGTAGATCCAGTACAAGTTCAACACACTATATAAAAATGAAAACCCAATTTATCAATTTTCTCAATTACCAATGCTATCGTAACTTAAAGATTGCTTCGTTTATGTAGAATTCAAATTGCGACACTAAATGAATGAAAATGTTGTTATTTCATAGTATAACAATTAAAGCCATTTTCGATTTATTTGACAAAGTTTTGTTGTGGTCATTTCAGTAAAAGATTTTTGAAGTTTATTTGTGAATTTCCAGTTCCTGTATCAGTCTTTAATATTTCAAATATTTTTCATTTTCTGATTGTCCTGTCGATTTTCTGTGAACGAAATTGTTAATTAGAAGTTTACTTTGGTACCTTCGAGTCTCCTATGAGAAACTATTTTTTCCGAAATTTCGCGAATTCCTTAAAGCGCGATTAGCAACTTCTGTTTTCATTCAGAATTAATTTATTTCATGCTATTTTCGAATTGGTGGCTTTCCTATCGTATTATGAATTCATGATAACCTACAGGTCAATATTTATCAAAAAGCGTTATATTTCCACAGTAGATATTCTCATGCTCCTATACTTTTTCTCACAAAAACTAATTACTGATACGAAAAATAACCATAACTTGTCCCACTTCTAAACTTTTTTCATTTGTACAAATATAGACTAAAACTGTTCAGGAAACGTGGTTGGAATAAATGTACATAGCACTAATGCCAAAACCATTATTTTTCGTTTGTTTGATCATTTGTTGTATTTTTCTGGTCAACGCCAGACTGTTGAACGTATTTATTCAAGGTGGTTAATTTCTTCAAAGAAGCGCCCTTCCATTGTATATACTTTCGAAAAAGAGTAAAAAGGTTTGAACAATGAAATATGTTGATTACCAGAGTTTTTTTTGTGGAATCGGTTGATCAGATACAAACTGTTGACATATATTATTATTACTACTATAAGTAATGCCTTGTGGCAATGTCTAATAAATCTATTATAAAAACTGTGTTTCATTTCATTCAATTTTTATTTCACTGTATCATTATAACTGCGTGCATTTTTCTAAAACATCTTGTGGACTATCGGAACAGTTTACTCTTCCCGGAGTCCGTGCTGCCTAAGAGTGTTTAATTCTTGATTTTCCGCGCGGATGGCGCTGCGACCAACTTGGTGGTGGGTTGTAGTTTCATCCGTGGGAAAATATTAGTTAAACGGTTGATTATTATTCATTTGTCAGAGACAGGACAATTATAGTGTTGCAAAACCTACCCTGGCACTGACGGACGCAAAACCTCGAAACATGCAAGACGGCAGGTGGTCATTCCCAGCCAACTGAAGGATAATCCACTATTCAATTACAAGGTGCATTCGATTATTAACTCCTGAGAGTTTTTGAAAGTTTTATTAGTTTAATCTGAAGTTTACTACTATTCAGGGACCTAATATCAAAAAGAGTTGTTGATGATACAGACATTAATTTTTTTAGAAAAATTACAAAAATTATTTGTTGTAACAGGATGATTGACATTACTTGAAACCAGAAAAATATATGTTTGATGATAGTGGCAGGTAAGTTGTCAAAAGTAGGCCTCGTTAACAAATTCCTAGACAATTCTTGAAAAAATCAACTTGTCCTGTTCTGTAACTTTCCGATAATCATTCTGCACTTTTCATAAGCGTTTGTAACTCACCATGGTACTTTGATATTTCGGTTTATCAGAAAATCACATATAATTCGCAAAATCTGAATCTGCAAGGGAAATATCGTCCTGCAACGATAGAAAACATCACGCAGAGATGGTGAGTGGAGCTTATCAGCCCCAAGAACGGAAAAATCGTGAGAGATTTGTATTTGTCCAGAAACGAGTCGATTCGAAGTTCGTTTCGACAACTAAAGACCTTTCGGATTTTCCAAACAAAAATTTCTGTTCTCCCCACCAGTGGATAGATAAGCCCCTGTAGAGCGTTTTCATACAGAACATCGAAAGTTCAACCCGTTTTTCTCTAATCTGGCTTAGTTTTCGAGATATTTCGATTTTTGTGAAATTTTTAAATTTTTCCCAAAATCTGAATCAGCGAGGGAAATAACGTCCTCCAATGATCGCAAACAGCACATAGATATGGTGAGTGAAAAGTATCAGCCCACAAGATCGAAAAAATCGCATGTAATAATCGTAAGAGAGGTTTGTATCAGTCCAGAAACGAGTCGATTAGTAGTTTGTTTCGACAACTAAGGACTTTTTCGATTTTCCAAAAAAAAAACGTTCTGTTCTCAGTGTTCTCCCTGCCACTGGATAAATAAGCCCCTGTAGAGCGTTTCCATACTGTACATCAGGAGTTCAACCCATTTTGCTCTATCTCTCTTAGTTTTCGAGATATTTCGCTTTTTCTGATATTTTGAAATATTTCGCAAAATCTAAATTTATGAGTAAAATAACGGATGATTTTGACGAGCAGAATCAAAAAACGCTTTCAGTTTTCTTCTAGCTCTAATGGCTTTTGAGATATTAGAATTTTTTTATGGAAAAATATTTTTGAACATTGCTCTGCCATCTTCCGAACAGTAGCCGAAGTAGACATCCACAGAGTGGCGTCACTTTCGGGCATGTTATTGCCACTGCTCTGCCATCTCCTGGACGATAGCTAAACATTAGACTTCCTTGGGGTGTCGACACTTTCGAACATCTTGTTGACACTGCTTTGCCATCTCTTGGACGATTACCAAAGTTTACACTTCTACGGAGTGTCGACCCTTGCGGGCATCTTGTATATATGTTTTTTATTGCAATAAAAATATTTTCCTTATTAGAACTGATGATATTCCTTGATGGTGAGTGAAGCGCATCAGCCAGACCAAGAATGGAAAATTCGCGAGAAAAAATCGCAAGGGAGGTTTGTCAGAAATGAGTCGATTCGAAGTTGGTTTCCGTACATACCAAATAAAAATCTGATCTGCCTACCAATGGATAGATGAGCCCTTGTAGTGTTTTCAATCAGTACATCATAAGTTCAACCCGTTTTTCTCTATTTCTTCTAGTTTTCGAGATATTTCGGATTTTCTGAAAAATGTACAAAATTTGCAAAATCTGAATCTGTGAGTGATATAACGTCCTTCTGCGATCGAAAACAGCCAGTAGAGATGGTAAAGAAGCATATCAGCACTAACGAAAAAATCGCCGTTAAACATCGTAAAAGAGGGATCGCTTCGACTTTCGTTTTGAAAATTAGGGACGTTTCAAACTTTGCAAAAAAACGTTCTGTTCTCCCTACTAGTGGATAGATAAGGCACTGTAGGGCGTTTTCAAACAGTACATCAAAAGTTCTACCCGTTTTTCTCTAATCTGGCTTAGTTTTCGAGATATTTCGATTTTTGTGAAATTTTTAAATATTTCCCAAAATCTGAATCAGCGAGGGAAATAACGTCCTCCAATGATCGCAAACAGCACGTAGATATGGTGAGTGAGGAGTATCAGCCTTCAAGAACGAAAAAATCGCATGTAATAATCGTAAGAGAGGTTTGTATCAGTCCAGAAACGAGTCGATTAGTAGTTTGTTTCGACAACTAAGGACTTTTTCGATTTTCCAAAAAAAAAAAACGTTCAGTTCTCAGTGTTCTCCCTGCCACTGGATAGATAAGCCCCTGTAGAGCGTTTCCATACTGTACATCAAGAGTTCAACCCATTTTGGCTGTATCTCTCTTAGTTTTCGAGATATTTCCCTTTTTCTGATATTTTGAAATATTTCGCAAAATCTAAATTTATGAGTAAAATAACGGATGATTTTGACAAGCAGAATCAAAAAACGCTTTCAGTTTTCTTCTAGCTCTAATGGCTTTTGAGATATTAGAATTTTTGTATGGAAAAATATTTTTGAACATTGCTCTGCCATCTTTCGAACAGTAGCCGAAGTAGACATCCACAGAGTGTCGTCACTTTCGGGCATGTTATTGCCACTGCTCTGCCATCTCCTGGACGATAGCCAAACATTAGACTTCCTTGGGGTGTCGACACTTTCGGACATCTTGTTGACACTGCTTTGCCATCTCTTGGACGATTGCCAAAGTTTACACTTCTACGGTGTGTCGACCCTTGCGGGCATCTTGGAGATATGTTTTTTATTGCAATAAAAATATTTTCTTAATTAGAACTGATGATATTCCTTGATGGTGAGTGAAGCGCATCAGCCAGACCAAGAATGAAAAATTCGCAAGAAAAAATCGCAAGGGAGGTCTGTCAGAAATGAGTCGATTCGAAGTTGGTTTCCGTACATACCAAATAAAAATCTGATCTGCCTACCAATGGATAGATGAGCCCTTGTAGTGTTTTCAATCAGTACATCATAAGTTCAACCCGTTTTTCTCTATTTCTTCTAGTTTTCGAGATATTTCGGATTTTCTAAAAATCACAAATAATTCGCAAAATCCGAATCTGTGAGGCACTAACGCTCTTCCACGATCAAAAACAGCAAAATCGCCGTTGAATACCGTAAAAGAGGAATTGGTTCGACTTTCGTTTTGAAAATTAAGAACGTTTAAAATTTTGCAAAAAAAAGTTCTGTTCTCCCCACCAGTGAATAGATAATCCACTCTAGAGCGTTTTCATATAGTATACATCAGACATGGTGACTGAAGCTTATCAGCTCCAAGAAAGGAAACATCGCATGAAAAAATCGTCAGAGGTTTGTATTTGGTCAGTTATTTTCCTCGCAGATTCAGATGCTTCATTACCATCTCTAATGGCTGTTTTTGATCGCAGAAGGACGTTATATCACTCACAGATTCAGATTTTGCAAATTTTGTACAATTTTCAGAAAAATTGAAATATCTCGAAAACTAGAAGAGATAGAGCAAAATGGGTTGAACTTTTGATGTACTGTATGAAAACGCTCTACAGGGGCTTATCTATCCACTGGTGGGGAGAACAGAACTTTTTTTTTGGAAAATCCAAAATGTCCTTAGTTGTCGAAACGAACTTCGAATCGACTCGTTTCTGGCCAAATACAAACCTCTCTTACGATTTTTTCATGCGATTTTTCCGTTCTTGGGGCTGATACGCTTCATTTACCGTCCCTACGTGCTGTTTTCGATAGTTTTTGGACGTTATTTTGCTCGAAGATTCAGATTTTGGGAAAAATTTAAAAATTTCACAAAAATCGAAATATCTCGAAAACTAGAAGAGATAGAGCAAAATGGGTTGAACTTTTGATGTACTGGAAAATCCAAAATGTCCTTAGTTGTCGAAACGAACTTCGAATCGACTCGTTTCTGGCCAAATACAAACCTCTCTCAAGATTATTTCATTCGATTTTTCCATTCTTGGGGCTGATACGCTTCATTTACCGTCCCTACGTGCTGTTTTCGATAGTTGGAGGACGTTATTTTGCTCGCAGATTCAGATTTTGGGAAAAATTTCAAAATTTCACAAAAATCGAAATATCTCGAAAACTAAGCTAGATAGAGCAAAATGGGTTGAACTTTTGATGTACTGTATGAAAACGCTCTACAGGGGCTTATCTATCCACTGGTGGGGAGAACAGAACTTTTTTTTTGCAAAGTTTGAAATGTCCTTAATTTTCTAAACGAAAGTCGAAGCGATCCCTCTTTTACGATATTTAACAGCGATTTTTTCGTTAGTGCTGAATATGCTTCATTACCATCTCTAATGGCTGTTTTTGATCGCAGAAGGATGTTATATCACTCGCAGATTCAGATTTTGCAAATTTTGTACAATTTTCAGAAAAATCGAAATATCTCGAAAACTAAGCTAAATAGAGAAAAACGGGTTGAACTTTTGATGTACTGTATGAAAACGCTCTACAGGGGCTTATCTATCCACTGGTGGGGAGAACAGAACTTTTTTTTTGCAAAGTTTGAAATGTCCTTAATTTTCTAAACGAAAGTCGAAGCGATCCCTCTTTTACGATATTTAACAGCGATTTTTTCGTTAGTGCTGAATATGCTTCATTACCATCTCTAATGGCTGTTTTTGATCGCAGAAGGATGTTATATCACTCGCAGATTCAGATTTTGCAAATTTTGTACAATTTTCAGAAAAATCGAAATATCTCGAAAACTAAGCTAAATAGAGAAAAACGGGTTGAACTTTTGATGTACTGTATGAAAACGCTCTACAGGGGCTTATCTATCCACTGGTGGGGAGAACAGAACTTTTTTTTTGCAAAGTTTGAAATGTCCTTAATTTTCTAAACGAAAGTCGAAGCGATCCCTCTTTTACGATATTTAACAGCGATTTTTTCGTTAGTGCTGAATATGCTTCATTACCATCTCTAATGGCTGTTTTTGATCGCAGAAGGATGTTATATCACTCGCAGATTCAGATTTTGCAAATTTTGTACAATTTTCAGAAAAATCGAAATATCTCGAAAACTAAGCTATATAGAGAAAAACGGGTTGAACTTTTGATGTACTGTATGAAAACGCTCTACAGGGGCTTATCTATCCACTGGTGGGGAGAACAGAACTTTTTTTTTGCAAAGTTTGAAATGTCCTTAATTTTCTAAACGAAAGTCGAAGCGATCCCTCTTTTACGATATTTAACAGCGATTTTTTCGTTAGTGCTGAATATGCTTCATTACCATCTCTAATGGCTGTTTTTGATCGCAGAAGGATGTTATATCACTCGCAGATTCAGATTTTGCAAATTTTGTACAATTTTCAGAAAAATCGAAATATCTCGAAAACTAAGCTAAATAGAGAAAAACGGGTTGAACTTTTGATGTACTGTATGAAAACGCTCTACAGGGGCTTATCTATCCACTGGTGGGGAGAACAGAACTTTTTTTTTGCAAAGTTTGAAATGTCCTTAATTTTCTAAACGAAAGTCGAAGCGATCCCTCTTTTACGATATTTAACAGCGATTTTTTCGTTAGTGCTGAATATGCTTCATTACCATCTCTAATGGCTGTTTTTGATCGCAGAAGGACGTTATATCACTCGCAGATTCAGATTTTGCAAAGTTTGTACAATTTTCAGAAAAATCGAAATATCTCGAAAACTAAGCTAAATAGAGAAAAACGGGTTGAACATTTGATGTACTGTATGAAAACGCTCTACAGGGGCTTATCTATCCACTGGTGGGGAGAACAGAACTTTTTTTTTGCAAAGTTTGAAATGTCCTTAATTTTCTAAACGAAAGTCGAAGCGATCCCTCTTTTACGATATTTAACAGCGATTTTTTCGTTAGTGCTGAATATGCTTCATTACCATCTCTAATGGCTGTTTTTGATCGCAGAAGGATGTTATATCACTCGCAGATTCAGATTTTGCAAATTTTGTACAATTTTCAGAAAAATCGAAATATCTCGAAAACTAAGCTAAATAGAGAAAAACGGGTTGAACTTTTGATGTACTGTATGAAAACGCTCCACAGGGGCTTATCTATCCACTGGTGGGGAGAACAGAACTTTTTTTTTGCAAAGTTTGAAATGTCCTTAATTTTCTAAACGAAAGTCGAAGCGATCCCTCTTTTACGATATTTAACAGCGATTTTTTCGTTAGTGCTGAATATGCTTCATTACCATCTCTAATGGCTGTTTTTGATCGCAGAAGGATGTTATATCACTCGCAGATTCAGATTTTGCAAATTTTGTACAATTTTCAGAAAAATCGAAATATCTCGAAAACTAAGCTAAATAGAGAAAAACGGGTTGAACTTTTGATGTACTGTATGAAAACGCTCTACAGGGGCTTATCTATCCACTGGTGGGGAGAACAGAACTTTTTTTTTGCAAAGTTTGAAATGTCCTTAATTTTCTAAACGAAAGTCGAAGCGATCCCTCTTTTACGATATTTAACAGCGATTTTTTCGTTAGTGCTGAATATGCTTCATTACCATCTCTAATGGCTGTTTTTGATCGCAGAAGGATGTTATATCACTCGCAGATTCAGATTTTGCAAATTTTGTACAATTTTCAGAAAAATCGAAATATCTCGAAAACTAAGCTATATAGAGAAAAACGGGTTGAACTTTTGATGTACTGTATGAAAACGCTCTACAGGGGCTTATCTATCCACTGGTGGGGAGAACAGAACTTTTTTTTTGCAAAGTTTGAAATGTCCTTAATTTTCTAAACGAAAGTCGAAGCGATCCCTCTTTTACGATATTTAACAGCGATTTTTTCGTTAGTGCTGAATATGCTTCATTACCATCTCTAATGGCTGTTTTTGATCGCAGAAGGATGTTATATCACTCGCAGATTCAGATTTTGCAAATTTTGTACAATTTTCAGAAAAATCGAAATATCTCGAAAACTAAGCTAAATAGAGAAAAACGGGTTGAACTTTTGATGTACTGTATGAAAACGCTCTACAGGGGCTTATCTATCCACTGGTGGGGAGAACAGAACTTTTTTTTTGCAAAGTTTGAAATGTCCTTAATTTTCTAAACGAAAGTCGAAGCGATCCCTCTTTTACGATATTTAACAGCGATTTTTTCGTTAGTGCTGAATATGCTTCATTACCATCTCTAATGGCTGTTTTTGATCGCAGAAGGACGTTATATCACTCGCAGATTCAGATTTTGCAAAGTTTGTACAATTTTCAGAAAAATCGAAATATCTCGAAAACTAAGCTAAATAGAGAAAAACGGGTTGAACATTTGATGTACTGTATGAAAACGCTCTACAGGGGCTTATCTATCCACTGGTGGGGAGAACAGAACTTTTTTTTTGCAAAGTTTGAAATGTCCTTAATTTTCTAAACGAAAGTCGAAGCGATCCCTCTTTTACGATATTTAACAGCGATTTTTTCGTTAGTGCTGAATATGCTTCATTACCATCTCTAATGGCTGTTTTTGATCGCAGAAGGATGTTATATCACTCGCAGATTCAGATTTTGCAAATTTTGTACAATTTTCAGAAAAATCGAAATATCTCGAAAACTAAGCTAAATAGAGAAAAACGGGTTGAACTTTTGATGTACTGTATGAAAACGCTCTACAGGGGCTTATCTATCCACTGGTGGGGAGAACAGAACTTTTTTTTTGCAAAGTTTGAAATGTCCTTAATTTTCTAAACGAAAGTCGAAGCGATCCCTCTTTTACGATATTTAACAGCGATTTTTTCGTTAGTGCTGAATATGCTTCATTACCATCTCTAATGGCTGTTTTTGATCGCAGAAGGATGTTATATCACTCGCAGATTCAGATTTTGCAAATTTTGTACAATTTTCAGAAAAATCGAAATATCTCGAAAACTAAGCTAAATAGAGAAAAACGGGTTGAACTTTTGATGTACTGTATGAAAACGCTCTACAGGGGCTTATCTATCCACTGGTGGGGAGAACAGAACTTTTTTTTTGCAAAGTTTGAAATGTCCTTAATTTTCTAAACGAAAGTCGAAGTGATCCCTCTTTTACGATATTTAACAGCGATTTTTTCGTTAGTGCTGAATATGCTTCATTACCATCTCTAATGGCTGTTTTTGATCGCAGAAGGACGTTATATCACTCGCAGATTCAGATTTTGCAAATTTTGTACAATTTTCAGAAAAATCGAAATATCTCGAAAACTAAGCTATATAGAGAAAAACGGGTTGAACTTTTGATGTACTGTATGAAAACGCTCTACAGGGGCTTATCTATCCACTGGTGGGGAGAACAGAACTTTTTTTTTGCAAAGTTTGAAATGTCCTTAATTTTCTAAACGAAAGTCGAAGCGATCCCTCTTTTACGATATTTAACAGCGATTTTTTCGTTAGTGCTGAATATGCTTCATTACCATCTCTAATGGCTGTTTTTGATCGCAGAAGGATGTTATATCACTCGCAGATTCAGATTTTGCAAATTTTGTACAATTTTCAGAAAAATCGAAATATCTCGAAAACTAAGCTAAATAGAGAAAAACGGGTTGAACTTTTGATGTACTGTATGAAAACGCTCTACAGGGGCTTATCTATCCACTGGTGGGGAGAACAGAACTTTTTTTTTGCAAAGTTTGAAATGTCCTTAATTTTCTAAACGAAAGTCGAAGCGATCCCTCTTTTACGATATTTAACAGCGATTTTTTCGTTAGTGCTGAATATGCTTCATTACCATCTCTAATGGCTGTTTTTGATCGCAGAAGGACGTTATATCACTCGCAGATTCAGATTTTGCAAAGTTTGTACAATTTTCAGAAAAATCGAAATATCTCGAAAACTAAGCTAAATAGAGAAAAACGGGTTGAACATTTGATGTACTGTATGAAAACGCTCTACAGGGGCTTATCTATCCACTGGTGGGGAGAACAGAACTTTTTTTTTGCAAAGTTTGAAATGTCCTTAATTTTCTAAACGAAAGTCGAAGCGATCCCTCTTTTACGATATTTAACAGCGATTTTTTCGTTAGTGCTGAATATGCTTCATTACCATCTCTAATGGCTGTTTTTGATCGCAGAAGGATGTTATATCACTCGCAGATTCAGATTTTGCAAATTTTGTACAATTTTCAGAAAAATCGAAATATCTCGAAAACTAAGCTAAATAGAGAAAAACGGGTTGAACTTTTGATGTACTGTATGAAAACGCTCTACAGGGGCTTATCTATCCACTGGTGGGGAGAACAGAACTTTTTTTTTGCAAAGTTTGAAATGTCCTTAATTTTCTAAACGAAAGTCGAAGCGATCCCTCTTTTACGATATTTAACAGCGATTTTTTCGTTAGTGCTGAATATGCTTCATTACCATCTCTAATGGCTGTTTTTGATCGCAGAAGGACGTTATATCACTCGCAGATTCAGATTTTGCAAATTTTGTACAATTTTCAGAAAAATCGAAATATCTCGAAAACTAAGCTAAATAGAGAAAAACGGGTTGAACATTTGATGTACTGTATGAAAACGCTCTACAGGGGCTTATCTATCCACTGGTGGGGAGAACAGAACTTTTTTTTTGGAAAATCCAAAATGTCCTTAGTTGTCGAAACGAACTTCGCATCGACTCGTTTCTGGACAAATACAAACCTCTCTCAAGATGATTTCATTCGATTTTTCCGTTCTTGGGGCTGATACGCTTCATTTACCATCTCTACGTGCCGTTTTCGATCGCAGAAGGACGTTATATCACTCGCAGATTCAGATTTTGGGAAAAAGTTCAAAATTTCACAAAAATCGAAATATCTCGAAAACTAAGCTAGATAGAGCAAAATGGGTTGAACTTTTGATGTACTGTATGAAAACGCTCTACAGGGGCTTATCTATCCACTGGTGGGGAGAACAGAACTTTTTTTTTGGAAAATCCAAAATGTCCTTAGTTGTCAAAACGAACTTCGCATCGACTCGTTTCTGGACAAATACAAACCTCTCTTACGATTTTTTTCTTGCGATTTTTCCGTTCTTGGGGCTGATACGCTTCATTTACCATCTCTAATGGCTGTTTTCAATGGCAGAAGGACGTTATATCACTCGCAGATTCAGATTTTGGGAAAAATTTCAAAATTTCACAAAAATCGAAATATCTCGAAAACTAAGCTAGATAGAGCAAAATGGGTTGAACTTTTGATGTACTGTATGAAAACGCTCTACAGGGGCTTATCTATCCACTGGTGGGGAGAACAGAACTTTTTTTTTGGAAAATCCAAAATGTCCTTAGTTGTCGAAACGAACTTCGAATCGACTCGTTTCTGGCCAAATACAAACCTTTCTCACGAACTTCTGATGTACTCTATAGGAGCTCATCTGGGAGAACAGAACTTTTTTTGGAATATCGAAAACGTCTTATTTTCAAAACGAACTCGTTTTTGGATTAATATAAATCTTTATATATAAATGAATCGTTGAAATTTTTTTTTAAGATTTATATATTATTCAAATAAACTAAATGCTATCCTGTTTATCCAAAGCGTTATATCAATAAACAGTAAAAATAATCTTCGAGATTGTTTCCAAAGTGATCTTTGCAGAAATTGCTTTTTGGTTAAACAGTTCCAGAAACAATTTCATCTCGACTCATCTCGAATCGCAACTTCATTTCATGAACAAAATGTTTATAGGAAATATAACAAAGAATAAACTTTAGAATATCATTAGCAAACAACAATAGAACTAATAAAAACATCACACTGAGTCACATCATAACAAATTTCATGAGCAATCCAACATTTATAAAACTTTTAAAAAATTCTTCCGATCTTTGTGCTATTCAAAATAACCCCAACATCAAAAGAAATATCCATCAGAACAGAACCGTAAACTTGTACGCCATCCCCAACTCCTATTCATTGGGCACGTCTTCACTGATCCTGGACGTTTTGTCATCACTCTCGTCATCAGAGAAATCTTCATCATGATTGTGAGTCACGGATTGCGGTGTCGCGGGACGAACGTGCGGGATTTGACTTTGTGCTCTTTCCAACGCCTGAAAAAACGTACATTTTCTTGTCCCATGCCCATACATCATGTTTTAAAAAAACTCACTTTTTTGCTGTTCTTCTCATCTTGAGCATCTGAAAGGACCTCTAGGGGAAGCAACTCCAAGACAAAGTGTTGTTCGTGGGCTACAGTGGATTCGTGGGGCAACAGCATGGCTGGTGCTCTGAACATGTATGAAAAAGGATAATACAGGAGGTTGAGATGCGAAGCGGCATATAAATCAGCGTACCTAACAACCTGAAAAACAACAACGAAATACTCTTTTGGATTGATTTGGCCATTTCTCGATGAAATTGTATCAAGAGAACACAACAAAACATTTTATTGATATTCATCGACTAGTATTACCTGAGAAGAGAAAAACGTCTGCCTAGATCCGGATCTAAATAAGCTTCCCATCATTCCATAAGACATATCCATTTTGTGAGTCACGTCTCTGATAGCTGCTCGGAGTTTTGAAATATCAGGTTTCTCCTTGGTGCTGCTATCTAAGTTCCTGGAAAAATCATTTTATAGGGAATAATTCTCTAAATCTGCACAACTTTCATTAGTGAGGGCACATATTTTGGATGTAGCAGAATTCATCTTCAAAATGTTACTCTGATATATCGACGAACCACGAGTTGTTTACATGGAGAGGAAGAACTTTACATATTTCTCAAACTGTAAAATGAAAGTAATTCAAAATTATTTGCGATGCCCAATGCCCTAGAAAATAATGTCAAAATGTAGTAGTTGTGGTGGCAATAAGAAATTATTACTCAACAATTAAGGCTATAGTTTTAATATTAAAATCAATAAGAATGTTTTTGTGTTATTACGGTTAGAGCCCCATGCCCTTTAACTTGTATTATCCACCAATAATCAGGAGACTTGAAACATATCAAGAAATATAATTTTTGCGTATGATCGATGTTGAACGTGAAGCATGTCGACCAAAATCTAGACACGTGGTGCTGAAGTTAGATTGGAAGGTGAAAATTTTGTAACTCTGGCTTAAGTCAAGTCAAAATATAGATAAAGAAAAAATTCAAGACTGTAAAGTGGATAACTCAGTGATAATCATTTGTATTGCCTAATTTTATGAAACTTATACTATCTGATGGATATAAAACATATATGACTTATCGAGTTTCACAGGCTCAAATCCCTGTTCAAACATCAGTAGGAGGATTACTCGAGATTTCTGAAAATTGATCAGATATAAGTTTTCAACAAAAGGACTTGATAACAAAATTATCAATAAATTCACTGCGAGTATTTTTTTTCCCCAACGGGGTTTCCCCTGCAGCTTTATAGTTTATTTTGAATACTGAATAATCCTAAATTAACCAAATAATAACCGCATAATTTAATTTTTTTGTAAATTACTAAAATGATCTTCACAATTTTTATTCTAGAAAGCTAAAACGGAACCACTGAGAATCAAGACACCTACTTGTACATATCTCCTAATTTCACATCCAAGCCTTGTAGTTCATCAAACAATTGGCACTTATCCGTCCACACGTGCAATTCCCTTACTAGCTCCGGTACTATGAGGAAGGTGCGCCACCCTCTGATTTTCTTGCTCTTCAAGATATCCCCGAAGATGTGGTCGCCGACGTAGAGGACGTCTTTTCCTTTGGCGCCGATGAACTTGGTGAAAACGTCGCACGACCCTCCCGAGTAGACATGTTCCGACTGAAGGGGGCCGGTGTGGACGCCGACTCTCAGTCCGCCTGTGCTGGTGTCAACTTGCCTTAAAATTGTGCCTTCCCCGAAGAAGAGCGGCTTGCAAGCATCGACCACTACAATATCGAAGTAGGTCTTCCAATCACGGTGAGGATCTTCAGGCTGAAGTCAACACAATGATATAAACAAATGTTATCATGGTATAAAATAGTCATGACAATAATTTTAGCGTTTGGGTAATTCCCGAAATTTAATCTGCCAACATCTACACATATGAATGATTCCACAGCGATTAAAAAAATAGAAAAATTTGCGATATTTGTAGAGTATAAAAGTATAAAATGGATGGCCGGTAGCTCAGCGGTTGAGGTCGCAGGCCGTAGAACTTCTGACTCGCACCGGACAGAGATAATCGCTGAATTCGCTTTCAGAACAAAATACTAAGATTCTCTCTCTTGAGCTTAGCTTTAAGTGTCATTGTATAGTTTTTCAATTTTGAGGTATCTTAATTATTGTTCGTTGCATATCGTTTGATTCAATTGAAATTTTTGATCGTGGAGAAAGTATAATATTCTCACACATGCCTTGTTGTAAAGCATGTGTGATGTGAGTTGCCTAGATGACAATCCCGCCATCTGGTGCTTGCTTGGAGTGTGCACCGATCGACAGGTTTTCCAACAAAATGAAGGATGATATTTAATGGCTATTACAATCAGCAATTGCAAATTGTGTCCTTGAGAACCATTGCAAAATGGATGACATGTAATTCAATGTCCTAAGGAGGAAGCAGTTGTTTTCTGTCAAATATTTGCCTAACCTTTCCACTATGTGTAAATGTCTGGAGAGAAGGGTATTTTCGACCTTAGTCGGAATTATTCCTTGCTAATCGTGGTCGTAGGGGCCTGGTGTTATGAAGCGCCATGTGGGTTCTGATGCCTTCCGTTGGCGGTATGATGCGGGCCTCCTCTACAGCCAGACCGACAAGTGGCATATCTGCCACTTTGTTAACCGGCGAGGAGGGGCTCTAACAGCCTCGAACCCTAAGATGAGATACATAATCCCTCAAATTTTGGGCGGAAAATTCAGCATGTTCTGGGTGTATCCCACATCACAAAGCATGCATGCCTGCATTGTATCCTTTCCGGCAGGCTCACTGTTCTCATAAAAATGCCGAAGCCTGTCCCTTAATTCATCTGTCCACTCAAAGCGTCGTTTTCGTTGCGGTCGTCATTAGGTGGCAATCTATCGTCCTGGGCCCCACCACCTTGCCTTTGAACTCTATTCGGAAGGGGTCGATTGTTAGGGCCTCTTCCTCATCTATTTGGAATCGAGTAGATGAGAATACCGGAGGAGCCCGATATACGGTGCCGATATCAGAGGGAATGAGCATTCGCTGCCGGTCCGATTTTGCACCAGTTGCTCAGGAAAATGGTGTCGCAACTCACCAACGCCTTGGATGGTAGTTGGCACCCCTGAATCATTATTTATATAATTATGATGAATATATCAAAAGATGATGTAAATTGTCTTCTGAAACAATACATACTTTTATCCCTTATCCCGTAACGGAATTCGCAGAAAAAAGGAAACTTATTTGAAAAAAGAAGTTGTCATATAAGTCTTTGACAAGTGACAACATTTTGATAATAGGAATTCAAAAATTGTATAACTCGTTTTTCCTTCAAATTAGAGATATAAAATTGGATACTGAATTTTTAAAAGATATTGCGTTCTTTTAGGTATTAATACTTACCCTCGCTCCATGTGGAAAATCAAAGAGATAATTCATTATTCTATCAGTGAAAGTGTAACCGCTGTTCGTCAACAGAAAAGTCTTGGCACCACTTTCTCTCAACCTAGTCAGGAACATTGGAAGACGTTCATCCTTTTTCACATACTTTTCTAAATTTTCAATAGTCCTATTTTTCAGATCGCCTTGCAGATGAACGTAATCAACAGCATTCCTCACATCCTGAAACATGTATCTTTTTCAATATTTGGACATTTCGAGAAACGAAAATATAATTTCCGGTGTTTCAACAGATAGATTCTATAAAATAAAACGAATACGATATTCAAAACGTAATTCTCAAACCTAACAGTTTTCAAAACATTGCCATCCAAATAAACAAGGTAGAAATCCGCTTTTCTCGAACTTACGGAGGCTAAAAACAATCCTCGGGGAACACACACGTAGATCTCCAATGTAACAACAAATGAGTATGAAGACTAATCTGGTAAAAGCAACCTTGATGAATCAGCTAATGGTGGAACGATTTGATCATATTTCAGAAGGGCATTGAGAATGAAAATATCTATAAAACAGAAATAGGTCGCGAACCCATCTGCGGTGTTCCAAATTGGTGAGCGAGTCTGTGCGTCAGGTATCACCGACGATACGAATTGCTCGTTTTTGGATGTAAAGGAACTTCTTTCAGGTAGGATGTGTGCGTTAAATATTATATATAAACACGTTGACAGTGAAAGCGTTCTTTTGAGAGGCACTTTTGGTTTTTCAAAAAAATAATACTACTGATGGTCATATCAAGAAGGGAAATGAAAATAAAACCAAATCAGTAGGAGTACTCGTTTACGCTGGGTTCGTTTTGAATTACACCAAGATATTGAATCCCCATGCTAGAATTGAATTCAGGCAAGTCAAAATTTATATCGTTCACATTCTTTCCCCTTTCATTACTTTTACTTACCTGAAATATCGACTTATATGACATGAGAAGCTCATCACATATGACACCTGTATCTGTTTTAGTATAATCTTTGGAATTCGTGAAAAAATCTACCAAACATGCTAGTAAGTAGGTCTCTGGCAGATTGAATAAAGTATTCAGTACATAAACTCTTGATTCATCAAGGGTTAAAAATTTATTTGGATATAGCTCGTACACTCTCGAACTGAAAAAAATTCAAACAAGTAAATATTGAATCAGATATCGAAGGGGAAAACCTACTGTTTCAAAAATTCAAAACCATGCACACATACAAGGATATTTCCGTAGGCGTCTACTTTCAGCAAATTTCCATAAAGCGAGTCGAACCACAAGCCCCTGAAAATAATTGAGATTGAATTAAAAATTGGGTTTCACATATATCTTGGAAACTCAACTGACAGAATATTTTGAGCAGTTTCGAACCAACAGAGTGTCTGGACATTGAAAATATCATATTTACTGTAAGACTTTATATTGATTCAGATTAAGAAATTCATTATATTATTTGTTTGTCAATATCGTTATATTTGCTCACACTGGAATGCTATCTTGTGACCCAACATTCCAAGGTCACTATAGTTTATTTATATAACGTTTAATTAAACAAATCTGTCAAAATATCTGAGATAGTGATCAGCTTCATTAAATATATCAAATACGTCTATTCGAAATGTACAAAAGTAGCTGAATAAAATATAACTGTTTGGTAATTGCTTTTGGAAATGGACATTCCAAAATCTCTATTCGGCGATAAACGAAAGATATTTGTATAAAGAATTAAAGAAAGGAACATATTTGGTTATATTCATAATAATACTCCCTTATAAATAATAGTATATAGTCTAATTCCTAAATTGTAGATAGTGACTCATTGTACATTTTCTGGTTTTTAAAGGATTTGAAAGTGCGGAGGGGATGTACGAAAGTGGCAAAGTAAAACTTGATTTGAAGCCAAAGTACCTAGCTTATGTCTGTTCCATTTTTTGACCTGCTTTATATGAATTATGAACCGTACAACCGATGAGTCACTATCTACAATTTAGGAACTAGACTATAGTGTACCCAAAGGCATGGCCTGTGCAGGTAGATTGCGTATTTTATTATTATCTTCTCACTATCTTTTTTTAGTATCGTTGGAAATTTATGAATTATTGAGCTATAAACTAAAATAATGTTATAAACAGTACAAACCTCACAGCAAAGGTTGGATCATATTCAAATTCCAAGATTTCTTGTGGATATCCTATGGACACCATATGCTGTTTGACCAAATCGAATCCCAGTTTTTCATATTCGGGTGATTTATATTCTGAAATAAAATCCATATAATATCAACAGGAAAAGTGATTTGAATATTCGTATTCACCTGCTAATGTGTAGTCCATATCGAATCCATAGAATTTGATATTCTCCAAGTGGAGACTTCTATTAACGAAAATTCTGAAAAAACAATAAGTTGAAATAGGTACCCAATTATTTATATTATAATTTCAATACTGCATATTCGGATTTTTTATTGAAAGGGTAAAATAAGAATTTCAATTTATCTATAAACCGATGACTTGAAGAAAGTAAAGGTAGGTACCAGAATCCCAATGTAATTTCCAATTGAAGAGAATTATAATTTCCAAACAAAAATATCATGATATTCATTGAGTTGGAAATCCAATTCATAGTTCCTCATCGCCAAATTTTCTGCTGGATTATTCATCATCTTTAAATTGAATTGTTTGTTCAAAAAAATTTTTGATGATAGTAACATTAGATATTGACAAATGTTTTGTTGACAGTGATATTGTATGAAATCAAAAAGGCCCGTATTGTATCCATCCAACCTTCGAATTTAAAATATAAAAACACTCAACAGATTAATGTCACCATATGTTGATTTTATCACTCTTATCAAAGTGAGGTTACATTACATGATATAATTACCTGAGAAGAGAAGGATAAAAAAAAACAATTCATAATTGAGATGGAAATTTCGACAACCAGTACCGTAACAACCCCTTTTAGCAATCTGACAAGGTAAATATATGAGATATCTTTCACATAAACAGCTACTTACTTAGCTAACACTATGACAACCAATGAACGAAATTTGAAAGATGTTCGGGCAATATAATTATATACGGATGAAAACACTTTTGCGAATTCATTTCGAGAAACCGGCGTGCAGGTAATCACCCCGTGCAAGTTGAACAATAGTTCTGCTGTTATTTAGTATCTTTCCAGCAGCCAAAGAGGCTTATTGTTATCTAGAAGTTGGAGAAGTTGGTGTTTTCCGTCAGAGATCTGTTTTAAATATTTTCGATCAATAATGTTGACGGAAATAAGGTGTGTGTATCTCACTTCGTATAGACCCCCCCATTACTTCTGCAATTTTTGACGTAGGTACATGCTAGGTGTTTCTATCATTTTTTGCCTATTTTATCTCCTACTATAATTTTTTGGAAATGTCGATGGTTCGTTGCATCGCTACTGGCGTGCAGTGTATATTACTTGAAATTACTCTTAGATAGATAACTTTGTTCAATTTTGATATCGTTTTCGTAAATTTAACAATTTTATGTCAAAATTACAAAAGTTGCAGGGGTGTGTCCATGAGAAATGACCTAACAAAAGAACCAGATCTTATCTTGTGTAAATGCTGTTACGATGAAAACAGCCGAATTTAAGTAAATATTCATGTCGCAGCTTCTTTATCTTAGAATATGACGTTTAGATATGTTTTAATATGTTACGTTTTCATTATTCCTTACTGGAATGGAACAATTACTGATACAATCAACAGGTTGCATAACTGTCAATATTTCTTTCACCTTTGCTTGAATATTAGAATTAATTATTGTAGAATTACTTCGTTTGGGAAATAGTTTGAATTTGTTTCAATATAGAATACTACCTATAGAATTATAATGTACTAGTTATAATCAGTAGGTAGTAGTAACAGAGTGAAAATATGAGTTTACCCGTCTTTCAAACCAGCAACTTTTCAAAAATACCTCAAAACTTAATTTCTTTACATAAAACTTTCAATTTATAGACTGAGTACATTGTCATCTTGTTGCAAATCGAAGTATCAATTAAATTACATAATGACACAACATCTATAAACTTCCTCCAAAAATTCTCACGAAGCGGAAAATATGATGCAATCATCTGACAGATTAATACGTTCCTGGCTGATATCGCGGCAGGCAGTGAACTACATCTGATAAGATATTTTTAAAAAGTCCTCCCAAAAGGACCCTATTGCAATAAAGCAAGTACATATTGTTAGTAACTAAACAGTAGAAATTATCTTTAATCTTGCCTCTCATTAGTGCGACAACATTGACTCATTAGAGTCGTTTTGTCCTTACCCAACGAATGATAAACTCTTGTTAAATAATAGTTCTTCACGAAGTCACGACATACATATACGTCTGAATATTGTTGTCAATTTTGCTTTCCTTATTTCCTTATAGACATCATGGGTTCTTCCTCTTTCACCGAACCCAATCAATAACAAATCTTGCATTGTCCGGGTTTATGTATAATAGCATAATAAAAAATTTCAATAAAAAATTCACACATTAGTCTAGAATATTACTACAACTAGAAATAAATTCTGTATACCAATAGTTGACCACTTTTATCGGTTCAAAAATCTAGTAAGTTGAAATAAGTTGAAATTGAATGGCAGAAAAACGTAATGCAAATTTGAATTGTTTTTGTTAATTTCCTAGTACGAATTGAGGTGAAATTATCGTTATGGTAAGGGTAAGACATTATTAGATTTAGAGTAAATTGATATTTTTTCTTGTAACTATCAAAGAAAACAAAAAGAATGTTTCGTCAAAGATCTACCACTAGTGAACAGGAACCTACAAAATATGATATGTGGTCGTAATGGAAAGATGATAGATATTTAGCCTAACGAGATACCTAGGTAATGGATCGTGTCTACTCACAGTAAATGACTCCTGATAGTAGGAAATACGAAAAGTGTATGTTAATCAGGTTCGCGTTTGCTGTTTGAAAGGAGCTCAATCGAAATCAAGTACATGGGTTCCAATAAAAAAATTACGTATTTTTTTATTTTTAAGGACAACTATTTCATTTTGACACCGTCTTCTCTTTTTCCTTTCTCAACTATGGGTATCGAAAAAATCAGCATCATTGTATTTATGCGTTGCTGACAAACAAACCCATACGTTTTAATGTCGTAGTTTGAAATTCGAAGTGCAAGGCAACCCGTTTAAAACCCAACGCATATAAACAAATGAACGCGATATCCTCCAAAAGCGCGCTGGATAGAAACAACAATAAACCGACCGAGGCGAGGGTCAAACTGCGAAACGTTTATACCTATTTCCTCATAACTACTTACACATTTGGTACACTCCTCGGATCTGTATCCTCATTATGACCGTTCAACTGCATATTAAATTGAACTTTGTAGCATCAAATTTAAAAATATACTTATGATTTATTCCTGTAAACGTAAACAAGTGATGATCGCCGATGAAATTGCAAACAACAGAATTGAAGAGCGCGCACACCACCGACTTGACACACCTCGTACATGAACTAGATGAATGAATACTGAGTGATTCGTTCCGACTCCGACATACTCGACATGTTCTGGGAGATTGCGGAGGATGCGATGCTCACTCACACAATGACTTGATGCGAACTTGATAACAACGTTCGTTACCTACTTTATTGTGATGTGTAGTGGTGGATGGTGAATTTTATCATTTTGAAATTTTATTTGCAAGTATATGGAAATATATATAATATCCAAAAATATATTTAGTTGTTTTACAATGCGGGGAAGGAGTCCCCCTCTTTTGTTCCCATCGCTGCACATAGGCAAATTTCCAAGAAATTTTGGTCAAAATAATAAAATATCAAGTTTGGATTTTCTGAGAATTTTTATGTGTAATTACTTTAATTGTTACCTGGATATAATAGCTGAACATCCTCGGAAATTTTATTGATATTTGATCCGTTGAAACTCTATGATTATGGAAAGTGAATGTTAGTGGCTGTATTAGTGTACTTTGTTGATAATTATGTGAGATAAATCTTTGAATTAGTGTGATGAAATAACTGAATTGATGGAGCCTATTGCACGAGGTATGTAGAATATTTTCATGTTATACAGGGCTTTTCACGATGAGCGTTAATTAGACGTTTCTGGCAAACCAGACAACGGATCAACCTGAAAATTTGACAGTATGCATAAATGAACATGATCTACACGCCTAAAATATTTTAGACGATGCGGCGTTGCCGCTTCTACTGTAAAGTAGCGGTTACTTTG
Source organism: Chrysolina americana (assembly GCA_958502065.1). NCBI lineage: Eukaryota > Metazoa > Arthropoda > Insecta > Coleoptera > Chrysomelidae > Chrysolina > Chrysolina americana. The sequence continues at coordinate 89,314,876 of OY293414.1, forward strand.
ATTTTTCAAATGGAACACCCTGTATATAATATCATATTATGATTTCTTATCATTTCGTCAACAACTTCATATAGTATCTCCCTATACCTATCTCTTACCGTTTAAGAGATATAAATTAATTTTGATTTTATTTTCACCAAACATGTACTTTTATAAACGCTGATAATCTTGAACTCTTTGGTACTAAGACGATCAAATTCGGAATGGAGTGAAGTGATACCATAAGGATCCTCACTTCGGAGCCATATTTTTTTTGCCTCATACAGGGTCGTTAGAAAATGTGGATACTTTGTTCACATGAAAAAATGAGTGTAAGTCAATTTTTTCAAATGGAACACCCTGTATTTTTCCACATTTTTGAGCTCTACATCCAATTTTAGATTGACTTTGTTCAGATATCCTATTTCGATTTCGAACCGTTTTCGAGATAAACTGTTTCAAACAGAAACTGACGTGGTTCCCTTGAATACATCAATTATTTTTTAAATTTGTGTCTGGTTTGCCACGAACGTCTAATTAATGCTCATGGTGAAAAGCCCTGTATAGTAGCTCTGAACGCTTCCGTGAATGGGTGCTTTTCTAATTAGGTATAACAAAGAAACTTACCATTTGTTCGAAACACACTTTTTGGTCTAAGAAATCAATTTATGAAAAAATAATGCCAGATTGTTTTATTATAAGATTCGCAGTAAGTATATAACATTTCATTTACGAGTAAAGAACTAGTTGAATTCCTACGAAATGTTCTGTCGACTACTTTCCAAGAGAAATTTAATTTTATATTTGTAATGATTATCGATAATAAAATGTATCTAATTATGTACTTGATCTCTTAAGTATAACATTAAGAAAATATTTTGTATTTCAAAATTATTATTCAAAATAGATGAAGTTAGACGAAACTGTATTTTCAGTCAGCCTCTCAGATTTTCTTGTACAATGTGTCAATAACATCGATATTATTTGGTAAAATGATTGCGTGGTCCTATAGGAAAAATAGGGTACATACTTGTGCGAAAGTTATATTTTACACTTATGGGATTGTCGCACTCGGCGTACGCCTCGTGATATAATTGATAACCAATAATTACAGGGTGACTTTGCCAGATGCAACAATAATCTGCAGAATAGATCGATGATGAAAATTTTAGTGGAAAAAAACGTTTCGTTTTGTTCTGGCCACGATTCAAATTAGATATTGAAAATTTAATCACAGTTTCAGTAAAAAAAGGCAGTACTTATTCATGTTTCTGAAATAAACATATTAACTCTGGATGAATCTCAATGCAGACATGGACGTGGATGTATCAGCATTTTTATTGTCATCCAGTATCAGAACTGCGGAATTTGGTCTATTCTGCTTCGATTAATCTCTAATCAAGAACATTGGAAATTGATATCTAAGAGAAAGTAATTATTTGAGGCCAAGCAGGTGCCAACCTACGAGCCCAAACACCAATCAAAATGGGCGTCTGACAAACGCCCACAGAGTCACGTACATTTTGTTGGAAGCTTCCCATATTAGGGGTCAGCGACATATACTTTCAAAATGTTATTTTGAACGTTTTCAATTAGGTGTTTCTTTTTTCATCCTTATAAGCTACCAGGGTCAACTTGGGCTGTACATAATGGACTTTGTTTCATACATGGTGAATTTATATCGATAGTATAAAAGAGGTTCTCAAAATCAGTAAGACTTAAAGAAAACAATAACAATAGAAAAAGATACTTCCCGCACTTAAGCAACGATATTAAAATTTGATCGCTATTGAGAATACAATGAATTGTCGCAAAGAAAGATGAAAACATAGGAAGTTTTCATGTAGCTACTTTCTCAAGTTTCATTCATAGTAAAATCCGAAGTAATGTCCATCAACAGTCTTTTTTTATTAAGAAACAACCAACAAGTCAATTGAACCCCAAGGAAAAATGTTCTCATGCCAGTAGTGTAAAACTATGTGTGAAATTCAAGATTTAATTGTGGATCTTTTCGACGGTACCCAGACCGGATGACAACGCGAATTTGTCGGAACAAAACGGTTTTACAGTGTGAAGATACGATGCCTTATATCGTGAACTGCAATGTTTTTTTTTATTTGATGTGATCATTCAATTGTTTGTGAAAGGATAGAAAGTTGAATTTTGTATATAGGGTGGAGATCTCGGTGGAGGTTATGCTTCGAGCAAGACCCCCTCCAACCCTCGACGAAGTTTCCACTACATAGAGAGTGTTGGACAAGTGCGCCAATCGGAAGCAAGGTCCTTTATATACATAGAGAGAGAGAATAAGAGGTAAATTTACCAGACAATAACGTATATCTATTCGATTTCACGTAAACAATTTTTTTTCGTTGATTTTTGATTGTTTACAAAACAGGCATTCCGAGTACCTCGATAGTTCATTATTTATAATTGCTGTGCAGTAAAACCACTCTAAGGCGCAGTGCCAGTACATATGAAAGATTTTTTATTGAGATTATTGGCACTTTTTTACATTTTATCTAGAATTAATGTATTCGCCATTTGAACATTGCCCGCCATATGTTCAAGTCTTTGGAAATCGGAACGTATTGAATCGTCTACGAAAGAAAGCAAAAAAGTACCAAAAGGTGTGAATTACCTGTGGCCTATGTGCCTCTTGAAGCCCGTTACGTTGGGCTGCATGCCGTGGGTGAAAATGTCGTCCATATCACTCTCGGACTTGTCGCGTTTCCTCCAGTCGAAAGGATCGTCGGCAGACAAGGTGTTAGCACGTGCCCGCATTATTTCTGGAGTTAACAGGGGCTCCAGGGGGTTGTTCACTTCGAACGCGTCCTGAGAAACCTCCGGCATCCTGAACTATAAACTCGAAAACAATAACGCTGAAGAAATTTACTCCAAGTTTTACTTTAGGACTGGTACTGACCGAATGCTTTTACACGACTGCCGTTCGTGTGACGGATTGTTTAGCAATTACGGGGGGTCATTCTCGATAAGATAATTTATTTATTTTTCGACCGTCTGAAGCAATATTACTACATCGGCTACGCAGCCATAGATATATGTTGTCAAAGACGTGGAGTCGAATGGGTACGAGAGGAAAAATAAACAACCTATAAAATAAACATGACTCAAATAGAGGCTGTTTTTGTGGTTTCCTGAAATGATACCTTATAATCTTGATGATTAGACGTACACACTTGATACCTCATGTTCAGTGAATTACTGAAGTATTCTGTATGAATTAGTCTGATATGTGAGAGATGTCCGAAGATTTTACCCCACAATATTTCGAATATTTAACTTTCACCGACTTCTGCTTGCCTATCTAAGTACCCTTCTCTCTACATATTCACATAAAGTGGAAATTATGAGGCAAATATATGTCAGAAAACAACTACTTCTCCCTACGGACTTTGCATTATAGCTGGCATCTATTCGTGTAATTTTCTGATACCAATTATACTAATCTTTATAACCAAGATTTTAGAGAGGCTGAGACTGATGTAAACGTATTTGAGTCGTTATGGGCACGATGTTTCTTTGCTTCAAACAAAGTATGGGTCGGACTGCTTTCTGAGGTCCTATAGATGACTCTGGTGCTAACTTCATAAGTGAAATGTCAAGTTGAAATATATTAAAAATAGAGAAAAAGTTGAGTTTCTGAATTGAACTTTCATTTGAAAATAAGCTGTTTTATCACCACAATCTATGGACTCTGTGTTAAACTAATCAAAGCAGTATACCACTGACCAAATTAATCAATATTTGTATCAATGAAAAAACATGTCTCAGTGATCTAAAGAGACACGGTAATTCCAATATTCAAAAGATCTATATCTCCACTCCCTGCCTTTTGTAAGATATTTGAAATTTGCGGAGAGATTTTATTGTTCTTTCTAAAGTTACAAAAAAAAACCTTGAAAACATTGCCAAGATTTCTTGAAGGATATTTGGCTTATTCATCATATTTCTCTCTGAATTTTTTATTTATGTTCCAACATGCTTTTGACACATTGGTATAATTCCAAAAATATTCATCATAGGCAAGTTTTGTTTGTTTGAATAGTTCATGATGAAACATTTTTCCATATATTTTTATACCTCAATGTCTTCGATATTATTTTGAAAGATTCTGAGTTCCTTCTTGAATTTGAGAGTACATGACACGAATTTATTTCAATTGTAGCATTACCTGGTGCCTTATTTTAATTGTGATGTTTATTAAGGTTAGTTCATGTAAACACAAGGTAAGGTAGAGTATATGTTTTGCAAATGCTAATGAGTTGAAATGGCAATAGCTCAGTATACTTATACAACTGACGGTTGTAAACTTGAATTCACAGAATGGTAGAAATTCTTCTTGTTCTTATTGTTGTGGGCTCATTAAATACAGAAATGGATGGATGTGGTTATTATTACAATTCAAACCCGTCGTCTTCATTTGGAACACGTCGTTTTTAAAAGCCCTCTGATTGGCTAAAGGTGAGAAGGCAATTCAGAAATTCAAAAGTTGGTCAACTTTTGTGTTACCTCACGTTTTATACCTTAACTTGGGTTTGATCATGAACATAACTATATGATTCCAATGGTTCAACTTTCTTCCGTTTTTGCGTTACCTCATCTCACTTTTACATCAACTAGGCTTTAGTCCAATTATAATATTTTCCAACTGTGAGAAAGTAATCAATGACAGAATCATTTCCTTATGATAACAGTCTCAAGACTGGTGCATGAATGTTTTTTTCCTTACTCAAAACTTTCGACTTCTTACTTCCGATCGAATCAATAGAGTAATTTTATGATGTTTTACACAAACTATGCAAAGTTTTACCATAATTTCAATGTTAGTACCTAGATCATAGGTATTCTGAAAAATTGTTTTTCATTAAACACAAAGATTGTCATACAGAAAAATGGTCAGTTATGAATAATCATCATTGAAAGTTGCCGAAATCCGAGATGACTATTCTGAAAAAGGGCATATTTTTAGACAAACTGAATAATACTCACCTTTGTTTGGCATTTCTGTACCACTTTCTTCCAATGGTATCTGCTTGTTTTTGTAATTCAGCATAATCCATGAAGTACAGAATATTCTACTCCAAATGAATATGTATTTCTTTATAATTCCTCACGCACACAGGTCGATACTATTTTAACGCTTTGTATACAGCAATTTCTGAACAAAACCCAGAACTTTTTTAGAGAAAACGAAAAAAATCACATTCTAAATCCAAATATAACCAACACAATGCACCAGATTCTATGAAATGGAGTACTAATGACAGTTGACATTGTTGCCAGTGACAGGTAACAGATGATAGTGACACAAAACACTTACTTGTTCTGTGGTCGATGAATATGATGTAACTGATATGATGGATTGTGGATATAATAGTTATAATTTTGTGAATGATGTGATGACAGTTTGACAATTAAAAAACTCACGATTTGATTTTTTGGGATATTCTGGGTATGTCGGTAGCTTGTCGGGATGTAGTTCATGTCCAAATCAAAATATTTCAGGACGAGGATACACGGCTGTTTCCAAAAGGAGTAGCACCCAGTAGAGCTTGTTACATTTGAACTGAACTTCACCTGACTTCTTAAATGGGGTTTAATTGAAACATGACTTACCATTGTCCGTTAAATTACTTCAGGAGCTATCCGGAGTTATTCCCTTGATCAATTGGAAAACGGCTATTATATTATGTGTTTTGTCAGTTTTGTGTATAAACAGTCATAAATCGCTTTCCAATTGCAAAGGGCAGTAACACCCAGTGGAGCTTCTTACCCCTGAACTGAACCTGAGTGAATCGTACCTGACTTTATAAATGCAGTTTAATTGGAACATGATTTATTGTGATCTGTCAGATCACTTCAGGAGCTGTCCGGAGTTGCTACTCCCTGTGGCAATTGGAAAGCGACTCATAAAAAATGAAGTATAGAATATAGAACTCTTGTCTTTGTCTAGGAAATAATAAAAATAAAGTGTGTTTTATCAATCATACATAAATTTAAAATATATTTGATATTTGGAAATCAATCCAATCCTGTATTCTTTTCTTTTCCCCTTTAGCTGAAAGGGACTGTTGAACAAACGTATGACTACCTAGTTTGTGAATACTGTTTTGATTATCTACGCAAAATGTCTGAAGAAACGAAGGAACATAAACCGGAATTACCAGCCAAATCTTCTATGGAAATTTTGTCGGAGTTATTCAGTACATTCCACGCCAAACCACCTATTATTATAAAAAAAGAAAAATCGGATGACTCTGGTAAAAAACATAAGAAGAAAAAGAAACACAAGCATAAGGACAAGAAACACAAGAAAGATAAAAAGAAAAAACGAAGTTGTAGCCCTAGTGATGAATATGAGGAGAATTTGGACCTAGCAGAAATTCTCATTAAAAATGAAAAAGAATTAGCAGAGAAAAAGATTAAGGTTGAGGTAAAAAAAGAGAAAGTTGAAGGTGATTTAAAAGTTGAAGGAAAAGAAAAAGATAAGTATTCTGAACCCAATGAAGTCAGACCAAGAAAATGCGAGAGAAAAAGTAAAATACTGATAAAAAATATAAAATTCAGTTCGATTTTTGAAACATCAATACAAGAAATACATGACAAAATTATTGATCTGGAGGAAGGAGAGGCATCAGAATCGGATGCTAGTTCAACACAAAAAAAGAAAAAACATAAATCACACTCAAAAAAGCGAAGCCGAAGTAGGAGTAAGGATCATAATAAAAAGAAGTTACGAACTGAAGACACAAAGAATAGAAAAAAAGATGTATACTCCAGGGAGAGAAGCAATGAAAGAAGTAACCAGAGGGACATGAGTAGAGATCGAAGTAACATTATTCAGGGTAAAAGAGATAGAAGAAGTCAAGAAAGAAATGACAGAACAAAGGATAAACATAGGGAAAGCGGACGTGGATCTAGAGATAAGGATGAATATAGTAGAGAACTGGAAGAATATAAGAAAAGTAGAAGTAAACTCAAAGAAGATGAGTTCTATAAACCGAGAGAAAAAGCTTCAGAAGACAGAGATGAGAGGTGGTTCATGAGAGACAGGTTAGTAGTTCAATTACACGTTTTTTATCAAATAGTTGTTTCTCCTTTAGAGTTTGTGTGGCATGTACGAGAAATAAAGGCTACTACCAATATTTTGATGTGTTTTAGGTACAGAGGATACAGTGAGAGAGACAGGCATGATGATAGAGATTATGAATCCAGATTTGACAAAAAAAAGTTATTGGAAATTGCTAGGAAAAATGCCATAACCATGATGAAGTCAGGAAGTCTTCCAGCTGCCTTGACATTAGGACCCCAAGCTCAAGAAAAGGTAATAGCAGCGATCAAGTCAGGTGGCAAAACAATTGAAGAACTGACCGATTTTTGTAAGACTTTGTCAAAGAAAGAAGAAATGGGCGAACTTTCCAGTTTATCTGAGAAAGACGATAGTGATAGCGATAATGATAAGCCATTCCATCATCCTTTCCAGTTAAAAGATAGGCCTACTTCCATTACAATGAATATAAAGGTGAGCTGTTGCCAATAAGTTATTTCTGCAATATTTTCTGAATATTTGAACAGATTCCTTCATCACTTATCAATCTGAGGTGAGTGAGGTGTTTTTCTATGTTTATTCCAGAATTCTGTTCCTCTTCCGATCAAAACCAGCATAGAGCGGACCAGCGAGCTCCGCATTCAGTTTCCAGTGAGTAGCGGGCAGCAACACCGGAAAGGGGAAGAGTGGATGCCAGTTTCACCATCAACCAAGAAGATTGACAACAACAAATTTCCCCTTCCCGTCCCGCCTCCAACAAACACCATTCCTCTACCAATCGAACCTGCTCCTGTGCCACCAGCAACACCACCTGTCATTCACACTCAAGTTGTGACTGTTGCTGCTCCACCATTCGCTCCTCCAGGACCTCAAGTGTTCCCAACACCCATTAATGAGGTGAGTGAGTCATTGGAACAACAAAGCTGATGAAATAAGCTCAGGGCCATTTATTGTTTTGCACAAACGAAGGAACTTTTAAAACTCTGTCATCCTCAACTTTCATTTTTGACTTTGAAAAAATTAATAGCATTCATATCATCAGTTTATTTTTAATTATATGATAAACCATGTTGGGGATATTTCTGAGATATGTGAAATAAAAATTATACTCAACTCCTGACTTTTACCATTATCTCAGAAATTATTAAGTGTTGGTTGGACCTTTGTTTATAAAATATTAAGACAAACAATCACAACCTGAAATTAACGAGAGTAATTGAGAAACCATTGCATCTGCAAAAGTATTTTCATCCTCACTATCACCAGGGTATTATTATGACCTGAAGGATTTTTTAATGAATTACTGTAAATCTCCAGCCTTGTGTACTATTTTTTGTCATCAAGAAGTGGTCCGTCACATAATAACTCTCACATTGACGGTTAAAATTTCAGCCTACTGTGGATATTGGTTCAATTGTTTCCCAAAGACTGACCGCAATGCGTCGATTGCAAGAAAACCCCCATGATGTACAGGCTCTCACCCAGATGTATAAATCCAACAAAGAGGTGAGATAGCAGCCGTTCTGTTTGCAGTTTGAATGAATTTGACTGTTTTCCAGATGCAATCGTGGGCTTCCAGCAAGCAGCAGCTTGGTCAATTTACTGGTACTACAGGTGCTCAAATCTTGACACAGGCTGAGTTGTCGTCAGGCTATCAAGCCTGGGCCAAAAAGGTATATTTAACAAAAAGCCGGCATCTTTTTAAATATTTTTTTCAGCTTTCGAGTCTCTGTGAAAATATGTTTTTCCATTATGTATCCCAGATCCTCCTCCCTGGCTAATTATTTTATTTGACACAAATATTTTGGAAAAATAAGTGTATTGACTTATAATTTTGATTTGATACTTTTTGTTGTCAGAAAATAACTCATTTCTTCCATAAGTCTCATTGTAAAAAGAGATGAGTCTTTAATGTGATATTTTAACATCCTATAGAAGTTGAAAATGAATTAAAATGGGTTACAAAAATTTAAAGCTTGAATAAATTTATTATTCAAACAAACATTTTTCCAGTCAATTTATTATATTTTATACACTGAAAGAATTCAGTTTTCCCAATGATAAAGTTGTTAGCCACTCCTCTCCATTTGCCTTTGACAAATTTTCAGGTTTGGATTTTTCATAGAAACTCGGATTTCTATGACTAATTCATCTAGGCACAGACCATTTCTTTGAAACAGAGATGGAATCTGTGCCTTATATTTTTTGAACTGCTGGATATCTCTGAAAATTACATGAAGCACACCTTTTGAGGAAACTCTTATGATCATCTTGATCATCTTATCAAATGCTCTATAAAAGTTAGAGAAATCTTCAAGATTAACACTCGGTGGTAGAAAGATATTGCTAAGTAACAACACCAAGTTTTCTCTTTTTTGATATGAGACAGTCAAGCTTTGGACACAATAATGGAAGATTCATGTAATAAGTTTTGAAATTTGCAATAAGAATATAATTGATTTCAAAGTCACAATGCAGATGTTATGAAAAATGGCATATGGTACACATGCACAATAAGTACCTTTAAGCACTTACCACGTTAAGGATACTCGACTTTGTATCGATGTGAATGCTTTTAAAGCTCACTTATACACTTGTATCATAATTCACTATTAACAACCCAGTTCTCTATTTTAAATGAACAGTGTGGGTTATTTTTAAACGACCTTTCAGGATTCTTTCAACCAAGGAATATTCAAAGTGTTTCATGGTGTTTTTGAACAATGTTGGATTTTTAATGATGAATCTTTGTCTGTTAGAAAATACTTGAATATCATCCTGAAGAAGACAAAATCTTTATAATTTAAATAAAACAACGATCTTCGAGCTACTAATGACCAAGATTCTATTGAAAAAATACAACACTGGCATGTCCAGCAAGATGAATTTCATAAACTAAAAATCGATCTTACGATTTTCAATTTATGAAATCTGCCACCTGAGAATTTGTTTCAGGCCGTTAAAATATTATACGAAGGTTCGTCGAGAGAAGTCTTGGAGACCCAGGTATTCATCATTTGGTAAGTCATTGAGAAGAAAGGTAGCTATAGGTTTTTAATAACAAAATGAATTGATATCTCGAATAAAATTGAATAATCTCAAATTTCTGCAGAAAGTACTGTCTCTTTCTTTCATATTCAAATTGAATAATGATTTATAAAAAATTTCACCCTGTGGTGGAATTATAAACATTAAATCAGTATATCAAATGGTGTGCAAATAAATCCAAAAATATAATTAAAAAAAATAGTCCCTCAGTTACTGAAATATAGAACTTTCTTTAACTTGAATGTATTTCGAATTTGTGAAGTCGATGTTATGCGTTGAAGTAAAAAAGTTAAATATATGATTCTGCTATTACCAAAGCTTATTCTCATGATAAATTGGAAAGAAGCCATTTTTCAGAGGTGTTCTTCAGCAACTATTGTCATAGGCTTCAGAACTGAAATGCATTCAAGTTGAAAAATTATTTCTTTCTTTTCAGTGGTTAAATGAATTGTTTTCATTTTGAAGTCTATTCTTTGTGTAAAACTATGAAGAATACAAAGTTCCCATTGGTAGGCATTAATTGTAACAGGTACACTCTAGTATTTATTTATATATATATATATACTAGCAGACCCGGCCACGCTTTGCTGTGGCTAAGGTTTTTAGTATATTACATAGTAGTAAATTATTCAAGGGAAACGGTAGGAGAACACCAGTCATGGGGACTACTATGCTTTTTTACACAGATGCCATTTGTTAAAACACATGGCGACCGCCATCATTGATTTTCTACTACCGTTGATATTGATTCTGGAGCCTTGAGTACCTCATAATCATCAAAATACATATATCGTACATCGTGATTTAATGTATAGCAAATATGTAATAATAAAATATATAATAATATAACTACGTGGTAATACTTACATGTATATACTTTAATTAAAGATTGTTAAATAACCAAGCACTAATAATTAAAAAGCAAGAAGGATTCAACTGTATTACTTTTACTATAATATGAATTCAATTTATAATTCAGTCTAAATAACACGTGGCCGGCTATGGTAATACCAAAAATTAAGAACGTAAGAACAATTGAACATCACTGTATTGCGTTTACTACGAAATAAATTTAAGTTATACTTTAGCCTCAGCAACACGTGGTGGTTATGTCATTAAATTGTAACTTATGTGAAACGTTAGTACTTTTAACACTGCGCCATCTGTTAGAATTCTTACTCAATCCAGTCAGCAGATACCGTCATCTGTTAGAATCGTTTGGGACTGACAGATAATTGTGACTGTCGAATAATAAACAAATAATGCTTAGTAGACGATAGTGTGGAAACTACGAAGCATCGCACAAAGAGGAGATCGAGAACGTGTAATGTGTTCTGTCTCACTCTCTCGCCATCAACAAATAATTTGCAATAAAATTATATTGCGGCTATAAATTGAGATGTGAGCTGTGCTATCTGTTGTTAGATCGAACTGCACACGGTGTGCAAATTTGATGGAAATCGGTTAAGTAGTTTGGGAGTCTATAGTGGACAAACAACGTGACACGTAATTTATATACAGTGAGGACCAAAAGTCCGTCGCCCCCCCCGTAACTTCTTCATTTTCCATATTACAAAAAAATGTTAAATACATAAATTGTAGGGTTTCATTCGATCTCTTTAATGGTTTAAGTTTCATTCATATAGACTGTCTCAAAAAAGCACGGTGACTTAGAAGTTAATTTTTTTAAATGGGACACCCTGTATTTCATTGCATTATTACATTCTACGTTGAATTCTGAACAAGTTTGATAAATGGTTTTCTATCAAAAAGTTAATAGTTTTGGACTTATGAACACTTGTAAATAATTATTTCGACTACTTTTGCGCCAGTTCAATGAGAAAATCGTAACAAATGGATCACAATGTATTCCACTTTCCTATCCTAACTTTTTAAAAGCTATCCAATGTTGCAAACTGCTGATGGCACCATGTGTAACTTACCTCGTCGTACCATTTTACAATTGTTAGAGTTGTTGAATCTCACGAAAAACTAGTACAAATGAAGTTGAAACATTTTATTAACAAATAAGGTAGTCCATAAATACAGATCAAGAATCATTAAAAACTGAAGAGATATTTTAATTTATAACTATAAACGGTGAGTTTTTATCTATTTCAAAAGATGTTCGACATGTCCACCATGCATGTCTTGACACATAAATAGTCGGGTTGTAAACTCTTCCCTAACATTAATCAAGGTTTGAGGTGTTATTTCTGAACACACTTCAATAATTCGACGGCGCAGTTCATCTAACGACCACAAACTGTCTTAAAAACTACGGATTTTACATAGCCCCAGAGAAAGAAATCAAGCGGTGAGAGGTCCGGTGAGCGAGCTGGCCACTCTGTTGTACCTCGACGTCCAATCCACCTACCTGGATACCTTTCATCTAAGTAATTTCTCACCTCCCGCATTTGGAGGTATCTGGGACCATTTAAATTTTCTTCCAAGAATATGGGACCTACAATGTGGTTACCTAAAATACCAGCCCAAACATTAATTTTCTGGGGAAATTGAGTATGCCCCTCGCGGAATTCATGGGGATTCTCATCACTCCAATATCTACAATTCTGGGTATTCACATTTCCATTTAGGTAAAAAGTGCATTCATCACTAAAGCAGATGTGTTGCAAATAAAGTCGATATGCAACAATTCTTTCTGCCATGGTCTCGCAAAATTCAAGTCGCCGGTCTGGATCATCTTCAACCAACTGGTGCAAAATTTTTATTTTGTAAGGATGGAATTTATTTTCTTTTAAAACCCTCTTTACTGATGTTTTAGAAACATCACATGTCTCAGCTACTTGCTTAGTTGATTGTTGTGGGTTATTTACCATTTCGGCTAGTACTTGAATTTCAACATCTTCCGTAATTATTTTCGGCCTCCCAGATCTCGGAGCATCTTTCACGGTGCCAGTTTGGTTAAATTTTGCCACCAATTTCTGCAGATATTTTCGACACATCGGACGTTCTGGAAACCGTTCATTGAAAATGCGAATAGCAGCGTGGTAATTTCGGTTAGCTTCACCAAATATGATAACGGCTTCAACTTTGTCTGCTACTGAACGAGCCATATTAATCAACAAGAGAAATTGAAAACCGTTTGAAACAAAGTTTTGAAAACCTCCAAAATGTTAGTGACATTTGGCAAAAACAGATAAGAGTTTTTTTTCGTTGTCATGGATAAAATAAACGCGCCTAACGTGCATAGCCTACCTCATTAATTTATTTGTGAACTGGTGCAAAAGTAGTCGAAATAATTATTTACAAGTGTTCATAAGTCCAAAACTATTAACTGTAAAGTAATATGTAGAATAAAGAAGTTACAGGGGGGGCGACGGACTTTTGGTCCTCACTGTATATATATCTGAATTGCTGCATCGGATACGTAGATATGTATTTTACAAATTAGGAGGTAAAAGGAAGATAACCTCAAAAAGTATGGAGTCTCAACATACCCTTCTCTCCATACATTAACCCAAAGCGGAAAATATGAGTCAAATATTAGACATAAAACAACTGGAAGGGTATTTTGACTTTTTTTAAATTATTCGTTTCATTTAGTTGATACTCTCTGACACACTTTTTTAACTTTGTTCGATTTGATCATTTAAATACCTGCCTCTTCAATAATTATACTGATATGAGGCAGATATCTGAGAAAAAACTACTACTTATTGGCTAACACTACATATATTATATTATATTACATCTTACAGGTGCTTATCATAATTTCTCAAAGTGTATACCATTCTTGTAGCAAAATTTTGTTCTAGTCAAGCCTGCAGATTGGTTTCTGGGTTATTGCCATCCATCAGAGCATGGGTTATCTCAGACGACGTTGAAGTTGTTCGTTTGCTAATTCATCTCAAGCTGATAAATGGTATCAAATACACGAAATAATCACTGTCATCTGTAATGAACTATCCTTGCACAGATAAAAACCAAGAACTCAGAAAGCGATTTGCAAGTAGTCACTTTGATTCAAACAAAATTCTGTTATATGAGTAAAATAAAACTGTCCTCGTTCAAGAGCATCGATAACTATTTGTATGGGAATTGAAAAAGGAAAATATATCTACAACAAAATTAATCGTCCATATTTTGTCCCTCTTCGTTAAATATCTCGCAGTGTTGACATATTACTGTGAGAATCATTATTAATTTTTCTTCGTACTCTCTAGGATCAGCTCCAAACTGCAGCTCCTTTATCAGGTGGCATGGGAATGCACCTTCTTCAGAAAATGGGTTGGAGACCAGGAGAAGGATTGGGTAAAGAAAAAACTGGGGCTTTGGAACCTCTTCTGCTGGAGGTGAAATTGGACAAGAAAGGCTTGGTTGCAAACGAAGAACAGCGAGGAAAGAATAGAAAAGTCAAAGGTGCTCCCACTGTGAAGTCCTTGCAGGGTAAGCACCCTGTCTCCCTTTTGGGAGAATATGCCTCAAAGAAAAAGCTGGGAGCCCCTCAGTATATCTTGGAATTCGAGTGTGGGCCGGATCACAAGAAGAACTTCCTGTTCAAGGTAAGGAATAATGTTTCATGTTATATCATTGAATCAAATGTCAGACAGGTCTAACCATGAAGAACTGAAATCTCACATAAGCACAGTTTTTTTCAAACAGACAACATTCAGTTGTAAACCAAAACGCTTCAAAGAGATATGTTACACAAGACAGTGGACTGATTAAAAAATATCAGTGATTGCTTTCCATTGAAACGTTCACATAAAAAACCATAGATAACTAACGGTATCCAAATGCAAGCAAAAAATGTAAGCAAATGAGAAAATATACCCATATCACAAATACAGAAAAATATACAAAAGAATATAGTCAATTGTGCTTAAGAAAAGTATTTCAAAACGATTTTAAAGCATTAAGTAAGCCGTAATACCTGTTTTGAAATGAGTGAAAGCAAGAATTCTGCAATGCCCGAATGAAAATAAAGTAACAAGTATGGGTCAAAGTCTAGAAACACGAACACGATTTCTTCTCTTGTTCTCTTTCATTCTACTTTATCATGCCAAACAAGTTATAATTTTTATTTCATTTATTTGCAGGTCGTTCTCAATGGAATGGAATACAAGCCAAATGTAGCAAGTAACAATAAGAAAGAAGCAAAGGCATGTGCAGCCACAATTTGTCTCCAACAGATAGGCCTTTTGCCATCTTGAAGGTTCTTTTTATTTGTTTTCTCAAATGTTTTCATTTAATTTGTAATGAATACCTGTTTTCATTTGTTGGTTGTTGTGTTAATAAATTTGATTTTTTGGCATTGACTTATTTTCTTTGGTACTATAATAATAGGTAAATTATTGAATTAGGTATTTTTCAATAAAAATATGGTAGGTTATTTTAGGTTCTAGGTATAATATTCAAATGTGCTATTGAAATCAGTGTTTTCTGATGGGCCATATATTCAGTTGTATATTAAAATGGGTCATAACAATGCATGGCTTCCCTAAGGTTTGTTTTCCAAAAAGATACAGAGATACTGAACTTTTTTTAAAAAACTAACTTTGCTGAAACGAAAAATATTGATTACAATAATATAAATAATCTGCCTTTCAGTAGATTATTGAGTAAAACAAACTTGTACAAACTTTGCAGGCATTGGGCAGAGGTGATTTGATAGTCGTATGGGGCTATTAGATTGTTGTCTGTTCGACGTTTGTCTACAATCCTATAACATAAGAAAATAGGCGAAAGGCTGAATTGTTTTATAATCGATTTTCATTTTAGGAACTTTTGAGAATACTTGGAAGGAGCGGGCTGCTACTGCACGAAAAAAATTAAGTTAAATAATTTGACACACCTTATATGTAGTAATGAAAAATTAAGAAATTCAATCGAACTTGAAAGTAATATGTAATTATCTCTTCAGAGTCTTCAGTGCCGTGTTCTATCTAAAGCTCAGTGAAAACACAAGTATCAGGTGGTTGGAAATGAAATTTAATTCGGTTAACGCTTCATTGAACAGACGCAGCTGGGTGGTATGATAAGAGAATTCCACTGATCCAATACCACAGTATTGCTTGTAGTATTGCCCTCGTTTTATGTTCAGTCAGTAGCCAGTCTACGGCAGTGAAGGGATCAATTCTGTTATTCATCTCAAAATGCATGATATTTATTTGGGAGCAAGTTTCTTCTCCAATATCTACGATTATATAATGCATCGCAAAAGGATGCTTAAAATTTGCGTTTATATGGGTTTCGTGTGCTACCTCACATATAGAAATGGCGATCTCTTGAATAATCCCGAGGTAAGGTGATTTACAAATGTTATATACTTAATTTGAGTTTAAAACTAAGTAGGTATATAAAGTGTTCGTTGAGTACGATATTAATTGGGAGGTACCTGTGCCTATACGATTGGTGAAAAAAAGGGGCTTATGCTGGCACTCATCCGAATTGTTTTCACCAGTTTTCTCTCGTTATATGGGGACATATATAGTATATTTCAACAAAAAACTACAGAATGATCGAAAAGATAAGGCGAAATTATGCATGTATTGCCATTTCGTTCATTGTAGCTGTGGAAAATTACATGGTTTTATATATAAATAATCAATATTATATATACAAATCAAAATGTATATCTCATTTTCCACCCAGGATATTTACACCGTTGATATGGCAGTAGTCCATCTTTTTCATCACGTTTAAATCCAAATGGGGATCCGTTGTTAAAAACCCAAGAGTTAGCAAACTGTGAAAACTGGTAAAAAAATCAAAATACCTCTTAATACAATTAGATTAATATAGCAATGTAATTTGTACAATTTTTTCAAGTGTGTACTTGAAATGCCACCAGAAGTACCAAAAATGTTCAGAGAACCAGAATATTGCGACTTTTGTGATAACATTACACGCATCGATAAAAAGGAAAACATTTCCCCTGAAGATTTTCATATGGAATATGCATTAACAGGAAAACCCCTAATCATAACTGATGGAATGAGGAATTGGACAGCACAGATGGTCTTCACATACGATTTTTTCAAAAACCTTTATGAAACTGTTTATGATGGATCTTTAACGAGCGGTTGTCAATTTTTTCCATATAAAACCGAGTTCAAAAATTTGAGAGAAGTTTTTGCTATGCCAGAGTCCAGGGCTAATCTGGACCCTGGTGAAAAGCCATGGTATGTCGGCTGGAGCAATTGCGTCGATAAGACTGGAAAATCTTTGAGACAATTCTATTCAAAACCTTATTTTCTTGGTAACTACTACGAAAATATTGCCCTTAGTTGGATATTCATGGGAGGCCCTGGGAATGGAGCCCAAATGCACGTGAGTACCAATTTAAAACAATGCAACTGAACTAGAGTGAATCCATGATCTTATGAAGTTACACTTCAATGAAGGTTGCTGCAAAACACAATAATGTTAGAATATCCAATTTCAGCCTTCGCTAATAAACGTATTAAAATATAGTTGTATATACCTGATTATAATATACTCGTTAGAACAAACGTAATCAAATAGGATTTATTTTTTCATTGTTTTTATATATTTTAAGATGACATTATTAAATGAAAAAAAAAACAGAGAATTAGGTTTCATATTTTTCCTATAAGAACAAAAATATCCAAATGAATCTGAAAATCCTTCAAGCCTTTGATGGGCATTCACGGTTTTGTGTCAATCATGGAGCGACTATAAGGATTTCAAATGTAGAATAAAATAATTTCAGGAGATTATATTTATCTAATAATTTGCTTATATTAACTCGGCAATATTTTTCAAATCATTAAAAGAATTTAACAGTTAATTTTTTAGGTTGACAATGTTCTCTATCCATCTTGGCAAGCTCAACTCAAAGGTAAGAAGTTATGGAAATTAGCCCCACCTCCAGAGTGTTTCAATATTTGCCCAAATCTAGAAGTTGTGGTTGAACCTGGAGAGATGAGTGAGTTCATTCACTAAAGGGTAGCATGATTTTTCTCTCAGATAACTTCTAGTTCTATGCTAGGGTAACATGTAATATATTCAGAATATACGCATAGCTTCATGTTATACTGAAAAACTCATATTTCTAACAATCTATTGATTTTGTCTAGGAAGATTAACTTTTATAATAAGCATTTGGTAGATTTTATTTGTTGCTCGATTTGTCAACAATTTCCTTTTTGGATATTCCCTTCGAGAAAAAAAAATGTTGAAATTGATGCAATTTACATTCAAAACACTTTTATTTGATTCTGTTGGAAATAATTCGTTCTCTGTGAAATAGAAAAAAACAAGATGGGGCTCAATGAAGAAGATATATGACTTTGTTACCTGTTGAATTTGCAACGAACATATTCACATTATCATTATTATTAATTATAATTGACACGTCCTTTAGTTTATAGTGTAGAATTTATACCGTGCGTAATAAAGAGCACATTAATAATTCAATTTATCTTATTTTCAGTTGTTATCGACACCAATCGATGGTATCATCAGACCACCGTTATGTTGGGAGACCTGAGCATTACAATTGGCTCTGAATTTGATTAAAATTATGTTCTTAAATGATTGTTAATACCTAGTTGTTCATTTTCAATATAAGTATATGGTATTTTTCAACATTTTATGACCTTGGTCCTATTTCCAATCTCTCCACTACTGTATGACTACGGATTATTTCAGCAGGTTGGGCTAGATAAATAGGTTGGGTTAGATGTCAGGTTGGGTTAGATAAGCCAGGTGAGGTTAGCTAAGCATGAATAAAAGTCAAATTTTGGAACTAAAAAACGAAAATGATCTAAACCTATCCTGATAAGTGTAACTAACCTAACCTGAGTTTTTTTCTAATTTTGAGTTTTAGGTTGGGTTAGATCACTTTTCTAACTTGGTTTTTTCTCCTGAATCCATTTTTGATCTAACCTAACCTGACTTTTTTTCGAAAATTTTCTAAGTCCCAGGTTGGGTTAGACAATTAGGTTAGGTTAGGTTAGGTTAGGTTAGGTTAGGTTAGGTTAGGTTAGGTTAGGTTAGGTTAGGTTAGGTTAGGTTAGGTTAGGTTAGGTTAGGTTAGGTTAGGTTAGGTTAGGTTAGGTTAGGTTAGGTTAGGTTAGGTTAGGTTAGGTTAGGTTAGGTTAGGTTAGGTTAGGTTATAGGCAAAAAACTAGCGACCTACCCAAAAAAGAGTTTTATCTTACGTTTTCGAGGTCGAAAAAGACGATAAAACAGGTTTCGTTCAAGTTGTATGTGACGTTTTGGAGCAATCGATTTTTTGGAAAAAAAAGGTGTTTAACGAGCTAACCTTTGTTCGAAAATAGGGGGAACGGGTAGATCTCGTCGAGACGATTCTAAAAACGATTTTTAATTTTTTCCTTAGAGGAGCTCATCTAGGAGTTATGACGATTTTAATTTTTGAGAAATTCGAAAACGAGCTAACCTTTGTTCAAAAATGAACGTTTTAGATAGACCTCGTCGAGAGGAATCCGAATATGTCCTTTTTTGCTTTGTACGACCAACGGTTCTCGAGTTATGGGGATTTTAGAAATTTATCCGGCCCGTAGGACCTAACCTAACCTGAGGACTTGTAAAAATTTTCAAAAATTTTCCAGGTTAGGTTAGATCATTTTTCTTCGTAACTTTCGATTGTACACGAGGTTTTGACGGTTTCGAAGAAATTTTTTTGAATTTTTTTACCTCAGCTAACGTGGTAGGGACTTGTAATTATTTTGGCGAAAAAAATTTTCGAGCAAAAATGCGAGAATCTGTCTGTCACCGGGTTAGTTCGTTCAGGAACAATGTTAGGTTAGGTTAGGTTAGGTTAGGTTAGGTTAGGTTAGGTTAGGTTAGGTTAGGTTAGGTTAGGTTAGGTTAGGTTAGGTTAGGTTAGGTTAGGTTAGGTTAGGTTAGGTTAGGTTAGGTTAGGTTAGGTTAGGTTAGGTTAGGTTAGGTTAGGTTAGGTTAGGTTAGGTTAGGTTAGGTTAGGTTAGGTTAGGTTAGGTTAGGTTAGGTTAGGTTAGGTTAGGTTAGGTTAGGTTAGGTTAGGTTAGGTTAGGTTAGGTTAGGTTAGGTTAGGTTAGGTTAGGTTAGGTTAGGTTAGGTTAGGTTAGGTTAGGTTAGGTTAGGTTAGGTTAGGTTAGGTTAGGTTAGGTTAGGTTAGGTTAGGTTAGGTTAGGTTAGGTTAGGTTAGGTTAGGTTAGGTTAGGTTAGGTTAGGTTAGGTTAGGTTAGGTTAGGTTAGGTTAGGTTAGGTTAGGTTAGGTTAGGTTAGGTTAGGTTAGGTTAGGTTAGGTTAGGTTAGGTTAGGTTAGGTTAGGTTAGGTTAGGTTAGGTTAGGTTAGGTTAGGTTAGGTTAGGTTAGGTTAGGTTAGGTTAGGTTAGGTTAGGTTAGGTTAGGTTAGGTTAGGTTAGGTTAGGTTAGGTTAGGTTAGGTTAGGTTAGGTTAGGTTAGGTTAGGTTAGGTTAGGTTAGGTTAGGTTAGGTTAGGTTAGGTTAGGTTAGGTTAGGTTAGGTTAGGTTAGGTTAGGTTAGGTTAGGTTAGGTTAGGTTAGGTTAGGTTAGGTTAGGTTAGGTTAGGTTAGGTTAGGTTAGGTTAGGTTAGGTTAGGTTAGGTTAGGTTAGGTTAGGTTAGGTTAGGTTAGGTTAGGTTAGGTTAGGTTAGGTTAGGTTAGGTTAGGTTAGGTTAGGTTAGGTTAGGTTAGGTTAGGTTAGGTTAGGTTAGGTTAGGTTAGGTTAGGTTAGGTTAGGTTAGGTTAGGTTAGGTTAGGTTAGGTTAGGTTAGGTTAGGTTAGGTTAGGTTAGGTTAGGTTAGGTTAGGTTAGGTTAGGTTAGGTTAGGTTAGGTTAGGTTAGGTTAGGTTAGGTTAGGTTAGGTTAGGTTAGGTTAGGTTAGGTTAGGTTAGGTTAGGTTAGGTTAGGTTAGGTTAGGTTAGGTTAGGTTAGGTTAGGTTAGGTTAGGTTAGGTTAGGTTAGGTTAGGTTAGGTTAGGTTAGGTTAGGTTAGGTTAGGTTAGGTTAGGTTAGGTTAGGTTAGGTTAGGTTAGGTTAGGTTAGGTTAGGTTAGGTTAGGTTAGGTTAGGTTAGGTTAGGTTAGGTTAGGTTAGGTTAGGTTAGGTTAGGTTAGGTTAGGTTAGGTTAGGTTAGGTTAGGTTAGGTTAGGTTAGGTTAGGTTAGGTTAGGTTAGGTTAGGTTAGGTTAGGTTAGGTTAGGTTAGGTTAGGTTAGGTTAGGTTAGGTTAGGTTAGGTTATAGGCAAAAAACTAGCGACCTACCCAAAAAAGAGTTTTATCTTACGTTTTCGAGGTCGAAAAAGACGATAAAACAGGTTTCGTTCAAGTTGTATGTGACGTTTTGGAGCAATCGATTTTTTGGAAAAAAAAGGTGTTTAACGAGCTAACCTTTGTTCGAAAATAGGGGGAACGTGTAGATCTCGTCGAGACGAATCTAAAAACGATTTTTAATTTTTTCCTTAGAGGAGCTCATCTAGGAGTTATGACGATTTTAATTTTTGAGAAATTTTAAAACGAGCTAACCTTTGTTCAAAAATGAACGTTTCAGATAGATCTCGTCGAGAGGAATCCGAATATGTCCTTTTTTGCTTTCTACGACCAACGGTTCTCGAGTTATGGGGATTTTAGAAATTTATCCGGCCCGTAGGACCTAACCTAACCTGAGGACTTGTAAAAATTTTCAAAAATTTTCCAGGTTAGGTTAGATCATTTTTCTTCGTAACTTTCGATTCTACACAAGTTTTTGACGGTTTCGAAATTTTTTTGAATTTTTACCTTAGCTAACGTGGTAGGGACTTGTAATTATTTTGGCGAAAAAAATTTTCGAGCAAAAAGGCGAGAATCTGTCACCGGGTTAGTACGTTCAGGAACAATCGAGTCGTAAAAATGCGTAAAAAAATGTTGTTTTTTCGAAAAAGTGGAATGTTACGGTGGGTTTTTTTTAGCCCAACCCCCTGTAATTCCCCCCTTCCCAGTCCCGTCGTCATTCCTCCACCAAAATATTAGTGGTTTTTAGCTTGTCATCGATCGGGGCAAGGTGGTGTGTGTGTGTGTACCTTAGGTTAGGTTAGCTTTTAGGTTAGGTTAGGTTAGGTTAGGTTAGGTTAGGTTAGTTTAGGTTAGGTTAGGTTAGTTTAGTTTAGGTTAGGTTAGGTTAGCTTAGGTTTAGGAACCGAGCCCCTTGAGTTTTTTTTTCTAATTTTGAATTTTGGGGTGATTTTTGGATTTTTCAAAATTTCAAAAAAAAAAAAAATTTCGAGATATTGACGTCTTCGGATAGAGAATCGAAAAATAATCGACACGTGTTTCGGCGTTTTTTTTTATTTCGAAATTTTTATGATCTAACCTAACCTGAGAAGTGTATCTAACCTAACCTGAGTTTTTTTCTAATTTTGAGTTTTAGGTTGGGTTAGATCATTTTTCTGACTTGGTTTTTTCTCCCGAATCCATTTTTGATCTAACCTAACCTGACTTTTTTTCGAAAATTTTCTAAGTCCAGGTTGGGTTAGACAATTAGGTTATAGGCAAAAAACTAGCGACCTACCCAAAAAAGAGTTTTATCTTACGTTTTCGAGGTCGAAAAAGACGATAAAACAGGTTTCGTTCAAGTTGTATGTGACGTTTTGGAGCAATCGATTTTTTGGAAAAAAAAGGTGTTTAACGAGCTAACCTTTGTTCGAAAATAGGGGGAACGTGTAGATCTCGTCGAGACGAATCTAAAAACGATTTTTAATTTTTTCCTTAGAGGAGCTCATCTAGGAGTTATGACGATTTTAATTTTTGAGAAATTTTAAAACGAGCTAACCTTTGTTCAAAAATGAACGTTTCAGATAGATCTCGTCGAGAGGAATCCGAATATGTCCTTTTTTGCTTTCTACGACCAACGGTTCTCGAGTTATGGGGATTTTAGAAATTTATCCGGCCCGTAGGACCTAACCTAACCTGAGGACTTGTAAAAATTTTCAAAAATTTTCCAGGTTAGGTTAGATCATTTTTCTTCGTAACTTTCGATTCTACACAAGTTTTTGACGGTTTCGAAATTTTTTTGAATTTTTACCTTAGCTAACGTGGTAGGGACTTGTAATTATTTTGGCGAAAAAAATTTTCGAGCAAAAAGGCGAGAATCTGTCACCGGGTTAGTACGTTCAGGAACAATCGAGTCGTAAAAATGCGTAAAAAAATGTTGTTTTTTCGAAAAAGTGGAATGTTACGGTGGGTTTTTTTTAGCCCAACCCCCTGTAATTCCCCCCTTCCCAGTCCCGTCGTCATTCCTCCACCAAAATATTAGTGGTTTTTAGCTTGTCATCGATCGGGGCAAGGTGGTGTGTGTGTGTGTACCTTAGGTTAGGTTAGCTTTTAGGTTAGGTTAGGTTAGGTTAGGTTAGGTTAGGTTAGTTTAGGTTAGGTTAGGTTAGTTTAGTTTAGGTTAGGTTAGGTTAGCTTAGGTTTAGGAACCGAGCCCCTTGAGTTTTTTTTTCTAATTTTGAATTTTGGGGTGATTTTTGGATTTTTCAAAATTTCAAAAAAAAAAAAAATTTCGAGATATTGACGTCTTCGGATAGAGAATCGAAAAATAATCGACACGTGTTTCGGCGTTTTTTTTTATTTCGAAATTTTTATGATCTAACCTAACCTGAGAAGTGTATCTAACCTAACCTGAGTTTTTTTCTAATTTTGAGTTTTAGGTTGGGTTAGATCATTTTTCTGACTTGGTTTTTTCTCCCGAATCCATTTTTGATCTAACCTAACCTGACTTTTTTTCGAAAATTTTCTAAGTCCAGGTTGGGTTAGACAATTAGGTTATAGGCAAAAAACTAGCGACCTACCCAAAAAAGAGTTTTATCTTACGTTTTCGAGGTCGAAAAAGACGATAAAACAGGTTTCGTTCAAGTTGTATGTGACGTTTTGGAGCAATCGATTTTTTGGAAAAAAAAGGTGTTTAACGAGCTAACCTTTGTTCGAAAATAGGGGGAACGTGTAGATCTCGTCGAGACGAATCTAAAAACGATTTTTAATTTTTTCCTTAGAGGAGCTCATCTAGGAGTTATGACGATTTTAATTTTTGAGAAATTTTAAAACGAGCTAACCTTTGTTCAAAAATGAACGTTTCAGATAGATCTCGTCGAGAGGAATCCGAATATGTCCTTTTTTGCTTTCTACGACCAACGGTTCTCGAGTTATGGGGATTTTAGAAATTTATCCGGCCCGTAGGACCTAACCTAACCTGAGGACTTGTAAAAATTTTCAAAAATTTTCCAGGTTAGGTTAGATCATTTTTCTTCGTAACTTTCGATTCTACACAAGTTTTTGACGGTTTCGAAATTTTTTTGAATTTTTACCTTAGCTAACGTGGTAGGGACTTGTAATTATTTTGGCGAAAAAAATTTTCGAGCAAAAAGGCGAGAATCTGTCACCGGGTTAGTACGTTCAGGAACAATCGAGTCGTAAAAATGCGTAAAAAAATGTTGTTTTTTCGAAAAAGTGGAATGTTACGGTGGGTTTTTTTTAGCCCAACCCCCTGTAATTCCCCCCTTCCCAGTCCCGTCGTCATTCCTCCACCAAAATATTAGTGGTTTTTAGCTTGTCATCGATCGGGGCAAGGTGGTGTGTGTGTGTGTACCTTAGGTTAGGTTAGCTTTTAGGTTAGGTTAGGTTAGGTTAGGTTAGGTTAGGTTAGTTTAGGTTAGGTTAGGTTAGTTTAGTTTAGGTTAGGTTAGGTTAGCTTAGGTTTAGGAACCGAGCCCCTTGAGTTTTTTTTTCTAATTTTGAATTTTGGGGTGATTTTTGGATTTTTCAAAATTTCAAAAAAAAAAAAAATTTCGAGATATTGACGTCTTCGGATAGAGAATCGAAAAATAATCGACACGTGTTTCGGCGTTTTTTTTTATTTCGAAATTTTTATGATCTAACCTAACCTGAGAAGTGTATCTAACCTAACCTGAGTTTTTTTCTAATTTTGAGTTTTAGGTTGGGTTAGATCATTTTTCTGACTTGGTTTTTTCTCCCGAATCCATTTTTGATCTAACCTAACCTGACTTTTTTTCGAAAATTTTCTAAGTCCAGGTTGGGTTAGACAATTAGGTTATAGGCAAAAAACTAGCGACCTACCCAAAAAAGAGTTTTATCTTACGTTTTCGAGGTCGAAAAAGACGATAAAACAGGTTTCGTTCAAGTTGTATGTGACGTTTTGGAGCAATCGATTTTTTGGAAAAAAAAGGTGTTTAACGAGCTAACCTTTGTTCGAAAATAGGGGGAACGTGTAGATCTCGTCGAGACGAATCTAAAAACGATTTTTAATTTTTTCCTTAGAGGAGCTCATCTAGGAGTTATGACGATTTTAATTTTTGAGAAATTTTAAAACGAGCTAACCTTTGTTCAAAAATGAACGTTTCAGATAGATCTCGTCGAGAGGAATCCGAATATGTCCTTTTTTGCTTTCTACGACCAACGGTTCTCGAGTTATGGGGATTTTAGAAATTTATCCGGCCCGTAGGACCTAACCTAACCTGAGGACTTGTAAAAATTTTCAAAAATTTTCCAGGTTAGGTTAGATCATTTTTCTTCGTAACTTTCGATTCTACACAAGTTTTTGACGGTTTCGAAATTTTTTTGAATTTTTACCTTAGCTAACGTGGTAGGGACTTGTAATTATTTTGGCGAAAAAAATTTTCGAGCAAAAAGGCGAGAATCTGTCACCGGGTTAGTACGTTCAGGAACAATCGAGTCGTAAAAATGCGTAAAAAAATGTTGTTTTTTCGAAAAAGTGGAATGTTACGGTGGGTTTTTTTTAGCCCAACCCCCTGTAATTCCCCCCTTCCCAGTCCCGTCGTCATTCCTCCACCAAAATATTAGTGGTTTTTAGCTTGTCATCGATCGGGGCAAGGTGGTGTGTGTGTGTGTACCTTAGGTTAGGTTAGCTTTTAGGTTAGGTTAGGTTAGGTTAGGTTAGGTTAGGTTAGTTTAGGTTAGGTTAGGTTAGTTTAGTTTAGGTTAGGTTAGGTTAGCTTAGGTTTAGGAACCGAGCCCCTTGAGTTTTTTTTTCTAATTTTGAATTTTGGGGTGATTTTTGGATTTTTCAAAATTTCAAAAAAAAAAAAAATTTCGAGATATTGACGTCTTCGGATAGAGAATCGAAAAATAATCGACACGTGTTTCGGCGTTTTTTTTTATTTCGAAATTTTTATGATCTAACCTAACCTGAGAAGTGTATCTAACCTAACCTGAGTTTTTTTCTAATTTTGAGTTTTAGGTTGGGTTAGATCATTTTTCTGACTTGGTTTTTTCTCCCGAATCCATTTTTGATCTAACCTAACCTGACTTTTTTTCGAAAATTTTCTAAGTCCAGGTTGGGTTAGACAATTAGGTTATAGGCAAAAAACTAGCGACCTACCCAAAAAAGAGTTTTATCTTACGTTTTCGAGGTCGAAAAAGACGATAAAACAGGTTTCGTTCAAGTTGTATGTGACGTTTTGGAGCAATCGATTTTTTGGAAAAAAAAGGTGTTTAACGAGCTAACCTTTGTTCGAAAATAGGGGGAACGTGTAGATCTCGTCGAGACGAATCTAAAAACGATTTTTAATTTTTTCCTTAGAGGAGCTCATCTAGGAGTTATGACGATTTTAATTTTTGAGAAATTTTAAAACGAGCTAACCTTTGTTCAAAAATGAACGTTTCAGATAGATCTCGTCGAGAGGAATCCGAATATGTCCTTTTTTGCTTTCTACGACCAACGGTTCTCGAGTTATGGGGATTTTAGAAATTTATCCGGCCCGTAGGACCTAACCTAACCTGAGGACTTGTAAAAATTTTCAAAAATTTTCCAGGTTAGGTTAGATCATTTTTCTTCGTAACTTTCGATTCTACACAAGTTTTTGACGGTTTCGAAATTTTTTTGAATTTTTACCTTAGCTAACGTGGTAGGGACTTGTAATTATTTTGGCGAAAAAAATTTTCGAGCAAAAAGGCGAGAATCTGTCACCGGGTTAGTACGTTCAGGAACAATCGAGTCGTAAAAATGCGTAAAAAAATGTTGTTTTTTCGAAAAAGTGGAATGTTACGGTGGGTTTTTTTTAGCCCAACCCCCTGTAATTCCCCCCTTCCCAGTCCCGTCGTCATTCCTCCACCAAAATATTAGTGGTTTTTAGCTTGTCATCGATCGGGGCAAGGTGGTGTGTGTGTGTGTACCTTAGGTTAGGTTAGCTTTTAGGTTAGGTTAGGTTAGGTTAGGTTAGGTTAGGTTAGTTTAGGTTAGGTTAGGTTAGTTTAGTTTAGGTTAGGTTAGGTTAGCTTAGGTTTAGGAACCGAGCCCCTTGAGTTTTTTTTTCTAATTTTGAATTTTGGGGTGATTTTTGGATTTTTCAAAATTTCAAAAAAAAAAAAAATTTCGAGATATTGACGTCTTCGGATAGAGAATCGAA
The DNA here is from genome assembly GCA_958502065.1 of Chrysolina americana. Taxonomy (NCBI): domain Eukaryota; kingdom Metazoa; phylum Arthropoda; class Insecta; order Coleoptera; family Chrysomelidae; genus Chrysolina; species Chrysolina americana. Next base: position 89,342,348 of record OY293414.1, read on the forward strand.
AAATAATCGACACGTGTTTCGGCGTTTTTTTTTATTTCGAAATTTTTATGATCTAACCTAACCTGAGAAGTGTATCTAACCTAACCTGAGTTTTTTTCTAATTTTGAGTTTTAGGTTGGGTTAGATCATTTTTCTGACTTGGTTTTTTCTCCCGAATCCATTTTTGATCTAACCTAACCTGACTTTTTTTCGAAAATTTTCTAAGTCCAGGTTGGGTTAGACAATTAGGTTATAGGCAAAAAACTAGCGACCTACCCAAAAAAGAGTTTTATCTTACGTTTTCGAGGTCGAAAAAGACGATAAAACAGGTTTCGTTCAAGTTGTATGTGACGTTTTGGAGCAATCGATTTTTTGGAAAAAAAAGGTGTTTAACGAGCTAACCTTTGTTCGAAAATAGGGGGAACGTGTAGATCTCGTCGAGACGAATCTAAAAACGATTTTTAATTTTTTCCTTAGAGGAGCTCATCTAGGAGTTATGACGATTTTAATTTTTGAGAAATTTTAAAACGAGCTAACCTTTGTTCAAAAATGAACGTTTCAGATAGATCTCGTCGAGAGGAATCCGAATATGTCCTTTTTTGCTTTCTACGACCAACGGTTCTCGAGTTATGGGGATTTTAGAAATTTATCCGGCCCGTAGGACCTAACCTAACCTGAGGACTTGTAAAAATTTTCAAAAATTTTCCAGGTTAGGTTAGATCATTTTTCTTCGTAACTTTCGATTCTACACAAGTTTTTGACGGTTTCGAAATTTTTTTGAATTTTTACCTTAGCTAACGTGGTAGGGACTTGTAATTATTTTGGCGAAAAAAATTTTCGAGCAAAAAGGCGAGAATCTGTCACCGGGTTAGTACGTTCAGGAACAATCGAGTCGTAAAAATGCGTAAAAAAATGTTGTTTTTTCGAAAAAGTGGAATGTTACGGTGGGTTTTTTTTAGCCCAACCCCCTGTAATTCCCCCCTTCCCAGTCCCGTCGTCATTCCTCCACCAAAATATTAGTGGTTTTTAGCTTGTCATCGATCGGGGCAAGGTGGTGTGTGTGTGTGTACCTTAGGTTAGGTTAGCTTTTAGGTTAGGTTAGGTTAGGTTAGGTTAGGTTAGGTTAGTTTAGGTTAGGTTAGGTTAGTTTAGTTTAGGTTAGGTTAGGTTAGCTTAGGTTTAGGAACCGAGCCCCTTGAGTTTTTTTTTCTAATTTTGAATTTTGGGGTGATTTTTGGATTTTTCAAAATTTCAAAAAAAAAAAAAATTTCGAGATATTGACGTCTTCGGATAGAGAATCGAAAAATAATCGACACGTGTTTCGGCGTTTTTTTTTATTTCGAAATTTTTATGATCTAACCTAACCTGAGAAGTGTATCTAACCTAACCTGAGTTTTTTTCTAATTTTGAGTTTTAGGTTGGGTTAGATCATTTTTCTGACTTGGTTTTTTCTCCCGAATCCATTTTTGATCTAACCTAACCTGACTTTTTTTCGAAAATTTTCTAAGTCCAGGTTGGGTTAGACAATTAGGTTATAGGCAAAAAACTAGCGACCTACCCAAAAAAGAGTTTTATCTTACGTTTTCGAGGTCGAAAAAGACGATAAAACAGGTTTCGTTCAAGTTGTATGTGACGTTTTGGAGCAATCGATTTTTTGGAAAAAAAAGGTGTTTAACGAGCTAACCTTTGTTCGAAAATAGGGGGAACGTGTAGATCTCGTCGAGACGAATCTAAAAACGATTTTTAATTTTTTCCTTAGAGGAGCTCATCTAGGAGTTATGACGATTTTAATTTTTGAGAAATTTTAAAACGAGCTAACCTTTGTTCAAAAATGAACGTTTCAGATAGATCTCGTCGAGAGGAATCCGAATATGTCCTTTTTTGCTTTCTACGACCAACGGTTCTCGAGTTATGGGGATTTTAGAAATTTATCCGGCCCGTAGGACCTAACCTAACCTGAGGACTTGTAAAAATTTTCAAAAATTTTCCAGGTTAGGTTAGATCATTTTTCTTCGTAACTTTCGATTCTACACAAGTTTTTGACGGTTTCGAAATTTTTTTGAATTTTTACCTTAGCTAACGTGGTAGGGACTTGTAATTATTTTGGCGAAAAAAATTTTCGAGCAAAAAGGCGAGAATCTGTCACCGGGTTAGTACGTTCAGGAACAATCGAGTCGTAAAAATGCGTAAAAAAATGTTGTTTTTTCGAAAAAGTGGAATGTTACGGTGGGTTTTTTTTAGCCCAACCCCCTGTAATTCCCCCCTTCCCAGTCCCGTCGTCATTCCTCCACCAAAATATTAGTGGTTTTTAGCTTGTCATCGATCGGGGCAAGGTGGTGTGTGTGTGTGTACCTTAGGTTAGGTTAGCTTTTAGGTTAGGTTAGGTTAGGTTAGGTTAGGTTAGGTTAGTTTAGGTTAGGTTAGGTTAGTTTAGTTTAGGTTAGGTTAGGTTAGCTTAGGTTTAGGAACCGAGCCCCTTGAGTTTTTTTTTCTAATTTTGAATTTTGGGGTGATTTTTGGATTTTTCAAAATTTCAAAAAAAAAAAAAATTTCGAGATATTGACGTCTTCGGATAGAGAATCGAAAAATAATCGACACGTGTTTCGGCGTTTTTTTTTATTTCGAAATTTTTATGATCTAACCTAACCTGAGAAGTGTATCTAACCTAACCTGAGTTTTTTTCTAATTTTGAGTTTTAGGTTGGGTTAGATCATTTTTCTGACTTGGTTTTTTCTCCCGAATCCATTTTTGATCTAACCTAACCTGACTTTTTTTCGAAAATTTTCTAAGTCCAGGTTGGGTTAGACAATTAGGTTATAGGCAAAAAACTAGCGACCTACCCAAAAAAGAGTTTTATCTTACGTTTTCGAGGTCGAAAAAGACGATAAAACAGGTTTCGTTCAAGTTGTATGTGACGTTTTGGAGCAATCGATTTTTTGGAAAAAAAAGGTGTTTAACGAGCTAACCTTTGTTCGAAAATAGGGGGAACGTGTAGATCTCGTCGAGACGAATCTAAAAACGATTTTTAATTTTTTCCTTAGAGGAGCTCATCTAGGAGTTATGACGATTTTAATTTTTGAGAAATTTTAAAACGAGCTAACCTTTGTTCAAAAATGAACGTTTCAGATAGATCTCGTCGAGAGGAATCCGAATATGTCCTTTTTTGCTTTCTACGACCAACGGTTCTCGAGTTATGGGGATTTTAGAAATTTATCCGGCCCGTAGGACCTAACCTAACCTGAGGACTTGTAAAAATTTTCAAAAATTTTCCAGGTTAGGTTAGATCATTTTTCTTCGTAACTTTCGATTCTACACAAGTTTTTGACGGTTTCGAAATTTTTTTGAATTTTTACCTTAGCTAACGTGGTAGGGACTTGTAATTATTTTGGCGAAAAAAATTTTCGAGCAAAAAGGCGAGAATCTGTCACCGGGTTAGTACGTTCAGGAACAATCGAGTCGTAAAAATGCGTAAAAAAATGTTGTTTTTTCGAAAAAGTGGAATGTTACGGTGGGTTTTTTTTAGCCCAACCCCCTGTAATTCCCCCCTTCCCAGTCCCGTCGTCATTCCTCCACCAAAATATTAGTGGTTTTTAGCTTGTCATCGATCGGGGCAAGGTGGTGTGTGTGTGTGTACCTTAGGTTAGGTTAGCTTTTAGGTTAGGTTAGGTTAGGTTAGGTTAGGTTAGGTTAGTTTAGGTTAGGTTAGGTTAGTTTAGTTTAGGTTAGGTTAGGTTAGCTTAGGTTTAGGAACCGAGCCCCTTGAGTTTTTTTTTCTAATTTTGAATTTTGGGGTGATTTTTGGATTTTTCAAAATTTCAAAAAAAAAAAAAATTTCGAGATATTGACGTCTTCGGATAGAGAATCGAAAAATAATCGACACGTGTTTCGGCGTTTTTTTTTATTTCGAAATTTTTATGATCTAACCTAACCTGAGAAGTGTATCTAACCTAACCTGAGTTTTTTTCTAATTTTGAGTTTTAGGTTGGGTTAGATCATTTTTCTGACTTGGTTTTTTCTCCCGAATCCATTTTTGATCTAACCTAACCTGACTTTTTTTCGAAAATTTTCTAAGTCCAGGTTGGGTTAGACAATTAGGTTATAGGCAAAAAACTAGCGACCTACCCAAAAAAGAGTTTTATCTTACGTTTTCGAGGTCGAAAAAGACGATAAAACAGGTTTCGTTCAAGTTGTATGTGACGTTTTGGAGCAATCGATTTTTTGGAAAAAAAAGGTGTTTAACGAGCTAACCTTTGTTCGAAAATAGGGGGAACGTGTAGATCTCGTCGAGACGAATCTAAAAACGATTTTTAATTTTTTCCTTAGAGGAGCTCATCTAGGAGTTATGACGATTTTAATTTTTGAGAAATTTTAAAACGAGCTAACCTTTGTTCAAAAATGAACGTTTCAGATAGATCTCGTCGAGAGGAATCCGAATATGTCCTTTTTTGCTTTCTACGACCAACGGTTCTCGAGTTATGGGGATTTTAGAAATTTATCCGGCCCGTAGGACCTAACCTAACCTGAGGACTTGTAAAAATTTTCAAAAATTTTCCAGGTTAGGTTAGATCATTTTTCTTCGTAACTTTCGATTCTACACAAGTTTTTGACGGTTTCGAAATTTTTTTGAATTTTTACCTTAGCTAACGTGGTAGGGACTTGTAATTATTTTGGCGAAAAAAATTTTCGAGCAAAAAGGCGAGAATCTGTCACCGGGTTAGTACGTTCAGGAACAATCGAGTCGTAAAAATGCGTAAAAAAATGTTGTTTTTTCGAAAAAGTGGAATGTTACGGTGGGTTTTTTTTAGCCCAACCCCCTGTAATTCCCCCCTTCCCAGTCCCGTCGTCATTCCTCCACCAAAATATTAGTGGTTTTTAGCTTGTCATCGATCGGGGCAAGGTGGTGTGTGTGTGTGTACCTTAGGTTAGGTTAGCTTTTAGGTTAGGTTAGGTTAGGTTAGGTTAGGTTAGGTTAGTTTAGGTTAGGTTAGGTTAGTTTAGTTTAGGTTAGGTTAGGTTAGCTTAGGTTTAGGAACCGAGCCCCTTGAGTTTTTTTTTCTAATTTTGAATTTTGGGGTGATTTTTGGATTTTTCAAAATTTCAAAAAAAAAAAAAATTTCGAGATATTGACGTCTTCGGATAGAGAATCGAAAAATAATCGACACGTGTTTCGGCGTTTTTTTTTATTTCGAAATTTTTATGATCTAACCTAACCTGAGAAGTGTATCTAACCTAACCTGAGTTTTTTTCTAATTTTGAGTTTTAGGTTGGGTTAGATCATTTTTCTGACTTGGTTTTTTCTCCCGAATCCATTTTTGATCTAACCTAACCTGACTTTTTTTCGAAAATTTTCTAAGTCCAGGTTGGGTTAGACAATTAGGTTATAGGCAAAAAACTAGCGACCTACCCAAAAAAGAGTTTTATCTTACGTTTTCGAGGTCGAAAAAGACGATAAAACAGGTTTCGTTCAAGTTGTATGTGACGTTTTGGAGCAATCGATTTTTTGGAAAAAAAAGGTGTTTAACGAGCTAACCTTTGTTCGAAAATAGGGGGAACGTGTAGATCTCGTCGAGACGAATCTAAAAACGATTTTTAATTTTTTCCTTAGAGGAGCTCATCTAGGAGTTATGACGATTTTAATTTTTGAGAAATTTTAAAACGAGCTAACCTTTGTTCAAAAATGAACGTTTCAGATAGATCTCGTCGAGAGGAATCCGAATATGTCCTTTTTTGCTTTCTACGACCAACGGTTCTCGAGTTATGGGGATTTTAGAAATTTATCCGGCCCGTAGGACCTAACCTAACCTGAGGACTTGTAAAAATTTTCAAAAATTTTCCAGGTTAGGTTAGATCATTTTTCTTCGTAACTTTCGATTCTACACAAGTTTTTGACGGTTTCGAAATTTTTTTGAATTTTTACCTTAGCTAACGTGGTAGGGACTTGTAATTATTTTGGCGAAAAAAATTTTCGAGCAAAAAGGCGAGAATCTGTCACCGGGTTAGTACGTTCAGGAACAATCGAGTCGTAAAAATGCGTAAAAAAATGTTGTTTTTTCGAAAAAGTGGAATGTTACGGTGGGTTTTTTTTAGCCCAACCCCCTGTAATTCCCCCCTTCCCAGTCCCGTCGTCATTCCTCCACCAAAATATTAGTGGTTTTTAGCTTGTCATCGATCGGGGCAAGGTGGTGTGTGTGTGTGTACCTTAGGTTAGGTTAGCTTTTAGGTTAGGTTAGGTTAGGTTAGGTTAGGTTAGGTTAGTTTAGGTTAGGTTAGGTTAGTTTAGTTTAGGTTAGGTTAGGTTAGCTTAGGTTTAGGAACCGAGCCCCTTGAGTTTTTTTTTCTAATTTTGAATTTTGGGGTGATTTTTGGATTTTTCAAAATTTCAAAAAAAAAAAAAATTTCGAGATATTGACGTCTTCGGATAGAGAATCGAAAAATAATCGACACGTGTTTCGGCGTTTTTTTTTATTTCGAAATTTTTATGATCTAACCTAACCTGAGAAGTGTATCTAACCTAACCTGAGTTTTTTTCTAATTTTGAGTTTTAGGTTGGGTTAGATCATTTTTCTGACTTGGTTTTTTCTCCCGAATCCATTTTTGATCTAACCTAACCTGACTTTTTTTCGAAAATTTTCTAAGTCCAGGTTGGGTTAGACAATTAGGTTATAGGCAAAAAACTAGCGACCTACCCAAAAAAGAGTTTTATCTTACGTTTTCGAGGTCGAAAAAGACGATAAAACAGGTTTCGTTCAAGTTGTATGTGACGTTTTGGAGCAATCGATTTTTTGGAAAAAAAAGGTGTTTAACGAGCTAACCTTTGTTCGAAAATAGGGGGAACGTGTAGATCTCGTCGAGACGAATCTAAAAACGATTTTTAATTTTTTCCTTAGAGGAGCTCATCTAGGAGTTATGACGATTTTAATTTTTGAGAAATTTTAAAACGAGCTAACCTTTGTTCAAAAATGAACGTTTCAGATAGATCTCGTCGAGAGGAATCCGAATATGTCCTTTTTTGCTTTCTACGACCAACGGTTCTCGAGTTATGGGGATTTTAGAAATTTATCCGGCCCGTAGGACCTAACCTAACCTGAGGACTTGTAAAAATTTTCAAAAATTTTCCAGGTTAGGTTAGATCATTTTTCTTCGTAACTTTCGATTCTACACAAGTTTTTGACGGTTTCGAAATTTTTTTGAATTTTTACCTTAGCTAACGTGGTAGGGACTTGTAATTATTTTGGCGAAAAAAATTTTCGAGCAAAAAGGCGAGAATCTGTCACCGGGTTAGTACGTTCAGGAACAATCGAGTCGTAAAAATGCGTAAAAAAATGTTGTTTTTTCGAAAAAGTGGAATGTTACGGTGGGTTTTTTTTAGCCCAACCCCCTGTAATTCCCCCCTTCCCAGTCCCGTCGTCATTCCTCCACCAAAATATTAGTGGTTTTTAGCTTGTCATCGATCGGGGCAAGGTGGTGTGTGTGTGTGTACCTTAGGTTAGGTTAGCTTTTAGGTTAGGTTAGGTTAGGTTAGGTTAGGTTAGGTTAG